>CM038143.1:477734567-480200759 GCA_021437245.1 Aegilops speltoides
GGAGAAAAGTCTCACCCCGACAGCGCCGCTGGTTGAAGATGCCATCTGTTCTATCGGTGACGGCTACTGCAGGAACTCTCAATAAAAGCACCAATGTCGGGTCAAACCGGGCGGATCTCGGGTAGGGGTCCCGAACTGTAAGGCCTAGGCGGATGGTAACAGAGACAAGGGACACGATGTTTTACCTGTGTTCGCCCTCTCGATGGAGGTAAAACCTCACGGCCCCGCTTGATTAATATTGATGATATGGGTAGGTACAAGAGTAGATCTACCACAGATCAAGGAGGCTAAACCCAGAAGCTAGCTTATGGTATGATTGTTGTAATGTATGTCAGTCTTAATCGGACTAAAGCCCTCCGGCTTATATAGACACCGGAGGAGGCTAGGGTTACACAGTAGTCGGTTACAATGGTAGGAGATCTACATATCCAGTATTGCCAAGCTTGCCTTCCATGCCAAGGAAAGTACCATCCGATCTTGAGCCGAGTCTTCAATCTTGTATCTTCGTAGTCTTGGAGTCCGGCGGATAATGATAGTCCGCTGTCCGACACCCCTCAGTCCAGACTCCCCGCCCATGAAGGATCGGAAGTCATGCTTCTTGGTATTGGCCACCTTGAGAGCTGCCACTTGTCCTCTCGCGCCTTGCGCTAACACGGGCCAGATAGAGCAACGCCTGCACCAAGACTGCATAAGACTTCTTCCATTCTTGCACTCGACTTGGAACATCGCTCACCGAAGTCATCGAGACTCAAGGTCATTCTCAAGTGTTTCTCCCGGCCGCAGTGATGTGTCAATGCGAGAAGTTGCAACCTTCAGCCTTGCAAGATAGTCGACAACAAAGCCGACGCGAGACTCAAGTCGGAGCACATTCATGGCGGCTTGGCCCTTCATGTGAGAGTTGAGGGATCTAGGCCTCGCCTCCCGACTGATCGTCCGCTTCCTCAAGTTCTCGCAGTAACTCCTCATGCACACAACCCCAAAGTTAAGGCACGCTTGATGGCAAGATCATAGTTAAAAAGCCCGCCTAATACAAAGGATTACCTTCAGCATGAGGAATAGCTTCTTGGCGAAGTCCTCCAGATAAGCCTCCAGATCATTCTTCTTTCCGCCAACTCACTCGCCTTGTCACCAAAGCAATCTTGCCATTCTTCACCGACCGACCTCCTTGTTGGTCGATGTGGAGTAGCTTCCAGATTGGTATTCTCCTTCAAGCTTGGTGATTGAGGCCAGCTTTTCTTCATGAGCTTGGTTTTCCTCAAGTCGTCATACCAAGAAGGTCAAGATCCTTCTTCTTCGTGAGAATCCTCGCTTATCCAGAAATCATAGTGAGATCAGACTCGTGAATGAACAAGAAACAAAGGCAATGTCAAGGTTCTCACCAAACATACCTTTTGCCTCCTCCTTCATTTCTTCGGAAGTTCTCCAGACAAGCTTCAGATCAAGTTCGAGCTGGATATGCTTGTTCTCCAACTCAAGATAACGAGCTGCAAGCTCGCAAGATTTCGCCAAGAACCAATCAACAGACGTCAAAGATAGGTCACTCCGAGTGACTAAGGAAAATCAGAGATCTAAGGCTACAAACCGAATCTAAACATTCGACCGTAGTCTCGGGATTACACCAAAGGTGCACTCAGCGGCCCCCACTAGTTCTATCGACAGAGTCGATCAACACCAAAAAGATAGAAAGGCTAACCACCATGCAGATAGCCACCACAAAAAAGAGGTGTTCTTCAGACCGTAGTCGATCGCCAAGAATGACCACGGTCTCGGGATTACACCCAAGGTGCACTCTGGTCAGGCCCCCACCGGGTCTATGATTCCATTCAACCGATCGAGTAAAGAAAATAACGAGAAAACAGTTTATTTACATAAAGATTATGGTCGAACGCCAAGCCAGTCTACGATATAGCCTTGGGACTGACTCCAAGGGTGCACTGCGTGCTCCCCATCAATCTAGAATTTCAATCGATGCACCCAAAGGTGTACGGAGATACTAAGACTTCGTAAAGAAAAGTTTTCAGTATCATATCCCAACAGTAACAAAGGTGATCGACTAATCTAACATTGCTCAAGAGCTGAATCGCATCATAAGCCGCTTTTATCGGCATCTCGATCGCCTTCACTTGCTCCATCATGACCTTCGGGCCATGATGGCTTCTTTAGCGCTTTGCTTGGTCTTCTTCGGGTGGTGGGTCGAGAAAAGTGAAGGCTGATCAGCACTCGACGACGGCACGCAGACTGCACGCCGCACCGCAAAATATACGGTAGGCCAAGTGACGTTGTCCCCTCCACAACCAACGCCCTGTGCCGACATCGACCGAGCTTTGCCCACAGACGCTTCCTACTCCTCCTTCCGCGCTCGCTGGTTCGCCATCGCCATCGTGAAGGTCAATGATGATGTTAGTTGGAGCTGCAGAAAAGAGTCAAAGTTAAGGACAAAAGATCCTACCGACTGAAGACGGAACTACAAAGGTCATACCAGGGTTGGAAGTGATAGCATCTTCCATTTCGTGATCTTCAGGCCTGGTCGAGGTATCAGAAGTAGCAGCACTACAGTTTTAGAAATCAGTCGGTCAGCTAACGAATCGACCAAGAGTAAATCCAAGAGAAACAAGGAGATGCAAGTTACGTCATTACCCAGATATAGTGGGAATCGCCATCTTCATCTTAGGCAAGGCCTTCGTCGGCTTCGACGGCGCCACTCGAGATTGCTTCGGCGCCTTCTCAGCCGGCACCGGAGAGGTCGTCCGAGGACGCTGGTCGATCAACAAGCGCGACTTTGCCACGCCGACTAAGGTGGTCATGGACAAGTTTGGATCTCCTTTCAGAACGAGGAGGCGTGACTTCCTCCTCCTCTTCCTCCTCGTCGTCCTCATCGGATCCAGCATCTTCGTCACCCTCATCACCATCCGATTCCCACTCCTCTTGACTTTCACCTCCGCTTCCTTCCTCCTCTTCAGTCTGTGCCCGCGCCCCGTTGGGCATCGAATACAACTCAGTGGTAGCCTGGGAGATAACAAAACAAAACAAAGGTCAATCGACCAATTCGCAGTGAAGCAGAATGAATGAAATAGGATTGCAACCGGGGATAAGTGGTCATACCGTATATGGTTGGTAGGTATGGTCGAGTGGTGGGATCCTCCTAGCCCCACGAGGGTTATCCTTGTTCCCTGTGATGGCAGTCATCCACCTCTCAAAGGTGGCGCCGCCGACCGCCTGGATGGACCCGAGTGGTATCTTCAAGATTACAAGATGGCCACATCGGTGGCCTCGGTACTAGAGTGGTTGAATATGCCGTCAAGGAAAACCTCCGTAAGATCCATGCCACCACTCATTCCTAATGAGCTGGACTACGGCCCATCAACATTTTGACCGAAAGGCGTTCCTCCTAAGCACCTTTCAGAGAAGACGGCTTGTTCACTCGGGTCCATGGAGAACGGAGGAAGGCCGGGCCGACCGCTCAAGGCCGACTCATCTTGGCAAGAGAACCAAGTCGATCGCCACCGAGGGAGTCCTGGACTAGGGGTGTCCCGGACAGCCGGACTATCATCGTCGTCACGGACTCCAAGACTACTTAAGATACAAGATTGAAGACTCCGCCCCGTGTCCGGATGGGACTTTCCTTGGCGTGGAAGGCAAGCTTGGCGATACGGATATGTAGATCTCCTACCGCTGTAACCGACTCAGGTAACCTTAGCCTCCTCCTGTCTATATAAACCGGAGGGCTTTAGTCCGTAGGACAACATACATTACAGCAATCATACCATAGGCTAGCTTTAGGGTTTAGCCTCCTTGATCTCGTGGTAGATCCACTCTTGTACTACCCATATCATCAATATTAATCAAGCAGGACGAGGGTTTTACCTCCATCGAGAGGGCCTGAACTCGGGTAAAACATCGTCCCTCGCCTCCTGTTACCATCCGCCTAGACGCACAGCCGGGACCCCTACCCAAGATCCGCCGGTTTTGACACCCACATTGGTGCTTTCATTGAGAGTTCTTCCGTCGCCACCGATAGGCTCGATGGCGCCTTCAACCAACAACGCTGCCCAGGGTGAGACTTTTCTCCCCGGACAGATCTTCGTATTCGGCGGCTTCGCACTGCGGGCTAATTCGCTTGGCCATCTGGAGCAGATCAAAAGCTACGCCCCTGGCCGTCAGGTCAGATTCGGAAGTCTAAACTTCACGGCCGACGTCCGCGGAGACTTGATCTTTGACGGGCTCGAGCCACAGCCAAGCGTGCCACACTGTTATGATGGGCATGATCTAGCTCTGCCACCGAACAGTGCCTTGGTGGCTGCACACGAATCCGCTTCGGCCTTTAGTCTGGAGCCGATCGCCCAGATCGAGGATCGGTGGATGGACACCACCTCGGGGGCTTCAACTTCCACGGCGATGGAGCCGAACGCTAATCTTGTCCCTTGCGAAACTCGTGATTCCGAGGTGCTGGACTCCTTGCCGGACTCCGGACCTCCCACGCCCCTACCAATCAAATCGGATTGGGCGCCGGTTATGGAATTCACCGCCGCGGACATCTTCCAATACTCGCCCTTTGGCGACATCCTAAATTCGCTAAAGCATCTCTCGTTATCAGGAGAGTCCTGGCCGGACTATGGCCAGGATGGTTGGGATGCGGACAACGAAGAAATTCAGAGCCCACCCACCACCCACTTTGTAGCCACTGTCGACGATCTAACCGACATGCTAGACTACGACTCCGAAGACATCGACGCCATAGACGACGACGCCGGAGACAAACAAGAACCAGCGCCCACAGGGCACGGGAGGGCCACCTCGTCATATGACATATATATGGTGGATACCCCAAAAGAGAGCGATAACGAGGACCAACGGGCCGCGGCAGAAGATAACCCCGCCGACAAACAACCAAAACGGCGGCGCAGACGCCGCCACAAGTCCCGCCTCGACAACAACAACGCTCCTAAGGACCCCGCAATACAGCAAGGCTCACAAGTGGACGACGAACATGCAGATAAGCAACCGTCCGGACAGGACGAGTCAGATGATCAGTCAAGGCCCAGCGAAAATGATAGTCCGGACGATCTCACGCCGGACACGCTGCCGGAGAGTAAAAACCTTCAGAAAAGACTCGTCAACACTGCAAGAAGCTTGAAGAAGGAAAAGCAGAAGCTCAAAACAGCGGAAGACACACTCAGGATGAGGTGGAGCAAAGTGCTCAAAACCGCGGATAAATACGGCAATGGCCACCAATCAAAGAGCTACCCGAAGCGCAAGCTGCTACCAGAATTCGACGAGGAGGCCACAGAGCCCCCATGGTCAAAAAAATAAAGAGGCTGCCTGGTTGGACAGACGGCCGGATGATAGGCCAAATTCTGAAAGCAGCGCCGCACATAAACCAATTAATGAACCTGGAAAGACAGATGGCCCAGCCAGGTCCATTTATGGGCCAAATAAGAAGGCCCCAGGAAACAAGGTTACACGTCAAGTGTCCGAAGATAGTGGCACACCCAAATACAGGGGCGCCGCACACCCACTATGTTTCACCGATGAGGTGCTGGACCATGAATTCCCAAAGCAGGATTTAAACCCATAAACATAGAGGCCTACGGCGAAACAATGCACTCGAGTTTGGATAGAAGATTATATACTACATATACACATGGCCGGAGGAGATGATCTCCACGCCATAAAATACCTACCCTCAAGCTCAAAGGGCCAGCCTGCCATTGGCTTAAAAGCCTCCCTAAAACACTGTGGGAAGTTGGGAAGAGCTCGAGGACGCCTTAGAGCAAATTTTCAAGGACTTATGTCCGCCCTCCGATGCGTATGATCTAAGTCATATAACTCAACAGCCCGGAGAGTGTTACAAGAATTCTGAATGTGTTCTCACCAAAAGAACCAAATAGTCGATCGTCCGACGCCAAGCCTTAGCAGCTTTTAAACACAATGTCCAAGACTAATGGTTTGCCGGACACCTCGCCAATTGAAACCGAGGACAATGTCCGCGCTAACAAGCCTCATGACCCGCTTCATGCGGGAGAGGATAGTTGGCTAGCAAGATGCAGCACCAGCACCCAAGTACATCCGAGATAAGAGATGGAAATGGAAAATCACGGCAGAAAAAGAGCAGCGCTGAATAAAGAGAAAAGCCCAAAGAGCACTAATCAACGCCGGATTCAAAAGCTCAAGACAAACAACAACAAACACCCTCTTAAGGATGTGGTGATGAGTCGTCCAACTTAAACAAGATTTTGGGTCGGATATGTCAAATCCACAAGACTTCTAAGGCCTGCAAACTACACCCATCGAGATTGTTGGGTTTTAAACAGTCCGGCCGACTAAACGCCGAACACAAGGGGCTCGGCGTGTCAAGCGAAGACGATAAACCCCACCAGCAGAACACCGGAAAACAAAAGACTTTCCCACAAGAGGTCAAAACAGTAAATTCACTTCATGTGATAACACGGAAAAATAGTGCGGCACTTTCTAAAAGAGCTCAGACGTCCAACCCAAGCAGACCATAGAGATTGGATATCAAAACCAATCACTTTCGACCACCTGGACTATTCCAGAAGCGTTCAAAACGCGGGATGGACCGCCCTGATATTGAATCCCATAATCGACGGACTACAATTTACTAAAGTCCTAATGGAAGGAGGCAGCGACTTAAAACTGCTGTATTCAAACACAATCTGCAAGATGGGGATAGACCCTACCAAAATTCGACACAGCCGCACTTCCTTCAAAGGAGTGACACTAGGCCCTTACGCCAAGTGCACAGGCTCCCTATTACTAGAAGTTGTGTTCGGATCACCAAACAACTTTCGGCGCGAAAAACTAATTTTTCATATCGTCCCATTTAAAAGTGGATGTCAAGCACTCTTGGGACGAACGGCTTTTGTCCGTTTTAATGCCATACCGCATTACGCGTCTCTTACACTCAAGATGCCCGGTCCACGTGGCATCATTACAGTGCGAGGGTCAATTAAAGACCCCGGACTCAGATAGACAAGTCCGGCTTCAGTAGGCTAGGGGTTCCCTAGCCGCACACCTCTTCACAGGGGGCTGCGCGCACAAACAACCGCGAGTTCATACAAACCCCGCTTTACTTATTTATATTTCTTCTTTCACACATACCTTTTTCGCATGAATTGTTTTCAAACTAAGCGTTCCTCTCTTTTTACAGATGAACAACGTGCATACCCATCCAGGATAATGGCACAACGGAGACACAAAGCAGACGCGCAAAGAGGGACCCGCTATGAGGATTCTTTTAGATTAAGACCGCGTAAACCTTTTTATCAGATCTTGTTGTTATTCTCCTTGGTTTCTTCCTATAACCAACGCTGAGCCTCGATGTTTTGCATCGCCACGCCTGAGGACCACGCCTGCATTCGACACTAGGGCTTAGGGCATTGTTCGCCCATTATTATAAAGACCGAACACCTTAGGGAGTGTTCGGCGCCTCGAGTTAGGCATTATATGCATCAGCTCAATCATGTCTTTGGTCAAATGTTGGGTTTGCCTGCCCCGTGTTTTGCTGCCTTACGCTCAGATCATCGGCTAACGCTGCACCAGGAGAACTATCGCGACAGCCCTGGCCGGCCGGGCGAAAGCACCTCAAGAGAGAAGCCGAAACTGATCTGTCATGTTATAGCGAGAGACTGTCAACCACTCGATCGACTACCGGAATGTTTAGAATTTCGCTGACGAAGGACCGCTTTCGTCAGTGCACACACGCGCCTCAACTCGGAGAAGTGCGGTGCTCTGTGGGCTATATCGAGCCACACCTCGAACTCCACCGCTAAGTGAAAGTGATAAAGCATTATAGTCCGGATTGCCTCGCTTGCTACGCTACCACCTCCTTAACAGACCGAGACGCCGGATTAAGTGTGAAAATGCGCTATTTTTATGAACACCCCGCACTTTGTGCGTGGGGGCTGAAGTCAAGATCGCAATCTTTCAGTTATACAAATGTATACGAACGGCCGATAGGAGAAGTTTTACTACTTGGGACGCACAAGTATAAAAAGCGTTATAGCATAATCATCTTTTATAAGCTAAAACGCTCATTTGAACGTGACATTTTTGAGCACCGCGACTTTATTACACGAAAAGCCACGCATAACTTCCCGAAATAGTGCTCGCGGGAGCCGCTTTCATCCGAACTCGGGCGGCAATAGCGGTGGCATCCATCTCTCGCCCAATGCGCTTCACACGGGCAAGAGCCATCCCGCGCCTTCGATGCAGGCCGACCGCTTCATCTCCTTGATATGCGGCACCGCCCAAGAAATTGCTGCAGAAGTCGAAATAGCTCGCCGCTTTGGGCCTCTCTCGCCGACATGAGCCACGATGTCACCATGGCAAGTCCGGACAATCTATTTAGCTCGCCCATTCGCCAACCGATCGGTTAACGGAAGTGAGCGATCCGACTATGGAATTGAGACCAAAATAGCTTTCCAATCTTGTGATCCTTCCGCCGGAAGTGCTCAACGGCATCACCCGCACTTGCCGCTTAAGTCCATATATGGATCCTCCTGACTCCACAACCTGGCCAAGTTGAGCATACTTTGATCCGTAAACCGGCGGCGCAGCAGAAAAGGCTTGCCAGCCACGATATCTTCGCCCGGGCGCAGCTCCTCCTTCATGGCCCGCATTGCAGAACGGCATCCTGGCCTCAGCGGTGGCCTTCCCTGTGTCTTCCGCTCCGATAAGCGCCTTTTCAAGAGCCTCATTGCGGTCGGCAAGATCTTTTAATTTAACGGCCAATTCGCCATCTCTTCCTCGCTAGGCAAGCAGTGCAGCCCTTTCGCTTTAACCTCGCCGCCCCGAGGCAGCCACATACTCTTCGGCTTGCTCCTTAGCTTGAGCAAGTTCGCCCAAGACTTCCACAAAGCAAAGACCGCTCAGATTACAAAGATATAATTTATCGAGGAGGGCTTTGACCCCCTTAATGAAGCGATCATGAGAACTCATTTACCTTTGCGACTCGCAAGTCACCGGTTGACAAGTGCAATGTCCGCGATCCACACGCCAAGTTGCCGATTAACTCGGCAACTCCACTAGTCCGCTAGCCTCTGACTATCCGCCACCAAAGATAGGAACGGCGACATTCATTACTTGTATTTTGATCCCTCAGACGCCGTCGCTTTCGACAACCTACCGAGTCTCGTGGGCTACTATCTATACATGGCGATTTTTATGTGCAAATCTGTCAAAAAGGTGCGCCATTCTCACAGACTCAAATCCCGCCAGCAGAACTCATAGCGGCATTATGCAATCTGCTCTCATGATTTAAATCCTTCCAATCACCATATGCATCAACGCACGGTGATCTTCGAGATGGACGCCTCTCAAGTAGATTCTTCATTCTCCCGGCGGATACTAGCGGGCGCCGAACTCTCCGCCCCTCCGACTCGGGATACCTCCGTGATGATACTTCAGCTCATCTCGCCCTATCTCGACGGCGCAGCAGACAGGGCGTTGCTTCCATCATCTCCTAAGAAGGTCCTCAAGATGAACTCATCTGTGAAGGCCGCAAACCGAACTGCAAGATAAAAATTTTGTTACCCATGAAGCACAAATGGAGGTATTTTCTTACTAATGAACTCCCCTTTTCATACTCACGGCTCACTGGAGGGCTGATCCGTTGGCGATGATTGTACGTCTGGATTCTCCCCGGACGCCGGACCCCCCGGTGAAGGTCTCTTCCCCCGTTTAGGGGCTTTGGCCTCCGGATCTTCGGAGGCGGTCCTCTTCTCCCCCTGGAAGGAGGGGTTTTTGATTCCCTCCTCTTTAGACGCCCCTTTGGGCAAAATAATAGCTCCTCTATTTTTCCCATCGCTCCCCTCTATGGGCGCGACCTCCAACATTCTGACCAGCACGGGCTCCAGTGCGGTCTCGGGAGGAGCCGACACCTTATCGCTTCGATCGCTTACCCACTCATGTAAAGAGTAATGGGTCGAAGCGAACTCTAGAAAAGCAGATAAATGTAACGTCCGGACTCGAGCTATTTACCCGAGTATCCCGGCGATTGCAGCTTAGGCTGCGCCCTCGGTCAATTCTGCACACGCCACCGCGGTCCGAAGAACAACTTGTACATCTCCACGGTGTCGCACCCATGAAGTGTTGGAGAATTGAGGTCCTCCGGTTGAACTCCCATAGACGGAGAGGACGGCGCTTGCAGGCGCGAAGACGCTCGATTAGCATAACCTCGCATCACCACGACCAGATTGATCTCCTCGCCGAGGTCTCGAATCCCGCCTGCAATGAGGGCACGCCTTCTGACGGCCCCCAATTGAGCCCTTGGTCGACCCACGACATCATCGGCATGGAGGTCCAGGCGGAATGAAGGCGGCGGCTTTTGCTTGCTGCGCCTTCGAGCGGTGATATAGAACCACCTCTGCTGCCACGGTCCGAGTTCCTCTTGAAGGAACCTCGCCACGGGCATCGGCCCTTCTACTTATGGTCGCTCCACGACTCCGCTGACGCCCCGATCATCTTCGCCCACATTAAAGGTCTTTAGCCACAGGCCGAAGTGGGGAGTGACGCGGAGGAAGGCTTCGCAGACGATAATGAATGCGGAGATATGGAGGATGGACTCTGGAGCCAAGTCGTGAAAATCCAGCCCATAGTAGAACATGAGCCCTCTCACAAAGGGGTCCGTCGGGAAGCCTAAACCCCGACGGAGGTGGGGTACGAAGACAACGTACTCACTGGGCTCGGGGGCGGGCACAGCCTGCCCTTGGGCGGGCAACCTGTGCGAAATCTCGTAGGACAGGTACTTGGCCTCGTGCAGCTTAAACACGTCCTCCTCCGTTACGGAGGAGGGCATCCACCGCCCCGTGGTCGGAGCCGACATGGTTGAGAATCAAGCGCCAATCCGAGGCTCGGGTGTTGGAACCGGGGCGCAGGAGGAGATTCGCGCGAGATTGAAGAAAATGAGCGAACCTTGGTCCTCTTATAAAGGGAAAAATACCAAGGGTCGCCTCCGCGGACTGCTCGGGATTCACCTTCGATGGAGGAGGTGTGGCGACGGCACGTTGGGTTGCCCACGCACGTATTGATGAGAATCCGGAATAAGGGGAATACGATCTCGCTCGACAAGACGCGCCAAGGAAACCGTCATTGAACGCTACCGAGGTGGTATAATAAAAACGATTCAAGTAAAAGCCTCGGTAGCGTGTGATGCCATGCCGCATAATACGCCGCAGATTGGACTTGTGTGCATTTTATTCTCTACGGTGGAATGTGGAATTTATTTTGCGTAGCCGACACTATCCTGGTGTTCATGATCTTCTCTGGATTATTCAAGGGAGGAACCCGCCTTGCAATGCCGAACATTATTCGCGCCGGACTTATCGTCATTGAAGCCTGGTTCAGGGGCTACTAAGGGAGTCCTGGACTAGGGGGTGTCCGGACAGCCGGACTATCATCGTTCGCCAGACTCCAAGACTATGAAGATACAAGATTGAAGACTCCGTCCCGTGTCCGGATGGGACTTTCCTTGGCGTGGAAGGCAAGCTTGGCGATACGGATATGTAGATCTCCTACCGTTGTAACCGACTCTGTGTAACCCTAGCCTCCTCCGATGTCTATATAAAACCGGAGGGCTTTAGTCCGTAGGACAACATACATTACATCAATCATACCATAGGCTAGCTTTAGGGTTTAGCATCCTTGATCTCGTGGTAGATCCACTCTTGTACTACCCATATCATCAATATTAATCAAGTAGGACGTAGGGTTTTACCTCCATCGAGAGGGCCCAAACCTGGGTAAAACATCGTGTCCCTCGTCTCCTGTTACCATCCGCCTAGACGCACAGTTTGGGACCCCCTACCCGAGATCCGCTGGTTTTGACACCGACAGCCACCCTCTAACTGACTCGGGAAGGGTCATGGCTGGAAAGACACTCTTGCTTCTCATCTAGATCCCAAGACCCCCGCACATCTGGATTACTTGGGTCTTTTCGTCATTTGGACTAGCCTTTTTCACCGTCTGAGAACGACAAGTGAATATGTGCTTGAAGAGGCCCCAGTGCGGCCGACAACCCAAGAAGTTTTCACACAGAGACACGAACGCGGAAAGGTAGGCAATGGAATTGGGTGTGAAGTGATGAAGTTGTGCCCCAAAGAAATTCAGAAACCCCCAGAAGAAAAGATTCGGCGGCAGAGAAAACCCGCGATCTACATGGGTGGCTAAGAGCACACACTCACCCTCCTGAGGCTGAGGCTGCCACTCCGTCCCCGGAAGCCTCGCTGACCCGTGGGAGATTAGCCCTTCATTGGCCTGGTCGTCGAGGTCCTTCTGAGTGATGGTCGAGCGAATCCAATCGTCCTGGATCCAACCTTGCGGCAGGCTGGACCGCGACGAGGATCCACCTCGACTGGTCGCTCTCCCCTTCGCCTTTGCTGTCGCCTTCTTCGCCCGCTCCAAAGCCGCTATCTTCTCCTTCACCATTGTCGCCAACGAGGCAGGCGCGGAGCAGCGGCACTGAGCAGGTGGCGAGCGCAACGAATGAATCTGAAGATGGGAGAGTGGAAAACGAGAGTGCACTGTTCAAAAACCTCCGCCCGGCGCCTTATATGGAGTCGCTTCCGAGTGGCTGACTAGTAGGCCCGGGCAATCCTGTCAAATCCCGCAACAGTCGCGCGAGCGATACGTGGCGAAAAAGGCGGCGTGGAAATTGAGGCGTCTCTGCCTTATCCCGTCCGAGTACTGCGGCCTTCTCCGCTTTGCGCGCTTCCCGAAATTTGGATCCTGCTAAATCCGCTAACAGCAGAGCAACCTGTCAGACGGAAGATCTCCTACGATCTGTCGCTCAGAAATCTCCAAGTTCATAAAGTTCACTCGACAATTATAAAGAATGGATCAAGGCGACCGAAAGAGAAGTTGACGCCATCACTAAGAAGTCATTGATCCATAGTGAGACACACTCGCAGCACAAAAATTAGGTCGAAAATACTATCAACTCCTTCCTCACTCAAACCTCGATCCATTCGGGGGCTAATGACGAAGTCATGTACCTAGGGTAGGGTCATGGAAGGACATCTTTAGAAGAAACTCCCTTCCAGTCGACCTGGAAGGATTCCACTCGACAGACTCGAAGACACTCGACCATGAAGATTCACTCGACCACCAGGAGTCCAAGAGCCACTCTGTATCCAAACGGTCTGTAATTAAGTAGTCTTTATGGCCATGATGACACTTTATGTAAGGCGTTACCTGAAATGCCAGGCCTTAATGTACTTTAAACCCTTCGCTGCGTGGGCTGGCTGGGTCCTGGCAGACACTATATAAGCCACCCCCCTCCACTGGCAGAAGGGTTGGCACCCCTATAACTCATACGCATATAATCCAGTCGACCACCTCCGGGCTCCGAGACGTAGGGCTGTTACTTCCTCTGAGAAGGGCCTGAACTCGTAAATCCCTTGCGTATACAACTACTCCATAGCTAGGATCTTGCCTCTCCATACCTACCCCTCATTCTACTGTCAGTCTTAGTACCACGACACGAGTGTCTTGTGAAGAAGGGGTAAGAGTCTACACTCAGCCCTATATTCAAAAAGGGACTCATGTCAAAATTCCTGAATACCCCGTGCCCACGGGCTTGACCGTGCGCACGGAGCCCCCGTGCCCACGGGCTCTGTACCGTGCGCACGAGGTCAGCGGTTTCTGGCCCTGAAGAGGTGGGGCATGGGGGGGCTCGGGTTCATTCCCACCCATTCGCCCCCTCCACTCCCCACAAAACCTCCAGCGACGTTGTCGTCGCCTCCGCTCGCCGGAGCTCCTCCGGGCTTCGTCGGGCTTCTTGCTCCGTGGATCTACATCATTACGGGGTCCTCTAGTTAGTCATGTCCCCGTGCTCTCTCTCCTTAAGTTCCTATCAAGTTTTCTAGCTTTAGGGTTTCTTTTCTCTCTAGACTCGTTTGGCCACATCTAGTATCTAGGTAGAATTCAAGTACATAGATCCTCTGGTCCCCCTACTGCACCCACTCCCGTATGTCGATCTGGAAGTGGTTGCCGCTGGGAGACCCCCGTGTCCACGAGGTGTTTGACTCCCGTGCGCACGGTCCCTCATGTCCACGGTCTTGTACCGTGCGCACGGGACCCCCGTGCCCACGGGGTCTAAACCCCCGTGCGCACAGGCTATCCAGGAACTTTTTACTTGACTTCTATCTATCTCCTTGCCATCCATCATGCACTTGTACTCATTTGTGTTTCGTTCTTTGTGTTGTTGTGTGTTCGTGTGTGTTTCAGATTCCGCTGACAAGAGGGTCGAGCTTCGTCGCAAGCGCCCAAAAGGAGGATCCAAGGAATTCACAATTGCTCGTCATCAGCCATCTGAAGGCATGGGTCAGGGGTCTGGGTCTGGGCAGGGCCGTGTGCGCCGTGCAGCCTCAAAGTAGCCGGTTGTTGAGGCCTCCGATGATTCTGAGGAAGAATATGACTCGCAAGATGATGCTCACTATGACAACCCCAATGATGAGCAGAGATAGAAGAAGAAGATGGTCATGTTGATGAGGATGAAGAGGAGGAAGAAGTGTCTAGTCCAGAGCAAGCCATTCCGGGCGGGCGTGACCTCCGGAATATGCCTCTCGCCAAGTGGACCAAGCCAGAGCTCTGGGCTGAGAGACAGAGCCATCCTTATGCAGCTGCCACAGGTATGGGAGTGGATCCCCGCTTCAAGATTGAGTTTCAGCAAAGGGTCTATCATGAGCTTCTCATGACCAAGTCAAAGAAGTTTGCTCCTCACAAGCAAGTCAACACTGAGAGTTTGTGTGACAATGATCATCTGTATCCCGGTGTGTACTCCGCTCTTGGAAGATTGGGTCTCATTCCGTTTGTCACATTCAACCATCCCTATAATGAAGATCTGGTGATGCAGTTCTTTGCCACTTTGTATTTCTCCAATGACTCTGCTCGCACCCTCACGTGGATGTCTGGAACACATCGGTGGTCTGCTCCTATGGCTAAGTTCTCTGAGATCATTCCCTACCCATTCATGGATGTAGAGGGAGAGTGGGCAGCGCACTAAGGATGAGATTTTCTTTGCATACAAGCAAGAGAAGTCGTTTGTCACTGGGTCAATCAAAGATCTCTTGCCCCTCTATGACACCATGCACCATATCATGAGGTATACCCTCACTCCAAAGGCCGGGGACTCCCATAACATTCGGAGATCCATGCTAGATATCTTTGTGTATCTCCATCAGAAGAAGAAAGTGGATGTTATGGATTTCATGTACTATGAGCTTCGTTAGTGTGTGCAAGAGAACAAGTACTTGATCTATGCTCCATTGATACAGGCTTTGATTGAGACCGTCTGTCCTGCCAAGTACATTGCCTCATTCAAGACCTCTACTCCCAAGCGCAACTCTAACTGGACCCCAGCTGCTCTTACTCCTTATGTGCCTATCAAGAAGGGGCGCAACCCTAGGCCTGAGGATCGTGCCACTTTCACTCCACGCATGTCCTCTACTGCTCGGATCCCTCATGGTAAGTCCAAGTCTGTTGGTTCTGAAGCCGTCTTTGCTAGGGGCGAGAAGAAGTCTCTTTTCAAGACCTTGAGCAACATGTTCAAGATGTGCCAATCTATCCAGCATCGTCAGATTAAGGAAATCAACAAGGAGAAGCTTATGCGGCGTGAGCAAAAGGCAACTAGGGCCGCAGCCGGTGAGGAGGTCGATCCAGGGTCAGAGGACAACGACAGTAAGGCCACTGCTTGATCTTTCCCGATGGCCGGGTGGCGCTTTGATGATGATGATGATGACTCGAGTGCTCGTCCTCTTGTCTAGCGGGCCTGGGTGTCGTCACTTGTCTCCTTTTTGTTGTCTTGATGACAAAGGGGGAGAAGTGGTGTGTTCGTGGGTGTGTTGTGTGTGTGTTGATATCTCAAGCCTCGTGTTTCTCGCTGTTGGTTGGTTTTAGTTGGCTTGAGATACTCTTATTTGCTTTCCGTTTGTGTGGTTGTGTGAGCTTCTCGGTTATGGTTGTGAGACTCTAGCTTTATTTTTGAACCTAGTGCAATTATTTCTTCTTGCTTATCTTGTGTCTCACAATATTTACTCACCACTATGTCATGAGATCAAGGCACCGTTATAGGTTTATTATGTTTAATCTCATGTCTTGACAATAATGATCTTGGTAGAGCCTCCTATGTGTGTACTTGATGCATTATCAAGCATTCTTGTTTTCGGGCACACAATGAGGGGGAGCTACCATGATCATTATTTGTCCCATGGCTTTCTATCTTTTTATCCTCTATGCCATGCTCTAACCACATTGTCCTCAATGCACCAAAAAGGGGGAGACTGAAAGTGCAAGTGGCACTTATACTATATTTTGGTGTGATGACAATGTGGTTAGTTGAACTAATATTGGTTACTAAAGTTTATCTCAGGATATTGGTTCCAAGTGCTCCACGATGGAGATGTACGATCCCCCCATTTCGAAAAGGACAAAGGCGTGGTCTTTCGGCGCTTCAAAGGTTTTAGTTTTTTGTTTGCTTCGAGTCGTAGGAAAGACCGCACTATTAAGAGGGGTTTGTGTGGATGAAGGTTGTACGGGTATGCCATTGTCGAACCTTACTCTCTTAACCTATCCACTCCTACCACCTAAAAACCTAGTGTGTGTGCTAGTGGTACTCAAAAAGCTTGCAACAGAAAGTTACTGGGTACCCCGTGCGCACAGGGTCTTTTGACCCCCGTGGCGTAACTCTCTGAGTACCCCGTGCGCATGGGGTCTTTTGACCCCCGTGCGAACGGGGTACTATGTAAAACTCTCTAAGTATCCCGTGCGCACGGGGTCTTTTGACCCCCGTGCGAACGGGGTACTATGTAAAACTCTCTGAGTACCCCGTGAACACGGGGTTGACTTAGCCCATGCGCACGGGGTCCAACGGGCAAATTTCCCCACCCGGCCAAGAACACTATATAAATGCCCTTCTTCCACCTCCAACCTCTAACCCTAATGTCTTGTTGAGATCCACCATTGCTACACCCCATTTTGCTCAATACTCTCAATCCCTCCACCCAAACTTGTTGAAACTTTGGGGATTGGGAGAGCAAGAGCCGATCTACAACTTGACCAAACCAAATCGCATTCCCCACAAGATTTCTTCCCCATTGACTTGTTACTCTTGGATCTTGGGCTCCTAGGCAGCTAGAAGTTCCTCCGGAAGCTTCCTTGCTTGTGGTGTGCTCCGGAGAAGTTTGTAAAGGTGTGGTGGTCGCCTTCAAGACAAACCCCGAGTGATTCGAGGCTCATATGTTGGGGGTGACTCGAAGGAGATTACGGTGAGCCTTCGGTGGCGTTCCGCAAGCTTTGGATCCGGCACCGCTCCAAATAGAGAGTAGCTCTTCCCCAAGGAAGAGTGAACTTCGGGATAAAATCCGCGTCCTCGACTCACTTGTGGTTAATCCTTTCCCACACTTTACGTTGTTGTTGTATGCTTGTTGGCTTGCTACTTAGTTTGTTGCCTAGCATATTTATCTTGGAGCTTGCTTGTCATATAGGTTGCATTCACCTAGTTGCATATCTAGTGAACTCTATTTATCCGCTAAGCCTTAAAAACGATAAGAAATATTAAAATTTGTAGTCTCCTATTCACCCTCCCCTCTAGTCGACCGTATCGATCCTTTCAACTGTAAAGTCTTTTGGTGATGATTTTCTTGTGTATCTCATAGATGACACTGCCAGATCTATTTCAGAGGCATATGCATCTGATGATGCTGACTACTGGAAGAAAGCGATCCGTAGTGAGATGGATTCCATCTTGGCAAATGAAACTTGGGAGATCACTGATCGTCCTTATGGGTGCAAACCTATAGGGTGAAAATGGATATTCAAGAAGAAACTTAGCCCTGATAGTACTGTTGAGAAATACAAGGCATGTCTCATGGCCATGGGTTATACCCAAAAGGAAGGTGAAGAATTCTTTGATACTTACTCACCTGTGGCTCGACTGACCACTATTCGAGTACTACTTTCTCTAGCGGCCTCACATGGTCTTCTCGTTCATCATATGGATGTTAAGACTGCTTTCCTAAATGGAGAGTTGGATGAGGAAATTTACATGGAACAACCAGATGGGTTTGTAGTAGATGGTCATGAAGGAAAAGTGTGCAACTTGCTGAAGTCTTTGTATGGACTTAAGCAAGCACCCAAGCAGTGGCATGAGAAGTTTGAAAGAACTTTACAGCTACAGGCTTTGTTGTAAATGAAACTGATAAATGTGTGTACTATCGCCATGGTGGGGGCGAGAGAGTTATCCTTTGCTTGTATGTTGATGACATACTGATTTTCGGAACAAATCTGAATGTTATTAAGGAGGTCAAGGATTTCCTATCTCGTTGTTTTGAGATGAAGGATTTAGGAGTGGCTGATGTCATTCTGAACATCAAGTTGTTGAGAGACGATGATGGTGGGATTACATTGCTTAAATCTCACTATGTGGAAAAGATCTTGAGTCGCTTTGGTTATAATGACTGCAAGCCCTCTCCAACACCAGACGATGCCAGTGTGTTGCTTCGAAAGAATCGAAGAATTGCTAGAGATCAATTGAAATATTCTCAGATTATTGGTTCGCTTATGTACTTAGCCAGTGCTACAAGACCTGACATCTCTTTTGTTGTTAACAAACCGAGTCAGTTTGTCTCAAAACCAGGAGATGTGCATTGGAAAGCTCTAGAGAGAGCTTTGCGTTATTTGAAAGGCTACGGTCGAAGCAGATTGGCTTCGTCGGCTCTTGAATGACTTGCCGGTTGTTGAGAAACCTGTATCGGGTACCCTTATGAACTGCGACAATCAAACTGTGATCACGAAAGTAAGCAGTTCAAAGGATAACATGAAGTCATCAAGACACGTTCAGAGAAGGTTAAAGTCTGACAGAAAAATGAAAAACTCTGGAGTTATTGCATTGGATTATATCCAAACGTCTAAAAATCTGGCAGATCCTTTTACTAAGGGTCTATCACATAATGTGATAGATAACGCATCGAGGGAGATGGGTATGAGACCCATAATATGAGTTGTTCACAGTGGTAACCTAGTCTATGTGATCGGAGATCCCGTGAATTAGATGTGGAAGACAAGCTGTTGGTCAACTGAGAGGAGAGTATCCTTACTGTTAACAATACCACTCCATGAAGATGCAATACTCTCCTAAATTTGCATGGCAGGTTGATGTATATCTTAATGTGTTCCAAGTGGCTCATTGAAACAGAGATGTTGTCCTGTAGAACATCTTTTGAAGAACGCACCTATATGAGTCTGATTGTTAAACATCGCAATCTATGTGAGTAGGATTCTCTCTAGTAAACTCATGAAAGGTCTCAGAGTATGACACATAAGCTCCACCCGCGGGGAAGACCCACGGTAGCCACGTATCGGTCAAGGCTTTGTGTGAAGCTAGATTCGTAGAAAACTTGCAGTTCAAGGCCTAGTCCACTGTTCAAGTTGCTTACTAGTGTAGCATAGAGTTCTAGGTGGTTCAACAGTGTTTTGGAACCAAAGGCACATTTTTGTGCCTCTCGGATATGGCGGGGGATTGTTGAAATTTTGTTTATTTTGGGTCAGCCCAATAACAGTTTCAAAAATTCCTAATAAATCCTAGAGGCCCATGCAACCCATTCATGCAAGGAAAGATGTGGAACTAAAGTTTAGTCCTACAGTGCTAGTTTGGTGAGAGTTGGACCTCCTTATAAGTGAGGATGTTTTCCCACATGTATGAGCATGAGAACAAGAGGGACATTCACGCGCGCTCCTCCTCTGCCTGCCTCGCCACGCCACACCACGCCTCATCACGACGCGCTGCGGGTTGCGGGAATGAGCCGAGCCGATGTCTAAATTTTTGCCACGCACGACTGGTATACGAAAGGTCACACGGAAGTTGAAAAGATTTTTGCTATAGTAGATACTGAATGCGAATGGCGCATCCCTTCGGCTGCTGGCTGTTCACTTCGCCTCCCTCTCTTCGTCTCACCTCCCGTCGCTGCCCTCTCGCCTCCTTCTCTTGCGCCTATAAAAGGGAGGTCGATCCTCTCAGAGGAACGCACCAGAACTTCTTCTTCCTCTCGCCACCGGTTCCAATCTCTGAGTTGTCGATGTCTTCCTCATCCCGGCTTGCGGCGTGCACCACGAGTCGGGGCAGTAGGCCTTCGAAACTGCACCTCTTTTAGTACTGTACGGGAGAAGGGTGATAAGGGTTTTGGGAAGCGCTGTGCGCGACTACTGACTTTTCGTCATGGACACCCCGGACTCCGACGACTACTTCCCAGACGACGACTTCTTCCCTGACGTCTACAACCTCCTCGACGACATGGCTGTCGAGGACAACAACCCCAAGACCGGTGCTTCTGCTCCTGTTCCGTGCGTTCTCATACTCATTCTATTAGAGGTTCTGCCACAACTTCTTGCTCTAGTGTATGTTCTAGATGTGTTCGGTTCTAGTTCATATATGCAGATGCTATTTACCTTCTCTATGTCAGATTGCATGACTTGCTTTATCACTGCTATATTAGTCATGCTTTATCTAGTATTTCTGTTAGTAAAATTATTCGGTAAATTGCTCATTTTTTCAACAAAAACAATGTAAGAGCAACTCCAATGGGCTGACCCAAACGGACGGCGCATTTGTTCGCTTTTTGTCCATTTGGGTCGGCCGCCCGCCCGGCATCCGCCCAATTTTGCATTTGGGTCGGCAGTGCACCCAACGCGCCGACCCATTTCATGTTCACATTCAACTTTTAAATAAAAAAGGCCCGCGGCTGATCATGCTAGTGGCCATGTCTCATGCCGGCACCATGCCAGTGCCGGCATACAATGCCGGCTTCAGAAAATATCACCACAGTTCATGCTGGCGCACTCGCCAGCCGACCGACACACATGCCAGCACACAAACAAGGGTGGGACTTGAGTTCGACCATGCCATCGCGGCTCCCGTGGTCATGCCGGCATACAAAAAAGATGGCGCTCGCCGCCATAGATCACTCGTCGTCGAACTTGAGCATGTCGGCCTGCATCTTCTCGAACCACGGCCTCTTCCTTGGAGACACGGTGTTGAGATCCACCTTCATGATCTCGACCCCGGTCATCATGCTCACGAGAGCCATTTCTTTCGCCTTGGTCTTGGCATTGGCGGCCTCGATCTCTATCATCTTGGCTTGCTTCTTCGCCTCTAGCTTGAACATCTTGGCTTGCTTCTCGGCCTCCAGATCAAGCCTCCTCCTTTGGATCTCCATGAAAGCATCCATTTGCTCCGCCTTGATACGCTGGCGCTCCTCCTCCCTTGAGTCCTTATTCATCATGTCGTCCACGCTTGTGATCAAGGGGTTGGTGGCCGCATCTCGCTTGTCCTCCTTCTTGGAGTTAGTCTTCCCCCACGGTTGTGCCGGCTCGCCCTCCCCAACATCCTCCACGGCTTTCTTCCCCCCCCCCCACGTGCCTTAAGTGCGGCATATTGCGCCTTGAACTTCTCCTCGTCCTTGATGACCCGATAGCAATGGGAGAGGTTGAAGCACTTGCCATTGTGTTGAACCTTGAATGCCTCCAAAGCTTGAAATGCCTACAAAATGTTTCCATGCAAGCATATGGGCAAGTGATATGCAAATGAACACGCAAAGGATGAACTTGATGACATAAAAGAGGGCGGCTTGCTTGCTAGCATACCATGTCTTTCATGCCGATGCCGCTCATGGGGCGGCCCTTGACGCTCTTAAGAGTGGCGCAAAACTTGTTGCACTCTTGTTGGATCACCCTCCACCGCTTGGAAATGGAGACCCACCCGCGCGTGCTCACATATTGGTAAGGTGGAAACTTCTTGCGCTCATGGAACTCTCGGTGGACACAAATCCAAAAGGTTGAATGCTTTTGCTCGGTGCCTGTCTTGGGGTTTTGTCCAATGTCTCGCCAACACTCGCAAAGAAGCTTGTCCTCGGCCGCCGTGTACGCCTTTGTGCGATTGCTCTTGCGCTTCGGCTTAGGACCGGCGGCTTGGTTGGCTAGCTCGTCCTCGAACAAAGGCTCCACTTCGATGTTGCACTCGTCCTCTTCCTCTAGCCCGTAGTCGTCCGGGAACTCGTGGTCAAGGGGGAAGCCGTCCAGGTCGATGCCGACCTGATCACGCATGAAGGCCGCCTGATTGTGATCATAGCCAGCAGCCGGCGTGAACGCCCCCCGGCCGTCCTGGCTTTGTGTCTTGTCGGGATCGTAGCCAACGGCCGGCGCACCACCCTCGAAGATGAGGTTGTGCATGTAGTCCTCGTCGACGGCGGACGACATTCCTCGAACAGGTTGCGGGCGTCCGGGAGCCCGCCGGCGTCTGTCGTGCGCGTTTCCTCGTGCCACCGGATGACGAGCCACCGACCACCGGGGTGGCGTTGAGGTCGATGGGCGTGAGCGCGGGCGTGGAAGGCGCGACCATGCTCATGTCGGGCGAGCACTCCTCGGAGAGGCGGGAGGCCTGCGGGTAGACGTGGAAGCCGGGGATCGGGTTGCAAGCCGACGCGCGGGGAGAGTCGGGCAGCACCATCTGAGGAAACGCCGATGAGCCGGTGCTGGCCGTGGTGACGGCGGCTTGGACGAGGCCGTGCTGGCTAGGGTTTAACCCTAGAGTGTAGAGCGCTTCCCTCGTTGCCGCCGTGACGCGGGCGTTGGTGACCTCCTGCTGCGCGGCAGCGATGACGGCGGCCTCATCCCTCACGTCCGCGGTGTGCCTTCGACCCTTCCTCTTGGCCGACTCCCTTGCTCGATGTTCGGGTGTCAGCGCCTTATTCGGCTTGGTCGCGACGACGGTCTTGCGCGGGGCACGGGGCTTGCCTTTCCCAGAGGAGGCGGCGACGCCGGACGAGGCGAGGGAGGCGAGGTCGGCGGCGGAGTCGAGGTCGATGGCGTCGTCCATGGCTGGTTGAGGGCGGGAGCGCACGCGGGCGGGAGTGTTTTTTGGGGGAAATGGGGGATATGGTGGTGGCTCCCACCGACCAGCGGGCCCGGGGAGAGGAGTAGGCGCGCGCGTTCGTCTCGTGTTCGCGCCGACGCAAATCTGACTCAAAATTGGGCCGGGAATGGGTCGCCCGCAGACGAAAAACAGACGCGCGTCCGTTTGGGTCGGCGCGTTGGGCCGACTTTTCTATCCGCGCCGACCCAAACGGACGGCGGCGGACGAAATGAGTCGTCCCATTGGAGTTGCTTAACTTATGACTTGCATGAGTACTTGCTCATGTGGCATAGTTACATTTCTAGAAAAAATAGCTAGTGGGTTGTACCTTTTTAGGATAGTGGGTTGTATCTATTTAACGCACCCGTTCGATCCGCCACACACGAAACCCACCCGTCCCCCGCTCTAGCGCGCTCCTTCTCCGCCAAGCTCCCCCGCTCTAGCGCGCTCCTCCTCTGCCGGCCACTCCGGCCCAGGCGTCCACCCCCTTCTCTTACGCTGGTGGCCACTCCGGCCCCGGCGTCCCCCCTTTCGCCCCGGCGAATTCTCGGCCCCGGTGCTTTCCCCCCTGCTTCTCGTTCTCGTTTGCTCTCGCCATGGCGGATGGATCTGCGAGCCCGGCTTTTGTCTCATCCAAGCTCCAGCCTATTGTCTCCGGTCTGGGGTTGTCCGGTTCGTCGGGATCCGAGGGCCTCTCCACTGGTGTCGGAGGTGCGCCGGCTGTCCAGGAGGCAGCCGCGGGCTCTGCTTTGCCGTGGCGCAAGCCGGGGCCATCGCGCAAGGTGTTGTGGCGGAAAAGGAGAGTGCTTCGGCAGCAGGCGGCGTTGGGTGGCACGAGGTCGCGCTCCCCCCGTTCGTCGGTGTCGTCGCCGGAGAGGAGGGAGATCCCGGATGACCTCTTTGGTCTCTGCTTCAGCTGTTTCCGTGAAGGGCATCGCCGTGAAGACTGTTGGTTCCCCCCGTTGTGCATTAGATGTGGTGTGGAAGGCCACATCTCAACGGCGTGCAAGCGGCCTCGGAGTCCCAGGTCTGAGGAGGATCTCCGGCGTGAGGTGGTGGCCAAGGTAGCGCGGGCTTCGCAGCCGTTGACGCAGGCCGGACCAGCGAGCAGGCTGGCACCGGTGGCTAGGCAGATCGCTCCTTTGGAGGGGTCCTCGCCAGTCCCAGTTGCCATCGCACCTGTGGGGTCTGGGCAGGTGTCGGCTGCAGCCGCGGCTGCTGCTGGCAGTGTCTGCGTTCTTCGCCGTATGCCGGAGATGGAGGATCTTGAGCAGCGCCTGAGGCTGGCGGTGGTGGTCTATGTGGGTGGCACCAGGCCAGCGGTTTCTTGCCAGGAGGCTGCTGAGGCGTTGTCGGTGGAGCTGTGCATCCCGCGCCACCGTTTTTCGGTCCACAAGTTCCACCCCGAGGACTTTCTGGTGGTGTTCGCGGTGCCGGAGTTGCGCAACAAGGCGCTGGCGGCGGGGACAGCCGAGCATGGCTACTTTAAGCTATTTGTCAAGGCATGGCTCAAGCAGGCGCAGGCAGTCTCGAGGGTGATGAGGACGCAGGTTGATCTTATGATTGAAGGAATCCCTTCCCACGCTTGGACATCCGAGACGGCGGCGGAGCTTCTGTGCTCGTCATGTTTGGTGGAGAGCTTGGCACCGGAGACTGAGAACAGGGAGGACATGTCCTTGTTCAAGTTGCGGGCCTGGTGTGTGGATCCAGACGAGGTGCCTGCAGATAGGCGGCTCTGGGTTCCGGAGCCGGTGATGGTTGGAGGACCGGCGGTGAGATTGCCCACGTCCCGTGCGCTGCTAGAGTACAAGACCCTGATTCACATCGGTAGGGTCCGTGATCACGAAGGCCCGGAGCACTGGTTGAGATCGCCTAGCTCCGATGGTAGCGGGCAGAGTGGGTTGCCTGAGGATTCGGGTGACTTCTCTGGCAGGGGAGAGTGGAGAGTGCTGCCGTGGTCGAGAGGGAGTTCGTGATCGGCGTGGAGGTGCGCAGGGCAACGGGGCGCATGGTGGTTCCTACATGTGTGCCTTGTTGGGGCGTATTGGTTCGTCGGACTGGAGAATCCCGCCCATGGCTCAGGGCTCTGCGGCGAAGATGCACGCGCCGGTGGTCACCGCGGTCACCACGGTGGCAACCAGGGTTGGAGGGGGCAGGCCATTGGCTGCCGAGGCCGCGTTGGTGGAGCCTGTGGCCGCAGATGATCCAGGGAGGATGGCTAGAGCCACAGAAAATCCGGCCACTGAGGTGAGGGACAGGGCGGAGCAGGCGGCTTTTGACCATGGTGGAGCCCTGGAGCTGGGGCGAGCCAATCCTGAGGCTCAGCTCTTGGTCCAGTCCGAGGCGGATCCCGAGGCGATTGTTCCGGTGGATAAAGCTGCGGAGGAGGCGCGTTCACCACAGGCTGGCGGTATGGGCCCAGTGGATCCCGAGGCGGCTGCAGCTTCGAAGGGGATCGAGGATTTGGATCCAGCCAACCAGGATGTGTTAGGAGGTCTAGAGGTGGGCCGGCCAACCCAGGAGGGCACAAGGACCGAGGAAGAGGACTCGCAGCTGTCGCTGTTGGTGCCCGACAAGGCAGCAGACGGATGGGCCCTGGTCAGGGATTTGATGCAGGCACAGATGGCGGCAGGAGAGGTGGAGAGGCATGCGGATTCGCTGGTGGTGGGTCCCGTACTACAGGAGTCGATGCCCTCTGCTGCATGCACCGATGTGACTACGTACGTTGCATGCGGGGAGGGGAATTTGCTCGTCTCTGCGTCTGACTCGGCTGCTCACGCGGATGACTCGCTGCAGCGCCAGGGAGGAAATCTTTCGGCCAAGGGTAACATCAAAACATTCTGCGCCGGGCTATTGAAGAAACTTGCGCCGCCTCTACTCAGGGAGTTTGAAGGGCTTAGAGGAGTTCGGACTGGTCAAGACCCATTCACACCTCGACGCACGACTCGGTCTGTGTGTTCCGGTGGCGCTAGGAAGTCTAAGGCTTCGGCAGCTGAAACGGTTCTGCTAAAGACTCTAGGATTTGATTGTGAGGATCTGGCCGTTTCCGAGGACGCGCTAGGTCAGCTTCGTACGGTGTTCGATTCACCACTTCAGGAGCCACAGCTGAGGGCCATCGCGGCCATTTTTGGGAAGGCCATACCCCTCAATCTAGCAGGGGAGGCAGGGATGGATGTGCCAGTTATGGAGCAGTAGAGTCGAGGGTTGTGACGGTGTTGGAGTCATCATATTCCGATGTCTGTCAACACTCTAGAGTTGGTGTGTTGGAACGTCAGAGGCCTTAACAACCCGGCCAAGAGGAAGGCACTTAGAGGATTTGTAGACTCGGAGAACGCGGCGATTTATGTATTTTAGAAACCAAGCTAGAGGTCGTGAACATTTTTGTAATCCTGCAATGCATGGGGCCAAACTATGATGGTTTTACCTATTTACTGGCGTCGGAGACGAGAGGTGGCATTTTTGTGGCTTGGGACACCACTCGGGTGATGGTAACAAACTTTGTCAATGACTCTCATTGCATCACAGGGTTTGTCTCGCCTAAGGAGGGGACACCTTGGTGGCTTACCGTAGTGTATGGGCCACAAGAGGATGAGCATAAGATTAATTTCTTGAATGAGCTCCCGGAGAGAAGATCGCTATGTCCGGGGCCATGGCTCGTGATTGGGGACTTTAATCTTATCCTATACGCGGAGGATAAGAATAACTCTAATTTAGATCGGAGAATGATGGGGAAGTTCAAGTGTTTTGTGGATAACAACGCGCTCAAGGAGCTCTTTTTGCATGGGCGAAAGTTCACATGGAGTAATGAAAGGGAGACGCCCACGCTTACCAAGATTGATCGTGCATTCATTTCAGTGGATTGGGAGATAGATCACCCGGATTGTTTGTTGCAAGCTTTGTCCACTGAGTATTCCGATCATTGCCCATTGCATCTCACACTCCATGAGCCAATGCACTATAAAAAGAGGTTCCGTTTCGAGAAGTTTTGGGTTAAAATGGAGGGTTTCTTGGATATCGTAAAGGAGGCGTGGGTATGTGATCCCGGCATCACGGATCCTTTCTTGAGGATGGATGTGCTGCTACGCAACACGGCTAGAGCTCTTGCTGCTTGGGGACAAAGAGAGATTGGAAATATCAAGTTGCAGATCGCCATTGCAAATATTGTTATCTTGCGGTTCGACTGCGCCATGGAAAATTGTAGGCTCACGGAGGAGGAAAGATGGCTCAAAAGAACTCTAAAGCAACTGGTGCTTGGGTTGGCATCATTAGAGAGAACCATTGCGAGACAAAGGTCTAGAATATCTTGGCTCCAAGAAGGGGATGCTAACACGCGCTTGTTCCATTTGGTGGCGAATGGGAGGCGTATGAAGAACTACATACCTTCATTGAACATGGAAGGGCGTACTATCACTGATCAAAAAGGCAAGGAGGAAGCCTTCTATAATGCATACAAGGATTTGTTGGGCAAGGACGTTGCTAGAGAGTTCACGCTAGATTTGGAGGGTCTTGGAGTCGCTCACGTGGATTTATCGGAGCAAGACCGGGTGTTTACTAAAGAGGAGGTGTGGGCAGTCATTAAGGATCTTCCCTCCGATAAAGCACCAGGTCCGGATGGGTTCATTGGCTTGTTCTTTCAAAAATCTTGGGAAGTGATCAAGATGGATCTGATGGCTGCTATTCATAAGCTGATCCTTGGAAATGGAGGGGTTTTGGGAGGCTTAACCAAGCCTTCATCACTCTTTTGCCGAAGTCCCCAGATGCTTCTTCTGTATTCGATTTTCGGCCGATTAGCCTTGTGCATAGCATGCCCAAGATTTCTTCCAAGCTCCTTACTTCGAGGCTTAGACCGCGCATGGGGGACCTTGTCCAGGTGAATCAGTCCGCTTTCATAAAAGGGAGATGCTTGCATGATAATTTCCTTCTCGTGAGACAAGTGGCGAGGATGATGCACAAAAGGAAAGCTAAAGGAGTTCTTCTCAAGCTAGACATTACTAAAGCCTTTGACTCCTTGTCATGGCCGTTCTTGTTTGAAGTGTTGAGAGCCAAGGGCTTTTCGGAGCGGTGGATCTCTTGGATCGCCACCCTGCTTACGACGGCTAGTTCCAGAGTGATCGTAAATGGGCGTGCGGGAGATAAGTTTATGCATGCTAAAGGTTTGAGGCAAGGGGATTCGATCTCCCCCTTACTCTTTGTTATCGCCATGGATATCCTCACGCATATCATTATCAAGGCGCATGAAGCTGGAGTCATGAGTCGCATCAATGGTTGTAGCCCGGTGCAGCGGCTGTCTTTGTATGCGGATGATGTGGTTCTTTTCATCAAACCCACACGGCCGGATCTGGCGTTAGTCAGAGAATCTCTTACCATCTTTGGAGTTGCTTCTGGACTGAAAGTAAATTTTGCTAAATCGGCGGCAATTATGATTCGAGCAGAGCCGGCGGATGAGGATATTGTGAAGTCGGCGCTGCCCTGGAAGCTTGCCACCTTTCCTTGCAAGTACCTTGGATTGCAGCTAAGCATTTGACAGTTGAAAAGATCGGAGTGGCAGCCTATGGTGGACGCAAAGACCTCCACATTCTGCGCCAGATGGCAAAGGGGTTTAGTGACTAGACCAGCAGTGGTTCTTGTCAACCAGTGTCATGAGAGCGCTGGCTACTCACCACCTTATGGTTGCGAAGGCGCCAAAATGGGCTCTAGACAAAGTGGACAAAGGGTGTAGTGCCTTCTTCTGGGCCGGGACTGAGGAAATCAAGGGAGGCAAATGTGTAGTATCTTGGGCGAGAGTATGCAGGCCTAAGCTCATGGGAGGGCTAGGCGTCATTGACCTTCACAAACACGGCATTGCTCTAAGGTTGAGGTGGGAATGGCTTAGACGCGACGGACACTTCGTGCCGTGCTAAGGGCTTTGCTTGGTCATGACAAATCGGTTCAAGCGTTTAGTAGCTTGGTGAAATGGAGAGTTGGAGCTGGGGACAAAACCCTGTTCTGGAAGGATAGATGGATCCAGGGTGCTACCATTGCGGAGGTCGCTCCTCTGATGGCGAAGTCAGTTCGTACGCAAGTTGCCAACAGGAGACGTGTCCGAGAGGCTCTAAATATGCACTCTTGGATGAATGATGTAGTCGGCGACTTGTGCACGGAAGGCCTTACCCAATTTATAGGCCTTTGGGAGATCCTTGAGGAGGTACATCTGGATGCGCAGTCCGAGGACAGTCCCATTTGGGCTTGGAATGTGTCTGGAACTTACACCGCATCCTCTGCTTACAAGATGCTATGTGAGGGAGGAGTTAGATTCCACTCCTTTGGAGCTATTTGGAAGTGCTGGGCCCCTCTGGCTTGCAAAATTTTCATGTGGTTGGCTGTCCAATATCGGCTATGGACTTCAGACAGAAGAGCGAGACATAACTTACAAGATCAAACTTCAAAATGCTTTCTATGTGATCAAGAGGAGGACACGGTGGACCACATTTTGCTGCAATGTGTGTTCTCGAGGCAAGTTTGGTTCACTTGCATCTCTAGGATGGGGCTGCCCATGGAGCTTTGCCCAACATATGATTCTAGATTGGTGCATTGGTGGTCGGACGCTAGAAAGCGTTTTCTTAAGCACTCTCGGAAGGGGTTTGACTCTTTTGTCATGCTCATCTGCTGGACGTTATGGAAACAAAGGAATGCGAGGGTGTTTGGTTCAGGCCAGATCAAGAATGAACAAGACACGGTGGACATGATCTTCGACGAGCTGAGGATGTGGGCCACGGCAGGAGCTTTTGGAGAGCAATGTGTGTTAGAGTAGTCGAGTAGCGTGTGTGTGGAGTGGTGGCTCGGTGAGGCTGGTTGTAGCCCAACCGCAATTCTCAGAACTCTTCAGACATATTTTTCTCCCTTCTATAAAAGCAAGATGCGCCTTTGGCGCACTAAATCTTTGGGTTGTATCTATTTAGGAATAGAAGATATCACTAGAGACCAGTTTAGCTGGTGCTGGTGCAGGATTTTTGAGCTCAGACCGGGGAAATGTGGGGGCATCTTTCCCAGTTCGATCACAGATTCCGCTGCACCAATCACAGACCACGCGCTCAGGTTTCGGAATCTCAGCAGCTCTACTGGCCTTCGGCCACCACGGAACGGCAAGACCAGAGGGCGGGCCCGCGCCGCAGCCACCGCCCCCACATGCCGCTCCCCGTTCAGTCGTTCACTCTCCAGCGCCTTCCTCCCTCCCCGTTCTCCCCTCTCTCTCTCTCTTATCGCTTCCGAGCTCTCATGGCCGCACACCCCGCTCGTTAAGCAAGCCTGACAGCCCGACCCCATGAGGCAGCCGCACCTCCTCTCGCCGCAGCGGCTCTCCCCCTCGCCCGTCCTCTCCCCCCACTTCTCGCCGCCCTGCGCCGCGCAGGGCGGCTCGCCGTGGCGGTGGCGCCACCGCCGGGCCTTCCACCCGCCGCTCTCCTCGCTGCGGGAGTCCGACAAGGGCACGCTGCGCAAGGCCTCGCCCAACCTCCCCTTCCGGCTCGGCGGCGGCGGCCGCAGCCCCGACGACCGCCGCTCCGCCGCCGGCCAGGAGAAGAAGGGGAAGAAGGAGAAGGAGGAGGAGGAGGAAGAGGGCGGCGGGGTCTCGGGGGCCCTCACCGGGACGCTGCTCGCCGGGGCGGTGCTGGTCGGGGTCGTAGGGGGGTTCGGGGCCGCCGGGTACGTGTACAAGGACCAGATCAATACCTTCCTCACGCACTTCTCCGGGTTCATTGAGGGTAATGGAACCAACAATCCAGCTGTGCTCCCACCTCTGCTTGCTTTGTACTCCTAGACTTGTTTGGCCTAAGCTGCGCTCTAAGTAGCATTGAAATTAGTGAAATGTCTTGCGAATTCTGCGTTCAAATATAGCTAGTGATTCTGGTGCTCAGATACTACTCTGTAGCGGTGCATGATAGCAAAGACCATTGTACTGCAGAACTAGCCATTCACATATCTACTGATTGCTGTTTGATCATTATGAAATCTTTTAAGTAAACGTCTTCCTTGGACATTTTTGGTTAAACTTTTGCATTGATTTGCATCAACAGGCTATGGCACTGCTGGGTATGCGCTGTTTATACTTGCCTATGCAGGATTGGAGGTATATTCTTGAACTATCAACCTCACTTCTCTACCTTCTAGTCAAGGCTTATGATCGTTTCCAGTTTTCCACCAAACTTGCTATTCCACTACAGATGATAATACACGGTTGCCTTATCAGCAGGACAGTTGGGCAGTTGTTCTGAAATGTTTGAAATGCTATAATCTGATAATACTACGGGGCCGTACACAACCTAATGTTCATGATAAGCTAAAAATGCATCAATGCTCCTTGTGTATGCAGCTGTCACATAAATGCCTAGGCACTAGATCATCTTTGTGACTTTATATTTTGGGGGTTGGTGAAAGAAAAATGGGTCCACATTTGATCCTTTTGGCTATGAATCTTAGACCTTTTGCATAACATCAGGGTTGCAACTTTGCATTAGTACTAATGATAGTGTTTGTTTGATTCAGGTTCTTGCAATTCCAGCAGTACCGTTGACCATGTCTGCAGGTCTATTATTCGGTAGTGTTACTGGTACTATTATGGTTTCAATCAGTGGGACAGTAAGTAACTTCAACATGAAGAACATTTCTGTTTTCATTCTGCCGTTATGCATTTTCTCATTGAACTTTGTTGACTGTATAGCTAGCTGCCGCTGTGGCCTTTCTCATCGCTAGATACTTTGCTAGAGAGCGTATTCTTAAGATGGTTGAAGGAAACAAGAAGTTTCTGGCGATTGATAAAGCAATAGGTGAAAATGGATTCAAGGTTGTGACTCTGCTTCGTTTGAGTCCCCTATTACCTTTCTCCCTTGGGAACTACCTGTACGGCTTGACTTCAGTCAAGTTCTTACCCTACGTGTTGGGAAGGTTAGTTTCTACTCCCTTCACACTTCCTTATTTTATTTTAGCATTCTCCGTGAACCTTACAGAAATAACGAAGTAGATATTCCTGCACACAGAAAAATTAAGTACATAGCCTTAACCTTCTATCTCACAGAGCAAACTGCATTCATTGAGAAATTTAGCTGTTCTTAACAACCTGTTAACTTAAAAGTTTCATTTGCATGATTCATTACGTAGTGCAGTAATGTTCTTCCGGATGCATGCCATTTACAAAATCAAAGGAGTAGCAAATATCATATACCTGGTCAAGGGACTGACCACTTTCTGATCCACTACAAATTGAGCATGCCTTTGTGAAGGATTATTACACTGAAAAACTTGTCACCAGTATATTGTTTTTCTATCAAGCAATGTGAGCTCAGATATTGCTTTTGTACACATGCAGTTGGTTGGGTATGCTTCCAGGAACATGGGCTTATGTCAGTGCTGGTGCATTTGGACGAGCTATAATTGTAAGTTTGTAAACCGTCGATCTTTTCTTAGTTCATCTTCTCTTTGCAAACTTGCTTTTGTCACTACAACAGGGATACTGCTCCACTATACTCTTTCAAGCCATCAAGCTCTTCGCATCTTCCAATTTTATTTTATTTTTGCTTGCGTAATCTTCCAATAGCTGATATGCAATGTTTTCTAACTTGTTAATAAGAATGCCCTGCATACTGTCTGTGTTCTCTATTTCTCTTATATAGAACAGTAGCTCATAAGAATCATGTCCTCCCATGGATATGGGGGTGTCTCGCAGCATGTTAATGGTATCTGCTTTCTAGTGAAGTGTCCAGAATTGAATAACACTTGTATATATCAAAATCAATTCTCTTCTCCTTAATTAATAGATGAGGCAATCTTTGCCTCCGTTTCGAAAAAATGCAGACATCTTAATCCAACTCAAGGCATCCCTTACTCTACAGTGTGCTTTGGTGTTGCTGTTAGGAGCTCAAATATTTCAGTAAAGAATCAGTACATGATGTTTCATTTGGTACTCGTATTTTGAAAGTTCAGTTGTATGTGTATTGTGTAGTCAAGACGGGTGAACTATAGAAAAAGTGAAAAACAATTATGAACTCATAAAGCAATGTGACCGTAGTTCAAACTTTCTTGAGTGAAACAATGATGAACTCATAAGGTTGATGAGATTTTTTGGGACCATGACATGCCCCCCTCATTTTGCAGCAAGATGAGACGGAAATCGGTTTGGGAGGAAACAACCAGCTATTGACACTGGGCATAGGGCTATTAGTTACAGCCGTTGCTGCTACTTATGTAACACGGCTTGCTAAGGTAATTAAGCTTTTGTGTATATAACAGTGGGAATGAACTACTGAGATGTGTTATTTTCTTTTTGTCAACCTCGGCTACTATTGCTAACTGCTTCTCCCCTTTGTTTTCCAGGATGCTGTAAAGGATATTGACGACGAATAGAATGGTAGGATTACATAGCAAAAGGGCCATTCAAATAGCAAAGTAGCACGAGAATGTACATCACTGGCATCTTTTGGTGCAATCTAATCTAGAAATACAAGCGATTCTCAGGGGAAAAGCCAAAGGTCTCTTCTCAGTGTCCTCATCCAGCTCTCCCATACACATCCCTACGCTGGATCTGTCAAAAAACAAAAATGAGGCGAGGGTTGTTCGTTGTTGTACCTGCTCTGCCAGCGCCGAACTTACCAGTAGTCGACACGCACCATCCTTCATGTGATGGAAGCAGTTGGCGTCCCTCAGTATGATCTCCCTGCCGTACGCCTTGGTGACCATCTTGATCGCGGCGTGGCAGTCGCCGCACACCCGGAGGTTCTCCTCAGTATGTATACCTACTTACATTCAAAATATTTTGGAGAAATTCAACATGGATAAATCATATACATCCAAAACTCCTATGGTTGCCAGGTCCCTGGATATGAATAAAGATCCTTTTAGACATCAGGATGATGATGAAGAGATATCAGGACCTGAAATTTCATATCTTAGTGGAGCCCTAATGTACCTTGCAATTGCACTAGGCCTTATATCCAAGGCTGTCTCCAGGAATTCGGGGCCCCGGTGCGAAATGCAAAATGGGGCCCAAAAATTAGCAAAAAATTGCATTACTAATATAATTAGACATATTTTCACTTAATATATAGCTTTGAATATGTGTTATTTCATAGAATAGTTCATAAAAATATAGTAATGCTAAAGAGTGAACGTAGTATTGAAACAATAAATTTCTCTTCTGTGAATTATAATAAAACTATAAATTGGCCGCATGTTCTAGTGAAAAGCACCATATGTCTAGTACTTCCTCAGTTTCGAATTACTTGTCGCAGAAATGGTAAAAATGAATATATCTAGAATTAAAATACGTCTAGATACATTTCTTTCCGCGACAAGTAATTCTGGACGAAGGGTGTATTTCTTGAAACAAAATCTTAATATCAATTGACTCTATTCTCGCAAAATAAAATCCATTGCGTATTTCTTAGAATGAAATAGTGTAGCAGACGAGCAAACAACAAAGAATTAGTGCTACAGTTAGAAATTAGCTTACGGCTAGTGTGATAATCCTATTAATTTTGATTTGAACTAAGTGCATGCCTAATCGAGTAGCACTCTTCTAATAGTAGGCATTGCATCCGATACGATAGGAAGACATCAAACGAAACAGAAAGAGAACTATCTATATCTATATCTATACCAATATAAAAAGACTCAAAGGGGCAGATCCAATTAATCTCGGCCATCAAATCATGTCAATCCAACGACCTAGACTACTTCAATGTCGAGCGCTCAACACGTTTAACGTGCAGTTAATTTCATGCCAAATATGTGCTAATCACATAATAACACACAAATGATATCCTATTTAATATCCGCATGCACTTAATATACTTCGAAATTAACGTGCATTGCACGTACACATTGACTAGTTGTAACAAAGAAGTAATAACCCTAACTAGTTCTTTGTTCATCAATTTTGATCCCAGGCTTATGGCTACGACTTATACCTTGGAAAATATTCCTGTGGTCAGAGGCTGCTGCTGTGATAACTAAGCACTCTCGGCCATAGCGATTAGGCCCATTAGCGTAACTAGCCTGCCTTGTTTTTCTACTTGCTCTTTTACAAACAGGTCGAAAGGGGAGTGGATAAACCAGTACTCCCTCCGTTCGAAAATATTTGTCATCAAAATAATAAAAAAGGATGTATCTGGAACTAAAATACATCTAGATACATTCCCTTTTATTCATTTTGATGACAAGTATTTCCAGACAGAGGGAGTACTAGGCAACTGAGGGCGGGCCTGTTGGCTGGGTATTAGTGCGCCGTAACGTCCGTTCTGCTTCTCGTGCAAGGTTTCTTCCCATTAAACCGGATCGAGCGAGCCAGCCGAAAAAGAAGCAAACCAGCGCTCGAACCGCGTGGCCGTTACATGGTTTTTACTTTGATCGGGGCCCCTACGATTTCGGGGGCCCAGTGCGATCGCACCGCTCGCACACCCTTATCGACGGGCCTGCTTATATCGCATTTGTGGTAAATTTATTAGCTAGGCACAACGCAGCTCCAACAAAATGTCATTGGGCGTGAGTGAAAAATATCCTCACATACTCGCATAGCACAAAAAGATTTTGGATTATTTTATTAAAAAACCAAGACATGACTATGATAGGCTATACAAATGTTGGTTATTTATCTGATCCCCACAGTGTTTGGTCAGGTCACAGACAGGTTTTGTATTCCTATATGGTGGAACTGCCTTTTCATTGAAGTCAACAAAATCTCTACTATTAAAGGGGGATCGAACGTAGTGATGGTTCGACCTCGTTCGATCCCCCCTCCCTTCCTACGACCACCTCCTCTTATCGATCGCCCCACGCCACCGATTTTCTTTCATGGTGCGTCCCACTTCCACCTCCGGTTTACAGGAAAAACCCACCAAACTAAACAGCCCTACCCCACACGCACCTCACGAAGTCACGATCCCCAACTGTCGCTAGACCAAGCCAACGTCAAGGCGTTACACGTGCGATCGGGAGGCGATCACGGCTACTAGGGTTTCGCTCACAGGGATGGTTTCTTGCTGGCGGCCATAAGGATTACGACGACGTGATCCATTGGCTGGCCAGATCGTGTGTTGGTCGTCTCGCTTGCTTGGCTGTCGCACGGGGGCGATGGCGACGCACAAGATAATGCATCCCCTATGAAGGGTGTCCCGATCCTCATGAGATATGACGCCGAGGAGGAGGATGCGGACCACTCGGCAAGGCTCGGAGGAGGAGGATGCAGGCCACGCAGCAAGGCTGGGACTGGGAGGACTCATCTTGACGGAGAAGGAAGGCCAAGGGATGCTCTTTGAGGACGAGCTAGGTGATCAATTCCAAAACCTTAGATGGGTTGTTGCAGGCAAAGGTATGTTCGTCGAGAAAACTCAACATCACGGCGCTGTAAAAAGCCATGAAGAGTAGGATGGGTTTGGCCGAGGGGATGCGGCGGTTTGTCGCTATTTGTACTTTTGTACAACTCATGATTCTTGAGTAAGGACTTTTAGCATGTTTGCAGCGCTGCTGCTCTGCCTGAACATGACCTGGAGCGCCGGCCTAGCGCTTATCGTGCTCAACTTCATGGACAGGTTGCGGGCTGTGTGGAGGTGTGGCGGCAGCGATGACGAGGACTGCATAATTAACCATCCACGACGAGCACCACTGCAGCTATTCCTGCTGTGCTCAGAGCCTCACACGCCGTGCAGCCGGCCTGCCCTAGCCTTTCCAATCAGCATCCCCATATACCTGCGCTTGGCTGATCCAACGCGGGCGACTGCCTGCCAATCCTGGTAGAGCTTCTCTCTGCCCACCATGGCCAAGAGGTGAGCAAAATCCAATGACCGGGCCGTTAGGATGCATCCGTAAAGAACCTCCCAATCTGGGGAACTCACGAACACAATTTCTCATCATCTCATGAATACCAGATTTCCAAGTTCTCCTGGGTAAAAATTCTGAAATACTACTTCCAAATCGTCAAATGTTTCCATGATATGCTGAGTTAATTGTTGAATATCCATGGAATTAGTATGACAAGTTTACAACGATTGGTATGTCCCTGTTTGAGGCATGGTTTGAGGTAGTGAGTTCGTGTTCTGCTTGGTGAACAACCACTGTACTTGAGTACGTTCTATTCTGATCTTGTCGAGGAGGAGATATAATTTTATACAGCTATGGGTCGGAAACTTTCTGATTGTTTCAGACCATGGTTTTGGTTTTTGAGAAGTACTCTTTAAGTTTTGTTGGTAAGTAATATTTCTGTATTAATTTCGTGATAACTAATCAGTTTGTATGATATCAGGCCCATTGTTCAAATGAAAGTTTTTTTCTAGGGAAATGAATTGGAGGAATTTTACTTGGGCATTACGCTCATCTTTTTATTAGGTGAGGTTAATAGTTAATACCCTGACCCCTGAACTGTGATGCAGAGGGTTCTTGGTTTCGCTGGATCTGATTAGATCTTGGGAGCATTTTTCTTTTGACGCCTCAATTGTAGAGGAGTTTACATCGTACGTTGTAATAAAACTTACTAGAGACAACCAGTTTTGTTGGAGCTTTGGTCATGTTATTTCATGTCCCAATTTTGATGCAAGTGGTCCGATTCTTTCAGTCTGTGTGTAGCATGTTATGTTTCAGTTCAAGCTGGCAGAGTACAGAGCGATGTGATGGTCCAAATTATCACAACATATCATGGTTAGTCATTCAAAATTTAGCATCTCATAATGTGATGCCCAATTACTTCACTAAACATTTTTCATATATGATGATTTATTGTAATGTACAGAACATTTTTCATGTATAATGACCTTTGTAACGTTTGTTTACTATTTTTGCAAGAAGACAGATTTTAGTACCACCTATAATCATATCTTAGGTGACTGCCTGTACAAGTACGTGTCTGTTTTTTTTTGGATTAAGAACACCAATGCATTAATATGGTACTGACATTTTTGGCACTTGATCTGGACGCGGAATTTTGGCTACGGGGAGAAAATGGTCCCTAATAAACAGTAAAATCAAAATAAATAGTAAATAAAAAGCCAAAATTCTGATATTCTTTTGCAGATGTTCATGTTAGTGTAGCAAGTGTGATTGACAATTTTCATGCGATATGGGATAGCAATGCTTCGTTGGTGAAAAAAAATTAAGTGTACCATTTGGCGTTCGACTTATTTTTCTTGCACAAGTCAAAATGCTTAAGTTTTTTCCTTGAAAATTTGACAACAAAAAAGGTATCCTTACCAATCATGCAGTGTGGGTGCTTACCAGTACCGTAGAAGGGAGGGGGTAGATGTATGGTCGGGGGCAACAATGGACCATCGGAGAAGGCGGCTCGGGCAGGGCAGCACCCTGCATTAGAACCGGTTGCAACCACTGTCAAAAGGTGGGTTATGGGGATGAAAGCAAGAAGTTGACAATGACCATGAAATTTTAGAAGAAGGGGTGGGGACAGAGGGATGGTCAGGGGCAAGGGTGGACCTACGGAGAAGACGGCTTGGGCAGGGAGGCACGCGACATTGACATGACCAGTGTTGGAGGGTGGATCAGGGGCAACAGTGAACCACCTGAGAAGGTAGCTCGGGCAGGGTGGCATATACACCGGTCGTGACCAGTGTCGGGAAACGTGAACCGATGGAGAAGGCAGCTTAGGTAGGGTGGCGCACGACATCGACACTGGCCGCGACCAATGTCGGAAGATGGACTGTGGGGTCAGAAGGAGGAAGGTGAAGAGGAGGAAGAAGAAATTGATCAAAGAATTTTACAACTGACAAAAGTAGGCGATGATGCATAGTTGCTCTCATAGTTTCCACTAAAAATGATAGCAGGCGAAGGACTTCACTCATGTCACTTTGTCATCAATTTGATTCATGTTCCTAGCTATATTTCGCCCATAGCTTGCCCGTTGCAACGCACGGGCATTCTACTAGTAGACTTTAATAGTAACTTCCACTATTCATTCTGAAATAAAACGCATTATATGAAATATCTCGAGAATGTGTTTGACTTCGTAGAGTGATTAACCGCATTCAAACTTCACGTGGTGGTGGTTCATTAGGATCACCAACTATTATCTGTAAACTTTGACAAATGTTTTGTGTGCTTGCAAAATTTCAGCACGAAATGACATTCTTGGAAGATCATGCGGGGGCAGAAGGCGCGCGCGAGGAGACGTACCTGCCCCAGTCATCGCGTCGTTCGTCAAGAGGAAAGTTCAAGTCTTGAAGACGATTAGACGATCAGCGGTCAGCGAAACATGTACTAAAAGGGTAAGGAACGAGACGGCCGAACAATCCGAAGGAAAAGGAAATCGTCCGTGAATTGAGCGATTCCTTCCCTCTGCACGTCTTCTGCCTGTACATGCAAACACGGGCCAGGCCCATCATATCTCTATTCCTTTCCTAAGCCTAGCACGCGAGTCACCAGAGGCTGAGGCGTCGCTGAGTTTGGCTTCATTTCTTTTTTGCTTGAAAGTATACAACTCTACTGTATACTGGGAGGTACTATCTGACGCGTTCTGCGTCAGGTTGCAGCCGTTTCGCACAGGGAACCAAGTTGGCGGGCTTAGTGGGCCACGCGCGCGATTCTTGTGTTTGAACACAGCCGACGATCTGGGCCGTCTAGTTCGTGGCTGCGCGCGATGAAAAATGAACAAAAATTTGTGGGAATCGAACACGAGACGTGCAGAAACATAACTATAGCTGCTAGCCAGTGCAACACAGTCACTATCTTGAATACATGACACCCCTATGTTTAAATAACAAACAGTAGCGGCAAATTTTAAAGAACAGCTCCCAAAAAACCGTACGTCAGTACGATCGAACACACGATCTAATGTTAGTGAACCACGTCCCTACCCACTGTAAGACATAAATTTTCTTGTGTAAATATGGCAGCTCAGTTTATACAACCTACAGGCAGTGAAAGATTTAATCAATTTTTGAAATTTCGAACAAAGAAAAAAATCTTTTTCACAAAAGTCAATGCTTTTTGAAAAACCGAACAAAATTTGAAAAGACTCGAACATTTTTTGGGAATCTCAAACATTTTTCTGAAAAAAGGAACAAATTTGAAAGCGAGTACATTTCCCAAACTATGAATAAATTTTGAAAATGCGAACATTTTTCAAAACACAGGAACAAAAAAGGGAAACCGAGAACAATTATGAAACACCTGAACATTTATGATTATTGTACACTTTTCGAAAAACAAAGAAACCATGAACAATTTTGAAAGTCCCGAAAATTATTTTCAAAATGCGAACACTTCTTCAAAATTTCGAACATTTAAAAAAACCATGAACAAATTTCGAGACACTGAAAAATTAATAAAAAGGAGAAGAAAACGTAACATGTTTTTTTGAAAACGTGAATAATTTTTAAAATTCATAGCACTTTTGTAAACGGAGAACAAATTTAAGTTTATGAAAAGTATTTGGAAGACCTGAACATTTTTAAAGTTATGAAAATTACTTGGAACACCTGAACTTTTTTTTGAAAACGAGAACTTTTTTTTGTAGTCACGAACATTTTCTGAAAAGTTGTGAAAATTTTGAACAAAAACATTCCGAATTTATTTGTAAAACAAGAACATTTTTCAAAATGCACGAACTATTTTTTAAAAAGTGTGAACATTTTTTGAAAGTATGAACAGTTCTTTAAAATTGTGAACATTTTTGAAAACACAACCATATTTGTAATTTCTAATGTCTTTTAAAAGCACGTAAATTTTTTCTTAATTTTCGAACAACTTTCTAAGCATGATCTTTAAAAAAAAGAAAAAAACAAAACAAAGAAATTGAAGTGGAAAAAAAAGAAAATGAAACAGAAAAAAACAGCAAAACCGGTTCAGGGAACCTTCTAGAAGGTTCCTAAAACCGGCTGGGAAAGGTTCGCAAACGGGAAACGCCGCGAACAGTAATGGCCAGCCCAGGTCATCGCTCCATCGCTAGGTCTGTGCGAATGGTCGACAGTTCAACTCAGAATGCGTCGACTAGGATATTCCCTGCTTGGGCCTAGGGTCCATCTTAAATAAGGACCCAATACATTTACATATCTAAACTAGTATGTATACACGTGCAATGCACGTCTTAATTTAATAGAGTGATTTTGATTAAAAAAAACCATATATTTGCAAATAGATTAAAGGCAAAAGGAAAAATATAGCAATGTATGAATGCAAATATTAATTTGTTGTAATTAATAAGTATTAAATGGTATAGGAAGCCGTTTTTTGTGCACGTCTAGAACTGCATGTTACTTTATGTTCTCTTCCTCTCAGTTTTCCTCTCAAACAACCTCGCTTGGGCTCAAATTTCCATGCGCTCAAGAAGCAAATATGGGCTTCTTCCTTTTTCTAGAAGACCCATGTGATTGTTCCAGAACACAATAGAAGCAGTAGGAGTCTACTGTTGATGCGAATCCTGATGATCTCAGCCATTGGATTTAGGTGACCAACGGCTATGATTGATACTCTAGGTCTAATTCAAAACTGATACACTATATAGTGGTATAGATAAATGAAAATATGTGATTTGCATAACATAATGACAACAAGTGTGTAGGGGGCATTTGCCCCCCACCCCCACCCCAATTTCACCATGTTGTATATATATTCAATAGTAATTATTTATAATTGAGTACATGTATCTTATAATCGTATATCCATGATGTATTAAGACTTTATTCACTAGTTAAAATTACTTTTCTTAATATATTTTTTGCTTTTATAATGATTTTTTCATGATGTGATATATAACGATGAAAGTATTTATGTTACTAAAATATAATTTTGTAGGTCCGTTGTACCTCATTCGCACTAGGGCCGGCCCTGCCGGTGAGGTGTGCGGCCGTCCGAGCGGAGGAGCGTCGGTGGCGCCCAGACCACGAGAAGCCAAGGGCGAGGCACGTCGTTGGTGTCGGGATGCAGTTGCATGTTGTTACAATACCCTGCTTTCGGGGCCTCTTTCTCGGGTCTTGATCATGATTGGTACTGTGCTGATCTTGCCTTACCGGAGATATATTCCCTTCTGGAAACTACGGTTGCAAGAGGATGGAGGATACATACATGCATGGAGTACTTGATTAGTTGCATGGTAAGTTTCATGCTTAGCTCATCATAATGTGTATGTGGTGTGGTGTGGTGTGGTGTGCTGTAAATAATGCAGGTGTCGACGAAAAAGTGGCCGCCGCTGCTGTCCATGGCGCGCTAGCTCATGCCCGACTTGAAGCTTATCGGCGGACCGGCTGAACCAACCTACCAGTAGTCGCCGCACGAGCACGCGCCATCCTTCATGTGATGGAAGCAGTTGGCGTCCCTCAGCACGATCTCCCTGCCGTACGCCTGGGCGACCATCTTGATCGCCGCGTGGCAGTCGCCGCACACCCGGAGGTTCTTGAACACGCGGATGGGCGCGCCGGCCGGCACGGCGAGCAGCCCGAACGCCACGGCGAGCCTCTCGCTGTGGTGCGCCAGGCCCTTCTCCCTCCCCTCCGGCCCCTCGTCCTGCAGCGCCCAGGCGGTGTCCGCCACGTACCCTTCGCCGCGGATCCTCTCCGTCATCTCCTCCGCCTTCCGGTAGATCTCGGCCGCCCGCGGGTGCCCTCGGTCCTCCACGTAGAACAGGTGCGTCACGCCGTTCGCCGCCACCCAGCTGCACCCGGGCTCCTTGGTGATCCCCCTCGCCTTCATCGACGTCCGGACCCTCGCCACGTCGCCCCACCTCCCCGCCCGCGAGTACAGGTTCGACAGCATGACGTACGGCACGGCGTCCGTCGGGTCGAGCCTCCAGACCATCCCGGCGGCGTGCTCCGCGAGCTCGGCGTTCCGGTGCGTCCGGCACGCGGCCAGCAGGGCCTTCCAGACCGTGGCGTCCAGCCTCGTCGTGCTCCGGTTCAGCAGGTCCATGGCCTCGTCGAGCCGCCCGGCGCGGCCGAGCAGGTCCACCATGCACGCGTAGTGGTCCGGCCCTGGCGCGATCCCGTGGTCGGCCTGCATGGACCGGAAGTGCGCCCGGCCGGCGTCGACCAGGCCGGCGTGGCTGCACGCGAAGAGAAGGCCGATGAAGGTGATGTAGTCCGGCCGGCACCCGGACCGGACCATCTCGCCGTAGATCTCCAGCGACTCCCTGCCCCGGCCGTTCTGCGCGTACCCGACGATCAGCGCCGTCCAGGTTATGGGGTCGCACCGGACCCGCATCGCGTCGAAGACCCTCTTGGCCTCGCCGAGCGAGCCGGTCTTGGCGTACATGGAGACCAGCGAGTTCCCGACGGAGAGGAACGGGTCGAGCGCGAGCCGGACCGCGGAGGCGTGCACCGACCGGCCCAGCTCGAGCGCCGTCGCCCCGGCGCACGAGCTCAGCGCGGCCGCGACGGCGAACTCGTCCGGGGAGACCCCCGCGGCGACCATGTCGCGGTAGACCCGCAGGGCCGAGTCGTGGGACCGGGAGCGCGCGAGCCCCGTGAGGAGGGAGGTCCAGGAGACCACGTCGCGGCGCGGCATTTCGTCGAACACGGCCCGCGCGGCGCCGTGGCGGGACAGCTTGGCGTAGGCGTCGACGAGCGCGTTGGCGACGTGGAGGTGCGCGGCGAGGCCCGCGCGGAGGAGCAGGGAGTGGAGCGCGTCGGCGGGGAGCCGGAGGAGCGCGGCGGAGTTGAGGGCGGGCGGGAGGGTGTACTCGTCGGCGTGGTGGCCCCGGGCGCGCATCTCGTGGAGCAGGGCGAGCGCGCGCGGGTGCAGGCCCGCCCGGGAGCAGCGGGAGATGGCCGCGTTGTAGGCCACGCCGGGCGGCACGACCATTGCCGCCGGGTGCACGACGGACCGAGCTCGGTGGCCGGTTCGGGTGCCAGTGGAAACGCGTCTAGCGTGGCGACTGCCGCGTCATGCGTGCTGCTTATGATGTGCGATTGCTTGAGCCTCGACGGCGTCGGCGAGTTGCTGCCCTTCGGCCTTCGCCATCGCAAGCCATGGTGATTCATTTCATGGTTATCAATGGCGGCAGGTCAGTAGTTTGATCACAGTACATATTCAACGGAATTCTTTTGTACACGACCAGCGTTCTAAATCAGCAGCACGGTTCATGCTGTCGACCGTTGGGATCATCATTTTGTGGCAAAACAGCTGAAACCTTTGTCGAAGCAAACATTGAGCTTCAAAAGTTGAGTGGTATTGCACACAACATTGCCAGCAATTGCTCGCCAACATGTTAAGTAACTTCTGTTTGTATGTAGATAGATCACTGCCGAAAGCAAATATTCTGCTGGTTGGTTGATGCTGAACTTAAGTTGTTAAGACAACGCAAAAGCTTTTCATCACCACTGGTGATCCGAATGCTTCTTCTCAACAACATAACAATCTTGATTCTTGAAGAACATGAGTTGAAGACAATTCAGACAAAGCAAAAAATACTGATACATACAAAGATAGTCCAGTCTCATAACTGGTCGTTCTAGAGTACACATATTAGAACCACTTGATTTCTACTCCCTCTGACCCATAATATAAGACCGTTTTTGACACTTTCAGAAGATTCTGACACCTTTGTCTTCTGTTTAGAATTCAGAAGATTCTGGCACCTTTGTCTTCTGCTTAAGCCTTGTGGCTCACATCAAATAAGGTCAATTCGGCCAGCCTCGACAAGGCCCTTGATGGACTTGTACCGAAGGACATACAGGTCGTCAGCAACCAAATCCACAACTTCTTCCCCTCTTCATGGAAGCAAGCACCACAGGTTAGCACAGTTTTAAGGAAGTGAAATGATAAAAACCATGTGTGCTTAGGCACTTACACGTCATCTAGCTGGAATGCTCCTACGTCACTCTTGGTCTTGCAGAAGACAAAGGTGTCAAGCTGAGGCTCTGGAACTGCACAAGGCATTCAAAAAGTCAGTCAGATAGTGTCTGAAAGCTGATTACATGCTACAAAGTACAAACACATTTCTCTCACATGTTCAGCAAATCAGCAACAAAAAGGGTAGAAACATTTTCAGCAATAAAACATGTACATGAACAATAAAAAGATGTCCCAACATCTGTTATTAACACTGGACAGCATAGCTATTATATGAACTTTATTTGCTCTTGGTACTTGCTGAATAGTGAGGTTCAGTTTCCTGTTCTTGCTAGTGCCTAGATAGAATACTGACTACTGAATCAGCTCCATAATGTCCATGTCAGTTGTTCGTTATTATTGGTAAGTTAAAATGGTTAACTGAATATACAGCGGTAAGGTAACCAGAGAACTGGGTTCGTTTGCAACCATTATTACAAACCATAACATTGTCAGCATGAATCTTCGGCTGAATGAGGGGACTCGTGAAAATCTGGTGACTAAAATTAGAATGATAGAAAGATGCACCACCAGTCCAAGATTGACTATCCTAAGTTATCATGCTCTATCTGCATGTAATGTATCTTAGTGTTTTACGGTTCTGTAACTACTGACCCAGGCTTCCCTGTCATGTTGTGCAGTCATGCACTTGCTTTTTCACTTTCAAATTGCATCAGCATTTTATTTAGGTACATGATGAAGCCAAGCGTTAATGATTCCAATAAAGCTACATTGCATAGAGATATTTCAAGCACAGGTAGGAGACAAGAACAAATGGTAAAACCTAGACTGCACCGATACAGGTATGCATATCAGTATCGGGGTGATACGGATACGTAAATACGTCATTTCTGAAAAGCGCCAATACAGGGATACGTTTGAATATTTTTGAAAACAATATACAAAAAATGCTATCAATACGCATCAAGCCACTTAGCATATATTTAGTCAGTGCAGTCCATTATCTTCTGCTCCCTCCGTCACTAATGTCAAAAAACGTCTTACATTATGAGACGGAGGGAGTATCTTCTTATCCATGATTCCAACAAAAGAAAGAACCAACAGCGAAAGGGTTCACCAACATAAAAGTTCAGTTAGAGAGAAAGGGAGGAGGATGAAATCAGCAGCCTTCCATTAGATAGAATTCTACAGGATAGTGAGGGGAAGGGGAGCGGGAGCACCGGGGAAAGGCACCCACCACCGGAACTACTAGAGCCTGAGAGGTATCAGATACAGTATCCGATACAGGTACACTGGTTGCTGGAAGTATCGGTGTTTTCTTGGGTAAAACCATTCAAGATAAGCTGCTTATAAGGCACATTACTGTGATCAAATGCTTGTATTAAACAAATCTTTCCTACTTATAAAGATTGGAGTTGGTGTTGAGTTCACATATGGGTCCAACATCCTTTCTAAATAAACAAATACATGCAACCCCACATGTGAAACTAGAAACCATCAAAGATACATATATTTTATCGGATGTCCCCAAAGGGACTCCAAGAAACATATAAACAAATGTAATTTACTCACATGTGGGATCTATCATAAATAAACAAATACACTACTTTCGCGTGAGACCAACTTTTTTGTAAAAAGGCATAAATAACAAAGACAAAAATATGATTCAACCCAAAATTGGTCTTGATTTTAGTTCTCTCCCCCAACCTAATATGGTCATTAAAATTGTCTGATGATATTGATAAAGGACACTAACGTTATCTCACCACCTCTAAGACAATGGTTCCGTGGCAAGCACAGGCATCGCACTAGTAATAGATACATTTCAGGTCCCGCTTGGATGGCCGTTTTAGCTTTACGCGTGTATTAAGATACAGTTGTATCTTACCGGCCACCAAAGAAATCCGGCCGGAAAAAATACAGAGCCCTGGAGACACTAATTACTTACAAGTGTATTACGGGTGTAAATGAAAAAACGATCGTTTTGGTTGCGCCTAAACGACCAACCAAGCGCGTTTTTCCAGCTGGAGGGGAAAACAATTCGGAGCCGTATTTTACGCTGGTTTGGGCCTCAAAAACGGCCATCCAAGCGGGGCCTCAGTGACACAGGCATTTTGTTCTTAAAAATAGTTTCTACAGCTCCATTAGTACTTAGTTATGAGCATTATTTTCTGGAAGGAATACTCCAGACAAGGTTTATGTATCAGTACAATGTACACTGAACTATATAGCACCAAATGAGAATTCAAGAGGCATGCATGTAGTGAGGCTCTTTTATGACCCCAGCAACTTAGTTCTGTTATTCAAAATCAACTTGCAAGTACATGTTCGCTAGTGATGCCCTGACGAGGATCCAAAAAACTATTTCTCACAGATTACTTTAGTGAAATGTAAACATGCGAACATATCAAGTTGGCCGGTTAAAATGGTGAAGTAATAACCATCATAGTGAGTGTCTTACGTAATGGCTGAAGCTATAAACAAGTGATGTAGTGAAGTGTGACAAAGAAACGTGTTAATTTCAAGATCAAGTGGAATACCCATGTCATCCTCCGTGCTCGATAAGGATTGCCTCGTTACCGAGTCATAACCGTAGGGAAGCTTCGACAGCACCGACTGCTCGAGATGCTTCTCCATGATCTCCTTGCAGCTTCCGACAGATCAAACCCAACAAGGGAGCTTCACTTCAGCCACAAAACAAGCACAAACAACCACTAGACGGTCCAATCGAGTAGAGAGGTACCTCTTGGCGAATCGCTGCTCCTGCTGCGACAGCCGGCTCAAGAGGTCCTCAGAACTGGCGATGTGGGACATGTACTTCTCAATCTACAGACAGCAGCACGACGAGGTCAGGTAATTGCGAATAATGCAACATTTCGGTCAGTAACTGAACCACTGCGCGGCACAGACTACAGAGACTGAATTCAGCCTGACCTTCTGCAGGCGGAGGCGTAGGTAGGAGCGGAGCAGGAAGAGCGTGCGGTCGAGGTCCATCTGGTAGAGGGAGACCACCAGGTCGTCGACGCCGTTATCCGTGAAGTCGTCGAGCGTCTCCTCCTGGTTTCACCGCATAGGTCGTCAAGAATCAGAAACATTCAGTGTTTTGAAGAACGGGGGGAAACCAATAGAGGCAGTGAAGCGAGGGCTAACGAGGAGCTGGATCTGCTCGCGGGCGCGGGAGACGAGGGCGGAGTCGAAGTGGAGGATCTCCGGCGCGGCCTTCTCGTTGCGCCAGGCCCGCTTCAGGAGTTCCACGTCCGTGGTCGCCGCGGCCGACGCGGCGGCAGAGTCCTCGTCCTCCCACGAAGACATCGTCGCCACTCCCTTCCTCTGTCGCTAACTGGCGAAGCGAGCGCCGGCGCGGCGAGGAACGAGGCGGTTAGGAAGGGGCGGCACCGGCCTGGCGCGGGCTAGCACGGACGAGGAGGGGGGCGGTGGCGCGGGGGGTCAGACTCTCACGGCGGTGGCGGTGGCTACGGCGACGGCGAGACCCGAGGAGGAGGCAAAATCGCGGGGGTTTGGGTTCGGGACGGGAGTGAGGGTAGTGCTGGGCCGTGAGGTGTGAGCGCTCTTCCTCTGTGGGCCGAGAGCGAATAGACGAAGCGGATCGATCGAGAGAGAGTAGGAGTGTTACTCAAAAAGAGAGAGAGAGAGAGTAGGAGTCTTCTAAAAAAAAGAGAGAGAGAGAGAGAGAGTAGGAGTTCCCCTAAAGAAAAAGATAGAGAGACAGAGTAGGAGTGTGTTGCTCAAGTTTCCCTCAGAAAAAAGTAGTGTGTTGCTCAAAAGAAAAAGAGATAGGGAGAGAGTAGGAGTGTTGTCGAAAATAAAGAGTAGGAGTGTGCTACGTTGCACCGATACGGCAACACCGATACGGCGATACGAGTACGGCGATACGGGATACGGCAATTTCTAGAAACATCAATATGCGACACGGCGAGTATATAGAAATGATTAATAAAATGACATGTAATAAAAACAAACATAACAAAATGTCCTCAACTCCATTAGTTGCATGATTGCTTCCAAGCCACTTTTCTTTTCTAGTCTTGAATGATCATGCAGGTCCTCAACTCCTTATGGTGTATGCAAAAGAGAAAATACATCAACAAGCAGCAACATCAGCACGCACTTTTATCCAACAAACATCAACAAGCAGCAATCAGCAAGCAGCAATAGATAAAAGTGATAGCCTCCTATGCGCAGCTATTTCTCTCGGTGTACTACTACGGAAGCCAGCAAGCACAGCCAAGCAATAATCCAGCAAGCAGGCAAGCATACATCAAGCATACAACAAGCATGCATCAGACATCACTCGGTGCTCAGGGAGATTGTTTACATTGCGACGGAGAAGACTCGACGCGGAGAGGCGATTTCAGGTGTGTGGACGGCGGCGACGAGCCACTCCAGGTGGCGGAGGCGACGACGGCGAGCCACTCCAGGGAGGCGGCGGCGACGACGGCGAGCCACTGCTGGGCGGCGGCGGTGGCGAGTGCCCTCGATCCCTTCCTCATGCGGTCGGACAGAGTGCGACAGAGATTAGGTTTACCTGGTCGTGGGCTATTGGGCTCGCTCGGGGCTGCGCTCGGCGCTCGCCGTGTCCCAGCCGTGTCACGAGCGTGTCGCTGCCGTATCAGCATTTTTTTCTTTTTGTTTAAATCAAAAAACGGGATACTTCTCTGACACGCGTATCGAAGGAGTATCTGCCGTATCGGCGTATCGGAGCCGTCCGGAACGGCGATACGGCACTTCTTGGGCGTATCGGTGCTACGTAGGGAGTGTGTCCACTAAAGAGAGAGAGAGAGGAGGAGGAATGTGTCCACTCAAAAATCAAGAGAAAAGAGGAGTGTGTGTGGTGTTTTTTTTAGCAATGATGTTTGTAAACCATCGAATAAGTAGAAGATAACCCACGCGTTGCAAGGGATGCGAAAGTTGGTACATGGATAAAGATGTCTTGAGTGTCCAGCAGCCGGTCGTTGCTCAGAAGGAAGCTCACATTCCTGTTGGGATTGTACATGAGATAACTTACGTTAATCTCAGTGCAGAGGTGGTCGAGTCCGTCGACGAATCAGACGTTGAGTGACACTTGGTGCGGCCACAACGCCGAATCCTTGGGCTAGTACATGTTGATAAATATGTGATTTGAGGTGTAATCGGCTTTGTACAGCCCCTTTATTTGAAAAAATAACGAGACCAAAGACTAGTCCTTAGCGGTATATTCTTAGGGAAATGATTCTATTCATCCGGCTAATAACTTTCAAGCATCCGCTGCCTCGTAAGTCGTCTGATCCATTTGATCGTGTGGATACATTGTCGTTTCGGTCACATAGCCCCTTCCTGCCACGTATCATCCAAACCATCCACACGCACTCAACCTTGTCTCCTCCCATGCTCCAGCCATCTTCTTCCTCCCTCAATCCTTGTACGCTCTTCATTCTCCCAAATCCAGTCTACGAAGAGGGCCGAGGGCCAGGTGGAGCTCGCGGCCTGCGCACGCTGCGGGGGCGTGACCGAGGCTGGCGCACACACGAGTGGCAGGAAGGGGTCGGCCCGACCTTGGGCTTGTCCATGGCCATGGCCATGGCGGCTGGGACCAGACATGTGTTGTGGTATATGCAACAACGACATTGTTGCAAATGGCGGCCCCAAATCGACGGTGATGCTCAACATTGGCCCACAACCGCGCTCGACTCCCTCATCCATAGCCACACCCGCCTCCCCATCCATGGTTGTGTTCTTGTTTCCATTGTAGAGAAATATTTTTTGCAACAGGACTCTTGTTGCAGTAATCTTTCCGCAACATAGCTCATGTTATATAGATCAAACGGAAAAAGATGGTCTGGAAAAGGTCTGGAACAAGGTCGTTGTTGCAAAAGGCTAAGCGCAACAATGCTCCTCTTCCAGATATCGGAGAAAATATATGGTCCAAAAAAGTTTTGCAACAAGGTCCTTGTTGCACAAACATGAGCGCAACAAGGCTCATAAAATATCGGGGGAAAATGGTCCAAAAAAGTTCGCAACATGGTCCTTGTTGCAGAAGCATGAGCGCAACAAGGCTCATGTTGCAAAATCGAAGGGAAAACGGCTTGGGGAAGATTGCAACAAGACCGTTGTTGCAGAGATATGAGCGCAACATCAAGCTTGTTGCAGAGATCAACGGCTACTCGACACTCCATCCAGCGGCTACTGAGGTGTCGGATCTTTTTAAATTATCCGCCGGCTGACACATAGTGTTGCCCATATTCTTATAGAAGAAAAATCTCTAAACACCGGTGGCAGTGCCGAGACTCGAGACCCCGTTCGCTCCTGGAACCGCTCCAGAGAGGCGATATAGGAGGCAATTTCTCTTGCTTTCCTCAACACTGCCGGTGACACTGGGTCCTCGTCCATCTCCATCTGCCGCTTTAGTGGCGGGAGCGAGTGGGGACCCCGACAGTCTCTGTCCGGTAGAGGTATAGGATAGGCATAGTTTGTTTTCAGAGGTGCTGCATCAATGGTGGGGACGACGCCACGTCGAAAAAAATTTGATTATGCTCTTCCTCCATCTCGGTGGTGCTTTAATGGGCGGCGTCGAGGAGCAACTGGCTCGGTCCTCTAGCCGGTCTTCAGATTCGGTAAGGTTTGTGTCTGATGGTCGGCGCTCAAAACTCTCTCGGGTGGCATTGGTGTCGGCTGTTGCAGTTGTGTTTGGTGTCTTGCAGTGGGGTGCGTGGATGGCGGGATGCAGCGGCGTTCCTATTCTTCGATCTCATCGAATGAAATTGACGACGCTGGGATCTAGCAGACACGAAGAAGAACCCCGGGCGACGTGCCACAAAGTCTTGGTCTTGTCGCTCGATGCGGTCCGTTTCATCGGCTCGAAAAACATCCTCGTATGCAAAGGTGCTCCTCTAGTTCTTGGTATGAAGAAAGTTCCCCTCTTTCTTCGACGTTGCCTCAGCAGCGAAGGAGGACGATGATGGGCGAAGTTTTGGCGTGGCACAAGATTCTGCCAAAGTGAAATTCTTTTTTTTAACACCACCTCATATTAATTAACCAAAGGACGTGTTATAATCGTTCATTACAAAGTTCACCACACAGGATGGTGCATCATTAACAAGAATCACATCCACTCTATTATCAAAACTAAACTTAGCTATTAGATGGGCCACCTCATTAGCTGAACGCCTAATCTTTGAAACCCAGAAGCTAACCATTAGCTTAGAAATACTCCATGCTTTCCTTCAGGGGCGGAGACAGGGCGGCAGGGCTAGACCCCCCATCGATCGGCCCCCCTCAACAATACGTACAGGTTTTACTGCTGATTTGATGCCTAATTAGCCTTAGTTTTAGGGAAATTCGGCCTTTTTTTAGGGGAAATTCGGCCTTAATTTTTTTTTGAGGGATCGGCCTTAATACATGGCCACATGCAAACACCCACACCACGGACGTGATGGAATGGGCCAAGCCCAGATCTATTAGCCCATAGGTCTTCGATTCTGCACGTACGTGTGTGCGTGCCGTTCGCTTCCTGTTCTCTTTGGCCTTTGGAAGTCCATCGTCCATCCTCGATCTTCGCCGCCACCGTCTACGCTAGCCGCTAGGTTTCCTTCGAGTATCAGACATGGCGAGCGTCCACGCTGGTGATTGTCTTACCGGTGAACTGCGTTGCTGCACGCCGGTACAAGACTATTACCAGCCGATCCAATTGGCGAAGGTCCCCGGCTGTCCGAATCTCCAATCTCGACGGTTCAAGAGCGACAGCATGACTCTAATCTAGCCTGAGTCCCAAGGTATACTACAATACAGTAAATCTGCAGGCAGTTATACAAGCCATCTATTGAAATTGCCTTTTCGATCAATTGCGAACTATATAATTGAGGGTCCCATAGTTGAGTCACTAGACTAGAATTGCATAAATTAAAGCACGGAGGAAGATACCACCGAATTATTAGTCATTCGTTTTACCCTCCAATTATACCACTGGAAATGCAAATCTATTGTATATACATCAAGGAAATAACTACAAACATTGTTTGGATTATTGACAACTTCTTCGGTGGACCTTGTTGACATAGATCTCTGTCAAAATTAGTACATAAAATATACTATTTTCAATTGCAAAACATATATTCACCGCATTTTTACATCGATGCTATATTAATAATAAATATCTTTTTAGGTTACATCTCTTGTACGGTCTTGGTATTTTCTTCACCCCCCTATACCCAATTCCTGGCTCGGCCCCTGCTTTCCTTCTTCAGATCGTGCAGAGCTGATCTATCATCAAATTCATTTGCAAAAATCGCCGCAACAAAAGCACCGATCTCTAAAATTATAGGAGAATGAAGTGTTATACCTATATAGAGACCAACAATGCAAGCTCGGAGTTCCGCTTCCTCCACGCTATTACACCTCCCAATGTAGTCCCATGAAGAGATCATGCCAAAGTGAAATTCTAGTTTGATGCAATATTGCAAGACATCTACGTATTTCTCTTGTGATGACCACATGTGTATTCTTTGTAATATGCTTGTCTAATGAATTGTATGTGGTTATTTTTATTTAAACAAAAAACAGGGCTAAGCAACAGAGCGACGTTTGTTCTCGACAGCCCTTATTTCATTGCGCGGTATTTAGTTCCGTCGTATCTCTAACCAAACACGAGTAACGGGTTCGGATGCCGCCGCAATCAGACACCGGCCGAAAAACAATTGGCCGAAGAATCATGAAACAAACACGTCCTACATCTCACCGCCAACGTAATCTGCCTCGTCACTCAGAAAGTACAAGTAGAAGTAGTGATCCTCGAGAGGACGGTCCCGCGGCAGCGCACCCTGCTCCCTCATCCCATGCGAAGCGGACTCCCTGAACCTCCGGGCGCGCGCCCTGCCGTACGCGTCGATGTTCAGCTGCGAGGCCAGGAAGAGCTCCGCCTCCGCGACGAACCGCGCCGTCCGCCCATGCAGGAACGGCCTCGCGGCGTCGGACAGCGAACGCACGAACTCCTCCCTCGCGCGCTCCGGCGAGGCCTCCCCCGAAGCGTAAGGTTTCATGGAAGACTCGATGACGCCGTGGACGTGGAAGACCACGGCGTCGACGTCCTCGTCCCGCGTGAGGGCCTGGATCTCCCGCCTCAGCCATGGCTCGAGCCACACGTTCCTCCGGAGGTACCTGCGCTGCTTCCAGTACCGCTGTATGCTCGACTCGTCGTCGCCTGAGACCTCTCTCGTGTTGTAGATTTGTGATACGAGCGCGTGCGCGTCTGAGAGGTGTCTCGTCTTCTTCCCCGGGTGGTGCTGCTCGTGCTCGATGTGGTGCTGCTGGAACAACTCGCCGTCGAAGGCGTGCACGATGGACGCGCTCTCGGTCTTGCAGAGGGGGCACCTCGCGGAGGACAAGGGTGCCTCGCGCTTGCTCGCCACGATCTTCACCCACTGCGTTATGCACCTGTAGCAGAACGAGTGCAGGCAGGCGTCGAGGTACGCCTCGTCTTCGATGGCTTCGAGGCAGATGGGGCAAGCGCCCGCGCCCGCCGTGTTGCCGCGGCCGCTGCCGGAGGGCGAGGCGGATGCGGCGGCCGCCATGCTTGGAAGTGGAAGTCGAGACGGGTCGGCGCCGCCTTACGGTTTTGGGGCCTGTCTCGTCCCGGTTCTATGGATTCGTACATAGTGCAGTCATATGCATATGTACAGATATATAGGCGCGCACAACGCGAGGAAAAAACAGAAGACCGGACTCGGACTGCTAATACGACCACGACAAGGAAACTGATCGGCCACTTCTAATCCTTACCGCTGACAATTCACCCTAGCCGATCCAGTGAATTCGCAGCCGAGGCAGCAGCCCGTCCCGTCTCGCCCCCGCTCTCCCGGTCTCCGCCGCCGGCCACCACAGTACCCCGCCTCCATCCCTTCTGTAACACCCCACCACACGCCAGCCGTCCGCTGCGGCCGCCGGCCAACACTACTCTATGTTGCCGTCGTCTCCTGCGACTGCCCCCGCCCGTACCCTGGCCGTCCGCTCGGCCACCACCACTCTCCTCCGCCGCCGGCCACCATGGCCATCGCTCTCCTTCGTTGCCGCCACCTCCGCTTCGGCTATTATGCCTGACTGCGTCTTTTTCAGAATGAAGACGCTAGGAGCGTCCGGCTTTATTATTATGCCTGACTGCGTTTTTTTAGAACGAAGACGCTAGAAGCGTCCGATTTTTAAATTAATAAAGCCCATAATAGGCAGCGTAACCACCAAGTCAACCTTAACAGACATAACGACGAGCACACAGCTCAGGCCAAACTGACGCAACGAGTTTAAGAGTTTTAAGCGGCCAAAAGAGCGAGAGTGTTACATGGCATCAGGGCCAGTCATCGAGCACGCAGGCTCTCGCACAACCAAACCAAAAGGGCTACTCCCCTTCAAGGAGTAGCAGCAGGCTCCCTAGCCTTTTCCTAAACATGATGCAGACGATCTTGGGCTTGCTGCAGCTGATCAACATCCTTGCGCCTCGCTAACGGACTCCACTGCTGCAGGAAGCTGATGCATTTGAAGATGATACTAGCTGGGTGGGTTGGGAAGACCTTTTCAATAGCAATTTTATTCCGAGTAAGCCATAGCGCCCAAAAAAGGGCCCCAACGCATGACCACATCACGCGTTTACTACTCCCCTGGACCGAGTTCAAGATTTGCGCGAGATCGCTGGACGACCGCGGGTCCCAAACAACTCCCGCCGCCTCTCGGACAGCACTCCAGGCAAACCGCGCCAACGGGCACTGGAAGATAACGTGGTTCGCGTCTTCTACAACGTTACAGAGCGCACATAGACATGACGCCGGCCCCTGCCTTTTGGCGACATTGTCAGAGGTGGGAAGTCTGTTTCTAAACAGTTGCCAGAAAAACACCTTGATTTTCAGCGGAAGTCGCGATTTCCAGAGCCCGTTTGCCGCTGGCAAGGTTGGGCCCTGGCACGGCCTCCGGTACAACGATCTAACCGTGAACTTGCCAGACGCTGTGAGGGTCCAAGACACCGTGTCCGCTTGCGTGGACAACGTTGTCTGACTAATGAGCTGATGCATCTCCTCGAGGCTTGCCTGCTCAAGAGCGGAGAGCTCGCGACGGAAGTATATCGCCGGAGGGGATGTTGACAAGGCCGAAGCCACCGTTAGGTCCGGGTCTACCGCCAGAGAGTAAAGGTCCTGGAATTGCGACCAAAGCGGTTGGGATCCAACCCAAAGATCGAGCCAAAACCGAACAGACCTGCCATCGCCAATGGAAAACTTGGCACCCAAGGCGAAGGCCTGGCAAACAGTCTGAAGGTCGTTCCAGAAGGGGAAGCCCCGAGCCGCCCCTTGGAAGAAAGAACCGCTCGGGAAATACTTGGCTCGAAGGATGTCAACACACAAACCAGTTGCCCCTCGGGAGATCTTCCAAATCCATTTGCACATGAGTGCAATGTTTAGATTCACGTGTTGGTGATTCCTAGATCCCCCATATCCTTTGGGCGCCAAACAGCGTCCCACTTGACTAGGTAGTATTTGCGTTTCGGGCCGGACCCCTCCCAAAAGAAACGGGAGCGAGGCGTGTCCAATTTAGAGTGAACCCCTTCCGCCAAGAGGAATAGGCCCATCGCGAACATGGGCAGGGAGGATAGGCTCCAGTTCGTGAGCACTAGCGTTGCCGCGGACGAGAGGAATTTCCCGTGCCACGGGCACACCCGCCCCCCAACTTTAGTCCAAAGCGGAGCCCAACCTTCAATCGGGATACGCTTGGAGTCAAGAGGTAGGCCTAGGTACGTAAAGGGCAGTGTCGGTGTCAAAACCGGCGGATCTCGGGTAGGGGGTCCCGAACTGTGCGTCTAGGCGGATGGTAACAGGAGACGAGGGACACAATGTTTTTACCCAGGTTCGTGCCCTCTCGATGGAGGTAAAACCCTACGTCCTGCTTGATTAATATTGATGATATGGATAGTACAAGAGTAGATCTACCACGAGATCAAGGAGGCTAAACCCTAGAAGCTAGCCTATGGTATGATTGTTGTAATGTATGTTGTCCTACGGACTAAAGCCCTCCGGTTTATATAGACACCGGAGAGGGCTAGGGTTACACTGAGTCGGTTACAATGATAGGAGATCTACATATCCGTATCGCCAATGCTTGCCTTCCACGCCAAGGAAAGTCCCATCCGGACACGGGACGGAGTCTTCAATCTTGTATCTTCGTAGTCGTGGAGGCCGGCGGATAATGATAGTCCGGCTGTCCGGACACCCCCTAGTCCAGACTCCTCAAGAGCCTCGAACCGGGCTTCAATGACGATAAGTCCGGCGCGCATAATGTTCGGCATTGCAAGGCGGGTTCCTCCCTTGAATAATCCAGAGAAGATCATGAACACCAGGATAGTGTCCGGCTCTGCAAAATAAATTTCACATTCGACCGTAGAGAGAATAAAAATGTACACTTAGTTCAATCCGCTGACGTATTACGCGGCGCGACATTACGCCGCCACCAAGCCACTGTTTTGAATCATTTTTTACTATACCACCTCAGCATGTTTAGCGAAGCGGTTTCCTTGGCACGTCTTGTTGAAGTAGAGATCGTGTCCCCCTTATTCCGGGATTCTCATCAATACGTGCGTGGGTAACCCAACCGTTCCCGTCGCCACGCCTCCTCTATCGAAGGCGAATCCTAAACGGTCACGGAGACGGCCCTTGGTATTTTTCCCCTTTATAAGAGGACCAAGGCTTGTCCTTGTTCTTCAATCTCGCATCGAATCTCCTCCTCGCTCCCAGTTCCAACACCCAGAGCCTCAGATTCGAGCGCTTCGGATCCTCAACCATGTCCGATTCCGACCCCTAGGGCCGGTGGATGCCCTCCTCCGTCACGGAGGAGGACATATTGAAGTTACGTGTGGCTGGCACTGCCCACGAGGTTTCGCAGACAGTTGCCTACCCAAGGGCAGGCCGTGCCTGCCTCGAGCCCGTGAATACGCGTCTTCAGATCCCACCTCCGTCGGGGTTTAGGCTTCCCGACGGACCCCTTCGTGAGAGGACTCATGTTCTACTATGGGCTGGACTTTCACGACTTGGCTCCGGAGTCCATCCTCCACATCTCCGCATTCATTATCGTCTGCGAAGCCTTCCTCCGCGTCACTCCCCACTTTGGCCTGTGGCTGAAGACCTTCAAGGTGGAGCCGAAGATGATCGGGGGGCGTCAAGCGGAGTGCGGTGGGGCGGCCATAAGCAAAAAGGCCGATGCCCCTTGGCCCGAGGGTTCCTTCCAAGAGGAACTCGGACTGTGGCAACATGAGTGGTTCTATATCACCGCTCCGAAGGGCAGCAGGCAGAAGCCGCCGCCTTCCTTCCGCCCGGGACCTCCACGCCAGCTGACGTCGTGGGTCAACCAAGGGCTCAATTGGGGGCCGTCCGAAGACGTGCCCTCACTGCAGGGCCGGATTCGAGACCTCCAAACGAGGGAGATCGACCTGGTCATGGTGATGCAGGTTATGCTAGTCAGGCATCTTCTACCCTGCAAACGCCGTCCTCTCCGTCTATGGGAGTTCAACCCGGAGGGACCTCGGATTCTCCAACACTTTATGGGTGTGACGCCCGTGGAGATGTACAAGTTATTCTTCGGACCGCGGGTGACGTGTCCGGATTTAGCCAAGGACGCAGGCCTAAGCCGCAATCGCCCGGATACTCAGGTAAACAGCTCCGAATCCGGACATTATGTTTATATGCCTTTCTAGAGTTCGCTTTCTGACCCATTATTCTTCATAGGAATGGGTGGCGCGATCAAGGCTGATAAGGTGTCCGGCCCCCCTCCCAGAGACCGCACTGGAGCCCGTGCTGGTCAGAATGTTGGAGGTCGCGCCCACAGAAGGAGGCGAAGGGGAAAATAGAGGAGCTAATATTTCGCCCAAAGGGGCGTCTGAAGAGGGGGGATCAAGAACCCCACCCTTCGGGGGGATAAGAGGACCACCTCCGAAGATCCGGAGGCCAAAGCCCCTAAGCGTGGGAAGAGATCTTCACCGGGGGGTCCGGCGTCCGGAGAGAATCCGGACGCACAATCATTGCCAAAGGATCGGCCCTCCGGCGAGCCGTGAGTATGAAAGAGGGAATTAATTAGTAAGGAAATACCTTCATTTATGCTTCTGTGGGTAACCGAAATATTTATATTGCAGTTCAGATCTGCAGCCTTCTCAGATGAGTTCATCTTCGGGGGACCTTCTTCCGGAGATGATGGAGAGCGAAACGCCTCCATCTGCAGCGCCGCCAGATAAGGCAGGCGAGGCCGAAGTATCGTCACGGAGGGTATCCCCGAGTCCGGAGGGGCCGGAGAGTTCGGCACCCGCTAGTATCCGGCCGGGGGAACTGAAGAATCTGCTTGAGGGGGCGTCCATTACAGAAGATCACCGTGTGTTGATGCGTATGGTGATTGGAAGGATTTCGTCCACCGAGAGCGGATTGCACAATGCCGCCATGAGTTTGCTGGCGGGATTTGAGGTATGCGAGAATGACGCACCCTTTTGTCTTTTAACAGTTTTGCACATAAAAACGCGCCCTGTATAGAGAGTAGCCCCTGAGACTCGGTAGGTTGTCGAAAACGACAATGTGCCGAGGATCGAAATCTAAAGTAAATAATTCCGTCGTTCCTATGCAGGTGGTGGATAGTCCGGGGGCTAGCCGGACTAGTGGGTTTGCCGAATTAAAGCGGCAACTTGACTTGGCAGATGCGGACATCGCACTTGTCAATAGGCGACTTGACGAGTCGCAAGGTAAATGAGTTCTCCGCAGTCACTTTATTAAGGGGGTCGAGGCCCTCCTCTAACAAATTATATGCTGTTGTACAGACGGTGCTGCTGCTGTGGAGAGCCTTCGGGCCAAACTTGCTCGAGCTAAGGAGCAAGCCCGAAGGAGTGACGCGGCTGCCTCGAAGGCGGCCGAGGAGTTGAAAGCCGAAAGGGCTGCGCACTGTCTAAGCAGGGCAGAGGTGGCCGAATTGACCATGAAAATAAAGGATGTTGCCGACCGCAATGAGGCTCTTGAGAAGGAGTGCTTATCGGAGCGGGAAGACCTGAAGAAGGCCACCGCCGAAGCCAAGGATGCCCGCTCTGCAATGCGGGCTATGAAGGGGGAACTGCGCCAGGCCGGGGATATCATGGCTGGCAAGCGTTTTCTGCTGCGTCGCCGGTTTATGGATGGAAAGTATGCTCAATTGGAGCGGCTGTGGAGTCCGGAGGATCCGTATATGGACTTAGCTGCAAGTGCGGCTGATGCCATTGAGCACTTCCGGAGCCAGGAGGATCACAAGACGGAAGAGCTATACTGGTCTCAATTCCATAGTCCGGATCGCTCACTTCCGTTGACGGACCGGTTGGCCGAATGGGCCGAGCTAAATAGATTATCCGGACTTGCCATGACTGACATCGTGGCCCATGTCTGGCCAGAGAGGCCCAAGGCGACAAGCTACTTCGGCTTACTGCAGCAATTCCTTGGAGCAGTGCCGCACATAAAGGACATGAAGCGGTCGGCCTGCATCGAGGGCGCGCGGATGGCTCTTGCCCGTGTGAAGGCGCACTGTCCGGAGATGGATGCCACCGCTGTTGCCGCCCGGGGTTAGGATGAAAACCGGCTCCCTGCCAAGCACTATTTCGGGGAAGTCATGCGTGGCGCTCGTATAATGGAGTCGCAGTGCTCGATAAATATCACGTTCAAATGAACGTTTAGCTTGTAAAACAATGATTATGCTATAATTGCTTTTTATACTTGTGCGTCCCAAGTAGTAAAACTTCTCCTGTGCGGCCGTTTACGTATACATTCGTATAACTTGAAAGATTGCAGTCTTCGGCTTCAGCCCCCACGCACAAGGTGCGGGGGTGTTCGCAAAAATAGCACGTTTTCACACTTAATCCGACGTATCGGTCCTGTTTAAGGAGGTGGTAGCGTAGCGAACGAGGCAATCCAGACTATAATGCTTTATCACTTTCACTTAGCCAGTGGAGCTCGAGGGTGGGGCTACGATATAGCCCCTGGTGGCACCGCACATCTCTGAATTCGGGGTGCGTATGTGCCTGACCGGGAAATGGTCCTTCGTCAAAGCGGGGAATTCTAAACATTCCGGCGGTCGATCGAGTGGTTGACCAGTCTCTCGCTGTATCATGATGATCGGTTTTGGCTTTCTCTCGAGGTGCTCGCCCAACCGAATCGGGCACAATCGCAGAGTTCTCCGGTGCCGTGTTAGCCGATGATACGGAACGTAAGGCAGCAAAACACGGAGCCGGGCAAACCCAACATTTGACCAAAGACATGATTCGGAGCTGATGCATATAATGCCTAACTCGAGGCGCGAACACTCCCTAAGGTGTTCGGTCTTTATAAAATGGGCGTAACGATGCCCTAAGCCCCCGTGTCCGTGTACGGCATGGTCTTCGACGCGCCGATGCCAAACGCGGGCTCCTCTTTGGCTATAGGAAGAAACCAAGGGAGAGTAACAACAAGAGACAATAAAAAAGGTTTATGCAGGGTCTTAATCTGAAAAGAATCCTCACAACGGGTCCCTACTGCACGTCTGCGCCTGTGTCTCCGTTGCGCCGTTATCCTGGACGGGTATGCACGTTGTTCATCTGTAAGGAGAGAGGAACGTTTAGTTTAAAAACAATTCGTGCGGAAAATATGTGTAAAATAAGAAATATAAATAATTAAAGCGGGCTTTGTATGAACCCGCGGCTGTTTGTGCGTGCAGCCCCCTGTGAGGAGGTATGCGGCTAGGGAGCCCCTAGTCCGCTGAAGCCGGATTCGTCTATCCGAGTCCGGGGTCTTTAAGTGACCCTTGCACTGAAATGACGCCACGCGGACCGGGCATCTTGAGTGTAAGAGACGCGTAATGCGGTATGGCGTTGAAGCGGACGAAAGCCTTTCGTCCCAAGAGTGCTTGATATCCACTTTCAAATGGGACGATGTGAAAAAATAATTTTTCGCATCTAAAATTGTTCGGCGATCCGAACACGACTTCTAGTAATATGGAGCCTGTGCACTTGGCGTAAGGGCCTGGCGTCACTCCTTTGAAGGAAGTGCGGCTGTGTCGGATTTTGGTAGGGTTGATCCCCATCCTACGGATTGTGTTTGAATACAGCAGGTTTAAGTCGCTGCCTCCGTCTATTAGGACGTTAGTAAATTGTAATCCGTCTATTATGGGATTCAATATCAGGGGAGTCCGTCCCGCGTTTCAAACGCTTCTGGAATAGTCCAGGTGGTCGAAAGTGATTGGTTTTGATATCCAATCTCTATGGTCTGTTGGGTTGGACCGTGCGAAGCTCTTTTTAGAAAGTGCCGCACTATTTTTCCGTATTATCACATGAAGTGAGTTTACTGCTTTGACCCCTTGTGGGAAAGTCTTTTGTTTTCCGGTGCTCTGCTGGTGGGGTTTATCTTCTTCGCTTGACGCGTCGAGCCCCTTGTGTTCGGCATTTAGTCGGCCGGACTGTTTGAAAACCCAACAATCCCTGTGGGTGTGATTTGCAGGCCTTCCGGGGGTACTATGGATTTGACATATCCGACCCAAAATCTTGTTTAAGTTGGACAATTCGTCGCTGTCATCCTTAAGAGACTGTGTTTTGTTGTTGTTGGGCCGCGAACTTTTGAATCCGGCGTTGACTGCCGTGCTCTTTGGGCTTTTCTCTTTATTCCGGCGCTGTTCTTTCCTGCGCCGTGATTTACCATTTCCATCTCTTATCTCAGATGTACTTGGGTCGCTGATGCTGCATCTTGCTAGCCAGCTATCCTCTTCCGCACATAAGCGGGTCATGAGGCTTGTTAGTGCGAACATTGTCCTCGGTTTCTCTTGACCGAGGTGTCTGGCAAGCCATTCGTCTCGGACATTGTGCTTGAAAGCTGCTAAGGCTTCGGCGTCCGGACAGTCGACTATTTGGTTCTTTTTGGTAAGAAACCTGTTCTAGAATTTCCGTGCTGACTCTCCGGGCTGTTGAGTTATATGACTTAGATCATCTGCATCCGGAGGGCGGACATAAGTCCCTTGAAAATTTGCTCTAAACGCGTCCTCGTGCTCTTCCCAACTTCCAATAGTGTTTTCTGGGAGGCTTTTAAGCCAATGACGGGCTGGCCCTTTGAGCTTGAGGGGTAGGTATTTTATGGCATGGAGATCGTCTCCTCCGCCATGTGTATATGCAGATATAATCTTCTATCCGCACTCTGTGGTCTGTTGTTCCATTGTAGGCCTCTATGTTTATGGGTTTAAATCCTGCTGGGAATTCATGTTCCAGCACCTCATCGGTGAAACATAGTGGGTGTGCGGCGCCCCTGTATTTGTGTGTGCCGCTATCACCGGACACTTGACGTGTTGCCTTGCTTTTTGGGGCCTTCTCCTTTGGCCCGTAGATGGACCTGGCTGGGCCATCTATCCTTCCAAGTTCGTTGGTTGGTTTATGTGTGGCGCCGCTGTCAGAATTTGGCTTATCATCCAGCCGTCTATCCGGCCAGGCAACCTCTTTATTATTGGACGGTGGAGGCTCTATGGCTTCCTCGTCGAATTCTGGTAACAACTTGCGCTTCGGGTAGCTCTTTGATTGGTGGCCATTGCCATATTTATCTGCGGTTTTGAGCACTTTGCTCCATCTCATTCTGAGTGTGTCTTCCGCTGTTTTGAGCTTCCTCTTTTCCTTCTTCAGGCTTCTTGCAGTGTTGACGAGTCTTTTCTGAAGGTTTTTGCTCTCCGGCGGCGTGTCCGGCATGAGGTCGTTCGGACTGTTGTTATCACCGGGCCTGGACTAATTATCTGACTCGTCATGTTCGGACGGTTGCTTATCTGCATGTTCGTCGTCCACTTGTGAGCCCTGCCTTATTGCGGGCTCCTTGGGAGCGTTGTTGTCGTCGAGGCGGGACTTAGGGCGGCGTCTGCGTCGCCGTTTTGGTTCTTTATCGACGGGGTTATCATCTGCCGCGGCCCGTTGGTCCTCGTCATCGCTCTCCTTTGGGGTATCCACCATGTATATCTCATGTGACGAGGTGGTACTCCCATGCCTTATGGGCTCTGTTTCTTGTTCGTCTCCGGCATCGTCGTCCATTCCGTCGATGTCTTCGGAGCCATAGTCTAGCATGTTGGTTAGATCGTCGACAGTGGCTACAAAGTGGGTGGTGGGTTGGCTCTGAATTTCTTCGTCGTCCGTACCCCAACCATCCTGGCCATAGTCCGGCCAGGACTCTCCTGATAACGGGAGATGCTTTAGTGAATTCAGGATATCGCCAAAAGGCGAGTATTGGAAGATGTCCGCGGCGGTGAATTTCATAACCGGTGCCCAATCCGAATCAATTGGTAAGGGCGCGGGAGGCTCGGAGTCCGGCAGGGAGTCCGGCGCCTCGGAATCACGAGTTTCGCAGGGGACAAGATCATTGTTCGGCTCCATCGCCATGGACGTTGAAGCCCCCAGGGCGGCGTCTATCCACCGGCCCTTGATCTGGGCGATCGGCCCCGGACTAATGGCCGGAACGGATTCGAGTGCGGCCATCAAGGCACTGTTCGGCGGTAGAGTTAGATCATGCCCATCGTCACAGTGCGGCGCGCTTGGCTGTGGCTCGAGTCCGTCGAAGATCAAGTCTCCGCGGACATCGGCAGTGAAGTTTAGGCTTCGAATCGACTCGACGGCCAAGGGCGTAGCTTCCGATCTGCTCCAGATGGCCAAGTGAATTAGCCCATGAGCTTGGCCGCCGAATCTGAAGATCTGTCCGGGAGAAAAGTCTCACCCGACAGCGTTGTTGGTTGAAGATGCCATCAAGCCTATCGGTGGCGACACGGAGGAACTCTCAATGAAAGCACCAATGTCGGTGTCAAAACCGGCGGATCTCGGTAGGGGTCCCGAACTGTGCGTCTAGGCGGATGGTAACAGGAGACGAGGGACACAATGTTTTTACCTGTGTTCAGCCCTCTCGATGGAGGTAAAACCCACGCCCCGCTTGATTAATATTGATAATATGGATAGTACAAGAGTAGATCTACCACGAGATCAAGGAGGCTAAACCCTAGAAGCTAGCCTATGGTATGATTGTTGTAATGTATGTTGTCCTACGGACTAAAGCCCTCCGGTTTATATAGACACCGGAGAGGGCTAGGGTTACACAGAGTCGGTTACAATGATAGGAGATCTACATATCCGTATCGCCAATGCTTGCCTTCCACGCCAAGGAAAGTCCCATACGGACACGGGACGGAGTCTTCAATCTTGTATCTTCGTAGTCGTGGAGTCTGGCGAATAATGATAGTCCGGCTGTCCGGACACCCCCTAGTCCAGGACTCCCTCAGGCAGCTTGCCTACCTTGCAGTTAAGCACGTCCGCAATACGTCTACCGTCCGCAGCATCTAAGCCCATGGGCAGAACTTTGCATTTGTGGAAGTTTATTTTCAGCCCGAACATGAGCTCGAAGCTGAGAAGGATGGCTCTGGCCTTGGCCAGCTATGCAGGTCAGGATGGAACAGTAGAAGCGAGTCGTCCGCATACTGCAAGAGGGACCCCCCCTGGGATAAGGTGTCCCACGACACCTTTGATGTGGCTAGCCTCAGTGGCTTTTCGCAACATCGCCGCCAATGCATCGACGACAAAATTAAACAAGATGGGGGACATCGGGTCGCCCTGACGCAGTCCCTGCTTGTTCCGGAAGAAGTGCCCTGCTTCTCCGTTGACCGAGATCGCAGTTTCGCCCCCCGAGACCAGCTGCATCACACGGTGAACCCAAACAGCCGATAATCCCCGACTGATGAGAACTTGGCGCAAAAAGTCCTAGTTTACACGATCGTACACTTTCTCGAAATCTAGTTTGAGAAGGATAGCCGGTTCCTTCGTACGTTTGAGCTCGTGAAGCACTTCCTGGAGGGCCAGCGGGCCCTCGAGGATGTGGCGACCCTAATGAACGCAGATTGCGAGCGACTAACGGAGTGGTGAGCGATAGGAATTAAGCGCATAGTACAAGCTTTAGCACAAATCTTAAAAGGAACGTTGATCAGCGCGATGGGGCGGAACTGGCGAATGTTGTCCGCACCGGTCACTTTGGGGATGAGCGAGAGAACGCCGTAGTTAAGTCTAGCGATACCTACAGTTCCTCACATGAAGCCGTTGCACACCTCAAAGATGGGCTCGCGGAGAAGAGGCCAGAAGGCTTGAACATGGCTACCGGCCACCCATCTGGACCCGGCGCCGTGTCAGATTTCATGCCATTCAGAGCATCATCGATCTCCTTGGGGAGAAATGCAAGTCCCAACTCGGCGTTCTCACTGTCCAGTACCCGTTGGAAAGGCAGCCACACGTCTGCGCGGAGGCCAGCCCTCTGCTCCTCTTTAGTTCCCATCAAATTGATGTAGAACTCGTATACGTGCGACACAATGTCAGCTTGGCGTAACAGGAGCCCCTGCTCCGATTCCAGCCTGAGGATCGGGCATTTCCTTCTTCTCCCATTCGCGTAAGCGTGGAAATATTTGGTGTTAGTGATACGTCTCCAACGTATCTATAATTTTTGATTATTCCATGCTATTATATTACCCTTTTTGGATGTTTATGGGCTTTACTTTACACATTTATATCATTTTTGGGACTAACCTACTAACCGGAGGCCCAGCTCGTATTGCTGTTTTTTTGCCTATTTCAGTATTTCGAAGAAAAGGAATATCAAACCGAGTCCAAACGGAATGAAACCTTTGGGAGCATGATTTTTGGAACAAACGTGATCCAAAGGACTTGGAGTGCAAGCCAAGAAGCAGCTGAGGTGGCCACGAGGGTGGAGGGCGCGCCCCCTGTCTCGTGGGCCCGTCGGGTGGCCACCGACCTACTTCTTCCTCCTATATATACCCACGTACTCCGAGAACATCCAGGGAGCCAACGAAAACAATTTCCACTGTCGTAACCTTCTGTATCCGCGAGATCCCATCTTGGAGCCTTCACCGACGCTCCGCCGGAGGGGGAATCGACCACGTTGGGCTTCTACATCAACACCATAGCCCCTCCGATGAGTTGTGAGTAGTTTACCACAGACCTTCGGGTCCATAGTTATTAGCTATATGGCTTCTTCTCTCTTTTTGGATGTCAATACCATGTTCTCCCCCTCTCTTGTGGAGATCTATTCGATGTAACTCTTTTTGCGGTGTGTTTGTCGAGATGCGATGAATTGTGGGTTTATGATCAAGTTTATCTATGAGAAATATTTGAATCTCCTCTGAATTCTTTTATGTATGATTTAGTTATCTTTGCAAGTCTTTTCGAATTATCAGTTTGGTTTGGCCTACTAGATTGATCTTTCTTGCAATGGGAGAAGTGCTTAGCTTTGGGTTCAATCTTGCAGTGTACTTACCCAGTGACAATAGGGGTTGCAAGGCACATATTGTATTGTTTCCATCAAGGATAAAAAGATGGAGTTTATATCATATTGCATAAGTTTATCCCTCTACATCATGTCATCTTTCTTAATGCGTTACTCTTTTCTTATGAACTTAATACTCTAGATGCATGCTGGATAGCGGTCGATGTGTGGAGTAATAGTAGTAGACGCAGGCAGGAGTCGTCTACTTGTCACGGACGTGATGCCTATATACATGATCATGCCTAGATAATCTCATATTCGCTTTTCTATCAATTGCTCGACAGTAATTTGTTCACCCACCGTAATACTTATGCTATCTTGAGAGAAGCCACTAGTGAAACCTATGGCCCCCGGGTCTATATTTTATCATATAAGCTTTCAATCTACTCTTTGCATCTTTACTTTTCCAATCTATATCATAAAAAAACAAAAATATATTTATCTTATCATACTATCTCTATCAGATCTCACTTTCGCAAGTGGCCGTGAAGGGATTGACAACCCCTTTATTGCGTTGGTTGCGAGTTCTTTGTTTGTGTATGTGCGTGGGACTTTTGAGGAGCCTCCTACTGGATTGATACCTTGGTTCTCAAAAACTGAGGGAAATACTTACGCTACTATTGCTGCACCACCCTTTCCTCTTCAAGGAAGACCAACGGAAGCTCAAGACGTAGCAACAAGGATTTCTGGCGCCGTTGCCGGGGAGCTCTTCGCTCAAGTCAAGACATACCAAGTACCGATCACAAACTCATCTCCCTCTCATTTTCTTTATTTGCCATTTGCCTCTTATTTTCCTCTTCCCCACTTCGCCCTTGCTGTTTTATTCGCCCTCTCTTTCCCAATCTTCTCTCTCGCTTCCGTTTGCCTCTTTTTGTTTGCTCGTGTGTTAGATCATTTACCTTGTCTTAATGGCTAATTCCTTATCCGCTCCTATGTCTCCCAAGTTTGAAGTTCTTCACTTCAAGCAAAGGCAAGGAAAAAACTTAAAAGATGCCTGGTATAGGATGATGGAATCTTATCGCAATTGCACCCTAGAGGTCAATTTTAGAATTCTACTTCGCAATTTTTATGTTGGGCTAAATATGTCGCATAGACATATCTTGGATTGCATTGCCAAGGGAAATTTTATTGAAATTGATCCTAGTATTATGCAAGAAATTATAGAGGGAATAGTGGGAACACTACCTCAAAAAGGGGGACCACATCCTACCCAAGAAGAAACACAAGTGTTTGGAAAGATTTGCGAAGTAATTTTTTTTACAAAAGTCTCTTGAGCCTCTTAAAAGTGTTAGCGGAAATCTTCACTGCATGAATATGTTGATTACTCTTTGCAATAAGCAGTTGGATTCTTTAGATCTAAAAATTTCCGAGTATGAAGGAAAACGTAAAGAATCTCCCGGATTCGAGCATGACTCCGCTAAAAAACTGAAAATTAAAGATGGCACTACTTAGATCTATGTTCGCTTTTATGCCTAGCTAGGGGCGTTAAACGATAGCGCTAGTTGGGAGGCAACCCAATTTTATTTGCGTTTTTTGTTTTTGTTTCTGTTTAGTAATAAAATTTTCATCTACCTTCTGTTTAGATGTGTTTTTATGTTTTAATTAGTGTTTGTGCCAAGTAGAACCTATAGGATAACCTACGGTGATAGTTAATTTGATTCTGCTGAAAAACAGAAACTTTGTGCGCACAAAATTAGTTTTGTTAAATCACAGAAACGTGATTTTGCGTTGATTATTTTTGTTGTAGATCAATAGACAAATTGTACAGGACTTCCTATTTTGGTACGATTCTTAGAGTTCCAGAAGTTTGCGTTAGTTACATATTGCTACAGACTGTTCTGTTTTTGATAGATTCTGCTTTTCGAGTGTTGTTTGCTTATTTTAATGCATCTATGGCTAGTATTAAGTGGTACGAACCATAGAGAACTTGAAATACAGTAGGTTTAACACCAATATAAATAAAAAATGAGTTCATTACAGTACCTTATGTGGTGGTTTTGCTTTCTTTCACTAACGGAGCTTATGAGATTTCTTGTTGAGTTTCGTGTTGTGAAGTTTTCAAGTTTTGGGTAAAGATTTAATGGACTATGGAATAAGGAGTGCCAAGAGCCTAAGCTTGGGGATGCCCATGGCACCCCATGATATTCAAGAATAGCCAAAAGCCTAAGCTTGGGGATGCCCCTGGAAGGCATCCCCTCTTTCGTCTTCGTTCATTGGTAACTTTACTTGGAGCTATATTTTTATTCGCCACATTATATTTGTTTTGCTTGGAGCGTCGTGTATGATATTAGTATTTGCTTTTTAGTTTACCACAATCATCCTTACTGTACACACCTTTTGGGAGAAGCCTACTTGATTGGAATTTATTAGAATACTCTATGTGCTTCACTTATATCTTTTGAGCTAGATAGTTTTTGCTCTAGTGCTTCACTTATATCTTTTAGAGCACGGCGGTCGCTTAATTTTGTAGAAATTGCTATTCTCTCATGCTTCACTTATATTATTTTGAGAGTCTCTTAGAACAGCATGGTATTTGCTATGGTTATAAAATTGGTCCTAGAATGGTAGGCATCCAAGTTGGGTATAATAAAAACTATCATAGGAACTGAATTGGATGCTATGATCAATTTGATACTTGATAATTGTTTTGAGATATGGAGGTAGTGATATTAAATTCATGCTAGTTGGGTGATTATGAATTTAAAGAATGCTTGTGTTGAAGTTAGCAAGTCCCGTAGCATGCACGTATGGTTAAAATTGTGTAACAAATTTGAAACATGAAGTGTCCTTGGATTGTGCATCCTTATGAGTGGCGGTCGGGGACGAGCAATGGTATTTTCCTACCAATCTATCCCTCTAGGAGCATGCGCATAGTGCTTGGTTTTTGATGACTTATAAATTTTGCAATAAGTATATGAGTTCTTTTGACTAATGTTGAGTCCATGGATTATACGCACTTTTACCCTTCCATCATTGCTAGCCTCTTCGGTACTGTGCATTGCCATTTCTCACCTTGAGAGTTGGTGCAAACTTCGCCGGTACATCCAAACCCCGTGATATGATGCGCTCTATCACACATAAACCTCCTTATATCTTCCTCAAAACAGCCACCATACCTACCTATTATGGCATTTCCATAGTCATTCCGAGATATATTGCCATGCAACTTTCCACCGTTCCGTTTATCATCATGACACGCATTACTTTTGTCATATTGCCATTGCATGATCATGTAGTTGACATCGTATTTGTGGCAAGGCCAATTTGCATAATTTTTCATACATGTCACTCTTGATTCATTGTACATCCCGGTACACCGCCGGAGGCATTCATATAGAGTCATATCTTGTTCTAGTTTCAAGTTGTAATTCATGTGTTGTAATAAAAGTGTGATGATCATCATTATTACAGCATTATCCCCCCCAAAAAGGCCAAATAGACAAAAAAGAAAGGCCAAAGAAAAAAAAGAAAAAAAGAAGAAAGGCCAAAAAAAGAAAGGCCCAAAAAAAAGAAAAAAAAGGGAAAAAAGAAAAAAAAGAGAGAATAAAGTAAATAAAAAGGGGGCAATGTTACTATCTCTTTTTCCACACTTGTGCTTCAATGTAGCACCATGTTCTTCATATAGAGAATCTCATATGTTGTCACTTTCATATACTAGTGGGAATTTTTCATTATGGAACTTGGCTTGTATATTCCTACGATGGGCTTCCTCAAAATGCCCTAGGTCTTCGTGAGCAAGCAAGTTGGATGCACACCCACTTAGTTTTCTTTTGTTGAGCTTTCATTCATTTATAGCTCTAGTGCATCCGTTGCATGGCAATCCCTACTCCTCATGTTGACATCAATTGATGGGCATCTCCATAGCCCGTTGATTATCCTCGTCAATGTGAGACTTCCTCCTTTTTTGTCTTCTCCACACAATCCCCATCATCATATTCTATTCCACCCATAGTACTATATTCATGGCTCACGCTCATGTATTGCGTGAAAGTTGAAAAAGTTTAAGATTATTTAAGTATGAAACAATTGCTTGGCTTGTCATCGGGGGTGTAGAATTTGGGACCATTTTTGTGTGACGAAAATGAAGCATAGCCTAACTATATGATTTTGTAGGGATGTACTTTCTTTAGCCATGTTATTTTGAGAAGACATGATTGCTTTGATTAGTATGCTTGAAGTATTACTATTTATTTTGTCAATATGGACTTTTATTTTGAATCATTTGGATCTGAACATTCATGCCACAATAAAGAAAATTACATTGAGAATTATGCTAGGTAGCATTCCACATCAAAAATTCTGTTTTTATCATTTACCTACTCGAGGACGAGCAGGAATTAAGCTTGGGGATGCTTGATACGTCTCCAACGTATCTATAATTTTTTATTGTTCCATGCTGTTATATTACCCTTTTGGATGTTTATGGGCTTTACTTTACACATTTATATCATTTTGGGACTAACCTACTAACCGGAGGCCCAACACGTATTGCTATTTTTTGCCTATTTCAGTATTTCGAAGAAAAGGAATATCAAACCGAGTCCAAACGGAATGAAACCTTCGGGAGCGTGATTTTTGGAACAAACGTGATCGAGAGGACTTGGAGTGCAAGCCAAGAAGCAGCCGAGGCGGCCACGAGGTGGAGGGCACCCACCCCTACAGGCGCCCTGTCTCGTGGGCCTCGGCGCCACCGACCTACTTCTTCCTCCTATATATACCCACGTACCCCGAGAACATCAAGGGAGCCAACGAAAAACAATTTCCACCGCCGTAACCTTCTGTGTCCGCGAGATCCCATCTTGGAGCCTTCGCCGGTGCTCCGGAGTGGGAATCGACCACGGAGGGCTTCTACATCAACACCATAGCCCCTCCGATGAGTTGTGAGTAGTTTACCACAGACCTTCGGGTCTATAGTTATTAGCTAGATGGCTTCTTCTCTCTTTTTGGATCTCAATACCATGTTCTCCCCCTCTCTTGTGGAGATCTATTCAATGTAACTCTTTTTGCGGTGTGTTTGTCGAGATCCGATGAATTGTGGGTTTATGGTCAAGTTTATCTATGAGAAATATTTGAATCTCCTCTGAATTCTTTTATGTATTATTGAGTTATCTTTGCAAGTCTCTTCGAATTATCAGTTTGGTTTGTCCTACTAGATTGATCTTTCTTGCAATGGGAGAAGTGCTTAGCTTTGGGTTCAATCTTGCGGTGTCCTTACCCAGTGACAATAGGGGTTGCAAGGCACGTATTGTATTGTTGCCATCAAGGATAAAAATATGGGGTTTATATCATATTGCATGAGTTTATCCCTCTACATCATGTCATCTTTCTTAATGCGTTACTCTGTTCTTATGAACTTAATACTCTAGATGCATCTTTGGATAGCGGTCGATGTGTGGAGTAATAGTAGTAGATGCAGGAGTCGGTCTACTTGTCACGGATGTGATGCCTATATACATGATCATGCCTAGATAATCTCATAATTACTCGCTTTTCTATCAATTGCTCGATAGTAATTTGTTCACCCACCGTAATACTTATGCTATCTTGAGAGAAGCCACTAGTGAAACCTATGGCCCCCGGGTCTATCTTTTATCATATAAGCTTTCAATCTACTTTTATTTGCGTCTTTACTTTTCCAATCTACATCATAAAAAACCAAAAATATATTTATCTTATCATACTATCTCTATCAGATCTCACTTTCGCAAGTGGTCGTGAAGGGATTGACAACCCCTTTATTGCGTTGGTTGTGAGTTCTTTGTTTGTTTGTGTAGGTGTGTGGGACTTTTGAGGAGCCTCCTACTGGATTGATACCTTGGTTCTCAAAAACTGAGGGAAATACTTACGCTACTATTGCTGCATCACCCTTTCCTCTTCAAGGAAAACCAACGCAAGCTCAAGACGTAGCAGTTAGCTTCCCCCTTAAGAGTCCACTTGAGGCCACCCCTGCGCCTCCAGTACTCCTCCTCCCTCTAGAGAAGAGCCTCGACTTGCCCTTCCAGGGCGTAACGATGAGCCCATTCCTGTTCAGAGAAGGATCTCATGTCGGCCTAGGCATCGAGACATGCAATCTCGTCGACAAGTCTCGCCGTGAGAAGCTTGCCGTCTCACCCTTGGTTAGCACCCCAACCCTTGAGGCACGCACGGAGGCGGCACCTTGCCGCTATCCAAAATTCCATTGGGCCGCACTGTGGACTGCTACCTCTTGAGCACTGCGTTGGATTTCCCCAAAGAGGAGAGGATGATGCAGCAAAGTAGCGTAAGTATTTCCCTCTGTTTTTGAGAACCAAGGTATCACTCCAGTAGGAGACCACGCACAAGTCCCTCGTACCTACACAAAACGATAGCTCCTCGCAACCAACGCGATTAGGGGTTGTCAATCCCTTCACGGTCACTTACGAGAGTGAGATCTGATAGAGATGATAAATGATATTTTTGGTATATAGATGCAAAGTAAAAAGTAAAAGGCAAAGTAAAAACAAAACAAGTAATAAAGTAATGGAGATTGATATGATGAGAATAGCCCCGGGGGCCATAGGTTTCACTAGTGGCTTCTCTCAAGAGCATAGATATTCTACGGTGGATGAACAAATTATTGTTGAGCAATTGATAGAATTGAGCATAATTATGAGTATATCTAGGTATGATCATGTATATAGGCATCACGTCCAAGACAAGTAGTCCGAAACGATTCTGCATCTACTACTATTACTCCACTCGTCGACCACTATCCAGCATGCATCTAGAGTATTAAGTTGAAAACAGAGTAACGCCTTAAGCAAGATGACATGATGTAGAGGGATAAATTCATGCAATATGGTAAAAACCCCATCTTGTTATCCTCGATGGCAACAATACAATACGTGCCTTGTCAGCCCTTCACACGGGAAAGGACACCGCAAGATTGAACCCAAAGCTAAGCACTTCTCCCATTGCAAGAACTACCAATCTAGTTGGCCAAACCAAACGGATAATTCGAAGAGACTTGCAATGATAACTCAATCATACATAAAAGAATTCAGAGAAGATTCAAATATTATTCATAGATAAGTTGGATCATAAACCCACAATTCATCGGTCTCAACAAACACACCGCAAAAATAAGATTACATCGAATAGATCTCCATGAGAGAGGGGGAGAACATTGTATTGAGATCCAAAAAGAGAGAAGAAACCATCTAGCTACTAGCTATGGACCCGAAGGTATGAAGTAAACTACTCACACTTCATCGGAGGGGCTATGGTGTTGATGTAGAAGCCCTCATGGTGGATGCCCTCCCCGGAGCTCCTACATGTGCCCCAAGATGGGATCTCGTGGATACAGAAGGTTGCGGAAGTGGAATTAGGTTTTTTTGTCTCCTGTTCTGATCGTTTGGGGTACGTAGGTATATATAGGAGGAAGGAGTACGTCGGTGGAGCAACAGTGGGGCCACGAGGCAGGGGGGCGCCCTATGGGGGTGCCCCCCACCCCCGTGACCGTATCTGTTACTTCTTGGAGTAGGGTCCAAGTCTGCTGGATCACGTTCGGTGAGAAAATCACGTTTCCGAAGGTTTCATTCTGTTTGGACTCCGTTTGATATTCCGTTTCTTCGAAACACTGAAATAGGCAAAAAAAACAGCAATTCTGGGCTGGGCCTCCGGTTAATAGGTTAGTCCCAAAAATAATATAAAAGTGGAAAATAAAGCCCAATATAGTCCAAAACAGTAGATAAAGTAGTATGGAGCAATCTAAAATTATAGATACGTTGGAGACGATCGCATCCCCAAGCTTAATTCTCGCCGTCCTCGAGTAGGTAAATGACAAAAAGAGAATTTTTGATGCGGAGTGATACTTTGGCATAATTTCAATGTAAATCTTCTTAGTGGCATGAATATTCAGATCCGAAAGATTCAAGACAAAAGTTCATATTGACATAAAAATAATAATACTTCAAGCATACTAATCAAAGCAATCATGTCTTCTCAAAATAGCATGGCAAAAGAAAGTTCATCCCTACAAAATCATATAGTTAGGCTATGCTTCATTTTCGTCACACAAAGATGTTCCCAACTTCTATACCCCCGATGACAAGCCAAGCAATTGTTTCATACTTAAATAATCTCAAACTTTTTCAACCTTCACGCAATACATGAGCGTGAGCCATGGATATAGCACTATGGGTGGAATAGAATATGATGATGGGGATTGTGTGGAGAAGACAAAAAAGGAGAAAGTCTCACATTGATGAGGATAATCAACGGGCTATGGAGATGCCATCAATTGATGTCAACATGAGGAGTAGAGATTGCCATGCAACAGATGCACTAGAGCTATGAATGCTCAACAAAAGAAAAACTAGTGGGTGTGCATCCAACTCGCTTGCTCATGAAGACCTAGGGCATTTGAGGAAGCCCATCGTAGGAATATACAAGCCAAATTCTATAATGAAAAATTTCCACTAGTATAAAAAGACAACTTATGAGACTCACTACATGAAGAACAAGGTGCTACTTTGAAGCACAATATATGAGACTCACTACATGAAGAACAAGGTGCTACTTTGAAGCACAAGTGTGGAAAAAGAGATAGTAGCATTGCCCCTTCTTTTTTTCTCTTTTTTTCTTTTATTATTATTTTTATTTTTGGCCTTTCTTTCTTTTTTTCTCTCTTTTTATTTTTTATTTTTTTGGGGACAATGCTCTAATAATGATGATCATCACACTTCTATTGATTACAACATAAGGATTACAACTCGAAACTTAGAACAAGATGTGACTCTATATGAATGCCTCGTGATGTAATCGGGATGGTGCAATGAATCAAGAGTGACATGTATGAAAAATAATGCATGGTGGCTTTGCCACAAATACGATGTCAACTACATGATCAAGCAATGGCAATATGACAAAAGTAATGTATGTCATGAATATGATGATGGAAGTTGCATGGCAATATATCTCGAATGGCTATGGAAATGCCATGATAGGTAGGTATGGTGGCTGTTTTGAGGAAGATATAAGGAGGTTTATGTGTGATAGAGCGATCGATCACGGGTTTGATGCACGCTAAGTTTGCACCAACTCTCAAGGTGAGAAAGGGCAATGCACGGCATCAAGAGGCTAGCAAAGGCGGAAAGGAAAAAATGCGTATAATCCATGGACTCAACATTAGTCAAAAGAACTCATATACTTATTGCAAAAATTTAGAAGTCATCAAAAATCAAGTACCATGCGCATGCTCCTAGGGGGATAGATTGGTAGGAAAAGACCATCGCTCGTCCCGGACCGCCACTCATAAGGATGCACAAGCCAGGTACACTACATGTTTCAAATTTGTTACACAACTTTAACCATACGTGCATGCTCCGGGACTTGCAAACTTCAACACAAGCATTTCTCAAATTCACAATTACTCAACTAGCACAACTTTGATATTATCACCTCCATATCTCAAAACAATTATCAAGCATCAAACTTATCTTAGTATTCAACACACTCAAAAGAAAGTTTCACATATCTTGAATAACAAGTATATTAATATTAAGAAAATTACCATGCTATTAACGACTCTCAAAATGATCTAAGTGAAGCATGAGAGATCAATAGTTTCTTTAAAACAAATCCACCACCGTGCTCTAAAAGATCTAAGTGAAGCACTAGAGCAAAAATTATCACGCTCAAAAGATAAAAGTGAAGAACTATGAGCAAAACTATCAAGCTCAAAAGATATAAGTTGAAAGAACATGCGGTTCCCCCATGTTTGGTTTTGGTAATTGATGACAATCTCTATGGACTAATGGTTGTCTTGAGTTATATTTTAAGGATTTGTCCATAGGATTTTCTTGAAGTCCATGTGTTGGTTTCAAGGAGTTTATGAGTTGACCAAGGTGCTATTAAGGAATTATCCAAAGATTGGTCATGTGAGTGTTGAGCTTATTACAAGCATGTCTGGAAGAAGAAGATTGTGTGATCATTCATGTTTACCTTCAAGACATCATTCAAATGAAGGGAGTTGGAAAGATTCAAGGTTGATCAAGACTAAGTCAAGAGTGAATCAAGTTGATCAACTCACAAAGCGTAGAAGATGTACCGAGAGGGATCAAGTGATCCCATGGTATGGTAACCATTGTCCATTGCACTTTGTGTACTAACCCATGGTCTATGTGAGAGTTCTATGTGGGGGTAGGTACGTGTCCATGGGCTTGCGTCAAGAGGAAGATATCATACAACCCATGGAAAGGATGGCATCAAGTGGTGATCGTCATCAAGATTGCCATGTGCAAGTTCAAGTGGAGCATCACGAAGAGATCAAGTGCTTGAATCTTGCCATCCATTGTGGTGTCAATGGACTTGTGAAGATGTGCCGAAGAGTGGATCACCCATAGTGGACAATGGGGGAACAATCATCTAGTCTTCATCGAGCCAACGCAATCAAGAAAGGTGGTCCAACTTGAGGGAGTCAAGATCGTCATCATCTAGCTCGAGTGGACCATGTGCAAGGCAAAGGATTTCCCTTGATAGGTTTTTCTATTTTACCGGTCTCATGGTGGTAGTTGGGAGACCGGGTTATAGGATCGTTTGTCGTACTATCAAGGGGGGCTCTCAAGTTGGTAGCTTGATCGTATCGTTAGTAGAGAGCTCAAACCATTGCATCCTTGCATCATGTTTCTTGGTTCTTGTTTGCTTCTCTTTGTGAGTCTTAGAGCTTATGGTCATCTTGATGACAAGCTTGAGTTCATCGAAAACGGAGTTCGCATGCGTCTACTATGATGTTTTCGGTGTTGGAGGTTTTACCGGTCTTATCCGAGGAAGGGTTCTCACCATTTTCTTATGGGCCTTTTATAATTTGCTTTTTATTAATATTTCTTTCAAGATTGTGTTATCCCTTGTCACTAGCTTTCCAACAAACTTGGTTTCATCGAATTCGGAGTCCGTTTGCAAAGTTGTGGCAGTTTTGGTGTTCTGAAAAGGCTGCAGCGGTACTACCGCGAATTGGAGCGGATGTAATTTTTTACTATCGCTCCAGAGCGGTACTACCGCGGCTCCTACAGCAATAGTACCGCTCCGGACCAAAAACTCGTCCCAAGTCCTACGGTGGTTGGCCCGGATGTAATTTTTTAGTACTGCTCGCAAGCAGTAGTACCGCTACCCTTAGCAGTAGTACTGCTACCCCTAGCGGTAGTACCATGAGGTCAAGCGGTACTACCGCTCCGACGGTTCTTCTGGCCTTTTTTCCTCCTCGCTGTTGTGTTTCAAAGGGGTACTACCGCCCTAGCCCTTGAACCACTCCAAGGTAGTACCACTCCTTGGAGCGGTAGTACCGCTCTGTGCGGGCTGTGAGCATAACGGTTGGATTTTCCCCCACCTATAAAAGGGGGTCTTCTTCCTCATTGAACCTTATCCTTTGAGCTCGTGTTCTTCCTCCATTGTTGACCTTCTTCGAGATTGCTAACTCTCAATCCCTCCTATGATTCTTGCTAGTTCTTGAGGGAAAAGAGAGAGGAGATCTAGATCCACGTTTCCACCAATCACTTTCTCCTCTAAGTGAGGGGAACCCCTTGGATCTAGATCTTGGAGTTCTTCGTGTTCTTCTTTCGTTCTTCCTCTCATTTTCCTCCCTAGCATTAGTTGCTTTAGTGGGATTTGGAGAGAAGGACTTGGGCACTCCGTGTGCCCTTGCCCTTGCATTTGGTGCATCGGTTTGAGTTCTCCACGGTGATACGTGGAAGTGAAGTTTGAGAAGCTTATTACTCTTGGGTGTTTAGGCACCCTAGAGCTTGTTCCTCTTGGGTGCCTTGGCGCCCTAGACGGTTGGTGGTGTTCGGAGCTCAATCATTGTGGTGTAAAGCTCCGGGCAAGCGTCGGGGTCTCCAATTAGGTTGTGGAGATCGCCCCGAGCAATTTGACGGTTCCGTGACCGCCCCAAGGGTTGCCAAAGTGTCTGGGTTCGGTGACCGCCCCCAAGGGTTGCCATTTGTACGGGTTCGGTGACCGCCCTCAAGGGTCCCTTAGTGGAATCACAACATCTTGCATTGTGCGAGGGCGTGAGGAGATTACGGTGTCCCTAGTGGCTTCTTGGGGGGCATTGTGCCTCCACACCGCTCCAAACGGAGATTAGCATCCGCAAGGGTGTGAACTTTGGGATACATCGTCGTCTCCGCGTGCTTCGGTTATCTCTTACCCGGGCCCTTTACTTATGCACTTTACTTTGTGGTAGCCATATTGTTCTTTGTCATATATCTTGCTATCACATAGTTGCTTATCTTGCTTAGCATAAGTTGTTGGTGCACTTAGGTGAGCCTAGTTGTTTTAGGTTTTGTGCTTGACAAATTAACCGCTAGGTTTATTCCGCATTTGTTCAAGCCTTAACCGTAATTATTTTAAAGCGCCTATTCACCCCCCTCTAGGTGACATCCTCGATCTTTCAATTGGTATCAGAGCCTCGTCTCTCTTTTTTAGGCTTTACCGCCTAGAGAGTAAAGATGTCGACTAGGGGATTAGGATTCTCTGACACTCTTAGTTTTGATGGCACAAATTTTGATGTTTGGGTAATTCGCATGCTTAATCTCTTTAGGGTCATGGAACCAAATTTAGAGCGAATTGTAGATATGGGTTTTTCTCCTCCAATGGATCCCCAAAGATTATCTTTAGAGGATGAGAAAAACTCTTATCTCAATGCTCAAGCTTCTAATGTGCTTTTCGATGCTTTAAGCAATGTAGTTATATTTCAACTCATGCTGTTCCGGGATACTCATGAGTTGTGGACGAAGCTTCAAGATAAATATGGTGTGTCCAAGATTCATGGGGATGATTGTTCTCCCTCCACCTCCGGTCGTATAGTCTTCTCAACTTCTTCTACTTCACCTACATGTGGTTTGCCACAAGGTAATGATATGGTGAGTAGTGTTGGTCATTGCAATGATGATAGTATGCTTATTGTGGATGATCCTTCATCACTATATTATTGCAATGCTCCTTCTTTGGGCTTTAACACTTCGAGCACTCCAAATGTTTCACATGCTTGTGTTGATAGTCCTTGCATATCATGTAGAAATTGCTTGACTAAATCTCATGATGATATGCTTGCTATGTCTTGTTGCCATGATAAAAATGCATCTATTTCCTCGAATTGTTGTGCTAACAATGTAGAGGAAACCAAACACTCCATGGAACAAGATGTGGTGTTTAATGGTGCCTCAAGGGATCCTACATCATCATTTATTGCTTTTTGCCTTATGGCTAAGGCGTCAAAGGTATCTCCTACTTTGTACCCCAATATGTCTCTTGATGATGATGTTGATGCTAATAATGATGAGGATAATGATGAAGAGAATGATAATGTTGCCTCCTTAAAAACTAAGGGGGAAATGATTTTCAAAGCTCTTCATAAAAATAAAATTGCTCGTTCCAACTTCATGGAAATAATGTCCATTGCCATTGATGGCAAGAAATACATTGAGGAGTTGGAATCTCATCTAGAGGAGCATGAGGCCACCATTGAGAGAATGGAAGCTCATGGGCGTGATTACGCAAATGAGATCGCGGAGCTATCTCAAGCTCTTGAACATGAACAAACCACCTCCGAATCTCTTGAGGAGACTTTTGCTCTTGAGGTGGCCAATGATTTCAAAACTAAAAATGCTAAGCTTGAAGTTTCTCATGCTAGACTCCTTGAGGATTTTGAGCACCTCAAAAATGGCTCAAGGGTCATCAAGGGTGAGCTCATCAAACTCACCGAGTCTCATGCCCAACTTGAAGCTTCTTATTTAAAAGAGCTTGCCAAGTTGTCCTCTCCTATTGTTGTAAATGATGATGCTTGTGCTACTAACTCTATTACTTGTGAAGCATCCATTTTGAAGGAGAATGTTGAGCTACGGGCTCAACTTGAGGTGCTATCTAGCAATTATGGGAAATTGGAAGAAAGTCATGAAAAGCTCTCAAGCTCTCATGATGATCTTCTAGCATCCCATAGTGTGCTAAAGATAGCTCATGAGGCCATGATTGCTAAGTGTCGGAGTAAATGACCACGGGTAGCCTAGCCGGCTCCCCCTGGTTCTTGAAAAAATAACAAGGCTGATCGAGCCGTCAAGCATCCAAGACGCGGGGCCACCTTCCTCCGGCCGGCTACCCCCTTGGCCAGCTACCGGGGTGGCCTGACCAAGCGCCCTCCATAAAGCCGGCCACCACATGGCCGACTCCAGAAAGCCGGCCACCACATGGCCGACTCCAAGAAGCCGGCCCCCAACAGGCGGCCCAGATCGGGCGCCCGAAGCTTGTTCCAGCATAATGACGACGAGACAGGGCGTGGCAACAGTGAGATATGCCGCCCCCGAATCCCGGGTTTCGCATGGCTACAGTGCGCCGTACGGGGCTGCCATAACCGGTCCGGCATGGCACTGTGGCCATGCTGACCATGACATCACCCACGATAAACTGACGGTATGACCCGTAGGCGGCGGGCCTCTTTGGCCAGAGGGACATCCGAAGGCGGCCGCATGCCTCCTAGTCGGCCAGGGATGAAGCCGGCTCTCCCCAGCCGGCTTGTTCCCTCCCTCGAAGAATGAGCCTCATTAAGGAGACAAGACAAGGTGAGGCTACAGTGAGCGCCCGCAAGGCGGCGGCACTGTAGCCACGCTTACCTCGGCCAAGCCCTAGTCATCAAGGGTGAGGCAACAGTAACCAGCCCCCGACAAGACCCCCAAGCGGTGGGGCCTACCTGTCTACCAGGAAGCCGGCAGCCGGCGGGACCCACTAGTCGGCGGGCCCCAGCTGTCAGCTGAGAAGCCGGCCAGCGTAGACACTAACGGCTGGGCCCAGGCCCAGCCGGATTAACATTGTACCCCCGGGGGGTAGGCCTATATAAACCCCCGGGGGCACCCATGCAAAGGGTTGGACCTTGATAGACTTAGACACAACTTTGAGAGGAGAAGAGAGCTAGCCTTGCCTCTTCTTCCTCCTTTCACCAAACAGCTCAAGGAGCCTCTTGTAGCTACTTGTTGATCTAGTGATCATGTGGAGACCCCACAGAGAAGGACTAGGGGTGTTATCTCCACGAAGAGCCCCGAAAAGGGGTAAGATTCGCCGGCGTGCATGTCTTCGCCTTATCCCGTTTCCAGGCACCGGCAACGTCTTATTGGCTCCCACAATGATAAGCCACCTGTTGGCATATGTCGCACCAACCACCCGACATTTGGCGCCCACCGTGGGGCCAGGTGCACCGTCGTCCGGAGACCTGTTCTGGACGGGAACCCTCTTCCTCCCCCGCGAGCGTAGCCAGCCCGGCACGCCCGATGGTGCTTGCCCCGACGCGCTGCGAGGTCTCGATGGCGCCTATGCGGCGAGCTGCCTCGCCGATCTCCTTGGCGAGACTCGCATCTCCGACGAGCCCGCATCCGATGCGGGCACCGGCTGCCTCGAGAGCCACCTTGTTAGCCTCCTCGACCAACTCCACGTCTCCAGCGAGCCTGCTCTGGATTTGGAGTCGGTCGGTTCCACCGACCCAATGCTTGTTGACTCCGACACTGCATCACTCGACGCTTTCCCCACCAACGTGGTGGTCTTTGACGATCTCTCCCGCGAGCCGACAGTGGCGGCAGCACCGTCACCGAGGTGCTGGTCGTCAGCCACGGAGTCGCCTCCGGCGAGAACACCCACGACGCCCTGCAAGCGGCGCTGCAGATCTTGTGCGTCCCCATCCCTGCGGACACCGACGCCGAGGCACTGGAGGCTCGCCGCCTTGCCCTCGTCGTGGAGGGCCAGAAGCTAGCCACCATGAGACGCCTCACCGAGGCCCACCAGTGCGAGGTCGACCGTGCCACCTTCGGAATGCCACCTCCCGACGGACCGAGCCGGGCCGGCGTTGTCCAGAAACGCGGCGCGGCCATCGCCGACATGCTGGGGGCAGAACGCCTAGTCTACACCACGCCTCTTGAGAACCTACGCGCCGCCCAGTCAGTCATAGACGAGCTGAACGGAGTAGGGGCCGACGAGCTCCCCTACATGACCAGGCAAATCTAGCACCTGATCGACGTGGCCGCAAAGCGGCATGAAGCCGGCGTTCACGCCGAAAGCCTTCCCCCGCGGCGAGAGCACGGCGCAATGTCGCGTACGCCAACTGCGGGCGGAGCCCGCACAAGGCAGGAAAAGGAGTTGGCTGCCAGTCGCAGCCGGACTCGAGTCACTATCGAGCGCGACGCAGAAGGCCGCCCTCAAGCCGTGGAGCGACGAGGCGATCTGCCTCCTCCTCCGCCTCGTGGAGAGAGATATCCCACCCTGCCGCCTGTCACACATCCGACTCCCAGCGGCCGACTAGGTCGCCACGAAGGAGTCGGCGAAAATGATGCCCGCCATCGGATCGACCGCCTAGCGTTAGAAGAAGAAGATGATGTCGACCCGCCTTGCTTCGGCCCCCGCATCCGCGACGAGCCCTTCCCCAAAGGATTCTCGCTCCCAAGAGACACGCCCAAGTACAATGGCTCCGTGAAGCCGGAAGATTGGTTGATTGACTACTCCACCGCGGTTCGCATAGCGAATGGCAACAGACGTGTTACCGTAAAATACGTCCCCCTGAAGCTCCAGGGCACGGCGCGCACCTGGCTCAATAGCCTCAAGCCCTACAGCATCAACAACTGGCTCGACTTCACGGAAGCCTTCATCCGCAACCTCACCAGCACCTACAAGCGGGCTCCCAAGCCCCGACAGCTCTCCTTGTGCGTGCAAGGACCCAACGAGTCGACTCGTGACTACCTTACGCGTTGGGCCAAGCCCCGAACTCCTGCGAGGGGGTGCACGAGGTTCAAGCAATAGAGTACTTCATGGCCGGGTGCCAGGAAGGCACCCTCCTCAAGCACCGACTCCTCTGCGACGAGCCGACTACCCTCGACGAGCTACTGATCATCGCGGACAAATACGCCACGGCCGACTCCTCCATGAAGACCGAGCTTTGAGTCGACGCTTCCAGGAAGGTGCTTGCGCCGGCTCCCAAGACGCCGGCTGGAGAGTCGACTCGGTGCCCATACCAGAACGACAACAAGCGCAAGGCTCCGATGCCGACTTCCGCCAGTCGGCAAGTAGCCACAGTCGAAGACGAGCAACCTGAGGGGCAGCCCGCGCCCAAGAAGCAGAAGGGCAGCAGGCCGGCTTGGCAGCCGGCTTTCTCCTATGAGCAAGCACTTGATGCCCCCTACAAGTTCCACAGTGGCGCAAAGGCCTCCAACCACACCACTCGAAAGTGCCATTGGCTCACGCAAATCTCCAAAGGGGAGGGACTGGTGCCGCCTCCGCCTGCTGGTCAGCCGCCTCCGCCTCCTCAACAGCCGGCCGCTCAGCCAGCAGTCGGAGCCGTCCACGACGAGTTCCCCGACGATCATGCCGCCTACGTCGTCTTTACGAGCCAACCAGAAGACCGGCAAAGTCGGTGCCGACAACACGAAGAAGTCAACACGGTCGCATCCAACAACCCCGAGTTCATGCACTGGTCGGAGAAACCTATTAGTTGGAGCCGGGCCGATCACCCAGAGGTGATGCCATCACCCAGCTCTTATGCATTGGTTTTGGATGCCACCCTTGCAACAGATCGGCAGGCTGCCTGATTCTCCCGCGTGCTGATAGATGGCGGAAGCAGCATCAACATACTATACCATGATACCATGGAGAAGCTGAACATCAAGGCAAATCAGCTTATGCCGAGTCGGACTGTGTTTCATGGCATTGTACCCGGCCTGTCATGTGCTCCAATCGGCAAGATCAAGATAGACGTCCTCTTTGGAGACAAAGATCATTTCCGCCGAGAAGCAATATGGTTTGAGGTAGTGGATCTGGAGAGCCCTTACCACGCGCTGCTTGGCCGACCCACGTTGGCCAAGTTCATGGCTGTGCCCCACTATGCCTACCTCAAGATGAAGATGCCGAGTTCCAAGGGCGTCATCACCATAACCGAAGACTACAAGAAATCCGCCGAGTGTGCGGCTGCTAGCAGCCGGCTGGCCGAGTCCCTCGTTATTGCTGAGGAAAAGAAGATGCTAGACCGAGTCATGGCCATGGCCGGCAAACAGCCGGCCTTGTCCCCCGATTCAAAGGAATGTGAGGCTCAGTGTTCTTTCCAGCCGGCCAAAGAAACCAAGATACCTCTGGACCCGGAGCACCCGGAGAGATATGCGGTCATGGGAACCGGCCTTGACAACAAATAGGAAAGCGAGCTCGTCGATTTCCTCCGTGAGAATCGGGACATCTTTGCATGGTCTCCCAAAGACATGCTGGGTGTCCCGACGGATTTTGCCGAGCACAAGCTACACGTCCGGAAGGACGCCAAGCCGGTCAAACAGCCCTTGCGCCGCTTGTCAGAGGAAAAGAGAAAAGTAGTCAGAGAAGAAATAGCCCGGCTTCTGGCAGCCGGCTTCATCATGGAGGTTTTCTTCCCCGAGTGGCTTGCCAGCCCGGTCCTGGTGCTGAAGAAGAAAAAACAATGGCGCATGTGTATTGACTACACCAGCCTCAACAAAGCCTGCCCCAAGGATCCTTTTGCCCTGCCAAGGATTGATCAAGTGATAGACTCCACAGCCGGATGCGAGCTGTTGAGTTTTTTGGATCTTACTCAGCCTACCACCAGATAAAATTGGATCCAGCTGACCGCCTGAAGACCGCCTTCATCACACCATTCCGAGCTTTCTGCTACCTGACTATGACATTCGGCTTGAGAAACGCCGGTGCCACTTTTCAGCGTTGCATGCAGAAATGCCTCCTCAAGCAACTCAGCAGAAATGCCCACGTCTATGTAGACGATATTGTGGTGAAGACGGAGAAGCGTGACACCCTGCTGGAAGACCTCAAAGAGACGTTCGAGAACTTGCACCGGTTTCAGATCAAGCTCAATCCGGAAAAATGCATGTTCGGAGTGCCAGCCGGCCAGCTCCTAGGCTTCCTGGTCTCCGAACGCGGCATCAAATGCAACCCGGTGAAGATCAAGGCTATAGAGAGAATGGAGATTCCTGCCAAGCTAAGAGATGTCCAGAAATTTACCGGATGCTTGGCTTCCCTCAACCGCTTCATCAGCCGGCTCGGGGAGTAGTCCCTCCCTCTCTACCGACTCATGAAGAAGTCCACTCACTTCGAGTGGAACGACCAAGCAGATCAAGCCTTCCATGAGTTAAAAAAGACGTTGTCCACGCCGCCTGTCCTGGCGGCACCAACCGAGAAAGAGCCCATGCTCCTTTACATTGCCACCACTAGCAGAGTGGTCAGCACTGTCATCATGGTCGAACGCCCGGAAGAGGGCCGAGTTCAGCCGGTCCAGAGGCCGGTCTATTACCTAAGTGAAGTACTGTCCACATCAAAGCAGAACTATCCACACTATCAGAAGATGTGCTATGGCGTGTACTTTGCCGCCAAGAAGCTCAAGCCCTACTTCGAGGAGCACCCCACCACGATCGTATACCCTTTGCCCGCCGAAGTCATAGGTAGCAGGATGCATCGGCGGGTAATGGCCAGGCCATTGCGTTGGCCCCGTATACAATCTTCTATCAGCCCCGCACCGCCATCAAGTCCCAAGCATTGGCCGACTTCCTCATCGATTGGGCCGAGACCCAGTTCCTGTCGCTTGCGCCCGACTCCACCCATTGGCGGATGCACTTCGATGGATCTAAGATGCGCACCGGCTTGGGAGCCGGCATCGTCCTCACCTCTCCCAAGGGCGACAAGCTCAAATACACACTGCAAATTCATTTTGCCGCCTCCAACAATGTGGTCGAGTACGAGGCGCTCATACATGGACTCCGGCTAGCCAATGAACTCGGCATCCGCCGGATCCTGTGTTATGGCAACGCGGACTTGGTAGTCCAACAATCTTCCAGCGACTGGGACGCCAAGGACGCAAACATGGCGAGCTACCGCTTCCTCGTTCAGCAACTCAGCGGATACTTTGAAGGGTGCAAGTTCCTCCATGTGCCACGAGCCGACAACGAGCAAGCGGATGCCCTGGCACGAATAGGCTCCACCCGGCAAGCTATACCAACCGACGTCTCCCTCCAACGCCTCCTCAAGTCGTCTGTCAAACCGGCTCCGGAGTCCGATTCCATCTTCACGCCGCCTGACCCCGACGCAATCGAAGCCGGCTTGGGGAACCAAGCAGCCAGCTCGGGGACTTCGACAGGCGGCTCTGGGACTGCTGTAGTCGTACCCGGCCCGGGGACTTCAGAACACGGCTCGGGGACTACTGCAGTCGGCCGGGGGACTGCATCAACACCACAGGCAGTGGCCGACTCCAACTCTTCACCACCCAGCCCACCCGCACTGGTTGTGGTAGCCACCTTGACAACAGAAGAAGTCACAGCTCCATCATGGGCCCAGCCCATCCTCAAATTCCTGATTAACAGGGAGCTGCCGACTGACGAGATCTTGGCAAGACAAGTTCAATGCCGAGCCGGAGCTTACACAATAACGAACTGAGAACTTGTTAGGCGCAGTGTCACTGGAGTTTCCAAGCGCTGCGTCAAGCGAGAGAAGGGCATAGCAATCCTCGAAGATATACACCAAGGCGAATGCGGCCACCACGCGGTATCAAGATCACTCGTCGCCAAAGCTTTCGGCCATGGTTTCTTTTGGCCGACTGCTTTGGACGATGCCAAGGAACTAGTCAAACACTGCAAAGGGTGCCAAGTCTTCAGCTCCAAGCAACACCTGCCGGCTTCTGCACTCAAGACCATCCCCCTCACTTGGCCATTTGCCGTCTGGGGGTTGGATATGGTGGGCCCATTCAAGACAGCACGCGATGGCATGACACATCTGCTTGTCGCCGTGGAGTTATTTACCAAGTGGATTGAAGCAAAGCCGATCAAGAAGCTGAATGGGCCGACTGCCGCAACATTCATCGGAGATAACAGAACCCGGTACGGCGTACCGCATAGCATCATCACCGACAACGGCACGAACTTCGCCAAGGGAGCATTGGCACGTTTCTGCGCAACTCACGGCATCCGACTGGACTTAGCGTCTGTTGCCCACCTGCAGTCTAATGGCCAAGTTGAGAGAGCAAACGACCTCATCCTCTCCGGCATCAAGCCTCGACTAGTCATGCCGTTGGAGCGCTCGGTAGGTTGTTGGCTCGACAAGCTGCCGGCCGTCCTCTGGAGCTTGCGCACTACTCCAAACAAGTCGACTGGCTTTACTCCTTTCTTCCTTGTATATGGTGCCGAGGCTGTCATCCCGACTGACATTGAGTTCGACTCACCTCGGGTCACCATGTACATGGAAGCGGAGGCGTAGGAAGCACGAGAAGATGGCGTCGACCTGCTGGAAGAGAGCCGGCTGTTAGCCCTCAGCCGGTCCGCCATCTACCAGCAAGGTCTACGCTGTTACCACAGCCGGAAAGTCAAGCCGAGATCCTTTCAAGAGGGCGACCTTGTGCTCCGGCTGATCTAGCGAACAGCCGGCCAACATAAGCTCTCGTCCCCTTGGGAAGGCCCATTCGTCATCAGCCGAGCCCTAGGCAACGACTCCTACTACTTGATCAACGCACAGAAGCCGAAGGCACGCAAAAGGGATGATTCCGGCAAGGAGTCGGAACGACCATGGAACGCCAATCTCCTCCGAAGATTTTACAGTTAAAATTCAGTATGTACCACGCTACCTTTTGTACTAAGTATGAGACAACAGGATCCCCGAGGAGTACTCGGGGACTACCCTCTTTTATCTATGAATCATGAGTATCATGCCCATGTTTATGTTATCACACCCATTTTTTTTCGTCCGGCACCGGGTCCGATTATTCGGCCCGGGGACTTGCCGCCTTGGGTTATATTTAAGTTCTACCTGCAGTCAGACAAGTAGTGTGCTGGCATCCAAAGCCCTCTCTTGTTGAAGGTCGCAGCCCAAAGAATCGACTGTCCGACTAACAAGAGTCAAAGGCAGGAAAGGATGCCCACACGAAAAAACAGCTAAGGACTAGCGAACTTACATAACCCAAGCCGGCTTTCCCCCCGCCAACCGGCTGTTAGAACAGCCAGCTGGCCGGCTTCCCTTCTTACCTTGCCACAATCTAAAAGGTCGAGTACTTGCCCTCCTAGACGGCCAAGTCTTTACCCGGCCATAGACTGCGGAGCAGCTGTCCGACTGGGAAGGTGGCGGCCAAGGGAGGGCGGCAAAGGAAAGCAGCCGAAGATAAAAGGCAACTAGGAATGGAAGCCAAGCACATGCATAATTATATTTACACAAAGGCCTTCGAAAGGCCGGCATCCAACATAGTTTGAATACACCCCCAGTGGGTGGAACTGTGCAAACTTAATAAAAAAGTTGTTCAAAAGTAACTAGTAGGAAGGTAAAAGCGGCAAGTCAGGCCAGGGGAGCAACAGGCGTGTCGGGCAGGATGGTGGAGACGGAAGTATTGGCCGGCGGAGTGGCCGGCTGGCGAGTCTCGGCTTGGTTGCCACCTGCGGCAGGCGGCGTTCCCACGCGCGCCACGTTGCTGGAGGCACGATCAGGCTGAGGCGGGTCGGTCGCTCCACCGTCCGGCACGGCATCTTCACCATCCCCCCTCCTCCTCCTCTTCGCACTCATCGCTGGAGTCAATCTCCTCCACCGAGTCCTCTCCCTCCACCGGGTTCAGCCCGAACCACTCCTCCGGCTGAGCGACGCCGTCTTCGTTCACCTCAGGAGCAAAGGCGCTAGTGTCGGTGAAGTCGGCGATCGCCGAGGCGCGCTGGATAATAGCCGGCCGCACCGCCTCTAGCTCCTCGTCAGCCTTCTGCCGCCAAGTGCACAGCTGGTCCAAGTTCAGCCCAGGATTCCAGGCCCGGACGAACTCCAGCGCCCGACGAGCCCTGCACCGAGCTGCAGAAGCCTTCCAGGCCTCGAAGCGACCGACTGCCACCTCCAGCCAGTCGGCCATACGATTGGGGGTGCGGGGAATCACCTCGCCGGGCCAGAGGGCGGTTAGCACTTGTGCTCGGGCACGCTGAAGGCGGCGGAGCATGCGGTAGGCCGACTGAAGCCGGGCTTGAATCGCCAGAAGCTGCTCTTCAAGCGTCCGGTTGGCACCCGGTGGAATCTCGGCCCCAGTCTGGCGTCGGGCCTCGCGGTGAGCCTCGATGGGCTGGTTGGCGGCAACAGAGTAGCCGGGAAAGTATTCTGTGCAAAGAAGAAAGAAATAAAGCAAGTCAGAAGACCAATCAAAGGACGGGAATGAGCAAAGGGATGAAGAGGAAGGAGGCCTACCGTCGATCAGATCCTCAACCCGGCTGTAGCCCTCGCTCAGCGCTTGCCTCGCCTCGGCCCAGCTTGTCGCCTCCATCTCATACTCGGCTTTGAGGGAGGCCTCGCTGTCCTGCGCCGCCTTCAATGCCGCCTTGTGGTTCTCCTCCTGGTCGGCCAGCTTCTTGGCCAGGCGATCACGCTCCTGGGCCAAGGCACTGCACTCCGTCTCCTTGGCACGAAGGGCGGTTTGAGCTATGCCGAGCTGCTCCCTCAAGTCGGCATTGGCCCCTACAGACGTTAGAAAAAGAAGATGAGGAAGAAGTCGTCAAGAAAGATCCGACCCGACTGCTCGGCAGTCGGCCCGCATCTCGGGGACTACACCCAGTGGGTGCGCTGACGTGCCCCCACATGAGATAGAAAAATAAAAACATCTACTCCGGCTCTCCGTCAGATTGGCGGCCTTCTGGCCCATCTCCCGGGCCTGGGAGTTGAAGGCAGCAGCATGGAGGTTGTGGTAGTCCTGCGAATAAAACAAAGGCGCAAACAAGAACAAGCCATTAAAACCAAAGTCTCCTGATAAGTTCCAAGCCGCCTGCTCAGCAGCCGGCTCAGAACTCGGGGACTACACCTAGTGGGTGCGCTGATGCGCCCCCACGGAAGAAATCAAAGAAACTTACCCGAATGGCCGACCTCGTCGCAAGGAACTCTTGGGTGCACCGCTTTAGCGAGGCGGCCTGGGCCTGGAGCCGGCTCCGGATATCTTGCGCAGACACGTTCAACACGGCCGTCCCGCCGCCTGGCGTCCATCCCGGCGAGCTGACGCTGGCCGTCTCCAGGTCATGGGCAACGAGCTGGAGCCTGCGGCCCTTTGCGGCTCCGGCTCGGAGGTCGCCTTGCCTGCGCGCCAACGAGCCGGCGAGAGGACCACGAGATCTGCCCCCACGGCCGGGTCGCCTCCAGCCGACTGTGCAGGCAGCGCTTCCGGCCGGCCGCCTTGGCCCATCCCGGCCAGCGGCGGCGACACCACTTCGCCCTCTGGGACGACTACTTCGCCCCCCTCCCTCTCCATTGCCGGCTGGTCACGGCCGGCTTTATCTGGTAGGGGCACCAGGATATCGGGGGCCACGGTGCGGAGGGGGATGATGAGTTGCGGAGGCTGATTATGCAGGGCCTCCGCCGCCCTCTCCGCAGCCACGGCCTCCGCTTGGGCCTTGGCTGCCACGTCGGCCTGCGTCTCCGCCGACTCTGCCGTCGTCTCCTGGGCCGCCCTGGCGGCTGCCGCCCTCTGCTCCTCCGCCTCCCGTTCCTCCCGCGCCTCCCGAGCGATCCGCTCCGTCGCCGCTTGGAGCTCGGCATGGGGGTCCACGCGGCGGGAGCTTGAGGATCCCCCCGCCCCTCCGACTATGGAGGTGGCCGAGGTCCGCTCGAGAGTGAGCGGGGCCCTGATCAAGTAAATTAAGAAAGGCTCAGAGGGTGCCGGCCGAAGAAAAGAGAGAGGAAAGACATACGAGAGTTAAACTTACGCCAAAACTGCAAGCGGCTGCTTCACCACCTTGCGGAACTGGGCCGCCTTTGCGGCCGCCTCGTCTCGCTTGGTCGCCGCTGCAGTACCCTTGGGCTTCTCGGCCGACTACCGAAGAGAGACGGCGCCGCCCGGCGTTTCCGTACACTGCCTCGGGCAGCCGGCCCAGCGGATGGGCCCGCGCCTTGATGGTCGGACGCCGGCTGGCGGCATGGAAATGGCTCGGCCTCGTCGTCATCCGGCCAATCCTCGAAGGTGGCGGAGAGCCCAAAGCCGCCTAGCTCACCTCCTCCCCCCACGGCATCGTCTTCCAAGGCGGCCGCCCCCAAGTCGGGGTCGTCAAAGTCGTCCGCCGCGTGATCAGGGGGAAACTCGTGTTCTGCCCCCGCGGTCCCGGCCGGCTGATGAAGGAGGGGATTCTGATTAAAAGAAGAAAAAGCCGACTGGTCGGAAGTCGGCAAGAAAGGAAAACTCGGCAACAAAGAAGAAGAGGAAAGAAAAAGGATTACCATGGGTGGTGGATTGGCGCGAGAATACGGCGCCTTGCCATACTGCCAGTCTTCAGTAAGCTTGCAGTTGGCGATGTAGTTCACCATGTAAGATACCTCGTCGTGAGGCATCTCCCTGGTGCTAAGTCGGCATGGGTCGAAGCGGCCGCTCATCTGGCTTATCAGATGAGGGCGGCCTTGAAGAGGGAGCACCCGGTGCTCCACGAAGGCGGCAATCAGATCAGGCCGGTCGAGCCCTCCATTGATCGGCACCAAGCCGGCAGCGGCTCCCCGGCCGGCGTCAGCGACCTGGCCCGATAAGACCACGAGGGCTGCCTCCCAGCCAGCGGGCCGACTATGTAAGCCGGCAAGTTGACATAGTCGCCTTGCAGGGCGACGTTCTTCACGTAAAAATAGGACTTCTGCCAAAGCTTCACCGACTGGATCAACGCAATGGCCGGGAACGGGTTGTCGGCTGTCGTCCGCCGCATGGCGATGAAGGCGCCGCATGGAGTCGGCACGCCCACGGTGACGGTGCCGAGCTTGGACTAGAAAAACTCCCCCCACAGCTCGAGGGTGGGGAGAACGCCGAGGAAGCCGTCGCATAGGGTGACGAAGGCCGACAGCAGCACCACCGTGTTTGGAGTGAGGTGGTGCGGCTGCAGATGATAAAACTCGAGGAACGAGCGGAAGAACCTGCTTGCGAGAAGGCTGACGCCACACAGGCAGTGCGAGCGGAAGATCAGCCGCTCGCCCTCCTCTAGCGCCGGCGAGATCTCCCCCCTCCGGTGCAAGTCGGACCTGTACGAGCTCCTTGCCCGGCAACTGCCGCGTCTTGCGGAGGAAATCGATGTGGTCTTCATGAACGTTGGAGCCGTCCCAGTTGCTCAATGTAGGAGCCATGAGGACGGGAAAGCGCCTAGAGACGCGCGGCAGCAGAGGACGCCCGGGTCGGCGGCGGCGAGGCAGCGACGCGCCAAGGAAAATGGCTGGGTGGTGGCGCGGCGAAGCGTTGCTGCTGCGGCGGCAAGCTAGAAGGAGAAGGAGAGAGAAATGGGACTGGGGCGAGCGTGCGTGCGTCTGCCGCTCTCCCCCTCTCCCTACTTATAGCCTCGCGAGGCGAAGCCAAGGAGGTGAAGCGTGGGGGGATGTGGGATTAACTGCGCCCACTCCCCCACGTCCCGCGATCACCACGCCATAACGGCGTGCGGAAACCGCCGCTGGAAGGCGAGCAGCCAGATCGGGCCACGAAGGATCCTCGCTTGGGCCAAGGCGTGGTAGTGGCGGGCCCCGGTCTGCAGTGGCATCCTGTCAGGCGCGTGGGCTGGCAGGCCCCTCTAGTAAGAGGGCGCCATGTGGCGCATGAGCGGCGGGCGGTCAGCCCGCGGCTTGGCTCGCGCGCCAACTCGTTCCCGCCTTCGGATTTTGAAGGAGACTTCGCCAAGAAGGCAAGCATAAAGTGATGCCGGCTCCCAGCTGCCGGCTCTTCAGGATAGGAAGCTGATTGAGCTTCTTGTTCCCTTCGCAGCCACGAAGCACAACCAGCTTCGGGGACTACTGTCGGAGTAAATGACCACGGGTAGCCTTGCCGGCTCCCCCTGGTTCTTGAAAAAATAACAAGGCTGATCGAGCCATCAAGCATCCAAGACGCGGGGCCGCCTTCCCCCGGCTGGCTACCCCCTTGGCCGGCTACCGGGGCGGCCTGACCAAGCGCCCTCCATAAAGCCGGCCACCACATGGCCGACTCCAGAAAGCCAGCCACCACATGGCCGACTCAAGAAGCCGCCCCAACAGGCGGCCCGGATCAGGCGCCCGGCTTGTTCGGCATAATGACGACGAGACGGGGCATGGCAGCGGCGAGATCGCCGCCCCAAATCCGGGTTTTGCATGGCTCTGATCGCCCGTCTGGGACTGCCATGACCGGTCCGGCGTGGCACTGTTGCCATGCTGACCATGACATCACCCACGATAAACTGACGGTACGACCCGCAGGCGACGGGCCCCTTTGGCCAGAGGGACATCCGAAGGCGGCCGCATGCCTCCTAGTCGGCCAGGGATGAAGCCGGCTCTCCCCAGCCGGCTTGTTCCCTCCCTCGAAGAATGAGCCTCATTAAGGAGACAAGGCGAGGTGAGGCTACGGTGGCGCCCAAGGCGGCGGCAGCCAGAGCCACGCTTACCTCGACCAAGCCCTCGTCATCAAGGGTGAGGCGACAGTAACCAGCCCCCGACAAGACCCCCAAGTGGTGGGGCCTACCTGTCTACCAGGAAGCCGGCAGCCGGCGGGACCCACCAGTCGGCGGGCCCCAGCTGTCGGCGGAGAAGCCGGCCAGCGTAGACACTGACGGCTGGGTCCAGGCCCAGCCAGATTACCATTGTACCCCCAGGGGGTAGGCCTATATAAACCCCCCGGGGCACCCATGCAAAGGGTTGGACCTTGATAGACTTAGACACAACTTTGAGAGGAGAAGAGAGCTAGCCTTGCCTCTTCTTCCTCCTCTCACCAAACAGCTCAAGGAGCCTCTTGTAGCTACTTGTTGATCTAGTGATCATCACGGAGACCCATGAGCGGGACTAGGGTGTTATCTCCACGGAGAGCCCCGAACCTGGGTAAGATTCGCCGGCGTGCATGTCTTCGCCTTATCCTGTTTCCAGGTACCGGCGACGTCTTATTGGCTCCCACAATGATAGCCACCCGTCGGCATATGTCGCACCAACCACCCGACACTGAGGTAACATCTAGTAAGCCTCATGTGGATACTAGCACTACTTCTAGTAAAAATAGTATATTGCCATGTGCTAGTCCTTGTAATTGATCTACTCACAATGTTGGTACATCTTGTGATGAATTGCTTTCCTTGCCTTGTTGCTCTAACGATGAAGCTTATACTTCCTCTAGTACTTGTGTTGAGACTAACCATGTAGAGGAAATCAAAGAGCTCAAGGCCCAAGTCACTTCTTTGAAGAAAGACTTGGAAAAGAGTCATCAAGGGAAATCCACACTCAACAATATCTTGAGAGCGCAAAAATCCCCCAATGACAAAGGTGGACTTGGATTCAACTCCAATAAGAAGAAGAAGTCCAAGATGAACAAAAGGAAGGGCCAAGAACAAGTCAAGAATTCGGCCAAGATTTGCTTCAAGTGCAAAGTAGAAGGGCATCATGTTAGATCTTTCCCATTGAAGAAGAAGCCCATTTGTGACAAGCAACAAGGGAAGCGGCCACAAGTTCACTTTCATGCTCAACCTCAAGTTGAAGAAAGGCCTCTTCCCAAGAAAACTCGAGCTAATGCTTCTCAAGTTGAGAAATCAAGTGAGAAGAAAGTGAAGAGTAGACGTTGCTACTTATGTCATGAGAAAGGCCACGTCGCTTCTTCATGCACTAGTGGTAACTTATCCAACCCAATTACTATTGATGATATCTATTCTCTTGGGAAGGATCAGATTGGCAATGTGTTTGCCAAGTTTGTTGGTACTCAAAGTGGTGTCAAGAAAAGAACCATTTGGGTTGCCAAGCCTATTGTGACTAACCTCTTAGGACCCAACTTGGTTGGGGACCAACAAGCTCAAACTTGATCAATAGGTGTTGTTGGAGGGCATTGGAGACTTGGCTACATTATGAAGAATTAAGGGGACTTCATCATTATTTTTGTCACAAGCCAAGTCAATTGGATTATCGAGTTTCTATCTTATATCGAATGTGCCTCCTTGTGGTAACTTGTACTTAAATTGTTTACTTTGAAAGTTACTTGCCCCCTTGCATGTTTTGGTTTTGTTCCTTGCATGTGTTTGTATATGTTGCGCTTCCAACCTACTTATGTATGTTGGTGTGCACTTCATGTACGTGTGAGTTGTGTGTTGAGCCTTTGTGCATCTTGTTTGTATCTTAGTTGGCTCTTGTGAGATATTAATGGAATATCCCATTATGGGGGAGTGATGTGCTTTGTGCACCTCACACTCCTATAAGTGTGTATACATGAGGAATACCATCTAGTATTGATATTACAAGATTATCTAGTCACTATGTGGTATGTCTTCTCATGAGAAATTCAAATTCTAAATTGTCCATTAATTATCTCTTGTTGGATCCTCTTATTGCCTCTTGTTAAGTTTTCTTCATTGGTATCACATTATGGGGGAGTAATATGCTATGTATATTACTAGCCTAGAATATGTGTACATTTGAGATATTGTCACCCAGTGTTTATATTGTAGATTATCTTGTTTCTAGGTGGCATGTTAGTTCTACAAGTTGCAATTTGCTTTTGTTTGGTGTGAAGATAATGTTGGATATCCTTGCTATCTACCAACGGGAATTATTTCCAAATACTTCTTGTCTTATGACAATTGGTACTCACTTATGTGTGGTAGAAATTATTGATCATCTTTACATTGGCCTTTGCTTTTATTGGCCTTATCTCGTGCCTAGGATTGTGTCAACTCCCATTGTTTTCCATACCACTTGTGGATCTTGTTATTTTCTTGATCTTGTTTAGCGTTTTCTAGATATAGTGAAAGTGGTGATCCCACCTTGTGCATTTTGTATTCAAATGCAAATTCTCTATAATGCACTAGTCTTGGGGGAGCTATCCTATTTTCTATAAAACACTCATATTGTGATCCATATTAAGTGTGTGTTGGTGGATGGCAAGTCGTTTCTTTTGGTACTTTGTGCCAACATGAAACTTTGTAGAAACTTGGTTTGTTTGGAACCATCCTCTCCTTTGGGAGTTTGACATCTTTTGTGTGTTCCAATGGATATCTCATTCCTTGATGTATCTTTTAATGATATCTTCCAAGTGATGATTTCTCCATTTGGTATCCTTTTCACTTAGTTTTTCCTTGTATTTTGGTATCGATTCTTGAAAGTCTTGAGCATGCATTTTAACTTCATGTAGTTCCTTTGGCATGCATTCTTTCTTTGACCCAATATATAGGGGAAACTCCACCAAGTCTCAAATTGGATGAGATGTGCATGAGATTCATTTTCATATCTATATGCACATATCTATGTGCAGTTTGTCCTATGTATTGTTGGTTCTCTAACTCTTTGGTCCCAATGAGTTTGGGTGCCATTTTGTTTGTGTTGTTGTTCTAGGAACAATTGGAGATGCATTGGATACTCGGCTCATTCAAAAGGAAGGTGTTGTCACCATGTGCTTATTGGAGTCAAGCTAGGATGATCAATGAACTACTTTCTACGTTCAATTGGTATCTACTACATCCTTCCAATGCTATCTCGGTAACAAGTATCATCATCTACTACATGCACACATTATTGCATCAATCGTGTGTGGGTTGTATCATGGCATGTTATTCTTTCTTTCTTGTGATACTTGTTTCCTTTCTCAAAGCATCCCAACAATGATCTCTTGTTGCTAGTTGTGATGTCTTTGATGGTTGTGTGGTAGGAATTCATTTATATACAATAAGACGATATCTAGCCTTGGGCTATGCTTCCAAGCACATATCTTATTGGTATATGTATGACTTCCTTTTGGATATCTTGTTCCTTCATGTTGTAACTATTTCGGGTGTACATCCTTCTTTGTAGATATATATCGTCATGATTTCGTCTACCTAGACCCTTATACACTTGAGAGAAATTACATCTCTAGGTGATATCCTTTCTTTCACGTCCACATTGTCTTTCTTATGTTATTTCTTTGGTGGCTCCATGAAAGCTTTTGCCTTGAGTGCGTGTCTTATATCGTTGCATCTTGATGCACTCTTGTGTGGTGAAGATTATTTCCTCATGCTTATCTTTACGAGGCTGCCATCTTGGTATCCCACGTCTTGATGAGGCTTTCATCTTCTATCTTCACCATGGGTTGTCACAAGCATAGGTTCTTTATATGCTTATTAGTGATCTTGTGAACCCGTTTGCTAGTTGTGTGTGGGAATGACATTCCTTGCACCGTTGAGGGAGTCCTGGGGGTGTCCGGACAGCCGGACTATCATCGTCCGCCGGACTCCAAGACTACGAAGATACAAGATTGAAGACTCCGTCCCGTGTCCGGATGGGACTTTCCTTGGCGTGGAAGGCAAGCTTGGCAATACGGATATGTAGATCTCCTACCATTGTAACCGACTCTGTGTAACCCTAGCCCTCTCCGGTGTCTATATAAACCGAAGGGCTTTAGTCCGTAGGACATAACCTCCATTACAACAATCATACCATAGGCTAGCTTCTAGGGTTTAGCCTCCTTGATCTCGTGGTAGATCCACTCTTGTAATACACATCATCAATATTAATCAAGCAGGACGTAGGGTTTTACCTCCATCAAGAGGGCCCGAACCTGGGTAAAACATCGTGTCCCTTGTCTCCTGTTACCATCCGCCTAGACGCACAGTTCGGGACCCCCTACCCGAGATCCGCCGGTTTTGACACCGACATTGGTGCTTTCATTGAGAGTTCCTCTATGTCGTCACCGATAGGCTCGATGGCTTCTTCAATCAACAACAACGCCGTCCAGGGTGAGACTTTTCTCCCTGGACAGATCTTCGTATTCGGCGGCTTCGCACTGCGGGCCAAGTCACTTGGCCATCTGGAGCAGATCGAAAGCTACGCCCCTGGCCATCAGGTCAGGTTCGGAAGCCTAAACTTCATGGCCGACATCCGTGAGGACTTGATCTTCGACGGACTCGAGCCACAGCCGAGTGTGCCGTGCTGTCACGATGGGCATGATTTAGCTCTGCCACCGGACAGTGCCTTGGTGGCCGCGCACAAATCCGCTCTGGCCCTCAGTCCGGAGCCGATCGCCCAGATCGAGGACCGGTGGCTGGACACCGCCTCGGGGGCTGCAACTTCCACGGCGCTGGAGCCGAACACTAACCTCGTCCCCTGCAAACCTCGTAACTCCGAGGTGCCAGACTCCCCGCCGGACTCCGAACCTCCCGCGGCCCTACCAATCGAATCTGCTTGGGCGCCGGTCATGGAGTTCACCGCCGCGGACATCTTCCAACACTCGCCCTTTGGCGACATCCTAAATTCGCTAAAACATCTCTCGCTATCCGGAGAGACCTGGCCGGACTATGGCCAGGATGGTTGGGATGCGGACGACGAAGAAATTCAGAGCCCACCCACCTCCCACATTGTAGCCACTGTCGACGATCTAACCGACATGCTAGACTACGACTCAAGACATCGGCGGTATGGACGGCGATCTATTGGAGGCGAACAGAACCAGCGCCTACAGGGCACTGGAAGACCACCTCGTCATATGACATATACATGGTAGACACCCCAAAAGATGGGGACGGCGAAGAAGTAGCGGAGGAAGATTCCTTAAAGAAATAGCCCAAGCGCCGGCGTCAGCGACGCCGCTCTAAATCCCGCCACAGCAAGAATGGAGATTCCGGTACAGGAGATAATAACACTCCAGACAGTGCCGAAGACAATCCCCTCCAGCAAGATTCAGCGCAGGAGGATGCAGAAGCACGCCCTCGCGAGAGAGCGACAGACGAAGAGGTCGAGGATGATAATTACATGCCTCCCTCCGGAGACGAAGCAAGCCTCGGCGACGACGAATTCGTCGTGCCCGAGTATCCCGTCGAACAAGATCGTTTCAAATGCAGGCTAATGGCCACGGCAAATAGCCTAAAGAAAAAGCAGCATCAGCTTCAAGTTGATCAAGACCTGCTGGCCGATCGATGGACCGAGGTCCTCACGGCCGAAGAGTACGAACTCGGACGTCCCTCCAAGAGCTACCCAAGATGCAAGTTGCTCCCCCATTAGAGGAAGAAGCATACATACCTTCATCACCAGCGCACAATACGGCAGACCGACCACCCCGTGGTCGGCACAGAGAGGCATCCAGGCCCTCCACCAAGACCGTACCCCGGCACCGCTCCAAAAGCGCGAAGCCAAGAGGGAACGCGCCGGACTTGCGAGATATATTGGAGGACAAAGCAAGACAATCCAGATCCATCTACGGATCACGTGGGCGCCCCACGACCCACGACGAATACCGTCGCGCCGGATACAACAACCCCGGCCGGGCCGAACATAGTAGACAACGCTCACTCGAGCTACGTCGTGATATTGCTCAATATAGAGGCACCGCACACCCGCTATGCTTCACTGATGAAGTAATGGATCATCAAATCCCTGAAGGGTTTAAACCCATAAACATTGAATCCTACGATGGCACAACAGACCCCGCGGTTTGGATTGAAGATTATCTCCTTCACATCCATATGGCCCGCGGCGATGATCTCCACGCCATCAAATACCTCCCACTCAAGCTTAAAGGACCAGCTCGGCATTGGCTTAACAGCTTGCCCGCAGAGTCAATTGGGTGTTGGGAAGACCTGGAAGCCGCATTCCTCGACAACTTCCAGGGCACATATGTGCGACCACCAGACGCCGATGACCTAAGCCACATAATTCAGCAGCCAGACGAATCGGCAAGACAGTTCTGGACACGGTTCTTGACAAAGAAAAACCAAATCGTCGACTGTCCGGATGCAGAGGCCCTCACAGCCTTCAAACATAACATCCGCGACGAGTGGCTAGCCCGGCACCTAGGATAGGAAAAGCCGAAATCCATGGCAGCCCTCACATCATTAATGACCCGCTTTTGCGCGGGAGAGGATAGCTGGCTAGCTCGCAGCAACAACCTCAGTAAAAATTCTGGCAGTCCGGATACTAAGGACCACAATGGCAGGTCGCGTCGAAGCAAAAATAAACGCCGTATTAACAGCGACGACAAGGAGGATACGGCAGTCAACGCCGGATTCCGAGGCTCCAAACCCGGTCAGCGGAAGAAGCCATTCAAAAGAACCACTGCGGGTCCGTCCAATTTGGACCGAATCCTCGACCGCTTATGCCAGATACATGGCACCCCCGAAAAGCCAGCTAACCACACCAACAGAGACTGTTGGGTATTCAAGAAGGCAGGCAAGTTAATTTCCAAAAACAATGACAAGGGGCTGCATAGCGATGACGAGGAAGAGACCCGGCCGCCGAACAGTAGAGGACAGAAGGGTTTCCCCCCACAAGTGCGAACGGTGAACATGATATACGCAACCCATATACCCAAGAGGGAGCGAGCGTGCACTAAGGGATGTATATGCGATGGAGCGATCACTAAGTTCAATCCATGGTCTCTTGCCCGATCACTTTCGATCGAAGAGACCATCCGACCGATATCCGCCATGGCGGATTCGCGCATTGGTTTTAGACCCAATCGTTGATGGATTTCACCTCACAAGAGTCGATGGACGGCGGCGATAACTGAACCTGCTTTATCGGGATACGGTCGCAAGATGGGCATAGACCCTCAAGCATTAAACCTACAAAGACGACCTTTAAAGGCGTCATACCGAGCTCGATCACACCGAAGTGGCCTTGGATCCCGGACAATTTCGGGCGAGGAGTTAATCTTGACATAGTCCCGTTCGCGGCGGCTATCACGCTCTGCTCGGACGAACGCGTTTGCAAAGTTCAGCGCGATGCCGCATTACGCATACCTCAAACTCAATATGCTAGGCCCTCGTGGAGTCATCACGGTCAGCGGAAATACGGCGCTCCCTACGAGCGGAGGAACATCTGGCGGCTCTCGCGCGTAATCTGAGCAGCCTTCTAACGCAATTTTCGAGTCCGGCCGTTAAACGGCCGGACACGGCTAAACGCGCCCGGAGCAACATCAACCAAGACCACCTGGCGCGTTCCGAGCACGCATAGCAATGCGGCCCCAACCCCAGCCCTCGCATGATTGCAAGACCAAGCCTCCGGGTACATCATTACGCTTTAGAGATACCATGGGCATGGGGGGAGGGGCACGACCACAATAGACCCAGAGTGCGGCTCGACCACACCAGGGGCTCACAAGTGTGTCGTCTTTTTTATTTTCCTTCTTTGTATACACAGGACTCCGTTCACCAGAGGTTCTGTCCGGCGGCGAACCCGCCGAACTCACGATGCAACAGCCAGGGAGGGAAGAAGGCTGCGACGAACACTCAGGTGGTCTCCATTACGAGCATTAAATTCGATTATATACACCAGTCTGCAGCCCACCCCTAGAGGGGGACATGTTTATTTAGTCCAATCCCTTGCTTACCGCACTATTTGTATCCTTCCGCACTCATAGCAGAGTTCCTTGAATAAATAATGCAGCATCTTTCGCCTGTTATTGCATTACTTTACACATATGTTCATCAATGACATCTTGCACCCGTATATTTTAGTGCGGCCGAATACACCAGGGCTTCGTTCCCGCATTATGGTGTGATAAGTCCGAACACTTTCACAAGTGCGGCACCCGAACTTATAGCATTATATGAATCAGCTCGAATCATGTCTTGGGTCAATAGTTGGGTTTGCGGCTCCCACGTTTTGGTGCCTTACGTTCCGTTACGTCGGCTAAGGTGGCCTTTGGGAGAACCACTGCGATTGCGCCCGGTTGAGCTGGGCGGCGCCTCGATGGAAAAGCTAAAACCGGCGGCATGATAAGGCAAGAGACTGGTCGCTGTTTGAGAGATCTTTTCGGGTCCCTAAAGACTCATGCCGCTTCGAGCAAAGTACCGGATAATGTCCGACGAAGGCGTGGATAGTGCCCCGTCTTCCGAATACTAGGGGCTTCGCCGAAATTTAAAATTATAGAATTCTATGGCTAAGTGAGAGTGTTCAAGCATTATAAGTCCGGTTGCCTTGTTCGTTGTGTTGAGCGCCTCCCTAGATGGACCCAAAAATGGGAACAAGAGTGCTCAAGTTATCCCGAACACCCCAGCACTTGCGGCTCGGGGGCTGAAGCCAACGACTTGCCATCTCTCAGATTTTATAAACGGCCGCACAGAAGGTAATATTTTAAATTAAACAAGCGTTGCTTAAGCGCATATGAACAAAGTTTTCAGTGCACAGGATAATACATAACGAGTTTTACTCAATAATTACATCTCTAGGGCACTCATCCGAAATGTTGCGGGCACCCTTCAGGACAGTCTTATAGTACATTTCGGGCGTACGATACTCCTTGCCCGCTGGCGGCGGTCGAGAAAACCTCTCCGCATCCAGCCTGCCCAGTGCACCTTTGCGCGGGCAAGGGCCCGACGAGCACCTTCAATACTGGCGGGCGCAGCGACCTCCACCCGAGGCACGCATTCACCGGCCGCCGCCGAGGCGAAATAGATCCCAGGCATGGCCTGTCGAGCCTGACCGGACTATGAGGCCCTTCATGGCCTCCTCAGCCGCCTTGTGGAGCTCGACCAGGTGCTTCAACTGGTCGCTAGGGGCACCGGATGGCGGCCTCGGCATCTTGAGACAAGAAGACCTTCTCCGTTGAGCTCCCCTCCGGCCCCGATAGAATCGGCGGCATCCGATACAACTTGGTGGCAGATCTGCAAGCATACGAGAGCTCGAATGTGGGTAAGTGTCGGGTAGTTTACATTAACATGCTTGCTTTGCATGAAAAATGCCTTACCCGCCGCTATCTTCTTCACATCTTCAACCTCCTGAAGGGCCTTACGGGCCTCGGCCTTGGCGGACTTGGCACTTTCGAGAGCCGAGGCGAGCTCGGACTCTCGAGTCTTGGAGTCGGGCTCCAAACTTTCATGCTTCTCCATGAGAGCCTGGAGCTCTTGCCGCACTTCCGCCACCCGCGCCTCCTGCTTCTCTCGCTCGGCCCGTTCCGCGGCCGCATTGCGTTCGGCCGCGGACACAGCCTCCTTCCGAGTTGCCACCTCGTTAGTGGCCCCTGCAGTACCCACGTTATCCTTATCATTTTTATTGCAACCTAAATCCTTTTCTGTAAGGTAAATCTTTAAAGTGGTGTTACTCACCTTCTTTGTCCTCGAGATGCTTCTTGGCACGGCCGAGCTCTTGCTCGGACCGCTCGAATCTGCTCAATGCACCGACCTCCCATGATCGGTCTGGCGAGAGGCTAGCAGCGCAGCCTGCAAACCCATATTGACATATTTTTAGCAACCTGCGTATATCTTTTTAGATCCTCGGTCGGCTTTTCTTTCCGAGCGCCGGCCGAGCATCGAAACTCTTGTCTATGCGGTATTACATTACATAATTTTAACTTCTTACCTCAAAGCCTGTTAGAAGGATGCTGCAGGCTTCGGTCAGCCCACTCTTGGCGAGCTGAACCTTCTGAATCACCGCACTCATGATAGTGCGGTGTTCTTCCTCGATGGAAGCGCCTTTGAGCGCCTCCAACAAGTTGTCCGGCGCCTCCGGTTGGATGGGGGCCGCCGGTGTCACGGTCTTGCCCTTCTTGCGAAGGGGCCGCCTGCCGAACTCTGGAACCACTGCAGGTTCAGGCGTAGAGTCCGGCGCAAAGTCCGGGAGGCTGCCTTGCGGCGCCTCCGGAGCCTCCTCCGGATGGGTCCCTTCCCGGGATCCCACCTCGGCATCCTCAGTGGCGCGAGGGGTGGAGGCAGTCGGAATGGATTCCACATCCGACGCAGCCAACGACCCGCTCAACGAAGCAGGGAGATCATCGTCGGCCGGACTGCAGGAAGTATGCGGCGTTAGAAGGACACTATGTGACAAAAAGAAATTGCAGATCATTCAGGGATCCGGATACTTACGATCTCGCCTGAGGCCTGGCCCTTGGGGGCCACTCTTCATCGCCAATTTTGGTGTTGGCGGAGCTGTCCGGGGGAATAGTTCTTCCCCTCTTGGACCCTTCGGACCCCTTGATGGGGAGGCCTTCCTCTTTCTCTCTCCCTCCTCTGGGAGAGAGTCTTCTTCCTCCTCCTCATCTTCGGGGGAGGAATCCGCCTCGGAGTCGTCGGACACCTGAAAATGGGAACTCTTTCGAGTGCCCGTGGCCACCTTCTTGGCCTTCTTCTCCGGCACCACATGTGGTGCCGGAACCAACAGCCCCGCTAGACGGGCGTCCACTGGGTCTTCTGGCATGGGAGCCGGGCAGACGAGCTGCTCGGCCTTCTTCATCCATTCCTGTCAAAGGAGAAGGGAGATTAAAACCCGCTTAGTGTCGAACTATTAACAACAAGTGTCTCGTAACGGGGTAGAATCACTTACCTCGTCAGCTGGACGCTGCGAGTGGAATCCGCGATCTTCCGTCGCGGATGCGGGGGCTTCGGCGCCCTTAAACAGCACCCTCCAGGCGCCTTCGTACGTTGTGTCGAAGAGCCCGCTCAGCGCCTGGTGCTGTTCGGATCGAACTCCCACAGATTGAATGCCCGTTCTTGGCATGGGAGAATCCGGCGGACGAGCATGACTTGGACCATGTTAACCAGCGAGCTTCTTGTTCACCGACCACGGATACGGGCTTGGAGTCCGTCGGCTCCTTGAATTACCCACAGCAAGCCCTTCTCTTTCCGATGGGTGAGCTGCGTGGGATACCAGATCTGAACTTCGGGGCTGCCGCCCACGAGGGTCGCGTGACTCGGTGATGTAGAACCACCCGGCTGCCACCCCTTGGCGGATTCCACGAAGGCCCCTTAGAACCAAGGGCGTTGGGCATCTTGCCCAACATAAGCGCCTCCGCACTCCGGCAGTGCCCTTCACTACCTTCGGCTTGACATTGAAGGTCTTGAGCCACAAGCGAAGTGGGGCTGGATGCAGAGGAAGGCCTCGCCACGACGATAAACACCGAGATGTTGAGGATGAAGTTTGGCGCCAGATCATGGAAATCCAGGCCATAGTAGAACATGAGCCCCCGGACAAAGGGGTGAAGTGGAAAGCCCAGTCCGCGGAGGAAGTGGGGGAGGAAAACGACCCTCTCATGGGGCCTTGGGGTGGGGATGAGCTGCCCCTCGTCGGGCAGCCGGTGCACGACGTCGCCGGAAAGGTATCCGGCGCTGCGCAGCTTTGTGATGTGCTCCTCCTTAACGGTGGAGGCCAACCATTTACCTCCCGCTCCGGACTTAGGCGCTGGAGCTCGAGTGCGCGGAGATGGATAAGCAAAGGAAGAAGAAGGCGTAGGTGAAAAGGTGAATCCTTATCCCTTATATATAGGCGGACGGAGACTATGCGTCCCCACTAGCCCGGTAAAACTCGCTTATCTCCCAAGCACCACCATCAATGGCGCGGTTGGGTTACCCGTCCATATTGATGAGAATCCGGAATAAGGGAACACGGTCTCTGCTCGACAAGGCGTGCCAAGAAACGCGCCGCTAAACGCGCTGAGGTGGTATAATAAAAAGCGATTCAAGTAAAGGCTTGGTAGTGGTGTGGCGTCATACCGCAAAATCGTCGTGATTGAACTTGTGTATATATTATTCTCTCTGATTGGAGCGTGGAATTTATTTTGCGAGCGGACACTATCTGGTGTTCACAATCTTCTCTGGATTATTCAAAGGAGGAACCCGCCTTGCAATGCCGAACATTATCGCGCCCGGACTCATCGTCATTGAAGCCAGGTTCGAGGGCTCTTGAGGAGTCTGGACTAGGGGTGTCCGGACAGCGGACTATCATCGTCGCGGACTCCAAGACTACGAAGATACAAGATTGAAGACTCCGTCCCGTGTCCGGATGGGACTTTCCTTGGCGTGGAAGGCAAGCTTGGCAATACGGATATGTAGATCTCCTACCAATGTAACCGACTCTGTGTAACCCTAGCCCTCTCCGGTGTTTATATAAACCGGAGGGCTTTAGTCCGTAGGACATAACCTCCATTACAACAATCATACCATAGGCTAGCTTCTAGGGTTTAGCCTCCTTGATCTCGTGGTAGATCCACTCTTGTTATACACATCATCAATATTAATCAAGCAAGACGTAGGGTTTTACCTCCATCAAGAGGGTCCGAACCTGGGTAAAACATCGTGTCCCTTGTCTCCTGTTACCATCCGCCTAGACGCACAGTTCGGGACCCCCTACCCGAGATCCGCCGGTTTTGACACCGACAACCGTGTATCTCATTCTTTCAAGACTATATTGATGCTTAATGCTCATCCGTACATTAGTCTTCTCAAGTGCATTTCCTTGACACACACACGTCGGTGCTGGTTGAGCCTATTCTTAGTCGCCTCTGTTACATGTTGCTCAACCATGTGCTTGTTGCAAGTGCTAGGCTTTGTCTCCTATTTGCCCACTTGCACTGGTTGTGAGTTTCTATTGATTTTGGGGGAGCTATGATCCTATTTTGTGCACTTTGTATTACAAAAATTCTTGATGTGCACAAATCATGGGGAGCTTCTCTAGTTTCTTTAGAACAATCCTCTGCTCATATCATAATATCTTTATTCATGTGTCATGTAGGATCATTGGTCTAGTTGGTTCAATTGATATCCGTTGATTGCTTGCTTCAATTGGTATCTTCTGATTGCTTGTGTCTCTCTTTGTTATGTCTTTGTGGCATATCTCTCTGTTGCAATCTTTGGGCCTCAATATAGTTTGTCTTCCTCCAAGTATTGACAGTTGGATATGTGTATTGCATTCCACTCTCTTGTTGAGAAATACACAATTTATGGAGGACCACAATTTATTTTGGCCTTCTAAGCTTTTCGTCCATTTGTGTCGATGCCAATGGGGAGAAGTTTCAGAGAGTTTTGTGGAGAAGGTTTCAAAGTTTTCTCCTTGCTTTGGTTTTGTTGCTAAGCATTTGCATCTCATTCTCCTGCATCATTGGTTTTTGCATTGCATTGTGATGCATAATTCCTTATATAAACTCTCTCGAAAGTGATTGTCATCAATTACAAAAATGGGGGAGATTGAAAGAACATGCGGTGCCCCCATGTTTGGTTTTGGTAATTGATGACAATCTCTATGGACTAATGGTTGTCTTGAGTTATATTTTAAGGATTTGTCCATAGGCTTTTCTTGAAGTCCATGTGTTGGTTTCAAGGAGTTTATGAGTTGATCAAGGTGCTTGTCGGTGTCAAAACCGGCGGATCTCGGGTAGGGGGTCCCGAACTGTGCGTCTAGGCGGATGGTAACAGGAGACGAGGGACACAATGTTTTTACCCAGGTTCAGGCCCTCTCGATGGAGGTAATACCCTACGTCCTGCTTGATTAATATTGATGATATGGGTAGTACAAGAGTAGATCTACCACGAGATCAATGAGGCTAAACCCTAGAAGCTAGCCTATGGTATGATTGTTGAGATGTAATGTTGTGTCCTCACGGACTACAGCCCTCCGGTTTATATAGACACCGGGAGGCTAGGGTTACAGTCGGTTACAATGGTAGGAGATCTACATATCTGTATCGCCAAGCTTGCCTTCCACGCCAAGTAAAGTACCTTCCGGAGGCAGGCGGAGTCTTCAATCTTCTATCTTCGTAGTGCGGGAGTCCGGCGGATATTGATAGTCCGGCTGTCCGGACACCCCTAGTCGAGACTCCTCGGTAGCCCTGAACCGGTCTTCAATGACGATAAGTCCGGCGTGCATAATGTTCGGCATTGCAAGGCGGGTTCCTCCCTTGAATAATCCAGAGAAGATAATGAACACCGGGATAGTGTCGGCTCGCAAAATAATTTCCACATTCCAACGTAGAAGAATAAAACATATACACCGATCAATCTGCTGACCCATTATGCGGCATGTCATCACGCGCAGCCAAGCCCTCGTTTTAATTGTTTTACTATTCCACCTCGGCACGTTTAGCGGCGGCTTCCTTAACACGTCTGTCGAGCGAGATCGTGTTCCCTTTTATTCGGGATCCTCATCAATACGTGCGTGGGTAACCCAACTGTTCCGTCGCCGCCTCCTCTATCGAAGGGAATCTCAAACGATCCGCGAGGCGGCCCTTGGTATTATTTCCCTTTATAAGAGGACCAAGGCCTGTCCTTGTCTCTTAACCTCGCATCGAATCTTTCCTCTGCTCCCGGTTCCAACACCAAGAGCTTGAGACTCGGCGCCGGATCCACAGCAATGTCGGCTCCGACCTCCGGGGCGGTGGGTGCCCTCCTCCTTCACGGAGGAGGACATATTGAAGTTGCGTGAGGCCAAGTACCTGGCCTACGAAGTCTCGCACAGGTTGCCTGCCCCTGGGCAGGCCGTGCCAGCCCCCGAGCCCGGCGAATGTGTCGTTTTCGCATCCCACCTCCGTCAGGGATTAGGCTTCCCGACGGATCCTTTCATGAGGGGACTTCTGTTCTTCTACGGGCTGGACTTCCATGACTTGGCTCCGGAGTCCATCCTCCATATCTCCGCATTCATTATTATCTGCGAAGCCTTCCTCCGCGTCATCCCCCACTTCGGCCTGTGGCTGAAAACATTCAAGGTGGAGCCGAAGATGATCGGGGGGCGTCGAGCGGAGTGTGGCGGGGCGACCATAAGCAAGATGGTCGATGCCCGTGGCTCGAAGGTTCCTTCAAGAGGAACAGGATTGTGGCAGCGAGGTGGTTCTACATCACCGCTCCAAGGGGCGACAAGCAAAAGCCGCCGCCCTCCTTCCGCCGTGACCTCCACAAGAATCGATGTCGTGGGTCGACCAAGGGCTCAACTAGGGGCCGTCAGGGCGTGCCCGCATCTGCGAGGCGGTTCGGGACCTCCAAACAAGGGAGATCGATCTGGTCAAGGTGATGCGAGTCATGCTAACTAGGCACCTCCTACCCGCAAGCGTCGTCCTCTCCGTTTATGGGAGTTCAATCCGGAGGACCTCGTATCCTCCGGCATTTCATGGGTGCGACACCCTGGAGATGTCTGAGCTGTTCTTGGACCGCAAGTGGTGTGTCGGATTCGCCGAGGATCGGGACTAAGCGCGATCGTCCGGATACTCAGGTAAATAGCTCAGAGCCCGGACATCCTGCTTGTATGCCTTTCAAAAGATCATCTCCTAACCCTTTTTATTCTTTACAGGAATGGGTGGCGCGATCAAGGCTGATAAGGTGTCCGGCCCCCCTCCCAGAGACCGCACTGGAGCCCGTGCTGGTCAGAATGTTGGAGGCCGCACCCACAGAAGGGGGCGATGGGGGAGATAAAGGAGCTAATACTTCGTCCAAAGAGGCGACTGAAGAGGAGAGGACCAAGGATCCCTCCCTTCAGAGGGAAAAGAGGGCCGCCCCCGAAGATCCGGAGGTCAAAGCCCCCAAGCGTGGGAAGAAATCCTCACCGGGAGGTCCGGCGTCCGGAGAGAATCCGGACGCACAGTCATCGCCCAAGGACCAGCCCTCCAACGAGCCGTGAGTATGAAAGAAGAAGTTAAATAAGAAAGTACCTTCGTTTTATGCTACAGAGGTAACGAAATATTTATATCATGATTCGGATCTGCGGCCGTCTCGAGATGAGTTCGTCCTCGGGGATCTTCTTCGGAGATGATGGAGAGCGATCGCCTCCGTCGACGCGCCGCCAGATGAAGCGGGCGAGCCCGAAGTGTAAATCACGGGCGTCCCGAGTCCGGAGGGTCGAAGAGTTCAACACCACGAGCCGGCGGAGAGGCGAAGAGTTTGCTTGAGAGGCGTCCATTTGAGAAGATCACCGTGCGTTAATGCGTATGGTGATTGGAAGGATTTAAATCCGTTAAGCGGATTGCGTGATGCTGCCATGAGCTTCTTTGGCGGGTTTTGAGGTATCTGAAAATAGCATACCCTTTGCTTTTTAACAGTTGTGCATATAAAGATGCGCTCTGTATAGATAGTAGCCCCGAGACTCGGTAGGTTGTCGAAGGCGACAGCGTGCCGAGGATCGAAAATCTAGACATCTCGGGTAATAAATATCGCCGTTCGTCTGGTGGCGGATAGTCGGGGCCAGCCGGATGATCGGTTCTTGAATCGGAGTCGGCAGCTGGACATGGCGAATCTTGACATGGCACTTGTCAATCAGCGACTTGACGAGTCGCAAGGTAAATAAATTCTCCATAGCCGCTTTATTGAGTGGGTTAAAGCCCTCCTCGATAAGTTATATGCTGTTTATCTGAGCCAGTCTGCTGCTTTGTGGAGAGACTTGGGCGAGCTTGCACAAGCCAAGGAGCAAGCCGAAGGAGTGATTCGGCAGCCGCGAGGGCGCCGAGGAGTTGAAGGCCGAGAAGGCTGCGCCTTTGCCTAAGCGAGGCGGAAGTGGCAATTGGCTAAAAATTAAAGGATGCTACCGACCGTGGCGAGGCTCTTGAAGGGCGCCTATTGGAGCGGGAATACGAGGAAGGCCACCGCCGAGACCAAGGATGCTTGCTCGCAATGCGGGCTATGAAGGAGGAGCTGCGCCAAGCCGGAGAAATCACGGTGGCGAGGCCGTTCTCATCGTCGCCGGTTTATGGATGCAGTATGCCCAATTTGAAAAGCAGTGGAGTTCGGAGGATCCTACATGGACTTGGCTGCGAGTGCGGTGACGCCGTTAAGCACTTCCGGAGCCGGGGGATCACGAGGTGGAAGAGTTATATTGGACTCAATTCCATGGTCCGGATCGCCCTCTTCATTGTCGGACGGAGTTGGCGAATGGGCCGAACTGAATAGACTGTCCGGGCTGGCTATGACTGACATCGTGGCCCATGTGTGGCCAGAGAGGTCCAAGGCGACGAGCTATTTTGGCCTACTGCAGCGGTTCCTTGGGGCGGTGCCGCATATCAAGGAGATGAAGCGGTCGGCCTGCATAGAGGGCGCGCGGATGGCTCTGGCCCATGTAAAGGCGCAGTGTTTGGAGATGGATGCCACCGCTATTGCTGCCCAGGGTTCGGATGGGAACCGGCTTCCTGCCGAACATTATTTCGGGGAAGTTATGCGCGGCGCTCGTATAATAGAGTCGCGATGCTTTCGAAGAATGTAACGATCAATTGAGCGCATTAACTTGTTTATGAATGATTATAGTATGAATGCTTTTTATACTTGTGCTTCCAAGTAGTAGTACTTCTCCTTGCGGCCGTTTAAGTATACTTGTGTATAACTTTGAAAGATCACGATCTTGACTTCAGCCCCTTGCACAAGGTGCTGGGGTGTTCGCAAAATAGCGCTTTTCACACTTTAATCCGGCGTCTCGGTCTGTTATAAGGAGGTGGTAGCGTAGCGAGCGAGGCAATCCGGACTATAATGCTTTATCTCTTTCACTTAGCCAATGGAGCTCGAGGGTGGGGCTACGACATAGCCCCTAATGGCACCGCACATCTCCGGATTCGGGGTGCATATGTGCCTGACCGGGAAGCGGCCCTTCGTCAGCGAAATTCTAAACATTCCGTAGTCAATCAAGTGGTGACGGACTCTCGCTATATCATGACGATCGGTTTTGGCTTTCTCTCTTGAGGTGCTCACCCAGCGGCGGGGCACAATCATGATAGTTCTCCTGGTGCGCGTTAGCGGGTGATCTGAGCGTAAGGCAGCAAAACACGAGGGCCGGCAAACCCAACATTTGACCAAAGACATGATTGAGCTGATGCATATAGTGCCCAACTTGAGGCGCGAACACTCCACGAGGTGTTGGACTTTATGATAACGGGCAGAATTATACCTAAGCCCCTTGTGTCTGTGCACGGGCATTGTCTTCTGACGCGGCCAATGCCAAATCGTCAGGCTCCGCCTCGGCTATAGGAAGAAGCCGAGGCTGATTTAGCAACAAGAGACAGTAATAAAAAGGTCCACGTAGGGTCTTAATCTGAAAAGAATCCTTGCGGACGGGTCCCTCTGCGTCTGCGCTGTGTCTCCGTTGCCGTTATCACGGGGCATGCGCACGTTGCTCATCTGTAGAAAAGAGAGGAACATTTCAAAAATAGTTAGTGCGAAAATAATGCAAAAGAATAAGCGTAAATAATTAAGGCTAGGTTTATATGAAACCGATGTTAATTGTCTTGTAGCAGCTTTGTGAAAGGGTATGCGGCTAGGGAGCCCTAACTGCTGAGTCGGATTCGTCTATCCGAGTCCGGGGGCTTTAAGTGACCCTCGCACTGAAATAGTGTCATGTGGACCGGGCATCTTAAGTGTAAGAGATGCGTAATGCGGTATGGCGTTGAAGCGGATAAAAGCCTTTCATCCTAATAGTGCTTGATGTTCACTTTTAAATGGGAGGATATGGAAAATTAACTTTTCTCGTCGGAAATTGTTCGGTGATCCGAACATGACTTCGAGTAATATCGAGCCTGTGCACTTGGCGTAAGGGCCGGGCGTAACTCCTTTGAAGGAAGTGCGGCTATGTCGAATTTTGGTAGGGTCTATCCCCATCCGAGCGGATTGTATTTGAATATAGCAGGTTTAAGTCACTGCCTCCGTCCATTAGGGCGTTTGTGAATTGTAGTCCGTCTATTATCGGATTCAATATCGGGAGTCCGCCCCATGGTTCGAACACTTTTGGAATAATCCCGGTGGTCGAAAGTGATTGGTTTTGATAGCCAATCTCTACGGTTTATGGGCGGACCGTCGCGAAGCTCTTTTAGAAAGTGCCGCACTATTTTTCCGTGTCCTCACATGAAGTGAGTTTCTGCTTTGACCCCTTGTGGCAAAGTCTTTTGTTTTCGGTGCCTGCTGGCGGGTTTATCTTCTTCGCTGACGCGTCGAGCCCCTTGCGTTCAGCGTTTAGTCGGCGGACTGTTTGAAAACCCAACAATCCTGTGGGTGTGATTTGCGAGCCTTCCGGAAGTCTTGTGGATTTGACAGATCCGACCCGAGTTTTGTGTAGGTTAGACGGTTAAATCATTGTCGCCCTTGATGGGTTGAGCTTTATTATTGGCCGTGAGCTTTTAAATCCGGCGTTGACTGCCGTGCTCTTTGGGCTTTTCTCTTTATTCGCGCTGATCTTTTTGCGCCGTGATTTTCCGTTCCATCTCTTATCTCGGATGTACTTGGGTCATTGGTCTTGCTTCTTGCCAGCCAGCTGTCCTCTCTAGCATAAGCGGGTCATGAGGCTTGTTAATGCGGTCATTGTCCTCGGTTTCTCTTGACCGAGGTGTCTGGCGCGAGCCATTCGTCTTGGACATTGTGCTTGAAAGCTGCTAAGGCTTGGCGTCCGGACGATCGACTATTTGGTTCCTTTTGGTGAGGAACCTGTTCCGAATTTCCGCTGACTCTCGGGCTGTTGAGTTATGTGACTTAGGTCGTCTTCATCCGGAGGCGGACATAAGTCCCTTGAAAGTTTGCTCTAAGCGCTTCCTCGAGCTCTTCCCAACTTCCAAGAGTGTTTTCGGGAGGCTTTTGAGCCAATGACGAGCTGGCCCTTTGAGTTTGAGGGTAGATATTTTATGGCGTGGAGATCGTCTCCTCGGCCATATGTATATGTAATATATAGTCTTCTATCCAGACTCGTGGTCTGTTGTTCCATCGTAGGCTTCTATGTTGATGGGTTTAAACCTGCTGGGAATTCATGTTCCAAAGACTTCGTCTGTGAAGCATAGTTGGTGTCTGGCGCCCTGTACTTATGCGTGCGTTGTCGTCGGACACTTGACGTGTTCCTTTGCTTATTGGGGCTTTCCTTTTGGGTCCATAGATGGACCTGGCTGGGCCATTGGACGGTGGGGGCTTTATGGCCTCTTCGTCGAATTCTGGGAGCAGCTTGCGCTTTGGGTAGCTCTTCGGTTGGTGGCTGTTGCCTTGTTTGTCTGCGGTTTTGAGCACTTTGCTCCATCTTATCCGGGCGCGTCTTCCGCTGTGTTGAGCTTCGCTTTTCCTCCTTGGGCTTCTTGCTGTAGCGATGAGCTGCGTTTACAAAGATCTTGTTCGACGGGCTCTTGAGTTAAATGCGTCATCGGGCTTGATTCGTCCTCGGAGGGAGGTACATAGTTGTGATCCTCAACCTTTTCTTCGCCGCCCTTTCGTGAGGGCTTGCTTCTACATCCTCCTTCGCTGAGTCTTCTTTGGAGGGTTTGTCTTGGCACTCTCCGAGTGTTATTATCTCCGTGCGGATTCTCCATTCTTGTTGTGGCGGGATTTAGCGGGCGCCGTCGGCGCTTGGGTTGCTTCTTTAGAGAATCTTCCTCCGCTGCTTTCTCGCCATCCCCTTCTTTTGGGGTATCCACCATGTAGATGTCGTATGGCGAGGTGGCCTTCCGGTGTCCGTGGGCCTGGTCTGATCGTTCGGCATCATCGTCCATAGCGTCGATGTCATCGAGTCGTAGTCTAGCATGTCGGTTAGATCCTCGGCAGTGGCTACAAAGTGGGTGGTGGGTGGACTCGAATTTCTTCGTCGTCCGAACTCCGACCGCCCCGCCATAGTCCGGCCAGGATTCTCTGATAGCGAGAGATGCTTGAGAGAATTCAAGATATTGCCAAAAGCGAGTGTTGAAAGATGTCCGGCGGTGAATTCCATAACCGCGCCTAATCTGGTTTAATTGGCAGGGGCGCGGGAGGCTCGGAGTCCGGCAAGGAGTCCGGCGGCTCGGGATCACGAGTTTCGCGGGGGACAAGATTGGTATTCGGCTCCATCGCCGTAGGTGTTGAAGCCCCCGGGCGACGTCTATCCACCGACCCTTGTCATGGGCGATCGGCTCCGGGCAAGTAGCCGGGGCGGATTCAAGTGCGGCCACCAAAGCACTGTGCGGCGGCAGAGCTAGATCATGCCCATCGTCACAGTACGGCGCGCTTGGCTGTGGCTCGAGTCCGTCGAAGATCAAGTCTCCGCGGTCGTCGGCCGTGAAGTTTAGGCTTCCGAATCTGACCTGACGGCCAAGGGCGTAGCTTTCGATCTGCTCCAGATGGCCAAGAGAGTTGGCCCGCAGTGCAAAGCCGCCGAATATGAAGATCTGTCCGGGGAGGAAACTCTCGCCCTGGACAGCGTCAAAGGTTGAAGATGCCATCGAGCCTATTGGTGACGACACATAGGAACTCTCAATGAAAGCGCCAATGTCGGTGTCAAAACCGGCGGATCTCGGGTAGGGGGTCCCGAACTGTGCGTCTAGGCGGATGGTAACAGGAGACGAGGGACACAATGTTTTACCTGAGTTCAGGCCCTCTCGATGGAGGTAATACCCTACGTCCTGCTTGATTAATATTGATGATATGGGTAGCACAAGAGTAGATCTACCACGAGATCAATGAGGCTAAACCCTAGAAGCTAGCCTATGGTATGATTGTTGAGATGTAATGTTGTGTCCTACGGACTACAGCCCTCCGGTTTATATAGACACCAGAGGGGCTAGGGTTACACAGAGTCGGTTACAATGGTAGGAGATCTACATATCCGTATCGCCAAGCTTGCCTTCCACGCCAAGTAAAGTACCTTCCGGACACGAGCCGGAGTCTTCAATCTTCTATCTTCGTAGTCTGGGAGTCCGGCGGATATTGATAGTCCGGCTGTCCGGACACCCCCTAGTCCAGGACTCCCTCAGTGCTATTAAGGAATTATCCAAAGATTGGTCGTGTGAGTGTTGAGCTTATTGCAAGCATGTCTTGAAGAAGAACATTGTGTGATCATTCATGTTTACCTTCAAGACATCATCCAAATGAAGAGAGTTGGAAAGATTCAAGGTTGATCAAGACTAAGTCAAGAGTGAATCAAGTTGATCAACTCACAAAGCGTAGAAGATGTACCGAGAGGGATCAAGTGATCCCATGGTATGGTAACCATTGTCCATTGCACTTTGTGTACTAACCCATGGTCTATGTGAGAGTTCTATGTGGGGGTAGGTACGTGTCCATGGGCTTGCGTCAAGAGGAAGATATCATACAACCCATGGAAAGGATGGCATCAAGTGGTGATCGTCATCAAGATTGCCATGTGCAAGTTCAAGTGGAGCATCATGAAGATATCAAGTGCTTGAATCTTTCCATCCATTGTGGTGTCAATGGACTTATGAAGATGTGCCGAAGAGTGGCTCACCCATAGTGGACTATGGGGGAGCAATCATCTAGTCTTCATCGAGCCAACGTAATCAAGAAAGGTGGTCTAACTTGAGGGAGTCAAGATCGTCATCATCTAGCTCAAGTGGACCATGTGCAAGGCAAAGGTTTTCCCTTGATAGGTTTTTCTATTTTACCGGTCTCATGGTGGTAGTTGGGAGACCAGGTTATAGGATCGTTTGCCGTACTATCAAGGGGGGCTCTCAAGTTGGTAGCTTGATCGTATCGTTAGTAGAGAGCTCAAACCATTGCATCCTTGCATCATGTTTCTTGGTTCTTGTTTGCTTCTCTTTGTGAGTCTTAGAGCTTATGGTCATCTTGATGACAAGCTTGAGTTCATCAGCGGAGTTCGCATCGTCTACTATGATGTTTTCGGTGTTGGAGGTTTTACCGGTCTTATCCGAGGAAGGGTTCTCACCATTTTCTTATGGGCCTTTTATAATTTGCTTTTTATTGATATTTCTTTCAAGATTGTGTTATCCCTTGTCGCTAGCTTTCCAACAAACTTGGTTTCATCGAATTCGGAGTCCGTTTGCAAAAGTTGTGGCAGTTTTGGTGTTCTGAAAAGGCTGCAGCGGTACTACCACGAATTGGAGCGGATGTAATTTTTTACTACCACTCCAGAGCGGTACTACCGCGGCTCCTACAGCGGTAGTACCACTCCGAACCAAAAACTCGTCCCAAGTCCTATGGTGGTAGGCCCGGATGTAATTTTTTAGTACCGCTCGCAAGCAGTAGTACCGCTACCCTTAGCAGTAGTACCGCTACCCCTAGCGGTAGTACCGTGAGGTCAAGCGGTACTACCGCTCCGACGGTTCTTCTGGCCTTTTTGCCTCCTCGCTGTTGTGTTTCAAAGGGGTACTACCGCCCTAGTAGTAGTACCACTCTTTGGAGCGGTAGTACCGCTCTGTGAGGGTTGTGAGCATAACGATTGGATTTTCCCCCACCTATAAAAGGGGGTCTTCTTCCCCATTGAACCTTATCCTTTGAGCTCGTGTTCTTCCTCCATTGTTTACCTTCTTTGAGCTTGCTAACTCTCAATCCCTCCTATGATTCTTGCTAGTTCTTGAGGGAAAAGAGAGAGGAGATCTAGATCCACGTTTCCACCAATCACTTTCTCCTCTAAGTGAGGGGAACCCCTTGGATCTAGATCTTGGAGTTCTTCGTGTTCTTCTTTCGTTCTTCCTCTCATTTTCCTCCCTAGCATTAGTTGCTTTAGTGGGATTTGGGAGAGAAGGACTTGGGCACTCCGTGTGCCCTTGCCATTGCATTTGGTGCATCGGTTTGAGTTCTCCACGGTGATACGTGGAAGTGAAGTTTGAGAAGCTTATTACTCTTGGGTGTTTGGGCACCCTAGAGCTTGTTCCTCTTGGGTGCCTTGGCGCCCTAGACGGTTGGTGGTGTTCGGAGCTCAATCATTGTGGTGTAAAGCTCTGGGCAAGCATCGGAGTCTCCAATTAGGTTGTGGAGATCGCCCCGAGCAATTTGACGGGTTCCGATGACCGCCCACAAGGGTTGCCAAAGTGTACGGGTTCGGTGACCGCCCCCAAGGGTTGCCATTTGTACGGGTTCGGTGACCGCCCTCAAGGGTCCCTTAGTGGAATCACGACATCTTGCATTGTGCGAGGGCATGAGGAGATTACGGTGGCCCTAGTGGCTTCTTGGGGAGCATTGTGCATCCACACCACTCCAAACGGAGATTAGCATCCGCAAGGGTGTGAACTTCAATATACATCGTCGTCTCCGCGTGCCTCGGTTATCTCTTACCCGGGCCCTTTACTTATGCATTTAACTTTGTGGTAGCCATATTGTTCTTTGTCATATATCTTGCTATCACATAGTTGCTTATCTTGCTTAGCATAAGTTGTTGGTGCACTTAGGTGAGCCTAGTTGTTTTAGGTTTTGTGCTTGACAAATTAACCGCTAGGTTTATCCCGCATTTGTTCAAGCCTTAACTGTAATTATTTTAAAGCGCCTATTCACCCCCCTCTAGGCGACATCCTCGATCTTTCATAAGTGAAGCACATACAGTATTCTAGCAAATTCCAATTCATGTATGGCTCTCTCAAAAGGGGTGTACAGCAAGGATGATTGTGGTAAACTAACAAGCAAAGTCACAAATAATACAAGACGCTCCAAGCAAAACACATATCATGTGGTGAATAAAAATATAGCTCCAAGTAAATTACCGATGGAAGTAGACAAAAGAGGGGATGCCGTCCGGGGAATCCCCAAGCTTTGACTTTTTGGTGTCCTTGGATTATCTTGGGGGTGCCATGGGCATTCCCAAGCTTAGGCTCTTGCCACTCCTTGTTCCATAATCCATCAAAAGAATTCACCCAAAACTTGAAAACTTCACAACACAAAACTCAATAGAAATCTCGTGAGCTCCGTTAGAGAAAGAAAACAAAAGACTACTTAAAGGTACTGTAATGAACTCATTCTTTATTTATATTGTTGTTAAACCAATATATTTTACTAGCCATAGATTCATCAAAATAAGCAAACAACACACGCAAAACAGAATCTGTCAAAAACAGAACAGTCTGTAGTAATCTGTAACTAACGCAAACTTCTGGAACTCTAAAAATCCTACGAAAATAGGAAGTCCTGGACAATTTGTTTATTGAACATCAGCAAGAAGAATCAATGCAAAATCGCGTTTCTGTGATTTAACAAAATTATATTCGTGCGTGCAAAGTTTCTGTTTTTCAGCAGAATCAAATCAACTTATCATCGTAGGTTGTTGTCGGTGTCAAAACCGGCGGATCTCGGGTAGGGGGTCCCGAACTGTGCGTCTAGGCGGATGGTAACAGGAGACGAGGGACACAATGTTTTTACCCAGGTTCAGGCCCTCTCGATGGAGGTAATACCCTACGTCCTGCTTGATTAATATTGATGATATGGGTAGTACAAGAGTAGATCTACCACGAGATCAAGGAGGCTAAACCCTAGAAGCTAGCCTATGGTATGATTGTTGAGATGTAATGTTGTGTCCTACGGACTAAAGCCCTCCGGTTTATATAGACACCGGAGAGGCTAGGGTTACACAGAGTCGGTTACAATGGTAGGAGATCTACATATCCATATCGCCAAGCTTGCCTTCCACGCCAAGGAAAGTACCTTGGGACACGAGCCGAGTCTTCAATCTTCTATCTTCGTGATGCGGGAGTCCGGCGGATATTGATAGTCCGGCTATCCGGACACCCCCTAGTCCAGGACTCCCTCAGTTATCCTATAGGTTCTACTTGGCACAAACACTAATTAAAACATAAAACCACATCTAAACAGAGGCTAGATGGATTATTTATTCCTAAACATAAGCAAAAAACAAAAAACAAAAATAAAATTGGGTTGCCTCCCAACAAGCGCTATCGTTTAACGCCCCTAGCTAGGCATAAAAGCGAGGATAGATCTAGGTAGTGCCGTAGTAATAAGATAGATTGGTGAAACTCATTTCATATTCTCTACGTTCAGCAGCAAGTTTTCTTTGAGGCAAGCAAAAGTAATCAAAATGGCTAAATTTAATAGGGCAAAAATCCCCAAGATCAATTTTAGGAGGTATAGGTTCCTCTTTCGGCCCTTCATAATGCACAACCAATTCATCATTATAAGCATTCTTTTGACAGAACCTTGTGATTCTAAACTCAAGAGAGTATCCTAACTCATTATTTCGAATTGCCAAATCATCATTAAGTTCAGAGATTCTATCAATTAAAATGTTGGTCGGCACCTTTTTTCTAAGGTTTTCATTGAAAGCAACATAGTCAAGAGATTGAAAATGCATAATTTTTTCTTGATCAAAGAGGATAGATTCTATGGGAGGACGGCAGGCGTCCACCCTATAATGTGCAAAGATTTCTTTGGCCTATTTTATTATAAATCTGAATTCATGAGCCAAAAAGATAGTAGCGGCACACTTAATAGAGGAATGTTTGATATTAGAAAATTTTAGGAAAATCCTTTGTATAGAAGGGTGCATATGCATAAATTGCCTTTCAAGTTCAATGATAAGCATGGCAATGGCGTCCGCAAGACTACTAGTTCTATGAAGAATAGAATTGCCCATAGAGGGCAAAGCACCGGCACAAGTAAAGAAATCTTGAATAACTCCTTTTCCAATAATATTACCACTACCGATTCGAAATCTTTTTGTATGATAGGTAGGGGATTCTTCAGCAGAAGCTTCAGAATTTTCCATGATATTATTATCGCCCATGTCGGCAATAATTTCCCCAATTTCAGACATAACAACAAGCAAACAAACTAACACACAAGCAAACAAACGGACAAGGAAAAAGGCAACAGGAAAAAGAGGAGGAGATTGGGAAAGAGAGGGCGAATAAAACGGCAAGGGTGAAGTGGGGGAGAGGAAAACGAGAGGCAAATGGCAAATAATGTAATGCGAGAGATAGGGATTGTGATGGGTACTTGGTATGGTTGACTTGCTCTTGCGTGAGCGTCCCCGGCAACGGTGCCAGAAATTCTTCTTGCTACCTCTTGAGCACTGCTTTGGATTTCCCCAAAGAGGAGAGGATGATGCAGCAAAGTAGCGTAAGTATTTCCCTCAGTTTTTGAGAACCAAGGTATCAATCCAGTAGGAAACCACGCACAAGTCCCTCGTACCTACACAAAACGATAGCTCCTCGCAACCAACGCGATTAGGGGTTCTCAATCCCTTCACGGTCACTTACAAGAGTGAGATCTGATAGAGATGATAAATAATATTTTTGGTATTTTTGGTATATAGATGCAAAGTGAAAAGTAAAAGGCAAAGTAAAAAACAAAGCAAGTAATAAAGTAATGGAGATTGATATGATGAGAATAGCCCTGGGGGCCATAGGTTTCACTAGTGGCTTCTCTCAAGAGCATAGATATTCTACGGTGGGTGAACAAATTATTGTTGAGCAATTGATAGAATTGAGCATAATTATGAGTATGTCTAGGTATGATCATGTATATAGGCATCATGTCCAAGACAAGTAGTCCGAAACGATTCTGCATCTACTACTATTACTCCAGTCATCGACTGCTATCCAACATGCATCTAGAGTATTAAGTTAAAAACAAAGTAACGCCTTAAGCAAGATGACATGATGTAGAGGGGTAAATTCATGCAATATGATAAAAAACCCATCTTGTTATCCTCGATGGCAACAATACAATCGTGCCTTGCTGCTTATACATCCTTTGGGAAAGGACACCGCAAGATTGAACCCAAAGCTAAGCACTTCTCCCATTGCAAGAACTACCAATCTAGTTGGCCAAACCAAATGGATAATTCGAAGAGACTTGCAAAGATAACTCAATCATAGATAAGCTGGATCATAAACCCACAATTCATCGGTCTCAACAAACACACCGCAAAAAGAAGATTACATCGAATAGATATCCACGAGAGAGGGGGAGAACATTGTATTGAGATCCAAAAAGAGAGAAGAAGCCATCTAGCTACTAGCTATGGACTCGAAGGTCTGAAGTAAACTACTCACACTACATCGGAGGGGCTATGGTGTTGATGTAGAAGACCTCCCTGGTGGATGCCCCCTCCGGCGGAGCTCCGGAACAGGCCCCAAGATGGGATCTCGTGGATACAGAAGGTTGCGGCGGTGGAATTAGGTTTTTTTGGCTCCTGTTCTGATTGTTTGGGGGTACGTAGGTATATATAGGAGGAAGGAGTACGTCGGTGGAGCAACAGGGGGGCCATGAGGCAGGGGGCGCACCCTAGGGGGGGGCCACCCTTGTGACCGCCTCTGTTACTTCTTGGAGTAGGGTCCAAGTCTCCTGGATCACGTTCGGTGAGAAAATCACGTTTCCGAAGGTTTCATTCCGTTTGGACTCCATTTGATATTCCGTTTCTTTGAAACACTGAAATAGGCAAAAAACAACAATTCTGGGCTGGGCCTCCGGTTAATAGGTTAGTCCCAAAAATAATACAAAAAGTGGAAAATAAAGCCCAATATAGTCCAAAACAGTAGATAAAGTAGCATGGAGCAATAAAAAATTATAGATACGTTGGAGACGTATCATGGACCTATTTGGTGCACATAGGAGCTCCATTTTTTTCCTAAAAACAGAGTCGAAACCTGGTATCTCGAACCATGTCGTCTCAAAAAAGAAACGTGGGCTGCGGCAAAGCCTGTCCTCCCCTGAGGACAAGATTAAGGGCACGTGGTCGGACCCGATGCGCGTTTTCACAATGAGCGAGCACATGGGGTACACCACCTCCCAGTCCGGTGACATGAACACACGGTCCAGCATCAAACGCACCAGAGCAAGCTGCTTGTTTGTCCACGTATACCTAGCTCCTGTCCTGGCCACTTCTTTAAGTGCCATTGATGCGATAGCGTTGTTGAACATAGCCACCCTTGGCCAGTTAACATTGTTGTTGTTCTTGTCCGCTCCTGAGCGAATCAGATTGAAATCACCTCCAACCAGCAGAGGGGTCTGTGGTGTGGAGATCGCGAGCACCTTGGCTTGGAGTTCTCCCAAGAACTCAGCCGAGCGGGAGTGGTCCGCTGGTCCGTAGACCTGGATAACCGCAAGGGCGCGTAACAACGCGCGAACTCGAATGGTAGCCGCTATGAAGAAGGAGCCCACATCCCAGTCCAGGATCTCGTAGGTGGCAGCGCAGAAACCTAACAGCATGCCGCCTGAGTGGCCCGTAGCCGGGGCATGGTGCCAAGCAAAACGTTCCAAGGGATCTACTGCCAGGATATCTTGGTGGCGAAACTCCGTTCTGATCATTTCCTGGAGCCCTACGATGTCGACTGCCTCCTTCCTAATATACTCTTTGAGCTGGGTACGGCGACCCGCGTGGACGAAGCCACGAATGTTCCAGAATAGTGCCCGCATCTAAAGGATTCTGTTCCGCAGACGAACTCCCATGGAGGTGATCGCCTTGGCCACTCGCCGCACCTTGCCGCAGCAAGGTGGGGGGAGGGTGCAACCCCTATTGCATAGTCCCCGTTGGGCCGGACTGCTAGCACGTCCAAGGCCCCTGCCTCTGATGCCAGTAAGTCCGCGTGATTGGCCGCCACCGCAGCAACCGCTGCCTACACCACTTCTTTGTCGTGAATCAGAGAAATCAACTCCCTGTCAAAGCCACCCAATGCCTCCACTCCACTCTCCCCTAACACCTCGCCGAAGTGCTCATCCGAAAAGGAATCAAGGATAGTAAGGCGAGGGAGGGGATTACCTGAGTTGAGCGCACTGCAGGGAAGGCATGTTCCCTTTGGCACCCTTGGAGCGAGAGCTGGCCCTCACCGGCGCCATCTGCGCCACCGCCACCGTCTTGGAGCGCTAGGCCTTCGGGATGGGCACCGTCTTGGTTGCTTCCTGCATGAGAGGGATGGAGATTGGCGCCGCCGGAGCCATCACGGACTAACGAGGTGTCACTAGCGCCCCCAGCTGCTCCACCACACGCGTCGCCTCCGTAGTCACCTTGCGCACCGCTGCCTTCCTGGACTGCTGCCTGGAGCTGGCCTCGTTGCTGCTACGCCCGCGCTGGGTCGGAGAGTGAGAAGGAGGGGGGGCAGCGAAGTATCGACCGACATGGCCAGTGGAGTACGCGCTCCCGCCAGCACCGTGCTACATCTTGAGCTTGCGTTGGTTTTCCTTGAAGAGGAAAGGGTGATGCAGCAATAGTAGCGTAAGTATTTCCCCTCAGTTTTTGAGAACCAAGGTATCAATCCAGTAAGAGGCTCCTCAAAAGTCCCACACACATACACAAACAAACAAAGAACTCGCAATCAACGCAATAAAGGGGTTGCCAATCCCTTCACGACCACTTGCGAAAGTGAGATCTGATAGAGATAGTATGATCAGATAAATGTATTTTTGGTATTTCCTGATATAGATTGGAAAAGTAAAGTTGCAAATAAAAGTAGATTGAAACCTTATATGATAAGAGATAGACCCGGGGGCCATAGGTTTCACTAGTGGCTTCTCTCAAGATAGCATAAGTATTACGGTGGGTGAACAAATTACCGTCGAGCAATTTATAGAAAAGCAAATAATTATGAGATTATCTAGGCATGACCATGTATATAGGCATCACGTCCGTGACAAGTAGACCGACTCCTGACTGCATCTACTACTATTACTCCACACATCGACTCTAGAGTATTAAGTTCATAAGAACAAAGTAACGCATTAAGAAAGATGACATGATGTAGAGGGATAAACTCATGCAATATGATATAAACCCCATCTTTTTATCCTCGATGGCAACAATACAATACATGCCTTGCTGCCCTAACATCCTTTGGAAAGGACACGCAAGATTGAACCCAAAGCTAAGCACTTCTCCCATTGCAAGAAAGATCAATCTCGTAGGCCAAACCAAACTGATAATTTGAAGAGACTTGCAAAGATAACTTAATCACACATAAAAAGAATTCAGAGGAGATTCAAATATTTCTCATATATAAACTTGATTATAAACCCACAATTCATCGGATCTCGACAAACACACTGCAAAAAGAGATACATCGAATAGAACTCCAAGAAGATCAAGGAGAACATGGTATTGAGATCCAAAAAGAGAGAAAGCTAATAACTATGGACCCGAATGTCTGTGGTAAACTACTCACAACTCATCGGAGGGGCTATGGTGTTGATGTAGAAGCCCTCCGTGGTCGATTCCCCCTCTGGCAGAGCGTCGACGAAGGCTCCAAGATGGGATCTCGCGGATAGAGAAGGTTACGGTGGTGGAAATAGTTTTTCGTGGTCGCCTTTGATGTTCTCAGGGTACGTGGGTATATATAGGACGAAGAAGTAGGTCGGTGGATGCCCTAGGGGCCCACAAGATAGGGGGCGCGCCCAGTAGGGGTGGTCGCGCCCTCCACCCTCGTGGCCACCTCGACTGCTTCTTGACTTGCACTCCAAGTCCTCTAGATCACGTTCGTTCCAAAAATCACGCTCCCGAAGGTTTCATTCCGTTTGGACTCTGTTTGATATTCCTTTTCTTCGAAATACTGAAATAGGCAAAAAAACAGCAATATGGGTTGGGCCTCCGGTTAGTAGGTTAGTCCCAAAAATGATATAAATGTGTATAATAAAGCCCATAAACATCCAAAACAGGTAATATAATAGCATGGAACAATCAAAAATTATAGATACGTTGGAGACGTATCAAGCATCCCCAAGCTTAATTCCTGCTCGTTCTCGAGTAGGTAAATGATAAAAATAGAATTTTTGATGTGGAATGCTACCTAGCATAATTCTCAATGTAATTTTCTTTATTGTGGCATGACTGTTCAGATCCAAATGATTCAAGATAAAAGCTTATAAAACATAAAAAAATAGTAATGCTTCGAAGCATACTAACAAATAATCATGTCCTATCAAAATAGCATAGCCAAAGAAAGCTTATCCCTACAAAATCATATAGTTAGGCCATGCTTCATTTTCATTACACAAAATACTCCCATCATGCACAACCCCCGTTTCAGCCAAGCAATTGGTTTATACTTTTTAGCGCGCTTCAGCTTTTTCAACTCTTACGCAATATGAGCGCAAGCCATGGACATAGCACTATGGTGGTATATGGTGGTGGTTGTGAGGACAAAAAGGGGAGAAGATAGTCTCACATCAACCAGGCGTATCAACGGGCTATGAAGATGCCCATCAATAGAAATCAGTGTGAGTGAGTAGGGATTGCCATGCAACGGATGCACTAAAGCTATAAATGTATGAAAGCTCAACAAAAGAAACTAAGTGGGGGTGCATCCAACTCGCTTGCTCACGAAGACCTAGGGCATTTTGAGAAAGCCCATCATTGGAATATACAAGCCAAGTTCTATAATGAAAAATTCCCACTTAGTATATGAAAGTGACAACATAAGAGACTCTCTATCATGAAGATCATGGTGCTATTTTGAAGCACAAGTGTGGAAAAGAGATAGTAGCATTGTCCCTTCTCTCTTTTTCTCTCATTTTTTTATTTGGCCTTTTTCTTTTTTTATTTGGACTTTCTTTTTCTTTTTTTATTTGGTGGGCTCTTTGGCCTCTTTTTTCTTTTCTCTTTTTTTATTTTTAGTCCAAAGTCTCATCCCGACTTGTGGGGGAATCATAGTCTTCATCATCCTTTCCTCACTTGGGACAATGCTCTAATAATGAAGATCATCACACTTTTATTAATTTACAACTCGATAATTACAACTCAACACTTAGAACAAAATATGACTCTATATGAATGCCTCCGGCGGTGTACCGGGATATGCAATGAATCAAGAGTGACATGTATGAAAATTATGAGGGTGGCCTTGCCACAAATACAATGTCAACTACATGATCATGCAAACAGCAATATGACAATGATGGATCGTGTCATAATAACGGAATGGTGGAAAGTTGCATGGCAATATATATCGGAATGGCTATGGAAATGCCATGACAGGTAGGTATGGTGGCTGTTTTGAGGAAGGTAAATAATGGGTGCATGATACCGGCGAAAGTTGCGCGGTATAATAGAGGCTAGCAAAGTGGAAGGGTGAGTGTGCGTATATCCATGGACTCACATTAGTCATAAAGAACTCATATACTTATTGCAAAAGTCTACTTGCCCATGAAGCAAAGTACTACTACGCATGCTCCTAGGGGAAGGGTTGGTAGGAGTTAACCATCGCGCGATCCCGACCTCCACTCATAAGGAAGACAATTAAAAGAGCACCTCATGCAACAAATTTGTCACATAACTTTTACCATACGTGCATGTTACGGGACTTGCCAACTTCAACACAAGTATTTCTCAATTTCATAATTACCCACTAGCATGGCTCTAACATTACCACCTCTATATCTCAAAACAATTATCAAGCATCAAATTGATCCTAGTGTTTTATGAACTTTCTATATACCCAACTTGGATGCTCATCATTCTAGGACCAAATTCATAACTATAGCAAATACCATGATGTTCTAAAAGACTCCCAAAATAATATAATTTAAGCATGAGAGATCAACAATTTCTTCAAAATTAAACCACCGTCGTGCTCTAAAAGATATAATTGAAGCACTAGAGGAAAAACTATCTAGCTCAAAAGATATAAGTGAAGCACATAGAGTATTCTAATAAATTCTAATCAAGTGGGTTTCTCCCAAAAGGTGTGTACAGCAAGTATGATTGTGGAAAACTAAAAAGCAAATACTAATATCATACGAGACGCTCCAAGAAAAACACATATCATGTGGCGAATAAAAATATAGCTCCAAGTAAAGTTACCGATAAACGAAGACGAAAGAGGGGATGCCTTCCGGGGGCATCCCCAAGCTTAGGCTTTTGGCTATTATTGAATGTCTTGGGGTTCCTTGGGCATCCCCAAGCTTAGGCTCTTTCCACTCCTTATTCCATAATCCATCAAATCTTTACCCAAAACTTGAAAACTTCACAACACAAAACTCAACAAGAAATCTCATAAGCTCCGTTAGTGAAAGAAAACAAAACCACCACATAAGGTACTGTAATGAACTCATTATTTATTTATATTGGTTTTAAACCTACTGTATTTCAAGTTCCCTATGGTTCATACCACTTAATACTAGCCATAGATGCATCAAAATAAGCAAACAACACACGAAAGGCAGAATCTGTCAAAAAACAGAATAGTCTGTAGCAATATGTAACCCTCGAATACTTCTGAAACTCAAAAAATTCTACAAAAATAGGAAGTCTTGGAAAATTTGTCTATTGATCTATAGAAAAAAGAATCAACGCAAAAGAACGTTTCTGTAAATTAAAAAAAACTAATTTTGTGGGTGCAAAGTTTCTGTTTTTTAGCAGAATCAAATTAACTATCACCATAGGTCATCCTATAGGTTCTACTTGGCACAAACACTAACTAAAACATAAAAACACATCTAAACAGAAGGTAAATGAAAAATTTATTACTAAACATAAACAAAAACAAAAAACACAAATAAAATTGGGTTGCCTCCCAACTAGCGCTATCGTTTAACGCCCCTAGCTAGGCATAAAAGCGAGGATAGATCTAAGTAGTGCCCTCTTTGGCACTCAATTCATAAGTAGCTCGCATGATAGATTCATAAGGTAATTTGACTTTCTTTCTTGGAAAGTGCTCCATGCCTTTCCTTAATGGAAATTGGAATCTAATATTCCCTTCCTTCATATCAATAATCGCGCCAATCGTTCTAAGGAAAGGTCTACCAAGAATAATAGGACATGAAAGATTGCAATCTATATCAAGAACGATAAAATCTACGAGCACCAAATTTCTATTTGCAACAATGAGAACATCATTGATCCTTCCCATTGGCTTTTTAATGGTGTAATCTGCAAGGTGCAAATTTAAAGAGCAATCCTCAAGATCATGGAAACCTAGAATATCACATAAAGTTTTCGGAATCGTGGAAACACTAGCATCCAAATCACATAAAGCATAACACTCATGATCTTTAATTTTAATCTTTATAGTAGGTTCCCACACATCATTAGGTTTTCTAGGTATAGAATCTTCCAAATTAAGTTTTTCATCAAAAGATTGCATCAAGGCATCAACAATATGTTTGGTAAAAGCTTTATTTTGACTATAAGCACGAGGAGAATTCACAACGGATTGCAACAAGGAAATACAACTTTCTAAAGAACAATTATCATAATTAAATTCCTTGAAGTCCAAGATAGTGGGTTCAATGCTATTTAAAGTCTTGACCTCTCCAATCCCACTTTTACCAAATTTAGCATCAAGATCTAAAAACTCCGAATCATTGGGACACCTTTTAACTAAAGTTGACTCATATCAAGTCCCATAATTATTAAGATTAATATTATAAAACAAAGATCTAATAGGGGACACATAAATATCTTTAAGATCTTCATCATTATTTTCATGGAAACTAGAAGAACACGCCTTTACAAAGCAATCTTTCTTAGCACGCAATCTAGCGGTTCTTTCTTTGCACTCATCAATGGAAATTCTCATAGATTTGAGAGACTCATTGATATCATGCTTAGGAGGAGTAGATCTAAGTTTCAGAGAATCAACATCAAGCGAAAGTCTATCAATGTTCCTAGCCAAATCATTAACTTTGAGCAATTTTTCTTCAAGCAAGGCATTAAAATTCTTTTGAGAGATCATAAATTCTTTAACACTATTCTCAAAATCAGAGGGCATCTTATTAAAATTACCATAAGAATTATTGTAGGAATTTCCATAATTATTAGAGGAATTACTAGGGAACGGTCTAGGATTAAAGTTTCCTCTATAAGCATTGTTTCCAAAACTATTCCTTCCAAAAAAATTCACATCCATAGATTCATTATTATTATCAATCAAAGTAGACAAAGGCATATCATTGGGATCAAGAGGAGCACTCTTAGTAGCAAATAATTTCATAAGTTCATCCATCTTTCCACTCAAAACATTAATTTCTTCTATAGCATGCACTTTTTTACTAGTAGATCTTTCGGTGTGCCATTGAGAATAATTAGCCATAATATTATCAAGAAGTTTTGTAGCATCTCCTAAAGTGATTTCCATAAACGTGCCTCCCGAGGCCGAATCTAAAAGATTTCTAGAGGCAAAATTCAATCCGGCATAGAAATTTTGTATGATCATCCATAAATTCAAACCATGAGTAGGGCAATTGTGAATCATCAATTTCATTCTTTCCCAAGATTGGGAAACATGCTCATAATAAAGTTGTTTAAAATTCATAATATCGTTCCTAAGGGTGATGATCTTAGCAGGAGGAAAATATTTAGAGATAAAAGCATCTTTGCACTTGTTCCAAGAATAAATACTACTTTTAGGCAAAGACGAAAACCAAACTTTAGCACGATCTCTAAGTGAAAATGGAAATAACTTCAATTTATCAATATCATTATCCGTATCTTTCTTCTTTTGCATCTCACACAAATCAACAAAGTTGTTTAGATGGGTAGCGACATCTTCACTAGGAAGGCCGGCGAATTGATCTTTCATAACAAGATTCAGCAAAGCAGTATTGATTTCACAAGACTCAACATCATTAAGAGGAGCAATTGGAGTACTAAGGAAATCATTATTATTGGTATTGGAGAAATCACACAATTTGGTATTATCTTGCGCCATGGCGACAAGTGATCCAACACACAAGCAAACAAAAAGGCAAGCGAAAGAGAGAGGAGAAGATTGGGAAAGAGAGGGCGAATAAAACGGCAAGGGTGGAGTGGGGGAGAGGAAAACGAGAGGCAAATGGCAAATAATGTAAATGCGAGGGAGATGAGTTTGTGATGGGAACTTGGTATGTCTTGACTTGAGTGAAGACCTCCCCGGCAACGGCGCTAGAAATCCTTCTTGCTACGTCTTGAGCTTGCGTTGGTTTTCCTTGAATTGGAAAGGGTGATGCAACAATAGTAGCGTAAGTATTTCCCTCAGTTTTTGAGAACCAAGGTATCAATCCAGTAGGAGGCTCCTCAAAAGTCCCATGCACCTACACAAACAAACAAAGAACTCGCAACCAACGCAATAAATGGGTTGTCAATCCCTTCACGGCCACTTGCGAAAGTGAGATCTGATAGAGATAATATGAGAAGATAAATGTATTTTTGGTATTTTATAATATAGATTGGAAAAGTAAAGATGCAAATAAAAGTAGATTGAAAGCTTATATGATAAAAGATAGACCCGGGGCCCATAGGTTTCACTAGTGGCTTCTCTCAAGATAGCATAAGTATCACGGTGGGTGAACAAATTACTGTCGAGCAATTGATAGAAAAGTGAATAATTATGAGATTATCTAGGCATGATCATGTGTATAGGCATCACGTCTGTGACAAGTAGACCGACTCCTGACTGCATCTACTACTATTACTCCACACATCGACCGCTATCCAGCATGCATCTAGAGTATTAAGTTCATAAGAACAGAGTAACGCATTAAGAAAGATGACATGATGTAGAGGGATAAACGCATGCAATATGATATAAACCCCATCTTTTTATCCTCGATGGCAACAATACAATACGTGCCTTGCTGCCCCTGCTATCACTGGGAAAGGACACCACAAGAATGAAGCCAAAGCTAAGCACTTCTCCCATTGCAACAAAGATCAATCTAGTGGGCCAAATCAAACTGATAATTCAAAGAGACTTGCAAAGATAACTTAATCACGCATAAAAGAATTCAGAGGAAATTCAAATATTTCTCATAGATAAACTTGATCATAAACCCACAATTCATCGGATGTCGACAAACACATCGCAAAAAGAGTTACATTGAATAGACCTCCAAGAAGATTGAGGAGAACATGGCATTGAGATCCAAAAAGAGAGAAGAAGCCATCTAGCTAATAACTATGGACCCGAAGGTCTGTGGTAAACTACTCACAACTCATCGGAGGGGCTATGGTGTTGATGTAGAATCCCAACATGGTCGATTCCCCCTCCGGTGGAGCGCCGGTGAAGGCTCCAAGATGGGATCTCGCGGATACAGAAGGTTACGGCGGTGAAAATTGTTTTCGTTGGCTCCCAGGATGTTCTCGGGGTACGTGGGTATATATAGGAGGAAGAAGTAGGTCGGTGGACGCCCGAGGGGCCCACGAGATAGGGGGGGCATGCCCAGTAGGGGTGGTCGCGCCCTCCACCATCGTGGCCGCCTTGACTGCTTCTTGACTTGCACTCCAAGTCCTCTGGATCACGTTCGTTCCAAAAATCACGCTCCCGAAGGTTTCATTCCGTTTGGACTCTATTTGATATTCCTTTTCTTCGAAATACTGAAATAGGCAAAAAAACAGCAATACGGACTAGGCCTCCAGTTAGTAGGTTAGTCCCAAAAATGATATAAATGTGTAAAGTAAAGCCCATAAACATCCAAAACTGGTAATATAATAGCATGGAACAATCAAAAATTATAGATACGTTGGAGACGTATCACACCGCAGCGTCGGCCAGGTCCGAGGGAGTGCCGTCCACCCCCCGCACCGGGAGGAGAGGTCACCAAGCCCAGGTTGGAGCCGTCCTGGTTGGGGATGGACAGCGCCAGCCCATTGGACTGACATGTCTGCTGGCCGAGCCACCGCCGCTGAGGAGGGACGGACCCCCCCCGCAAGGCCTCGGTGATGCTCAGCTTCTCCCAAGCCGCCGCGTCGATCCACTCATCGTCCATGTTTGTGTCTTGGTCCTTGTCCATGTCGCCGTCACGTCCCTGCCCACCCGTGTCGGGGCCCTTGCCGTTGTTGGGAGGGGAGGGAGAAGGTAGAGTTGGAGCCGCCAGCCGGGCTGGACCGAGCTCCCGCTCGACGGAGATGTTGAAGCCCGCCCCGTTAAACCAGATCTGCATGGTGCCCTTGAGCTTGGTCGGATTGCGGCACGTGAAGCGCATGCGGACTGGGCCTGGACTGACGAGCGACTCCTCGTCGACCAGAATCGGCCGGCCCAACAGGGTAGTGGCCGTCATGAGCCTGTCAAAGCGTCGTTGCTTGGGCGGCACCCCCCGCAGCTTGACCCAAACCTCGCCTGATTGCGTTTGGGGCGAAATAAGGTCAGTTTGTTTATCCGATCAGCCATGAAGGACAAAAACGGCATGAATGTAAGTGTTGTTTCTTTTGTGCCTGACTGATGGATGTTTGTCCTACACGTCAGGTTCATCCTCAAAATGATGATTATTTCTTGTTTGTTCCAGCTAAATCCAACGCAAGAAGAAAATCACAACACTGGCAATGGAGGAGACATGCTTAGCAAGCTGCCCAATGGCCTTTTGCTCAACATTCTGGAGAGGGTGGACACACTCGATGCTATAAGGGCCTGCATACTCTCCAAGCAAATGCTGAAGCTCCCTGGGATGCTCTCACAGCTCTTCCTAAGTGCTGGTTCCATTCCAGGCCACCATGATAAAGCTCTGTTTCCAGTCTTGGTGAATTCCTCCAAACCAACCGAGTCGTGGCTCATGTAACTGATAACATCTTGAGAACAAGGTGCCCGGATATCACCATTGCCAAACTCAAAATCAGATTTGTCTTGATGCAACACAACTCTTTCACGATTTTTAGATCTGTTGCCTGCGCCATGTCAACCAAGAAAGTTGTCGCGGCTGAATTTCATATCACAACAGGTAAGGCTCGTAAGATCTGCTCTTCTGCAGATTTTCTCCACTTTGGCAAGCAGTTCAATGATCTTATCGGTGCTTGTCTTTATGCATTTGTTGGCCTTAGGCGCCTGTGGCTGCGCAATATGAGATTTGGTGAACTCGACATCCCCAACATCCTCAGCACTTGCAAGCTTTTGGAGTCTTTGTGTTTAACCGATTGCGACTCTGGGATCTATTCTATGCTGCAAGTAGAACATGCTCAACTTGTTGAGTTCGAGGTCGACATGGGGAAATTTGAGAGAATTGAACTGACATATCTACCAAAACTGAGTGAATTGCAAAAAACCACCACATTTGGGGCATCATTTGCAGAAAATCATGAGGTCGCTAATCATTTGCAAAAAACACCGCACATTCAGTAAACTTTCTGCAGTTTGCACTGATCAACCGATTTGCTTCGTTTGACTGTGTTTCTGACAGCTGGGACTTGCAATCCCCCTACATGGCATAATGGACGGCAGATGGCGCCATCCGGTCAAGACAACCTGGTCGGCTCGCGTCAGACGGACCGACCGCGCCGCCCCCATTCCACTTCTCACTCTCTGCTCTGCCTCGGGCTTCAATGGGGAAGGCGAAACCTGGTGGCGGCAACGGCCTCGGTGGTGGCGACGGCGCTTCCGCTGGCGATGCTAGTGGTGGTGGTGATGGAGATCCACTCGAGCTCTGCGGGAGCTTGAATCCTTCTCAGGTGCTGCCTCCTCCCCAATCACCAAAGTACGCAGCGGCTAGGGCATTCGCCAAGGCGGTGAAGGCAAATCCAATGGGCAGCTAGCACTTTGCATCCTCCTTCGGCGGTGTGGTGTAAGCCATCCATCCTCTCCCCCTCCTCACTGTTTCCTCGATCTAGATTCTAGGGTTAGGGTTCTAGGGTTAGGGTGTAACTGTTACTGTCGTGGATTTGTCACGGTAGATGTCCTAGTGAAAGGACTTAGTCGTGGAGCCATCGCTACGAGTTTACTTGAAGGGGTTAAATCGGACACAAAGACACGAGGGTTTTATACTAGTTCGGCCCCTTCGTGCCCGGGCCCGGTCCACCACCTCCTGAGCATCGCGGATGCCACCCACCGGGTTATTGCCACGGGCCGCTTCATGGTCCCGCGCATTGCTCGATATGGCCGATTCATCCACGCGCCTGCTATAGCTCCGGCTTGGACGGGGCGTAGAATGAATCCGATCATGGCTGTACGAATATGCTTCCTGCTGAATCAGTGCAGTCCGGAGAAGCTCCTTAACCCGGCGCGTCTCCACCGCTTGCGGGGAGTCCCCTTCGAGCGGGATAGCCTCCAATCGCGCGGCGGCTGCAACAAGGTTGTCCGTAGGGTTAGAGTAATGGCCTTGGGGCGGCTGAACCGGCGGAGGAACTATAGTGTTCTGCTGAGGAGGCTCCATCAGACGAGGTTGGACCATCGCCCTGGTCCTGGTGCCTCAATCCGGTTTGCCTCCCGGTGCTGCGGCGGATTACTGGGTCCAGCTCCCGGGGTCTGAAAGAGATTTCTGGGGTCAAACCCTAATGGCAGGCGTGATCTATGCTTCCGCTTCAACACCTCCTGCGACGCATTCTGGTCAAGCATGAGTTTGTAGGCCTGGGCATCCAGAGTGGCCCGCTCTGCAGCCATCCTGTCTTTCTCTACTGCTAGATCCGCTTTGGCTTGCGTGATCTGCTCTTTTACTTTCGCAATCTCTGCATTATGGACCTCCTGATCCGCCGGATTGTCCTCTGCCATAAGCGCAGCTAGTGCATCAAACAGCTCTGATAGAACTTGAACCGGTGGGCGCTCAAGGCCTCCTGCCCCTGCTGCCGTTGTCGTTGCTGATCCGAAAAGCATTGCTGCAGCGGTCGAAGAGTGATTCGCCGCCTGTGTACCGGCCATGAATATTCCAACCCGGTTGATCTGGCCTGGGGGGTCCGGAATACTGTCGCCATCGGAACAGCCCCTAACCATATCGTCCTGTAACTGGTACAATGATTCAGTCTCTCCTGTTGAGGACTCGTCACCGGAATAGACGACGGTCTCACTACCGTGTTCTGAACCGTCCTCGTGTTCTCCTCCGTGGATGACTCCGACGAAGACACGCTTCACGGCCGGTTTGGCCTGGGTAGATCTCGTACGCCGAGCCGTCTCGATGAGGTCGGTGCAGATGTCCGGCTCAGGTCCAGGCTCACCGATCTTGCCGATGAAGACGTGTATGCCACCAAAGGGGACCCGGTATCCGTACTCGATCGAATCGGCCTCGGGACCCCATCCTGCGTCGTCGATGTAGATCCGGCCGCGACGACTCTTGGTCATCCGGCCCACAACATAGCCTTCGAGTCCTTTGAGCTTGCCCTCCAAGATCGTCAAACCATCGTGCGATGGCCCCATGGTGGGCGCCAACTGTCGTGGATTTGTCACGGCAGATGTCCTGGTGAAAGGACTTAGTCGTGGAGCCATCGCTACGAGTTTACTTGAAGGGGTTAAAGCGGACACAAAGACACGAGGATTTTATACTAGTTCGGCCCCTTCGATGAAGGTAAAAGCCTACGTCTAGTTGTGATGGAATTGATGTGGTCTCGATGGCTAGGGAGCAAACAAGCCGCCTAGGCTCGAGTTGTGGTTGTTGCATTAAACCGCCGCCGGTCGCCCCTTATATACACGGTAACGCCTGTCGGTCCATAGAGTCCCAACGGTTCATACTGTATCCCGGTTGGTATCTCTCTATTCTAACTTACAATATAAGTTATACATCAGGCGGTTTACGGTACAAGTTCTAAACCGACTACAGGCCTTGGGCCTTTATCTGCTTATACCACTAATGAAGTTAACCCGGCCCAGGCTGGCCGGTTTACGCCTAGTGGTAATATCCCCAACAGTTACAGAGTTGGGGATTATGTTGTAGGTATTTGGTTAGGATTATATGCTCACAGTAACCGTTGAGAACTGCAAATTAGCTTGACCTTAATTATTCAGTCATGCTAACTGAATTTGAACTGCAAAGTTCTTCTTAACTTAATTGTAACACTAGTTTTAACAGAATGGCTTAGTAGTTTTAATTGCAATTGCACACTAGTTTTGAACATAATGGCTGAGCAGTCAGTTGTAAATAAAATTTACCTAAATTTTGTAACACTAGGTTTAACTGAATTTTAACTAAATTTCTTAACACTAGATTTGACTAAATTTTATCTATACTGTTCAACACTAGTATTATCTGAATGTTAACAACTATGTTAATGAACTAGGTTGGATGATGAAGAATGGGAAGTGAGGTTCCATTTCTTGGATAGGGATAATTTGGAAAGAACCATTTGCTTATCAGACATAACCTACTGGAATCTTGTTGCACTAATAGAGTTGGAAGGCTTTAGTTCAAGAGATTTTATGTATTATGTCAGAGATCTAGGAGTTGGGGTGTCAAGAATGGAAGAATTAACTAATGATGACAAGGTGGAAGAAATGTTGGATAACATAACTACTAAAGGAAATAATGTGGTTAACATTATAGTTATGAGAAGTGATGCACCCACACCAGCTGACCTGAACATTGGTCATGTTTATGAAGAGCAGGTCCCTTTGTCTGAATTAGGTGTACCACTCATCTATGAGGTAGATACTTCAAGAGTTGTTTTCCCCAGTCTAGTGAAGCCCTAACCGCAGCCTGTCCAGGTCATGAACACCCAGGAGAGTTCATGTTTGAAGCTAAATGGTCCAAGTGAACTAGAGTTTGCATTGGACTATGGTAATGAGAGGCATGAGTACTTCATGGAGACAGATCAAGAGCAAGAGAAGATTGAGCAGATGATGGAGCAGAAGAGGAATGAAGAGATTCAAAAGTTCAGGACCAAAAATAAACTAAAAGATAAGTACAAGGCAGCAAAAAGAAGACTTCCAGAGCTACTTGCTGAAGAGTTCACTGACAGTGATAGTGACAATGAGCTTTTAGAAGATGATGACATAATAGCTAGGCTAGAGGCAATGAAGAGGCATAGAGCTGATCCTCTCCATCACTTTGAAGGAGACACTGATGTAGAAGAGCTTTATGAACCAGATGAGGAGGAGTGGGAGGATGAAGCAGGAGAGGAGGAGGTAGGATAGGATGAGCAAGTTGAGGAGGGTAGGAAAGGAGGAAGCACTATAGGAGGAAGTAGTGCAGGAGGAAGCAGCAGCACAGGAGGAATCTAGAGCAAGGGGCCAACAACTAGATCACATGGAAGTCTTGACCAAATCATGGAGCAAGATTGGATACCTTCATCTGAGGAGGAGAGCAACCCAGGTGACTTAAGTCAGGATGATAATGATGGTGCTCAGCTTCCAACATTTAGGCAGCCAAATGGTAGGAAGAGCAGGGCCAAAAAGCAGAAGCCTAGGGTTTTGTATGATGAGAAGAGGGAGAACCCACAAGAACAATTTGTGAAAAAACTTTGTTTCATAGAAGTCCAGCAATTCAGGAGTGCACTTCTTACATTTCACATCTCACAAAACAGGAACTACTCTTTTCATAGAAACTCCTCAGATAGAGTTATTGCAGTTTGCAGTACAGTAGACTGTCCTTTTTTCATTGTTGCTTCTCAAATTGCACATGAGAAAAAAAAATTGTATAAAGAAGATGAACTTGTACCACAATTGTGCTGCTGTAGGAGAGAGCACCAAAGTGACTGCAAGATGGTTGGCACACGAGTGTGAGGAACAGTTGAGGGCAGACATAAACACACCAGTCCAGACAATAATAGCCAATTTGAAGAATAAACATGGAAAAGAAGTGTCCATTCACATGGCCTACAGACCAAGGAAATCAGCTAAGAGTGTTGTCCAAGGAGATCAGAGGGCACAATACACAAGAATAAGGGATTACCTCCAAGCTGTGTTGGATACCAATCCAGGAAGTAGATGCATTGTTACAACAAAGCAATTGAAGGACCATCCTAGCATAAATCCTAGATTCCATGGCTTGTTCATGTGCCTGAATGCTTGCAAAGAGGGTTTCCTAAATGGCTGCAGACCCTTCATAGGTACTTATATTAATTTGTGCAAACACAATCATTTATGTTGTCCTAGTACTAATGTAATATGTGCTGCTATAGGTGTTGATGGGTGCTTCATTAAGTTGACCACGGGGCAGCAAATACTGGCTGCAACAGGTAGATATGGTAATAACAACATCTTTCCCATTGTATTTGCAATTGTTGACAAGGAAGACACTGCCAGCTGGTCATGGTTTCTAATACAACTAAAGTATGCTCTTGGTGGTGAGTCGGGGAAATATGGCTACTACACTATCATATCTGATAGACAAAAGGTAACTCATACACCATCACTCTATATGTAGTGCAAATTAGACCATGCTTACTACTTACAAATAGTGTCTTGTGGCATCATATTCAAACATTAGTTTACTTTCACAGGGTCTTCTTAAAGCAATAACCAATGTATTCCCAAATTGCCCTCAAAGATTCTGCCTTACACATATTTATCAGAACTTCCAAACAACTGGCTTTAGAGGTGAAGAGTTAAAGAAATACATGGATCAGGCTAGTTATTCATATACTGAGCATGGGTATGATCAAGCAATGGATTGTATGAAAATAGAGTGTCAAGCAGCTTGGAAATGGGTTAGTAAGATACCAAAGCATACATGGGCTAGACATGCCATGGACACAAATTGTAAAACTGACTTGGTTTTGAACAACATAAGTGAAGTATTCAATAAAATGATACTTGATGTGAGAGGGAAACAAATTAAAACCATGGTTGATGGCATCAGAACCAAATTGTTAGTTAAGTTCAATGCCAATAGGACCAAGACAGAGACAGCTAAGTGGCAGATATGCCCAACATATGCTGAAAATCTGGAAGAAGTTAAACATCATTCCAGATTCTGTCTGTCAATCAAGGCTGGACCTGATCTATACCAGGTTACAAGGGAAGAAAGCACATATGCAGTAAATCTAAAAGATCATACATGTGGGTGTAGAAAACTGGACATGACTGGGGTTCCTTGCAATCATGGTGTTTCAGCAATTAACAAGGCTAAACTACATCCAGAAGATTTTGTTAATGCTTTCTTCAAGAAACCAATGTATCAAGAAGCCTACAGTCCAATTGCCTACCCTGTTCCTGGGCCTGATCTATAGCCAAAGACTGGGACCCCTGACATAGAGCCACCTATTTTCAGAGACAAGCCAGGAAAAAAGCAGACGAAGAGGAGAAAGAATTAGTTTGAGAAGCTAGCTCCCAAGGATACTTCTAGGATGGCATCAATCACTTGTAGTAATTGCAATTTGAGTGGACATAGGTACACTGGCGGCCATAAAAACCTTAAGCCAACCCTTGCAACGAGAAGGAACCAACATCAGGTTAATTGTCCAAACTTCAAAAAATTCAGTTTATGATTTTATTTCCTATAGTATGTTCTAATCTTTGTATGTTTACACTTCAGGAAAATAGAAGAGTTGATGCAGCTCCATCAGCTCCAACAGTACCCAAGGCAAGAACTATAGTTCCATCAACTCCAGCAGTTCCCAAGGCAAGAAGTACAGCTCCACCAGCACCTAGGGCAACTCCATCAGCTCCTCCTGCAAATAGGAGAGCAAGTGCATCTACTGTTGGTGCTTATAGACTAGGTTCAACTAGTGTTGCAGCTACAAGGCCACGTTCTTCTACTGCTGCAAAGCCAAGGGCAAAGAAAACCTTCATACCACCTAGAGCTTCAGGTACTGGAAGGCTGAGAAAACCTTCTTACAAGATGTATGAGTGGTTCAATTGTTCTCAGGGTAGCAAGAAGAAGTAATTTCATGATGGTGATGTTGAAAACAATTTTTAGTTTGTGATGTTGAAAACATCTGTGAGTTTGTCATGTTGAAACCAGTTTAATTCGGCCTATTTTGGCTAGTTTGTGATGGCACTATGTAAGTTACCTAATTATGGTTGTGATCAAGACTTTTATGCATGAGGATGTCATGTAGACTATGATAATGATTATGTTATCTGTGATGCTATCATTTAAACTTCCTTGCATCAAGCTTTCATGTACACTATGATGATGATGATCTTGTTTATGATCTTCTAGTTATGATGATGATGAGGGTGTCATGTATAATATGGTATTTATGAATTTTTCCTTTAGGGTGGCTCGGCGTCGACCAACCCCTAAGTGAAGCAAATTTGTCACTTAGGGTGGCTTGGCATCAACCAACCCCTAAGTGAAGCAAATTTGTCATTTAGGGTGGCTCGGCATCGACCAACCCCTAAGTGAAGCAAATTTGTCATTTAGGGTGGCTCGGTGTCGACCAACTCTAAGTGGAGCAAATTTGTCATTTAGGGTGGCTCGGCGTCAACCAACCCCTAAGTGAAGCAAATTTGTCATTTAGGGTGGCTCGGCGTCGACCAACCCCTAAGTGAAGCAAATTTGTCATTTAGGGTGGCTCGACGTCGACCAACCCCTAAGTGAACCAAATTTGTCATTTAGGGTGGCTCGGTGTTGACCAACCCCTAAGTGAAGCAAATTTGTCATTTAGGGTGGCTCGGCATCGACCAACCCCTAAGTGAAGCAAATTTGTCATTTAGGGTGGCTCAGCATTGACCAACCCCTAAGTGAAGCAAATTTGTCACTTAGGGTGGCTTGGCATCGACCAACCCCTAAGTGAAACAAATTTGTCACTTAGGGTGCTCGGCGTCAACCAACCCTAAGTGAAGCAAATTTGTCATTTTAGACTGGCTCAGCATCGACCAACCCTTAAATGAACCATTTTTGTCACTTAGGGTGTCTCGTTGTCGACCAACCACTAAATGAAGGATCCAAACTACAAACAGACCTTTCATCACAAACCAATATAAAAATAACACTACAAACACCTTCACTAAAGGATCCAAACTCAACCCATTTGAAAGTGCAACTAATCCCCGGGTGGTTTTGGTAATTAATAACAACATATATATCATTGAACTAATTATTTCTTGAGAATATTTCAGAAAGTTCAGTGATATGGGTATGGCAATGACTGATGATGTGGACCCCTCAAAATGCTAAGGAAAACATTGGCAAAAGCTCAAGACTCCATTTTTGGTTTAGTGATCCAAGATCACATTGAGTCCATAGGAAAGCCAATACTATTAAAAGGGGATGAGGTTATGATGATGATCTGGTTGCTCAAAGTGCTTAGTGATTTATCTCTCAAACTATCAGCAATCTTTCATTCCAACATAAACTCATAAGTAATCTCGGTCCCACCGATTCCATAAACTCAGTCACACCGAGATGAACCACCTCAGCCATATACCCAAACCCTAGAATTTCGGATTTTCCGATTCCAAACTCGGTCATACCGAAACTTTCGGTCTCACCGAGTTGTCAACTTCGGTCTGACCGAGATGGGTCAAATGTGTGTAACGGTTGGATTTTGTGTGGAGGCTATAAATACCCCTCCACCTCCTCTTCATTCGTGGAGAGAGCCATCAGAAAGAACTACCACTCCTACCTTACATTTCTGAGAAGAAAACTACCTACCCTTGTGTTGAGATCAAGTTGCTCCACTCCCACCATATGAAACTTGATTTCTAGCCTTCCCAAGTTGCTTTCCACTCAATCCTTTCTTCCACCACAGCCAAATCAGTGAGGAGAGTTGAGTGTTGGGGAGATTATCATTTGAAGCACAAGAGCAAGGAGTTCATCATCACCAACACCATCTATTACCTTTTGGAGGGTGGTGCCTCCTAGATTGGTTAGGTGTCGCTTGGGAGCCTCCGTCAAGATGTGGAGTTGAACCAAGAAGTTTGTAAGGGCAAGGAGATCGCCTACTTCGTGAAGATCTACCCGAGAAAGGCTAGTCCTCCGTGGGCGAGGCCATGATGGCATAGACAAGGTTGCTTCTTCGTGGACCCTTCGTGGGTGGAGCCCTCCGTGGACTCTCTGGCTGTTACCCTCCGTGGGTTGAAGTCTCCATCAACGTGGATTGACGATAGCACCACCTATCGGAACCACGAGAAAAATCTCCGTGTCTCCAAATTGCGTTTGCTCTTCTCCACCTCTTATTTACTTCATGTGCAATTTACTTTCCGCTGCCATTACTCTAGAATTGCATGTGTAGGGTGATACTTGACTTGGTTATCATTGTGAACTTGCTAAAACTTGTCCTAATCAAAAGGCTAAACTTTTAAGTTGTCAAGTAGTCTAATCACCCCCTCTAGACATACTTCCGATCCTACAAGTGGTATCGAGCTTTGGTCTCCATTGGATTGGTTTCCATTGCATTGGACTCCATAAGCTTGGTTTCACAACCTAGGAGAGTATGGCGTCTAGTGAGGTAATTTCCGAGAGGTCCTTACTTTGATGGTTCAAATTTTGCTAGTTGGAAGCATAAAATGAAAATGCATATTCTTGGACATAACCCCGCCGCATGGGGCATTATTTGTGTTGGCTTGCAAGGTGAGTTCTTGAGGAAGGAAAAGTTCGGATCATGAAGCTTCTGCGGATGAGTTGCGGATGTTCGAACAATGCTCAAGCTTGTGACATTCTCTTCAATGCTTTGTGTCCCGAGGAGTTCAACAAGATCAGCCGTCTTGAGAATGCAAAAGAGATTTGGGATACTTTGGTCGAAATGCACGAAGGTACCGAGTCCGTGAAGGAATCAAAGCTAGATGTTCTTCAAGGTCGACTTGACAAGTTCAAGATGAAGGAAGGTGAAGGAGTCGCTGAAATGTACTCTAGGCTTGCTCTCATCACCAATGAGATTGCTGGCTTAGGAAGTGAAGAAATGACCGACCGATTCATCATCAAGAAGATTCTCAGAGCTTTGGATGGAAAGTATGACACCGTGTGCACTTTGATCCAAATGATGCCAAACTACAAGAATCTCAAGCCTACCGAAGTCATTGGAAGAATTGTTGCTCATGAGATGACACTTAAAGATAAGGAAGAGCTTCACAACAAGTCAAGTGGTGCTTACAAAGCTACAGTTGAAGCTCCCACAACCTCAAGTGACAAGCTGGTTTCCAATGAAGAGATAAGTCTCATGGTGAAGAACTTCAACAAATTCTACAAGAGTAGAAGCAAGGAAAGAAGCTCAAAGTCTAGATCATATGATGAAAAGAGATCTTCTAGTCGTGATCGAAGCTGCTACAATTGTGGAAGACCGGACACTACTCAAATGAGTGTTCGACTCCCCACAAGAGAAGAGAAGAATCTCCAAGAAGAAGAAGCTCAAGAGAAGAGTCACCTCGAAAGAGAGAAGGAGTAGAGATGATCGTTATGAGCGAAGATCCTCTCGGAGAAGCAAGGATTCGGAAAGGAAAGACAAGTCATCAAGGAGCTACACAAGAAGAAAACATCAAGCTCATGTTGGTGAATGGGTCTCCGGCTCCGACTCAAAGAAGCTATCACTCCAACTCCGAATCTGATCAAGATGAAGGTGTTGCGGTCTTGCTCTCGTATCCTCCAACTCCAACTCCTATGACTTGTTTGATTCACCAAATGAGGGAATTGGAAGATGCTTCATGGCAAAAGGCCCCAAGGTATCACACCTGAGTTTATTGACTTTGATAATGATGAAGATGACTTGCTTGGTGAAGATGAGCTTTTACATGACAAATCTAGTGAGCTTAGTAATGATGAACATGCTAGTAGTCTTTATAGTCGAGAAGAGTCGAATGACAATGCTATGAAGGAGATTGAGCGTCTAACTAAAGAACTAAACACTCTTAAGTTAGCTCATGAAACAACTCAAGAAGATCATAGAGAGCTTATAAGATCTCATGAGAAGCTACGCTTCGAGAAGCTCAATCTAGAGCAAGAACATGAGTTTCTAAAAGCTATCAATGACGATCTTCGAAAGAAGAGTTCTTCATATCTTGCCAAACGACTTCTCTTGTCTAATTTCTTGCCACCTATTAAAACTAAGCATGACAAGCATAAGAAAAATTCTTCATCTAGTAGTAACAATATTCATGCTAAATCCAATGTTGTTGCTTCTAGTAGTTCTCTTGATTCCACTAACAATGTTTCAAGCCAAGTTTCACTTGAGCAAGAAAATAGTCTATTGAAAGGGATTATAGAGAAAGGTGTCTACAAGAGCCTTGCGGAAGCAAGAACTTTGAGAAATTGTTCGCAAGCAAGGAAGACAGGAAGAATCAAGGAATTGGTTTTGAGCGAAGGTTCAACGCCGAAGGTGTTGAATGGGAAGAAGGTCAATATCCCACTCCAAAGTTTGTTTCTCAAAAGGAGAAGTATGATCCTACTTCTTCCAATGTGGAACAAGCTCAAGATGACCTTCCACCACAAGACCACAAGCTAAAAGGCAAGGACAAGCTTCAAGAGGAGATTGATGCATTCATTGAAGCACCCAAGGCCATGGTCAAGTGGGTTCCCAAGGCAACTTCAAGTTCTACTTGACAAGCTCAACTACTACCCCAAGGATTCCCATCAAGATGATGTGGATCCCGAAGAAGAAGAACTAGAGAGTTCTTGAGGGTGACTCCGCCAATATACTTCACTCACATTCATTTTGGCAAGAACTTGTGCAATCAACTTCCACATCTTGCACTAGTTCATGGAGTCACAAACCCTCATGTTGGTAAGTCAAGGGACAAGGTAATCATTGCTTTCATGGACATCATCTATTGTGTACTTCAATCTATGTCCATGGATATCCTTGTTTGTTCCTTGTGGGACTAGCCCATGTAGGTATTGAAAGTGCCCGAATCCAAAGGATTGCTCCCAACTCTTGATGATCTTCATCAACATTGAGCATCCACATCTTCAACATCTACATGAAGTCTTCAACGACAACCCAAGGTTAGTTTGACCCTTTAAAAGGGGTTCTCACATCAAGGGGGAGCTTTGCTCTTAAAAAATGAGCTAAAGCATCTTCAAATGATGTGAACACATTAATGCTTTATGTAAAAGTGGTAACCCCACTTGTGCTTAAACGATGAGTATGACCTATGATCAAATGTTCTCATTTGACTCCTAAGTCAATATACTCATATATAGATGACCTAGTCATCGCCAAATTGTGTGCTAGTTGCTAGTGTTTTGTTTGTGCATGTTTGACACATGTTTTATTTGCTATCTTATTGTGTGAGCATGTTGGATGCATGATTTTATCCATTCGAGGACATCCATTTGTTGCTTTGGTCTTTTCGATTTTTCTTTTTGACCAAATGGATGGACAAGAATGCCTAAGTTCCTCCCCTAGCTATCTATGCTTTCTTGTCTCAAACTCTATTCATGCTTATATCACAAACTTTGAACAAGACTTTTTCGGACAGACCGAGTGAGGAGCACTCGGAGCCACCGATCCGTCAAAAGCTTAAATTCCAAAACCTTCTAAGTATTTTCGGTCAAACCAATATACTCAAATCGGACAGACCGAAATCACTTGGATTGATCTAGGTTTTCACCTCGGTGAAACCGAGTTGCAGATTTCAGCGTGACCGATGTGAGTAACTGCTTGCAGTTAACCATCTCGGTCCCACCGAGTTTTCCAACTCGGTCCCACCGACAGCCGAAGGGTATATATACCCGAGGGCAGCGCGCGTTGATTATTCCTTCAAAACGTCTCGCCCTCAAACCCTCAGCTGCCGTCGCCGTGGTCTACGGATCGTCTCCGCCGTCGCCTGTGCGCCCTCGCCGCGGGTCTCCATCGCCGTCAACGGTCTATCTCATCGCGCCGTTGCCGCCGTAGTGAAACTCCACCTAGTTGGGTGAGTTTCGTTTTCTTTCGTGCTTCAACCTCTGATTCAATGCACGATAGATTTTGCCTAGCTTCTTGCCAAGTCTGAAATCTTCCTATCCAGCAGATTAGTTCTTAGAACAAAATTCGAGTGAAAATTTTAGGGTTAGGTTTCCGCCGAACACATCTCGGTGTGACCGATTCTACATTCTCGGATCGACCGATTTGGCCTCTGGGCCATTGCACTTTTCGGCCCAACCGAGTTGTGCAAATCGGTAAGACCGAAATGACGATTTAGTGAAACCCTAGTGTTCTCGGCTAGACCGCCCCATTTCGGTCCAACCGAAAGTGGTGTGAATGGTTAGGTTTAGACACTTGGATTCACGAATCTTAGACTCGGCCGGACGAAATGCATTACGTGAAAACCTAAAACTGAAGTTTGAACTCATTCTTTTGCAAAATCCTCTGCGGTTTGTGATAACTCTTCTATTACGCCTATACCTATTCTATTCACAGGTTGTCGGTCATATGCGATGCAAGTGACAGCGAACAGTCTGAATCACCCGTTGAGATTCGAGGCGATTACAAGTCTGAAGCAAGCAGTTTTCAGATGATGGAGAGAGGAGCACTCCAAGTGGTTTGCCTCCTGCTGCCACGGGGCTGGAAGAAGAGGAATACGATGAGGAGGACTCGACTTTGTTCTTGATGAGGAGATTACATCCAAGCCTAAAAGGAAAGTGGTTGCCAAAGGCTATCAAGGGCAACATACAAAGAAAGGCACCAAAGAAAGAAGAAGTCCACAGTTGCTAAGCGAGCATGGAAGAAGAAACCTCCGGCAAGATAAAGAAAACTTCCAAGAGGAAGAGGCTAGTTCATGATGAAGCCGATGATGACTCGATGAGGAAGCACCCCAGCCTCCTCGAAGCAAAAGTTGATGGGAGATGCCATCGAAGCAGGAGCACCCACTAAATCTAAGCCATCAGCTCCAAAGAAAGGCAGCCCAAGCCAAACCTGCTGCCAAGCCTAAGAAAACAGTGAGAAATATTCTTGCTTCAGAGAAGAAGAAGGACAATGTGCCACTGCTGAATCGATGAAGAGGCACATGTGTTCTTTGAAACTTAGAGCGAAACCGCCATCCATAATGATGCTCATCCTCGGCGAGAAAATATGAAGGAAAGGAAGGACAAAGGTCTCGGGCTATGGAGGCAAGTTGATCCATATGCCACCGGGAGAAGGACATTTGTTGACTCAAGGTTCCACACTAGAGAGCAACAAGATTTCTATGAGGCAGTGCTCATGGACAAGAAGCCAATTATTCTTGACACGAGATCGTTGGTGGGATTACATCGGCGGTGAAAAACAGAGACTACTTCCCACACGTGCATGAGAGCTTCTTTGCATGTGGAGTTGCAGAGTTCGTTGGTCGGTATTCGCTTGGAATGATGAAATGATCATGCAGTTCTATGCCACCGCACACTTCTATCCGGATGGCGAATTGTATGGATGGTGAAGGCCGAGATTCTCTTCAACGGTTGAAGAGTGGGCAGCACTTCAACGCTCCAAAGCATCAAGAGATGATGATGTTGATGTTTATGGAATTCCCAAGAAGAATCACGAGTCTATGAGGAACATGTACAATGAGGTACCAGCCAAAGATGTTGAGATATGGAAGCTTGGATCGTTATATCATCTTGAGCAGGTCTCCCAACCACTAACACTATTACGAGGCATACTTTGATGCCCAAGTCGAGACCACCGCATGATAAGAGTCTATTCTATCAACATGCTGCACATTCTAGATCGAAGACACCTTTTAAGGTGATGGACACGATAGTTGAGACTATCAAGAGGACAATGAGCAGACGAGTAAGAGGTCATGTGGGTTTGCCCGCACATTCAGATGCTCATCAATGCCAAGTTTGGCACGGGCACCTACTTGTTGGATAGACCCCACTTGCCACTTTGCAGCCTGAACATGAAGATAATGAAGTTGTAATGGTGAGGATGATCCCACATCCGTCGAAGGACAAGCTAAGTCTGAAGGCGCCAAACAAGCTAAAAGCGAGAAGGAAGCAAAGAAGAAGAAGCAAAGCCCAAGAGCGTTGGAGAACAACTTCTTGAAGCCACTCAGAGGATTGAACTACGCCTGGCCAGCATAGTGCAGTCTCAGGAGAGTCTTGAGAGGATAGTTGAAGACAAGTTCCATGCTCTGGATGTCAAGCCGACTGAAGTGCAGGTCACCGTCAACAAGCTTGAGGCAGACATCGAGGAAGCGAAGAAGGAGAAGGCAGAGCTCATGAAGGAGATGGAAGATGATCTAGTCCAGGATGACTATGAGCAGCCTGCTGCAGTGCCCACAAAGCCCAGATCATTTGCTATTCGATGGATGGACCCGTGGCTACAAAGATCAAGCACCTCCTACAGCTCCGTCGGCCCAGCCCAGCTCCAGTATCCACTCCTCCGGCTCCACAGACTTGCGAAGCTTTTGCAGATGCAGCTATCTCCACTCCATCGGCGCAGCAGAGCTGCCAGCAGAGTCCCTAGTGACGATTAGCTCTATACCTTCGAACTTTTGGTAACTTGTTGCCAAAGGGGAGAAAGTGTATAGATCATAGGACTTCGAGAGAGAGAGTGCTCGTTTTGCTCTTTCGTTTGCGGTTTTCCTTGAGATACTTTTGAGTTCTTTGAGACATTTCGTGTGTTTGATACTATGTTTGCTCTATCTTGATGAGTGCTTGATCATACTATGCTTAATGTGTGCTTAATGCTTATCATATTCTATTCATATCTTGTATGATCATTTACTCATGTCTTGGTGATTGGGTGCATGCTATTCATTCTTATCATTTTGTGCGCTCCACCAAGATGTATGTGACATGGAAGAGTGACCCATGATCCTAATCGATTGTGCATTTGCATTCAAACGCAAATCTTAAATAATGCACAAATTTAGGGGCAGCTCTTGCTTATCACATACTTCTCAAAGCGACGATGTTATTCATTGATTATATCATTTGTCGAAGCTTTGATCTATATGTTGTCATCAATTACCAAAAAGGGGGAGATTGAAAGTGCAACTAATCCCCGGGTGGTTTTGGTAATTAATAACAACATATATATCATTGAACTAATTATTTCTTGAGAATATTTCAAAAGTTCGATGATATGGGTATGGCAATATTGATGATGTGGACCCCTCAAAATGCTAAGGAAAACATTGGCAAAAGCTCAAGACTCCATTTTTGGTTTAGTGATCCAAGATCACATTGAGTCCATAGGAAAGCCAATACTATTAAAAGGGATGAGGTTATGATGATGATCTGGTTGCTCAAAGTGCTTAGTGATTTATCTCTCAAACTATCAGCAATCTTTCATTCCAACATAAACTCATAAGTAATCTCGGTCCCACCGATTCCATAAACTCAGTCACCGAGATGAACCACCTCACCATATACCCAAACCCTAGAATTTCGGATTTTCCGATTCCAAACTCGGTCATACGAAACTAGTGTTGCCAACCTTCAGAACATACGTACTCAAATCGGTGTCACCGAGATGAGAAAGTCGGTCCCACCGAGAATGGCAAACCCTAGACTTTGGAAGAATCGGACTAACCGAGATTGTATTTTCGGTCCCACTGAAAATCCCAACGTTCACAAGATTTGAACTTTCGGTCTCACCGAGTTGTCAACTTCGGTCCGACCGAGATGGGTCAAATGTGTGTAACAGTTGGATTTTGTGTGGAGGCTATAAATACCCTCCACCTCCTCTTCATTCGTGGAGAGAGCCATCGAAAGAACTACCACTCCTACCTTACATTTCGAGAAGAAAACTACCTACCCTTGTGTTGAGATCAAGTTGCTCCACTCCCACCATATGAAACTTGATTTCTAGCCTTCCCAAGTTGCTTTCCACTCAATCCTTTCTTCCACCACAGCCAAATCGGTGAGGAGAGTTGAGTGTTGGGGAGATTATCATTTGAAGCACAAGAGCAAGGAGTTCATCATCACCAACACCATCTATTACCTTTTGGAGGTGGTGCCTCCTAGATTGGTTAGGTGTCGCTTGGGAGCCTCCGTCAAGATGTGGAGTTGAACCAAGAAGTTTGTAAGGGCAAGGAGATCGCCTACTCGTGAAGATCTACCCCGAGTAAGGCTAGTCCTCCGTGGGCGTAGGCCATGATGGCATAGACAAGGTTGCTTCTTCGTGGACCCTTCGTGGGTGGAGCCCTCCGTGGACTCTCGCCGTTACTCTCCGTGGGTTGAAGTCTCCATCAACGTGGATTGACGATAGCACCACCTATCGGAACCACGAGAAAAATCTCCGTGTCTCCAAATTGTGTTTGCTCTTCTCCACCTCTTATTTACTACATGTGCAATTTACTTTCCGCTGCCATTACTCTAGAATTGCATGTGTAGGGTGATACTTGACTTGGTTATCATTGTGAACTTGCTAAAAACTTGTCCTAATCAAAAGGCTAAACTTTTAAGTTGTCAAGTAGTCTAATCACCCCCCCTCTAGACATACTTCCGATCCTACACCATTACATGCCATGCCATACTTCAAAGTTTAGTTCAACAGATTCAAACTTAGCACACATTACAAGCCATAGTTCAATGCTTCAAAAGTATCTTAGTTCAACAGATTCAAACTTAACACACTACAAGCCATAGTTCAAAGCTATTAACTAAAGACAATGACCCACATGGTCATATGACAGCCCAAATATCCTTGATTTCCTTCAGCTTCCTCTTGTTACTTTCACCAGCTTTCTTCATGTCAGCAACAGAACACTGCAAAGTACTCTTCTCAATGCTCAACTTCTCCTTCTCTTTAATCAACTCATCAATGTAACAATCCACACTACAAAAAAAAGACACATCCGTGACATTTTGGGTCGAACGAAATTTTTTTCTGTCATACATATGACACTTCTATGACGATAATTGTGACAAAACCCGGTATCATCATAGATGTGGTGGGCTCCTACTTCTATGACAGAAAATCATGACAGTAAATGGGCTTTTCATCCTGCGCGGGCCGGAGATGCAACTGCATGACATTCTTTGGGCCGTCCATGACAGAAAAATCGTGGTAGAAGCGAGAGGGAGGAAAATTTCGGGGAGTTGCCGGTTACGGTGGGAGAGCGATGTGTGTTTCTCTCGTATAGGTACACGCGTGTGTGCGAGGCGTTGGCTCTAACTGAACCCGAGTGGGGCATTGGGCTCTAGCGAACCCGGCGATCAGACCGCACTTACGCTACATCGAACCCAAGCGATCGATCGATGGTCGCTAATCGAACCCGATGGGCGATTCTTCGCTCTCGCCGCTAATCAAGCCGATCGATGCTACCTCTGGGATGAGCAGTGAGTGTTGCGGGGGTGGATGAGCAAAGTGGCGGTGGTCTTGCCTCTGGATGAGCAGGAACCCGTGGTGTGGAGGGCTGGATGAGCGATTGGACGGTGGAGGGTGGCCGTGGAGGGGTGGTTGAGCAGGACCCGTGGTGTGGAGGGCTGGATGAGCAGAGAGCGGTGGAGGGTGCCCATGGAGGGTGGTTGAGCAATGGCCGTGGAGAAGTAAGCGGTGGAGGCTGGATGAACAGGAGCCCGTCGAGGCTAGAGGAGGTCGACGGTAGCCCGTGGAGGCTGGAGGAGGTCGACAGTGGAGATGAACAATATCCCGTGGAGTCCCGTTTTGCGGTACGCCACACCCCTCCCGATGAACAGGACCCCCGTTTCGACCGTAGCGCTCCAACACAAGTCCATTTCGTCCGTTATGCGGTACGCCACACCCCTCCCGATGAACAGGACCCCCGTTTCGACCGTAGGAGGTCCGTTTCCTCTGTTTTGCGGTACGCCACACCCTTCCCGATCAACAGGACCCCCGTTTCGACCATAGGAGGTCCGTTTCGTCCGTTTTGCGGTACGCCACACCCCTCCCGATGAACAGGATCCCATTTCGAACGTGGCCGGTCGAACACAAGGCCGTTTCCTCCGTTGTGCGGTACACCAGGCCTCGTTTCCATCGCTGTTCCGTCCAAGCCCTCCGGATGAACACGACCACGCATTTCGTTCTGACCCAGCCGGTTTGGCTCCCCATGAACACGACGACAACGCTGTTTCTCCGTTCCGACCCAGCCATGTACACGAGCCCTCGCCGTACGTATGCGCGCGTAGGCATTCGAGACCCCGCCCGTATGTACACATACATGGCTGTATTTTCTTTCTTGCACCACGCGTTATGCGTGCGTGTACATGCTACGCGCGCCTCTACTACTACTTACGCGGCGCGCCTCTACAACGACCGGTATGTGCGTACATGTTCGCGACCAGAATGACAACGCCACGCACGCCGACCGGTGGGTCCCGTATCGAGCACTTCCTTACTGCGAAGATGTAGTGGTGGGTCCCAGCGGTCGAAGCGAATCGTTTTGGTTTTTTTGCGGACGCACTTCCTTGTGTGCGAAGATGTAGCTGGTGGGTCCCGAGAGTCGGGGCTTAATCGTTTTTGCCCGAACGCACTTCCTTGCGTGCGAAGGTGTCGCTGGTGGGTCCCAGCGGTTAGGGGGCGAATCGTTTTGTTTTTTTGCCCGGACGCACTTCCTTGCGTGTGAAGATGTAGCTGGTGGGTCCCAGCAGTCAGGGGGGAACGTTTTTTTTCTTGAAATACAGTGGCCCGTCCGGTGGGTCCCAGTTGTCAGGTAGAGGAATCATTATTTTCCGCGTAATAAGGAGGCACTTCCTTGCTGCGGCCGTGGACCCAGCTGCCAGCCTCTCCACATACAGTCCATGTCCGATGAAGTCGTTCCTTGACCACGTTGACCACGCCGCGCCGAGAGCACCAGGGCGGTGGACGACGGCGAGGCCTAGGAAGGGGACGATGGGGAGCCGGGGAAGACGCGGTGGAAGCCAGCGAGAGAAGCGTCTGAGGTTCACTTGGTTTGGCTGCGATGTGAGGCTGTTGTCGCCGCAGGGCCTGGCCAGCGATGGTAATAGTAGGGGGCGGTGAGGCCTCCGCGGCAGCACAGCCGGCCACGGGAGGTAGGAGCATGCGGCACGACCGGCGCTACTTTGGGCGGTTGGAGCAAGAAGACCAGAGGTTGAAGAAGCACTACGGCCGTTGGATGGACATCGTACGGTCACTGGAGCTAGAATTCTTTATATTGACTAAAGTTGACAAAGGCCCCGTCGATCAACTTAGTAGGCCCTAAGTCAGCCTCCACCATGGTGGGTCCTAGCTAACAAGGGAGTATTCATTTTTTGTGCGTAATAAGGAGGCACTTTCGGTGGGTCCAGTGACACATTGTGAGGAACGTTTTTAAGCAAAATATGCTGGCCCGTCCGGTGGGTCCCAGCAGTCAGGGGGGAAACTTTTTTTCGCGAAATAATGTGGCCCGTCAAGGTCCCTATTTGTCGGTGGAGGAATAATTATTTTGCGCGTAATAAGGAGGCACTTCCTTGCGGCCGCCTGGACCGAGCTGTCAGCCTCTCCACGTACAGTACTCTTCCGATGGAAGTTGGTCATTGACCATGTTGACCACGCCGCGCCAAGAGCACGAGGGCGGTGGTCTGGACGACGGCGAGGCCTAGGAAGGGGACGACGCAGAGCCGGGGAAGACGCAGCAGTGGTAGCCCGCGCGGAGAGGAGTACGAGGGTTCACTGGTTCGGCTGCGGCATGAGGCTGCCGTCGCCGCAGAATAACAGGGGGTGTGGGTGAGTAGAGGGATACCCTGGGCCAGCGGTGGGAGTAGTAGGGGGCGGTGAGGCCTCCACGGCATCACTGCCGGCCACGAGAGGCAGGAGCACGCGGCACGACCGGCGCTACTTTGGGTGGCTGGAGCAAGAAGACCAGAGGTTGAAGAAGCACTATGGCCGTTGGATGGACATCGTACGGTCACTGGAGCTAGAATTGTTCATATTAACTAAGTTGACAAAGCCCTCCATCCCCGTCAACTTAGTTGGCCCACAAGTCATCCTCCCACTATGGTGGGTCCCATCTAGCAGGGTGGGTATTCATTTTTTTGTGTAATAAGGAGGCACTTCCTTGCGTGCGAAGATATAGCTGGTGGGTCGACATGTCGTGCGGGGAACGTTTTTCGCGAAATCTGAGGCCCTTACGGTGGGTCCCGGTTATGCAGTGGTCCCAAATTATCAACGGTCGATGGATGTCGTTCGTTGACCATGTTGACCAGGCCGCACCGAGAGCACCATGGCGATGGACGACGGCGAGGCCTAGGAAGGGAACGACACGGAGCCGGGGAAGACTCGGCAATGGTAGCCCACGCGGTGGGGAGTTCGAGGGTTTACTGGTCCAGCTGCCGTCGCCGGAAAATAACAGGAGGTGTGGGTAAGTAGAGGAATGGCCTGGCCAGCAATGAAATAGGGTGGGCGGTGCGGCTGTCGGCAACCTGGCCGGCCACGGAGGCGGAGCAGCAGTCCCACCGGAGCTGGTTTGGGCGGCCGGAGCAAGAAGATCAGATATTGAAGAAGCAGCACGGCCGTTGGATTAACATCCAATGGTCACTGCTGCTAGAATCGTTTGTGGACTAAGTTGACAAAGCGAAAGTACACGTCAACCTAGTAGACCCACAAGTCAGCCTCAAAATCTGTCCCAAACAGCATACAGCCCAAAATTTCTAGCCGGATTCAAATTAATTTTAAATCTAAATATACCTTAATTTAAATTCAATGAAATTTTACCCGCACAAAAACAATGAAATTTAAAATATCAAAATCCGAAAGAAAACAGTATTTGGGAACTAATTGCATGTTTGTTGTATTTTTTCATTTTACAGCCCATTTATTATTACTTATGGCCCATTTCTTATTACTAATAGCCCATTTCTTATTACTTATAGCCCATTTTCTGGGCAAAATGCATCCCTCCTCGTCTTGAAAGATTTCCAAAGAGGCATAGAAAAGCAAGTAGGCCTATGTTGGTTATTCTGCAAAAAAACAAAATAGCTGGCTAGCCATTTTTCAGAAAGGAAAAAAACAAACTGGGCTGGTCATGTGCTAAACATATGAAATAAAAGCCTGGGCTAGACGGGCCACGGGTCCCACACAACCCAGTTGATACCCTTCTTCGTCCCGAAAAAACAAAATCACTGCGCGCTGCTGGGTCCCTACTGTCATCCTCACCATGTACAGTCATCTCCTTATTCCTCTCGGTTGTTGACCATGTTGACAACACCGGAGGGTGGCGCCGCGGCGAGCGCGGAGGACGATGGTGAGGCTTCGGACAGGAACGAACATGAGCCGGGGAAGATCACAGCCAGCCGTGGGAGGCGGGAGCAGGCGGTCCCATCGGCGTTGGTTTGGCTTTCACGGCTCAAGGAAGAAGAGACTGAAGAAACGCGATAGACGTTGAATGTCAATCGGACGGTCAAGGTTGGCACAATCGTTTTTTGACTAAGCGGACACCAAGTAGCATATTTTTTTATATATAGAAAGAAAATTGCGAGGAAAATACGTTCGTCTGCCGTCCTCCTCACAGGGAACGTTCGCCACATAAGTGACTAGCACCCTTGGTTTTCAACCAAGAGGTCTTGGGTTTGAGTCCGAGGAACTCTCAATTTTGTCCTCCTTCCTTCCTCGCAAAAAAGGGGAAAGAAAATCAAAGACTTGGGAAGGCGTACAGAACAAGCTAGTGTACCAGTAAAGAGACGTTGCCGAGTTTTAGAAAAAAGAAAGACATGCTCCTGTAGCTGGTTCGAATCCAAACCTAGACTATGACTATATATGGTGCTATGCTACTCTGCAAGTAATGAAACTGACATATCCAACGTTCGCTTCTCCTCTTCTCTACTTACTCTGCCTAGCATCAGAAGCTTTGGCCGCAGCAACCATGTCCGCTGGCTGCTCGTCCACCTGCTCTTCAGCAGACAACAACCAGATATGCGCCAAGTCACCACCCGTACCATCGCCTGTGGGTCTCATCACACCCCCGCCGGCACGCGCACCGCAGCCGATTGCTCATTGCAACCCGCTGCCGTTGGTGTGTTGCCACTGCTGCAAATCACGCAGAGTCATCCGTCGCGTCTCAACCACAATCCGCAACCCTGGCCGAGTCTTCTACAAATGCCCGAATCATGGGGTAATAATATGTTTAAGTGTTGTTCGCTGCTTTCAGGTTGCTGATTTTTTAATAGTTTGGTTGATGATCTTCCAATTTGATTCGTGCAGAAAAGGGAAGATTCGTGTGATTTGTATTTCTGGGAAATTGCTGATGTGGGGGAATGCAACTACGCTGATTATTTGGTTAGCCGAGGAATCCCAATACCAGCAGGTTGGGGTGTTGGACAAATAATCAAGGAACGGCAGAAGAGGAAGATGCTGAGCGAGAAGGTTAAAGATGTAGTTCCTCCGATCATGGCCAAGCAACAGACTCTTGAGCGGCCTTGACAAAGAATGAGGAGATGAAAGAGCTTGTGAAGATAATGGGCAAAATCGATGTGCTCAGAGGATGATTGTCTCTTTATTTGCGGTGTATGTAGCACTCATGATGTATTCGATTAGCTACGACATGAGCACTTTCTGAAACTAGTAATGAATGAAACACATGTAGCAGTGGGCGTAGTGTTGTGAACATCTAATGATTTCTATTAACGGAAATCAGGGGGTATCCCCTTTTGCTCATATAAATAAATAGATAGCAGAGGCCCTGTCGGGTCAGCTTTGTTCTCATTAGAAGACGTCGAGCAAATTGTAGTCCAACAGCAAACTATGTCATCAAATTCAAGTTTCACAGCCAAATATGAGTACAACTAAACAACAATGTCATCATGTTTTAGTTGTCATACAATCACCAAACACAAATTAGCATACATAACAAGTGATGTTCTCACAGCAAAATACTAAACAACATGTTCATCATGTTTCAGTTGTCATAGCAAACACAATTTCACATAGTAGATAAAAAATGTCTTCTGACAGGCAAATACGACAAAAGCAATGTAATCATCATCCGCAGCAGCAGCGTCAACATTTTCACCATGTGTATCAGTCTGAATTGTAATTCCCCATGGTGTCATCTTCTTCTTCGTCCTCAACGTCCTCGAACGTTGGCTTCTTCTTGATCAACTCTTGTATGTCCACAACACGACAGGCAATCTTTTCGCCGGTGTCATTGACGTGATGGTTCTCAAAGATATTAGGAACATCTGTGTTATCTTGTACATCAGGAGCAGTGTAAGCATCATCTTATTGTGCAACTTCATTAAACGAATTCCTCTACTCAAACCTTTGCAATACTCTCCAGTCATCGCTACGTGCAAATGTGTCTTCCAAGAAAAATATCTGTGTTGCTTGCTTTGCCAAAATAAAAGGCTCGTTGGTCTGGTACGCTGCCTTGACATTGATGGATTTGTAATAATCATCAGCTTTGAGTTTTGCGATCCTGGAAAATAGGTTATACCAACGACAAAGACTGTGAGAACCACACACGATTATCCTCAAATCGAGATATCTGCGAATCGAACAATGTACATTATGCTAGCATACATTTCATTGTCTCTTTTCATACGTATCCGTGCTCATGATGGCACTGTTTTGTGTCTTCCTGCCTTCGTCTCGTGCAAGGGTGTTGTAGCGCACATCTCCAATAACGTAAGATTCATAATGTCTTACCCGAGTATCAGGACCCATTGCTAGTGAGTAAAGGCATCATCAACTGCCTGCCCATCCTCCCGCATCTTCTTAACCTATGGTTAGAAAATAGACAAGCTGATCATCTTATGTACTCAATATATTAAAAAAACTGACAGTGCACTTCAAAAGCTTACATGGGTCTTGAACCATTTCGCAAATCCTGCCATAACCAGTTTGTCAATGTTTCTTGGATTTTGCGGCAGTAACTCCTCTTTGTACATGCTGCACAACATAGTGATCGCGTCAAACATCTAAATATATAAGAATGTGCTGCAAGTTTAGTAGATTACGATGTATAAGCTACAGTACTGCACTTACTTGATATAAGGTAGTATCTCAGGACAGTTATTCAACACATACCAAACCATTTTGTCGAAATCTTTAGGTTTTTCCTCTTGTCGACTCTTCCCTGTAATTCGAACAGAATAATCGAAAACATTGAGCCCGGGATTGTCTTCACCCACCTCTTTGCTAAGCTGATCAACTGTTTCAATGTATTTTGAGCAGAATGTCAACGCTTCTGTAGCAATGTAGGCCTCTGCAATGGAACCCTCGGGTCTAGCTCTGTTCCTAACATAGCCCTTGAAAGTGCCTAGCCGCCTTTCAATAGGGTACATGCAGCCATACTATACTGGACCTCTAAGTAGTGCCTCATCAGGTAGATGAACAGCCAAATGCACCATCACATCAAAGAAGGCTGGAGGATATATCTTCTCAAGGTCGCATAGGATAGTTGGTACCTTGTCTCTAAGACGCTCCAAAGCATCTATCCTGATATTTACACTGCAGAGTTCCTTGAAGAATTGTCCCAACTCTGCAACTGCTCTATATAAGTCAGGGCGGCCCAATCCTCTAAGGATAACAGGTAAAACCCTTTGAAGTAGGACGTGGCAGTCATGAGTTTTCAATCCTTGTACCTTGTTTACATCTACACTGACTCTCCTTTCAGGGTTGGAAGCAAATCCATGTGGGAATCTCACGTGTGAGGACCTCTGAATTCTTTTCTTTTTACCTTGTCCAAGACGTACACAGTTGGTGCCATATCCCGTGGTTTACCTTCATCTTGCACCTGCAAATCCTTTCTGATACACAGGTGTGTCAAATCAATCCTAGATTTTAAGGTATCTTTTGTCTTGCCTTCAATGTTAAGAAGTGTGCCGATAATGTTGTCACATATATTTTTCTCGATGTGCATCACATCAAGATTATGCCGCAGATCCAAATCTTTCCAATACTCCAAGTCCCACAAAGTGGACCTGCGAGTAAACAATAATCTCTCTTCTACCATGCCACGCTTCCTTTTCCCGCTACCATTACCAGGATGGTTTCCTGGTGTCTAATTCCACTTGCAACTCATCGGCAGTGAGCCTCTTTGGCGCATCACAGTTTTCATGCTTTGCATTGAACACATGTCTTCGGTATTTTCTAGGATGCGGCTTGTCCTTGGCAAGGAAACAGTGGTGTCCAATGTAACAGATCTTGCTAAGTATTGCGTATGACAACGGATTCCTGTCACAGCGAACACATGCATTGTAACCATGTGTCGTTCGCCCTGACATAGTGCCCAGAGCCTGATAATCATGGATGCACCAAATTACAACAGCACGCAGAAAGAAATCAGCTGGTGGGCTGCTATATAGGTCTCGAGTGAGAACACCCTTCCATAGATGTTGAAGTTCCTCCACAAGAGGCTCCATGAACAAATCAAAATCCTTTCCGGGACTTTTTGGACCTGGGATGAGCAAGGCCATCATGTAGTTTGATTCTTTGGTGCAGACATTTGGAGGCATGTTGTAAGGGATAACAAGCACTGGCCACATGCTATATGTGGCGCTCTGGTGGCCAAATGAGTTAAATCCATCTGAAGCTAAGCCAAGTCTAATGTTTCTCGGGTCAGCAGCAAACTCTTTGTGTTTATCACTAAAGCTTTTCCACTCACTACCATGAGATGGATGGCTCATTACATTCTAATCTCTGTACTCCTGGTTCCTAGAATGCCACAGTACATCCTCTCTTGTTTCAACATCATGAAACAACCTCTGCAATCTTGGTGTAATTGGAAAATGTCTCAGAACATTATGAGGAACCCTCTTCACAGCATCGCCATCTTTCCATCTTAATGATTTGCATTTCGGGCATTCACTTAAGTTGGCATAATCCTTCAGAAGAAAGGTGACCATAGCTGAGAATACTGACAACTTATTTCCTGGGGTGATAGCAACGTTGCATTGTTCCAACATGCGGTCCCACCGTTTTTCTTCTGCAGGTGAAAATTCACGGAATGCACGAGCATTCCATAGCATTGTTTCAGTGTTGGTCAAACTCACTGGCTCCGCCACCACCACCTCCTCCTCTTCCACCTGAGCATCAGGCAGATCAAGATGGTGATCTGCTGCTTCCACGTAGTCAATAACATTGACGTTCACAGCTTCACCATGATGAACCCACCTAGTATATGTGACCGACATCCCATACAAGTGTAGATGATTTTGCACAGTTGACTGGGGTCTTGTAACTGAATTCATACAACTGCTACACGGGCAGAGCACATCTGATTTCGGACCACCGTACTCAGCTCTGATAAAGTTCATGAAGTTTTTAACCCCCTCGGCATATGCAACGGAGAATCTTCGAGCAGAAGTTATCCAAGTCCTCTCCATCTGTTAGACATACAAATTAGTTCTTCTACTAGATATTACAGGAAAAACATATATGCTTTTTTATGAAGTCCAAAAAAATAGCTAGGTCGATGTCTAAAGCTATGGCAAGATATTTGGACGAGCAGATCTAAGTAACGAAATATATGTAAAGCTAATTCAGCAAACAAATTTGAGTGCTAAATTATGGTAGGCTGTTTCAGTAGTCAATGAGCCCGAGCACACAGCCATCGAACTATCGAAGGCCATCGCAGCAACAAAGATCGAGTATAAAATGGTGTAGAGCTATTTCACCTAACAGATTGGTGTTGGGGAACGTAGTAATTTCAAAAAAAATCCTACGCACACGCAAGATCATGGTGATGCATAGAAACGAGAGGGGGAGTGTATCTTCATACCCTTGAAGATCGCTAAGCGGAAGCATTTATCAACGCAGTTGATGTGTCGTACGTCTTCACGATCCGACCGATCCAAGTACCGAATGCACGGCACCTCCGAGTTCTGCACACGTTCAGCTCGATGACGTCCTCGCCTTCTCGATCCAGCAAGACGGGCGAAGTAGTAGATGAGTTCCGGCAGCACGACGGCGTGGTGACGGTGTTGGTGAAGAACAACCTCCGTAGGGCTTCGCCTAAGCACTACAGAAACTATGACGGAGGATAAACTAGAGGGGACGGGGTTGCCGGCACACGGCTTGGTGTTTCTTGATGTGTCTTTGGTGCTAGACCTGCCCCTCTATTTATATGTTGAGCCTTGGGGTCGAAACTTGGAGTAAAAGCCTCCACAAAGTCGGTTTCACCCGAAGGCAAGAGTCCTTCTCGGACTCGGGGCGACGCCAGGTTTCGGCGTCTGGACCTGCACGCCGAGACCTGGCGTCGCCTCTGACTCCATAAAACTTCCTTTTGCGCTTTCCAAAACCTTGTGGGCTTTCCCTTTGGCCCAAATAACGTGTTCTCGTACCCAAACATTTTGGGAAACATTGGAACCCCTTAGGTGAATTCGGAACCCTTACGGAGATCAAACACTATTATCCCATATATCAAATTTTATCTCCGGACCATTAGGAGTTCCTCGTCATGTCCATGATCTCATCCGGGACTCCGAACAACATTCGGTTACCAACATGCATAACTCATATAATACTATATCATCAACGAAACGTTAAGCGTGCGGACCCTACAGGTTCGAGAACTATGTAGACATGACCAAGACACGTTTCCAGTCAATAACCAATAGCGAGACCTAGATGCCCATATTGGCTCCCACATATTCTACGAAGATCTTTATCGGTCAAACCGCATAACAACATACGTTGTTCCCTTTGTCATCGGTATGTTACTTACCCGAGATTCGATCATCGATATCCAATACCTAGTCCAATCTCGTTACCGGCAAGTCTCTTTACTCGTTACGTAATGCATCATCTCGTAACTAACTCATTAGTCACATTGCTTGCAAGGCTTATAGTGATGTGCATTATCGAGAGGGCCCAGAGATACCTCTCCGACAATCGGAGTGACAAAACCTAATCTCGAAATACGCCAACCCAACATGTACCTTTGGAGACACCTGTAGTACTCCTTTATAATCACCCAGTTACATTGTGACATTTGGTAGCACCCAAAGTGTTCCTCCGGTAAACGGGAGTTGCATAATCTCATAGTTACAGGAACATGTATAAGTTATGAAGAAAGCAATAGCAACATACTAAACGATCAAGTGCTAGGCTAACATAATGGGTCATGTCAATCACATCATTCTCCTAATGATGTGATCCCATTAATCAAATGACAACTCTTTTGTCCATGGCTAGGAAACATAACCATCTTTGATAAACGAGCTAGTCAAGTACAGGCATACTGGTGACACTATGTTTGTCTATGTATTCACACATGTATTATGTTTCCGGTTAATACAACTCTAGCATGAATAATAAACATTTATCATGATATAAGTAAATAAATAATAACTTTATTATTGCCTCTAGGGCATATTTCCTTCAGTCTCCCACTTGCACTAGAGTCAATAATCTAGTTCACATCACCATGTGATTTAACACCAATATTCACATCTGTATGTGATTAACACCCATAGTTCACATCGTCATGTGACCAACACCCAAAGTGTTTACTAAGGCGTGATCATGTTTTGATCGTGAGAGAAGCTTAGTCAACGGGTCTGTCAAATTCTGAGCCGTATGTATTTTGCAAATATTCTATGTCTACAATGCTCTGCACGGAGCTACTCTAGCTAATTGCTCCCACTTTCAATATGTATCCAGATTGAGACTTAGAGTCATCTGGATCGGTGTAAAAGCTTGCATCGTTGTAACTTTTTACGACGGGCTCTTTTATCACCTCCATAATCGAGAAACATCTCCTTAGTCCTTATTAAGGATATTCTTGACCGTTGTCCAGTGATCTACTCTTAGATCAAAATTGTATTCCTTTGTCAAACTCGGTGCAAGGCATACAATAGGTATGGTTCATAGCATAGCATACCTTATAGAACCTATGACTGAGGCATAGGGAATGACTTTTCATGCTCTTTCTATTTTCTGCCATGGTCGGGTCTTGAGTCTTACTCAACTTCACACCTTTGCATCACAGGCAAGAACTCCTTCTTTGACTGTTCCATCTTGAACTAATTCAAAAAATTTATCAAGGTATGTACTCATTGAAAAAAAATCTTATCAAGCGTCTTGATCTGTCTATATAGATCTTGATGCTCAATGTGTAAGCAGCTTCACCGAGGTCTTGCTTTGAAAAAATCCTTTCAAAACACTCCTTTATGCTTTGCAGAATAATTCTACATTATTTCCGATCAATAATATGTCATTCACATATACTTATTAGAAATGCTGTAGTGCTCCCGCTCACTTTCTTGTAAATACAGGCTTCTCCAAAAGTCTGTATAAAACCATATACTTTGATCAACTCATCAAAGCGTATATTCCAACTCCGAGATGCTTGCACCAGTCCATAGATGGATCGCTGGAGCTTGCACACTTTGTTAGCACCTTTTGGACCAACAAAACCTTCTGGTTGCATCATATACAACTCTTTTTCTAGAAATCCATTCAAGAATGCAGTTTTGACATCCATTTGCCAAATTTCATAATCATGAAATGTAGCAATAGCTAACATGATTCGGGCAGACTTAAGCATTGCTACGGGTGAGAAAGTCTCTTCGTAGTCAACCCCTTGAACTTGTCGAAAACCTTTTGCAACAAGTCAAGCTTTATAGACAGTTACATTACCATCAGCGTCAGTCTTCTTCTTAAAGATCCATTTATTCTCAATGGCTTGCCGATCATTGGGCAAGTCAACCAAAGTCCATACTTTGTTTTCATACATGGATCCCATCTCAGATTTCATGGCCTCTAGCCATTTTGCGGAATCTGGGCTCATCATCGCTTCCTCATAGTTCGTAGGTTCATCATGGTCAAGTAACATGACTTCCATAATAGGATTACTATACCACTCTGGTGCGGATCTTACTCTGGTAGACCTACGAGGTTCAGTAGAAACTTGATCTGAAGTTTCATGATCAATATCATTAGCTTCCTCACTGATTGGTGTAGTTGTCACAAGAACCGGTTCTTGTGATGAACTACTTTCCAATAAGGGAGTAGATACAGTTATCTCATCAAGTTATACTTTCCTCCCACTCACTTCTTTCGAGAGAAACTCCTTCTCTAGAAAGGATCCGATTTTAGCAACGAAAATCTTGCCTTCAGATCTGTGAAAGAAGGTGTACCCAATAGTTTCTTTTGGGTATCCTATGAAGACACATTTCTCCGATTTGGGTTCGAGCTTATCTGGTTGAAGTTTCTTCACATAAGCATCGCAGCCCCAATCTTTAAGAAACGACAACTTTGGTTTCTTGCCAAACCACAGTTCATAAGGTGTCGTCTCAACGGATTTTGATGGTGCCCTATTTAACGTGAATGCGGCCGTCTCTAAAGCATAACCCCAAAACGATAGCGGTAAATCAGTAAGAGACATCATAGATCGCACCATATCCAATAAAGTGCGGTTACGACGTTCGGACACACCATAACGTTGTGGTGTTCCAGGTGGCGTGAGCTGTGAAACTATTTCACATTGTTTTAATTGAAGACCAAACTCGTAACTCAAATATTCGTCTCCGCGATCAGATCGCAGAAACTTTATTTTCTTGTTACGATGATTTTTCCACTTCACTCTGAAATTCTTTGAACCTTTCAACTATTTCAGACTTATGTTTCATCAAGTAGATATACCCATATCTGCTCAAATCATCTTGTGAATGTCAGAAAATAATGATACTTGCCACGAGCATCAATACTCATTGGTCTGCATACATCAGTATGTATTATTTCCAACAAGTTTGTTGCTCGTTCCATTGTTCCAAAGAATAGAGTTTTAGCCATCCTGCCCAAAAGGCACGGTTCGCAAGCATCAAATGATTCATAACCAAGTGATTCGGAAAATCCATCTTTATGGAGTTTCTTCATGCACTTTACACCGATATGACCCAAATGGCAATGCCACAAATAAGTTGCACTATCATTATTAACTTTGCATCTTTTGGCATCAATATTATGAATATGTGTATCACTACGATCGAGATCCAATAAACTATTTTCATTGGGTGTATGACCATTGAAGGTTTTATTCATGTAAACAGAACAACAATTATTCTCTAACTTTAAATGAATAACCGTATTGCAATAAACATGATCAAATCATATTCATGCTCAACGCAAACGCTAAATAACATTTATTTAGGTTTAACACTTATCCCGAAAGTTTAGGGAGTGTGTGATGATGATCATATCAATCTTGGAACTACTTCCAACACTCATCGTCACTTCCCCTTCAACTAGTCTCTGTTTATTCTGTAACTCCTATTTCGAGTTACTAATCTTAGCAATCGAACAAGTATCAAATACTCAGGGGCTACTATAAACACTAGCAAGGCACATATCAAGAACCTGTATATAAAATATACCTTTGTTCACTTTGCCATCCTTCTTATCCACCAAATGTTCAGGGCATTTCCGCTTCCAGTGACCATTTCCTTTGCAGTGTAAGCACTCAGTTTCAGGCTATGGTCCAGCTTTGGGCTTCTTCGCAGGAGTGACAACTTGCTTGTCTTTCCACTTGAAGTTCCCTTTCTTTCCCTTTGCCCTTTCCTTGAAACTAGTGGTCTTGTCAATCATCAACACTTGATGCTCTTTCTTGATTTCTACCTTCGTCGATTTCAATATCACGAAGAGCTCGGGAATCGTTTTCGTCATCCCTTGCATACTATATTTCATCACGAAGTTCTAGTAACTTAGTGATGGTGACTAGAGAATTCTGTCAATCACTATCTTATCTGGAAGATTAACTCCCACTTGATTCAAGCGATTGAAGTACCCAGACAATCTGAGCACATGCTCACTAGTTGAGCGATTCTCCTCCATCTTTTAGCTATAGAACTTGTTGGAGACTTCATATCTCTCAACTCGGGTATTTGATTGAAATATTAACTTCAACTCCTGGAACATCTCATATGGTCCATGACGTTCAAAACGTCATTGAAGTCCTGATTCTAAACCGTTAAGCATGGTGCACTAAACTATCAAGTAGTCATCATATTGAGCTAGCCAAACGCTCATAACGCCGCAGATCCGCTCCTACAATAGGTCTGTCACCTAGCGGTGCATTAAGGACATAATTCTTCTGTGCAGCAATGAGGATAAACCTCAGATCACGGATCCAATCCGCATCATTGCTACTAACATATTTCAACACAATTTTCTCTAGGAACGTATCAAAATAAACATATGAAAACAACAATGCAAGCTATTGATCTACAACATAATTTGCAAAATACTACCAGGACTAAGTTCATGATAAATTTAAGTTCAATTAATCATATTACTTAAGAACTCCCACTTAGACAGACATCTCTCTAGTCATCTAAGTGATTACGTGATCCAAATCAACTAAACCATGTCCGATCATCACGTGAGATGGAGTAGTTTCAATGGTGAACATCACTATGTTGATCATATCTACTATATGATTCACGCCGACCTTCGGTCTCCGTGTTCGAGGCCATATCAGTATATGCTAGGCTCGTCAAGTATGACTGAGTATTCGCGTGTGCAACTGTTTTGCACCGTTGTATTTGAACGTAGAGCCTATCACACCCGATCATCACGTGGTGTCTCAGCATGAAGAACTTTCGCAACGGTGCATACTCAGGGAGAACACTTCTTGATTATTAGTGAGAGATCATCTTAAAATGCTACCGTCAATCAAAGCAAGATAAGATGCATAAAGGATAAACATCACATGCAATCAATATAAGTGATATGATATGGCCGTCATCATCTTGTGCTTGTGATCTCCATCTTCGAAGCACCATCGTGATCACCATCGTCACCGGCGCGACACCTTGATCTCCATCATAGCATCGTTGTCGTTTACGCCATCTATTGCTTCTACGACTATCGCTACCGCTTAGTGATAAAGTAAAGCAATTACAGAGCGTTGCATTTCATACAATAAAGCGACAACCATATGGCTCTCGCCGATTGCCGATAACCGGTTACAAAACATGATCATCTCATACAATAAAATGTAGCATCACGTCTTGACCATATCACATCACAACATGCCCTACAAAAACAAGTTAGGCGTCCTCTACTTTGTTGTTGCAAATTTTACGTGGCTGCTACGGGCTTAGCAAGAACCGTTCTTACCACGTATCAAAACCACAGCGATAGTTCGTCAAGTTAGTGCTGTTTTAACCTTCGCAAGGACCGGCGTGGCCACACTCGATTCAGCTAAAGTGAGAGAGCAGACACCCGCCAGCCACCTTTAAGCACGATTGGTCGTAATAAAGTGAAACCAGTCTCGCGTAAGCGTATGCGTAATGTCGGTCGGCCGCTTCATCTCACAATACCGCTGAACCAAAGTATGACATCTTTGGTAAGCAATATGACTTGTATCGCCCACAACTCACTTGTGTTCTACTCGTGCATATAACATCAACGCATAAAACCTAGGCTCGGATGCCCTTTGTTGGGGGCGAGTAATTTCAAAAAATCCTACGCACACGCAAGATCATGGTGATGCATAGCAACGAGAGGGGAGTGTATCTTCATACCCTTGAAGATCGCTAAGCGAAGCGTTTATCAACGCGGTTGATGTAGTCGTACGTCTTCACGATCCGACCGATCCAAGTACCGAATGCCCGGCACCTCCGAAGTTACGCACACGTTCAGCTCGATGGCGTCCTCGCCTTCTCGATCCAGCAACACGGGCGAAGTAGTAGATGAGTTCCGCAGCACGACGGCGTGGTAGCGGTGTTGGTGAAGAACAATCTCCGAGGCTTCGCCTAAGCACTACGGAAACTATGACGGACGATAAACTAGAGGGGCGGGGTTGCGGCACACGGCTTGGTGTTTCTTGATGTGTCTTTGGTGCTAGCCCTGCCCTCTATTTATATGTTGAGCCTTGGGGTGAAACTTGGAGTAAAAGCCTCCACAAAGTCGGTTTCACCGAAGGCAAGAGTCCTTCTCGGACTCGGGGCGACGCCAGGTTCGGCGTCTGGACCTGATGCCGTGGACCTGGCGTCGGTCCTCGGACTCTGCAAAACTTCCTTTGCGCTTTCCAAAAACCTTGTGGGCTTTCCCTTTGGCCCAAATAACGTGTTCTCGCATCAAACATTTCGCTAAACATCCGGAACCCCTTAGGTGAATTCTCGAACCCTTAGGAGATCAAACACTATTATCCCATATATCAAATTTTATCTCGGACCATTAGGAGTTCCTCGTCATGTCCATGATCTCATCAGGGACTCGAACAACATTCGTTACCAACATGCATAACTCATATAATACTATATAAATCAATCTAAACGTTAAGCATGCGGACCCTACGGGTTCGAGAACTATGTAGACATGACCGAGACACGTTTCCGGTCATAACCAAATAGCGGGACCTAGATGCCCATATTGGCTCCCACATATTCTACGAAGATCTTTATCGGTCAAACCGCATAACAACATACGTTGTTCCCTTTGTCATCGGTATGTTACTTACCCGAGATTTGATCGTCGGTATCCAATACCTAGTTCAATCTCGTTACCGGCAAGTCTCTTTACTCGTTATGTAATTTATCATCTCGTAACTAACTCATTAGTCACATTGCTTGCAAGGCTTATAGTGATGTGCATTACCGAGAGGGCCCAGAGATACCTCTCCGACAATCGGAGTGACAAAACCTAATCTCGAAATACGCCAACCCAACATGTACCTTTGGAGACACCTGTAGTACTCCTTTATAATCACTCGATTCGTTGTGACGTTTGGTAGCACCAAAGTATTCCTCCGTAAGCGGAGTTGCATAATCTCATAGTTACAGGAACATGTATAAGTTATGAAGAAAGCAATAGCAACATACTAAACGATCAAGTGCTAGGCTAACGTAATGGGTCATGTCAATCACATCATTCTCCTAATGATGTGATCCCATTAATCAAATGACAACTATTTTGTCCATGGCTAGGAAACATAACCATCTTTGATAAACGAGCTAGTCAAGTAGAGGCATACTGGTGACATTATGTTTGTCTATGTATTCACACATGTATTACGTTTCCGGTTAATACAATTCTAGCATGAATAATAAACATTTATCATGATATAAGGAAATAAATAATAACTTTATTATTGCCTCTAGGGCATATTTCCTTCAATTTGCTACTAGACCATGGCAATCTACGTTACAATAAATATATGGCAGGATATTTTAGCAACTAATCAGCCTTGGCATGCCATCTCAGCTAAGCAAATTGAGTGCAGAACAGGGCAAGGAAGCTTCTTAAGCAGAGCATATTGACAGTAAACTACTTCGGCAAACAGTAAGATTAACGGCGTCTATCAGCTAACATTCAGCGCTACACCGACATGAACGGGGCCTTCGTCTAGAATGCGTGTACCGTGGGAGAAGCTGACCGCCGTGCGTCTCCACACGAACGCCACCAGCGGTGGCGGAGCTGACCGTCGTGCACCTCCACAAGAATGCAGCCAGAGGTGGCGGCGCAGCTAGATGACGGCAGTCTATGAGAGCGTACTGTGGGAGCGAGAGGATCACCGTGCATCCCCTCGACGAACCGCGGCGCCGATGTATCGGCGCGGCAGGGAGGGCGGCTTTGGCGGAGCGAATGGAGTGGAGGGGGAACGGGGGGAGGGGGGTTTGAGGAATATTTCGCCGAAGGGCGGTTGAATCAAATTTGGGGGAATTTTTGTGGGGGGGGGGATTTTCATGCGGTGGGTGGGGGGAGTTTGGCGCATGGTCGGTTTCTCCAAGTGCAGTCCCACGTGTCAGTGAAGAGGCAAGCCAAAGCGCGTTCCGTTTGCGTGAGCTGTGTGCAGGACCGAACGTGTGTGGGGTGCAATGCGACCGCGACAAGAGTGATGTGAGTGTACCGCCTTTTTTCCTTTTAAACTAGGTGCTTCGCCCCCTCAAAAAAATGTTGCTTCGCGCTATCCATCGATACTACTACTAGTAATCCGGTAATCCCGACTAAAACGGCGCGGCTGGGTCTTTTTCCCGCACGATATGCTGGGAGGCTGGCTTAGTTGGGTTTTTTAGATTTGTCTCGGTTCAATAAAAAGCAGAGTTGGTGATGATGGTGTGCCTGTCATCCTGCAATATAGGTCATCCAATCTATATCTAACGGATAGGAAGGAAACTATGACAATTTACCCGCACTCCTCTCCACATTTGCAGATAAGGCTTTCCCTCGTTCATCCTTTTCTCCCACAAGATCTTGATCTTCTGTGCAACGCACGGGCATCTTGCTAGTACTCCTAGAATATGTATATTATTGTGAAAGTTCATATACACCGGCCGAGATTAATGCAAACACGGTAGATTTTCATTACATTTCAAACTTTTATAAGACAGAAAAATAAAAGGAACCCGACCCTAAACCTATTCTACGGCGGCGATCGACGTCCTCCATCTGTGATCTCTATGTACGGGGGCGGGGTTCATGACCCGTGAAGTGAAGGTGCGGTCTCCGGCGAGGAAGAGTAGAACACGGGATACGGACCGGCCAGTTGGCACACCATGCCCTGCCGCCTCCCATGCCCTACTCATCCTTGGAGGAGTCCCCGACCTCGGCGGTGCCGTACGTTGGATGGCGACAAGTAGGACGCGTGGCTGATGGTGCTCCCGTTGTCGGCCGCCAGCATGGCCACCGCTTGTGCGGTCGCGTCCGCGTCCGGCTATGCCGCTATTGCGTCGCGAGAGGCGACTTGAGCGAGGGCGGCGACCTCGAGCTTCATCCCCGAAGACAAGCTCTCCCGCAGAGCATTCGCACTTGCGGTCATGGCGGATGTGGTGCCATGTAGGAGGATGATGCGCTATGGTGTGGAGGTTAGCTGGGCGTTGCCGCTTTAAGTAGTGCATTCCGGTGAGGCCAAGCATCCGGGTGCGTCATTAAGTCGCCGGAGTTGGTTCCTCGGGCACCGAGCCTCTTAACGACGACATACGAACGGACGACATGAATGCGGGCAGCTGGCGCCGGCTGGGAACGCACCGCGCGACGGCGCGAGAGACGAGGGCTTTGGTGTGCCAGGGTAGTCAGTTGCGGTCGTGGCAACGTTGGAGATGCCCTTTGCTCAAATGCGATCCTCGCATGTCATTGAAAAAGTAAGACGACCCGGCATGGTCTCAGGTCCAGAGGATGCAGTTGGCCGCGCTACACCACTCCGCGGACGCGTCGCGACGCCCCGTGCATCCTCGATGAGTCGGGTGTTGGGGTGTGTTTGGATTGTGGCCAAAGTGCACCTTACCAAAATTTTGGTCATGACCCAAAGGTTGGTCTTTGTTTGGATGGTTTCCATTTCTTTGGCATGCCAATGAACTCTAGACAACTCTAGTTCATTTTTCTTGCCAATGTCGGCCAAATCATGGGCAACCAATACCTCAACCAAAATTTTGGCTACCCAATGCTTTGATGGGGCAACCTTGGGCACAAACCAAACATACCGTTGGTCGTGCCACAGCACAAACGCCACCCTCGGCACAATGAAACCGACCATGTCTATCGATGATATGAGCGTGTCGCTCACCGCGGTCGCCGTGTCCAGAGGCGGTGCTGGAGTTGCGCCCCGTTGTTGGCCCCAACGACCCACATGAACGGTTGTCGGTGGCGAGGAGGTCGTGGGCCAGCTCCTCCATTCGACTAGTCTGCGCTACGTCGTCCGACGGGTGTGCCCCACATGTCGGTTTCCCTGTTTTCCTGGCCATATTCGAGCGTCAGTGCTCCGCGTTGCGCATTAGGCCTTTCACTATGTAGGCCAAGTGAGACAACTTATTGTTAATTTGAGCCGTTCAAGTGTAATCATGTGGCGTTTTCTTATTTCTCATTCCTCTCCAACCCTCTTCTCCATCGATCATGTCGCCCTCCAGTCCAGTCCATCCTCCCGCATGCCTCATTTGAACATTCCGCCAAGTATCATTCGCATGTACCCACCCTAGTCCTCTTTCAATAGATCTCCGGACCCCGAGATGAAATCGATAGGGAACGAGTGGGGGCACGTGATACCTAAGGTGGATTCAAAATTTTGAACCGGTGATCATAGCATCCGCAAATCATATATAAAGGGTATTCAATGTTTGTTTCGTTTTTGAACGTACAATATACTCCCTCCTATCCTTTCTACCTTACATATAAGTTTTATGTGTAGTCAAAGTATCTCTACTATGATAAAAAATGTATCAACATTCAACAACGCCCAATCAATATTGTTAGATTCGTACATACTCCTAGATTTGTACTCGAGATGGTTCCAATTTGACTATTGACAAGATTAATAGTACTCCTTTCACATAGGTGAGTAAGTCATCTTAGGCTGTGCACCGTGACCAAGGAGGAGGGGAAAACGAGAGACATTAATGTTTATTTGCTAATTAATAGTATTGCATGCAATGAACTAACCACTGCATGCCATGTTTGATAGTCTCATGTCATTAAAACCATGCACACCCTCATCTCTTATTGGTTCATATGTCAAGAAATAAGAAACGAGGTAGAAGTTAATGCACCGCGCCTACGTGTTTTGGGATTATTTGGTTTTTGTAAGATGACTTGCACACCTAGACGGAGGGACTACATGAGATGTATAATGTGAAAATTATATCATTGGAAACTCCTTTCACATACGAAATTGACCATATGCTTTATGTAAGTTGCATGTCATATATTATTACTCTAACATTTGGTCAAAGTTAGCCTCGAAAAATGCATTAGACCCTGTATGCTTTGTGTAAGTTGCATGTCATAGATTATTACTCTAACATTTGTGTAAGTTGCATGTCATATATTATTACTCTAACATTTGGTCAAAGTAGTATAGTGGAAGTGGATCCTCGACGTAGGTATCCTGCCTTACCCTCCCTTTGGTCACTTCTTGGCGGACCCCATGGTTGCTAGGCCCCGCATGTCGCTTACTCAATGGGTTCAGCCACGTCCAGGATCCTCATCCGTAGTATACTCCCTCTATTTTTATTTACTCGCATAAAACGGAGGGAGTAGTGGTATAATAAATGACGCGGGCGGGGGAGGGGGAGGGATGTCGGTTTGCTCTCAACTGCGGTCCCACAAGCGAGCGAAAACGCAAGACGAAGCGTGTTCCATTCGGTGAGCGACGTGGAGGGTCCAGCGTGCCGGGCTGCAAAGCAAATGCGACAAGAGCGATGTACAGTCAAAACCGATTGACCGGTCGTCACCGGAACCACTATTCACACCAGAACCTTCGCTGCTCGGCCTACGCCAGCCACTGCCCTAAAACCACACCAAATCTCCAGCCCATTCCCCAACCTTTCGATCCCCTAGCCCGCATCAAGCGTCCCCTAGTTCGCCGAAAAGCCATGGTGCGCCGCAAGATCACATACTACAAGATGCTGACGTTGGAGCGCCGCGCAGAAATCGCGGCGGCGGTCGGCGCCACAGACCTCCGTTCCCAAGCTCGCTTTGCGGCGGGCCAATCCTCGAGTTCTCTGGAGCCAAGCTACGAGGAGGAGGAAGCTGATCCAATGTTCACTGCGGAGGTCGCGGCGCAGAAGGCCCCCGATGGGTATGAGACGATGGACGTCGACTTCATGCCGGCGTCCGAGTCCCCCATGGTGCAGGCGGACCAGCGGTTCAACATGGCGATACTAAAGGAGGACCGGGAGGTAGAGGCTCAACTCGATGCAGAGCGCGCGCATGCCACTGCCATCGAGGCTCTCCTGCAGCGGATGTCGTGGATGTGAACCGGGCGGCGGAGGCTCAACTTGAGGCGGAGTGCGCGGATGCCGCTGCCATCGAGGCCCTGCTGCAGGCGGAACCGGACGTCCTGGACATGAACCGGGCAGCAGAGGCTCGACTCGACGCAGAGCGCGCGAATGCCGCTCTCATCGACGCCCTCTTGCGGGCGGAACCAAAAGTCCTGGACTTGAACCGGGCGGCGGAGGCTCGACTCGATGCGGAGCACGCGGATGCCGCTCTCATTGACGCCCTCCTGCAGGCGGAACCGGAAGTCCTGGACTTGAACCGGGCGGCGGAGGCTCGACTCGACGCGGAGCGCGCGGATGCCGCTGCCATTGAGGCCCTCCTGCAGGCGGAGCCGGACGTCCTCGACTTGAACCGGGCTGTGCTCTTGTCCGTGCAGAGCGCCCGCACGCTCCGCTTGAACGAGTAGCTGGAGGCCGAGGACAACCACGGTGCAGAGACACACGTCGGCAGCGACGGCTGGTTCGCGCCGGCAGCCAAAGACGACGAGGCCGTCTCTTTCCGCGAGCAGTGATAGTTTTTATTTATGTTGTTGTTTTTATTATTATGGATCTTTTGCTGTGTAAAAACATACTATTTGTTATGCAAGTCGCCTGACTTGGGTCAGTCTACCATTTCAGGCGGTTGGATGAATATCCTACGTCTCCTAACCCTTCTTTCCTTCTTCCTCACCTCTTCTTCTTCCCTAACAGACCACTGCATGGGCCGTACGGATACTCCGAGGTGATAAACATACTCTATGAACGAAAATTATGTGTCAGCGATAGGATGGCTAAGTTTGGTTTGTTCACATGCAACAACACGTGTCAGTGAGGGTGCGTTCCTTGGTTGCGTTTGCGGCGTGCAGGAGCGACTGTGTGAGGGTGTGGTGCGACCGCGGCGTGCAGGAGCGACCGTGTGAGGGTGCGGTGCGACCGCGATAGCCGTGCGCAAGTGTACCTCCTCATTTTGAAAACTTTAGGCAAGCTTGGCAAAAATGTGTGGCGAAGTTTGGCAATGCAAGGCCTAGACCCAAACAGGATAAGTACGTACGTACTAGGAGTACTAGTGTTAAAAAAGAAAGGCGGGGTTTTCCTTCGATACAAATCCTCGTTTCACGTGTCAATTAATGCGTATTTTTTCTCGAAAGACCAAAGAGCTAACCATCTCACTCCTCATCGCTTGATTAATGCAGCGCCATGCAAACGAACCTTCTCACTTCCGCATGCATGCAGGGGATATTAATGTCCTTGGTTGCTAACCCCATCAATTTTGCCTCGATTACTGTTAGTGGCCCTTTGCAAATTGTCATTTTGATATACTGGCTTTGTGTACAAAAAAATGGAGGTAGTAACTATATTTGAATTCCTTGCCCACTGCGGTGACGTCGATGACTTTTCTTTTGTGGTTTGGCGAAGTGCGTTCGATGGAGAACACCATTGAGGGAGACCACGGTAAGTCATTCGCAAGTGCCGCCTGCAAGCCGAGACAACCGCCTTATTTGCATCCAGGAAGTCCTTTACTAGTACTACTACTAGGAGTACTAGTGCGGTGAGATGGTTTCTCGAAGAAGACGATGGAGAAGCGGAGTCAGCGAAGAGTGAAATGATAGTTGCTTCGTCCGTGCTTTGTGATTTGACGCCTCACTGCTTTGTGATTTGTGATAGAAGGGACAGGGGAGTAGACTCTGTGCTCTATACTGTACTACTCCTACATGCATCCAAGCATGGGAGAAAGAGGAGAGACGTTGCATTTTTCTATTCCTTCAATCAATCAATCAGGGAGCTTCGGTTCCATCTTTTTGGCTTTGGCAACACCGTCCACAATGGTTCCCACGATGCCAAAAGCTATTTTCACATTTGGCTACACATTGTGGATGCCCTTAACCATACCACTTGGTTTTGCTCCTGTGTGCTATCTATACAAATCTCAATTATATTGATCTAAAAAATTATAGAATCAAAGATTAGTAAAAAGGAGGTGATTTTGCCGCGCGGATGGCGGGGGAGGTTTCTTATTTTCGGAGGACGTTGTCCTGGTGGTTTGCTAACATGCGGTCCCACGTGTCTATGCTTTACCAAGCTGATCCGCGTCCCACATGAGGCAGAACAACGGCAGAAGCAACACGTGGTTAAGTTGAAGAAGATGAGGGAGAAGCGGATTCAGCAGCAAGTGAAATGATGGTTGCTTCATCCCTCCAACTTCTTTTTTTAGCATTATTACTTCATCCCTCCACCTTAACTGCGGGAAAGGTGCAGCTTTGTGATTTGACGCCCCATTGCTCATTACTACACCGGCTCCATAACTGGGGTGCTTCACCCCGGCTGGTCTGCACTGTATTCCGGTATGGCACGTGGACCCGGTAGCTTGATGTCCCACATGTCGGCGAAAGGGACTAGAAGATTTATGAAAGCGAGCGCTCCACTCTTGCGACGGAGGAGTAGATGACACGACAGCCCAGTGAACTGTCACTTGTACTGTATAGTACTATAGTTTTGCTGTTTCGCACAATCCATCGATTCAAACCCGATTAAACAGGAAAGGGCGGGATTTTCCCCCGCGGTAGATGATACTGGCCATACATTTCAAAGGCAATTTTCATGTATGCAAACTGAATAATTATAAGTAACAATATGATATCTAGTAAAACTAAAAACACATATGATTTATTGTGTTAGAGTGTAGTAGTAGTGTTGTATTGCATAGTTGTTAGATGTAACATGCGAGAACATGTAGAGATGTAGTTTTGGAGGGCCTACAGAGAGAAAAGCGTAATACGGTCACCGAACTTCAGAATAAGCTGATTACGGTCACTATATATGTTTTGCGGTGATTATCCGTCACTTGCTCACAGCTCAAGATCGGATTGCACTCGCTGACCGCCAAATAGTCTGCGTGGCGCCATGTTGACTAGTTAAATTGACCACGTTCCTTGTGGGTCCCACCTGTCGATTCAAGATAGGAAAAGGTCAAATAAACACAAATTTACGCAGCGCGACAAGGCTCCAACCCGCGCGCTGGAATCACTGGTTGTGTATGTGTGCTGCTGGGCCTAATGTGTGCGCATGCACGTAGGTTGAGCACTTGAGCGTGAGAGTGTGTGTTGGTCGTGTGGTGTACTGGTGTGTGCATGCATGCGTGCGTCTGTGCGTGTGAGTGTTGCATGTGTGCGTGGTTGCGTGTGTATGTGTGAGTGTTGCGTGCGTGCGTGGGTGCATGTGTTTGTGTGAGTGTTGCGTGGATGGAGTTTGTGTGCATGCGTGCGTGTGTGTATAATCACCACACCAGCTCATGTGTGTTAAAACAGACAGCTTAGCATACCAATACAAGGCCACCTTGTCCGTTGTGCCCGCGGTCATGACTTCGCACCACCGTCAAAATACTTTTTTGTCGTTTGTTTTCATTCTTACTAGCAAGATGCCCGTGCGTTGCACGTAACATCAAGATGCATTTGTATGACTTGTTTATCTTGTGAGAGAAAAGGATGAACGAGGGAAGGCCTTATTTGCAAATGTGGAGAGGTGTGTGGGTACCTTTTTGCAAAATTGCCATAGTTTCTTTCCTATCCGTCAGATATAAATCGAACGGCCTATATTGCAGGATGGCAGGCACACCATCATCACTAACTCTGTTTTTTATAAGAGTGTATTTTATGTATTTTATAATAGTGTAGATGTAGAGTAGATACAAGTCGACAGGTGGGCACGATGTTAGTGAGATAATGTGATGCAACACTAGAGGTGCCATGTGGAGCGTTCAACTGGTCAACTAGTCATGTCATGAGCAAATACAAAGTTGTACGGTGAGCCCGTGACTGTATAATAACCACTAAACGTAAACGGTGACCATAATGAGTGGATTATGAAGTCCAATGTATGTATCGTGCTTTCGCTTCAAATACAATGATCGTCATTGCATATATCGTGAGAGAAAGATGAAACACGCGTGAATTTTCTGGGGGCTTACTTTTAGAGGACCTGGAGATAGTTTTGTGTGCATACGTGAAAGGGGCGTACAGGGGGGTATGCGATGGAGAGAGAGATGCTCTTCGTTTCTCTTTATTATGACTAACTTTGTATATAGTAAAATATACAAATTCACAAAGTCTTGGAATAAATATCATTGTGGCCACAATGCAATGCAAATTAGCGTTTGTACTCCTCCATATAACTTTGTAATGTTGTATATATGTAGAAACTCTAAAATAATTTTTTGGCCACACTTTATTCAAAAGGAATGTTGTATGCGAAATAAACATGAAGAGAGGGCTTTTTAGATCAATGGGGTACGTGATGTAACATGTGTGAATGTGTAGTTGATGCATTTGGCGGGGCCTAGAGAGGTATGTGTGTGTATTACGTATTCAAGAGAGGCATGGATAGAGGGGTCGACGGGAGGGGGGGAGGGGGAGAGATAGCACGAGAAATGAGGGTGGTCTATATATAGAGAGAGAGAGAGACGAATATGACGTCACGACAAGAGATTCCATTCCCTTGAGTGTGTATATGCAAGGGGGGAGGGAATAGAGGCACCAGGAGAAATTTTCTGTGTGTGTGGTGTTTGTGTTGGTATGTGTGGGTGTGAGAAGATAATGAGACGTGGGAGCAGAGGGTGTGTCACCGCGTGAGGTCCGGTGGGTCGAGGTGAGGCCCTTCGTTCGGTTCCATCCTGCGCCACATTGGTCTGCCCATGACACATTTAGGAAGACCCATGGATGACTAGTCATACAAGACGAAGATAGCAGAATTGTGAAGGACTTTGTGTCCACTGACAAAGCCGGCTAGGATTTGTAACCCTAGGTTCTCGGACTAAGGTAACCCCTTTATCTCTGATATTACTATTCATCCAACCTAACTTTAAGGGGCATCCTACAGAATGCTCTGCTAGAATCATACTCATCGATTAGGAAGAGAGGTGTGAGATAATGCATGAGAGACAGGCGTAAAGATAATGTGCGTACATGAGACACGTAAGCAGGTCCATGTATATAGAAAGGGTTGATGAGGATTGTGCATGTGTATGTTTGCGAGAGGAAGAGTGCTTGTGATAAAGGTTAGTGAAAACAGTTGTAAATGGTTACGAGAGGGAGGGAGGGTTATATCTAGAGAATGTGTGCGAGAAAGACACCTCGGGAGAGAGTGTGTGAGCATGTGTGAGAGACCACCAATGGAGAGTGAAACTACACGTAAAAGACTGCTCTACACATTGATTAAAGATATAAATTGTATCCAAATATTAGGATGGGATCATGATATTTGCAATTCGCGTAAGGAGCGGTCATTGATCCATCAGACATCTAGATTCTATCGAATTTGAGCATGTCTATGTTATTATTCGACACAATTGATCCACATAGTTAGTATTTTGAACTCCTGCATAATGCATCGCTTTAGCAATCGAATATAAACGTGAGTATAGTTCATGTTGTGTGTGTAAAGCACATTATACATATGAAAGTTACACAATGGACATTTATAAATAGCTACCTATGAACTAGCATACATTTGAATTCAACCTAAGGTGGTTTAAAAAATCGAATTCAACATGAAGTCCATTCAATTATTTGAATTTGATATCATGGCATTTGTAAACCATACCTAAACTATGGGGGTACCAATCTTTGCTCTGATTTTGTACATAATAGCATATGTAGTCGTGTACAAAATAGATTCAAATTTAGCTCCTCCATTCCAAAATAATCGTAGTTATAGGATTTTCAAGTGTCAAAATTTCAAAAGGAAGCGGATAATTTAATGAGGTTTTCAAACATACAAGGTCAAATATAACATTGTCTATTTAGGTTAATCCTCATAGTTCAAGAGTACTCTAAACGTGAATGCTTGTGTTTCAAAATTTCGAACGAAGCGCCAAAAGAGCCTCTACTCGCCCGAAACTCCGTTAGACCAATGTTTGGTAGTACAAGGAAATTACTTTTCTAATAACTCTGACCTGTGAAACCTACCGGCCCGACGTCCAAAGGTCTAAACCGGGGTAGGTTTGTAGCTTCATCTAGACGCCACGCAACCGCCTCCGAAAAACATTCATACACAATGGCCGCCTAAGCACACATGCTGCGCCCAAATCGCCCCACCCACTATTTGGGACACTGGGATTACCATCCTACCCCGACCCGCAGAGGTCCGAATTTAAGAGGGGGCAAAGTTTGTACTTTCCCAAATTTCAAACAAGCGCCCCATCTTCTGCTCAAAAAGCCAAAACAAGCGTGTCCCTGCATCAAACATGGTTCCCCCACCCGTCCGATTCCCCATTCGTACTCCGTGGGCGCCAAAACTACCTCTCCACCAGCCGCGAAACCCGGCGTCCTCCGTCCGCCACCCCATCCCACCCATCAACCGCCGCCCTCCTCCATCACGCCGGAGCCAATACCCCGACGTCGTCGTCCACCGCAACCTCAACCGCAACACCCTCCACGGCTAGTAGTTGAAGCCAAGGCCGAGCCGTCCGTACCCGAGCCAGTTCAACCACGACGTCCTGCACCTCACCGTTGCCGCTCCAACTTCGCCACCCTCCACCGCACCGGAGCTGTTCCTGCTATGCTGTCCTTCGCCGCCTTGGATCTGCTTCCCCTCCGCTGACATACATCCACGGCAACACAGTCAACAATTTGGCCATGGGTTCGTCCAAGCCTGCACCCTCCAGAATCGGTTTCCTCGGTAAAAACAAGAAGATCGGCGCGACATGTGGAGGTGACCACACCGGCAACCGAAGAAGGTACTCCTCTTCCCTTATTCGTGCAAATCTTACGTCTCTGCTTGCACGGTATTCATCCCACATAAGACACTAGTTGACCGCTTCTTCTTGATACTAGATGTTCCTAGTAACTCGCGATGCACAAGGTTTCTCCTCATATACTATTTCACCTTAGCTAGAGGTCCGTCGCCCCCTGAATTTCAATTTCTGGCTAGTTGATTCCCAATTAACGGAAGCATTCCCCGGCATAACAGGTGCTAGTACGACTATTACACCGGGGAAGCAGCGCCTTGGTGTTTATCTTAGGGGCGTCTGCGGCCTAGAGCTACTGGCGCCCGATCTGGAGGTCGGCCGGGATTAAAGGGATGGCTTGGGGGCGCTGCCAAGCACGGCGGTGGTGTGAGGTCGATGGGAGGGCGGGGCGGCGGAGGCACGGGTCTGGGCCGGTGGTCGCTGGCGGTTCGAGAAAGATCGTCAACAGTGACTGGCGGGAGGTAGACGAAGGCCATCTGCCCGTTCCTTATAGATCGGACGGTTCATTAAAAAATCAACCGACCTATTTATTTTCAATGATCGTTATCTTAGATATGACCACATGTGGTGGTGTTTGGAGGAGTACCGCATTTCTGTGCTCATATATTACAAAATCATACGGAGTAGAATCTAATTTTGTTTGCCATGCAATGTTGTAGAGCTATCATATGTCTCATGTCATTTATTTTTCAGCCACCGCTATATCTGCTACTTTTACAAAGGCACTAGTTACGCACACACTTCACCCATACTCTCACTATTGTGTTTTTATGCAAGGGTATTTTAGAGTCCGCGAAAGCAAAGCAAAAAGAAAAGAGACAAGTCGTGCGACTTTCTCGCTGCTAGGCGCGACACGTTGGCGCTTTAAAGGGTGTAGTGTCACAGATGGAGACGGTAAACGTTGCTCTGGAGTTGATGACCTCGCTCGCAATGAACCACCATCCCAGGTGCTTGCTTTAACTTCGTGGTGTCATATGTGGTTGCATGTTCCATATGCTGTCTAGCTTGTATTCGAAAGGCCGAAGTCGGTCTTTATTAAGATAAGCAAAGATATTTTTTACATGAACCACCATCCCATGAGCACCAGAAGACAAATAGCTAGTCAGGGCACTGGTCGAGCCAGTGACAAGCCCAGCAAAGATAGGCATCACCTGGAAGCCAACTAAAAAGCCGCGATGGTGGCGAAGCAGCCCGCCTCCCACTAGGCTCTCAGGTCCTAGATGATCGTTCACCACTCCAGCCGGATGTCTAGCTTGTATTGCTTCCAATTTGGTTAAATTGCATCTATTTAGCTTACACATTATACCTTTGAATATGACATGCCTTTCTGTTTTTGGTACATACTAGTACATCTGTGTATTAACCATGTTCTTACATCAAACTAATGTTCTTGTGTATCCCTCATCAATCACTTATGACGAGGCAGGCAGGCAAGGGACTACTCCTCATTTAAAGAATGCAGCGTCGGCCTCCGACATGATTCTCAAGAAATGTAAATGCTAGATGAAGATAGTGAACGTAGCTCAGTAGTTGATTACAGCATTTCCCTACACTAGCATTGCAGTGCTTGCTCTAACTTGGCAGCGTGATATGTGGTTGCATGTTGCATATGGTGTCTAGATTGTAATTCTTCCAATCTGTTAAACTGCATGTGCTAGTCTCGCTTAGCTTATACTCATGTAAATGTGACATTATACTGTTAATGTGACATGCCTTCTGTATTTAGTACATAGTACATCTGTCTATTAAGCATGTCCTTACATAAAACTATTGTTTTTTGTATCCCGCATCAATCAATATGACGAGACACCTTTAGTATATGCAGTGCGATATTAGTTGCATCTTTCATATGATTTATAGCATGCGCTGCTTCTAATTTGTTGAAATTCCATTTATGATGGGACGCTTTTAACTTGGCAGTCATATTGGTTGCATCTTTCATGTGGTGTCTAGCTTGCATTGCTTCTTATTTGCTGGAATGGTTTCTGCTTAGTTTACACAAACAGTTGTGAACATGCCATGCCATCCTGTTTTTGTACATATTCCATCCTGGTATCATGTGTTTGCCTTACATCAAAGTAGTGATTGTCAGTATCATGCATGAATGAGTTCTGAAGAGAGAATTTTATTGCTTTTTCTTGTCGGTTTTACTTGACAATTCAAAATCAATAAAGCGGAAGGAAGTTAGCAAGGCAGCGGATAAAGGTGCTCCTTCCAAACGGAGGGCCTCTATAGTTTCTACTCCTCCACACCCCCAAGATGATTTCCAAGACAACACATGCATAGACACTCAACAAAGTTGTGTTTATGACAATCACGTCTCCCCTAGTGCAGCATCACTGGTGCTCCCTCTAACTTGGCACTGTTATATGTGGTTACATGTTATGTGTGATGTATAGCTTGTATTGCTTCTAATTTTGTTGAATTCCATCTGCTTACTTTAACATTATACTTGAATAAGACACGTGTTCCTGTTTCTAGAACATACAATATCTGTCTATCATACCATGTTCTTACATCAAATTACTGTTGTTGTGTAACCTGCAACAATCACTTATCATAAGACACGTTTGACTTCGAAGTGTGATGTAGGTTATATCTCACATTCTTTTCAAGCTTGTACTACTAATTTGTTGAAATGGCACTTATGACGAGACAGTTTTAACTTGGTAGAGTGATATTATTTGCATCTTTCATATGGTGTCTAGCTTTCATTGCTTCTAATTTGTTAAAATGCCTTCTCCTTAGTTTACACATCATAAGCTGTGAATATGCAATGGCACTAATGACGAGAGACCTCTAACATGGTAGTGTGATGTTGTTTGCATCTTGCATATGACTTATTTCTTGTACTGCTTCACATTTGTTTAAACGCCATTTATCTTTGAGACACTGTTAACTTGGCAGAGCGATATTTGTAGCATCTTTCATATGGTGTCTACCTTCCATTGCATTGCTTCTAATTTGGTGAAATGTCTTCTTCTTAGTTTACACATCATAGTTCTGGTTATCTCTTCCGTCCTGTTTTTCATACATATTACATCCTCCTATCATGTGGTTGTCTAACATCAAAGTTTTATTCGTCTGCATCACGCATCAATTTGTTCTGAAGAACTAAATTTTATTCGTTTTTCTTGTCGGCTTGACTTAACATGGCATAGAGAAAGAGGAAGAAACAGAGAATGGCAGGGAATGAGAAGCGGATGAATCCTGCAGATTCTGCTGGTACTGATGGTGCAATAGAAGGTGAAAGTCCAGCGGAAAATTCTACAAACACGGCATCCCATGCTACACAAGCTGCAAAAAAGCCAAACAGAAACAAATAGCTGCCACCAAACAAGCAGAGACAGCCCTAGTTCTTGCAACACCTACCACAGTACTACCAGCTGCACGACATACTGTAAGGCCAATCGAGCTAGCAAAGACGTTCCCAAGCTCCCTTGCCACCGACACTACTTCCCAAGCACTCTTGACACAAGACGAGTTGGCAATATCGATGAACCTTGTGAGCTTCAACAGCAAGAAGGTAGTTCTTTGAGTCAAGTTACTGCTTGCATGCTTCTTTATATGTAGTCTCACAGTTTGATGTACACTAACACTTCCTATGTTTGTTGTTGGACTAGCACCTAGGCGCAAGAGGAAATAAACATCACGGATAATGTTCGATAGGTTAACTAAATCTAGAGGAGGAAGAATGGAGATCCGTTTTGAGGTAGGTTTAAAAAGGCCATGTGATGCTACAGAGTCAGCCAAGTTAGTATCAGAGGCAGCGGTTGCCGTTAGGTGTCATGCACGTATCCTCCCAACATGGATTCAGTACAGGAATGACAAAGACGAAACCCAGTTCAACACCTTCCTCGACCATTTATATATAAGTATGGTTATGTATGGAAACTAGTAATATCGTCTTGCTTTGTCCCATACTTTCTAGGTTGCTGATAATGAGACTCCCATAATTTTCAACAGATGAGGTTCAAGTTGATAGCCAAGATGATGCAAACTGACAAGCTTGCACCCATGTTTTCAAGTCCGCTCATGACAAGATCGGTATAACTTGAGGAAAACTCACTTTGAAGGCAAGGCTAACAGTGAACTTTCCCAAACATCTCCAGTGGAAAATATATCGGATGAAGACTGGAGGGGCCTTGTTAAACACTAGTCTGATCCGAAGTATCAAGTACATTATATATATGTGATCAGATCACATGTTGAAGTCCTATTGACGCATGTGCCACACAAATCTATCTTCTTGTAGGTGAACTGTTCAAAGAACAAGGCCAACCGTACAAAAGTGAAATTCCAACAGACGACAGGATCTCGTAGCTATGTTGCACACTGAGAGGCTCTTGTAATTAGCTGTTGTTTCACTCTTTTCGTTGTACCATATTATCAGATCTATATTGACTTGTTCGAAATGCGAGGAAAGCCCGCAAGGACCAAAAAGTACCGAACCAAATGTTGTGGAAATCTTCAAGGACCTGTCACACCAAGAAGAAGAAGGGCATGACTACACCACCAAAGCCTCTGTTGTAAGTCCTTAATCTTCATGCCTTTTAACTACTACTTACTCTGACTTGTGCCTTGAACTGCATGGTTTGCAGCCAATGTCTATTACTCTTTTTAATTTTATACACAATTGTCTTAGTGTATCATTGCACCTTACAAGGTTTAAAAGGGAGGAGTGATGTTCCTTTGATCTTGACCCGTAATCTAGTTCCGTGCTGGACTTGCCCACACAACGTTACAATTGCCTGTTTGTCTGTTCTCAGTTGTTTTGTGATATGAATGATGTCATACTATGCTTACCGTATTATAAACTTTGTCTCTTTATCCTTAGCCCTCAATACAATGTGAAGAAATAGACAATACATTAGCGATGGTACATGGTCATATGTTTGGAATCTTGTTTTATTATGTACTTTGCAATAAAATACAACTAATATTTTACATGGGTTCACCAGAATAAGTTCCGTATATAGACCAAAGCTATTTTGTTTGGTTTTGTTGCCTCCTTAATATCTTCATGCTCGGTACTACTAATGTAAAACCTCAACTTTTCAAATGAGCTATGGAAAAATGAGGAACCGCCACCTTCTAAAGGTGGCGAGGAAACTATAACCGCAATGTCGCTCTTGCTGCAAAGTGGGTCAATACTGTCCACTAATAAAGGCCAAAAGCATGTTCTGCATAATCTTTGGGTTGGTTGTTAAGGCAATATCGTCCAAACCGCCTCATGATCAAGATATGCAAGCTCAAAGCAATGTTGTATCTGCGCTCGCACACAAGTCCATTCCCTAACAGAGGCCCTTTGTGAAACAAGGAGAAACATTGCTCAATGTCGTCAAGATATGCATGGTTTTGAAACCGACTATCGACATTTGCTATGTTGTTCAGAGCCTAGGGAAATGAAGGCGAGGGTTATGGTGTTCCATCGGACAATACAACATGAAAACGTAATGATCAAAGTCAAATGAACCGAGCTTCAACTTCGGTGGTGCATTTATCTCGCTAGACTGGTAAGTTTTATGCCAACCTTCCTTTTGTTATATAGTTGTAATTTGTTTTGGTGCGATACAAAATTTATTCTTAACGTAGCCACGGTGAAGAAAATAACAAGCCATTTTTGTATAGTGTAGGGTGTTCCCTATATTTGCACTGGTGGCGATCGTTGATGCCGAGTGGATGTAATCTGTGCAATCGCCTTAATAGCCTAGCGTTAGTTTGGGCCTTATTTATTTCCTAGTCTTCTTTTTCCCTGGTTTGCTAGTGGCCGCAACTACCCATGGGCCATATACGGGCCGTAGGATCCATGGGTCTCCTACGGGCCGTAGGATCCATGGGTCTCCTACGGGTCGTCGATAAATGGGCCTGTAATCGGTGGCCTCGGGCCGTTGATAAATGGGCCTGTAATCGGTGGGCCTCGGGCCATCGGATAAATGGGTCTACATGGGCCGTAATCGGGCGTAATTGGTATCGGCCCAGCACGGTAACGGGCCGTTAACAGGCCGTAGGACTGCAAAAGCTTAATTCTGTCACAGGCATAACGGGTCGTTAATGGGCCAGAATATAGGACGGGCTAGCCAGAAACGGACTGACTCTTGCCATGGGCCGAATTTGGCCCATTAGGGTAACAAGCCAGTAACGGGCCGACTCTTGCCATGGGCCGAATTTGGCCCATTTGGGGAACATTCTAGTAACGAGCCGACTCTTGCCATGGGCCGAATTTGGCCCATTAGGGGAACAGGCCAGTAACAGGCCGAAAGTAATCGAGGGCCGAAAAGGAGCCCAAGAACGTATGGGCCGTCAATAGGCCGAAAGCTAACACGGGCTGGAAACGGCCCATGTAAATTACGGGCCATTAACGGGTACAAAGAAAATTATTGTTCATTATGGGCTAGAGTCACCATGGGCCTGTAAAGGGCCGAAAGATACGAAGGCCTCATATGGGCCGAAAGACGTCGTGGGCTATACATGGGCCAAAAGTGAAATGGACTGGTGTTATATTCGACGGGCCACATGACGTTGTTGGGCCGATTTCCTTTAGTGCCTAACGGGCCGTAAAATGGGCTATTTGTGAAGAGACCGTTAACAGGCTTTTCATGGGCCAGCCCGTTAACTTTTGACCAAGTCAAACGGGCCGGCTTTATAAGCTAAATGGGCCAGTGGTGGGCCGTGGCACGTGTCGACATATCATAGGCGCCTATCTGACCCACTAACGAGCTGACACGTGTTTCGTCCGGCCAATAAGAATTTTACACGTGGAAATTTCCCATTGGTCGGGGCTGTTAACGGGTTATCGGATCCAAAACCCGACCCGATAGCTTAACGACGTTCCGTTACAATGGATGCCACATGTCGGTCACCCTTGACGAAAGCACTTCTGTGACGCGCGATTTATCGTCATGGAAGTGGACACTTCCGTGATGATAATTTTGGTAATGTCATGGAACACTTCTACGACAGCACAGGTATGACTATCTTGATTCTGTCATAAATTTGTCATGGACGTACATGCATGACAAAAAACGCGACCTACTGTGACAAACACGTATCATCACGGAAGTGTATTTTTTTGTAGTGCCAGCTTCTCCTTCTCTTTCTTCAGGCCAGCAAAGCTCAACTCCAAAGTCCTCTTATCAGAGCTCATCTTTTCCTTCTCTTTCAGATGATTGAACTTCAAATTCCTAATGGCATTGCCTTGAGAAACATCTAATGAACTTCAACTGATCAACAATTGCCTTCAATTTTTTTAACTCAACATCCTTTTCCATGCTGCTGTCAGCAACATTCAGATCATTTAGTTGTGGCACATTATCCTGGGAATCCAAGAGGTTGTTCACATCTTCAACAAGCTTCTCATAAGTCTCATGCAGCTCTTTTTCTGTTGTGTTAGATCGTGCACAGTAAATGAATGCTCCAGGCATGCCAACTTATTGGTCTGGTTGCTATCCTCATACATAAGCCACAGTTTGTGGAGGGCATTCTGCAGATGATCTGGCCACTCCTCATCTACCCACTGCACTAATCCAAAGTTATTAGATCCCTGCAATACAAAATAAAGTAGTTCAAACATTTTGTCACATGTTACACATTCAGTTAAGTTAAGGGTACAGTTAAGGTGCAGATTCAGTTAGATCAATTAAACTGACAAAATAAAACAACAATTACTGTGAGCATGTTCCCTAACATGAATAGTGACTATGAACAAAAGTCAGTATCTATGAACTTTGAATAGGAACTATGAACAATGAACAGTAAACCCTAGAACATGAACGGTTAACCCTAGAACAGATGAGCTGTACTACACAGGAGAGGTATCAGTTTACAACTAATTTGCTAACTTACTTCTAGGGCACAAGCAATGAACCTCCTCCCAGTGCTTATCCCCTAGAATGCAACACATTTCTTCCCTGGCTTGCCATGCTCGCACATCACCCTCAAATCGTCAGCAGCACCAGTGAACAACGGGTCATCGATTGTTGGTGGGATCTGGGCAACACAAATGTACTGGTTCAAATTGCGCTGAAACCCTAAATCCAAAATGCCCAAATCGAAACCCTAAATGCAGTCCTGGTGGAACCAACTGACCTCAATAGGGGAGTCGTAGGAAGAGATGAACTGCACGTCGGAGTCCTCACTTCTCTGGCCATCGCTCCAAGACACCATGGCGGCCAGCGGCGAGTGGAGACGAGAGGAGGCAGATCAAGGTTGAGAGCGCGAGGGAGAGCAGAGGAGTGAGTGAGTGAGAAGTGGAGTGGGGGCGGCATGAGCGGCCCGACCGACGCGAGCCGACCAAGTCGTCTCGAGCAGATGGCACCATCTGCCGTCCATTATGCCATGTAGGGGGAATGCGGGCCCCAGCTATCGGAAACACAGTCAAACGAAGCAAATCGGTTGATCAGTGCGAATTGCAAAAAGTTTCCTGAATGTGCGGTGTTTTTTGCAAATGATTAGCGCCCTCGTGGTTTTTTGCAAACGATGCCCCAAATGTGGTGGTTTTTTGCAATTCACTCACCAAAAGTCCAAAGGGTGTGCTATAATAGTTGGTACTCTTATGAAGATTTCCTGTATTTGTTTTTGTACCACAGCTTTAGAAGCTCACACTTATGAAATATGTCGGCCGTATGCAAAAGACCCTTGAGTTAAGTCAGCTCCTTGCTAATGTTCCTTCCGTAAGTGACCTGCATCTGGATTTTGCAAGTGAAAAGGTATGAATTAGTCATTTGAATCATATCTATCCATTCTCGCTCTATATATGATGGTATATGCAAAAAAATTAACTTGAGTGGGTCTTCTCCCCCAATTGAGCAGGCACGTAATTTATATGCAACTTGCACTGAGTTCGCTAATTGTTTTTTCTATCCCGGATTTGGGTTCTACCAGAATCCCCGAAGCTGCTTACTCCTGTGCTCAGCAAACTGTAGCATGTGAATCTGGGTCATCTTTCTAAAGGATGTGATTTAGCTTGGACAATGTTTATTCCTGAAGCTACACCATCCCTAAAAGAGCTCTGCATTAGAGTATGGGATCATTGGTGCAAAAAGGTGACACACAAAGAGTTACAGAAGAAATATGGTTTGTTCGAAAAGGCAGAGGTGAAGTGGAAGCCATATGCCCATGATTTCAAGCACAAGAATCTGTCTAAGCTCACCATCTATGGCTTCCAGCCCGACGATAACTTTGTGACCTACATCAGGCGTGTTGTGGAAGCTGCAGTTAATATGGCAGAGATACATCTGCATGACAGGAAGGTGTGTGGGCGTTGTAGTGACCTGGATCCTGCGATCAAGGGCAAGGTTTTTCCATCAAGATATCCATGAACCACTGAGGATAGGAAGCAGACAACTGAGGGTTGGGTTTGACTTCGCGTGTTGTGATTCACTTTCTGTCCTAAATGAAAAATGATGTACTTTGAAAATCACCTATCCTATCATCTTTTACTTGGAAGGAGTTCCTGAACTGCATAATTCTGTAGTTACCAAGTTTGTACTCTTTCTTTCCTTTCAGTTGAGGCTTGTACCTTTAAAATCGCCTGTCCTAATCGTGGAAACATTTATTAAGTTTGTAATATATATTTGCGGCGCCTTTTTATGTTAAAACCAAATGTTCGTGATTAGAGATTACATTGTGACCCATTGTCAATCGACCTATGCTTTCTGAAGATACTATTTTGAACCCTTTCTGAACATGTTCCCCAACGTAATGAGTTGGGAGGCGACAATGGCACGGATTTGGTGCCCGGGGGCTGTGGAGGCAATGTGTTGGGAGACGACAATGACAGAGATTTGTGTCCGTGGGGTTCTGGAGGCTATTGTGAGAAAGATTTGATAGAGAAGCCGCTGAAGGGCGCATAAAAGATTCCAGATATGGGCCTCAATGGTAATACTCATGATTATTATGTCTGGGTGATAGTGCGGCATGACATCCGACAGCCGCTCACTAAGTTTGTAAGCGTCATTCCAGCAAAAATAAGTGGCAGTTGTACCTTGTCGGATATGAGAAAACCGGTGAGATTTTGTAAATTGTGTGGCTTAGTTGGTAACAAGTTCAAGGAGTGTGGGACTGAAATAGATGAGGAGAAAAGCAAGAAATATGGTGATTAGCTTTATGCTGATCCTCCGAACAGGCCACGTCCTGATGTGAGCAGAAGGGAAAGGACAATAGCCTTCCGGGACGTCTTATGCTACCGCTTCTTGGGACATGTTTGGTTGCTCGCATCAAGCCCAACCAGGCACGCACGAAAAGAAAACAGGTTGTTGGTTGCCTGGACTACATTAGATTCTTTGCCTGCACGAACCTTAAAGCACTCCTCACACATGCCTATTTGGAACGGCTGAATTGACCGTTTCCACCGAACCAGACTCGAGCGATGCATGGGAGGGGACCGCAAGGCTGACCTCCTAGGTCCACGGAGATGTCAAAAGCATGCTAGGAGTTGTTTCTATGTTGGTAAGGATTGATACCTAGCGGTGATGGATGGATTGGTAGTATGCTTGATTTGTAGTATGCTAGTATTGAAGGAAATATGCCCTAGAGGCAATAATAAAGTTATTATTTATTTCTTCATATCATGATAAATGTTTATTATTCATGCTAGAATGTATTAACCGGAAACATGATACATGTGTGAATACATAGACAAACATAACGTCACTAGTATGCCTCTACTTGACTAGCTCATTAATCAAAGATGGTTATGTTTCCTAACCATAGACATGTGTTGTCATTTGATTAGTGGGATCACATCATTAGGAGAATGATGTGATTGACATGACCCATTCCGTTAGCCTAGCACTTGATCGTTTAGTATGTTGCTATTGCTTTCTTCATGACTTATACATGTTCCTGTAACTATGAGATTATCCAACTCCCGTTTACCGGAGGAACACTTTGTGTGCTACCAAAGCGTCACAGCGTAATCTGGGTGATTATAAAGGAGCTCTCTGGTGTCTCCGAAGGTACATGTTGGGTTGGCGTATTTCGAGATTAGGTTTTGTCACTCCGATTGTCGGAGAGGTATCTCTGGGCCCTCTCGGTAATGCACATCACTATAAGCCTTGCAAGCAATGTAGCTAATGAGTTAGTTATGGAATGATGCATTACGTAACGAGTAAAGAGATTCTGCGATAGCGAGATTGAACTAGGTATTGGATACCGACGATCGAATCTCGGGCAAGTAACATACCGATGACAAAGGGAACACCGTATGTTGTTATGCGGTTTGACCGATAAAGATCTTCATAGAATATGTAGGAGCCAATATGGGCATCCAGGTTCCGCTATTGGTTTTTGACCGAGAATAGTTCTAGGTCATGTCTACATAGTTCTCGAACCCGTAGGGTCCGCACGCTTAACGTTATGATGATCGTTTTATTATGAGTTTATAAGTTTTGATGTACCAAAGATTGTTCGGAGTCCCGGATGTGATCACGGACATGACGAGGAGTCTCGAAATGGTCAAGACATAAAGATTGATATATTGGACGACTATATTCGGACACCGGAAGTGTTCCGGGTGATTTGGAGAAAATCAGTCTTAGAAGGGTAACCGAACCCCCCGAGAAGTAATGGGCCTTATGGGCTTTAGTGGAGAGAGAGAGAGGGCAGCCAGGATGGGCCGCGCGCCCCCTCCCCCTCTGGTCCGAATTGGACTAGGAGAGGGGGGGCGGCGCCCCCCTCTTTCCCTCTCCCTCTCCCCCTTCCTTTCCCCCTCCTAGTAGGAGTAGGAAAGAGGGAGTCCTCCTCCTTGGCGCGCCCCCTAGGGCCGGCCGGCCTCCCCCCTTGCTCCTTTATATACGGGTCAGGGGGCACCCTAGAACACACAAGTTGATCTTCGTGATCGTTCCTTAGCCGTGTGCGGTGCTCCCCTCCATCATATTCCACCTCGATCATATCGTTGCGATGCTTAGGCGAAGCCCTGCGTCGGTAGAACATCATCATCGTCACCACGCCATCGTGCTGACGGAACTCATCCCCGACACTTTGTTGGATCGGAGTCTGGGAATCATCATCGAGCTGAACGTGTGCTGAACTCGGAGATGCCGTACGTTCGGTGCTTGGATCGGTCGGATCGTGAAGACGTACGACTATATCAACCGTGTTGTCATAACGCTTCCGCTTACGGTCTACGAGGGTATGTGGACAACACTCTCCCCTCTCGTTGCTATGCATCACCATGATCTTGCGTGTGCGTAGGAATTTTTTTGAAATTACTACGTTCCCCAACAATGGCATCCGAGCCTGGTTTTATGCGTAGATGTCATATGCACGAGTAGAACACAAGTGAGTTGTGGGCGATACAAGTCATACTGCTTACCAGCATGTCATACTTTGGTTCAGCGGTATTGTGAGATGAAGCGGCCCGGACCGACATTACGCATACGCTTACACGAGACTGGTTTCACCGTTATGAGCATTCGTGCTTAAAGGTGACTGGCGGGTGTCTGTCTTTCTCACTTTAGTTGAACCGAGTGTGGCTACGCCCTGTCCTTGCGAAGGTTAAAACAGCACTAACTTGACGAACTATCATTCTGGTTTTGATGCGTAGGTAAGAACGGTTCTTGATAAGCCCATAGCAGCCACATAAAATTTGCAACAACGAAGTAGAGGACGTCTAACTTGTTTTTGCAGGGCATGTTGTGATGTGATATGGTCAAGACGTGATGCTATATTTTATTGAATGAGATGATCATGTTTTGTAACCGAAGTTATCGGCAACTGGCAGGAGCCATATGGTTGTTGCTTTATTGTATGAAATGCAAACGCCCTATAATTGCTTTACTTTATCACTAAGCGGTAGCGATAGTCGTAGAAGCAATAGATGGCGTAACGACAACGATGCTACTATGGAGATCAAGGTGTCGCGCGGTGGCGATGGTGATCACGACGATTGCCGGAGATGGAGATCACATGCACAAGATGATGATGGCCATATCATATCACTTATATTGATTGCATGTGATGTTTATCCTTTATGCATCTTATCTTGCTTTGATTGATGGTAGCATTTTAAGATGATCTCTCACTAAAATTATCAAGAAGTGTTCTCCACGAGTATGCACCGTTGCGAAAGTTCTTCGTCTTTGAGACACCACGTGATGATCGGGTGTGATAGGCTCTACGTTCAAATACAACGGGTGCAAAAAATGCACACGCGCGAATACTCAAAGTTAAACTTGACGAGCCTAGCATATAACAGATATGGCCTCGGAACACGGAGACCGAAAGGTCGAGCGTGAATCATATAGTAGATATGTTCAACATATTGATGTTCACCATTGAAACTACTCCATCTCACGTGACGATCGGACATGGTGTAGTTGATATGGATCACGTAATCACTTAGAGGATTAGAGGGATGTCTATCTAAGTGGGAGTTCTTAAGTAATATGATTAATTGAACTTAAATTTATCATGAACTTAGTACCTGATAGTATTTTGCTTGTCTATGTTTGTTGTAGATAGATGGCTCGTGCTGTTGTTCCGTTGAATTTTAATGCATTACTTGTGAAAGCAAAGTTGAAAGATGATGGTAGCAATTACACGGATCGGGTCCGTAACTTCGAGGATTATCCTCATTGCTGCATGAAGAATTACGTCTGGAAGCACCGCTGGGTGCGAACTGCTTCTTGATGCAACCAGCGATGTTAAGAACGTCTGGCGAGCCAAGCTGATGACTACTCGATAGTTCGATGTGCCATGCTTTACGGCTTAGAACCGGGTCTTCAACGGCGTTTTGAGCGTCATGGAGCATATGAGATGTTCGGGAGTTGAAGTTAATATTTCAAGCAAATGCCCGGATTGAGAGATATGAAGTCTCCAATAAGTTCTATAGCTGCAAGATGGAGGAGAATAGTTACATCGGTGAACACATACTCAAAATTTCGGGTATAATAATCACTTGATTCTCTTTGGGAGTTAATCTTCACGATGATAGTGTCATAGATGAATTCTTCAATCACGCCACCAAGCTAAAAGAGCTTCATGATGAACTATAATATGCAAGGGATGGACAAGACTATTCCCGAGCTCTTCGCAATGCTAAAAGTTGCGGAGGTAGAAATCAAGAAGGAGCATCAAGTGTTGATGGTCAACAAGACCACCAGTTTCAAGAAAAAGGGCAAAGGGAAGAAGAAGGGAACTTCAAGAAGAAGAGCAAACAAGTTCTTTGCTCAAGAGAAGAAACCCAAGTCTGGTCCTAAGCACGAGGCCGAGTGCTTCTCTGCAAGCACCTTTGGACCTTGGAAGCGGAACTGCCCCAAGTATTTGGCGGATAAGAAGGATGGCAAAGTGAACAAAGGTATATGTGATATACATGTTATTGATGTGTACCTTACTAATGCTCATGAGAGTACACAGGTATTTGATATTGGTTACATTGCTAATATTTGCAACTCGAAATAGGGACTACGGATTAAGCGAAGATTGGCTAAGGACGAGGTGACGATGCGCGTGGGAAATGGTTCCAAAGTCGATGTGTTCGCGGTCGGCACGCTTCTACATCTACCATCGGGATTAGTTTTAGACCTAAATAATTGTTATTTTGGTGCCAGTGTTGAGCATGAACATTATATCTGGATCTTGTTTGATGCGAGATGGTTATTCATTTAAATCAGAGAATAATGGTTGTTCTATTTGTATGAGTAATATCTTTTATGGTCATGCACCCTTGAAGAGTGGTCTATTTTTATTAAATCTTGATAGTAGTGATACACATATTCATAGGGTTGAAGCCAAAAGATGCAGAGTTGATAATTATAGTGCAACTTATTTGTGGCACTGCCGTTTAGGTCATATCGGTATAAAGCGCATGAAGAAACTCCATACTGATGGACTTTTGGAATCACTTGATTATGAATCACTTGGTACTTGCGAACCGTGCCTCATGGGCAAGATGTCTAAAACGCCGTTCTCCGGAACTATGGAGCGAGCAACTGATTTGTTAGAAATCATACATACTGATGTTTGTGGTCCAATGAATGTTGAGGCCCGCGGCGGGTATCGTTATTTTCTCACCTTCACAGATGATTTAAGCAGATATGGGTATATCTACTTAATGAAACGCAAGTCTGAAACATTTGAAAAGTTCAAAGAATTTCAGAGTGAAGTGGAAAATCATCGTAACAAGAAAATAAAATTTCTACGATTTGATCGTAGAGGAGAATATTTGAGTTACGAGTTTGGTTTACATTTGAAACAATGCGGAATAGTTTCGCCACTCACGCCACTCGGAACACCACAACGAAATGGTGTGTCCGAACATCGTAATCGTACTTTACTAGATATGGTGCGATCTATGATGTCTCTTACTGATTTACCGCTATCATTTTGGGGTTATGCTTTAGAGACGGCCGCATTCACGTTAAATAGGGCACCATCAAAATCCGTTGAGACGACACCTCATGAATTGTGGTTTGACAAGAAACCAAAGTTGTCGTTTCTTAAAGTTTGGGGCTGCGATGCTTATGTGAAGAAACTTCAACCAGATAAGCTCGAACCCAAATCGGAGAAATGTGTCTTCATAGGATACCCAAAAGAAACTGTTGGGTACACCTTCTATCACAGATCTGAGGGCAAGATTTTTGTTGCTAAATTCGGATCCTTTCTAGAGAAGGAGTTTCTCTCGAAAGAAGTGAGTGGGAGGAAAGTAGAACTTGATGAGGTAACTGTACCTGCTCCCTTATTGGAAAGTAGTCCATCACAAGAACCAGTTCCTGTGACAACTACACCAATTAGTGAGGAAGCTAATGATATTGATCATGAAACTTTAGATCAAGTTTCTACTGAACCTCGTAGGTCTACCAGAGTAAGATCCGCACCAGAGTGGTACGGTAATCCTATTCTAGAAGTCATGTTACTTGACCATGATGAACCTATGAACTATGAGGAAGTGATGATTGTTGGGGAACGTAGTAATTTCAAAATTTTCCTACGCACACGCAAGATCATGGTGATGCATAGCAACGAGAGGGGAGAGTGTTGTCTACGTACCCTCGTAGACCCAAGCGGAAGCGATCTGGCGTAGAGGAAGTAGTCGACGTTCTCCTCGCGATCCGACCGATCCGGCGCCGTTACTCCGGCGCCCCGAGTTCTTGACACACGTACAGCTCGATGGCGTCCCTCGTACTCGATCCAGCCGAGTGTCGAGGAGAGTTCCGTCAAGACGACGGCGTGGTGGCGATCTTGATGTTCTACGGCGCAGGGCTTCGCCTAAGCTTGCGACGATATGACCGAGGTGGAATATAGTGGGCGGGGCACCGCACACGGCTAAGAAGCGATCCGTAGATCAAACTTGTGTGTTCTAGGGTGCCCCCTGCCCCGTATATAAAGGAGGGAGGGGGAGTGCGGCTTGGCCCAAGGGAGGCGTCTTGGGAGGAGTCCTACTCCCAGGAGTAGGACTCCCCTTTCCTAGTTGGAGTAGGATTGGGGAGGGGAGAGAGGAAGGGGGCGCCCCCCTCCTTGTCCTATTCGGACTAGGGGGGGGCGGTGCTGCCTGCCCTGGCGGCCCCTCCTCTTCTCCCTCGAGGCCCACTAAGGCCCATTTAGTTCCCGGGGGGTTCCGGTAACCTCCCGGTACTCTGGTAAATTCCCGTTTTCTCCCGGAACCATTCCGAACTCCAAATATAGGCTTCCAATATATCAATCTTTATGTCTCGACCATTTTGAGACTCCTCGTCATGTCCGTGATCACATCCGGGACTCCGAACTTCTTCGGTACATCAAAATACACAAACTCATAATAAGCATCATCGAAACCTTAAGCGTGCGGACCCTACGGTTCGAGAACAATGCAGACATGACCGAGACCGTCTCGGTCAATAACCAATAGCGGGACCTGGATGCCCATATTGGTTCCTACATATTCTCGAAGATCTTTATCGGTCGGACCGCATAACAACATACGTTGTTCCTTTGTCATCGGTATGTTACTTGCCCGAGATTCGATCGTCGGTATCCAATACCTAGTTCAATCTCGTTACGGCAAGTCTCTTTACTCGTTCCGTAATACATCATCTCACAGCTAACTTATTAGTTGTAATGCTTGCAAGGCTTGATGATGTGTATTACCGAGAGGGCCAGAGATACCTCTCCGACAATCGGAGTGACAAAACCTAATCTCGAAATCGCCAACCCAACATCGCCTTTGGAGACACTGTAGTACTCCTTTATAATCACCCGATTCACGTTGTGACGTTTGGTAGCACCAAAGTGTTCCTCCGTAAGCACGGAGTTGCATAATCTCATAGTTATAGGAACATGTATAAGTCATGGATAAAAGCAGTAGCAACATACTAAACGATCGTGTGCTAAGCTAATGGAATGGGTCATGTCAATCAGATCATTATACTAATGATGTGACCTTGTTAATCAAATAACAACTCTTTGTTTATGGTCAGGAAACATAACCATCTTTGATTAACAAGCTAGTCTAGTAGAGGCATACTAGTGACATATTGTTTGTCTATGCATTCACACATGTATCATGTTTCCGGTTAATACAATTCTAGCATGAATGATAAACATTTATCATGAATTAAGGAAATAAATAATAACTTTATTATTGCCTCTAGGGCATATTTCCTTCAGTCTCCCACTTGCACTAGAGTCAATAATCTAGATCACATAGTAATGATTCTAACACCCATGGAGTCTTGGTGTTGATCATGTTTTGCTCGTGGAAGAGGCTTAGTCAGCGGTTCGCTACATTCAGATCCGTATGTATCTTGCAAATCTCTATGTCTCCCACCGGACTAAGTCCGGATGGAATTGAAGCGTCTCTTGATGTGCTTGGTCCTCTTGTGAAATCTGGATTCCTTCGCTAAGGCAATTGCTCGATATTGTCACGAGAAGATTTTCATTGGACCCGATGCACTAGGTATGACACCTAGATCGGATATGAACTCCTTCATCGAGACTCCTTCATTAGCTGCTTTCGAAGCTGCTATGTACTCGCTTCACATGTAGATCCCGCTTCGACGCTTTGTTTAGAACTGCACCAACCGACGGCTCCTCCGTTTAGTGTAAATCGTATCCGGTCTGCGATTTAGAATCGTCCGGATCGGTGTCAAAGCTTGCATCAACGTAACCGTTTACGATGAGCTCTTTGTCACCTCCATATCTGAGAAACATATCCTTAGTCCTTTTCGGTATTTCGGGATGTTCTTGACCGCTGTCCGATGATCCACTCTGGATTACTTTGGTACCTCCTGCTAAACTTATAGCAAGGCACACATCAGTCAGTACACAGCATTGCATACATGATAGAGCCTATGGCTGAAGCATAGGAACATCTTTCATTTCTCTCTATCTTCTGCAGTGGTCGGGCATTGAGTCTTACTCAACTTCACACCTTGTAACACAGCAAGAACCCTTTCTTTGCTTGATCCATTTTGAACTTCTTCAAAATTTTGTCAAGGTATGTGCTTTGTGAAAGTCCAATTAAGCGTCTTGATCTATCTCTATAGATCTTAATGCCCAATATGTAAGCAGCTTCACCGAGGTCTTTCATTGAAAAACTCTTATTCAAGTATCCCTTTATGCTATCCAGAATTCTATATCATTTCCGATCAGCAATATGTCATCTACATATAATATCGAAATGCTACTGAGCTCCCACTCACTTTCTTGTAAATACTGAGGCTTCTCCAAAAGTCTCTGTATAAACCCAAATGCTTTGATCACACTATCAAAGCGTTTATTCCAACTCGAGATGCTTGCACCAGTCCATAGATGGATCATTGGAGCTTGCATACTTTGTTAGCTCCTTTGGATCGATAAAACCTTCGGTTGCATCATATACAACTCTTCTTCCGTAAATCCATTCAGAATGCGTCTTTACATCCATTTGCCAAATTTCATAATCATAAAATGCGCAATTGCTAACATGATTCGGACAGACTTAAGCATCGCTACGGGTGAGAAGGTCTCATCGTAGTCAATCCCTTGAACTTGTCGAAAACCCTTTGCGACAAGTCGAGCTTTGTAGACAGTAACATTACCGTCGGCGTCAGTCTTCTTCTTGAAAATCCACTTGTTTTCTATTGCTTGCCTACCCTCGGGCAAGTCAACCAAAGTCCATACTTTGTTTTCATACATGGATCCCATCTCAGATTTCATGGCCTCAAGCCATTTTGCGGAATCTGGGCTCACCATCGCTTCTTCATAGTTCGTAGGTTCATCATGATCTAGTAGCATGATTTCCAGAACAGGATTACCGTACCACTCACAGTGCGGATCTTACTCTGGTTGATCTCGTGGTTCAGTAGTAACTTGATCGAAGTTTCATGATCAACATCATCAACTTCCTCACTACTTGGTGTAGATGTCTCAGAAACCGGTTTCTGCGACAAACTACTTTCAAGTAAGGGAGAAGGTACAATTACCTCATCAAGTTCTACTTTCCTCCCACTCACTTCTTTTGAGAGAAACTCCTTCTCTAGAAAGGATCCATTCTTAGCAACGAATGTCTTGCCTTCGGATCTGTGATAGAAGGTGTACCCAACAGTCTCCTTTGGGTATCCTATGAAGACACATTTCTCCGATTTGGGTTCGAGCTTATCAGGTTGAAGCTTTTTCACATAAGCATCGCATCCCCAAACTTTAAGAAACGACAACTTTGGTTTCTTGCCAAACCACAGTTCATAAGGTGTTGTCTCAACGGATTTTGACGGTGTTCTATTCAGTGTGAATGCGGTCGTCTCTAGAGCATAACCCCAAAACGATAGCGGTAAATCTGTAAGAGACATCATAGATCGTACCATATCTAGTAAAAGTACGATTCGACGTTCGGACACACCATTCTGTTGTGGTGTTCGGGTGGCGTGAGTTGCTGAAACTATTCGCATTGTTTCAAATGTAGACCAAACTCGTAACTCAAATATTCACCTCCACGATCGGATCGTAGAAATTTAATTTTCTTATTACGATGATTTTCAACTTCACTCTGAAATTCTTTGAACTTTTCAAATGTTTCAGACTTATGTTTCATTAAGTAGATATACCCATATCTGCTTAAGTCATCTGTGAAGGTGAGAAAATAACGATATCCGCCACGAGCCTCAACATTCATCGGACCACATACATCTGTATGTATGATTTCCAACAAATCTGTTGCTCTCTCCATAGTACCGAGAAGCGGGTTTTAGTCATCTTGCCCATGAGGCACGGTTACATAAGTGCCAAGTGATTCATAATCAAGTGACTCCAAAAGTCCATCAGTATGGAGTTTCTTCATGCGCTTTACACCGATATGACCTAAACGGCAGTGCCACAAATAAGTTACACTATCATTATCAACTCTACATCTTTTGGTTTCAACATTATGAATATGTGTATCACTACTATCGAGATTCAACAAAAATAGACCACTTCTCAAGGGTGCATGACCATAAAAGATATTACTCATATAAATAGAACAACCATTATTCTCTGATTTAAATGAATAACCGTCTCGCATCAAACAAGATCCAGATATAATGTTCATGCTCAACGCAGGCACCAAATAACAATTATTTAGGTCTAAAACTAATCCCGAAGGTAGATGTAGAGGTAGCGTGCCGACCGCGATCACATCGACTTTGGAACCATTTCCCACGCGCATCGTCACCTCGTCCTTTGCGGTGTTAAGCAATCCGTAGTCCTGTTTCAAGTTGCAAATATTAGCAGAACCAGTATCAAATACCAGTGCTCTGCGAGCTCTAGTAAGGTACACATCAATAACATGTATATCACATATACCTTTGTTCACCTTGCCATCCTTCTTATCCGCCAAATACTTGGGGCAGTTCCGCTTCGGTGACGACCGCTTGCGGTAGAAGCACTCAGTTTCAGGCTTAGGTCCAGACTTGGGTTTCTTCTCTGAGCGACAACTTGCTTGCTGTTCTTCTTGAAGTTCCTTCTTATTCCCTTTGCCTTTCTTCTTGAAACTAGTGGTCTTATTGACCATCAACACTTGATGCTCCTTCTTGATTTCTACCTCCGCAGCCTTTAGCATTGCGAAGAGCTCGGTATAGTCTTCACTAACCCTTGCATATTATAGTTCATCACGAAGCCTTTGTAGCTTGGTGGCGGTGATTGAAGAATTACATCAATGACACAATCATCCGGAAGATTAACTCCCAATTCGTCAAGTGATTGTAGTACCCGGACATTACGAGTATGTGCTCACTAATGAACTATTCTCCTCCATCTTGCAGCTATAGAACTTATTGGAGACTTCATATCTCTCAATCCGGGCATTACTGTTGGAATATTAACTTCAACTCTGGAACATCTCATATGCTCCATGACGTTCAAAACATCGTTGAAGTCCGGTTCTAAGCCGTAAAGCATGGCACCTTGAACTATAGAGTAGTCATCAGCTTTGCTCTCGCCAGACGTTCACAACATCTGGTGTTGCTCAAAGAAGCAGTTCGCACCCAGCGGTGCATCGGGGACGTAACTCTTACATGCAGCAATGAGGATAATCCTCGATTCTGGACCCGATCCGTGTAATTGCTACCATCATCTTTCAACTTTGCTTTCTCAAGGAACGCATTAAAATTCAACGGAACAACAAAGACGAGCCATCTATCTACAATCAAACATAAACAAGCAAGATACTATCGGTACTAAGTTCATGATAAATTTAAGTTCAATTAATCATATTACTTAAGAACTCCCACTTAGAAAGACATCTCTAGTCATCTAAGTGATCACGTGATCCAAATCAACTAAACCATAACCGATCATCACGTGAAATGGAGTAGTTTTCAATGGTGAACATCTTATGTTGATCATATCTACTATATGATTCACGCTCGACCTTTCGGTCTCCGTGTTCCGAGGCCATATCTGCATATGCTAGGCTCGTCAAGTATAACCCGAGTATTCTGCGTGTGCAAAACTGGCTTGCACCCGTTGTAGATGGACGAGAGCTTATCACACCCGATCATCACGTGGTGTGCAGGCACGACGAACTTTGGCAACGGTGCATACCGGGAGAACACTTCTTGATAATTTAGTGAGAGATCATCTTATAATGCTACCGTCAATCAAAGCAAGATAAGATGCATAAAGGATAAACATCACATGCAAATCAATATAAGTGATATGATATGGTCATCATCATCTTGTGCTTCGTGATCTTCATCTCCGCAGCACCACCATGATCACCATCGCCACCGCGCGACACCTTGATCTCCATCGTAGCATCGTTGTTGTCTCGCCAATCTTATGCTTCTCGACTATCGCTACCGCTTAGTGATAAAGTAAAGCATTACAGAAGCGATTGCATTGCATACAATAAGCGACAACCATATGGCTCCAGCCGATTGCCGATAACCGGTTACAAAACATGATCATCTCATACAATAAAATATAGCATCACGTCTTGACCATATCACATCACAACATGCCCTGCAAAAACAAGTTAGGCGTCCTCTACTTTGTTGTTGCAAATTTTACGTGGCTGCTACGGGCTTAAGCAAGAACTAGTCTCACCCACGCATCAAAACCACAGCGATATTTCGTCAAATAGACTCCGTTTAACCTTCTCAAGGACGGGCGTAGCCACACTCAGTTCAACTAAAGTGAGAGAGACAGACACCCACCAGTCACCTTTAAGCAACGAGTGCTCGTGGCGGTGAAACCAGTCTCGCGTAAGCGTCACGCGTAATGTCGGTCTCGGGCCGCTTCATCTCACAATACCGCTGAACCAAAGTATGACATCTTTGGTAGGTAGTATGACTTGTATCGCCCACAACTCACTTGTGTTCTACTCGTGCAAAACATCAAACCATAAAAACCTGGCTCGGATGCCACTATTGGGGAACGTAGTAATTTCAAAATTTTCCCACGCACACGCAAGATCATGGTGATGCATAGCAACGAGAGGGAGAGTGTTGTCTCGTACCCTCGTGAGACCAAGCGAAGCGATCTGGCGTAGAGGAAGTAGTCGACGTTCTCCTCGCGATCCGACCGATCCGGCGCCGTTACTCGCGCCCCGAGTTCTTGACACACGACAGCTCGATGGCGTCCCTCGTACTCGATCCAGCCGAGTGTCGAGGGAGAGTTCCGTCAAGACGACGGCGTGGTGGCGATCTTGATGTTCTACCGGCGCGAGGCTTCGCCTAAGCTTCGCGACGATATGACCGAGGTGGAATATAGTGGAGGGGCACCGACACGGCTAAGGAACGATCCGTAGATCAAACTTGTGTGTTCTAGGGTGCCCCCCTGCCCCATATATATAAAGGAGGGAGGGAGGTGCGGCCGCCCAAGGGAGGCGTCTTGGGAGGAGTCCTACTCCCACGGGAGTAGGACTCCCCCTTCCTAGTTGGAGTAGGATTGGGGGAGGGAAGAGGAAGGGCGCCGCCCCCCTCCTGTCCTATTCGGACTAGGGGAGGGGGCCTGCCTGCCTGGCCGGCCCCTCCTCTTCTCCCTCGAGGCCCACTAAGGCCCATTTAGTTCCGGGGGTTCGGTAACCTCCGGTACTCGATAAATTCCGTTTTCTCCCGAACCATTCCGAACTCCAAATATAGGCTTCCAATATATCAATCTTTATGTCTCGACCATTTGAGACTCCTCGTCATGTCCGTGATCACATCCGGACTCGAACTTCTTGGTACATCAAAATACACAAACTCATAATAAGCATCATCGAAACCTTAAGCGTGCGGACCCTACGGTTCGAGAACAATGTAGACATGACCGAGACACGTCTCGGTCAATAACCAATAGCGGGACCTGGATGCCCATATTGGTTCCTACATATTCTACGAAGATCTTTATCGGTCGGACCGCATAACAACATCGTTGTTCCCTTTGTCATCGGTATGTTACTTGCCCGAGATTCGATCGTCGGTATCCAATACCTAGTTCAATCTCGTTACGGCAAGTCTCTTTACTCGTTCCGTAATACATCATCTCACAGCTAACTTATTAGTTGTAATGCTTGCAAGGCTTGATGATGTGTATTACCGAGAGGGCCCAGAGATACCTCTCCGACAATCGGAGTGACAAAACCTAATCTCGAAATCGCCAACCCAACATCCGCCTTTGGAGACACACTGTAGTACTCCTTTATAATCACCCGATTCGTTGTGACGTTTGGTAGCACCAAAGTGTTCCTCCGTAAGCGGAGTTGCATAATCTCATAGTTATAGGAACATGTATAAGTCATGGATAAAAGCAGTAGCAACATACTAAGCGATCGTGTGCTAAGCTAATGGAATGGGTCATGTCAATCAGATCATTCTACTAATGATGTGACCTTGTTAATCAAATAACAACTCTTTGTTTATGGTCAGGAAACATAACCATCTTTGATTAACAAGCTAGTCTAGTAGAGGCATACTAGTGACATATTGTTTGTCTATGCATTCACACATGTATCTTGTTTCCGGTTAATACAATTCTAGCATGAATGATAAACATTTATCATGAATTAAGGAAATAAATAATAACTTTATTATTGCCTCTAGGGCATATTTCCTTCAATGATGAGCCCAGATTCCGCAAAATGGCTAGAGGCCATGAAATCTGAGATGGGATCCATGTATGAGAACAAAGTATGGACTTTGGTTGACTTGCCCGATGATCGGCAAGCCATTGAGAATAAATGGATCTTTAAGAAGAAGACTGACACTGATGGTAATGTAACTATCTATAAAGCTCGACTTGTTGCGAAAGGTTTTCGACAAGTTCAAGGGGTTGACTACGATGAGACTTTCTCACCCGTAGCGATTCTTAAGTCTGTCCGAATCATGTTAGCAATTGCTGCATTTTATGATTATGAAATTTGGCAAATGGATGTCAAAACTGCATTCTTGAATGGATTTCTGGAAGAAGAGTTGTATATGATGCAACCAGAAGGTTTTGTTGATCCAAAAGGTGCTAACAAAGTGTGCAAGCTCCAATGATCCATTTTATGGTGGTGCAAGCATCTCGGAGTTGGAATAAACGCTTTGATAGTGTGATCAAAGCATATGGTTTTTATCTGAGACTTTTGGAGAAGCCTGTTTTTACAAGAAAGTGAGTGGGAGCTCTATAGCATTTCGATATTATATGTAGATGACATATTATTAATTGGAAATGATATAGAATTCTGGATAGCATAAAGGATACTTGAATAAAAGTTTTTCTATGAAAAACCTCGGTGAAGCTGCTTACATATTGGGCATCAAGATTTATAGAGATAGATCAAGACGCTTAATAGGACTTTCACAAAGCACATACCTTGATAAAGTTTTGAAAAAGTTCAAAATGGATCAGCGAAGAAAGGGTTCTTGCTCAGATTATAAGGTGTGAAGTTGAGTCGACTCAATGCCCGCCACAACAGAAGATAGAGAGAAAATGAAAGATGTTCCTATGCTTGCCATAGGCTCTATCATGTATGCAATGTTGTGTACCGGACTGACGTATGCTTAGAAATAAGCTTAGCAGGGAGGTACCAAAGTAATCCAGGAGTGGATCACTGGACAGCGGTCAAGAACATCCTGAAATACCTGCAAAGGACTAAGGATATGTTTCTCGTATACGGAGGTGACAAAGAGCTAGTGATAAATGGTTACGTCGATGCAAGCTTTGACACTGATCCGGACGATTCTAAATCGCAAACCGGATACGTGTTTTCATTAAACGGTGGAGCTGTAAGTTGGTGCAATTCTAAACAAAGCGTCGTGGCGGGATCTACATGTGAAGCGGAGTACATAGTTGCTTCTGAAGCAGCAAATGAAGGAGTCTGGATGAATGAGTTCATTTCCGATCTAGGTGTCATACCTAGTGTATCGGGACCAATGAAGATCTTCTGTGACAATACTGGTGCAATTGCCTTGGCAAAGGAATCCAGATTTCACAAGAGGACCAAGCACATCAAGAGACGCTTCAATTCCATCCGGGACCAAGTCCAGGTGGGAGACATAGAGATTTGCAAGATACATACGGATCTGAATGTTGCAGACCCGTTGACTAAGCCTCTTCCACGAGCAAAACATGATCGGCACCAAGACTCCATGGGTGTTAGAGTCATTACTGTGTAATCTAGATTATTGACTCCAGTGCAAGTGGGAGACTGAAGGAAATATGCCCTAGAGGCAATAATAAAGTTATTATTTATTTTCTCATATCATGATAAATGTTTATTATTCATGCTAGAATTGTATTAACCGGAAACATGATACATGTGTGAATACATAGACAAACATAACGTCACTAGTATGCCTCTACTTGACTAGCTCATTAATCAAAGATGGTTATGTTTCCTAACCATAGACATGTGTTGTCATTTGATTAGTGGGATCACATCATTAGGAGAATGATGTGATTGACATGACCCATTCATTAGCCTAGCACTTGATCGCTTAGTATGTTGTTATTGCTTTCTTCATGACTTATACATGTTCTCGTAACTATGAGATTATGCAACTCCCGTTTACGGAGGAACACTTTGTGTGCTACCAAACGTCACAACGAATCGGGTGATTATAAAGGAGCTCTACTGGTGTCTCCGAAGGTACATGTTGGGTTGGCGATTTGAGATTAGGTTTTGTCACTCCGATTGTGGAGAGGTATCTCTGGCCCTCTCGGTAATGCACATCACTATAAGCCTTGCAAGCAATGTAGCTAATGAGTTAGTTACGGAATGATGCATTACGTAACGAGTAAAGAGACTTGCCGGTAACGATATTGAACTAGGTATTGGATACCGACGATCGAATCTCGGGCAAGTAACATACCGATGACAAAGGGAACAACGTATGTTGTTATGCGGTTTGACCGATAAAGATCTTCATAGAACATGTAGGAGCCAATATGGGCATCCAGGTTCCGCTATTGGTTATTGACCGAGAATAGTTCTAGGTCATGTCTACATAGTTCTCGAACCCGTAGGTTCCGCACACTTAACGTTACGATGACAGTTTTATTATGAGTTTATAAGTTTTGATGTACCAAAGATTGTTCGGAGTCCCGGATGTGATCACGGACATGACGAGGAGTCTCGAAATGGTCGAGACATAAAGATTGATGTATTGGACGACTATATTCGGACACCGAAAGTGTTCCGGGTGATTTCGGAGAAAACCGGAGTGTCGGAGGGTTACCAGAACCCCCCCCCCCCCGGGAGAAGTAATGGGCCTTATGGGCTTTAGTGGAGAGAGAGAGAGGGGCAGCCAGGATGGTCCGCGTGCCCCCTCCCCCTCTGGTCCGAATTGGACTAGGAGAGGGGGGGCGGCGCCCCCCTCTTTCCCTCTCCCTCTCCCCCTTCCTTTCCCTCTCCTAGTAGGAGTAGGAAAGAGGAGTCCTACTCCTACTAGGAGGAGGACTCCTCCTCCTGGCGCGCCCCTAGGGCGGCCGGCCTCCCCTGCTCCTTTATATATGGGGCGGGGGCATCCTAGAACACACAAGTTGATCTTCGTGATCGTTCCTTAGCCGTGTCGGTGCCCCCTCCACCATATTCCACCTCGGTCATATCGTTGCGGTGCTTAGGCGAAGCCTGCGTCGGTAGAACATCATCATCGTCACCACGCCGTCAGGTTGTGGAACTCATCCCCGACACTTTCTTTGGATCGAGTCCGGGATCGTCATCGAGCTGAACATGTGCTGAACTCGGAGGTGCCGTACGTTCGGTGCTTGGATCGGCCGGATCGTGAAGACGTACGACTATATCAATCGCGTTGTCATAACGCTTCCACTTACGGCCTACGAGGGTACGTGGACAACACTCTCCCCCCTCGTTGCTATGCATCACCATGATCTTGCGTGTGCGTAGGAATTTTTTTGAAATTACTACGTTCCCCAACAAGTATGTGTGCTAGTTTGTTGTACTCTTTGCTATGATTTGAGCTATTATGTTGAAATAGATCATCCGTATGTACATGTGGCAGTGCTCTTCATACTATCCATATATAGTGTTCGTTCATATTGTCCATGTTTAGTGTTAGTTCCTACTATTGATGTGTAGTGTATGCCACTCTTGCTGATATGTACGCTTGTAGGACATGAGCATGCAAGAGTTTAGTCAGGCCCTTGTCGTGTCCTAGAGCCATTTCGCGGCGTCCTATGTCGAGGACTCCCAGCCTCCCATCGGCCAAGTGCTTCCTGATTCTGATGTTTTCTAGGTATCGGCTATGGTTCCACCATATGGAGTTCCACATGCCGTCCTTCTTATCCTTTGCAGCTGCCTTTTGAGAAGCAACATGAGCTGCACCATTGGTCTAAGTAAGCATGTAACTCCTAGTGGTGGTTGGATAGCATCCTCTTTTGGATGTGGTGGTAGGATGACACCATAGTAGTGGCGGGATGAACTTGTTATGTTGTATGATCATGCATGCTTACTTATGTTTCATGTCTACTGTGCTCCATTGCTTGCGGCTTGAATTGTTGCTCTCCTGCCATGCTACGACAAGTGCTATGTGGTGTTCCGAGGGAGGGTTCCAGGGGTTTACAGTTCATGGGAAGCATGCAATGAACAAGTGTTCCGAGGGCATGGCGGCTGTCAGTGGGTCGTTCTCGGATGTGTCGACCTCCTCATCTATGTCCTCGATCACATCCACGGGTTCTTCCAAGATGCTGGTTAGATCCTCGACGTTGGCCACAAGATGGGTGGTGGGTGGTTCGAATGAACTGAATTTTCCCGGGGACTCCTAGATTCGATCGTACGCCAATATCGGGCCATCCGAGATTGCAAGCTTCTAGAATCGATCTGATATCGAAATCAGGGGCATCGGCTTTGGAGCAGATGTCGTACGTTCCTCTTGGGCCAGATAGGACTTCGGGACCAGGGTAAGCTTCCTTGAAGTGGGATCTAACATCAACCTTGGGTTCTCACGCTCTTTAGTGGCTTGATCTGACGTTGGGGCCAGGAGAAGCGACTTCGAGATCCGATGTGACACCGACCTCGTGAAGGGGTTCTCACGCTCCTCTACGGCTAGATCCAGTGCCTGGCTGGAGGAAAGTGAATCATGTTGTTCCCGGGGTTGGCATGACACCAAACTCGAGAAGGCCAGCTCACAGCGGATGTCCACGGTTTACTCCTTGCTGCCAAACCAGATGGTCCGACCTGGAACAAAGAACTCGACCTAGCCGAGGTGACCACCCGAGTTGGCGACGAGGGCAACACCGTCGAAGACAACATCTAGCCCGACACAAGGATTGTGATGGTGCCAATCTGAGCATTGAACTTGACTCCCATCACTCCGCGACGATCACCTAGCAGGACCTACATGGTTAACCACGGACAGGGCTAAATCCGACAGGTTTCGGGGTAGGGGATCCTAAGCTAGGTTTCTAGAAATGGTGGTAATAAGAACACATGATTTTAGCCAGTTTTGGGGTCTCCGAGGAGATAATACGCTACATTTTGTATGTGTTTATTGTGTTGGAGTAAGTGCAAAGTACAGGTAATCTACCACAAGATTGTATGATGCCTAATGTCTTCTCTATGAGTTTGGCCCCTCGGTTTATATAATATACGGGGGGGGTCCTAAGGTACATGATCCTAGTCAATTACGAACAGGGGGCAGAGTCCTACACTAATCCAGCTTCTTGAAGTATACATCAAGTCTTCTGCGACCTTCTAATTATACACCATGGGCCGGCCAATGTGGCCCACGTCGGAATCGGCAAGGGGTCTTCAGCCAGGCCCACCAGGCTGGGAGTCGACATGATGAGAGGTCCCTAGCCGGGACAACATCAGTGGTGTTATAACTAGAACAAGATTATTGTCATGTGTTGCACTACTGGTGGACTAACAAAAACAATAATCACGACATGCACATGGTGCATAATTAAGCAATGACTTGAACGGTATTAAATTATTAAATAAACAAAAAAATAGTGTGTTATGTAAATATGCTCTCGATGGTCTCTTATTTTTGCTTATTTGGTGTCACAGTTATGATATAGTCAGAGGTAGAACACTCGAACTGTCCTAAGTGGCATGCCAGCCTAATAATATCAGACAGAGGGAGGGCAATATAAGCACTCAAGATTTGTGCAGTACCATCAACTCTAAGACTCATTTTTATGACTAATATGTGGCTGATATGCATTTCTTCTAGACCTTAGCGTCTCCTTGCTACCGGGTGACATCTACCAGATGTTGTCGTGTTACATCGGCGGAGGTTTTGGTGGACAAAGCAACTAGGATTTTCTTTCTAGCGAAGCACGCGGCACTGTGCTTGCACACATGTTCTCATTAAATTTACGTACACATTAATCTTGACTCCCGTTGCAACGCACAGATATATGTGCTAGTTAACAGTCAAATGAGTTTCTATTTTTCATCTGTTTTGGATGTTTAAAATATAATTGATAGATAGGTAGATTTAATCCAAGAAAAAACAAGAAAGGTCTAAATATAGGTCGACATGTCTTGTGGCTTTGAGCTGCTCTACTCCTCAAGAGAATCAAAATACAGCCGATACAATTGGCGAAACACATTGAAACTTGTTTGTGCAGAAAATGATGGCGATGTGTACGAGCAATTGATCAGGCTTCACACGATACCAAAGCAAGTAAATAAGCCAGAAATGAAATCCTTGCGAAAAGGTGTTTTTCTGTTCTGCGAAAAGGAGTTTTTCTGTTCTGCGAAAAGGAGTATGTATTAGACAAGGAATTCAATCTCTATCGGTGAACACTTGTAAACACGAGGAATATTCAGCTAGGGTAGTCGACAACAAAAACATGTTGGGCATGTGGACCTCTGCTTCTCACCAGCAAGTTTGAAAACCAGGACAACATTTTTCTGTGGATCACTGAAATTGACGGGCTACGATGACCACTGACACGTTAACATCAGCTGAAATCACACCAGTGCATTTCTCCTCTTTTTTATTACGTTTTAGCATTTTTTTTTCATTTCTCCTATCTTTTTACCTTTTTAACCTTTTATTTTTAGCATTGTTGGTGCAAACGAGAAAGAATCCGGTTCCATTCCATTCCTCCCCTTCCTTTCTCCACCGAAGGCACCAAACGATAGAATCCAATGGGCAGAATCCGGGTGTCCCCGCGCGACACACCACCCCTTCCTCGCCCCGAATCTTCCCTTTCCCTTCCCCGCCCCACACGGCACAACAGCACCAAGCGCTCACCTCCAAAGTCCCCAATCCTGCCGCTCACGCCCCACGAACCCATCAAACCCTAGCGTCACCACCCCCCTCGAGATGGACGGCCGGGACGCCACGGCGGACCTGCAGGAGTGGGAGCTCCTCCTCGCCTCCCCCACCGCCGCCGCGGCGCCCGGGCCGTACGCCGGCGCCGGGGAGGCGGCGGAGGACGACGCCGCCGGGGCCATCAAGTACGACTACTTCGACCTCGGCTCCGACGCCAAGTACGCCAGGAGGGCGTCCCTGTCGGCGGGGGCCGAGGACGTGGATAAGGAGGAGGGGACGGACGAGGAGGCCGGCGAGGCGAGCTGGGTGGAGCCGCACCCGGGCGCCCTCGCCTTCCCCGCCCGCGACCGCGCCGCGCTCTGGTCCGACTCGTCGTCGGACGGGGAGCGGCGCGAGGACGCCGAGGCCACCGAGCCGCTGGTGGAGACACCCCGGGAGGCTGCGGCGGCGGACGAGGGGGCGGTGGCGAAGGGAGGGCCCGCGGCGGCGGCGGCGCGGTGGTGGAGGCTGCCCGTGGAGGTGCTGCGGCTGTGGGCGGCGCGCGCGGCGAGGAGCGCGTGGTCGGTGCCCGTCGCCGTCGCGCTGCTCGGGATCGCCGTGCTGGGCCGCCGGCTGTACCGGATGCGGCGGCAGAGCAAGGCCGTGGCGCGCGTGCGGCTCGTCCTTGACGATAAGGTCAGGCCCTTTGCCCCTTTCCGCCCCATGTCGCGTCCCAATCGCTTGATCTTGCGCCGCTGTGCTTGCGTAGGCGTCTCACTCGTGGGTCTAGTGTTGTTGAGCCGTTGCGTCGTGTATCACCTTTAGAACCTGTTCCCCACTGCTGAGCTTAGCAACAGGCAGCTGCACGACGGCCTAGGTGCTACTGACATACATGATGTAAGAATAGTGTCACCTTAAGGAGAAATTCTAGGGAAGCTCCCTGTAAAATTCGTTCTAGGAAGCTCCTTGTATTGTTTAAGCTGAAGGTAGAGCATTTCATGGATTTGCTTCCTCGCAGAAAGGAAAATAAGAACTCTGGTTGCTTCTGTTGCCATGTTTTGTTGTGTGCTCGGTCAGGAAATGCATGGCAGTAGCATTTATTTAAAGATGACAATAGTTAATACGCGAACCAATGTGAATGTGGCTGACAGTTGAACTGATTGGATTATTGGATTGATGTTGTTCTTGACAGTTGACACTATTGTATACTCCCTCCGTCCGAAAATACTTGTCATCAAAAAGAATAAAAAGGGATGTATCTAGATGTATTTTAGTTCTAGATGCATCCCTTTTCATCCATTTTGATGACAAGTATTTTCGGACGGAGGGAGTACCTCACCATTGCTTATCCATGTGCGAATCTGCAAAATTGTATATTTGTGTTACCATCTTCTTTATTGCTTGAGTATTTATATTTTCATCATCCCTGCAGAAGGCATCCCAATTCAAGGCCCAGCCGATGTTACGGCGAGCTCCGATGATAAAGCCTATGCTTCCTGGCAATGGAGTGTCCCCATGGCCTGTGCTGGGGCACCTGTGAGATGTGAGATCCGCTACATAGAGCTAGAAATACAGTTGGCTTGTGAGCATACTATGCAGTCCCCTGCAGATTTATCATACCCTACTTGAAGTGCATACTTGTGAAGGACAAAAGGATGCTTAAGTGACTCATTCAGTAGATCTTTTCTGCTTGATGTTTGTAATGCACCCGTGTGTATATTTTTCTTCTGTTGCCTTGTTTTACCTGATGTTCCTGAACAATGTGGCTGTGTATATATGACACAAAGTATCTGAATATGGGTGTAGAATGGCAGTTTGAAACTGCGGCGAGCTTCCTTTCAGCACCACATTTCTCTTGTTGCTTACTTTTCTCACTGAAAAATGGTGTTGACTGTGAATTCAGCACACTAGAAAAGATAGACTTATCTACGCAATCAGCTGATGTTTCTGAGGCACCTTCTGTTATTGTATGTATTTTTTCACCAAATGATTGATGATGTATTCTCATTGGTTTGCACCATCGAGAAAGCAGGCAACTTCTTTTTTCAGCGTGAGGAAGCAAGAAATTTAATGAGACACGACCCAGGGAAAGAGAACAGAGTCACATGGAAATGACGAAGATATGTTATCAGGTAGTTCCAGGTGACGTTTCACAACTTGAGGAGTTTATGGGTACACTTTGCATCGAAGTGGTCGTGCCGGAGTGGTTATCGGGCATGACTAGAAATCATGTGGGCTTTGCCCGCGCAGGTTCGAATCCTGCCGACCACGATTTTTTTGCCATTTCTTTAGAGGGTCATAGTAGATTTGCAAGTAGAATTATGAGCATTTATCCCCTTTTTACTTTCCTGCAACAAAGGAATGATCACCATATATCGATATAATAGAATTGTGAGCATTTATCCACTTTTTACTTCCGTGCAACAAAGGAATGATCACTATATATCGTGTTTCTTTAGTTGAGTGACATAGCTCGAGGTAAACATTTTTCCTCGTAACTCCAAACGGCCGATGCATACGGATGCGGATTTGATCAGTTTTTTGTTTGTTTGGGTCGATTGTAGGAAGCGGCGGCCGGCCCTGTCCGCGTTTTTGCCATTTCTTTAGAGGGTCATAGTAGATTTGCAAGTAGAATTATGAGCATTTATCCCCTTTTTACTTTCCTGCAACAAAGGAATGATCACCATATATCGATATAATAGAATTGTGAGCATTTATCCACTTTTTACTTCCGTGCAACAAAGGAATGATCACTATATATCGTGTTTCTTTAGTTGAGTGACATAGCTCGAGGTAAACATTTTTCCTCGTAACTCCAAACGGCCGATGCATACGGATGCGGATTTGATCAGTTTTTTGTTTGTTTGGGTCGATTGTAGGGAGCGGCGGCCGGCCCTGTCCGCGTTTTGCTGGTGAGTGCGCTCAAAATTTACACATCACAAAAGAAAAGGAGCCGATCTATTGGTTGTCAAAGTGAGTCCACATATGCTCAACCAAATCATCTTGAAGTTGAATGTGAGTTGTCCAATCACGTATTTCCTGATGAAATTGAGAGAATTGTGAAATGTTGCCGGTCCTCCATGCTCATACACAACATTTTCATCCTGAAATTGAAACCCTTGATCGAAAATTCCATCTTCATGCTCATCTTCTTCAATCATGTTGAGCATGATCACACAAGCAGTCATCACCTCGCACAACTTCTTGGTGCTCCAAATTCTACCAAATGTTGCCGGTCCTCCATGCTCATACACAACATTTTCATCCTGAAATTGAAACCCTTGATCAAAAATTTCATCTTCATGCTCATCTTCTTCAATCATGTTGAGCATGATCACACAAGCAGTCATCACCTCGCACAACTTCTTGGTGCTCCAAATTCTACCAGGATACCGAACGATGGTTCATCGAGATTGAAGCACACCGAAAGCAGGCTCCACACCTTTCTAGCACTCTCTTGTGTTAACCCTCTTCTCTCCTATCGGATTGGAGACTGCCTTGAAAAGAGTTGTCCACTGAGGGCAGATACCATCAGTTAGGTAGTATCCATTGTTGTAGTGGTGGTCATTGATCTTAAAGTTGACCTCTGGGCAGTTGCCTTCTGCAAGCTTTCCGAACACGGGAGAGCGCTGAAGCACGTTGATGTCACTGTGAGAACCAGTCATGCCAAAAAACAATGTCAAATCCAGAAATCTCGTAAAGCCACAGCTTCAAGTACGATAATGCAACCTTCGACATGCCCCCTATATTGCCCCTGCCAAGCAGATGGACAGTTCTTACACCTCTAGTGCATACAATATATGCTATCAAGCATCCTTGGAAAGCCCATATCTGCATTGATCGCCAGGATTTGTCTGTATCCGTAGCATTTGGCTCTCTCAGATACTCCGGGCCAAAACACTGCTACCACAACCTTGCAGGACTTGTACATCCATGCAAGGCATATGGACTCACTCATGCGCTTATCAAATAGATCACCACACTAGTGGAAAAAACCCTAGCTATGGCGTGCCAAAAACAGCCTTGCTGGCGTAGATACACGACGCCACTAATATGGCGCCATTGCTAAAATGTAGTGGTGGCATTGGAGGACACGTCGGCAGTGTCCTACATCGTGCTGGCGTATCACCAGTCCAGCGCCAGCACTAAGTTCGTCATAACTCTGGCGTGCCTGCTCGTCCAACGCCAACAAATGTTTTTTTTGTAATAAAAAATTACTCATCAACACTAGCTACTTACTTAATAGATACTACTGAACACAATATACTCACCAACACTGGGTACTTACTTAGTAGATAATCATTGCATAAAGAGGCTCATGAACTCAACAAGTTGATATTAAACTTCACAAAGGTTCGCTCAAGTACTCTAGTTACTCGATCATCATCAACTAATAAGATGAGCTAGCTAGCTACTTAAAAAACTAATCTCCAGCAAGGAGTATACCCAGCTGCATCGGCTTCTTTTTATCCGCCTCTCCTTCTCTTATGAAATGACCTATGTCCATCTTCAGGTCAATCCTCTGACCCCTGAGGCGTCTCCTATCCTCCTTCAGTTTATCCTGATCCTCGATGAGCTTATCCTTCTCGTCCCTAAGCTGATTAGTCTCCTGAACGAGCCGAACAACATCCTTGCGTAGCTCTTTAATCTCCCCCTTTAGATCGTCATTTGCCTCTTGCATGCTCTTGATGACATACTCAGAAGTGTTTAAGAATTCATTGTTTCCCATGTCCACATCGCACACCGACTCGTTGTTGCCTTCAGAATTGGCCATGACCTACGCACAAACACATCGCGTATATATACGATCAAGATAATATGCAATATAAAATAGTTCATGTGTTGGAAAGATATGATTTGTAAAGCTTCATTATCAAATACTTGGTGTGAGTTGTATTGAAACAAAATTAGATACTTTTATAGTGAATAGTGCATGTGTTGGAAAGACATGATTTCTATACATACACATACTATCATATATAAGATTAACTTCTGCATGCAAAACTATTTGATTTACATATACCAGTCAACCTATGCATAGATGTGTAAAGAAAACTAAAATGATAACTTTGAAGAATATACATAACACATTCTACAGAATTTTAATAAACTCTCAGATCCGCCAACTGAGGGGAGACACAATAGCAATCAGACGATTGTCACTACAATTTCCGGCCGTTTGGCCTATCCACGTGAATGGAGGGGTGGATCCAACCTTGGCGCCGGCGACAGGCGCCGGCGGGGTGGCGACGGGGGCGGCGACGACTTTGGTCCAATGGGTGGCGACGACTTTGGTCCAATGGCCGGATGGGGTGTGAAATGAGAGCGAGCGGTGGACTTAGGTATTTTACTAGGTCATTGCTGGCGTTTGATAAAATGGCAGTGCCATAGCTAATCATAGGCCAAATAAAATGATGGCAAAAAAGCATAATATAATTATATACTATGACGTGCAAAGAAAAATAACGCCAGCACTAACAAAATAACTATGGCGTGCAAAGAAAACCAACGTCACCAGTGTTTTCCAAACGGTGAGTGTATATGGACCAATAGATTTGTGGCATTTACAAAACAATCAACGTCAGCACTATGCTTGTAAAGCTGTAGTACGAATTTGTCCTACGCCAGCACTATTTGAAAAAAATAGTGTTGGCGCGGATGTAAAATGCCGCGCCACCAATGAAATTGTGGCCAGCACTTTTTCCATTAGTGTCAGGAATTCCATATGCAAGCATCCAAATAGCTTCAGTGCATTTCTCATATGAGAAGAAGCCAATCTTTTCAAGTGCATCCTCTTTGCATACGAAATAATCATCATACGCCATCACTACCTTACAAATACAGTTGAACACTCGTCTAGCCATCCACACTACTAGGAAAAGGCCTACTAGTGGCGCACCTAATTTGGCCATTAATGGCGCATTAGTGGTGCGCCGTTAGTATATTTTACTAATGACGCATCACTGGTGCGCCATTAGTATTTGATATACTAATGGCGGACCACAGATGCGCCATTAGTATATACAACAGTGCGCCATTAGTATGCCTCCCAGGGGGCCATGTATACCCAGGTGCTTTGGCATACTAATGGCGCACAACAACAAGATGCGCCATTAGTAATACTAATGGCGCACTGTTTAATGATGTGCCATTAGTATCCTTTGGCATACTAATGGCACACTGTGATGTGATGCACCATTAGTATGAATATTAGGTTTTTTTATTTTTTTATTTTCTGTTTTTTGCACAGGTTACAAAATGTATAATTGGACAAAATATAGACATCACACATCAACAACAGATTCATCGAATACAATAGAAGATTAGTCTCTGAATACAATTAATCATATTAGTCTCCGAATACAATTCATCATATTAATCTCCGAATTGAAAAGACCGAACAAAGATAGAACATTATATTACAAGTCTTGAGACCGCGAGTAGCGAGTTTGTCTTCACATTACAAGTCGATATCGATCATCTAAACTACCATCACATAGAAGAGAGTTGCGGTCATCACGATGAGCATCATCACGATGAAACTCGTCTTCATCCGGTTCCTCCAACGCTCCCTCCCCTCTCCCGCTAGATAGCGGGCGTATCTAGATTCGGCATCGGCCCTAGTGGTGTACCCTTTGTAACTGTTACCGCTGAATTGGTGAACCTGTCTCCGACACTCCTCCCAGTCGTCGTAGACTCCGGGAACCTTACCCTTGTACATGACATACGACGGGATCGCTATGCACTAGCCAAACGAAACATTAGTACCAATTCACAGACAATACATAAGCAATATATAAGTATGCAATAGAACGATCGGAAGAGAAAAGCAAGACATTAATAGCATCGATTACATCTAAGTTGAACGACACTCGAAACCAAAGAGATATACTACAAGTTCATTAAAGTTTAATTACAACATGAGCCAATCGATGTTTCAGAACTAGACACAGCATCACTGCTTTCGACTCGACTCAAGGGACCGGAGCATGGATGAAGCCGCCGTCTATCGTGGGAGTCATGAAATAACGGGCGTTGTCACCGCATTTGTAGCATTGTGTCGATGTCACCGTTGGACGGTTGATTTCGAGGTAGAACTGCCCGAGGTACGGCGACATCTTGATAGATGATTTCCACAAACTCCGATCGATGCGAAAGAATTCTTGTCGATGTCCGCGTCTGGATTGCCGACACGCCGCGGCCCAATCTTTGAGTTTACTCGGTAGCGAAGTTGATGATGGTCCCATACGACGCCCGCATGTGATGGATGGCATAGTAGGCACCCTTCGACCGCAAAGCGGCTGCTTGACGCAGCAGTGAGCGTCAGATTGGGGAGAACAGCGTGCTTGCCGTGATTTCACGAATAGGCTTGGTGAAGGTGCCTCCAGATTTGGCGAGCCGGGAGAACATCATCAAGAACCTTCTTGACATTTGTGTAGTCTACGTTCGACTGACGGTCCGGGTCGAAATACGTGGCCATGGAATATTTGGGGCTTAGGAGGATGAGTGTGCAATGTGTGTCACTACAGAAAACACGGAATGTTAAAAGAAAAACGATCGAAATCTAAGAATTCATATGTTACGGACCGGTTGAGGGGAGGACTTACTCGGGAAAGTAAGGCACGAGGAAGTTATCCTTATCTTGGTTTGCCGTAATGACGCCTTCAAGGTAAGAACTCGCGACTTGCGGTCCCCAAAGATCGCCCAAGATCTTGGCACGCATGTACAAGGGGTCGACTATCACGATGTCCGGGTCTTGTCGCGAATGATCCGCATCTCCATACTCAAATGAAAATAGCCGAACGAAGGTGTAGTGCAGCGGATGAAGGTTCAACATAGCGTGGATGTCATCAAACCGCAGGACGATCGTACCCCCGATGGAGTTATCCACAAAGCCCTTGCCCTCTGGCACCTTGGCCGCGAAAACCGGGTATGCCACATCCTTCTCTCTGAGACGCCGTGTAATGCCCTCGATGCGGCTATATCTCCCACGTGTCAAAGCATGACTTAGAGGCATAACCGCATTGAAAGCAATGTCGCAAGTGAGGTAATCTTCACACAACCCATGTAATACATAAGGGAAAGAGATACATAGTTGGCTTACAATCGCCACTTCACACAATTACATGAATAAAGCATTACATCATCCAGATACAATCAAGGTCCGACTACGGAACCAAAATAAAAGAAGAACCCCAAATGCGACAAAGGTCCCCGATCGACCCCAACTGGGCTCCGCTACTAATCAACTAGAACGAAACAACATAAAGGGCAAGATCTTCATCAAGCTCCTCCTTAAGCTTGGTTGCGTCACCTGCTCGGTAACATAGGCACCTGCAAACTGGTTTTGGAAGTATCTGGTGAGCCACGAGGACTCATCAATCCCATTACCATGGGTATCAAGACTAGCAAAGCTTAAAGGGAAAGGAAGGGGTAAAATGGTGAGGTTGCAGCAGCGACTAAGCATGATATGGTGGCTAACATACGCAAAGAAGAGCGAGAAGAGAACAAGAGGAACGGTCGTGAAACTAGCAATGATCAAGAGGTGATCCTGAACACCTACTTACGTCAAACATAACACAGAAACCGTGTTCACTTCCCGGACTCCGCCGAGAAGAGACCATCACGGCTACACACGCGGTTGATGCGTTTTAATTCGGATCAAGTGTCAAGTTATCTACAACCGGACATTAACAAATTCCCATCTACCACATAACCGCGGGCACGGCTCTCGAAAGTTTATACCCTGCAGGGGTGTCCCAACTTAGCCCATGACAAGCTCTCGCGATCATCGAAGGAATAGACCTTCACCAGAAGACCCGATCGGTCTCGGAATCCCGGTACATCAAGACATTTCGACAATGGTAAAACAAGACCAGCAAAGCCTCCCATGTGCCGACAAATCCCGATAGGAGCTGCACATATCTCGTTCTCGTGGCACACCGGATGAGCCAAACGTCGGGTTGGCATAGACCTGGTTGCCTGGGCGCCGGACATCGCTTCGGTTTGGACCAGCACTTAGACAAGCACCGCCCGGGGCTAAAATAAAGATGACCCTTGGGTTGGCCGACCCAAGGAAAGGGATAGGTGGTGGTGAGGCAAATGGTAAAACCAAGGTTGGGCCTTCTTTGGACAAGTTTTATTCAAAGCGAATCGTCGCAGGGGGTCCCATAAATCACCCGACCGCGAAGGAACGCAAAATCCGGGAACATAACACCGTATGACGGAAACTAGGGCGGCAAGAGTGGAACAAAACACCGCATAAGGCCGAGCCTTCCACCCTTTACCAAGTATATAGATGCATTAATATTATAAGAGATATTGTGATATCCCAACATAAACCCATCCACCATGGAGAAATCTTCAACTTCACTGCAGCTAGCAACGCTATAAGAGGGCTGAGCAAAAGCGGTAACATAGCCAAACAAAGTGGTTTGCATAGGAATGGTGTCAAAGGTTAGAGGTTCATGGCAATATGGGATGGCTGGATAAACAGTAATAGGTAGCGCAAAGATAGCGAAAGAACGAGGCAACTAGCATAGCAATGATAGTAGTGAGATCCAGGGTAGCGGTCATCTTGCCTGAAATCCCGCAAGGAAGAAGAACGAGTCCATGAAGAAGATAAACGGACGCAGTCGAACGAATCCACACAACTCCGGAACGAAACCGAAGCTAATGAGAGAAGCAAACCGGAAAGAAGCAAACAACATAGTAAACAACCATCGCATAATCATGGCATGATGCACAATCAAGTATGATGCATGTCCGGTTTAATGCGGCATGGCATGGCAAAGTGCAACAAACAATACTACAAGTTAAGTGGAGCTCAATATGCAACGAGTTGCATATTGACAAAACACCACATCAATTATTTAGTTCACTCTCGTTATAAGCTACTCAACAATATTAAATGTTGTTAAACATGGCAAGGGGTGAATCAAAAGTAAACAAACTATTTAGTCAAGTTTAAATGAGGCCGGAACAACAAATAACAATTCCGGAAAATCCTCATGAGCAATATTCGAATTTGGTACTGTTCTGCCCTAAAACATATTTTAAAGTTATTAAACTGGAAAATAAAGTGGACCATGTTAATCTAGGCATTTTTCCACCCCATTTACATATAAAGAACATTTAATTCCGAGTTACGGTTGTTTAGTTATGAAATAAAGCATTTTAACATGGCATTTGAGCAAATTTAAACAAACAACATTTTAAATATTTTAAACATGGATGAAAGTGGGATATTATGAAACTAGATAAAATTCTAAGCATTTTACATGTTTAAATAATTTTAATCCGATGCACGATTAATGAGTTATTAATGCATGAACTACAGGGGGTTTTCTGTCAAACTGTAAATCGTTGGATAATTAGACAAATCGCAGCGCAGGGAAAAAAACATGCACTGTGCCAAATCTGGCTGGGCCAACGGTGTACAGGAGAGGCTGGGGGCTGCTCACCCTTGGGCTTCGGCCCAGCTGGTGGAGAGGCCTGGCAGGCCGGATGAGGAGCTCGAGCAGGCTGGGCCTAGGCTTGCGGGGCCCACGTGCCCGGGTGGAGGAGGCCCACGGGAGGGTCAACGACCGCCGTCGGGACCGGGGCTCCTCCCGATCCGTCCCGGACGGCGAGGTCGTGCGGAGGCGGAGGCGCGACGATGCGGGGCGGCGATCGGCGGCGACGGGCGAGGACCCCATCCACGGATCCGGCGACGACGGGGCCGGTGGCGGGGAGGCGCGCCGGATGCGGTGGAGCTCGGCTCCCATGGCGGCAGGGAGAGCGCGGAACTGGAGATTTGGGGCGAGGAGATGCGGTGCTGTGCTGGGTCGGGCGGCGAAGGGATCGGCGGCGGCGGGGAACGATCCAAGAACTCGACGGAGGCACGGCGAGCGGGTCCGGCGACCGGCGGCGCCACGCCGACGACGGGTCGGGCAGAGGCAACGGAGGAGCAAGCGGGCGCTCGGGCTGGCTGTGGCCCTCGGGGCCAGATCGGGGCCCAGGCGGGCTGGGACGAGCTCTTGGCGGAGAGGCTCTTTGGGGGACGCGGGGAGGCTAGGTGGCGATCCCTGGTTGGCGGGGAGCGATGGCCGGGCGGCGGCTGACCGCTCAGGACGTGCCACGTGGCGGAGGTGGGCTAGAGGGCGCCGGATTTGGAGGGGGAAGGCGGCGGCGCGGCCCCCGAGGTGGGAGGAGGTGGTGGCTGCGGGTAGGGGGCGCGGAAAAAGAGGAGGAGGGGGGTAGGACGACCAGATTTGGAAGGAGGGGGGTTTAAATAGGAAAGGGGGCTAGGGTTTAGTCTCTAGGGGTTTAGGAGGGGTTTCCGGCCCCTCGGATCGCAATCGTGCGCTCCAGACAGAGAGGGGGACTAGGTGGCTGTAGGTGGGCTGTGAAGAGAGGTTGGGCTAAGTGGAAAGAAGAGAGAGAGAGAGAGGCCCGGCGGCAGTTTCGAAGACCGAAACATCCGACGAAGGTACCGGCAACGGGGTTTGATGAGCTCAGAAAAGAGAGAGAAGAGAGTGATCCGGTTGATCTGAGAGGGGTCAACAGGGACAAGGAAGAAGCGACAACGACGAACGAATGCAAGTTTTAAGAAAACGATGCCGATGCAATGCGAATGATGACATGAGACGAGATGCATAACAAGAACAAAATGCAAAACAACAGACAAAAACCCAACCACGAAGGAAAATAAAATATCGCATCGCCGGAATGGCAAGAGTTGGAGTTATGAATATGGAAAGTTGTATCCGGGGCGTTACAACACTCCACCACTGCGAGAGGATCTCGTCCCGAGATCTAGGATGGCACCGGAGAGAAACGGAAGAGGAAGAGAAGAGGTAAAACTAAGTTGCTTCTTTGACCAATGAGTGAAACCAAAGAACCTTGAGAGGTTGAACAAATTGAAAGAAAGAGTACAACAGAGATGAACGAGATTGCAAGCAAACCGGTAGAAAAAAATGAACAAGGAGTATTACGAGAATTTGAAGTTTGAAAGACATGGAAATAAGAGCTTCACGAACGAAAAGAATATGACCACATCGGTATAATGAGATAGCCAAGGAACAAGAATGGCAGAATTTGGACAGCACTCCGGTAGAAAAGAGAAAAAAAACTTGATGAGATGAAAAGATATTGAAGAGATGATACAACACTCCGGTTAAATGGATAAGCAAGAAAAGAACACGATCCTCACAAAACGAGGTGATGGGTGAAGAGCACAACATCACAATGCCTCCGTAACTAAAGAATAGAAGTTAGACCATTGGGATAAAGGGACGGAGAAGAAAATGACAACTTTTGCCACAGGTGAACTTGGAAAGCACCCTTCAAGAAGGTTATAACAGAGTTGTTGCAAAACCAACAACGAAACAAATAAGCTTGTAGTGGGCTTATGAGAAACATCTCAAAATTATGAGGTGACAACCGGCCACTAACGGAAACAATTGCTTGCTTGAGATCAACGAAGAGATGAAAATTGCTTCACCAAGATGATAGAGATATAATTTGGATCATTGATAAGCACCACAAATAGCAATATTCCTTAGGGAAGGCTTTAGGTGAAATCTATACCAAGATAACTCCAATGAAGAGACTGATGGATTTACAATACCTCATTCTTGACAACAATAAGAATCATGAAACATGAAGGAAATTGTCAAGAGTGACATAACACCATCTCAAAAGATAAGATAAAAGGAATTGCACTTTGAAATGCAAGACGTAGAATACTTGAGCTTCTCAAAACAAAACAAGTGTTGGGCACCCTGTTTAATTTTGAGTATAGCTTGGCGGATCATAACTTCGAGCAAAATCTTGAAGAACAATTGAACAATGAAAGAATCCTTGACGAACCATCAAGTAGAGCCTCCATGAAGAACTCCGGTAAAAGGATGATAAAAAGAAAAGGAAGTTGAAAACACAAGGTGAAGCCTTGCAATGATTTAGAATGAGCTTCACGACGATAATGCGGAAACCTTGGAACTCCGGAAAAAGAAAAATGAAGCCTCTCAAACCGAGAATGTGATATGATGACCAACTCCGAAAAGAAAGATGAATCACTTGTAAACAAGAATTTATTCATCATGAATAATCTCCGGAAGAAAAGAATTGAATCACCTCGAGGAAATAAGAATAAGATTTCTTGTAAGGTTATCCTTCATCAAATTAAATTGATGACAAGCAACGGATTTGGCATACTACTTATTCTCGTGGAAAGGATTAAGATAGATACGGTGCAAGCTTGGGAAGGTCTTCAACGAACCACCGGTAGGATTGGAAAGAACAAAATGAATTAAATGATAACGAAAGAGGTGAAATCTTGAACGAACCACCGTGAGAATTTTAAATGAACGTAGCAAAGGCACAATTCACCGGAAAGAGTTGGAAAACGAATGAAGATATTTGAGGGGATTTAGATACATGAGAACGAAGAGATCACGTATTGATTCGAGGATATTTGAACGAAGCACCGGTAAGATTTGGAGAACGATAGCTACACGCTGAGAATGAAGAATTATGACATGATGGCCTTCGGAGAAAAGAAATGAAAAAACAACTCATGAAATGCTCCGGATGGTAAGAAAAGAGTTCTCACAATCGAAACAATTATGAGGATAGCATGCAGCTAGAACCAAGAATATTCAAGAGAATGGACCAAGATTTAAGAGAAATCTTTCTTCAGTCTTCAAATTGAGGATGATGATGAGAAACACCACCATGAATTGTTGAGACACTCCGGGAGAATTAAAAGAGGAAAGGTTGAGCCAAAGATGAAAAGAATTTGAAAACAACCTTGGAGAAGGCATGTGACTGATGGAATCCATTCTTATGTCACACTTGAAAAGCTTTTAAGAATAACTCCGGAATAATTAGAAGAGTCAGGTAAGATCCTGGGAAAAGACCTGTGGGTTAGGGCCCACTCAAAAGAACACCGTTGAAAAGATTTAAAAGAGATGTAGCACCGGTTGAATTAAATGACTTGAATGAGATACCAATCTCGAAAGAGCTTGAACGAATGCAGAGTGGAAACACGAATCTTCGAGATATCTTGAGCACTCCAGAAGAAATGAATAGCAAGAGGTGAGTGAATGAGAGGTGCACCGGCATGAGAAAACATTGAAATGAGGAAAAAGGTATGATCAACAAAACTTGACTTGACTCCACCGGAGAAGAAACAACAATGGAGGATGATGAACTTGAAGCTCGTGAGCATCTTCATGGGAAATCACCGGATAAGAACATTGATTGAAAAGAATGAAGAGACTTCACATAAATAAATGGATACTTGATTAAGAAATCTGTGTCCTTGAAGAAAAGGGTGGGAGGGTGGGGAAACAAAGGCAACTTGGGATGAATGAAAGAAACACCGTTGAGAAAAACTTAGAATTGATCTTGCAGATGGGGAGAATGATCGGATCCACTTGAAGAGAAGCACACCGGTAGGAAAAGAATTAACATGACAACCTCAATGATCAAAAAGGATTAGTATTCACATAGCAATATGAGAACACCGTTTAGGAAAAGTATGGATTCAACATTTGACTTCGAAGCAACTCGAATACCACAAATAAAACAAAACAAAGGATTTGGCTTGCAGAATAAGCCGGAACAAATACATATGATAGAGACTTACCCGATCCCATATCATGCATCTGTCGAAAAGATATTCTAGGAGCTACTTGAATTCCCACCTATAAACTCCCAAAACTTTCTGGTTATGCAATCTGGTGTTGGGGATACAGGAAGCAATATATCTCACCCAAACTAACAATACCTACATCCAAGTCAGTATCCATCCGTCAACACATAACCAAGAAATCTTCGAAATCGTGTACCTCAACCTTCAAAAGCATCCGTTATACGAGTCATGGCAATACTCCGTACTCACCTCAAGATCTTTGGGTTAGCGGGTTATCTCACCAACAAGCTGCATAAAAGAGATTTTCGATGTCGGTATTAAACTCAGGTATTCCGAATCGCAACGATAAAATTATGACGACAACACCTCAGAGCTCAACTCCCCGGGACACCTCCACTAAAAAAAAACCCTGCTGACGGGAGGCACCAAGACAATGTTGTCATCATAAAACCATCGGAACGATTCTAAGATACCCGCGTGATCCTAAAAAAAATTAGTGAAATTTAAGAAGAGAAGAGTCAAAACTCTACGTCAGGATACCTCACCAGAAGGTCGAAGGGACTGAGGAGTAAAAACAATTCCTAACTCTCCGATATATAATCCTAAATGACTCAAAACATTTTTCTAGACACAACTCGGCCGCTAAAAACGATCAAGCAATGGGGCTCCTAAGGTCGGGAAGGCTCGATTACCAACTTGTAGCGCCTCGATGCGGCTATATCTCCCACGTGTCGAAGCACGACTTAGAGGCATAACCGCATTGAAAGCAATGTCGCAAGTGAGGTAATCTTCACACAACCCATGTAATACATAAGGGAAAGAGATACATAGTTGGCTTACAATCGCCACTTCACACAATTACATGAATAAAGCATTACATCATCCAGATACAATCAAGGTCCGACTACGGAACCAAAATAAAAGAAGAACCCCAAATGCGATAAAGGTCCCCGATCGACCCCAACCTGGGCTCCGCTCTCGATCAACTAGAACGAAACAACATAAAGGGCAAGATCTTCATCAAGCTCCTCCTTGAGCTTGGTTGCGTCACCTTTCGGTAACATAGGCACCGCAAACTGGTTTTGAAGTATCCGTGAGCCACGAGGACTCAAAGCAATCCCATTACCATGGGTATCAAGACTAGCAAAGCTTAAAGGGAAAGGAAGGGGTAAAATGGTGAGGTTGCAGCAGCGACTAAGCATGATATGGTGGCTAACATACGCAAAGAAGAGCGAGAAGAGAACAAGAGGAACGGTCGTGAAACTAGCAATGATCAAGAGGTGATCTGAACACCTACTTACGCCAAACATAACACGAAACCGTGTTCACTTCCGGACTCCGAGAAGAGACCATCACGGCTACACACGCGTTGATGCGTTTTAATTCGGATCAAGTGTCAAGTTATCTACAACCGGACATTAACAAATTCCCATCTCGCCACATAACCATGGGCACGGCTCTCGAAAGTTTATACCTGCAGGGTGTCCCAACTTAGCCCATAACAAGCTCTCGCGATCATCGAAGGAATAGACCTTCACCCAGAAGACCCCATCGGCCTCGGAATCCGGTACATCAAGACATTTCGACAATGGTAAAACAAGACCAGCAAAGCCTCCCCGCCAGCCGACAAATCCCGATAGGAGCTGCACATATCTCGTTCTCGTGGCACACCGGATGAGCAGACGTCGGGTTGGCATAGACCTGGTTGCTGGGGCGCCAGACATCGCTTCGGTTTGGACCAGCACTTAGACAAGCATCGCCCGGGGGCTAAAATAAAGATGACCCTTGGGTTGGCCGACCCAAGGAAAGGGATAGGTGGTGGTGAGGCAAATGGTAAAACCAAGGTTGGGCCTTCTTTGGACAAGTTTTATTCAAAGCGAACCGTCGGGGGTCCCATAAATCACCCGACCGCGTAAGGAACGCAAAATCCGGGAACATAACACGGTATGACGGAAACTAGGGCGGCAAGAGTGGAACAAAACACGGCATAAGGCCGAGCCTTCCACCCTTTACCAAGTATATAGATGCATTAATATTATAAGAGATATTGTGATATCCCAACATAAACCCTGCCCACCATGGAGAAATCTTCAACTTCACCGCAGCTAGCAACGCTATAAGAGGGCTGAGCAAAAGCGGTAACATAGCCAAACAAAGTGGTTTGCATAGGAATGGTGTCAAAGGTTAGAGGTTCATGGCAATATGGGATGGCTGGATAAACAGGTAATAGGTAGCGCAGCATAGCGAAAGAACGAGGCAACTAGCATAGCAATGATAGTAGTGAGATCCAGGGTAGCGGTCATCTTGCCTGAAATCCCGCAAGGAAGAAGAACGAGTCCATGAAGAAGATAAACGGACGCAGTCGAACGAATCCTCACAACTCCGGAACAAAACCGAAGCTAACGAGAGAAGCAAACCGGAAAGAAGCAAACAACATAGTAAACAACCATCGCATAATCGTGGCATGATGCACAACCAAGTATGATGCATGTCCGGTTTAATGCGGCATGGCATGGCAAAGTGCAACAAACAATACTACAAGTTAAGTGGAGCTCAATATGCAACGAGTTGCATATTGACAAAACACCACATCAATTATTTAGTTCACTCTCGTTATAAGCTACTCAACAATATTAAATGTTGTTAAACATGGCAAGGGGTGAATCAAAAGTAAACTAACTATTTAGTCAAGTTTAAATGAGGCCGGAACAACAAACAACAATTCCGGAAAATCCTCATGAGCAATATTCGAATTTGGTACTGTTCTGCCCTAAAACATATTTTAAAGTTATTAAACAGGAAAATAAAGTGGACCATGTTAATCTAGGCATTTTTCCACCCCATTTACATATAAAGAACATTTAATTCCGAGTTACGGTTGTTTAGTTATGAAATAAAGCATTTTAACATGGCATTTGAGCAAATTTAAACAAACAACATTTTAAATATTTTAAACATGGATGAAAGTGGGATATTATGAAACTAGATAAAATTCTAAGCATTTTACATGTTTAAATCATTTTAATCCGATGCACGATTAATGAGTTATTAATGCATGAACTATGTGGGGTTTTCATCAAATTGTAAATCATTTGGATAATTAGACAAATCATGTGTGCAGGAAAAAAACATGCACGGGCCAAATCTGGCTGGGCCAACGGTGTACTGAGGAGAGGCTGGGGGCTGCTCACCCTTGGGCTTCGGCCCAGCTGGTGGAGAGGCCTGGCAGGCCGGATGAGGAGCTCGAGCAGGCTGGGCCTAGGCTTGCGGGGCCCACGTGCCCGGGTGGAGGAGGCCCACGGGAGGGTCAACGACCGCCGTCGGGACCGGGGCTCCTCCCGATCCGTCCCGGACGGCGAGGTCGTCTTGAGGCGGAGGCGCGGGCGATCGCGGGCGATGATGGCGGCGACGGGCGAGGACCCATCCCCACGGATCCGGCGACGACGGGCCGGTGGTGGCGGGGAGGCGCGCCAGACGCGGCGGAGCTCGCCCATGGCGGCGGGGAGGAGCGCGGGCTCGAGATTTGGGGCGAGGAGATGCGGTGCTGTGTGGGTCGGGCGAAGGGGATCGGCGACGGCGGGGAACTTGATCAAGAACTCCGACGGAGGCACGGCGGAGCGGGTCCGGCGACGGCGGCGCCACGCCGACGACGGGGTCGGGCAGAGGCAACGGAGGAGCAAGCGGGGCGCTCGGGCTGGCTGCGGCCCTCGGGGCCCAGATCGGGGCCCAGGCGGGCTGGGGACGACTGCTTGGGGGGAGGCTCTTTGGGGACGCGGGAGGCTGTGGCGATCCTGGTTGGCGGGGAGCGATGGCGGGCGGCCGACCGCCGGGACGTGCCACGTGGCGGAGGTGGGCTAGAGGCGCCGGATTTGGAGGAAGGGCGGCGCTGCCCCGAGGTGGGAGGAGGTGGTGGCTGCGGGTAGGGGGCGCGGAAAAAGAGGAGGAGGGGGGTAGGACGACCAGATTTGGAAGGAGGGGGGGTTTAAATAGGAAAGGGGGCTAGGGTTTAGTCTCTAGGGGTTTAGGAGGGGTTTCCGGCCCCTCGGATCGCAATCGTGCGCTCCGGACAGAGAGGGGGACTAGGTGGCTGCAGGTGGGCTGTGAAGAGAGGTTGGGCTAAGTGGAGAGAAGAGAGAGAGAGAGGCCCGGCGGCAGTTTCGAAGACCGAAACATCCGACGAAGGTACCGGCAACGGGGTTTGATGAGCTCAGAAAAAAGAGAGAAGAGAGTGATCCGGTTGATCTGAGTGGGGTCAACAGGGACAAGGAAGAAGCGACAACGACGAACGAATGCAAGTTTTAAGAAAACGATGCCGATGCAATGCGAATGATGACATGAGACAAGATGCATAACAAGAACAAAATGCAAAACAACAGACAAAAACCCAACCACGAAGAAAAATAAAATATCGCATCGCCGGAATGGCAAGAGTTGGAGTTATGAATATGGAAAGTTGTATCCGGGGCGTTACACGCCGCTTCTCCAAAGAAAGAACACTGTCATGCAGACTCCGCATAGCACCGGTTGCAGCATTGAGCATATTTGTCGGTAGCATCGCCCTACCGGCCACATGCACCCTCCTCGAGATATCCTTAGGTGAAGGTGGCCCGTCCTGAGCACGGATCGTACTCGGTGCCGGCTGGCTCGCACCCTTGTTAGTATTTCTTTTGCGTGCCTTCTTCTCCTCCGTAATGGGACCGAGTTACGCTCATAGACCGCCTTCTTGAGTGTGTTGGGGCTGATAATATTTCACACCTCACCTATCTCGAGGCTCGGTGAAGTCGGCGGTGGAGGCGCTCTCGAGAGCTGAACGCAGACGGCGCTGTTGCAACTTGGCTTCTCCGTGGTACCAGCTAGATCGCGACGTCTTTTGTTGGGTTGGGTTCTTGAGAAGGAGGCCCCATGAAGTCGCCATCGCATCCATGATCGGCAAAGCATCGATCGACGCTGCCAAATGTATCGCCGTCGCCGTCGCTCGATCCTGTGCTATATGCATGTTTGGATCCGATGGCATAGGGATGTCCGCACCGTTGCGGCGGTCTTGCCATGGGGCCGACTTGGCGCGCCGCACGACCGGGCGGTGTTGTCTTTGGGGTGGTGTCCCCGCCCCAAACGAATCGCTCTTCGCCAAAGCAGGGCCAGCTCAGCGGCGCCGAGGGTCATCACGTCATCATCGTCGGCCCCGACGGGTCGAATCGGAGGTAACAACTCGTCGCAGCCTGGCAGCACCGAACAGTTGAACCCTAAACAAGTTGGGTGGCATCCGGTACCGTGGAACAAGGGTTGCCGGTTGAACGATTTTGCCCTTGGCGACATCGACCAACTCGTTGTTCACGAAGTGCAGGAGAGTGCACGGAACGTCGGCGGCGCCCTGCGAAAACATGTAGGGCGTCAGGGATGCCCAGTCAAAGGCAAGGAGATGAAGTCCTCGGCCGAGAGAGTCTTAATTAGTTACCGTGATGATGGCGTCGAGCTCGGCTAATGTCGAGGCACCGCCAACGGCGGGCGTGCAGTTGACGGAGGGGCCGCTTGCTGAAGAGGTGCCGGCCGGCGTATTACACCCGGGTGCATTAAGCTCCCGTGCCGGCGTCGGAGACACCAATGCCGCCTCCGCCGGAGACACCAATGGCCCCGCCATCGCATTCTGCGAGTTGCTGGCCGTGAAGCTAGGAACCGGGGGCGGCCCCTATTGGCCGCCCGCAATCCACGCACTCAACCCCTCGATCAAGGTAGGCACAATGGCGGTGATCGTCGCTCCGAGTTGTTGTTGCACTTGCTCTTGGACAATCTCCGAAATCCGCGCCACCTGTGCCTTGAGTTCTTGAACCTCGCACGCCTGGCTTTCCGAGCTGGTCTTTTTCTCCTTTCGCCCACCATTGTTATAGTATGATGACCGTTTTGTCGACAAGCCTTTGCCGGCCACACAACCAGCTGACGTCGGCTTACTGAGCTTATCCTTGTTCTTCATTACATTCAACGCCCTATTTAGAGTGGTGTCCCAAGGGTTGCTCTTAGTCGACCCCGCCATCGCTTTCATCGCTGCGGAAGGAATGTGAACCATTTAGAAATTTGGCTTCATTAATTAGAATGCAACCATATGGAGCTAATTACGCGGGGGTGTATTCCTTACCAGAACAAGCTCAAGCGCCCTGGTCTTCGGATCCGTGGTAAGCTCCTTTGTTTTCGGTCCTTCTTGTACCGGCCCCGACAAAGTTCCTGGTCCGCTTGTCATCAGATTTATCAAAGAGGGGCGGTAGGCCTTGCTCGCACGGTCCGCCTCCTCCTTGTCCCATATAGGCTCCGCCACTCAGAACCGCCGGGACCGAGTGTGTGTTCCCTAAGTTCAGCTCCGCATTTCTTTCCCCATCGACTTGATTGGGAGTTTGCGGTGCTCGAGCAATTGATCTTGAAGTCGTTGTAGTCATCTTCAGTGATCGAAGGATTTTTCTCCTTGATCTTCTCATAACTCTCATCTTTCTCGATCATTCTCTTCACATTGCTTTTCCAAGTAGACAAGGCCTTGCTCATCTTCGTTAGGGCAGCATTGTTCACTTTATTCCCTTTGAGGCTTATGTTTTCAAATTCAGCGGGGAACTTGTATCGTTCGTGCAGCTTCGTGAAGAGGAGGTTGCGCAAATTCCTTCGGTCAGGATGCCTCAGGTTCTCGGTGTTGATCGAGACGGTGCTCCGGAGAATGCACCCGAGCTGAAGCGAGTACCCCTTGACTATTCGTTCGGCGCGTTGGATTCCGTCGAGTCCACTTGAGAACTTCCTCCTTGAGGGTGTGGAGCACGATCGGGCGCCGGTCCTTCCGTTGCCTCTTCGGTTGGCTGCCATCTGTGCGTGCGCCGCCATCACCAGTGGTGGCATCCTCGGCGGCACCATCAGTGGTGGCATCAGTGGGGTCATCCTCGGCGGTACCATCAGTGGTCTCAGGATCGGTGGGGAAGGCGGCGTCCTCATACAAGTGAGGTTGTTCCTCCATCTCTGGGACAGCTCCTGAATGCCTTGCCGCTCAACCCCGGCCTCATCGTTGTTGGCCATGTTTTCTCTAAATAGGAACAAAGTTTGGTCAAAAGTTGGTTATTGTCAAGGAACAATATCATGGTCTCATCATTTAGGGTTTGTCGACACCGAGGCATCCTAAAAGCTAAGCTTTTATCATTGAGGGTTTTTCGACGCCGAGGCACCCTAAAAGCCTAAGCTTTCATCATTAGTCACAAGTACCCCGGCCCATGCATGAGTCACAAGTACCCCATATGTCCTATTTTTTAGCAAAGTCATTCTAAATTCACGGAAAATTTCAGCATGACCTTTGCTGAAAATAGGACATATGGAGTACCCGAATTTGCTGGAACAGAAGTTAATCGACATTCCAGCAAACTCAGGGGCCTCTCGGGTGGACAAGGCAAAAAAGGCCTCCATCACAACATGGAAAATACATTGGCATGAGAAGAGGTGAAACAATGTATGCATCTCCAAGCAGTATCATTCAACATTTTGGACAAACCACTACAAGCAATACTGGATCAGATACAAGAAGAATGTGAGAAAATGCAGACAAATACTAACAGATTGAGGTGTTTAACTTGTGGTGCTCTCTGTGCTATTAACATTTGAAGTCAAAACCTTTTCTGGTTAGTAAGTGTTTCTTGAGCATATGTATGTAGTAAGTGTTTCTGCTCTCAGTGTTTCAGAACACATATTTTAGCTACTGTAGGATCGAAGAAGGTGAGAGTGTCTAGAGGGGGGGTGATTAGACTACTCGACAAGATAAAAATTATGCCTTTTGACAAAGACAAGTTTTTGGCAGATTTTGCATATCACACAAGTCAAGTAGCATACTACACATGCAATTCTAGAGTATGGGCAGCGGAAAGTAAATTGCACAAGTAGTAAAGAGAAGTGGAGAGGATCAAACGCAATTTGGAGACACGGAGATTTTTCTCGTGGTTCCGATAGGTGGTGCTATCGTCAATCCACGTTGATGGAGACTTCAACCCACGAAGGGTAACGGCTGCGAGAGTCCACGAAGGGTCCACGAAGAAGCAACCTTGTCTATGCCATCATGGCCTACGCCCACGGAGGGCTAGCCTTACTCGGGGTAGATCTTCACGAAGTAGGCGATCTCCTGGCCCTTACAAACTTCTTGGTTCAACTCCACATCTCGACGGAGGCTCCCAAGCGACACCTAACCAATCTAGGAGGCACCACCCTCCAAAAGGTAATAGATGGTGTTTGATGATGATGAACTCCTTGCTCTTGTGCTTCAAATGATAATCTCCCCAACACTCAACTCTCCTCACTGATTTGGCTGTGGTGGAAGAAAGGATTGAGTGGAAAGCAACTTGGGAAGGCTAGAGATCAAGCTTCATATGGTGGGAGTGGAGCAACTTGATCTCAACACAAGGGTAGGTAGTTCTCTTCTCGAAATGTAAGGTAGGAGTGGTAGTACTTTTCGATGGCTCTCTCCACGAATGAAGAGGGGTGGAGGGTATTTATAGCCTCCACACAAAATCCAACCGCTACACACATTTGACTAATCTCGGTCGGACGAAGTTGACAACTCGGTGAGACCGAAAGTTCAAATCATGTGAGCGTTGGGATTTTCGTGGGACCGAAAATACAATCTCGGTGAGTCCGATTCATACAAAGACAAGAGCTTGCCAATCTCGGTGGGATCGACTTCATCATCTCGGTGACACCGATTTGATGATGAAGGTTCTGAAGCTTGGCAACTCAAGTTTCGGTGAGACCGAGTTCAGAATCGGAAAATCCGAGATTTCTAGGGTTTGGCTTTGTGCCTGAGGTGGTTCATCTCGGTGTGACTGGGTTTAGAAAATCGGTGGGACCGAGATTACTTATAAGGGTATATGGCAGTGAGAGTTGCTGATAGTTTAGGAGATGTATCACTAAGCACTTTGAGCAACCAGATCATTATCATAACCTCATCCCCGTTTAATAGTATTGGCTTTCCTATAGACTCAATGTGATCTTGGATCACTAAACCAAAAATGGAGTCTTGAGCTTTTGCCAATGCTTGCCTTATCATATTGAGGGGTCCACCTCTTCAGTCCTTTTGCCATGCCAATGTGATTGAGCTTCCTGAAACATACTTGATAAAAGCATTAGTCCAACCACAAAGTATGTTGTCATTAATTACCAAAACCACCAGGAGCAAATGTGCTTTCAATCTCCCCCTTTTTGGTAATTGATGGCAACACACAAAACACGACATCAAAGCTTATTGAAAGTAAGACAGAATTATCACGAAAGCTTTGACAAACATGTAGTACACAGGCTCCCCCTACAAGTGTGCAAGATTTTCATTAATTATGGTTTTGGACTACCACAAGCACACAAGAGAGAAAAGGAAGGTGTGCTACATGCAGCTTGGCTATATGCATCAGAGCAGATGAAAAGAAGTGGAGAGATAATGCATATGTGCATGGTGATTTCTTGCAAACAAGTATACACAAGCAAGTCACCATCATGCACATTCTGCAAGGTGCATATACTTACCTTGAGGTTCCTTGGCATTGTACCTGAAGAAATAAACTTGGGAAAACAAGGTTAGATAACACAAGAGCATTCCTTCAACCAACTGCAAGAACATCAAGAGTACCAAGCCAGGGATGACATGTATAAAGAGTGTCTCATATTGAGCACAAGCTTGAATCAGCAAACATGTCTCCTGAAACTGAAAGATTTTCAATGAACTCTGAGAGATTTTGCTTTCCATAAGATATCAATTGTGGAGATTCCTCTTCCTTTGAGGAAAAAGCAAAATCAAAAGAATGATGCCAAATGTAATATCCAATGTGGAACACGACAAAGCTTTGATGTGATTCTCTCCCCCTTAAGGTAAGATTGCTCTTCTTCTCCCCCTAAATCTTCTCTTCTCCCCTTATCTCCCCCTAAATCTTCTCCCCCTTTGACATCAAGTGCCGAAAAGGACAGCAGACTAGGAAGGCCAGGGAAGATGGAAGGAAAGAAGTGGGATCCTTAAGAATCACAACTGGGAAATAAGAAACACGTATAGAGAATCATTGAGGAGCTGCAGAAGATGATATCCTGAAAGAAAATCGGTGACACCGAATTAGATGGATCGGTGGATCCGAAAGTCAGGGACTTAGGGCAGATCCTTTTCGGTCAGACCGAAATTTTTAAGTCGGTGACGCCAAGTTTAATTCCAAGGAAATACAGAAATAATTCAGCTCACTTTGCAAGGAATGTTTCAAAGGATTTGCAATGAATTTGTAAATGATTTTCAAGGAATTGATCAGAGCCAAAAGTATATTCACAAAAACAAAAGAATAGAAATGAAAAAGATTGCTAGATGAAGTTTTTTTTAAAGAAGAACACAACGAGAGAACATAAGAGAAAATAGAAAGACTCCAAAAACATATGTACTTCATCTAGATAAGGGTCGGCGACAAAGTCACCTATGTTTGAGTATATTGACTTAGGAGTCAAATGAGAACATTTGATCATAGGTCATACTCATCGTTTAAGCTCAAAATGGGGTTGCCATTTTTCGATTAAGCATTCGATGTGATCACATCTTATGAAGCTGCTTGTACTCATGACTTTGAGCAAAGCTCCTTAAAGATGTGAAAAACATACCTTGGGCTTGTTGTTGCTTTGTTCATGTAGGTGAACTTGATGTAGGTGCTCATTGAATGTGAAGTTGGAGCACCATTTCAACTTGTGTAGTTCATATTCCTACATGGGTTAGGCAAGCAAGGAAATACTCAAGGATATCCAAGATGACAAGAGTGAAATACTAGATGTATAAGGTGTCAAAAAGGATATGTGGAATTTTGTTCCTTGAACTCAACATCCCAAAGGGCTAGATACTTGGTCAATGACAAGATTACTCATGATTTGAGTGTGTGGTAATCTTGTGGAATGTAGATCATCCAAGTACCTGCAAGGAGTTAGATGCAATACAAGGGGGGCAAATGTGTCCAAGACATATGATCATCATCATAAGAGAAATATCAAGGATTAGTCAAGTAGGCTCATGCCTTGCATGCATCAATGGAGTTTTCACTCCAAGTTTGAAGCATCAATGATGTTCAACTCACTCCTTAAGCGACAAAACACCTTCTCATAAAGAGGTTTTGTAAAGATATCTGCAAGTTGTTTGTCAGTACGAACATGCTTAAGATTGATGTCACCCTTGGCAATGTGATCACGAATAAAATGGTGACGAACTTCAATATGTTTCGTTCGAGAGTGCTGCACGGGATTATGTCCAATTTTAATCGCACTCTCATTGTCACAAAGCAAAGGAACATGTCTCACATGTATCCCATAATCCTTAAGCGTTTGTGTCATCCATAGCAACTGAGCACAACATGAACCAGCAGCAATATATTCTGCTTCGGCAAGAGATAGAGATGCGAATTTTGTTTCTTGGAGGACCAAGATACAAGGGATCGACTAAGGAATTGACACGCCGAAGTTGACTTTCTATCAACCTGTCACCGCATAGTCCGAGTCGGAATAGCCAACAAGGTCGAAAGAGGCCCTCTTAGGATACCAAATGCCAAAGTTAGGTGTGTGTATCAAATATCTCACAATTATTTTAACAGCTTTAAGATGACATTCTTTAGGGCTGCTTGATATCGAGCACACATGCATACACTCAACATTATGTCGACGAGAAGCACAAAGATATAGTAGAGAACCAATCATAGATCGGTAAACCTTTTGATCAATGGGTTCTCCATCTTTGTCAAGTCATTATGTCCACTTGTAGGCATGGGGTTCTCATACCTTTGCTTTCTTGCATGTTGAACTTCTTGAAGAGATCCTTGGTGTACTTTGTTTGTGAGACAAAGGTACCCTCCTTAGATTGCTTGATTTGCAACCCAAGGAAGAATTTGAGTTCACTCATCATGGACATCTCATACTTCTCCGACATGAGCTTTCCAAACTTCTCGCTAAAATGAGGGTTAGTTGAACCAAAGATAATATCATCAACATATATTTGGCACACAAATAGTTCACCATCAACCCTTTTCGTGAATAGCGTTGAGTCTATTTTTCCAATCTCAAATCCTTTTTCAAGAAGAAAGCTAGTCAAGATTTGTACCAAGCTCTAGGAGCTTGTTTAAGGCCATAAAGAGCTTTGTGCAACTTGTAAACATGATTAGGCTTTTAGGATTCACAACCGGAGGTTGTTTCACAAATACTTCCTCCTCAATTTCACCATTTAGGAAAGCACTTTTAATATCCATTTGATAGAGAGTGATGTCATGGTGATTGGCATAAGCAAGAAGAATGCGAATGGACTCAAGTCTAGCAACGGGGGCATAGGTCTCACCATAGTCCATACCTTCGACTTGTGTGTAACCTTGAGCTACGAGATGAGCCTTGTTGCGGATGACTTGTCCATCTTCATCTTGCTTGTTCCGAAACACCCATTTGGTTCCAATGACGTTTTGATCATCATTGGGCTTCTCTACCAAAGTCCATACATTGTTCCTCTCGAAGTTGTGTAGCTCTTCGTGCATAGCGTTCACCCAATCCGGGTCTTCAAGTGCTTCTTCTACCTTCATAGGTTCAAGACTAGAGATAAATGAGTAATGCTCACAAAAGTTAGCTAAGCGAGTTTTAGAGCGAGTAATTCTCCCGGAGTCGATGTCGTTCATCATTTGTTCCACGGGATGATTCTTCTTGACTCTTGCTCGAACTCGAGATAGCTTTTGTTGAGGTTGTGGCTGAGCTTCCTCATCATCCTCATCTTCCTCTTCTTCTTCTTCGTTGTTGTTGGTGTTGTCTTGAGGTGGTGGAGAAGGAGGTTGTGGTGGATCTTCTTGTTGTACTTCCTCATCTTGGTGTGTTCCACTTGTGGAGGCCTCCATGTTGCCTTGAGGTTCATCTTGCCGTGAGGTAGGGGGCTCCACATATGTAGATGAGGTACTCTCCTTCACTTCCATGGGACGGATCTTTCCAACAGACAAGTCTTGAATGGCTTCCGATGGGTCCTTGTCTCCTACATCAATAGGCATTTTCTCTACTTGCGAGCCATTAGATTCATCAAACTTCACATCTACCGTCTCTTCAACCTTTCGGGTGAAATTGTTGTAGACACGGTAGGTGTGGGAGTTTGATCCATAACCGAGGAAAAAGCCTTCATGAGTTTTAGGAGCAAATTTGGACCGACGATGCTTATCAAGGATATAGCATTTTGAACCAAAGACACGAAAGTATCCCACTTGGGGTTTGTTACCGGTGAGGAGCTCATATGAAGTCTTGCCGAGGAGCTTATGAAGATAAAGCCTGTTGATAGCATGACAAGTCTGTCTCGACCGCTTCCCCCAAAAGTGCTTCGTGTCTTGTATTCATCAAGCATCGTTCTCGCCATCTCTATGAGCTGTTCGGTTCTTCCTCTCAACAACTCCATTTTGTTGAGGAGTGTACGAGTCGAGAACTCATGTAGAATCCCTTCCTCATCGAGAAAAGAGTCCACGTGGGCGTTCTTGAACTCCGCTCCATTGTCCTCCGAACTTTCTTGATCTTCACCTCAAATTGATTTTGGGCCTTTTCGCAAAGGTTTTGAAGATTCTCTGAACCTGCGATTTGTCATCAAGGAAAAATACCCACGTAAATCTGGAATAATCATCAACCATAACTAGACCAAAGGAGTTACCACCAAGGCTTTTGTAAGCATTGGGACCAAGAGATCCATATGAAGAAGCTCAAGCGGTCTCCTTGTGGTCATGATGTTCTTCACGGATGACTTCCACCTACTTGTTTTCCTGCCGACAAGCACTACAAAGTCTATCTTTGTCAAAGAGAACATCTTTAACGCCAAGAATATGATCACCTTTGATTAGCTTGTCTAGATTACGATACCAACATGTCCAAGCCTTCTATGCCATAACCAACCTTTAGCGGATTTAGCAATGAAGCAAGTTCTAGGTTGGGCTTTCTTAGTGAAATCAACAATATATAGATCACCTCTACGGATACCGTAAATGCCATGTTATTATTGTCACGATGAAAGACTTGGCAATCTACTTGATGAATAGCACATTGAATCCAAAGTCACTAATCTAGACACGGAAAGTAAATTGTATCCAAGTGATTCAACAAGCATGACATTTTGAATAGAGCTATCATGAGATATGGCCACCTTACCAAGGCCAAGTACCTTACCCTTGGAGTTGTCTCCAAAAGTCACATACTTGCATGGACCATCGTTCTTTGCAAGCTCTCGAAACATGTCTTCGTCTCCGGTCATGTGATCGGTGCATCCACTATCAAGAATCCACTCTTTTCCACGGATATGTAGTCTCTCGATTCGCCATGAGATTGAGACTCTTCATGATCTTGTCTAGCTCGGTGTCCGAATCGGAGTAATCATCATCATGCTCATGCTCATCATCATATTGACCCATAGATAGTTCATCATCAACACCTAGGTCAATTTGACAACTACTTGCATTACTTTTGTCAATGTGACAATAATCTTCGGAATGCAATACAAGAGCATTTCTAATTAGAGCATTGATAAGACAAGGATCACCCTTCTTTTTCATGAGATCACGAAGCTCAAAGAAGCATTTATCAAAGTTGGGATCATTGGGGCGCATCATATCAAATTCAATAGTCTTGTATAGAATTTCATCAAGACCTCTCAAAGAGTAGTCCGGATAAAGTTCTTCCAAGAATTTCCACATAGCATAGGCACACTCAAAGTTTGTAACTAGCTTAAGCAAATTATTGGGCAAACCTCTAATGATAAGATTAACAGTTCTAAGGTTACGAAGCAAATCAAGCTCTTCATCCATGGTAGGGTGCAAGGGGTCAAATGGAGGCACATATGGGGTTTCAACATATTTGCGCAAGTTATACATCTTAAAGATAATAAGCATTTCAATCCTCCACGAGTTATAGGACACTCCATTAAGAATAGGCACTCTATGACTAACACTCCCAAACGTAGACACGTCCATCTTCCTCCAATGGTGTGTAAACCAAAGCAATGGAGACCAATGCTCGATACCAATTGTAGGATCAAGAAGGTGAGAGTGTCTAGAGGGGGTGATTAGACTACTCGACAAGATAAAAATTATGCCTTTTGACAAAGACAAGTTTTTGGCAGATTTTGCATATCACACAAGTCAAGTAGCATACTACACATGCAATTCTAGAGTATGGGCAGCGGAAAGTAAATTGCACAAGTAGTAAAGAGAAGTGGAGAGGATCAAACGCAATTTGGAGACACGGAGATTTTTCTCGTGGTTCCGATAGGTGGTGCTATCGTCAATCCACGTTGATGGAGACTTCAACCCACGGAGGGTAACGACTGCGAGAGTCCACGGAGGGCTCCACCCACGAAGGGTCCACGAAGAAGCAACCTTGTCTATGCCATCATGGCCTACGCCCACGGAGGGCTAGCCTTACTCGGGGTAGATCTTCACAGTAGGCGATCTCCTTGCCCTTACAAACTTCTTGGTTCAACTCCACATCTCGACGGAGGCTCCCAAGCGACACCTAACCAATCTAGGAGGCACCACCTCCAAAAGGTAATAGATGGTGTTGATGATGATGAACTCCTTGCTCTTGTGCTTCAAATGATAATCTCCCCAACACTCAACTCTCCTCACCGATTTGGCTGTGGTGGAAGAAAGGATTGAGTGGAAAGCAACTTGGGAAGGCTAGAGATCAAGCTTCATATGGTGGGAGTGGAGCAACTTGATCTCAACACAAGGGTAGGTAGTTCTCTTCTCGTAAATGTAAGGTAGGAGTGGTAGTACTTTTCGATGGCTCTCTCCACGAATGAAGAGGGGTGGAGGGTATTTATAGCCTCCACACAAAATCCAACTGTTACACACATTTGACCAATCTCGGTCGGACCGAAGTTGACAACTCGGTGAGACCGAAAGTTCAAATCATGTGAACGTTGGGATTTTTGGTGGGACCGAAAATACAATCTCGGTGAGTCCGATTCATACAAAGACAAGAGCTTGCCAATCTCGGTGGGACCGACTTCATCATCTCGGTGACACCGATTTGATGATGTATGTTCTGAAGCTTGGCAACTCAAGTTTCGTGAGACCGAGTTCAGAATCGGAAAATCCGAGATTTCTAGGGTTTGGCTTTGTGGCTGAGGTGGTTCATCTCGGTGTGACTGGGTTTGGAAAATCGGTGGGACCGAGATTACTTATAAGGGTATATGGCAGTGAGAGTTGCTGATAGTTTAGGAGATGTATCACTAAGCACTTTGAGCAACCAGATCATTATCATAACCTCATCCCCTTTTAATAGTATTGGCTTTCCTATAGACTCAATGTGATCTTGGATCACTAAACCAAAAATGGAGTCTTGAGCTTTTGCCAATGCTTGCCTTAGCATATTGAGGGGTCCACCTCTTCAGTCCTTTTGCCATGCCAATGTGATTGAGCTTCCTGAAACATACTTGATAAAAGCATTAGTCCAACCACAAAGTATGTTGTCATTAATTACCAAAACCACCCAGGGAGCAAATGTGCTTTCAGCTACCTAGGACCAGTGCTATTACCCAGCAGTTAATTAGCATTAGCTTTTGCTTTTCAGTGCCAAATTCTAGCTAGTACCAGCAAATTAACATCTAGCAGCAATCATTTTCAAATATATATACACTGGACATTTTAATATTAACCTAAGGAAAAATGAATAGTTAGGTTAATTACCCACTGTTAGTTATTCAGTCTGATGCTTTGTTCTACACTTTGATGCAAATTAGTATATAGAAGAAGCTATTTGTTCATATGCTAACGCTACATTGATACATCATCATGCTGGGTAATATTAAACCCAAGCAACTTTATAATAAACCCAAGATACATGAACTCTTGCCCATCACGCTTATAAAAACAGTCATGCCAAAGATATAGTATATAAATCTGAATTTGTGTTTACAAGAAGAGTGCCCATTGCAATGTAAACTCGACAACACAACTCACCTCAAGTGCAGGATATAGCAAACACCTACTTCTTCATCAAGTGCAATAAAAGACCGTTATGAGAACTGTTTAGTCGAGTTGAACATTAGAATCCATACTATGCTCTACTATGCTTGTAAAGGACACACTGCTAGCTAGTCTCTTTGTCGAGTTGCCGACATTAAATCGTCGATGAAAAAAAAATGAAGAAGAAAAAAGGCATGCATGCCATTGGTTTGCCAAAACAGAGCACTTTAGTCCTCTGTTTTTGCTAAGCGCTACACATACCCCCAAGTGAACCACCACAACATCTAAAAGCTAACAATTGTTTTTGCTTATATAATCAGACTTTTGTGCTAAAAAACCATAGAACAACTGCTCCAAATTTCTAAATAAACTGCCATTTCATTTTATTCAATAATGAACTGTACTCTTTATGGTTTTTTAGTTAAATGCAGAAAATCCAAAGTTAATTCCGACGAGCTTTTCTATGTTTTTTTATACATAACTGCTAAAACCCTAGGAGTTAACCGAGCCACCAACAGAATGTGGACTTAAAAAGAGAGAGTCACGGACAATGACATGATACATTTTCATAAAATTAGCTAGTTTTACTTATGGTGCACAAAGGAATAAGTACTGCAGTGCACTTAGAAAACAATGAAGGAACTTCTCTCTACCACACGTAATTTACTAGCTAGGGGATCTAATAAATTTTGTCACTTGAACAGATTTACATTTGAATGCTTAGTACATGACTGAATCAGAATGTGCACTGCAGGGATTAGATCTATCTACTGCCACTCTCCGTTGAAATCCTCCTACCAGCAGGAAGATCCAGCTTGCGAGGGGGAGAGGGGAGGAGGAGGAGGGGGAGCTCACGGGGGCGATGGTGTGGACGGGGCAACGAGATTGAAGGAAATATGCCCTAGAGGCAATAATAAAGTTATTATTTATTTCCTTATTTCATGATAAATGTTTATCATTCATGCTAGAATTGTATTAACCGGAAACATGATACATGTGTGAATGCATAGACAAGACAACATGTCACTAGTATGCCTCTACTAGACTAGCTTGTTAATCAAAGATGGTTATGTTTCCTGACCATGAACAAAGAGTTGTTATTTGATTAACAAGGTCACATCATTAGTAGAATGATCGATTGACATGACCCATTCCCTTAGCTTAGCACACGATCGCTTAGTATGTTGCTCTTGCTTTTATCCATGACATATACATGTTCCCGTAACTATGAGATTATGCAACTCCGTTTGCGGAGGAACACTTTGGTGCTACCAAACGTCACAACGAATCGGGTGATTATAAAGGAGTACTACGGTGTCTCCAAAGGCAGATGTTGGGTTGGCGATTTCGAGATTAGGTTTTGTCACTCCGATTGTCGGAGAGGTATCTCTGGGCCCTCTCGGTAATGCACATCATGAAGCCTTGCAAGCACTACAACTAATGAGTTAGTTGCGAGATGATGTATTACGGAACGAGTAAAGAGACTTGCGTAACGAGATTGAACTAGGTATTGGATACCGACGATCGAATCTCGGGCAAGTAACATACCGATGACAAAGGGAACAACGTATGTTGTTATGCGGTCCGACCGATAAAGATCTTCGTAGAATATGTAGGAACCAATATGGGCATCCAGGTCCCGCTGTTGGTTATTGACCGTGAATAGTTCTAGGTCATGTCTACATTGTTCTCGAACCGTAGGGTCCATGCACGCTTAAGGTTTCGATGGATGTTATTATGAGTTTATGTATTTTGATGTACCGAAGGAGTTCGAGTCCGGATGTGATCACGGACATGACGAGGAGTCTCGGAATGGTCGAGACATAAAGATTGATATATTGGAAGCCTATGTTTGGAGTTCGGAATGGTTCCAAGTAAAACGGAATTTATCGAGTATCCGGAGGTTACTGGAACCCCCGGAGGTAAATGGGCCTCTATGGGCCTTGGTGGAAAGGGAGAAGGCAGCCCAAGAGGGCTGCGCCTCCCTTCCCTAGTCCTACTAGGACTAGGAGAAGGGGCCGCCCCTCTCTCTCTTTCCCCCTCAGGAATCCTAGTCCAACTAGGATTGGGGGAATCCTACTCCCAGAGGAGTAGGACTCCTGGCGCGCCCCTCTTGGCGCACGGCCCCTCCCCTGGCTCCTTTATATACGGGGCGGGGGCACCTTGAACACACAAGTTGATCGTGAGATCGTTCCTTAGCCGTGTCGGTGCCCCCTCCACCATATTCCACCTCGGTTATACCGTCATGAAGCTTAAGCGAAGCCCCGCGCCGTGAAACATCAAGATCGTCACCACGCCGTCGTCTCGACGAACTCTCCCTCGACACTCGGCTGGATCGAGTACGAGGGACGCCATCGAGCTGTACGTGTGTCAAGAACTCGGGCGTCGGAGTAACGGCGCGGGATCGGTCGGATCGCGAGGAGAACGTCGACTACTTCCTCTACGTTGTGATCGCTTCCGCCGGGTCTACAAGGGTATGTGGACAACACTCTCCCTCTCGTTGCTATGCATCACCATGATCTTGCGTGTGCGAGGAAAAATTTTGAAATTACTACGTTCCCCAACGGTGGCATCCGAGCCTAGGTTTTTCTATGGTTTCATGTTTTGCACGAGTAGAACACAAGTGAGTTGTGGGCGATACAAGTCATACTACCTACCAGCATGTCATACTTTGGTTCAGCGGTATTGTGAGATGAAGCGGCCCGGACCGACATTACGCCAGACGCTTACGCGAGACTGGTTTCACCGCCTGCGAGCATTCGTTGCTTAAAGGTGACCTGGTGGGTGCTGTCTCTCTCACTTTAGTTGAACCGAGTGTGGCTACGCCGGTCCTTGAGAAGGTTAAAGCGGGTCTATTTGTGAAGTATCGTTGTGGTTTTGATGCGAGGTGAGACTGGTTCTTGCTTAAGCCCGTAGCAGCCACGTAAAATTTGCAACAACAAAGTAGAGGACGTCTAACTTGTTTTTGCAGGGTATGTTGTGATGTGATATGGTCAAGACGTGATGCTATATTTTATTGTATGAGATGATCATGTTTTGTAACCGGTTATCGGCAATCGGCAGAGCCATATGGTTGTCGCTTTATTGTATGCAATGCAATCATACTCGTAATGCTTTACTTTATCACTAAGCGGTAGCGATAGTCGTAGTAGCATAAGTTTGGCGAGGCGACAACGATGCTGCGATGGAGATCAAGGTGTCGCGCGGTGACGATGGTGATCATGGTGGTCTTTGCAAGATGGAGATCGTGAAGCACAAGATGATGATGACCATATCATATCACTTATATTGATTTGCATGTGATGTTTATCCTTTTATGCATCTTATCTTGCTTTGATTGACGGTAGCATTATAAGATGATCTCTCACTAAATTATCAAGAAGTGTTCTCCCAGTATGCACCGTTGCCAAAGTTCGTCGTGCCTGCACACCACGTGATGATCGGGTGTGATAAGCTCTCGTCCATCTACAACGGGTGCAAGCCAGTTTTGCACACGCAGAATACTCGGGTTATGCTTGACGAGCCTAGCATATGCAGATATGGCCTCGAACACGGAGACCGAAGGTCGGCGTGAATCATATAGTAGATATGATCAACATAAGATGTTCACCATTGAAAACTACTCCATTTCACGTGATGATCGGTTATGGTTTAGTTGATTTGGATCACGTGATCACTTAGATGACTAGAGAGATGTTTTTCTAAGTGGGAGTTCTTAAGTAATATGATTAATTGAACTTAAATTTATCATGAACTTAGTACCGATAGTATCTTGCTTGTTTATGTTTGATTGTAGATAGATGGCTCGTCTTTGTTGTTCCGTTGAATTTTAATGCGTTCCTTGAGAAAGCAAAGTTGAAAGATGATGGTAGCAATTACACGGATTGGGTCCGTAATTTGAGGATCATCCTCATTGCTGCCGTAAGAGCTACGCCTGGATGCACCGCTAGGTGACAGAACTTTCTTCTTTGGAGCAACACCGGATGTTATGAACGTCTGGCGAGCAAAGCCGATGACTACTCTATAGTTCAAGTGTGCCATGCTTTACGGCTTAGAACCGGGACTTCAACGACGTTTTGAACGTCATGGAGCATATGAGATGTTCCAGAGTTGAAGTTGATATTCCAAAGAATGCCCGGATTGAGAGATATGAAGTCTCCAATAAGTTCTATAGCTGCAAGATGGAGGAGAACAGTTACATTAGTGAGCATATACTCGTAATGTCCAGGTACTACAATCACTTGACACAATTGGGAGTTAATCTTCCGGATGATTGTGTCATTGATGTAATTCTCAATCACGCCACCAAGCTACAAAGGCTTCGTGATGAACTATAATATGCAAGGGTTAGTAAAGACTATACCGAGCTCTTCGCAATGCTAAAGGCTGGAGGTAGAAATCAAGAAGGAGCATCAAGTGTTGATGGTCAACAAGACCACTAGTTTCAAGAAGAAAGGCAAAGGAAGAAGAAGGGAATCTCAAGAAGAACAGCAAGCAAGTTCTTTCAGAGAAGAAACCCAAGTCGGCCCTAAACCTGAAATCGAGTGCTTCTACCGCAAGCGGATCGTCCTTTGAAGCGGAACCGCCCCAAGTATTTGGCGGATAAGAAGGATGGCAAGGTGAACAAAGGTATATGTGATATACATGTTATTGATGTGTACCTTACTAGAGCTCGTAGTAGCACTGGTATTTGATCTTGGTTACATTGCTAATATTTGCAACTCAAGCAGGACTACTGATTGCTTAACTCGCAAAGGACGAGGTGACGATGCGCGTGGGAAATGGTTCCAAAGTCGATGTGATCGCGGTCGGCACGCTACCTCTACATCTACCTTCGGATTAGTATTAGACCTAAATAATTGTTATTTGGTGCTGCGTTGAGCATGAACATTATATCTGGATCTTGTTTGATGCGAGACGGTTATTCATTTAAATCGAGAGAATAATGGTTGTTCTATTTATATGAGTAATATCTTTTATGGTCATGCACCCTTGAGGAATGGTCTATTTTGATGAATCTCGATAGTAGTGATATACATGTTCATAATGTTGAAACCAAAAGATGCAGAGTTGATAACGAAAGTGCAACTTATTTGTGGTACTTGCCGTTTAGGTCATATCGATGTAAAGCGCATGAAGAAACTCCATCTCGATGGACTTTTGGAGTCACTTGATTATGAATCACTTGGCACTTGCGAACCGTGCCTCATGGGCAAGATGACTAGAACACCGTTCTCGGTACTATGGAGAGAGCAACAGATTTGTTGGAAATCATACATACTGAGATGTATGTGGTCCGATGAATGTTGAGGCTCGTGGCGGATATCGTTATTTTCTCACCTTCACAGATGACTTAAGCGGATATGGGTATATCTACTTAATGAAACATAAGTCTGAAACGTTTGAAAAGTTCAAAGAATTTGAGTGAAGTTGAAAATCATCGTAACAAGAAAATTAAGTTTCTACGATCGATCGTGGAGGTGAATATTTGAGTTACGAGTTTGGTCTACATTTGAAACAATGCGGAATAGTTTCGCAACTCACGCCACCCGGAACACCACAACGTAATGGTGTGTCCGAACGTCGTAATCGTACTTTACTAGATATGGTGCGATCTATGATGTCTCTTATTGATTTACCGCTATCGTTTTGGGGTTATGCTCTAGAGACAGCCGCATTCACACTGAATAGAACACCGTCGAAACCGCTGAGACGACACCTTATGAATCGTGGTTTGGCAAGAAACCAAAGTTGTCGTTTCTTAAAGTTTGGGGATGCGATGCTTATGTGAAAAAGCTTCAACTGATAAGCTCGAACCCAAATCGAGAAATGTGTCTTCATAGGATACCCAAAGGAGACAGTTGGGTACACCTTCTATCACAGATCCGAAGGCAAGACATTCGTTGCTAAGAATGGATCCTTTCTAGAGAAGGAGTTTCTCTCGAAAGAAGTGAGTGGGAGGAAAGTGGAACTTGATGAGGTAATAGTACCTTCTCCTTACTTGAAAGTAGTTAAATCGCAGAAACGGTTTACGAGACATCCGCACCAAGTAGCGAGGAAGTTGATGATGTTGATCATGAAACTTGGATCAAGTTACTACGTAACCTCGTAGATCAACCAGAGTAAGATCCGCTTTTGAGTGGTACGGTAATCCTGTTTCGGAAGTCATGCTACTAGATCATGATGAACCTACGAACTATGAAGAAGCGATGGTGAGCCCAGATTCCATAAAATGGCTTGAGGCCATGAAATCGAGATGGGATCCATGTATGAAAACAAAGTGTGGACTTTGGTTGACTTGCCGAGGGTAGGCAAGCAATAGAAAACAAATGGATCTTCAAGAAGAAGACCGACGACGACGGTAATATTATCGTCTATAAAGCTCGACTTGTCGCAAAGGTTTTCGACAAGTTCAAGGGGTTGACTACGATGAGACCTTCTCACCCGAAGCGATGCTTAAGTCCGTCCGAATCATGTTAGCAATTGCCGCATTTTATGATTATGAAATTTGGCAAATGGATGTAAAGCGCATTCTGAATGGATTTACGGAAGAAGAGTTGTATATGATGCAACGAAGGTTTTATCGATCCAAAGGAGCTAACAAAGTATGCAAGCTCCAATGATCCATCTATGGACTGGTGCAAGCATCTCGGAGTTGGAATAAACGTTTTGATAGTGTGATCAAAGCATTTGGGTTTGTCTGAGACTTTTGGAGAAGCTCAGTATTTACAAGAAAGTGAGTGGGAGCTCAGTAGCATTTACGATATTATATGTGGATGACATATTGTTGATCGGAAATGATATAGAATTCTGGATAGCATAAAGGGATACTTGAATAAGAGTTTTTCAATGAAAGACCTCGGTGAAGCTGCTTACATATTGGGCATTAAGATTTATAGAGATAGATCAAGGCGCCTAATTGGACTTTCACAAAGCACATACCTTGACAAAGTTTTGAAGAAGTTCAAAATGGATCAAGCAAAGAAAGGGTTCTTGCACGTGTTACAAGGTGTGAAGTTGAGTCGACTCAATGCCCACCACTGCAGAAGATAGAGAGAAAATGAAAGATGTTCCCTATGCTTGACCATAGGCTCTATCATGTATGCAATGCCGTACGATGATGTGTGCCTTGCTATAAGCCTAGCAGGAGGTACCAAAGTAATCCAGAGTGGATCATCGACAGCGGTCAAGAACATCTGAAATACGAAAAGGACTAAGGATATGTTTCTCGTATATGGAGGTGACAAAGAGCTCATAAATGGCAGTTACGTTGATGCAAGCTTTGACAACGATCCGGACGATTCTAAATCGCAAACCGGATACGATTTACACTAAGCGGAGGAGCTGTCGGTTGGTGCAGTTCTAAACAAAGCGTCGTGGCGGGATCTACATGTGAAGCGGAATACATAGCAGCGGAAGCAGCTAATGAAGGAGTCGGATGAAGGAGTTCATATCCGATCTAGGTGTCATACCTAGTGCATCGGGTCCAATGAAAATCTTCGTGACAATATGGAGCAATTGCCTTAGCAAAGGAATCCAGATTTCACAAGAGGACCAAGCACATCAAGAGACGCTTCAATTCCATCCGGACTTAGTCGGGATGGAGACATAGAGATTTGCAAGATACATACGGATCTGAATGTTGCGAGACCCATTGACTAAGCCTCTTCCACGAGCAAAACATGATCAGCACCAAGACTCCATGGGTGTTAGAATCATTACTATGTAATCTAGATTATTGACTCTAGTGCAAGTGGGAGATCAAGGAAATATGCCCTAGAGGCAATAATAAAGTTATTATTTATTTCCTTATTTCATGATAAATGTTTATCATTCATGCTAGAATTGTATTAACAGGAAACATGATACATGTGTGAATGCATAGACAAGACAACATGTCACTAGTATGCCTCTACTAGACTAGCTTGTTAATCAAAGATGGTTATGTTTCCGACCATGAACAAAGAGTTGTTATTTGATTAACAAGGTCACATCATTAGTAGAATGATCGATTGACATGACCCATTCCTTAGCTTAGCACACGATCGTTTAGTATGTTGCTACTGCTTTTATCCATGACATATACATGTTCTCGTAACTATGAGATTATGCAACTCCGTTTGCGGAGGAACACTTTGGGTGCTACCAAACGTCACAACGTAATCGGGTGATTATAAAGGAGTACTACAGGTGTCTCCAAAGGCGATGTTGGGTTGGCGATTTCGAGATTAGGTTTTGTCACTCCGATTGTCGGAGAGGTATCTCTGGGCCCTCTCGGTAATGCACATCATCAAGCCTTGCAAGCACTACAACTAATGAGTTAGTTGCGAGATGATGTATTACGGAACGAGTAAAGAGACTTGCCGTAACGAGATTGAACTAGGTATTGGATACCGACGATCGAATCTCGGGCAAGTAACATACCGATGACAAAGGAACAACGTATGTTGTTATGCGGTCCGACCGATAAAGATCTTCGTAGAATATGTAGGAACCAATATGGGCATCCAGGTCCCGCTGTTGGTTATTGACCGTGAATAGTTCTAGGTCATGTCTACATTGTTCTCGAACCGTAGGGTCCATGCACGCTTAAGGTTTCGATGGCGATTATTATGAGTTTATGTATTTTGATGTACCGAAGGAGTTCGAGTCCGGATGTGATCACGGACATGACGAGGAGTCTCGGAATGGTCGAGACATAAAGATTGATATATTGGAAGCCTATGTTTGGAGTTCGGAATGGTTCCAAGTAAAACGGAATTTCTGAGTACCGGAGAGGTACTGGAACCCCGGAGGTAAATGGGCCTCTATGGGCCTTGGTGGAAAGGAGAAGGGCAGCCCAAGAGGGCTGCGCTGCCCCCTTCCCTAGTCCTACTAGGACTAGGAGAAGGGGCCGCCCTCTCTCTCTTTCCCTCAGGAATCCTAGTCCAACTAGGATTGGGGAATCCTACTCCCAGAGGAGTAGGACTCCTGGCGCCCTCTTGGCCTGGCCCCCCCCCTGGCTCCTTTATATACAGGCGGGGGCACCTTGGAACACACAAGTTGATCGTGAGATCGTTCCTTAGCCGTGTGCGGTGCCCCCTCCACCATATTCCACCTCGGTTATACCGTCGCGAAGCTTAGGCGAAGCCTCGCGCCGGTGAAACATCAAGATCGCCACCACGCCGTCGTCGTCGACGAACTCTCCCTCGACACTCGGCTGGATCGAGTCGAGGGACGTCATCGAGCTGACGTGTGTCAAGAACTCGGGCGTCGAGTAACGGCGCCGGATCGGTCGGATCGCGAGGAGAACGTACGACTACTTCCTCTACGTTGTGATCGCTTCCGCTTCGGGTCTACAAGGGTATGTGGACAACACTCTCCCCTCTCGTTGCTATGCATCACCATGATCTTGCGTGTGCGTAGGAAAAATTTTGAAATTACTACGTTCCCCAACAGAGATGGGGCGACGAGGTCCGGGTGGTGGTGGCGCGACGAGGTCCGGGAGGCGACAAGGTCCGGGTGGTGGTGGTGCTCCGGCGACGGTGGTGTGGACGGGGCGGCGTCCGGGCCACCGGCGACAAGGGCGGCGGGGCGATGGCGTCCAACGAGGTGGGGCAACAGGGAGAGCGGCGCCAAGGAGACGAGGACGACGGGGCGGCGGGCGGCGGCGTCGGGAGAGAGAGAGCGGCGTCAAGGCGTCGGGCGTCGGGGCGGAGACGAGGACGATGGGCGGCATCAAGCGTCGGGCGGCGTTGAGGGAGAAGGGCAGCGGGTCGGGAGAGGAGAGGGAAGGGATCGAGGCGAGGGAGAGGCAGAGAGAGGGATAGGTTTGGGTCGGGAGAAATATGGATGGGGCGGCACAATACTAATGGCGCACCACCCTCGGCGCGCCATAGTACATCCATACTAATGGCGCACCTCACCCAGTGCGCCATTAGTATTTTTTATTTCGCCGAGCCAACAGGCTATCTTCCACGACACGATCCACACCAAGTTCCTCTATTAGCTCGACTGGTCAGCAGCCAGTTCTCACACCAGGAGGTCCTGTGTTTGATTCCCAGGCTCCACAATTTTTTTATGCATTTAAAATGCTGTTTGATACTTATTTGTGTTTAAATATGTTCAAACTTGTTTAAATCATAACAGTAATATATTTTTTATAAGACAGTACTATTCATGATAGCGATCGGTTGAGTAGGTGCGGGGGGTCGGCGGCGACGGTTGAGTAGGGGAATCGAGGGTGCGGGGGGTCGGCGGCGGCGGCCGGTGGACCGGGGGGTGCTCGGCGGCGAGGGGGGCCGGATCTGGCAAGGTGGGATAGAGATCGAGATGGAGGGGGATCGAGATCGAGTGTCCATGAAATTTAAAAATATTCATGATAGTTCAAAAAGTGCCCATGAAATACAATCGAGAAATGAAGGCTACGATTTAAATACAATCGATCTTAGCTAGCTATCTGTTCACAATCTTCTTGCCCTTCTTTTTTGCAAATGGAGTTCTTCTGTGGAACGGACGTCCTTTAGGTAGGGTGGTCCTGCTTCTTCTTGTGGTGTATGCTGCTACTTCATCATCGTCGCGAAGCCACCTTCGATGCCCCATGAACATGGTTTTCAAAGACCCGGGATCTCTATCTAGCTGGCGATACGTTGTGTCATCCATGCACCTTACGCATCCAGAAAATCCATGGACTACCCGCCCATGAGATATCCAGAATCGAGATAGTCGTGCACCGTCGTGAGCGGTCGTCTCTCATAGGGAAATATTCTTTCTGCGGCCCCACGTATTGGTGGCATTTTCCACAGCGTGTCAAGCTCCTCTTCGGCAGCCCCAGATCTGATTGATGTCGTTCCTGGTTGTTTCGGTCCTTCAATTAGCATACTCATGTGAATGTACTTCCTCTACATGCACAACCAGGGGAAAGTTGTACATCCACACAAACACAGGCGGTGCTATGTGTGCTTCTCGGCTGCCAAACGGATTGACTCCATCGGTGCTCGCGCCCAAAGACGATGTTCCTTGGATCGTTCCCAAATTCTAGGTCTTGAAGTTCAACGCTTACCATCGCTCGCATCCTTAGGGTGACTCAAAGCATCTTGTCTTTTTATCTATCTCCGGATCATTTGCGTCATCTTCGCTTCTTCTCCTCCCTATCCGCGTGCAACGCAGGAGCTTTGCTACCTTAGGGTCCGCGAAATACCGCTGCAGACGAGGAGTGATCGGAAAGTACCACACCACTTTTCGAGGAGCTTTCTTCCTCTTCTTGTATCGATGGACGCCAAGACACCGGACATATGGTAGACTCAGCGTGCTCGTCCGATAAATGATGCAATTGTTCATGCACACATGGTATTTCACGTGCGGTAAATCCAGAGGACACACAATTTTCTTCGCCTCCTCCAAACTGGTGGGCACTTGTTCCCCTTGGGAAGGCGTTCGTGCGAATGACATGTTCTCGTCGAAGCATCGTTGGTCATTTTGTGTTTTACCTTCATCTTGAGCCATGAGCGTTACAAAGCGGGTATCCTCGGGCTGCATCCTTCATACAATGGAGTAACGCGTCTAACTCAAGTTGATCCATCTTGGCTTTCTCTCGGCGGCGGCTCTTGCGTTATCCGTCGCTTGAGAAGCGACTCTTGAATATGAGGGTCCTGCACCCAGCCCATCGATGGTCGGTAAATCGCTCTCCGCCGCATCATCATCTTCATGATCATGCCCGTCGTCTACTCGACATCTTCCTCATCATCATGTCTGCATCTTCTACATGATGATCGTGGTACAACATCACCGTCGTGATCAGCTCCCGGGATTCTTCGTCTTCTCGCCGCCCGAGCCGCGGTGGTTGTCTTGTTGCCCTTCCTCATTTCTTGCCGCCCCCATGGGCGACTTCATAGTCATCTTCATCACCTTGCCACCGATAGCCATCCATGAAACCACGCAAGAGCGGTGGTCCCTTTTGCCGAATCGGGTCCGCAATAAGGCTCTTGACTTGCATCTTCGACACGGACATCTTATCTCCGTCTCGTTCTTTTGAAGCATCTCACCTTCGCGGACCTCAAAACCTATTCACGATGCCTTCGGTCATCGTGCGGACCATGGTCGCTCATGGGTAGAGCAAAACGATATTTTAGAACCAAGAAAAATTTGGCATGACTTTCCTAAAATAGGACCAAAAGAATGCTTAATGCCAAAATTCTGCCAAACGGAATGAATCAACATTCCGCAAAAATACCGCAACTATCGCATTTCAAATACCGGTACACCTCCAAACACAAACACATATGCAACACCACAAACATATGCAACACCACGAACATACATAGATCTAGCTAGGCCATAAAAAGTGCATGCAGGGGCGAACCCATGTTATGGTGAGTGGGGGCCTAGGCACCCACTGAAAATTTGAAATTTCAGTACGATTCGCTTGTGTTTTTGGAAAAAATATGCTTAAATTCTTTGAATTTCTATAGAATATGCCCCCACTCAATTAGTTTGCCCCCACTCCAAATACTTTCTAGGTCCGCCACTGAGTGCATGTGCACATTGTTGTAGGGAGAACAACATAAATATAGCTTCCCCCCTTACTTACCTATTAAAACAAGGTAATTTAACCACTTAATTTGAATGAATCTATGGTGGAAATGAGGTGAAAAAGAGGAGGCACCCGAGACAAGGAGGAGGTGGAGAGAATGAAGTGGGGAGAAAGTGAGTGTGGGTAGGAGAGGCTGTCCAAAATATCTTGTTGCTGCCCACTTACTAATGGCGCACCAACTCTAAATGCGCCATTAGTAATCCAGGTTACTAATGGCGCACCTTCTGGTGGTGCGCCATTAGTAGTTTTGCAAAAAAAAATACTAATGGCGCGCACTTTCCGACAGGTGCGCCATTACTAGTTTAAACAAGTAATGGCGCACTGAGTCTGGATGCACCATTAGTATGTTTGGACAGGCGCACCAGTTCAATTTTTTTTGATACTAATGACGCACCTTGGGCCAGGTGCGCCATTAGTAGTTTCAACTCTAATGGCGTATCAGAAGGTGGTGAGCCATTAGTATATACTAATGGCACACCGCTTGTGTGGTGCGCCATTAGTATCAATCCCATCTATAGCCCTTTTTCTAGTAGTGCCGGAGCCGACGTCGGAATAGCTTGGGATTGAAGAGCGGGGACGTGCACTGAAAGTAATTGACGAAGAGTAGGCAATGGTCGGCCTCTCTGATGCGGTTCAACGCGGGAGCATGGTCTGAGATCGCTTCCCTGAACCTCGACCGCTGCCTAGCAATGTGGCCATCGACCATAGTCACAACCACAAATTCGTCCCCGTCCGACGGTGAATCGTCTAATGAACACATAAAGTTGTTGAAGAAGAACTCATCCCACTATCCATGGCACCTTACGGGCATGGCGGAGAAGCCGACCGGTGATGACGGCGTGGCCGGAGGTGTTGAATGTGGAGGTGAGAGGGAAGAACGGTGTTGTGCCAACGATAGGGGGAGGGGGCAGGGGACAAGGGCGGGCGTCCCATGCGTCCGCGCTGACACAAACCCGATTCAATTTTACGTCGAAAATCGATCGCGGGCGGACGAAAAGCGGACAACTACCTGTTTGCATCGGCGCAAAGTGCCATGGTTTTTATCTGTTTAGATCCAAATGGTTCGCGCATGGACAAAATGCGTCGGGGCGTTGAAGTTGCCCTAATTTCCTTTAACAAAGGAATGGTCACCATATAGCCTGTTTCTTTGTTGCGAGAGGACAGGGAGCTCCAGACGGCATGGGAACGGGAGCAGAGCATAGAAGCGTGCCCAGAGGAAGACGCGCCGGTACCGTTCTACCAGGTTGCCCGATCGATGCTAGGCAGTTCCTGGTCCCAGACCTCGCGGAGCTCCGTTTCCCCGTCGGGGCAGGCAGGTGATACGTCGCACTGCACGGAAACGGGGCTGGCGTCGGGCCTGTACACCGCAGCGCCAGCGCGCACATGCAGCGCCGGAAGCCGTCAGACGTCACGCGAACGACCGCGACCCCGCCCGCCACGCGGCGACGGGCCAGGCGACACTTGGCTCTGCCGCCCCGCGCGGCCTCGACCGGAAACGGCCGCTCCCCACCTGAACCCCGACGCTCCTCCGCCCCCCCACTCAACCCCGCGGCTCTCGCTCGCTCGACTCCTCCCCTTCACCTCCCGGGGCGCATTAACACCTTCCTAATCAGTTTCCCCTTCGCATCCCCGCACCAATCCGCACCGCGTTCCAATCCATTTCCGCCCCCTCCAATCATCCCCAAACCCTACCCGCCGCCGCCGCCGCCGCCGCGTCCCCGCCCGCCGCGCGGGGGCAGGGAGGCAGGGAGGAGGAGGAGATGGGCCGGTGGGGGATGAAGCTCGGCGACATGGCCGAGTTCCTGTGCTTCGTCTGCAAGGACGCCGGCGACGTCCGCGTGTGCGACGCCAGGTGAGCGCCGCCCCTCGCCGCGCCCCAGGGTTTTCTCCCTCCTCTGTTCCGCGGGAAACCCGCGCCGCGTCGGCGGCCGGCGAATCGCCCGGTGACAATCGCCGCTGACAATCTCGCTGGATATTAATTGCCCTGCCGTGCTGCCTTTCAGGAACTGCCTCAAGAGCTACCACCCGGGCTGCGTGGGGAAGGAGGACGACTTCATTGATTCCAGTGACCAATACGTCTGCGGTGAGCGCCTACGCGTAGTCGCCCCTGCTTGTTTTACCACGCGTGGCCTGCTACGGGAATCGGCGCTACGTCTGTGCGCCTGTTATGCTGCGTGTCCACATTCAGTCATCCATTATTCCTTGGTCACGGCCGAGGATCCTAGATCATGTCCTGCACCTGTCAAACGAAACACCTGCTCTTCATGTTCCTGTCTTTTTCTTCCATGTAAACAGGAAACTGCTGGATGCTTATTAACCTTATAGGACACATATGTTATTATCATCGTCCCATCATCATGCAGCATGATAGTAAAACTGTGTTCCAGCGCCGCAATATCTCCATCTAGAAACTTTGCAGACATAAGCACAACATGTTGCAATGGGAACACATTTTCTTGGTGTTCACTTCACAGCCTTGATTATGCCAAACACTACATGACTCTCCCCCTGACTTCAATTTATCAAATGCTTCTTTTACTTCTGTCCTGACTTCACAGCCTTGATTATGCCTATTTTTAACTATTTTCAGATTGGCATAAATGTTCTAATTGTGGAAGTGATGCACTCTATTTATGCTTATGCTGTCCAAGTTCCTCTGCTTGTGGAGACTGCTTTGGAAAAGTTGATTTTGTCCCAGTGAAGCAGAGCAACGAATTCAACATGGGATTCTGCCGCAGCTGTTTTAATATGGCAATAGCGACTGAGAAAGATGATGCTGAAGAGGTAACGACATGCATATGGAATATGGTCATATGCATACCCCCCCCCCCCCAAGCTCATTTTTTAATTACAATAACAAGCTTCCATTTTTCAAAGTGGCACTAAGTTCGAATTAGCACACATGCTATTCCATTAGTTGTCGCCCCAAAAAATTAACAGCCTTGTTCCTTACCATAAAGCTATTCAGTGTATATTTACCTGCAAGTTGCCCATCTGCACTTGTGTTGGATTTCTTAGTAGATAGAAGTCAGGCTGGCTTAAATAAAAATGCCAGTTTACTCATCCAATATGTTTTTTCCCTTTTGTCTTTTTCTGACAAGAGTTCATGTGCATCTCCAGGCAAAGGTTGTTTTCGGAGGTACCCCGGAGCACTATCAAATATTGTTTAAAGATTACTGGACAATACTTAATGACAAGGAGTGTTTTACATTGCTCGACTTGCAAATCGCAAGTATTCGTCATAAAAGAAGCCTACAGTGTAAAGAAGGGAAGGATTCAGACGACTATCACAAGACAGATGGAAAGCCATTGGGTGACAATGATGGTGCTAGTCCATCATCTCTTCTTGACACAATGGACAAACCAAATGAAGTGCAAGCAACTCTGAAGAGAAAGAAACTGGAGAAGAGAACATATGTTGGGTGGGGTTCAAAAGAGCTAACAGAATTCCTATCATGTATTGGTAAGGATGCAAGCACGCCTCTTGACCATTTCAAAGTTGCTGAAGTTGTCAGGGAGTATGTTCGACAGAACAATCTTCTAGATGGTAAGAAGAAGAAATCTGTTATGTGTGATGAGAACCTGCATTCTTTATTTAACAAAAGGAAATTTAAGTACAACATGATCCATAGCCTGGTGGAAATGCATCTTTCTGCAAATGCGATTTCAGAGGATGAAAGTGATGGATCTGTGGATGATAATGGTTACACGGTGAAAAAGAAGCCTCGGAATAGTTTGGAGCCAAAAATACCTAAGAGTGTTTCAGGAATAGACCCAATAATTCCTAAGAGTGTTTCAGGAATAAACAAGAAATGTCTTGCTGCTCTCAATCCGAATAACCTGAATCTGATTTATCTGAGAAGAACCTTAGTTGCAAAACTTTTGACTGAGCCAGACACATTTGAACAGAAGGTTATTGGCTGTTTGGTCAGAGTGAAGAATGATCTCAAGAGTTATAATTATATGATGACTAAGAAATATTACCAGATTGGACTAGTTACAGGTAATGTCCAGTTGAATCCACTTGTCTTCTGATGATCCTGCTATTTTTTTTTCCCATTTTTAGGAAGGCCTTAATTTTCTCACCCCGTGAAAACATCCATAACAGGCATTAAGAAATCTTCAGAAGAATACAAGATTAAGAATACATGTACAGATGTTCTTTTATGTGTTTCCGGTACGTGGGATGATGTCAAGATCTCAATGCTATCAGAAGAGGACTTTGAGGAGGTATGTTTTGTTCACTCCAGTAGGATTTATTTTAGCATTGGCCTCGTCACCTACTCCAAATACAGCCTTCTTTTTGAACTGGCCTGGTCAAATAATTCTCTTTTATTCTTGATAACAGGATGAGTGCAATGATCTTCTGAAGTCGGCCAAGAAAGAGCTCTTCAAAAGGCCTACTGTGGTAAGTTCTCTTTTTTAACTGCAATGTTTGGCCTCCTTGTGCTATGCGTCTGTAGTCAAATTGGTCTAGGCATTTATTTCTCTTTCTTCTCTGTTCCCATTTGATGCATCCATGACAAACAAATAATACTCCCTCCGTTCCTAAATACATGTCTTTGTAGAGATTTCAACAAGTGACTACATACGGCACAAAATGAATGAATCTACACTTTAAAATATGTCTACATACATCCGTATGTTGAGTCCATTTGAAATGCCTAGAAAGACAAGTATTTGGGAACGGAGGGAGTACTTGAGGAGGAAGATCAGGCCTACATTATTTAGTCATAACTCATAAGGAAGGGATTTGTTTTCAAGGAATTGACCGTCGGTAGTCCTTTTGGATACTGCTCCCTCCGTCTCAAAATGTAAGACATTTTCTGATACTCCCTTTGTATCAAAAAACGCCTAACATAGTTACATTTTGAGACAGAGGGAGTATTTCTTTCTCTGACATTATGTAGGATAGAAAATGTTGAGTGTCTCATCAGTAAACTCCTGTGTTTGTTAATACCTGATCATTGATATATTTAGTCTACTCCTTTTGGTCATAAAATAAATGTCATTCTCGGCAGTAAGTTCTCCAAATGCAGTTTGGATCAGCAGCTTCTCCTGTAACAATTGTAGAACCAGATTGAAATACAAATTATGAAGTATTTTTGAGATAGATCTGCCCATACGATTTTCCTGAAACGAAATCAATCTAAGTATTTTAATATTCGTGATTACATTCTTGGCCAAAATTTAGACTCCATGTGTCCCAAGGTGTCACTCTTTGATTGGGGGGGGGGGGGGGTAATGTAGAAAGTGCACATGAGATCAGACAGCAAATATTTTGGTACTGTACAAACCAGCTTGTTAATTTTGTGCTTTTTAGTTTCTAATATATTGAAAATGTTTGAAGGGCTTATTCTTTATCCCTTTTTAGTGTCATTCAGTCTCTTGTTTTACTTAAGCCTTTTAAAACATTCGCGTGCTTCTCTTAATGCTCAGGTTTGTGCTTTTTGACAGGCTGAGTTAGAGGAAAAAGTGGCAAGTGTACATGCAGACATAGTAAATCATGTAAGTGCATTCTGATCACTTCAATTTGGAACTTATTGTGGTAAATATTGAATGAAAATACACATAAATGGGAAAAATTTATAACTAATTGGTTATCTGAAGCAATATAGAAAGAGGCCAGCTGATTATAAATCTTTTTGAGTAAAATAGTGCATGACTCAGCAAAAGATTCTTATGTACTCTTTTAAGTCTTAACTCTAACTGCATAAAGGAGTATCCCACTTTCAACCTTGGCCTGTGTTGAACTTGTATATATTTACCAGTAGTTGTTTTGTCTTTGTCTTTAGTTTGATATTTGAAGTCTTCTAGTATTATAAGTTTAGGGTAGACTTGTTCATGCTCAGGTGAGTCGGTCTGGACTGTTTTTTTTTTGACACCTGAACAGTTTCAGCCTTCTCCGAATCCTGATAAAAGGTAAAATGTAATAGACAGATATTGTATTAAGAAGATTATGAATGCAATATTCTTCCCTGAAAATCAACAATGTTTTTAGTGTGAACATGACCTTTTAAGATCAGGCTTTAGGTTTGGCGCTGGAATGACCTCTAGCTAGGTGGTTGGATATCATTTCCTAAGTTGGCTGGATTTAATGGCGTACTCATGGGGTTATTAGATTTTCCCAACCATTCTTCAAAAGGAAACTTTTTAGATGTTTTTAGTAGAATGCTACCTTCATTGCATGCTAAATTGCTTATGTTTGTTATATAGATACCATATGGAGCTTGAAAGAGAAAATCTGGGTTCTCATCAAACTGAATAGTAGTGCTCCCTACTACTCCCTCCATCCCATAATGTAAGATGCTTTTTGACTCTAGTGTAGTGTCAAAAAACTTCATACATTATGGGACAGAGGGAGTAATATATATCGTTTCTTTCTCGATATCCATATGCTTCTACGCAATAATTGGCAAAGTTGCCTTTTTTTTCCTTTAGTGGTTTGATAAGGAGCTTCGAAAATTGGAAATGGAGTTGGAACGAGCGCGTGAGAAGGGGTGGCGCCAGGAATATCCTTTCCAGATTGACTGTAATGATCATGCAGCAGTAACTTGCCATGCTTGTGATTCGTAGTTTTGTATAATTTTTCATATTATTTTACTATCGTGTATTGCCAGCCTATGAGTTAATGTACAGGAAAGAAACTTTGTGTGGTTCTTTTTTCCTTGACCAATTCTTACTATCCATGACATAAGTTGTCAAAAAATGCTTCTAAGCACACCAGAAGAAAGACAGCGCCGTCTTGAGGCGATCCCGGAAGTTATACCAGATGCTGAAGAGGAGAGTAAAGAAACTGGGATTGAATCAGCAGCGAACATTCCTTTTCAAGGGAATCGAGGTACAAATTTAAATATATAATACTAGTTGTTTTTCTCTTTCATTCTAAAAGCTTTATATTCATAATGCTGCCAAATATGTTCAAAGCAGAAGAAAGACAGCGACGTCTTGAGGTGATCCCCGAAGTTATTCCAGATGCAGAAGAAGGGAGTAAAGAAACTGAGATTGAATCAGCAGCAAGGAGCCCTTTTCAAGGGAATCGAGGTACAAACGCTTGAAACTTCTGTTCTTAATTATATAGATATTTTTTTTATCTTTCATTCTATAAGCTGTATATCCTTAATGCTGCCAAATATGTTCAAAACATTGCATCCTCCATCCAATATCTCCCCATTGGTTCCCATTATGGAAACCAGCATTACAGAAGTTATTTCTTTGCTGATTCTTTGGAGAACTTTTAGTTGTTAATTATACTGTCACCAACTATTTGATTTTGTCACTGCACAATTCTCGTGTGAAGTTGCATCATAAGTTTTCCATATCATTTTTTCTAAGTCCAGCATTTGATTGTATTTACCCTTGTAGAAGTTTATTGTTTATTACATCATTACATGGGAATTGTTTGTCAGGGAAGATTGTGATTTAGTATTTACAAGCAGGCAAGTAAATGAAACATAGTGCAGAGGTGAATGAATTTTGAGTGAATATGACTAATACCGCCTAAGTATCAGAATTTATGCATGTGTCTGTGAATGCATATAGTATGTATGCTTAGGGGTTGGTACGATGTACTCCCTCCGTTCCTAAATATTTGTCTTTTTAGAGATTTCAAATGGACTACCACATACGGATGTATATAGACATATTTTAGAGTGTAGATTCACTTATTTTGCTCCATATGTGGTTACTTGTTGAGATCTCTAGAAAGACAAATATTTAGGAACGGAGGAAGTATAAGAGTAGACATCAGACTATGAAAACCCGCTGTAAACATTCAGTTGACATAGCATAATATGACTACAAGGGAATGCCAAACATCAACTCCTCTAAAACATAGTCTGTTTACATCCACATTTCCACATCATCCAGAACTTAAAAGTAGTGTACTTTATCTTGGATGACTCATCTATTAGTTGATCTGAAGTTATTTACCATTGAATTTGGTCGTGTTTTAAACTATTCCTGAACTGTTTCTCCTTTCAATATATTTATAGTCTTGGTCCTTAAACTGCCATCTTATTTAGGTTCAACTGCCAAGTAACTTACCTCTGCAGAGGTGTTTCAGAGATCCCCATGAAGACGCCTTACATCAGTTCTTTTATGATCTTTTGAAATACTAATCCTTTATGTGAAAAAGGAGCTGTCACCTATTTTGTAACATGGTCGATGCAGAACATGTGCATGTGTGTTAGAAGTACGAGTCAACACAGGTCTTGTGTTTCAGAAGTTATGCTCATTTGAAAAAAGGAAACGTTTTGGATTTTTTTTTTGCTTTTGTTGTATAAACTATAAATATTGACTTTGTGACCTGTTTACCAAACATTGTGGAGTCAATTGATTGAACATTACGGGACGGAGGGAGTATGTTCACATTGGCCACTTCCTTTTTGCACACAAGTTTATTTTTTCTATTTCGAGAAAACATCAAAGATTGTTATCTCGATGCATTGATAAAAAATGCCAAAACAGCAAGGTTTATGTACATGTACATGCCTAGGGATAGGCCATCCCTCAGTAAACACGGAAAACCATTTAACTGCCAATGTCAGGGAGAAGCCAAACTCCTGCGACGCCCACCAATTTTTGACATAGATAGTAATAGACTGGCCTTTCAATTGCATGCCTAAATGTTATAACACTTATCTTATATATTTAAAACATGAATGTTACCTTCTGAAACAACTCCATTTAACACCAATTATTGATGCATCATGAGTGCTATCAAGAGACATTTGTAGTCCTAGAAGAAAGCTGAGATAAGTTGTCGGCCACCTCCATCATTCAGTAGCCCATTGAAACCAGTCGTTAGTTGCATCTGCACTAGGAGGCATCTGCATTAGGAGGGCTCCCTGTAAAACTTCTGCAACACCTGCACTTGAAACTAGCGCATGGAGGAGTGGCCAACACAAATTGGTAGTATGTACACGTGGTTACTGAATTCCTGACATGACAACTGTGGATAATTTGAGCAATACTGCACCAATGCGTGCAAGTGGCAATAAGGCCTAAACTGCTTGAGCACTTTAGCTGGTGAGGCCTATATGGTTAGGTCGAGCAATATTTAGCAACTATCCCGATGCAATCTCGGTTCATCTAAATTTAGCTGTTGAAGCCTAAATTATTTGCTCAATCAGTACCTTAGCTACATCCTGGTGATCAAACTAAAGCATCGTCTGATTTTCATAGATTCTCAAGCTTCGTTAAATAAGGAAACAACATGTAATATAACCCCAGCTCGCAATTTCTGCTGCAATTTGACTGGAGCAACTAGTCAAACCTAGATGATATTCTAGCAAGTTTAACTTAAGTGATGGTGTAACCTGCTATTAGATACTCCCTCCTTTCCGGTTTATAGGGCTTATCTCAAAATTTTAGTTTTTCCATTTTATAAGGCTCAATTTGGTTGTTCTTTATCACAAGTTCAGATTCCAAGGTGCACTAAATCATTGCATGCAACTATCAAGAGAAAATTGACCAATGCATGTACTTTATGCATGCATGCATTGCAATTAATGCATTGGCAAACATAATTTTTTGAGAAAAACAAGAGCATTAATTGGATGCTTTTGCAAACTACAAAAAGTATTCCACCACTCACCATCTACCTTGGTTGGTGAGATTTTTGAATAGGAGGTAGGTAGGTTCGGGTGGATTTGGCATAATACGCCTTCAATGTTTTGCAGCTTTTATTCTCACCATATTACTACCAATGACTCAGATCGCATGCTCCGTATTAAACACCGGGTTGTGAGTATATAGGTATATTAAAATAAAGCAGTGGGCCCTAATTTTAAGCGAATAGGTATTGTGTGAACAAATTTGTCGCCAGATTGCGTTTAAATTGTGTTTGCTGATGCTTTTTTTAAAGACCGACCTGGCGCAGTGGTGAAGTACTCCCCACTTGTGCCAAGAGGTCCCGGGTTCGACGCAGCCCTTCTGCAATGCACTCTGCAGGGTGAAGGCATGCCTCATATAATCCTTCCCTAGATCCCACCTGGTGTGGGACCTTCTAGCACTGGGTCTTTCCTCTTTTTGTTTTGTTTAGATGCCTTATATATTTTCATAACAAATACTAGATTTTCTTACCGGAAAGTACTTGACTATTTCTGTAGTGTTGCAATATTACTTCAACGTATAATCTGGATCCAACATAAATTATGGTTCATATTTCTTCCCAGTTTCATATTTGCTTATGCTTTCCTTTTTTAGCTTAGATACCTAGTGTGCAAACTTTTAAAGTGTTGAGTGTAAATTTGTTTGTATTCAGAATTGCACCTTTATAATCTGGAGTTTTATTTTTGAGGTGCATGTCATGAGTCGATTCATATTTTTGGAGTTGTGTTTATTTTCACCATGTTTTCTCCCTTAGGGTTCCATTCCATGTATATTTTCTATTCGTCACCTCTACTTTTCTACCTAACAATAAGTTTCATTGCTTAAGCCTTTACTTCTTACTATTAGATCAAACTTTTCAATATAAAGATCTACTCTCCTTTCTTTTCTTAGGTGTGATACAGACAGTAGCTGACCCTTCGGAAGTTGGTATAGATGAATCGCTAGAAGGTTTGTATTTGGTAACCAGATATGGGTTTTTCTGAAAGCTTATGTTTGAAGAGACTATTATACACATCTTTTCTTTAATTAACGTACTGGCAATCTTCTCTCTGTCTCCAGGTGCATCTCTGCGACATGACGCTGCTTGTGAAGTTGCTTTTGAAGGTACTCTACAGCAATTCTTTCTTTCCTTATTTGCATCTTTTGCATTGTTAGTAGCCATTGCCAAGTATCTATTCTTATGTAGTAGACTGCAAATAAAATAAAATCTGCATGCCCTCTCTATACTGCTACCTGAAAATGGAATAGCAAATCAGTACTTGTTTGGCGCTTAGAGAAAAAACTACTTAAATATCAGACAAATTGCAAGGAACTAATGCTATACATTCCACTTTTGTAGCCACTATTAACATTTGACTTACAACGTACGCTAACCCCCCCCCGCGCGGCTGTTGCCCAGTAAAGTTCAGTATGATCCTTGTGAGGAGTTAGCACTTAGCACTATGTCTGATCCCTATGAAGAGTTCTACTTTCTTGTGTCTAACATGCTGATATAATGTCTGCAAATAAGAATATTCACATATGAGCATAGTTTATCTGTTTCCGAGGATTGGTGATTGTGTCTGCTATGAGTTGTCCTCTTATTTTAGTATTTTACTCTTATCTATTTTCTTCCATGGCTCCTGATTTATTGATTGCATGCAATTGCTATTGTTAGAGTTGGATCTTTATGTATCCATGTTAATCCTTGCAGCTGCCGGCAAAGCCCTCTGCAATGGTGGCACTCCTGGTCCTGGATTGCACACTCCATTGAACAAAGGTCAAATTTTGCTACTCGACCCATTCGATAGTTATGAACATATTAACTTGCCGGAGGCTTTTTATGCTGCATATTGAGTTACTGGTCTTGTGAGGAGTTAGCACTATGTCTGATCCCTACGAAGAGTTCTACTTTCTTGTCTCTAACATGCTGATATAATGTTGTAAATAAGAATATTCACATGTGAGCATAGTTTATCTGTTTCTGAGGATTGGTGATCGTGTTTGCTATGAACTGTCCTCTTATTTTACTCTTATCTATCTACTTCCATGGATCCTGATTTATTGATTGCATGCAATTGCTATTGTTAGAGTTGGATCTTTATGTATCCATGTTAATCCTTGCAGCTGCCGGCAAAGCCCTCTGTAATGGTGGCAGTCCTGGTCCTGGATTGCACACTCCATTGAACACAGGTCAAATTTTGCTACTCGACCCTTTCGATAGTTATGAACATGTTAACTTGCCGGAGGTTTTTTATGCTGCATATTGAGCTCCATTTTCCATCAATTTATGAGTTCGGTCCTATTAATAACGCAAGTATAATTAGATCGCAGTGGACTGTGAAAAAGATGCTTAGCATTTAGCTTGCATTTTACCTGTTCGTACATACATGGTTTACTATTCTGGTTGTATGGAGGGAGGTTTGATCAATACCACCTTATTAAATGCATTGAAATACTATTCCTAAACCATGTGATAGTAACTGCTTTTCTGCCTGTTTCCCTTCCCTAATACTCCCTCTGTAAACTAATATAAGAGCGTTTAGATAACTAAAATAGTGATCTAAATGCTCTTATATTAGTTTACGGAGGGAGTAAAAAATAATCTTGCGAAGTTATTGCAGTCACTGGAGTCATTGATATCGACAACGAGGAGGATGGAAATGGTCCTAGTCATCACAATGGTGGTGACGAACAAGACATCATCGTGGTCAGTGATGACGATGAGGATGTTCACATGGAGCAGCGTGAGGCAGAACGGGCAAGATGTGATGGACCAGAAGCCGTCAATGGGATCGCTGCGCATGCACATGATGGACCGGAAGCCGTCAATGGGGTCACCATACCTACAGTCCGTGCTTCCGATGATCTGGATGGAAACACAGGGCCTGCATGCAGTACGTCACAAGCCATGGCGCGTGATCCCGTAACCGTGAATGGGACAGGCAAGTCAGATCAAGGGTGGCTGTACAAGGATCTTCAGGGGCGAGAGCATGGGCCATACCCAATGGCTCAAATGCGGGAGTGGCAGCAAAGTGGGTACTTCCCTGAGGGCTTCCGGGTGTGGAGAGCAGGGAAATCAAGGCGGGGGAGAGGCTCCATCTTGCTGATAGATGCCATGCGGCTGCACTAGTGCAGTGGCCTCTTTGCGTTGCATTCTGCTTGGAAAGCCTTGGGGAGTACAATTTTGTTCGTTGCTTTGCTCAACCGTAACTGAGCCGGGCACCATTATAGTTGATATGTCATTGTGGATATTTGGTTTGGGTAGGAGATGGTCCAGAGTGGAAAACTCTCTTGCTGTACAGCCCCTCCTTGCTCCAATCCATTCCAGCAACATAGTCATTTTTAGCAGATTCTGATGCAGTTAATTCCCATAGCATTGAAATTCAGTTTTGTTGTGTTGTCAGTGTAGATTGGATCCTGACAGCAATAGTTTGGGCCTATTTGATTCATGCCCGCACTTTGTTGAATAAAAGCTGGTAAACTTTTGACTTTTCATGGCAATTGTTTTGCTTATCACTGTTATTGTAAATCTATGGCTTGACATAATTTTTGTGAAAGTTAGTTATGGCCAAGTAACCACACCGCAGCCTAGTTTTTTTATGCCATACCGCTGAGAATTCCTGGATTGCGCTTCGAAATGTGATCGGATAGTATATATAGATAGATAATGAGCTGCTGGTTTTGCCCATGCTTGCGCTGGCACCCGTTGATCTTCAGTCGTCAGTGCAGGAGGGCGGAGAAAGCGACGTAGCATCTCTTTGCCATCCGACAAGTACCCGACGAGCTTAGATGCATCTTTAGCGGTTAGCGCCCATTCCGGCCTGCCCAAAGGGAAGGGTGCGACTTTTAGGAGATAAAACACTCAGCACAAATCCTCACATGATTCATTCTTTTAGCTACTACTCCATCCATTTCCAAATTTAAGCACTTTTAGATATTTCAATACGAGCTACATATGAATCTATACAGACATAATTCAGAGTGTAGATTCACTCATTTTGCTTCGTATATAGTTCATATTGAAATCTCTAAAAGGACTTATATTTAGGAACAGAGGGAGTACCAGTCTAGCAAGCTTATATCATGCATAAAGCAGGAAACATCTCAAAAATCATGCACCTTGTGCAGAGTCTAAATTTTTACACCGATATGGATAACCGCTGCATCGGGGCGATATGTACATAAATCATTTTTAAAGAGTCAATATGGGGATATGTTCGACTGTTTAATAATAATAATAATAGTTTGTTTCGTTATTTCATATAATGGAATCTGGCTCTCATCTGGGAGGCGTATGAAAAAAATAATGAACATGTTATCAATTAAGCATTCTCCTCTGTCTTATCCATGATTCCAACAAAAGCCGATAACCAAGGACCAAACAAACATAAAAGTTCAATTGGAGTTCTGGCAAAAAAAGTCCAATTAGAGAGAAAAAGGGAGGAGGAAATCATCAGCCTGCCATTAGATAAAAATCTATAGGAGAGTGGTGGGAAGAGAAAGCGGGGGCACCGGAGAAAAGCCCACCACCGGCTTACCGATGGCACTGCTGGAGCCTGAGAAGGGGAGGTGAGTAGCCCACCGCCAACTTGCCGCCAACTGCTGAATTTGGTGGCGCTGCCAATAGTGACTACAAAAGAGAGAAATAGGATAGGGAGTTGGAGTTTAGACACCGGGATCGGGACAATCCGTGGTTAACATATGCCCCTAAGGGCTTTGAGTGTGCTAGCCGTATGAAGGAAGTATCAAAACGTAGCTACATTAAATTTATTGTCTATATTTATCGACACTCCATTGATACGTATCGGGACGTATCAGTAACGAATTAGTATCGGATACGGTATCTAATACATATGTGATGGTTGGTGGTAGTATGGGTGTTTTGGAGTAGTCAATCAAAAATTTCTAATGGGATCGAGCTCCATGGAGCCTGGAATTTGACAAATTCAAATATTGAATTTTAGAGTTTCAAAAAATCTTTCCTACTCATAAAGATTGGTTTTGGTGATGAGTTCACATATGGGCCGAACATCCTTTTTAAATAAACAAATACACGCATCCTACATGTGAAACTAGATACCTTCCAAGAGACATATAAACAAATGTATTTTACTCATATGTGAGATCTATCATAAATAAACAAATACACTACTTTCATGCGAGACCAACTTCTTTGTAAAAGGAACAAACTAAAAAGATAAAACTGTGACTTAAAAAAAAACTCAAAATCGATCTTGGTTTTAGTTCTCTTCCCAACCTACTATGGTCATTTAAAATTCTCTGACACTGCATGTCTCTCACTGTATTTTTGCTATCTTTTCTAGTCGTAAATCAAGCAGCGGTCATAAAGGATAGTGACGTTATTTCACCACCTCTAAGACAATGGTTCCGTGGCAACGCACGGGCATCATGCTAGTTATGATTTTTTTTTCACTTGTACATAGCAAGTTTTCCGCGGTGTGCAACGTTTCATGATGAAATACACTATGATGTGAGCCACACAAAAAAAGTATTTTTCAGATTAAAAAAGTCATGTATTTTTAGCACATGTACAATTCACCATAAAAAGTTCATGATTTTGTCAGTTTTGTGTAGATCATATAGCAATGTATTTCATAATGAAAGTGTGCACACTTGTAGCCACCACCCCCTATGTACACGCGCATTTCTTTCCAGATTTTTTCGAAACTTTGAAATGTGGTTTTTGAATTGCTCAAAATTTCGAGATCCATGGAGCCCGAGAGGGTAAAGTGCACTCTCGCAGTCAAGCACGATGTATTAAATTTGTACTTCCTCCGTCCCAAAATTCTTGTCTTAGATTTGTCCAAATACAGATGTATCAAGTCACGTTTTAGTATTAGATACATATGTATCTAGACTAATGTAAGACAAGAATTTTGGGACGGAGGGAGTAACAATAAAATGCAGTTTTCTGGACTTAAAATCAAGCACACCTTTTCCAACTAATTTTGTCTACCGAACGCGTTGCGTTGCAGAGGGTCCATTCTAATCTTGTGCGTATATGCATATTGTCCACTTGTGTCACTGTTATGTGTATACTGTGAGGATACTGTGATCACAGTGATGTCCATCTTTCTGAGAATAAATTTCTGGCCAGCTCTCCAGAGGCATAAGCTAAGATTATTACCATCTCAAATTGCAGAAGCAGCGGGCACGGTCAAGCGCAGCTAGCAACCAGTGTCGATCATCCTCACCCTTCAGATAAGAAAACCCAGAAAACACCGGCCCCCAATCAAAACGCGGGCACGGATCATGCCGGATCCTGTCTGCGTGTCAGGAATCAGGAGACACGATTTATATATGCCCTCCAGCTCTGTCAGACTGTCACAAACCACGTACGCATGCACGCGCATTGTTTATCAGCCACTAATCAACGCTCCACTAATCGAGCCCGACTATTATACTAATCCGACGTGCTCATCCAGCCAAGCAAGCAGGCGCAGATAAACAGACTAAATAAGCCATGGATGGAGGCTTCGGGAGCTCCACATCGCCCTTGGAGTACAATAATGGAGGACTGAGGTCACGGAGTTAGGTCAGCGACCGCTTTCGCCGCTGAATTATAAACGGAATCAGGCAGGCGCCATTAGTTTGGCTCGATCGGTGGTGCCGACTGATCCAGAGACAGCCTGGGTGATTGTAATAAACTAGTCGGGGAAATAATGCTTGCATCGGCAGCACTGCTATCGTCTTTGGAAGCATCCAGCGATCTGCTCAGGATCAGGATTAGAAAAGGTGCGTCTGTAAGCAGATTGAAGGTTTATGTTAGTTTATCCTGAGTAGTGAGGATCACACCCAGGATCCATGAAGCTACGTCAATCAGAGAAGCGGCATGTAAAGAATGGGTTCGTTCTTCCCATGTGGACGTGAACACGCCGTCTGTCAGTGAGGGAAAGGGTGCAATCATGAATCCTGGCTGCATATATGGGCCATCATGCCAATCGGCTAATGTTTGTCTACTCACCATTTCCCCTGCATTTTTAGAGATATGTACTGCTCCCATCGTAAACTAATATACCTTTATTTTTGAAACAAGGTAAACTAATATACTTTTAGATCACTAGTACAGAGGAACAATAATTAAGTGAAAACAAGCAATATACATATAGTATAGTTTTCTTTTGCGAGGAGCAATCAATATACTCCCTCTGTAAAAAAATATAAGAATGTTTAGATCAAACACTCTTATAAATTTTTACGGAGTGAGTAGTTTAGAAAAGTTATTTTCTGCCGAACAAGAGGAAGAAGAAGGAACAAAAAAATTCCGATAGGAAAAAGAAGGAATACAGAGTGTGTTAACGAAACCGTGGACCTGTCCTGGAATCAACTTGGTACTGATGCTTCGGCAAATCAGCGTCAATCAAGTAAAAAGCATTCACTAGTCGGCAGTACGTGGCAGCATCTTCTCACGGTAGGCTAGATCCTTTCTGTAATTTTGTCAGTCAGCAGGCTCGATCTTTACCTGCACGCGCGTCCAGCTCCAGCTTTCCGCCTACAGTGGAAGGAAGGAAAGATCGGCAGAGGGGGTAGATAGATAGATAAGCGTCTCGCGTGATCGATGCCCACCGTCGTTGCCGACGTTGAAGAATATTTATCGACATCTGTAGTCCTGACCGATCCACGCCACAGGTGCCAACCGACGGATATATATTTTCCTCAGGCACCTTGAGCAGGCGCACGCGTCCCGTTCCAGCACGAAACAATCAAGCACGGTTTACGTGCGTGCGTGATTGGACGTCGCGGATCCACCTGCACGTCGACCGAAGCCCCGGCGATCGAATCGCAGTCGCACCAAGAAAATCGGAGACGAAAAGGAAACGAACGCGCGGTCGACGGGTCAGCACGCCATCTCTTCTGCTTCCGGGGACCTCGCGCACGCTCGTGCAGCCGGCGCGCACAGGGGTAGGAGCACGCTGGCGGCGCTGCCACTGACTGCAGTGCAGCCCACGGGGCCACGGGACGGCGCGGCGAGATCCGGAACAGTTTTTTTTTTTTTTTGAGACAACCTCGCGAAGCTTTTTATTTAACTCGTCACAATGTTTACAGGGACGAACGAAAGGTCACCTGGGTTGCCCAACCACACACGGCGGCCAACACCAAGTGACAGAGCATGCCTCGCTAAGTTGTGAGCCTCGACATTCGAGCTCCTAAACTCATGATTAAAAAGACAGTTAACAAAAACTTTTGAATGAGCTTCTACCTCCCTAATGATAGCTCCATAGACCGCTGCACTCGGCTTCCCAATCTCATCAATGACGACCTTGCGATCAAGCAAGCGAAATTCGCTTTGATACAAATCCTCGCAAGGGCTAGAGATTCCCGTCTGACCAAAGCCTCGGCGTTGTAGGATCATCAATGCCATGAAATGTGATAGTGGATGCACCGAGGAAAGTACCTGTCGGTCCTCGCAAATTGCCGCCATCGCTTCCCACGGTGCGGATCTCATTACCGCTTGGCGTCAACGTTGATCTTGCATGTTCCTCGATCGGTGGTATCCATTGCCTCGGCCATGGTGATGTACCCTCCGATCTTTGTTGTGGCGTTATCGTGGCTCGCATATCGTTAAGAAAAGATTCCACAAAAGCATTTGTTGCATATGGTGTTTGGTGCAACCCTCGTGAATCGGCTTCCTCCTTGAGCTCCATATCGCCCACGTGGTCACTCCGAGTAAGGTGAATTCCTCATGTGATAACATGTCCCTCATCGAGAAGAGCCGGTTTTAGCACTCGGGTTGGCGCGGTGGCCATTCGGCCGACCAAGTTCTCGGCGCAAGAGCCCAGACGCCTCGCCGGCACAATCAAGCGATGCGTGTCTCCGAGTCCGGCGCCCACATATTTGGCATGATGGTGAGGTCGCCATTTTGCGATGGTGGAGTATATCATATGTGGGTATAGATTCCTCGCCAATCTCCACGTAAACACCCGGATTTTATTCGGGACCTTGGTTTGCCATAGTGATGTCGATTCTTTGCTCTCCTCGTCGGTGGATGGCCCTCTGTGCCATACAACCAATTCTCACGGCTTAGCTTGGTAGGCGGATCATGCGATATCTTTGAATCGACAAGTGAACACACCTTTCTTCTCCGACTCCACGCCCAAAAGTCATCAACTCTCCTTGTACATAGTGGTATCTTGAGTATGGCTTCGGCATCAATAGGTATGAATCTTGAACGGACCACCCCTCATCCCACGTTCTTTGTGGTTTGATCTATGAGCTCGTGCACGCTGGTTGGTGGGTCCTGAACAAGGGAGACGATGGGCCTAGGGATTCCATCCCTCGGGATCCAATTATGCTCCCAGATCATCGTGTCCTCCCCGTCCCGATTCTCCGATGATCCCTTGCTTCATGATGTCCTTCCACAATTATTGCCCGCCAAATCTGCGAGGGTGTGCACCCAACTCGCCTCCAAAATGCATGAATCAGAAAGTAGGCTGCCTTGGGATCAACGAGCTCAAAGCGTTAGGGCTGGTTAGCACTCTCCACGCTGCTGCTAACAACGCAAGATTAAAGAGCTCGAGGTCGCGAAATCCGAGCCCTCCCATGTATTTTGGTCTCGTCATGATCTCCCATGATACCCATGCTGGTTTCGCTTGCCTTGCTTGCTACCCCACCGAATCGACGATAATGGATGTAATATTTTCACATAGGCCTCTCGGTAAGCGTAAAGCGAGCCATGGAGTAGATGGGATTGCTGAGCAACGGATTTGATTAGCACTTCCTTTCCCCCAAGACAACATCTTCTCCATCCACCCTTTACCTTCTCCCACACCCGTCACGGAGGTATTTGAAAGTACCATTCTTAGAGTGCCCCACGCCTGTTGGCATTCCCGGATATTTGTCGCTCAAAGATTCTTTTTGGACTTGAACGACTTGCTTCACACTATCTCGAATTGCACGAGGCACCCTCGTCAAGAAAATAGTAGACTTATCATTATTCACTCTCGTCCCGAAGCCCGGCAAGTACACATCCGATGGGTTTGACACCGCTCCGCTCCCTCAACATTGGCTTTGAAAAACAGCAGTGTCATCTGCAAACAAGAGGTGGTTTACACCGGGCTGTTGGTGCCACCTTTATTCCTTCTAGAACTGATGATCGAGAACTGGATTTTAAAAGGCACGAAAGGCCCTCCGCTGCAATCAAAAACAAATAAGGGAGATGGGGTCTCCTGCCGAATGCCTCTTGAAGGCTTGAACTGGTCTAGTTTCTCACCATTGAAAAGAACTGAAAAAGATCTTGAAGATACCATGTTCATTACTATGTCAATCCATGGTTGTGCAAATCCCAGTTTGGCCATTATCGCTCTCAAATATCGCCACTCCAAACGGTCATACGCTTTCATCATATCAAGTTTTAGAGCACAAGTGTCTGTTACTCTTTGCCTGGATCTCTTCATGAAGTGCGTGCACTCGTAAGCACATATGATGTTATCGTAATTAGCCTTCACGGGACAAATCTCGATCGCTCCTCGGAGATGATGTCGCAGAATTTGTTTGAGTCTATTTGCCACAACCTTGAAGCTATCTTGTAAAGGACATTGCACAAACTTATGGGCTGAATCGAGATAAAAGGGTTGGGTTTGTTACCTTGGGTATTAGCACCAAGATCTGTATCGTTTATACTCTCCATGATCTCCTCCCTCGTACTATCCCGAGAACCACCTTCGTAATCTCCTCCCCACACAAAGACCGGTGCCTCGATAAAAATGAGCTGGAAACCATCCGCCCTGGTGCCTTGGTCGGTGACATCCGGAAGAGGGCCACTTTCACCTCGTCATTTGTGTAAGGGCGATAAGATGTCATTCATACTGCTGTGACCTTAAGGGACATGAGACATAACCTCATCAATCCTGTCACACCCTCGGTGGTGTATAAGGTCCGATAGAAGTCATTTACCATTACTCGAAGATCTCGTGGTCATCAATAAGCACACCCAACGAGTTAGCAGGGCCTTCACCATGTTCTTTTACGCCGGATGCTAGCTCTCAAGTGGAAAAACGTGTGTTCTTGTCCCGGAGGCTAGCCACTCGATCCTGGATCTCTGCCGCCACATCAACTCCTCTCGTGGTACAGCTCAACTAACTTGTCGTTGATTTTTATCTCGACATGTGAAGGTCCCGATCTCGCAGGTTCTCCCCGAAGGCGCTCCAGTTCAAGTTTTAAAGCTCGTATCTCCTTTCGGACGCTGCCGAAGGTGTCTCTGTTCCACCTTGATAGATCTGTAGCTAGGGCGGCTAGCTTTTGCCGAAGCTCCTCCACTGTGTGGCCCGAAAGCTTCGAGTTCCACTTCTCCAAAATTGTGTCCTGCCGGTGTTCATGAGTCTCCACATGGTCTCGTGCACAAGCCTTTGCGAACCGATTGTGTAGCGAGCTCGTTTATTTCGAAAGATTGGACGGTGATCGAAGTGGCATTGTCAAATGAGACAGACTAGCTGGGAAACCGAGCACTCCACTCTGCAGATCCAAGCGCCCTATCCGGCCGACACGTGTGAAAGAGCCTCCCGCAACCTTCTTTTCAAAGGTCCGAACCGACCCTTGTACCCCAAGTCCATCAACATGCATACGTCAATGGCGTCGCGAAAACCCCGAATCTGGGCATTACTCCGCCGCCCCACCCCTCATGCTCATCTCGGACGTAGCACCTCATTGAAATCTCCGATACATAGCCATGGCAATGAACTCGCCACTTATGTTTTTAGCACCGTCCGTGTTTGATGTCGCAATGGGGTCTGAGCTTCCCGCATACACACATGTGAGACGCCACGGTTCTCTCCCTCGTCGAGAATTGAGCAATCGATATGATACAGAGTAACCAAGAATTTCAAGTTTCATTGGATTGTTCGAAAATACCGATGCCACCGCTCCTCCCTTGACTATCTATCGCAAAACTATTGTCATATCCCAAAGTACCAAAGAAGTGCTTCTACCCTACCTCTCTCAACTGGTTTCAACAATACGAGAGAATAGGGGCAAACTTCTTCGCTAGCTCATGAAGCTCATTGATTGTCGCGGCGTTGCCCACACCATGACAGCCCAACATAGGGTATTCATTGCCGGCGACCCTCCGGCTCGGAGGACGCCGATGTCTTATCTTGAAGCTTGCCCGCTAACGAGAGTCTCGGGCGTGCTCGGAGGTGTCGTCTTGGCCCGCTGGGTTCTGCTTTGAGTTTGGGCTGACATCCACGGTTGGTCTTTGGTAACATGAGTGCTTGTTTTCCGGTTCCCAGAGGCTGCAGGCGCCACTGCGCTGAGGTTTGGTTTCTCCCCATGTCGCCCTTGGTACGCTTGCGATTATCTTCCGCTTCAACCATCGCAGTGTCGCTGCGTGTCCTCCTCCGTGTAGTCCTCCGGTCTTGAACCCGGCCCGTTGGCTAGACCGCCTGCCCTCGCCACGCCCCTCGACCACCTCTTCCCGATGATCTATCTTGCCCGGCTGGACCAGCCCCACGGAACCAATCTGCTCTTAGATCTTTGAAGATTAGGGCTGACTTTGGGTGTATGCCATCCCCATGCTCCTTGAATCGATGCCCAAGATGGCGCAAGCGGCACACCATCAGGAAGCCTCTCATACTTAACCTTGAAAATTTGCCGTTCTTCCTTGTGAACCAAGCTAACTGCGTTCTTCAAAGGTTTGAACACGTTGATCTTGATCGACGACCTGTAAAATTGCCCTCAAAGTCCTGCGACTTTGGCTCCGATAGACAAACTCTCCTACCTTTTCGGCTAGGGCTTTGATGAGAGGTAAAAGCCATCGGGTAAATCATGTACTTGCATCCACAGCTCCAACAGATCCAATTTCACCAATGAGGGTTTGGTGAAGCCATCGATTCACCATAATCACTTTGCATGTCCTTTGTAGTTCCACGGCCCATCTAGCATCGCCTCTCCCCCACCTAGGCAAGCAAATTGCATCGTGTATAGATTGTCCTCCAAGGGCGAATCTGGACTTTTGTGCGAGATCCCAAGCAGCTCTCATCGTCTTGTAGAAGCCGTCTTGGTGTACTTCTTCTCCGTATGGGCCAAGACTACTGACCATCCATCGAAGTCGACTCTTGCGGCGGCGGATCCTCCGTCCACCACCACATCATCCATATCTTCCTCGTTGAGTCCAAGCTCGCTCATGAGCGCCTCCAAGTCCTTCGCCTTTGAACTTGAAGCCGATTCCGCCATGGTTGCTCTCACCCGAGAAACTTCAAAACGGGTGTTGTCGCCAAACCCTAGCCGGACCCCAAGCCGCAGGAGCGTGTACCAGGCCCGGGCAGCACACCAGGTGCGCCGCGAGCGATCCTAGCACAGCCTTACGGCAGAGACGGGGGGAGGGTAGCCGAAACCCTACCGGGCGATACGATCGCCGCCGAGGGGAGAAGAAACCCTAACAAGATCCGGAACAGTTGTATCCGGGGCATATTCCTTCCCCCGCGCGTGGATGGCTGGACAGCGGGCGTGCTTTCTTTTTCTCAGCCCATGGGCCATGGCTGTATCTGGATAGGCCTGGATGGTCCTTTCGTGTCGGTTTTCTGCCTCGGGGACGAACCAAGAGAGGCGGTCGATTGATGGACTGATCGATCGAGCCTGCTGGAATCTATCTATCCTATCCGTCCGTCCATCCATCTGCGCGCATTTCCACATCACCCGTGCCATGCCATGGATCCAAAGCTACAGGCAGCTCCTCAGCAGAATACCCTAGCACTGTACCGTACCTGCCGATTGCCTAGTCTTTTCCACCCAGAGATCTACCAACCCCCAACAAAACGTACGTACGCCCAACACACACGCACGCACACAACGCATCGTCGTCTCATCATCGTCCTCATCGTCGACCCGTCGTCGATCGGCACGACACGACTCATCCTTATCCACCACGTCCCCGACGCCCGGCCCGCGCACACGAGCACCGCACCCGTACGTACCACCGCGCCGCCGGTCCCGACCCAGGACGGACGTGTCGCGACGGCACGGGCCACGCGCGCGGTCCCCTTCCCGAAACGGAACGCCCGTCCGTCCGTCCGCGTCAGCCGCCCCCGTCCAAGCGCCCTGACGTAAGCCATGACAGAAGCGGCGCCGCCGATCGGGGCTCCACGTGTCCCGGTCAGCCGGTCAGCGCCCCCGCCCCTCCCCGCACCACGTGTGCCCTGCCCCGCCCGGACCACACGTGTCGCGCCCTTCGCCCCTATAAATCCCCCCCGCCTCGCCCGGAACAAGTTTCAGGCCTCCTCTCCCCCCTCCTCCCACCTAGAGCAGCAGCACAAGAGAAGAGAAGAAGAATTCAGTAGCAGTAGAATTCAGAGCAGCAGCAGCAGAACTGCGGCGAGCTGATCCAGCGAGAGAATTTGTTGGATCGCCGACCCGACCGGAGATGAGCGGCGGACAGGAGCTGAATCTGCCGCCGGGCTTCCGGTTCCACCCGACGGACGAGGAGCTGGTGACGCACTACCTCTGCCGCCGCTGCGCCGGCGCGCCCATCGCCGTCCCCATCATCACCGAGATCGACCTCTACAAGTTCGACCCCTGGCAGCTCCCAAGTACGTTCATCATCATCAATCCTCCACGCCTTGATCCGTCCAGCTATATGTTTAAATCTTTGGAATTACTAACCATGTTCTCGTGATCTGTTGTGCAGAGATGGCGCTGTACGGCGAGAAGGAGTGGTACTTCTTCTCCCCACGGGACCGCAAGTACCCCAACGGGTCCAGGCCCAACCGGGCCGCCGGGTCCGGGTACTGGAAGGCCACCGGGGCCGACAAGCCCGTGGGCACCCCCAAGCCACTGGCCATCAAGAAGGCGCTCGTCTTCTACGCCGGCAAGGCCCCCAAGGGCGAGAAGACCAACTGGATCATGCACGAGTACCGCCTCGCCGACGTCGACCGCTCCGCCCGCAAGAAGAACAGCCTCAGGGTAAGCAAGCCAAACCATCCATGCCAGCCTCGCAGCAGTAATTCCAGTATCTTCTACTAATAAATCGCCTCGTTGATTAATTAAAATGAATCGCCGTAGATAGATTAGACCGACGGGAGATATTTTAGTGCGATATTTCCACGATATGCCAATCACGACGGCACAGTGGGTCGTTGCTTTCGAAATAAATGGGCGGATAGGCGGCGCCCGTGGATTTGGGCCGCGGGATTTCTCGGCGGATGGGCCAGGGGGGCCGCACCCCGGTGCAACTTGCTCAATGATTCGCGCGGTGTGAATGCGTTCGATGCCATCACCTCATCCCTTTCAGTTTGAGGGCCCGTGGTTCGTCCGGCCATGGGAGCCCATGCGACGGCGACGGCGCCGACGGGAACGGCGCTGTACCGGTAGAGAGCATCACAGCAACTGGCCGACTCGATAATGCTAAAATAATGTTCAGAATGGTCGTGATCTGTGATCTGTGATCGTTTGTCTGACATGTTTGTGGTTTTGTTGGGTGCAGTTGGATGATTGGGTGCTGTGCCGCATCTACAACAAGAAGGGCGGCATGGAGAAGCCGGCGTCCGTGGACCGGAAGCCGGCGGCCATGGGCGGCTACGGGGGTCCTCCTGGGGCCATGGTGAGCTCCCCGCAGGAGCAGAAGCCTGTCATGGGGATGAACGGCCACGGCGGCGGCGGCGTGCAGCCGTTCCCCGACTTCGCGGCGTACTACGACCGGCCGTCCGACTCGATGCCGCGGCTGCACGCGGACTCGAGCTGCTCGGAGCAGGTGCTGTCGCCGGAGTTCCCGGCCGGGGAGGTGCAGAGCCAGCCCAAGATCAGCGAGTGGGAGCGCTCATTCGCCTCCGGCGGCGACCCTGTGAACCCGGCGGCCGGCTCCATGCTCGAGCCCAACGGCGGCTTCGGCGGCGACCCGCTCCTCCAGGACATCCTCATGTACTGGGGCAAGCCGTTCTAGGCAGCAAACAAACCGATCGGTCGAAGCGAGTACCTCCTATCCTTGGCGTTCGGGGCGATGAAACGGGCGAGCCGCCATTGTTGACCTGATGAAGGGGTGATAATTTAAGAAGATATTAGACGGGAGATAAGACAAAATCAGGTGCTTGATGACGATGACGACGAAGATTGGAAGGTGGCGGCGATGATACCGTGGGTCCCCGGGCTCTCACCAGCATGACATGACCGACGCCCAAGATGCTTCAAAGCGTTCGCCGCATTGCATCATCGGGCGGGCGGTCGTGCGCTAGCGTGCATGCATGTGTGTGTATATGGATGGGTGTACATACATGGAAAAAACATGATTGGTTCGGTGCAGGGGTTGCTGTTTCTTGATTGGTTAGTTGCAAGGGTTTATTGATAAGTTGATAGTTGATACCTATAGTCCGATGGTAGTGTAAGCCATTCATCAAATGAAACTGAATAATATACTGTATTATTCTTGCCCCTCCACCTGCTGAGATCTCTCGAGAAAAATATCCTTCGCCGAGCTGCGGTTGGTGACCTCCGAAGAAAAATCGGTGTGTAAACAGTGATTTTCTTGGCGTATTTACCCACTCCCGAAAGAGCACGCTTCACCGACGCTAGCTAGCTGCATGCGCTCCAGCTGTGGGGGAGATAAGCCTCCGTACGGAGGAAACGTGTTTGTGGCCGTGCCTTCCAGGAAGGAGGAGGGGAAAACGTGATGGAAATCAGCGGTGCAGGCGTTGAGCGGACTTTTAACCTTGGACGCACGTACGGCTGATGCTTATCGGGGAAGACCATGTGCACGTGTGTGCGGGCGGGGTGGACCCCGAGAATTCACGGCGCCGTACGTGCGCCTGGACCGATCGATTGATCTCCACGTTCACACATGGAGTGGATAGATCACGTTGGAAAACCTCGTGCTTATCGCCTCCGGTCCGCCGGGCGGCGCGACGAGACGCCGTCAAGGCTCGCCCCTCCACCAAGACTATTCCTTGATGATCAGGCCGAAAAAACCTACTAGTACTATACACGAGTGCGTTTTCGTTGAAGCACGCCACAGAACTCCCGCGAAAAACAGTTCGGTGGCCAGCATTTTATTTCAGCATGCAATCGACTACGTATAATACACACGACTGCGATGTCTCCGGCTGGTTGGATCGCTGGGATTAGTTCGGGAGGGATCGTCCAGGTGCTCCGCACCCAGGAACGGCCAGAGCGGCGGCGGCCGCCGCCGTTGTTCCGCGGAGACCACCGCCCTGACCTGATCCTGCTATGGGCGTGTGCACACTGCTTTATGCCGAGGACAAAACAGCTGACTGCTACGGCTGGGATGAGGTTAATCTGGCATATAAAACCAAGCGGCGGCGTCGCCTTCCTCGAACTTTCGTCTGACACCGTCGTCGTCCACTGGGCCGGGAGGTTCGCTGCTCCGCTTTCTGGGGTTGAGCGGCAGCGGTTTGGTGTTCGTGTGCTGGTTGTGTTCACCGGTTTGAGCGGAAGGTGGCGCTAGTAGGTGGGGCGATACCCACTTCGCGAATTTGCAACTAGACGCTTTGGATATTAAGTTCATGCGAGTGACTAAGACTCTAGGAGCATTTCCAATACTAGATGACTATCTTACATTATCAAATTATGGCCACATCTGAAGAAGATACTTCATCACCAATAACTTCCACTGGAACCTCACAAATCATTTTGAAGCTTCATCTTCTCTGGAAACAGCCTTTCGTCCCCTCTTATAAATGAAGACACAAACGGCCGAACCGATTCAATGATGAGGAAACCCTCAACAAAGCAGGCCAAAAGAAAAATACAACGACATCTGAGCGAGAGGCACAAGTGCCCCTAACCTGAAGCCGCAAGAAAACATGAGACGACCAAAACTACTGACAAGGGTGAAACCTCGTCGCCACGAGAAAACCACGGTACCCTGTAGCCCCAAACACACCGAGCCATCTCCGGAAGGGGACGACTCACCGTAGAGTCCTCCCTCCCATTGCTCCGGGCCGTGGAGCACCGCTCCTGCCAAGAGATTGCAAGGACCGAGAATGATAACCACAAGAACACGTCTAGAAGATAGGAGACTACCCCATGCCAAAGTATCGGGCGCCACAAGTTAGGAACAAGGCAAGCCAGAATCCGCTGGCAAGCTACAACCGAAATGGATCGGGGTTCCACACCGACGCCCCCAAGAGGATAATGACGCAACGCACCACCGTCGTCGAGTCCGAAGGACGGACAAGGGTTTTCACCCCGGAGCCCAGGCAACATGACGAGACCCACAACAACGCCCTGGAGGTAGGTGACCCCCGTCCTGCCCGGACGAGCAGCCTCGCTCCAGCCGTTCGCGCGCGAAGGGAAAAAGTGCCCCGCCACTGGCCATCACAAGGGGCTTTGCCCAGGCAGCTCCAGCCGGCAGCGGCGGCAGGAAGGAGGAGACGGGAGGGAGGGCGCCACCGCCGCCCGAATCGCCCGATGTGGGGGTTGACGCGGGGGCCTTTTTTCAAAAATTTCGAAGCTCCATCTTCATCGAGTGATTCCGGATATTCTTCTTCTTCAGACGATTACTTTGCCTCATCTTCTTTGATACCTTTTGACACTTGTTGACAAAATGGGGGAGTATACATTGAGAGTTAATAGTTGCGGGTCTTTGCGGGGTGGTTTTTCTGTTGAGTTTTACAACACTTGCTCTTCATTTGATTCTTACCGTGTTGTAAGAACTCTCATGATACTCTCAGACGTTTGTAATATTAATAACCCCTCCTACCTAATTATACCTCGGAGATATTTTGCAGGTGGTATTATTCTCAGAAATAATTGTTGGATGCATTGAATATTCATCATGACTCTTTATTCTCAATGCAATCCATTTCCCTCCAAGATATCAAATATCTCTCGAAAAAGTTATCTTAATATATGCAGGTTTATCTAAAGCAATTTTTTCTTACTGAATACATTTTGGGGGAGCTTATTTTATATCTTTTAGATATTTAGATTCTGCACATTACGATAAAATTACTCCTCTCCCAGGCTTCACTTCTGTCAATAATCGTCCACAAAGGGGTAGATTGTTGGTGCAATCTAGTGCCCTTTGAGTGTTTTGGAGATTGTTGGACAAAACAGTGAGGAACTAATGGGTTTGCTAGTGAACATAGAGTAAAATGGTCCCTAGAGTTCCGAGGAGTTTGCCACAAACTCATGCGATGATTATATACGCAGCAGAGAAAAATGCTTATCCTTAGAGGAGTATGCTACCGAGAAGATTGTGTGTCGGAGATGACCCCCAAAAATGGTTGCGCTGAAGCAGTTGCTATGGGTGCCATTCGGGAAGAATTGACTGTAACATAGAAGAATGAAGACGAAGTGAAGACATAGTTTTATTTTGTAGTTTCAATTTCTTCATTTGAGTCATGGATTAACTGTACTATTAAGAAGGGTTCAAGTGTTTCGAGACTTGTGTCTATGTTGATGCCTAACGATAACTATCCCAAGTGAGTTGAGAGAAATCTCTATGTGCGCTTGGTTTTTACTCGTACGCCAAAGACGAAGTTCTTCTCGGCTTCGAGAGAAATCCTTAGGCATCGGAGTCAGCTTTACTTGTTTCTCGAGTAAAGTTGTTGTGTGAGTTTGAAATCCAACTGTTGGAAGCGCGTCGGTTCTCCATTGGTTAGGTTGCAAGTCCCTATTAGTCATTCCACCCCCGGGATTGCGCTGGCTATAAATAGCCACCAGTCCCAAGAACTGATGGTTGGCGTCTCCGTTTGGTTTTGACAAGTGTTTGTTTGAGCACCCATCTGTGATAGGAGTGAACCCCACTGAGATAAAACTCCTGAGCCAAAACTTAGTTGTGCTTGAGCATCATGTAGAACTAAGTTGAGAAAGCTTGTGCCTATTACTCTTGAGAGTCGCATACTCTCTATTTAGGAAATAAGTCAGATCAAAACATTCAAGAAGGTTCCAACCAGAAAAAATGGGAGATGGAACCTTTTCAAACCGCCACATGTCTATAAGCTACCTAGTCCGGCCGACCCAGTCGTTCACCAAGAGTGTCGTTGTTGTGTGTTGGGGAGCTAGGGCGCTGTTGTCTACCACTTATTGCGATATAGCTAGATCCTATTTAGCAGTCAAGGCGCCGATTTTAGGACATTTGTCAATCCGGCGCATCCCCACTACACTAGTCTCTATATGGCTCGGCCCAAGTATTTATTTTTCACCAGTTCAGGATCCCCAGGTTTTTTTGGGCAGTTTTTCCTTCAGATTTTCATGCATGGTTTTCGCTCAATTTTATCTTTTTCTGTTCCATTTTTTTCTTTTTCCATTTTTAATTTTCACGAACTTTATTTTGAATTTGTGATTTTTTCTACATTGTGAAATTTTATAAATTCATGAAAAACTTTTCAAATCCACAAAGTGTTACGAAGTTTTTAACATTTTTCAAACTGGCAATTTTTGTAAATCCATGAAATTTATAAGATTCAAAATTGGCAATCATTTTCTAATTTACAAACATTTTTTCAAACTCATGAACATTTTTCAAATACATGAACTTCTTAAAAGTTTGACTCATGAAAAATTTAGTTTTAAAAAAAATGAACTCAGGAACGTTTTTATTTCATAGATTTTGTTAAACTACTATATAAAACGTCTGTTTAGTGAAAGTAAAGGAAAAAGTCTGAAAAACTAGTTTTTTTTAGTGAAAGTAAAGAAAAAAGCTAGCTGCGAGCGAGCTGGCGCAATATTTGACTTGGGCCCGTTTCCATGTGTCCGAGCGTCAGCTTTCTAATTGATGCTTAAAGCAATGATTAGGAGCTCTCAATGATACATGAGCGTGGGCGTCGCTCAGGTCGCCAGCTCGATGTGCTAACTAATCTACCTGCACGCTACTACAGTTTTCCTCGCCTAGCACACGGCACCAACTAGCCTACCCGCAAGCTAGCGCGAGGTGATTCTTTAAGTGGTGTCATTTCAATTCAATAAAATCCAACAATCCAGAAACACTGCCCCTGAATTAAAGAAATGTGCATAAAAAATTCTTCACAATTATTTAAAAAAAATCATGAACAAAAAATATGTTCTCAAATTCATGAACGTTTATGAATTCCAAAAGTGCGCATGAACTAAAAAACAAATTATGAATTCAAAAAATGGCCCTGAATTAAAGAAATGTGCACAAAAATTAAAATTGTTCATAGATTGAAAAATATGGATCACAAATTCAAGAAATTCTCAAATTCATACATATGTTTATGAATTCACAAGATGCTCATGATTTAAGTTTTCTTTCAGGGATTTGAAATATCTTCATCTGTTTGCAAAATCAAAAAATGTTCGCCAATTCAATATTATTATTTAATTCAAAACTTGTTAGCTTATTTGAAAACTGATCACGAATTCAGAAAAACTTACATAAGTCCAAAAAAGTTTTTAAATAATTAACAAACAAATCAAGGATATGAAACAAAAATTGCACATTCAAACATGTTTATGAATTCCAAAAAAAATCATGAATTCACAACAATTTGTGGATATAAATTTTTTTCATTGATTTAAAAAAGTGATTATGAATTTAAAAACTGTTCTTGGATTTGAAAGGATGTGAGTGTTTTCAAAAAACATATATAAACACTTCTTGAAATTGTGAATATTTTCTGGAATTTTGAAGAAAGAAAAGAAAAAATAAACAGAGAATAGAACAAAGATAAGAAATACAAAAGACAAGTAAAAATAAAACATAATACCGGATAGTACACTACATAAAAAGGGTTTAGGAACCTTGCAGATGGTTCCCGAAATTGGTTAGGAACCGCCGAGAAGGTTCTTGTAATTGGCTGGCCTGTCTACCCTAGGCTATTGAGCGCTAGATAAGCAAACGATTACTATAAGCGATATGAAGAAGCTGTGGTGGAGCTATATGTCGCTGCCTGCGATGAGGAAGAAGCGCTCGCCTCTACCGCCTGGACGTGTGGGCCGGGCTCTTTAGAGTGTTTTGCTGTCGGTCTCTGCATTCGATGTGTCTTCTTTGGTTTTCTCCGGTCTGTGGTTTTGTTCTTCGATTTTCATTTGTTTTTCTTGGTTTTCTTCGTATTTTTTCTTTCATCGGGTCTCTTCCGATTTTTAACAAAACTCTAAGAATAGTACATTTTTCATATATAGAAAGAACAGCTTCTGTTCTCACTTAATATTTATCAAAATGATTAATATTTTTCAATACATATGTTTTCATTTCTTATTTTTTCATGCACATTGTATATATTTTATGCATCAAAAGTTTTCTTATATATGTTCAATATAGTTAAATATATGATTTTCACACTTTCCAACATCCTTGTTTTGACATTTTTTGAATCGGGGTTAATATTTTTAAATACATGTTGTATATTTTTTTACGATACGAAAAATTTATTTGAAGTCAAGGAACAGTTTTTTACATTCGATATTTTTAAATGTGATATAAATTATTTTGAATGGTATGAGACATTTTCCTTGAATTACGTGAACATTTTTTTGGAATGGTAGAGACGTTTCCTAAGAGCGGGCAAACATTTTTTTAGACAGCGTTTACATTTTTGTCATTTACTTCTATTTTCATACTATATCTATTTTATTTTTTAAAATATAAAGAAAAGAAGAACACATGAGGTCAGTGTGACATAACCATGTTGTAACTGGGTGGGCCCAATACCGGCTAGCTGCAGGCGACGCTCGCGTTGGCTCGCTTCAGGCATGCGTGTTATATCTCGTCTATATCGAGAATAGCATCCGTCTCGCATGAAGATAGGACCAGCTTCTTAGCTTGGGTCATTCGCTCGCTCGGCCGATGTATTGGTTTAGTCTGTTTTCTTTTGTTTCTTCATCAGTTTTCTTGTTTTTTGTTTCTTCATTGTATTTCTTTGTTTCATGATTTTTACTTGGTTTTTTGTTATATTTTCTTTTTTCTTTGTTTCTTTCTTGGCTTTCGTTGCTTTTTTCTTTTATTTATTTTTCTCTCAAACTTTTGACATGCAAAATATTTTCCGTATACATCGGGAACATTTTTATATACATGTTCACATTTTCGAAATACATGATTAACAATTTTTGTAAAAAAAATCTGTCAACATTTTACATTTTTTGTGTACATCAGCAACATTTTGTATGTAAGCATTTAACATTTTTCAAATACATGATTAACATTTTTAAACTAATATTTTTTATGTCTGCTTTTTCCATAAATATAATATTTTTTTATACATCAGGAACATTATGTATATACTCCCTCCGTCCGGAAATACTTGTCCGAGGAATAGATGTATCTAGATGTATTTTAGTTTTAGATACATCTATTTGTATTCATTTTCACGACAAGTATTTTTGGACGGAGGGAGTACATGTTTAACATTTCCAAATACATGATTAACATTTTTTCAAACATATTTTTTTTGGTGTTTCCTTTATCCATACACATTGTATGTGTTTTTCATACATCAGGAATATTTTTCATACACATAGTATTTGTTTTTTCCTGCGAGTGATATATTTCATTTAAAATTTGCCTATCTCAGAGTTATGTCAATTACTCTCTGCGCCTTCTCTACACTCAACCCTACTGTGAAAATATCACTCTTCAAATAATTGACTTTCAAAAGTATTATTCACCAGGAACAAATTTTATATACATGTTTAACATTGATAAAATTCATGATTAACATTTTTTATACATATGTTTTGATGTTTATTTTTCATACACCTTACAAATTTTCATATACATTAAAAACATTTTTCTACAAACGTTTAACATGTTTTAATGCGCGATTAACTTTTTTCAACTTTTATATATAAAGTGATTATTTATAATAGATATATATAAAAGTGAAAAAATGGTAATATTTTTTGGGGGAATTGAAAATGTTAATATATGAATCACCGGGCTAGCAGCCATACCAGCGGCAGGGCTGGTCCGGCAGTAGTGCAGCAGCAACCATCCCTCAAAAGTTTCTAAAAAAAAATAAAAACCACCCCTCAAAATCTCTACCTAATAATAAAGCAAATTGGGTTTCGGCGGTCCGTCACGCACTTTTGCAGAAAACCCCCTGTGTTTTTTATGAATTAACCCGCAGTACACACTTAAGTCAAACCGAACCGTTATTTTACATTTTATGAAACCCCCCCCTAACGTATTAGATAATTCACCCGCCGATTATATATAAGTCAAACACATGTTTTTTCTAAATTATCCATATCTTTTAAACCGTAACTCCGATTTTAACATGTTATATATGAAAATAGATTAGAAAAATGTGTAGAATCTGAATATGGCGTTATTTTGTTTGTTAAATATTTTTAAATTATTATTTTGGAAGATATTTAAGTCCAACAAATATTTTTCTTAATTATCCATATCTATTAAACCGTAACTCTGATTTTAACATGTTATATATGAAATTTGAATAGAAAAATATGTAGAATTTGAACATGATGTTATTTTTACCTATTAAATATTTTAAAAGCAAACTTGTAACCTATAGGGCACGTCCGTTTTTCTTTCATACCGCGACGATCTGGATTGCAAATAAACAAACACTAAAATCATAAAGAGACGAAAGAAAACATCGATAACCACACATGAGCACCTCTGAACAAACTGGCAGGGGAAAAACAACATTCAAACACACTTTGGTTTGTGTGAACACTGAGGCCATTGAAGGTGAGAAGGAGGATAAGCGGCAACACAAAAATGATGCCTCGCTAAAATAAAGGGCATGAACATATTATGCTTATTGGGTTAAGAGTGTCTGCTATTTTTTTCTCCTGTTGCAACGCACGGGCTCTTTTGCTAGTCTTGTAAAAAGAACATAACCACCCCTCCAAAAAAGCGAGGAAAGTATACTTTTCCTCTTAAATCCCTGTTGATGGATCAAATCCCCCTCAAGTCTAAAACCGAATTAATCACCCCTCGGATCTGAATCAATCAGGCCCTGAGTGGGTTTGAACAGGATTTCAGGTGGTTTTGGAGTGGAACCGAACGATTTCGAACTTGTCGGCGGCGCCTGTACGGGGCGCCGAGCGAGTCCGTCGATGGCTTTGCTACCAGTTCATTCTTCATTTGTCCGAGATCACCATCAAGACGTATTGCAGCAGTGGCCGCGCTATGCCTATTGGGGCCGCGTCCTGGTCACCGGCCATCCGCAGCCTGCGCGCCTCGGTGCACGCGGCCACGGCCATCGCGTGCCCGAGCCCCCTGAGTTGCAGCGGCGTGAACGCCATGGATGGCGCGACATCCCTGTTGTTGAGGGTGACGCGGGCGGCGGCGACGAGCACCGTCTGCACCTGCGTGTTGCCGACGAAATAGACCGGCCCATGTGAGCCATATCGGGGCCAGCCGCAGCGGAGTCTTGAGCTCCTCCACCTGGATCAGCGTGCACAACCTCCATGGTCGGTTCAGGTTGCCATCTCCCGTCCGGCCCTGTCCAAGCACCTGGGTGCACCGTGCACGGGCATGTGTGTTAATCTGAAGCTAGGACTCAGGGACTCGTGTGCACTAAATCTACCTGAATTGTTTTTTCTAACAGGACGAACTGGTGGGTGTGCTGCAATCGCTTGTGCATTGGACTGAAGCATCTACACATGTTAGACTGTCCCGCGCTGCCCGATGTGAGTTGCACTATTCAGAACTTGGACTGATTGATTATGTCTGAACATGTAACTGGTTAAGATTGCCTGGTCATCAAGCATGCATAAAATATGTGCCTGCAGGATCGAGCGGCTCTCGCACGGGGCCGGCGCCGCCCAGCGGGCATTCTTCTCCGTGCTGGACAAATCTGCCTTAATCTTTTTGTCTCGAAGAACTACACATCTTACACATTTCTGCTAGATTTTATCATTCAAATCTGTTCTGTGGACTGAAAAGAAGGCTTACCGTGAATTTTCATCCAATCCCTGAACTAGTTGACATTACTAGGGAAAACAATTCACAAAGCTAATAAACAAAAATCGCACGTGCTCCAACTCTGGCATGGTAGCCTTTTTTAGGTTGCAGCAGAGAGAACCTGATCTGTACGACTATCTGACACTCCTAAATTTTACAGATTGCACATGGTTTCTTCAAAATTAGGGACTGCAAAAGGATGGGAGCATGGTACCATGATTGATGAAAACAGACATTGGAAGTGGAAGTACTGCCCCATGGTTGGGCGCTGCGGTGGTGTCACCAGCCTCAAGCATCATGTTGCCGGTGCCAGTACAGGGAAGGCCGTGCCTATCTGCTCCCAAAGATGTTTCCAATGAGATGAAATGTTTGTTTGTTGGGCAGTAGGAGGCGGAAATCGCAAAAGTGGACGGCAAAAAAAGCTACTGTTGTGCAGCCGGCTATGGCAACACAGCCTCTGAGCCAAAGAACTCTATACCCTTGACCACACATTCGACAGAAGGTTCCATGTCGGAGACAGATTCTGAGGAAAACAGTGCATTCCCCTCCTCAGCATCATTCATGACACGCCTTGTGGACATGATGCTTTCTGCTGCAGAGGTGCTGAGGGCGGAGGAGGCGGCGATGACCTCTGTAAACAAGCCATGACGAAGCAGGAAGATTGGTGGAGGTCTAGTAGTAAAAAGAAAATTGTTACCTTAACCTCTGGGAGGTCAAATTTTATTTAAAGTACTTGTCGATGTAACTTGAGGATGCTTCATACAGTATTTTTCCTCTTGGGAGGATGCTGTCAGTCTTAAGAAAAGTTGCATGTTACCATTTAGAACGCCTCATGTTTCTAATTATCGCCCTTGGATGTGCTATTTTGCTACACTACACGTCGCCATTGAATGCTAAAAGTTGTTCCACGTCGCAGGGCATCATTTCTCTCACAGTCACTCCTCTCCCTGTCTCAATCTACTGATGCATATCTGATAATGTGAATGTACACAACACTATAAGAATAGATTTGTTAAGTGCATACCTTGGTGACATTGAATATGTAAACAGTATATGCATTTTACATATTGCCTTTTGTGGTTATTTACTTAAACGAAAACAGAAGCTAATAACCTATCTAGCCTCGAATCTAGAAGACTGACAAGCCATAGTTGGAGGCAGAGCGAGTGAAAATTTCAAGATGGAACTTTTGGCTGTTCTCTGTTCATGGCATGATTTGTTTTACTCAAGGTAAATTTTAGCAAAAATCTTGAAATGTCTAGTTCTTTCAGAAAGTAAGAAGATTTAGCCAAAACAATTAGTTACTTGAAACAACATAGTCCTACTTGAAGTGTTTTGGCTTCTTAAAGTGGTGTGTACATTCACATCATCAGATATGTACCAGTAGATTGAGACAGGGTGAGGAGAGATTATGGGAGAAATGATGCCTGACACGTGCAACTTTTAGCATTCAATGGCAACGTCTCGGCATCATAGTAGTATAGCAAAATAGCACATCTAAGGGCGATAATTAGAAAAATGAGGCGTTCTAAATGGTAACATGCAACTTTTGTCAAGACTATGACAACATCCTCCCAAGAGGACAATACTGTATGAAGCATCCTCAAGTTACATTGACAAGTACTTCAAATAAATTTGACCTTGCATAGGTTAAGGTAACAATATTATTATTTTTACTAAACCTCCCCCAGTTTTCCTACTTCGTCACATTTTGTTTGCAGAGGTCATCGCCTGCTCTTCTGCACTTAGCACCTCTGCAGCAGAAAGCATCATGTTCACAAGAGGTGTCATGAATGATGCTGAGGAGGGGAATGCACTGTTTTCCTAATAATCTATCTCCATATTGTGACCAGAAGATTGTTTTGTTTAACAAACTATGAAAAAAAACACGGAGTCCCGTCCCCCGCGTCGCCTCCACGGCGGCACGGGAGGATCTAGATCGAGTGCCGCCTCCAGCCCTCTCTGCCCCACTACCTCCCCTCGCCGCCGCCGGAGGAGGCCGCCGGGCTAAGCCCGGGCGGCGGACGGCGGCGGCGGGGCCTCTCGCTGGCGGAGATCTCATGATGGGGAGGCTCGCCTCTGGTGGTGGCTTGGCGGCTATGGGGTGTGGCGACCACGAGGCTGCGTCTCCGGCGGTTCCTCCGATCCAGTTCTTGCTGGTGGTCTTGGTGCTGCGTCAAGGGGGCGCCTGATCCGGCTGCACTTCGGCCGGATCTGGTCCGTCCGTGTCTGCCGGAGGGTTGGTCATCGTGGTGGCCTCGACTGCGGCAGCTGGGCGGAAGTGCGTTGTGGTGGACCTTGTGTGGCGATGGCGTGGTGGCTGTGCACGGTGTGTGCGGGTCAGCGGAGGTGCGGGCTGGCTTCGGCCGGCTGCACGAAGTTGTTCATCGGGTCTACTCCGAGCGCAAGCTTTGCCCGGCTATGGCCGGCAGGCGGTGGCGGCGTTTTTGGGCGTCGTTTCCCTTCTTGAAGGCACCGTCGTGGAGTTCTCCGACCCGGTCCATCCTCGGATCTCGTTCTTCAGGCGAAAGCCTAGACCCTTCTGGGTCGGGCAACGACGTCGTCTCAATGGTGTTTCCCTCTTTAGGGCGTTGCTTTGAAGATCGGTGATTCTTCCCCGCCCTTCTCTTGGGCTGGACGTGCACGGCTCACGGTTGGTAGGTGCCCAACTGGTGATGCGAGTGGTTGGCGTTGCGACGCGTGTGGCGACGACGATGATGGCATGTGGAGCTGGGTCGCGGCCTGTCCTTCTGATGTTGGCGGTCCGGTTCGCCAACGAGTATGCCTATGCTTGTTTCTCACTATGACAGAGAAGTCGGAACTGCATGCGGCGGGGCCCCTGCGGCAACGATGACTCCATGAGGGTGGTTTGAGCGGACGATGCTCTCCGGAGGTTGTGCTGGGCTAGGTCGGTGCGAGGCGTGCAACTTTCTCCAGTGAAGCGTATCAACAAAATCGGAGCTGCCGGTCTTTGACGACGGCGGTCGATTGTTTGGCTAGGGCTGACAAGGTCATCGTGTGTCATTCGTTCGAAGGGGTCTGGACAGATCTTTTGCGCGGAGTCGGAGTCGCTTGCTCGGGGAGAGGTGATGACGATGACAATGCATGCAGCCTCGACGGTGCCCTCTTCTCGGCGGTGTGTGTGGTCTTGTTGGTGCCAGGTCGGCCGGGGTGCCCTTTCTTGTGGGCGTGTTGTAAAGGTTTTCGCCCGGTTTTCCTCTAATTAACCGGACAACTCTCTTCTTCTTAATCAATGAAAATGGCAAATCTTTTGCCTCGTTTCAAAAAAAACTATGAAAAACATCAGCTAGTTATTATTACCTATTCTAATCCTTCGCAAGCTGAATGTTCCGTCGTAACCTGGGACTATATTGCTTTCTTGTTAACTCATGTTCTTCTATGACCTGCTCGATACTATGCTATTCTGCAGCCAGTTGCCATGATTTGCAATTAGTTCTTGTGCAACTGGTGCACCCTACATTAGCAATCTACTATTTCCGTCTAGAAATACTTGTCGGGGAAATGGATGTATCTAGATGTATTTTAGTTCTAGATACATCCATTTTTATCCATTGTTGCAATAAGTAATTCCGGACGGAGGGAGTATATGATAAAAGTTTCAGAAAATGAATGAGCATAGATATAATGTTCATCTATAATGTCAAAATATTTCAATCAAATTCTACTCACAACGTGAGAAACGGAAAAAGGTAAATCATACTACAGATGGTAGTTTAGTCAAATTGGGCTATGAACTGGACCATTAACACTACCCCAACCAAATTTGTTATGTATGTTTCTCAAGCCTTGAGTTGAACTTATAGCTGAAACCTTATGACATATTAAATTTGTACAATGTCTATGTACTCAATTATTTTCAGATATTTTTTCAGAACTTATAGTATTCTATTTGACGTTTTGCGTTTTTACAAGAGCTCTTGGTGCTCTCTGCCATGAATAGCTCTAGGGCAGTATCCTATCATCCTCTCCCCTAGAGTTTTTGTGCAACATGTACATCAAACGCCAAAAACACATACCAGAAGTTAGAAAAAACTGGAAATGATCCTAGTACATACACATTGGATACATTTAAAATGGCATACAATATGAGCTACAAGTTCAATTCACAATTCGAGAAACACAAATAAGAAATAAAGTTGTGGTGGTGCTGATGGCCCTAATTAACAACTGATTTTGAATAAACTAATGTTTATAGCATGATTTGTCTTTTTTGTTTCTCAGCTGTGAATTGAATTTGTAATTAAAATTTTTGTTACACGTTAAATGTATGTTCTATCTATATACTGACTGCATGCCCTCAACCTCACATGGATTAATATCTGATGTACAAAAGAACTGCAACACCACACTAAGGGAGTCAGCATATGGTTTCATGATCTTGGCCCAGGATTAAACGGCTTGCTCTCTTGAGAAATAAGTGACCTGCAAGAAGCTTCAGATTTTTCAAGTCGCCAAACTACTTAAAATCTGTTAGTGAAGAGGCACCGTAGAGAGCTCAAAAGCAATCATGGTTCTGTGTAAGTCCAGAATACAACTAGTGATTTTTTATCTATGGCCACACACTTTGTGAGTCCTAGGTTCACACTCATGATCCGGTCCATCCCGCCCCTCCTGTCGCTCCCGCGAGCCGCCGGGGCCTCCCCTTCTCCGCCATCCTCCTCCCTCGCTGCCGCCAGATGAAGCGACCGGGCGAAGCCCGGCCGGCGCCAGTACTGGCAGGGATCCATCGTCCTCTTGCGTGGTGGACTCTACATCGTGGCTGTCGAAGCTGCTCCTCGCGGCGGTGGCGGCACGTCTCCCTGTCGGCATGGCCTTCTCGCAATGCGGCGATGGATGCCGAGGCGGCGGAACTAGTGGTGGTCTTCTTGTAATTGGAGGTGGGTGCCGTTGTATAGGCGGCGACAGCGGCTGGCGCGGCGGTGGGTGCTCCCTGTAGCACCCGAATTGGGGTGGCGACCCCTCTTTTTCGACGCGTGGACTCCGTGGTTGTGTGGGCTCGGGTCTGGATCTCGAGGTCGTGACGACCTTTCTGAGGCTGGCGGCGGTATAGGGCGTCCCCTCCATCAACAGATTGGGTTCGATACGAGTCGGCAGGTGACACAAGCGTCTCTTCCGGGGACGTCGAGCAATGCATGTCGCCTACAGGTGAAGTCGCCGCTGCATGCATCACTGGCCGAAGCTATGCACGACGTCTCATTCGAAGGCGCCAAGTCATGCGTGCTAGAGGCAGGTGATGCATGGTGGCTCTGGCAGAGGTGTCATGTTTAGCCTGTTGCTGCTGGATCAAAGGTGGTGCAACAGTGGCGGAAGGCAGGCAGTATGGGACGTCTTTGTTTTTCGGTGTCGTCTCCAGAGGTATCCCGTTATCGAGGAGTCGATAGCTGGATAAGAGATGCTAGTACAGACGGCTTAAACGATGAGTATATGCACTCCGGTAGAAACAAAAGATCTCTGATCAGGCTATGTGATTAACTTCACAAGACTCTAGTAGGATGCAAATGAGGCACAATCTACCTTAACCGTTTCCCCCACAACTAACATCATCCCTAGAGGAAATCATTTGAAAAATTGCATTACCCTTCTGTTAACTAAATGTGAGTAATCACTATACTAAGGAGAGTGATTGATAGTTACCCAATGTCGATCAATCAGACACATTAACTAAATGTTCGAGAAGGGTGTTCATGTGAAAAAGGCTAATACAAGACTTGCCTGATCTTGAAATTCCAGTTCTGTATAATGGATGAAGGTGCTCTAGCCCGCTCCCATAAATTTGATTTGCAAATGTCATAAATCCCATCATTATAGTTAATCAAACCAATGATCCGTATTGTCTCCTTTATATTTCAAAGCATGAATTTGCAAATTCTGTTGGGATATAATAAGTAGCTAGGTAACTCATCTTTCATGACTTACCTCAGGGTTGCTTTAGGCCATCTAGTCAGGCATCTCAATCTATCTTTGTTGTTAGATATACAAAATGATAAGCACCAAGAGTGTTTCCATATGTAGATATGGTGGCATCTAATTGCCTTGTCATTAAGACCATGGGTAAAATTACTTAAATGCATGCTTTTGCAAATGCTTTAGGAATTTATTTATTATGTACCTCATTTTCATCCTTGATCTTGCGGTTAGTCGATCCAGTAGGGCACCATGAACCATTTTTCTCATTAGAATTATTTCACAAGGATTTACTTAGGCCCTTCAGAGCTCTGGTTAGCGATGATTGCGTGATGGTTGAAAGTGGGTACCAATGAGAGACAAGGTGCTACCGTATATAGGACACACACACACACACACACACACACACACACACACACACACACACACACACACACACACACACACACACACACACACACACACACATATATATATATATATATATATATATATATATATATATATATATATATATATCGGTAGCCTACAACGAATCACCTCAATGTTAGAACTATGTGGAGATATATTTTTAATGCATAATTTTGCTGATCTTTATAGGATTTGCTAAGAAGGTACCTTATGAATTGTCTTCCTCTCATGATTTTGGGGCGATCCCGTTGAGCACCATGATCCATCTCTATCGTGAGATCTACACCATGGGAATTCGCCAAGTCCACATTAGATCTGGAGAGTAGCGACGATGGGAGGTGGTTTGTGACAACATGGTGAGGTTGTTGCAATTTATTTGGATCCAATTGCTTGTGTCATGGCTTTTGGCTCTCGAAGAAAAAAACTAGAATGAACATATATGTGCTTTTTTTCTACCAACAAATTGACGACGAGTCATAGGGGGTAGTCGAGTGGTGAGGCTGCCGGCCGACCATAGGCATGGTGCCTAATGGTGGAAAAGTAGGGTGTCAACAAACATGAAGAAGCCATAGAGAGGATGTGTGTACAACACACAAAAGTGCTAGAAGCAATGAGGATATGTGGAGAAGGGCGGCGGTGGAGGACAGGGGAGGGGAGTGGGAGGCACAGGTGGGGATTTAGGGTTGGATAGGCTTAAATACTAGAACAGTTGGATATTTTTCAGAAATTTTTATGCTTGTTTTGCTAGATAGTCCCTTCAGTGACCTAAATTTATAGAAATGTCCTTTTCAGCATACACGATAGACACACTAAATTTTTAATGATAAGATCTATCTTTCAGAAAGATTTGAATATTTGATGGCCCCTATAGAGTCATGAAGAAGAATATGAGATGTGAATGGACGGTAAGAGATATCTCGCGGAAGTAAAAATCCTCGTGCCACCCTAAATTAAAACCTTACAAATTTTACTCCATGATTTAATCTATGAAGGTCACTTAGTATTATCTCAAGTCAAAATGTTTTAAGTTTGACCAATTTTATACAACACCCAATAAATATATTATGAAAACATATTTCTTCATAGATCTATTGATATTTTATTGGTATTGTAGATGTTAAAATATGTTTCTACAAACTTGGTCAAACTTTAAAAAAATGATTTTATATAAGACCGTGTGGCCTTTATACGGATAAAGGAGAGAGTACCAAGATTGAAAAATTATAGGATAGAGGGTTGAAGTTTTCTGACAGCGCATTGCCAAGATTATCAGAAAATGGGCGTTGGCATGCCCAAGTCAAATCAAATAGCGCTAGGATAGTTGGCCCTCAGAACTTTTAGGATATTACAACTTCTTAGTAGACTTATTTTTTGTGGTGACAATTCAATATAGACAGTTGATTTGCATGGTTGGATTATTCTCACTACCCTTACCTCCTCCGCAAATAAATGGTTATTACTAACGATACCAATGTTAATTAATAGGTTCCTTCTATAAGAAGATCAAATCATACCATATTATGATCATTACAATCGATTAATGATGCTACTATAGGAAAGAATAAAGTAATAATGACGTGAAATCATCTTAAAACTAGGCTTTTACAATTGGTAGCACCATTGTCTATGCTCCTTCCCTAGTCTCCACAATTTGTATTGTCACAACAACATTTGGTCATAAATATGTTGAAATTGAAAATATTTAGAAAAATATTCAAGCCAATCTAGCTTATTTTGGGGCACTAGAAAATTACTCATGTCAAACTAAATAGACTCTATATATCGGTTCAAATTATAATGTATTTTAAATTAGGACCTAATTTGGAATTCATTTTTGGTAGGCACACTAACAAAATAGAACGCCTAAATATATAAGATAATTAAAGCTTGCTAAGGAGGAGCTCTTTGCGTGAGTCCGCGGTTGTGGCTGGAGGCTCTCCACTCGCTGACACGTGTTTGTAATGAACGGTACCATGGAATGAAAAGTAACCATAGATTGAGCAGTATACTTACTCTATGAACAGTAATTGTGGGTAAACAAAAATTATGCTCGAACAATATTGTTCCGTGAATAGTATTTTCGCCCCCCCTTTTCTTCAAGATAAAATTACCAAAATTTCTTGGGGGGGGGGGGGGGAATTACATCAAAGATGAGAAACCCTGCTAGATTTGTGAATTTTTCGCGCCGAGACATCATTCGTGAAGGTAAAAAAAATAGCTTCTGTTTTTTGGTTGCGGGTAAAAAGAAATTATGGTGGAACAATACTGTTTCATGAACAGTATGTCACGTCCCCCTTTTTCTTCAAGATAAAATTACCAAAAAATCTGGAAAAATTATTAATCAAAGTTGAGAAACCCTTCTAGATTTGTGCAAATTTTTGCGCCGTGACATCATTCCAGAAGGTCAAAAAAAATTAGCTTCTTCTTTTTTGGCTCCAGTATAAGTCTTCATTAATGTAGAGTTTGCAGTATAAATTTAGATTAACCATTCATAGTAAAATTGTACTTACAACTAAATTGGTGAATACAGTGATTATATGGACATTATTGTCTACAATTCCATGTTCTTTCAATTTATATTATAGGGTAACTGTCAAAGTACCTCAATTTTTCTTTTTCCTTGTCGTAGTCAGTTATTTTTCATATAAACAGCAATATACAAATACATGAAGTATTTTAAAATAGTGTTTGAATTACAGGAGCAAAATTTAGAACTTTGTCAATTTTTGGAAGTTTCTGATCAATGTTTGCAAAAGAAGAACAAAACTTTTTTTAAAATTTGATATTTTCTTGAAAAATTTCAAACATCAATTTTAAAATATGGGGAATTTTCCGAAATTGTGAAGAAAATGTCGAAAACAGGAATATTTTTTGCAATTCCTATTTGTTCTGAAACAACAATATATTTCTTAAATTTTGAAAACAAGAATTTATTCTGAAATTCGTGAACATTTTTTCAATACAAATTGTTTTATGAAATCATGAACAAATTTTGAAAATAAGAAAAAAAAGTGAAACCCCTGATCAACTTTTCAAACATGAACATATATTGAAATCATGAACTTTTTTTGAAAACAAGGACAATTATTGAAGCATAAACAATTTCTGATATTGTGAACAAATTTATAAATCAAGAACATTTTTTGAAATACCTCAACATTTCTCAAACATGAATATTTTGCAAATATTGAATACGTGAACATTTTTTGAAATTTGGAACAAATATTTTGAAATGTCTAATGAAAGAAACAGGAAAAATAAAAAGGAAAAGAAAAAAGAGAAACAAAAAAGAAGAGTAAACAGGAACAGAAAAAGAAACAGAGAGAAAACTAGAAAAGAAAAAGGGGAAATAAAATGACTGATCCAGGAACCTTCTAAAAGGTTCCCAAAAACCGATAATAATCGCTGGGAAACCTTTAGAAGATTCCTTGAACCGAAACCTTCGACTACTACAGATGAGCCGGGCCAATAGCGCGCTCCAGGAACCTTCTACAATATGCGATGAGGAAGAAGAGTTCTTCTCTATTGCCTGCACGTGTCAGCTGGCCCATTTAGAGTGTTTTGCTCTAGGTCGCTGCGTTCGATGCGTCTTCTTTCGTTTTCTCCGGTCTATGGTTTTTCCTTGGTTTTCTTCTTTGCTTTATTTTTTTTGTTCTTCGATTTTCCTTTTTTTTGTTTTTTTTTGTTTTTTCCTTTCATCGGGTCTCTTCCAGTTCTTCACACAACACTAAGCGCTGTACATTTTCATATATAGAAAGAACAATTTCTGTTCTCACTTAACACTTATCAAAATGATTTTTTTTTTGCAATACATATGTTTTCATTTATGCTTTTTTCATGCACATAAATACCTGTTTTGAACAATTTTCGAATCACAGTTAAATAATTTTTAAAATACACGTTGTAACTTTTTTGTACGATACGAAACATATTTTTATTCAGCGATCCATTTTTCCAAATTAATTTTTTTATTTAAAATGTTAGAACATTTTGTTTGAAACACATGCACATTTTTTTCTACATGAGATATACATTATTTCGAATGGTGTGAAACATTTTTCTTGAATTACATGAACATTTTTACATTGTATAACATTTTAAAAAATGTCACCTACACATTTTTGAAAGGAGCGACCATTTTTGAAATGTCCATACAGTTTTTTTTGAATGGTAGAGACATCTCCTGAAAGTGGGGCAAACAATTTTTAAACAGCGTTTACACATTTATTTATTTATTTTTATTTTCAGAATATGTCTATTTTGCATTATTAAATATAAAAAAATAACATGTGTCGTCAGTGCGACGTGACTACGTTTTAACTTGGTTGGCCCAATACCGGCTAGCTGTAGACGACGCTTGCTTTCGCTTGCTTCAGGCGTGCATGTTATATCTCGCTTTTATCGAGTAGCATCCGTCTCGCCTAAAGATAGGACCGGCTCAGTAGCTCAGGTCATTCGCTCGCTAGGTTGATGTATTGGTTTGGTCTGTTTTCTTTGCCTTATTTTTTCTTTTCGTTTTCTTTTGTTTCTTCACAAACTTTGTTGTGTTTTCTTGTTTATTTTTCAGTTGTATTTCATTTTATTTTTTGTTTCTTTTTTGGCTTTCATTGTTTTTTGTTTTATTTCTTTTGGTCTCAAATTTTTTACATACACATTCAACATTTTTCTTATACATCGGGAACATTTTTTATATACTTGTAGGCATTTTTCAAATACATGATTAACACTTTTGTAAATAGAAATTTCATAGACGTCGTACATTTTTTGTATACATCAGTAACATTCTATATGTAAGCATTTAACCTTTTCCAAATACATGATTAACATGTTTTAAACTAATATTTTTTATGTCTACTTTTTTCCAAAAACATGGTTTTTTTTGTATACATCAGGAAATTTACGTGCTTAACATTTTCAAATACATGATTAACATTTTTAAAACATTTACTTTTTGATGTCTACTTTTTTCATACACATCGTAAATGTTTTTCGTACATCAGAAATATTTTTATTTACAGGTTTAGCATTTTTCAAATACATGATTAACATTTTTGAAACCTTATATTTTTATGTGTGTTTTTTCTTACATATTCTAAACATAAAATGCAATGTTTTTTCTGTGGTCAATTAAGTAATGTCCCTTGCAGTGAAAATTACTTTGTAACTAATCCCTACGTGGGTCGAAGCCAGTGATCGAGGTGCTTTTCCACCTTTTAATGAAGAAAAATCATTAGAAGAGATCTTGTCTTTGCTGATTGGTAATCCAATATATTATATTTTATTGGAAAATTTTCCTATCTCACAGTTATATCAGCTACCCTCTGCTCCTCCTTTACACTCGACCCTACTGTGAAAATATCGCTCTTCAAGTATTGAATTTCAAAAAAATTATTCAGATGGAACATCTTTCATATACATGTTTAACATTGTTAAAATACATTATTAACAGTTTTTCATATATATGTTTTGATGTTTATTTTTCATACATATTATACAATTTTCCTATACATTAGAAACATTTTCTACACACGTTTAACATTTTTTGAATGTGGTATTAACATTTTTCAACTTTTGTATATAAAGTTATTTTTATAATAGATATATACAAAAGTGAAAAAATGTTAATATATGAATCACTGGGCTAGCAGCCATACCTGCGGCCGGGTTGGGCCGGCAGCAGTACAGCTGGCCTCGGGGCCGCCGGCCACATGCATGACATCCACAACCACCCTCAAAAAAGGGGAAAGTATACTTTACCCCTTAAATCCCTCTTGATTGATCAAATCCCTCCTTATAAGTATAAAATTGGATTAATCACCACCACAAATCTGGAGCATGTTTGTTAATCTGAAGAAATGACTACATTTCTCTCATGTGATCTAAATCTACCCAAATTGTTCTTTTGTTAACAGGACCTGAACTGGTTGGTGCGCTGCAATCACTTGTGCATTGGACTGAAGCATTTACACATGTTAGACTGTCCTGGGCTGCCCGATGTGAGTTGCATTATTCAGAACTTAGACCGATTGATTATGTCTGAACATGTAACTGGTTAAGATTGCCTGGTCATCAAGCATGCATAAAATATGTGCCTGCAGTATCGAGCGACTCTCGCGCGAGGCCAGCGGCGCCGAGCAGGCATTCTTCTCCGTGCTGGCCGAGCCCGCCGTGATCAATGGCTTCGCGGAGATCCTTTTCAACCTCGTCAGCGCACAGTTGCTTCAGGTGGCTCTCTTCCTCCTCGCGGAGCTCGCTTCCTGGGAGGCCTTCGTCCTCATCTTCCTCCTGTCTCCTTCCCTGGAGCAGGTCGCAGAGATGGACATGGCCGAAGCGCTGGTGGCTACCTTCCGGCGAGCAGATGAGGCAGAAGCGTGGCCACCTTCGGGCAAGCAGATGAGGCAGACGCAATGAGTCGATGAGGCAGAAGCGCTGGTGGCCATCTCCCAGAATCAGGCGTTGGCCGGGAGAGCACGCCACCGGTGCTGAGATCCTAAACACTTTCCATGTTGGCGGCCGCACCGACAAGTCTGAAAATCATCTTGGACGTGTTTGGTTACATTGCCGATTCAGCCTAGTCCGGCGAGCCTGGCTCTATTTAGCCGGTTTGAGGGGATGCAGGCCAAAAAAAACCCAGATGCACATAGTTTGGTTGCCTGCATGCCCCTAGTTGCATTAGATAACCATTTTTGACCCAACGTTTGGTTGCCCGCATTGCATTAGGTGTCACATGTGACATGATGTTTGGTCGCAACCTGCATAAGGTGTTGTCACCACTTCTAACTAGTGGTGACCTTACCACAGACAATCTGAACATAGTGCCAGCTAGTTAAACAAATGATAGTTCATCCTAACTACAATCAAGTGACAGTTCAAATTATTAAGAGCCATTGGCTAAATAGGGGATAGTTCATCGGTGTTGCTGCTTCATCTTCCTCTTCCTCTTCCTCTTACCGCTTTCGATCTTCGCTTCTTCTTCTTCCTCTTCTTACATTATACGCCATCGCTTCTTCTTCTTCCCGTTCTTGAAATCCTACACTGACCTCTGTTAAGCCACATTGCCCCTGCCCACTCCAACCTTTTGTTCTTCCAAACGTCATTGTCAAATGCCTCCACACCATGGCCAGAGCTAACAACATCATCAGGCTCGACCTCTTCCTCCTCAGGCACATGTTCATCAAAGCCCCACTAGAGGATCCAGTTATGCAGAATGCAACAAGCAAGAACTAGCTTAACTTGAGTGAAGTATGGGTGGAATGGCTTTTGATCCAGGATCTTAAACCTATTCTTCAGGGCTCCAAATACCCTCTCAACAGTTACTCTAAGGCTGGAGTGTCTGAGATTAAACAGCTCCTGTGCAGTCCTAAGAAAGTTCCTACCAGAGAACTCGTTGAGATGGTACCTTGTTTTCCTGAAGGGTGGAAGAATACCCGTCCGACATGCATAGCCAGCATCTCCAAGGTAGAACTTGCCGTCGGGGATGTTGATCCCATCAGGTCGACTCATCTTTGTCGGCGAGAATGTTTGCATCATCGCCGACCCTCCCACCAGCCAAAGACATATGTGAACTTCAGATCAAAGTCAACAACAACAAGTACATTCCGCTTGTGTAGTGCTTCCTCCCCAGTATGTTGCGATGTGACCTAGGAACTCGCAATGACATGAGTACCATCTATTGCCCCAATGCAGTCTGAAAATGGCATCACTAGCTTTGTTAGTCTTGAACTTGAACAATACAAGCATATCAAGCCATGAAAAGTGTATATTGTCAATGCTCACCTTGAAGTATGGATACCATCTTGGGCTTCCGCGAATCTTGGGTGGAGTCTGGCCAGATGGTCTCCTGATCATCTCTCCTCTAAGTTTCCCAACAGCAAAAAGCACCTGCTTGAAGTACCTAGAGATGGTCTCCATTGATCTCCTGAACGTGTTGTGAATGACCCTGAACCTCTGTTTATGGCCAACAACATGGAGGAACATGGCCACTTGCTCTTCGACACTGGTGTTGATGCTATCTTGTAACAGGCCCCTGCTCCTGAAGGTCTCGACAAGCCTGGCAAATGATGCTCTTTTCATTCTAAGCATCCACGGAGCCTCGACGTCATTGCAGTTGTAGATGTAGTTCAGATTTTGGATCCTCTCCTGTTCCCGGGGAAATAATGGACCATAGCGGATCAAAGGTCTCCCAGCACGACGAATAACTCTCTGGTGCATGAACATGACCCATGCCTGAATCACACTAATCGGTCTTCTTTGCTCAATTATCAGCCTCATCCGTGCGTCCATAACCTAGTCGACATCGACGGTTCGTTCAGTGGGAAATCGATCCTACACCTAGCTTAAAGGCCTAACCACTAAGCTAACAAAGGGGAAAGGGGGTGCTGCTTACCGGCATCGGAGACGAGGACGCCGTAGGGGGAGCCATGGCACATACTAGGTCGACCAGACGGTGGCCAACACCAAGTGGAGCACCAGATCCGCCGCAAACGCCGCTGCCTCTTCCGCCACCGTCGACGCCGCCTATAGCGCAGATCTGAAATCGCATCCGCCGCCGCTGATGAGGCAGTAGCGAAGAAAGGGGAGCAGTGGCTATGGGTGAGCGAGTGAAAGGGGGGTGAGGCTAATTTTGCACCGGGATGGCGCGCCAGATTTCCATCTCCCGCCATCCCCCCTCCCCCGCGCCTCGCACCCGCCCGTGTGACCTCGCGCCGCACTCAGCCTGGCTTGCGAGAAACTGCCGATCCCAGGATTTCCAGCGAGCCAGGCACTGGGATGCTTTAAGAAGCGTGTGATGCAGGCCCAACAGGAAAACCAGGCAACCAAACAGGCCTCTCCCTTCCCGTGCGGCCTGGTTGGGCTCGGTTCGGGAAACCAAACACGCCCCTTGTGGCCACCTTCCCATGAAAGATGAGGCGAAGCGGTAGCCATCTCGCAGAATTAGGCGTCGGCCGGGAGAGCGCGTCACGAATCAGGGTGTTCTACTGAAGTAGCCATTGATAATACCACAGCAGTAGAAGGCCATTACTGTGGCCACGTAGGTAGTAGTACCAGTAATATTTTTTGGATGAACTCCTGTTGTGAATCGCAATAGTAATTGATCTTGTTTGGATGTGCCAATTGAGCTTCAGAACTAGAGCAAATATGTATGGGTGTGTCTAGGATTCATCTAGATGTGACATACTCCCTCCGTTCCAAAATAGATGATGAAACGGAGGGAGTATGTCACATCTAAGCTGTTTTTTCTTTGTTATTTTTCTTTTTTTGGTTTGTCCAGAGGCAGCACAGAGAGACCTCCTATACGCCGCACTCTGCGGCAGAGTGCTGTGGCTTCGCACAGGCGGCGTCCCGCCGGGCCGGCCCAGTACCGCCAGCGGACTTGTATTGTAGCTAAAAAAATCGAGCTTGCAGGGAATCGGACCAGGGACCTCGTGCTACTATTTAGTATCTGCGAGTAGATGAGCTAGCGAACTCTTCTAGTCATATAGCACTGTCAATCTTTAAGAACGAACCACAGGTAGATCCGAATTATTTTTGGAATTTCGAATGCATTTTTTTAGAAAAAATGTGTGTTTTCTGAAACACAAATACCTTTCAAATTCTAGAATGGTTTTTTACAAACTGGAATGTTTTAGAAAATAATGAACAGTTTTCGAAATCAGGAACAGTTTTTTTAACGAGAACATCTTTTCAAATTCCAAAACAAAACTGGGAAAATGAGAACATTTTAAACTCCCGACTAAAATATGCAAAACATGACATTTTGTTTCGAAATTTCTGAACAATTTTTGACAAGGGAACATTTTTTGAAACTTCAAAAAACGAAAACATGAACATTTTTTGAAACGGGAACATTTTATTAAAACTTGTGAAATTTTGGAGCAGAAGCAATTTTTTGAACAAGCAAACATTTTTTGAAAAATGTATGCGAACATTTTTTTATTTGTTTTGGAAAAATGACTGTCTTGGAATTTTTATTATTTTTAGAAGCAAGAACATTTTTTGAAAATCACGAACATAATGCCTGAACATTTTTTGAAAAGCTGCGAAAATTTTGAACAAAAGCATTCACAACATTTTATATAAACAAGAACATTTTTTGATAATTGTGTACATCTTTTGAATTCATGAACATTTTTTGGAAATGACCATTTTTTGGATTTTGAACATTTTATAAAGGCAAGAACATTTTCAAAATTTAAGAACAATTTTTGAACATGAACTTAGTTTAAAAAAGATAAAATAACCTTGAAAAGGAAAAAAGAAAAAAGTAACAGAAAACGAAAAAACCAAAAGAAAAGAAAAGGAGGAAAAAGAAACATAAACAAAAAAAAGAAACATAAAAACCTGTATTAAAACTAAAAACCGGTTCAGGGAACCTTCTAGAAGGTTCCCAAAACCGGCTGGCTGTTGCGATTGTACGCTCAATAGCTGGGCCGGCCCATCGCGTCCTGCTCTGTCGCTCGCGTATGCGAAGCGCGGGCAGTTTTACAAACTGGAATGTTTTAGAAAATAATGAATAGTTTTCGAAATCAGGAAAAGTTTTTTTAACGAGAACATCTTTTCAAATTCCAAAACAAAACTGGGAAAATGAGAACATTTTAAACTTCCGACTAAAATATGCAAAACATGAACATTTTTTTTGAAATTTCTAAACGTTTGTGGACAAGGGAAATTTTTTTGAAACTTCAAAAAACGAAAACATGAATATTTTTTGAAACGGGAATTTTTTTTGAATAGTTTTGAAATTTTGGAGCAGAAATCATTCCGAACTTTTTTTGAGAGTACACAAGCAATTTTTTGAACAAGCAAACATTTTTTTGAAAAATGTATGCGAACACTAGTTTTTTGGAAAAATGACCGACTTGGAATTTTTATTAATTTTAGAAGCAAGAACATTTTTTGAAAATCACGAACATTTATTTAATGCCTGAACATTTTTTGAAAAACTGCGAAATATTTGAACAAAAGCATTCGCAACATTTTATATAAATAGGAACATATTTTGATAATTGTGAACATCTTTCGAATTCATGATTTTTTTTTTGAAAATGACCATTGTTTGAATTTTGAACATTTTATAAAGGCAAGAACATTTTTAAAATTTAAGAACAATTTTTGAACATGAACCTAGTTTTAAAAAGATAAAATAACCTTGAAAAGGAAAAAAGAAAAAAGTAACAGAAAATGAAAAAACAAAAGAAAAGAAAAGGAGGAAAAAAACAGAAACAAAAAAACAAAAGAAACAGAAAAACCAGTAAAAAACAAAAAAAAACGGTTTAGGGAACCTTCTAGAAGGTTCCCAAAACCGGCTGGCTGTTGCGATAGTGTCGCTGCTCGGTCGCTCGTGTATGCGGAGCACCGGTAGTTTGACGCAAAGAGCGTCAAATAGGATTTCCCCAGCAAGAGAATACAGGATAGTCGGTTTCTCGTTCCTTCTCCTTTCCTCGGTACTGTTCGGGAGAGGCGAAAACAAAAGCGGCTCGGGCTCGGCCCGATCCTGGATCTTCACCGCAGGCGACGCCGGTTGGAGAGGTGATGGGGGAGGTGCGCGGTGCTCTATAGTATCTAGTAGGTGTAGTTCTAGTTTTTCCTTAGAGGAGTTTGGCCTAGTGCCGGAAATTGGCGTCATGCCGATGAGGATTTTGTGCCGGCGCGCCCGAGCCGCGTTCGGTGGTTCCTGGTGATGCTCTTGTTGGTGGTGGCGGTTGGCTCGCTGCTGCTGGAAGTAGGCGTGCTGGAATCCTCAGAAATAAGCTCGATGTCTCCCCTGGTATGCAGGAACCCCCTTCGCTTGCTCTCGCCGACGACAGTCACCATGGTGGTGGTCAAGTCGGCGAGGATGGTATGAAGACGGTTCTTGCGACCGGTTCCAGAGCAAATCATTGATGGTGCTTGAGCTTTGGCGCCCCGGTGACGACAAATGGCCATGCCGCCACACCACCGAATCCTCTGTGCCGAAGGGCGGCCAAACCTCTTCCTCCTAGCCTTGAAGCTATATGGGAGGCAGTGCTACTCTACCTCGATGTTCACGGCTTGCTGTGGTGAAGAACTCGTCGGACCAAGTGGTGATGTCCCCGGCGCCGGCGAGTTTGGAGTCGATCGGGAGTGGCTTGGACCTGATTGCGTTCCTCTTCAGATCTTTGGGGTCCTTTCTGCATATTTCAGGGACTGCTTTGTAATTTTCAGTTTGTTGTGTGTCCTGTTGCTCTGGCTTGTACTACGGTATTGTAATATCAAATAAAGTCTGGGTCCTTTTGGACCCTGCCCTTGTTAAAAAAAAAGGATTTCCCCAACACAGAAGCTGGCGTCGCTCGCGCAGGTCTACACACATCGCTTAATTTGGGCTGGCCCATGAACCACGGCCGCACGAGATTTGCTTACTCACACGAGTGTGTATGTGTGTTAAAAAGAAGTACGATTTGCTTGTTCACACGAGTGTGTACGTGTGTTGTGTGCACTAGATTGTTTCTTCTTAAAAAAAACAAGAGCATGCTGGATAAAGAAAGCTAGTATCTTTTATGTAACTCTGTTATTAACGCTTTTTCTTTCCACCACCCTTTTTCTAAAAGGTGAATAATTTTAGATATATACAAAAAATGTACATTGTGTATGAAAAAAGTAGACTCAAAACATGTAATTAAAAATGTCAATCATTGTATTTGAAAAAAATCTAACATGCATAACAAATCCATAAAATCAAAGGTATTAAATAGTTCAAAAAATTACCGATAAAAGGTTCATGAAATTAAAAGTCTTTTTTCAATGAACAAATTTCTAAACGACAATGAGCATTTTTCAAAACTTGTGACTTCTTGAAAAAGAAAATGGAAAAGTAATCAAATAGCCCAGTTGCATGTTAATGGTAGACTTGCAATTGGGACAAAAAAGTGTCGACTCAGTTGTGAGTTAATGGTGGATTTACAACTGAGATATAAAAAAGATTGAACCTAGTTGCGAGTTGATGGTGGACATTACGTCAAAAAAACATCAGGCCAGATGCAAGTCAAGGATGGACTTGCAACTTGAGTAAAAAAAATCAGAAGTCCAGTTGCATGTCAATGATGGGCATGCAACTGAGATAAAAAAGGCCGGACCCAGTTGCGGGTCAGGCCAGTTGCGAGTCAAGGATGGACTTGCAACTTGGCTAAAAGATAATCAAGGGTCCAGTTGCATGTCAATGATGGACTTGCAACTGAAAAAAAATGGTTAGGCCCAATTGCGAGTCGATGATTGACTTGCAACTACAACAAAAAAGTTCAAGGTCTCAGTTGTGTGTCAATGGTTGACTTGTGACTAGAACAAAAATTGTCAGACCCAATTGCGAGTTGATGGTTGACTTGTAACCGGGACCAAAAAAAGGCAACCCTACCTGCGAGTCAATGGTTTACTTGCAATTGCGACAACAAAAAGTTGGGCTGAGTTGTGCGTCGATAGCTGACTTTAACTAGGATAAAAAAAGTGTATGGCCCAGTTGCGAGTCGATGGTTGACTTGCAATTACGACCAAAAATCAAGGTCCCAGTTGCATGTTGATGGTTGACTTGCACTGGGATAAAAAAGGGTCAAACCCAGTTGTGAGTCAATGGTTGATTTGCAACCGGGAAAAAAGTCAACTCTAGTTATGAGTCATTGGTGTAGTTGGACTTGCAACTAGAACAAAAATGAATTGGGCCGCAGTTGTGTCGATGGTGGGCTTGCTACTAGGACAAGAAAAAAGGCGAAGCCCCCAAATGCATGTCAAGGGTGGAGTTGCATTTGGAGGAAAAATGGTCGACAACCTAGGACTTGCAACTGGGACAAAAAATTGACCAGGCTCAATTGCATACGAGGGTAAGTTGCAACTGACACAAAATTGGTCAGGCCCAGTTGCGTACTGATGGTGGACTTGCAACAACAACAAAAAAGAGCCCCCAACTAGAAAAAACTAAATGCAAAATAAAATAAAACAAAAAAGATAATAAATACAATTATAATATGTGTAGTTGCATGTCGAGCAATGGAAAAAAGAAAGCAACTGTACCAGGAAAAGCAACATTTCGTGTATCCTTACCATCGACGATAGAAAAAAAGTAAAAAAATGAATACCCCAACCCACGAGGAAAAAGAAAAATAAAATAAGAAGCTACAGCCCAATACAACAAATGGACTTAGTGGCCACGCACTGAACACCTCTCGCGCGCAGCGCAAAAAAGCGACAGCACAACACGTGGGGAGCTCCTAAACAGCGCTTTTTGCGCCGGCTAACCCACCTGGCGCCCGCTGCAGCGCCCTGCTGGGCTGGCCCACTAACGTGCAACGCCAGCGGGAAAAAAAATTCGAATCAGAAAGCTGTTCCTCATGGGAATCGATCTCCAACCATAGGCTTCCCACACCCGCTTGACTAACCACTACAACTACCTGCTACAAATCAAAACAGAAAAGGTTCACGTATTCAAAAGAGTTCACGAAATTATAAAAAATTCACTACTTTAAGAAAAGTTCATGAGTTCGAAAAAGTTCACGGATTTGAAAAAGTTCACGAAATACAAAAGAATTTAATGAAATTGGAAAAAGTTCACTAATTTGAGAAAAAGTTCATCAAATTGAAAAAAGTTCATCAACTTTTAAAAAAGTTCATTGAATTTTTAAAAAAATCTTTGATTTTGAAAAAGTTCATGCAATTTGAAAAAAGTTCATCAAAATTCAAGGAAACTTCATTAGATTGGGAAAAGGTTTATCGAATTTCAAACAATAGTTCATCAAATTCAAAAAAAAGTTCATCCATTCTGAAAAAAGGTTCACGAATCTTAAAATAGTCACACATTAAAGAAAACAAAAAAGAATGAGAAAAAAAGAAAAAGATAAAAGAAACAGAATAACCCGAAGTGAAGAACGAAATAATAAAAGAAGAAAAAATGAAGTAACTTTAAACGAAGTGCTCGCAACGGATGCGTTGCAGGTTCGAATCCCTTTGCCCCATGTTTTTTTTTTGACCTTTGCAAAGAAAAGGAAAAAACTAGAATGGGCCGAGCCCATCTTGACGCGCCCTTCAGGCGCCCGTTTGCAAACGGGCGCTGAAGCGCCAAATAGGAAAACCCCAACACGTGAGATATAGCAATAACTAAAAGAAAAAACAGGTTTGCACAAATCTTATAGCTTATAATCCTATGGTAGACAACTTAGATGTGACATAGTTAAAAATCATCTAGATGTGATTTAGTAAATCCGAATATGTATTGCTGCATGCAAAATTCAGAAAAGTGAATTTCCGTTCTGTGAATTAGTTATCTAAAAAGTTGGGAGAGAGAGCAACAGGACAACATTTGTTGGCTGCCTGGGCTTGAACTCACGTGAGAAATGAATCTTGGCTAGTCCTACACCCAAAGTTCATTTATCCAATGACTGAAAATGACAATGTAAACTCCTTTAAAAGCTCTCAGTTTCCTCTGAAGAAAAGAGCGTATTACATTCTTTTCTTGAATGCCATTGTTGAGGTTGATGTGGAGTTGTAAGCTGAGTTGTTCCTTGTGTGATTCATACTGAACATTGCTTATACAGCAGAATCAAGACGTGAGCTCGAGTAATCTTGTACATGAATTTCTCCTGGGTGAAAAAAAAATCTTGTATATGAATTTCTATGTATTATGGTGCTCCTGGTACGCTCTGTCCAATACACAACATGTCAAAGAAAATAAGAGAAAGATAGTTCGACACCTCGCTCCCGACCCAAGCCGCCGAAGCCACTGACGGCAACATCTCTGAATTTTGCTTGTTCTTGTGTGATGTATGTCTGTAGTACTTGCACACTGAGATTCTGGATGTGGATTGTAAGCTTGTACAATGCAACAGCTGTATGTTGCTTGTACGTGTAGCTTCAGAGTTGTGAGTGGAAATGTCAGAAGTAAACATCTAATTCTTACTACTTGTTCATATTGACAATTGATGTGTTCCTTACATTCTACGTGATGTAATACGCACGATGTAGATTGGATGATCCAAAACGCTAAGGATACAGGGATGCACGTGGGATGCTGGGTGCACAAGATACGACACCGGCCAGCCTCCAGTCATAAATAGATACTTCTAAAGAAGGGATACTTCTCAAGAATGGATACTTCTTCTACCTTAGATAGACGACTTGTTATTACCGTCCACGTCATGGATCCGGCTGTTCTGTAGATGTAGCCGTTGATAATTCCAGCCAAGAAATTAAAGTCCACCACAGTGTAAACCTATTCCTAATGCATGTGTGGTTTACAAGATTTGTGCTCATCTGTATGCAGAAAGAAACACGGATGAGAATGAATTTAGAAGAAAATGCATGAATTCGTAGAGGCAAGGACAGAAACCCGAGCCTTTTGGGACTTTTAAAAGGAGGTGCTAGGCGGTAATTTCCTCACCAGACATTGCCAGCCCTCCTGTCCTATTGCTGGTTCTCGTGGAAGCTTTCTGCTCAGGTTGCCAATCTGTTTTGTCTCTAATGGTTGGTTTGGGTGGGAGATAGACAGATAGTAGTACTGACAATTTCGGTTGGAGTTGTAGAGGAAGATGGCTGCGCAGGGGAGCAACGGGAAGGAGAAGCTGCAGTGCATCGACTCATCGTCTGACTATTCAGCACGGCTCTACAAGAGGCCCCGGCGGGCGGCTCCAGAGACCACCCCGGAGCAGCAGGTATAATCCTCTATTGGATTCTCGCTTGCAGGATTCTGTTGGTAGAAAAGCTGTATGGGTTTTATCTTCTGAGACGCAATTCTGTGTTAATGCATTTAGGCAAATCTTTTTGTCTCGAAGAACTACGAATCTTACAGATTTCTGCTAGATTTTATCATTCAAATCTGTGGACTGAAAAGAAGGCTTACCGTGAATTTTCATCCAATCCCTGAACTAGTTAACATTACTAGGGAAAACAATTCACAAAGCTAATAAACAAAAATCGCACGTGCTCCAACTCTGGCATGGTAGTCTTTTTTAGGTTGCACCAGAGAGAACCTGATCTGATCTATACGACTATCTGACACTCCTAAATTTTACAGAGTGCACATGGTTTCTTCAAATTAGGGATCGCAAAGGATGGGAGCATGGTACCATGATTGATGAAAACAGACATTGGAAGTGTAAGTACTGCCCCATGGTTGGGCGCAGCGGTGGTGTCACCAGCCTCAAGCATCATGTTGCCGGTGGCTGTAGCAGGGTAAGGCCGTGCCTATCTGCTCCCAAAGATGTCTCCAATGAGATGAAACGATTGTGTGTTGGGCAGTAGGAGGCGGAAACCGCAAAAGTGGACGGCACAGAAAGCTACTGTTGTGCAGCCGGCTATGGCAACAGAGCCTCTGAGCCCAAGAACTCTATACCCTTGACCACACATTCGACAGAAGGTTCCATGACGGAGACAGATTCTGAGGAAAACAGTGCGTATTCCCCTCCTCAGCATCATTCATGACACGCCTTGTGGACATGATGCTTTCTGCTGCAGAGGTGCCGAGGGCGGAGAAGGCGGCGATGACCTCTGAAAACAAGCCATGACGAAGCAGGAAGATTGGTGGAGGTCTAGTAGTAAAAAGAAAATTGTTACCTTAACCTCTGGGAGGTCAAATGTTATTTAAAGTACTTGTTAATGTAACTTGAGGATGCTTCATACAGTATTTTCCTCTTGGGAGGACGCTGTCAGTCTTAAGAAAAGTTGCATGTTACCATTTAGAACGCCTCATGTTTCTAATTATCACCCTTGGATGTGCTATTTTGCTACATTACACATTGCCGTTGAATGCTAAAAGTTGTTCCACGTCGCAGGCATCATTTCTCTCATAGTCACTCCTCTCCCCGTCTCAATCTACTGGTGCATATCTGATAATGTGAATGTACACAGCACTATAAGAATAGATCTGTTAAGTGCATACCTCAGTGACATTGATATGTAAATAATATATGCATTTTTACATATCGCCTTTTGTGGTTATTTACTTAAACGAAAACAGAAGCTAATAACCTATCTAGCCTCGAATCTAGAAGACTGACAAGCCATAGTTGGAGGCAGAGCGAGTGAAAATTTCAAGATGAAACTTTTGGCTGTTCTCTGTTCATGGCATGATTTGTTTTACTCAAGGTAAATTTTAGCAAAAATCTTGAAATGTCTATAGTTCTTTCTTTAAGTAAGAAGATTTAGCCAAAACAATTAGTTACCTGAAACAACATAGTCCTACTTCAAGTGTTTTGGCTTCTTAAAGTGGTGTGTACATTCACATCATCAGATATGCACCAGTAGATTGAGACAGGGGGTGAGGAGAGATTGTGGGAGAAATGATGCCTGACACGTGCAACTTTTAGCATTCAGTGGCGACGTCTCGGCTTCATAGTAGTATAGCAAAATAGCACATCCAAGGGCGATAATTAGAAAAATGAGGCGTTCTAAATGGTAACATGCAACTTTTGTCAAGACTATGACAACATCCTCCCAAGAGGACAATACTGTATGAAGCATCCTCAATTACATTGACAAGTACTTCAAATAAATTTGACCTTGCATAGGTTAAGGTAACAATATTATTATTTTTACTAAACCTCCCCCAGTTTTCCTACTTCGTCACAATTAGTTTGCAGAGGTCATCGCCTGCTCTTCCGCACTTAGCACCTCTGCAGCAGAAAGCATCATGTCCACAAGAGGTGTCATGAATGATGCTGAGGAGGGGAATACACTGTTTTCCTAATAATCTATCTCCATATTGTGACCAGAAGATTGTTTTGTTTAACAAACTATGAAAAACATCAGCTAGTTATTATTACCTATTCTAATCCTTCGCAAGCTGAATGTTCCGTCGTAACCTGGGACTATATTGCTTTCTTGTTAACTCATGTTCTTCTATGACCTGCTCGATACTATGCTATTCTGCAGCCAGTTGCCATGATTTGCAATTAGTTTTTGTGCAACTGGTGCACACTACATTAGCAATCTACTATTTCCGTCCGGAAATACTTGCCGGGGAAATGGATGTATCTAGATGTATTTTAGTTCTAGATACATCTATTTTTATCCATTGTTGCGACAAGTAATTTCGGACGGAGGGAGTATATGATAAAAGTTTCAGAAAATGAATGAGCATAGATATAATGTTCATCTATAATGTCAAAAATATTTCAATCAAATTCTACTCACAACGTGAGAAACGGAAAAAGGTAAATCATACTACAGATGGTAGTTTAGTCAAATTGGGCTATGAACTGGACCATTAACACTACCCCAACCAAATTTTTTATGTATGTTTCTCAAGCCTTGAGTTGAACTTATAACTGAAACCTTATGACATATTAAATTTGTACAATGTCTATGTACTCAATTATTTTCAGATATTTTTTCAGAATTATAGTATTGCTTTTGACGTTTTGCGTTTTTACAAGAGCTCTTGGTGCTCTCTGCCATGAATAGCTCTAGGGCAGTATCCTATCATCCTATCCCCTAGAGTTTTTGTGCAACATGTACATCAAATGCCAAAAACACATACCAGAAGTTAGAAAAAACTGGAAATGATCCTAGTACATACACATTGGATACATTTAAAATGGCATACAATATGAGCTACAAGTTCAATTCACAATTCGAGAAACACAAATAAGAAATAAAGTTGTGGTGGTGCTGATGGCCCTAATTAACAACTGATTTTGAATAAACTAATGTTTATAGCATGATTTGTCTTTTTTGTTTCTCAGCTGTGAATTGAATTTGTAATTAAAAAATTTGTTACACGTTAAATGTATGTTCTATCTATATACTGACTGCATGCCCTCAACCTCACACGGATTAATATCTGATGTACAAAAGAACTGCAACTCCACACTAAGGGAGTCAGTATATGGTTTCATGATCTTGGCCCAGGATTAAACGGCTTGCTCTCTTGAGAAATAAGTGACCTGCAAGAAGCTTCAGATTTTTCAAGTCGCCAAACTACTTAAAATCTGTTAGTAAAGATGCACCCGTAGAGAGCTCAAAAGCAATCATGGTTCTGTGTAAGTCCATAATACAACTAGTGATTTTTTATCTATGGCCACACACTTTGTGAGTCCTAGGTTCAAACTCATGATCCGGTCCATCCCACCCCTCTCGTCGCTCCCGCGAGCCGCCGGGGCCTCCCCTTCTCCGCCATCCTCCTCCTTCGCTACCGCCAGAGGGTGCGACCGGACGAAGCCCGGCTAGCGCCGGAGCTTGCAGGGATCCATCCTCCTCTCTCATGGTGGACTCTACATCGTGGCTGTGGAAGCTGCTCCTCGCGGCGGTGGCGGCACGTCTCCCTGTCAGCATGGCCTTCTGGCAATGCGGCGGTGGAACTAGTGGTGGCCTTCTTGTCATAGTGATGGGAGGTGGTTGCCATTGTATAGGCGGCAACAGCGGCTGGCACAACGGTGGGTGCTCCTTGTAGCACCCGGAATTAGGGTGGCGGCCCCTCTTTATCGACGCGTGAACTCCATGGTCGTGTGGGCTCGGAGTCTAGGTCTCGAGGTCGTGACGACCTTTCTGAGGCTGGCGGCGGTATAGGACGTCTCCTCCATCGACAGATTGGGTTCGATGCGGGTCGGCATTTGACACAAGCGTCTCTTCCGGGGACGTCGACCGGCCGGAAGGATAAACCGGCCGGACTTGGCGATTCACCGTGACTGCATGCACTGACGATTTCTGATTCATTGGTAATCCGCAGCGGGCCAGAGGAGCAACAAGACCCGCGGCCTGTCTGGCGGTTCATGAAGGCCGGTTCAACCATTGTGGGCCGGTTTAAGAGGAAAGGCATAAGGAATATTTGTCTTACAAGGAGTTAAGACCTGGACTTGTATCCGGTTTGTATTAGAGATAGACTAGTTCTAATCCTAATAGGACTCACATGTAAACCGCCCTTCAACATATATAAGGAGGGGGGCTCCCAAAGAGGGACAAGTTAGAAGTTAGAAGCTACAAGTTACTGTGCAATAATCTAGGGCTAGACACAAAGAGGAGAGCCGGTTTCTGGCGACTCCTCATGATGATAATGAGACCTAGCCTCAAACAAAGATGTAGGGTTTTTACCGGATGATGTTTCCGGGGCCAAGTCTGTCTAAACCCTTGTCTTGTGTTGCGTCTCTCGATTCCGCTCAACCCCTCTCAAGCTACCACATAGATGCGTTGGCCTCGCGACTAAGTCCTGACACTAAGGACATCTGACGTGACAATTCCACGACAGTTGGCGCCCACCGTGGGGCCCGCGCACGGTGGTGTTGAGTTCTTGAAGGGATCTCTTCTAGGGATCGAGAAGTTGCAATTTTCCAGATGAAGAAGAATCGTTGCAGAAGGAGTTACATTGTATCCAAGATGAGCAGTCAGATCTAATACCCGAATGAGGTTTTAATTAAGAAAGATTAGAGTTGCGTGGAGCGTGCCGCTGCAACTAGATGATCCGTCGAATCCGGATCTATTTCTGTTGAACTGTCATTAGAAACTGAGGCGAAGCTAGTTGCAGGCTTAAGTTCCGAGATGATCAGGCCAGTTATGGGGAGATCGGGCAAAATCGCTATTACTACTACTGATCACCTGACGGAGACAAGAGGATATCAACCATGGACCAGTACTACTATGGAATAGAAGCGATAAAAGGATAAAAAAAAAGGTGCCACGACCCGGAACCGGATTGGAATACGCGCTCGATCTCTGCTGAACCGCCCTCGCCTCTTTCTCGTTGACGGATCGCCTGCGAGCCGTCGCCCATATCTCTGCTGTCCACCTATGACCCGCCTCGTCTCTGCTGCTGTGGCTACTACGACCGCGCTCTGAGCCGCCCATCCTGCTCAGCTTCAAGCCGCCGAGTTGCTGCTGGGCCCCCCAGATCAAACCAAGCCGTCAGCGACCGCTGAAGCAATTCCAAAGTGATTTGATTGATTGCTAGATATACTACTCCAAACCAGCAGTGAGGTTCCTACTACATAAAACTCAAAGGTGATTTGACAACTAGTACTGCTTCCACGTGAAAGTAGTCTGCTAGTTCAGTTTTTTTTGTTCTCCGAACAGTGGCTACATAAAACACGAATACTACCAGATCAGAGTACGAAAAAAAAGGGCAGCTGCAGTCACACGCCAAGGCGATCAAGGAACCTGGCAATTCAACTTCCATCAAGCTAAATAATATTGTATCCACACCCGTGGTCACCAGGCGCTGCAAACATCAACAGGTGTTTCAGTCAGCATTTAAACATCAGCCAGCGTCTGTCGACCCGCCGGTGCCGTCATCGCGGCCGACGCCCCTCCGCTCCTGCGCGAGTTTCCGCGCCGGGTTACGTACCACAAGTCGCCCGCCTGTCCGCCTCTGACTCGCTCCCGCACGGACCGTCGCGTCGAGGCGCCGTCACGGCCGCTTCCCTGCTCCGCCTTTGCTAAGCCGCCTCTATTATGACCACTGTCTCGAGCACGATCCTGCCACCCAGCTGTTGCCGCCCCTGCCGCAGCCCTCGCCTCCATGGCCGCTGTGCCGGATCGTCGACTTACTGGGGGGCCTCACCCCCGCTACTGCGTCGCTGCAAGTCTTAAATCGCCATGCCTCTGCTCGTTGCACCGCTCCTGCTGCGGTTCGCCGCTGAGCCGACCGTGAATCAATAGTGCTCCGACCTTGCCGCTATGAGCCGCCTGCGAACGGATGTTTCGTTCACCTCTACCATTATTGACCCAAGTCAGATATGGTCAACTACTACTAGGCATATGCTTCAAAATATTGCTGACAGAAAAGACAGTTATGCAAGGAGTTGGAGACCTCTTACGGGCCGGATTTAATGTCAGAATCACCAGTTGTGGAACATGTCCAGTATAAAGTTGGACTTGCATCAACGCACTACTAGCCAGTTTTGGATGGATGCATGGTTGTTTGGATGTAGTGGCCACCACCTGGTCAAGTTGCCGTATAGTCGCTTCATCCGGAAAATATATCAGGAGATATCCATCCTATCTATTTCATCTATATATAGTAATTTACTCTGGCTCCTGATATTTTTTATGCAGGAAAATTATTCACTGCAGAAACAATCGCCATGACACGGATATAAAGCTCGCGCCAATATCATCAAGCGCCAGCATCCAACCATACCGCATTGTTCAACAAATGTGTGAGCAAACCGCCGCCTCTGTGGCTCAGTCTACAACAACAACACCGCGGCCGGCTCACCCGTCAGCGCCGGTTTACAACACCACGGATAAGTCGACTCTCTCATCCGCACCGGTTTACAACACTGCGGCCGGTTCATTCGTCTGCTCCCACGGTCGACTCGCCCGTGGTGATCATCAACTCCGCGGTGGATAATTCTGACCTAACATATCAGGTGATATCCATCTAAGGCCTATTTTATTAGCGCATATTATTTTTGTCAAGGAACAATTACTTTGGCATGTGATATTTTTGACGCAGGACAATTGTTCATTACAAATGAGGTGTTATATTACGGCACGCGAGCATGTGCTAGCAACGTTCGCTGACCGGTGTTTCGTCCGTGTCATGCCACCGATGAATGAACGTGAGCAAGTTGCCGCCCTCCCGTGGCCCGGTTTACATCAACTTGCCGGGACCACGCCCGTGATTAACTCGCCCGTCTATCGGTGATGCGTGACACCGTATCGATTTTCCCGTTCGCACCGGTTTACAATGTTGCGCCGATTCATTAATCCGAAGTCGCCTCTAATGTTGCGGTCGTCTTTGCCGTCCGTCTCTCGCGGCCTGGTCTACATCAACATACCAGTCCGCACATGTCTGCATGAACTGTTTGAGCAAGTCACAGCTTGGGTAGCCCGGTTTTCTTTCAACAAATAGGAGGCAAATTATCATATACTATCAACCGCCGTCTACACTGGATGGATCAATGGACATGCACACAAGTCGTCACCACTACAATTTGGTTAGCTTCAAATCACCAGTTGGAAGGAACCATTGGCCGAGTTGCTGAAACGGCTCATACGGGATCATTTATAGCCCGCCGCAGTCACCTCAACCTTCTGTGGATTCACATCATGCTATCAACACCAATGTTATACAAGTTATGCCGGTTTATATGACGATCAAATATGGAGAATCTCAAGCCAGCTCTTCAAGTCACCTTGAGACTCGGGGGCTACGATGATATGACGCAACAAGTCTTGCCGGGCCAACAAATTTAAGAACCCCAGGACGATGGAGGGAAAGATAACCCGGTCCAGGAGGCTACTGTTATTTGAAGGCCGTCAGAAGATTTCCGGCTTAGAAAGTATATGACAATTACAAAATCCCGAATCAATGAAGAAGTTCCGGGTCATCAGAAAAGATTCCGGTTTAAAATCCGGCTCAAGGGAAGCCAGTCTCACTGAAGTTCTCAAATCCAGTTTACGAGTTTCCGGTTCAAAAAGGAATTAACTTCTTGCAAGTTCGAGTTTAAAGGCCGTCAGAAAATTTCCGGCTGAAAATGAAGATTCCGGTTTGCAATCCGGTTCAAGGGAAAGATGTCTCCCACAAAGCTTTAAAGCTCTCCATATCCGGTTCAGGATCCCGGTTCAAGAAGAATTTATCTCTTGCAAAAAAGTTAAAAATTACCGAAGAGGACCTGCTGCCACGATGCGCGGTTCAAACATGGGTATCCTGCCTTTATTGGCCTAACATATTGATCACATGGGGGCTTCTGCTTTATAAAGCGGGTCTCGTTTTTTCACATCATGCGTGGTTACACGGAGGTTACATCTTAAAGCGGCCTCCGGTTTACCCTTGACATTTGTTTTTATCACTTGGGGGCTTGGTCGTGTCCGAACCAATGCAACACCTCTTGATAGGCGAAAGCCACCAGATCATTTGGGGACACGGTCACGTCTGAACCGGTCACGCCTCTTGGTCGGCCAATAAGGCCAGAGTCATTTGGGGCTTGGTCGAACCCGAACCAATGTCATGCCACTTGGCGGCGTACTCGCCAAGAGTCTTTTGGGGACTCGCCGACCGGCACCATCGCTACGCCGGGGAGCTTGGTTGCGTCGACCATGGTAATGCCATCGACCAGCTCAAGAAAGCTTTTCTTTGCAAAAGTTATTGCCTTTGTTGCCATATTTTCTCATAATTGGTATTCGATTTTTTGTTGCGTTTTTTAACCCGACAAGCGTTTTTATCTGGTTCAACTGTCAGTTACAAATTGACGGAACACGGTTAAATCTTAATCCGGAGGTTATCTGCCCGGTTTGATTTTCTGTTACCATCCTATTATGGAGTAGACCGGTGTTTATCAACCCGGCTTGGCTTTCAACTACAAGTTGTTAGTACGCGATCAAGTTATAATCCGGAGACTATCGGCCCGGTCTGGTTTCGACTATAAGTCGCCAGCATATATTTGGATTGCGCCATTGGAATCATGCGCTTATAAATGATTGGGTTATATTATTCAAAATAGCCAAACTTGGCTGGATTTTCATGATGATATTGAATGATTGAGGTTTCATACCGGATTATATTATCTTGAATAGCCAACATGGCTGGATTTTTATTATGGTTATTAATATTATGATTGAGGTTTTCAAAGTCGCTTTAGCGCAATGGATATTATGTTATCAATGGATATGGCTTTTATTTTACAATTGAAGGAATAGTCCCGAGTCGCTGCAGGCTTACAACCCGGCACTTGGGGGCTACATTATTCAAATTGAGATTACATGCAAGTCTCATGATGCTGCAAGCATGCACCATGACACTTGGGGGCTAATGCAAAGTCATTCTTTGTTCATCTTATTGAAGACCCGACTCATCACATTATAATGAGCCGTCCCTTGGGGGCTACCAATTGCTCCTGTTAAACAATTCAAGGTACAAAGCTTTTTATTCATTATATTGAAGGGTCCACTGCTCAGTTGGTAAAGCACAAGGCTCTTAACCTTGTGGACGTGAATTCAAGCCCCATGATGGGGGTTACATCATATGATGTTATTTTCATTGAAGTATATATCAAAGTCCCAGCCCATTATTATCTTACTGAGCCGGCCCTTGGGGGCTACACATCATTGCTCAAGTCTACATGATTATACCTACAAAGTCCCTGCTCATTATTGCATAATGACCCGGCCCTTGGGGGCTACACTGGTTGAAGTTTTTATGAGCATCAGGAAAAATACAAATCCCAGGTTGCTGCAAGCATAACAACCCGGCACTTGGGGGCTACATAATATGGAGTGTTCAGTTTTACTAAGTGACTGGGATGAACAACATGGATTTCTTTAAAGTGGCAGTAATTATATGGAAACAAGTCTCAAATCATCACTTTGTTCTGTTCAAGACTTGGGGGCTACATGTAATATGGATATAAGGGAGAAAAATCTTCCAAGTTCTCGCTTTTGAGCAATAATTATGACCGGAGTTGGTGACAATTATGACTTGGTGCCATCCATATTTACAATCCGCAATTTTGGTAATATTAATCCGTAAATTTTACATCTTCAAACCGCTGAATATCGATGAGTATGTCAAGACCAATATTTCTTAAACCGCGCTTTGGAAGCCGATTCAAGTGGATTATTCTTCACAACATTTTTTCTATAAGAAGCCAACATCAGAAATTTGCGTATGAAGCTGGTTATCGACCCGGATTTTCTAGGAGGAGGAAATGACAAGGACTTAAGGACGATCAGGTGCCGGTCTACAAGAATTCTTAACCCGGAGCGCAACCTGTCCAAATTGTTCTTGTGCTAATGTCGGGGATATGCCCCGCGGCGTAAACCGGCCGGAAGGATAAACCGGCCGGACTTGGCGATTCACCGGTGACTGCATGCACTGACGATTTGATTCATTGGTAATCCGGCAGGCGGGCAGAGGAGCAACAAGACCCGCGGCTGTCTGGCGGTTCATGAAGGGCAGTTCAACCATTGTGGGCCGGTTTAAGAGGAAAGGCATAAGGAATATTTGTCTTACAAGGAGTTAAGACCTGGACTTGTATCCGATTTGTATTAGAGATAGACTAGTTCTAATCCTAATAGGACTCCACATGTAAACCGCCCCTTCAACATATATAAGGAGGGGCGGGGCTCCCCAAAGAGGGACAAGTTAGAAGTTAGAAGCTACAAGTTACAGGCAATAATCTAGGGCTAGACACAAAGAGGAGAGCCGGTTTACGGCGGCTCCTCATGATGATAATGAGACCTAGCCTCAAACAAAGATGTAGGGTTTTTACCGGATGATGTTTCCGGGCCCAAGTCGTCTAAACCCTTGTCTTGTGTTGCGTCTCTCGATTCCGCTCAACCCCTCTCAAGCTACCACATAGATGCGTCGGCCTCGCGACTAAGTCCTGACACTAAGGACATCTGACGTGACAAATCCACGACAGTTGGCGCCCACCGTGGGGCCCGCGCACGGTGGTGTTGAGTTCTTGAAGGGATCTCTTCTAGGTATCGAGAAGTTGCAATTTTCCAGACGAAGAAGAATCGTTGCAGAAGGAGTTACATTGTATCCAAGATGAGCAGTCAGATCTAATACCCGAATGAGGTTTGAATTAAGAAAGATTAGAGTTGCGTGGAGCGTGCCGCTGCAACTAGATGATCCGTCGAATCCGGATCTATTTCTGTTGAACTGTCATTAGAAACTGAGGCGAAGCTAGTTGCAGGCTTAAGTTCCGAGATGATCAGGCCAGTTATGGGGAGATCGGGCAAAATCGCTATTACTACTACTGATCACCTGACGGAGACAAGAGGATATCAACCATGGACCAGTACTACTATGGAATAGAAGCGATAAAAGGATAAAAAAAAAGGTGCCACGACCCGGAACCGGATTGGAATACGCGCTCGATCTCTGCTGAACCGCCCTCGCCTCTTTCTCGTTGACGGATCGCCTGCGAGCCGTCGCCCATATCTCTGCTGTCCACCTATGACCCGCCTCGTCTCTGCTGCTGTGGCTACTACGACCGCGCTCTGAGCCGCCCATCCTGCTCAGCTTCAAGCCGCCGAGTTGCTGCTGGCCCCCCCAAATCAAACCAAGCCGTCAGCGACCGCTGAAGCAATTCCAAAGTGATTTGATTGATTGCTAGATTACTACTCCAAACCAGCAGTGAGGTTCCTACTACGTAAAACTCAAAAGTGATTTGACAACTAGTACTGCTTCCACGTGAAAGTAGTCTGCTAGTTCAGTTTTTTGTTCTCCGAACAGTGGCTACATAAATACCAGGAATACTACCAGATCAGAGTACGAAAAAAAGGGCAGCAGCAGTCACACGCCAAGGCAATCAACGAACCTGGCAATTCAACTTCCATCAAGCTAATAATATTGTATCCACACCCGTGGTCACCAGGCGCTGCAAACATCAACAGGTGTTTCAGTCAGCATTTAAACATCAGCCAGCGTCTGTCGACCCGCCGGTGCCGTCATCGCGGCCAACGCCCCTCCGCTCCTGCGCGAGTTTCCGCGCCGGGTTACTCGTACCACAAGTCGCCCGCCTGTCCGCCTCTGACTCGCCCCCGCACGGACCGTTGCGTCGAGGCGCCGTTACGGCCGCTTCCCTGCTCCGCCTTTGCTAAGCCGCCTCTATTCTGACCACGTGCCTCTGTCTCGAGCACGATCCTGCCACCCAGCTGTTGCCGCCCCTGCCGCAGCCCTCGCTTCCATGGCCGCTGTGCCGGATCGTCGACTTACTGGGGGTCTCACCCCCGCTACTGCCTCGCTGCAAGTCTTAAATCGCCATGCCTCTGCTCGTTGCACCGCTCCTGCTACGGTTCGCCGCTGAGCCGACCGTGAATCAATAGTGCTCCGACCTTGCCGCTATGAGCCGCCTGCGAACGGATGTTTCGTTCACCTCTACCATTATTGACCCAAGTCAGATATGGTCAACTACTACTAGGCATATGCTTCAAAATATTGCTGACAGAAAAGACAGTTATGCAAGGAGTTGGAGACCTCTTACGGGCCGGATTTAATGTCAGAATCACCAGTTGTGGAACATGTCCAGTATAAAGTTGGACTTGCATCAACGCACTACTAGCCAGTTTTGGATGGATGCATGGTTGTTTGGATGTAGTGGCCACCACCTGGTCAAGTTGCCGTATAGTCGCTTCATCCGGAAAATATATCAGGTGATATCCATCCTATCTATTTCATCTATATATAGTAATTTACTCTGGCTCCTGATATTTTTTATGCAGGAAAATTATTCACTGCAGAAACAATCGCCATGACACGGATATAAAGCTCGCGCCAATATCATCAAGCGCCAGCATCCAACCATACCGCATTGTTCAACAAATGTGAGCAAACCGCCGCCTCGTGGCTCGATCTACAACAACAACACGCGGCCGGCTCACCCGTCGGCGCCGGTTTACAACACCACGGATAAGTCGACTCTCTCATCCGCACCGGTTTACAACACTGCGGCCGGTTCATTCGTCTGCTCCCACGGTCGACTCGCCCGTGGTGATCATCAACTCCGCGGTGGATAATTCTGACCTAACATATCAGGTGATATCCATCTAAGGCCTATTTTATTAGCGCATATTATTTTGTCAAGGAACAATTACTTTGGCATGTGATATTTTTGACGCAGGACAATTGTTCATTACAAATGAGGTGTTATATTACGGCACGGAGCATGTGCTAGCAACGCTACTGACCGGTGTTTCGTCCGTGTCATGCCACCGATGAATGAACGTGAGCAAGTTGCCGTCCCTGTGGCCCGGTTTACATCAACTTGCCGGGACCACGCCCGTGATTAACTCGCCCGTCTATGCTGGTCTGTGACACCGGTATCGATTTTCCCCGTTCGCACCGGTTTACAATGTTGCGGCCGATTCATTAATCCGAGTCGCCTCTAATGTTGCGGTCGTCTTTGCCGTCCGTCTCTCGCGGCCTGGTCTACATCAACATACCAGTCCGCACATGTCTGCATGAACTGTTTGAGCAAGTCACAGCTTGGGTAGCCCGGTTTTCTTTCAACAAATAGGAGGCAAATTATCATATACTATCAACCGCCGTCTACACTGGATGGATCAATGGACATGCACACAAGTCGTCACCACTACAATTTGGTTAGCTTCAAATCACCAGTTGGAAGGAACCATTGGCCGAGTTGCTGAAACGGCTCATACGGGATCATTTATAGCCCGCCGCAGTCACCTCAACCTTCTGTGGATTCACATCATGCTATCAACACCAATGTTATACAAGTTATGCCGGTTTATATGACGATCAAATATGGAGAATCTCAAGCCAGCTCTTCAAGTCACCTTGAGACTCGGGGGCTACGATGATATGACGCAACAAGTCTTGCCAGTTTCAGCAAATTTAAGAACCCCAGGACGATGGAGGGAAAGATAACCCGGTCCAGGAGGCTACTGTTATTTGAAGGCCGTCAGAAGATTTCCGGCTTAGAAAGTATATGACAATTACAAAATCCCGAATCAATGAAGAAGTTCTGGGTCATCAGAAAAGATTCCGGTTTAAAATCCGGCTCAAGGGAAGCTAGTCTCACTGAAGTTCTCAAATCCAGTTTACGAGTTTCCGGTTCAAAAAGGAATTAACTTCTTGCAAGTTCGAGTTTAAAGGCCGTCAGAAAATTTCCGGCTGAAAATGAAGATTCCGGTTTGCAATCCGGTTCAAGGGAAAGATGTCTCCCACAAAGCTTTAAAGCTCTCCATACCCGGTTCAGGATCCCGGTTCAAGAAGAATTTATCTCTTGCAAAAAAGTTAAAAATTACCGAAGAGGACCTGCTGCCACGATGCGCGGTTCAAACATGGGTATCCTGCCTTTATTGGCCTAACATATTGATCACATGGGGGCTTCTGCTTTATAAAGCGGGGTCTCTGTTCTTTTTCACATCATGCGTGGTTACACGGAGGTTCTGTCTTAAAGCGGCCTCCGGTTTACCCCTTGACATTTGTTTTTTATCACTTGGGGGCTTGGTCGTGTCCGAACCAATGCAACACCTCTTGATAGGCGAAAGCCACCAGATCATTTGGGGACACGGTCACGTCTGAACCGGTCACGCCTCTTGGTCGACCAATAAGGCGAGTCATTTGGGGCTTGGTCGAACCCGAACCAATGTCATGCCACTTGGCGGCGACTCGCCAAGAGTCTTTGGGGACTGGCCGACCGGCACCATCGCTACGCCTTCGGGAGCTTGGTTGCGTCTGACCATGGTAATGCCATCTGACCAGCTCAGTAAAGCTTTTCTTTTGCAAAAAGTTATTGCCTTTGTTGCCATATTTTCTCATAATTGGTATTCGATTTTTTGTTGCGTTTTTTAACCCGACAAGCGTTTTTATCTGGTTCAACTGTCAGTTACAAATTGACGGAACACGGTTAAATCTTAATCCGGAGGTTATCTGCCCGGTTTGATTTTCTGTTACCATCCTATTATGGAGTAGACCGGTGTTTATCAACCCGGCTTGGCTTTCAACTACAAGTTGTTAGTACGCGATCAAGTTATAATCCGGAGACTATCGGCCCGGTCTGGTTTCGACTATAAGTCGCCAAAGATATATTTGGATTGCGCCATTGGAATCATGCGCTTATAAATGATTGGGTTATATTATTCAAAATAGCCAAACTTGGCTGGATTTTCATGATGATATTGAATGATTGAGGTTTCATACCGGATTATATTATCTTGAATAGCCAACATGGCTGGATTTTTATTATGGTTATTAATATTATGATTGAGGTTTTCAAAGTCGCTTTAGCGCAATGGATATTATGTTATCAATGGATATGGCTTTTATTTTACAATTGAAGGAATAGTCCCGAGTCGCCGCAGCTTACAACCCGCACTTGGGGGCTACATTATTCAAATTGAGATTACATGCAAGTCTCATGATGCCGCAAGCATGCACCATGACACTTGGGGGCTAATGCAAAGTCATTCTTTGTTCATCTTATTGAAGACCCGACTCATCACATTATAATGAGCCGTCCCTTGGGGGCTACCAATTGCTCTGTTAAACAATTCAAGGTACAAAGCTTTTTATTCATTATATTGAAGGGTCCACCTTTCGGTTGGTAAAGCACAAGGCTCTTAACCTTGTGGACGTGAATTCAAGCCCCATGATGGGGGTTACATCATATGATGTTATTTTCATTGAAGTATATATCAAAGTCCCAGCCCATTATTATCTTATCGAGCGGCCCTTGGGGCTACACATCATTGCTCAAGTCTACATGATTATACCTACAAAGTCCCTGCTCATTATTGCATAATGACCCGCCCCTGGGGGCTACATCGTTGAAGTTTTATGAGCATCAGAAAATACAAATCCTGTGTTGCTGCAAGCATAACAACCCGGCACTTGGGGGCTACATAATATGGAGTGTTCAGTTTTACTAAGTGACTGGGATGAACAACATGGATTTCTTTAAAGTGGCAGTAATTATATGGAAACAAGTCTCAAATCATCACTTTGTTCTGTTCAAGACTTGGGGGCTACATGTAATATGGATATAAGGGAGAAAAATCTTCCAAGTTCTCAGTTTTGAGCAATAATTATGACCTGGAGTTGGTGACAATTATGACTTGGTGCCATCCATATTTACAATCCGGCAATTTTGGTAATATTAATCCGGTAAATTTTACATCTTCAAACCGGCTGAATATCAGATGAGTATGTCAAGACCAATATTTCTTAAACCGGCGCTTTGGAAGCCGATTCAAGTGGATTATTCTTCACAACATTTTTTCTATAAGAAGCCAACATCAGAAATTTGCGTATGAAGCTGGTTATCGACCCGGATTTTCTAGGAGGAGGAAATGACAAGGACTTAAGGACGATCAGGTGCCGGTCTACAAGAATTCTTAACCCGGAGCGCAACCTGTCCAAATTGTTCTTGTGTTTATTTGCAGCATAAGTTTACCTTGGATAAATCCAAGCTAAACTTGGGGGCTAATGTCGGGGATATGCCCCGCGGCGTAAACCGGCCGGAAGGATAAACCGGCCGGACTTGGCGATTCACCGTGACTGCATGCACTGACGATTCTGATTCATTGGTAATCCGGCAGGCGGGCCAGAGGAGCAACAAGACCCGGCGGCCTGTCTGGCGGTTCATGAAGGCCGGTTCAACCATTGTGGGCCGGTTTAAGAGGAAAGGCATAAGGAATATTTGTCTTACAAGGAGTTAAGACCTGGACTTGTATCCGGTTTGTATTAGAGATAGACTAGTTCTAATCCTAATAAGACTCCACATGTAAACCGCCCCTTCAACATATATAAGGAGGGGCGGGGCTCCCCAAAGAGGGACAAGTTAGAAGTTAGAAGCTACAAGTTACAGGCAATAATCTAGGGCTAGACACAAAGAGGAGAGCCGGTTTACGGCGGCTCCCTCATGATGATAATGAGACCTAGCCTCAAACAGCATGTAGGGTTTTTACCGGATGATGTTTCCCGGGGCCCGAAGCTGTCTAAACCCTTGTCTTGTGTTGCGTCTCTCGATTCCGCTCAACCCCTCTCAAGCTACCACATAGATGCGTCGGCCTCGCGACTAAGTCCTGACACTAAGGACATCTGACGTGACAATTCCACGACATCGCCTGCAGGTGAAGTCGCCGCCGCATGCATCACTGGCCGAAGCTATGCACGACGTCTCATCCGAAGGCGCCAAGTCATGCCTGCTAGAGGCAGGTGATGCATGGTGGCTCTGGCGGAGGCGTCATGTTTAGCCTGTTGCTACTGGATCGAAGGTGGTGTAGCAGTGGCTGGAGGCAGGCAGTATGGGACGTCTTTGTTTTTCGGTGTCATCTCCAGAGGTATTCGGTTACCGAGGAGTCGATAGCCGGATAAGAGATGCTAGTACAGACGGCTTAAATGATGAGTATATGCACTCTGGTGGAAACACAAGATCTCTGATCAGGCTATGTGCTTAACTTCACAAGACTCTAGTAGGATGCAAATGAGGCATAATCTACCTTAACCGTTTCCCCACAACTAACATCATCCCCAGAGGAAATCATTTGAAAAATTGCATTACCCTTCCGTTAACTAAATGTGAGTAATCACTAGACTAAGGAGAGTGATTGATAGTTACCCAATGTCGATCAATCAGACACATTAACTAAATGTTTCAGAAGGGTGTTCATGTGAAAAAGGCTAATACAAGACTTGCCTGATCTTGAAATTCCAATTCTGTATAATGGATGAAGGTGCTCTAGCCCGCTCCCATAAATTTGATTTGCAAATGTCATAAATCCCACCATTATAGTTAATCAAACCAATGATCTGTATTGTCTCCTTTATATTTCAAAGCATGATTTTGCAACTTCTGTTGGGATATAATAAGTAGCTAGGTAACTCATCTTTCATGACTTGCCTTATGATTGCTTTAGGCCATCTAGTCAGGCATCACGATCTATCTTCGTTGTTAGATATACAAAATGATAAGCACCAAGAGTGTTTCCATATGTAGATATGGTGGCATGTAATTCCTCATCATTAAGACCACGGGTAAAATTATTTAAATGCATGCTTTAGGAATTTATTTATTATGTACCTCATTTTCATCCTTGATCTTGCGATTAGTCGATCCGGTAGGGCACCATGAACCATTTTCCTCATTAGAATTATTTCACGAGGATTTACTTAGGCCCTTCGGAGCTCTGGTTAGCGATGATTGCATGATGGTTGAAAGTGGGTACCAATGAGAGACGAGGGTGCTATCGTATATATATCGGGTAGCCTACAACGGATCACCTCAATGTTAGAACTATGAGGAGATATATTTTTAGTGCATAATTTTGCTGATCTTTATAGGATTTGCTAAGAACGTACCTTATGAATTGTCTTCCTCTCATGATTTTGGGGCTATCCCGTTGAGCACCATGATCCATCTCTATCATGAGATCTACACCATGGGAATTCGCCAAGTCCACATTAGATCTGGAGAGTAGCAACGATGGGAGGTGGTTGGTGACAGCATGGTGAGGTTGTTGCAATTTATTTGGATCCAATTGCTTGTGTCATGGCTTTTTGCTCTTGAACAAAAAAACTAGAACGAACATATATGTGCTTTTCTTCTAGCAACAAATTGATGACGAGTCATAGGGGGTAGTCGAGTGGTGAGGTTGCCGGCCGACCATAGGCATGGTGCCTAATGGTGGCAAAGTAGGGTGTCAACAAAGATGAAGAAGCCATAGAGAGGATATGTGTACAACACACAGAAGTGCTAGAAGCAATGAGGATATGTGGAGAGGGGCGACGGTGGAGGGCAGGGGAGGGGAGTGGGAGGCACAGGTAGGGATTTAGGGTTGGATAGGGTTAAATACTAGAACATTTGGATATTTTCGGAAATTTTTATGCTTGTTTTGCTAGATAGTCCCTTCAATAACATAAATTATAGAAATGTCCTTTTCAGCATACACTATAGACTCACTAACTTTTTAATGATAAGATCAATCTTTCAGAAAGATTTGAATATTTGACGACCCCTATAGAATCATGAAGAGGAATATGAGATGCGAATGGATGGTAAGAGATATCTTGCGAAAGTAAAAAATCCTCGTGCCACCCTAAATTAAAACGTTACAAATTTTACTCCATGATTTAATCTATGAAGGTCACTTAGTATTATCTCAAGTCAAAATGTTATAAGTTTGACCAATTTTATACAACACCCAATAAATATATTACGAAAACATATTTCTTCATAGATCTAGTGATATTTTATTGGTAGTGTAGATGTTAAAATATGTTTCTACAAACTTGGTCAAACTTTTTTTTAAATGATTTTATATAAGACTATGTGGCCTTTATATGGATAAAGGAGAGAGTACCAAGATTGAAAAATCATAGGATAGAGGGAAGAAGTTTTCTCACGTGCATTGCCAAGATTATCAAAAAACAGGCATTGGCATGCCAAAGTCAAATCAAATAGCGCTATGATAGTTGGCCCTCAGAACTTTTAGGATATTACAAATTCTTAGTAGACTTATTTTTTGTGGTGACAATTTGATATAGACGGTTGATTTGCATGGTTGGATTATTCTCACTACCCTTACTTCCTCCACAAATAAATGTTTATTACTAACAATACCAAGGTTAATTAATAGGTTCCTTCTATAAGAAGATCAAATCATACCATATTATGATCATTACAACCTATTCTATAGGAAAGAATAAAGTAATAATGACATGAAATCATGTTAAAACTAGGCTTTTACAATTGGTAGCACCATTGTCTATGATCCTTCCCTAATCTCCACAATTTGTATTGTCACAACAACATTTAGTCATAAATATGTTGAAATTGAAAATATTTAGAAAAATATTTAGGCCAATCTAGCATTTTTTGGGCACTAGGAAATTACTCATGTCAAACTAAAATAGAGTCTATATATCGGTTCAAATTATAATGTATTTTAAATTAGGATCTAATTTGGAATTCATTTTTGGTAGGCACACTGACGAAATAGAACGCCTAAATGTATAAGATAATTAAAGCTTGCTAAGGAGGAGCTCTTCGCGTGAGTCCGCGGTTGTGGCTGGAGGCTCTCCACTCGCTGACCCGTGTTTGTAATGAACGGTACCATGGAATGAAAAGTAACCATAGATTGAGCAGTATGCTTTCTCTATGAACGGTAATTGTGGGTAAACAAAAATTATGGTCGAACAATATTGTCTATGAATAGTATTTTTGCGTCCCCCCCTCTCTTTTCTTCAAGATAAAATTACCAAAAAAAATCTGGGGGAAATATTACATCAAAGATGACAAACCCTGCTAGATTTGTGATTTTTTTTTGCGCCGAGACATCATTCGTGAAGGTAAAAAAGTTAGCTTCTTTTTTTGTTGCGGGTAAAAATAAATTATGGTGGAACAATACTGTTTCATGAACAGTATGTTGCGTCCCCCCTTTTTCTTCAAGATAAAATTACGAAAAAATCTAGAAAAAAATATTACATCAAAGTTGAGAAACCCTTCTAGATTTGTGCAAATTTTTGCGCCGAGACATCATTCGAGAATTGTAAAAAAATTAGCTCTTCTTTTTTGGCTGCGGTGTAAAGTCTTCATAAATTTAGAGTTTGTAGTATAAATTTAGATTGACCATTCATAGTAAAATTGTACTTACAACTAAATTGGTGAATACAGTGATTATATGGACGTTGTTGTCTACAATTCCATGTTCTTTCAATTTATATCAAGGGTAACTGTCAAAGTACCTCAATTTGTGTTTTGCCTTTTCGTAGTCAGTTATTTTTCATATAAACTGCAATATACAAATACATGAAGTATTTTAGAGACTACATCCAATTTCCGGTGGGCACCGCCTTGTGTTACACGTGCTGCTTTGTCTAGAAAAAAACATCGATTATGCTTCCACCTTCTCTCCCAATCTCCTCCCACCTCTCTCCACTAGAATAGTCCAGCCCCAATTGTTTCACCGCCACAGGTTGGATCTCAGTCCACTATCCATGGTCTCCACAGAGTATGCTCGTGCCTCATCCCACCAAGACCTTGCCTTCGTCTCAACATCTCCACGGCCAAGAGAACACGGAAAGGACGAGGATGAGGCAACATCGCAACGAGATGCTCTCTACTGCCACCCAAACCCTGGCGGCGCCCCTCTCGATCGATCTCTTCTAGCGGCACTCCTTCCCGATTCTCTCCCAACAGATGAGGACGTGTAATACCGTCAAGTTCCCCAGCGAGGGTGTCAACCCATTGCATCGGAAGTGGCTTCTCCTACTACACTTCCTCGAGCTCTCTTCATCCTCTCATCTTCACCCAGTACACTTCCTCGAGCTCTCTTCATCCTCTCATCTTCACCCAGTACACTTCCTCGAGCAAAAGCTTCTCTATTTCCCTCTCCAGTTGTTAATCTGTCCCTTCTCATGGCTACTCCTACCCCCCTCCAATTGTTGCTCCCACCCCTCCCATGGCTTCTCTCCACCCTTCATGAAAACTTAGAAATTGAGCAAGCTCTCAGATTGCAATTTTTTTCTTGCCAGCACACAATCTAGTTCTTTTTCCCTATCTCAGATCATTTTGCAGTCGTAGACAAAGATGTGGTAGAAGATCAGATCAAGGCTAAGATAATACACATCTAAAGATCTTTTCCTTTGTCTTGCTTCCTTGAAGTGATATTATTGTCCTGGTGCTGCTTTTAGGAATTGCTATTATGTGGAAATTTTATGCAAATTCCTTCTGTTGCTAAAAATGAGTTATTTTGGCTTTAATTATTTTCTTGCAATGAATGGCAAGTTCATTTGAAATCCCATGACATATTTGAAAGCATAGGCTACAATAAATGTTCACGTATAATGTGCAATTTGAGCATGAGGTGATGTTTGCAACACAAACTATACAGGTTGGTCATGCATAATAAATTTGAAATTGATCATATGAAAATTTATATGTCTATGTACAACGAATTTGATGTATAAATCCATATCTTCCTGTGTAAATTCAGGGTTTGCGGTATTGTAAGTGCATCTAGTGCGACCCCTAGTTGGTTTTGGAGTATTGACGACAAACGGGGTTGAGAGACTAATGTGTTTGTGAGAATTGCAGGATAACACAGGTAGAAGTCCCTCATTGATTCGGTTTACCTACCAGAGATGACCCCTAAAAATGTGTGTGAAGACACTGAAGACAATGGTGGTTCGTGAAGAGATTCACGACGAAGATTATGACACGTGAAGATATTCACTTGAAGACTATGGAGTGCGAAGACATAGCTATTTCGTAGTTTCCTTTCTTCTTTATTGAGTCATAGGAACCACCGTACTGTTAAGTGGGGTCCAAGTGAACAAAGTGAGTGACTGAAGTGATGCTCAACCAAATTTTATGTCTTCGAGCGAAGACAATGAGAGCAAACCTTATCCAGAGCTGGATGAGTCAGCTTCGCTTGTAGCCCAAGCCAAGTTGTCGCGTGTGTTTAAAATCTGACTGTTGGACACATGTCAGTTCCTTAGTGACCCATGGTCATTTCGTACATATTAGGTCGGGTTGCCTCCTGGCTATAAATATCCCACCCCCTACACCATAAATTGGTGGTTGCTCAGAGTTAGTGCACGACTTTTGTCGTTTGAGAGCAACCCACCTCTGAAGCATTTGAGAGAGAGATCCTTGCGAGGACTAAGCCCAAAACACCCAGAGCCAGAGAGTGTTAGGCATCACTGAAGTCTTTCTGTCTGCGTGATCCGAAGACTTATTACACTTGAGGACTGTGAATCCTCCAGCCGGTTAGGCGTCGCGTTCTGAGCATCCAAGAGTCATTGTGGATTGCCGGTGAACAAAGTCTGTGAAGGTTTGGAAGTCTACCTCGAGGACTTACCAGAGTGATTGGGCGAGGACTGGGTGTCCTTAGCTCAAGGGGAATAAGGTGAAGACACAGTCTTCTAAGTTCAATATCAGCCTCCCTAACTAGACGTACAGTTGTCACAACAACTAGAACTGGTCTACCAAATCCTCGTCTTCACCAAGCAACTGGTTCTATCCCCTTCTCTCCTTACTTTACAGTTTGTCTTCATGAAGTCATTGCTTGTCTGTCTAATTCATTTGACTTCATTGTGTGAAGACCTATATCTGTTTAGCTTCGTACTATCTTCCATATTGATCCTGTCTACCTAGTTGCAGTTAGTCTTCGTGCTTTCCTTGTATTGTATGCTTGACTAATGCTTGCCTAGTGTAGTCTTCATTCCGCTGCTTACTATATAGGCTCAGTTGTTTGTCTTCAAAGCCTCCGCGTTTTGAAGACTTTCATAAAAGTCAAGAAGAAGAAGAAGAAGAAGAAGAAGAAGAAGAAGAAGAAGAAGAAGAAGAAGAAGAAGAAGAAGAAGAAGAAGGAGGAGGAGGAGAAGAAGAAGGAGAAGGAGAAGGAGAAGGAGAAGAAGGAGAAGGAGAAGAAGAAGAAGAAGAAGAAGAAGAAGAAGACAATGAGAGCAAACCTTATCCAGAGCTGGATGAGTCAGCTTCGCTTGTAGCCCAAGCCAAGTTTTCTTATATACGTTTAGTATTGAAATATATGATTTCACACTATCCTAAATACTTGTTTTGAACATTTGTCGAATCGGAGTTAAACATTTTTCTAAATACACATTGATACTTTTTGGTATGATACGAAACATTTGTTTGAACTCGACAAACTTTTTTTTACATTCGATATATTTTTTACAAAAATTCCAGATTTTTTTGGGAAGAAGGAAACATTTTTTATATGTAATATACATTATTTCGAATGGCATGAAACACTTTTTTACATTGTATAACATATTTGAAAAATGTCACGTACACATTTTTCAAACATGCGATTTTTTTTGGATTGTCATACTTTTTTGCGAGTAAATTTCCATACATTTTTTGAACGGTAGATACATTTCCTAAAGTGGGGCAATTTTTTTTACACCGTGCTTACATTTTTCAGTTACTTTTATTTTCATAATATATCCATTTTTTTTCCAAAATATAAACAAAAGAAGAACACGTGACATGAGTGTTACGTGACGATGTTGTAACTGGGTTGGCCCAGTACTGGCTAGCTGCAGGCTACCCTTGCGTTGGCTCGCTTCAGCCGCGCATGTTATGTCGGCCAAGGCATTTCCTTTTTTTTTGAGACAATCACGCGAAGCTTTATTTAACTTGTGCCAATGTTCATAGGTACAAAAGAAAGATTACCAGGATTGCCTAACCAGACATGGCGGCCAACCCCCACATGAGTTCATACTTAAAACCCTTCTTGTGCTTTGGTGCCCTCCCCTGAAACTCTAGCAAGATGGGGCAGTGATCCGAGGTCGCTGCTGTTAAATGTTTAACAATTGCATTTGGGAAACGTTCACTCCATTCCGCAGAAGCCAGAGAACGGTCCAAACGTACCCTTGTGTAGCTACCACCATTAACCTTTTTTTCAAAAGTCCAGAATTGGCCTAGATAGCCTATGTCCATCAGCATGCATACATCAATGGCATGCCGGAACCCCTGGATTTGGGCATTGCTCCTTTCCCCAATGCCTTGTTGTTCCTCCGGACGTAGCACTTCGTTAAAATCCCCTATACAGACCCATGGGAGGTTACTCAAAGTACTGATCCCCTTCAAAACCTCCCATGATTTATACCTCAAGTGAGTCTGCGCCTCTCCATAAAAAAGTGTCAACCTCCACGGGTCACAACCTGGTTCCTCAACTGAACAATCAATATGATACACAGAGAAACCCAGAATATCAATCTTTATTGGATTGTTCCAAAACAAACCTAGTCCTCCACTTCTACCCTGACTACTGACTGCATATCCATTATCATATCCAATGCTTCCAGCTAGATTTTCTACCCTCGATCTATCAATTTGGGTCTCAACAATACAAAAAAGGGTAGGGGCAAAATTATTCGCAATGTCGCGAAGTTCTCTAACTGTCGCAGCGTTGCCCGCGCCACGACAATTCCAGCTTAAGATACTCATTGTGCCCGGCGGTACTCCTCGGAGGAGCCCGCCGATGTTGCCTTCATTGTTTTCTCATCACTATCATCTTTCCCGGTCTTCAGTTTACCAGCAGCTGAGTCATCTTCTCCCATCCCCTTCTTCGAGCGTTTGTTCTCCTTCCTAGGGGACACATACACTGGTGGTGGAGGTGGCACCGAAAGCTGGTCCCCTCTAGTTACCACCGCAAGAGCATCTCTCGTCTCCCCCGTCAGCACTTCCATTATTGGGCTCGTAATATTCTCAACCGAAAGGCATTTGTTAGACCCCTGATTTGTATTGGAAACCACCACCGCACCTGTGGCAGGTGCTGCCTTCCCTCCATTCTGCTCGGTTCCTTCAGGAGAGTGCGCCTGTTCTGTCTGCATCGGCGGCCTGGCATTAAAGCGCCAACTTTGATTAGGGTTATAGGATTCTCTGCCTCGGCCTCGGCCCCCCGACCATTGTCCTCCACGGCCCCTCTGAGGTCCATGGTTTCCACGACCAGCAGTGTTGAAACGAAAATTATCAGCCATCACAAAATCACCCCATTCAAACTTTGCTTCATCGTGCTCTCCATCCCCGCACTCCTCATGCCAGTGGCCAAACTCACCACAATTATAGCAGAAGATTGGAAGCTTCTCATACTTGACCTGATACTTGACTCTCTCTTCTCCCTTCTTGGCTGTGACAAAACGCTTAATCTTGGAGTGGATATCAATCTTCACTTTGACCCTGACAAACTCACCAAAAAATCCAGTGGGAAGTTTCAACTGGATCTCCTCCACCTCTCCTATTCTGGACGCTAGGCCCTTAACCGCCGGCTCGATTAGGAACTTATCCGGTAGTCTGTGTATCTGTGCCCATACAGATAGCTTATCAAGCTTGAAGGCATCAGGGTTCTTAAAACCATCATATTCCTGCATTATTACCGCCTGATCTCTGAACAACCATGGGCCTTCTACCATCGCCTTGTTCCAATCACCGAGACACCCAAACTGTGCCGTAAATAGATTTCCCTTGATTTTCCTCCATGTCACTGTCTTAGCTGGATTCCATGCCGCCCTCATGTCATTATACAACGCGTTAGGGCTAAAGGATTTTGGTGTATGAACCCGAACGATCGCAAGCCACTTTGCCGGCTCAAGCATATCCGGCAACTCCTCCTCCCATATGAAATCGTCTTCCTCCTCCTCCTGCAGCGTGAGTCTCGCCAGAAGATCCTCCGCTGATTCCTTCTCCCGTTTCCCCTGCGATCCTGAAGCTTCTGACATCTCGTAGATTCGATCTACACGCCCCCGTTCCCTCTCGGCGTCGCTCTATTCCAAGGCCGGGAAGGATCACCAGGATCCCCCGTGATCAGCCCGAGTCTAGAGACGACAACAGCGATCGGTGACCGGGACGGCGACAGAATTCCGGCGGTGACGCCGGAAGATATCGAAACCCTAGGGTTTTCGCCCTAGGGGACTCGTTCAGGCCAAGGCATTTCCTAAATGACGCTCTCTGCGCCCGGTATAGTTCTTTGTGCAATCGGGCGCACACCCCCCGTCCGCACTGGGCTGGCCCATCTTACTTTTTTCCCCCTTCTTCTCTAAATTCCTTCAAAAAAGGTGCGCATGGGAGATTCGATCCCTAGACCTCAGAGTCTGTTTACAAGCGCAGTAACCGCCGGGTACAACATCCTTTGGTGATTGAGATCATCTTTTACTGTTCTTCAAATAACGATAGTGAATCTGTTTTCTGTTTTTTTTTCGCCGGTTTTTCTTCTGTTTTTTTTTCTGTTTCGTGAACCTTTTCTGGATTTCACGAACATGTTTTTGTGATCCTTTTTCCGATTTCGCGAACATTTTTTTGTGAACCTTTTTCCCATTTCACGAACATTGTTTTGTGAACCTTTTTCTGATTTTGCGAACATTTTTTGTGAACCTTTTTCGATTTCGCGAACATGTTTTTGTGAACCTTTTTCGGATTTCGTGAACATTGATTTTGTGAACCTTTTCTGAAATCGTGAACTTTTTACGTATCGATAAACTTTTCGCAAATCCGATGAACATTTTACAAATTTGGTGAATTTTTTTTTCGAAATTGATGAACTTTTTCTGTGAACCTTTTTTGAATTCGTGAACTTTTTTCAAAATCAATAAATGTTTTGCAAATCCGATGAACTTTTAAAACAAAAATAGGAATATATGCGCTGAAGAATTTTCGGGCACGTACTGAACATTTGTGAAAATACGTTGAACAATTTGCGAATACACATTGAACATTGTGAAATATATACTGAACAAAATTAAGAAACATAGTGAACAATCGTATACTCATTGAATAACCAAAACCAAAATAGAAAAAATCGTATATCCTGAACATTTTTTATATCCATTGAACATTTTAAATAATACACGATGAACATTTTTGAAACAATATGAATATATGTGTTGAACAATTTTTGAATACGCATTGAACATTTAGTAAAAACGTTGAAAAATTTCATAATATACGTTGAACATTTTTATAATACATGATGAACACTTTTATATGCAAAGGTGAACAATTTTCATAATATACAATGAACACATTTTGAAATCACGAAGAAAAAACGAAAAGTACATTTTTTTAAAAAATTCCGTGAACTTTTTCTAGATTTCAACGTACTTTTTTTAAATTTGATGAACGTTTTTTAAAATCGATGAAACTTTTTAAAAAAATTGTGAACTTAAAAAAATGGTGAACTAGTTTTCAAAATCGATGAACTTGTTTATCAAAATCAATGAACTTTTCGAATAATTTTCAGATTTACGTTAATGTTTTACTAAAGAACGGTTAAATAGAACTTTTTCCTAGTTACAGAACAGTAGAACGTATTCGGTCTAGTGTTTATCGTGTTAAGGGAGAAAAGACACGCGATGCTGAGTTCGAAACCCAGCTTTTGCCCTTTTTGTTCAACGTTCACTTTTTTCGCGTCGTGGTCGAAGCTTACCTGGGCCGGCCCAGTAGCGCGACCCTTCGAGCGCCAGAACACGAAACCGGCGCTGAAGGCGCTGGTTAGGAGCTCCCGTCGGCCAATCCTACTTGGCGCTGCAGGCGCCGGTTACAACTGTTTCTGCAAACCGGCGCCTGCAGCGCGTTAGCTGGGCTCGGCCCATTATTGTTAGCAACCTTCAAAGCTGGTGTTCCAATAAATTCCAAAAAATGGTGCCCGCGACGGGATATAACTCGCGACCCGAACGTTCCAAAGGACGCGGGACAACCACCAGACCACAAACCCACTTTTGCATTATTCCTTCGTTTCTCTTTTTATTTGTTTGCCAGTTTGTTTTATTCCTTTTTATTGTTTTTTCTACATGTTTTCCTTTTTCTTTTATTTTTTCCTCAAATGCGCGGTTTTCCAGTTCGTGAACTTTTCTTCCAAACCGATGCACTTTTTTTTTGAAATACTATGAACTTTTTTCAAATCCGATGAACTTTTTTCAAATTGAATGAACTTTTTTCAAAATCGGTGAACTTTTCATAAAAATCGGTGAACTTTTTCTAATCCGATGAACTTTCTTTTTCAAAATCTATGAACTCTTTTCAGAATTGGTGAAAATTTTCAAATTCGATGCACTTTTCTTCAAAATCGGTGAACTTTTTCAAATTCGATGATATTTTTAAATAAATTGACTAAGTTTTTTTCAAAACCGATGATCTTTTTTGAGATTCATGTTTTTTTTTAAATTTAATGAACTGTTTTCCGTTTAAGAAAACATACATTTTCCAAATTGTTTTCTAAGTGGTATAGTAAATGGTTGAGTAATAAATAGTGTGGCTCCGTTAGTTCTAATATTATTCGTGTTGCTTTTGTTCACTAGTGTTGTGGTTGTCTAGTGGTTAAGCTAAGCAGTGAGAGGGTGGTGTGGCGTGAGATTGATTTCCCATGGTGCATATTTTTGGCGTGGTTTTTTCGCGACCGTATCTCTTCCTGGGCCGTGCAGCCGTGCTTAAAAAGCCCACAGAGGGTGCGCTGTAGGCGCCATTTGTAGGTTCGGGCGCCTACAACGCCGAATAGGACCTCCCTGTTATATCTCACTTATACCGAGAATAGCATGCGTCTCGCCTGAAGATAGGACAGGCTCATTAGCTCAGTTCATCCGCTCGCTTGGTCGATTTATTGATTTGCTCTGTTTTTCTCGTTTTATTTTTTTCATTTCATTTTCTTTTGTTTCGACATTGGCTTTTTTTTTGTTCTTCGTCGGTTTTCTTCATTTCAGGATTTTCACTGGTTTTTATTTCAATAATTTCTTTCTTTATTTCTTTTTGGGCTCTCATTACTTTTTTCTTTTATTTCTTTTGGTATCAACTTTTTGACATACACCTTCAACATATTTTTTGTAAATTAGGAACATTTTTATATACGTGTTCACATTTTCCAAATACATGATTAAAACTTTTTCAAAAAAATCTGTAAATGTTGTACATTTTTAGTATACATCAGGAACATTTTATGTGTAAGCATTTAACATTTTCCGAATACATGATTAACATTTTTAAACTAATATTTTTTATGTGTACTTTTCTATAAACATTGAATTTTTTTGTATACATCAGGAATATTTTGTATGTACACGTTTAACATTTCCAAATACATGATTAACATTTAATGCAAGAATATACATGATTAAAAAATTAAAACATATTTTTATGTCCTATTTTTATACACTTTGTATATGTTTTTCATACATCAGAAATATTCAGAAACATTTTTTTGATATACATGTTTAACATTTTGAAACCTTATATTTTTATGTCTATATTTTTCTTACTCATTGTACAACAAGTTTTTCATCAGGAACATTTTTACATACATGTTTTACATTGTTAAAATATATGATTAATATTTTTTCATATATATGTTTTGATGTTTATTTTTTCATACACCTTATATAATTTTCATATAAAGTAGAAACATTTTTGACACACATTTCACATTTTTTAATGCGTGACTAAATTTTTTCAACTTTTGTCTATAAAGTGATTTTTATAATAAATATATACAAAAGTGAAAGGAATATGAATCACCGTGACTGAAGCATTTACACATGTTAGACTGTCCCGCGCTGTCCGATGTGAGTTGCATTATTCAGAAGCTTAGACTGATTGATTATGTCTAAACATGTAACTGGTTCAGATTGCCTGGTCATCAAGCATGCATAAAATATGTGCCTGCACGATCGAGCGGCTCTCACACGTGTCTGGCGCCGCCCAGCAGGCATTCTTCTCCGTGCAGGCCAATAGCAACTGTTCTTGTTTGGATGTGCCAATTGAGCTTCAGAACTGGAGCAAACATGTATTGCTGCATGCAAAATTCAGAAAAGTGAATTAGTTATCTAAAAAGTTGGGAGAGAGAGCAACAGGACAACATTTGTTGGCTGCCTGGGCTTGAACTCACGTGAGAAATGAATCTTGGCTAGTCCTACACCCAAAGTTCATTTATCCAATGACTGAAAATGACAATGTAAACTCCTTTAAAAGCTCTCAGTTTCCTCTGAAGAAAAGAGCGTATTACATTCTTTTCTTGAATGCCATTGTTGAGGTTGATGTGGAGTTGTAAGCTGAGTTGTTCCTTGTGTGATTCATACTGAACATTGCTTATACAGCAGAATCAAGACGTGAGCTCGAGTAATCTTGTACATGAATTTCTCCTGGGTGAAAAAAAAATCTTGTATATGAATTTCTATGTATTATGGTGCTCCTGGTACGCTCTGTCCAATACACAACATGTCAAAGAAAATAAGAGAAAGATAGTTCGACACCTCGCTCCCGACCCAAGCCGCCGAAGCCACTGACGGCAACATCTCTGAATTTTGCTTGTTCTTGTGTGATGTATGTCTGTAGTACTTGCACACTGAGATTCTGGATGTGGATTGTAAGCTTGTACAATGCAACAGCTGTATGTTGCTTGTACGTGTAGCTTCAGAGTTGTGAGTGGAAATGTCAGAAGTAAACATCTAATTCTTACTACTTGTTCATATTGACAATTGATGTGTTCCTTACATTCTACGTGATGTAATACGCACGATGTAGATTGGATGATCCAAAACGCTAAGGATACAGGGATGCACGTGGGATGCTGGGTGCACAAGATACGACACCGGCCAGCCTCCAGTCATAAATAGATACTTCTAAAGAAGGGATACTTCTCAAGAATGGATACTTCTTCTACCTTAGATAGACGACTTGTTATTACCGTCCACGTCATGGATCCGGCTGTTCTGTAGATGTAGCCGTTGATAATTCCAGCCAAGAAATTAAAGTCCACCACAGTGTAAACCTATTCCTAATGCATGTGTGGTTTACAAGATTTGTGCTCATCTGTATGCAGAAAGAAACACGGATGAGAATGAATTTAGAAGAAAATGCATGAATTCGTAGAGGCAAGGACAGAAACCCGAGCCTTTTGGGACTTTTAAAAGGAGGTGCTAGGCGGTAATTTCCTCACCAGACATTGCCAGCCCTCCTGTCCTATTGCTGGTTCTCGTGGAAGCTTTCTGCTCAGGTTGCCAATCTGTTTTGTCTCTAATGGTTGGTTTGGGTGGGAGATAGACAGATAGTAGTACTGACAATTTCGGTTGGAGTTGTAGAGGAAGATGGCTGCGCAGGGGAGCAACGGGAAGGAGAAGCTGCAGTGCATCGACTCATCGTCTGACTATTCAGCACGGCTCTACAAGAGGCCCCGGCGGGCGGCTCCAGAGACCACCCGGAGCAGCAGGTATAATCCTCTATTGGATTCTCGCTTGCAGGATTCTGTTGGTAGAAAAGCTGTATGGGTTTTATCTTCTGAGACGCAATTCTGTGTTAATGCATTTAGGCAAATCTTTTTGTCTCGAAGAACTACGAATCTTACAGATTTCTGCTAGATTTTATCATTCAAATCTGTGGACTGAAAAGAAGGCTTACCGTGAATTTTCATCCAATCCCTGAACTAGTTAACATTACTAGGGAAAACAATTCACAAAGCTAATAAACAAAAATCGCACGTGCTCCAACTCTGGCATGGTAGTCTTTTTTAGGTTGCACCAGAGAGAACCTGATCTGATCTGTACGACTATCTGACACTCCTAAATTTTACAGAGTGCACATGGTTTCTTCAAAATTAGGGATCGCAAAGGATGGGAGCATGGTACCATGATTGATGAAAACAGACATTGGAAGTGGAAGTACTGCCCCATGGTTGGGCGCAGCGGTGGTGTCACCAGCCTCAAGCATCATGTTGCCGGTGGCAGTAGCAGGGTAAGGCCGTGCCTATCTGCTCCCAAGAGTAAAATGCATTTGCGGTCACCGAACTTGAGCCGAAAACTCACTTTGGTCACTGTATTTAAAAATACAATCAATACGGTCATTATATACGACTTTCGATGATTATATGGTCACTGACTCTCTGTATAGATCCGTATTTCACTTCGTTGACCGGTCAAAATAGTCGTCAACACTGTCACATCATGCGGGTCCTGCCCGTCAGTGGATGAAATAATGTAATGAAGAAATAATAAAATAATTTACACTAAAAGAGTATTGTTATATACACACGGCCAGACCCGAGAGGACTATGTGCAACTATGCGTTGTGCGCGTGCGTTAGTGTGTACCAGTGCATGCGTGCTTTTTTGATTAAAAAAATGTATGATGTTCCTGCGTTTTTTTATCAAAAAATAGTCTGTTGTGCGTGAGGAAGAAATAAGTTAACACATTTATCAAAAAAATGAATGATGTGCGTGCATTTTTTGCCCCAGTTTGGAGGAGAAGCAGGGTCTTTACAAAAAAATGTCTCTTCCTATGCAGGTCCCACCTGACAGTGAGGAAGAAGTAAAGAAAATAAAAGGCATGCGGTATGGTAATCGAACAAAGGATCACACACGCTGTAGGCCACAACACCCTAGTTAAAAAAAATCACAACTTTCTGTTAAAATATCACTACTCTTATTAAATAAACACGCACGTACACAATGTATACTTGCACTCACGCACGCACACAACACACTGGTCATGTACACGCACAACACACATCTTTTTTGATAAAAAGAAACGCACGCACATCACACGTCTTTGATAAAAAAAAAATGCATGCAGTTGTACGCACAAACACGTACGCGGACTGGGATCTGTCCGTGTCAATAAGAAATAAGTTAACGCTCTAAACATTTAGCATGACTGGTTATGTGCTCAAATGGCTACCTGCCGCGGTTTGCAGCGTGAGATTCTCGGTTCAATCTTTTGTCACTGGATATTTTAAATATTTCTTTATTACTCCACTGGCAGGCGGGACCCGCATAAGGATGAGAAACAGCATGCTGCGAGCCTGTGACAGTGGTGAACTACTTTGACCAGTCAACAGAGTGAAATACGAAGCTATACAGGAAACCAGTGACCGTATAATTATCAGAAGTCGTATATAATGACCATATTGATCGTATTTTTAAATACGCTGACCAAAGTGAGCTTTCGGCTCTAGTTCGGTGACCACGGATGCATTTTACTCTGCTCCCAAAGATGTCTCCAATTAGATGAAACGTTTTTTTGTTGGGCAGTAGGAGGCGGGAACAGCAAAAGTGGACGGCACAAAACTACTGTTTCTCAAAAAAAAAAAACTACTGTTGTGCAGCCGGCTATGCAAATAGAGCCTCTGAGCCCAAGAACTCTATACCCTTGACCACACATTCGACAGAAGGTTCCATGACGGAGACAGATTCTGAGGAAAACAGTGCATTCCCCTCCTCAGCATCATTCATGACACGTCTTGTGGACATGATGCTTTCTGCTGCAGAGGTGCTGAGGGCGGAGGAGGCGACGATGACCTCTGCAAACAAGCCATGACAAAGCAGGAAGATTGGTGGAGGTCTAGTAGTAAAAAGAAAATTGTTACCTTAACCTCTGGGAGGTCAAATTTTATTTAAAGTACTTGTCGATGTAACTTGAGGATGCCCCATACAGTATTTTCCTCTTGGGAGGATGCTGTCAGTCTTAAGAAAAGTTGCATATTACCATTTAGAACGCCTCATGTTTCTAATTATCGCCCTTGGATGTGCTATTTTGCTACACTACACGTCATCGTTGAATGCTAAAAGTTGTTCCACGTCGCAGGCAACATTTCTCTCATAGTCACTCCTCTCCCTGTCTCAATCTACTGGTGCATATCTAATAATGTGAATTTACACAACACTATAAGAATAAATCTGTTAAGTGCATACCTCGGTGACATTGATATGTAAACAATATATGCATTTTTACTTAAACGAAAACAGAAGCTAATAACCTATCTAGCCTCAAATCTAGAAGACTGACAAGCCATAGTTGGAGGCAGAGCGAGTGAAAATTTCAAGATGAAACTTTTGGTTGTTCTCTGTTCATGGCATGATTTGTTTTACTCAAGGTAAATTTTAGCAAAAATCTTGAAATGTCTATAGTTCTTTCAGAAAGTAAGAAGATTTAGCCAAAACAATTAGTTACCTGAAACAACATAGTCCTACTGGAAGTGTTTTGGCTTCTTGAAGTGGTGTGTACATTCACATTATCAGATATGCACCAGTAGATTGAGACAGGGTGAGGAGAGATTATGAGAGAAATGATGCCTGACACGTGCAACTTTTAGCATTCAATGGCGACGTCTCGGCATCATAGTAGTATAGCAAAATAGCACATCCAAGGGCGATAATTAGAAAAATGAGGCATTCTAAATGGTAACATGCAACTTTTCTCAAGACTATGACAACATCCTCGCAAGAGGACAATACTGTATGAAGCATCCTCAAGTTACATTGACAAGTACTTCAAATAAATTTGACCTCGCAGAGGTTAAGGTAACAATATTATTATTTTTACTAAACCTCCCCCAGTTTTCCTACTTCATCACAATTTGTTTGCAGAGATCATCGCCGGCTCTTCCGCACTTAGCACCTCTGCAGCAAAAAGCATCATGTCCACAAGAGGTGACATGAATGATGCCTAGGAGGGGAATGCACTGTTTTCCTCATTATCTATCTCCATATTGTGATAAGAAGATTGTTTTCATTAACAAACTATGAAAAACATCAGCTAGTTATTATTACCTATTCTAATCCTTCGCAAGCTGAATGTTTCGTTGTAACCTGGGACTATATTGCTTTCCGGTTAACTCATGTTCTTCGATGACCTTCTCGATACTATGCTATTCTGCAGCCAGTTGCCATGATTTGCAATTAGTTTTTGTGCAACTGGTGCACCCTACATTAGCAATCTACTCTTTCCATCCGGAAATACTTGTTAAAGAAATGGATGTATCTAGATGTATTTTAGTTTTAGATACATCCATTTTTATCCATTGTTGCGACAAGTAATTCCGGACGGAGGGAGTATATGATAAAAGTTTCGGAAAATGAATGAGCAATATAATGTTCGTCTATAATGTCAAAAGATTTCAATCAAATTCTACTCACAACGTGAGAAACGGAAAAAGGTAAATCACGCTACAGATGGTAGTTTAGTCAAATTGGGCTATGAACTGGACCATTAACACTACCCCAACCAAATTTGTTACGTATGTTTCTCAAGCCTAGTGTTGAACTTATAAAACCTTATGACATATTAAATTTGTACAATGTCTATGTACTCAATTATTTTCAGTTTTTTTCTAGAACTTATAGTATTGTACTATTTGACGTTCTGCGTTTTTACAAGAGCTCTTGGTGCTCTCTGCCATGAATAGCTCTAGGGCAGTATCCTATGATCCTATCCCCTAGAGTTTTTGTGCAACCTAGAGCCATGAATAGCTCTAGGGCAATATCTTATGATCCTACACGTCGCCTCATAGGGCACGTCTCCCCGTCGGCATGGCCTTCTGGCAATGCGGCGGTGGATGCCGAGGGGGCGTCCTCGGCCGGCGGAACTAGTGGTGGCCTTCTTGTCATAGTGATGAGAGGTGGCTGTCGTTGTATAGGCGGCGACAGCGGCTGGTGTGGCAGTGGGTCCTCCCTGTAGCGCCCGAAATTGGGGTGGCGGCCCCTCTTTTTCGACATGCGGACTCCGTGGTTGTGTGGGCTCGGAGTCTGGATCTCAAGGCCGTGACGACCTTTCTGAGGCTGGCGACAGTATAGGACGTCCCCTCCATCAACAGATTGGGTTTGATGCGGGTCGGCAGGTGACACAAGCGTCTCTTCCAGGGACATCAGCAATGCATTCGCCTGCAGGTGAAGTCGCTGCCACATACATCACTGGCTGAAGCTATGCATGACGTCTCACCGAAGGCGCCAAGTCATGCCTGCTAGAGGCAGGTGATGCATGGTGGCTCTGGTGGAGGTGTCATGTTTAGCCTGTTGCTGCTGGATCAAAGGTGGTGCAGCACTGGCAGGAGGCAGGCAGTATGGGACGTCTTTGTTTTCCGGTGTCGTCTCCAGAGGTACTCGGTTACGGAGGAGTCGATAGCCAGATAAGAGATGCTAGTACAGACGGCTTAAACGATGAGTATATGCACTCCGGTGGAAACACAAGATCTTTGATCAGGCTATGTGATTAACTTCACAAGACTCTAGTAGGATGCAAACGAGGCATAATCTACCTTAACCGTCCCCCCACAACTAACATCATACCTAGAGGAAATCATTTGAAAAATTGCATTACGCTTCCGTTAACTAAATGTGAGTAATCACTAGACTAAGGAGAGTGATTGATAGTTACCCAATGTCGATCAATCAGACACATTAACTAAATGTTTCAGAAAGGTGTTCATGTGAAAAAGGCTAATACAAGACTTGCCTGATCTTGAAATTCCAGTTCTGTATAATGGATGAAGGTGCTCTAACCCGCTCCCATAAATTTTATTTGCAAATGTCATAAATCCCACCATTATAGTTAATCAAACCAATGATCTGTATTGTCTCCTTTATATTTCAAAGCATGATTTTGCAAATTCTGTTGGGATATAATAAGTAGCTAGGTAACTCATCTTTCATGACTTACCTCAGGGTTGCTTTAGGCCATCTAGTCAGGCATCACGATCTATCTTCGCTGTTAGATATACGGAATGATAAGCACCAAGAGTGTTTCGATATGTAGATATGGTGGCATGTAATTGCCTCGTCATTAAGACCATGGGTAAAATTATTTAAATGCATGCTTTTGCAAATGCTTTAGGAATTTATTTATTATGTACCTCATTTTCATCCTTGATCTTGCGGTTAGTCGATCCAGTAGGGCACTATGAACCATTTTCCTCATTAGAATTATTTCACGAGGATTTACTTAGGCCCTTCGGAGCTCTGGTTAGCAATGATTGTGGGATGGTTGAAAGTGGGTACCAATGAGAGACGAGGGTGCTATCGTATATATATCGGGTAGCCTACAACGAATCACCTCAATGTTAGAACTATGTGGAGATATATTTTTAATGCATAATTTCGCTGATCTTTATAGGATTTTCTAAGAAGGTACCTTATGAATTGTCTTCCTCTCATGATTTTGGGGCGATCCCGTTGAGCACCATGATCCATCTCTATCGTGAGATCTACACCATGGGAATTCGTCAAGTCCACATTAGATCTGGAGAGTAGCGACGACGGGAGGTGGTTGGTGACAGCATGGTGAGGTTGTTGCAATTTATTTGGATCCAGTTGCTTGTGTCATGGCTTTTGGCTCTCGAAGAAAAGAACTAGAATGAACATATATGTGCTTTTTTCTAGCAACAAATTGACGACGAGTCATAGGGGGTAGTCGAGTGGTGAGGCTGCCGGCCGACCATATGCATGGTGCCTAATGGTGGCAAAGTAGGGTGTCAACAAACATGAAGAAGCCATAGAGAGGATGTGTGTACAACACACAAAGTCCTAGAAGCAATGAGGATATGTGGAGAGGGACGGCGGTGGAGGGCAGGGGAGGGGAGTGGGAGGCACGGGTGGGGATTTAGGGTTGGATAAGCTTAAATACTAGAACAGTTGGATATTTTTGGAAAAATTTATGCTTGTTTTGCTAGATAGTCCCTTCAGTAACCTAAATTTATAGAAATGTCCTTTTCAGCATACATGATAGACTCACTAACTTTTTAATGATAAGATCGATCTTTTAGAAAGATTTGAATATTTGACGACCCTATAGAGTCATGGAGAAGAATATGAGATGCGAATGGACGGTAAGAGATATCTCGCGAAAGTAAAAATCCTCGTGCCACCCTAAATTAAAACCTTACAAATTTTACTCCATGATTTAATCTATGAAGGTCACTTAGTATTATCTCAAGTCAAAATGTTATAAGTTTGACCAATTTTATAAAACACCCAATAAATATATTACGAAAACATATTCTTCATAGATCTAGTGATATTTTATTGGTAGTGTAGATGTTAAAAATATGTTTCTACAAACTTGGTCAAACTTTTTAAAAAATGACTTTATATGGATAAAGGAGAGAGTACCAAGACTGAAAAATCATAGGATAGAGGGAAGACGTTTTCTCACATCGCATTGCCAAGATTATCAGAAAATGGGCGTTGGCATGCCCAAGTCAAATCAAATAGCGCTAGGACAGTTGGCCCTCAGAACTTTTAGGATATTACGACTTCTTAGTAGACTTTTTTTTTGTGGTGACGATTCAATATAGATAGTTGATTTGCATTTTTGGATTATTCTCACTACCCTTACCTCCTCCGCAAATAAATGTTTATTACTAACGATACCAAGGTTAATTAATAGGTTCCTTCTATAAGAAGATCAAATCATACCATATTATGATCATTACAGCCGTTGCTACTATAGGAAAGAATAAAGTAATAATGACGTGAAATCATGTTAAAACTAGGCTTTTACAATCGGTAGCACCATTGTCTATGATCCTTCCCTAGTCTCCACAATTTGTATTGTCACAACAACATTTAGTCATAAATATGTTGAAATTGAAAATATTTAGAAAAATATTCAGGCCAATCTAGCTTTTTTTGGGCACTAGAAAATTACTCATGTCAAACTAAAATAGACTCTATATATTGGTTAAAATTATAATGTATTTTAAATTAGGATATAATTTGGAATTCATTTTTGGTAGGCACACTAACAAAATAGAACGCCTAAATATATAAGATAATTAAAGCTTGCTAAGGAGGAGCTCTTCGCGTGAGTCCGCGGTTGTGGCTGGAGGCTCTCCACTCACTGACACGTGTTTGTAATGAACGGTACCATGGAATGAAAAGTAACCATAGATTGAGCAGTATACTTTCTCTATGAACGGTAATTGTGGGTAAACAAAAATTATGGTCGAACAATATTGTTTCGTGAATAGTATTTTCGCGCCCCCCCTTTCTTCAAGATAAAATTACAAAAAAACCAGGGGGAAATATTACATCAAAGATGAGAAAACCTGCTAGATTTTGAAATTTTTTGCGCCGAGACAACTTTCGTGAAGGTAAAAAAAATCACCTTCTTTTTTTGGTTGCATGTAAAAAGAAATTATGGTGGAACAATACTGTTTCATGAACACTATGTCGCGTCCCCCTTTTTCTTCAAGATAAAATTACCAAAAAATCTGGAAAAAATGTTACATCAAAGTTGAGAAACCCTTCTAGATTTGTGCAAATTTTTGCGCCGAGACATCATTCGAGAAGGTAAAAAAAATTAGCTTCTTCTTTTTTGGCTGCGGTGTAAAGTATTCATAAATTTAGAGTTTGCAGTATAAATTTAGATTGACCATTCATAGTAAAATTGTACTTACACCTAAATTGGTCAATACAGTGATTATATGGACATTATTGTCTACAATTCAATGTTCTTTCAATTTATATTATAGGGTAATTGTCAAAGTACCTCAATTTGTGTTTTGCCTTTTTGTAGTCAGTTATTTTTCATATAAACTGCAATATACAATTACATGAAGTATTTTAGAGACTACATCCAATTTTCGGTGGCATCGCCTTATGTTGCACGTGTTGCTTTGTCTAGAAAAAAACATCAATTATGCTTCCACCTTCTCTCCCAATCTCCTCCCACCTCTCTCCACTAGAATAGTCTGGCCCCAATTGTTTCACTGCCACAGGTTGGATCTCAATCCACTATCCATGGTCTCCACAGAGAATGCCCGTGCCTCGTCCCACCAAGACCTTGCCTTCGTCTCCACGCCTCTGCAGCCAAAAGAACACGAAAAGGACGAGGATGAGGCAACATCGCAACGAGATGATCTCTACCGTCACCAAAACCCTGGTGGTGCCCCTCTCGATCGATCTTCTTCTAGCGGCACTCCTTCTCGATTCTCTCCCGACAAATGAGGACGTGTAACACTGTCAAGTTCCCCAGCGAGGGTGTCAACCCTTTGCATCGGCAGTGGCTTCTCCTACTACAGTTCCTCGAGCTCTCTTCATCCTCTCATCTTCACCCAGTACACTTCCTCAAGCAGAAGCTTCTCTATTTCCCTCTCTAGTTGTTAATCTGTCCCTTCTCATGGCTACTCCTATCCCCCTCCAATTGCTGCTCCCACCCCTCCCATGGCTTCTCTCCACCCTTCATGAAAACTTAGAAATTGAGCAAGCTCTCAGATCACAATTTTTTTCTTGCCTGCACACAATCTGGTTCTTTTTCCCTATCTCAGATCTTTTTACAGTCGTAGACAAAGATGTGGTAGCAGATCAGATCAAGGCTAAGATAATGCACATCCGAAGATCTTTCCTTTGTCTTGCTTTCCTTGAAGTGATATTATTGTCCTGATGCTGCTTTTAGGCATCTCTATTATGTTGAAATTTTATACATATTCCTTTTGTTGCTACAAATGAGTTATTTTGGCTTTAATTATTTTCTTGCAATGAATGGCAAGTTCATATGAAATCCCATGGCATATTTGAAAGCATAGGCTACAATAAATATTCACGTATAATATACAATTTGAGCATGAGGTGATGTTTGCAACACAAACTATACATGTTGGTCATGCATAATAAATTTGAAATTGATCATATGCAAATTTACATGTCTCTTTACAATCAATTTGATGTATAAATCCATATCTTCCTGTGTAAATTCAGGGGTTGCAGTATGAATTTAGATTTACCATTATGGATACAGAAATTGTACTCGTGATTTATCTATACAGATAACGACATCGATATGTACGCTAACAATGTGGACATGGTCTTCAATGAAGACAAGCTCGACACATCAAGCTATATCTAATGGAGTGAGCATACATTGTGTATCTATATTCACAGTTGGGTTCTGCAACACTAAGAAGCTCAAGCGCGCTAATTAACTGGGAATGGGCCGAGAATCCCGACCGCCCTCCTTAGGGTCGAGATAGGCCAGCCGTTGAAAGCAAGAATATTCTCGAAGCCTCTTAGCATCGAGGCGGAGTAGACCCAACTGGACCCTTCAAGAAATACGATCTAAGGAAGAAAAGACCTTTAAGGCCAGAAGCTCCACCCCGGTCGACCTATAAATCTAGGGAGCGCCCACCTGCTGGACATGCGGGATACCTAGCTTGGTTAGCCAAGAATGGTGATGTGCGCAATTACACGGCATAACCGAAATGTGACCATGTCTGACATGCGTCACACTACTGCCAGGTCCGGGGAGTTGCCCACCCCATGTGCTTCACATGATAGGTCATGCAGCACAAATTCCTGGAAGGGTTTAAACCCAGAAATATTAAGCAATACAATGGTACAACAGACCCTGCCATATGGATTGAGGATTTTGTTCCTCGGATTCTCAATTTCGTGCTAAAAAATCCATGGAGGACTGTGGAGCACAAACCCGTCAGAGGCGACACTTCAAATACCGATAAATGTGTCAAGGCCCTCGGTATACGAGCATCTAGCTCGAAATTCACAACTTGGACAGGATATTAAATCACTGGCTTCGATTTGGTTTGTTCCCTAATGGCACCAATGCTCGTATAATCATAGGTTGTTGGAAGCTTGACTACATCATACCTCAGCAACTAGACTACGAACATCAACAACTCGACCGGGGTCTAAAATTTAGCTTAGACGAATATAGCCACCCCTTGTAGAGGGATACTTTTATGCACCTGATCACCACTGATTAGCATTGAAGAAAAGGTGAAATCGGTGGAAGCGACACCCCTCATTTTGGATGAGGAGGCACTGCTTGGATAGTCAACGGAAGAAAATAAAGTAAAGCCTGCAATCCTTGGTTTGGTAGGGATATATGGAAGAATGTGCAATGACGAAACGATGTTGGACATGAAGCCGGAAGCTCGGAACTTGGCGCACTTGCTTTTCGGACAGACTTTGTAACATTCTTCGAATCATGTATCTTTAGTTCTAGCTCGGATATTAGGCTCGACCTTATAAACTATTGAATAAAAGAGACACCCAAAATATTAGGCCACATGTACACTCATGGTGCATCATCGTTCTCTTTCCAATATACGATTGCTATAACTTTTGTGGTACCTCGCCGGATGCCTTTGAGCTTTGGCACCACAAACCAGGGGCTACATTAAGAGTCGAACCCACCAAACACCGAGGTACTCCATGGGGTCCTCGATAACGTCCTCGAACCTCTCGCCAATATGCATTGATTTCGACTTGTGTCTTTGGTCAATAGCTGGGTTGACGGCTCCTATGTTTACCCCTTACATTCCCGCTTAGTTTGGCTAAGGGTGTACTGGGAGCACTGATATGTCCATTGTGCATCATGTTTTCCTACTGATATTTAGCCTGTATTTGATCAATATAACACTTTGTGATGCAATTCTAGTGCCTTCTCTCTCTCTCTCTCTCTTAATTTGCAAGATTTACATGAAGAGGGAGATTGTCGGCACTGGAATTCTGGACCTGAAAATGCTATACCAGAGATACCTATTCTGCACAACTCTGAATGAGCTGAAATTTCACGGAAAATTTTTATGGAATAAAAAAAATATTGGAGCAAAGAAATACCAGAGGGGACCCGCCAGCCTCCTATAAGGCACTAGGGCGCGACCACCCCCTGGGCGCTCCCTAGTACCTTGTGGGGCCCCTGGCAGGCCTCCGTGGCCCATCTTCTCCTATATGATGCCATTTTCCCTAAAAAAAATCAAGAGAAGACTTTCGGGACGAAGCGCCGACATCTCGAGGCAGAACCTGGGCAGGAGCACTTTTGCTCTCTGGCGGAGCGATTCCGCCTGGGAAACTTCCCTCCGGAGGGGGAAATCGAAGCCATCGACATCACCAAAGACCCACTCATCATGGGAGGATCAATCTTCATCAACATATTCACCAGCACCATCTCATCTCAAACCCTAGTTTATCTCTTGTATTCAATCTTTGTCTCAAAACCTTAGAATGGTACCTCTGGGCTGCTAGTAGTGTTGATTACATCTCATAGTTGATGCTAGTTGGTTTATTTGGTGAAAGATTACATGTTCAAATCCTTGATGATATTCAATACCCCTCTGATCTTGAACATGAATATTATTTGTGAGTAGTTAGTTTTGTTCTTGAGGACATGGGAGAAGTCTTGTCATTAGTAATCATGTGAATTTGGTATTCATTCGATATTTTGATGATATGTATGTTGTTGCTTCCTTTGTAGTGTCATGTAAACATCGACTACATGACACTTCACCATCCTTGGGCCTAAGGGAAGGCATTGTGGAGTAATAAGTAGATGATGGGTTGCTAGTGTGACAAAAGCTTAAACCCTAGTTTATGCGTTATTCCATAATGGGCTGATTTGGATCCATATGTTTCATGTTATGGTTAAATTTATCTTAATTCTTCTCTCGTAGTTGCGGATGCTTGCGAGAGGGGGTAATCATAAGTGGGAGTCTTGTTCAAGTAAGAACATCACCAAGCACCAGTCCACCCACATATCAAAGTAGCAAACACGAATCAAATACATGATGAAAGTGACAAGATGAAATTCCCGCGTGTCCTCGAGAACGCTTTTCTTACTATAAGACACCGTTCCGGCCTATCCTTTGCTATAAAAAGAATTGGGCTACCTTGCTTCACCTTTTTTACAGTTGCTACTTGTTGCTCGTTACAAATTACCTTGCTATCAAACTATTTGTTACCGATAATTTCAGTGCTTGTAGAGAATACCTTGCTGAAAACCGCTTTTTATTTCCTTTTGCTCCTCGTTGGGTTCGACACTCTTACTTATCGAAAGGACTAAGATTGATCCCATATACTTGTGGGTCATCAATACTCTTTTCTAGTGCCATTGCCAGTGAGTGAAGCACCTTTGGTGAGTGGAATTCAGTAAGGAAACATTTATATTACGTGCTGAAATTTACAGTCACTCGTCACTATGGAAAGTATTCCTCTGAGGGGCTTGTTCAGGGTATTTTCACCTCGACCGGAAGCACAAAGAGTTGACCCTCAACCTACCGCACCTACTGAAAATATTTATTATGAGATTCCTTTGGGTATGATAGAAAAACTGCTAGCTAATCCTTATGTAGGAGATGGAACAATACATCCTGATATGCACTTAGTCTATATGGATCGTTTAAGCTTGCAGGTTTATCCGAGGATGGAGTTAAGAATAAGGTTTTACCTTTATCTTTGGAGGGAATGACATTGACATGGTACATGCTATGTGATGATATTGGAACGTGGGATTGGAACCGATTGAAATTGGAATTTCATCAAAGTTTTATCCTATGCATCTGGTTTATCATGATCGGAATTATATATGTAATTTTTGGCCTTGTGAAGGAGAAATTATCACTCAAGCTTAGGGGAGGCTTAAGTACATTATGTACACATGCCCCAATCATGAGATCTCAGGAGAAATTATTCTACAAAATTTTTATGCTCAACTTTCTCATAGTGATCAATCCATGCTCATTTCTTCTTCTACTAGTTCCTATATGAAGAAAACTATTTAATTCAAATGGGCTCATCTTGAAATAATTAAACGCAATTCTGAAGATTGGGAACTCAACAAAGGTGAAGAGTGAGATATAAAACTTAAGTTTGTGTTAAATCTTTTATAGAAACCGATGCTTTTCATAAGTTTAGTACTAAATATGGACTTGACTCTGAGATAGTAGCCTCTTTTTGTGAACTATTTGCTACTCATGTTGATCTCCCTAAGGAGAAGTGGTTTAAATATCATCCCCCTATTTTAGAAAACTAGGAAACATGTCCATGCATTGCAACGGGAGAAAACAAAATAGCTAGCTCCATATACACACTACAAAAAAAAAAGACACATCCGTGACATTTTGGGCCGAACGAATTTTTTTTCTGTCATACATATGACACTTCTATGACGATAATTGTGACAAAACCCGATATCATCATAGATGTGGTGGGATCCTACTTCTATGACAAAAAATCATGACAGAAAATGGGCTTTTTGTCCTGGGCGGGCCGGAGACGCAGCTGCATGACATTCTTTGGGCCGTCCATGACGGAAAAAACCATGGTAGAAGCGAGGGGGAGGAAAATTTCGGGGAGTTGCGGTTACGATGGGAGAGCGATCGCGTTTCTCTCGTCTGATGCGCGCATGTGTCTAGGCGTTGGCTCTAATCAACCCGGCGAGGCATTGGGCTCTAATCGAACCCGGCGATTACCTGCGCAACTACGCGTTCTTGAACCCGAGCGATCGATCGATGGTGTTGGCGAACTCGATGGGCGATTCGCCGCTCTGCGCTAATCAAGCGGTCGATTGGATGAGCGATGAGTGTTGGGGGGTTGGATGAGCGATGGCGATGGCGTTGCCTTTGGATGAACAGAACCCGTGGTGTGGAGGGCTGGATGAGCGATGACAATGGAGGGTGGCCGTGGAGGGTGGTTGAGCAGGACCCGTGGTGTGGAGGGCTGGATGAGCAGTGAGCGGTGGAGGGCTGCCCGTGGAGGGTGGTTGAATAGTAGGCTGATGGAGTAGCGCCGCGGTGGAGGCTGGATGAGCAGGAGCTCGTGGAGGGTGGAGGAGGTCGGCGGTAGCCCGTGGAGGTGGAGGAGGTCGGCGGTGGAGATGAACAGTATCCGTGGAGTCCCGTTTTGCCGTCGCCACACCCTCCCGATGAACAGGACCCTGTTTGACCGTGGCGCTCAACACAAGTCCGTTTAAATCCGTTTTGCGGTACGCCACACCCCTCCCGATCAACAGGACCCCCGTTTCGACCGTAGCGCTCCAACACTAGTCCGTTTCGTCCGTTTTGCAGTACGCCACACCCCTCCCGATCAACAGGACCCCCGTTTCGACCGTAGGAGGCCCGTTTCGTCCGTTTTGCGGTACGCCACACCCCTCCCGATCAACAGGACCCCGTTTCGAACGTGGCCGGTCGAACACAAGGCCGTTTCCTCTGTTGTGCGGTACGCCATGCCTCGTTTCCATCGCCTGTTCCGTCCATGCCCTCCCGATGAACATGACCACGCATTCCGTTCTGACCCAGCCGGTGGCTCCCCATGAACACGACGATGACGCTGTTTCTCTGTTCCGACCCAGCCATGTACGTATGCGCGATATGCGTTAGTGACCCTGCCCGTATGTACATACGTGGCCGTATTTTCTTTCTTGCACCCTCGCCGCTGTACGTACGTGTACATGCTACGTGCACGCCTCTACTACGACACGTGCGTGCCTCTACATCGACCAGTATGTACGTACACGTTCGCGACCAGGATGACAACGCTACGTATGCTTCGACCAGGTGGGTCCCGACAGTCAGGTACTTCCTTGCTTGCGAAGATGTAGCTGGTGGGTCCCAGCAGTCAGGGGGGTGAATTGTTTTTTTGCCTGGGCGCACTGCCTTGCGTGTGAAGGTGTAGCTGCTGGTCCCAGGCGGTCGGCGGTGTTTTTTTGCCAGACGCACTTCCGCATGCAAGGTGTAGCTGCTGGGTCCCAGCGATCGGCGAATTTTTTTTGCGGACGCACTTCCTTGCGTGCGAAGGTGTAGCTGGTGGGTCCCAGCAGTCGGGGGGCGAATCGTTTTTTTTCGGACGCACTTCCTTGCGTGCAAAGATATAGCTGGTGGGTCCCAGCAGTCAGGTGAGCGAATCGTTTTTTTCCCGGACGCACTTCCTTGCGTGCGAAGATGTAGCTCGTGGGTCCCAGCAGTCAGGGGGCGAATCATTTTTTCACAAAATACGGTGGCCCGTCCGATGGGTCCCTGCTGTCAGGTGGAGGAATAATTATTTTGCGCGTAATAAGGAGGCACTTCCTTGTGGATGCCGTGGACCCAGCTGTCAGCCTCTCCACGTACAGTCCATGTCTGATGGAAGTCGTTCCTTGACCACGTTGACCACGCCGCGCCGAGAGCACCACGGTGGTGGACGATGGCGAGGCCTAGGAAAGGGACGACGCGGAGCCGGGGAAGACGCGGCAGTGGATGCACACGCGGAGAGGAGTACGGGGGTTCACTGGTTCGGCTGCGCTGCCGTCACCGCAGAAGGTGTGGGTGAGTGGAGGGATGGCCTGGCCAGTGGTGGGAGTAGTAGGGGGCGGTGAGGCCTCCGTGGCAGCACAGCCGGCCACGAGAGGCAGGAGCAGGTGGCACGACCGGTGCTGCTTTGGGTGGCTGGAGCAAGAAGACCAGAGGTTGAAGAAGCACGACGGCCGTTGGATGGACATCGTACGGTCACTGCAGCTAGAATCGTTTATCTTGACTAAGTTGACAAAGCCCTTGGTACATTAACTTAGTAGGCCCATAGGTCAGCTTCCGAAACGGTGCGCCCCAGATGTCAGGGGGATGAATCATTTTTTGGGCGGGTGAAGCTAGAATATCCGAGATTGAAGAAGAAGCACGGCATCCGTTGAATGGACATCCAACGGCCACTGCTGCTAGAACCGTGTGTTGACTATAAGTTGACAAAGCCTTGCATACCCGTCAACTCTGTTTTTTAGGGGATGCATCAACTTAGTAAGGCCAGAAGTGTGTGCAGAGAACTTATAGCCCATTTGAGATTTGTAAGAATGTGTAGTCCATTTTTGAATTCTAATGGAATTTACTACAGCCCATTTACAGTTTGTTAAAAGTACAGCCCATTTTAATTAACCGTTCAAAACAGAATTCAACAAATTTTCCCACATTTTGATGGGATCCGAATATTTTTATCCCAAAATTTTAGTCAGATTAAATACAATTTCAATATAAATTTATATTGCGTAAAAATCCAACGAAACATTCTGCTCACAACAATTAATGAAATTAAAATTTTCAATATTCCAAAAACAATATTTTATAAAGTAATCACTGTTTGGTGCATTTTTTTATAGTTACTACCTAGTTTTTATAATTACATCCCATTTATTATTTTTTAAAGCCCATTTCCTTGTTAAGCCTAATGCATCCCTCCTAGGAAAGATTTGTAGCCCAGCGGGGCGGAGAATAACAACTTGACCTTGCTCAGGTATTCCTAAAAAAGTATATTTGGGCTAGCCATTTTAGCTTGAAAAAAATTAATATCTGGGCTAGATATCGCTTTGGGCTAGGCAGGCCATAGCCCATGATTAATACTAGCGATGTTTTCGTTGTTGTTAGGAGGAGAAAAATTAATATCTGGGGTAATCATCGAAAAACTCTGCGGTGCTCACACCTCAAAAACACAAATCTTTGCTCGATTTGCTTAGTCCTAGGCGTCGGCCGCTTCTTGTGCAATTCTCTCGTTTACTGACTACTCCCTCCTTCCGATTTATAATGCTCAATTCAAAAATCTCACCAATCAAGGTAGATGGCGAGTGGTGGAAAACTTTTTCTAGTTTTGCAAAAGCACCTAATTAATGCTCTTGTTATCCTCAAAAAATTATGTTTATCAATGCATTAATTGCAATGCATGCATGCATAAAGTACATGCATTGGTCAATTTTTAATACTTGCATGCAATGATTTAATGCACCTTGGAATCTGAACATGTGATGGAAAACACCCAAATCGAGCCTTATAAAATGGAAAAACTAAAATTTTGAGATAAGCCCTATAAACCGAAAAGAAGGGAGTACATAGGTAGACAATGGTGTGGGACCGTGATGTCAGGAAACCACGAGGAAGCAAAATAAATTATAGTTATATATATATATATATATAATGAGGCACTTGCGTACGTGAGGCTATGGACCTGGTGGGTCCCCATTGTCATCCTATCCAAGTAAAGTGATCTCCTCGCCCGCGCGCGCTTTCCGCCCAAAACAATCAGCGCCGGCCGCCTCGCTTCCCGGTGCAGGCGATTGCTCCGCCTTCAAACGACACAAGTGCCGTCCGTTCGTCCATCTGCCGCACACATTAGTGATACGCGGTTGTCGAGGCGGCTACTCCGGTGTCACACGTCCGTCTCTCCGCCCGCCCACCGTTGCTATATAAACTGTTGCGCCGGCCATAGCCGCAGTCATCCGCATCCGTTGCCTTTCTCCTGTCCATACCACTACTGCCCACCATGGCTTCCTCGAGCTCCAGCGCTCTTCGGGACGGGCGGACGACAGACCACAAGGAGATAGCAGCCATTGCTGCCGACCGGCTGACCGGCAGGCAGCCGGAGGACGACGACGTCCCAATGGAGAACATGGTAGTCGATGATCCGTTGCCAACCCCCTCCTCCGCGCCATCCTCGCCGGTGCATTGCACCATGACCATCGGCGAGGCCCGTGCCCAATATATGGACAGGGTGAGGCAGATGCATGAGGAGCACTTCCAGGAGGCGCAGGCCGATGCCGCCTACAACCACCATCTCCTCCAGGAGCACCTGCAGGCGGAGGAGCAGATCGCGCGGAGCGGGCGGAGCAGGAGGGGCTGCTCGACTCGTACCGCTCCGCCCTCAAGGGCCGCCTCGAGCGCTGGCGGTACCGCAGGTGGCGGAGGCTGCGGCTGCCTACAAAGAGGATAGCAAAGAGGGCGATGAAGCGGGCGAGGCGCTGTTTGGCGAGACCGAGGACGAGGCAGAGGAAAATGCCGGCTCCGACGAGTCCCTGATCCGCTGGCGTCGACGACGCTGTGACGCCCGGATAATTAAGCTACAGTCAACCTCTGCTAATGATTCTACGCCACCTCGGTTACTGTTGATAAACTCGCGTTGATTCGAAACCGTTCCAAATTCAAATTCAAAATCAAGTCAAACGATAATGGTTTTCAAATATTAAAACTAAAATGTTCAGGTTGTGCCAAATAATGCATAGGTAATTATGGTGGAGAAACCACACGTTCATAAAAGGTTTGAAATCTCTAAAATGATTTAAGTGGTAACTAACACATTATTAAATGCCTTTGGTATTTTATAAAATACTAAACTATTTTATTTTGGGTTAAAACCTTTTGTGGCAGAGGGTTATTTTGAAATGTTATTTTAGGAACTATTATCATATTATACTAACTAAAAATAATGTGGAACTAAAAATAAAACAGAAAAGAATAGGAAAATTAAATAAAAATAAATAAAAACAAAAGAAGACCCCTGGCCAACTGGGCCAACAGACCCAGCTGGCCACCCACGTGGCCCAACTGGCCAGTCGGCCCAACCGCGGCCTACTTACACCCCTACCCCCAGAAACCCTAACCCTTGAACCCCCACTTCCCCCTCGTGTTGAGGAACGTAGTAATTTCAAAAAATTTCCTACGCACACGCAAGATCATGGTGATGGCATAGCAACGAGAGGGGAGAGTGTTCGTCCATGTACCCTCGTGAACCGTGGCGAAGCGTTATCACAGCGGTTGATGTAGTCGTGCGTCTTCACGATCCGACCAATCCAAGCACCGAACGTACGGATCCTCCGAGTTCAAGACACGTTCAGCTCGATGGCGATCTCGGGCCTCCGATCCAGCCGAGCTCGGAGATGAGTTCCGTCGGCCGACGGCGTGGTGGCGATGATGATGTTCTACGGTAGCGAGGCTTCGCCTAAACTCATGACGATATGACCGAGGTGGAATATGGTGGAAAGGGCACCGCACACGGCTATGGAACGATCCGTAGATTAACTTGTGTGTCCATGGGGTGCCCCCTGCCCCCGTATATAAAGGAGTGGAGGAGGGGGAGGGCCGGCCCTCTCTATGGCGTGCCCTAGGGGAGTCCTACTCCCATCGAGAGTAGGATTCCCCCTTTCCTAGTCCAACTAGGAGTCCTTCCATGTATTAGGAGTAGGAGACAAGGAAGGGAAGAGAGAAGGGAAGGAAGGAGGGTGCGGCCCTCCCCTAGTCCAATTCGGACTAGGCCATGAGAAGCGGCCTGCCCTAGGCAGCCCCTCTCTCTTCCCTTGAGGGCGAATAAGGCCAAATACTTCTCCCCGGCGAATTCCCGTAACTCTCCGGTACTCCGAAAAATACCCGAATCACTCGGAACCTTTCCGAACGCCGAATATAGTCGTCCAATATATCGATCTTTACGTCTCGACCATTTCGAGACTCCTCGTCATGTCCCGATCTCATCCGGGACTCGAACTCTTCGGTACATCAAAACTCATAATATAAGCATCATCGAAACCTTAAGCGTGCGGACCCTACGGGTTCGAGAACTATGTAGACATGACCTAGAACTATTCTCGATCAATAACCAATAGCGGGACCTGGATGCCCATATTGGCTCCTACATATTCTCGAAGATCTTTATCGGTCAAACCGCATAACAACATATGTTGTTCCTTTGTCATCGGTATGTTACTTGCCCGAGATTCAATCGTCGGTATCAATACCTAGTTCAATCTCGTCACCGGCAAGTCTCTTTACTCGTTCTGTAATGCATCATCCCGTAACCAACTCATTGGTTACATTGCTTGCAAGGCTTATAATGATGTGCATTACCGAGAGGGCCCAGAGATACCTCTCCGACAATCGGAGTGACAAAACCTAATCTCGAAATATGCCAACTCAACATGTACCTTCGGAGACACCTGTAGTACTCCTTTATAATCACCCGATTCGTTGTGGCGTTTGGTAGTACCCAAAGTGTTCCTCCGTGGCGGAGTTGCATAATCTCATAATTCTGAGGAACATGTATAAGTCATGAAGAAAGCAATAGCAACATACTAAGCGATCAAGTGCTAAGCTAACGGAATGGGTCAAGTCAATCACATCATTCTCCTAATGATGTGATCCCGTTAATCAAATGACAACTCTTTTGTCCATGGCTAGGAAACATAACCATCTCGATAAACGAGCTAGTCAAGTAGAGGCATACTAGTGACACTATGTTTGTCTATGTATTCACACATGTATTATGTTTCCGGTTAATACAATTCAGCATGAATAATAAACATTTATCATGAAATAAGGAAATAAATAATAACTTTATTATTGCCTCTAGGGCATATTTCCTTGATCTCCCACTTGCACTAGAGTCAATAATCTAGTTCACATCGCCATGTGATTTAACACCAATATTCACATCGTATATGATTAACACCCATAGTTCACATCATCATGTGACCAACATCCAAAGGGTTTACTAGAGTCAATAATCTAGTTCACATCGCTATGTGATTAACACCCAAAGAGTACTAAGGTGTGATCATGTTTTGCTCGTGAGAGAAGTTTAGTCAACAGATGCATCACATTTGAGCCGTATGTATTTTGCAAATATTTTATGTCCACAATGCTCGCACGGAGCTACTCTAGCTAATTGCTCCTACTTTCAATATGTATCCGAGGTTGAGACTTAGAGTCATCGGATCGGTGTAAAAGTTTGCATTGATGTAACTTTTACAACAAACTCTTTTATCACCTCCATAATCGAGAAACATCTCCTTAGTCTTTACTAAGGATATTCTTGACCAATGTCCGATGATCTACTCCTAGATCACTATTGTACTCCTTGCCAAATTCAGAGCAAGGTATACAATAGGTGCAGTACATAGCATAGCACACTTTATAGAACCTATGACTGAGGCATAGGGAATGACTTTTCATTCTCTTTCTATTTTCTACTGTGGTCGGGATTTGAGTCTTACTCAATTTCATACCTTTGCAACACAGGCAAGAACTCTTTCTTCGACTGTTCCATTTTGAACTATTTCAAAAATTTATCAAGGTACGTGTTCATTGAAAAATCTTATCAAGCGTCTTGATCTATCTATATAGATGTTGATGCTCAATGTGTAAGCAGCTTCACCGAGGTCTTTCTTTGAAAAACTCTTATTCAAGTATCCTTTCATGCTTTGCAGAATAATTCTACATTATTTCCGATCAACAATATGTCATTCACATATACTTATCGAAATCTTGTAGTGCTCCCACTCACTTTCTTGTAAATACAGGCTTCACCGTAAGTGCATACAAAACTATATGTTTTGATCAACATATCAAAGCGTATATTCCAACTCTGAGATGCTTGCACCGGTCCATAGATGGATCATTTGGAGCTTGCACATTTTGTTAACACCTTTAGGATTGACAAAACCTTCTGGTTGCATCATATACAACTCTTCTTTAAGAAAACCATTAAGGAATGCAGTTTTGACATCCATTTGCCAGATTTCATAAATTGTGGCAATTGCTAACATGATTCGGACAGACTTAAGCATCGATACGAATGAGAAAATCTCATCGTATTCAACACTTTGAACTTGTTGAAAACCTTTCGCAACAAGTCGAGCTTGGTAGATAGTAATACTACTATCAGTGTCCGTCTTCCTCTTGAAGATCCATTTATTTAACATGGCTTGCTGATCATCGAGCAATTCAATCAAAGTCCATATTTTGTTCTCATACATGGATCATATCTCAGATTTTATGGCCTCGAGCCATTTATGAATCTGGGCTCATCATCGCTTCCTCATAGTTCGTAGGTTCATCATGGTCTAGTAACATGACTTCCGAACATGATTACTACACCACTCAGTGCGGATCTTACTTTGGAAGACCTACGAGGTTACTGTAGTAACTTGATCGAAGTTTCATGATCAATATCATTAGCTTCCTCACTAATTGGTGTATTTGTCACAGGAACTGATTTACGTGATGAACTACTTTCAATAAGGGAGCAGTCTGATTACCTCATCAAGTTCTACTTTCCTCCCACTCACTTCTTTCGAGAGAAACTCCTTCTCTAGAAAGGATCCATTTTAACAACGAATATCTTGCCTTGGATCTGTGATAGAAGGTGTACCCAACTATTTCCTTTGGGTATTCTATGAAAGCGCACTTCTCCGATTTGGGTTTGAGCTTATCAGGATGAAACTTTTTCACATAAACATCGCAGCCCCAAACTTTAAGAAAGCGACAACTTGGGTTTCTTGCTAAACCACAGTTCATATGTTGTCGTCCCAGCGGATTTAGATGGTGCCCTTTTAATGTGAATGCAGCTGTCTCTAATGCATAACCCCAAAACAATATTGGTAAATCAGCAAGAGACATCATAGATCGCACCATATCCAATAAAGTGCGATTCTGACGTTCGGACACACCATAACGTTGTGGTGTTCGGTGGCGTGAGCTGTGAAACTATTCCACATTGTTTTAATTGAAGACCAAACTCGTAACTCAAATATTCCTCTCGCGATCGGATCGCGAAACTTTATTTTCTTGTTACGATGATTTTCCACTTCACTCTAAAATTCTTTGAACCTTTCAACTATTTCAGACTTATGTTTCATCAAGTAGATATACCCATATCTGCTCAAATCATCTTGTGAAGGTCAGAAAATAACGATACTTGTCACGAGCCTTCATACTTATTGGTCTGCATACATCAGTATGTATTATTTCCAATAACTCGGTAGCTCGTTCCATTGTTCCGAAGAACGGAGTTTTAGTCATCTTGCCCAAAAGGCACGGTTCGCAAGCATCAAATGATTCATAACCAAGTGATTCCTAAAATCCATCTTTATGGAGTTTCTTCATCGCTTTACACGATATGACCCAAGCGGCGATTGCCACAAATAAGTTGCACTATCATTATTAACTTTGCATCTTTTGGCCTCAATATTATGAATATGTGTATCACTACGATCGAGATCCAACAAACTATTTTCATTGGGTGTATGACCATTGAAGGTTTTATTCATGTAAACAGAACAACAATTATTCTCTGATTTTAAATGAATAACCGTATTGCAATAAACATGATCAAATCATATTCATGCTCAATGCAAACGCCAAATAACATTTATTTAGGTTTAACACTAATCCCGAAAGTATAAGGAGTGTGCGATGATGATCATATCAATCTTGGAACTACACTCATCGTCACTTTCCCTTCAACTAGTCTCTGTTTATTCTGTAACTCCTGTTTCGAGTTACTAATCTTAGCAACCGAACAAGTATCAAATACTTAGGGGCTACTATAAACACTAGTAAGGCACACATCAATAATTTGTATATCAAATATACCCTTGTTCACTTTGCCATCCTTCTTATCCACCAAATATTGAGGGCATTTCCGCTTCGGTGACCATTTCCTTTGCGGTGTAAACACTCGGTTTCAGGCTATGGTCCAGCTTTGGGCTTCTTCGCAGGAGTGACAACTTGCTTGTCTTTCCACTTGAAGTTCCCTTTCTTTCCCTTTGCCCTTCTCTTGAAACTAGTGGTTTTGTCAATCATCAACACTTGATGGTCTTTTCTTGATTTCTACCTTCATTGATTTCAACATCACGAAGAGCTCGGGAATCGTTTTCGTCATCCCTTGCATACTATAGTTCATCATGAAGTTCTAGTAACTTAGTGATGGTGACTAGAGAATTCCGTCAATCACTATCTTATCTGGAAGATTAACTCCCACTTGATTCAAGCAATTGAAGTACCCAGACAATCTGAGCACATGCTCACTAGTTGAGCGATTCTCCTCCATCTTTTAGCTTTAAAACTTGTTGGAGACTTCATATCTCTTAACTCGGGTATTTGCTGGAAATATTAATTTCAACTCTGGAACATCTCATATGGTCCATGACGTTCAAAACGTCTTTGAAGTCGATTCTAAGCTGTTTAAGCATGGTGCACTAAACTATCAAGTAGTCATCCTTTTGAGCTAGCCAAGCGTTCATAACGTCGCATCCGCTCCTGCAATAGGTTTGTCACCTAGCGGTGCATTAAGGACATAATTCTTACGTGCAGCAATGAGGATAAACCTCGGATCACGGATCCAATCCGCATCATTGCTACTAACATCTTTCAACACAATTTTCTCTAGGAACATATCAAAATAAACATATGAAAGCAACAACGCGAGCTATTGATCTTACAACATAATTTGCAAAATACTACGGGACTAAGTTCATGATAAATTAAGTTCAATTAATCATATTACTTAAGAACTCCCACTTAGGCAGACATCTCTCCGGTCATCTAAGTGATCACGTGATCCAAATCAACTAAACCATAACCGATCATCACGTGAGATGGAGTAGTTTTCAATGGTGAACATCTCATGTTGATCATATCTACTATATGATTCATGCTCGACCTTTCGGTCTCCGTGCTCGAGGCCATATCGCATATGCTAGGCTCGTCAAGTTTAACTTTGAGTATTCGCGTGTGCAAAACTGGCTTGCACCCGTTGTAGATGGACGTAGAGCTTATCACACCCGATCATCACGTGGTGTGCAGGCACGACGAACTTTGGCAGCGGTGCATACTCGGGAGAACACTTCTTGATAATTAGTGAGAGATCATCTTAAAATGCTACCGTCAATCAAAGCAAGAATAAGATGTATAATAGATAAACATCATATGCAATCAAAATATGTGACATGATATGGCCATGATCATCTTGCGCCTTTGATCTCCATCTCCAAAGTACTGTCATGATCTCTATTGTCACCGGCACGACACCATGATCTTCATCATCTTGATCTATATCAATGTGTCATCACATGGTCGTCTCGCCAACTATTGCTCTTGCAACTATTGCTATCGCATAGCGATAATGTAAAGCAAATATTTGGCACTTGCATCTTTATGCAACAAAGATACAACCATAGGGCTTATGCCAGTTGCCGATAACTTCAACAAAACATGATCATCTCATACAACAATTTATATCTCATCACGTCTTGACCATATCACATCACAACATGCCCTATGCATCAAAACCACAACGATAGTTTGTCAAGTTGGTGCTGTTTTAACCTTCGCAAGGACCGGGCATAGCCACACTCGGTTCAACTAAAGTTGGAGAAACTGACACCCGCTAGCCACCTGTGTGCAAAGCACGACAGTAGAACCAGTCTCGCGTAAGCGTCTGGCGTAATGTTGGTGCAGGCGCTTCATCCAACAATACCGCCCGAACCAAAGTATGACATCTTTGGTAAGCGGTATGACTTATATCGCCCACAACTCACTTGTGTTCTACTCGTGCATATAACATCAAACCATAAAACCTGGCTCGGATGCCCTTTGTTGGGGAGCGTAGTAATTTCAAAAATTTCCACGCACACGCAAGATCATGGTGATGGCATAGCGAGAGGGAGAGTGTTCGTCCATGTACCCTCGTGAGACCGTGGCGGAGCGTTATCACAAGCGGTTGATGTAGTCGTACGTCTTCACGATCCGACCGATCCAAGCACCGAACGTACGGAGCCTCCGAGTTCAGCACACGTTCAGCTCGATGACGATCTCCGGCCTCCGATCCAGCCGAGCAATGGAGATGAGTTCCGTCAGCACGACGGCGTGGTGACGATGATGATGTTCTACCGGCGCAGGGCTTCGCCTAAACTCCGCGACGATATGACCGAGGTGGAATATGGTGGAAGGGGGCACCGCACACGGCTATGGAACGATCCGTAGATCAACTTGTGTGTCCATGGGGTGCCCCCTGCCCCCGTATATAAAGGAGTGGAGGAGGGGGAGGGCCGGCCCTCTCTATGGCGTGCCCTAGGGGAGTCCTACTCCCACCGGGAGTAGGATTCCCCCTTTCCTAGTCCAAATAGGAGTCCTTCCATGTATTAGGAGTAGGAGACAAGGAAGGGGAAGAGAGAAGGGAAGGAAGGAGGGGTGCGGCCCCCCCTAGTCAATTCGGACTAGGCCATGAGGGGCGCGGCCTGCCCTAGGCAGCCCTCTCTCTTTCCCTGCAGGCCCAATAAGGCCCAATACTTCTCCCGGCGAATTCCGTAACTCTCCGGTACTCGAAAAATACCGAATCACTCGGAACCTTTCCGAACTCGAATATAGTCGTCCAATATATCGATCTTTACGTCTCGACCATTTCGAGACTCCTCGTCATGTCCCCGATCTCATCCGGGACTCATAACTCCTTCGGTACATCAAAACTCATAAACTCATAATATAACTGTCATCGAAACCTTAAGCGTGCGGACCCTACGGGTTCGAGAACTATGTAGACATGACCTAGAACAATTCTCGATCAATAACCAATAGCGGGACCTGGATGCCCATATTGGCTCCTACATATTCTACGAAGATCTTTATCGGTCAAACCGCATAACATCATATGTTGTTCCCTTTGTCATCGGTATGTTACTTGCCTGAGATTCGATCGTCGATATCCAATACCTAGTTCAATCTCGTCACGGCAAGTCTCTTTACTCGTTACGTAATGCATCATCCGTAACCAACTCATTGGTTACATTGCTTGCAAGGCTTATAATGATGTGCATTACCGAGAGGGCCGAGAGATACCTCTCCAGAGCAATCGGAGTGACAAAACCTAATCTCGAAATATGCCAACTCAACATGTACCTTCGGAGACACCTGTAGTACTCCTTTATAATCACCCGATTCTGTTGTGGCGTTTGGTAGTACCCAAAGTGTTCCTCCGTAAGCGGAGTTGCATAATCTCATAATTACGAGGAACATGTATAAGTCATGAAGAAAGCAATAGCAACATACTAAGCGATCAAGTGCTAAGCTAACGGAATGGGTCAAGTCAATCACATCATTCTCCTAATGATGTGATCCCGTTAATCAAATGACAACTCTTTTGTCCATGGCTAGGAAACATAACCATCTCTGATAAACGAGCTAGTCAAGTAGAGGCATACTAGTGACACTATGTTTGTCTATGTATTCACACATGTATTATGTTTCCGGTTAATACAATTCTAGCATGAATAATAAACATTTATCATGAAATAAGGAAATAAATAATAACTTTATTATTGCCTCTAGGGCATATTTCCTTCACCTCGCACTCCCCCCCATTCTGGATCGGGATCGAGCGGCGCCCAACGCCGCGCCCGCGTCACCATTCGCCTCCTCCAGCACCACCTCGTCCCCGCCGTACTCGTCGCGCTCGGCGCCTCGTCCGCCGTCGCCCGAAGGCCTCCCCATCGACGGACTACCCCGCCGCCGCTGCTCGTCAACGCCGCCCGGAGCTCCTCCGCCTCGTTCGTCGGCCCTTCCTCGTCTCACCCTCGACGGCTCCACCGAGCCACGCTGACCCCCTGCCCGCCAACGCCGGTGAGGGCCACGCCCTCCCCTCTCTCCCCTGTCCTGCACGCACACCGGCGCCGTACTTCACCGCGCGCAGCGCATGCTCACAGCGCCCGGCGAACCCCCCTGCGACTCTCTACAACCCGTCGCACACGCTCCCGGCGAGCCCCCATCCGCAACCACCCACGCGTGCCCGTCCCTGCCCGACTGCGCTCCGCACTGCACCGGCTGCGTCTCGCGCTCCCCTGCCCACAGCCATTCGCTCCTCGTCGAGCCGAACCCCCCTCCCCCACGGTGGCCTGGCGGCCAGCGCCATGGCGCTGCTTACGCCCCCATTGCTGTTGTGGTCTTCTGCCCGGCTCTGCTGCTCGGTCGCCGCCATGTGACCCCAGCCGGCGCTCGCGCCCGCGTGCCCCATGGTTTTGCTCCACTCCACCCCCGTTAACCCGCGCCCGTTAGCGCCCGCGCCTGCTAAGCCCCCCTGGCCAAATGACAAGGGGCCCAACCCCAGAACGAATTTTTAAAAAAGAGTTAAAATAAATAAATTATTAATTAATTAATTAAGTTATTTAATCCTATTTAACTAATCTAATTAAAATTAATTAACCTAATCACTTAGTTAAACTAATTAACCCTGTTTAGTTAGTCTTAGTCTATGACGAATGGGACCCACGTGTCAGCTTGACCAGTCAACAGTCAGAGTTGACTGCTGATGTCATGCTGACATCATAAACTTAATTCTAGAAAATTCATTAAACCTTTTAAAATTAATATTAAATAATCCGTAACTCGGATGGAAAAACTTTGTACATGAAAGTTGCTCAGAACGACGAGACGAATCCGGATACGCAGCCCGTTAGTCCGCCACACATCCCTAGCATAGCAAACACGCAACTTTCCCTCTCGGGTTCATATGTCCGAAAATGCGAAACACCGGGGATACTTTCCCGGATGTTTCCCCCCTTCACCGGTATCACCTACTACCGCCTTAGGGCACACCGAGCACTGCGTATTGTCTAGTTACGCTTTGCGATGCTTTGATTGCTCTGTTATTTATTGTATTTCCTCTCCGTTACTTCTTTCCGATAGACCCCGAGACTGCCGGCGACCCCCAGTTCGACTACGGTGTTGACGACTCGTCCTTCTTGCCAGAGCAACCAGGCAAGCCCCCCCTTGATCACCAGATATCGCCTATTCTCCTCTATACTACTTGCATTAGAGTAGTGTAGCATGTTATTGCTTTCCGTTAATCCTATTCTGATGCATAGCGACATTGTTCTTTGCATCTGTTGATACCTTACCGCAATCCTAAATACTTAGTATAGGATGCTAGTTTATCATCTGTGGCCCTACATTCTTGTCGGTGCGCCTTGCTATACTATCGGGCCGTGATCACTTGGGAGGTGATCACGGTATATACTATACATATATACATACTACGGATGGTGACTAAAGTCGGTCGGCTCGAAGAGTACCATGAGTGATTCACAGTTGGGGGCTGAAAGGGCGTTTGCCCCAACGGCCCTCTGTGTGGATCTTTGTGGCGGGCGGCAGGCGAGTTGAGACCACCTAGGCGAGAGGTGGGCTGGCCTGGTCGGCGTTCGCGGTTGCTTCATAATAACACGCTTAACGAGATCTTGGTATTTGATCGAGTCGGCCCTTTGGCCTATCGCACTAACCAACTACGGGAAAGATATGGGCACTCGGCGTCGTGGTATCGGCCGAAGCCTTCTTGGCGTCGGCGACGGGCGGCATCGCCGTATTGGACTAGAACGCTGCTCTTGTATTAGGGGCTAGGTGCGCTTCCGGCCGCCCTCATAGCGTGCGGTGTGCAATGGGCGATGGGCCCGGACCGTGTGCGCATAGGATTTAGATCGGTGTCTTGACCTCTCTGTTGTGCCTAGGTGGGGCTGCGGCGTGTTGATCTTCGAGGCGGTCATGACCGAGGAAAGTGTGTCGGCCAAATGGGATCGGCGTGTTGGGTTATGTGGTGCACCTCTGTAGGGAAGTTGATCTATTGAATAGCCGTGTCCCTCGGTAAAGGGCGACCGGAGTTGTACCTTGACCTTATGACAACTAGAACCGGATACTTAATAAAACACACCGGACAAGTTCCACGAACAACCCGCAATCGCTTTTCCGCAGGCGGCGAGGGAGGATCGCGGGTAGGATTATGCTATGCGATGCTACTTGGAGGACTTCAATCTACTCTCTTCTACATCTTTGCAAGGCGGAGGCTGCCGGATCGTTGTCTTTGATAGGACTAGCTATTCCCTCTTATTACGGCATTCTGCGATTCGGTCCCGATATTGCCTCTTTACACATATACCCATGCATATGTAGTGTAGATCCTTGCTTGCAGTACTTTGGATGAGTACTCACGGTTGCTTTTCTCCCCTTTTCCCTTTCCTTTCTACGGTTGTCGCAACAGATCGGAGAACCAGGGCGAGGCCACCGTTGACAACGACTCCTACTACAATGGAGTTCCTATTACTACGTGTAGGCGGCGGCGACTAGGAGTAGTTAGGAGGATCCGGTAGGAGGCCTGCGCCTCTTCGTCTGTATCCCGGTTTGTGCTAGCCTTCTTAAGGCAAACTTGTTTAACTTATATGCGTACTCGGTATTGTTGCTTCCGGTGACTTGTCTATGATCGAGCACTTGTATTCGAGCCCTCGAGGCCCTGGCTTGTATTATGATGCTTGTATGACTTATTTTATTCTTAGAGTTGTGTTGTGATATCTTCCGTGAGTCCACGATCTTGATCATTACCGTTTGCGTGTATGATTAGTGTCTGATTGAATCGGGCGTGGTATCGAGCCATTGCTGTAGGAATCCCCCTTCCACACTCCTTGGCCGAAGTCGAGTCTAGACATTGCAAAACTTTTACTAACATGGCTGTGCGCCCATGGGCCCACGTCGCTATTGGGTGGTATTAGGATCTTTTACTCCTCGATCTTTACTCTGGGATTCTGAACTCTCTTCTATTCGGGTTAAACGATTTTTACTAAAATCTAACTTTAGGTTCTCGAAGATACTTTCTCCCAGAGAGCCCCTTGATCAGATGATCTTGGTTGCACGGAAGATTTCGAAGATACTCTCCGATTTTCTCTCGTGACCTTGTGCCCGTTGCTTTTGCAATTCCCTTCCACCGAAATATTCCTATGGATAAATACTTACACCTGTCGTGCTTAATTTTATTCCCAGTCGGTCTTGTTATTACAAGATACCCCGAGAATATTTTGTGCCTACTGCCTTGCAGTTCTTTGCCACCTGAATACCCCTAAGAATAATTTCTTGCACTTTCCGAGTATCCGCTCATCCCCAGTTGTTCAGGTGTTTCACAAAAGTCTTCGAAATACTCCTCAATCCTCCAAAAATCCTTAGCAGCTTTATTGCTCTGCAAATACTTGTCTACTAGCATTATGGATGCTTCCCATATATCTGGCAATATTCACTAGTATCTTTTGACACCGTCATTTTGATCCTATTGATTCAACATGTGTGCGAATGCACACAATCATCTATCAACCCTTCTAAATTATCTTTCCGGCTCAGACATCATTTTTGAACATGAGCTGGTTCTCGACCAAACTATTTGTCGTCAATTGTGCCTCCGGTCTATCCAACTTATCCATCCTTGATCAGAGCGACTGCTTCTGATCCTTTGTTTTGGAAATCGTAATTCCTTTGTTATCTAAGAACCGAATTATTCAGATGTTCTATAATATGATGCCCGTGCATTATTCTTCCTCTTGTTGAGTACCGATGCTCTCATCAGATCCCTTGTGGACCATCAGTTCCTTTGTTGGATTTTATTTGACAGTGTCCTTCATATTGAATAACCTTGAGAGCCTTTCCATGCGTATATAATGCTTTTGGTAAATTGTATCATCTACATTTGAACAATGCTCTACTTTCGAGCTTGTATTATTTACCCCGAAGTTTGTGGTATATGTTCCTAAGATGCCCTGATGGGTTGAACCTATGCCTTCCTTAATATGTGTGAACTCGGAAGTTTTCACAGGTCATACTCATCTGGTATTTCACCAGGTAAAACATTCAACACTAATGCCATTATTGAAAAGAGAAGTGACTGTAAGGTTATGCTTTGGAGAAGTGGGAGTCGACCTTGAACTTTGTGTTCATGCCCATGGACCCGAGGTGGAACTTATCATGGAAGCTTCTCGTAGTAATAATAATCCCCTTGTTATAACTTCTTCTCTTATCTATGCTTGGTCTTTTGCGACCGTGGTTTCGACCATATTGTTCTTCTTTGATCCCATTTCTTGGACAAGTTTAAGTGCTTGCCTTCTGCAAATGATTTCACTTGTCCAACCTATATCCCGCTCTACCCTTGAGTATACCCTCTGGTACCGCGAGAATATCATGGAACTACATAACTTCTTATGGGTTCTTCATCAACTGTTATTTCTCACTGATTCCAATTTTCCTGGGTTCTGGGTTGTCGTCAACCGAGAACACTAATAAGTGAATCAATTCCGCACTTCGATTCAATAACTCTAAGTATTCTTCATTGCTTATGAGTTTATTAATCCTTCAAGTCATTACTAGCCTGATCGGCTATATCATTATCATGCAACTTTTTTAACTATGCTACCTGGCCCCTCTTTCCGGAGCACAGATTTAGATGGTAAGCTAATCTTACCTGATCTTCCTCATCATATCATTTCTCCTTGAACAGACTTGATTTTGAGTTGGTGTCGTACCCATGGTTCCAATAACCTTTCACTTCATCATTCCTTTGACTTGATGTCACCGCCGATCGATTACATCTTCATGAAATCTCTCGACAAATGTGTCATGATCATCTTCAGAATTCTGAGCTCTTCCAGGTTATCAGTCGAACTCATGATCATAAGTGCCATCCTTGTCCCTTGGTAATTTGATTTACCATCAACAACATCCTTTTCCTTTTCATCACAAACTTGTTCATGTTATGGACACAACTTGCTATCCAGCTTGTACTATGTTCTACCTTGAAGTATTACCGTCTTTTATGTCAAGGATGTTGCGAGGATTGCTCCACCTCTTAATAATTCTTGATACAAGAGATACTTCACACCATCACCATTCTTTCTTGATCCTCATGTTGATTCTAACTGGGGCACCAACAAGTGAACGGTGCTACTTGGATTCTATACTTCTAGCAACCCTATTGCTTTGAAGTTAATGGATGTTGGTTATTAAATCACCATTCTAACCTTGATCATGCTCCCTAAGGCCATATTTTGGGTGCAGCTTTCCACCAATGTTTAATTGAGTATGTTTTCCTCGAGCATACCTCATTATATCATTTGATCTGACAAATGTTATCTCTTTGTTCACATGATTGTGGGAATCCATTTTTTGGAAATCTCAATGACTTGATGCTAAGTCCATCAGCCACCTTCCCCTCATCTCCTTGGGTTAATGATGAACTTTTGTTTCAGAACTCACTTCCATAGTTCATCTTCCGAGAATCTTACCATGCCATCTCAACAATTTGTGTTGCACCTTTCTTCTCCGGCATCCACGAGTGCGAGGTATCTCCCGACAATCGGATCTGAATCTCGATCGAGATATGATGGTTGGAACATATTTGCAAGAGTTATAACATTGGTCCTTATATGACCCGGTAAGGTGATGTCATGCCTAGCACTTTTTGGCGGAGGACCTATTGTTATAGTTTCCACTTTAGCAAGGTTAGCCATTTCTTCCATGAGGAAATTGTAAGACTTATTTTATAAGTTGCTCCTGATGGATCATTTGCGTATCCAAAGTCTGGCCCTTGATTGAAACACCATATCATTGCTACGTCGAAGCATGACTATGATACCTTGCTCTTCAACAAGAACATTGGAGGCGCGATGCTAAATGTTTCTTGGTCAGTTATCCAAACACCGTTGTATGGGTAACATCTTGATTAATCCTTGCCTCTTATCTGAAAGGTTGGGTACTTGCTCTCCTACCCTGTATGCCATGTTCTGCTTGTAAATGGGAAGGATTTACTCCTAATAATTGTGTGTAATCACAATTTTCCTTTCCATTGTTCTGTTTAAACTGATAATCATGTTCTCCTTTTGAATCTTTTGTTTAACCTTTCCTGAATCTGACTTAACTAAGCAGAGATAATTCCCTGCTTAGGTAGGCACCTTGTTGTACCATTATGTCTGTAAGATCCTGTTACTATTGTTGATGAGATTCCGGTAACCACCGATGGGTGATAACTTTGCCAATTGGTTCGCCTCATTCAACAAGCAGGAAAATTGCTCTCTTCGTTCCCTGTCCTTGGTACCGACATTGTTGCCGGCATAGCTGACAAGCTATTCACTGGCATGCCTCCCTGTCGCGGCTGTGCAAGATGTCACCACCCTTCCTACTTTCAACCCACATGGTGGGCCCATACCCACAGGTCTACTGGATCGAAACCCAACTCCCCTGTACAACCCTATTTCTAATGGTTATTCCTCACGCTTGGCTTTGTATTTAATTCATGGGTCACCTTCCTAGTGCTCTATTCTGGTATCAAACGCAACAATTACCCTCGCTGCTCTGAACCCCTTTCTCACTTTGGTTCAGGCTTTGAGCAACTATCTATCCGCTTGGAACCTCTTATGTACCTTCGTACCTTACTCTCATTGTATTTTATAGGTTCAACTCGAGAAATACTCTTATGCCCATTCATGGGTTAACCCCAGATTGTTCCCTCATAAGAATTCTGTCGTAGCTGAGCTGCCCCTTATTGATTCGTTAGTACGTTGGAGATCCCAAAGAAAGGATGACGGCTCCATCATGATGGCCTGGAGCAGAGAAATGAAGACTTCAACGTAATGGATCCACGTCTTCGAGAAGAGCAACCAAAGACGAGAAGATTCGTTAGGATTTCGTAACCAGACCTTCCCCCCTAGTCCCCCTCGTAATTCTCGGGACGAGATTTGTGACGCCCGGATAATTAAGCTATAGTCAACCTCTGCTAATGATGCCACGCCACCTCGGTTACTGTTGATAAACTCGTGTTGATTCGAAACCGTTCCAAATACAAATTCAAAATCAAGTCAAATGATAATGGTTTTCAAATATTAAAACTAAAATGTTCGGGTTGTGCCAAATAATGCATAGGTAATTATGGTGGAGAAACCACACGTTCATAAAAGGTTTGAATGCTCTAAAATGATTTAAGTGGTAACTAAAACATTATTAAATGCCTTTGGTATTTTATAAAATACTAAACTATTTTATTTTGGGTTAAAACCTTTTGTGGCAGAGGGTTCTTTTGAAACGTTATTTTAGGAACTATTATCATATTATACTAACTAAAAATAATGTGGAACTAAAAATAAAACAGAAAAGAATAGGAAAATTAAATAAAAATAAATAAAAACAAAAGAAGGCCCCTCGCCAACTGGGCCAACAGACCCAGTAGCCACCAGTGGCCTAAGCGCGATCGGCCCAACCGCGGCCTACTTACACCCCTACCCCCAGAAACCCTAACCCTTGAAACCCCACTTCCCCCTCGCACTCCCCCCCCATTCTGGAACGGGATCAAGCGGCGCCCAACGACGTGCCCACGTCACCATTCGCCTCCTCCAGCACCACCTCGTCCCCATCGTAATCGTCGCGCTCGGTGCCTCGTCCGTCGTCGCCCGAAGGCCTCCCCATCGACGGACTACCCCGCCGCCGCTGCTCGTCAACGCTGCCCGGAGCTCCTCCGCCTCGTTCGTCGCCCCTTCCTCGTCCCCCCCTCGACGGCTCCACCGAGCCACGCCGACCCCCCTGCCCGCCAACGCCGGTGAGGGCCACGCCCTTCCCTCTCTCCCCTGTCCTACACGCGCACCGGCGCCGTACTTCACCGCGCCCAGCGCATGCTCACAGAGCCCGACGAAGCCTCCTGCGACTCTCTGCAACCCGTCGCACACGCTCCCCACGAGCCCCCATCCGTAACCACCCGCGCGTGGCCGTCCCTGCCCGACCGCGCTCCGCACTGCACCAGCCGCGTCTCGCGCTCCCCTGCCCACAACCATTCGCTCCTCATCGTGCCAAACCCCCCTCCCCCACGGTGGCCTGGCAGCGCCCGCGCCATGGCGCTGCTTGGCCGCCTCGCTGCTGCGTGGTCTGCTTGCCCCAGCCACCTTTCGGTCGCCGCCCGCGTGGCCCCTGGCCGCCGGTGCTCGCGCCCACGTGCCCCATGGTTTTGCTCCACTCCACCCCCGTTAACCCGCCCCCGTTAGCGCCCGCGCCTGCTAAGCCACCCTGGCCAAATGATAAGGGGCCCCATCCCAGAACGAATTTTTAAAAAAGAGTTAAAATAAATAAATTAGTAATTAATTAATTAATTAGTTAGATAAGTTAATTAATCCTATTTAACTAATCTAATTAAAATTAATTAACCTAATCACTTAGTTAAACTAATTAACCCTGTTTAGTTAGTCTTAGTCTATGAAGAATGGGACCCACGTGTGAGATTGACCAGTCAACAGTCAGAGTTGACTGCTGATGTCATGCTGACGTCATAAATGCAATTTCGAATTAAAATAATCTGTTAATTCTAGAAAATTGATTAAACCTTTTAAAATTAATATTAAATAATCCGTAACTCGGATGGAAAAACTTTGTACATGAAAGTTGCTCAGAACGATGAGACGAATCCGGATACGCAGCCTGTTAGTCCGCCACACATCCCTAGCATAGCAAACACACAACTTTCCCCCTCGGGTTCATATGTCCGAAAACGCGAAACACCGGGGATACTTTCCCGGATGTTTCCCCCCTTCACCGGTATCACCTACTACCGCGTTAGGGCACACCGAACACCGCGTATTGTCTAGTTACGCTTTGCGATGCTTTGATTGCTCTGTTATTTATTTTATTTCCTCTCCGTTACTTCTTTCCGATAGACCCCGAGACTGCCGGTGACCCCCAGTTCGACTACGGTGTTGACGACTCGTCCTTCTTGCCAGAGCAACCAGGCAAGCCCCCCCCCTTGATCACCAGATATCGCCTATTCTCTTCTATACTGCTTGCATTAGAGTAGTGTAGCATGTTACTGCTTTCCGTTAATCCTATTGTGATGCATAGCCTGGCATTGTTGCTACATCTGTTGATACCTTACCTGCAATCCTAAATACTTAGTATAGGATGCTAGTTTATCATCTGTGGCCCTACATTCTTGTCGGTCTGCCTTGCTATACTATCGGGCCGTGATCACTTGGGAGGTTATCACGGGTATATACTATACATATATACATACTACAGATGGTGACTAAAGTCGAATTCGGCTCGAAGAGTACCCTTGAGTGATTCACGGATTGGGGCTGAAAGGACCTTTGCCCGACGGCCCTCTGTGTGGATCTTTGTGGCGGGCGGCAGGCAGGTTGAGACCACCTAGGTGAGAGGTGGGCTGGCCTGGTCGGCGTTCATGCGTTGCTTCATAATAACACGCTTAACAAGATCTTGGTAGTTGATGCGAGTCGGCCCTTTGGTCTATCGCACTAACCAACTACGCGGGAAAGATATGGGCACTTTCGGCGTCGTGGTATCGGCGAAGCCTTCTTGGCGTCGGCGACGGGGCGCGCCGGATTGGACTGGAATGCTGCTCTTGTATTAGGGAGCTAGGTGCGCTTCGGACGCCCTCATAGCGTCTTGGTGTGCAATGGGCGATGGGCCCGGACCCTGCGCGCATAGGATTTAGACCGGCGTCTTGGCGTCTGTTGTGCCTAGGTGGGCTGCGGCGTGTTGATCTTCGAGGCTGGGCATGACCCAGAAAGTGTGTCGGCCAAATGGGATCGGCGTGTTGGGTTATGTGGTGCACCCTGCAGGAAGTTGATCTATTGAATAGCCGTGTCCCTCGGTAAAAGGGCGATCCGGAGTTGTACCTTGACCTTATGACAACTAGAACCGGATACTTAATAAAACACACCGGACAAGTTCCACAGACAACCGGTGATAGCTTTTCCCGCAGGCGACGAGGGAGGATCGCGGGTAGGATTATGCTATGCAATGCTACTTGGAGGACTTCAATCTACTCTCTTCTACATCTTTGCAAGGCGGAGGCTGCGAGCGTAGTCTTCGATAGGACTATCTATTCCCTCTTATTTTGGCATTCTGCGATTCGGTCCGCGATATTGCCTCTTTACACATATATCCATGCATATGTAGTGTAGATCCTTGCTTGCAGTACTTTGGATGAGTACTCATGGTTGCTTTTCTCCCCTTTTGCCCTTTCCTTTCTACGGTTGTCGCAACCAGATCTTTGGAACCAGGGCAGGCGCCACCATCGACAACGACTTCTACTACATGGAGGTGCCTACTACTACGTGCAGGCGGCGGCGACGGGGAGTAATTCACGAGGATCGAGCGGGAGGCTGCGCCTCTTCGATCTGTATCCCGGTTTGTGCTAGCCTTCTCAAGGCAAACTTGTTTAACTTATGTATGTACTCAGATATTGTTGCTTCGCTGACTCGTCTATGATCGAGCACTTGTATTCGAGCCCTCGAGGCACTGGCTTGTATTATGATGCTTGTATGACTTATTTTATTTTTAGAGTTGTGTTGTGATATGTTCCGTGAGTCCCGATCTTGATCGCATGCGTTTGCGTGTATGATTAGTGTCGATTGAATCGGGCGTCACAGACGCTCTGCTCGCCGGCGCTTGACGCCAACAACGAGGGTGAGGACACCGCCCGGCTCCATGAGGCCTTGGCGCCAACAACGAGGTAGAGGACACGCCCGGCTCTGCCGAGGCCCCGCCCCGCCAACAATGAGGCAGAGGACATCGCCGGCTCAGCCGAGGCCCCACCGTGCCGGCAACCTGGGGTAGGATTTCCACCGCTCCGCTGAGGCGCTGCCCGCCGGCAACGAGACAGAGGCATCGCCGGTTCCGCCGAGGCCCCGCCCCACTGCCAACGAGGCCGCGCCACACAAAAAACGAGGAAGAGTAGAACACGGAAGGTCGCCGCCACTCGGGTCCAAGTAAGGCCACCGCTGCTACCCTCCGGTTGAAGCCAAGCTAGGCGGGTTGACCATTGACGGTCGGTTAGCTTCTTGGCGGTGACGTGGAGTCGGAGAGCTGCGTTGGAGAAGAACGCTGCTTCTACTTAATTGCTGGTGCAGTTGGCTGACTGACACGTGGGCCCAATAGGCCACATGTTAGTTAGGCAACTGCACCTGCAGTTAAGTCACTGAAGCTTCTGTTCGGCTCAGCGGGACACATGTGGGTAGCTTCGGTTAATTAATTATACCTCCAGCGCTCCCCTTTTTAGTTTTTTTTCGAAAAGGAGGATGAGCCCCGGCGTCTGCATCTGGGAGATGCATGCGGCCACAAACGCCCCTTTTTAGTTGAAGAATGTATGAAATGTAATGAAATCCGGCATGTTTATATGAAATCCGACCGTGTATGAATGAATTTATTTGATTAGTTCAATTCTGTATCACGGCATTGGATGAACATGCAAAACAATACGTACTAGCATTATTCGGGGTGATCACCACGTTTGCAGCAGTTTCACATGTACTCCCTCCGGTCCTTTCTAGTGCGCATACAAGTTTTGTCTGCGGTCAAAGTATCTCTACTTTGACCAATCTTATACAAAAAGTATGCACTTTCACAATGTGCAAAGTAAAAGGAGCAGAAGGAGTACAAAGAGTTTGAGCAGCTTTTAGCGTTTACGTACATTGCAATCAAACACACATGCACGGCAATTCATAGAGAACATTCAAAACAATCGATGATTATGCATCTCGTGACTCACATGTCGAGGCAATATTTACTTCACAACTAAATAATAAAGAAAAATTGATCGCATTCTTGCGACAAAGAAAAGGCGTCCCATTCAAAAATATCAAACACATATCTTGCTAAAATCAATGAGCAAAATTTGACAAGGTAGTCCCATTCCAAAATATCAAATGCCTACGATTGTGGAATGGGCAGGGTTTTCCATCAGTTCGGACATTGACATGGCACCTCGTGCTAAATAAACCAGTTGTTCTTTTTGTGCAGTTCCACCAAAATCAACCAAATTCGCGCGTAGCTTGTATGATTTCGCCCTTATATGTTGCAACGCCTTGAACTTACGGGCACCTCCTTTCTTGTGGTGGAGATGAATGATTCGATGTATTCATGAACATTTTGTGCAGTTCCCGTTGAAATCAAGATGAGCACCCCTGTTTGCACAAATACAAAAAAGTGATTAGTATAAAGCAAACTATACTATGAATTGACAGTTTCAACAGGCACATACATGGTCCATGTAGAGCACACTTTTAGAAAAATGTAACTCACCAGAAAGAATCCTAGAACAACATTGTACTCGCGCATCATAGCAAAAAAATGGAGATTTGTCAGTCCTTCCGAGCTGAAGTTAGTTTGGTATTGTGGGGAGTAATGTAACCATCCTTCAATTGCTCCTTCGATGAGAAGATAGCGGTGCTTCTTCATCTGGCATAATCGGAACTAGTCACTTCATGTACTCCATATTCTTCTTGAGAGGAAGCGATCTGTTGTGCAAAGACAAGAGGACTACTAAATGCTAGCATCCATGTTTGCTCAAAAAAGGAAAGGAAATATTTAAAACAACACAGATGAAGCACTTCCCAAGGACAATACCACTTTTTCATGACAGTATCTAAACAGTAGCACAACACCAATAGAGATGACAAAGCTCAATCATATGGATGAAATCAGTGGGCGAGTACCAACCTTTGTCAGGAGGCTGATTGTGTAGAGCATACAGATGGAGCACTTCTTGCGAACCATCTGTTGCTATCTACGGGGGTGCCCATGCTTACTATATACTCCTCGATTAGTTTAATGTTTCCAACATTTTCTTATGTAGTTCCACTAAAATATATGGTATCTTCAAAGAAGATCCCTGTTTGCACAAGTAGAGATAATTACGTATGTCATCAAATCAGTGGCAAAAGAATTGCTTGTTCCAGCCATAGCAATAAATTAAGATGCAAAACTATATCATTACTTGTGTCATCACAGTTCCAGTGCTTCATTACAGCACCGGGAGTTGATTTTTGTTTTTCTTCCGCTTGTTCTTCCCCGTCATCACTTGGTTCAATAACAGACAAGCTTCACCTTCAATGTAAGATTTGGCATGTCAATTAGGGAGCACAAGTATAGTACTAAACTTAATTTTTTGATGAAAGTGGCAAAATACAGGCCAGCAGTTGTGAAATATCCTTATATTACCTCAATGGGATATTACGGTGCACATACAGATTGGAAGTCTTGTCTCCATTTGTGTAGTTCACTAAAATCAAGCAACATTATCGTACAAGTAGCACAACAAATGAAAGCACACTCCAGAATCATGTGAAAGAAGGCTAGTACTGAGCTCTCATGATGCGGAATTCAAACAACTCACAAGAAGAAGATCTGAACCAAATTCGCCTTAACGGATAGGAAGTAAGATCTCCTCTTGTGCAGTTCCACTAAGATCAAGCAATCAAGCAACGTTGTCGGTGTGACATTTTGGTTGAACTGCACAAAACACTCTTAAAACAAAAGTGTTTTGTGCAAAGGCAACAAAAAGTCACAATGGCAACAGGTGAAATAGATAACCTGTTTACAGAGGTGCAAAGGAAACAATTAGTGGTCAATAACGGTGGATGACACGAAGCCAACAAAAAGAAGCATCTACTTTATCTAAATGGGAAAGAAAGCAAGGCAGTAGCATTTCTCAAGCGGTGGCATTGATTAATATTAACATAGAGATTATATTAACAATAAAATTTGTTAAACATGTAATTTGCTTTTAACTGTGGCATTCCATCAATTTTCCAGCGGCATTATTAGAGGGTGTTTGTTTACAGGGACATTTTGGTGTAGGGACTAAAAAACTCCGTGTCGGTCACATCTAAACCAAGCAGGAGGGACTTTTCGGGACTAAAAGTGGGCATTTGGGACTAAAGAAAGAAGACCCGAGGAGTCTTTTGGGACTTTTTCAACAGTTGCCCGTGCCACGCATCGCACCTTGTTTCTATTATTTCATTACTAGGGGTAACATGGTCTTTTATCATATCATTTAATAACCTCTAGTCCATGTTTAGTCCCTGGAACCAAGCAGGTAGGGACTAGGGAGTTTTTAACCAAACAGGGCCATAGATTAACAATAGCTAATGAGTTGCATGGGACAGTGGACACACCAACACTATGTGCATCTACCGATGTACTGTGGTCATGCACAATCTGTTGCAACAAAGAACAAACAACCAAGGAGCATATTTGTGTTGGTCCCAGTTTTGTTATCTTTAGACACCTTTCCCTATGTGAGCGCAGCAAATCTAGTCCTGCTCAAACTCTACAACCTAGTCCCTTCCTTTCCTTTTTGAACTAGTACTTTCGCCCCTTCCTTTCCTCTTTGAACCACGTCCTAGATTTATGCAATACAACTTTCCCCACTACTTTCCCCCATTCCTTTCCTCTTTGAACCATGTCCTAGATTCATGCTATACAACTTTCCCCCTTCATTTCCTCTTTGAACGATGTCCTAGATTCATGCTATATACAACTTTTCCCACTACTTTGCCCCACCCCTTTCCTCTTTGAACCACGTCCTAGATTCATGGTATACATGCAGCTAGAGCAATGCATGTGGAGTAAGTAAAATATACCTTAAGGTTCTTGGGGCATGGTTCGGTGGGCGACGGGACGGCGGCGAAGAAGAAGGGGTCGGAGGCCCTCCCGCGCCGCTGTTGGGTGGAAAGTGAATAGCAGCACCGGTAGTGGATTCCCTCCCTCGCCGACGGTGACAGCGTTAAGCCTCCTTCCCTTCCCGGCGGACGGATCCTGCCGGCTCTTTGAGCAGCAGTGAGGGGAGAGAGAGGCCAACGAAGTCTTGTTTAGATCTGGAGAGGGCGAGAGAGTGTGAAGAGAGCAACTACAAGCGCTGAGGATCCAGCGGGAGAGGGCGAGAGAGTGTTAAGAGAGCAACTACAAGCGCTGAGGCTCCAGCTGTATATATATACTAGAGAGAGAGTGTGAAGCGTGCAAACCCTAGAAAACATTTTGACTAGTCAAAGAATCCTCCTGGCAAAAATTATGCTCAAGTGTAGTTATCGAACCCGAGACCTCAAGTTTGATGAGTGAACAGGCTAACCAGCTACACAACCCTCCCGTTATGTTCAACGAGAGGAAAATAACCTTTTATACATTCCTGCATTCGTGTGACAGGCATGCCGTGTTTTTTGTGTGTGTGTGGGAGTCATTAGGATTTCAATCATAATCGTGTCATGTGGCTTTGGTGGTAAGACTATCCACAGTGGTGTAGAAATAATGCAGCCTTAGTCACCTTACCTCTCTCCACGTAGTACATTGGGTCCCACCAGTCAGAGGGTGAAACAAACAAATTAATAAGAAAAATTAAAAGCGCCAGCGGTGTATCTTACTACCTCACACATCTCGCTACTGCTCGGGAACACTGTCCAATTGATCTCTCTGTTCGCTCACGTACTATTTTAAGTGAATCCTTATTATAACATGCACACAAATTTTGGGCACTTGTATTCGACTTAAGTCAGTGTGCCACCGTATCTCGTATACTTACTAATCCCTCCGTCTAGGTGTAATAAGTCACATTAGAAGGTGCAACGGGACCAAGGTGCATGCGTGTGCGTGTGTGTGTTTAACAGCATGTGTGTGTTAGAGAGTGCGACAGATCGACCTACTCCTATAGAGACATGGTGTGTAGTGTACAATTTTATCCGCAAGAGTCGGTGCATCCTCTCGTTTCCGGGCGTGTCCGGTAGGGACATGCGGACAGCTGCCACGCCCGCTCCTGACCAGCCTGGCCCAGCCAAAGCCCCTCCACCGCCCACGCGCGCTTCCCGCCCGAAACGGTCAGCGCCGCTCCAAAGAATCGGTGCCACATTCATGCCCGGGCAGAGCGGACGCGACCTCTCACTGGCGCAAGAGTGATGGTTGCTTCGTCCGTCCAACTTACTGCTGGGTCTATGTGATTTGACGGCTCATTGGTCTTTATTACTGAGGTGGTAGGACTGCTGGATGTCCCACGCTTTCGGCGAAAGGAGGTAGTAGATTACAATTTTCTCCATTCTTACAGCGGAGGAGTGCAAGAGCAGTGAAAACACGCAGGCTCAGTGATTACATGGCCCACCTCACACTATCACCGTGCGACACCTAACTCTTTACATAGTACTCCCTCCATTCCTAAATATTACTAGATGAGTCCCCGCTTGTTGCCGCGGAACAGCGGTATATATCTCTGTGCAAAATTATCGATTTCATAGAACTAAAAGAAAAAAAATCTATAACCGCATGACAAATGTGATAGCCAAACTAAATAAACTCCCATCATCATTTAGATCTTCCCACATAAGGAAAAAAGATCAGCCAACTCCTACTACATAATGGGATTATATTTTTCTTTTTGACATGTTAATGGGACTTAAAAGCTCACTTACATGCATGCTATCGGTGCATTCTTGCATGCAGACATGTTGATGTGATTTAAAACCCACTCACATGCATGTGCCACAGTATTTCTGCATGCTTGCATGTGGCTTAGTGCTGAGCCTCTCAACGTCTAGATCAGATGGCTATTATGACTGATTTACTTCATCTAACGGCTACGTCAATTTTGATGATGTGGCTCAAGGAGAGGATAGAGAATTCCTAGTAGTGAGGGCTAGCTATTACTAGTAGATAAGTCTTTGTAGAGATTCCACTAGGTGAACTACACACGGAATAAAATGAATGAATCTACACTTAAAATGCATCTATATACATCCGCATGTGGTTAATGGTGAAATCTCTACAAAGACTTATATTTAGGAACGGCAGAAGTACTAGTACGTACTGTAATTTATCAACGAGATAAATTTGTACAATGCTATGAAGCTTCCAGCTCCTGTTACATGTATCTTGCATCCAAGGTTGCCCGTTGCAACATTTCATCAAATACAAAGGAGACTAACATGCATGCTATTGCATCTCAATGATTGACTGATCATAACAAATATGTACTCCCTCCGTTCCAAAATAAGTGTCTCAACTTTGTGCAAACTTTATTACAAAGTTGTACTACTACTAAAGTTGACACTTATTTTGGAACAGAGGCAGCTAAAAAAAAACGATCCATGCAGTCCCTAGCCCTTGAACCGTGAACCCTGACCAGGCTTCAATTTGCTGGCAACGTTCGAGCTTCATAATAAATGAAGTTTGCAACCTTTTGACCATTAGATCATTTTGTGCAGTTTCACCAAAATCGAGATGAGCATCCCTATGGCAAAGAAATTGAAGAAGCGTGATTAGAATAAGATTACTAGGACTAGTTGATGAGACATAACCTCATCACAAATACAGTACGTAGAAGCCAGTAGAGGTATCAGGTATGTGTGGGGCAAAGAAGTAGAGAAATATCCATAGGGAGTGATGTGGGCAGCTGGAGCAGTGGTGCAAGCCGGCTGTAAAGGAGTTGTACACGAGGGACGTGGCTCGACCTTGAGGAGGCGGCGGAGGCGGGCAACCGCCCACGTCGTGGCGATGAGCAAGGGGCGAAGGCAACCTCACCAGCTTTGTGAGAGAGAACGGCGGCGACCCACGATCGGGGCGTGCCGACGGTGGGTTTCGCCGTCGGCGGCAGCCACCGCATCTACACTAAGCATCCACCCCTTCCCCAAGCGGACGTGATCCGCCGGGATGTTAGAGATGTGGCCACAGTCGTTTTGTGCGAGAGAGTGTGAAGAGAGCAACCCCTGCAAGCAACCATGTAGGCTAGCCCGTCCTGACTATGTATATAGTGGAGCGGTTTCCTTTTCTCTCCATATGACCTATCATATTGCGTACGTGCCACTGAAGAAAAAAAATTATTTATAAATGACGCGGCACCTACTACTCATTCTCCTATAACCTTGCGCTTGGCATCTCCAAAATATTAACCTTGCGATTGGCTGTTCGCCTCTTCGGGAAGTCGAGCAATAATGGTAGTGCAGTATATATCGTTCTGGCTATAGGAGACCAAATTAATTGCTACACGTCCACCACGTGGGCGAGGGTCGAGGGGCGAGGGAGAGTGCTACTACATACAGAGCAAAGTGAGTGAATGTACACTCTAAAATACGTCTATATACATCAGTGTTTGGAGTATGTACTAGTAGTTCATATTGAAATCTACTAAGGACATATATATTCCAAACAATATGATATAATCTCTATAACCAAGGTAGTAGGGACGAGGAGTAAACGGAGGGAGTAGTAAATTTTTCTCCTCGTCCTGCGAGCCACCGCGCGCATGGGCGAGGGAGGAGCAAGGTTCACCTCATCCTGCGAGCCATCGCGCCCGTGGGCGGGGGAGACGGTGTACTAAGCAAGCTTCTCCTCGTTCTGCGAGTTGACAGGACACATCAAAAGTACTCCAGTGTATAGAGCATTGCCTCTAAGGTAGGCCCCACATGGTTTGCCTCTTTTTTTAATTTAACATAACGCGTCAAGTCGCAATTTGTTTGTTCACCCGTGGTAGACGATCCTCCCTCCACCAAGTGGACAACCGATTACCGTGCCAAATTACCACGTGGGCTGCCTTTTTCATCTGAAATGAGCTCCATCGTGTACCCGCGGGTGTGGTTGGGAAAGAGGCAGAATACGTCGCCGTGCATGCACCTCTTCTCTTCGTGCACGTCCCCCACCTACGTGGGTGTGTGTGAGAGATACAAACCGCGTTCGTGAGTGTTTTTTGTTTTGTGGTGGGGGTGGGGGTGGGGTGGGGGTTGATTTCGTGAATTATTTGTGGGAATATGTGTCGATGACATCTGAAACAAAATTTTGCATGCAATGTGTGTGAAATGGATGCCTATCCATATCATACATAGAGGGTCGGGCAATCCACGAGAAGAGAGGGAGGGCTCATTGCTATCGATAGAGTCGATGAGAGGATCAAGTACGGGTGGGTGCGAGATCGATGAAGAGATCCATCGAAATTGCGTGTGTGTGTGTGTGCAAGTCAAAGATATAGGGCGGTGGCTACCGGGCGTTAGAGGGCACATGTCAAGTTTGTGTGTGGCAGGGAGACATGACTAGAGCGCTTGATGTATCGGTGTGTGTGGGTGAGGGGGTGGGGGGAGGGGTAGGCAGAGGCCTAACTATAGAGGTAGAACGACTCGTATATGTGTTGAGAAGGAGAGACCTAGCTATGTCATGAGGGAGATTGGTCGACATCCATACATAACTGAAGGATGGGAAATGTGATGGGACAGAGAGAGAGAGGAGAGAGAGAGGGAGGGAGAGGGAGGGAGAGGGGTAGAGTGCTGGATGGGTGATGGAGTTGCTTCTCGGAGATGTTGGGAGAGGCCTACTAGACAAACTGAGGGTGGAACTGCAATGTTATCAATAAGAGTGGGTGAGGGAGTCCTGGACTAGGGGGTGTCCGGATAGCCGGACTATCATCATCGGTCGGACTCCAAGACTATGAAGATACAAGATTGAAGACTTCACCCCGTGTCCGGATGGGACTTTCCTTGGTGTGGAAGGCAAGCTTGGCGATACGGATATGTAGATCTCCTACCATTGTAACCGACTCTGTGTAACCCTAGCCCTCTCCAGTGCCTATATAAACTGGAGGGTTTTAGTCCGTAGGACGAACAACCATTACAACAATCATACCATAGGCTAGCTTCTAGGGTTTAGCCTCCTTGATCTCGTGGTAGATCCACTCTTGTACTACCCATATCATCAATATCAGTCAAGCAGGAGTAGGGTTTTACCTCCATCGAGAGGGCCCGAACCTGGGTAAAAACATCGTGTCCCTTGTCTCCTGTTACCATCCGCCTAGACGCACAGTTCGGGACCCCCTACCCGAGATCCGCCGGTTTTGACACCGACATTGGTGCTTTCATTGAGAGTTCCTCTATGCCGTCACCAATAGGCTTGATGGCTTCTTCAATCAATAACAACGCAGTCCAGGGTGAGAGTTTCCTCCCCGGACAGACCTTCGTGTTCGACAGCTTTGCACTGCGGGCCAATTCACTTGGCCATCTGGAGCAGACCGAAAGCTACGCCCCTGGCCATCAGTCGATTTGGAAGCCTAAACTTCACGGTGACATCCGCGGAGACTTGATCTTGATGGATTCGAGCCCTGACCGAAAGCGTGCCGCCTTTATCACGATGGGCATGATCTAGCTCTACCGCCGGACGGTACCTTGGAGGCAGCTGCGAATCCGCTCCGACCCATAGTTCGGGCTGACCCGCAGTCGAGGACGGTGGCTGGACACCGCCTCGGAGCTGCAATCGCTACTGCGATGGAGCGAATACCGACCTTGTCCTTTGCAAAGCTCATGACTCCGAGGTGCCGGACTCCTTGCCGGACTCCGAAGCTCCTGCGCCCCTGCCAACCGAATCCGATTGGGCGCCGATCATGGAGTTCACCGCTGCGGACATCTTTCAACACTCGCCCTTTGGCGACATCCTGAACTTGCTAAAGTATCTCTCATTATCAGGAGAACCCTGGCTGGACTGCGGTCAGGATGGTTGGGATGCGGACGACGAAGAAATTCAAAGCCCACCCACCACCCACTTTGTAGCCACTGTCGACGATCTAACCAACATGCTAGACTACGACTCCGAAGACATCGGCGGTATGGACGACGATGCCGGAGACGATCAAGAACCAGCGCCTACAGGGCACTGGAAGACCACCTCGTCATACGACATATACATGGTGGACACCCCAAAGGATGGGGACGGCGAAGAAGCAGCGGAGGCAGATTCCTCTAAGAAACAGCCCAAGCGCCCGGCGTCGTGGCGCCGCTCTAAATCCCGCCACAGCAAGAATGGAGATTCGGCACGGAGATAATAACACCCAGAGAGTGCGAAGACAACCCCTCGGCAAGATTCAAACGGGAGGGCGGGAAGCCAGCCCTCAAGAGCGGCGGCAGATGAGGAGGATGAAAATTACATGCCTCCCTCCGGAGATGAGGCAAGCCTCAACGATGACGAATTCGCCGTGCCCGAGGATCCCGTCGAACAAGAGCGTTTTAAACGCAGGCTAATTGCCACGACGAATAGCCTAAAGAAAAAGCAGCAACAGCTTTGAGCTGATCAAGACCTGCTGGCCGACAGATGGACCAAGGTCCTCGCGGCCGAAGAGTATGAACTCGAACGCCCCTCCAAAAGCTACCCAAAACACAAGTTGCTCCCCCGACTAGATGAGGAAGCATACAAACCTTCATCACCAGCGCACAATACGGCAGACCGACCACCTCGCGGCCGCGACAGAGAGGCATCTAGGCCCTCCGCCAGAACCGTACCCCGGCACCGCTCGAAAAGCGCAAAGCCATTGGGGAATACGCCGGACTTGCGGGATATATTGGAGGACAAGGCAAGACAATCCAGATATATCTACGGATCACGTGGGCGCCCCACGACCCACGACGACTACCATCACGCCGAATATAGCAACTCCGGCCGGGCCGAACACAGTAGACAAAGCTCTCTTGAGCTACGTCGTGATATTGCTCAATATAGAGGCGCCGCACACCCACTATGCTTCACAGACGAAGTAATGGATCATCAAATCCCTGAAGGGTTTAAACCCATGAACATGGAATCCTACGATGGCACAACAGACCCCGCGGTTTGGATCGAAGATTATCTCCTTCATATCCATATGGCCCGCGGTGACGATCTCCACGCCATCAAGTATCTCCCACTCAAGCTTAAGGGGCCAGCTCGACATTGGCTTAACAGCTTGCCAGCAGAATCAATTGGGTGTTGGGAGGACCTGGAAGCCGCATTCCTTGACAACTTTCAGGGCACATATGTGCGACCACCAGACGCCGATGACCTAAGCCACATAATTCAGCAGCCAGACGAATCAGCCAGACAATTCTGGACACGGTTCCTCACAAAGAAAAACCAAATCGTCGATTGTCCGGATGCAGAGGCCCTCACAGCCTTCAAACATAACATCCGCGACGAGTGGCCGGCCCGACACCTAGGACAGGAAAAGCCGAAATCCATGGCAGCCCTCACATCACTGATGACCCGCTTCTGTGTGGGAGAGGATAGCTGGCTAGCTTGCAGTAACAACCTCAGCAAAAATTCTGGCAGTCCGGACAGCAAGGACCGCAATGGCAGGTCGCCTCGCAACAAAAACAAACGCCGCGTTAACGGCGATAACATTGAGGATATCTGACGGTCAATGCGGATTCAGAGGCTCTAAACCGGTCGTGGAAAAAGCCATTCAAAAGAACTACTCCGGTCCGTCAATTTGGACCGAATACTCGACCGCTCTTGCGGATACATGGCACCCCAAAAGCTAGCTAACCACACCAACATGGATTGTTGGGTATTCAAGCAGCGAGCAAGTTAATTGCGAAAACAATGACAAGGGGCTGCATAGCGATGACGAGGAGGAGACCCGACCGCCCGAACGATGAGAGGACGAAGGTTTCCCCCACAAGTGCGGACGATAAACATGATATCGCAACCCACATACCCAAGAGGGGCGGAAGCGTGCACTTAGGGGCGTATATGCGATGGAGCGATCGCCCAAGTTCAACCCATGGTCCTCCTGCCCGATCACTTTCGATCGAAGGACCACCCACCGATATCTGCCATGGTGGATTATTGCATTGGTTTTAGACCCAATCGTCGATGGATTCCACCCACTAGAGTCACGATGGGGCGGCGGCAAGCCTGAACCTGCTTTATTAGGATACGGTCGCCAAGATGGGCATAGACCCTCAAGGATTAAACCTACAAAGACGACCTTCAAAGGCGTCATACCGAGCGTTGAGGCTAATTATGCAGCTCGATCCTGCTGGAAGTGGCCTTCGGATCCCCGGATAATTTCCGAAGCGAGGAGTTAATCTTCGACATAGTCCCATTCCGCAGTGGCTATCACGCTCTGCTCGGACGAATTGCATTTGCAAAGTTCAATGCGGTACCGCATTATGCATACCTCAAGCTAAAGATGCCAGGCCCTCGTGGAGTCATCACGGTCAATGGAAACACTGAACGCTCCCTCCGAATGGAGGAACACACAGCGGCTCTCGCGGCAGAAGTACAGAGCAGCCTCTTAAGGCAAATCTCGAGTCCGGCCATTAAACGACCGGACATGACTAAACGCGGCCGGAGTAACATACATCAAGACCACCTGGCACGTTCTGAGCACGCTAGCAATGCGGCCCCAACCCTAGCCTTTGCATGATTGCAAGACAAGCTCTTCGCGTACATCATTACGCTCTGAAGATACCATGGGCATAGGGGGAGGGGCACGACCACGATAGGCCCAGAGTGCGGCTCAACCACACCAGGGGCTCCCACGTGTGTCACTTTCTTTTTTTTCTTTTTTTTCCACAGGACTCCGTTTACCAGAGGCCCCGTTCGGCAGTAGATCTGCCGAACTCACGATGCAATAGCCAGGGAAGGACAAAGGCTACGACGAATACTCAGGTGGTCTCCATAATGAGCATTAAATTAGTTTAAATACACCATTCTGCAGCCTACCCCTGGAGGGAGACATTTCTAATAGTCCAAACCCTTGCCTACCGCACTATTTGTATCGTTCTGCACTCATGGCAGAATTCCTTGAATAAACAATGCATCACTTCTCGCTTATAATTGCATTCCTTTTCTTTATATATATATGTTCATTTATGACATCTTGCATCCGTACAATTTGGTACGGCCGAATACACCAGGGGCTTATGTTCCCCGCACTCTGGTGTGATAAGTCCGAACACTTTCACAAGTGCGGCACCCCGAACTTATAGCATTATATGCATCAGCGCCGAATCATGTCTTGGGTCAATAGTTGGGTTTGCCCGGCTCCCATGTTTTGGTACCTTACGTTCCGTTCTATCGGCTAAGGTAGCACTGGGAGAACCACTGCGATTGCGCCCGGTTGAGCTGGGCGGCGCCTCGGTGGAAAGCTAAAACGACCGTCATGATAAGGCGAGAGCTGGTCGCTGTTCGAGAGGTCTTTTCGAGTCCCTAAAGACTTATGCCGCTTAGAGCGAGGAACCGGTGTGTCCGCCCAGCGTGGATAAGCGCCTCGAATTGATCTTCGAACACTAGGGGCTTCACGAAATTTAAAATTATAGAATTCTATAAGTGAGAGTGTTCAAGCATTATAAGTCCGGTTGCCTTGTTCGTTGTGTTGAGCGCCTCCCTAGATGGACCCAAAAATGGGAACAAGAGCGCTCAAGTTTATCCCGAACACCCCAACACTTGTGGCATGGGGGCTGAAGCCGATGACTTGCCATCTCTCAGATTTGATAAACAGCCGCACAAAAGGTAATATTTTAAAATTGATAAGCGTTGCTTAGCGCATATGAACAAAGTTTTCAGGCACAGGATAACACATTGCGAGTCTACTAAAAAATTACATCTTTCGGGCATTCATCCGCAATCTTGCGGGCACCCTTCAGGACACTCTTATAGTACATTTCAGGCGTACGATACTCCTTGCCCGCCGGTGGCGCGTCAGTGATAAGCCTCTCAGCATCCAGCCTGCCCCAGTGCACTTTTGTGCGGGCAAGGGCCCGACGGGCACCTTCAATGCAGACGGGCGCTTGATGACTTCCACCCAGGGGCACGCATCCACCAGCCGCCAAGACAAGGCTGAAGTAGCTCCTGTGCATGGCCTCTTGAGCAACAGCCGGACTATGAGGCCCTTCATGGCCTGCTCGGCTACCTTGTGGAGCTCGACCAGCTGCTTCAGCTGGTCGCTAAGGAGCACTGGATGTCCGGCCTTAGCATACTAAGACCAGAAGACCTTCTCCGTTGAGCTCTCCTCCTCGGCCCGGTAGAATCGGCGGCATCGAACACGCTGCAAGGCAGATCTGCAAACGCATACAGAGCTCGAATTGGGTAAAGTACGGGTAATTCACATTCACATGCTTGCTTTGCATGAAAAATGCCTTGCCCGCCGCTATTTTCTTCACCGCCTCAATCTCCTGGAGGGCCTTATGGGCCTCGGCCTTAGAGGCTTTGGCACTTTCAAGATCCAAGGCAAGCTCGGACTCTCGAGTCTTCGAGTCGCGCTCCAAACTCTCATGCTTTTCCATGAGAGCCTGGAGCTCTTGCCGCACCTCCGCCACCCGCGCCTCCTGCTTCTCTCGCTCCGCTCGTTCCGCGGCCGCATTACGTTCGGCCGCGGACACGGCCTCCTTAAGGGTCGCCACATTGTTCGTGGCCCCTGCAGTACCCACGTTATCCTTGTTATTTCTATTGCAACCAAAATCCTTTTCTGTAAGGTACAAATTTAATGCGGTGTTACTCAACTTCTTTGTCCTCGAGCTACTTCTTGGCAAGGCCGAGCTCGTGCTCGGACCGCTCGAGGTCCTGCTTCAAAGCACCGACCTTCGCAGTCAGTGCGGCAGAGGTCAGCAGCGCAGCCTACAATCCCATATTGACATAATTTTTAGAACTCCTGCGTATATCTTTTTAGATCCTCAGTCCGGCTTTTTCTTTCCAAACACCGAACCGAGCATCAGGGGCTACTGTCTATGCGGTATCACATTGCATATTTTAAAACTTCTTACCTCAAAGCCTATTAGAAGGCTGCTGCAGGCTTCGGTCAGCCCACTCTTGGCGAGCTGAACCTTCGGAATCACCGCACTCATGATAGTGCGGTGTTCTTCCTCGATGGAAGCGCCGTTGAGCACCTCCAACAAGTTGTCCGACGCCTCCGGTTGGACGGAGGCTGCCGGTGTCACGGTCTTGCCCTTCTTACGAAGGGGCCGCTTGCCGGACTCCGGAACCACTGCGGGTTCCGGCAGAAGTCCGCACGAAGTCCGGAGGTTGCCTGTGGCACCTCGGAGCCTCCCCTCTTGGCGGGTCCCTCACAGGATCCCACCTCGGCGTCCTCAGCATCGCGAGGGGTGGAGGCGGTCGGAATGGAATCTACATCCGACGGAGCCAAGGACCCGCTTGATGAAGCGGGAAGATCATCGCCGACCGGACTACAGGTAGTGTGCGGCATTAGAAGGACACTATGTGGCATAAAAGAGAAATTATAAGTCATTTAGGAATCCGGATACTTACGATCTTGCCGGAGGCTTGGCCCTTGAGGGCTACCCTTCGTCGCCAACGTTGGCGTTGGCGGAGCTGTCCGGAGGTAGGGTCCTTGACAGTGTCCTGGACTAGGGTGCACCATATTGACTTAAGTGATTTGCAAGCTGGGTTGCCTGGCTCCTGTGCTTACCCCTACGTTCCCGATTGTTCGGCTAGGGAGTAAAGGGAGCACATATGCGATTGTCATGATCGGGTCAACCGAGCCGGACCTCAGACTGGGTGAAGCGAAAGCTAGCGCTCTTATTGTTTTCAATCACGGTTGGCACACAACGGAACTCATGAGTACAAAAATCTATTGCACAAGTCTCATAATAACAATGAGCACCGAAAAAGGTATCGGTGGGGGTACTATTTTCTTCGAAGATGCTTCTTACTCTTTGCAGTAATATAGCATAAGTTCCCTGAGCGCGCTTTGTCTATTACAGCCTTATGGCCTGATTGCCTGGTAATTGGAAACACCGTTGATATTCTCGACAGATGGAGTACATAACACTTTTCGGTCCTTGACCGAAGAGGGAGAAGCCGATGGTCGGTTAAGACGCGTTTAAAGTTCGGTTGAACATAGATATGATATAAGTACTTCGGTACATGCAATCACTCTTTCACCCAAGTCACTTGGGGGCTCTTAAATTTATATGAGCCGTTTTATGATAGGTGTTTTTCTTCTTAGTCGTTGCAAAGTTTTTATTATTATTTATCACTCCTTTTTTCGACACAAGTGTGCGGTCACTAGCCGGGGAGCCTAATTTCTCTCTCAAAGAAGCCGTAGGCTGACCCGCTTGAAGTTTTGAGATAGGATGTGTCATGTTAAAGCACGGCAGAAGCACCTTTTTTTTCTAAAGTCCAATTTTCTGATTGACACCGAACACTTGATCTAGTTCGGACATTAACCTTTTGAATAAGTTTTTTGGCTTTTCGAGCCCATGGCACTTTTAAACTATTTGTGTGTTTTTAGCACAAGTCTCGTAGTGCAACACCGGACACCTTTAGAGATTCGGCAAAAACATTCTCTGATATTGCTATATATGCATGAGTTTCGAATTGTGTCTTCGGTCAATAGTTGGGTTGCTCGGCTCCTGCGCTTGCCTCCTATGTTCCGCTTTGTTCGGCTAGGTGTGCAAAGGGAGAACCACTGCGATTGTGCTTCCAGCTCACATGGTTAAGCACCTCAGTGGAGAAAGCCGAAAACTGACTGTCACAATAAGCGTAAACTGGTCGGCGATCCGATGACGGCGTTAAACGACGGACCATTCATAACAATGGCCGAAGTGTTTATGGCTTGACCTCAACTATCGCTGAACACTACCGGGGGCTATTAACTGGCCTCCCAAACAAAATCCTCAATATTTTGCTCTTACGTTGGAGCTGAGGTTTCATGATCATGCTTAGCATGACAACCCAAAGAAAGGAACCGATAGGGGGACTATTTTCTTTGGAAGACATTTCTTCTGTTAAACAGTAATATAACATATCTCTCTGCGTACCTTTGTTTATAAACCGTATGGCCAGATTGCCTTGTTTGTTGTCAATCTTTGCCCTCATAAAGGCTTTATAAAGTAGGACAAACACTCCTCGGCTATTGGACGAGGAGGTGGAAGCTGATGGTCGGTCAACAAAGTTTTGTACAATGCGGATCCGAGCATTAATGACGTAAAGTACTTGGATACATAGAGTTATTACACATACTTTGTCATTTTACTATGGACATCGATCCTTAATTCGGCCTCCCGTGCCTGCATTAAGGCTCGGGGGCTACTGGGCTTCGGGCTTATTATTTACAAATATTAAAGGGGCTCATCGATCCCCTGATCTGGTATTTCCACCCGACCAGTGTCTCGGGGGCTACTGCATTGCTTCTTCTATGCAGAAAATTTTAAGTGCAGTATAGTTTCCGAGAAGATTTTGATCCTCAGGTTGGTCGGCCGCACCCAACCTGAGTCTCGAGGACTGAGCATGCCGCTTTTTGTGTCCTGAAGTATTCTGCCGAGCTAGCACTTGATCCTCAGGCCGATTTTGCAAATCAACCTGAGTCTCAGCGGTTACTGGGATCAGCGGTCTTATGTCATCCTTCAGGTGCATGTCGGGATTTAGACCAATACACACCTTGAGGCTACTGGCTATATATCTCGTCAGAGAATAAATTGCATCAATAAAAAATATCGACCAAAAATCAGCCCATGACCGAGGTGCTAAACCACCTCGGAAGCAGTTCGGCATATAGCTTGGATGCAAGTGGCTGGCTCCTTAGAGGGCATGTCCGGCATTAAGCTCAGCTAAATTCCTTCAAATTTTTTGGACCAAGATGATCTATGACATCTTGGATATAGTCCGGCGTTGGAGCTTGGACACAGTCCGGCGTTGGAGCTCGGATACATTTCGGCATTGAAGCTTGAAAGCAGTCCGGAATTGGTGCTCTGCTGCAAAGATACCTCGAAGCAGTCCGGCGTTAGAGCTCGGATGCAAGAGGGCACTGCCTCCCGGGAACAACTACAAACCAGAGGTGTGGCATAAAAATAACAAGGCGTTGATAAAGGCCGAAAACTTAAGGGGGCTCCTCGGATACCCGACGTATAAACTCGTCGAATGCATTTCGGCGATCCTCAAGATCGAAGATGAGAAGATTTGTTGAACCAGTTTTCAAGACCGGCAACCAAAGATGAAGAACAGTTCGGAAGAATCTAGGAGCGTCCCTAACTTGAAGACCGGTTTAGGGGGCAACTGACGGTGTCCTGGACTAGGGGGTACTCACCACGTCGTCTCCCGATCAGGTGGATTGGGCCGAGGATCCCCATGGCCGTATACTCATGGGCCAGTCCGGACAGTTGCCGCATACAAGGAAGATTCCACAAGACTTGGCGATCAAGACAAGGACTCCTCCCCCACCGGCCTATCCGGCTAGGACTCTTGTTATCCTTGGTCTCTGGTGCATTATATAAACTGAGGCCAGGCTAGTCGATAGAGATATATACAACAACAATCATACCATAGGCTAGCTTCTAGGGTTTAGCCTCTCTGATCTCGTGGTAGATCAACTCTTGTACTACCCATATCATCAATATCAATCAAGCAGGAGTAGGGTTTTACCTCCATCGAGAGGGCCCGAACCTGGGTAAAAACATCGTGTCCCTTGTCTCATGCTACCATCCGCCTAGACGCACAGTTCGGGACCCCCTACCCGAGATCCGCCGGTTTTGACACCGACATTGGTGCTTTCATTGAGAGTTCCGCTGTGTGAACGGTGAAATGATCAATGGCTCGACTGTAGGTCAACTGCGACGTCGGCTTCTTCATCACCAGCTCGACTGGTCACCTTGTCTTAACCGAGGACTGTGCCCTACTCTGATCGTCATGTTCGGATGAGGGCCTTCATCAACATCAACTCCGATCTCTGTCAAGATCATGGAGGAGTCATCCATGGAGCTCGGGGGCTCAACGTCAACATTGCCCTCAGGCGACCGTGCTATTTTTCTGGACAACAAACTTGTATCCGCCGCCACCGCCTCCTCGAGTGTCTCCTAAACGATTACTTTGGTGGAATTATGCGGAATTAAGTCTACAACAACCCTGCAAAAATTTCATCGAGTTCTGATGGAGGAATCTCCGGCAATCTCCGATATACCGGAGCCCTGTTGAATCTGGACGAGAATCCGGATGAGTTTAGGACGTGGTGTCCAGCATCTAGCTCGGATGTCCTTTGGAAGATCCAACCGTTGATTTGCTGCGGAATTACCATATCTACCACCAGCCAAAAATTCAGCTCGATCCGACCGTCCAAACTCCGGGAAACTTCCGATTAGTGCGTCACTTTTTGGATCTACTTTCTGCACGAGAACGAATCCGACCCGAATTCATCTTCTTTATGAACGGGATCTCGGACATCCTTTTTAAAGGAAGTTTTCGTATGGGGTGTTGTGTTTTATTCTCAAACACATCCCAGTAGTATTAAAAGTACTCTTGCAATACGAACTTCACCGTCGCGCCGGTGTCAAACCAGCCCGACAACATCACTCCACGGCGGCCGACCTGCGTTAGACACGTCGTCGCTTTGTTGAGCCGAGCTCAATTTCTTCGGACCATCATCTCGGCCAGTCGAACAATAGTTCAGCATCGCGAAGGATAAATCGTCACCAATATCACCGCCCCACGGATTACACGGAGCGGGCACACCTGCATCGCCACACAGTCACTTCATCAAGCCGGCATCGACCACGTCACGACCTGCATCACTGGACCGGGGGCTTCATCATCTCTTCATCAACCTACTCCGGAGACTTCGGCGTCGCTGGCCGACCAGCTCCGTCACGTTAGTTTGACCGAGGGCTTTGCCTCGGCGAGCCAACCTTTGCCAGCATCACCATGCCGTTGCTTTATCGCCCATCAGGCGATAGGTGTGCGGATCGAGTCCCAATTTTGGGAATCACCTTTCTTCGGATTGCTACAACAAATAAGCCAGGTGCTATTAATCCTAGTATTTTTTGCTTGTTAGGGTTCATTTTTTCCAATGAATTATTGCTCTGGTTTGTCCGTCATATGTACGCAGGTCTATCAAATGGTGGCCGCATTAACGACGGTCGCATGGTGGTTCGGTCAGTTTCCGTACATAGTCCGGCGAACGCCACATCCGGAACTCGAAAACCGACCTGTGAATTCAGGCCTTCCCATGCCTTTACCGCATCACGCCGCCGCCCTGCATCGACATTGACTTCGGCGCCAGGCCATATTTCTTTTATTACTCACTTTGCATAAATTATTTGTTATGCAACAATTTTTTTATTATTACTATTATCTCCGGTTTGCACTATTTTTTGTGCACAGGAAAATGATCCAGCCGGACTATATCCTTTGGCGTCACCTCGGCTCGACGGGGGGCTTCGTCAACACTTCATTACCCCATGCCGGGGACTTCGGCATCACCCTGGCGTCGTGCATTGACCGTGCTATGTCACCACTTCGGAGTGCCGAGCTCTTTGCTCCGCCACCTCGGGACCGGCTCGGGGATGGAACCTTGTCCCGCATCAAGCTCGGACCGCGTCATCAATACTGAACACATTAACCAGCTAAGTTGTCTTCATGCTCAAAGTTTTAAAATTTTAACTTGTGTTCGGCTCGGCCAAGCATTATACTTTTTTGGAAAAAAGTGGCTTGTAAAAATTTCCTTGTCCAAACTTTGTTTGTGACGCGCAAATTCAAATACCCCGTTTACTTGGGGGCTTCCTTCATGAAGCTTTCTCCTCTTGCATATGATTATACTTGTACGGCTTCGTTCCTTGTTCGTGTATTATGCCACAATATGCACCATATTGACTTACGTGATTTGCAAGCTGGGTTGCCTGGCTCCTGTGCTTACCCCTACGTTCCCGATTGTTCGGCTAGGGAGTAAAGGGAGCACCTCTGCGATTGTCACGATTGGGTCAACCGAGCCGGACCTCAGACTGGGTGAAGCCGAAAGCTAGCGCTCTTACTGTTTTCAATCACGGTCGGCACACAACGGAACTCATGAGCACAAAAATCTATTGCACAAGTCTCATAATAACAATGAGCACCGAAAAAGGTATCGGTGAGGGTACTATTTTCTTGGAAGATGCTTCTTACTCTTTGCAGTAATATAGCATAAGTTCCCTGAGCGCGCTTTGTCTATTACAGCCTTATGGCCTGATTGCCTGGTTATTGGAAACACCGTCGATATTCTCGACAGATGGAGTACATAACACTTTTCGGTCCTTGACCGAAGAGGGAGAAGCCGATGGTTGGTTAAGACGCGTTTAAAGTTCGGTTGAACATAGATATGATATAAGTACTTCGGTACATGCAATCATTCTTTTACCCAAGTCACTTGGGGGCTCTTAAATTTATATGAGCCGTTTTATGATAGGTGTTTTTCTTCTTAGTCGTTGCAAAGTTTTATTATTATTTATCACTCCTTTTTTCGACACAAGTGTGCGGTCACTAGCCGGGGAGCCTAATTTCTCTCTCAAAGAAGCCGTAGGCTGACCCGCTTGAAGTTTTGAGATAGGATGTGTCATGTTAAAGCACGGCAGAAGCACCTTTTTTTTCTAAAGTCCAATTTTCGGATTGGCACCGAACACTTGATCTAGTTCGGACATTAACCTTTTGAATAAGTTTTTTGGCTTTTCGAGCCCATGGCACTTTTAAACTATTTGTGTGTTTTTAGCACAAGTCTCACAGTGCAACGCCGGTCACCTTTGGAGATTCGGCAAAAACATTCTCGGATATTGCTATATATGCATCGGTTTCGAATTGTGTCTTTGGTCAATAGTTGGGTTGCCCGGCTCCTGCGCTTGCCTCCTATGTTCCGCTTTGTTCGGCTAGGTGTGCAAAGGAGAACCATCTGCGATTGTGCTTCGGCTCACATGGTTAAGCACCTCAGTGGAGAAAGCCGAAAACTGACTGTCACAATAAGCGTAAACTGGTCGGCGATCCGATGATGGCGTTAAATGACGGACCATTCATAACAATGGCCGAAGTGTTTACGGCTTGACCTCAACTATCGCCGAACACTACCGGGGGCTATTAACTGGCCTCCCAAACTAAATCCTCGATATTTTGCTCTTACGTTGGAGCTGAGGTTTCATGATCATGCTTAGCATGACAACCCAAAGAAAGGAACCGATAGGGGGACTATTTTCTTTGGAAGACATTTCTTCTGTTAAACAGTAATATAACATATCTCTCTACGTACCTTTGTTTATAGAACCGTATGGCCAGATTGCCTTGTTTGTTGTCAATCTTTGCCCTCATAAAGGCTTTATAAAGTAGGACAAACACTCCTCGGCTATTGGACGAGGAGGTGGAAGCTGATGGTCGGTCAACAAAGTTTTGTACAATGTCGATCCGAGCATTAATGACGTAAAGTACTTGGATACATAGAGTCATTACACATACTTTGTCATTTTACTATGGACATCGATCCTTAATTCGGCCTCCGTGCCGCATTAAGGCTCGGGGCTACTGGCTTCGGGCTTATTATTTACAAATATTAAAGTACATCGATCCTCGATCCGTATTGCCACCCGACCGGTGTCTCGGGGCTCTTCAGATTACTGTTCTATGCGAGAAAATTTTAAGTGCAATCTGATTTCGAGAAGATTTTGATCCTCGGGTTGGTCGGCCGCACCCAACCCGAGTCTCGAGGATCGAGCATGCCGCTTTTGTGTCCCAAGTATTCGCGAGCTAGGACTTGATCCTCAGGCCGATTTTGCAAATCAATCTGAGTCTCAGCGGTTACTGGGATCAGCGGTCTTATGTCATCCTTCAGGTGCATGTCGGGTTTTAGACCGATACACACCTTGAGGCTACTGGCTATATATCTCGTCAGAGAATTTTGCATCAATAAAACTATCGACCAAAAATCAGCCCATGACTGAGGTGCTGAACCACCTCGGAAGCAATTCGGCATATAGCTTGGATGCAAGTGGCTGGCTCCTTAGAGGGCATGTCCGGCATTAAGCTCGGCTAAACTCCTTCAACTTTTTTGGACCAAGATGATCTATGACATCTTGGATATAGTCCGGCGTTGGAGCTTGGACACAGTCCAGCATTGGAGCTCGGATACATTTCGGCGTTGGAGCTCGAAAGCAGTCCGGCATTGGTGCTCGGCTGCAAAGATACCTCGAATGCAGTCCGGCGTTAGAGCTCGGATGCAAGAGGGCACTGCCTCCCGGGAACAACTACAAACCAGAGGTGTGGCATAAAAATAACAAGGCGTTGATAAAGGCCGGAAACTTAAGGGGGCTCCTCGGATACCCGACGTATACACTCGTCGAATGCATTTCGGCGATCCTCAAGATCGAAGATGAGAAGATTTGTTGAACCAGTTTTCAAGACCGGCAACCAAAGATGAAGAACAGTTCGGAAGAATCGAGGAGCGTCCCTAACTTGAAGACCGGTTTAGGGGGCTACTGACGGTGTCCTGGACTAGGGGGTACTCACCACGTCATCTCCCGATCAGGTGGATTGGGCCGAGGATTCCCATGGCCGTATACTCATGGGCCAGTCCGGAAAGTTGCCGCATACAAGGAAGATTCCACAAGACTTGGCGATCAAGACAAGGACTCCTCCCCCACCGGCGTATCCGGCTAGGACTCTTGTTATCCTAGGTCTCTGGTGCATTATGTAAACCGAGGCCAGGCTAGTCGATAGAGATATATACAACAACAATCATACCATAGGCTAGCTTCTAGGGTTTAGCCTCTCTGATCTCGTGGTAGATCAACTCTTGTACTACCCATATCATCAATATCAATCAAGCAGGAGTAGGGTTTTACCTCCATCGAGAGGGCCCAAACCTGGGTAAAAACATCGTGTCCCTTGTCTCATGCTACCATCCGCCTAGACGCACAGTTCGGGACCCCCTACCCGAGATCCGCCGGTTTTGACACCGACAGTCCTTCCCCTCTTGGACCCTTCGGGCTCCCCTGCTGGGGAAGCCTTCCTCTTCCTCTCTCCCCCTCCTGGGGAGAGTCCTCTTTCTCCTCCTCGTCTTCGGGGGAGGAGTCCGCCTCGGAGCCATCGGACGATGAGTCCGATACCACCTGGCGCTGGGAACTCCTTCGGGTTCCCGTGGCCTTCTTCTTGGACTTCTTCTCCGGCACCACACAGAGTGCCGGGACTAGCAGCCCCGTTAAACGGGTATCCGCTGGGTCTTGGGAGGGAGCCGACAGTTAACCTGTCGGACGTCCTCTGCCAGTCCTGTTAAAGGCATTGGGAATTTTAGATCCCGCAATAGAGTCAAACTATGAAAGAAATAAATGTCCCATAAAGGATAACATATCTTACCGCACCGGCCGGGCGTTTCGTGCTGAATCCGCGATCTTCAGTTGCGGATGCGGGGGCTTCTCCCCCCTTGAACAACACCCTCCAGGCAGCTTCGTACGTTGTGTCGAACAGCCCGCTAAGGGTCCGGTGCTGTGCCGGATCAAACTCCCACAGATTGAAGGCCCGTTGTTGGCAGGGGAGAATCCGACAGACGAGCATGACCTGGATCACGTTGACAAGCTTGAGCTTCTTGTTCACCAAGGTCTGGAGACAGGACTCGAGTCTGGTCAGCTCCTCCGAACTGCCCCATAGCAAGCCCTTCTCTTTCCAGGAGGTGAGCTGCATGGGGGTACCAGATCTGAACTCGGGGGCCGCTGCCCATTTAGGGTCCCGCGGCTTGGTGATATAGAACCACCCCGATTGCCACCCTTTGATGGTTTCCATGAAGGCACCCTCGAGCCAGAGGACGTTGGGCATTTTTCCCACCATGGCGCCTCCGCACTCCGCTTGGACGCCCTTCACTACCTTCGGCTTGACATTGAAGGTTTTAGCCCAAGTCAAGTGGGGCTGGATGCAGAGGAAGGCCTCACACACGACAATAAACGCCGAGATGTTGAGGATGAAGTTTGGCGCCAGATCGTGGAAGTCCAAGCCGTAGTAGTACATGAGCCCCCGGACGAAGGGATGAAGTGGGAAGCCTAGTCCGCGGAGGAAGTGGGGAAGGAATACGACCCTCTCATTGGGCCAGGGGTGGGGATGAGCTGCCTTGTCTCGGCAGCCGCGCTTGCGATGTCGCTGGACAGGTATCCGCGCCACGCAGTTTTCGATGTGCCCTCCAGAACGGAGGAGGCCATCCACTTGCCTCCCGCTCCGGACATGGCTGGAGAAGGTTGAGGCGAGATGTGCGAACTTGGGCGCTGGAGCTCGAAAGGAGATGGATAAGCAAAGGAGGAAGAAGGCGAGGTAAAAAGGTGGATCCTTATCCCTTATATATGGGCGACGAAGACTATCGTCCCCATCGGCCTGGTAAAACTCGCTTATCTCCCAAGCGCCACCGTCAATGGCGCGGTTGGGTTACCCACGTCCGTATTGATGGGAATCCCGGAATGAGGGGAACACGATCTCTGCTTCGACAAGACATGCCAAGGAAACCGCCGCTAAACGCACTGAGGTGGTATAATAAAAAACGATTCAAGTAAAGGCTTGGTGGTGGTATGACGTCATGCCACAAAATACGTCAGCAGATTGAACTTGTGTACATATTATTCTCTCTACGGTGGAATGTGGAATTTATTTTGCAGAGCTGGACACTATCCTGGCGTTCACAATCTTCTATGAATTATTCGGAGGAGGAACCCTCCTTGCAATGCTGAACAATATGCGCGCCGGACTCATCGTCATTGAAGCCTGGTTCAGGGCTACTCTTGAGGAGTCTCGACTAGGGGTGTCCGGATAGCCGGACTATCATCATCGGCCGGACTCCAAGACTATGAAGATACAAGATTGAAGACTTCGCCCCATGTCCGGATGGGACTTTCCTTGGCGTGGAAGGCAAGCTTGGCGATACGGATATGTAGATCTCCTACCATTGTAACCGACTTTGTGTAACCCTAGCCCTCTCCGGTGCCTATATAAACCGAAGGGTTTTAGTCCGTAGGACGAACAACCATTACAACAATCATACCATAGGCTAGCTTCTAGGGTTTAGCCTCCTTGATCTCGTGGTAGATCCACTCTTGTACTACCCATATCATCAATATCAATCAAGCAGGAGTAGGGTTTTACCTCCATCGAGAGGGCCTGAACCTGGGTAAAAACATCGTGTCCCTTGTCTCCTGTTACCATCCGCCTAGACGCACAGTTCGGGACCCCATACCCGAGATCCGCCGGTTTTGACACCGACAGTGGGGATGTGTTTCTGTGTGTGCCTGTGCGTGATAGATCTGTTGGGACGCATCCATGGATGATGAAGGGGAACCATGTGTTTGGTAAGCAAACCTAACTAGATCGGTAGATCAATTGTTGTTTGTCGGAGGAAGGGAGAGACACAACTAATGAGGTAGATCGATCGATGTGTGGGTAAAACGAGTTATAAGGACCTAGCTGGCTATATGTATAGCGAGAGATCGGTCGGTGTACATCCATTTGTTAGAGGCAAATAAGGCCCAGCGAGACGGATAGACAGAGAGAATGGAGCTAGGAGGTGGTGCGAGAGGCCCAACTACTAGCTAGATAGGGGGAGGAGTGTGCGGTTGTGAGATCGATTAAAAGAGGGGTGAGAGTTTACACGTGTGTCTGACCATATGAGAGACACGAGGCAAGGACACATAAAGGAGGAGATTGAAGCTGTGTGTGTATGCTGTAGGCAGGCATCGCTGGAGAGGTTTATCGATCGGTGTGTGTCGGAAAGGAGTTGTGGAGACTCTGGGAGAACGACCTAAAGGAAAAAATGAATGTGCCCGGTGGATAGAATGCCGAGGGAGGGGGAGGGCGAGGAGGGCGTGTGCATGCACAAGAGAAAGTTAGTGGTAGCTACAAAGGTTAGAGGATTGTGTGGGTGTAAGAGACTAACAAAGATCATAATTTGATATGAAAGCGGATTCATATATTTGAATAGGAGATCATAGTGTTTTAAACATTGCATGCATGAATATAGCGGTGATACACGTCTTTGTGCACATGTTATACCATAATGTGATAATGCATGGCGTTTGCAACTCACAGCTAAATGCCGAACAATCTAAACCATACTATACAACAAACAATCTCACATTTTATTTGAATTTGTGATAATGTGCATATTACAACTAAATATCGAGCAATCTAAACAATACTATATATCGAACATTCTCACATTTTATTTGAATTTGTGGTAATGTGTGGTGTTTGCAACTCACATCTAAATACTTGTAGGCGTAGGGGGCGGGGCACCATACATAATGTGATAAACACATTATACATATGAGACATGGTTTAGATTATGAAGATCTAGCTAGAGCTAGAAATGTAATGTGATTTGAAATCAAAATAAAGTGGATTCAAAAAATCTAGTTCGAGTTCATATAGTACACATAGTTCATATGTAACTCGATATTGATCATGTGGTGTGCTGTGAAGATAATACACAAACGATGGTTTAACTTGACAATAATGATGATTGTAGATCTTATTAAAACAGAGAAACGAATTCAAATGCTTTGACTTCAATCATTACCGTAGATCTTATTCAAATTTAGTTCATATTGAAGCGGTAGTATATACGTTTGGAATGCACTAAAACGTTTATTTGAGTAGTAGGTTGCATGCATTATACACGTAGCGAAATATTTTAATTGAACATAACATGAATTCAAAGTTTTGAATGACATTTGTAGTGCGCATTGATTTGGTACAGCACACGTTAGGCTTGTCCGGAAATTTCAACCCGCGCCTTGTTAGCCCGAAATATTTAAGATATATCTTTGTCTCGTTGTGCTCTGACAACTCCCTCCATCTCAACCCGCACCTTACTATTCCGAAATTACAACGCGCGCGAAAACTCCCACCTCCTATGAAATCCCGACACGCGAAATGCCCGTGGTACCCCTGAACCGAAAGAACCGCCTCAAATCGGTGGGGGGGGGGTACTTTCGTAACTTACCCCACATTTCGGACAAGCGCGTCTCTAAGCCATGGTTCCGCACTGCCATCCCATCCGCCCACCCATTCGTACACCGAGGCCGCGAAAACCCACGACGAAACCCCACACCCTTCTCCGTCCGCCACCCAGCCAGAGCTTCTTCCCCGACGACGTCATCCACAGCAACACCTCGACGTCCCTCATCCACCATACCAGATGAGGATCCGTCCTCGATATCATCGTCCCGCTGGTTCAGCCACCCCGTCCTCCACCTCCAAGGAGCTGCCCCAACGTTCCCCTCGCCTTTCGCGCCACCTCCATTCCCACACCGTCGTCTTCACCTGCACCATCGGAAGAGCATCATCATCACCGTTTCCTCGGAGGAAGCTGCGGCCTAATCGGCGCCACCAAAGAGGTTGTACACTAATCGCCGCATTTTCTTCTTGATTCGATCTCACGGTGCTGCCGGCGCTCGGTCCCGAGCCGACATGACACGGCTCCATCCACGGCGACGTTGCCGACCACTTCCTCCACGGCGTCGCTCCCTCGGCGGCAACATCCACATCAGTAGGAGCTGCTGCTGCTTTATCTCTCGCTCGCGCTGCTGCTCTGCTCTTGCTCTCGGTCCCCTGCCTGTTCTGCTCTTGCTATTGCTCTTGCTTGCGCTGCTTCTCTCGCTCTTTCTCTTGCTTGCGATGCTGCTCCGATTTGGCTACACTTCAGTCGACTGAATCGAATTTTGGGTCAGTGATTTCCAAGGGGTGGGCTCGCTGGGTGAAGGAAGAACCAGCCCAATGGGAGGGGGGCTCACGGAGAGGTACCCCACTATCTATCTTAGGGTTCAGGATGGGGCGGTGGTCGCCATGTGGCGGGCGTTGGCGGGTGGTGGCGTGGGGATCGCGGAGAAAAGCTCAAGACGGGGGGCTAGAGGATGGCCGGGAGGCGGTGGACCGGCGGTGGGAGTGTTTGGGCGGGCGGCGGGGGCTGCTGTTTGGCGGTGGTGGTGACGACTCGGGGTGGAGGTTGAAGATGAACCGCAGCCCTTGATTTCAGTATCCAACGGCTGCAAAATCGGTGACCAGAGATGAAAAAGTCGATCGACCGACGTAGCCTCACCTTGCTAGTGCGTTCAGTTTCGATAGCAAAATTCAGTTTCGACAGCAAAATTCAGTTTCGACAGTTAGGTTCAGTTTTGACAGTTAAGTTCAGTTTCAATAGTTAAGTTCAGAGATGAGCGGCTGATCTATTTTACATCTAGCACTTTGTGGTTATGTATTTTACATCATGTATTAGAGATGCTATTAGAATTCCACTCAGGTTAACGTTGTTCATTGTCTCTCTTGTCCTGCTTCAGCCTCGGCGTTGTACAACTCACCGGAGCTGCTCCAACGATTTAAACCCTCCATCACAATGAGCAAGTACTCGGGCTCCATCTCCAGACGCCTAAGATCTTCTTCCCCTCCTCCGGCAGCAAAGTCAGCTGGAGCATCCTCACCGGCCAACCCAATCACGCTGAGATCGACATGGTTTCGCCAAAGAGGTTGTACACTTGTTGCATCTCTTTTTTACTCTACATGTTATATATATTGTCCACTGAGCACACAGATTTGTTCCTTTAGTGTCTCCTTGAAAGAAAAAACGTAGGAATTTTAATTTATACTTGTCCTCCTTTTCAAATTCCTATTCATGAAGCACAAGACTAAGAGATAGTAGCATAATAGCATTATAACCGTACATTTTCTTGTGGTTTGACTTAATCTCACCATGCTTCTTTGCATCCTATGATCTTCCAATTGTTGTGAATCAAACACCCAGATTTGCAGAAATCCTATGTTTTTAAATTCTCTGTTTTGCACGTGCATTCCTATCCTATTCCTGTCTATTTCCTATCCCTGCATTGTTGGAATCCTCCAATTCAAATGAGCCCTTACAGAATTACTTCTCTTACAGATAGTTGTCAAAGAAAACCTTGCGTGGTTTGTCCCGGTCCTGTTACGCCGTCGTCCACCCCAGCTCAGCTGCTCCAACGATGAAGGGTCCAGACAAGCAGGATCCGCCTCCAGACCGTCTTCGCCGCCTCGGATCTTCTTCCCCAGCCGCTGGCAGCCATGAAAACTGCATTACCATCATCAACCGAGCAGATGAACTCGAGGACTACACGGGTCCGCAAAAGAGGTCGCACTCTTTCGTGTCTGCTTACGTTATGCATCGCTTAATATTACATGCTACTTTATCGTCCTGTTCACCGATTAGACTCTGAGTCAGCTCCAAACTAATGGTCAAACTTGAGCTTTTAAATGGTTGTGGGGTACATATCGGGCCGCTATCAATAGTATCTATCTACTATCCGGTTAATCTCGGTGTCTACTATGAGTTTCATGTTGGGTGGGAACCAAACAAAGAAAGAAGCCATTATTTGTATTTATTAACTGAAGCCATTATCTGCTGCTATTATTGGTTTTGGGTCTATCCACAGAGTTGCTACCATAACTCGGATTTCTGCATGCACTCCTTACATAATCTCACTATGTTTTATTCCTATGCATGACAGCTTATTGTAAATAATGGAACCGAACATGTAGAGCAAAAGAGACGAGCCTTGCATGGCAATATAATTTCATGCGACGCCGCTCCATGGTAGGCAAAAGGCAGCCCCCTCCATGCATTTGGATTGTACTCGAGAGGAAGATATCTGCTCGAGGGGGATTCGTATGAGAAGATAACTCCTATTTACCCCCGAGGTCTTCGCTCTAACTTGGCATGCTGATGTTGGTTATATCATGCATATGGTGTCTTGCATTGCTTACTTTATACATCAAATATGTCATCTGCTTAGTTTAGACACCCTTTGTGCGAATGCCATCTGTTTAGTTTATTCATCGTTTATGTGAATTATGCAACGCCACCTTGTTTAGCCAGGCATCATATATGTGAGTTTTGCAATGCCATCCTGCTTAGCCAGTCACCTTATATGTAAATTATATTAGGCCATCCTTTTTTTCCGTTACATATTACATTCGTCACCAATGTTAGTACATTCAACTGCTCCTCGTGTGCATCAGCCATTTGACACGGTGATGGCAAATTCTGGAGTGAAAACAAGGTCTTCTGAGCAGACTATGCTATCTGATGAAGCGCATATCTCGCTGGTTACGGATAGCTCCTCAGAGGAGGATTCAGAGACAGATGACCAGTCCTATTCCCCCCGAGGTGTATGCTCTAACTAGGCAGGGTTATGTTGCTCATATCGTGCGTATGGTGTCTCGCATTGCTATGCCATTTGATTAGTTTAGACATGCTTTGTGTGAATGCCACATGTTCAGTGTCTAATTACCATATATGTGAATTATGCATTGCCATCTTGTTGCAAGACATTATATATGTGAATTATACAATGCTATCTTGTTGCAAAGGCATTATATATGTGAATTATGCAATGCCATGTTGTTTAGCCAATTATCATGTATGTGAATTATATCATGCTATCATTTTTTTGTATTACGTGTTCCATTTGTCGACAACGTTTGTATATTCAACTACTCTTCCTGTGCATCAGCCATTTGAAGCGGTGATGGAAGTATCTGGAGTGAAAACAAGGTATTCAGAGCAGATAATGCTACCTGCTGAAGCAGACATCTTGCTCGCTACAGAGAGCTCCTCAGAGGAGGATTCAGAGACTGATGACCAGTCCTATTTCCCCCCTGAGGTCTATGCTCAAACTTGGCAGGGTTATATTACCCATGTCATGCATGTTGTCTTGCATTGCTTAGTTTTTACATCATATATAGATTGCCATCTGCTTACTTGCTTACTATATAAATCATATATTTGAATTATATCATGCCATCATGTTTACATAGTACATACACATCATCTATCTGAATTATGGCATGGCAACCCATTTAATAAAGACATCATATAGTTATATCATCTCATCCTGTTTAGTGTTTACAGTCATCATATTTAGAATTATGGCATTCTATCCATGAATGCATGTGAATTATGGCATGCCAACCTATTTAATAAACACATTATATAGTTATGTCATGTCATCCTGTTTACATAGTCTCATATTTTGAACTATGTCTTTCCATCTTTTTTAGTTAGCCATCATAATGTGAAATTGTGTCATGCTATCCTGTTTAGTTAGCCATCATATATGTGAAACTGTGTCATGCTATCCTATTTGGTTAGACAACATAAATATGAATTATTTCATGCCCTCTTTTATTCCCCACTATCTGCACCTGTCTATCATACAATGTCTATACTTTCAATTACTTTTCTTGTTTATCAGCCATTTGAATTGGAGAGCGTGATGGCAGTATCTAAGGGAGTAACAACACGGTCTTTAGAAAAGATAGTGCTACCAGTTGATGCAGATAGAACCGCGGTTGTACTTGCCCAAGGACCAGATCCACCACACATAACCCAGACTCTCGCAGATTGTACCCCTACCCGGTTGGACAGAGAACCAGCTACACCCCTTCTAACCCCAACCCCGGCAGATAGTAACCCAGTTCCAGTTGACACATCACCGTCTCCACCACAGAGCACCCAAACACGAGCGGTTAATAAGGGAACTGCAGTGCCCAAAGCATGAGGACCACCACTCCGAATCCCAACTCAACGCTTAAAGGAGAAGAAGATTTGTTCTCAGGTCAGGTTCTGTAGCTATGGTTCATACTCCTTTGCTCTTGAATTACTGTATTTACTCATACCAACAATTTTCAAATTTGAAGGATGGAATTGAAACTCCAATGGCGCAACAGGTATGTTTTAAACCTGTTTCTTTTCTTGGTTTCTTTGTTGTAACCTGCTCTATGTTGATTTCAGTTTCAATTGAATAAATAGTTATGTTCTCATGTCATGCACATTACAAGTGTTGTTATTGCTCTATAGTTACCCACACTTATATTTTGTCTATTCTGCTTTGTCTTGAACAAATATTATTTGAACTGTGTCTCTATCTTGATTTGGCAACAAAAACTAGAATGATATAGACCATAAAGTGACCATGGCACATAGATATATGTTTGTTTCATGCTGTTATCCTGTCCACTTTACTACTAAACTCATTTACCAAAATTATTTCCATATACAACATGGTAAACATGTGATGTGTCTGGTTGTTTCTCTTTTAGAATGCGGACAAAATATTGGAGAATAGTACCGCGTTATCCAATGGTAAAGGAAGTAATGCAGATAAGGTTCAAGATAGTGAGACATCCCTGTTGGTCTCCAAGAAAGCTGATAAAAACTATCTTGACGACAGTGAGGGAACCCAAAAGTCCTGTCTTGATGTAGTGTTCGAAGTTATCGCCACTATCGCTGGCACAAGCTCTTGAACTCGCCGCTTGAATCAGTTCGTCCTTCTTGAGTCTCAACTTCAAGTTGAAAGACATCGATCGACGCGTCTGCGATAGGAAGTCAAGGATCGAGGAAGTCCTTGCGAATTCAGATGCATATTTTCCGGTGCAACAACAATATTTGGAGGATTTAAGCGCCAAACAAGAGAAAGTTAATAAGCTTGCTAAGCATCTTGCCAGCATTATGGGTGCCTAGGATATTGTTTCTTGAGATCTTCTGAAGTGGTTTCAGTTCTGGATTTGTTTTGCTACGGCGTTTATTTGCGCTGGTCGCCAACTTTGACAACCAGTGTATATGATATGCTGCTTTGTTTCCTATATTTGCACTGGTGGCGAACTTTGATGCCCAGTGGATGTAATATGTGTAACAGCCGTGATAGCCTAGCATAAGTTGCTTGCTTATTTATTTCCTTGTTGTCTTGTTTATTTGTTTGCCTGTAGTCAGTGCAGTTCTTTTGAATACTAGGCCACAATAACCATGGGCTAGTATTTACTGTAGTGACAATGGGCCTCCTACGGGCCGTAGAAACAGTGGGCCTTCTACGGCCATAGAAACAGTAGGCCTTCTACGGGCCATAGAAACAATGGGCCTTCTACAGGCCGTAGAAACAATGGGCCTTCTACGGGCCGTATCATCAATGGGCCTTATATGGGCCATATGACCATAACGGGCCATCGTTAATAGGCCGTATTTGATGATGCTATGAAAACGGCCCAATGTATTAACGGACCACAAACGGGCCGATGTAACCACGGGCCGAATTTGGCCCACAAGCAGAAAATGACAGTAATGGGCCGTAAGTAAACGAATGCTGGAAATGAGCCCAAGAATAAATGGGCTCTGAGAACGCCAAAAGATAACATTTGCTGGAAACGGCCCAACTGAATAACGGGCCCTTAATGGGTATAAAGTGATATATCGTTCATTACGGGCCGCCACCACGGCCGTTAGTGGGTGTAAAGTGATACTTTGTTCATTGCGGGCGATTTCACCACGGGCCGTTAATACGCCAAGAGTTACATAGGGCCTCATATGGGCCAAAGACGTCATGGGCCATACATGGGCCGGCGAAAACGGGCTGGAATCATATTGATGGCCCAGATGACGCTACTGGGCCTAATTCGGATAGGGCGTAACGGGCCTTGGGTTAGCGGGTTGTAAATGGGCTATATGCGAACATGCCGTTAACAGGCTTTCCATGGGCCGGCCTGCCACCTTTTGACCAAGTCAAACGGGTTGGCCTTTTCACAGGAATGGGCCTCTGTTGGGCCGTGCCACGTGTCGACGTATCATAGGTGCCTTCTGTCCAATGAGTGGATGACATCTGTCCCAGCGGTGAGCCGACACGTGTTTCCTCCAGCCAATGATGATTTTACACGTGGAAAATCCCCATTGGTCGGGGTTGTTAACGGGTTATCGGATCCAAAATCTGACTCGATAGCTTAACGGCGTTCCGTTACGGTGGATGCCACGTGTCGGTCACCCTTGATGAAAGTAGTTCTGTGACGCGTGATTTATCGTCATGGAAGTGGACACTTCCGTGATGATAATTTTGGTAATGTCATCGAACACTTCTACGACAACACATGTATGACTATCTTGATTCTGTCATAAATTTGTCATGGATGTGCATGACAAGAAACGCGACCTACTGTGACAAACACGTATCATCACGGAAGTGTATTTTTTTGTAGTGACATGTTGCATAAATGAGATTGTGCGTGTGGCAGACCTGTCACCTCGTACTTGTAGTATACCTACCCACTTCCGTCAGTGCACTTGACGGAGATATCTTTCATGGATGATATTTTGTCCAATAGACAAACACCAAAAGTCTCAAGATAATACAAGTTTCTCTTTATCCTCTTGATGAAAGAAGTTTGGCCCCAAACCTTGCCAAAAATTCTTACATATTTTTCCCAAGCTCCACCAAAATCTCATGATTTTGGACACTTCTAAACTATACCTCTAGTTTAAATCCATTGATTTAAGTTCAAGTGAATTTGAATTCAACTTCATCCAAAATTGCTAGAAGCACCTCTGTGGGTTTGGAAATATTCCAGAAAACTCTGCCAACAAGTTTCAACTTTTTCGAGAAGTCCTACCCATTGCCTTTGTTCTTATCACTTTTTTAGAATCTTTTCTTCTCAATTTCTATAATTGTGAAAAGGCAAGAGGAAAAAATAAAAATAGAAGCCCAACAGCAGCCAGCCAGCCCAAGGCCCAAGCTCGTCCTGGCTTAAAACCCTAGCCCCACTCTCGTTCGACCCCCTCGTCCTCCCTCAGTGCCATCACAGAGGCAGGGGCACGCGCCCTCCTCTGCTTCCCCCAATGCCCATTGCCAGTCGCTACCCTGCCGCTCAAGGCCTGAATCCTCCCACCGCCATCATCATCGCGTACCCCTCCCTCGCCCAGCGCCATCGGACGCCCGCCTCCACCGCCATTCCTACATATCTGTGCGCTTTTGTGAGTCCTAGGGCGGCCATGGCTTCTCAGCCAGGATCCCCCAGCTCCATCACCGCTGGCGGCCATGGCGGTCTCCTACCACATCAAATCCTGCTATTAGGCTGGGCATCCCTGCTGGTTTTGTTGATCTCAACAGTCTCTCCATCTTTCTTCACATCCGTTGGATAAACATGATCCCATATCTCATCTCTCTTTGTTGGCCTGTTGATTTTGACTACTCCAAACGTATATAAGTTGCTATGGTTTGATGTAAGCAGATAGGGTGGTGCTATTAATTAGAATCTAACATTGCAGTAGAGGTATAAAGAAATATTTTTGTCCTCTGCTGCAGTCGTAAGGGAGGAGAGGGCAGATCGTGAGGTCGAACTTCTTTACCGGCCCGGTAACAAAATTCTGGCCCATTGACTCGAAGTTGCAAAGAACATACAAAACCAAACAAAATCCTGGCCCATTGACTTGTGAACGTACGAAACCAAACGAAAGTTATTGGGGCGAGGTGGGTGGACCAAAAATGGACGAAATTATGGTGGTAAGAAGTGATAGCCCTTTTATTAGTAGGTATAGATATTGAGGAACCCGTTATAGTTAAAGAAGAAACTATCATTTACAATGTTGATCCAGTTGTACCCACTGCTTATACTGAGAAACCTCCTTTTCCTGTTAGGATTAAGGAATATCCTGAAGTTTCAACTATGGTTAACAAAAGTAATACTAGAACACCTAGACCCTCTGAACAAATTAAAGTTGAACCTAATATTGTTACGGTTAAAGATATCTTGGTTGATAATATTGATGGGCATGCTATTTACTTATGTGATGAAGCAACTAGGATTGCTAAACCTGATCCTAAAGATAAGAATAAGCCTGTTGTTTCTGTTAAAATAGGAGATCATTGTTACCATGGTTTATGTGACTTGGGTGCTAGTGTGAGTGCTATTCCTTTTACATTATACCAAGAGATTATGAATGAAATTGCACCTGCTGAGATAGAGGACATTGATGTTACTATTTAATTTGCGAATAGAGATACTATTTCACCACTTGGGATTGTTAGAGATGTTGAAGTCTTGTGTGGAAAGATCAAATATCCTATTGATTATCTAGTTCTTGGTTCTTCCCAGGATGATTTTTGTACATTATATTTTGTAGACCTTTCCTGAATATGTTAATGCTAAGATCGATTGCAGTAAAGAAATTGTCAGTGTTAATTTTGGTGATGTATCTCATGAGTTTAATTTCTCTAAATTCTGTAGACGACCTCATGATAAAGAATTGCCTAGTAAGGATGAAATTATTGGTCTTGCTTCTATTGCTGTACCTACTACTAATCCGTTAGAACAATATTTGCTAGATCATGAAAATGATATGCATATGAACGAAATAAATGAAATAGATGAGATATTCTTTGATCAAGCACCTATCCTTGAACATAATTTTCCTGCTGAAACTCTTGGAGGTACTCCTCCGCCTAAGGGTGATCCTACGTTTGAACTTAAGAAATTACCTGATACATTAAAATATGTATCTGGATGAAAAGAAGATATATCCTGTTATTATCAATGATAACCTTTCAGAACCACCGTCTTTGTCTCCTCCCTCCTCAGGACCTTGCCCGATCCATCTAGCCCCTCTCCTTGTTTTCCACGCCGCACCAACCAAACAACGTGCCACCGATCCAAATCATTTTGATACATCTCCAACGTATCTATAATTTTTTATTGTTCCATGCTATTATATTACCCGTTTTGGATGTTTATGGGCTTTACTATACACTTTTATATCATTTTTGGGACTAACCTATTAACCGGAGGCCCAGCCCAAATTGTTTTTTTTGCCTATTTCAGTGTTTTGCAGAAAAGGAATATCAAACGGAGTCCAAACGGAATGAAACCTTTGGGAGAGTTATTTTTGGATCAAACGCAATCCAGGAGACTTGGAGTGTACGTCAAGAAGCAAACGAGGAAGCCACAAGGTAGGGAGGGGCGCTCTAGGGGAGTGGGCACGCCCCCTACCCTTGTGGCTCCCCTGACCGACTTCCTTCGCCTATATATATCAACATACCCTGAAAACATCCAAGAGAAGCACGAAACCCTATTTCCACCACCGCAACCTTCTGTAGCCGCGAGATCCCATCTTGGAGCCTTTTCCGGCACTCCGCCGGAGGGGGAATCGATCACGGAGGGCTTCTACATCAACACCATAGCCTCTCCAATGAGTTTTGAGTAGTTTACCACAGACCTTCGGGTCCATAGTTATTGGCTAGATGGCTTCATCTCTCTCTTTGAATCTCAATACCAAGTATTCTTGGAGATCTATTCGATGTAACTCTTTTTGCTGTGTGTTTGTCGAGATTCGATGAATTGTGGGTTTATGATCAAGTTTATTTATGAGAAATATTTGAATGTCCTCTGAATTCTTTTATGTATGATTGGTTATATTTGCAAGTCTCTTTGAATTATCAGTTTGGTTTGGCCTACTAGATTGATCTTTCTTGCAATGGGAGAAGTGCTTAGCTTTGGGTTCAATATTGCAGTGTCCTTTCCCAGTGACAGCAGGGGCAGCAAGGCATGTATTGTATTTTTGCCATCGAGGATAAAAGGATGGGGTTTATATCATATTGCTTGAGTTTATCCCTCTACATCATGTCATCTTGCCTAATGCGTTACTCTGTTCTTATCAACTTAATACTCTAGATGCATGCTGGATAGTGGTCGATGTGTGGAGTAATAGTAGCAGTAGCAGAATCGTTTCGATCTACTTGTCGCAGACGTGATGCCTATATACATGATCATGCCTAGATATTCTCATAACTATGCACTTTTCTATCAATTGCTCGACAGTAATTTGTTCACCCACTATAATACTTATGCTACACTGTCCAAGAAATCTTCCGATTCACCGATTAATCTTCCGATTTATCGCTAATCGGGGGGTGACCGATAAGACTATGCCTTATCTTTTCCATTTATCTTTTGGACCGATTTATCGTTCTGACAAGCGATTTATCAGGAATCTACCGATAAATTAGACCTATTCATATCATGATGTTTGCAAAAACTATGTTTATTTATGTTTTGTGGACCTTGTTACGAAATATGTACTATTTTCCTATTTTGTTTGCCATTATACGAGGATTCAAAGGCTAGAAATCAGGGTAACACTTCTGTCAAATATTGTTTTGGTTTTGAATATAGAGTATTTTAGTGTTGGGAACCTGATATTTGCAAAAAAAATATCCGATTAACAGTCGACAGACAAATTCGATTAATCGGCCGATTTCCGATTAATCCCTAACCCCTAGCTGACCGAAACGATAATGATAAGCGATATCCTCAACATAGCTATCCTAAGAGAAGCCACTAGTGAAACCTATGCCCCCGGGTCTATTTTCCATCATATAAGTTTCCGATCTACTTTATTTTGCAATCTTTACTTTTCAATCTACATCATAAAAATACCAAAAATATTTATCTTATTATTATCTCTATCAGATCCCACTTTCGCAAGTGGCCGTGAAGGGATTGACAACCCCTTTATCGCGTTGGTTGCAAGGTTCTTGTTTGTTTGTGTAGGTACGAGGGACTTGCGTGTAGCCTCCTACTGGATTGATACCTTGGTTCTCAAAAACTGAGGGAAATACTTACGCTACTTTGCTGCATCACCCTTTCCTCTTCAAGGGAAAAACCAACGCATGCTCAAGAGGTAGCACATCTTCGCCTCCATTCACAGCCACCCACCAATCCACGCCAAGCCTTCCACAACCATAGCTCATCCACGAGCTCCTTGCGCACGAGCGCCCGTGCTCCTGCAGCCCCCTCGTCCAGGAGCTCCCATTTGTCGCCCCAGTGATACGTCTCCATCGTATCTACTTTTCCAAACTATTTTGCCCTTGTTTTGGACTCTAATTTGCATGATTTGAAGGGAACTAACCCGGATTGGTGTTGTTTTCAGTAGAATTGCCATGGTGTTATTTTTGTGCAGAAATCAAAGTTCTCCGGTTAACCTGAAAATTTACGAAGATTTTTTGTGGAATATATAAAAAATACTGGCACAAGAAGTTACCAGTGGGGGGCCACCCAGAGGCCACAAGCCCTGGGGGCACGCCTCCCAGGCTTGTGGCCCCCCTGGACCGCCTCCGACCCTAATTCTAACTCTCTAAGTACCTATTCGTGGAGAAAAAATCAGGATGAAGGATTCATCACGTTTTATGATGTGGAGCCGTTGTCTCCTCCTGTTCTTCATTGGGAGGGCTGATCTAGAGTCTATTCGGAGCTCCGGAGAGGGGAATCCATCGCCATCATCATCACCAACCTTCCTCCATCACCAATTTCATGATGCTCAATGTCGTGCGTGAGTATTTCCATCGTAGGCTTGCTGGACAGTGATGGGTTGGATGAGATTTATCATGTAATCGAGTTAGTTTTGTTAGGATTTGATCCCTAGTATCCACTACGTTCTGAGATTGATGTTGCTATGCTTAATGCTTGTCACTAGGGCCCGAGTGCCATGATTTCAGATCTGGACCTATTATGTTTTCATGAATATATTTGTGTTCTTGATCCTATCTTGCAAGTTGCAGACACCTATTACGAATTATGATCCGCATACCCCAAGGTGACAATAATTGGGATTCTTTTCGGTGATTACCGTAGTTTGAGGAGTTCATGTATTCACTAAGTGCTAATGCTTCGGTCCAGTTCTCTATTAAAAGGAGGCCTTAATATTCCTTAGTTTCCATTAGGACCCCGCAGCCACGGGAGGGAGGACAAACGATGTCATGCAAGTTCTTTTCCATAAGCACATACGACTATATACGGAATACATGCCTACATTATATTAATGAATTGGCGCTAATTCTGTGCCACCCTAGGTTATAGCAGCTACATGATGAATATTATGCAACACAATTGTTGTTTCCAATCCCATGCCTATGAGCTTTTCACATATTGATCTTTGCTAAGTTACTTTCGTTGCTATTGCTGTTACAATCACTACAAACAGCTACTCTTACTTTTGCCAATGTTACCGTTACTTCCATACTACTTTGCTACTAAATACTTTGCGGCAGATATTAAGTCTTTCAGGTGTGGTTGAATTGACAACTCAACTGCAAATATTTGTGAATATTCTTTGGCTATCCTTGTGTCGAATCAATAAACTTGGGTTGAATACTCTACCCTCGAAAACTGTTGCCATCCCCTATACTTGTGGGTTGTCACCCATCAGTAGCAGCCACGGCACCAGAGAACGGGCTCATCCCCGAGCTCCACCTCCCGCAGTGTACATGCTCTCCTGCTCCAACAAGGCTGCTCTGCCACCTCTCCTTCGTCTCCTTTCCCTTTGCTTCCCATGGCTTCTGATGTTTCCTTGAACTACGTCGGTATTTCCCCGAAGAGGAAGGGATGATGCAGCACAACAACGGTAGGTATTTCCCTCAGTGATGAGACCAAGGTTATCGAACTAGTAGGAAACTACGCAACACCACGTAAACATCTCCTGCACACAAACAACAAATACTTTCAACCCGACGTAAGAGAGGGGTTGTCAATCCCTGACGGGTAAAAAGATAGATAAAATTGTAGTAGATTGGATAAATAGATCACACAGGAACGTGATATGTCTCCAACGTACCTATAATTCTTGATTGTTCCATGCTATTATATTATCTAGTTTGGATGTTTAATGGGCTTTAATATACTCTTTTATATTATTTTTGGGACTAACCTACTAACCAAGGCCCAGTGCCAGTTTCTGTTTTTCCCCCTATTTTAGAGTTTTGCAAAAAAGGAATACCAAACGAAATGAAACCTTCACGATGATCTTTCTTGGACCGAAAGCGAACCATAAGAATTTGAGATGAAGTCGGAGACGTAACGAGGAGGCCACGAGGCAGGAGGGCACCCCCAGGGGGTAGGCACGCCCCCTACCCTCGTGGGCACCTCATAGCTCCACCGACCTAGTTCTTTTGCCTATATATACTCTTATACCCTAAAAACATCAGGGGGAGACACGAAACCACTTTCCACTGCTGCAACCTTCTGTACCCGTGAGATCCCATCTTGGGGCCTTTTTCGGCTATCTACCGGAGGGGGATTCGATCACGGAGGGCTTCTACATCAACACCATTTCCTCTCCAATGAAGCATGAGTAGTTTACCACAGACCTTCGGGTCGATAGTTATTAGCTAGATGGCTTCTTCTCTCTCTTTGATTCTCAACACAAAGTTCTCCTCGATGTTCTTGGAGATTTATTCGATGTAATATTCTTTTGTGGTGTGTTTGCCGAGATCCGATGAATTGTGGATTTATGATCAAGATTATCTATGAATATTATTTGGTTCTTCTCTGCATTCTTATATGCATTATTTGATATCTTTGCAAGTCTCTTCAAATTATCGGTTTAGTTTGGCCTACGAGATTGATCTTTCTTGCCATGAGAAAAGTGCTTAGCTTTGGGTTCAATCTTGCGGTGTCCTTTCCCAGTGACAGTAGGGGTAGCAGGGCACACATTGTATTGTTGCCATCGAGGATAAAAAGATGGGGTTTAGATCATATTGCTTGAGTTTATCCCTCTACATCATGTCATCTTGCTTAATGCGTTACTCAGTTCTTTGTGAACTTAATACTCTAGATGCATGCTCGATAGCGGTCGATGTGTGGAGTAATAGTAGTAGATGTAGGCAGGAGTCGGTCTACTTCACACGGACGTGATGCCTATGTTCATGATCATTGCCTTAGATGTCATCATAATTATGCACTTTTCTATTAGTTGCTCGGCAGTAATTTGTTCACCCACCGTAATACATGTTATCTCGATAGAAGCCACTAGTGAAACCTATGGCCCCCGGTTCTATTTTCCATATTACTGAATCTCGTTTATATCTTGCTAGTTTACGATCTATTATTTTGCAATCTTTACTTTCCAATCGATATATAAAAAATACCAAAAATATTACTTTATTATCTCTATCAGATCTCACTTTTGTGAATGACCATGAAGGGATTGACAACCCTTTTTTTGATAGAAAGACTGTAAGGGAACCCCCTATAGTATAATTGGTGCAACAAACCCAAATTGCAAGTACCATGCCTTGAACCTGGGTGGGTGGGAAGGCATCAACCCCTTCCCACCACTAGGCTATGCCTTAGTCTGCAATTGATTGACAACCCCTTTATCGCGCTGGTTGCAAGTTCTTGATTGCTTGTGCAATTATTTGGTGACTTCTGCGTCGTCTCCTACTGGATTGATACCTTGGTTCTCAAAAGCTGAGGGAAATACTTACGCTACTTTGCTGCATCACCCTTTCCTCTTCAAGGGAAAACCAATGCAAGCTCAAGAGGTAGCAAGAAGGATTTCTGGCGCCGTTGCTGGCAAGATCTACGCCAAGTCAAGCCATACCAAGTACCCATCATAAAATCTTCTCCCTTGCATTACATTATTCGCCATTCGCCTCTGATTTTCCTCTCCCCAACTTCTAAAACGATTTTCGAAAACCCTTGCCTTTTTCTTCGCCCCTCTTCCGTTCGTCTCTTTTTGGTTGCTTCTTGTGTGCTTGTGTGTTGGATTGATTGCTTGTCACGATGGCTCAAGATAATACTAAATTGTGTGACTTTTCCAATACCAACAACAATGATTTTATTAGCACTCCAATTGCTCTTACTACCAATGCTGAATCTTGTGAAATTAATGCCGCTTTGTTGAATCTTATTATGAAAGATCAATTCTCTGGCCTTCCTACTAGAGATGCCGCATCCCATCTAAACAACCTCATTGATTTGTGTGATATGCAAAAGAAGAAAGGTGTGGATAATGATATTGTTAAATTGAAGCTATTTACGTTTACGCTTAGAGATCGTGCTAAAACTTGGTTCTCATCTTTGCCTAAAAATAGTATCGATTCATGGAATAAGTGCAAAGATGCTTTTATCTCTAAGTATTTTCCTCCCCTAAGATCATCTCCCTTAGAAACGATATTATGAATTTTAAGCAACTTGATCATGCGCATGTTGCACAAGCTTGGGAGAGAATGAAATTAATGATATGTAATTTCCCTACACATGGTTTGAATTTGTCGATGATTATACAAAAAATTATGCCGGATTGAATTTTGCTTCTAGAAATCTTTTAGATTCAGCCGCGGGAGGCACTTTTATGGAAATCACTTTAGGAGAGGCTACTAAGCTCCCAGATAATATTATGGTTAATTATTGTCAATGGCGCACTAAAAGATCCACTAGTAAAAAATTTCATGCGATTGAAGAAATTAATGTTTTGAGTGGAAAGATGGATGAACTTATGAAATTGTTTGCTAATAGAAGTGTTTCTTCTGATCCTAATGATATGCCTTTGTCCACTTTGATTGAGAATAATAATGAATCTATGGATGTGAATTCTCTTAAAAGGAACAATTTTGGTAACAACGTTTATAGAGGAAATTTTAATCCTATGTCGTTTCCTAGTAATTCCTCTAATAATTATAGTAATTCCTACTAACAAAAGAAATAGGTATTCTTAGTCCGTCATGCTATTTTGTAGAAAACCCCCTAATGTTTCTGTCATTAAACCCACAGTACATATCAAATGTTTTTTAAAATACTCATATCTTTTAAACCGTAACTCCAAATTTAACATATTATATATGGAATTTGATTAGAAAATTATGTAGAATCTAAATATGATGTTATTTTACCTGTTAACAATTTTAAAAAATACTATATAGGCTGCAATATTAATCAACAATGCATTCTCCGTCTTTTTCCATACCGGTACTGATTCAGATTGGGGATGAACACCTCAGTAAAATCAGGATTGGACATCAGATTGAAGATAACTTTGTTAGAGACACCAAATAAATAAGGACATGTATGACAAGGAATAAAAGGACCCGATAAAGATGGGATGTCCGCTATAAAATACCCCCTTTGTTCCTAAATATAAGTCTTTCTAGAGATTCCACTATAGACTACATATGGAGCAAAATAAGTGAATCTACACTTAAATGCATCTATATACATCCGTATGTGGTTCATAGTGAAATCTCTAGAAAGACATATATTTAGGAACAGAGGGAGTAAATAAAAGAGAAAATGCATAGGAGATCCGATAAAGATGAGATGGTGCGCTATTCTCCTATATATTTGAAGAAGAAAAAGAGGACATGCATGAAAAAAAGTAAAATAAAATACAAGTTTGATAAGAAATAGATAGTGACGAAACAGGGACCAATACCAATGACATGTATGTCAAGAAATAGTGATGAAATAGGGGCGCAAGTACCTGTGTCAAAAGGAGACCATAAAGAAATGTTCTTTTCCAGACAAAAAAATCCCTCTTTTATGATTAAAAATACTATATCTTTTTAACAACCTTTTCAACTCTTCATGTATTTAAGAAATAACTACAAATTCTCAAATTATAAAACATTTTTTGTAAATTAAGAGCATGTGGTATTTTTTTTCTCCTGTTGCAACGCACGGGCCTTTTTGCTAGTAGTATTAAAGTATTTATGAGTTCACAAAAGAATTTTAATGCTTTGATTGAAGAAAAATTGCTTAAGATTGATGAGTTGGCTAGGAACATGGATAAAATTTCTCTTGATGTTGATTATTTGAAACTTAGACCTATTCCACCTAAGCATGATATCAATGAGTCTCTCAAATCCATGAGAATTTCCATTGATGAGAGCAAAGAAAGAACCGCTAGGATGCATGCTAAAAAAGATTGGTTTGTGAAAGCGTGTTCTTCTAGTTTTCACGACAATAATGATGAAGATCTAAAAGTAATTGATGTGAATCCTATTGAATCCTTGTTTTCCAATATGAATATTGATAAAGATGGGACTGGAGATGAGTCAACTTTAGTTAAAAGGCGTCCCAATTATTTGGAGTTTTTAGATCTAGATGTAAAAATTGATAAAAGTGGGATTGGAGAGGTCAAAACTTTAAGTAGCAATGAACCCACTATTTTGGATTCCAAGGAATTTAATTATGATAATTGTTCTTTAACAGATTGTATTTCCTTGTTGCAATCCGTGTTAAATTCTCCTCATGCTTATAATCAAAATAAAGCTTTTTACTAAACATATCGTTGATGCTTTGATGCAATCTTATGAAGACAAGCTTGAACTAGAAGTTTCTATCCCTAGAAAACTTTATGATGAGTGGGAACCTACTACTACAATTAAGATTAAAGATTATGAATGTTATGCTTTGTGTGATTTGGGTGCTAGTGTTTTCACGATTCCAAAAACTTTATGTGATGTGCTAGGTTTCCGTGAATTTGATGATTGTTCTTTAAATTTGCATCTTGCAGACTCCACCATTAAGAAACCTATGGGAAGGATTAATGATGTTCTTATTGTTGCAAATAGGAATTATGTGCCCATAGATTTCATTGTTCTTGATATAGATTGCAATCCTACATGTCGTATTATACTTGGTAGACGTTTCCTTAGAACAATTGGTACAATTATTGTATGAAAGAAGGAAACATTAGGTTCCAATTTCCGTTAAGGAAGGACATGGAACACTTTCCTAGGAAGAAAATTAAATTACCTTATAGATCTATTATGAGAGACACTTATGGATTTCATACCAAAGATGGCAATGCCTAGATCCATTCTTGTTTTTATGCCTAGCTAGGGGCGTTAAACGATAGCGCTTGTTGGGAGGCAACCCAATTTTATTTTTATTCTTTACTTTTTGCTCCTGTTTAGTAATAAATAATTCATCTAGATTCTGGTTAGATGTGGTTTTATGTTTTAATTAGTGTTTGTGCCAAATAGAACCTTTGGGAAGATTTGGGTGAAGTCTTTGCGATCTTGCTGTAAAAAACAGAAACTTTTGCGCTCACAAGAATAGCTGTTATTTTTTTTACAGAAGAGTGCTTTTAGGTTGATTCTTTTTGAAGAAGATTAATAGACAAATTCCTCGCGTCCAACAATTTATTTCAGAATTTTTGGAGTTACGGAAGTATTCGAAAGCTACAGATTACTATAGATTGTTCTGTTTTTGACAGTCTATGAGTAGTATCGGGGGGGGGGGGGGAGTATGAACCATAGGGAAGTTGGAATACTATAGGTTTAATACCAATATAAATAAATAATTAGTTCATTACAGTACCTTAAAGTGGTGGTTTATTTTCTTATACTAATGGATCTCATGAGATTTTCTGTTGAAGTTTTGTGTTGTGAAGTTTTAAGTTTTGGGTAAGGATCTGATGGACTTTGGAATAAGGAGTGTCAAGATCCTAAGCTGGGGGATGCCCAAGGCACCCCAAGGTAAAATTCAAGGACAACCAAAAGCCTAAGCTTGGGGATGCCCCGGAAGCCATCCCCTCTTTTGTCTTCGTCTATCGGTAACTTTACTTGAGGCTATATTTTTATTCACCACATGATATGTGTTTTGCTTGGAGTGTCTTGTATGATTTGAGTCTTTACTTTTTAGTTTACCACAATCATCCTTGTTGTACACACCTTTTGGGAGAGACATGCTGTAGCGACCCTACCTCAAACGGTCAAGCCTCTGTGCTTAAGTGTCATCCCTGGATCGGTATGCTGACACACACAGTACTCGAGGATTTATAACAGAGGTAAATCACATGTATAAAGTAACGTAAATACTATTACCTCAATCCATATAGCGGAAGTAACATCAAGGTTGTGGAGTCCCAACAACACCAACGGCAAATTTGAGTGTAGATATCGTAACCCTGACGAATCACTTACTCATCGTAAGATTCCTGCAACATTAGACGTTGCAGCCATGTAGGTCAGTACATTGAATGTACTGGCAAATTCACACCATAGAGAAATGATGAATAATAGCTATCACTACATGCATATTTGGCCGGTGGAGGCTCTACGTTTATTTTTGCATAAAGCAAATTTTCCCCTACAACAAAGGAATAAATTTTATTTAACTACCAAGTGTATGTCATTAAGTGAGAAGGTTCCTCCAACTCAATCCCAAAGTAACAATTATAACCAAACAATTTCATTAAATAGAGTGATGAGATCAAATCAATCTTATTCAAGTACCAGATACTCAAGATGTCCATAACCGGGGACACGGCTAATCATGATTAGTTTATACACTCCGCAGAGGTTTGCGCACTTTTCCCCCACAAGACTCGATCTCCTCCATTGAATTTCTCACACTTCATGATGTTTGAGAAAGGGATGACCGAGAAACAGTCTTTCAGAAGCATTAACTCTTTACTCTGGGTAGACACTACCACCTACATCCCCTACATCTGCTAGCCTACCACTGAAAGAGGTCACACAACTTACTCAACTATGCCAGAGCCCCTAATGGCTTGTGGCTACACACGGAAGTTTCTAGCATGAATAATCTTATGATCCCTTTGAGCCTGGGTGGCATTCCATAGGGTAATCACACGGGTACTCCAGGATTCCCTTGGGCAAGCACTGGGTTCTCCAGGTGCCCGGGCAAACCACTGGGTGCTCCAGGGTGCCCCAACCAATCCACCCAGATGTGTATTAAAGTAGCCACCTTAAGTCTCCTTTAGTTAACAAAATCTCTCTCATCTTTCATGAATTCTCTAAACCAAACCAAGTCTACAAGCATAGCATAGTAGTATAAGCATAACGTAGTAACACCCAAGGGTTTGAATATAAGACAATAAGTTCCTACCTCATCAACTACTTCCCAGTACCCACATGTTATCAAACCTACTCATGAAATGCTTGAGGGTTGAAACTAATGCATAAAAACTGGGTATGAAGAATGTGATCAAAGTGTGAACTTGCTTGTACTGTTGATGAAGATCCTTCGTACTCACAACTCCCGATAGTTCTACTCGTCACACTCCGTTCAATCTATCGTAAGCAATCAATAGTAACCACACATAAGCAATCATGCAAAAAGAATCTAAGAAAAGATCTCGAAAACATCGAAAACAAGCAATTAACTCTTGCAACAGAAAATATTTTCTAACAGTACCAAATGGAGTGGATTTGGCCTTATCAGAAAGTTTAGGTCAAGAGCTTCGATTTGCAAAAAAAATCAACTAAAACGTACTTACGAAACTCAAGAAACAGATGAAACAAAATCGAATACTAATCTGAACTAAACTCAAATTTTAAATTGTCAAAAGCATGTTTAAGTTGTTTTAATGGACAGAGGGGATCGTTACGAAGATTTAGGCGTTGGTTTCTTCGAAAACAGAGGTACAAATTTCGAAAATAGAAAGTTGCAAAAAGTTTATTTGATAGATTCATTAGATAGGTGGAATCAAGACGAAAATATTGGCGTTGGTTTCGTCTAATTTGGATGAACGAGTAAAAAAATTATGGCTATTTGAAAAATCAGGGTCAAGCTGTTTTGCGGAAGAAAAGGGGCTATGGCTAAAAGAATTCTAGTCTTAAAATGTAAATACAGGAACTAATTTATAAATCTAATTATTCTATCATACACTAGTCTAAATATAATAAGTTATGGAAGTATATAAAGTACGAAGAAAGATACCTTTATAAGGTAGAGAAAAGACGACTTCAGAGAGAGAAGACGACTTCCAGAATTTCCGCCGGAGAGGAGAAATATATTTTTCTTTAGTGAATCTAGTCAAACCAAAATATATAGATTTAACCCGAATCAGATGATTTTTGGAGGCTCTATGTGTCGTGGATTTGTCACATCAGATGTCCTTAGTGTCAGGACATAGTCGCGAGGCCAACGCATCTATGTGGTAGCTTGAGAGGGGTTGAGCGGAATCGAGAGACGCAACACAAGACAAGGGTTTAGACAGCTTCGGGCCCCGGGAAACATCATCCGGTAAAAACCCTACATGCTGTTTGAGGCTAGGTCTCATTATCATCATGAGGGAGTCGCCGTAAACCGGCTCTCCTCTTTGTGTCTAGCCCTAGGGATTATTGCTTCTAACTCGTCCCTCTTTGGGGAGCCCTGCCCCTCCTTATATATGTTGAAGGGGCGGTTTACATGACTAGTCCTAGTTGGATTAGGATTACTCTATTACAAGTGGAGTCCTAGTCTTGCTTCCTTTATAGGAGAATAGTCCTTATGCTTTCCTCATAAACCGGCCCACCATTAAACGTGAACCGGCCTTCTGGGCCTTGGGCCTCATCATCCATCTAACCCGCCCACCGGGTTACTAATGAACCGCCAAGACCGGGCGGGTATCCCGTGAACCGCCATGCTCGGGCGGGTTACGATGAGTCGTCGATCCGGCGGGTTAAACTTCCGCCGGTTTACACCATGGGTATATCCCCGACATTAGCCCCCAGTTTAATTTGGATTTATCCATGTTAAACTGATCCTGTAAAATAAACACAAGAACAAACTTGATAAGTTGTGCTCCGGGTTAAGAATTCTTGTAAACCGGCACCTGATCATCCTTAAGTCCTTGTCATTTCCTCCTTCTAAAAAATCCAGGTCAATAAGCCAGCGTCATACTCAATTTTCTAACATTGGCTTCTCACAGAACAATATTGTGAAGAATAATCCACTTGAGTCGGCTTCCAAAGCGCCGGTTTAAGAAATATTGGTCTTGAAATATTCATCTGATATTCAGCCGGTTTGAAGATGCAGAACTTGCCGGTTTATGATTACCACCTTTGTCGGGTTATAATTGATACTTCCGAGTCATGATTATTGCAGACACCGGTTCATGATTGTTGCCAACGCCGGTTCATGATTATTAATGACGCCGAGTTGCAGCCACAGGGTCATAATGATTGGTGACGCCAAGTCAACTTAGTTTGCTCAATCAGAGAATTTGAAAATATTTCTTCGATAATAATATAATACCTGTAGCCCCCAAGCCTTGAGCAGAACAAAGTGATGGCTTAAGACTTGCTTCAATATAAATACTGCCACTTAAGAAGAAATCCATGTTTGTTCATCCCAGTCACTTAGTAAAACTGAATACTCCATATTATGTAGCCCCCAAGTGCCGGGTTGATATGCTTGCAGCAACCTGGGACTTGTAATTTCCTGATGCTCATAAAAACTTCAACCAGCGTAGCCCCCAAGGGCCGGGTCATTATGCAATAATGAGCAGGGACTTTGATATATACTTCAATGAAAATAACACCATATGATGTAACCCCCATCATGGGGCTTGAATTCACGTCCACAAGGTTAAAGCCTTGTGCTTTACCAACTGAGCAGTGGACCCTTCAATATAATGAATAAAAAGCTTTGTACCTTGAATTGTTTAACATGAGCAATTGGTAACCCCCAAGGGCCGGCTCATTATAATGTGATGAGTCGGGTCTTCAATAAGATGAACAAAGAATGACTTTGCATTAGCCCCCAAGTGTCATGGTGCATGCTTGCAGCGACATGAGACTTGCATACTTGATGTAATCTCAACTTCAATAATGTAGCCCCCAAGTGCCGGGTTGTAAGCCTGCAGCAACTCGGGACTATTCCTTCAATTGTAGAATAAAAGCCATATCCATTGATAACACAATATCCATTGCGCTAAAGCGACTTTGAAAACCTCAATCATAATATTAATAACCATAATAAAAATCCAGCCATGTTGGCTATTCAAGATAATATAGTCCGGTATGAAACCTTATTCATCCAATATCATAAAGAAAATTCAGCCAAGTTTGGCTATTTTGAATAATATAACCCAATCATTTATAAGCGCATGATTCCAATGGCGCAATCCAAATATATACTGGCGACGTATAGTCCAAAGCCAGGCCGGTTTAATAAACACCGGACAATTTCTCATCATGCTTTGTTCAGCCTATCTCTGTGATATTGAATCACATTGCTGGTTTTACCAACGTTTTGTAGTAAGAATGATAACCCCAATCTTGAGTAATGATAACTCTTTTCATACTGTGCCGGTTGATGATAAACTGTACCGGGTTGTGATAAACACCGGATTAACCATATATAATACTGGTGACTTGTACTCAAACTAGACCGGGCTGATAGTCTCCAGATTATAACTTGATTGTGTACTGACAACTTGTAGTTGAAAGCCGAGCCGGGTTGATAAACACCGGTTTACTCCATAATAGGATGGTAACAGAAAATCAAACCGGGCAGATAGCCTCCGGATTAAAGGGGAATCAAATCCATCGGCTGAACCGGAAAAAAGGTGTTTGTTGACATAAAAGAAATCCAACAAAACAAAGATCAAACAAGCCATGAAAATAACATGGAAGCAAAGGCAATGATAAAAAACCGTTTGCAAAAATATGCTATACTGAGCTGATCAGATGGTATTACCATGGTCGGACAGGATCAAGCCCCCAATAGGTGTGACAATGATTCAAGTCAGCCAGGTCCCCAAATGATTCGTGGCATATATGCCAGATCAAGAGGCGTGGCAATGGTTCGGGTTCGACCATGCCCCCAAGTGATTTTGTGGCCTTAGGCCGACCAAGAGGCGTGACTGGTTCAGACTTGACCATGTCCCCAAGTGATCTGGTGGCTGTCGCCTATCAAAAGGTGTCGCGTTGGTTCGGACACGACCAAGGCCCCTAGTGATATATAAAAAAGCAAATGTCAAGGGGTAAACCGGAGGCCGTTTTAAAACAGAGCCACTCCATGTAACCACGCATGATGTAAAAAAGAACAGAGACCCCGCTTTATGAAGCAGAAGCCCCCATGTGATCAATAATATGTTAGGCCAATAAGGCATGATACCCATGTTTGAACCGTGCATCATGGCAGCAGGTCCTCTTCGGTAATTTTTAACTTTTTGCAAAAGATAAATTCTTCTTGAACCGGGATTTTGAACCGTATATTGAGAGCTTCAAAGCTTTGTGGGAGACATATTTCCCTTGAACCGGATTTAAACCGGAATCTTCATTTTCAGCCGGAAATTTTCTGACGGTCTTTAAACTTGAACTTGCGAGAAGTTCATTCCTTTTTGAACCGGAAATTCTTAAACCGGATTTGAGAGCTTCAGTGAGACTGGCTTCCCTTGAGACGGATTTTAAACCGGAATCCTTTCTGATGACCCGGATCTTCTTCATTGAGCCGGGATTTTGTAACTATCATATACTTTCTAAGCGGAAATTTTCGAAGGCCTTCAAATAATGATAGCCTCCGGGACCGGGTTATCTTTCCCTCCATTGTCCTGGGGTTTTTAAATTTGCTGAAACTGGCAAGACTTGTTGTGTCATATCATCGTAGCCCCCGAGTCTCAAGGTGACTCGAAGAGTTGGCTTGATATTCTTCATATTTGACTGTCATATAAACCGGCATAACTTGTATATCATTGGTGTTGATAGCATGATGTGAATCCATAGAAGGTTGAGGTGACTGCTGTGGGTTATAAATGATCCCGTATGAGCCGTGTCAGCAACTCGGCCAATGGTTCCTTCCAACTGGCGATTTGAAGTTAACCAAACTGTAGTGGCGGCGACTTGTGCGCCTGCCCATTGAACCATCCAGTGTAAACGGCGGTTGATAATAATTTGCCTCCAATTTGAAAGAAAGCCGGGCTACCCAAGCTGTGACTTGCTCATACTTCAATAAACAGCCCATGCAGATAGGTGCGGCCCGGTATGTTGATGTAGACCAGGCCGTGAGAACTGGACGGAAAAGATGACCTCCGCATCATAGGCGGCTCAAACAGATGAACCGGCCACGGTACTGTAAACCGGCGCAGGCGAGTCAACCACGTCGTTTTGATGTAGTGAAAAGAATAATTGTCCTGCATCAACAATATTGCAGACCAAGGCAAAGATAAACTGCTCTTTGACAAAAATAATATGTGCCCGTGAAATATATTAAAAATAGATATCACCTGATGTGTCAGGCCAGAAATAATCCGCCATGAAGTTGATGATCACTAGGTTAAGTTGAAATCACTCACGGGTTAGTCGGTTGCGTGAGCAGACAGATGAATCAACCACACCGTTTGTAAACCGGTGCGGACGAGCGAGTCGTCCTCCTTGTTCTAAGCCGGTGCGGATGCGTGAACCGGCCACGAGTGCGGACGGGTGAGTCGTCCGTGGCGTTGTAAGGCGGTGCGGACGGGTGAGTCAATCATAGGCGTGGTAAGCCGTGTGGTCGGGCGAATCAGCGGCAGGCGCGGTCCCAGTGAGTTATTGTAGACCGGGCCACAGGGGCGGCGACTTGCGCACGTCCGTTCATCAGATAGTGTGGCACGGATAAAACACTGGTGCAGAACATTGCCAGTGTGTGCTCCATACCCGCAGTATAACATCACCTTTGTCATAAATAATTGTCCTGCATGAAATATTGCAAGACAGATTAACTGTTCACAGATATATTATTGTACACAGATGAAATAGATAGGGACGAGATCACCTGATATATTTTTCGGAGGTAGTTACTGTTGACAGAGTGATGGCCTTTACGTCCAATCAACTAACCACCTATCCATCGAATTTTGAGGTAGGTCGTTCCCATCAACCAGTAGCACACCTTTTCTTGTGTGTGTTTTAACTTAGACAGTGAGTTTTTTAGCTTGGTTCTCTGTGTGAAAGCTTGCTCCCTATTCCTTTTGGTATGATTTGCTTTTTATTTGGCACGCATACACACATAGCTTGCTAGCGGCCTTCCCAGCTCCAGCCTTGGACTTGAATCACCAGGCCCTGTGATGGAGGCCGCAGACCGGCTCGAAGCAGAGGTAAGGCGACCGGCGCCTCAGGTCAGAGCTTAACTCGAAACAGCCGGCGGTCGGAGTCAGTTCAGATGGCAGAGACGAGGTCAGCGCAGTGGCGGTTTACAGCGACGGCGGCACGCGGTTGATGAAGCGCCGGCTCTTCCGTTGCTGTCTTGATGGCAACCAGTGACTCAAGCGAGGGCCGCGGATCTTCAGCAGCAAATTTTGATCCCGTGGAGTACTACTTGTAGTACTTTCCTTCCATCATTATATTAGGAAGTAACAGCAAATACGTATATTTATACCTTGAGACTTGAAGCATGAGGCCAGCAAGAACGTGAGGCGGCAACGGCGGGTCACGGCGGCGGCGGCTCGATGCCCGACGAAGGCGACCCCAGGCGACGAAAGCGGGTCATGGCAATGACTCGGGGTAAAATCTGCTGTAACTTGGCGATGGCACCGGGCCATCGGTCCGGTAATTTGGTGGCGATTCAAAGCCAGAGACCGACGAGGCAGCTTGTAGCAGGGGCTTGACCCGGCGGCGGTTTGTCTTGGTCGGAGGCCACTTGGTCACGATGGGGACGGAGCACGGCCAGGGGAGATGCGGGTTTTGGAGAACAAGGCAAATCCACTGCGGCTCGGCGATGGTGGATCCGTGTCTAAGGTGAGCCGGGGCACCGTTGGCAATGATGTAGCCGGCTTGTCGACCGGTGGCTCAACGTGCGGGCGTTCGACGAAGGCGACTCACAGCGGTGGGTCACCGAGGCTGTGGCCGGTTCAGGGTTGTAGCTCGAGGATGCGGCAGCACGGGGGCGGTTTAAGGATGAGCGACGGGGTGGACCGTCGGCGGGAGCAGCTCGAAGGCATGGCGGCGAGGTAAACCGGGTGCTTAGAACGGCGCAGTCGCGGGGGCGACTCAATACCATTGGTGGTTTGGCGTGTTTGCCGGTCGACTTGCTACGGCGGGTCAACCAGCGTGAAGTAGCTTTGAGGGCAAGGCTGCAGGGTAGGTCGTGGTGATGAAGGAGAACCAGCTGGGGATAATCGGAACAAGCCATGGCGATTCAGACGTGGCTGGTTTGACGAGGCGATGGCGGCCGCAGAAACGACGAGTTGAGCCGCGCCCGATGCTGAGTTGAACCGGAGACAAGTCGAGGCCCGATGGCAACTCGGAGGAAACGAGACGCGATGGCGAATCACGATGGAAACAAGGCCCAATGGCGGTTCATGGCAAATTCGGAGAACGGCGGAGGCGCTCCAATGGCCGTTCGAGGAAGGCCCGTGGCGACTCATCGTCGCGAATCCGGGTCACGGATGTTGACTCCCGATCATGGTCATCTTCGTTTCCGGGTTGTAGGCTGTATCCACTTCTGGATCGTGATTGATGAATTTTTTTAAAAAAACCGTGCAAGTACTAGTAGCAGCACCATTGTTTCCTTCGGGACTTGATCCATCAGTCGAACTAGCAAAAATGCCCGTGCGTTGCAACGGGAGCAAACAAACAACACAAAACTCAACCAATTGCGCATGGTGTAAGACCTCACCTCCACGCCCCTAACCAAATAACATGACTAAGACCTCACACTTAGGTCGGCGTCCTCTATTTGAACATGACACCGGAATCAAGTTTTCGCTTATCCACTTTTCCACCCTCGTCGTCGATAGCCGCCCTGCCAATTGTTACTAAGCAAGGTTGGCCAGGCCCAAGAACTGGATGGTTTAGCATCCTTCGTGTTTGGCTAGACTAAGAACGTTGGGCAAAGATTTATTATCATTTGGCTAATATAGTAGGAAAAATCAAGTACTTGTGTTGGAAACACCATGAAATTTGAGTCTGACTCCTCATGCGTTGTGACTGGTGGCACTGGGCTGAGCGAGGCTGGCTTCTACGTGACGATGTCTAGTAGAGGAGCATGTCAGTGACCCATCTGTTGTTCGACTCGGTCATACCAAAGACGCAATGGAGAAAAAAAATCCAATGTAGTCGTGGACATAACTTTCTTCTTAAAGTTTGAACATATATTCATTCCCGGCATTAAGTCGGCGCTTTCAATATTAGCCCACCACTTAAATACAGTAGAAGATTAGCCTCCACGTACGGATATCATGGAAATTTGGCACAATTTTCCCTCAATTCTGGTTCCTTCCTTTATTATTTCTCTCAGTCTATATTATTGACTTTTCCCTCAAATTCCTGTTCCTTCCTTTATTATTTCTCTCAGTCTATATTATTGACTTGTCCTCAATTCACAATCCTTCCTTGAATTAACTTTCTTATATTTCTGTCCCTAATTTTCTCAACAATTCTCAATCCTTCCTTGAATTATCCTTCCTGTATTTCTCTATTTTTTTTAGAGATGCGGAGTCATTGGGCCGATTTGTGTGCATGAGTTTTCTCATTATGGCAATATAATCCATCGAGCAGCCAGGTTCCACGTAGGTGCAGTTTTCACACACATATTTTAACTGGTGATATGGGATCTACTAAAGAGAGGTGGTACTAAACAGAAACATTGTCTAGCTTGATTGGTTGCAACCTTAGAAATTTCCTAGGAGGTTGTGAGTTCAATCCCTGGTTGCCACACAATGCGCCACTGTTTTTGCCTTTCCCAGTGTAGGTGGGCTGGCTTCATGAGGCCCAAGCGGGTGCGGGCCGGATGGGTGCACGCCAAAAAAAAACGCAACGCAGGGCGTACGCGCAACAGCGGAGGCAGGGGAATAGTACCACCTCGTAGAACCGATCAAAAGGCCACGTACGGGAGAGTGAAAAAAAAGAGAGGATGAAAGAGTGAAAAAAAAGGATGACGGTGAACCCGGAGACCCAATCCGTGCTTTATTATTAGGGAGAGATATGCACGGAGGCGTGAAGCAGCTAACACAACTTGACTTTAAACAGAACAACTGCAATGTAGATTTCCTGTCCCTTTCGACGCAGCTTGCGATTGGTAGATCGCCGAAAACCAATGGCATAACTTTGAGGGCGGCGCACCAAAAAAAATATCTGTCTTCCGGGTCGAGTGCGGCTGCACGTACGAAACCCTAATCTCTCAAATTTAAACTTGTATGATGTCTCTTCTTCAGCGGATGATCGCGGGCTCCTCGATCCCTGGGAGAGATCCCTTCAAGAACTCAACACCACCGTGCGCCCGCCCCACGGTGGGCGCCAACTGTCGTGGATTTGTCACGTCAGATGTCCTTAGTGTCAGGACTTAGTCGCGAGGCCAACGCATCTATGTGGTAGCTTGGGAGGGGTTGAGCGGAATCGAGAGACGCAACACAAGACAAGGGTTTAGACAGCTTCAGGCCCCGGGAAACATCATCCGGTAAAAACCCTACATGCTGTTTGAGGCTAGGTCTCATTATCATCATGAGGAGTCGCCAGAACCGGCTCTCCTCTTTGTGTCTAGCCCTAGGGATTATTGCTTCTAACTCGTCCCTCTTTGGGGAGCCCTGCCCCTCCTTATATATGTTGAAGGTGCGGTTCATGACTAGTCCTAGTTGGATTAGGATTACTCTATTACAAGTGGAGTCCTAGTCTTGCTTCCTTTGTAGGAGAATAGTCCTTATGCTTTCCTCATAAACCGGCCCACCATTAAACGTGAACCGGCCTTCTGGGCCTTGGGCCTCATCATCCATCTAACCCGCCCACCGGGTTACTAATGAACCGCCAAGACCGGACGGGTATCCCGTGAACCACCAAGCTTCGGGCGGGTTACCAGTGAGTCGTCCAGTCCGGCCGGGTTAAACTTCCGGCTGGTTTACACCGCGGGGTATATCCCCGACACTATGTGTCTATATTTATATGTGGAAAAGAGGTTTAGAGGCCAAGGCTAGGCAATGTGGGACTAAATGTAGACGAAAAGAAAAGAAACGGAGGCGCCTCGCATGGGTCTAAAGGCCTTAGGTGGTTCGGGTGGCCGCGCGTACTGCGCTGCAGTTTCTTAAAAAAAACTATTTCTAAAAATATATTTTTTCTCCGAACATAACGAAAAAATAAATAAAAACAGTTACGCCCTGTCTGCTGACTATGTTGCGCACGTGGGCGTCGGATAGTTATAGGCCGCACATAGAGTTTCTTTCTAAATAAAAACAGAAAAGGTAAACGGAAAAATAACATATACTAAAATATAAATTTTCCATAGGCATATTATATATCACAATTTCCAAAAAACGATTTTCTACAACTTGAACATTTTTCTAACGTCAAATAAAATTAACAAAAATTTAAATAAAGCAAAGAGTGCTACTGATTTATTTAAATAAAATCATTTTAAAAATACCAAAATGATTTCAAAATTATTTTTCTCCAATTTTCTAATGTAGGGAGTCATTTTACCCTAATTTCCATATATCTTATTTTTGGAGAAAAATAATTTGAATAAAACCCAAATAACTCCAAATTGAACATATTTTCAAAGGGACTTTAAATTTAAATTCTTTGAAACTTCCAACTCATATTTCATATGTTTTGAAGAAGTCATTTTATCTTCTCTCATGAAAATCATTGAGTTGCTTAAAGTTTCTAGATTGAAAATATTTCCAAATGAAATTCAAGTCTTTTCAAAACCCTTATTTAATTAAATGGAAGAAGTCATATCATCTTCTCTCTAGAGTTTTGTATTTGAAAAGAATTTGTATTCATGGAGATCATAAATGCAAAATGGAAGTTTGAGAAAGTCCTTTTATTCCCGTCTCATTTAACTTTCATAAAGTTTCAAATTTCACTCAAGTTCACACAAGCAACCACACCACAATCAAACAATCAATCAAAACTATTTATTTAAAATTTTGTTTTTGCCACTCTAGATTTTGCCAATTTTCCTTATGCCACTCTAGATATTGACATTTCATTTTTGACACTCTTAGTTTTTGACAATTATCACAATTGCCATTCCTGTGGCAAAAACAAAAAATTTAGAGTGGCAATTGTGATAATTATCAAAAGCTAAGAGTGGCAAAAATGAAATAAAATTATTTTGCTTTTGCCACAAAATGGCAATTGTGATAATTGTCAAAAGAAAAGAGTGGCAAAAGTGAAATACCAAAATCTAAAGTGGCATAAGGAAAAATGGCAAAATCTAGAGTGGCAAAACAAAAATTTCCCTTTATTTATTATAACATTCCAAAATTTAGAATTTTGGGATGTTACAAACCTACCACCATTAAAATGAATCTCGTCCTCGAGATTCAGAGAGGCTAGCAAGAATTAGGTTAGGTTCGGGGGTCTTCTCAAAATCCATCGATTGTCACCGAGGGGGGGGGGAAGGGGTCTGGGGTGCTACGACCCTTAAAGCATGGTTACGGTTCCATCAAAACTCATATACTCGATTCTTATTCTTGACAGCGTCTGTCTTCTCAGATTCTTGGGAAATTCCTACTCTGGCTCTTCCGGTAGTGGCATAACATTTTCCTCAATTCTTCTGTCCTTTCATCTTGGTAAGGTTCTTCTGAGACTGGATCTTCTTAGCTGACAGGTCTGGCGCCAATACTAAACAACTATCGATATCTCATGGTGGTCATCAAACAATTTGACTGGGTCCCTGCAGAAAATGGGTCTGGGTTTCATTCTCACCGTATGACCTATGTTAGGCAACAACTGCCTTGTACAAGGGAAACATGTCATACCATTCTAAGGTTCAATTTGGCTTAATATCGTCGTCTCTCTACTATAGGTAAGTCACGAAGATTTACCATCCCACATAGCAAGGCGAATAATAAGAGTAAGTCGGTATGGTGATCAATCCATCCTGCACCCAAATCATTACCTTGTATATGGTTTAGCGAATCTCACATTCTAACACTCGGTCTTCCTCACAAGCATTGCAGAATTTCTCTTGTCAACGAACCAAGTTTGGATAAATCCATTGATTATGCAAGCCAAACAAAATACTTATCGTTTCTTCACAACTCTCAGGTTTTGCGTTATTCCTATAAGATCATCTGTTGATAAAGTAATAACTTCTTCCAGGGTTTTTCCTTCAGCAAGAGTGTGCTTGCTTCTTGGCAGGTCCTGGGGCCTGTGGGTTATGGCCCATCTCCTCACTTGTAAACCGTGAACTCATCATCGAGCAACTGATCATTATTCCCACATCCAGCTTCCTAGCATTCTTAAATCCATCTGATTCTACTGTCTCCCTTCCTTCTGTTGGTACCAAACTATGACGTGATTACTCAGACTCATCATGGAGTTACAATTGCTCCATATTACCAACATTGTACGTCCTTTATATTCAATAGTACTTCATCCTTTCATACTCTTGGGGTATCCCACATATCGAAATAAAACTCGTACTTATTTAGTCCGTAGTTCACTTCGTGGAATAACATCATCTTTTCCAGGGGGTCAAGTGTCCTCACAGGGTACTACCACCCTTGAAATGCACCAGTTCATCCATAGACCATATTTCTCATATCCTCGAAAATGGTCAAAAATCTTTCTCCATAGAGCAACTACTCATAAAATCCAAATCAGTACCAACGATAGTAACTTTATTGATTCTCAATTTATTACAATCTCCTGCATTTCCATGAAATGCCTCAACTCAACACCTCAATATAAAAAGAAATGTTCCTACTACTACTACTATATTTCTTTTTCGACACAACTATTTAGCACAAGCCTCCTTCTCTTCGGGACAATCTCTGGCAAAGTGCCCTACTTCATTATAGCAGAAACATACTACTTCAGACAAGTCTCGTGGTTTCCTTGTGATTACATAGCCTCCTTTGTGTTGGGGAACGTAGTAATTTCAAAAATTTCCTACGCACACGCAAGATCATGGTGATGCATAGCAACGAGAGGGGAGAGTATTGTCCACGTACCCTCGTAGACCGTAAGCGGAAGCGTTATGACAACGCGGTTAATGTAGTCGTACGTCTTCACGATCCGACCGATGCAAGTACCGAACGTACGGCACCTCCGAGTTCAGCACACGTTCAGCTCGATGACGATCCCCGGACTCCAATCCAACAAAGTGTCGGGGATGAGTTCCGTCAGCACAACGGCGTGGTGACGATGATGATGTTCTACCTGCGCAGGGCTTTGCCTAAACTCCGCGACGATATGACCGAGGTGGAATATGGTGGAGGGGGGCACCGCACACGGCTAAGGAACGATCACGTAGATCAACTTGTGTGTCATGGGGTGCCCCTAACCCCGTATATAAAGGAGCATGGAGGGAGGACGCCAGCCCTAGGAGGGGGCGCGCCAAGTGTGGAGTCCTACTAGGACTCCCTAGTCCTAGTAGGATTCCACCTCCCTTGTTGGAGTAGGAGAAGGGGAAAGAGGGGAAGAGGAAGAAGGAAAGGGGGGCTGCGCCCCTTGTCCAATTCAAACCAGAGGGGGGGGGCGCAGGCCTCCTTCCTTTTGGCCTCTCTCCTCTATTCCCGTATGGCCCAATAAGGCCCATATACTCCCCGGCGAATTCCCGTAACTCTCCGGTACTCCGAAAAATACCCGAATCACTCGGAACCTTTCCGAACTCCGAATATAGTCGTCCAATATATCGATCTTTACGTATTGACCATTTCAAGACTCCTCGTCATGTCCCCGATCTCATCCGGGACTCCGAACTCCTTCGGTACATCAAAACTCATAAACTCATAATATAACTGTCATCGAAACCTTAAGCGTCCGGACACTACGGGTTCGAGAACTATGTAGACATGACCTAGAACTATTCTCGGTCAATAACCAATAGCGGAACCTGGATGCCCATATTGGCTCCTACATATTCTGCGAAGATCTTTATCGGTCAAACCGCATAACAACATACGTTGTTCTCTTTGTCATCGGTATGTTACTTGCCCGAGATTCGATCGTCGGTATCCAATACCTAGTTCAATCTCGTTACCGGCAAGTCTCTTTACTCGCTACGTAATGCATCATTCTGTAACTAACTCATTAGCTACATTGCTTGCAAGGCTTATAGTGATGTGCATTACCGAGAGGGCCCAGAGATACCTCTCCGACGATCGGAGTGACAAAACCTAATCTCGAAATACGCCAACCCAACATGTACCTTCGGAGACACCTGTTGTACTTCTTTATAATCGCCCAATTACGTTGTGACATTTGGTAGCACCCAAAGTGTTCCTCCGGTAAACGGGAGTTGCATAATCTCATAGTTACAGGAACATGTATAAGTCATGAAGAAAGCAATAGCAATATACTAAACAATCAAGTGCTAGGCTAACGGAATGGGTCATGTCAATCACATCATTCTCCTAATGATGTGATCCCATTAATCAAATGACAACTCATGTCTATGGTTAGGAAACTTAACCATCTTTGATTAACAAGCTAGTCAAGTAGAGGCATACTAGTGACACTATGTTTGTCTATGTATACACACATGTATTATGTTTCCGGTTAATACAATTCTAGCATGAATAATAAACATTTATCATGAAATGAGGAAATAAATAATAACTTTATTATTGCCTCTAGGGCATATTTCCTTCAGTCTCCCACTTGCACTAGAGTCAATAATCTAGTTCACATCGCCATGTGATTTAACATCAATATCCGTATCTGTATATGATTAACACCCATAGTTCACATCGTCATGTGACCAACACCCAAAGGGTTTACTAGAGTCAATAATCTAGTTCACATCGCTATGTGCTTAACACCCAAAGAGTACTAAGGTGTGATCATGTTTTGCTCGTGAGACAAGCTTAGTCAACGGGTCCGTCATATTCAGAGCCGTATGTATTTTGCAAATATTCTATGTCTTCAATGCTCTGCACGGAGCTACTCTAGATAATTGCTCCCACTTTCAGTATGTATCCAGATTGAGACTTAGAGTCATCTAAATCGGTATGAAAACTTGCACCGATGTAAATCTTTACGACGGGCTCTTTTATCACCTCCATAATCGAGAAATATTTCCTTAGTCCTTACTAAGGATATTCTTGACCAATGTCCAGTAATCTACTCCTAGTTCACTATTGTACTCCCTTGCCAAATTCAGAGCAAGGTATACAATAGGTCTGGTACATAGCATAGCATACTTTATAGAACCTATGAGTGAGGCATAGGGAATGACTTTTCATTCTCTTTCTATTTTCTGCCATGGTCGGGTCTTGAGTCTTACTCAACTTCACACCTTTGCATCACAGGCAAGAACTCCTTCTTTGATTGTTCCATTTTGAACTATTCAAAAATTATCAAGGTATGTACTCATTGAAAAATCTTATCAAGCGCCTTGATCTATCTATATAGATCTTGATGCTCAATGTAAGCAGCTTCACCGAGGTCTTGCTTTGAAAAACTCTTTTTCAAGTATCCTTTCATGCTATCCGAATTTCTATATCATTTACAATCAACAATATGTCACCCACATATAATATTAGAAATGCTACTGAGCTCCCACTCACTTTCTTGTAAATACAGCTTCTCAAAAGTCTCAGATAAAACCATATGCTTTGATCAACTCATCAAAGCGTATATTCCAACTCCGAGAGGCTTGCACCAGTCCATGAATGGATCGCTGGAGCTTGCACACTTTGTTAGCACCTTTAGGATTGACAAAACCTTCTGGTTGCATCATATACAATTTTTCTTTAAGAAAACCATTAAGGAATGCAGTTTTGACATCCATTTGCCAGATTTTATAAAATATGGCAATTTCTAACATGATTCGAACAGACTTAAGCATCGATACGACTGAGAAAATCTCATTGTATTCAACACCTTGAACTTGTCGAAAACCTTTTTGCGACAAGTCGAGCTTTGTAGATAGTAACACTACTATCAATGTCCGACTTCCTCTTGAAGATCCATTTATTTTCTATGGCTTGCCGATCATCGAGCAAGTCCACCAAAGTCCATACTTTGTTCGCATACATGGATCCCCTCTCAGATTTCATGGCCTCCAGCCATTTTGCGGAATCTGGGCTCATCATCGCTTCCTCATAGTTCGTAGGTTTATCATGGTCTAGTAACATGACTTTCAGAACAGGATTACCGTACCACTCTGGTGCGGACCGTACTCTGGAAGACCTACAAAGTTCTGTAGTAACTTGATCTGAAGTTCCATGATCATCATCATTAGCTTCCTCACTAATTGGTGTAGGAATCACTGGAACTGATTTCAGTGATGAACTATTTTCCAATTCAGGAGAAGGTACAATTACCTTATCAAGTTCTACTTTCCTCCCACTCAGTTCTTTCAAGAGAAACTCCTTCTCTAGAAAGGATCCATTTTTAGCAACGAATGTTTTGCCTTCGGATCTGTGATAGAAGGTGTACCCAACAGTTTCCTTTGGGTATTCTATGAAGACGCACTTCTCTGATTTGGGTTCGAGCTTATCAAGTTGAAAACCTTTTTCCATATAAGCATTGCAACTCCAAACTTTAATAAACGACAGCTTAGATTTACTGCTAAACCCTAGTTCATACGGTGTCGTCTCAACGGATTTAGATGGTGCCCTATTAAACGTGAATGCAGCTGCCTCTAATGCATAACGCCAAAACGATAGTGGTAAACTGATAAGAGATATCATAGATCGCACCATATCTAGTAAAGTACGATTACAACGTTCGGACACACCATTACACTGTGGTTTTCCAGGTGGCGTGAGTTTGTGAAACTATTCCACATTGTTTTAATTGAAGACCAAACTCGTAACTCAAATATTCATCTCCACGATCAGATCGCAGAAACTTTATTTTCTTGTTACGATGATTTTCCACGTCACTCTGAAATTCTTTGAACCTTTCAACTATTTCAGACTCATGTTTCATCAAGTAGATATACCCATATCTGCTTAAATCATCTGTGAAGGTCAGAAAATAACGATACCCGCCACGAGCCTTAATACTCATTGGTCTGCATACATCAGTATGTATTATTTCCAACAAGTTTGTTGCTCGTTCCATTGTCCCGAAGAACGAAGTTTTAGTCATCTCGCCCAAAGGCACGGTTCGCAAGCATCAAATGATTCATAACCAAGTGATTCCGAAAATCCATCTTTATGGAGCTTCTTCATGCGCTTTACACCGATATGACCCAAACGGCAGTGCCACAAATAAGTTGCACTATCATTATTAACTTTTGCATCTTTTGGCATCAATATTATGAATATGTGTATCACTATGATCGAGATCCAACAAACTATTTTCATTGGGTGTATAACCATCAAAGGTTTTATTTGTAAACAGAACAACAATTATTCTCTGATTTTAAATGAATAACCGTATTGCAATAAACATGATCAAATCATATTCATGCTCAACATAAACGACAAATAACATTTATTTAGGTTTAACACTAATCCCAAAAGTATAGGGAGTGTGCGATGATGATCATATCAATCTTGAAACTACTTCCAACACTCATCGTCACTTCCCCTTCAACTAGTCTCTGTTTATTATGTAACTCCTGTTTCGAGTTACTAATCTTAGCAACCGAACAAGTATCAAATACTCAGGGGCTACTATAAACACTAGTAAGGCACACATCAATAACCTGTATATCAAATATACCCTTGTTCACTTTGCCATCCTTCTTATCCACCAAATATTCGTGGTATTTCCGTTACGGTGACCATTTCCTTTGCGAAGGTAAGCACTCGGCCAGGCTTTGGTTCAGCTTTGGGCTTCTTTGTGGGAGTGACAACTTGCTTGTCATTCTAGTTGAAGTTCCCTTTCTTTCTCTTTGCCTTTTTCTTGAAACTAGTGATCTTGTCAATCATCAACACTTGATGCTCTTTCTTGATTTCTACCTTCGTCGATTTCAACATCACGAAGAGCTCGGGAATCGTTTTCGTCATCCCTTGCATACTATAGTTCATCACGAAGTTCTAGTAACTTAGTGATGGTGACTAGAGAATTCTGTCAATCACTATCTTATCTGGAAGATTAACTCCCACTTGATTCAAGCGATTGAAGTACCCAGACAATTTGAGCACATGCTCACTAGTTGAGCGATTCTCCTCCATCTTTTAGCCATAGAACTTGTTGGAGACTTCATACCTCTCAACTCGGGTATTTGCTTGAAATATTAACTTCAACTCCTGGAACATCTCATATGGTCCATGACGTTCAAAACGTCTTTGAAGTCCCGATTCTAAGTCGTTAAGCATGGTGCACTAAACTATCAAGTAGTCATCATATTGAGCTAGCCAAACGTTCATAACGTCTGCATCTGCTCCTGCAATAGGTCTGTCACCTAGCGGTGCATTAAGGACATAATTATTCTGTGCAGCAATGAGGATAAACCTCCGATCACGGATACAATCCACATCATTGCTACTAACATTTTTCAACATAATTTTTCTCTAGGAACATATCAAAATAAACATATGAAAGCAACAATGCGAGCTATTGATCTACAACATAATTTGCAAAATACTACCAGGACTAAGTTCATGATAAATTTAAGTTCAATTAATCATATTACTTCAGAACTCCCACTTAGACAGACATCTCTCTAGTCATCTAAGTGATCACGTGATCCAAATCAACTAAACCTTAACCGATCATCACGTGAGATGGAGTAGTTTTCAATGGTGAACATCACTATGTTGATCATATCTACTATATGATTCACGCCGACCTTTCGGTCTCCGTGTTCGAGGCCATATCTGCATATGCTAGGTTCGTCAAGTTTAACTTTGAGTATTCTGCGTGTGCAAAACTGGCTTGCACCCGTTGTAGATGGACGTAGAGCTTATCACACCCGATCATCACGTGGTGTCAGGCACGACGAACTTTGGCAACGGTGCATACTCAGGGAGAACACTTCTTGATAATTAGTGAGAGATCATCTTAAAATGCTACCGTCAATCAAAGCAAGAATAAGATGTATAATAGATAAACATCATATGCAATCAAAATATGTGACATGATATGGCCATGATTATCTTGCGCCTTTGATCTCCATCTCCAAAGTACTGTCATGATCTCTATCGTCACCGGCACGACACCATGATCTTCATCATCTTTATCTATATCAATGTGTCATCACATGGTTGTCTCGCCAACTATTGCTCTTGCAACTATTGCTATCGTATAGCGATAAAGTAAAGCAATTATTTGGCACTTGCATCTTATGCAACAAAGAGACATCCATAGGGCTTCTGCCAGTTGCCGATAACTTCAACAAAACATGATCATCTCATACAACAACTTATATCTTATCACGTCTTGACCATATCACATCACAACATGCCCTACAAAAACAAGTTAGACGTCCTCTACTTTGTTGTTGCAAGTTTACGTGGCTACTACGGGCTGAGCAAGAACCGTTCTTACCTACACATCAAAACCACAACGATAGTTCGTCAAGTTAGTGTTGTTTTAACCTTCGCAAGGACCGGGCGTAGCCACACTCGGTTCAATTAAAGTTGGAGAAACTGACACCCGCCAGCCACCTGTGTGCAAAGCACGTTGGGCGCGTAAGCGTACACGTAATGTCGGTCCAGGCCGCTTCATCCAACAATACCGCCGAACCAAAGTATGACATGCTGGTAAGCAGTATGACTTGTATCGCCCACAACTCACTTGTGTTCTACTCGTGCATATGACATCTACGCATAAAACCTAGCTCGGATGCCCTTTGTTGGGGAACGAGTAATTTCAAAATTTCCCACGCACACGCAAGATCATGGTGATGCATAGCAACGAGAGGGAGAGTATTGTCCACGTACCCTCGTGAGACCGTAAGCGAAGCGTTATGACAACGCGGTTGATGTAGTCGACGTCTTCACGATCCGACCGATCCAAGTACCGAACGTCGGCACCTCCGAGTTCAGCACACGTTCAGCTCGATGACGATCCCCGGACTCCGATCCAGCAAAGTGTCGGGGATGAGTTCCGTCAGCACGACGGTGTGGTGACGATGATGATGTTCTACCAGCACAGGGCTTCGCATAAACTCCGCGACGATATGACCGAGGTGGAATATGGTGGAGGGGGGCACCGCACACGGCTAAGGAACGATCACGTAGATCAACTTGTGTGTCATGGGGTGCCTCCTGCCCCCGTATATAAAGGAGCAAGGAGGGAGGAGGCCGGCCCTAGGAGGGGGCGCGCCAACTGTGGAGTCCTACTAGGACTCCCTAGTCCTAGTAGGATTCCACCTCCCTTGTTGGAGTAGGAGAAGGGAAAGAGGGGAGAGGAAGAAGGAAAGGGGCGGAGCTCCTAGTCGCCCTTCGTTCGTCAAATTGGCGTCCCAAGACGACAGAGGCAGCCCGACTGGGCCGACCCATCAAACCGTACCGCTGGTTGAAAAACATGGCAAAAAGGAGGCGGCGGGTTGTGGGATTCAAACAGCCGACCAACTTCTTATGATCGGTCGCACATAACCAGTACACTACGCTAGTTTTGCTGATACAAAAGCAGCGCATAAGTTAAGAACTAAATCCCACCGCCGTACTGTAGCGAGGAGGAATATTGTAGTGAACCAGAAACAATTGTTGTAGTGAACGTTTTTATAAAAGTGTCTATTTTGAAAACGTCGAACGATTTTTTAATTTCTGAACAAATTTTCGGAGATAGGAACATTTTTTGAATATGTGAACAAAAAATTTAAAAAAGCAGAACAAATTTGTGAACATGCGGACATTTTTTGAATTTGTGAACACATTTTCAAACCTGAACATTTTTTGAATATGTGAACAAGTTTTATGAAAACGATCAAATTTTGAATTACGCAAACATTTTTCAAAAACATGAACATTTTTGGAATTTGTGAACAATTTTTTAAAGCACGAACAGTTTTTGAATCTTGAGAACAAATTTGGAAACGCGAACTATTTTTTTAATCTTGAGAACAAATTTTGAAACAGAGAACAATTTTTAAAAAATCCTGAACAAATTTGGAAGCGCAAACAATTTTCTAAAGAATAAACATTTTTAAAATCTTGAGAACATTTTTTGAAACGGAAAACAATTTTGAAAAATGCCGAACAAATTGGAAGCACAAATATTTTCTGAATATGTGAACTAAAAATTGAAATCTGGTTCATTTTCTTAATTTTGAATGTTTTGAACTTTTTTGTGTAACGACAACGATTTTGAAAAATAAATAATGAAATTTCTTTTTAGAAAATTTTCTGAAAAAAGAAATAAAAAGATAAAAGAAAATGATCAAGAAGACAGAAAAAAGAAATAGAAAAAACAAAAAAGGAAAGAAAATAAAAAATAAAAACGAAAATAAATATAAAAAGAAAAAACTGATTCGGGAACCTTCTAGAAGGTTCCCAAAACCGGAAAAAACTCGGCTAGAAACAGTCACAGAAGGTTCCCATAACCGGTGTATTTGGAATGCTTAATAGGCCAGCCCATGTGGGTCGCTCGCTCGATAGCCCCTGTGCGGAGCCCCGACTGTTTGCCGCAGAGAGCGGCAAATAGGTTTTCCGAAGGGGGGCTGCGCCCCTTGTCCAATTCGGACAAGAGGGGGGGCGCATGCCTCCTTCCTTCCTCTATTCCCGTATGGCCCAATAAGGCCCATATACTCCCCGGCGAATTCCCGTAATTCTCCGGTACTCCGAAAAATACCTGAATCACTCGAAACTTTTCCGAACTCCGAATATAGTCGTCCAATATATCGATCTTTACATCTCGACCATTTCGAGACTCCTCGTCATGTCCCCGGTCTCATCCGGGACTCCGAACTCCTCCGGTACATCAAAACTCATAAACTCATAATATAACTGTCATTGAAACCTTAAGCGTGCAGACCCTACGGGTTCGAGAACTATGTAGACATGACCTAGAACTATTCTCGGTCAATAACCAATAGCGGAACCTGGATGCCCATATTGGCTACTACATATTCTGCGAAGATCTTTATCGGTCAAACCGCATAACAACATACGTTGTTCCCTTTGTCATCGGTATGTTACTTGCCCGACATTCGATCGTCTGTATCCAATACCTAGTTCAGTCTCATTATCGGCAAGTCTCTTTACTCGTTACGTAATGCATCATTCTGTAACTAACTCATTAGCTACATTGCTTGCAAGGCTTATAGTGATGTGCATTACCGAGAGGGCCCAGAGATACCTCTCCGACGATCAGAGTGACAAAACCTAATCTCGAAATACGCCAACCCAACATGTACCTTCGAAGACACCTGTAGTACTCCTTTATAATCACCTAGTTACGTTGTGACGTTTGGTAGCACCCAAAGTGTTCCTCCGGTAAACGGGAGTTGCATAATCTCATAGTTATAGGAACATGTATAAGTCATGAAGAAAGCAATAGCAATATACTAAACGATCAAGTGCTAGGCTAACGGAATGGGTCATGTCAATCACATCATTCTCCTAATGATATGATCCCGTTAATCAAATGACAACTCATGTCTATGGTTAGGAAACTTAACCATCTTTGATTAACGAGCTAGTCAAGTAGAGGCATACTAGTGACACTATGTTTGTCTATGTATTCACACATGTATTATGTTTCCGGTTAATACAATTCTAGCATGAATAATAAACATTTATCATGAAATGAGGAAATAAATAATAACTTTATTATTGCCTCTAGGGCATATTTCCTTCACTTTGGTCCTCGGCTTCCTTTTTGGGCAATCATTGACGTAGTGTCCTGAATCTTTGCACCTGAAACATATGATATGACCCAGGTCCTTCTTTGTAGAAATTGAGTTGTTTCTGGAATCCAATCTATTTCTCTTCCTAGATTTTTGCGTGCCAATCAGGGCTTCTATTTCCTATGGGTCATACTCTACTTCCACTGTTGGGAATTCTACTAGATCCCCCTTCAGGCAATTCTAGGAGATGTGTCCTTCTTCTCCACATGAATAGCATGACTTGGTGCAGGGTTTAATTGGGTCTTCTTCGGGTGTGTCCTCCACCTCTTCTTTCACCATAGGTTCTTCTAAAATTTCCATGAGGGCTCCTTTCATTGCTTCCTTCTTCTGCTAGATGGTTCTTTGTACCATGGGGTAAATGTGACACTGAGCAGGGTAGTGGGTAGTCCCTTCACACTAGAAACAAGTAACCTGCCTAGTTGGGCATTCTTCAGCTAGGTGACTTGCTTCACAATGAAGGCATTCATCCTTGTGTTCTTTATGGTTGTGTCCTATTGCTCCACAAAGCTTGCATGCACAAGGTTTCTTCATATCATTTCCATAAGGCTTCAAATTCAGGGACACAAGCCGAGACTTTAGCAGAGTCAACTTAAATTCTTCCCAAGTGGTCACTCTTTGCCATCCATTGATGGTTTGGTACATCCTCCACCAACTAGCAGCACCTCTTTCAAAGCACCTTTTCGGCTATATTGTTATTCTTCATGTGATCCTCCATGTTCTGAATCCATCGGTCCGTGTCCAATTGTGTCATCGGTCTAGAAAATATGGGTTCATCTCCGTTCATCCTCTATTGGTTCCAAGGGTTTTGGGTAAGGACGAGATAAGGTTGGAGAGAGAGGGATACACACAATACAACAATAGTTTTGAAGAGACGGGTTTTATTTTGTGGCCTCGAAAAAACATCAAAAAATGACAACTCACAATCGTCGCATCTAACATAAGTATATAATATGGGTTTGGTCTTCTAAAGGTTAATAAATCTTCAAAGTCGTCAAACTCTTCAAATCTTCAGAGTATCTTGAGGTTTTGTTCTTCCAGCTTGGCTATTTTCAGCTTCTAGGTCCTGAGCTCTTCATGAAATGCTTCCTTGTCAAATACGGCTTCCTGCAGGTCCATCTTAAACTTCTTGATGTAATACTCCAGATCCTGGTGACACGCCAGCTAAGGTTAAAACTTCATCTTTTGCTGATAGGTGCTCCATCAGCCTTCCACCATCCAATCCTTCCAAAGAAATGCATGCTTAACTCAACACGGTGACAATAGCATAAGCGGGCGATATCATCTTGGATATCCATGTTTCTGCCCTGGTCATTGACATGAACTATAATTCCATAGTTGATATCTCCTGCCTTAGGGTTTTCTTGACAAAACTTTGAGTTTTACGCTCCATGTTCCGGTCTTTTTCCTACACACATTGATCTCGGGTATTGACAGCTTCAATAGTCTGACGAGTTCTATAAGGTAGCCTTCCTAGGTCATACCAATCTGGAAATTCTACAAAGCCTTCAAATTCTCCTAGTCTTCGGAGTCTTCAACCGTTGTAGTTTCCATTATTATAATGCTTGGTAAAATCCTCTTCATTCCGAAGTGGTCTTAGTAGTCCGATATCCCGTCCTTCTTGGAGTGGTCTCATCAGTCGAATCTTCGTGTGGTAAAAAGGGGAAAGGGGTATAGTCTAACTATTTGAGATGAGAGGAAAGTATTTGGTAAAACTTTAGAAAAGATGAGAGTTGAGGGATCTCTTTTGAAGATAAAGTTTTTGAGAAATCCTTTCCTATGGGCTTGCCAATTTCTAGGGGTCACGTCCTACAGTCAACATGTGCTCTGATACCATCTTGTAGTGACCCGACCTCAAACGGTCAAGCCTATGTGCTTAAGTGTCATCCCTGGATCGGTATGCTGACACACACAATACTCGAGGATTTATAATAGAGGTAAATCACATGTATAAAGTAACATAAATACTATTACCTCAATCCATATAGCTGAAGTAACATCAAGGGTGTGGAGTCCCAACAACACCGACGGCAAAGTTGAGTGTAGATATCGTAAGCCTAACGTATCACTTACTCATCGTAAGATTCCTGGAACATGAGACATTGCAGCCATGTAGGTCAGTACATTGAATGTACTGGCAAATTCACACCATAGAGCAATGATGAATAATAGCTATCACTACATGCATATTTGGTCGGTGGAGGCTCTAAGTTTATTTTTGCATAAAGCAAAATTTCCCCTACAACAAAGGAATAAATTTTATTTTACTACCAAGTGTATGTCATTAAATGAGAAGGTTCCTCCAACTCAATCCCAAAGTAATAATTATAACCCAACAATTTCATTAAATAGAGTGATGAGATCAAATCAATAATTCAAGTACCAGATACTCAAGATGTCCATAACCGGGGACACGGCTAATCATGATTAGTTTATACACTCCGCAGAGGTTTGCGCACTTTTCCCCACAAGACTCGATCTCCTCCGTTGAATTTCTCGCACTTCATGATGTTTGAGAAACGGATGACCGAGACACAGTCTTTCAGAAGCATTAACTCTATACTCTGGGTAGACAGTACCACCTACATCCCCATACATCTCCCAGCCTACCACTGAAAGAGGTCACACATCTTACTCAACTATGCCAGAGCCCATAATGGCTTGTGTCTGCACACGGAAGTTTCTAGCATGAATAATCTTATGATGCCTTTGAGCCTGGGTGGCATTCCATAGGATAATCACACGGGTACTCCGGGATTCCCTTGGGCAAGCACTGGGTTCTCTAGATGCCCGGGCAAACCACTGGGTGCTCCAGGGTGCGCCAACCAATCCACCCAGATGTGTATTAAAGTAGCCACCTTAAGTATCCCTTAGTTAACAAAATCTCTCTCATCTTTCATGAATTCTCTCAACCAAATCACGTCTACGAGCATAGCATAGTAGTATAAGCATAACCTAGTAACACCCAAGGGTTTGAATATAAAACAATATGTTCCTACCTCATCAACTACTTCCTAGTACCCACATGTTATCAAAACTACTCATGCAATGTTTGAGGGTTGAAACTAATGCATAACAACTGGGTATGAAGAATATGATCAAAGTGTGAACTTGCATGTACTGTTGATGAAGATCCTTCGTAATCACAACTTCCAATAGTTCTACTCGTCACACTCCGTTCAATCTATCGTAAGCAATCAATAGTAACCACACATAAGCAATCATGCAAAAAGAATCGAAGAAAAGATCTCGAAAACTTCGAAAACAAGTAATTAACTCTTGCAACAGAATTTTTTTTCTAACAGTACCGAAATAGAGTGGATTTGGCCTTATCAGAAAGTTTAGGTCAAGAGCTTCGATTTGCAAAACGAATCAACTAAAACGGAGTTACGAAACTCAAGAAACAGACGAAACAAAATCGAATACTAATCTGAACTAAACTCAAATTTAAATTGTAAAAAGCATGTTTAAGTTGGTTTACTGGACATAGGAGTTCGTTACGAAGATTTAGGCGTTGGTTTCATTGAAAACGGAGGTACGGATAAAAAGATATGATCGAAAGAAATTTCAGTATGAATCTGAACAAATTTCAAAATTTGAAAGTTGCAAAAAGTTTATTTGATAGATTCATTAGATAGGTGGAATTAAGACGAAAATATTGGCGTTGGTTTCGTCTAATTTGGGTGCACGAGTAAAAAGTTATGGCTATTTGAAAAATCAGGGCCAGCTGTTTTACGGAAGAAAAAGGGCTATGGCTAATAGAATTCTAGTCTTAAAATGTAAATACAGGGACTAATTTATAAATCTAATTATTCTACCGTACACTAGTATAAATATAATAAGCTATGAAAGTATATAGGGTAGAGAAAGAATTTCCGCCAAAGAGGAGAAATATATTTTTCTTTAGTGAATCTAGTCAAATCAAAATATATTGATTTAATCCGAATCGGATGATTTTTGAAGGCTCTATGGATCTATATTTATTTTTGAAGGCAATGTGGGATTAAATGTAGACGAAAAGAAAAGAAATGGAGGAGGCGCCTCGCATGGGCCTAAAGCCTTAGGCGGTTCGGCCGGCCGCGCGTACTGCGCTCTAGTTTTTTTTAATATTTCTGAAAATATTTTTTCTCCAAGCATAACCGAAAAAATAAATAAAAACAGTTATGGCCTGTCTGCTGACTATGTTGCGCACGTGGGCGTGGGATAATTATAGGCCGCACATAGAGTTTCTTTCCAAATAAAAGCAGAAAAGGTCCGGAAAAATAACAGATACTAAAATATAAATTTTCCATAGGAATATTACATATCAAAATTTCCAAAAAAATATTTTCTACAATTGAACATTTTTGTAACGTCAAATAAAATGCACAAAACTTTAAATAAAGCAAAGAGTGCTACTGATTTATTTAAAACCCAATAAATTCATTTCAAAAATACAAAATGATTTCAAAATTATTTTTCTCCAATTTTCTAATGTAGGAATCATTTTACCCTAATTTCCATATATCTTATTTTTGGAGAAAAATAATTTGAATAAAACCTAAATAACTCCAAATTGAAAATAATTTCAAAGGGACTTTAAATTTAAATTCTTTGATACTTCCAACTCATATTTCATATGTTTTAAAGAAGTCATTTTATTTTCTCTCATGAAAATCATTGAGTTGCTTAAAGTTTCTAAATTGAAAATACTTCCAAATGAAATTCAAGTCTTTTCAAAACCCTTATTTAATTAAATGGAAGAAGTCATATCATCTTCTCTCTAGAACTTTGTATTGGAAAAGAATTTGAATTCATGGAGATCATAAATGCAAAATGAAAGTTTGGGAAAGTCCTTTTATTCCCCTCTCATTTAACTTTCATAAAGTTTCAAATTTCACTCAAGTTCACACAAGCAACCACACCACAATCAAACAATCAATCAAAACTATTTATTTATTATAACATTCCAGAATTTAGAATTTTGGGATGTTACACACGCATGAATGGTGATTTAATAGACTACTCTATGTACTCCACTTATATTTTTTGAGCTAGACAATATTGCTCTAGTGCTTCACTTATATCTTTTTAGAGCACGGCGGTGGCTTTATTTTATAGAAATAGTTGATCCCTCATGCTTCAATTATATTATTTTGAGAGTCTTTTAGAATAGCATGATAATTTGCTTTGGTTATAAAATTAGTCCTAATATGATGGGCATCGAAGATGGTTACAATAAAAACTTTCATATTAAGTGCATTGAATACTATGAGAAGTTTGATTCTTTATGATCGTTTTGAGATATGAAGATGGAGATATTAGAGTCGTGCTAGTAGAGTAACTGTGAATTTGAGAGACACTTGTGCTAAAGTTTGTGATTCCCGTAGCATGCACGTATGGTGAACCGTTATCTGATGAAGTTGGAGCATGATTTATTTATTGGTTGTTTTCCTTATGAGTGGCGGTCGGGGACGAGTGATGGTATTTTTCTACCAATCTATCCCCCTATAGGAGCATGCGCGTTGTACTTTGTTTTGATAACGAATAGATTTTTGCAATAAGTATGTGAGTTCTTTATGACTAATGTTGAGTCCATGGATTATACGCACTCTCACCTTTCCACCATTGCTAGCCTCTCTTGTACCGCGCAACTTTCGCCGGTACCATACACCCACCATATACCTTCTACAAAACAGCCACCATACCTATCTATTATGGCATTTCCATAGCCATTCTGAGATATATTGCCATGCAACTTTCCACCTTTCTGTTTATTATGACACGCTCCATCATTGTCATATTGCTTTGCATGATCATGTAGTTGCCATCATATTTGTGGCAAAGCCACCGTTCATAATTTTTCATACATGTCACTCTTGAATCATTGCACATCCCTGTACACCACCGGAGGCATTCACATAGAGTCGTATTTTGTTCTAAGTATAGAGTTGTAATTCTTGAGTTGTAAGTAAATAAAAGTGTGATGATCTTCATTATTAGAGCATTGTCCCAGTGAGGAAAGGATGATGGAGACTATGATTCCCCCACAAGTCGGGATGAGACTCCATACGAAAAAAAGAGGTCAAAAAAAGAGAGAGAAAAGGACCAAATAAAAAAATGAGAGAAAAAGAGAGAAGGGGCAATGCTACTGTCCCTTTTCCACACTTGTGCTTCAAAGTAGCACCATGATCTTCATGATAGGAAGTCTCCTATGTTTTCACTTTCATATACTAGTGGAAACTTTTCATTATAGAACTTGGCTTGTATATTCCAATGATGGTCTTCCTCAAAAGTGCCCTAGGTCTTCGTGAGCAAGCAAGCTGGATGCACACCCACTTAGTTTCTTTTTGAGCTTTCATACACTAATAGCTCTAGTGCATCCGTTGCATGGCAATCCCTACTCACTCACATTGATATCTATTGATGGGTATCTCCATAGCCCTTTGATACGCCTAGTTGATGTGAGACTATCTTCTCCTTTTTGTCTTCTCCACAACCACCATTCTATTCCACGTATAGTGCTATGTCCCTCGATCACGCTCATGTATTGCATGAAGATTGAAAAAGTTTGAGAACATCAAAAGTATGAAACAATTGCTTGACTTGTCATCGGGGTTGTGCATGATTAAATACTTTGTGTGATGAAGATAGAGCATAGCCAGACTATATGATTTTGTAGGGATAACTTTCTTTGGCCATGTTATTTTGAGAAGACATGTTTGCTTTGTTAGTATGCTTGAAGTATTATTGTTTTTATGTCGATATTAAACTTTTGTCTTGAATCTTTCGGATCTGAACATTCATGCCACAATAAAGAAAATTACATTGATAAATATCTTAGGTAGCATTCCACGTCAAAAATTCTGTTTATCATTTACCTACTCGAGGACGAGCAAGAATTAAGCTTGGGGATGCTTGTTACGTCTCCAACGTATCTATATTTTTTGATTGTTCCATGCTATTATATTATCTATTTTGGATGTTTAATGGGCTTTAATATGCTCTTTTATATTATTTTTGGGACTAACCTATTAACCGAAGGCCCAGTGCAAGTTTCTGTTTTTTTTGCCTATTTTAGAGTTTTGCAGAAAAGGAATACCAAACGGAGTCCAAATGGAATGAAACCTTCACGATGATCTTTCTTGGACCGACAGCAAACCAGAAGACTTGGAGATGAAGTCGGAGACGTAACGAGGAGGCCACGAGGCAGGAGGGCGCGCCTAGGGGGTAGGCATGCCCCCCACCCTTGTGGGCCCCTCGTAGCTCCACCGACCTAGTTCTTTTGCCTATATATACTCGTATACCCTAAAAACATTAGGGGGATCCACGAAACCACTTCTCCACCGCCGCAACCTTCTATACCCGTGAGATCCCATCTTGGGGCCTTTTTCGGCAATCTGCCGGAGGGGGATTCGATCACAGAGGGCTTCTACATCAACACCATTACCTCTCCGATGAAGCATGAGTAGTTTACCACAGACCTTCGGGTCCATAGTTATTAGCTAGATGGCTTCTTCTCTCTCTTTGATTCTCAATACAAAGTTCTCCTCGATCTTCTTGGAGATCTATTCGATGTAATATTCTTTTGCGGTGTGTTTGCCGAGATCCGATGAATTGTGGATTTATGATCAAGATTATCTATGAATATTATTTGGTTCTTCTCTGAATTCTTATATGCATGATTTGATATCTTTGCGAGTCTCTTCGAATTATCGGTTTAGTTTGGCCTACTAGATTGATCTTTCTTGCCATGACAGAAGTGCTTACCTTTGGGTTCAATCTCGCGGTGTCCTTTCCCAGTGACAGTAGGGGCATCAAGGCACGTATTGTATTGTTGCCATCAAAGATAAAAGGATGGGGTTTATATCATATTGCTTGAGTTTATCCCTCTACATCATGTCATCTTGCTTAATGCATTACTCCTTTCTTTATGAACTTAATACTCTAGATGCATGCTGGATAGCAGTTGATGTCTGGAGTAATAGTAGTAGATGCAGGTAGGAGTCGGTCTACTTGACACGGACGTGATGCCTATGTTCATGATCATTGCCTTAGATGTCATCATAATTATGTGCTTTTCTATCAATTGCTCGGCAGTAATTTGTTCACCCACCATAATACATGCTATCTCGAGAGAAGCCACTAGTGAAACCTATGGCCCCCGGGTCTCTTTTCCATCGTATTAAGTCTCTTTTCCATATTACTGTATCTCGTTTATATCTTGCTAGTTTCTGATACATTATTTTGCAATCTTTACTTTCCAATCTATATATCAAAAATACCAAAAATATTACTTTATTATCTCTATCAGATCTCACTTTTGCGAGTGACCATGAAGGGATTGACAGCCCCTTTATTGCGTTCATTGCAAGTTCTTGATTGTTTGTGCAGGTATTCGGTGACTTGTGAGTCGTCTCCTATGGGATTGATACATTGGTTCTCAAAAACTGAGGGAAATACTTACGCTACTTTGCTGCATCACCCTTTCCTCTTCAAGGGAAAACCAACACTGGCTCAAGAGGTAGCAGAACGCGAGATAAAATAAATTACTAAAAATTGTAGCAAGGTATTTTTGTATTTTTGGATTAATAGATCTAAAAATAAAAGCAAATAAATATAGATCTCGAAGGCAAATGTGATGAAGAAGAGACCCGGGGGTCCATAGATTTCACTAGTGGCTTCTCTAAAGAAAAATAGCAAACTGTGGGTAAACAAATTACTGTTGGGCAATTGATAGAACTTCAAATAATCATGACGATATCCAGTCAATGATCATTATATAGGCATCACGTCCAAGATTAGTAGACCGACTCCTGCCTGCATCTACTACTATTACTCCACACATTGACCGCTATCCAGCATGCATCTAGTGTACTAAGTTCTTCGAGAAATGGAGTAATGCAATAAGAATGATGACATGATGTAGACAAGATCTATTTATGTGGAAATAGACCCCATCTTGTTATCTTGTTATCATTGTTATCCTTAATAGTAACGATACATATTGTCGGACCCCATCACAAAGCACCTCTTCCCATGGCAAGAAAAATCGATCTAGTTGTCCTAACTAAACCAAAGATTCAGAGAAGAAATACGAGGCTATAAGTAATCATGCATATAAGAGATCAAAAGACTCAAATAACTTTCATGGATAAAAAAGGAGATCTGATCATAAACTCTAAGTTCATCGGATCCCAACAAACACACCGCAAAAAGAGTTACATCAAATAGATCTCCAAGAGACCATTGTATTGAGAACCAAGGGAGAGAGAGGAAGCTATCTAGCTACTAACTACGGACCCGTAGGCCTACAATGAACTACTCACGCATCATCGAAGAGGCACCAATGAGTATGATGAACCCCGCCGTGATGGTGTTTAGATTGGATCTGGTGGTTCTCGAACTTGCGGCGGCTGGAATTGATTTTCGTCGACTCCCCTAGGCTTTCTGGAATATTGGGGTATTTATAGAGCAAAGAGGCGGTTCGGGAGGTCACCAAGGTGGGCACAACCCACCTGGGCAAGCCTGGGGCTCCAGGTGCGCCCAAATGTCTTGTGCTCACCTCTGGCCCCCTCTTTGGTACTTCTTTGGCCCACTGGATGTCTTCTGGTCCAAAAAAATCCACAAAAAGTTTTGCTGCATTTGGACTCCGTTTGGTATTGGTTTCCTGCGATGTAAAAAATAAGTAGAAAACAGCAATTGACACTTGGCACTATGTTAATAGGTTAGTCCCAAAAATTATATAAAATTGCTATAAAATGATGGTAAAACATCCAAGAATGATAATATAACAACATGGAACAATAAAAAATTATAGGTACGTTGGAGATGTATCAACATCCCCAAAATTAATTCCTTCTCGTCCTCGAGTAGGTAAATGATAAAAACAGAATTTTTGATGTGGAATGCTGCCTAACATGTTCATCACATATTCTTTTCTCTATAGCATGGACATTTGGAATTTTATATGGTTCAAAGCAATAGTCTAGTTTTGACATGAAGACTTTAATACTCAAGCATGTCAACAAGCAACCATGTCTTTCAGAATATCAGCACTAAAGCAAGTTATCCCTAGCCCATTATGCTCAATCATTTATCCATTCATAAAACACACTCGCATATTAGCTACACCCAATGCTCAAGTACGATCATAGTGCCCCTTAGTTGGTGCTTTATAAGAGAAGATGGAGACTCAAATAAAATAAAATTTGCATAAAGTAAATAGAAAGGCCCTTCGCAGAGGGAAGTAGGGATTTGTAGAGGTGCCAGAGCTCAAAGCGAAAAAGATAGACATAAAACATATTGGGTGGCATGATTTTCCTGTCAACGAAAATGATCGAGTAGTTCCCAATACTTTCCATGCTAGATATATCATAGGTGGTTACCAAACAGAAAATAAAGTTTATTCCTTTTTCACCATACTTTCACTTTCCATGGCTAACTGTATCCATGGGTGCCCTCCATACCAACACTTTCCAATGATTTTATTATTTTACAACATAAAGTAAATTCATTTTCCATTTCAGGTTTGGGCATCCCCAATACCTTTGCCATACTCTCATGCAATGACAAGTGAATAAACACTCATTTTGAGAATGACACATCTAGCATTGAAATATATCAGCCACCCCTGCCGTTTCATGAGCGGTACGAGCACACAAAAGAGAAATTTATTTTGAAATTTAGAGATGGCACATACAAATTTGCTTAGAACGGCAAAAGAATAACGCATATAGGTAGGTATAGTGGACTCATGTGGCAAAAACTGGTTTACAGGATTGTGGGTGCACAAGTAGTGATCATACTTAGTGCTAATGAATGCTAGCCAAAGATTGGGAATCATCCAACCAAGAAACAAAAAATCTCTTAAGCGAGCATTAAGCATAACTAACAACGAATAATGCACCACAAGTAGGATGTAATTTCATTGCATAACTATTGACTTTCGTGCTTGCATAGGGAATCACAAACCTTAACACCGATATTCTTACTAAAGCATAATTACTCATCAACATGACTCACATATCACTATCATCATATCTCAAAACTATTACAAAGAATCAAGTTTATTTTATCCAATGATCTTCATGGAAGTTTTTATTATATCCCTCTTGAATATCTATCACTTTGGGACTAATTTCATATGTTGCTTTTGATAGCTCAAACAAATTTAATTGAAGAACATGAGCAATTTTTTTTCTTCTCTCAAAATAATTTAAGTGAAGCAAGAGAGAATTTCATAAAAAATTTACGAACCCTCAAATAAATCTAAGTGAAGCATGAGAGCATTTCTTCAAAAATAGCAAAGCACACCGTGCTCAAAAAGATATAAGTGAAGCACTAGAGCAATTCCAACAAGTGATAGCATAATTTTGGCTCCCTCAACTAGGTGTGCCCAGCAAGAATAGAAGACTTAAAAAACAAAGCAAAACAAGCAAAGACTCATATCATACAAGGCGCTCCAAGCAAAACTCATAATATGTGACAAATAAAAATATATCTCCAAGTAAAATATCGATGGTTGTTAGAAGAAAGAGGGGATGCCACTCGGGGGCATACCCAAGATTAGTTGCTCGATACTTCTTGAAAATTATCTTGGGTGCCTCGGGCATCCCCAAGCTAAGCCTTTTTCTAATCCTTATTCCTTCATTCATCGTGATCTCACCCAAAACTTGAAAACTTCAATCACACAAAACTCAACAAAACCTTTGTGAGATCCGTTAGTATAAGAAAGCAAATCACTATTTTAAGTACTGTTGCAAACCAATTCCTATTTTGTTATTTATTATATCTACCATATTTTAAATTTTCCATGGCAAAGACTCTTCAAAGAAAACCATAGAATCATCAAAACAACCACGTAACACAACGAAAACAAAATCTATCAAAAATAGAACAGTCTGTAGTAATCAGGGAACTTCGTATACTTCTGTAACTCCAAAAATTCTGAAGATTTAGGACCACGTGGCAATTTGTATATTAATCTTCTACAAAAAATTAAATCAAAAGCACTCTTCTGTTAAAAATGGGATTTTTTTTCTTAGCACAAAAGTTTCTATTTTTAGCAAGATCAAATCAACTATCACCCAAATCATCCCAAAGGCTTTGCTTCGCACAAACACTAATTTAAACCACAAAACACATCTAATCAGAGGCATAACTGGGTATTTTATTAAAAAAACAAGAAAACCAAAAGGCAAAAAGATACAAGTTGGGTTGCCTCCCGACGAGCGCTATCGTTTATGCCCCTAGCTAGGCATAATGCGAAGATCTAAGTGTTGTCCTTGTTTTCCTTCGAGGTATTTTGTCAAGAGGTTTTGTAAATAAAACATAAAACACATTATCCAAGTAAACTTTAGCACTATCAAGTTGCTTATCATAATAACCCCTTTGATTTCCAGCGGCAATGCAAGAATAGTGTTGATTAACATCATTGAAAACTTGTTGGGTTATATCCAAAACAGGGACTTGCTTTTTAAGATTCTCATCAAAGACTTGATTATTTCCAAGCAAATTTCTCAACACGTAATCACTATTATAAATAATTTCATCAATCATGGGTTTTCACGATTCATACCATAAAAATCAAAGATTTCACTAGCTTCCCGTATTATGTAGTTAAATTCGTTCATGAGAACAAGAGTGGCTAACTTCTTAGCTTTAGGATTGTTTATAATGGGTAACTCTTAAAACAACCTTTGCAAGGTAGGATGAGTACAAATAAATTTATTTTCAAGTTTCAGATTTAGTGCCGAAATAGCTTCTGCATAAGATTTTGTTCTCTTAAGTATAGTAGCATCATCAAGAGTTAAATTTCCGACACAATTGAAAAATTCTTGGATATGTTCTTTTCCCATAACATTCCCTTGCCCCAAAACAAAAGTTAGCATCCAGATTGTCAGATTGTTCCATTTTAGGAGTTAGGCCATCATCTATTTCTGCCATACCAAAGTCACTCATGGTGAAAAGTTCAAGCAAATAAGAGATCAACCAAGAAAACAGCGAACGAAAAAGGGTGCGAATAAAACGGCAATTTTTTGTGAAGTGGGGGAGAGGAAAATGAGAGGAAAATAATGTAAATTGCAAGGAGATGAGATTTGTGACTAGAAACCTGGTAGATGTTGATGATGTCTCCGCGACAACAACGCCAGAAATTCCTTTTGATGTTTGCTTGAACTACGTCGGTATTTCCCCAAACAGGAAGGGATGATGCAACACAGCAACGGTAGGTATTTCCCTCAATGATGAGACCAAGGTTATCGAACTAGTAGGAGAACCACGCCACACCACATAAACAATTCCTGCACACAAAGAACAAATACTTGCAATCCGACGTAAGAGAGGGGTTGTCAATCCCTCACAGGTAAAAAGATAGATAAAATTGTAGTAGATTGGATAAATAGATCTCGCGGGAACGCGAGATAAAATAAATTACTAAAAATTTCAGCAAGGTATTTTTGTATTTTTTGATTATTAGATCTGAAAAATAAAAGCAAATAAAAATATATCTCGAAGGCAAATATGATGAAGAAGAGACCCGGGGATCGTAGATTTCAATACTGGTTTCTCTCGAGAAGCAAATGGTGGGTAAACAAATTACTGTTGGGCAATTGATAGAACTTCAAGTAATCATGATGATATCCAGGCAATGATCATTATATAGGCATCACGTCGAAGATTAGTAGACTGACTCCTGCCTGCATCTACTACTATTACTCCACACATTGACTGTTATCCAGCATGCATCTAGTGCATTAAGTTCATGGAGAAACAGAGTAATGCAATAAGAACAATGACATGATGTAGAAAAGATCTATTTATGTAGAAATAGACCCCATCTTGTTATCCCTAATAGCAATGATACATACGTGTCGGTTCCCCTTCTGCCACTGGGATCAAGCACTGTAAGATCAAACCCATCACAAAGCACCTCTTCCCATGGCAAGAAAAATCGATCTAGTTGGCCTAACTAAACCAAAGATTCAGAGAAGAAATACGAGGCTATAAGTAATCATGCATATAAGAGATCAAAAGACTCAAATAACTTTCATGGATAAAAACATAGATCTGATCATAAATTTAAAGTTCATCGGATCCCAACAAACACACCGCAAAAAGAGTTACACTACAGGAATAAGGAACTTTGCCGTCTGCCATGGCCGACGGCACAGGCATGCCTGGCGGACAGCAAAGGCCTTTGCCATCAGCCAGCAGACGACAACACATCCGACTAAACAGACTATGGCAAAGGGTTCTTTGCTGTCTGTTGGCGGACAACAAAGATACAAAGGTCTTTGTCGTCCGCCAGCAGACGGCAAAGGGCCTGGACGGCACACGTGGCAGCTTAGGTCTGCTAAGAGGTCAACGACGTGCTTTGCCGTGTGCCAGCTGACGACAGAGCGCCAAATAGGCCAGCCCAAATGCCCCGAAGTAGCTGACACGTGGCATGCTTTATCGTCTGCCGGCGGACGACAAAGATGCAAAGGTCTTTGTCATCCACCAGCAGATGGCAAAGCATGCCATATAGGCAAGCCCAGTGCACCCCAGGTTGCACAGGTAGCTGACATGTGGCAGATTTTTTGTCTATTGGCTGATGGCAAAGCTCTTTGCAGTCTCCCAGCAGGCGGCAAAGTGTCTGTATGGCCCCTATTTTTTCCGTTTTTCTTAAATTCAATCAATTTCACAGAATTTCACAGATATATATACACATATGAAAATACTTTCAACAAGCATACCAACACATATACATACGAAATCATATCCCTGCCATATGGATATGATTATCCAACACATATACATACCAAATCAAAAGTCCATATGCAACATATATAGCTAGCCAACATATCCAACAACAAGCATACAATGGTTTCATCCATACATACATATATAGGCAGCAAGTTTCACATTGTTCATCCTACAAAATCAAAACAAAAAGGAAGCACAAAGAGAAGAGTAGACTCCATCAATGCAAGCTTCCTCATCTAAAGCAAATCTGCAAATTGGGAAAGATGACAGTTAGAAGAAGAAAGTTAGAAGAAGAAGAATACGAAGAATACTAGCTAGTAGAAGAAGAAGAAGAATTTTTCTTCTCTTTCTTTTCCCCTCTCCGCTTCTTTATCTTCTTCTTCTTCTAACTAAGGTAGGTAAAAATGCCATTTTTAGCTAAGCTAGGTAAAAATGCTAAGTGTTGGTCATTTTAGAGTTAAGCTAGGTAAATAGGTCAGTTTGGAGCTTAGTAAGGTTATTATGTCATTTTCGAGGAAAATAAGCTAAGTCTATGTCATTTTGGTGGTAAGAAAGATTATCATGCCATTTTTGACCTAAGTATGCTAAGTGTGTCATAAATGAACTGAAGAAGCTAAGTATAGGTCATTTTTGAGCTAACCTAGGTAGTTATGCCATATTTGAGCTAACTAAGCATATTTATTCATTTTGGAGGACAAAATGGTAAGTGTATGTCATTTCAGAGCTATCCTAGACAAAATGGTAAGCTTATTATGTCAATTTGGAGAAAAATAAGGTAAGTACAGATCATTTTTGTGCTAACCTATGTGATTATGCCATTTTTGAGCCAACTTACTTAAGTATAGCTCATTTTTTTATCTAACTTAGGTAATTATGCCATTTAGGAGGAAAATAAGCTAAGTATGCATTTGTTAAGCAAAACACTAGAGAAAACTTACCCTCATTACAACAAATGTGATGAAGATCGCAACTAAGGTAACAATTGATCCAACGACATAATGATACCAAACCTCATTATCAATGGCATATGTTCTAGTCTTCTTAATCTTCAAGCGCATTAGATCCATCTTCAAGCACATTGCATTCATCTTCATCTTGTGATCATTGAGGACATCAGCAACATACAACTCCAATTTCATCTTCTCTTCTTCAAGTATTTTAATTTTGTTCTTTCAAATACTCATTTTCCTTTTCAACTACATTTAACTTCTCGACAAGAGGGTTGGTTGCAAATTTCAGTTCACTTACCTCCCAGATTAAAATATCTCTATGTCAACTTAATGGCCATAATTGTCATAAATGTGAAATGCAACAAATACTGATCAATTTTTTTACCACATCTGAATCATAAAGCGGGCGAGGGACAACGGGGCGGATATCAAGACCATGGTACTATGTATAACAAACAATCATACAAAGTAAGAAAATTATACAAGTAACTATATAAATCATGCAATCATACAAGTAACTATATAAATCAAGTACAACATACAAATTGAATACTTGATAATAATCTGGATCGTCGAGTTCAATAAATGCTCCGGGATCAATAAATGCATCATCATCATCACTATCAGTAATGATGTGCTCATCATCATCATTAATAAATGCATCATCATGTGGAAGGCCACCTTTACGTAATCGGTCAAGCATTGACAGGTCATCTGCAGCAGTAAACTCTTCTAGTTCAGGCTCTTCTTGTTCCGGCTGAGGGATGAAGTCGGGTTCACTGTCCCCTTCATTGTTCTGGGGTGAAGTAGAGCGGTTCTTGAAACATTTTTTGGAAAGACGTGTTTCTTGGAAGAATTCTCCTTCATATGTGTCTAGGTTAATGTGAGGTTCATATTCCTCTTCATTGGGGGGAGGTGGTCTAACACGTGACGGCACTTCATAAACGACATCCCAACCATTGAGATTTGGATCACTTTGACATGCCCACGGTAGATAGAAAACTTGGGTTGCCTGTTGACCCATAATATAGACATTGGGAACATCCAAATGGGTGCTTTGTTTGATTTCTACTAGCCCTATATGTTCATGAGTCCTTCTAGTCTCCTTCGGCTAGAACCAATAACATTTGAACACTACGACGTTTGGTGGGTTTGCACCATATAATTGAAGTTCATAAATTGTTTCAAGTCTTGCATAATACTAGGTATGTCCTTCGTCGATAGCAGAGACACAACAATTTGTAGACTTTTGGTCGGCCATAGATAGCTCTTTGCTATAGGTACGAAAGCGATACTCGTTGATGTCGTATTTGTCAAATGAACGGACCTTAAAGTGAAAACCATTAGCGACTTGTCTCAATTCGGAGTCCATAAACTCCGAATTAGCCTACAAGTTTAATACAAAAGGGATTGTTGCATTAGCCACAAATTAGACGAAGAAATGAAATGGTCTAATGGAAATTACCATTTGCTTGAACCAAGAGATGAAACCGGGATAGCCGCCTCCATGCTTTGCCAGAAGCTCATACTCTTCGACAGAATCCTTTTGGATCGCCGCTCCATACGAGAATTTGGCGACGTATCGACTGTATCAAATTTATCCGGGAATAAGAGCAGTTGAAAGGAATTAGAAGTTGCGAAACAATGTACCGAGAACTTACTTGATGTACGGTCGCACTTCTGTTAGGTTGTTGAAGATATACAACAAAATGGTTCGCCATTCTTCGACATCCAACACTAAGGAATTATAAGCACCGGCTGGTGCGAGATCCCCTTTGAATAGGCTGAGGTTTGATCCACCCTTTTTAGGGTCGCCAGCATTGTACTGAGGCTTCGGATTATGCAAATGACGATTTTTGGCTTCGTAGTGCGCTGTCATGAAGTCTGCCGCCTGCTCAGTAATGAATGCCTCGGCCATCGATGCTTCAGTTCTACATTTACTTTTACATTTTGCTCAAAGCGTCTTCTGCATGCTCTCAGTTGTGTAGCACCAACGATTTTGCACGCCCCCTGAGGGAGTCCAGGATTAGGGGGTCCTCGGACAACCGGACTATATGCTTATGCCGGACTGTTGGACTATGAAGATACAAGGTTGAAGACTTCGTCCCGTGTCCGGGTGGGACTCTCCTTTGCGTGGAAGGCATGCTTGGCAATTCGGATATGTATATTTCCTTCTCTGTAACCGACTCTATGTGACCCTAGCCTCCTCCGGTGTCTATATAAACCGGAGGGTTTAGTCCGTAGGACAAGGACAACCATAATCATAGCTAGCTTCTAGGGTTTAGCCTCTACAATCTCGTGGTAGATCAACTCTTGTAATACTCATATCATCAAGATCAATCAAGCAGGAAGTAGGGTATTACCTCCATAGAGTTGGCCCGAACCTGGGTAAACATTGTGTCCCCCGCCACCTGTTACCATTAGCCTTAGACGCACAGTTCGGGACCCCCTACCCAACATCTGCCGGTTTTGACACCAACATTAGTGCTTTCATTGAGAGTTTCACTGTGCCGTCACGATAAGGCTTGATGGCTCGTTCAATCATCCACAACGATGCGATCCAGGGTGAGGTTTTCCTCCCCGGACAGATCTTCATACTCGGCGGCTTCGCACTGCAGGCCAACTCGCTTGGCCGTCTGGAGCAGATCGATAGCTATGCTCCTGGCCATCAGGTCAGGTTTGGAAGCTTGAACTACATTGCCGACATCCGCGAAGACTTGATCTTCGACGGATTCGAGCCCATGACAGGTGCCCCGTAAAGTCACGATGAGCATGACTTAGATCTGCCATCGGAGGGTGTTCAGGAGAACGCGCCTGCAGCTGCCCTGGCCTTAGATCCGGAGCAGATCGTGCCATCCGAGGACGGGTGGATAGACCCCGCCACGGAGGCCGTACACTCATCAGCGATAGAGCCAAACACAGACTTCGCCTCCAATGAGGTCTGTGTCATCAGACCCTCGGACTCGTCTCCGGGCATAGGCTCTAAACCGCGTGCATCCATGCCCATCGGATCTGACTGGGCACCGATCATGGAGTATAGCTCTACGGATATCTTTTAGCACTCGCCCTTGGGCGATATGCTAAATTCATTGAAATCTCTCTCCCTGTCAGGAGACTCTTGGCCGAACTATGTCCGGCTTGAGTGGGAAGCGGACGACGAAGAAATTCGTTTCTAACCCACCACCCACTTAATAGCCATTGTCGATGACTTAACCAACATGATTGATTTCTACTCCGAAGACATCGACGGTATGGATGACGATGCCGGAGAAGAACAGGAACCTCCGCTCACAGAGCGCTGGACAACCACCTCATCATATGATATATATATATATATATATATATATATATATATATATATATATATATATATATATATATATATATATATATATATATATATATATATATATATATATATATATATATATATATATGGTGGACACACCCAAAGAAAGCAATGGCGATGAGGCAACAGAGGATATTCCCCTTGAGAAGCAATCTAAGCGTCGGCGTTAGTGGCGCCGCTCTAAGCCCCGCCATAGCAAGAATAGTGATACAGGCATAAGAGACAATAGCACTCCGGATGATGCCGAAGACAAAAACAATCCCGCCCAGCCAAGCTTCGAGCATGCCGTACGAGAGGATGGGCAAGCTAGCGCTGATGAACAGGCAATGGATGGAGACTCGGAGGACGACAATTACATGCCTCTCTCCGAAGATGAGGTGATCCCCGGCGATGAAGAATTTGTCGTGCCTGAGGATCCCGTCGAGCAGGAGCACTTCAAGCGCCGGCTTATAGCCACTGCAAAAAGCCTGAAGAAAAAACAGCAGCAGCTTCAAGCTGATGAAGACCTGCTAACGGATAGATGGACTGAGCTCCTGGTAGCTGAGGAATACGGACTCGAGCGCCCAACCAAAAGTTAACTGAAGCACAGGTTGTTACCACAATTCGAGGAGGAGGCACTAGAGCCTACACTACCAGCGCAGGATGCAACTGACCGGCCACCTCGTGGCCGAGACAAGGCGTCGTATCATCCCGAACACCAGCCCGCACCCCGTCGCCAAATAAATAAAAACACGAAGGCCCGAGGCTACACGCATGACCTGCGAGACGAATTGGAAAACAAAGCAGGACAAGCAAGATGGCGGATCACAGGGGCGCGCCCCAACGCGTGACGATGACCGCCACGCCGGATATACTAAATATAAATCCGGCCGGGCCGAATACAACATATCGGACTCATTCGAACTGCGTCGTGATATAGCCCGGCATAGAGGCCCGCACACCCCCTATGCTTCACTGATGAAGTAATGGAGCATGAATTCCCAGAAGGGTTTAAGCCCGTGAATATCGAGCCCTACGATGGGACTACAGACCCTGCGGTATGGATAGAAGATTTCCTTCTCCACATTCACATGGCCAGCGGGGATGATATACATGCCATCAAGTACCTCCCACTAAAACTCAAGGGACCGGCTCGACATTGGCTGAATAGTTTGCTGGCAAACTCCAATGGAAGTTGGGAGAACCTGGAAGACACATTCCTGGATAACTTCCAGGGCACTTATGTGCGACCACCAGATGCTGATGATTTAAGTCACATAACCCAACAGCCTGGAGAGTTAGCCAGGAAATTCTGGACTCGGTTCCTAACTAAAAAGAACCAAATTGTCGACTGTCTGGATGCCGAAGCCCTAGCGGCCTTTAAGCATAACATCCGCGACGAGTGGCTTACCCGACACCTCGGCCAAGAGAAGTCGAAGTCCATGGCATCCCTCATGACACTCATGACCTGATTTTGTGCGGGCGAGGATAGCTGGCTAGCTCGTAGCAACAACACATCAAGAAATCCTGGCACCTCAGATGCCAGAGAAGGCGAGCCCCAACGCAACGGACACAAGCGTCACAATAATGGCGATAACACCGAAGACATGGCCGTCAATCCCGGATTCAGTGGCTCTAAGTCCGGTCAGCAGAAAAAGCCATTCAAAAGAAACAAGCTGGGGTCGTCCAGTCTGGACCGCATACTGGATCGTTCATGTCTAATTCACGGCACCCCCGATAAACCAGCCAACCACACCAACAGAGAATGTTGGATGTTCAAACAGGCCTGCAAGTTGAATGCCGAAAACAAGGAAAAGGGGCCGCATAGTGATGACGACGAGGAGCCCCGGCTGCCGAACACAGGAGGACAGAAGAAATTTCCTCCCCAAGTAAAAACAGTAAATATGATATACGCAACCCATATCCCCAAGCGGGAGCGGAAGCGTGTACTAAGGGACGTCTACGCGATGGAGCCAGTCGCCCCAGAGTTCAACCCATGGTCTTCTTGTCCGATCACCTTTGATCGCAGGGACCATCCGACCAGTATCCGTCATGGCAGTTTGGCCGCGCTGGTCCTCGACCCCATCATTGATGGATTCCACCTCACACGAGTCCTTATGGATGGTGGCAGCAGCTTGAACCTGCTCTATCAGGATACAGTGCGCAAAATGGGCATCGATCCCTCAAGTATAAAACCCACCAAAACCACCTTTAAAGGTGTCATACTAGGTGTAGAGGCCTGTTGCACGGGCTCAATCACACTGGAAGTAGTCTTCAGATCTCCAGACAACTTCCAAAGCGAGGAGTTAATCTTCGATATCATCCCCTTCTGCAGTGGCTATCATGCACTGCTCGGACGAACCGCATTTGCCAGATTCAATGCGGTACCGCATTATGCCTACCTCAAGCTCAAGATGCCAGGACCCCGCGGGGTTATAACAGTTAATGGAAACACAGAGCGCTCCCTCCGTACGGAGGAGCACACTACGGCCCTCGCAGCAAAAGTATAGAGCAGCCTTCTTAGACAGACCTCTAATTCGGCAATAAAGCCCCCGGACACCGCCAAGAGAGTCCAAAGTACTCTGCAACATGATCGTCTGGCACGCCCAGAGCTCGCCTAGCAATTCGGCCTCCGTCCTAGTCCCAGTCAAGCGGTGAAATTTGTGCCGCGCGTACATAATTACGCACTTAATATACCATGGGCATAGGCGGAGACACAACTAGAATGATGTCCACAATGCGTCTCAACCGCCTCAGGATCCATATACGTTCACCCCTTTCTTTCTGTCTTTCAGGTCCCCGTCTTCTTGAGGCCCTTCCAATAACCTGATTATCGGACCCATCATGGGACGGAAATACCAAGGAGGCAAGAAGCTTTGACGTACGAGGGAATCCCAGGTGGTCTCTGATAACAACCGCTATACCTTTTTTTCCATACCCGCACGCAGCTCGCTCTTGGTTAGGTCATGTCAAATAGTCCTATTTTGCTTATCGCGCTACTTGTATACATATGCCTTGACGTATCATCCAAATAACAATGGAAAATAATGTACAACGTCAGCTTATTATTACATTTCTTTTCTTTTCCCTTGACTGTTTATTTATTACAAATTGCACACATTCATTTTGGTACGATTTAGTTCACCAGGGGCTTTAGTGTACCCCATAACACGGCAAGAAAAGTCCGAACACTTTCAACAGTGCAGCACCCCGAACTTATAGCATTATATGCATTAGCTCCGAATCATGTCTTGGGTAAATAGTTGGGATTGCCCGGCTCCCATGTTTTGCTACCTTACGTTCCGCTATATCAGCTAAGGTGGCACAGGGAGAACTACTGCAATTGTGTCGCGGTTCTTCCGGACGAGCACCTCAGTAGAGAAAGCCGAAAACTGACTATCATGATGCGGCGAGAGCTGGTCGCTGTTCGAGAGGTCTCAAATCCTTAAAGATTTTTTCCACTTAGGCCGAAGAATCGACCTTTGTCCGATTTAGGCGTGTATAGCGCCCCAAGTTCGGCCTTCCGAATACCAGGGGCTATGCCAAAATTTAAAATTATAGAACTTATATGTCTAAGTGAGAGTGATAAAGATGTATAGTCCGATTACCTTGATCGTTGCGCTAAACACCTCCTTAAAGGACCAAAAATTTGGATAAGGAGTGTTTAGATTTATCCTGAACACCCCGGTACTAGTTACATGGGGGCAGAAGCCAACGACTGGCCAACTCTCAGATTTTATAAACGGCCGCACAGAAGGTAAAATTTTAAATCAGCAAGCGTTACATTGCGCAAAAGAACTTGTTTCACATTACAAGATAAAATGAGTGTATTCGCTCAAAGATTACATCCTTCGCACATTGCTCCGCCACAAGGCGGGAGCCCTTTAGGACACTATCATAATACTTTTCGGGGTGACGATGCTCCTTGCCCTTCGGCGGCCCCTCGTTCATCAGCTTCTCGGCATCCATCCTCGCCCAGTGCACTTATGCGCGGGCGAAGGCCATTCGCGCACCCTTAATGCAAGCTGACCGCTTTATAACTTCAAGCCGCGGGCAGGCACTCACAAGCCGCTTTACTAGGCCGAAGTAGCTGCTGGGCAGAGGCTCGGCAGGCCACAGCCGGACTATGAGGTCCTTCATGGCCAGTTCAGCCGCCTTGTGCAGTTCGACCAATTGCTTCAGCTGGTCGCTCAAGGGCATCGGGTGTTCGGTCCCAATATCTTGAGACCAGAACAAATTCTCCGTCGAGCTCCCTTGTTTGTCTCGGTAGAACTCTGTGGCATCTGATATGCTGCGTGGCAGATCTGCAAACGCTCCTGGAGAGCTCCAAATTCGGGTAAGTAAAAGGAAAGTCTCCTTCACATGCTTGCTTTGCATAATGAATGCCTTGCCCGCCACAATCTTCTTGGCCGCCTGAATCTCCTGGAGGGCCTTTTGGGCTTCGGCTTTGGCGTCTCACGCGCTCTGGAGGGCCTTCACAAGCTCGGACTCTTGCTTCTTAGAGTCACGCTCCAAGGACTCGTATTTTCGGACGAAATCCAAGAGCTCTTGCTGGACCTCGTTGACCCGGGCCTCTTGCTTCTCGCGCTCGGTGTGCTCCTTGGCCGCTTTGTCTTCGACCTCAGTCAGTGTCGTCTTAAGGGCCGCCACTTCAGTTGTGGCACCTAGTAAAGTTCATGACGCTTTCATCAGCAGAAACCAATTTTCCTTTTCAAATATACTGACGGGGTATTGTGTACCTTTGTTTTCTTCGAGATGCCTCTTCACGAGGCCGAGCTCTCACTTGGTCCGCTCTAGGTCCCGCTTCAGTCTGAAGACATCCGCAGTACGAGCGGCAGCGGCCAGTAGCGACGCCTGATCATTCACATAGACATCTTCTGTTAGATTCCTACGGATGTTATTTGATCCCCTGTTAGGCCTTTCTCTCCGAACACCAAACAGAGCATCAGGGGCTATTGTCTATACTGTCATATTTTCTTACAATTTTGTTACTTACCTCAAAGCCTGTTAGGAGGCTGGCGCAGGCTTTGGTCAATCCGCTTTTGGCGGACCGGACCTTCTCAATCACCTAATCATAATGGTACGGTGTTGTTCACCAATGGAAGCACCGTGAAGCGCTTCCAGCAAGTTATCCGATGCCTCTAGATGGACAGAGGTCATCGGTATAGGTGGCTCGCCCTCCTTAGAGAGAGGCTACCTGCCTGAATCCGGAACCACTTGGGTTTTCGGAGCCGTATTCGCCTAGGTGCTAGACTTGCTGTGGCCCTCGTTATTGGAGACCATGGGGGTCTTCCCTCCCATGTGCCCGGCGACTGGGATTTCACCTGGGGGCGTCTCCAGATTTGTCTCCCCATGGTCTGGTATCCTCTAAGACAATACCTCGGTGTCATCCGCGGGCCATGGTGAGGAGGCTATCGAGAGTGAATTGATGTTCATCGTCAACGGGCCCAGGGACCCCTCCGAAGAGGATACCTCGATGTGGGAGTTGGCCGGACTGCATATGCATGTTCGGCATGATAAGAAGCAATAAAGCAAAACATACTGGAAGTATTATAGTGTCCGAATGCTTATGACTTAGCCAGGGGCTTATCCCTGGGCAGCCACTCCTCACCGCTATAGGTGGCCGTGGTGGAGTGGTCCGGAAGGAAGGTCTTTCCCTTCTTGGACGCCTCGTCCTCCCCCTGCGGGGCAGCCTTTCTCTTCTCCCCGTTGGGGGGGGGGGGATTTCCTCTTCCTCCTCCTCATCTTCGTTGGAGGAGTGCGCCTCGGTGTCTTCGGACATCATGTTCGATACAACCTTGCGCCGGAGACCTTTCCTGGTCGCCGCACCCTTCTTCTCCGGCACCTCATAGGGCACCGGAAACAACATCTTCGTTAGAAGAGACGATGCTGGATCTTTAGGTAGCAGAGCCGGATAGTCGATCCGCTTCGCTATCGCTACCCAGTCCTATTGAATCAGCATGGAGGCTTAGATTCCTCCCGTGAATGTGCTGGTAAAAGGCACATGTTGTAGAATGTAAAAACTCACCGGATGCACTTGGCGTTTCGCGCTGAGTCCGTTATCTTCGGTTATGGGTGGGGGGACCTCGTTGGCCTTGAAGAGCACCTTCCAGACATCTTCGTGCGTCGTGCCGAAGAGCTCTTGCAGCATCTGGTGTTCAGCCGGGTCGAACTCCCACAGATTGTAAGCCCGTCTCTGACACGGGAGGATCCGGCGGATGAGCATGACCTGGACCATGTTGACAAGCTTGATTTTCTTGCCAATCATATTTTGGACGCAGGACTGAAGTCTGGTCAGCTCCACCGATGAGCGCCAGGCTAGGCCCTTTTCTTTCCAGGAGGTGAGCCGCATGGGGACGCCGGATCGGAATTCGGGGGTCGCTGCCCAGTTGGTGTCGCACGGCTCGGTGATGTAGAACCACCCCGATTGCCACCCCTTCACGGTCTCCACGAAGGAGCCTTCGCGCCAGGTGACATTGGGCATCTTGCCCACCATGGCGCCTCCGCACTCTGCTTGCTGGCCAACCACCACCTTTGGCCTCATGTTGAAGGTCTTCATCCATAGGCCGAAGTGGGGCGTAATGCGTAGGATGGCCTCGCACACGATGATAAACGCTGAGATGTTGAGGATGAAATTGGGCGCCAGATCATGGAAGTCCAGCCCGTAGTAGAACATGAGCCTACGGACAAACGGGTGGAGGGGGAATCCCAGTCCACGGACGAAATGAGAGAGGAACACTACCCTCTCCTGGGGTTTCGGGGTAGGGATGATATGCCCTTCAGCCGGAAGCCAGTGCGCGATGTTTGCGGACAAGTATCTGGCCTCCCGAAGCTTCATAATGTCCTCCTCCATGAAGGAGGAGGCCATCCACTTGCCTCCCGCTGCAGACATACTTTGAATGACTTTGCGAAGAAGGTGAAAGCTTAGGCGCTAGAGCTCGAGTGAGCGAGAATGGATGAGCAGAGGAAGAAGAAGGCGTGGGTGAAAAAAGGGAATCCTTGTCTCTTTATAAAGGCAGTAGAAACTATGTGCCTCCCCACTTGCCCCGCATTGATGGCGTGGTTGGGTTACCCACACCCGTATTGATGAGAATCACGTGATAAGGGGACACGATCTCTGCTTCGACAAGACGTGCCAGTAAAATTGCCTCACAAGATGTGCGGTAGCAGGTTGAGAAAAACGGTTCGAATAATAACCGGGCCGTATAGCATGATGTCATGCTATGAAAAGTTGTCAGCAGATTAGATTTGTGGAATATTGTGCTCTCTATGGTGGTACGTGGAATTTGTTTTGCAGAGCCGGACACGATTCATGTGTTCAAAATATACGTTGGAGTATTCGGAGAAGGAACCCGCCTTGCAATGCCGAAGACAATCTGCGCGCCGGACTCATCGTCACTGAAGCCTGGTTCAGGGGCTACTGAGGGAGTCCAGGATTAGGGAGTCCTCGGACAACCGGACTATATGCTTATGCCGGACTGTTGGACTATGAAGATACAATAATGAAGACTTCGTCCCGTGTCCGGGTGGGACTCTCCTTTGCGTGGAAGGCAAGATTGGCAATTTGGATATGTAGATTTCCTTCTCTGTAATCGAGTCTGTGTAACCCTAGCCTCCTCCGGTGTCTATATAAACTGGAGGGTTTAGTCCATAGGACAAGAACAACCATAATCATAGGCTGGCTTGTAGGGTTTAGCCTCTACGATCTCGTGGTAGATCAACTCTTGTAATACTCATATCATCAAGATCAATCAAGCAGGAAGTAGGGTATTACCTCCATAGAGAGGGCTCGAACCTGGGTAAACATTGTGTCCCCCGCCTCCTGTTACCATTAGCCTTAGACGCACAGTTCGGGACCCCCTACCTAAGATCCGCTGGTTTTGACACCGACACCCCCCCAATCTCGCCTCGGTTGGGAGATGCAAAATCAAGTGCTGCATTGGTCTAAAGAAACCCGACGGAAATATCTTCTCTAACTTGCAGATCAACTCCAGCACCAACTCTTCCATTTCTTCTAGTAGGCCAGGCGATAGTTCTTTCACACAAATAACACGGAAGAAATAGCTCAACTCTGCCAGTACTAGCCATTCATCCTTAGGGATGAAGCCACACAACATCACCGGCATTACCCGCTCAATCCATATGTGGCAATCATGACTCTTGAGACCAAATATCTTCAATTTTTCAAGACTCGCTCCCCGCTTTAGATTCGTTGCATACCCATCGGGGAACATCAACTGCATTTTCATGAAAGTGCGTTATATCGACTAGAGGGGGTGAATAGGCGATTTTTATGAATTCTTCACTAAGGAATTTGCTGGTGAGGAAATTCCTTAGCGAAGAACTACTTGTAGCGGAATATGTACTCAGAAGTAAACATAACAGGATACAAACATAGTCATCATGATGAAATGAAGACTAACACAGAGTCGGAAAGCGTAAACACAGGATAGCAAGATGAAGACAAAGCGGATGAAGAAATTGGGCGAGGAATTTGTGAAAGTCTTGATCAAAGTCTTCAAGCACAGATATGAACAACATTCAACACAAGAATGAGGAAATGAAAGAGTTGAGGAAATAGAACCGGTCGGTTGGTGAAGACAATGATTTGGTAAACCAGTTCCAACTGCTGTCTCGGTTATGCGTCTGGTTGGAGCGGTGAGTATTTAAACTCGAGGACACACAGATCCGGACACCCGATCTCGAGCGCAACTCGGGACACCCGATCCTCACCGTATTCTCCTTGAACTAAGACCACGCAGGCCTCGTCCAATCACTCGTGGTAAGTCTTGGTGACTTCAAACCTTCACAGACTTGGTCACTCGGCGATCCACAATTCCTCTTGGATGCTCTAGACCTTGACGCCTAACCATCTGGAAGAAGCGAGTCTTCAAAGGTAACAAGCGTCGGATCCACGCAGGATCAATTTCTTGATGATGCTCAATCACTTTGGGTTTGTGGGGGTTTGGTTTTGGGATTTTCCTCACTTGATGATTTTCGCTCAAAGTCCTCGGAGGATGGGTTGCTCTCAAATGACAAGTGTCAAGTTCTCTCGGAGCAGCCAACCAGCTAGTGGTTGTAGGGGCGGCTATTTATAGCCTAGGAGCAGCCCGAAATGATAAGACATAAATGCCCTTCAATGATATGACCGTTAGGTGGATAAGATATTTTGGGACAGCCGGCAGTAGTACAAAGAACGGTCGGAAATTTGACTCTCAAATTCCTCGGGGCTATCATGTTCCTCATTTGTGTAGGCAATTCGCCTTTGGCGAATTCCTAACTCCTCGGTCGAGCAAAGTCCTCGGTGACTGTAAGAACTGCGTCTCATCCTTTGAAGAAATTGGTGAAGCTGTATGATATTTCAATGGCTTCACTTGAAGGGATTGGTAGGTGTAGGATTTTGAGTTGAGCATCACATGGAAATTTTTCCTTAGTATTTCCTCGACCCCTTTAACGAAGACGGTGTTTCCTATGACTCAAGAAAGAGAAAAGCGAAACTACGAAAACAAAAGTCTTCACGCTTCATATTCCTCGAATGAATATCAAGTCTTCAAGGTCACACCAATTTCTTCACTTTCAAAGTCTTGAAAGTCTTCGAATATCAAAGTCTTGATCGAAGAACTTCATTTTTAGGGTCGACTTTCTCTGTAAATATCAAACTCATCATAGACTTATAGACCTGTGTACACTCACAAACGCATCAGTTACTTAACCTATAAGTCTTCAATACACCAAAATCACTAAGGGGCACTAGATGCACTTACAATCTCCCCCTTTTTGGTGATTGATGACAACATAGGTTAAGTTTTCAACGGGGATAAACATATGAAGTGTAAATACTGATATTAAGGAATTTGATTGCAAGATATAGAAGAACTCCCCCTGAATATGTGCATAGTGAGGAAATTGCTTTTGAGGCAATGTACATTTGAAGAATTGAATCATGGAGATCTCCCCCTATATCTTGTAATTCATACATGCATTTGATATATAATATGAAGAATTTGAAATGCATGATGAAATATGGTGCCTGATGAGATTCAGCATGCATGCAATAATATTAACGAGGAATAAGCATGCGGAAAATCACATAAAAAGTTTCAGAGCTTAGTGCATCAAAAGCATCAGAGCACGACCAAAAGTATCAAGGCACCATCGGATTTAAGATTACAACTCGATTCAATAAAAGTTTCGGAAGAATGAGAGTTGTAACTTAACAAAACGCCCATAATATAAACCCGCTTGAAGACTAACTCAGATTTCTCCCCCTTTGTCATCAAATGACCAAAAGGATCGGCGAGGACTAACGCCTCAAGATTTTCAAGTCGATGGAGGGCGCCTTGACATTATCGGGGTTGGTTGTTGAAGTAGGGCCTGCCGCGATGTCATCAAATCTTCATGTTCATCGGTTTCCGCGATGAAGAATAAGAACCAGCCACCGGATCGGGAACTTTGACTCTCTTGAATTTCTTGGAGGTGGTGCAGACCAGTAAAAGCGCTTCTGAGAGACCCATAGTCTTCAAATCTTCCATGGAATATACATGAGTGAGAACAGCCCAGTGCGGTTGAGGGTTTCATGAAGGTAATCTGATTTTTCTTCTTTGCATTATGTGTTGAGGTCATGTTGTGAAGAATTGCAGCAAATTGGCGCTTCACCCATTTCGATTCGTTCAACCTTCCGATGAAGGCGAGGAGTAACTCACGGTCATCATCACCACAGGTCTTTGTTGCTTGAGGCTTTTGCTTGGTGAGGTATTTCTTGGCGGTGTCATGTGTTGCGAGAATCGTCATTGGTGGAGTAAGATGTAGCTAGGCGGAATTGACCATCCAATGGATGAGTGCCTTCATCGATCACAGCAGCTACCTTGCCCTTATCATCGATGATGAAACCGGCGGCTTGAGGACTTCAATGGGCGACAAGTAGCTACCATGGTTGAGTGTCGACCTTGTAATTCGGTGAAGATCTTGCCCTTATGAATCTCTTAATCCAAGGCACATAGGGCTTCAGCTCAAAAGGTGACATTGCAACATTAGCGAGTCCTCATGAATAAATCATGGAAGTTTACGGGAACGCCATGAATGATGTTGAAAAGCATGTTCTTCATGATGCCAGCGACATCTTCATCATTTGAGTCGTGGCCTTTGATGGGACTCATTGTCTTCGTCGAGATTCGATAGACAGTCCGAGGCACATCTGCAATTCCTTGATGAGAATTTGGTTCGAGGGCCTGCCACGCTTCAAAGGCTTCATGAGCACTTGCATATAATGATCGGTCATTTCGCGGTCATTGTAGATGCAACATGCGCTTTCATGGGGAGGATCAAGAGGAAGGACACAAAGCAATTCAGTTCTTTGGTGCCTTGTAGTGAATGTTTTTCGTCATCAATCCAGCACCCATGAATTGACATCTTGGCATCTCCGGTGATATGCAAAGTGGCATAGAACTGAAGAATGAGTTCTTCATTCCAATCACAGATATCAGTGCAGAAGTTCAGTAGCCCTGCATCGTGAATAACTCTGAGGACTGGCTCGAAGCATGGCAGAGATTCCATATCCACATGAGGAATATGCTCATGATCGAAGATTTTGTCCTTGTCAAAGAGCACTGAGGAATAGAAGTTGGCTTGAGTAGCAGTCGTAAGCGTCTTTTCCTTATCGAGCGAGTCATATGGATTATGTCGATGAAGAACACATGCTCGAAAAGAAGTCTTCAGCCTTGAATTTTGCTTGCTTGAGCGGATTCTTGGTTTGGGCGGAGGAGTGTCGATGATTTGCGGCACAACCTCGGGAATCGCGATCTCGGGTGCTTGGTGAGAATTTCTGGTTCCTCTTCTTGTGCAGTTTGGGGATCACCGGAGGTTCTTGACACTAGCGGCTGGAATTTCTTCATGAGCAGACGATGTGGGATGAGTTTCTTGAGCCCAATTGAGCAGTTGTAGCAGGGGTGAGGAATTTGTTGAATCGAGTGAAGAGAGGAGTATTGGGATCTTGACTTTCCCAAAAGTCATCGTTCATCACGGTGTAGTGCATCCAATATCCATGTCTTCTTCTTCTTTTCAATTTCCTCAACACCAGCCTCTTGGTGTGAACCGAGGCATGGGTGAGAAGAAACGACACGGTGAAGGAATGCTTCCACTTCAATTTCTTCATCAAACTGTTACGAGGTAGCAACAGATTGATTTTCTTCATCGAGATCCGCTTGGGATCTTGTAGTCTTCTCCATAAGGAACAATTTCCTTAGGCGACATGGAGGAAATGGGAGCGGCATCAATAGGATTTTCAAGCGAGCTGGTCATTGGCTTCATTTTCTTCACGGCAGAAGAATTTGACGCGGTGATGCCTTCCTCTTCTTCACGCAGCTCGTTCTGCAGCCTTTGTCTTCTTCACTTCATAAGCGAATGAAGAATTGGAGTTGGTGTTGGCGCAGGAGGAGCCGAGGACTCTGGTTCGTTTCTTGGTATGGCAGTGCGTTGCCTGATCTCTTGATTTCTTCAGCGCACCACTAGTGGATGCCACAGGAATTTCTTGGTGGCTGGAATGGAGTCATCAGCCCTGGAACTTGTATTCTCATCAGCAGGCTGAAAGTCATCAGCAGTGCTGGCATGTTCTTCAGCAGGCTGAGCAGAGTCTTCAGCCTGAGGATTTTCTTGTTGCGATGGGGCTGCAACAGTTGTCATTTTCTTTGTCAAATTGATGAATCTCACCTTGGCTCCTTGCCAATCAGCATTGTAAGCATCGAAATCCTTGCTGAGGTTTTGGATTTCAGATTGAGCTTTGAGAAGTTCTTCAGGAGTCAGGTTGACGATGTTCTTCCTCAGAAGCTTCTCCTTTCTGGCTTGTGCTCTCTTTATTTCATGAGCCTTTTCAAATTTCCATTTCTCTTCAGCGATGAAATGGTTCAGCATATGACTTTGACCAGGAGTCAGAGGCAGATCATGTATGGGAGTGTTTGGATCCTGATGCCATAAGTCGATGAAGTCAAGGATCTTCTTGGATCCAAAAGCGAGGCACGATTGTTCCTTTGGCTCTAGCGGCCTTTGTCGATCTGTCTCGATGATTTCGCAAGTTCTTCATCGAAGCTTCATCATCGAGGGCATGTTGAAGGCAACCTGTTTCTTTCTTGGACTTGGCGAGGACCGCATCCATTGTTGCTTTTGTCTTCAGCAGAGTGGGGCTGATGAGGACATTGGTGCAGGTGAGGAACTTCTTTGAGACACGAAGCAATCGAGAAACCCCGAGTCCTTTGACATGTAGCGGATGCACAGGAGTTGAGGACTTGGAGGAGCTGCTGAGGATTTTGAGGAGCAGCGGCGGTCGAGGAATTTGCCGTGAGGGCGCTGGGTGAGGAACTGGGCCATGAGGGCGCTGATGGTGAAGCACTTGGCTTGCGAGCAGGCTTCTTGGCATTGATTTCCTCGGCTTGACCGAGGTCTCGGCAGCAGCAGCAGCAGCAGAATCCTCATTGAATTTCCTCACTTGCCTCCTTGGCTGTCTTGCCAATTTGGCTTGGCGCTGGACCATTCTTCAGAAAGTCTTCACCACGCTTGATGCTAGTGGGATCGTGACTTGGCCGGTGCCAATGGAGCTCTTGGGCATGGAGGGTTTAAGGCTAATTTCTTCATGTACTTGGGAGTAACATAGCGATATTCCTCCATTCTCGTGCCCATCTTCGTTCTATCCTTTGGATCGCACTTTGCGCTGATTTTTGTTCTCCTTGCCAAACTTGGCTTCATCGGTGTGCAATAATCTTTGTAAATTTCATCAAGGATCTCAAAGGCAGTCATGACCTCGGTTTCTTTCCTCCCTTCTGCGGTCTCTTGCCTTACGCCATTTTCTTGGATGAGGAATTTGAACAATAGAACACTCTGAAGAAGTATGCAGTTTTTCTTCGAGGAACGCTGCAAATGAGTTAAGTTGATGAGAACCTAGTGATTCAGGCGGACATGAGTACTGTGAGCAGAGTGTAGGTGCGAGGAATTTGGAGAGGTCATATCGTTCTCGGAAGATTTTTCAAAAGGAACAAGTTTTGAGGAATTTGACCAGTTGAGCCTTGAGGAATTTCACTAAGCGTTTTGTCTTAGGTTCGAGTTATGCAGATTGAAAATCCGCACAATTGAGGAATCTTGAAGAAATGAGTGCTTAGAGATAAATCAAGAGCATACAAAGTGTGTGAGGTGTTCATATGTGAAGATTTGAAGAACAAAAACACCTTTGAAGATTTTCGAAAAGTTTGAGAATCAAAGCGAGTAATAAAAGTGACTTTTAATTACCGAATGAAGAACACGATTTAACAGAGATGAACCATGGTGAAGTTCGTCACGTTAGATCTCCCACGCCCTAACTTGGCAGAGGGAGACAGCTACTGGCGGCGGAGTGAAGATTTCCAGGCCGGCGCGAGTACGACGGCGACGAGGTCGAGGCAGTGAAGCTCTTCCTCACCGGCGGCGATGGAGTAGCGGGGGCGCTAGGGTTTGAGGAGAGCTCGAGCAGAGACACCGACCGAGCGGAGTAAATGAAGTAAGGAAGGGAAAGGGGTATTTATAGCCACGGTAAAAACTGTTCGCCTGAAGATTTTGGGACGAACATGCCCCTGCCCTTTCTTCTTCACGCGACATGTGTCACCCACGTACTGTGCAGATGAGATCGTGTAAGATCGTGGGTGAATAAACTAATGTATCGTGGGATGCGGAACGGTTTGAGCGGTAAAACCGAAAATCTGGATAAGATTTGTTTTAAAATTTCGTTCGCAATTTCTTCAGCTGTCAAGGACACAGTGAAGACTTTGAACGAGTTGCAATCAGAACGCACATGAAGAATTCGTGAATAGATTGGGATGAGTATAGCATAGAGGCGGAAGGGTCTGATCACATTCACTTAGCAGAAATCGCAACTTGAAGAAATAGCAATAAGTGAATGCTGTAGAGGACATAAACTCATGTATATATATATATAGGCAATGAAGAAAAACGATGGAAACATTGAAGATTTTGCAAAGTTGAAGAATTTGTAAAACTGAAGAATTTCAAAAATGAGGAAAAACTCAAATTGAAGATTTTCAACTTTTGTGGTGGCGTAGCCCACTGTATAAGAATGATGATTTCGGACACCGCGTACAATTGTCGAGGGTTACGAGAATCAAATTCTTCATTAATTTCTTCACACTTAGACTGTTATTCTTCATTGATTGAAGAAAAACGTTTCTTCATGTGTTGCACATCTAAGTCATCAATTCTGCATAAGGGTTAGGATGTGTGTCCTTTTCAAAGAACATTTGAAGATTCTAAGATATTTAGCTCACACCGCAACTTGCTAAATCTCTTCTCATCCAAGGGCTTAGTGAAGATATCAGCTAGCTGTTCTTCAGTCTTCACATGCTCGATGGAGATATCGCCCTTCAACACATGATCACAAAGAAAATGATGGCGAATCTGGATGTGCTTAGTCTTGAGTCTGAAGCGGGTTGTGAGCAATCTTGATGGCACTCTCATTGTCGCAGAGGAGAGGCACATTCTTCACGTTGACGCCATAGTCCTTGAGGTTTGCTTCATCCAAAGCATTGAGCACAACATGAGCCAGCAGCAATGTATTCAGCTTCAAAGATGACAGTGATACGAGTTACATTTCTTGAGGACCAATGCACCAAAGATCGTCGAGGAAATGACAAGTGCGGATGTTGACTTGCGGTCCACGATCACCAAAGCATAGTTAGAGTCAGAATATCAATGAGATCAAAAGCGAGCCCTTGGGGTACCATAATCCTAGTGTTGGTGTGTGAGCTAGATATCGAAGAATATGCTTCACAGACCTTATGGTGTGATTCCTTGGTGCAGCTTGAAATCGGGCACACATGCAAACACTAAGCATTATATCTGGCCTAGATGCACATAAGTACAATAAAGAACCAATCATGGGCGGTATACCTTGTGATCAAATCAATACCATTTTCATCGATTGCATAGATGGCCATTTGTGGGCATAGGAATTTTAGCGCTTTGCAATCTTGCATGCGAATTTCCTCATTACATCTTTGAGGTATTTCTCTGAGATATGAATATGCCATTGTCTCTCGATTTAATTTGAAGACCTAAGAAGAATTTCAACTCTCCCATCATAGACATTTGATATTCTTCACTCATCATATAGGCAAATTCATCACTATATCGTTGGTTAGTACAGCCAAAGATAATATCATCAACATATATTTGGCACACAAACAGTTCACCATCATATGATTTAGTAAAAAGAGTAGGGTCAAGTGAACGGGTGTGAAGCCATTCTTCACGAAGAATTCCTTCAATGTATCATACCACGCCGAGGGGCTTGCTTGAGGCCATAGAGGGCCTTATTGAGTCTGAAGACTTTGTCGATTCTTGGGATCTTCAAAACACGGGGTTGAGCAACATATACTTCTTCCTCAAGCTTACCATTGAGGAATGCACTTTTCACATCCATTTGATATAAGATGATATCATGATGGTTAGCATAGGCAAGTAAAATGCGAATAGCCTCAAGTCTAGCAACAGTGCAAAAGTTTCATCGAAATCAATTCCTTCAACTGTGTGTAGCCTTGAGCTACTAGTCGTGCCTTATTCCTCACCACAAGGCCATTTTCATCTTGCTTGTTGCGGTAGATCCACTTTGTGCCAATGATATTATGCTTGCGAGGATCAGGCGATTGACCAATTCCGGACATTGTTCAACTCGAACTGATGTAATTCTTCTTGCATAGCCTGAATCCACTCCGGCTCGAAATGCTTCATCTACCTTAGTGGGCTCTGAGATAGAGACAAAAGCATAGTGCCCACAAAAGTTAGATAAGTGTGAGGCTTTTGGCGTGTGAGAGGACTGGTGCGCTAATGTCATCGATGATCTTCTCCACTTGCACTTCTTTTGCAACGCGTGGATGAGTTGGTTGTCGTTGAGGATTTTGATCAGCATTTTCTTGACACCATTTTCCTCATCATGTTCTTGAGTGCATCATTCGGCGTTCTTCATGAATAGGAATGAATTCTTGACAGATTCTTGATGGAATGACATCCTTAGTTGCCTTGAGCTTGATAGCATCCTCGGAGCTGGTTCATCTAACACAGAAGGTAGGTGCTCTCTTTGCGAGCCATTAGTTTCATCGAACCGCACATCTACAATGTCAACAATCTTGTGAAGAACAATGTTGAAGACTCTGAGGTGTCTGAGTCCTTTCCGTAACCAAGCATAAAACCTTCATGTGCTTTCGGTGCAAATTTAGAGTTGTGGTGAGGATCTCTAATCCAACATTTAGCATCAAGACTTTGAAATAACTCACATTGGGTTTCTTGTCGTTGAGGAGTTCATAGGCGTCTTCTTGAAGAATTTGTGAAGATATACTCTGTTGATGATGTGGCGAGGCAAGTATCAATTGCATCAATCCAAAACGCCGAGGCGTTTTGTATTCATCAAGCATAGTGCGAGCCATCTCAACAAGAGTTACATTCTTGCGCTCCACGATGCCATTCTGCTTTGAGGAGTATAGGGAGCAGATAACTCATGAGTAATACCAAGTTCATCAAGATAGGCATCAAGACCAGAATTCTTGAACTCGGTTCCATTGTCACTTCGATATGCTTGATCTTCACACCAAAGTTGGTTGAAGCCCTCGAGGAAAATCGTTTGAAGACTTCGCACTTCATGTTTGTAAGTAACAATGTGTACCCATGTATATCGAGAATAATCATCAACAATGACAAAACCATATAAAGATGCATCATTAGTGACCGCTGAATAATGATTAGGTCGAAGAGGTCCATGTGAAGCAATTGAATGGACGGTAGTGGTCATGATAGTCTTTGCTTTGGATGCTTGGCCTTGGTCATTTTCCGCTTCACATGCTCCGCATAAGTGATCCTTGAGGAATTTGACATTCTCAATGCCAATGACATGCTTCTTCTTCGCAAGCGTGTTCAAATTCCTCATGCCTGCATGACCAAGTCGTCGATGCCATAGCCAGCCTTCGAAGCTTTTGCAAGTAGACACACGGCTGGTTGTGGTCCCTGAGAGAAATCAACAATATACAGATCTCCTCTCCTAAAGCCTTGAAGACTTTGGAATTGTCGACTTCCATAATCACAACACAGCGATATTTGCCAAGACAACAACCATATCAAGATCACAAAGCATTGAGATCGACATGAGATTGTATCCTAAGGACTCAACAAGCATGACTTTGTCCATGTGCTTATCCTTAGAGATAGCAACCTTACCAAGACCCAATACGACTTTTGCCTTTGTCGGAAAGATGATATGCTTCAGAGGTGACGGTGATAAGGAGCATCCATCAATAGATTCTTGTCACCAATCATGTGATTTGTACATCCACTATCGAGGACCCATTCGGTGGTTTTGGGTTGATCATCCTGCAGATGAATTAGTGTAGCTTACAATCTCATATGCTTCATCGGTGAAGAATATGATATCAAGTTCATCGATGAATTTCATCAAGCGATAACAGATATAGCAATATGAGGGCGTGTGAAATGAAAGTTCATTTCATCATGATTCGCTGCGTCCTTTCGAGCATTTTTGTCGGGTCCCAAACAAATTCTTGAGACGTTAGAGCACGCCGGAGACCTGACCCTGCAGAAGAGATTAGTTCCTTTTCTTCACCACCCACATTTGGAGGGGTGGCAAAGAGTTCATCATCCTGCGAGCACCATGTGAGAAAGGTGGCAAAGATGCCAAACCATTTGGAGGGGTTAGGGTAAGCATATGAATAAGCAGAGTAATTCTTCGAGGACTTATGAACATAATGGTTGGAAGAATAATGCACATATTCATAGCCCTTAGCTCTACCCTGCGAGACAGAGTTGTTAGCACGATGATAATCATATGAGGACTTTGATCCTGTTGAGGAATTTGATCCATGTGAAGGATTTGATCTATATGAAGAATTTGATCTGGGGTTCTGTTCTTCATGGTGGTGTCATGAGGACATTCACGAAGACTTTCAACACAGCTTTTGGGAACCCAGATTTTCTTCATAGGGGAACCGTTCTGCGCATTAGTGCCAACATATCTAGCAAATACTTCACCATTCGATTTTTGAACAGTTTATAGTTGGAGTCAAATGACTCATCGGAAGAATGAGGAGATTCACATGTAAAGCCAGATAAGTTAGATGGATCAATCTGGAGGTCCCTTTGCAGCAACCCATGAGGTTTTGGGATCCGCTCGGGTTTCCAATATGTTCCATCGGCATTGAGTTTCCTCTCAAAGGCAATACCCTCTTTCCTAGGGTTTCTGTTGAGGATCTGCTTTTTGAGCACATCACAAAGTGTCTGATGCCCTTTGAGGCTTTTGTACATGCTGTCATGTACAATTCCTTCAGCCCCTGCATTGTCAAGTGATACTAGCAATGTCCTCAGATGAGGAATTAGTGATAGCAGAGGCAGATGAAGAATTTGTAACATTTGAAGCATTTGAACATTCAGGTGAAGAATTAGCAGATTCACGTTCAATGCACTTTAAGCATGGAGGAACAAATTCTTCTTGAGAAGGGCTGATTTGTTGAGCTAGTAATGAATCACGCTCCTTCTGAAGATCTTCATAACACACTCTTAGCTTTTCAAGATCTTCCTTTCTTTGAAGAGCTTCAAGAGAAAGCTTCTCATGATCTTGCTTTTCTTGAAGAAATTCATAAGAAAGTTTCTCATGATCAGACAAGAGAGAGTTATGATGACCTTGAAGGTTATCATACCTAGACTGAAGTCTCTGAAGATTTTCAGTCAAGGCTTTAGTACGATCCATTTCTTCACCCAACATATCATCACTTTTATCTAGCATGTTTTGAACCTTTTCAAGAGCCCGTTGTTGTTTCACAGCAATTTTAGCAAGTTTAAAGTAGCTGGACTCGAGATCCTCATCAGATTCATTTTCACTAGAATCAGAGGAGTTGTATTTGAGTACCTTAGCTCCTTTTGCCATGAAGCAATAGGTGGGAGCGTAGCCATCATTATCTTCATCAGACTTGTCGGTGAGTCGGTTTCTTGATGTTGAAGATGGACTTCTTGTGAAACCCGATAGCAACGGCCAGACTCGCCACACCAGACTCAGATTCTTCAGACTCCTCCTCTTCATCATTTTCCTCAGATTCAACTTCAGAGTCCATTTCCTTGCCAATGAATGCCCGAGCCTTCTTGGAGCTGCCCTTCTTGTGAGATGAGGACTTGGAGGATTTCGATGATGAAGATTTTGATGATTTATTCTTCTTCTTCGCATCATCAGAACTGTAATCCTTGTATTTCTTCTTCTTCATTTCCTTTTCCCACTGAGGACAATCTTGAATATAGTGACCAGGTGAAAGTGCGTTATATCGACTAGAGGGGGGTGAATAGGCGATATTTATGAATTCTTCACTGAGGAATTTGCTGGTGAGGAAATTCCTTAGCGAAGAACTACTTGCAGCGGAATATGTACTCAGAAGTAAACATAACAGGATACACACATAGTCAGCATGATGAAATGAAGACTAAAACAGAGTACGGAAAGCGTAAACAGGATAGCAAGATGAAGACAAACAGATGAAGAAATTGGCGAGGAATTTGTGAAAGTCTTGATCAAAGTCTTCAAGCACAGATATGAACAACATTCAACACAAGAATGAGGAAATGAAAGACTTGAGGAAATAGAACCGGTCGGTTGGTGAAGACAATGATTTGGTAAACCAGTTCAACATTTTTGTCTCGGTTATGTACGTGCAGTTGGAGCGGCCGAGTATTTAAACTCGAGGACACAGATCCGGACACCCGATCTCGAGCCGCAACTCGGGACACCCATCCTCACCGTATTCTCCTTGAACTAAGACCACGCAGGCCTCGTCCAATCACTCGTGGTAAGTCTTGGTGACTTCCAAACCTTCACAGACTTGGTCACTCGGCGATCCACAATTCCTCTTGGATGCTCTAGACCTTGACGCCTAACCGTCTGGAAGAAGCACGGTCTTCAAAGGTAACAAGCGTCGGATCCACGCAGATCAATTTCTTGATGATGCTCAATCACTTTGGGTTTGTGGGGGTTTGGTTTTGGGATTTTCCTCACTTGATGATTTTTGCTCAAAGTCCTCGGAGGATGGGTTGCTCTCAAATGACAAGTGTCAAGTTCTCTCGAGCAGCCAACCAACTAGTGGTTGTAGGGGCGGCTATTTATAGCCTAGGGAGCAGCCCGACATGATAAGACATAAATGCCCTTCAATGATATGACCGTTAGGTGGATAAGATATTTTGGGACAGCCGTGTGCCAAGAAGACAAAGAACGGTCGGAAATTTGACTCTCAAATTCCTCGGGGCTATCATGTTCCTCATTGTGTAGGCAATTCAGACTGGCGAATTCCTAACTCCTCGATCGAACAAAGTCATCGGTGACTGTAAGAACTGCGTCTCATCCTTTGAAGAATTTGACTGAACTGTATGAGATTTCAATGGCTTCACTCGAAGGGATTGGTAGGTGTAGGATTTTGAGTTGAGCATCACATGGAAATTTTTCCTTAGTATTTCCTCGACCCCTTTAACGAAGACGGTGTTTCCTATGACTCAAGAAAGAGAAAATGAAACTACGAAAACAAAAGTCTTCACGCTTCATATTCCTCGAATGAATATCAAGTCTTCAAGGTCACACCAATTTCTTCACTTTCAAAGTCTTCGAAAGTCTTCGAATATCAAAGTCTTGATCGAAGAACTTCATTTTTAGGGTCGACTTTTCTCTAAATATCAAACTCCTCATAGACTTATAGACCTGTGTACACTCACAAACGCATCGAGTTACTTAACCTATAAGTCTTCAATACACCAAAATCACTAAGGGCACTAGATGCACTTACAATCTCCCCTTTTGGTGATTGATGACAACATAGGTTAAGTTTTCAACGGGGATAAACATATGAAGTGTAAATACTGATATTGAGGAATTTGATTGCAAGATATAGAAGAACTCCCCCTGAATATGTGCATAGTGAGGAATTTGCCTTTGAGGCAATGCACATTTGAAGAGTTGAATCATGGAGATCTCCCCCTATATCTTGTAATTCATACACGCATTTGATATATAATATGAAGAATTTTGAAATGCATGATGAAATATGGTGCCTGATGAGATTCACAGATGCGTGCAATAATATTAACAAGGAATAAGCATGCGGAATAGCACATCAAAGTTTGAGCTCGGTGCATCAAAAGCATCGAGCACGACCAAAAGTATCAAGGCACCATCGAGTTTAAGATTACAACTCGATCCAATAAAAGTTTGGAAGAAACGAGTTGTAACTTAATAAAAACGCATATAATGTAAACCCGCTTGAAGACTAACTCAGATTTCTCCCCTTTGTCATCAAATGACCAAAAGGATCGGCGAGGACTAACGCCTCAAGATTTTCAAGTCGATGGAGGAGCGCTAGCGTTATCGGGGTTGGTTGTTGAAGTAGGGCTGCCGCTTGATGTCGCCCAAATCTTCATGTTCATCAGTTTCACGCGATGAAGAATAAGAACTGGCCACTAGATCAGGAACTTTGACTCTCTTGAATTTCTTCGGAGGTGGTGCAGACCAGTCAAAAGCTTCCTGGAGACCCATAGTCTTCAATTCTTCCGCGGAATATACATGATTGAGAACAGCCCAGGTGCGGTTGAGGGTTTCATGAAGATAGTACTGATTTTTCTTCACAGCATTATGTGTTGAGATCATGTTGTGAAGAATTGCAGCAAATTGACGTTTCACCCATTTCTGATTGCATTCAACCTTCTGATGAAGACTAAGGAGTAACTCACGGTCAGTCATCACCCTGGGTGCTGTTGCTTGAGGCTTTTGCTTGGCTGAGGTATTTGCGGCAGAGTCATGTGTTGCAGAATCATCATTGGTGGAGTAAGATGTGGCGAGACGGAATTGACCATCCAATGGACGAGTGCCTTTATCAATCACAGCAGCTGCCTTGCCCTTATCATCAGATGATGAAACTGGTCGCTTGAGGACTTCAATGGACGGCAAGTAGCTACCATGGTTCAGAGTGTCAGCCTTGTAATTCAGTGAAGATCTTGCCCTTATGAATCTCATAATCCAAGGCGCATATGGCTTCAGCTCAAAAGGTGACATTGCAACATTAGCCAGAGTCCTCATGAAGAAATCATGGAAGTTGACGGGAACGCCATGAATGATGTTGAAAAGCATGTTCTTCATGATGCCAACGACATCTTCATCATTTGAGTCGTGGCCTTTGATGGGACTCATTGTCTTTGTCAGAATTCGATAGACAGTCCGAGGCACATACAACAATTCCTTGACGAGGAATTTGGTTTGAGGGGCCTGCCCTGGCTTCAACGGCTTCATGAGCACCTGCATATAATGATCAGTCAGCTCGCGGTCATTGTAGATGCAACGTCCACTTTCATGGGGAGGATCAAGAGGAAGGACACGAAGCAATTCAGTTGCTGGTGCCTTGTAGTGAGTGTTTTCCGTCATCCAATCCAGCACCCATGAATTGACATCTTCAGCATCGCCTGTGATATGCAAAGTGGCATAGAACTGAAGAATGAGTTCTTCATTCCAGTCACAGATATCAGTGCAGAAATTCAGCAGCCCTGCATCGTGAATAACTCTGAGGACTGGCTCGAAGCATGGTAGTGATTCCATATCCACATGAGGAATATGCTCATGGTCGAAGATCTTGTCCTTGTCAAATAGCACTGAGGAATAAAAGTTTGCTTGAGTAGGAGTCCAGAAGCGTCTTTTCCTCATGTGAGCAGAGTCATATGGATTATGGCGATGAAGAACACATGCTCAGAAAAGAAGTCGTCAGCCTTGAATTTTTGCTTGCTTGAGAAGGGATTCTTTGGTTTGGGGCAGAGGAATGTCAGTGATTTGAAGCACAACCTCAGGAATCGCGATCTCAGGTGCTTCAGGCTGAGGAATTTCTGGTTCCTCTTCTTGTGCAGGTTGGGGATCAGCAGCAGGTTCCTCAGCACTAGCGGCTGGAATTTCTTCATGAACAGAGGATGTGGGATGAGTTTCTTCAGAGCCCATTTGAACAGTTGTAGCCGGGGACTGAGGAATTTGTTGAATTGGAGTGAAGAGAGGAGTATTGGGATGCTGACTTTCCCAAAAGTCATCGTTCATCACTGGTGTAGTGCATCCAATATCCACGTCTTTGTCTTCTTTTTCAATTTCCTCAACACCAGGTTCTTCAGCTGTGAACTGAGGCATGGGTGAGGAAACGACTGGCGGTGAAAGGAATGCTTCCACTTCAATTTCTTCATCAAACTGTTCTGAGGTAGCAACAGATTGATTGTCTTCATCAGATCCGCTTGGGATCTTGTAGTCTTCTCCATAAGGAACAATTTCCTTAGGCGACATGGAGGAAATAGGAAGCGGCATCAATGGGATTTTCAATCGAGCTGGTCATTGGCTTCATTTTCTTCGCAGCGAAGAATTTGGCCTTTTGATGCCTTCCTCTTCTTCCTTGCAGCTCGTTCTGCAGCCTTTGTTTTCTTCACTTCATAAGCGTAAGGAAGGATTGGAGTTGGTGTTGGTGCAGAGGAGCCGAGGATTGTGGTTCGTTTCTTGGTATGCAATGGTGCGATTGCCTCGATCTCTTCGATTTCTTCAGCGCACCACTAGTGGATGCCCAGGAATTTCTTGGTGGTGGAATAGAGTCATCAGCCCGAACTTGTATTCTCATCGGCAGGTTGAGAGTCATCGAAGATGCTTGCATGTTCTTCAAACAGCTGAGCAGAGTCTTCAGCCTGAGGATTTTCTTGTTGCGATGGGGCTGGAACAGTTGTCATTTTCTTTGTCAAATTGATGAGTCTCACCTTGGCTCCTTGCCAATCAGCATTGTAAGCATCGAAATCCTCGCTGAGGGCTTGGATTTCAGATTGAGCTTTGAGAAGTTCTTCAGGAGTCAGGTTGATGATGTTCTTCCTCAGAAGCTTCTCCTTTCCGCTTGTGTTCTCTTTATCTCACGAGCCTTTTCAAATTTCCATTTCTCTTGGCGATGAAATGGTTGAGATATGACTTTGACCAGAGTCGATGGCGGATCGAGAATGGGAGTGTTTGGATCTTGATGCCATAGGTCGATGAAGTCAAGGATCTTCTTGGATCCAAAAGCAGAGGCCAGCTTGTTCCTTTGGCTCTAGCGGCCTTTGTCGATCTGTCTCGATGATTTCGCAAGTTCTTCATCGAAGCTTCATCATCGGAGGGCACGTTGAAGGCAACCTGTTTCTTTCGAGGACTTGGCCGAGGACCGCGTCTAGCAGTTGCTTTTGTCTTCAGCAGAGTGGGGCCTGATGAGGACATTGGTGCAGCTGAGGAACTTGCTAAGACACCAGAAGCAATCGAGAAACCCTGAGTCCTTTGACATGTAGCAAGATGCACAGGGGTTGAGGACTTGGAGGAGCTGCCGAGGATTTTGAGGAGCAGCAGCAGATCGAGGAATTTGCCGTGGGCGCTGGCCGAGGAACTGGGCCGTGAGGGCGCTGATGGTGAAGCACTTGGCTTGCGAAAGCGTGCTTCTTGGCATTGATTTCCTCGGCTTGACCGAGGTCTCGGGCAAGCAGCAGCAGAGAATCCTCATTGAATTTCCTCACAGCCTCCTAGGCTGTCTTGCCAATTTGGCTTGGCGCTGGACCATTCTTCAGAAAGTCTTCACCACGCTTGATCTTTGGTGGGATCGTGACTTGGCCGGTGCCAAAGGAGCTCTTGGGCATGGAGGGTTTAAGGCAAATTTCTTCATGTATTTGGGAGTAACATAGCGATATTCCTCCATTCTCGTGCCCATCTTCGTTCTATCCTCTGGATGCACTTTGCGCTGATTTTGGTCTCCTTGCCAAACTTGGCTTCATCAGTGTCGATAATCCTTGTAAATTTCATCGGGAATCTCAAAGGCGGTCATGACCTCCGGTTTCTTTCCTCCCTTCTGCGGTCTCTTGCCTTACGCCATTTTCTTCAGATGAGGAATTTGAACAATAGAACACTCGAAGAAGTATGCAGGTTTTCTTCGAGGAACGCTGCAAATGAGTTAAGTTGATGAGAACCTAGTGATTCAAAGCGGACATGAGTACATGTGAGCAGAGTGTAGGTGCGAGGAATTTGGAGAGGTCATATCGTTCTCGTAAGATTTTTCAAAAGGAACAAGTTTTGAGGAATTTGACCAGTTGAGCCTTGAGGAATTTCACTAAGCGTTTTGTCTTAGGTTCCAGAGTTGTACAGATTGAAAATCCGCACAATTGAGGAATCTTGAAGAAATGAATGCTTAGAGAGATAAATCAAGAGCATATAGTGTGTGAGGTGTTCATATGTGAAGATTTGAAGAGCAAAAACACCTTTGAAGATTTTCAGAAAGATTTGAGAATCAAAGTGAGTAAATAAAAATGACTTTTAATTACCCGAACTGAAGAACACGATGAACAGAGATGAACTGTAGTGAAGTTCGTCACGTTAGATCTCCCACGCCCTAACTTGGCAGAGAGAGGCAGCTACTGGCGACGGAGTGAAGATTTCATGAGTCGGGCGCGAGTACGACGGTGACGAGGTCGAGGCGGTGAAGCTCTTCCTCACCGACGGTGATGGAGTAGCATGGCGCTAGGGTTTGAGGAGAGCTCGAGGAGAGACAGCGACCGAAAGCGAGTAAATGAAGTAAGGAAGGAGAGGGTATTTATAGCCACGGTGAAAAACTGTTCGCCTCAAGATTTTGGGACGAACATGCCCTGCCCTTTCTTCTTCACGCGACATGTGTCACCCACGTCATTGTGCGAGATGAGATCGTGTAAGATCGTGGGTGAATAAACTAATGTATCGTGGGAAGCGGAGCGGTTTGAGCGGTAAAACCGAAAATCTGGATAAGATTTGTTTTAAAATTTAGATTCGCAATTTCTTCACTGTCAAGGACACAAAGTGAAGACTTTGAGCGAAGTTTCAATCAGAACACACATGAAGAATTTGTGAATAGATTGGGTTGAGTATAGCATAGAGGGGGAAGGGTCCGATCACATTCACTTAGCAGAAATCACAACTTGAAGAAATAGCAATAAGTGAATGTTGTAGAGGACATAAACTCACATATATATATATATATATATATATATATATATATATATATATATATATATATATATATATATATATATATATAGCCAATGAAGAAAAACGACGGAAACATTGAAGATTTTGCAAAGTTGAAGAATTTGAAAAACTGAGGAATTTCAAAAATGAGGAAAACTCAAATTGAAGATTTTCAACTTTTGTGGTGGCGTAGCCCACCGTATAAGAATGATGATTTCAGACACAGCGTACAATTGTCGAGGGTTCGAGAATCAAATTCTTCATTAATTTCTTCACACTTAGAATGTTATTCTTCATTGATTGAAGAAAAACGTTTCTTCATGTGTTGCACATCTAAGTCATCAATTCTGCATAAGGGTTAGGATGTGTGTCCTTTTCAAAGAACATTCGAAGATTCTAAGATATTTAGCTCACACGCAACTTGCTAAATTTCTTCTCATCCAAGGGCTTAGTGAAGATATCAGCTAGCTGTTCTTGATCTTCACATGCTCGATGGAGATGTCGCCTTCAACACATGATCACGAAGAAAATGATGGCGAATCTGGATGTGCTTAGTCTTGAGTGCTGAACGGGTTGTGAGCAATCTTGATGGCACTCTCATTGTCGCAGAGGAGAGGCACATTCTTCACGTTGGCGCCATAGTCCTTGAGGTTTGCTTCATCCAAAGCAGCTTGAGCACAACATGAGCCAGCAGCAATGTATTCAGCTTGAGATGAAGCGGTGATACGCATTCTGTTTCTTCGAGGACCAATAGACCAAAGATCGTCCGAGGAAATGACAAGTGCGGATGTTGACTTGCGGTCACACGATCACCAAGCATAGTCGAGTCGAATATCCAATGAGATCAAAAGCAGAGCCCTTGGGGTACCATAATCCTAGTGTTGGTGTGTGAGCTAGATATCGAAGAATATGCTTCACAGCCTTATGGTGTGATTCCTTGGTGCAGCTTGAAATCGGGCACACATGCAAACACTAAGCATTATATCTGGCCTAGATGCACATAAGTACAATAAAGAACCAATCATGGAGCTGTATACCTTGTGATCAAGTCAATACCATTTTCATCGATTGCATAGATGGCCATTTGTGGGCATAGGAATTTTGACGCCTTTGCAATCTTGCATGCGAATTTCCTCATTACATCTTTGAGGTATTTCTCCGAGATATGAATATGCCATTGCGCACGATTTAATTTGAAGACCTAAGAAGAATTTCAATTCTCCCATCATAGACATTTGATATTCTTCACTCATCATATAGGCAAATTCATCACTATATGGTTGGTTAGTACAGCCAAAAATAATATCATCAACATATATTTGGCACACAAATAGTTCACCATCATATGATTTAGTAAATAGAGTAGGGTCGAGTGAACGGTGTGAAGCCATTCTTCACGAAGAATTCCTTCAATGTGTCATACCACCGAGGGGCTTGCTTGAGGCCATAGAGGGCCTTATTGAGTCTGAAGACTTTGTCGATTCTTGGGATCTTCAAAACACGGGGTTGAGCAACATATACTTCTTCCTCAAGCTTACCATTGAGCAATGCACTTTTCACATCCATTTGATATAAGATGATATCATGATGGTTAGCATAGGCAAGTAAAATGCGAATAGCCTCAAGTCTAGCAACAAGTGCAAAAGTTCATCGAAATCAATTCCTTCAACCTGTGTGTAGCCTTGAGCTACTAGTCGTGCCTTATTCCTCACCACAAGGCCATTTTCATCTTGCTTTTTGCGGTAGATCCACTTTGTGCCAATGATATTATGCTTGCGAGGATCAGGCGATTGACCAATTCCGGACATTGTTCAACTCGAATCGATGTAATTCTTCTTGCATAGCCTGAATCCACTCCGGCTCGAAATGCTTCATCTACCTTAGTGGGCTCTAAGATAGAGACAAAAGCATAGTGCCCACAAAAGTTAGATAAGTGTGAAGCTTTTGGCGTGTGAGAGGACTGGTGCGCTAATGTCATCGATGATCTTCTCCACTTGCACTTCTTTTGCAACGTGTGGATGAGTGGGTTGTCGTTGAGGATTTTGATCAGCATTTTCTTGAGACCATTTTCCTCATCATGTTCTTGAGTGCATCAGCTCGGCGTTCTTCATGAGCAGGAATGAATTCTTGCAGATTCTTGAAGAGGAATGACATCCTCAGTTGCCTTGAGCTTGATAGCATCCTCGGTGCTGGTTCATCTAACATGAAGGTAGGTGCTCTCTTTGCGAGCCATTAGTTTCATCGAACCGCACATCTATAGTGTCGACAATCTTGTGAAGAACAATGTTGAAGACTCAGAGGTGTGCGAGTCCTTTCCGTAACCAAGCATAAAACCTTCATGTGCTTTGGTGCAAATTTAGAGTTGTGGTGAGGATCTCTAATCCAACATTTAGCAATCAAGACTTTGAAATAACTCACATTGGGTTTCTTGTCGTTGAGGAGTTCATAGGCGTCTTCTTGAAGAATTTGTGAAGATATACTCTGTTGATGATGTGGCAGGCGGTATCAATTGCATCAATCCAAAACGCCGAGGCGTTTTGTATTCATCAAGCATAGTGCGCGCCATCTCAACAAGAGTTCTGTTCTTGCGCCCACGACGCCATTCTGCCGAGGAGTATAGGGAGCAGATAACTCATGAGTAATACCAAGTTCATCAAGATAGGCATCAAGACCAGAATTCTTGAACTCGGTTCCATTGTCACTTCGATATGCTTGATCTTCACACCAAAGTTGGTTGAAGCCCTCGAGGAAAATCGTTTGAAGACTTCCGCACTTCATGTTTGTAAGTAACAATGTGTACCCATGTATATCGAGAATAATCATCAACAATGACAAAACCATATAAAGATGCATCATTAGTGACCGCTGAATAATGATTAGGTCGAAGAGGTCCATGTGAAGCAATTGAATGGACGGGTAGTGGTCATGATAGTCTTTCTTTGGATGCTTGGCCTTGGTCATTTTTCCGCTTCACATGCTCCACATAAGTGATCCTTGAGGAATTTGACATTCTCAATGCCAATGACATGCTTCTTCTTCGCATAGCGTGTTCAAATTCCTCATGCCTGCATGACCAAGTCGTCGATGCCATAGCCAGCCTTCGAGGCTTTTGCAAGTAGACACACGGCTGGTTGTGGTCCCAGAGAAATCAACAATATCTGATCTCCTCTCCTAAAGCCTTGAAGACTTTGGAATTGTCACTTCCATAATCACAACACAGTGATATTTGCCAAGACAACAACCATATCAAGATCACAAAGCATTGAGATCGACATAAGATTGTATCCTAAGGACTCAACAAGCATGACTTTGTCCATGTGCTTATCCTTAGAGATAGCAACCTTACCAAGACCCAATACGACTTTTGCCTTTGTCGGCCAAAGATGATATGCTTCAGAGGTGGCGGTGATAAGGAACATCCATCAATAGATTCTTGTCACCAATCATGTGATTTGTACATCCACTATCGAGGACCCATTCGGTGGTTTTGGGTTGATCATCTTGCAGATGAATTAGTGTAGCTTACAATCTCATATGCTTCATCGATGAAGAATATGATATCAAGTTCATCGATGAATTTCATCAAGCGAGAAGCATTATAGCAAGATGAGGGCGTGTGAAATGAAAGTTCATTTCATCATGATTTACTGCGTCCTTTCAGCATTTTGTCGGTCCCCAAACAAATTCTTCAGACGTTAGAGCACGTTTGGAGACCTGACCCTGCAGAAGAGATTAGTTCTTTTTCTTCACCACCCACATCTGGAGGGGTGGCAAAGAGTTCATCATCCTGCGAGCACCATGTGAGAAAGGTGGCAAAGATGCCAAACCATTTGACTTAGCATGAGAGGGGTTAGGGCATGCATATGAATAAGCAGAGTAATTCTTTGAGGACTTATGAACATAACGGTTTGAAGAATAATGCACATATTCATAGCCCTTAGCCCTACCCTGCGAGACAGAGTTGTTAGCACGATGGTAATCATATGAGGACTTTGATCCAGATGCGGAATTTGATCCATATGTTTGCTCCGTATGAAGAATTAGATCTGCGGTTCCTGTTCTTCATAGGTGGTGTCATGAGGACATTCACCTGAAGACTTTCAACACAGCTTTTGGGAACCCAGATTTTCTTCATAGGGGAACCGTTCCTGCAGTTAGTGCCAACATATCTAGCAAATACTTCACCATTCTGATTTTTGAACAGTTTATAGTTGGAGTCAAATGACTCATCATAAGAATGAGGAGATTCACATGTAAAGCCAGATAAGTTAGATGAATCAACTGGAGGTCCCTTTGCAGCAACCCATGAGGTTTTGGGATACTGCTCAGGCTTCCAATATGTTCCATCGGCATTGAGTTTCCTCTCAAAGGCAATACCCTCTTTCCTAGGATTTCTGTTCAGGATTTGCTTTTTGAGCACATCACAAAGTGTCTGATGCCCTTTGAGGCTTTTGTACATGCCTATCATGTACAATTCCTTCAGCCCTGCATTGTCAGTGATACTAGCAATGTCCTCGGATGAAGAATTAGTGATAGCAGAGGCAGATGAAGAATTTGTAACATTTGAAGCATTTGAACATTCAGGTGAAGAATTAGCAGATTCACGTTCAATGCACTTTAAGCATGGAGGAACAAATTCTTCCTGAGAAGTGCTGATTTGTTGAGCTAGTAATGAATCACGCTCCTTCTGAAGATCTTCATAACACACTCTTAGCTTTTCAAGATCTTCCTTTCTTTGAAGAGCTTCAAGAGAAAGCTTCTCATGATCTTGCTTTTCTTGAAGAAATTCATAAGAAAGTTTCTGATGATCGACAAGAGAGAGTTATGATGACCTTGAAGGTTATCATACCAGATCAAGTCTCTGAAGATTTTCAGTCAAGGCTTTTGTGCGATCCATTTCTTCACCCAACATATCATCACTTTTATCTAGCATGTTTTGAACTTTTTCAAGAGCCCGTTTGTCGGGGCGGGGCGGCCGTGCCCGCCATGAAAGCACCTATGGGGCCGGGGCCCTTCGTCGTCTGTCTTGACGAGGCGGAGGGAGCCTGAGAGAGCAGATCGAGGCGAGGCACGCGGGCGGTCTTTTTACCTAGCTTCGGGCCGCGATGGGCGCGTAAAACCCTACTGCTGCTTTGTGTGTATTGGGCTCGGGAGCTTGAAGAGCTACAGTAGCAGCTGCACCGAGCGTGGGAGTTGCCAAGGATTCGAACCCCCTCCACGTTGTGCATGGGCCTCCTTTTATAGTGCAAGGGGTCACCGACAGGTGTCAACGTAGGAGAGAGGGGTAAAAGTGTAAAAGAGGTGGTAGTTGGAACAGTGCGGGAACAGTGGAGCTACAGTGCTTGAACAGTGGTTTCTACCTACTTTGACAGTGGGGGACAAAAGCATTTAATGCCCGTCGCCGTCGACCCCAAAAGCTCCCGCCCTTGCGTCTCCGTCTGCCACGGCGATGGATCCACCACTGTGGAGTGCCACCGCACCTTCAGCTGCACTGACCATCCGCCACGCGTCTCTGGAGAGGGCTCAAGGCGATTCGTGGGCAGATGAGCTGGAGTGCGGGCACACAGCACAGCTTTCCCGGCAAGTGCCTTGCCGGGGTCTTGATCTTGCCGGGCCCGGGAGCCTGTCGGGATCTGTAACTTGCCGCTCCCCGGGCCCTTGCCGGGACGCGTATTGCACCGAGGCGTGTCTTCTATGATGTAATCTCCTAGTCTCCCCGGCGAGCTCCTCTCGCCAGGGCCTTGCGTGAGTGATGTAATCTTGAGCCTGGAACGGCCTTCCCGGCAAGCTCCTCTTGCCAGGGTCTCGATCTTCTGTCTCGTATACTTTGTTCTTGAATGGCTTGATATGGAGCGGGAATGGTCTCCGGCAAGCACATGCTAAACCCTGCCGCGGGGAGCTGCGACTGCCCGTGCACAAGTTGGGGTATTGAGGTACCCCTACCTTAGTACACCGACAGGAGCCCCCGGGCCTGGGCCACACACGGTGCCGAGCGCTATTGGGCCAGGCCCAAAACAGTGCACGGGCACACGCGGCCCGCGGCGTGCCGAATCCACTTCTGCATCCGCCGCCTCCCCCGTAATGGCACGCGTCGATTGCGGCGTCGTGGGAGACGTGGGCGGCGCACGCAGTCTTTAAGGCATCCACCCCGTGATCGTGGTGCAGAGCGAGGTCGCTTCACCCATCGCTCCGGCTCCGCTTTTTTGCCACGCGGCCCTCATGCACGGGGGTCGTGGGCGGCGATGGTGGGAGACTGAGCCGTCACGGGCGGAGAAGGCGAGCCGGCCCCGCTCCTCCGGCCTCCTCGCTTCCCGATTGGCCGAGCGGGGCGGTTGAGCCCCCACCTCGCCCCTTTTAAAGGGGCGGAAGGGGAGCACAATGGCCACACTCATCCTTTTCTCCCTTCGTCTTCATCTTCTGTTCTTCTTTCCGCCATGGAAGGAGGGAATCCCGGTTCTTCGACGGTGGCAGCGAGGGTCGCCTCCAGGCAGCGCACCTCTCCCTATCCCGCTCCCGTGGCGTCGGAGCCGGCCACAAGGGGAAGAGGGAGAGGGCGTGGCCGCGGACGAGGCCGAGGGCGTGGTCGAGGCGGTCGGGGGAGAGGCGGTCGTGGCGATGCGCCTCCCCCGTCTCCCCCGACGTCTCCTATCCACGAGGCGGTCCATACTGGAGACGATCCCTGGGAATTCTTCATCAAGCTTCGCCGAGCGCCTCGTCGCCGCCTCCGGCTGCCGGCCCTGTCATGGCGCAATGGGACGGATCCGCCGAGGTGATGGAGTTGCGCATGAGAGGGTCTGTGGGATCAACGGCACTTTCGGGTGAGTGTCGATCCCCACCCGGCGTGATGTTCTTCGACCGAGGGTGGAAGACGTTCGCCGGATCCATAGCTTGAGCGGCGGGTTTACCCTCCATTTTAAGTTAATGGAGGCGACCTTCTCGCCGTCAAGGTCTTCGGGACTACGGACCCGGGTGAGATCTGTGTGGTCAGCTCCTCCGGATAGCGAAGGTCCTCCTCGAGCGAGAGTGACGAGGAGGGGAGCGACAGCGACGACGGGGGATGGCGGCCCGACTAGGCGTCGAACACCGCTGCCTCAAGGCCACCGGCGACCCGTCTCTGGGTGCCGGCCTTCAACTCCCCGGGCCGTCTCCTTGGTAATTTGGCGTGAGAGGCAGCAGAAGAGGAAGAGGGGAGTGGCGGCAAGGCCGTTCGAGTACGAGGGCGAGGAGCCCTTGACAGCATCTCGACGTCCCACCACCCCGTCTTCAAGCTCGCCCCGACGCCTCGTCTCCGCCAAGCTCTGGCGGCTCCCCGGGTGTTCTCTTGGTGTCTTCTGGCGCCCGTAGCTCTCCGGGACGCGTTCCCCATGCCCGCCACCTTGCGCAGCTCTCAGGGCACGGCGGCGCCACCGCCACGCCTCCTAGCGCTCCTTCGCCCTCCCGGCAAGCTTCCTTGCCGGGGCTCCTGACCTACCTCCTGAACTCCTGAACAGAGAAACAGGAGAGGGATCACGGCACCTTATCTTTTTAACTTGTAAGCCTTGGGCATTAGCTGCATTTAAAACTTGTAATCCTCTCTATCATGTTTTCATCCTCTATGGACTTGTACTAAACTAGGATGTTTTTAATGAAAAGAGGGAAAGCTTGCGGACCGAGTCTTTTACTTGATTTCGTGTCTTGTATGTTCTTACGCTATCGGGAGCTTGCGGGCTTAACACGCTTGCGAAAAGGGACAGCCCATTGGCGGTGTTGCTTCCGGCAAACAACCTTGTCGGGCCAGTTGCGACACTTAACTTGCTGAGCAGGCTCGAAAGCAAGATAAGGGTGCAGCAGCACACTTGTGTTTGTTGAGCGGACTCGGAAACAAAACAAGTACGCAACTGGGCCACGACTTGGCTCCTCCGCGTACGGGTTTTCACAAGACACGTTCGTTCAAAGGCGCAGCCCCGCTTCCCTGGTCCATGAGAGGATGCATGACGAGGGATGAAAAACTTATCTGACTCTGCAGCCCCCCGACGACATTAGCTTGTCGGGGAGGAATCTTGGCCTTCGCAGCCCCCGGCGACTCTGGCTCCGCCAAAATCCGGGTGCTGGTGTGCCTTCTGGTTTCTCCTTGTTGCTGTAATTTCATCCATGAAAACAGCTGAGACGGTACTGCAACAGTTTCATTATTTATATGTATATATATCTATTCTGTGCAACTCTGCAATACGATGCCGTGCCTTGCCCTTCGTATGTTTCAACTCTACGCTTCCGGGGAGCTTGCCGGGGCTAACACGCTTGCTGAGTGCGGAACATCAGCAGCCCGCTGGCTGGTGTTGTTACCGCAACAACCTTGCGGGCGATTCTTGCAGCGCTTGTGTTTATCGAGCGGACTCGGAAACAAGCCAAGGGCGCAACTAGGCCACGACTTGGCTCCTCTCGCGCACAAGTCTCTCATACGAAGGGCGTCTCACGGCAGGGCTTGCCACGTTATACCCTCTACTTTACACCCTTTGCACGCTTTTACCCTACGCTTCTAGGGAACTTGCCGGTGCTTAACACACTTGCTGAGTGCGGAACATCAGCAGCCCGCTGGCTGGTGTTGCTTCCGGCAAGCAACCTTGCCGCGTCTAGTCACGACGCACTTAACTTGCTGAGCAGACTCGAAACGAAACAAGGGCGCGAAGCTGGTCGCAGCTCACTTTTAACTCGTTGAGTGTGTTCGAAGCAAGATAAGGGTGCGGCTATCCACGGGCAGGCTCCTCCGCGCACAGGTTTTGCGTACAAAGGACGAACGCACAAGGGATATAACATAAAAAAGCATGGAACTAAAGAGTGCTTCTGCACAAAAGCTCGAACACTTAGCTTTTCTGTTTCTTGTTTCCTTGCGCTTGCCGGTGGAGCTCGATGGCGCGTCCCCGACGGCAGCGCAGCACTCCGGGGAGACGCGCTTGTCGGAGTGGGCGCCAGAGCTATTCTCGCCGGGCTTGGCCCGGGGCTCGATGGCGCGCCCTCGACGGCAGCGCAGCGTTCCGGGGAGGTGCGCTTTGCCGGAACGAGCACCAGAGCTGCCCTCGCCGGGCTTAGAGCGCTCCGAGGAGCGGCGCTTGTCGGAGTGTGCACCAGAGCCGTCCTCGCCGGACTTGGAGCTCGATGGCGCGTCCTCGACGACAGCGCAGCGCTCCAGGGATATGCGCTTGCCGGAGTGGAGGGGAGCGGGAGTGAGCGGTGCGAGGAGCTGGATATGCTCGGACTCCTAACAGCGTTAGGAGGAGCAGGATCCTGCCTCGACCCTTTCGCTTTGCTCATGCACGGACAGCGGTCCGGAGCATCCCGCGAGCCTCCGGCATGTCCTTGCCCCAGCATGCGAGTACCACCTCCCGTGGTATGGCGCTGCTGGGTCGTCGTGCGCTGAGATGGACGTGGATCCACGGAGACCGAGGCGCGGTCATCCATCCTGTCCCTGGATCTGGTGGCGCCGCGAGTGCCCTCGCCGGTGTCCACCCTTCCGCCGGCGTCTCCTCCGCCCACCGTTGGCTCCGGTGGCGGCGGTTGAGATGCAAACGGGTCTGCAACCCTCGAGGCCCTCGTCTTCGGGGCCATGGCGCAGTTGTCGATGAAGTTCTTTTAAACCGAGAGGTTGATGAAGAACGCGCTCGCGCGAACGCCAGATCAGGTCCGCACAACCTCGACGCCCCCTACCTGGCGCGCCAAAGATGTCGGGGCGGGGCGGCCGTGCCCGCCCGCCGCGAGCACCTATGGGGCCGGGGGCCCCTTCGTCTGTGCGGTACGAGGGCGGAGGGAGCACAGAGAGCAGATCGAGGCGAGGCACGCGGGCGGTCTTTTTACCCAGCTTCGGGCCGCGATGGTCGCGTAAAACCCTACTGCTGCTTTGTGTGTATTGGGCTCGGGAGCTTGAAGAGCTACAGTAGCAGCTGCACCGAGCGTGGGAGTTGCCAAGGATTCGAACCCCCTCCACGTTGTGCATGGGCCTCCTTTTATAGTGCAAGGGGTCACCGACAGGTGTCAACGTAGGAGAGAGGGGTAAAAGTGTAAAAGAGGTGGTAGTTGGAACAGTGCGGGAACAGTGGAGCTACAAAGGCTTGAACAGTGGTTACTACCTACTTTGGCGATGGGGACAAAAGCATTTAATGCCGTCGCCGTCGACCCAAAAGCTCCGCCCTTGCGTCTCCGTGCGCCACGGCGATGGATCCACCACCGTGGAGTGCCACCGCACCCCAGCTGCACAGACCATCCGCCAGCGTCTCTGGAGAGGGCTCAAGGCGGCGTGGGCGGATGAGCTGGAGGCGGGCACACAAGGCACAGCTTTCGGCAAGTGCCTTGCCGGGTCTTGATCTTGCCGGCCCGGAGCCTGTCGGGCTTTGTAACTTGCCCGCTCCCGGGCCCTTGCCGACGGCAGATGCGCCGAGGCGTGTCTTCTATGATGTAATCTCCTAGTCTCCCCGGCGAGCTCCTCTCGCCAGGGCCTTGCGCGAGTGATGTAATCTTGAGCCTGGAACGGCCTTCCCGGCAAGCTCCTCTTGCCGGGGTCTCGATCTTCTGTCTCGTATACTTTGTTCTTGAATGGCTTGATATGGAGCAGGAATGGTCTCCGGCAAGCACATGCTAAACCCTGCCGCGGGGAGCTGCGACTGCCCGTGCACAAGTTGGGGTATTGAGGTACCCCTACCTTAGTACACCGACACCGTTGTTGTTTCACAGCAATTTTAGCAAGTTTAGAGTAGCAAGGCTTGAGATCCTCATCAGATTCATTTTCACTAGAATCAGAGGAGTTGTATTTGAGTACCTTAGCTCCTTTTGCCATGAAGCAATAGGTGGGAGTGTAGTCTTCATTATCTTCATCCGGCTTGTCGGTGGAGTCAGTTTCTTCAGTGTTGAAGATGGACTTCTTGATTTAAAGCGAAAGAGCAACGCCGACTCGCCACATTGCACTCAGATTCTTCAGACTCCTCCTCTTCATCATTTTCCTCAGATTCAGCTTCAGAGTCCATTTCCTTGCCAATGAATGCCCGAGCTTTCTTGGAGCTGCCCTTCTTGTGAATTGAAGACTTTGAGGGTTTTGACGAAGAAGATTTTGACGATTTCTTCTTCTTCTTCATATCATCAAAACTGTAATCCTAGTATTTCTTCTTCTTCATTTCCTTTTCCCACTGAGGACAATCTTGAATATAGTGACCAGGCTTCTTGCATTTGTGGCAAAGTCTTCTCTTATAGTCACTGGATGAGGAATCATTTCCTCTTGAGGTTTTTCCAAAGCGACCACGTCTTGTGAATTTCTGGAATTTCTTCACGAGCAGTGCTAGATCCTGGCTTAGTTCTTCAGGATCACCAAGGCTACTACCATAATCCTCAAATTCAGAGTCAGACACAACCTTAGCCTTCAGGGCACGTGCTTTGCCATAGTTTGAGCCATAGAGATCTCTCTTTTCAGCAAGCTGGAACTCGTGAGTGTTTAGCCTTTCGAGGATATCGGCAGGATCAAGCGACTTGTAGTCAGCACGTTCTTGTATCATCAGTCCCAGAGTATCAAATGAGGAATCAAGCGATCTCAGCAGTTTCTTCACAACTTCATGATCAATGATGTCAGTGGCACCTAGGGCTTGAAGCTCATTTGAGATGTCAGTGATGTGATCAAAGGTTTGTTGGACATTCTCATTGTCGAGTCTTTTGAAGCGGTTGAAGAGATTCCGAAGAACATCGACTCGAGAGTCACGCTGAGTTGAAACTCCTTCATTTACTTTGGACAGCCTATCCCAGATAAGCTTAGCAGTTTCCAAAGCACTCACTCTTCCATACTGTCCTTTGCTCAGATGGCCACATATGATATTCTTCGCTTGAGAATCGAGTTGTTTGAATCTCTTCACATCGGTAGCGGTCAAGATTTCAAAGGATGAGGGGACACCATTTTCCAAAACATACCGTAGATCATTGTCAATTGCCTCAAGATGCATTCGCATCTTGTTCTTCCAAAGAGGGGTAGTCCGCTCCATCAAAGGTAGGACACCCAGCCGAGACCTTGATCATACTGCGGTCGACATAACTAAAACTCCAAAGCGGTTAAACCAAAATCACACGTAACAAGGAGTACCTTGCTCGATACCAATTGAAAGTCGTTATATCGACTAGAGGGGGTGAATAGGCGATATTTATGAATTCTTCATCGAGGAATTTGTGGTGAGGAAATTCCTTAGCGAAGAACTACTTGCTGCGGAATATGTACTCGAAGTAAACATAATAGGATACACACATAGTCGGCATGATGAAATGAAGACTAAACACAAGATCTAAAAGCGTAAACAGATCAAGAAATTGAAGCGAGGAATTTGTGAAAGTCTTCATCAAAGTCTTCAAGCACGAGATATGAACAACATTCAACACAAGAATGAGGAAATGAAAGAGTTGAGGAAATAGAACCGGTCGGTTGGTGAAGACAATGATTTGGTAAACCAGGCCCAACTCTTTGCTCTCGGTTACGTCTGGGTTTGGAGGGCGGTGAGTATTTAAACTCGAGGACACACAGTCCGGACACCCGATCTCGAGCTGCAACTCGGGACACCCATCCTCACCGTATTCTCCTTGAACTAAGACCACGCAGGCCTCGCCCAATCACTCGTGGTAAGTCTTGGTGACTTCAAACCTTCACAGACTTGGTCACTCGGCGATCCACAATTCCTCTTGGATGCTCTAGACCTTGACGCCTAACCGTCTGGAAGAAGCACAGTCTTCAAAGTTAACAAGCGTCAGATCCATGCAGGATCAATTTCTTCAGTGATGCTCAATCACTTTGGGTTTGTGGGGGTTTGGTTTTGGGATTTTCCTCACTTGATGATTTTCGCTCAAAGTCCTCGGAGGATGGGTTCCTCTCAAATGACAAGTGTCAAGTTCTCTCGGAGCAGCCAACCAGCTAGTGGTTGTAGGGGGAGGCTATTTATAGCCCAGGGAGCATCCCGACATGATAAGACATAAATGCCCTTCAATGATATGACCGTTAGGTGGATAAGATATTTTGGGACAGCCGCGCAAGAACACAAAGAACGGTCGGAAATTTGACTCTCAAATTCCTCGGGGCTATCATGTTCCTCTTTGTGTAGGCAATTCAAGATGGCGAATTCCTAACTCCTCGATCGAGCAAAGTCATCAATGACTGTAAGAACTGCGTCTCATCACATCAAGAATTTGATCGAAGCGTATGAGATTTCAATGGCTTCACTCAAGGGATTGGTAGGTTTAGGATTTTGAGTTGAGCATCACAAGGAAATTTTTCCTTAGTATTTCCTCGACCCTTTAACAAAGATGGTGTTTCCTATGACTCAAGAAAGAGAAAATGAAACTACGAAAACAAAATTCTTCAAGCTTCATATTCTTCGAATGAATATCAAGTCCTCAAGGTCACACCAATTTCTTCACTTTCAAAGTCTTCAGAAAGTCTTCAGAATATCAAAGTCTTCAGTCGAAGAACTTCATTTTTAGGGGTCGACTTTCTCTGTAAATATCAAACTCCTCATAGACTTATAGACGTATGTACACTCACAATCGCATCAGTTACTTAACCTATAAGTCTTCAATACACCAAAATCACTAAGGGGCACTAGATGCACTTACACCAGGCTTCTTGCATTTGTGGCAAAGTCTTCTCTTATAGTCACCGGATGAGGAATCATTTCCTCTTGAGGATTTTCCAAAGCGACCACGTCTTGTGAATTTCTGGAATTTCTTCAAGCAGTGCTAGATCTGGCTCAGTTCTTCAAAGATCACCAAGGCTACTACCGTAATCCTCACATTGAGAGTCGACACAACCTTAGCCTTGAGGCACGTGGTTTGCCATAGTTTGAGCCATAGAGATCTCTCTTTTCAGCAAGTGGAACTTCGTGAGTGTTTAGCCTTCGAGGATATCAGCAGGATCAGCGACTTGTAGTCAAGACGTTCTTGTATCATCGTCCCGAGTATCAAATGAGGAATCAAGCGATCTCAGTAGTTTCTTCACAACTTCATGATCGATGATGTCGGTGGCACCGAGGGCTTGAAGCTCATTTGAGATGTCGATTGAGGCGATCAAAGGTTTGTTGGACATTCTCATTGTCGAGTCTTTTGAAGCGGTTGAAGAGATTCCGAAGAACATCGACTCAAGAGTCACGCTGAGTTGAAACTCCTTCATTTACTTTGGATAGCCTATCTCGAGATAAGCTTAGCAGTTTCAAAGCGATCACTCTTCCATACCGTCCTTTGCTCGGATGGCCACATATGATATTCTCGCTTGAGAATCGAGTTGTTTGAATCTCTTCACATCGGTAGCGTTCGAAGGTGGGAGTGATGAGAGGGGACACCATTTTCCACAACATACGAGAGATCATTGTCAATTTCCTCAAGATGCATTAGATCTTGTTCTTCCAAGAGGGGTAGTCCGCTCCATCAAAGGTAGGACACCCAGCCAAGACCTTGATCATACCTGCGGTCGACATAACTAAAACTCTAGGCAGTTAAACCAAAATCACACAGAACAAGGGAGTACCTTGCTCTGATACCAATTGAAAGTGCGTTATATCGACTAGAGGGGGGGTGAATAGGCGATTTTTATGAATTCTTCACTGAGGAATTTGCTGGTGAGGAAATTCCTTAGTGAAGAACTACTTGCAGCGGAATATGTACTCAGAAGTAAACATAACAGGATACAAACATAGTCATCATGATAAAATGAAGACTAACACAGAGTACGGAAAGCGTAAACACAGGATAGCAAGATGAAGACAAACGGATCAAGAAATTGGCGAGGAATTTGTGAAAGTCTTGATCAAAGTCTTCAAGCAGAGATATGAACAACATTCAACACAAGAATGAGGAAATGAAAGAGTTGAGGAAATAGAACCAGTTAGTTGGTGAAGACAATGATTTGGTAAACCAGTTCAAGCTGCTGTCTCGGTTATGCGTCTGGTTGGAGCGGCCGAGTATTTAAACTCGAGACACACGATCTCGGACACCCGTCTACGAGCCACAACTCAGACACCAGTCCTCACCGTATTCTCCTTGAACTAAGACCACACAGGCCTCGTCCAATCACTCGTGGTAAGTCTTCAGGTGACTTCCAAACCTTCATAGACTTGGTCACTCGGCGATCCACAATTCCTCTTGGATGCGCTAGACCTTGACGCCTAACCGTCTGGAAGAAACATAGTCTTCAAAGGTAACAAGCGTCGGATCCACGCAGGATCAATTTCTTCAGTGATGCTCAATCACTTTGGGTTTGTGGGGGTTTGGTTTTGGGATTTTCCTCACTTGATGATTTTCGCTCAAAGTCCTCGGAGGATGGGTTGCTCTCAAATGACAAGTGTCAAGTTCTCTCGGAGCAGCCAACCAGCTAGTGGTTGTAGGGGGGCGGCTATTTATAGCCTAGGGAGCAGCCCGACATGATAAGACATAAATGCCCTTCAATGATATGACCGTTAGGTGGATAAGATATTTTGGGACAGCCGTGCAGAAGACAAAGAACGATCGGAAATTTGACTCTCAAATTCCTCGGGGCTATCATGTTCCTCAATGTGTAGGCACCCAGACTTTGGCGAATTCCTAACTCCTCGATCGAGCAAAGTCCTCATGACTGTAAGAACTGCGTCTCACATCAAGAAATTGACTGAATCTGTATGAGATTTCCAATGGCTTCACTCAAAGGGATTGGTAGGTGTAGGATTTTGAGTTGAGCATCACATGGAAATTTTTCCTTAGTATTTCCTCGACCCCCTTTAACAGTATGGTGTTTCCTATGACTCAAGAAAGAGAAAACGAAACTACGAAAACAAAAGTCTTCAGGCTTCATATTCCTCGAATGAATATCAAGTCTTCAAGGTCACACCAATTTCTTCACTTTCAAAGTCTTGTAAAGTCTTCGAATATCAAAGTCTTGATCGAAGAACTTCATTTTTAGAAATTAGACTTTCTCTCAGAATATCAAACTCCTCATAGACTTATATACCTGTGTACACTCACAAACGCATCAGTTACTTAACCTATAAGTCTTCAATACACCAAAATCACTAAGGGGCACTAGATGCACTTACATTTCACCCACAAGATAATTTCCCTCATAGCTGGCCTTCCAAGATTGAACCATGCCTTTAGCTTTGTCCAGTTCTACTTTCCTTTCGGTGGTTGCATGTTTTGTAACGGTCTATGACATATCACCTCCTGATCGACTATAGCCTTAGTATTATCCTTTGACTTCCCATCTATGCTGAACAATGTACCAAAAAGTGCCTTGGTGATATTTTTCTCAGTGTGCATCACGTCGATGTTGTGTGGGCAAAGGAGGTCCTTGAAGTAAGGTAGATCCCACAAGCATGTCTTATGAGTCCAGGCGTGTTCTGAATTATACCCCTTGAAATACCCTGGACGCTCTGGATCTGGCTCGAGAGCGTTTAACTAATCCAGGATCTCTTGGCCTATCAACGGAGGTGGTGCAGAGTTTTTGACAACTCTACCTTTGATGAAGTTCTGCTTGTCTTTCCTGAACTTATGGTGTGGATCCAGGAACTGTCTATGCAAGTCGAAGCAAGAAAACTTGCGACTGACCTGAAGCCAACGAAACTGAAGAGATCCCTTGCATGTGGGGCACGGGAACCTGCCATGCACACACCAGCCAACGAATAGCGCATACGCTGGCAAGTCATGCGTGGAGTACATATACCAGACATGCATTATGAAGTTCTGTTTGCTAAAGGCGTCGTATGTCTTGAACCCATTATCCCAGGCTTCTTGCAATTCGTCCTTCGGCGGCTGCATGTACACATTCATATTCTTCCCCGGATAGTTGGGCCCTAGAATTATCAACATCAGGAAAAATGTTCTTTCTTTGCATAATCTGTCCAGGGGAGATTGAGTGGAATGACAAATACAGGCCAACAACTGTATCGGGATGCCGTCAGACCAAACACGTTGAACCCATCCGTGTTGTTGGCGACTTGAGGATGCCTCGGATCTTCCGCTTTGTTGTCATGTAATGCATCAAAGCGCTTCCACGCTCACCGTCCGATGTGTGCACCATCATCATCATCTTCCCATCTGCATCTAGTTGGGTTCTTTTGCCCGTTTTGAGCCATTTCATCTGTCTGGCCGCCTCTTCGACCATGAAAAGACGTTGAAGTCTTGGTACGATTGGCACATACCAAGAACATTAACGGGGATTTTTGTCTGCATCTTGTCACCCATACCGTTATCTACCACAACATACCTGGATGACTTGCGAATGGGACAATAGTTCAAGTCCGCATACTGAAGCCTAAATAAGGCACATCCTTTCTCACAGGCATGTATCTTCTCATAGGGCATCTTAAGAGCATGGAGGATTTTGTCTGACTGGTACAGGTTTGCAGGTAGTACATGGCCTTTGGGTAGAAAACGTCCAAATACTGTCATCATCGCGTCGTAGCATTCTTTTCCCAAGTTGAATTGAGCCTTCACAACCATTATTTGTGAGATGACATCCAGCTGACAAAGCTCGGTGTGCTCGCGGAGAGGACGTTTTGAAGACTCCAACATTTCATTGAAGACCTTTGCAGATTCCTCCATCTCATCGTCTGAGTCTCGAGCATCATCAAAGTTTTGCACCATGTCTTCCATCCCGGTACCATGCTCGTCGGTTCAACGACGAAGCACCTTAGCTCTGGCACATTGGACAGACTCGCCATGACATGTCCACACAGTATAATCTGGCATAAAACCCCTCTTCTTCAAGTGTTTGCCCATTTCATCCTCTGTCCTCTTGTGCTAGTTGTTGCACCCGGCACAGGGGCAATAGGTTGTCCTCTGGCCATTTGGAAATGCAGCTCTCAGAAACCCCTTGGTTTTACTGAACCATTCAATGGTCATGTATTTTTGTCTAGTTTGACTGGTGTACATCCATGCAGGATTGTCGGGGGTTGGGTGCGACATATGCCACAGGATGGCCTATCATGGTGGGGGCGAGTAGAACGTCGCCGGTGCCTGGAAACGGGATGAGGCGAAGACATGCACGCCGGCGAATCTTACCCAGCTTCAGGGCTCTCCGAGGAGATAACACCCCTACTGCTGCTCTGCGGGGTCTCCTCACGGTCACTAAGGCAAAGTGAATACAAGCTTGCTCCTAGAGCTGTTTCTGGAGGTAGGAGAGGGCAAGGCTAGCTCTCTCCTTCCTGTGTGGTCTGTCTAATGCTAATGGATGCGAACCCTTTGCATGGGTGCCCTGGGGGGTTTATATAGGCCTACCCCCCAGGGTTACAATGTTAAAACCGCCTGGGTGCGGGTCCCAGCCGTCTGTCTCTCAGGCGCCGTCTTCTCCGCCGACTCCTGGGGCCCGCCGACCGGTGGGTCCCGCCGACCGCCCGAGACGAGGGCGGCCAGCGTCCGCCATGGGCGGGTCTTGCTGCTGCAGACATCTGTGTAGCCGTGCTTCTAATGACGCGGGCTTGGTCATGGGGTCATGGCAACAGTGCCGCCGCCTGACGGGCGATCACTGTTGCCATTCCCCTGTCACGTCTGGTTAATGGCATGTGGGGCCCGTGGGAGGGGCCGGCCGACTCCCAACGGGTCCGACTCTCGGCGCCCTCGCCGTCTTCAGTACTCTCGCTGTCTGGTAGGCCCCGCCGTCTTGAGCCGTATAGGCAGGCGTCGTGGTCTGAGGCCCGCCCTGGCTGATGTCGTGGCGGCAGATCAAGGCACGGGCGGAGATCTCCGTGGGTTCGGCGCACTGTGGCCATGCCTGCCCTTAATTATCGGGGTGGTTGGAGTCGCGGGCCGACTCCCTATAGTCGGCTTCCTTGGAGTCGCCTCTGGGACTCGGCTTGAATGGGAGTCGCCTCTGGGACTCAGCTTGAATGGGAGTCGCCTCTGGGACTCGGCTTATCTTGGAGTCACCTCTGGGGACTCGGCTTGTCTTGAAGTCGCCGTAGGTACTTGAGGGGCGCAGTCTGCCCCGATGTCTTGAAAGGTTCTGGGACTCGGGTTAGCCTACCGATGGCCCATTACTCCGACAGTAGTCCCCGAAGCTGGTGAGGCTCCGAGGGAGATACGTCGTGCGCCTCAACAATTTCATCCTTCCGGTGGGGGAATGCAGGCCTTGATGGCCGTCTTCCTTTGGGCCGGCTGGTTGGAGTCGGGCTCGCAAAGGGCCGTCTTGCTTCAATCTGTCTAGCTAGAGTCGGATTCATCAAGGGCCGGCTTGCCTATCGAGGAGTTTCGAACGTCGCGGCGGGAACCAGGCGGCGTGTCTGATACGCTTCCCGCGGTCGCGCCCGCCGCGCCCGTCATGTGACGCCCGCGTGGCGAGGGCAGTCGCTCGCCACGCACGTGACGGACAGCCGTCGGCGGGCTCGCCACTACGCGCTTCGCACGCGAACGGATCCGCTGCGGCCATGCGGGCGGTTGGGTTCCCCACGTTGTTACTGCACGCAGTAACTTCGTGGGTTTAATCATGGGGGGCGTGGGGTCTCGCGCGCAGTTAATCCCACGCCGCCCCATCGGCTTCTCAGCCTATGGGCCTATAAAGCGGGGGGAGCGGGACGGCGAAGCGCGCGCTCGTTCTTCCCTGCTTCCCCCGCTTCCTCCTGCCTCTTCTTCTTCCTGTCTTCGCCACACCACGCTGCACCGCACCGCACTGATGAGCTCCTCCTCCGCCACGGCTCCTGCCGTTCGCTCCGGCATGTGGCATGGTTCTAGGGTGGACGATGACGCCATCGAGCACCTCCGCAGGACGCGCCGGCTCCCTGGCGCGAACCTAGTGCGAGCCCGCGTCGCGCCGGAGGGGGAGATAATGCAGGCGCCGGAGGAGGGCGAGCGGGTCATATTCCGCTCGCACCTCATGCGCGGCATGGGCCTGCCGGCGAGCGGCTTCCTCCGTTCTTTCTTGGAGTTCAACGGACTCCAGCCGCACCACCTTACCCCGAACACGATGGTGCTGTTGGCCGCCTTCGCCACCCTGTGCGAGGGTTTCCTCGGTGTTCTCCCCACCCTTGAGCTGTGGGGAGAGTTCTTCCAATCGAAGCTTGGCATGCACGTCGCCGACATACTGGCCCAGTGCGGAGCCTTCATCGCCATGCGCAGGTCGACTGCCGACAACCCATTTCCCTCCATCGCGCTGATCAAGTCGGTGAAGATGTGGCAGCGTTCGTACTTCTACATGAAGAACGTCGCCACGGAAGGCGACTGGGTCAACCTGCCGCACTATGAAGCCGGCGCGCCGGCTGGGAGGCTTCCCAGCTGGTCCAATCGGGCCAAGACGCTGACTCCTGCCGGTGCCGCCGCCGTCGCGCGACTCCGAGTGCTAACGCAGTCGGAAGGCCTGGTCGGAGCCGACTTGCTGGCCGCCTTTGTGGCGCGCCGAGTCCTCCCACTCCAAGGCCGACCTCATCTGATCTGTCAGATGAGCGATCACCGGGACCCGAGCCGGATGTGCACCAGGGAGATGCCCCACGCGGAGGTGACGAACATGGTGAATCACATCGCGAACTGCAAGCTTACGGAAGACTGGCAGTTCGGCAAGGAGACGTACTCACGTGCCAACCCTCCACCTGTGGTAAGTCAAATCTTTTGTCTTCTGTTTTCCTTTGTAGCCGAATCCGACTTCTGATCTTCTTGGTTCTTCGAGTCAGAACCCCCTCATCCAGCCTGCAGCCGGCGCCACGGGGCCGCCCCGCGAGTTCGCTCCAGACCGAGCGGAGAGCCACATCGACGACCCCGACTTGGGGGCGGCGGCGATGGAGACCGACGCCGAAGGCGGAGGAGGAGGAGCGGAAGGCGGCTTCTGGCCCTCGGCGACCTTCGCCGACTGGCCAGAGGACGAAGCCGACGGCGAAGTTGTCCCGTGCCGCCAACCAAAAGCCTCCCATCCAGGCGCGGGTTCCTCTGCCGGCTTGGCCGGTCAAGTCCGCGCGAAGAAGCGCCGGGCCGCGCCGAGTTCGCTCGGTGGTCGGCCGAAAAAGTTCAAGGGGGCGGCCGCCGCAACCAAGCGGGAGGAGGCGATCGTGAAGGCCAACCACTTCCGCAAGGAACTGAAGAAGCCGCCAGTAGTCCCTGCGTAAGTGTCGACTGCCTTTGTCTTGTTTTCTTTGACGGATCTTTTCCGAGTCTTTTTCATTCTATTTTTTGCTTCAGGGCCCCTCTTTCTCTTGAGAGGGTCGCCGTCCCCTCTGTCATGGGGTCGGCCGAGACGTTCGCCAACACTCGGCGGATTGACCGCGCCGCCGACCTCTGGGAGGCGACGGAGCGCAACGCGCGGGAGAAGCGCGACGAGGAAGAGGCCGACCTTCTGAAGAAGGCGGAGGCCGAGAAAGCGGCGGCCTCCGCCCAGAAGAAGCTGGAGGAGGCTGAAGCCGCCGCAGCAGCAAAACAACGGGCGGAGGAGACCGCGCGCCGCCAGTCGGCGTTGCTTGTCGTCCAGCTGAACTCCGCGCCGCCGCCCCCGGAGTTCACGGGGCAGACTGGAGAAGTCGGCGGGGAGCACTCCATCGTGGAGAGGGACGATGGCGAGGCCCCCGCGTCGGGCACGGCCACGCCGCCTCCGCCGCATGGCAAGCAGCCAGCGGGCCTGCCAGTGCCGCCGGCTGAGGACGAGGCGGTGGCGAGGCTGCTCCTTCAAGTCGCCTCACCAGCGCGCCGCCGCCTTGCGAAGGCGGTCTTGGCGCCACGCCCCTTGACGCCGCCGGCGCCGCTAGCTCGCCATTCCAGATGCCGAGGCATCAAGCGCTGCGCCATCGGATGGGTGCGAGGAGGCAACGGTCCGCTGAACCAGCGCCTCGACGAAAGCAGCGGTTGCAAGTCGAGGGCGGCCATCCGTGGCTGCACCAGCGCGATCCGCGCCGCGAGCGCCTATCAGGCACGTTTTCTTTTGTTGACTTTGTCTTTTCTCGCTCTTTCTTCAGGCGCGCCGGCACTCCATCGGGGTAGTCTCGAAGTTTCAGCCGGCTGCCAAGCAGCGCCCGAACTCAATCTGGCGAGCTCCTTATTTTTGTCTTTGTTCGATGTTTTATCACAGGAGTATCACAACCTCCGCGTCACCGCCTTCAACCGTAACGTTGAGCGGTTGGAGAAGCGGACTGCCGACTTGTCGGAGAGCCAGAGTAAGCTCTTCTTCTTTTTCGCGGGGGTGCGCTGGCGCACCCGCGGGCTGTAGTCCCCGAGATTCGGGCCGACTACTGAGCAGTCGGGCCGGATTTTCCCGGCAACCTTTGCTGTTGACGACTTAACGTCTTTTCTCTTTGTTTTTCAGAGGCCAATGCCGCTCTTCAGGAACGGTTGGGCGAAGTCAGCACGGCCCTTCGCGCCAAGGAGGAGGAGTGCGGCAAGCTCGCCAAAGAGCGTGACTTGCTGGACGAGCAGTTGGCGGAGTAGAAGGAGCTGCTCAAGGCGGCTCGGGACGAGGCGGAGAAGAAAGAGACCGCTCTCCTGGCCGAGTTCGAGATCGAGCGCTCCTCCTGGACTGACAGGGAGGCGATGCTGAATTCCAGCTTCCACGAGATCGAAGACATTGTCGATGGTGAGTTTCTTTGCTTTCTTTCTTCGAGCTGCCGACTGTAAGGCAGGCCGACTGCTGATTTTCTCTTTGTTTCTTTCTGTTTGGGCAGACTTCTTCCCTGGCCATTCGAAGGCGGTCACTCGAGCCATTGAGGCTGATCGCGAGGCGCGGAGGGCGAATGGCGAGGAGATCGCCGCCAACGCCCCCCTGACCGTCGACAAGCAGCTCCTGAGCATCGAGACCCGTCTGCGGCGGGCCCATCAGCTGCTGCGCCGGCTTCAACGCGCCGGGGCCTTAGCGATCTCCGCTTCGGGATGTGCATGCGGCTCAGACACCGCTACCGGATCGCCGACCGGCCGAGGTCGCGCCGCCATCTTGAGGCTTGAAGGTTCCTCGCCCGGCCGAGCGCCGGGCCTTGGAATTCGTCAAGGCTTGGTATCGTGGCTGGACTCGGAGCTGGCTGGCTGCTCCGGCCGAGGCCCAGCAGTAATCGGGCGGCTGTGGAGGGCGCCCTCATCGAGCGTGAGGCGGCGATCGCCGACTACACCGACACCAGCGTCTTCGTTCCTGAGCGGGCCGCGAACGGCGAGGAGGTGCCTACGGAGTGGTTCGGGATGAACCCTGACTACGACGAGGACTCGGCGCAGATGATCGGCTCCAGCACCGAGGAGGAAGACGAGGCGGGGGACGGAGACGAGACGGAGGCGCCAGAAGACGGAGCGGACGACCAGCCTCAGCTCGACCGCGCCTCCAGCAACAAGCCGCGTCTGACCGGGCCGGCTGCTGCCGGAGATGATCAAGCCGAGACTGCCCAGCCGGCCGCTCCGGCGCCTGACACGGCCGTCTCCACCGACCCTCCGAACCTGTCCGCTGCTCCTTAGGCCGCCGTCTTGCCTTTATTTTTCCTGCCTTAGTAGTCTTTCAAAAAACTTGTCAATTCGCACAATTCCACCCGCGGGGTGTATCTTGAACTTGGCCAGAGGCCTTTGTTATGTAAATATCTATCTGCCTTCTATCTTTCCTTGCTCATTGCTCTTTTTGGCTTTTTCCTTTGCCGCCTTTCCATAGTCGCCGCTTTGCCAGACGAACAGCTGCTCCGCGGACTAGCGTAGGTCAAATTCTTGGCTACTTTAGGGAAGGCAAGTACTTGGCCTTTTTAGAGTTTTTTAACAAGTCGGATAGAAGGTGGCAAGCCGACTATTCGAGGGTTGGCTCTGTAAGAGAGGCTGGAACCCGGCTTGGGCTATGCTTATGCTTTGAGTCCTTAGCCATTTTTCGTGTGTGTGCTCATTCTTGCTTGCTCCCTGCCTACCAACAGTCGCTCTGCGAGCTGCGGCTTCCGACAGGAGACGGCTTAAGCGCGGCACACTACTTGTCCGACTGCAGGAGGCATTTCATAGCACAAGGCGGTGAGTCCCCGGGCCGACTAGTCGAACCCGGTGCCAAGCGGCATAACACAGAGTAGCATACTCGGAAGCATAATTCTTATCATATAGATAACAAAAAGGGGCAGTCCCCGAGCTTGTCTCGGGGGGCCCAAAGTCTTGGTACTTTAATACAAGGGATAGCGTGGTACATACTGCATCAACTATAAAAACTTCGGAGAAGATTTGCGTTCCATGGTCGTTCCGACTCTTTGCTGGAGTCGTCCCTCTTGCGCGCTCGGGGCTTCTGGGCGTCGATTAGGTAGTAGCAGCTGTTGCCCAGCACTTTGCTGATGATGAAGGGTCCTTCCCAAGGTGCCGACAACTTGTGCTGGCCGGCTGTTTGCTAAATCAACCGGAGCACAAGGTCGCCCTCTTGGAAAGATCTCGGCCTGACCTTCCGGTTGTAGTATCGGTGCGACTCACCGGTAGATGCTGGACCGGCTGAGTGCCAACAGCCGGCCCTCTTCCAGCAGGTCGACGCCGTCTTGACGTGCTTCTTCAGCTTCCTCTTTGGTGTACATGGTGACTCGTGGAGAGTCAAACTCTATGTCCGTCGGGATGACGGCTTCGGCACCGTAGACGAGGAAGAAGGGCGTGAAGCCGGTTGACTTGTTTGGAGTCGTGCGCAGGCTCCAGAGGATGGCTGGCAGATCCTCAAGCCAACAGCCGGCTGAACGCTCAAGTGGCTCAACCAGTCGAGGCTTAATGCCGGACAGGATGAGGCCGTTTGCTCGCTCCACCTGGTCGTTTGACTGCGGATGGGCAACGGACGCTAAGTCCAGTCGGATGCCCTGCGTCACGCAGAAACGGTCCAAGGCGCCTTTGGCAAAGTTTGTGCCATTATCGGTGATGATGTTGTGCGGTATGCCGTACCGCACTGTGATGTCGGCGATGAAAGTCACTGCAGTCGGACCATTCAACTTCTTGATGGGCTTTGCTTCTATCCACTTGGTGAACTTGTCCACCGCGACAAGCAGGTGAGTCAGGCCACCTCGAGCCGTCTTGAATGATCCCACCATGTCCAGGCCCCAAACTGCAAAGGGCCAGGAGATGGGATTGTCTTCAGCGCGGAAGCCGGCTGAAGCGGCTTGGAGCGGAACTTCTGGCACCCCTTGCATTTTTGGACTAATTCCTCGGCCTCTTCCAGGGCAGTCGGCCAGAAGAAACCGTGCCGAAAGGCTTTGGCGACGAGTGCTCTTGAAGCCGCATGGTGGTCGCACTCGCCTTGGTGGATGTCTCGGAGAATTGCTTGGCCTTGCTCTGGCTCCACGCAGCACTGGTAGACACCGGTAACGCTGCGCCTGACCAGCTCTCTGTTGATTATGGTGTAAGCTGCCGCTCGGCGTTGCACTTGCCGAGCCAAGACTTCATCAGTTGGCAGCTCTCTGTTTACTAGAAATTTGAGAATGGGATGCGCCCATGAGGGTGCTGCTATTTCTTCAACCTCCACCACAACGACTTGGACAAGGGCGGCTGGGCTGGGAGGCGGTGGGCTGGAGTCTGCGGCTGCTTGCCCAATTGACAAAGTCCCCGGGCCGACTGGAGCAGTCCCCGGGCCGACTAGCATAGTCCCCGAGCCGGGTTCTGAAGTCCCCGGGCCGGCTTCAACTGTGATTTTCTTGGGGCCGTTTGCTGGGGCTCTTGAGTCGGATCCGACTTCTTCGGGGGGAGCCGGCACAAAGATGGAGTCTGATTCTGGTGAAGGCTTGATAGATGTCTTAAGGAGGCGCTAAAGAGCGACGCCGGATGGTATTGCTTGGCGGGTGGAGCCGACTCGTGCCAAGGCGTCTGCTTGGTCGTTGTCGTTTCTTGGCACGTGAAGGAACTCGCACCCCTCGAAGTATCCGCTGCGTTGCTGCACCAGGAAGCGGTAGCTCGCCATGTTTGCATCTTTGGCGTCCCAGTCGCCAGATGACTGCTGGACCACCAAATTGGAGTTGCCATAGCACAGGATCCGGCGAATGTCGAGTTCTTTGGCAAGCCGGAGCCCATGAATTAGCGCCTCGTATTCGGCAACGTTGTTGGAGGCGGCAAAGTGGATCTGCAGCACATACTTGAGCTTGTCGCCTTTAGGGGAGGTGAGGACGACGCCGGCTCCCAGGCCGGTGCGCATCTTGGAGCCGTCGAAATGCATCCGCCAATGGGTGGAGTCGGTACAAGGGAGGTATCGGGTCTCGGCCCTGTCGACGAGGAAATCGGCCAGTGCTTGCGACTTGATGGCGGTGCGGGGCTGGTAGTAGATGGTGTAGGGAGCCAAATCTATGGCCCATTTGGCTACTTGGCCAGAAGCATCTCGGCTTCCGATGATCTCGGCCAGCGGGGATGTGCGAACCACCGTAATTGGATGCTCTTGAAAGTAAGGCTTCAGCTTCTTAGCGGCAAAATGCACACCGTAGCACATCTTCTGGTAGTGGGGGTAGTTCTGCTGAGGTCGACAGTACCTTGCTCAGGTAATACATGGGTCTCTGGACAGGGAGCACCTTGCCTTCCTCTTTGCGTTCGACTACAATAACTGTGCTGACTACTCGGCTGGTGGCGGTGATGTACAGGAGCATGGGCTCTTTGGGAGTCGGAGCCGCCAACACAGGGGGCGTAGTCAACATCTTCTTCAGCTGGAGAAATGCTTCATCCGCCTTGTGGTTCCAATCAAAAAAGGTGGTCTTCTTCATCAATTGATACAAATGGAGAGCTTTCTCGCCCAGCCGACTGATGAATCGGCTGATGGACGCCAAACAGCGGGTGAACTTCTACACATCTAACAGTCAGCTGGGTACCTCCATCCTCTCGATGGCCTTGATCTTCATGGGGTTGCACTCTATGCCGCGTTCAGAGACCAGGAAGCCAAGGAGTTGGTCGGCTGGTACTCCGAAAACGCACTTCTCAGGGTTGAGCTTGATCTGGAATTGGCGCAGGTTCTCAAAGGTTTCCTTGAGATCTTCCAGGAGTGTCCCGCGCTTCTCCGTCTTCACCACTACATCGTCCACGTAGATGTGGGCATTTCTGCCGAGTTGCTTGAGGAGGCACTTCTGCATGCAACACTGAAAGGTGGCGCCCGCATTCCTCAAACCGAACGTCATGGTCAGGTAGCAGAAGGCTCCAAACGGCATGATGAAGGCGGTCTTCAATCTGTTTGCCAGGTTTAGCTTGATCTGGTGATATCCTGAATATGAATCTAAGAAACTCAACAGCTCGCATCCGGATGTGGAGTCTATCACCTGATCGATTCTCGGCAGGGCAAATGGGTCCTTCAGGCAGGCTTTGTTGAGGCTTGTGTAGTCAATACACATCCGCCACTGCTTGTTCTTCTTCAGCACCAAGACCGGGTTTGCCAACCACTCTGGAAAAAATACCACCATAATGAAGCCGGCCGCTAGGAGCCGGGCTATCTCTTCTCCAAGAACTCTTCTCTTCTGACAGGCGGCGCAAGGGCTTCCTGACGGGCTTCACATCAGGTCGGACATGTAACTTGTGCTCGGCGAATTCCGTCGGTACACCTGGCATGTCTTTAGGGGACCATGCAAAGATGTCTCGATTCTCAAGGAGGAAATCGATGAGCTCGCCTTCCTATTTACTGTCAAGGTTTGTACCCATGACAGCGTACCTCTCTCGGTGCTCCGGGTCCAAGGGTATCTTTTTAGTCTCTTTAGCCGGCTTGAACGATCCCTCAACTTCCGACTCCTTGGGGTCAGGCGACATCTCTGGCTGCTTTCCGGCCATCGCCACGACCCGATCGAGGAGCCGCTTCTCAGCTGCGATCACCAGGGACTCGGCCAGCCGACTGCTCTCAGCCACACAAGCAGATGACTTCTTGTAGTCGCTAGCGACGGTCAGAATCCCCTTGGAACTCGGCATCTTCATCTTGAGGTAGGCGTAGTGGGGAACAGCCATGAACTTGGCCAGTGCAGGTCGGCCGAGTAACGCATGGTATGGGCTTTCAAGGTCCACCACTTCAAACCAGACTAGCTCTCAGCGGAAATGATCTTTGTCTCCAAAGAGAACGTCTATCAGGATCTTGCCGATCGGAGAGCAGGAAAGGCCAGGTACGATGTCGTGGAACACAGTCCGGCTGCTTTGCAGCTGTCTTTGCTTGATTCCTAACTTCTCCATAGTGTCCTTGTACAGGATGTTGATGCTACTGCCTCCGTCTATCAGCACTCTCGAAAAGCGGGCGACCCGCCTATCAGTGGCCAAGGTGGCACCTAGGACCAGGGCATAGGAGCCCGGATTCAGCATCACCTCTGGGTGATCTGCCCTGCTCCAACTGATAGGCTTCTCGGACCAATGCATGAACTCTGGAGTATTTGATGCCACAACGTTCACTTCTTGCTGCTGCAGCCGTCTGCTGCGTCGATCATCAGCCACACTGGTGAAAACTACGTAGGCTCCATGCTCCTCTGGGTACTCATCTTGTACCGCCTCGATTGGTTGCAGTACCGCCGCTTCGGGCGGCGGTGGAGGCGGCGGCCCAGCAGGCGGGGGAGGAAGGAGGCGGTCTCCCTTGGCGATTCTGGTGAGCGAGTGGCACTTTCGGGTGGTGTGGTTTGACGGCTTCACGCCGCTATGGAACTTGTAGGGACCATAAAAAGTCTGCTCGTAAGAGAAGGCCGACAACCAGTTGGATTTGCCGCCTTTCTGTCGCTTGGCCGGAGGCTGCCCTTCCGGATGTTGATCTTCGACTGTTGCAACCTGCCGACTGTTGGAAGTCGGCTGTTGGGCTTTGCGTTTGTTGTCGTTCTGTTGTTGCCGCCGACTGGTGTCTCCAGCTGGAGTTCTGGGAGCCTGAGGGGCCACCTTGCCAGCTGCATTAACTTGAATCTCCGTCTTCATGGAGGAGTCGGCTGTGGCGTACTTGTCTGCTATGATCAGCAACTCGTCGAGGGTTTTCGGCTCGTCGCAGAGGAGCTTGTGCTTGAGGAGATTGCCTTCTCGACACCCGGCGGTGAAGTATTCGATAGCCTGCACATCGTGCATGCCCTCGCAGGAGTTCCGAAGCTCGCCCCAGCGCGTGAGGTAGTCGCGTGTGGACTCGTCAGAGCCTTGCACACACAAGGAAAGCTGGCGCGGCTTGGGTGGTCGCTTGTACGTGCTTGTGAAGTTGCGGATGAAGGCCTCGGTAAAGTCGACCCAGCTGTTGATGCTGCGGGGCTTCAGACTGTTCAACCATGTCCGGGCCGTGCCCTGGAGCATGAGTGGAACATACTTCACGGCGACTCGCTTGTTGCCGTTCGCTATGTTGACGGCCGTGGAGTAATCAACCAGCCAGTCTTCCGGCTTCACGGAGCCGGTGTACTTGGGTGTGTCTTGGGGGAGCGTGAACCCTTTGGGAAAAGGCTCGTCTCGGATGCGGGGTCCAAAGCAAGGCGGACCCAGCTCATCTTCTTCTTCCAGCACCAGGGATCGGTGGAGTCGGTCGATCCGGTGGCCAGCGTCGTTTTCTCTGACTCCCTCTCGGCGGCCAAGGCGGCCACCGAGAGTCGGATGCTCAACAGGCAGCGGGGAAACTCGCCGTTCTCTTCTTGGTGGGGAGGCAGGTAGTCGCCCTGCCACCCTACTGCTCTCGGACGGCCTTCTTGGTCACGCTCGATGGTGATGCGAGTCCGACTGCGACTGACAGCCGGCTCTTTGTCCTTTCTTTCGCGGACTCCACCAGTCGGCGTCCGAGACGTCGCGCCTTGATCTCGGTGGGGAGGCAAGTCGTCGTTTGGCTGTTGTGGCGCGCTCAAAGGCGCCGGCGCATTCTCAGGCAGCAATCGCGCCGAGGAGCTGCTGGACTCGCTCCGTCATCATGCGGCGCTCTTCGCCTTCGAAGTTCTTCAGTTCGTCGGTCGCCACTTGGGCGGCATGGATGTTCTCCGCAGGGGTGGCGTATACGGGGCGACTGGCCCCGAACAAGTCGGCGATGGTCGCGCCGCGTTGCCGGACCACGCCTAGGTGGCTAGGAACAGTCGGAGCCGGCGAGCCGCCCCACGGCGCGATCCATTTCACGCTGGTAGGCTTCTGACAAGCGTCTCATGCTCGCCAGCTTCTTGGCTCCTTTGATGATCTGAAGGCGGCGTGTCTCCAGCGTCTCGGCATCTGCGTCCTCTGGAATAGGCGCAGTCAGGCCTTGCATAGCTTCGTCGAGCGGGTCCTGAGCTCCGTCACCGTAGCGCTCATCATGATTGATGACGAACACCTCCGTGACGGCGCTTCTGCCGCTCTCCTCGTGAGGAAGCGGCTCGTCGTAGACCACCACGTTGGTGGGGAAACTATCAAGCGATACGACGTCGGAGTTGACCAGCATCGGGTCGGTGGAGCCTATGGACTCCAAGTCCACGGCAGGCTCGCCGGTGACGTGGAGTTGGTCGAGGAGGCCCGCGAGGAGACTCTCGGGGCCACCCGTGCCTGCGTCGAATGCAGGCTCGTCGGAGAGGTGAACCTCGCCAACAAGTTCGGCGAGGCTGCTCGCTACACAAGCGGCCTCGGCACCCCGCAGTGTCTCGATGGAGACTCCGTCTGGCAAGCCTGGCTGGCTGCGCTCGCCAGGGAGGAAGAGGGTTCCCGTCCAGAACAGATCTCCGGATGACGGTGCACCTTGCCCCACGGTGGGCGCCAAATGTCGGGGGTCAGGGCTCTGTAGGGCGATCGCCACCAACCACCGGGCGCGGCTCCTTGTCCCAGTGCGGGCGAGGAGTTTCGCGTCTGCATCGACATCCCAGGGCTCAACAGGGCCGTCTCTCAGGAGCTCTTCTGGCCGTCCCGTTTCGGCTGATGCGAGGGTCCCCCTCACAGCTACGTACGCATGCCCTTCAGCTTGCTGAGCGCGGCTGTTGCATCTCAGTGACACATGCGGGACATCCTAGCGGCTTGGGACGCCAGGCACCAGGGGATCCTGGCGGAGATGGTGATGGAGCCTCGCGAGCCCACCCGGCTCCACGAGCCTCCCAAGGTTCTAGGCCATGATGGCTCATGAGGAGCGACTTCAGCAACGCGCACCTCCTGCTACCCCGACATTTCTTCAGCAACGGTGCTAGGTGACATCTTTTAGTTGTTTAGTTTGGGGGCGCCCCTCGTGCTACACTATCCCCAAGTCGCGTGGGTCCGTCCATGTGACATGTATCCTTCTTGCAATCGTCGGAGCTGCCTAACCATCTCTCATAAGCTGACTTATGATCATCACCTGCTTGCTTTGAGTCCTATCCGTCTTGCGGTCTCCCTACATTGCTGACTCGTCCTTTTGCTCATCCCGCAACGAAGGCTACATATGCTAGCACGGCGCTTGTGCTCGGGTCCATCCCAACAACACTGATAAACCCGCAGGACTGAGCTCTGATACGTCCATTTTGCATCATGCTTTTATATCAATATTTATTGCATTATGGGCTGTTATTTCACGTTATGTTACAATACTTATGGCTATTCTCTCTTATTTTACAAGGTTTACATGAAGAGGGAGAATCCTGGCAGCTGGAATTCTGGGCTGGAAAAGGAGCAAATATTGAAGGACTATTCTGCGCAACTCCAAAAGTCCTGAAACCCCACGGAATGTCTTAAAACAAATAAAGAAAAATCATTGCCAAAGATGAAGGCCAGGGGGCCCACACCCTGCTCACGAGGGTGGGGGGCGCGCCCTCCCCCCTGGGCGCGCCCCCTAACTCGTGGGCCCCCTGGTGGCTCTCCGACACCCATCTTCTCCTATATGAAGTCTTTCAATGAGAAAAAAAATAGAAGGCAACCTTCGGGACGAGACTCGCCGCCACGAGGCGGAACCAAGCGGAACCAATCTAGGGCTCCGCAGAGCTGTTCTGCGGGGACACTTCCCGGAGGGGGAAATCATCACCATCGTCATCACCAACTCCTCTCATTGGGAGAGGCGATCTCCATCAACATCTTCATGACACCATCTCGTCTCTAAACCCTAGTTCATCTCTTGTATCCAATTCTTGTCTTCAAGTCCGGGATTGGTGCTAGTAGGTTGCTAGTAGTGTTGATTACTCCTTGTAGTTGATGCTAGTTGGTTTATTTGGTGGAAGATCATATGTTCAGATCCTTTATGCATATTATTACCCCTCTGATTATGAAGATGAATATGCTTTGTGAGTAGTTACGTTTGTTCCTGAGGACAAGGGAGAAGTCTTGCTATTAGTAGTCATGTGAATTTGGTATTCATTCCATATTTTGATAAGATGTATGTTGTCTAACCTCTAGTAGTGTTATGTGAACATCGACTACATAACACTTCACCATTATTTGGGCCTAGAGGAAGGCATTGGGAAGTAATAAGTTGATGATGGGTTGCTAGAGTGACATAAGCTTAAACCCTAGTTTATGCGTTGCTTCGTAAGGGGCTGATTTGGATCCATATGTTTCATGCTATGGTTAGGTTTACCTTAATAGTTTTGTTGTAGTTGCGGATGCTTGCAATAGAGGTTAATCATAAGTGGGATGCTTGTCCAAGTAAGGGCAGTACCCAAGCACCGGTCCACCCACATATCAAATTATCAAAGTACCGAACGCGAATCATATGAGTGTGATGAAAACTAGCTTGACGATATTCCCATGTGTCCTCGGGAACACTTTTCCTATTATAAGAGTTTGTCCAGGCTTGTCCTTTTGCTACAAAAAGGATTGGGCCACCTTGCTGCACTTTATTTACTTTTGTTACTTGTTGCTCGTTAAAATTTATCCTATCACAAAACTATTTGTTACCACTTATTTCAGTACTTGCAGAGAATACCTTGCTGAAAACCGCTTATCATTTCCTTCTGCTCCTCGTTGGGTTCAACACTCTTACTTATCAAAAGGACTATGATAGATCCCCTATACTTGTGGGTCATCAAGACTCTGTTCTGGCACCATTGCCGGGGAGTGAAGCGCCTTTGGTAGGTGAATTCGGTAAGGAAAAATTTATTTAGTGTGCTGAAATTTTCTGTCACTTGTTACTATGGAAAGTAATTGTCTGAGGGGCTTGTTCGGGGTATCTTCACCCCGTCCAGTTGAGCCAAGAGTTACTCCTCAACCTACTGAACCTACTGAACCTATTGAAAATGAAACTCCTTTTCAGATTCCTTCAGGTATGATGGAAAAACTGCTAGCTAACACTTTTGCAGGAGATGGAACAAAGCATCCTGATGAACATCTACGCTATGTGGATGATATTTGTGGACTATTTAAGCTTCCAGGTATACCCGATGATGTTGTTAAGAGGAAGGCTTTCCCTTTATCTTTGGAGGGAGACGCATTGACATGTTATATTCTATGTGATGATACGAGATCATGGAACTATAAAAGATTGAAATTGGAATTTCATCAAAAGTATTACCCTATGCATCTTGTTCATCGTGATCGCAATTATATATATAATTTTTGGCCTCACGAAGGAGAAAGCATCGCTCAAGCTTGGGGGAGGCTTAAATCAATGTTATATTCATGCCCCAATCATGAGCTCGCAAAAGAAGTGATTATGCAAAGTTTTTATGCTCGGCTCTCTGGTAACAATCGCACCATGCTCGATACTTCGTGTGCTGGCTCTTTTATGATGAAGCCTATTGAATTTAGATGGAATTATTGGATAGAATTAAACGCAACTCTGAAGATTGGGACCTCGACGAAGGTAAGGAGTCAGGTATGACACCTAAGTTTGATTGTGTTAAATCTTTCATGGATACCAATATTTTCCGTAATTTTAGTACTAAATATGGACTTGACTCTGAGATAGTAGCTTCTTTCTGTGAATCTTTTGCTAATTATCTTGATCTCCCCAAGGAGAAGTGGTTTAAATATCATCCTCCATAGAAGTAAAAGTAGCTGCACCTATTAAAGTTGAAGAAAAGACTGTCACTTACAATGATCCTATTGTTCCCACTTCTTATGTTGAGAAACCACCTTTCCCTGTTAGAATGAAGGATCATGCTAAAGCTTCAACTATTGTTCGTAAGAGCAATACTAGGACTTATACACCTCCTGAGGAAGTCAAAGTTGAACCCAATATTTCTATTGTTAAAGATCTCTTGTCTGATAATATTGATGGGCATGTTATTCAATTCTCTGGTGAAACTGCTAGATTTGCTAAAACCTGTGATAGAGATAAACATAGACCTGTGGTAGGCGTGCCTGTTATTTCTGTTAAAATAGGAGATCATTGTTATCATGGCTTATGTGATATGGGTTCTAGTGCTAGTGTTATACCCATTGACTTATACAAAGGAATTATGCATGAGATTGCACTTGCTGAGTTAGAGGTAATTGATGTTACAATTAAACTTGCCAATAGAGATACTATATCTCTAGTAGGAATTGTTAGAGATGTTGAAGTCTTGTGTGGGAAAACAAAATACCCCTTTGATTTTCTTGTTCTTGGTTCTCCACAAGATAGCTTTTGTCCTATTATATTTGGTAGACCCTTCTTGAATACTGTTAATGCTACGATAGACTACAAAAAGAATGTTGTTATTCTTGGCTTGGATGATATGGTTCACGAGTTTAATTTCTCTAAATTTAGTAAAAAAACATCGTGAGGAAGAATTGCCTAGTAAGGATGAAATTATTGGTCGTGCTTCTATTGCCGTACCTCCTAGTGATCCTTTAGAACACTATTTGCTAGACCATGGAAATGATATGTTCATGAATGAAAGAAGGGAAATAGATGAAGTATTCTTTAAACAGGAACCTATTCTACAACACAATTTGCCTGTTGAAATCCTAGGGGATCCCCTCCACCCAAGGGTGATCCCGTGTTTGAGCTTAAACCGTTGCCTGATAATCTTAAATATGCTTATCTTGATGAAAAGAAAATATATCCTGTCATTATTAGTGCTAACCTTTCAGAGCATGAAGAAGAAAGATTATTGAAAACTCTGAAAAAGCACCATGCCGCTATTGGATATACTCTAGATGATCTTAAGGGCATCAGTCCCACTCTATGTCAACATAAAATAAACTTGGAAGCTGATGCCAAACCAGTTTGTGATCCTCAACGTCATTTGAATCCTAAAATGAAAGAAGTGGTAAGAAAGGAAATACTTAAACTTCTGGAGGCAGGTAAAATTTATCCCGTTGCTAATAGTCAGTGGGTAAGTCCTGTCCAATGTGTCCCTAAGAAGGGAGGTATTACTGTTGTCCCTAATGATAAAGATGAATTGATTCCGCAAAGAATTATCACAGGTTATAGGATGGTAATTGATTTCCGCAAATTAAATAAGGCTACTAAGGAAGATCATTACCCCTTACCTTTTATTGATCAAATGCTAGAAAGATTATGCAAACATACACAATATTGCTTTCTAGATGGTTATTCTGGCTTCTCTCAAATACCTGTGTCGGCTAAAGATCAATCAAAGACTACTTTTACATGCCATTTTGGTACTTTTTCTTATAGACGTATGCCTTTTGGTTTATGTAATGCACCTGCTACCTTTCAAAGATGCACGATGGCTATATTCTCTGACTTTTGCGAAAAGATTTGTGAGGTTTTCATGGATGACTTTTCCGTCTATGGTTCCTCTTTTGATGATTGCTTGAGCAATCTTGCTCGAGTTTTGCAGAGATGTGAAGAAACTAATCTTGTCTTGAATTGGGAAAAGTGCCACTTTATGTTTAATGAAGGTATTGTCTTGGGGCACAAAGTTTCTGAAAGAGGTATTGAAGTTGATAAAGCCAAGGTTGATGCTATTGAAAAGATGCCATGTCCCAAGGACATCAAAGGTATAAGAAGTTTCCTTGGTCACGCTGGATTTTATAGGAGGTTCATTAAGGACTTCTCAAAAATCTCTCGGCCTCTGTCTAATTTATTGCAAAAAGATGTACCATTTGTCTTTGATGATGATTGTATAGAAGCATTTGAAATACTTAAGAAAGCATTAGTCTCTGCACCTGTTGTTCAGCCACCTGATTGGAATTTACCCTTTGAAATTATGTGTGATGCTAGTGATTATGCTGTAGGTGCTGTTCTAGGGCAAAGAGTTGATAAGAAATTGAATGTTATCCATTATGCTAGTAAGATTCTAGACAATGCTCAAAGAAATTATGCTACTACCGAAAAGGAACTTTTAGCAGTTGTATTTGCTTGTGATAAATTCAGACCCTATATTGTTGATTCTAAAGTAACTATTCACACAGATCATGCTGCTATTAAATATCTTATGGAAAAGAAAGATGCAAAACCTAGGCTTATTAGATGGGTTCTCTTGCTCCAAGAATTTGATTTGCATATTGTTGATCAAAAAGGAGCTAGAACCCCGTTGCAGACAACTTATCTAGGTTAAAGAATGTTCTTGATGACCCATTACCTATTGATGATAGCTTTCCTGATGAACAATTAAATGTTATAAGTACTTCTCGTAGCACTCCATGGTATGCTGATTATGCTAATTATATTGTTGCTAAATTTATACCACCTAGCTTCACATACCAACAAAAGAAAAAGTTTTTCTATGACTTGCGACATTATTTTTGGGATGATCCACATCTTTATAAAGAAGGAGTAGATGGTGTTATTAGACGTTGTGTACCTGAGCATGAACAGGAATAGAACCTACGCAAGTGTCACTCCGAAGCTTATGGAGGACACCATGCTGGAGATAGAACTGCACATAAGGTATTGCAATCCGGTTTTTATTGGCCTACTCTCTTCAAGGATGCCCGTAAGTTTGTTTTGTCGTGCGATGAATGTCAAAGAATTGGTAATATTAGTAGACGTCAAGAAATGCCTATGAATTATTCACTTGTTGTTGAACCATTTGATTTTTGGGGCTTTGACTATATGGGACCTTTTCCTGCCTCTAATGGATACACACATATTTTAGTTGTTGTTGATTACATTACTAAGTGGGTAGAAGCTATTCCAACTAGTAGTGTTGATCATAACACTTCTATTAAAATGCTTAAGGAAGTTATTTTTCTGAGGTTTGGAGTCCCTAGATACTTAATGACTGATGGTGGTTCACACTTTATTCATGGTGCTTTCTGTAAGATGCTTGCTAAATACGACGTTAATCATAGAATTGCATCTCCATATCACCCGCAGTCTAGTGGTCAGGTAGAATTCAGCAATAGAGAGCTCAAATTAATTTTGCAAAAGAATGTCAATAGGGATAGAAAGAATTGGTCCAAGAAACTTGATGATGCATTATGGGCCTATAGAACTGCATACAAAAATACTATGGGTATGTCTCCGTATAAAATGGTTTATGGAAAAGCATGTCACTTACCTCTCGAACTAGAACATAAGGCATATTGGGATATTAAAGAGCTCAACTATGATTTCAAACTTGCCGGTGAGAAGAAGTTATTTGATATTAGCTCACTTGATGAATGAAGAACCCAAGCTTATGAAAATGCCAAGTTGTTTAAAGAAAAGGTTAAAAGATGGCATGACAAAAGGATACAAAAACGTGAGTTTAATGTAGGTGATTATGTATTGCTATACAACTCTCATTTAAGATTTTTTGCAGGAAAACTTCTCTCCAAATGGGAAGGTCCTTACGTTGTCGAGGAGGTCTATCGTTCCGGTGCCATAAAAATCAACAACTTCGCAGGCACAAATCCGAAGGTGGTAAACGGTCAAAGGATCAAACACTGTATCTCAGGTAATCCTATAAATGTTGAAACTAATATTATTGAAACCGTAACCCCGGAGGAATACATAAAGGATACTTTCCAGAACGTTCCAGACTCCGAAAAGGAATAGGTATGTGGTACGGTAAGTAAACCGACTCCAAAACAATTTTTAAGGCAATATTTCTCTATTTTGGAATATTTAGAAAAATCGAAAAATAAGTAGCAGTCCAGGGAGGACACGAGGCCTCCACGAGGGTGGAGGGCACGCCCCACCCCCCTGGGCGTTCCCCCCTACCTCGTGAGCACCTCGTGTGCCCTCCGGACTCCGTTTCCTTGCATGACACGTATTTTGGTCGGTAAAAATTCATTATATATACTCCCGAAGGTTTTGACTCTCGTATCACGCAAATCCCCCTGTTCTTGTTTTGAGCTGTTTTTCTGACAGGTCTAGAGCACCATGACTTCTCCCTCCTCCAACAACGAACACAAGGATGCTTGGCTATTGAAGATAGAGCTGAAAAGAGAGGAACCAGAAGAAATCAACAAGGATGAAAGGATCAAGAAGGCCACGGAGGTTCAAGCTCTGGTGGTGAAAGAAGAAGACATCCCTCAACCTTTACCTAACCTTTTCACTCCAACAGAGCTTGAAGCTTTCAAGATGATTGAGTTAGCCCACATACAGAACAAGTATCTCACACAGGAGAATATTTTGTTGAAGGATCATATTGTTGGGCTCAAGGGCATTATCCGCAAGTTGGAGGAGCTTTTACGCTCGATGTGCGATTATCCACCGTCATCATCACCACCTCCATCGCCTCCGAGGATATAATCACATGAGTATGGGCACTCCCCTTGGCAAACTGCCAAGCTTGGGGGAGGTGCCCTGGCATCGTATCACCATCACAACTCCTATCTTTACCGTTTTTCTTAGTTCGATCCTATTAGTAGTATCTTGATTTAGTAGAATAAAGTCATGGCATGATCTAGTTTTGAGTTTTGCTTTATGATCCTTCTTTGTAATTGAGTCCGTGAGCTATATAATAAAGATTAGTGTTGAGTCAAGGGCTTGAGTATTTTGCGATGATCTTGGGTGATTAGAAGAGAAAGAATAAAAAGAATCAAAGAGTTCATATTGATCTTATTGAAAGTAATGACTTCACATAGAAAGAGTATGATGATTTAAAATTGTTGGGAGTTGGCAAATATAGCTTTGGTCATCGTTGCAATTAATAGGAAGTAATAAGGAAAGAGAGGTTTCACATATAGATATATTATCATTGACATCTTTTATGATTGGGAGCACTCATTAAAATATGACATGTTAAAGAGTTGAGGTTGGACAAGGAAGACAACATAATGAGTTATGTTTTCTTATATCTGAGATAAAGTATGTTGTCATGGATCCTCTACCGTGTTGAGCTTGCCTTTCCCCCTCATGCTAGCCAAATTCTTAGCACCAAGTAGAAATACTAATTGTGCTTCCAAACACCCTTAAACCAGTTTTGCCATGAGAGTCCACCATATCTACCTATGGATTGAGTAAGATCCTTCAAGTAAGCTGTCATCGGTGCAAGCAATAAAAATTGCTCTCTAAATATGCATGACTTATTAGTGCGGAGAAAATAAACTTTGTACGAACTTGTTGTGGACGCAATAAAAGCGACGGACTACATAATAAAGGTTCACATACAAGGGGCAATATAAAGTGACATTCTTTTGCATTAAGATTTTGTGAATCAACCCTAAACGTGCATGACAACCTCTGCTTCCCTCTGCGAAGGGCCTATCTTTTATTATTATCCTCTACCTTATGCAAGAGTCACGGTGATCTTCACCTTTCCCTTTTTATTTTTATCCTTTGGCAAGCTCGGCATGTTGGAAAGAACATGATATATATATATATATATATCTAATTGGATGTGGGGGAGCATGAATTATTATTGTTGACATTACCCTTGAGGTAAGAGGTTGTGGGGCAAAACTATAAGCCCCTATCTTTCTCTGTGTCCGATTAAAATTCCATAACCACAAGTATCGCATGAGTGTTAGCAATTATGAAGGACTAAGTGATAGTTGAGTATGTGGACTTGCTTTTAAGCTCTCACATAGACTCTTTCCGATGTTATGATAAATTGCAATTGTTGCAATGACTGAGGGTATAATTTTTTGGTCCTCAATAAGGTTTCTGATTCATACTTTGGCTTTGTGAAAAGATCATCACTTGAACTTGAGTAACCATATGACAAAATCTATATATGATGCTGTTATGAAATAATCATGATGCCTTCATGTCCGTATTTCATTTTTATCGATGCCTCTACCTCTAAACATGAGGACATATTTATTGTTATCGGCTCTTCACTTGAGGACAAGCGAGGTCTAGTCTTGGGGGAGTTGATACGTCCATTTTGCATCATGCTTTTATAACAATATTTATTCAATTATGGGCTGTTATTTCACGTTATGTTACAATACTTATGGCTATTCTCTCTTATTTTACAAGGTTTACATGAAGAGGGAGAATGCCGGCAGCTGAAATTCTGGGCTGGAAAAGGAGCAAATATTGAAGGACTATTCTGCGCAACTCCAAAAGTCCTGAAACTCCACGGAATGTCTTAAAATAAATAAAGAAAAATCGTTGCCAAAGATGAAGGCTAGGGGGCCCACACCCTGCTCACGAGGGTGGGGAGCATGCCCTCCCCCCTGGGCGCGCCCCCTACCTCATAGGTCCCCTGGTGGTTCTCCGACACCCATATTCTCCTATATGAAGTCTTTCGATGAGAAAAAAATAGAAGGCAACCTTTCGGGACGAGACTCCACCGCCACGAGGCGGAACCTTGGCGGAACCAATCTAGGGCTCCGGCAGAGCTGTTCTGCCGGGGACACTTCCCTTCAGGAGGGGGAAATCATCACCATCGTCATCACCAACACTTCTCTCATCGGGAGAGGACAATCTCCATCAACATCTTCACCATCACCATCTCATCTCTAAACCCTAGTTCATCTCTTGTATCCAATTCTTGTCTCCAAGTCCGGGATTGGTGCTAGTAGGTTGCTAGTAGTGTTGATTACTCCTTGTAGTTGATGCTAGTTGGTTTATTTGGTGGAAGATCATATGTTCATATCCTTTATGCATATTATTACCCCTTTGATTACGAAGATGAATATGCTTTGTGAGTAGTTACGTTTGTTCCTGAGGACAAGGGAGAAGTCTTGCTATTAGTAGTCATGTGAATTTGGTATTCGTTCGATATTTTGATAAGATGTATGTTGTCTAACCTCTAGTGGTGTTATGTGAACGTCGACTACATAACACTTCACCATTATTTGGGCCTAGAGGAAGGCATTGGGAAGTAATAAGTAGATGATGGGTTGCTAGAGTGACAGAAGCTTAAACCCTAGTTTATGCGTTGCTTCGTAAGGGGCTGATTTGGATCCATATGTTTCATGCTATGATTAGGTTTACCTTAATAGTTTTGTTGTAGTTGCGGATGCTTGCAATAGAGGTTAATCATAAGTGGGATGCTTGTCCAAGTAAGGGCAGTACCCAAGCACCGGTCCACCCACATATCAAATTATCAAAGTACCGAATGCGAATCATATGAGCGTGAAGAAAACTAGCTTGACGATATTCCCACGTGTCCTCGGGAACACTTTTCCTATTATAAGAGTTTGTCCAGGCTTGTCTTTTGCTACAAAAAGGATTGGGCCACCTTGCTGCACTTTATTTACTTTTGTTACTTGTTGCTCGTTACAATTTATCCTATCACGAAACTATCTGTTACCACTTATTTCAGTACTTGCAGAGAATACCTTGCTGAAAACCGCTTATCATTTCCTTCTGCGCTCCTTGTTGGGTTCGACACTCTTACTTATCGAAAGGACTACAATAGATCCCCTATACTTGTGGGTCATCAAGCTCTGGCTCGCGACCCGTCTCGCACACGCCACCTCGTCATGTTCACTAAAAGATAAGTTGCTCGCACGTCGGCATAACCCCGCTACCCATATCGCACAACTTTCATAGTCCCGCTCGAGCAATGTCACTTCCCTTTCCGGTTCTTGGACAGCTGCTTGCACGCCAAGGGGGGCCTCGTGAGCATCGCGCCTCATGAGCTCTCGCCGGACCTCGGGTCGCTCACCTCCTGGCCTTGACCACGGCATCGCGACCTGGCATTCCAGCGACGACTGAAGCTTGCCTGAGGACTGGGTCCCATCAGCATAGAGTGCTACGGTACCTAGGAGACGGAAAGGGAGAACGGTGCCGGAGGGGGATACACGGTTTCAACACAGTAACAAGGAGAGCAACGTTGGAATTAAAAGCATCATGATCCTTACATACCCCCACGGGGCTGGTCATAATTCTGCGCAGGGAAACAAAAGAAGAAAGGCTTCAAGGAACCAGGTCACCACACGTCGCCGGCGACGCCGGGTGGCTGCTGCTGCCGCGCTCCGGGCACGGAGGGAAATTGGCGGCACGTAGCTGTCGTTGCTGGACTCTGGAGAATCGCTGGGCTCAGGATACTCACTGGATTCCCAGGAGTCGTCGCTGTTGCTGGAGGAGACGCCGTTGGGGCCGGAAGCGGGCCCAGCGCCCACAGCCACGTCCCGCGGGCTTCTTCCTCGGGGGCAGCACTCCAGCCGCCGACCCTCCTCATCAAAGACCTTGAAGATCAGAGTGGAGGCGCCGTCGTACTCGAAGTGGATCGCGAGGGTCCCCTCCACCCGGCAAGCGCGGGCGACCTCGCCCCATCCGTGGGTCATGAAGACGTCGCTGGGGGGCACCACCTCAACCTCAGCCCCGGTGGCTAGGCTGCAGCACCCAACATGTTGCATCCACGGCTTGAGCGGCCCCCTTGGCGGTATCTCATCGGCGAAAAACCCCGGGAGCTGGATCCACGAGTCGGGCGGCATCGCTGCCCACACCACGAACTCACGCGAGCTACCCTCGGCGTGGATCCGTGGCCCTGCTGGCAAAATTGCTTCAGCTCGCCCGCTGCCTCCTGGGATCACTCCGCGACGCGCATTGGCACGCTGCGTGCCGGCGTATAGGGGAAGGGGGAAGCCGGGCGAAGGTTGTGCTTGCCAAGGCCTAGTCACCTCCTACCTTGCGCCGACGCCCGAGGGACGTCAGAACCGCTTCTTTGGTGGAAGTGGATCAGGCCCCTCCTGAGGGGCCTTCCACTTTTCTACCACAGAAAACCTCCTGATCGGCGCCATGGATGCAAAAGCAAGGTGGAGAAGAATAAGGGACAAACGGTGAGAAGACGAAGGGAGAGATGAGCAAGGGGGGCTCCACCCCTCCCCTCATTTATAGCTAGAGGGAGGCCAACCACCGGCCTCCACGATCTCGCGTAATGATGCCTTCCTGCATGCAGCATTGACTCGTCAAGTCGGATGGATTTCAAGGTAGCATGGGGAAGTGGAGACGCCCACGTCCCATCAATCGCCATGCATCATCCAAGGCCGCAGGTGGTTAGGGCCCGCGACGCTCCACACTTGCCCTTTGGCTACGCCTAGAAGCCAAGTCCGAGCGCGCCTTGGGCCCCGGGGCTACTGTTGGTGTTCTGGATACGGGGGTAGCCAGACTTGCCTGCCTGCAGCCCACGGTGTGGCTCCATCAACGGCCTGGTATGGCCCAGTTTCAGCATCAACAACTCAAGACCCTCGCGAGGGGCCAAGCCTCGCGAGGCGGACGACACCAAGACCTCCGAGGGGATCGGCCTCCCCGGGCTGGCTCCCGAGGAGCCGAGATTTGTATGCAAGGCGTACCTCGCGAGGCTTAGCTGACGTGAGCCATGACAACCAAGGCTAGGCGGGCGCCAGCGGGCGCAGAGTACCAGTTTCTCTTCGGTGCAAAGGAGGCAAGCAGCAGGTGCGGAGTCCGAAGGAATCAACCAAAGGTTTCCATTCTGGTGCAACAAGACCAAGACCGCCAGGACGGCAAGACGGAGGTCATCGCCGAGCCCACCACAGCGTCACGACCAGAGGCTTTTGCAGGCGAAGACCACTTTAGTCATGATAGGGCATACTTCTGGTCTCCCTTCAAAATTGGCCGTTGTGGGATCCCTTCCCGCCAACATTTGGGAAGAGGACCAAGGCCACTATAAATAGGACATTGCCACGACCATAGAGGGGAATCGAATCCATTTCACCCTCACCACCTCACTAGCTCACTTGAGCTCAAGAACACGCCTCCTGAGGTTGTTCCCACTATACTAGTTCTTCCTCAGCCCCTCGAGGCAAATCCACCACAAAGCAGGAGTAGGGCTTTACACCGCAAGGTGCCCCGAACCTGGGTAAACTGTTGTGTCTTTCTTTCCCTTCGAGCTCGACGCGCTAGGCTATGAGGTTTCAGGATTTGGCAGGCTGGGTAGGTTGAGATCTCCACACGCACCGCAGAGTTCGAACCTCTCAAGGGTTTGCAGAACCCGAATTCCGACACTAGGGCTGTTTGTGACACTTATAGGAATAGCCCAATGGATTGATCGGAAAGAATAACTTTGAGGTAGTTTCGTACCCTACAATAATCTCTTCGTTTGTTCTCCGCTATTAGTGACTTTGGAGTGACTCTTTGTTGCACGTTGAGGGATTGGTATATGATCTAATTTTGTTATCATTGTTGAGAGAACTTGCACTAGTGAAAGTATGAACCCTAGGCCTTGTTTCCTAGCATTGCAATACCGTTTTCGCTCACTTTTACCACTAGCTACCTTGCTGCTTTTATATTTTCAGATTACAAAAACCTATATGTACCATCCATATTGCACTTGTATCACCATCTCTTCGCCGAACTAGTGCACCTATACAATGTATCATTGCATTAGGTGTGTTGGGGACACAAGAGACTCTTTGTTATTTGGTTGCAGGGTTGTTTGAGAGAGACCATATTCATCCTACGCCTCCCATGGATAGATAAACCTTAGGTCATCCACTTGAGGGAAATTTGCTACTATCCTACAAACATCTGCACTTGGAGGCCCAACAACGTCTACAAGAAGAAGGTTGTGTAGTAGACATCAAGCTCTTTTCTGGCGCCGTTTCCGGGGATGTTAGTGCTTGAAGGTATATCTTTAGATCTTGCAATCGAATATTTTAGTTTCTTGTTTTATCACTAGTTTATTTTATAAAAGAAAACTACAAAAAATTGGAATTGAGGGTGCCTCATATGCTTCATGTTTTTAATGTCTTTCGTGAAAATAAGGATTCCGATAATTGTGCCAAAGTGTTAGAAGAACAATGCAATCAAATGTTTGGCATACAATCTTTGAATGATGAGCATGATTGCAATGTTGTTAGTATGAACTCTTTTAATATCCATAATACTAATCATGATTGCACTAGTCATGATAAAAATGTCTTCTATATGCATGTCAACTTTTGTCGAGTGCACAGAGTTTGCAAGTACACACCAAATAGGGAAGATATATTTTGCAAGAGGCATAAGTATTTAGAAACCAAACGTTTGCAAGAGAGGCTAGATGCTTGTGCTGAAAAATTTAATATTTTTAACCATCCTTCTGAACTTTGCAATGAACATGGTCATTTAAATCTCCAATGCAAATTGTTTCATGATCAAATCGTGTCCAAAAATTGTGATGACTTGATTTCCCTTACGCATCAAAATGAGCTTAGTTTGCTTCTGGGATATGAAGAAATCAAACGCATAACTAAGGGCATTCCAGAATATAACCTTGAGAGATTTCTTGCTTTTGATCTAGAGGAAATCTATATGTATTGTGAGGAAACTGCATTGAAAATCTTTATATTACCAATTACATAAAAACAAGAAAACAAATAGAAGATGAAGAGAATACTAATGAAAGGGAAGAGGTTTCCCAATATCCTCCTATTCTTTCTTATGATGAATCAGGTAACGAGGAGGAGCTTTCTATTCAACCAATCTCATTAATAAGGAGCTCCAAAAAGAGGATTAAACCCACACATAATGTGAAGAAGAAAAAGAAAAGACGGAGAAGCAAAGGTAAAAAGGTATCCCTCCCAAATGATTTTGCTCCTATTACTCATTATGATGATGATAATTGCTACACTATTGGTGCTATTCATACTATTAATTATGAGAGTGATTATGCTTATGATATGCAAAGGACAAAGCTTGGGGATGCTATGTTTGATGAGAATGACATGTTTGAGAATTTATTTGCTGCAATTAATGTTTGTCCCAAGCTTGGGGATGCTATGTTTAATAAAGATGATATTTTTAGTATCCCAAGTTTTGATATGCAAATTTATTATGATGGTAGGATGCCTCCTATTTATGATAATTATATTGATGAAAGTGGGTTTGGAAGAGTGTCAACTTTAGGAAGTAATGATCCCACTATTTTGGAGGGTGTTGAATCTGACTGTGAAAATTATGAAAGTGGATTTGGAGAGGTCATGACTTTATTTAGTAATGATTCCACTATCTTGGAAGAGGTTTCAATTGATTATGAGGACGAAGTTGCTATCTATGATGATTATTGTGATGACATGTATGCTATAAATAATAATGATAACCATGAAACTTGTCATCATGGTTTTAATTTTCAATTGGATTATGCCTCTCATGATAACTATTTTGTTGAGTTTTCTCCCACTATTATGAAGGATAATAAATTCGCTTATGTGGAGAGTAATACAATTTCTATGCTTGTGTATCATGAAATAATGCTTTATGTGATAGTTATATTGTTGAATTCATTCATGATGCTACTGAAAATTATTATGAGGGAGGAATATATGCTTGTAGGAATTGCAATAATATCAAGTTTCCTCTCTATGTGTTGAAAATCTTGAAGTTATGTTTGTTTTGCTTTCCTATGCTAGTTGATTCTTGTTCCCATAAGTTGTTAGCTCACAAAATCCCTATGCATAGGAAGTGGGTTAGACTTAAATGTGCTAGTCATATTCTTCATGATGCTCTCTTTGTGTTTCAATTCTTATCTTTTATGTGAGCATCATTGAAATGATCATGCTTAGCTAGAAAGGTATTAAAGAAAAGCGCTTGTTGGGAGACAACCCAACACTGTTACCCACTGTTTTTGTGTGTTCACATGATTATGCTACTGTAGTAATCATGTTTTATACCTTTTGTTTCAATAAAGTGCCAAGTAAGACCTTTGGGATGGCTTACGGTAATAGTTGATTTGATCTTGCTGAAAACCAGAAAATTTTACGCTCACAAAAACAATTTTAATAATTCACATAAGCATGCTTTTAAGTTGATTCTTTTTGAAGAAGATTAATAAGAATATTTCTTATGACTTCCTAATTTCTAAGGATTTTTGAAGTTACATAAGTATTCGATAGTTACAGATTACTACAGACTGTTCTGTTTTTGACAGATTCTGTTTTCTATGTGTTGTTTGCTTATTTTGATGAATCTATGAGTAGTATCCGAGGGTATGAACCATAGAGAAGTTGGAATACAGTAGATATGACACCAATATAAATAAAGAATGAGTTCACAACAGTACCAAAAGTGGTGATTTATTTTCTTATACTAACGGAGCTTATGAGATTTTCTGTTGAGTTTTGTGTTGTGATGTTTTCAAGTTTTGGGTGAAGTTTCGATGGACTACGGAATAAGGAGTGGCAAGAGCCTAAGCTTGGGGATGACCAAGGAACCCCAAGGTAATATTAAAGGACAACCAAGAGCCTAGGCTTGGGGATGCCCCAGATGGCATCCCCTCTTTCATCTTTGTTCATCGGTAACCTTACTTGGAGCTATATTTTTATTCACCACATGATATGTGTTTTGCTTGTAGCGTCATTTTCTTTTATTTTGTTTTGATTGTTGTTTGAATAATATCCCAAGATCTGAAATTCTTAAATGTTAGAGAGTCTTCACATTGTTGCATAATTATTCAACTACTCATTGATCTTCACTTATATATTTTGGAGTAGTTTGTCATTTGCTCTAGTGCTTCACTTATAACTTTTTAGAGCATGGCGATAGTTTTATTTTGAAGAAATTGATAAACTCTTATGCTTCACTTATACTATTTTGAGTGTCTTAAACAGCATGGCAATTTTCTTTGCTTGTGAATTTAGTCCTAATATGATGGGCATCCAAGAGGGATATAATAAAAACTTTCATATAAAGTGCATTGAATACTATGAGAAGTTTGATTCCTTATGATTGTTTTGAGATATGAGGATGGTGATATTAGAGTCATGCTAGTGAGTAATTGTGAATTTGATAAATAATTGTGTAGAGGTTTGTGATTCCCGTAGCATGCACGTATGGTGAACTGTTATGTGATGAAGTCGGAGCATGCTTTATTTTTTTATTGTCTTTCGTATGAGTGGCGGTTGGGGACGAGCGATGGTCTTTTCCTACCAATATATCCCCCTAGGACTATGCGCGTAGTACTTTGTTTCAATAACTAATAGAATTTTGCAATAAGTATGTGAGTTCTTTATGACTAATGTTGAGTCCATGGATTATACGCACTCTCACCCTCCCACCATTACTAGCCTCTTTTGTACCGCGCAACTTTCGCCGGTACCATACACCCACCATATACCTTCCTCAAAACAGCCACCATACCTACCTATTATGGCATTTCCATAGCCATTCCAAGATATATTGCCATGCAACTTTCCACCGTTCCGTTTATTATGACACGCTTCATCATTGCCATATTGCTTTGCATGATCATGTAGTTGACATCATATTTGTGGCAAAGCCACCGTTCATAATTCTTTTATACATGTCACTCTTGATTCATTGCACATCCCGGTACACCTCCGGAGGCATTCATATAGACTCATATTTTATTCTAAGTATCGAGTTGTAATTCTTGAGTTGTAAGTAAATAAAAGTGTGATGATCTTCATTATTAGAGCATTGTCCCAGTGAGGAAAGGATGATGGAGACTATGATTCCCCCACAAGTCAGGATGAGACTCCGGACAAAAAAAATAGGCCAAAAAAATAGAAGGCCCAAAAAACAAAAAAATAGAGAAAAAGAGAGAAGGGGCAATGCTACTATCCTTTTACCAGACTTGTGCTCCAAAGTAGCACCATGATCTTCATGATAGAGAGTCTCCTATTTTGTCACTTTCATATACTAGTGGGAATTTCTCATTATAGAACTTGGATTGAATATTCCAACGATGGGCTTCCTCAAATTACCCTAGGTCTTCGTGAGCATGCGAGTTGGATGCACACCCACTTAGTTTCTTTTTGAGCTTTCATAAACTTATAGCTCTAGTGCATCCCTTGCATGTCCCTACTTACTCACATTGATATCTATTTATGGGCATCTCCATAGCCGTTGATACGCCTAGTTTATGTGAGACTATCTCCTTCTTTTTATCTTCTCCACAACCACCATATTCTATTCCACCTATAGTGCTATGTCCATGGCTCACGCTCATGTATTGTGTGAAAGTTGAAAAGGTTTGAGAACATCAAAAGTATGGGACAATTTCTTGGCTTGTCATTGGGGTTGTGCATGATTTGAATATTTCGTGTGATGAAGATGGAGCATAGCCAAACTATATGATTTTGTAGGGATAGCTTTCTTTGGCCATGTTATTTTGAGAAGACATGATTGCTTTATTAGTATGCTTGAAGAATTATTGTTTTTATGTCAATATTAAACTTTTATTTTAAATCTTATGGATCTGAACATTCATGCCACAATAAATAAAATTACATTGATAAATATTTTAGGTAGCATTCCACATCAAAAATTCTGTTTTTATCATTTACCTACTCGAGGACGAGCAGGAATTAAGCTTGGGGATGCTTGATATGTCTCCAACGTATCTATAATTTTTTTTATTTTTCCATGCTATTATATTATCCATCTTGGATGTTTTATATGCATTTATATGCTATTTTATATGATTTTTGGGACTAACCTATTAACCTAGAGCCTAGTGCCAGTTTCTGTTTTTTCCTTGTTTTGAGTATTGCAGGAAAGGAATATCAAACGGAGTCCAATTGACCGGAAAATTTACGGAGCTTATTTTTAGACCAGAAGAAGCCCATGGAGCATCGGAGATGGACCAGAAGAGTCCCGAGTCAAGCCCGAGGGTGGAGGGCATGCCCTTCTGATGACCCACAAGTGTAGGGGATCAATCGTAGTCCTTTCGATAAGTAAGAGTGTCGAACCCAACGAGGAGCAGAAGGAAATGATAAGCGGTTTTTAGTAAGGTTTTCTCTGCAAGCACTGAAATTGTAGGTGATAGATAGTTTAGTGATAAGATAAATAGTAACGAGTAACAAGTAAATAAAGTAAATAAAGTGCAGCTAGGTAGCCCAATCCTTTATGTAGCAAAGGATAAGCCTGGACAATTTCTAATAATGAGAAAGGAGCTCCCGAGGACACAATGGGAATTATCGTCAAGCTAGTTTTCATCACGTTCATATGATTCACGTTCGGTACTTTGATAATTCGATATGTGGGTGGACCAGTACTTGGGTACTGTTCTAACTTGGACAAGCATCCCACTTATGATTAACCCCTATTGCAAGCGTCCGCAACTACAAAAGAAGTATTAAGGTAAACCTAACCGCAACATTAAACATATGGATCCATATCAGCCCCTAATGAAGCAACGCATAAACTAGGGTTTAAGCTTATGTCACTCTAGCAACCCATCATCTACTTATTACTTCCCCATTCCTTCCTCTAGGCCCAAATAATGGTGAAGTGTTATGTAGTCGATGTTCACATAACACCACTAGAGGAAAAGACAACATACATCTCATCAAAATATCGAACGAATACCAAATTCACATGACTACTAATAGCAAGACTTCATCCATGTCCTCAGGAACAAACGTAACTACTCAAAAAGCATATTCATGTTCATAATCAGAGGAGTAATAATATGCATAAAGGATCTGAACATATGATCTTCCACCAAGTAAAACAATTAGCATCAACTACAAGGAGTAATCAACACTACTAGCAACCCACAGGTACCAATTTGTGGTTTTGATACAAGATTGGATACAAGAGATGAACTAGGGTTTTGAGAGGAGATGGTGTTGGTGAAGATGTTGATGGAGATTGACTCCCTCCCGATGAGAGGATCGTTGGTGACGACGTTAGTGATGATTTCTCCTCCCGGAAGGAAGTGTTCCTGGCAGAACAGCTCCGCCAGAGCCCTAGATTGATTCTGCCAAGGTTTCGCCTGGTGGCGGCGGAGTTTCGTCCCGTAAGCTTGCCCACGATTTTTTCCAGGGTAAAAGTGATGATATAGCAGAAGATGGACACGGAGGCCCACAGGGGGCCCAGGAGATAGGCGCGCCTATATAGGGCGCCCGCCTCTCTCCTGGATAGGGTGTGGGCCCCCTGGTGTATTTCTTTCGCTCAAAAATTCTTATTAATTCCAAAAAGTTGTTTCGTGGAGTTTCAGGACTTTTGGAGATGTGCAGAATAGGTTTCCAATGTTTGCTCCTTTTCCAACCAGAATTCCAGTTACCGGCATTCCCCCTCTTCATGGTAAACCTTGTAAAATAAGAGAGAATAGCCATAAGTATTTAGATATAATACGTAATAACGGCCCATAATGCAATAAACATTGATATAAAAGCATGATGCAAAATGGACGTATCACCTACCCCCTGGGCGTGCCCCCCTACCTCGTGGCTGACTCGGGTACCCCCCTGACCTGTTCCCGACGCCAAGACCCACTAGTGCTGGATGCTGCTAACGCGACACTATGATCAGAGACCCATCGAGAAACTGTGTGCGATGCAATAATCGCAAACGGTGGTGTCAGGGAACCGTCAAAAATGTCCAAAACATTTGCGATGACGGATGCATCAAACATGGTTCAGATTTTAGTTGTGTGTGCAATGCAGGGCATACGGTTCAGTTCAATTAACTGTTTGCAATGAGGAGTAACAACGAAACGGGCAGTCAGATGAAGGCATCTGCGATACACAGCATACGGTTCACTACGATGAATTGTTTGTGATTAGGCAACACAAAAGAAACGGTCAGCCAAAACCAGGTGTGTGCGACATACAGCATGCGGTTCACTCGGATGAACTGTTTGTGTTGAGACAAGCGAACATAAACAGTTCAATATAACAAGATGTGTGTAATACGCGACAAACAGGTCTGTAATCAGAAATGTGTGCGAAGACTAATAATAACACAGACGATTGCTTCTAATAAGACGTATGTGATATGCTCTGTCTACACAACATGTATTGGCCATTGGGGGACGGGCGGTCGTCCGGATGCCATAAGAATGCGAAGAGGCATCCCACATCAGCAAGGACTAGCTGTTCCACCAGTAGCTCATCTAAGAGAACTCTCAAGTTAAGTGTGCTCAGGCTGGAGCAGCCATGGGATGGGTGACTGGATGGGAAGTTGTGTTGATGTTAAATTAGCTGATAGGATGGATCATTTCGGTCATCCAAATGACCGAAATGCCCCATTCCCTCAGCTAATTTAACCTTGAGGTCCTTGTTTTTTATTTTATTTTATTTTTTAACATATGTTAAAGAGCTACCACATTACTTCTTGACAATGTGTATACATGGCATACAGTTGAGCCACCTGACCTGTTTGTGATGGAATAAGTTGTGTGTGTTGTGGGCAAACACTTGCTAGTGTACAACCGTTTGTGATTGATGAATTCATCACCGACGGGTTCCCTAGTGTGGTCCGTGTTCATCTCATCATGTATACGTGTCCTTTCATCCTTCTCTCGCACGTCTTGTCACCCCGCTGCTGCAGACGTTCGAGTGCAAGCTTGAGTAGCGCGCAGGGGCGTTCTTTTGGACAAACGGTGCTGAGCCCGTTCCCGCGCAACCGTGCAGGTTCCCGTGCAAGATTCCCGCCCGACTCAGAGAAATCCCCCAAATCCCAATGCTTATCAGCCTACTATATAAACCCTCACGGTCGGGGAGTCCTGCATCGCATTTCCCCTCCCTCCATGTAGCTTATCTTGTCTACTTCTCCCAAAATCGGCAATGGCACTAGACCGTTGTTGTCACTCAGCCACTCCGCCGTCATCAGAGCACAACTCAAGCTAGGAGGCTACACAACGGCGGCGGCGAAGTCCCCGACATAGAAGAGTGCACGCCGCGTCCTAGTTGGGTGTGTGCGGAACATGCAGCACATGCTCGCCGCTGGTGCGCGTTGGCAGATGTTGCCGGTCGCCGTTGCCGCCACACCTCTGTCGAAAGCCAGGGCCATCACCCGCTCCGCCATCGTGGCCATCACCCCACTGCCGGCCACCATGGCATCACCCGCTCGGCCACCGCGGCCCAAAGGAGGGAGGTGGTGGTCGTGGCTGGCACCCCATCATCGCTGCCGTGGCCGCTAGCCCACCGTCGACCGCCGAGATCATCATCCGCTCCGCCACCACCGCCCGCAGGAGGGAGGCGGAGGTGGAGGCCCGCACGTGCGGCAGCAACCTTGCGCGCTACATCGAGTTCCTGCGGGAGGAGGATGACTGCCTCGTCGAGCATGCAAAGAGCCTTATCACCACCGCGGCCGCGGCACACGCCGACGCTGAGGCGAGGAATCAAAAGATCTACGAGGAGAACCACCGCTTTGCGAGGGCTCGTCTAGAGCGGCAGAGGGCGTTCGAGGTGAGCGTCACTGAAGGTGCAGTAGCGTCAGACACCGTATTGTAGTTGTCCAGTTCGTCGGTAGCCTCCTCCTCCTCTTCCTCTTACTGAGCGTGCTCGGCAGAGGAGAGGCTGCCGGAAGTAGTACAAAGACTCACCGTATTAGTATTTAGGGGCTATTTTGTTCAGTTCATCTAACTATAGATGTGGTGAAACTGTACAATGTACTTAAAATTAGCTAGTATATATAGTTAAACTAGCTATTTCAGTACGTGGTTGGCAACAATTGGGGAAAAGTTTGGTCAGTTCTGCTGTAAAGTTGAACTGTTTGTATAAATTAAGCACGACTGCTTAATCTATGAATGAAATCTATGCTTAATTACTGAATTTTAGTTGCAAAAATTAGATAGTGCTAGTGATTTTTAGCTGCATATTTTGACAAATCGCAGTGTTACAAGGATTGACAAATGGCAATGTTATTAGATCAACAAATGTCAATCTTTCCAGTTTGACAAATGGCAATATACCCAATATGACAGATGCACATCTTAACAAATTGTCTGTACGTGGTTGCACATGGGTCATGCGAAAAAACCGTTTGCGTTGAAGGGAGGTAGAAATCCTGCTTGCCAAATTTTCTCTTGGCTTAGCTCCGAAGTCTCGCTTTGCATACCTTACTCAATCTGAACCGTTTGCGTTGAAGAGATGACAAATCCTACGCAGTGAATTTTCCCTTGGCTTACTGTGGAAGACCATAGCTCTCACTTTGCATACAGGTGTTCTATCTAAAACGTTTGCGGTGAAGAGCTGAACAAATCCTGCTCGGCACATTTTCCCTTGGCTTACTGGGGAAGCTGTCGGTGTACATACGTGTCGGGGATATACCCCACGGTATGACTCGGCCGGAGTTATAACCCGACTGGGACTTGGTAAACCGGCTGACAGTTAAGACAGATGGTTAAGCTAGATGGTAAACCGGCAGGTGGTAAACCGTCAGACAGTTAACCCAGATGATAACCCGGCGGATGTTAAGTCAGATGATAACCCGGGAGATGTTAAGTTAGATCATAACCCGGCAGATAGTCATAACTCAGCCAACAGTCATAACCCGGCAGACAGTTATAACCCGGCGGATGTTAAGTCAGATGACAACCCGGGAGATGTTAAGTTAGATTATAACCTGGCAGACAATCATAACCCGACAGACAGTCATAACCCGACAGACAGTTATAACCCGGCAGACAGAGTCGCCTGGGGTTAACAAGCCCGAGACGTTAAGAAGCCCAAGACGTTAAGAAGCCCACGAAGAGAAGTTAGAATAGTTTAAGTCTTAATCCGAGATGGACTCTACATGTAACCCGCCCCTTCAACCTATATAAGGAGGGGCAGGGCACCGAGAGAGAGAGAGAGAGAGAGAGAGAGAGAGATAAATAATCTTAGGGCTAGACATAACTAGGAGAGCCGGTTTACGGCGACTCCCTTGTTATGAGAATGAGATCTAGCCACAAACAGCATGTAGGGTTGTTACCGGATGATGTTTCCCGGGGCCCGAAGCTGTCTAAATCCTTGTCTTGTGTTGCATATCTCGATTCCGCTCAACCCCTCTCAAGCTACCACATAGATGTGCTGGCCTCACGACTAAGTCCTCACACTAGGGCATCTGCCGTGACAAATCCACGAGAGTTGGCGCCCACCATGGGGCCTGTGCACGGTGGTGTTGAGTTCTTGACAGGATCTCTCCCGAGGATCAAGAAGTTTGTAATTATCCAGATCAAGAAGAACGGGTTTGGAAGAGTCTGCACTTGCAATCTATGAGATATGCATTCAAAGGAAAATGCGGCGAAACCGATTCAAAGTACTTCGCCATTTTATTATCATTTCCTACTGCGAGAGTCAACGTACATGAAGGAAATTACATCAAAGACAAACTGGGTTAAGTCCACGACCCGGATTCGCCGCATCAGGCCGCCTCCATTGCCTCTACGACCTTCAACCGCTGACTGGGCCGAAGCCACCCTGGCCGCGTCGCCTCCACCGCTGTGATCCGCCATCGCCTCTACAACGATTTCAAGGCCACCTTGTGCAGGGCACATCCCTTAAGTCGGGAAGCTGGTGGATTAAGCGAGAAGCCACTGCTTGACTTATTTTATTCTGAGATACCCGTGGCTACAACCTGCCCTCCAAGCCTCGGCTGATATCGTGGTCTTCCTTCACCGCTGTTGCCGAGCCCCTTCGCTGTTTTGCGCCATCTTCAAGCTGTGGCCCCCTGTGATCGAGTCTCCTCACTCCGGTTCACCACTTGCCGCTTTATCCAGTCGCCTCTGACGCGGGAGAGCCGCCGCCCATGCCACGCCGGCTTCTGAAACCGCGTGTCCCGCTGAGGGAGTCCTGGATTAGGGGGTATCCGGATGGCCGGACTGTGTACAACGTCCGGACTATTGAAGCATGAAGATACAAGACTCAAGGCTTCGGCCCGTGTTCGGATGGGACTCTCCTTTGCGTGGAAGGCAAGCTTGGCGATCCAGATATTGTGTTTCCTTCCTTCTAACCGACTCCATGTAAACCCTAGCCCTCTCCAGTGTCTATATAAACTGGAGATGTTGGTCCTTAGAAGGCCGATCACAATTACAATCATATCATCATAGGCTAGCACTTAGGGTTTAGCCTCTATGATCTCATGGTAGAACTACTCTTGTACTACCCATATCATCAATATTAATCAAGCAGGAAGTAGGGTTTTACCTCCATCGAGAGGGCCCAAACCTGGATAAACATCTGTGTCCCTTGCTTCCTGTTACCATCAGCCTTGACGCACAGATCGGGACCCCCTACCTGAGATCCGCCGGTTTTGACACCGACACCCGCGCCTCCATCTACGACCAGCCATTGCTCCGGGATGCCTCCGTTTTCCCCTCTGCTGGCTGCGACCCGCTTCAAGCTGCAGCCTCGCCTCCTTCGGCCACCATCGCACTTGGTTGTTTCCTTTGAGCCGCCGGCTTCACCTGCGCCTGGTTCCCTTCACTGTCGCGCCCGCACGGCTTCCTGCAGTGGTTAAAATTCCGCGTCGGTTCACTTTTTGTTTTCTGGGCGGAGCTAGATCCGGCTATTGGAGCCCGTCGAGTTCCTTGGCCAAGTTTGTTCTAGAGGCTCAGAATCCTCCGTTGACCCGCCTCGTTGAACCACCAAACCGCCCTCGTCAGCACACTGTGAGTCGTGCTTCACTAAGACAGATTCGCCAGCACGCCGAGCCACCGTGGCGCCCGCCTCTTCCGTGGGCAAGCCTCCACCAGGGTCGTCTTCAGGTTGCCCTGATGGGTTTGCTTCCTTGACTCCCACGATTGTTGAACCACCGCGGCACTCACTGCGACCGCAGTAGTGCCGAACCTTTGCCGCTGCACCGGCTTCGGCTCTGAGCCACTGCTGCCACCATAGTGTTCACTTCTGCTTTGAGCCACTACCATCGCTGCAGATTGAGTTGCCATCGAGCCGTTGTTGCTCCACCAGTCGCCCGCCCCTGCGGTGGTCTTGTGCCGCCGTCACCGAGTTGCCAAATCGTGGCGGTTGACCAGCTTGCCTCCACCATCGCGGTTGAGCTGTCAGTGCCACTGCACCATGCCTCTCCAACCTGGCGCCATTGCGGAGGCACCCCTTTAACCCGCCGGAGCGCTCTTACTCCGCTTACACGGCTACATCTGGAGCGGCCTCCACGACCCAGCCTCGATGCTTTAAACCGGCGCCCCCGAACTGCCACCTCCGAGTCGCTATGGTCGCGCGCCGTTCCGCCCGGCGCCCTTCTACTTCAAGCCGCCTCCCGCGCTACCCTCGGGCACCGCTACGCCATTTTTCTCAGGCGCCCCAAGTCGCCTCATGTTGCTGATGATAAACCGCCACCATGGACCATCCTTGTTCTGCTCCAGGCCGCCATCCGCATGCTGGCTCTGCTCGCCCCCGCGGTCTCACTGTCATGGCAGCTAAGTCAGACTTTCCCCTATTTTGGGCCAGCCCTGTGTTGTGCTTGCTTCCCCGTGGCCGAATGCCCCGCACGTTTCTTTGGCAGAGGAAAAAGATAAGAGGAGGCCGGAGGAAAAGAAGTATAATAGTGGGTTAGTATATTAAAAAAAGAAAAAAAGAAGTGCTACCAAGTACCTCTGGTTACTCGCTTTAGATATCGAGGAGCTATTACGAAGCTATGCTGCTGCTCTTAGTACATGGCATCAATCCGCCAATTGGTATGTGAAGACAAAAGAACACGGTACTACCCGCCGGTTGCACAGCCAACCAAAATCATTAGGTGCTATTCACTTTATTTATTTCCTCAGCATATGGTAATTCGCCCGATAACAAATTACTTTTGCATGTATATTTTACATATGTAGGATAAGTGTTCACTATGACATTGATGCCATGCCGCGGACGGAGTGCGCGCCAGCTTCTCTGCATCGGCATCAGCAAGTGTCATGTTACCCGACGAACAGGCGCATAGGCCACCATCCCTGCGGTATGGACTACGACGATACGCCGCGGCCTCCAGGCCACGGACGACTCGCCCGTCCATCCGCGCGACCGGTTCACGCATTCACGCCGGCTTACAACACGGAGGGCAACTTGTTCCTTCGCACTGGCTTACAACGCCATGACCGGATCATCTGTCTGCCCCTACGGCCAACTCGGCCGTGATGCTCGATGGATACATACCTTCACCATGGTGATGATCAACTCTGCGGTGGATAATTTCTGACCTAACATATCAGGTGAAATCCATCCAGTATATTTTTATATTATATATTGCTTTCTTTAAAAGAGCAATTACTCCGGCTTGCAAAGTTATCTAATGCAGGACCCTAAACCGCCATATTGGTGAAAATTTAAAGGCCGTCAGAAAATTTCCGGCTTAAAAAAGAAGGATTCCGGTTTAAAATCCGGTTCAAGGGAAAGCTATCTCTCACAAAGATTTGAAGCTCTCAGTATCCGGTTTAAGAATTTCCGGTTCAAAAAGAATTAATCTCTCGCAAGTTCGAGTTCTCGGGAAAAACTAAAGGGACCAAAGAGAGTTTGTTGCAAAAGCACAGCTCAAACATAGGTGCCCCTTGAGCACAACTCACGATATCACTTGGGGGCTTGGTCGTATTTGAACCATAGCTAGACCTCTTGATCGGCGTAAGGCCACCAGGGAAATCACTTGGGGGCTTGGTCGTATTCGAACCATAGCTACACCTCTTGATCCGCCTATCAAGCCCATATCATAAGAGCACAGCTCTGGTTACCTCGGTAATCCGGCTATCAAGAACATATCATCAGTGCACAACTCTGGTTACCTCGGTAATCCGGCTATCAAGCCCATATCATAAGAGCACAGCTTTGGTTACCTCGGTAATCCGGCTATCAAGCCCATATCATAAGAGCACAGGTATGGTTACCTCGGTAACCCGGCTATCAAGCCCACACTATAAGAGCACAACTCTGTTTAATCCGGCTATCAAGCCAGTATTATAATTTCATAAGAGCATAGCTCAGATTACCTTGGCAATCCGGCTATCAAGCCAATATTATAACTTCATATGAACATAGCTCTGACCGACTTGGAGGCTTAATGTCCGGGTTAAGGGGACCAAAGAGGGTCTTTTGCACAGCACAGCTCAAACATAGGTACCTGACTCTCGGTGTCAAAACCGGCGGATCTCGGGTAGGGGGTCCCGAACTATGCGTCTAGGCGGATGGTAACAGGAGACAAGGGACACGATGTTTTTACCCAGGTTCGGGCCCTCTCGATGGAGGTAAAACCCTACTCCTGCTTGATTGATATTGATGATATGGGTAGTACAAGAGTGGATCTACCACGAGATCAAGGAGGCTAAACCCTAGAAGCTAGCCTATGGTATGATTGTTGTAATGGTTGGGTTGTCCTACGGACTAAAACCCTCCGGTTTATATAGACACCGGAGAGGGCTAGGGTTACAAAGAGTCGGTTACAATGGTAGGAGATCTACATATCCGTATCGCCAAGCTTGCCTTCCACGCCAAGGAAAGTCCCATCTGGACACGGGATGGAGTCTTCAATCTTGTATCTTCATAGTCTTGGAGTCCGGCTGAGGATGATAGTCCGGCTGTCCGGACACCCCCTAGTCCAGGACTCCCTCAGTAGCCCCTGAACCAGGCTTCAATGACGATGAGTCCGGCGCGCATATTGTTCGGCATTGCAAGGCGGGGTCCTCCTCTGAATAATTCATAGAAGATTGTGAACACCAGGATAGTGTCCGGCTCTGCAAAATAAATTCCACATTCCACCGCAGAGAGAATAATATGTACACAAGATCAATCTGATGACGTATTTCGTGGCATGACGTCAAGCCACTACCAAGCCTTCACATTCTTTATTATACCACCTCAGCGCGTTTAGCGAAGCGGTTTCCTTGGCACGTCTTGTCGAAGCAGAGATCGTGTTCCCCTTATTTCGGGATTCCCATCAATACGCACATGGGTAACCCAACCGTGCCCGTCGCCACGCCCCCTCTATCGGAGGCGAGTCCCGAACGGTCACGGAGACGGCTCTTGGTATTCTCCCTCTTTATAATGGGAGCAAGGCTCGTTTCTTTTCTTCAATCCTTCACCGAATCTTCTCCTTGCCCCAAGTTCCAACACCCAGAGCCCCGGATTCGAGCACTTCGGACCTCCAACAATGTCCGGCTCCGACCTACAGGGCCGGTGGATGCCCTCCTCCGTCACGGAGGAGGACTTGCTAAAGCTGCAAGAGGCCAAGTACCCGACTTACGAGATTTCGCACAGGTTGCTCGCCGAAGGGCAAGTCATCCCCACCCCCGAGCCCGGCGAGTATGTTGTTTCTGTATCCCACCTCCGTCGGGGTTTAGGCTTCCCGATGGATCCTTTTGTGAGAGGGCTCATGTTTTACTATGGGTTGGAATCCCACGACTTGGCTCTGGAGTCCATCCTCCATATTTCTGCATTTATTGCCGTCTGCGAAGCCTTCCTCCGCGTCACCCCTCACTTCGGCTTGTGGCTTAAGACCTTCGACGTGAAGCCGAAGATGATCGAGGGTCAGCCAAGAGTGCGGCGGGCGGTTGTGAGAGAAGGGCCGACGCTCCATGGCCCGAGGGCTCTTTCCAGGAGGAGCTCGGCTTGTGGCAGCAGGAGTGGTTCTACATAACCGCTCCCACGGGCAAGCAGTGCGAAGCCGCTGCCCATCTTCCTTCGGGCCCTCCACAGCGGCTGATGTCATGGGTCAGCCAAGGGCTCAACTGGGGGCCGCCAAAGGACGTGCCCCTATTGCAGGGCCGGATTCGAGACCTCCAAGCGAGGGAGATCGATCTGGTCGTGGTGATGTAGGTCATGCTGATTAGGCGTCTCCTGCCCTGCAAACGCCGCCCTCTCTGGCTGTGGGAGTTTAATCCGGAGGGACCACGGATTCTTCAACACTTCATGGGTATGACACCCGTGGAGATGTACAAATTATTCTTCGGATCACGAGAGGCGTGTCCGGAATTGACCGAGGACGCCGGCCTAAGCTGCAATCGCCCGGATACAAAAGTAAGTAGCTCCGTGTCCGGACTTACCGTTTGTTTGCCTTTCTATGATTCGCCTTTTGACCAATTTCCTTCTAAACAGGAGTGGATAGCGCAGGCAAAACTGATACGGTGTCCGGCCCCCCTCCAAGAGACCGTGTCGGATCCCGTGCTGGTCAGGATGCTGGAGGTTGCGCCTTCAGTGGAAGGCGAAGGGGAGAACAGAAGAACTACCGCCTCAACTAAGGAGGCTTTTGAGGAAGGGGGGATCTAGAATTCCTCCTTCCAGGGGGAGAAGAGGACCGCCTCCGAAAACCCGGAGGCCAAAGCCCCGAAGCGGGGGAAGAGATCTTCACCGGAGGGTCCTGCGTCCAGAGAGGCTCCGGCCGCACAGTCTCCCCCAAAGAATCAGCCCTCTAGCGAGCCGTAAGTAGGAAAAAAGGGAGTTTTGTAATAAGGGATTTCCCTATTTGTGCTTCTGAGGATAACTTAGGTTTTTACCTTGTAGTTCGGATCTCCGTCCTTCTCAGATGAGCTCGTCTTCGAGGGAACTCTGTCCGGAGATGATGGAGAGTGAGACGCCTCCATCTGCCGCACCATCGGATAGGGCAGACGAGCCTGAAGTGTCATCACGGAGGGTATCCCCGAATCCGGCAGGGTCGAATTGTTCGGTACCAACTGGAGGGCGGCCGAGGGAGCTGAATGATCTGCTTGAGAGGGCGTCTATCTCAGAAGGTCACCGTACGCTGATGAGTACGGTGATTGAAAGAATTTCATCCGCTGAAGGCGGATTGCGTGATGCCGTCAGGAGTTTGCTGGCGGGGTCCGAGGTACGTAAAAGTGACATACTCTTTGACAGTTTTACACATAAAGTGCACCCTGTATAGATAGTAGCCCCTGAGACTCGGTAGGGTGTCGAGAACGCCAGCGTGCCGAGGATCAAAATCCCATGTATTGATTTTCGCCTTTCCTAAGTAGGTGGCGGATAGTTCGGTGGCTAGCCGGACTGATGGAGTTACCGAACTAAAGCGGCAACTTGATGTTGCGGATGCGGACATCGCGCTAGTCAACAGGCGGCTTGACGAGTTGCAAGGTAGGTTTCTTCTCCATGGTCACCTAGTAAGGGAGCCGAAGCCCACCCCTTACAATATGTGTGCTTGACGCAGATGGTGCCGCTGCTGTGGAGAGCCTTCGGGCAGAACTTGCTCAAGCCAACGAACAGGCCAGAAGGAGTGATGCGGCTGCCTCGAGGGCGGCCGAAGAGCTAGAAGTCGAAAGGGCTGCACACTGCCGAAGCAGGGAGGAGATGGCCGAAATGGCCGTGAAGTTAAAAGATGCTACCGACCGCAATGAGGTTCAGGAGCGCCTAGCGGAGCGAGAAGACCTGGGGAAGGCCACCGCCGAAGCCAAGGATGCCCGTTCTGCAATGCGGGGTATAAAGAAGGAGCTGCGCCAGGCCAGAGACATTGTGGCTGGCAAGCCTTTTCTGCTGCGCTGAAGGTTTACAGATCCAAAGTATGCTCAGCTTGGCCAGCTGTGGGGTCCGGAGGATCCTTATATGGACTTAGCTGTGAGTGCGGCACATGCCGTTGTGCACTTCCGAAGTCAGAAGGATCACAAGACGGAAGAGATGTTTTGGTCTCAATTCCATAGTCCGGAACGCTCTCTTCCGCTGACCGATCGGCTGGCCGAGTGGGCTGAACTGAATAGATTGTCCGGACTTGCCATGATGGATATCGTGGCTCATGTCTGGCCGGATAGGCCCAAGCCGAAGAGTTATTTTGGCTTATTGCAGCAATTCCTTGGGGCGGTGCCATATATCAAGGCGATGAAGCGGTCGGCTTGCATTGAAGGTGCACGGATGGCCCTTGCCCGCGTGAAGACACATTGGACAGAGATGGACGCCACCGCTGTTGCGACCTAGGGTCCGGACGAGAGTCGGTTACTTGCCGAGCACTATTTTGGGGAAGTTCTGCGTGGTGCTCGTGTAATAGAGTCGCAGTGCTCAAAGAATGTCACGTTCAAATGAACGTTTTTGGTTTGTAAAACGATGTTTATGATGTAAGCGCTTTTTTTGGACTTGTGCGTTCAAGTATTAAAATATCTCTCAGGCGGCCGTTCATGTATACGTGTGTATAACCCGAAGATGGCGTTCGTCGGCTTTAGCCCCCACGCACAAGGTGCGGGGTGTTCGCAAAATAGCGATTTTCACACTTAATCCGACATCTCGGTCCAAAGTGAAGGAGGTGGTAGCGTAGCAAATGAGGCAACCGGACTATAATGCTTTATCACTTTCACTTAGCCATGGAGTTCGGGGTGGGGCTACGATATAGCCCCTAGTGGCACCGCTCTCAATTCGGGCACGCGTATGTACTGACCGAAACGGTCCTTCGTCAAAGCGGAGGAATTCTAAACATTCCGGTAGTCGATCGAGTGGTTGACCAGTCTCGTTGTATCATGATGATCGGTTTTGGCTTTTTCATCGAGGTGCTCGCCCGGCGAACGGGGCACAACCACGATAGTTCTCCTGGTGCGCGTTAGCCAATGATACGGAACGTAAGGCAGCAAAACACAGGAGCCGGGCAAACCCAACATTTGACAAAGACATGATTCGAAGCTGATGCATATAAGGCCTAACTCGAGAGGCCGAACACTCCCTAAGGTATTCGGTCTTTATGATAGCGGGCGAACAATGCCCTAAGCCCCTAGTGTCCGGTACACGCAAGGTCCTCGACACGGCCGATGCCAAACGTCAGTCTCCTCCCGGTTATAATGAAAACCAGGGATATATAGCAACAAGAGACGATAAAAAAGGTTTACGCAGGTCTTAATCTGAAAAGAATCCTTGCAACGGGTCCCTCTTGCGTCTGCTTTGTGTCTCCATTGTCTTTGTATCACGGGACGGGTGTAGCACGCTGTTCATCTGTAAAAGAGAGGAACTTAGTTTGAAAAGTAATTGTGCAAAAAGAGTAGATTAAAAATTGAAATATCAATGAATGAATGAAGCTGAGCTTATATTAGCTCATACGCACAGCCCCTTGTAAAGGGGTGTGTGGCTAGGGAGTCCCTAGCTTATTTATGCCGGACTCGTCTAGCCATGTCCGGGGTCTTGAATGACCTTTTAATGAAATGATGCCGCGTGGACCGGGCATTTTAAGTGTAAGAGACGCGTAGTGTGGTATTGCATTAAAGCGGACAAAAGCTTCACGTCCCAATAGTGCTTGATGGCTACTTTTGAATGGGGCGACGTGAAAGATTAGCTTTGCGTCGGAAGTTGTCGGGTGACCCAACACAACTTCTAGTAGTAAGGAGCCGTGCACTTGGCGTGGGGCTGGCGTCCTCCTTTGAAGGAAGTGCGGCTATGTCGAATTTTAGTAAGGTCTATCCCCAACTTGCGGATTGTGTCTGGATATAGCAGGTTTAAATCTCTGCCGCCGTCCATCAGGACTTGTGTAAATTGTAGTTCGTCGATTATAGGATCCAATATCAGAGCAGTCCATCCTGCGTTTCGAATACTTCTGGAATGGTCCAGGTGGTCAAAAGTAATTGGTTTTGACATCCAACCTCGAGGTTCCGCTGGGGTGGACCGTGCGGCACGTGCTTTGGCGGGCGCCGCACTCTTGCTCCGTATTATCACATGAAGTGAGTTTACTGTTTTGACTTCTTGTGGGAAAGTCTTTTCATTTCCGGCGCTCTGCTGGTGGGGTTCGTCGTTATCCTCGCTTCACGCATCGAGCCCCTTGTGTTCGGCGTTGAGTAGGCCGGACTGTTTGAAGACCCAACAATTTGGGTGAGTATGGTTTGCAGGCCTTTCGGAGGTGCTGTGGATTTGACATATCCGATCCAAAATTTGGTTTAAGTTGGATAGCTCGTCACCGTTGTCCTTAAGAGGTAGTGTTTTGCTGTTCGGCCGCAAGATTTTGAATCCGGCGTTGACTGCCGTGTTCTTTGGGCTTTTTTCTTTATTTCGGCGCTGATCCTTTCTGCGCCGTGATTTTTCGTTTCCATCTCTGATCTCGGATGTACTCGGGTTGCTGGTGCTGCATCTTGCTAGCTAGCTGTCTTCCCCAGCAAAAGCGGGTCATGAGGCTTGTTAGCACGGCCATTGTTCTCGGCTTCTCTTGGCGAGGTGTATCAGCGAGCCATTCGTCTCGGACATTATGTTTAAAAGCTGCTAAGGCTTCGCATCCGGACGGTGAGTATTTGGTTCTTTTGGTAAGGAACCTGTTCGAATTTCTTGTGACTCTCCGGGCTGTTGGGTTATGTGACTTAAATCGTCTGCATCCGGAGGGCGGACATAAGTCCCTTGGAAATTTGCTCTAAACGCGTCCTCGAGCTCTTCCCAGCTTCCAATAGTATTTTCTGGGAGGCCTTTGAGCCAATGCCGAGCTAGCCCTTTGAGCTTGATGGGTAGATATTTTATGGCGTGGAGATCATCTCCTCTGGCCATTTGTATGTGGAGGATGTAATCCTCAATCCAGACTCCAGGGTCTGTTGTTCCGTCGTATGCCTCTATGTTTACGGGTTTGAATCCCGCTGGAAATTCATGATCCAGCACCTAATCGGTGAAACATAGTGGGTGTGCGGCGCCCCTGTATTTTGGTGTGCCGTTGTCTTCGAACACTCGGCATGTTGTGTTGCTTCCTGGGGCCCTCTTTTTTGGCCCATAAATGGATCTGACCGGGCAGTTTGTGTTCCGAGGATCATGAGTCGGATTGTGTGCGGCGCCGCTTATCTATTTTGGCCTGTCATCTGGTCGTCTATCCGGCCAGGCGGCCTCTTTGCTTTTTGACTGTGGGGACTCTATGGCCTCCTTGTCGAATTCTGGCAGCAGCTTGCGCTTCGGGTAGCTCTTTGTTTGGTGGTCATTGCCATATTTGTCCGCAGTCTTGAGTGCTTTGCTCCACCTCATTCTGAGTATGTCTTCCGCTGTTTTGAGCTTCCGTTTTTCCTTCTTCAGACTTCTTGCAGTGGCGACGAGTCTTTTGGGAAGGTTCTTATGCTCCGCTGGTGTGTCCGGCGTGAGATCGTCTGGACCGTTGTTTTCGCCGGGCTTGGGTTGATTATCCGATTCGTCCTGTTCGGATGGTTGCTTGGTTGCATGTTTGTTCGTCCACTGGTTTGCCCTGCTCTATTGTTGGGTCAATAGGAGTGCTGTTTTTGTCGAGGCGGGACTTAGGGCGGCGTCTGCGTCGCCGTTTTGGTTGCTTGTCGATGGAATTATCCTTTGCCGCGTCCCGTTGTTCCTCGTTATCGCTTCCTTTTGGGGTGTCCACCATATATACATCATAGGCTGGGGTGGCTTTCCAGTGCTCGGTAGGCGCTAATTCTTGGTAGTCTTCAGCATCGTCGTCCATACCGTCAATGTCTTCGTAGTCGTAGTCTAGCATGTCGGTTAGATCGTCGACAGTGGCTACAAAGTGGGTGGTGGGTGGGCTTTGAATTTCTTCGTCGTCCGCATCCCAACCATCGACCGCATGATCGGCCAGGTTCTCGATAACGAGAGATGCTTTAGCGAATTTAGGATGTCGCCAAAGGGTGAGTGCTGAAAGATGTCCGCGGCGGTGAACTCCATGATCGGCGCCCAATCGGATTCGATTGGTAGGGGCGCAAGAGGTTCGGAGTCCGGCGAGGAGTCCGGCGCCTCAGAGTCACGAGCTTTATAAGGGACAAGATCAGTATTCGGGTCCATCGCCGTAGAAGTTGCAGCTCCCGAGGCGGTGTCCAGCCACCTATCCTCGATCTGCGCGGTCTACTCCGAACTATGGGTCAGAGCGGACTCGTGTGCGGCCTCCAGGGCACTATCCGGCGGCAGAGCTAAATCATGCCCATCGTGACAGCGTGGCACGCTCGGCTGTGGCTCGAATCCATCGAAGATCAAGTATCCGCGGATGTCGGCCATGAAGTTTAGGCTTCCAAACCTGATCTGATGGCCAGGGGCGTAGCTTTCGATCTGGTCCAGATGGCCAAGCGAATTGGCCCGCAGTGCAAAGCCGCCGAACACGAAGATCTGTCCGGGGAGGAAAGTCTCACCCTGGATGGCGTCGTTATTGATTGAAGAAGCCATCAAGCCTATCGGTGACGACACAGAGGAACTCTCAATGAAAGCACCAATGTCGGTGTCAAAACCGGCGGATCTCGGGTAGGGGGTCCCGAACTGTGCGTCTAGGCGGATGGTAACAGGAGACAAGGGACACGATGTTTTTACCCAGGTTCGAGCCCTCTCGATGGAGGTAAAACCCTACTCATGCTTGATTGGTATTGATGATATGGGTAGTACAAGAGCGGATCTACCACGAGATCAAGGAGGCTAAACCCTAGAAGCTAGCCTATGGTATGATTGTTGTAATGGTTGGATTGTCCTACGGACTAAAACCCTCCGGTTTATATAGACACCAGAGAGGGCTAGTGTTACACAGAGTCGGTGACAATGGTAGGAGATCTACATATCCTTATCGCCAAGCTTGCCTTCCACGCCAAGGAAAGTCCCATCCGGACACGGGACGGAGTCTTCAATCTTGTATCTTCATAGTCTTGGAGTCCGGCTGACGTTGATAGTCCAGCTGTCTGGACACCCCCTAGTCCAGGACTCTCTCACCGACCTTGATGGTTCAAAATATATCACTTGGGGGCTCCCTTCTTGGTTTGAAGCGCCAGTATATTTTCGATTGCGTAAAGGGAATCATGCGCTTATAAATCATTGGGTTATATTATTCAAATAGCCAACATGGCTGGATTTTTATTATGCTTTTCAATAACCAATATTATGGTTGAGGTTTTCAAAGTCGCTTCGGCGCAATGGATATTATTTTATCAATGGGTATGATTTATTCTACAAACGAATAGTCCCAAGTCGCTGCAGGTTTACAGCCCGACACTTGGGGGCTACATTATTCAAGTTGAGATTACATCAAATGTGCAAGTATTATGTCGCTGCAAGCATGCACCATGACACGTGGGGGCTAATGCAAAGTCATTTTACTGGCCTTATTGAAGACCCGATTCATTACATCATAATGAGCCGGCCCTTGGGGGCTACCAATCAGTGGCGAACGCGGGAATAATTTCTAGGTGTGGCGGAGTGTATGAACAAAAAAACCATGTATAATTCAACTATGGAAGCGCTCACTAGAATACTCGATAAATATTACTTGGTGTTCAACAAATAAAACCGAAATCAAAACTTAACTATTGGCACTCTAAATACCTCAGCTGATGAAGATTACATGGATGATTGAGTGCCAAAAAAACCATTTATATTACCTAGACCGGCATAAAAATGACCTATAAAACATAAACACCATAGATAAATCATGAATTAGTAACTAGTAGGATATAATGATAGAAACAACATTATGCAAATGAAGATAGTTAGAAAGAATATATACCCATAATGAAGATTTACTCTCATTAAATAGAACGTGGCAATGGCATTCTTCTACCTTCATGTTGAAATTCTTTCTTAATTTCAGCAAGATCAAGTCCTTTAAATATCTCTCTCTCGATGTAGCACACCATTAAGTCATCAAGCCAACCATTGGACATCTTGCTGCGCAAATCAGTCTTGATGATCTTCATTGCTGAGAAGGCCCTTTCAACCGATGCCGTTGCCACCGGTAGAAGCAACCCCAACTCAATAAGGCGATAAACCAGAGGGAACATAATATTTCTTTCAAGTTCAAACATTTTCTTGGCTAGGCTTGCAAGATCATAACAAACTCTGAAGTCATCATGTCTTCTCATGTGGTTGATGAACAACTGGAGCTCGGTTTTCATACGCTTACGATCATCATTGGAGAAATCTGCATCATAGATGTCTGTACGCTTAGCAACCTTGTCCAAATCAAACTTGGAAAATGAGTCTCTTGGGTCAAGACAAGCAAATCCACATAGCAGTTCTGAAGCCATGTCATTAAAGCGATGATCCAGCTCTGTGGTGATAGCATCTATCACTGCATAGAAGGTATCAACACGAAAAAAATGTTCTTGAGTAACATTATTTCTCCCTCCTTTTCTTGATCGGCCGAATCTCGGTACAGCTTCATCCATATTTGGAACCGGAATATCATTAACATTACAAAAGATCTTGACATCTTCAAAGAGTGGTTCCCAACCATGGTTCCTCAAGTTGGCCAAGGAAGACCTCACATCTGTAACCAAAGACATGGCTTGAACAATATTCTGATCCTTCCGTTGGAGGAGAAGTGACAACTGATTTGTAATGCGAAGGATTTGCAACATCAACTTCATGATGAACACAAAGCTAAAAGACTCCATTATCTGCACCAAACCTCCTGCCCTAGATGGATTACGCTCATCCTCATGCACAATAGCTAACACTTGTATAACTGCATCCCACATCGATTCTATACGAACTAGTGTTTTATAATGAGAGCCCCATCTTGTATCTCCTGGTCTAGCCAATGATGTTTCTTGGTTTTTCCCTCTTCCTGAGAAATTTTCTCCACTCTCTAACTTAGCCAACAGATTTATGCGTTGCTTATCAAGCAATATATCCTTCCTCTTGCAAGACGAACCAGCGGCGTTCACAATCAAGGCCACATATTCATAGAAATCCTCAATGGAAGAACAACATCTTGAGACAGCAACAACTACTAGCTGCAATCGGTGGGCGAAACAATGCATATAGAAAGCATATGGGTTTTCATCTCGGACAAGTTTTTGAACACTATTGAATTCTCCCCTCATATTGGATGCTCCATCATACCCTTGCCCTCGTAAATTTGCAATAAGTAGCCCATTCTTACCAAGAACCTCAACCAATGCTTTCTTTAGTGCTTCTGCTGTTGTCTCCTTGACATGCTTGATACCCAAAAATCTTTCAATAACTTCTCCCTTGCTCATATACCTGTAAGGCATAGAAGAAATAATACATTAGTTAATTAGAAAAAAGGCGATTACCAGGCAAAAGATGGAACACATAATAAAGTAACCAATGGCTTACCTCACAACCAAGACCATTTGTTCTTTTACTGATATATCACGAGATTCATCAATAATAACCGAAAAAAGATTATCCCCCATCTCTTGTTTTATTGCTCTTCGGACCCCATCTGCACAATTTTTGGCAAGTGCTTTTTGAATTGTTGAAGAAATCATTTGTGCATTTCCCGGGCATAGCTCATCAAATGCAATTCTCACTTCCTCCTTTCTTGCTTTGTACAAATCAAGCATCTCTAGAAAATTACCTTTATTTAAGGAAAGGGCAGATTCATTGTGTCCACGAAATGGTTCACCTTGCAATGCAAGAAAACTTACAATCCCCAAAGATGTTTCCAAACGGGTCTCGTACTTGATGAATGATTCTTTGTTATAGACTGTAACCTTACGATTCAGACTTGAGCTTTGATTTTTAAAATCTTCATATGCTGTCCTTGATTGATTGTGGATACTCCTGGGGCCACCAACATGAAGAGGAAATGCCTTGTATGCATTCTTCCAAGTACTGTAGCCATCTTTGGTGAAGGTAGTATGACCAAATTTTTCATCCACCGGATCTTGTCTAAAAAGAAAACAATAAAAGCAATAGACTGCATTCTTTTCCACACTATATTCCAACCAAGGATTTTTTTTCCATACCATGCTTCACAAAAGGCCCTGTCAAAATGATCAAGTTCGTACGTATGACCAACCGGTCGAGTTGGACCCTTTGCCACATAAGCCAATCTAACTTCATCTCTAACGTTGGGATGAAAATTATTAATTGGAATACGAAGCCCGGGATCAGGCTGGATGTGGTCAGGATGCAACTCCTCAATGAACTTACCTTCTCCCCCGTCTCCAGCTATTGGTTCATTCTCAATATAATTTTCGCCTTCATTCTCTTCCTCTTGAACAGATGCTGAAACTTCAATCCGCACATTCTCTTGATGCGCAGGCTCTTCTCGTTGTTCAGCGACTACTTCCAAAGTTGGAGCTGGGCTCGAGGTGCTAGTGCCACTGGCTTTGGCAAAAATACTCTTTAAATCTGTATAAGAGAACACAAGAGAAACTAATTGGAGGTTGGAGCAATACCAGTAGAATAATTAAATAAATGTTCAAGCAAGTAGCCTGAGTACATACATGACACAATTGAAATGATGCGATCAAGGGGAAGAACCGAAGAAGTACAACTAAATTATACCTTTCATTACATACTTAATCCTCTTCTACGGTGGCGTCATCTGCAAACCCTGCGGACTCGCCGAGTCACGGCCGCCGCCTTGCTGATCTCGGGGCCTGTCGCCGCCTTGCCTGTCGCCGCCTTCGCGCCCACGGTGTCCAGTGGTTGATTGCCGGCTGCCCGCTGCCATGCGTCTGTGCGGCCGTGCCCTAGCCTCTAAAGCGCCGCCGCGCCGCCTCCGTCTTGCGAGAAAGTAGCAACGAACGACTCATATTCTCGTCTCGTAGAGTCGTAGTCTGCCTAGCAGTCGTGAAAATGTGATCGATCGTCTGTGTGTTTGTGTCCTTCAGCCCATGGGCACGGCCGTCATTCAATCGGCAGTAACCAAGCCCAATAGGAGGCACGCGCACGCCCCACTACCTGAAAATTGCCAGGCTAATACACTAGCATATATACGTATTTGCACGGCAACTTAGGTATGGCGTTCGCCAAACCACGCCATACAGCTAGCTTCGCCCCTGCTACCAATTGCTCCTGTAAACAATTCAAGGTACACAAGTTAAATCCATTATATTGAAGGGTCCTTTGCTCAGTTCATAAAGCACAAAGCTCTTATTCTTGTGGACGTGGGTTCAAGCCCTACGATGGAGGCTACATTATAATATGTTATTTTCATTGAAGTATATATCAAGTCCCAGCTCAGTATTACCATAATGACCCGGCCCTTGGGGCTACATATCACTACTCAAATCTACATGATTATATTTACAAAGTCCCTGCTCATTAATGCATAATGACCTGGCACTTGGGGGCTACATATGTAGAGTATTCAGTTTTTACTAGTAACTGAGATGAACAACATGGATTTCTTCAAGGTTGTGACATTTATATTGAAGCAAGTCTTAAGTTGTTGCTACGCTACCTTCTTAATACTGGGGGCTACAAGTGATAGGCATATAATAGGTATATTTTCAAGCTTGATGTTAACTACAGTTATGACCCGGTGCCATCAATATTTATAAACCGGCAATTTTGGCAATGATAAACCATCAAGTTCTACATCCTCAAACCGGTTGAAGATCAGATGAGTATTTCAAGGACAAATAATTTTTTAAGCATTGGGAGCTGAGTCACATGAATTATTCTTCATAATATTTCTCTGTGGCAAACCAATGTCAGCAAATTGATTATGAAGCTGGCCTATTGAACTGGATTTTCTAGAAGAAGGAAATGACAAGGACTTAAGGATGATCAGGATCAGTTTAACATTGATAAATCCAAATTAAACTAGGGGCTAATGTCGGGGATATACCCCACGGTATGACCCTGCTGGAGTTATAACCCGGTTGGGACTTGGTAAACCGGCTGACAGTTAAGACAGATGGTTAAGCCAGACGGTAAACCGGCAGGTGGTAAACCGGCAGACACTTAACCCAGATGATAACCCCGACGGATGTTAAGTCAGATGATAACTCGGGAGATGTTAAGTCAAATCATAACCCGGCAGATAGTCATAACCCGGCAGACAGTTATTACCCGGCAGACAGAGTCGCCTGGGGTTAAGCAGCCCGAGATGTTAAGAAGCCCATGAAGAGAAGTCAGAATAGTTTAGGTCTTAATCTGAGATGGACTCTACATGTAACCCGCCCCTTCAACCTATATAAGGAGGGGCAGGGCACCCCAAGAGATACAGAGAGAAATAATCTTAGGGCTAGACATAACTAGGAGAGCCGGTTTACAACGACTCCCTCGTGAGAGAATGAGACCTAGCCACAAACAGCATGTAGGGTTGTTACCGGATGATGTTTCCCAGGGCCCGAAGCTGTCTAAATCCTTGTCTTGTGTTGCGTCTCTCGATTCCTCTCAAGCTACCACATAGATGCGTTGGCCTCACGACTAAGTCCTCACATGACAATACGGGTGTTCTATCTAAAATATTTGCGATGTTAGAGTGGCAGCTAGTTGTTTCAAAATGCCTTTGTTGACTGTTATTCAAGTGTGCCTTCTCTCAAAATGGACATGAAAATTACCACAGCATGTCGGGTGCCATTCCATGATAGCATGCCAAGTTTCATGAATTTCAGACGAGTTTTGGATTTACCAGAATTTAAAAACAAAGTATCTCAACGTTTTGCCGGCAGTCAATTGTGCTAGTGTTTGAAATTCATTCCCATTTCTTGCATGGGACCTAAGCATGCACCCAAGGACACAGATTTGATTTTTTAACCAATTTATATGCACTAGAGCTTGTGCATGTAGTTCAAATTTGAATTATGCACATAAAATGCCTAGAAAACCTAGTTAATATATAAAAATGTCCAAACAAACCCCAAAAATTCCAAAATTGAACACAACACTCCTGTTGTTCTATTATATGTTGACACTAGAAATGTTTTGAAAGCAATAACATGCAACGGGCATCGTTTCGTCCCCAAACGTGGCACGTTCCCTACCGAAACCATCAAGCTTGTTGTGAGAAGCTCTGGTTTATGAGAAGCTTATACCCAAACCTGCCTCAAATGGGACAAAAAAATTACCATGGCATGTCGGGTGCCAATCCATGATAGCATGCCAGGTTTCATGAATTTCAGACGAGTTTTGGATTTACTAGAATTTAAAAACCAGGTATCTCAATGTTTGCGGTCGAGTGACGGTGGCAGGGTGTTTGACATTCATTCCCATTTCTTGCATGGGACCTAAGCATGCAACCAAGGGCACATATTTGAATTGTTAACCAATTTATATGCATTAGAGCATGTGCATGTAGTTCAAATTTGAATTATGCACATAAATGCATTGATAACTCAATTAATGCATAAGAAATGTGCTAACGAACCCCCAAAGTTCCAAAATTTAACACAACACTCATGTTGTTCTATGTTGGCACTAGAGAACAAAATTAAATCAAGAAGAGGCAATGGCTATCATTTCATCCAGAAAGGTGAAACAATCCCTACCGAAACCATCAGGCTTGTTGTGAGAAGCTCTAGTTTGTGAGAAGCTTATACCCAAACCTGCCCCAAATGGGACAAAAAATTTACGACGGCATGTTGATGCCGCTCCATGATAGCATGCCATGTTTCATGAATTACAGAGGAGTTTTGGATTTACTAGAATTTAAAAATCAGGTATCTCAATGTTTGTGGCCGAGTGACGATGGCAGGGTGTTTGACATCCATTCCCCTTTCTTGCATGGGACCTAAGCATGCAACCAAGGAGACAAATTTGAATTTTCAACCAGTTTATATGCATTAGAGCATGTGCATGTAGTTCAAATTTGAATTATGCACATAAATCCATTGAAAGGTCAATTAATGCATAAAAATGTCCTAACGAACCCCGAAAAATATCAAAATTTAACACAACACTCCTGTTGTTCTATATGTTGACACTAGAGCAAAAATTGAAATCAAGAAGAGGCAACGGATATCGTTTCGTCCAAAAAGGTGAAACGTTCCCTACCGTAACAATGAAGCTTGTTGTGAGAAGCTCTGGTTCGTGAGAAGCTTATACCCCAACTTGCCCCAAATGGGACAATATTTTTACCACTGCATGTTGTTGTTCCATGATAGCATGTAAAGTTTCATGAATTTCAGATGAGTTTTCGATTTACTAGAATTTTAAAACCATGTATCTCAATGTTAGCGGCCGAGCGACGGTGGCAAAGGTGTTTGACATTCATTCCCATTTCTTGCATGGGACTAAGGTTGCAACCAAGGACACACATTTGATTTTTCAACCCGTTTATATGCACTGGAGCATGTGCATGTAGTACGAATTTGAATTATGCACACGAATGCATAGAAAAGTCCGTTAATGTATACAAATGTCCATGCGAACCCCGATATATCCCAAAAAATTCAAACACTCATGTTATTCTATGTTGACACGAGAAATTTTTTGAAAGTAAGAAGATGCGAAAAATATCGTTTCGTCCCCCAAGGTGGCACGGTCGCTACCAAAACCATCATGCTTGTTGTGAGAGAAGCTCTGGTTTGCGAGAAGCTTATACCATAACCTGGCCCAAATGGGACAATATTTTTTTACCCCAGCATCTTGATGTCGTTCGATGATAGCATGCCAAGGTTCATGAATTTCAGAAGAGTTCTGTATTTAATAGAATTACAAAAGCAAGCACCTCAACGTTTCCGGAGAGCCACGGTGCCGTGGTGTTTGAAATTCATCCCCATTTCATGAATGGGACGTAAGCATCAACCCATGGACACATATATCATTTTACAACCCATTTTGGTGCACCGGAGCATGTGCATGTGGTTTAATTTTGAATTGTGCACCTGTAATGCCTAGAAAACCAAGTTACAGTATAAAAATGTCCAAACGAACCCTGAATAATTCCAAATTTTTTGACGACACACCTATAGTTGCATGTTCACTACAGATAGAAGTTCTAGCAATTCAAACACCATCCTTTGCAGTTGTGACCCCATTATGTAATTCAAATCAAGATGAAAAATCAAGTAGATCCCACACAGTTTATTATCACCAACCGTGTGAGATGCAGTACAAAATATCCTGGAGCACCGTCGGTGTATAGTACGCCTATGGCTTATGGGAGAAGGTTCGTCAGCTACATTCCACAGCCGGCGTGTCAAGCACAATAGCTCGCTCCCCAAATATCATTTCACGGTTCAATCATCGCCGGTGAAAGATGGGGACGTGGACCCGCGTCCTGAGGGCAACTTCGGTGGCCCATTCCGGCGAGTGCACGGCCGCAGCCGCCAGGCGTGTGCTAACAAGCTTCATGAGGGCGACCAGAATCTGTGACCGGGCGGCCAAGGCAGCCCAAACGGCCGCTGTTACTTCTCAGGCGGCGCCAGCAACATCCGCCTCACGGATAGCAACTGGCGAGAGCGACACAACAGTTGTCCGTTCCGCAGCGGCGGCCTTAGCCTTGATGGAGGCCGCCCAGGACCATGTCGAGGCCGCCCACACCTAGCTCATGGTGGTCACTGCACAAATTGAAAGAAGCCTCTCCAACAAAGGTCGACAACCCACGACCGAAGAGTTGGCAATCACCGAGAGCGTTCGAGTAGCCGTCCGTTCCTGCATGGCATACCTTGCCACGACGGAGCCCGTCAAAGCCTAGATGGTGGCCTCCCACGCCCAGCTCATGGCGGCCTTTTCCAAGGAGATGGCGGACGCGGATGGCAAAATGCTTGCCGAGTATGGTGTGATGGATGCCATGGAGCCCCTTCCCCAGTCGACTGTCGGCGTGAACTGGACATGGAGGAGGTGGTGAAGATCGATTAGCACCAGTCGTAGTAGTACTCTTTGTTTTGTTTAATTAAGAGCGTCGGTCTTTAATTTGTTAGAGTAATGTTTACGCCAGCTAGCTCTGTTTAATTGCTGAACTTGCTCGATTAAGAAGTGTGGGTGTGTTGTAGTCTCCTTTATGTACCCAAATTATGCGATGACGTGGATGAGCACTGTAACCAAGGAAATTGGAACCAAAATTTTTGACGTTGAAACTCATCGCACACGGGTTAATATATTTGAATCATTTGTGATGTTCACATATCGTACACAGTTTTGAATAAGGGACCGTGTCTGATGACACTTTGCGTGCCAGTTTTTTAACTGAAGTGATTCCAAATTTTCGGCTTCCGCAGAAATCTACCCCCCCCCCCCGCCCCACCCCCCTTACCAAAAGCCAGATTTCCCCTGTTTCCGCCTTCCTTTCCAAGTTGAAACCTTCATTCCTTGCTTGCAGTGCCCCCCCCCTCACTGGTGACCCTCCTTCACGCTGCTTGGCCTCACCTATCCAGGCAGGTAATCCACACCCAACCCCCATCCTCCTCCTCCTTCCACATCCCACATGCCCCGACCGCCGGCGTGAGCGCAACACCTTCCACCCAAATCACCGACCCCTCCACCAAATAAGCGCCGCCCTAAGCCATGGTGCACGCAATATAGCCAGGATCTCAAGGAGCATTTGGCAGCGGAGAAGCAAATCGCGGCCGCACGCGCGGATGAGGTCGCGATGGCTGTCATTCGTGCCGACCCCCAGATCTTGGAGGAGTACCTTGCCATTTGCTAGCTACGCTGGTTAAGCATGCTCAGTTTACCCGTTGCGTGTGTTGCTTCTGCCTTTCCTTAACAAATTCTAGTGAATTGTGCTATCTACTTTTACCATGCAATCTGTTGCTCTTCTGTATATGTTCTATATGTCGTGCAATTTGGTGCTCACTTATTAACTGTTTGGTTAATTAGTTATCACTAAGCATTTTGAGCAAGCAAGCCATTAAGCAACACCTCATCCCCTTTTAATAGTATTGGCTTTCCTATGGACTCAATGTGATCTTGGATCACTAAAATGAAAATGTAGAGTCTTGAGCTTGTTGCCAATATGTGTCCTTAGCATTTTGAGGGGTCCACATCTCTAGTCCATGCCATGCCAATCATTGAAATTTCTGAAATGATCATCTTGAAAGAGCATTAGTTCAATGAGCTATATGTTGTTAAGAATTACGAAAACCACCCAGGGATTAGTTGCACTTTCAGTCTCCCCCTTTTTGGTAACTGATGACAACATATAGATCAAAGCTTCGACAAATGATAATAAGAATGAAAACATCATCGCTTTGAGAAGTATGTGATAAACAAGAGCTGCCCCTAAATCTGTGCATTATTTAAGATTTGCTTTTGAATGCAAATGCACAACTAATTAGGATCATGGGTTACTCTTCCATGTCACATACATCTTGGTGGAGCACTCAAAATGATAGAAATAGGAACAAGCACTCATCACCAAGGCAAAGTGAATGATCATGCATAAAATATAGATAATATCATCATCCAAGCACAAGCATTAAGCATGATATGATCAAACACATGACCTTACAAAGTATCTCACACACACAATCATAAAGTATCAACCAAGCAAGCAAGCAAATAAGTAGCAAAAGAAGCAAAGCTCTCTCTCTCTCTCTCTCTCTCTCGAAGCCTATGATCTATACACTTTCTCCCCCTTTGGCAACAAGTTACCAAAAAGATTGAAAATGCATAGTGCTATGCGGTGCTCTGATGTCTACTACACAACCATCTTCTTATAAATGTTGTTGGTCCTGCAAGTGCACAGGTTTGTAGGACAGTAGTAAATTTCCCTCAAGTGGATGACCTAAGGTTTATCAATCCGTAGGAGGCGTAGGATGAAGATGGTCTCTCTCAAACAACCCTGCAACCAAATAACAAAGAGTCTCTTGTGTCCCCAACACACCCAATACAATGGCAAATTGTATAGGTGCACTAGTTCGGCGAAGAGATGGTGATACAAGTGCAATATAGATGGTAGATAAAGGTATTTGTAATCTGAAATAATAAAAACAGCAAGGTAACAAGTGGTAAAAGTGAGCGTAAACGGTATTGCAATGATAGGAAACAAGGCCTAGGGTTCATACTTTCACTAGTGCAAGTTCTCTCAACAATAATAACATATATAGATCATATAACAAGCCCTCAACATGCAACTAAGAGTCACTCCAAAGCCACTAATAGCGGAGAACAAACGTTGAGATTATGGTAGGGTACGAAACCACCGCAAAGTTATTCTTTCGGATCAATCTATAAAAGAGTTCATACTAGAATAACACCTTAAGACACAAATCAACCAAAACCCTAATGTCACCTAGATACTCCATTGTCACCTCAAGTATCCGTGGGCATGATTATATGATATGCATCACACAATCTCAGATTCATCCAACCAACACAAAGTACTTCAAAGAGTGCCCCAAAGTTTCTATCGGAGAGTCAAGAACGTGTGCCAACCCCTATGCATAGGTTCCCAATGTCACGAAACCCGCAAGTTGATCACCAAAACATACATCAAGTGGCACATGATATCCCATTGTCACCACAGATAATCACGGCAAGACATACATCAAGTGTTATCATAAAAGACTCAATCCGATAAGATAACTTCAAAGGGGAAACTCAATTCATCACAAGAGAGTAGAGGGGGAGAAACATCATAAGATCCAACTACAATAGCAAAGCTCGGGATACATCAAGATCGTCCCATAGAGGAACACGAGAGAGAACACGAGAGAGAGAGAGAGATCAAACACATAGTTATTGGTACATACCCTCAGCCCCGAGGGTGAACTACTCCCTCCTCGTCATGGATAGCGCCGGGATGATGAAGAAGGCCACCGGTGATGGGATCCCCCTCCGGCAGGGCGCCGGAACAGGCTCCAGAGAGGTTTTTGTGGCTATAGAGGCTTGCGGCGGCGGAACTCCCGATCTATCTTCTGTTCTGGAAGTTTTAGGGTACGTAGGTGTATATGGGTGCAGGGGGTACGTCGGTGGATCTACGGGGGCCCCATGAGGTAGGGGGCGCGCCCCCCACCCTCGTCGGCAGCCCGGATCTCCCCGACGTGCACTCCAAGTTCCCTGGGTTGCTTTCCTTCCAAAAATAACTTCTCCAGTTGATTTCGTTCCGCTTTGACTCCGTCTGATATTCCTTTTCCTCAAAACACTGAAATAGGCATAAAACAGCAAATCTGGGCTGGGCCTCCGGTTAATAGGTTAGTCCCAAAAATAATATAAAAGTGGATAATAAAGCCCAATATTGCCTAAAACAGAAGATAAAGTAGCATGGAGCAATCAAAAATTATAGATACGTTGGAGACGTATCAAGCATCCCCAAGCATAATTCCTGCTCGTCCTCGAGTAGGTAAATGATAAAAAAGAATTTTTGATGTGGAGTGATACTTTGGCATAATTTCAATGTAAATCTTCTTAATTGTGGTATGAATATTCAGATCCGAAAGATTCAAGACAAAAGTTCATATTGACATAAAAATAATAATACTTCAAGCATACTAATCAAAGTAATCATGTCTTCTCAAAATAGCATGGCAAAAGAAAGTTCATCCCTACAAAATCATATAGTTAGGCTATGCTTCATTTTCGTCACATAAAGATGTTCCCAACTTCTATACCCCCGATGAAAAGCCAAGCAATTGTTTCATACTTAAATAATCTCAAACTTTTTCAACCTTCACGCAATACATGAGCGTGAGCCATGGATATAGCACTATGGGTGGAATAGAACATGATGATGGGGATTGTGTGGAAAAGACAAAAAAGGAGAAAGTCTCACATTGACGAGGATAATCAATGGGCTACGGAGATGCCCATCAATTGATGTCAACATGAGGAGTAGGGATTGCCATGCAACGGATGCACTAGAGCTATGAATGCTCAACAAAAGAAAAACTAGTGGGTGTGCATCCAACTTGCTTGCTCATGAAGACCTAGGGCATTTGAGGAAGCCCATCGTAGGAATATACAAGCCAAGTTCTATAATGAAAAATTCCCACTAGTATAAAAAGACAACTTATGAGACTCACTACATGAAGAACAAGGTGCTACTTTGAAGCACAATATATGAGACTCACTACATGAAGAACAAGGTGCTACTTTGAAGCACAAGTGTGGAAAAAGAGATAGTAGCATTGCCCTTTTTATTTTTTTCTTTGGCCTTTCTTTTTTTTGGGCCTTTCTCTTTTTTTTATTTGGGCAATGCTCTAAAAATGATGGTCATCACACTTCTATTGATTACAACATAAGGATTACAACTCGAAACTTAGAACAAGATATGACTCTATATGAATGCCTCCGGCGGTGTACCGGGATGGTGCAATGAATCAAGAGTGACATGTATGAAAAATTATGCATGGTGGCTTTGCCACAAATACGATGCCAACTACATGATCATGCAATGGCAATATGACAAAAGTAATGTATGTCATGATGATGGTGATGGAAGTTGCATGGCAATATATCTCGGAATGGCTATGGAAATGCCATGATAAGTAGGTATGGTGGCTGTCTTGAGGAAGATATAAGGAGGTTTATGTGTGATAGAGCGTATCGTATCATGGGGTTTGGATGCACCGGCGAAGTTTGCACCAACTCTCCAGGTGAGAAAGGGCAATGCACGGTACCAAAGAGGCTAGCAAGGGCAGAAAGGTGAGAGTGCGTATAATCCATGGACTCAACATTAGTCAAAAGAACTCATATACTTATTGCAAAAATTTAGAAGTCATCAAAAATCAAGTACTACGCGCATGCTCCTAGGGGGATAGATTGGTAGGAAAAGACCATCGCTCGTCCCCGACCGCCACTCATAAGGATGCACAAGCCAGGTACACTTCATGTTTCAAATTTGTTACACAACTTTAACCATACGTGCATGCTACGGGACTTGCAAACTTCAACACAAGCATTTCTCAAATTCACAATTACTCAACTAGCACGACTTTGATATTATCACCTCCATATCTCAAAACAATTATCAAGCATCAAACTTATCTTAGTATTCAATTCACTCAAAAGAAAGTTTCACATATCTTGAATACCAAGTATATTAATATTAAGAAAATTACCATGCTATTAACGACTCTCAAAATAATCTAAGTGAAGCATGAGAGATCAATATTTTCTTTAAAACAAATCCACCATGCTCTAAAAGGTATAAGTGATGCACTAGAGCAAATGAGAAACTACTCCGAAAGATATTAGTGAAGGTCAATGAGTAGCTAAATAATTACGCAACTATGCGAAGACTCTCTCTCATTTAATAATTTCAGATCTTGATACTTTATTCAAAAAGCAAGCAAAGCAAAATAAAACTACATTGCAAGGATAGCACAACTCATGTGAAGAAGCAAAAACTTAGGCTCGACCGATACTAACCGATAGTTGTTGAAGAAGAAAGGTGGGATGCCTACCAGGGCATCCCCAAGCTTACATGCTTGAGACTTCTTGAAATATTATCTTGGGGTGCCTTGGGCATCCCCAAGCTTGAGCTTTTGTGTCTCCTTAATTCCTCTCATATCATGGTTTCTCTTTTTATCAAAAGCTTCATTCACAACAAACTCAACAAGAACTCTTGAGATAGGTTAGTATAAACCAATGCAAAACCTTATCATTTTCTACTGTAAAAAATCACTAATGTTATTATTCAACATTGAATGCTAAATGCCTATGCATATTTAATACTCCTATCTTCAAATAGAATCATTAAACAAGCAAACATATGCAAACAATGCAACCATAACAGCAATCTGCCAAAACAGTACAGTCTGTAAAGAATGCAGGAGTCATCATACTTCCCTAACTCCAAAAATTATGAACTAAAATTCCCACTGTAATAAATTTATCAGAGCTCAATATGCAAAAAGATTCAAAATTATACCACTCTCTGAATTTTCTAGGGAATTTTTGCAACAGCGTTAAACTTTCTGTTTTTCAAACAGCAACATGTATACTAGCAAAATAAGCATGGCAAAGGCTATCCTTGACTTCTTTTATTGAAACTAAAGATGGAAAACATTATTATAAATAACAGCAAGCAAATACTAAAAGGATAAAATGACGCTCCAAGCAAAACACATATCATGTGGTGAATAAAAATATAGCTCCAAGTAAAGTTACCGATGAACGAAGATGAAAGAGGGGATGCCTTCCGGGGCATCCCCAAGCTTAGGCTCTTGGTTGTCCTTGAATATTACCTTGGGGTGCCTTGGGCATCCCAAAGCTTAGGCTCTTGCCACTCCTTATTCCATAGTCCATCGAATCTTTACCCAAAATTTGAAAACTTCACAACACAAAACTTAACAGAAAACTCGTAAGCTCCGTTAGTATAAGAAAATAAAACAACCACTTAGGTACTGTAATGAAATCATTCTAAATTAATATTGGTGTAATATCTACTGTATTCCAATTTATCTATGGTTCATACCACTTAATACTAGCCATAGATTCATCAAAATAAGCAAACAACACATAGAAAACAGAATCTGTCAAAAACAGAACAGTCTGTAGTAATCTGTATCAAACTTATACTTCTGGAACTCGAAATATCCTACCAAATTAGGAAGTCCTAAGAAATTCGTGTACCAATTCAGAGCAAAAATAATCAGATCAGAAGCACGTTTCTGTGAGTTAACAAAACTAATTTACTAGGTGCAAAAGTTTCTGATTTTCAGCAGGATCAACACAACTATCACCGTAAGCTATCCTAAATGTCTTACTTGGCACTTTATTGAAACGAAAAGCTATAAAACATGGTTACTACAGTAGCATAATCATGTGGACACACAAAAACAGTAAGGATAAATATTGGGTTGTCTCCCAACAAGCGCTTTTCTTTAATGCCTTTCTAGCTAGGCATGGTGATGACAATGATGCTCACATAAAAGATAAGAGTTGAAACATGACAGGAGCATCATGAAGCATATGAATAGCACATTTAAGTCTAACCCACATCCTTTGCATAGGGATTTTGTGAGCAAACAACTTATGGGAACAAGGATCAATTAGCATAGGAAGGTAAAAGAAGCATAGCTTCAAAATTTGAAGCACATAGAGAGGAAACTTGATATTATTGCAATTCCTACAAGCATATGTTCCTCCCTCATAATAGTTTTCAGTAGCATCATGAATGAATTCAACAATATAACCAGCACCTAAAGCATTCTTTTCATGATCTACAAGCATAGAAAATTTACTACTCTCCACATAAGCAAAATTCTTCTCATCAATAGTAGTGGGAGCAAACTCAACAAAATAACTATCATATGATTCAAAATTAAGATCAAGATGACAAGTTTCATGGTTATCATTCTTCTTTAAAGCATATGTGTCATCACAATAATCATCATAGATAGGAGGCATGCTTTCATCATAGTAAATTTGCTCATCAAATCTTGGGGGACAAAAAATATCATCTTCATCAAACATAGCTTCCCCAAGCTTGTGGCTTTGCATATCATTAGCATCATGGATATTCAAGGAATTCATACTAACAACATTGTAATCATGCTCATCATTCAAAGATTTAGTGCCAAACAATTTAGAGATTTCTTCTTCTAGCACTTGAGCACAATTATCCTTTCCATCATACTCGCGAAAGATATTAAAAAGGTGAAGCATATGAGACAAACTTCACTCCATTTTTTTGTAATTTCCTTTTATAAACTAGACTAGTGCTAAAACAAGAAACAAAAAGATTCGATTGCAACATGTAAAGATATACCTTCAAGCTCTAACCTCCCCGGCAACGGCGCCAGAAAAGAGCTTGATGTCTACTACACAACCTTCTTCTTGTAGACGTTGTTGGGCCTGCAAGTGCACAGGTTTGTAGGACAGTAGCAAATTTCCCTCAAGTGGATGACCTAAGGTTTATCAATCCATAGGAGGCATAGGATGAAGATGGTCTCTCTCAAACAACAATGCAACCAAATAACAAAGAGTCTCTTGTGTCCCCAACACACCCAATACAATGGCAAATTGTATAGGTGCACTAGTTCAGCGAAGAGATGGTGATACAAGTGCAATATAGATGGTAGATAAAGGTATTTGTAATCTGAAATAATAAAAACAGCAAGGTAACAAGTGGTAAAAGTGCGCGTAAACGGTATTACAATGATAGGAAACAAGGCCTAGGGTTCATACTTTCACTAGTGCAAGTTCTCTCAACAATAATAACATAGATAGATCATATAACAGGCCCTCAACATGCAACAAAGAGTCACTCCAAAGCCACTAATAGCGGAGAACAAACGTAGAGATTATGGTAGGGTACGAAACCACCTCAAAGTTATTCTTTCGGATGAATCTATAAAAGAGTTTGTACTAGAATAACACCGTAAGACAAAAATCAACCAAAACCCTAATGTCACCTAGATACTCCATTGTCACTCAAGTATCCGTGGGCATGATTATACGATATGCATCACACAATCTCAGATTCATCCAACCAACACAAAGTACTTCAAAGAGTGCCCCAAAGTTTCTATCGGAGAGTCAAGAACGTGTGCCAACCCCTATGCATAGGTTCCCAATGTCACGAAACCCGCAAGTTGATCACCAAAACATACATCAAGTGGCACATGATATCCCATTGTCACCACAGATAATCACGGCAAGACATACATCAAGTGTTCTCATCAAAGACTCAATCCGATAAGATAACTTCAAAGGGGAAACTCAATTCATCACAAGAGAGTAGAGGGGGAGAAACATCATAAGATCCAACTACAATAGCAAAGTGTCGGGGGTTGGGTGCGACATATGCCAACGGGTGGCTTATCATGGTGGGGGCGAGTAGAACGTCGTCGGTGCCTGGAAACGGGATGAGGCGCAAACATGCACGCCGGCGAATCTTACCCAGCTTCGGGGCTCTCCGGGGAGATAACACCCCTACTGCTGCTCTGCGGGGTCTCCGCATGGTCACTATGGCGACAAAGGTTACAAGGGTGCTCCTAGAGCTGTATCGGGAGGCAGGAGGGAGCGAGGCTGGCTCTCTCCTCCACTTTCTATGTGTCTAACTCTATCCAAGGCCGAACCCTTTGCATGGGTGCCCCGGGGGGTTTATATAGGCCTACCGCCGGGGGTACAATAATGTCGTTGGCGTGGCCCCATCGTCTGTCTCTCATGCCGCCGTCCTTCCTGCCGGCTTCTGGGGCCCGCCGACTGGTGGGTCCCGCGGACAGGCCGACACTGTGCAGCACTCTTGATGACGCAGGCTTGGTCATGGGGTCGTGGGAACAGTGCCGCCGTCTATCAGGTGATCACAGTCGCCACTCCCAATCCAATCTGGTTTATGGCTCGTGGGGCCCTGGCGGGGAGGCAGCCGACTCCGGGGAGGCCGACTCCCTCAGGGCCGTCTTCTGGCGCTCTGCCGTCTCTGATTCACCCACTGACAGGGGGCCCGGCGATTTCCGGGCCGTACAGGCCCAGCGTCGTGGGCACAAAGTCGCCACGCATCTTGTGGCTGAGGTCGAGGAGGCATGGCAACATCTGCGCGCCCGCCGAAGATCTCTGGCGTCTGGCTCCATGTAGCCATGCCAACCCCTCGTAGACAGGAGGGGACGGCCACGCCGGGGCCGTGCCCTCCATCGGTCTTCGTGAAAGGTCGGAGGTCGACTCCCACAGTCGGCGCTTCTGGAGGTCGCAGACCAGGAGTCGGCTTGCTTTAAGGTCACCGTCTGGGACTCGGCTTTTCGGGGGTGCGCCCTCTAGGGACTCGGCCTCTCCGAAGGTCGCCAGCTGGGGCTCGGCCTCTTCGAAGGTCGCCAGCTGGGACTCGGCCAGAGGGGCGCGGCCTGCCCCGATGTCTTGAAAGATCCTGGGTCCCGGGTCGGCCTACCCGTGGCCCATTACTCCGACAGTAGTCCCCGAAGCTGGTGAAGCCCTGCGGGCGCCACCTTGTGGGGCTTCAACAGTTTCAATCTTCCCAGCGCCGACTCTGAGACATGGCCGCTGTTTATTCGGGCTGACTCACTGAAGTCGGATTTGTTCAGCGAGGGGGCCATTACTCGTAAGTCGCGGCGGGAAAACAGGCAGCGTATCGGATATGCTTCCCTGCCATCATTGAGACGGTCCAATCGTGTGGCGCCACATGGGGAGGATAGTCTGCCCACCCACGCGTGCGATGGTACGGGCCACCAGGTGGAGCCTGCCACTACCGCGCCTCGGCTCCCGAGCGGATCCGCTGCGGCTGCGGACGGTTGGCATCCCCACGTTGTTACTGCGTGTAGTAACTTCGTGGGGTAAATCGTGGGGCGGAGTGGGGCCGCGGGCGCAGTTAATCCCACGTCCGCGCCCTCGGCTCCTCAGCCCGTAGGGCTATAAATAGGCGGGGAGGAGTGGGGCGGCACTGCACGCACACCCTCTCCCCCGCTCTCCTGCCCTCTCTTCTTCCTTTGCGAGCCGAAGCATCTTATCTCGTCGGTGATGAGCTCTTCCTCCGCCGCACCCCCCGCCTCGCGCTCCGGCGTGTGGGATGGCTCAGACGTGGAGGCGGAGCACATCGAGTTTCTCCGCCGGACCCGCCGTCTCCCGAGCGCGGACCTGGTGCATGCCCGTTCCACGCCGACGGGAGAGATCCGGCCCGCGCCGGCGGAGGGCGAGCGGGCAATCTTCCGCTCGCACTTAATGCGCGGGCTGGGGCTTCCGGCGAGCGGGTTCTTCCGCTCGTTCCTGGAGTTCCACAAGCTGCAGCCGCACCACCTCACCCCCAACGCGGTGGTGCTTCTTTCCGCCTTCGCCACTCTGTGCGAAGGCTACCTTGGCGTTCTCCCCACCCTTGAGCTGTGGGGGGTTCTCTTCAAAACATGGTACTCAAGCCGCCGGCACGCCGGCTCAGTGCGGCACCTACATCGCGGTGCGGTGCTCGACGGCCGACAATCCTTTCCCTCCCATCCCGCTGGTGAAGTCGGTGAAGATGTGGCAGAAATCTTACTTCTACGTGAAGAACATCTCCACCGACGGCGACTGGGTCAATCTGCCGCCCTTCGACCCCGAGCCCCTGACTGGCAGGCTTGCCAGTTGGTCCCACTGGTCCAAATCGCTGTCTCCCTCCGGAGCCAGCTCCATGGTGCGGCTCCGAGTTCTGCTGCAGTGGGAGGGGCTCGTCGCATCCGACCTTCTGGCCGCCTTCGTGGCGCGTCGAGTTCTCCCGCTCCAAGGCCGGCCTCACCTCATCTGTCAGATGAGCGGCTGCCATGATCCGAGCCGGCTGTGCACCAAGGACATGCCGCGTGGGGAGGTGGCGAACTTGGTGAACCACATCGCTCACTGCGAGTTCATGGAGGACTGGCAGTTCGGCAAGGAGGCGTACTCGCGCGACAACCCCCCTCCAATGGTAAGTCGTATCCGTCTGTAGCTTGATCTTCTTTGCGGCCGACTCCGAACTCTAATCGTCGTCGGTTTCTTCTGAGCAGAATCCCCTCACAGCGCCCGTAGCCGGCGCCACGAGAGAGCCCCGCGACTTCATCCCAGATCACGAGGACAGCGACAGCGACGACCCCGACTTGGGGGCGGCGGCGCTGGAGGCCGACGCCGACGGCGGCGGAGAGGGGGCGGACGGCGGCCTCAGGCCATCGGCTACCTTCGCCGACTGGCCCGAGGACGACGCCGACGCGGAAGTCGTCCCACGCCGCCAGTCGAGGGCCGGCCCCTCCGGCCAAGTCGGCGCGAAGAGGCGTCACGCCGGGGCGGCGGCGGCGGCAAGCAGAAAAAAGTTCAAGGGCGCCGCGCGCTCTAAGCGGGAAGAGGCGGCCGTGAAGGCCAACCGCTTCCGAAAGGAAGTGAGAAGGCCGCCGCTAGTTTCCTCGTGGGTATTCTTTACTCTTTCATCTCTTTGTTGCATCTTATTTGAGTCTTCTTTGATGTTTCCCTCCGATCTTCTCTAGAGCTCCCCTCTCCCTTGGGAGAGCCGCCGTCCCCTCTGTCATGGGGTCGGTGGAGACGTCCGCCAACACCCGGCGGGTCGATCCCGCCGCCGACCTTCGGGAGGGCGGCCAGGCAGAGCAGCGGGACAAGCGCGATGAAGAAGAGGCCGACCGCCTGGAGAAGGCGGAGGCTGAGAAGGCAGCCGCCAATGCCCAGTGGCGACTGGAGGAGGCCGAGACTGCTGCTGCGGCGAAACGGCATGCCGAGGAGGTCGCGCGTCGTCGCTCGGCGATTCTTGTCCCTCCATTGTCGTCGGCGCCGCCGGCTCTGGAGTTCACGGGGCAGACCGGAGAGGTCGGCGCCGAGAACCCTCTCGCGGAGGAGGGCGGCGACGTCTCAGGCTCGGACACCCACGCGCAGCCTCCACGCCCGCCGCCTCCGTCCGGGGAGGCCGCATAACAAGCAGCGGTTTACCGCGAGATCCTCAACGCGGACGATGCCGAGGCGCGGCTGCTTCTTCAGTCGCCGCGCGCGCGCCGCGTCGCTTGAAGGACGAGCTTCGGCGCCGCGAAGCCTCGAGAGCGGGCGCCGCAAGTTGGCGAATCTGGGCGTCAAGCCTCGGTTCGCGCCCACCGCTGGCTGGCTGCGAGGCGGCACCGCCCGCTGAACCGAGCCCTCTGGGCGTCGATCGAAGCTGCGCGAGGAGGGCGCCCTCAACTCTGCACTAAGCGCGATCGGCCTTGCGGACATCCGTAAAGTGCGTATCCTTTCTCTTTTTAATTTCATCTTTCTCTGTTTTTCTCGTAGGCTGGCACACCCACTGGGTGTAGTCCCCGAGTTCGGGGTCGGCTGCTGAGTACTAACTTTTGCCTTTGCCGGCTTTGCAGGAATACCACAATCTCCGCGCCACTGCCTTCAACCGCAACGTTGAGGAGCTGAAGAAGCGGACCGCCGATCTGACGGAAAGCCGAGGTGAGTTAATTCTTCCTTCTTCGCGGGGGCACGCTGGCGCACCCGCAGGCCGTAGTCCCCGAGATTCAGGCCGGCTGGCTGGCGATCGGGCGGATCTCCAGCGATCTATCTTCCTTCTTCTCATGGGCGCGCTGGCGCGCTGGTTGTAATCCCGAGATTCGGGCCGCTGCTGGCGATCGGGCGGATCTCCCGACGATCTACCTTACGGATGACTTTCTTGTCTTCTTCTTCGATCTTCAGGTGCCAACGCCGCCCTCCAGGAGCTGCTGGGTGAGGCCAACACCGCTCGTCGCGCCAAGGAGGAGGAGTGCGACAAGCTCGCCAAAGAGTGCGATCTGCTGGCGACGCAGCTGGCCGAGCAGAAGAAGTTGCTCCGGAAGGTGTGAGACGACACCAAGTCGCGGGAGGATGCCCTAATGGCCGAGTTCGAGGTCGAACGCTCCGCCTGGACCGACTGAGAGGCGATGCTGACCTTCGGCTACCACAAGCTCGAGGACATCGTCGATGGTAAGTCTTTTTCGCTTCTTTGGTCTTCTGACTCTATGTCGAGCTGATCTCTGATTTTCTGACTATCTTCTTTTCTGCCTTGGCAGACTTCTTTCCCGGCCATTCGCAAGCCGTCCCTTTGGCCATCGAGGCGGCTCGGGAGGAGCGAAGGGCGAAGGGTGAAGTGATTGCCGCCAACGCCCCCCGAACCATCGACGAGCAGCTTTTGAGCATCGGGGCTCGTCTTCGTCCTGCTCACCGTCTGCTGCGCCGTCTTCAGCGCGCCGGCGCCCAAGTGGTTGCCGCCCTGTGGCCGGACGTGCCGGCTCTTTGCACCGCCAGTCGGACCGCCGACTGGATGGAAGTCGCCGCCGGCCGCTTTGAGGCTTGGAAGGGCTCCTCGGCCCGTGCCGGAGCACGCCGGGCCTTGGAGTTCGTCAAGGGGTGGTATCCGGGGCTAGACCTGGACCGTCTGGCTGCATTCCGGTCAGAGGCCCAGGCCGAGCTGGAGGCTGTGGAAGGCACCCTTGCCAAGCGCGCGGCGGCCATCGCCAAGTACACGGACACCAGTGTCTTTGTGCCCGAGCGGACTGAAGGCGGCGAGGAGTCACCGCCGGACTGGTTCGGGATGAACCCGGAGTACGAGGAAGACTCGGCAGAGGTGATTGACTCCAGCGCCGAGGAGGAGGACGAGTCGGAGGATGGAGGCGAGGAGGAGGCGCCAGAAGACGAAGCAGGCGGCCAGCCTCAGCCCGATCGCGCCTCCAGCAACGAGCCGCGCAAGGACAAGGCGACCGCCGCCGGAGGCGACCAAGCTGAGACCGCCCAGCCGACTGCCCCGGCATCCGACACCGCCGTCACCTCCGATCCTCCGGCTCCGGAGGCCGCCTCCTAGAGTGCTTCTGTTTATCTGTCTTTATTATCTTTTGCAAGACTTGTTAGATTCGAACAATTCCACCCACGGGGTGTATCCTGAATTCTTATTCGGAGATTCGGCCGATGGCCTTATGTAAATATTTATCTAATTCCCGCCTTTACTTGCTTATTGCTCCTTAGACTTTTTTCCTTTGCCGCCTTCCCTTAGTTGCCGCCTTGCCGGCTGGGCAGCCGCTCTGCGGACTGTCGCAGGTCAAGTGCTTGGCTACTTCAGGAAAACAAGTATAACCATTTAGAGTTTTTTCAGCAAATCGGCTAGAAACCGACAGGCCGACTATTCGAGAGTCGGCTGTCCTTGATAAAAGTCGAGACGGCGAGCCGACTGCTCATGAGTCGGCTCGGTGGGGGGAGGCTGGTAGCCGGCTTGGGCTATGCGTAAGCTTTTAGGTCCTTAGCCATTTTTCGTGCGTGCGCCCGTTCTTGCTTGTCCCCTGCCTACCGACAGTCGCTCTGCGAGCTGCGGCTTTGTACAGGAGACCGCTTGAGCGCAACACATTACTTGTCTGACCGCAGGAAGCATTTCATAGCGCAAGACGGCGAGTCCCCGGGCCGACTAGTCGGACCCGGTGCCAGACAGTATGATAAAAAGGAGCAGCATATTCGGAAGCGTAGTTCTTATCATACAGATAATCAAAAAGGCAGTCCCCGAGCTCGTCCCGGGGGGCCTAAGGTCTTAGTACTTTAATACAAAGAGGGTAGTGCGATACATACTGCATCAACTGTAAAATCTTCGAAGAAGATTCGCGTTCCATGGGCGCTCTGTTTCTTTGCCGGAGTCGTCCCTCTTGCGCGCTCGAGGCTTTTGAGCGTCGATCAGATAGTAGGCGTCGTTCCCTAGCACCTTGCTGATGATGAAGGGACCTTCCCAAGGCGCCGACAACTTGTCTGGCGGCTGTTCTCTGAATCAGCGGAGCATAAATCGCCCTCTTGGAGCGATCTTGGCAGCGTTGCGGTTGTAGTATCGGCGCGACTCTGCTGGTAGATCTTTGGACCGCCCGAGTGCCAATAGTCGGCCCTCTTCGGCAGGTCGGCGCTGTCTTAGCGTGCTTCTTGGCTTCCTCTTCGGTGTACATGGAGACTCGCGGAGAGTCGAACTCTATATCCGTTGGGATGACGGCTTCGGCACCGTAGACGGGGAAGAAAGGCGTGAAGCCGGTTGACTTGTTTGGGGTTGTGCGCGGACTCCAGAGGACGGCAGGCAGCTCTTCGACCCAGCAGCCGGCCGAACGCTCGAGCGGCTCGACCAATCGAGGCTTGATGCCGGACAGGATGAGGCCAATGGTTCGTTCCACCTGGCCGTTTGACAGTGGATGGGCAACGGACGCTAAGTCCAGTCGGGTGCCCTGCGTCGCGCAGAAATGAGCCAAGGCGCCTTTGGCGAAGTTGGTGCCGTTGTCGATGATGATGCTGTGCGGTATGCCGTACCGCACTGTGATGTCGGCAATGAAGGTTACTGTTGTAGGCCCGTTCAATTTCTTGATAGGCTTTGCTTCCACCCACTTGGTGAACTTGTCCACCGCGACAAGCAAATGAGTTAGGCCGCCTCGGGCCGTCTTGAATGGTCCTACCATGTCCAGGCCCCAAACTGTGAATTGCCAAGCAATGGGGATTGTCTTCAGTGCAGAAGCCGGCTGAAGGGGCTTGGAGCGGAACATCTGGCACCCCTTGCATTTTTGAACTAGTTCTTTAGCTTCTTCCAGGGCAGTCGGCCAAAAGAAACCATGCCGAAAGGCTTTGGCCACGAGTGCCCTCGAGGCTGCATGGTGGCCGCACTAGCCCTGTTGGATGTCTCTGAGGATCGCTTGGCCTTGCTCTGATTCGACGCAGCGCTGGTAGACACCAGTGACACTGCGCCTGACTAGCTCTCTGTTGCCTATGGTGTATGATGCTGCTCGGCGCTGCACTTGCCGAGCCAAGATCTCGTCTGCTGGTAATTCTTTGTTCACTAGGAACTTGAGGATGGGCTGTGCCCATGAAGGTGCTGCTATCTCTTCAACTGCTACCACACAGCGACTTGGACAAGGGTGGCTGGGCTGGGAGGCGGCGGGTTGGAGTCTGCCGCCGTTTGCTGGATTGAGGGAATCTCTGTGATGACTGGGGCAGCTCCCGGGCCGATTAAGCGCAGATCCCGGGCAGGCTCGGAAGTCCCCGGGCCGACTGGCGCAGTCCCCGGGCTGGGCTCTGAAGTCCCCGGGCCGACTGGCGCAGTCCCCGGGCTGGGCTCTGAAGTCCCCGGGCCGACTGGCACAGTCCCCGGGCTTGTTTCAACTGTGGCTTTCTTGAGGTCGCTTGCTGGGGCCTTGGAGTCGGATCCGACTATCTCTGGTGGAGCCGGCACGAAGATGGAGTCTGACTCTGGTGAAGGCTTGATAGACGGCTTGAGGAGGCGCTAAAGGGCGACGCCAGAAGGTATCGCTTGGCAAGTGGAGCCGACTCGTGCCAAGGCATCTGCTTGATCGTTGTCGTTTCTTGGCACGTGAAGGAATTCGCACCCCTCGAAATATCCGCTGAGTTGCTGCACCAGGAAGCGGTAGCTTGCCATGTTTGCGTCTTTGGCATCCCGATCGCCGGATGATTGCTGAACCACCAAGTCGGAGTCGCCATAGCACAGGATCCGGCGAATGCCGAGTTCTTTCGCAAGCCGGAGCCCATGGATGAGCGCTTCATATTCGGCGACATTGTTGGAGGCGGCGAAGTGGATTTGCAGCACATATTTGAGCTTGTCGCCCTTAGGGGAGGTGAGGACGACGCTGGCTCCAAGGCCGGTGCGCATCTTGGAGCCGTCGAAGTGCATCCGCCAATGAGTGGAGTCGGTATTTGGCGGCGTCTCGGGTCTCGGCCCGGTCGGCGAGAAGTCGGCGGCGCCTGCGACTTGATGGCGGTCTTGGGCTGGTAGTAGATGGTGTAAGGGCTAGATCAATAGCCCATTTGGCCCACTCGGTCGGGCGTCTCGGCTTCAATGATCTCGGCGAGTGGGCGGTGCAAACCACGGTGATTGGATGCTCTTGAAAGTAGGGCTTGACTTCTTGGCGGCAAAATGCACGCCGTAACACATCTTCTTGGAGGTCGGCGATTACCTCGCTCGTAATATACCGGTCTCGGGTGGGGCGCCTTGCCTTCCTCCTTGCGCTCGACTACAATGGTATCTTGACTACCCGTGGTGGCGGCGATGTACAAAGCATGGGCTCTTTGGGAGTCGGAGCCGCCAACACAGGGGAGTAGTCAACATCTTCTTCGATTGGAGAAATGCCTCATCGCCTTGTGGTTCCACTCAAAAAGGTGGTCTTCTTCATCGATTGATACAAAGCGAGCTTTCTCGTGACCGGTGATAAATCGGCTGATGGATGCTAGGCAGCCGGTGAACTTCTGCACATCCAACAGTCGGCTGGGTACCTCCATTCTCTCAATGGCCTTGATCTTCACGGGGTTGCACTCTATGCCACGTTCGGAGACCAGGAAGCCAAGGAGCTGGCCGGCTGGGACTCCGAACACGCACTTCTCGGGGTTGAGCTTGCTCCGGAATCAGCGCAGATTTTCAAAGGTCTCTTTGAGGTCTTCCAGCAGCGTCCCACGCTTTTCCGTCTTCACCACCACATCGTCCACATAGACGTGGGCGTTTCTGCCGAGTTGCTTGAGGAGGCACTTCTGCATGCAACGCTGAAAGGTGGCGCCGGCATTTCTCAAACCGAACGTCATTGTCAGGTAGCAGAAGGCTCTGAATGGCGTGATGAATGCGGTCTTCAGTCTGTCTGCTGGATTCAGCTTGATCTAGTGGTATCCAGAGTATGCTTCTAGGAAACTCAACAGCTCGCATCCGGCTGTGGAGTCTATCACCTGATCAATCCTTGGCAGAGCAAACGGGTCCTTTGTGCAGGCTTTATTGAGGCTTGTGTAGTCGAAGCACATCCACCACTGCTTGTTCTTCTTCAGCACCAGCACCGGGTTTGCTAGCCACTCTGGAAAAAACACTTCCATGATGAAGCCGGCTGCCAGGAGCCGGGCTATCTCTTCTTCAACGACTCTTCTTTTCTCTTCTGACAGGCGGTGCAAGGGCTTCCTGACGGGCTTCACATCCGGCCTGACGTGTAGCTTGTGCTCGGCGAATTCCGTCGGTACACCCGGCATGTCCTTGGGGGACCATGCGAAGATGTCCCGATTCTCACGGTGGAAATCGACGAGCTCGCCTTCCTATTTCTTTGTCAAGGCACGTGCCTCACGACATCGTATCTCTCTGGGTGCTCTGGATCCAAGGGTATCTTCTTGGTTTCTTTAGCCGGCTTGAATGATCCTTCTGCCTCCAACTCCTTGGGGTCGGGCGACATCTCTGGCTGCTTTCCGGCCATCGCCACGACCCGGTCAAGGAGCCGTTTCTCGGCTGCGATCACCAAAGACTCGGCCAGCCGACTGCTCTCGGCCGCGCAAGCGGATGATTTCTTGTAGTCTCCGGCAATGGTCAGGATCCCCTTGGAACTCGGCATCTTCATCTTGAGGTAGGCGTAGTGGGGAACCGCCATGAACTTGGCCAAGGCAGGCCGGCCAAGCAGTGCGTGGTACGGGCTCTCCAAGTCCACCACCTCGAACCAGACCGGCTCTCGGCGGAAGTGATCTTTGTCTCCGAAGAGGACGTCTATCAGGATCTTGCCGATTGGTGAGCAGAGAGGCGGGTACAATTCCATGGAACACGGTCGGCTGCTCTGCGGCTGCCGCCGCTGATTCGAGCTTCTCCATGGTGTCTTTTTACAGGATGTTTATGCTGCTGCCTCCGTCTATCAGGACCCGCGAGAAACGGGCGGCCCGCCTATCAGTGGCCAGAGTCGCACCCAAGACCAGGGCATAGGAGCCTGGATTCGGCATCACCTCTGGGTGATCCGCCCGACTCCAACTGATAGGCTTCTCGGACCAATGCATGAACTCTGGAGCATCCGTTGCTACTGCGTTTACTTCTTGCTGTTGTTGGCACCTGCAGCACCAGTCATCTGCCACACTGGTGAACACTATGTAGGCTCCATGCTCTTCCGGGGACTCGTCTTGGACTGCGCCGACTGGCCGAGCCGCCGGCTGCTGGGACGGCGGCGGAGGCGGCGCCCAAAGGCGGAGGAGGTGAGCCGTCTTCCTTAGCGATTCTGGCGAGCAGTGGCACTTTCTTGTGGTGTGGTTGAAGGCTTGGCGCGCTGTGGAACTTACAAGGACCATCCAAAGTCTGCTCATAGGAGAAAGCCGGCAACCAATTGGACTTGCCGCCTTTACGCGCTTGGCGGAGGCTGTCCCTCATTGCTGATCTTCCTCTCTGCGACCTGCCATTGTTGGAAGTCGGCTGTGGGGCCTTGGCGCTTGTTGTCGTTTTGTTCTGTCGCCGATTGGCATCTCCAGTGGGGTTACGGGAGCACAGGGAGTCACTTTGCCGGCCAGCGTTGACTTGAATCTCCGTCTTCATAGAAGAGTCGGCCGTGGCGTGCTTATCCGCTATGACTAGCGGTTCGTCAAGGGTTTCTAGCTCGTCGCAGAGGAGCTTGTGCTTGAGAGGTGCCCTCTCGGCACCCGGCGGTGAAATACTCAATTGCTCGCACCTCGTGCGCCCTCGCAGGAGTTTCAAAGTTAAGCCCGGCGTGTGAGGTAGTCGCGCGTTGATTCTTGAGGCCTTGCACGCACAAGGAGAGCTGGCGCGGCTTGGGAGGTCGCTTATGCGTCTTTGGTGAAGTTGCGAATGAAGGCCGGTGAAGTCAACCCAGCTATTGATGCTGCGGGGCTTCAGCTGTTCAGCCATGTCGGGCCTTGCCTGGAGCATGAGAGGAACATACTTCACGGCAACTTCGCTTGTTGCCGTTTGCTATGTTGGCGGCTGTGGAGTAGTCTATCAACGATCCTCCGGCTTCGGAGCGGTGTACCAGGTGTGTCTCGGGGCGTGAACCCTTTGGGAAGGGCTCTTCTCGATGCGGGGCGAAGCAAAGCGGACCCAACTCATCTTCTTCTTCCAGCGCCAGGGATGGGTGGAGTCGGTCGATCCGATGGCGGGCGTCATTCTCTCCGACTCCTCTCGGCGGCCAAAGCGGCCTCCGAGAGTCGGATGCTCAACGGCGGCGGAGCTTCGCCGTTCTCTTCGGGGCGGGGGAGGCAGATAATCGTCCCGTCGTTCCACTGCTCTTGGGCGGCCGTCTTGGTCGCGCTCGATGGTGATGCGAGTCCGGCTGTGGCTGATAGTCGGCTCCTTCTCTTTCCTTCCGCGGACTCCGCCAGTCGGCGTCCAGGAGGTCGCGCCTTGATCTCGGCGGGGAGGTAAGTCGTCATTTGGCTGCTGCAGCGCATCTACGCGGCCGCCGGCCGCGTTTTGTGCAGCAACCGCGTCGAGGAGCTGCTGGACTTGCTCCGTCATCACACGGCGCTCTTCGCCCTCAAAGTTCTTCAGCTCGTCAGTCGCCGCTTGGGCGGCGCGGATATTCTCCGCTAGGGTGGCGTACACGGGGCGTTTCGCCCCGAGCAAGTCGGCGATGGCTGCGCCACGCTGTCGGACCGCACCCAGACGGCTCGGCCCAGTCGGAGCCGGCGAGCCGCCTACGGCTCTATACATCTCGCGCTGGTATGCCTTTGACAAGCGCCTCATGCTTGCCAACTTCTTGGCGCCTTCGATGATCTGAAGGCGGCGTGCCTCCAGCGTTTCGGCGTCCGCGTCCTCTGGAATGGGCGCGGTCAGGTCTTGCAGGACCGCCGGCAGCGGGTCCTGGGCGTCTTCGCCGGAGTGCTCGCCGTGGCTAATGACGAGCACCTCCGTGACGGGGCTTCCGCCACTCTCCTCATACGGAAGCGGCTCGTCGTAGACCACCATGTTGGTGGGGAAGATATCAAGCGATACAGGGTCGGAGTCGACCAGCATCGGGTCGGAGGAGCCTACGGACTCCAAGTCTACGGCAGGCTCGCCGGCGACGTGGAGTTGGTCGAGGAGGCCCGCGAGAAGGTTCTCGGGGCCACCGCGCTGCGTCGGATGCAGGCTCGTCGGAGAGGCGCACCTCGCCGATAAGTTTAGCGAGGCCGCTCGCAGTATGGCTTCAGCGCCGCGCAGCGTGTCGATCTGAACTCCATCTGGCGAGCCGGGCTGGCTGCGTTCGCCAGGAGAAAAAGGTTCCGTCGAGCAGATCTCCGGACGACGGTGCACCTCGCCTACGGTGGGCGCCAAATGTTGGGGGTTGGGTGCGACATATGCCAGCGGGTGGCTTATCATGGTGGGGCGAGTAGAACGTCGCGGTGCACAGAAATGGGATGGCGCAAACATGCGCGGCGGATCTTACCCGCTTCCGGGCTCTCGGGAGATAACACCCCTCTGCTGCTCTGCGGGGGTCTCCGCATGGTCACTATGGCGACAAAGGTTACAAGGTGCTCCTAGAGCTGTATCGGGAGGCAGGAGGGGCGAGGCTGGCTCTCTCCTCCACTTTCTATGTGTCTAACTCTATCAAGGCGAACTCATTGCATGGGTGCCCGGGGGTTTATATAGGCCTACCCGAAGTACAATAATGTCTATTTGGGCATGGCGCCCAGCCGTCTGTCTCTCATGCCGTCGTCCTTCCTGCCGACTTCTGGGGCCCGCCGACTTGTGGGTCCCGCGGACAGGCCGACACTGTGCAGCACTCTTGATGACGCAGGCTTGGTCATGGGGTCGTGGGAACAGTGTCGCCGTCTGTCGAGCGATCATGTCGCCCTCCCATCAATCTGGTTTATGGCTCGTGGGGCCCTGGCGGGGAGGCGGCCGACTCCGGGGAGGCCGACTCCCTCAGGGCCGTCTTCTGGCACTCTGCCGTCTCTGATTCACCCACTGACAGGGGGCCCGGCGATCTCCGGGCCGTACAGGTCGGCGTCGTGGGCATAGTGCGCCACGTACTGTGGCTGAGGTCAGGGGAGGCATGGCAACAGTGTCGCGCCCCGCCGGAGATCTCCCGGCGATACGGCTCACTGTAGCCATGCCAACCCCTCGTAGACAGGAGGGGACGGCCACGCCGGGGCCGTGCCCTGCATTGGTCTTCGTGAAAGGTCGCGGGTCGACTCCCACAGTCGGCGCTTCTAGAGGTCGCAGACCAGGATTCGACTTGCTTTAAGGTCGCCGTCTGGGACTCGGCTTTTCGGGGGTGCGCCATCTGGGGACTCGGCCTCTCCGAAGGTCGCCAGCTGGGGCTCGGCCTCTTCGAAGGTCGCCAGCTGGGACTCGGCCAGAGGGGCACGGCCTGCCCCGATGTCTTGAAAGATCCTGGGTCCCGGGTCAGCCTACCCGTGGCCCATTACTCCGACACAAAGCTCGGGATACATCAAGATTGTGCCATACAGGAACACGAGAGAGAACACGAGAGAGAGAGAGAGAGAGAGAGAGAGAGAGATCAAACACATAGCTATTGGTACATACCCTCAGCCCCGAGGGTGAACTACTCCCTCCTCGTCATGGATAGCGCCGGGATGATTAATATGGCCACCAGTGATGGGATCCCCCTCCGTGAGTGCCGAGCAGGCTCGAGAGGTTTTGGTGGTTATAGAGGCTTCTTGGCGAAATCGATCTAACTTATGTTCTGGAAGTTTTAGGGTACGTAGGTATATTTGGGTGCAGGGGTACGTCGGTGGAGCTATGGGGGCCCCACGAGGTGGCGCGCCCGGGTGGGGGGGGTGGGCCCGCCCCCCACCCTCGTGGGCTTCCCGTATCTCCCCTGACGTGCACTCCAAGTTCCCTGGGTTGCTTTCCTTCCAAAAATAACTTCTCCAGTTGATTTCGTTCCGTTTTGACTCCGTCTGATATTCCTTTTCCTCGAAACACTGAAATAGGCATAAAACAGCAAATCTGGGCTGGGCCTCCGGTTAATAGGTTAGTCCCAAAAATAATATAAAAGTGGATAATAAAGCCCAATATTGCCTAAAACAGTAGATAAAGTAGCATGGAGCAATCAAAAATTATAGATACGTTGGAGACGTATCACGCTCCATGCTTGATCTTCAGGAGGTGGTGTTGAGAGGACTCCAAGGATAAAAGCATCTGTTGAATTTGATGGAGCTGGTGGAATTGCCACTGGAGGGGCAACTAGAGCTGTGGCTGCAGGTGATGATGATGTAGCTCAAGTGTCTGGCACTGGCACTGCTGCAGATCTCTGTGCCCTAGGCACTCTACGAAATACGTCTATAGTTGTTTCCCCTTCCTCTCTTCTGCTTCTTCCTGGAGTTGCTCAACTGCTGTTTGAATTTCGGTCACCTTCAAGTCAAGATCATAGAACTTTGTTTCAATGATCCTCTCTAGGCTCAATTGGTTCTGAGTCAGGGTGGCCAATCCTTTCTCAATCTTCAAGGTAGCTTGAATAATATATCCAAGTTGGTCTTGCTTTGACTTGAGGAACACTTGTGAAGCTTCTTCGGCACTTGGCATCTTTGCTGCCTTCTCAGCTTTTGCTTTCTGCCTCTTCTCTTGAGCTTCCACAGATGTGGGATCTTCAGCATTCATGACAACAGTGTTGTCCTCAAAATCAGGCCTCGAGGGAAGATGCTCTTTGTCTAAGAAGTAGACACCTATGATCATTTTGGAATTTTAGCAATGTATGTGTGGATCATACCCACATGACCTCTTCTGGTCAGCAGATGTTCTCTTGATGGTCTCAACAATCAAACTCATGACCTTGAATTTCTGGGGCAAATCAAAGAGCTGGAGTAAGTTGATGGAGTGGCCTCTGATCATCCTGTGATCTCTTGATTTGGGCAACAAGGTGTGCCTCAGAATATTGTTCTCTATGGCCAATCCAGACATCAAGTAACACATTGAGCCTAGCTTGTGTGTCTCCAAGGCTTTGTTAGGTATCTCCTTGTATATGTTGGCCATGGAGTTGTGATCCTTCTTCTTCTCAGCGTAGACATCAATGTCTTTCTCATCTTCTTTGGGGGCATTTATGAGCTTGGCCCACTCATCAACAGATGATTGGTACCTTGTATCTTCAGACATCCAGACAATTTTTCCATCAGGATTGAAATGAGTTGTTGAGTATAATTGCATAATGAGCTCATCATTCCACTTGGTCAATTTCTGACCCACAAACTTGTCAACTACATTGAGCTTGAAGCTTTCATGCACTCCTAGAAAGTGATCTTCATTAGCATCAATGTATTTCCAATCAACCCACTTCATGTCACACACTATGGGCTTCTTGTCAAGTAGCACTGTCTCATAGAAATCTTGCTGTTCCTTGGTGTGAAACTAGTAGTCCACAGCAGTTCTCCTCCTCACAGCATATGAATCTTCTTGTCTCTATAGTCTGGGACCTGCATTCTTTCTCTCCTTCATGTTTTCTACTACTGGATGGTTGTCATCATGGTCTGGTATCTTTGGCTTGAGTTTTCTCAGCACTTGGGCTTCATATTCTTCTTCTTCAACCTCAGGCACTGGGGCCTTGTTCTTCTCTACAGCAGGAATGTTCCTAGGGCTTCTCTTGGGTGCAAACTTGGAAGTTTGATCTGGAGCTTTGGGGTAGTCTTGGGCTTTGAAGGAGCAGCCCCTGACTTGATGGCATCCCCCATCAGCTTTTGTGACTTGGGTGCTGGTGCAGCATCCTCTTCTTCCTCTTCTCCTGCAGAATCTCTCCTCAATGATGGATTTCCAAGCACTCTTGCAACTATTTTCCTGAACCTTTCTTTTCTTTTCTTGCCATCTCCATCTTCTTTGGGCTCAAGAGTGAACTCCATTGGCTCTTGTGTTGATGCCCTGGCCTTTGACATTGGCACTCTCCTAGCAGGTGCTTTCTTGTGCTGACCTGGCTTGGTAGTAGCAGCAGCAGCATATTCTTTCTTGAGCACCTTCTTCTTTGAAGTCACTTACTCAACTTCAAAGTCTTCATCCTCAGAACCTTAGGTTTTCTTCTTTCTCTACCTAGTTGTCACCTTAGGCAGGTTGCTTGCTGTGCTCCTACAACCCTCATCAAAGCTGCCAGAGGGACAAGTGCCCTCACTCAGATCCATCTGCTCCTCTGACATGTTCTGGCTGTCAATCTGATCAGACATTCTGACAATGCAAACTGAAAGCTTGCCATGTGAATAGTTATAGATGAGATGGAGTAGATGAGCATCACAAACTGCAGAGTTTCTGCAAAAAGAATGAGTCAAAAAGTTAATTTTAGTTTTCCACAGAAAGCATTTCGGAGCAACCGATTTGTAAAACTCAATGACACCAAAGCAAGTTTGGATTCTAAACTAGTGGAATCAGTCAGACCGAGACACGGTTCGGTGACTTCGAGTTTGCTAGGGTTTCACAAAATCCTGAACTCGGTCACACCAATTTGCAAGTTTCGGTCAGACCGAAAAATACAAGAGCAATGGCCTAAGCCAAATCGGTGAGACCGATTTCTAAAATTCGGTCGGTCCGAGATGAGTTCGGCGCAAACCTAACCCTAAATTTTTGAATCAAAAGTAATCTAAATGAAGTTTTCTGTGGATAGATTGATCTCATACTTGGAAAGAAACATGGCATTGTCTTTGTGCTAAGAATCAGAGGTAAAAGATTGCAAAAAAGTGTCGAACTCATACCCTAACTTGGCGATGAGCTCGCTTCGGCGGCAATGAAGGTGAAGATTCCATTGACAGCGGCGGAGACCAGCAGCGGGAGGTCGCTGGCGATGAGAGGACAATCTAGAGAATAAAGACAATAGAGCAGGACACGCGCGGGTGAATAGGTTTTGGAGAAATTTCCAAAATTTGACCCGTCGGTATATATATCCTGACACTATTGGTGTGACCGAGTGGAACAAATCGGTGGCACCGAGATGCAGAATTGCAAGCGGTTACTGCAACTCGGTGTGACCTAAAAGTTCTAATCAGTTGCATCGAGATTGAAAACTAGAACAACTCGGTGAACTTGGTATGACCGAAAAGGATGAATCGGTCAGACCAAAATAATGCACAGAGAGGTTTTGTAAGTTTAAGTCTATGATGAATCGGTGACTCCGAGTGCTCCTCACCCAGAGGGTTCGATTTTGACTTGTTCAAACTTTGTGATGTAACATGAATAGAGTTTGAGACGAGAAAAGCATAGATAGCTAGAGGAAGTTCTTAGGCATTCTTGTCCCTCCATTTGGCAAAAGAAAAAGAGCCAAACAATCAAAGCAACAAATGGATTTCCTCGAATGAGAAAAGTATGCATTCAACATGCTCACACAATAAAATGGCAAATGAAATATGTGGCAAAGCATGCACAATTACTCTAGCATCTATCAAGCAATTGGCGATGACTAGGTCATCTATATATGAGTATATTGACTTAGGAGTCAAATAAGAACATTTGATCATAGGTCATACTCATCGTTTATGCACAAGTGGGGTTACCACTTTTACATAAATCATTGTTGTGTTCACACCATTAGAGTTGCTTTAGCTCAATTCTTAGAGTAAAGCTCCCCCTAGATGTGATATTCCCCCTAAGAGGGATGAACTAACCTTGGGTTTTGTTGATGATGACTTCATGTAGATGTTGAAGATGTGGATGTTCATTGTTGATGTAGATAATTTGGAGAAATCCATTGGAGTGCGTTGCACTTTCAATACCTACATGGGTTAGTCCCACAAGGAACAAACAAGGATATTTCCATAGACACAGAGTGAACCTCACACATGATAATGTCCATGAAAGTATTAGATTAACGTGTCCCTTGTCTTACCAACAAGAGGGTTTGTGACTCCTTGAACTAGTGCAAGATGTGGAAGTTGTTTGCACTTGTCCTTGCCAAACTGAATATGAGTGAAGAATGTTGGCGGAGTCACCCTCAAGAACTCTCTAATTCTTCTTCTCCGGGATCCACATCATCTTGATGGGAATCCTTGGGGTTGTAGATGTACTTGATGAAGTACAACTTGATGTAGTCTTGGGAACCCACTTGACCAAGGCCTTTGGAGCATCTTCAAATGCATCAATCTCCTCTTGAAGCTTGTCCTTGCCTTTTAGCTTGTGGTCTTGTGGTGGAAGCTCATCTTGAGCTTGTGTTCCCTTGAAGGAAGTAGGATCATAGTTCTCTTGTTGAGGAACAAACTTCGTTCTGGGGTATTGATCTTCTTCCCACTCAACTCCATTGGCATTGAACTTTCGTTCAAAACCAATACCTTGATTCTTTCGGTGCCTTCCTTGCTTGCATACAATTTCCAAAAATTGCATACTTCCAGCAAGACTCTTGTAAACACCTTTCCCTATAATTCCCTTCAATAAGCTATTTTCTTGCTCAAGTGTAACTTGGCTAAGAGAATCAGTAGTGGAATCAAGAGAACTACTAGAATCAATAATATTGGATTTAGCCTGATTATTGTTACTAATAGAAGAAGAATCTTTCTTGCTCTTGTTGCTAGATTTTACTTGTGGCATGTAAGTAGACAAGAGTAAACGCTTGGCAATGTGAGAAGAACTTTTCTTCCGAAGATCATCATTGATGGCCTTTAAGAACCCATGTTCTTGCTCAAGATTGAGCTTCTCGAAGCGTAGCTTCTCATGAGTTTTTAATAGTTCTCAATGATCTTCTAAAGTAGTTTCATGAGCTAACTTAAGAGTGTTTAGTTCTTTAGTTAGACGCTCAATCTTCTTCTTATCATTTTCATCCGTTTCATCTTGATTAGCATGATTAATAGCATTTTCATCATAGTATTCATCACTAGAGTTGTCAACAAGTAAATCATCATCACCTAGCAAGTCATCTTCATTACTATTGAAATCAACATACTCGGGGTGTGTTACCTTGGGGCCTTTAGCCATGAAGCATCTTCCAATTCCTTCATTTGGTGAGTCAAATATGTCATATGAGTTGGTTGACACAAGTGCTAGAGCAGCAACACCTTCATCTTGAGTATATTCAGAGTCGGAGTGGTAACTTCTCACAGAGTGGTGGTCGGACTCGGAGCCGGATACCCATTCACCAACATGAGCTTGATATCTTTGTTTTCTATAGCTCCTTGTTGACTTGTCCTTCCCTTTCCGAATCCTTGCTTCTTCAAGAGGTTCTTCGTTCATAGTGATCATCTCTACTCCTTCTCTCTGTTGGAGGTGATTCTTCCCTTTTGCTTCTCCTTTTAGGCGAGTCTTCTCTTCTTTTGTAGGGAGCCGTACACTCATTCGAGTAGTGTTCAGGTCTTCCACAATTGTAGCAATTTCGCTCACGACTAGAAGATCTTTTGTCATTGTAGGACCTTTTCTTGGAACTTCTTTCCTAGCTTCTACTCTTGTAGAATTTGTTGAAGTTCTTCACCATTAAGCTCAATTCTTCATTGAAGGCTTGTTTCTCACTTGATGATGTAGGAGCGTCACATGAGGATTTGTAAGCACCACTAGACTTGTTGTGAAACTCTTCTTTATCCTTGAGTGACATCTCATGAGCAATAATTCTTCCAATGACTCCGGTTGGCTTGAGATCTTTGTAGTTTGGCATCATTTGGATCAAAGTGCACACGGTATCGTATTTTCCATCCAAAGCCCTCAAGGTCTTTTTGATGATGAATTTGTCGGTCATCTCTTCACTTCCTAGACCGGCAATCTCATTTCTGATGAGAGCAAGTCTAGAGTACATTTCAGCGACACCTTCACTATCCATCACTTTGAACTTGTCAAGTTGACTTTGAAGCACATCCAACTTGGATTCCTTGATGGTGTCGATACGTTCGTGCATATCAATCAAAGCCCAAATTTCCTTTGCATTCTTAAGACGGCTGATTTTGTTGAATTCTTCGGGGCACAATCCGTCGAGGAGGATATCGCAGGCTTGAGCATTGTATTGCAACATCTTCAATTCTTCCGCGGTAGCTTCACGATTTGATTCTCTTCGATCGAAGAATTCACCTTGCAAACCAATACACACAATAGCCCAAACGGCGGGGTTATGTCCAAGAATATGCATTTTCATCTTATGTTTCCAAGTAGCAAAATTAGTACCATCAAAGTAAGGACCTCTACGGTGGTAATTTCCCTCGCTAGACGCCATAGTCTCCTAGGTTGTGAAACCAAGGCTGTGATCACCAAAGCTATGGAAATCAAGGCAAAGAGAGACCAAAGCTCTGATACCACTTGTAGGATCGAAAGTATGTCTAGAGGGGGGGCGGTGATTAGACTACTTGACAAATAAAACCTTGCCTTTTCCCAAATTTAATTCTTGGCAGATTTTAGCAATTTAGCACTAGTCAAGCATTCACAATACAATTCAAGCAAGAATGCAAAGAGTATATGAGCAGCGGAAAGTAAAGCATGCAACTTGCAAGAAAGTAAAGGGGAGGAGTTTGCAGGGAGCAAACGCAATGTTGACACGGAAATTTTTGGCATGGTTCTGATAGGTGGTGCTATCATACATCCACATTGATGGAGACTTCAACCCACTAAGGGTAACGGTTGTGCGAGTCCACGGAGGGCTCCACCCATGAAGGGTCCATGAAGAAGCAACCTTGTCTATCCCACCATGGCCATCGCCCACGAAGGACTTGCCTCACTTGGGTAGATCTTCATGAAGTAGGCGATGTCCTTTCCCTTAGAAGCTCCTTGGTTCAACTCCACAATCTTGACGGAGGCTCCCAAGTGACACCTAACCAATCTAGGAGACACCACTCTCCAAAAGCTAATTGATGGTGTGTTGATGATGAACCCCTTGCTCTTGTGCTTCAAATGATAGTCTCCCCAACACTCAACTCTCTCTCTCATAGATTTGGCTACGGTGGAAAGATGATTTGAGTGGAAAGCAACTTGCGAAAGGCTAGAGATCAAGATTCTTATGGTTGGAATGGAATGTCTTGGTCTGAACACATGAGTAGGTGGTTCTCTCTCGAAAAATGAATGGTGGAAGTGTAGGCACGTTCTGATAGCTCTCTCCATGAATGAAGAATGGGTGGAGGGGTATATATAGCCTCCACACAAAATCTAACCATTACACACAGATTCCAAAACTCAGTGAGACCGAATTGTGAAACTCGGTCAGACCGATTCAGGTCAAAATATGAACGTTAGGCTTTTTGGTGGGACCGATATGATCAACTCGGTGGAACCGATGGGCTAGGGTTAGGGCATAACGTAATCTCGGTGAAACCGATCGCATGAGCTCGGTGGGACAGATTTCAGTAATAGGCACATAGAGAGTTGGTGAGGCAAACTCGGTGGGACCAATTTGCTCATTTCGGTGGGACCGAAACATTACGAAAAGGAAATAGGGAGTTGGCATTGCGAACTCAGTGGGACCGATTCGCTCATTTCGATGGGACCGAAATGTTATGAAAATAAAACAGGGAGTTTGCAATCCCATCTTGGTGAGACCGAGATCCCAATTAGTGAAACCGAACTGATTAGGGTTTGTGGCAGTGGCTATGTCAAATGAACTCGATGGCACCGGATATCAAATCGGTGGGGCCGAGTTTGACTTTTAGGTTTAGGACATATGTGGAAATGAGAAAGTCGTTGAGGGTTTTGGAGCATATCACTAAGCATTTTGAGCAAGCAACCAGTAAGCAACACCTCATCCCCTTTTAATAGTATTGGCTTTCCTATGGACTCAATGTGATCTTGGATCACTAAAATGAAAATGTAGAGTCTTGAGCTTGTTCCCAAATGTGTCCTTAGCATTTTGAGGGGTCCACATCTCTAGTCCATGCGATGCCAATCACTAAACTTTTTGAAATGATCATCTTGAAAGAGCATTAGTTCAATGAGCTATATGTTGTTAAGAATTACCAAAACCACCCAGGGATTAGTTGCACTTTCACGGGTCGATGCCCATTTTACGGATAGAGTCTTGATAGATCAAGTTAAGACTGTTGCCGTCGTCCATAAGGACTCTAGTGAGATGGTATCCATCGATGATAGGATCGAGTACCAGGGCGGCCGAACCCCCATGACGGATACCGGTTGGATGATACCTACGATCCAAGGTGATCGGACAGGCCAACCATGGGTTGAATTTTGGGGCGACAGGCTCTACGGCGTAGACGTCCCTTAGTGCACACTTGCGCTCCCTTTTGTGTACGTGAGTGACACAGATCATGTTCATGGTTTTTACTTTAGGGGGAAACTGCTTCTGATCCCCGCTGTTCGGCTGGTGGGGCTCATCGTCATCCTCGCTTGGAGGTCCCTTCCCCTTGTGTTCGGTATTTAACTTACCGGCCTGTTTAAAAACCTAGCAATTTCTATTTGTGTGATTAGCAGGCTTATCGGGGGTGCCATGAATCTGACAAGGCCTCTCGAGGATTTTGTCCAAATTGGATGAACCGTCCCTGTTGCCCTTAAAAGGTTTCTTGCGTTGACCGGATTTGGAACCACTAAAGATGGCGTTTACTGCCATGTCTTCTACGTCGTCGTTGTTGTTCCGGCGCTTGTTTATGTTGCAGCGTGGCCTGCCATTGCCGTCCATGGCCTCAAAGGTATCAGGGTCGCTAGAACTGTTGCTTCTACAAGCTAGCCAGCTATCTTTGCCCGCACAGAAGCGGGTCATAAGTGTTGTAAGGGCTGCCATGGTTTTCAGCTTTTCCTGCCTGAGGTGTCGGGCGAGGCATTCGTCACGGACGTTGTGTTTAAAGGCTGCCAAGGCTTCGGCATCCGGACAGTCCATGATTTGGTTCCACAGTTTGCGAGCTAACTCTCCGGGCTGCTGGACTATGTGACTTAGGTCATCGGCGTCCGGTGGCCGGACTGTCGGATTTCGGGTTCCGGCAGACCCTTGAGGTTCAAACTCTGGGGTGCGTGAAGAGATTCAACCCTCTGCCTACTTGCTCTTCGCCGAATCGCTAGGACCTAAACTACCAAACAGAACAACACAAGAGACACAAGGTTTATACTGGTTCAGGCCACCATTGTGGTGTAATACCCTACTCCAAGGTGTGGTGTGGTGGATTGCCTCGGCTGATGATGAACAATACAAGGAAGAACAGCCTCGCGAGGGCCTGTTCTTTGCTGGTGCTACTTGGTTCTGGCTCTTGGATTCTTGATCCGGTCTCTCGATATCAGATCCCTCTATTCAGGGGGTGGCTAGTCCTATTTATAGGCAAAGGCCCTGGGCCTCTTCCCAAATATCGAGCGGGAAGGGCGCCAACAATTGGCCATTTTGAAGGGGAACAGCGGGTACACTTATCCTGACTAAAGTTGGTCCTCGCTCTGCCAAAGGCTCTGGTGGTGACGCCTGTTTGGGCTCCACAATGACTTCCTTCCGGCCGTTGGGCTGGTCTTGGTCTTGTTGCACCGAAACGGATGCCTTTGCTTGATGCTCTCGCCTGCGCTTGCTCCCTTTGCACCAAAGAGGAAAGGGAGGACACTGCGCGGGCTGGCGCCCGTCTGGCACCCTTGGTCGTCATGGCTTGCGTCATGGGCACCTCGCGAGGTACCCCTCCTTGAACTCTCCGCCTCCTCGTGAGCCAGCCTGACGAGGTCGTGCCTGAGGAAGCTCCTTGTCGTCCGCCCCGCGAGGCTTGACCCCTCGCGAGGGTTTTGAGCTTGTGTTGATGAAGATGGGCTGTGCTGGGCCTCCTTTGAGCCACGCCGCAGGCCGCAGGCAGGCAAGTCTGGGGACCCCCATTCCCAGAACACCGACAGTAGCCCCTGGGCCCACGGCGCGCCCGGACTTGGTTGAGCAGAGAGGCGAAAGGGCAAGTGCGAAGTGTCGCGGGCCCTAACAGCCTGCGGCCTTGGGCGCAGCGTGGCGGTTGATTGGACGCAGGCGCCTCCGCTTCCCCATGACACCTTGGTAACCGCATGGATTCGACAAGTCCCTGCATGCAAAGCGGGTCATGATTACCTGCGATCGTGGAGGTCGACGGTTGGCCTTCGCCGGTTATAAGTATGGAATAGCTTGCACCATTCCAGCCTATCCCCTCTTGCTTCTCCTTCTTCTTCATGGCTCCACCAAGGAAGTTCTCGGCCGCAGAGAAAGGTAAGGCTCGACAGGTCGAGTCTGCCTCTCCCCCGCCCAAGCGCGGTCGAGGTCGCCCTCGCAAACATCCCGTGGCCTCCACGGCGGCCCCCCGCGGTCGCGGAGGTGGCTCTCTGTGCGGCAATGAGCGGCTGGCCATGGTCGGCGGGCGTGTTCCGGCCGTGCGACCCCCGAGGCCGCGCCTCCATACTGTGGAGGTGCTGCCGGAGTTCATCGTGTGGGCGGTGGAGCCGGCCGGCGCCCGGCTTCAGCTTCCTCGCTTCCTCCTAGGTGAGCTCCCAGATGGTGCCTTGGGTGGCCTCTGGCTCCAGGCAGATGGCTGCTGCAGCCGGGCCTCGTGGGCTTCGCTGGATGTCTCTGCTGCCGGGAGCCTGGCTCTGACCCGCGGATGGCAGACGTTTGCTCGCGCGCGTGGTCTCCGCCGCCAGTGCTCTCTACACTTCAAGTTCGACGGCGACGCCACCCTCTACGTGAGGGTGTTTGGGGAAGATGGTCGCCGTGCAGGGTGCTGCCCTGAAGATGACGACTGCGGCCTGGGACTCAGCCCCGGCGAGGACGGGGAGGACAGCGCGCGAGCGGTTGGCGGCGCCCGTGACCCCTCAAGCTTCACCAGCTCTTCTTCGGGTAGCGACCCTTCTAGCAGCGGCCGCGATCAGCCCCCACGCCATCGCGCCTGTTTGGAGGGTGGCAGGGGGTCTGCCCGCCGTCGCGCCCCGGTGAAGCGCGAGAGGGAGTTCGCCTGAGCTCCGAAAGTGGCTCGAGTCTTCCATGAGGGCCGGCGCGGGACGAGCTTTGCCTGCTTTTGTTCTTTCCTTTCTTTTCTCCTGTGCAAAAAGACAGCAACGTGTGGCCCCGACGGGGCGTGTTTGGGTTAACGTCATCAATCATCGCACTATTTCTGTTATTCCGGTATTGTCCCGTTCTGTTGCATGCCCATTCGCAAGTAATCTCTAGTCTTAGCCGTGGGGCGATCGACCCAGGCCATGTATTCGTGTCGTGGTGCCCGTGAGGCATAGTCTGGAGGGGCGCTCCGGTAGTGGACCTGGGCCGTGAAAACTTGAGCGATAGGGGCTGGAACACTCGCGAGGGCCCCCGGGGCTCCCACCTCGCGAGCCCTCGCGCAAGAGAAATCGAGGCAGGAGAGTGAAAAAGTCGAAGAACCATAGGTCAAAAGGCGGCGATAGTTTCGATAAAACTCCAAATGAGAATGAAATAGCCAACTGCAGAAAGCAAATGAAAAAGCCGCGTCCGGCACCTAGTCTAGTCTTCGACGTCTTCTCACCAGCGAGCTAAGTGCTGCCATCGGGCGTGGGGGAGCCCTGGGGCCGAGGCGGCACCCTGAGACTCCGGCGTGTACAGCCCCAACTCATTATTACGTGAGAGTGTCACGGGCGGCGAGCTTCACAGGCGTTGGCCTTCTTCACAGGCTCCGGGCCTTTCTTCGGGGAAGCAAGCTTCACGGGTTTTGGCCCTCTTCACAGGCTCCGGGCCTTTTCCAAAACGTGGTAGCTTCACAGGCATTTGCCTTCTTCGCAGGCTCTGGGCCTTTGTTCAGAAAAATTCATAACTAATTCATACTAAATAAGAAACAAATAAGATACCAAAATGTTCAGAAAAACATCACCTATATGTCAGTGTCATTTGCATTCATGAAAAATGTGTTGGAAAGTGCACATTCAAGTTTTAGCTCTTTTGATACCACCATGAATAGTAAACTCCAAAAAAATTCAAAAAAATATGGTGGCAACGAACGACAAATGTTCTAAGTGTTTGCCAAGTTTCATTAGGGAACGACACTCGTGGAAGTCATGGCAAAAAAATAATCTATTTTGGAGTGCTGATTGTTTTTTTGCTGCGGCACCCATGAATGTTATTCCCTGATGAAACTTGGCAGGCACTTATAACAATTGTCATTCTTTGCCACCAAATTTTTTTTGATTTTTTTGAACTTTTTAATATTTTACTATTCATGGTGGTAGCATAAGAGCTAAAACTCGGATGGGCACTTTCCAACAGTCTTTTCATGAATGCAAATGACACTGACATATAGGTGATGTTTTTCTGAACATTTTGGTATCTTATTTGTATTTTTCTGATTTAGTATGACTTAGTTATGAAGTTTTCAAACTGACGGTCAAACGGTCAAAGGGAAAAAGCATAAGAGGAGCAAAGTGACTTGGACAGAACCGGTGACTTTTGGGAATTAGGGGTAAAACAGACGAGTGGGACACAACTAGGGGCATAAATCTAATTATCCCTTTCCAAAAAGATGAGCTTCACAGGCATTTGCCTTCTTCACAGGCTCTGGGCCTTTTCAAAGAGATGAGCTTCATGGGCATTTGCCTTCTTCACAGGCTCTGGGCCTTTTCCAAAAAGATGAGCTTCACAGGCATTTGCCTTCTTCACAGGCTCTGGGCCTTTTCAGGGGTAAAACCTCCGGAGGTGCTGGATGTTCCACGCGTTCTATACAGGTACTCCCTCCTGAGTCTCCAAGTGCACGGAGTCGGGCCTGGAAACATGAACAACCTTGAACGGGCCCTCCCACATAGGAGAGAGCTTATGCAGTCCCTCCCTGGAGAGGACCCGCCGGAGCACAAGGTCCCCTACCTCGAGTGTTCTGGGGCGGATGTTGCGGCAGTGGTATCGCCGGAGTGCCTGCTGGTATCTTGCCGCTCGCAGCGCAGCTTCTCGACGACGCTCCTCCCCCAGCACAAGGTCTGTCCCCCGCATGGCGTCCTGCAGCGTCTCATCGAACGACAGGACCCGCGCGGATCGACATCTGACCTCATGAGGGAGGACCACTTCGGCTCCGTAGACCAGGAAGAAGGGGGTCTCCCCAGTCGGCTTGGTCGCGGTTGTGCGGATGGACCACAGCACGGACTGAAGCTCGTCATACCAACCTCTCGCCGCAGCCTCCGGTTTCTTCTTGAACGCCCCGGTCTTGAGGCCCTCAGACTTATGCGCCGCCCCTTTCGGCTGGCGTTGCTTCGAAGTGCGCCACGAAGCGTAGCATATCTGCGCTCCAAGGTTAGCACAAGACGTTTTGAAAAGGTTATCGTGAATCGCGAACCGTTGTCGATGATGATGCGGTTCGCACCCGAACCGCTCACGATGCCCTTGATGAACTTGTCGCAGAACCAGCAGGGATGGTGCGGACGGCCTCGACTTCGGCCCACTTGGTGAACTTGTCCACGGCGACGTAGAGGTAGCGGTAGCCCCCTAGCGCCCGAGGAAAAGGGCCCAGGATATCCAGCCCCCAGACTGCGAATGTCCACGTGAGGGGTATGGTTTGCAGACCTCCTGCCGGCTGATGGATCTGCTTGGCATGGAATTGGCAGGCCTCGCAAGCCTTCACAAGCTCGACAGCGTCATTGAGCGCAGTAGGCCAATAGAAACCGCTGTGGAACGCCTTGCCGACGAGGGTCCGTGACGATGAATGATACCCACAGTCTCCACCGTGTATATCTGCCAGCAGTTCTTTCCCTTGCTCCCTGGTGATGCAACGAAGGGACACATCATTCGGTCGCTTCCGGTAGAGCTCTCCATCCCTGATGTAGTATGCTGTGGCTTGCCGCGCCACATGCTCTGCTTCCTCCTCCTTCTCCAAAGCAGGTCCCTTGCGTTAAGTAGCCCGAGCTCGTGATCCAGCACCCCTCCCGAGACTCCATCATCGAGCAGGCGGGCGTTCGGAGGCGGGCCACAGCCGGGCTCCCGAGGCAGTGGTGAGAAGCTCCGGCCGAGGCTGGCTTGTGCTCGAAAATGATGGCAGGGCCGAGGGCTTGAAGAGCCGTTCCTCGAAGATGCCCGGCTCCTGGGGCAACCGCCTGGAAGCTCGTTTGGCGATGTCGTCAGCCTCTTGATTAGTGCCACGGGGCACATGCTGCAGCTCCAACCCCCAGAACTGCTTCTCCATCCTGCGGACCTCCGCAAGGTAAGCCTCCATGTGCTCATCTCTTGGCTCGTATACCTTGTTGGAGAAATTGACGAGCAGCTGCGAATCGCCCTTGATAGTAAGGTGCCTCACTCCCAGGGCAGCGACGGCCTTTAGGCCCGCTATCAGTCCCTTGTACTCTACTATATTGTTGGAGACCTTTTCGCCTTGCTGGAAGCAGAGCTGCACGGCGTAGTTCAGCTTGTCCTGAGTGGGAGATATGAGCACCGCCCCAGCCCCAGCGCCATGCCTGGAGAACGACCCGTCGAAGTACATGACCCAGCCTTCTGGCGCCTCGCTTCATGGGGATAGTGATCGGTCCTCGTCGGCCTTTAGGTCCGGTGCCTCCGTCCATTCAGCCACAAAATCTGCTAGCGCGGCACCCTTGATGACCCTGGTCGTGCTGAATTTGAGCTGAAATGCTTGCAGTTCAATGTTCCACTCAGCGACCCTTCCGGCCGTGTTAGGACTCCTAAGCACCCGTTCCAAGGGGTACGCCGAGACAACCTTGATCGGGTGACCCTGGAAGTAGTGCCGCAGCTTGCGCGAGGCCACCAGCAGCGCGAGGAGGAGCTTCTGCGGCATGGGGTACCGTGCCCTCGCATCCCGCAACACCGTGCTGACGAAGTACACCGGGTGCTCGACGAGGCTTGGAGCGTCGGCGCTGGTGGTGCCCTCCGGAGGCTGTGGCGCCTGCTGAGGTGACGGGGCCTCCGGAGGTTGGTTGCCTGGGGGAAGACCTTCCTCATCTTTCGGCACGCTTCCCTGCGGCAGCTGATCCTCCTCAGCCGTGGTCACAACCTCTGCGAGTCCTTTTTGGTCCTACTTTGCCTTGACACGTGCAGCAGTCGTGGCTTTGGTGCGATCTCCTCCTAATCGCCACGAGCCTGCTGGCTGAGTAAGGAGTGGCGGAGAGATAGAGTACCAAGGGCTCCTGAGGGCGTGGGGCCACCATCACTGAAGGGCTGGTTAAGTATCTCTTGAGGTCTTGGAACGCTTTGTTGCCTTCTTCAGTCCATTCAAAGGGCCCCTTCTTCTTCATCAGCTGAAAGAAAGGCAGCGCTCGCTCTCCTAACCTGGAGATGAAGCGCCCCAGCGCAGTCACGCGCCCCGTGAGCTTCTGCATTTCTCTAAGGGTCTTCGGTGGGCTCATGTCTTTGACTGCCTTGACCTTTTCCGGGTTGGCCTCGATGCCTCGGTGGGACACGAGAAGCCCAGGAGCTTGCCGGAGGGGACTCCAAACACACACTTCTCTGGGTTGAGCCGCAGGCTCACTGCATTGAGGCTCGCGAAGGTCTCCTCCAGGTCTTGTATCAGGGTCTTGGCCTCGCGAGACTTCACTACAATGTCGTCGACATAAGCCTCCACATTCTTCCTGAGCTGCGGGCCTAAGGTGATGTGCATGAGCCGCTGAAAGGTTGCCCCCACGTTGCGCAGTCCGAACGGCATGCACGTGTAGCAGTACACCCCACACGGGGTCAGGAAGGCCGTCTTCTCCACGTCTTCCACTGCCATCTTGATCTGGTGATACCCGGAGAAGGCATCCAAGAAGCATAACAGGTCACACTCAGCGGTGGAATCGACGATCTGATCGATGCGAGGGAGCGGGAACGGATCTTGCGGGCATGCTTTGTTGAGGTTGGTGAAGTCGACACACATGCATTCCATCCTCCTTCTTTGGCACAACCACGGGTTGGCCAACCAATCTGCATCGGACCATAATAACCCCGCGCTTCTAGCTTGCGGGTCTCCGGACGATGAAGGCCTGCTTTTGCTGGACTGCCTCCTTGCCTTCGCTTCACGGGCTAACGTTGGGACACACGTTGAGGTGGTGCTCGACACGCCCGTGGAATCCTCGCCACTGATTGGGCTCCCAGGCGAACACCTTCTTGTTTGCACGCAGGAACTTGACCAGGGCTTCCTCCTGCTCAGGCTCGAGGTTGGCGCCTATGGTGAAAGTGGCGTTAGTGGACCCGTCCTTGTCGACAGGCACCTGCTTGGTCTCTACCTTCTCTTGGGTGAACAACTGCTTCTTCTTGGTCGGCGCAGCCCCCTTGGGCTTGGGGGTTTCTGCGTCCGTGGGCCGCGCCGCCGCCGCCATCTTGAGGGCGAGCTTGAGTACTCGCAGCGCACCTTCGGCGTCCCCGTGCATGGTGAGGACGTCGTTGCTCCCGGGCATCTTCATGAGGTTGTACGCCGGGTGAGTCGCGGCCATGAATTTGGCCAATGCTGGATAGTCGAGGATGGCATTGTAGGGGAGGCCGATGGGGGCGATGTCGAAATCGACCAGCTCCGTGCGGAAATTTTCATAGGTGCCGAAAGTTACCGGGAGTCGGATCTGCCCCAAGGAGCTGGACGACCCGCCCCCGACGCTCGAGAAAGGCCGGCTGGGTTGCAGCCGCTTCCGGGGTATGCAGAGGAGGTTGAAGGCCTCAACTGAGAGCACGTTGAGGCCCGCGCCACCGTCGACGAGGGTCCTGGTGACGGCCACCTAGCAGATGGTGGGTGTGCAGAGCATGGGGAGCGCGCCCGAGCAGGCCGAGTTGGTGGGGTGGTCCTCGGAGCTGAAGGTCAGCTTAGCCGATGGCTCTGACCGGCCCCAGGGAGCCCCGCGTGGAAGCGGTGCCGACCCGGCGGACGAACGGCTTGACGTGGTCGCTGGAGGGCGGCGCCTGTGAGCCGCCCAGGAGGGCCGCGACGACCGAGGGAGCCGGCGTGACGGGGTGGGTGAGGAAGAGGCCGCGTGGCTCTTCCCAGGAGGCCATGGGGAAACGCTAGGATGATGCTTGCTGCCCGTTCCCCGTCGGGCCGATGGCAGCGTTGACGGCAGGTGACGGGGAACGACGAGGGCGCCCCCCGACGGGGGCCGTCTGGGCGACGCGGGAAGCGAGGGCGGCTCGGCGCTCGGCGCGAGCCCGACGAGCGTCAAACATGGATGCAACGATCGGACAAGAACGAGACGACGGAAGGCAAATTCCGGCGCACCCCTACCTGGCGCGCCAAATGTCGGATTTCGGGTTCCGGCAGACCCTTGAGGTTCGAACTCTGGGGTGCGCGTGGAGATTCAACCCTCTGCCTACTTGCTCTTCGCCGAATCGCTAGGACCTAAACTACCAAATAGAACAACACAAGAGACACAAGGTTTATACTGGTTCAGGCCACCATTGTGGTGTAATACCCTACTCCAGTGTGTGGTGTGGTGGATTGCCTCTCGGGCTGATGATGAACAATACAAGGAAGAACAGCCTCGCGAGGGCCTGTTCTTGGCTGGTGCTACTTGGTTCTGGCTCTTGGATTCTTGATCCGGTCTCTCGATATCAGATCCCTCTATTCAGGGGGTGGCTACTCCTATTTATAGGCAAAGGCCATGGGCCTCTTCCCAAATATTGAGCGGGAAGGGCGCCAACAATTGGCCATTTTGAAGGGAAACAGCGGGTACACTTATCCTGACTAAAGTTGGTCCTCGCCTGCCAAAGGCTCTGGTGGTGACGCCTGTTTGGGCTCCACAATGACTTCCTTCCGGCCGTTGGGCTGGTCTTGGTCTTGTTGCACCGAAACGGATGCCTTTGCTTGATGCTCTCGCCTGCGCTTGCTCCCTTTGCACCAAAGAGGAAAGGGAGGACACTGCGCGGGCTGGCGCCCGTCTGGCGCCCTTGGTCATCATGGCTTGCGTCATGGGCACCTCGCGAGGTACCCCGCCTTGAACTCTCTGCCTCCTCGTGAGCCAGCCTGACGAGGTCGTACCTGAGGAAGCTCCTTGTCGTCCGCCCCGTGAGGCTTGGCCCCTCGCGAGGGTCTTGAGCTTGTGTTGATGAAGATGGGCTGTGTTGGGCCTCCTTTGAGCCACGCCGCAGGCTGCAGGCAGGCAAGTCTGGGGACCCCCATTCCCAGAACGCCGACACGGACATAAGTGCCCTGAAAGTTGGCCCGGAAAGCATCTTCTAAATCTTCCCAGCTCCCAATGGAGTTCTCTCGGAGGCTATTCAACCAGTGCCGTGTTGGTCCCTTCAACTTCAAGGGAAGGTATTTAATGGTGTGGAGGTCATCTCTGCGAGCCATGTGAATGTGGAGAAGAAAATCCTCAATCCATACGACAGGGTCTATCGTTCCACTGTTCTGCTCGATGTTCATGGGTTTAAACCCTTCCAGAAACTGGTGCTGCATTACTTTGTCAGTAAAGCACATAGGGTGTGTGGCACCTCTATACCTAGCTACATCGCGACGGAGTTCGGATGACATCTGTGTTCGGTGCTGACCTCGAACTTGATGGTGTTTGTCGCGCCAGGTTTGGTGGCCGTCGTCTCGTGCCGGAGCACGTCCTCTGGAGCCGTAGATTGATCTAGTATGGCCGGCTTTATTGTCCAGGTCCTGATGTAAGTCATAAGTGTAGTCTGCCGCCTCTATCTCCTTGCCTCTATGGCTAGGTGGTGCGAGCTGGTGTTCGGTGTGATAGGACGTTTTGTCCCGTCCAAGTGGTGGTCGGTCTCGTTGATCAACATAACTGTATATTGACAAAATTGGCTCGAGGGCTTCATCGTCGAATTGTGGCAGCAGCCTATGCTTGGGGTAACTCTTTACTAGTCACTCGAGGCCGTACTCTTCGGCGGCTAGGACCTTGGTCCATCTATCATTGAGTGTGTCCTGTTCAGCTTGAAGCTGCTGTTGTTTCTTTTTCAGGCTCCGCACAGTGGCGATGATTTGTCGCTTGAAGCGTTCTTGTTCGAGGGGTTCCTCTAGGACGATGAAATCTTTGTCACCGAGGCTCACAGTCTCCTTGGAGGCAGGTAAGTAATTGTTGTCTTCCGAGTCCTCATGATTAGCGTTTTCGGGGCTGTACTGACCCTCCTCCCTCTCATCTTGTTCGGACGTGGGTTTGACGAGGTGGTCGCGGTCTTCGGCGTTATCCGGAGTTTCATTATCTCTGGTGCCGGTATTACTATCCTTTGCCCAACGCGACCGTGAGCGGCGCTGCTGATGCCGGCACTTTGGTGGTTCAACGACGGGCATGTCCTTGCCTGGATCTTGGATGCCATTGTCGTCCTTCTTCTCAGGAGTGTCCACCATGTATACATCGTAAGTAGAAGTGGCAGGTTTTGGCTTTGTTCGGCGTCGACATCATCGTCCATGTCGTCGATGTCTTCGGAGGCGTAGTCTAGCATGTCGGTTAAATCCTCGACAGTGGCTATTAAGTGGGTGGTGGGTGGGGTGTGAAATTCCCCGATCTCCGCCCCCATCCTGTGTTGGGTGTAGTTGTGACGCCCCCGATTCAATCATACACTAACCATACACGCAAATGTGTACGATCAAGATCATGGACTCACGGGAAGATATCACCACACAACTCTAGACACAAATTAAAATAATACAAGCTTTATATTACAAGCCAGGGGCCTCGAGGGCTCGAATACATAAGCTCGAATAAAAATGAGTCAGCGGAAGCAACAATATCTGAGTACAGACATAAGTTAAACAAGTTTGCTTTAAGAAGGCTAGCATAAAAGCAACATCGATCGAAAAGGCAAGGCCTCCTGCCTGGGAGCCTCCTAACTACTCCTGGTCATCGACGGCCTTCACGTAGTAGTAGGCACCCTCAAGATAGTAGTAGCCGTCGGCGGTGGCAGCGGTCTCAAGGGCTCCGCCATCTGGTTGCATCAAACGAATATGGGGGAAAAGAAAGCAAAGCAAACGTGAGTACTCATCCGAAGTACTCAGCAAGCAAGGATCTACGCTGGAAGGCTGTATATGTGGACTGGGCTACAGAAATGCCAGAATAGAGGGGAGAGCCTAGTCCTATCGAAGACTAGCATCTTCAGCATCTTCAGCGGTCTTGCAGCATTAGAAGAGTGCAGACTAGCATAAAGTAAAGTAGTAGTTGTGTCATCAACCTTGCCCAGAGATCCTTCCTCGACTCCATGCGAGAAAGCAATCCTAGAGCTATACTATCCATTTCTCATCTCAAGTATCCAGTTCTAGTTGTATCGATCAGGATACAACTCCGAGTGTCTGTTACCATAGGACATGCCATCGATAGATGTTTTCTTCCCTACATGGGTGCACCAACTTACTCACCGCGCTCTATTAACTCCAGTCGGACACACTTTTATGGGTCATGGCCAGCCTCGGCCAAACTATACGCCGCAACCCGACTTAGGCCTAATAGAGAGGTCAGCACGCCGGACTAAACCTATGCCCCCAGGGGTCTTGGGCCATCGCCAAGGGACTCCTGCATGTTGCGTGGGTAGCCGGTGAGCAGACCTAGCCCCCCTTATACAAGGAGAGGCGTTCCAGTCCAACCCGGTGCACCGTTGCTCAGTCATTGACGTCTATTAAGCTTTCGTTGATGCATACGACGCAGAATGCCCATACTATGCCCATGTGATGGTTAGTGCTATCAAGCCAGAGGCCCCTCAGATCAAATATGCAAATCGTAGTGGATTAGGACCGCGCGGTAATCAACAGAGACTCACGGTCGATGTGACCCCGTCGCCCCGTTGAGGGAGTCCTAGAATATGGGGTCCTCGGACAGCCGGACTATTGACATGGGCTGGACTGTTGGGCTATGAAGATATAAGATAGAAGACCTCCTCCCGTGTCCGGATGGGACTCTCCTTGGTGTGGAAGGCAAGCTTGGCGATTCGGGTATGTAGATTCCTTTCTCTGTAACCGACCTTGTACAATCCTAGCCCCCTTCAGTGTCTATATAAACCGGAGGGTTTATTCCATAGGGCAGAATCATAATCCTATAGGCTAGACTTCTAGGGTTTAACCGTTACGATCTCGTGGTAGATCAACTCTTGTAATACTCGTATTCATCAAGATCAATCAAGCAGGAAGTAGGGTATTACCTCCATAGAGAGGGCCCGAACCTGGGTAAACATCGTGTTCCCCGTCTCCTGTTACAATCGACCTAAGACGCACAGTTCAGGACCCCCTACCCAAGATCCGCCGGTTTTGAGACCGACATTGGTGCTTTCATTGAGAGTTCCGTTGCGTCGTCACCATAGGGTTTTGATGGCTCCTTCAATCAGCTACAACAACGCGGTCCAGGGGGTGTTTTCCTCCCCGGACAGATCTTTGTATTCAGCGGCTTCGCACTGCGGGCCAACTTGCTTGGCCAGCTAGAGCAGATCGACAGCTATGCCCCTGGCCATCAGGCCAGGTTTGGAAGCTTGAATTACATTGCCGATATCCGTGGAGATTTGGTCTTCGACGGATTTGAGCCCTTGCGAGCCGCTCCCCGCCGCCTCGATGAACATGGCCAAAATCTATCACCGGGCCGCACTCAGGGAATAACGCTTATACCCGCTCTGGCCATTGATCTGGAACAGATTGCGTCGTCCGAGGACGGGAAGCTTAACCCCGTCGCGGAAGCCGCAGACTCAATGGCCATAGAGCCAAACACAGATCCAACAGCGAGTGGGCCCTGTGTCATCGGAACCTCGGCTCCAGCCATAGGTTCTGAACCGCGTGCATCCACGCCCATCGAACCTAATCGGGCGCCGATCGTTGAGTTCAGCTCCACGGACATCTTCTGGCACTCGCCTTTTGGCGATGTGCTGAACTCATTAAGAGCCCTCTCCTTATCAGGAGAATCTCAGCCGAACTATATCCGGTTCGAATTGGAAGCTGAGGGCAAAGAATTTCGCTACCCACCCACCACCCACTTCATAGCCACCATCGAAGACTTAACCGACACGCTCGATTATGGCTCCGAAGACATCGACGGCATAGATGACGATGTCGGAGAGGAGCAAGCACAAAAACCACCGCTCATAGGGCGTTGGACGGCTACATCCTCATATGATATATACATGGTGGACACACTTAAAGAGAAGGAGGCCGACAGTGATAAGGATAAACCTGTCGATGAACCCCCCATGCGTCGGCGTCAGAAGCGCCGACCTCGATCCGGCAAAAAGAAAAATAGCAACATTGTCACTGACAACAGTGATAATCCGGACCAATCTAAGGAGCCCATAGATCCAGCATTGGAGCAGGACGAGCGAGAGGTTGGTGAACACAGTCCGGGGCCGTTGCCCGACCACAACGATGCCAAAGATGCCAATTATCAACCTGTCTCCGAAGAGGAGGTCAGCCTGGGCGACGAAGAATCTGTCGTCCCAGAATAACCTTTAGAACAAGAACGTCTCCATCAAAGGCTTATCACCACTGCTAGGAGCCAGAAGAAGCGGAAGCAGTGGCTCACAGTTGTATAGGATACGCTCAATGAAAGATGGAACGAAGTGCTAGACGCTGACGAAAATTATGGCCGCAATCGCCAAACAAAGGGATACCCTAAGCGAAAATTGCTGTCCGAATTCAACGACGAGGCTATTGCGGCTATATTGCCAAAGAACAATACTGCCGACAAGCCGGACCGACCACCTCGTGGACAAGACAGTGTGGCTAACAATGCCGTACACAAGCCCGCACCCCCTCCCCGTAAAGGAAGGGAGGTTGCGGCTCAGGACCAAAAACACGATCTACGTGAGGACCTGGACAAAAAGGATGGTAAGGCCAGATCCATTTACGGATCCAGGGACCGTGCCCCCACACGGGACTATGGCTATCAAGCCAAACAGGCCGGGCACATACCAGTTCGGAGATACCGAACATTACAACCGGTGAACCCATGCAACGACATAGCCAAATACAGGGGTGCCGCACACCCCCTGTGCTTCACCGATGAGGTGATGGATCACGAATTTCTAGAGGGGTTTAAACCGTAAAAATCGAGGCATATGACGGAACGACAGACCCTGCTATCTGGATAGAAGACTTTATTCTCCACATCCACATGGCTCGTGGATATGATCTCCACGCCATCAAATACTTACCCCTCAAGCTGAAAGGACCTCCCAGAAAATTCCATTGGAAGTTGGGAAGAACTTGAGGATGCTTTTCGGGCCAATTTTCACGGGACCTATGTCCGGCCCCTGAATGCTGACGATCTAAATCACATAACTCAACAACCCGGGGAATCAACCCGTACGCTTTGGAATCGGTTTCTCACTAAGAAGAACCAAATCGTTGATTGCCTGGACGCCGAAGCCTTAGCAGCTTTCAAGCACAGTGTCCGGGATGAATGGCTAGCTAGACACCTTGGCCAAGAAAAGCCAAGGACAATGCAGCCCTAACTGCGCTGATGACCTGCTTTTGCGCTGGCGAGGACAACTGGTTAGCCCACAGCAGCACCAGCGAGCCTGGCACATCCGAAGTCAGGGATGGCAATGGAAAGCCATGACATAACAAAAACAAACGTCGAAACAATGCTGGAAGTCCCAATGATACAGCAGTAAACACCGGATTTAGTGGCTCCAGACCTGGTCAGCGGAAGAAACCATTTAAAGGCAACAAAGATGGTCCATCCAGCCTAGACAAAATATTAGACAGGAACTGCCAGATCCATGGTAGCCCCACTAAACCCGCGAACCAACCAACCGCAGTTGTTGGGTCTTCAAGCAGGCCGGCAAGCTCACCGCCGAACATAAGGGGAAGGGACCTCAGAGCGAAGACGAGGATGAATCTCGCCGACCAAACACAGGGGGACAGAAGAAATTTCCACCGGAGATCAAAACAGTGACATGATATATGTCACTCATATCCCAAAGAGGGAGCGCAAGCACGCACTCCAAGACGTCTATGCCGTTGAGCTTGTTGCCCCCAAATTCAACCCATGGGCGGCCTGCCTGATCACCTTTGAACGTAGAGATCATCCGACTAATATCCATCATGGGGTCCCTAGTGCTTGACCCAATAATCGATGGATACCATCTCACTCAAGTCCTCATGGACGGCGGCAGTAGTCTAAATCTGATATATCAGGACACTGTCCGCAAGATGGGGATAGACCCGTCAAGAATCAAGCCAAGTAGCACAACCTTTAAAGGAGTTATACCGAGTGTAGACGCCCGCTGCATGGGCTCTTTAACATTGGAAGTCGTATTCGGCTCTCCCGATAACTGTCGAAGCAAAGAGTTAATCTTCGACATAGCTCCGTTTCGAAGTGGTTATCATGCACTACTCGAAAAAATGGCCTTCACCCGCTTTAATGCAGTCCTGCACTATACCTATTTAAAGTTCAAAATACCTGGACCATGTGGCGTCATTATGGTCAGTGGAAATATGGAGCGCTCTCTCCGTACGGAGAAGGACACTGCGGCCTTAGCAGCTGAAGTCCAAAACGGCATATTGAAGCCAAACAGATCATCGGTCGTTAGGACCGCGGACACAGCAAAACGTGTCCGAAGTACGACTCAGTGCGGCAGCTCGGACAAACCGGAGCTCGATTAGCAGTTACACCCCCATCGACTGTCCCATAAGGCAACATCACACGTGCCTCGTATACAGAAGGACACCCTTAAAATCCCTTCGGCAGCGTTGGGGGCATACTGCACACAAGTAGTCCATAGTTTGGCTCGACCCTATTTGGATTCTATGGTTATCTTTCAAGCCTCATTAAACGAACCAGCTTTATTTCCAGCCACACTGGATTTTCTTTTCCAGGGTTTTTCCATTTTTACAGATGGCCATCACACCACCCCCCCCTTCAAGGACATATCACAAAGGAGAAAACGGCGCAGACGTGCAGAAAGGCCCCGCACTAAGGTTTCTTTTTAGATTAAGACCCTGTGTAAACCCTTTTATCTCTTTTTGTTTTATACTTTTTTGCATGTACAATGTCCTAGGAAGTTATCGGCACTATCTGTAAACACACGGCTCGCCGTACTAGAAGGGGATATTATAGAAGCAGATTGGTCCATGTTATGTTTGGAGATTTATTCTCTCACCACCTGTGTTCTCTCCTCATGTCAGATTGCCACACATGCTTTGACACCAGGGTCCATTAACAGGGGCTGTATTCGGCTCGGTATGCTTTGAAAAGTCCGAACACCTATAGGGAGTGCTCGGTGTTGCGAGTTTGGCCTTATATGCATCAGCTCCGAATCATGTCTTTGGTCATAGTTGGGTTGCCCAGCTCCTCTGCGTACTACCTGACGTTCCGCTCTATCGGCTAAGGTAGTAAAGGGAGAACTACTGCGATTGGGTCCTGGTTCGTCCGAATGAGCACCTCAGTAGAGAAAGCCGAAAACTGACTGTCATGATGCAGCGAGAGCTAGTCAACCACTTGATGACTCATCGGAATCTTCGCGATTCCCTCCGTATTAAACGAAGGACTGTTCTTCTGGTCACATATGTAAACGCACCATATTCGGATAACCGCGTACATAGCAAGGGCTATATCGTAGACCCACCATCAAACTCCTATGGCTAAGTGAAAGTGTTAAAGCCCTATAGTCCAATTGCCTGGTTCGCCGCACTAACACCTCCTTAACGGACCAAGACGTTGGGTCAAGCGTGATCAAGTGCTTTTCTGAACACCCCCGTGTCATATGCGAGGGGGCTGAAGCCGACGACTGGCAAACTTTCAGATTATATATATATATATAACGACCGCATAGGAGGCACCAAAACTTTTCGGGCAAAAGTATAAAAACATAGCCTTAAATATATCATAATATTGTTGTTACAATTTTGGTACACTTCACTCGAACATAATATCTTTCGAGCACTGACCCTCTATCAAGCGGGTACCCTCCAGGACGGCCTCAATGTAATGCTCTGGCGTGTGATGGTCCTTGCCCTCGGGTGGACTTTGTGCTGCAATATCGGTGGCCTTCATCTTCGCCCAATACGTCTTAACGCGGGCAAGGGCCATCCCTGCACCTTCTATGCACGTTGACCGCTTAACAGCGTCGATACGCGGCACCGCATCAACAAGTCACCGCACCAAACCAAAATAACTATTCGGAATTGCCTCAGTCGGCCACAGCCGTACTATGACGTCCTTCATGGCAGATCCGGATATCTTGTGGAGCTCGGCCCACTGGGCCATCTGTTCGTTCAACAGCGGACGCTTTGGCATGTTGAATTGCGACCAGAATAGCTTTTCCGTCACGTGTCCTTCTTGCGCATGGAAAAACTGAGTCGCATCGGTGACACTTTTCGGCAAGTCCAAAATGCGTCTGGAGAACTCCACATTTGATTAAGCAGGGCATACTTCGGATCGCCGAACTTAGTTTGTAATAAGAAGGGCTTACCAGCCGCGATATCCCCAGCTTGTCGGATCTCCTCCCGAGCTGCTCTAGACTCAGACCGTGCTTCCCTCGCCTCTTGTAAGGCCTTTTCAAGATCGGCTGCTTTGGCTTTGTTATCTTTCTCAAGAAATTGGCATCGGCTAGCGACATATTTTAACTCAAGCGCCATAACAGATATTCTCTCCTCGCACTGGTGCCTAGCAGCCTATTCGGCCCTTAATTCGGCAGCTGCCTTTTCGGCAGCCGCACTGCTCATCCTGGACTGCTCCTTGGCCCGGGCAAGTTCAGCCCGAAGGATCTCAGCTGCGGCGGCACTATCTGCAGTTATGCATATTTAAGTATGCAATTCTCAGGGTCATGCTCATATTCTTGCACTTGCATATACCGAGTGCATCAAAGACATACCTTGCACCTCATCGAGCCACTTGTTCATAAGCATGATGTCATCATCCGCCACATCAACTTTCTACTTCAGATGTTCAATCTCTGTAGCTTGGGCAGTCGCGACGGATGTAACAGCATGTGTTTCAATTAAGTCAGATCATTTCCTGGGCATATATTTCTTGATCCTCTGATCGCCTCCCCTTGGACACCAACCAGAGTCTCAGGGGCTACTATCTATACATAGACGCATTTTAGCGTTTATAGCACAATTAAGAACATTACATTACGTACCTCGAAGCCTCTTAGCAGGCTCATAAAGGCTTCATTCAATCCGCTCTTCGCGGACAGAATCCTCTCAACTACCATACCCATCAAGGTACGATGTTCCTTTGAGACCGATGCATGTCGCAATGTGTCCAACAATGTATCTGGCGCCTCCTGTAAGTGCATCTAGTGCCCCTTAGTGGACTTATAGGTTAAGGGACTAATATGTTTGTGAGTGTACACAGGCTCTATAAGTCAATGAGGAGTTTGATATTTATTGTGAAAGTCGACCCCTAAAAATGAATGTCTTCGGCTGAAGACTTTGGTTCTCTTGAAGACTTTGAAAGTGAAGAAATTGGTGTGACCTTCAAGACTTCGATATTCATGCGAGGAATCTGAAGCATTGAAGACTTTTGTTTTCGTAGTTTCATTTTCTCTTTCTTGAGTCATAGGAAACACCGTACTGTTAGAGGGAGTCGAGGTAATACTAAGCAAACAGATTTCCAAGTGATGCTCATCTCAAAATCCTACACCTACCCAATCCTTCAAGTGAAGCCATTGGAAATCTCATATCAGTTCAGTCAATTTCTTCAGTGACAGAGACGAAGATCTTCTGGTCGTTGAGGAATTTGTTCTAACTGAGGAGTTAGGAATTCGCCATTGCGAGTTGCCTACACAGTGAGGAACATGATAGCCCTGAGGAATTCGAACCTCAAATCCGACCGTTGCTTTGCCACGCGCTAGCTGTCCAAAATATCCTACCACCTAACGGTCATATCAGACAAGGGCATTTATGTCTTATCATGTCGGGCTGCTCCCTAGGCTATAAATAGCCGCCCCCTACAACCACTAGCTGGTTGGCTGCTCCGAGAGAAACTGGCACTTGTCATTTGAGAGCATTCCATCCTCCGAGGACTTTGAGCAAAAATCATCAAGTGAGGAAAACCCAAATCCCAAACCCAAACCTACAAACCCCAAGTGATTGAGCATCACTGAAGAGATTGTTCCTGTGTGGAATTGACGCTTGTTACCTCTGAGGATTGTGTATCCTCCAGACAGTTAGGCGTCATGATCTGAGCATCCAAGAGGAATTGTGGATTGCCGAGTGACCAAGTCTGTGAAGGTTTGGAAGTCACCTGTGAAGACTTACCACTACTGTTGGGCAAGGTTTATGTGATCTTAGCTCAAGGAGAATACAGTGAGGACTATGTGTCCTCGAGTTTTGATACTCAAACGCTTCAACCAGACGTCCAACTGTCACAGCAGTTGGAACTGGTCTACCAAATCATTTTCTTCACCAAGCCTACTGGTTCTATTTCCTCACCCCTTTCATTTCCTCATTTATGTGTTGATGAACTTGATCATTACTATTTGAAGACTTTGAATGAAGACTTTCTCTAATTCCTCAATCCTATTTCTTGAGTCTGTTTTGTCTTCATCCTGCTCATCCTATGTTTACGCTTTCTGTACTCTGTGTTTGTCTTTCATTTCATCATGATGACCATGCTGTTGCTCTGTTATCCTTATACCTGAGTACTTATTCCGCTACAAGTAGTTCTTCGCTTAGGAATTTCCTCACCCTGAAATTCTTCAGTGAAGAATTCATAAAAATTGCCTATTGACCCCCTCCCCCTCTAGTCGACGTAACGCACTTTCAGTTGGTATCAGAGCAAGGTACTCCCTTCTTTTGTTTGATTTTGGTTTAACCTCCTGGAGTTTTAGTTATGTCAACTGCAGGTATGATCAAGGTCTCGGCTGGGTGTCCTACCTTTGATGGGACGGACTACCCCTACTGGAAGAACAAGATGCGCATGCATCTTAAGGCAATTGATAACGATCTCTGGTACGTTGTGGAAAATGGCATTCCCTCAGTCAATCCGTCTATGAATGCTGCTGATGTGAAGAGATTCAAGCAACTCGATTCTCCAGCGAAGAATATCATATGTGGCCATCTGAGCAAAGGACAGTACGGCAAAGTGAGTGCACTGGAAACTGCTAAGCTGATTTGGGACAGGCTGTCCAAGGTCAACGAAGGAGTCTCAACTCAACGTGACTCCCGAGTTGATGTTCTTCGCAATCTCTTCAACCACTTCAAATGACTTGACAATGAAAATGTTCAGCAAACCTTCGATCGCCTCATTGACATCTCAAATGAGCTTCAAGCACTTGGTTCCACTGATATCACCGACCATGAGGTGGTGAAGAAATTGCAGAGATCTCTTGACACCTCATTCGATACCCTCGCATTGATGATTCAAGAACAAGCTGATTACAAGTCACTTGCTCCCCCTGATATCCTTGAGAGGCTAAATACTCATGAGTTCTAGCTTGCTGAGAAGAGAGATCTCCATGGACCGAGCTACGGAAGATCACGTGCTCTGAAGGCCAAGGCAGTATCTGAGTCCGAAGCTGAGGATTCTGGTAGCAGCCTTGGTGATCCTGAAGAATTGAGCCAGGAGCTAGCAATGCTCGTGAGGACATTCCAGAAGTTCTCTCGTCGCGGTCGCTTTGGAAAGTCTTCAAGAAATGATGATTCCTCGTCCCGTGACAACAAGAAGAGAAGTTTCCACAAATGCAAGAAACCTGGTCACTACATGTATGATTGTCCTCTGTGGGAAAAGGAATCAAAGAAGAAGAAGTACAAAGATGATGATTCTAATGACTCAAAGAAGAAGAAGAAATCTTCAAAGTCTTCATCATCAAAATCTTCAAAGTCTTCATCTCACAAGAAGAGCAGTTCCAAAATGCCCGGGCATTCATTGGCAAGGAAATGGACTCTGAAGCAGAATCTGAGGATAATGTGGAAGAGGAGGAATCTGAGGAATCTAACTCTGGTGTGGCTAGCCTAGACCTCGCTACTGCTTTCGTCAGCAAGTCCATCTTCAACACTGAAGAAAATGAGTTCCCCGACTCTATTGACAAGAGCGTCGATGACTATGCTCCCACCTATTGCATCATGGCAAAAGGTGCCAAGGTACTCAAACATTCCCCCTCTTACTCTAGTGAGGATGAATCTGATGACAATCTCAAGCCTAGCTATTCAAAACTTGCGAAAATTGTTGTTAAACAACAGAAGGCTTTAGAAAAGATTCAAAATCAACTAGACAGAAGCGATGACATGTTGGGTGAGGAATTGAATCGAACTAAGACTCTGACAGATAATCTTCAGAGACTTCAAACTCGGTTTGACAACCTTCAAAATCATCACAACACTCTCTTAACTGATCATGAAAAGCTTTCATATGAATTTCTTCAGAGAAACCAAGATCTTGAGAAGTTAAAAGCAAGTTATGAAGATCTTCAGAAGGAGAACGATTCATTGCTTGCTCAACAGATCAGTTCCGCTCAGGAAGAATTTATTCCACCATGTCTGAAATGCATTGAGCGTGAATCTGCTAATTCATCACCTGAATGTTCAAATGCTTCTATTGCTGCAAATTCTTCAACTGTCTCTGTGGTTACAAATTCCTCATCTGAGGATACCACATGTATAATTGAAAACAATGCAAGGCTGAATGAATTGTATGTGACAGGCATTTACAAAAGCCTCAAAGGGCATCAGGATCTATGTGATGTGCTCAAAAAGCAAATCTTGAACAGGAACCCTAGGAAAGAGGGTATTGCCTTTGGGAGGAAATTCAATGCTGATGGGACCTACTGGAAACCTGAGCAGTATCCCAAAACCTCATGGGTTGCTGCGAAAGGACCTCATGTAGATCCATGCACTTTATCTGGCTTTACCTCTGATTATTCATATTCCTTTAATGAGTCATTTGACTCCAACTATAAACTGTTTAAGAATCAGAATGGTGAAGTATTTGCTCGATATGTTGGAACTAACTGCAGGAACGGACCCCCTATGAAGCAAATCTGGGTTCCTAAAAGATGCCTTGAAAATCTTTAGGTGAATGTCATCATGACACCGCTAGTGAATAAGAGGAACCCCAAATCAAAGTCTTCATATGGATCCAAGTCCTGATATGGAACAAATTCTTCATATGGATCAAATTCCTCACATGGATCAAAATCCTCATATGAACATCATCATGCTAACACCTCTGTTTCGCAGGGAAAGTCTAAAGGCTACGAATATGTGCATTATTCTTCAAACCATTATGTTCATAAGTCCTCGAAGAATTTCTCTGCTTATTCATATGCTTACCCTAACCACTCTTCTGTGAAACGAAGTGCACTTACTTCTATGCCATCCTTTTCTTATGGAGCTCGCAGAATGATGAGATCTTTGCCACCCCTCCAGATGTGGGTGGTGAAGAAAAAGAACTAATCTCTTATGCAGGGTCAGATCTCTAGACGAACTTAATCATCTGAAGAATTTGCTGGAGACCTAAATGTGCTTGAAAGGACGTAAGCTAATCATGTAGACATGAATCATTCATTTCTCACGTCCTCATATTGCTATATCTGTTACTGTTGACGAAATTGATATCATATTCTTCACTGGTGAAGTATATGGGTTCGTAAGTTGCACTAATTAATCTGCAGGATGAACAACCCAAAGCTACTGAGTGGGTCCTCGACAGTGGATGTACAAATCACATGACTGGTGACAGGAGCTTGTTGATGGACACTGATTTGTCACCATCTCATCTGAAGCATATCACCTACGCTGACAAAGGCAAAAGCAAGGTATTGGGTCTAGGTAAGGTTGCAATCTCAAAGGATAAACACATGGACAAAGTCATGCTTGTCAAGTCCTTAGGATTCAATCTTATGTCTGTCTCAATGCTTTGTGATCTTGATAAGGTTGTTGTGTTCGGCAAATTTCGTTGCCTTGTGCTAATGGAATCTGACAAATCCAAAGTCTTCGAAGGCTTTAGGAAAGGAGACTTGTATATTGTTGATTTCTTTGCAGGACCACAGCCTGCCACATGTCTACTTGCAAAAGCTTTAGAATGCTAGTTATGGCATCGATGACTTGGTCATGCTGGGATGAGGAACTTGCATACACTCACGAAGAAGAAGCATCTCATTGGCATCGAGGGTGTCAAATTCCTCAAAGATCATCTTTATGGGGCTTGTGAGGCTGGAAAGAACACCAAAGCCAAGCATCCCTCGAAGACTATCGTGACCACTTCTTTTCCCTTTGAATTACTTCATATGGATCTCTTCGGCCCTACTCATTATGCCACGTTCTCTAGTTCTGCATCATCATATGGCTTTGTCATAGTTGATGACTATTCTCGTTACACATGGGTGCATATCATCACTTACAAAAATGAAGTGCAGGAAGTCTTCAGACGATTTTCTTCAAGGGCTTCCACTAACTTCTGTGTGAAGATCAAGCATATTAGGAGTGATAATGGAACCGAGTTCAAGAACACCGGCCTGGTGAATATATCGATATGCTTGGTATTACTCATGAATTATCTGCTCCTTATACTCCTCAGCAGAATGGCGTCGTGGAGCGCAAGAACAGGACTCTAGTTGAGATGGCTCGCACCATGCTTGATGTGTTGGGGAACGTAGCAGAAATTCAAAATTTTCTATGCATCACCAAGATCAATCTATGGAGAGACTAGCAACCAGAGAGAGGGGAGTGCATCTTCATACCCTTGAAGATCTTCATACCCTTGATCTTCATCTTTGAGGCACGGCATGATCACCTTCATCACCGGCATGACACCATGATCTCCATCATCATGATCTCCATCATCGTGTCTTCATGAAGTTGTCTCGCCAACTATTACGTCTACTACTATGGCTAACGGTTAGCAATAAAGTAAAGTAATTACATGGCATTTTCAATGACACGCAGGTGGAGGATCTCCCTAGGGAAAATCCTAGGGAGACTTGCCCCCCAAGCCAAGCAGGTGGAGGATTGCCTCCCAAGCTAGGTGGAGGCGCCCCACCTCCCCAAGTAACGTGGGAAAGGGTGTGGGGGTGCACCACCCCTTAGTGGGCTGGTTTGCCCCTTCCCTTTTGGCCCATGAGGCCCTCCAACACTTGCCGGGGCTCCCGAAACACCTTTCGGTCATGCTCGCCATAGCCTGGTACCCCCAGAACACTTCTGGACTCCAATACCCTTCGTCCAATATATCAATCTTCACTGCCGGACCATTCCAGAACTCCCCTTGACGTCCGGGATCTCATCCGGGACTCCGAACTACCTTCGGTAACCACATACTATTTCCCATAACAACTCTACCGTCACCGAACCTTAAGTGTGTAGACCCTACGGGTTCGGGAACCATGCAGACATGGCCGAGACGTTCTCCGGCCAATAACCAACAGTGGTATCTGGATACCCATGTTGGCTCCCACATGTTCCACCATGATCTCATCGGATGAACCCTGATGTCGGGGATTCAATCAATCCCGTATACAATTCCCTTTGTCAATCAGTATGTTACTTGCCCGAGATTCAATCGTCGGTATCCCAATACCTCGTTCAATCTCATTACCGGCAAGTCACTTTACTCGTTCCGTAATGAATGATCCCATGACTAACTACTTAGTCACATTGAGCTCATTATGATGATGCATTACCGAGTGGGCCCAGAGATACCTCTCCGTCATACGGAGTGACAAATCCCAATCTCGATTCGTGCCAACCCAACAGACACTTTCGGAGATACCCGTAGTGCACCTTTATAGCCACCCAGTTACGTTGTGATGTTTGGCACACCCAAAGCATTCGTACGGTATCCGGGAGTTTCACAATCTCGTGGTCTAAGGAAATGATACTTGAATTAGAAAAGCTTTTAGCAAACGAACTACACGATCTTGTGCTATGCTTAGTATTGTGTCTTGTCCATCACATCATTCTCCTAAGGATGTGATCCCGTTATCAATGACATCCAATGTCCATGGTCAGGAAACCATAACCATCTATTGATCAACAAGCTAGTCAACTAGAGGCTCACTAGGGACATGTTGCGGTCTATGTATTCACACATGTATTACGGTTTCCAGTTAATACAATTATAGCATGAACAATAGACAATTATCATGAACAAGGAAATATAATAATAACCATTTTATTATTGCCTCTAGGGCATATTTCCAACATGATGAATACAAGACACCTAAGCGCTTCTGGCCTGAAGCAATTGATACTGCGTGCCACATCATCAACAGGGTATATCTTCACAAATTCTTCAAAAAGACCTCATATGAACTCCTCACTGACAAGAAACCCAATGTAAGTTATTTCAAAGTCCTCGGTGCTAAATGCTGGATTAGAGATCCTCACCGTCACTCTAAATTTGCACCGAGAGCACCTGAGGGTTTTATGCTTTGTTACGGAAAGGACTCGCACACCTATAGAGTCTTCAACATCAATCACCACAAGGTTGTTGAAACTGGAGATGTGCGGTTCGATGAAACTAATGGCTCGCAAAGAGAGCACCTACCTCCTGTGCTAGATGAAATATCATCTGAGGAATCCATAAAGTTCAAAGCTACTGAGGATGGCATCCCTACCAAAGAATCTGCAGAAGAAGTCATTCCTGATCGTGAAGAAAATCATGCTAGTGCTGCTGAAGAAACTGGTCCTTGATACGTCTCCAACATATCTATAATGTTTGATTGTTCCATGCTATTATATTACCCATTTTGGATGTTTATGGGCTTTACTTTACACTTTTATATCATTTTTAGGACTAACCTACTAACCGGAGGCCTAGCCCGAATTGCTGTTTTTTTGCCTATTTCAGTGTTTCGAAGGAAAGGAATATCAAACGGAGTCCAAACGGAATGAAACCTTTGGGAGCGATCTTTTTGGAACAAAAGTGATCCAGGGGACTTGGAGTGGACGTCAAGCAACAGAGGAGGTGGCCACGAGGGTGCCCAGTGCGCCTCCCACCCTCGTGGGGCCCTCGAGCGTCCACCGACCTACTTCTTCCTCCTATATGTACCCATGTACCCTGAAAACATCCAGGAGCACCACGAAAAACTATTTCCACCGCTGCAACCTTCTATATCCGCGAGATCCCATCTTGGAGCCTTCGTCGGTGCTCCGCCGGAGGGGGAATCGACTACGGAGGGCCTCTACATCATCTCCAAGACCCTTCCAATGAGTTGTGAGTAGTTTACCATAGACCTTCGGGTCCACAGTTATTAGCTAGATGGCTTCTTCTCTCTCTTTGAATCTCAATACAAAGTTCTCCTCGATCTTCTTGGAGACCTATTCGATGTAACTCTTTTTACAGTGTGTTTGTCGAGATCCGATGAATTGTGGGTTTATGATCAAGTTTATCTATGACAAATATTTGAATCTCCTCTGAATTCTTTTATGTGTGATTAAGTTCTCTTTGCAAGTCTCTTCGAATTATCAGTTTGGTTTGGCCTACTAGATTGATCTTTCTTGCAATGGGAGAAGTGCTTAGCTCTGGGTTCAATCTTGCGGTGTCCTTTCCCAGTGTCAGCAGGGGCAGCAAGGCACGTATTGTATTGTTGCCATCGAGGATCAAAAGATGGGGTTTACATCATATTGCATGAGTTTATCCCTCTACATCATGTGATCTTTCTTAATGTGTTACTCTGTTCTTTATGAACTTAATACTCTAGATGAAGGCAGGAGTCGGTCGATGTGTGGAGTAATAGTAGTAGATGCAGGCAGGAGTCGGTCGATGTGTGGAGTAATAGTAGTAGATGCAGGCAGGAGTCGGTCTACTTGTCACGGACGTGATGCCTATATACATGATCATGCCTAGATAATCTCATAACTATGCGCTTTTCTATCAATTGCTCGACAGTAATTTGTTCACCCACCGTAATACTTATGCTATCTTGAGAGAAGCCACTAGTGAAACCTATGGCCCCCGGGTATATCTTTTATTATATAAGTTTACCATCTACTTTTATTTGCATCTTTACTTTTCCAATCTATATCATAAAAATACCAAAAATATTTATCTTATCATATTATCTCTATCAGGTCTCACTTTCGCAAGTGGCCGTGAAGGGATTGACAACCCCTTTATTGTGTTGGTTGCGAGGTTCTTGTTTGTTTGTGTAGGTGTGTGGGACTTTTGAGGAGTCTCCTACTGGATTGATACCTTGGTTCTCAAAAACTGAGGGAAATACTTACGCTACTTTGCTGCATCACCCTTTCCTCTTCCAAGAAAACCAACGCAAGCTCAAGACATAGCAAGAAGGATTTCTGGCGCCGTTGCCGGGGAGGTCTTCTCTCAAGTCAAGACATACCAAGTACCCACCACAAACTCATCTCCCTCCCATTACATTATTTGCCATTTGCCTCTCATTTTCCTCTCCCCCACTTCACCCTTGCCATTTATTCGCCCTCTCTTTCCCAATTTCTCCTCTCTGTTTCACTTGTCCTTTGTTTGCTCGTCGTCATGGCTAGTCCTCCTATCCTCGTTATTTCTACCGAACATGAAATTCTTAATTTTAAGCAAAGGGAGGGAGAAAATCTAAAAGATGCTTGGCATAGAATTTGCAATGCTCAAAATAGATCTACTAGGAAGATTTCTACTTCCGTTCTTCTTTGCAATTTTTATGTAGGCATTACTCTGTGGAATAGATGCATTCTTGATACCATTACCAAAGGGAATTTTTTGGATAGCCATACCTTTGAAGCTTATAATGCTATGTTAGATTTATTTGGTCCTCCTCCTCTCTTGGTAAATGGGACTATTTTGACTCTAGAACATGTGATGCAAAGGCTTGAAATTATTGAAGATAAAGTTGCCACTGTTGAGTTAATTGAAAATTTAGATAAAAAGATTCATAACCAAATTACCCAATATGGATCTAGGGTTGGGGTTACTTTGAAACTTTTTAAAGAGAAAGAACCTATAGTTAATGAAAGAATAGATCTAGATTCTACGAGAATCAGTAAACTTGAGGATATTATTACCAACCTAGGGTCGGCCCTTTTCATCCGTGAAAGACACTCCAAATCCTCCTACCAACGCTGCGAAATTTATTTATTTTCCTAAAAATAAGGGTGAATCTTCTAATAAGGGAAATGCGGATCTCAAATCAATAAGTGTTCACCCCAATTGTCTCTCTATAATTAAGGAACCTTTTGCTACAAATGAATTTCTTGAATTCTTGCCTAGGAGCTTAATCATAGCTACAAAGGGAGAAACCCCTAAAGATTATAAGTGCTCTATTGAGTAATTGAGTGCCAAAGATGGCACTAATTAGATCTATACTTGCTTTTATGCCTAGCTAGGGGCATTAAACGATTGCGCTAGTTGGGAGGCAACCCAATTTTATTTTCTTTTTGTTTTTTCTTCTGTTTAGTAATAAATTTTTAATTTAGCTTCTATTTAGATTTGTTTTCATGTCTTAATTAGTGTTTGTGCCAAGTAGAACCTATAGGATAACCTACGGTGATAGTTAATTTGATTCTGCTGAAAAAACAGAAACTTTGCACGCACGAAAATAATTGTAGTAATTTACATAAACGTGATTTTGCGTTGATTCTTTTTGATGTACATCAATAGACAAATTTACCAGGACTTACTATTTTGGTAGGATTTTTAGAGTTCCAGAAGTATTCTAGAGTTACAGATTGCTCCAGACTGTTCTGTTTTTGACAGATTCTGTTTTTCGTGTGTTGTTTGCTTATTTTGATGCATATATGGCTAGTATCGGTGTGTATGAACCATAGAGAAGTTGGAATGCAGTAGGTTGAACACCAATGTAAATAAATAATGAGTTCATTACAGTACCTTATGTGGTGGTTTTTCTTTCTTGCACTAACGGAGCTCATGAGATTTCCTGTTGAGTTTTGTGTTGTGAAGTTTTCAAGTTTTGGGTAAAGGTTTGATGGACTATGGAATAAGGAGTAGCAAGATCCTAAGCTTGGGGATGCCCATGGCACCCCAAGATATTCAAGGATAACCAAAAGCCTAAGCTTGGGGATGCCCCGGAAGGCATCCCCTCTTTCGTCTTCGTCTATCGGTAACTTTACTTGGAGCTATATTTTTATTCGCCACATGATATATGTTTTGCTTGGAGCGTCTTGTATGATATTAGCCTTTGCTTTTTATATTACCACAATCATCCTTGCTGTACACACCTTTTGGGGGAAACCCACATGATTTGTAATTTATTATAATACTCTATGTGCTTCTCTTATATCTTTTGAGCTAGGAAGTTTTGCTCTAGTACTTCACTTATATCTTTTAGAGCACGGCGGTGGCTTTATTTTGTAGAAATTGTTAATCTCTCATGCTTCACTTACATTATTTTCAGAGACTATTAGAACAGCATGGTATTTGCTATGTTTATAAAATTGGTCCTAGAATGATGGGCATCCAAGTTGGGTATAATAAAAACTATCATAGGAAGTGAATTGCATGCTATGATCAATTTGATACTTGATAATTGTTTTGAGATATGGAGGTGGTGATATTAGAGTCATGCTAGTTGGGTAATTGTGAATTTAAAGAATGCTTGTGTTGAAGTTGGCAAGTCCCATAACATGCACGTATGGTAACCGTTGTGTAACAAATTTGAAATATGAGGTGTTCTTAGATTGTCATCCTTATGAGTGGCGGTCGGGGACGAGCGATGGTCTTTTCCTACCAATCTATCCCCCTAGGAGCATGCGCGTAGTGCTTGGTTTTTGATGACTTGTAGATTTTTGCAATAAGTATATGATTTATTTTTGACTAATGTTGAGTCCATGGATTATACGCACTTTTACCTTTCCATCATTGCTAGCCTCTTCGGTACCGTGCATTGCCCTTTCTCACCTTGAGAGTTGGTGCAAACTTTGCCGGTGCATCCAAACCCGGTGATATGATAGCTCTATCACACATAAACCTCCTTACATCTTCCTCAAAACAGCCACCATACCTACCTATTATGGCATTTCCATAGCCATTCCGAGATATATTGCCATGCAACTTTCCACCATTACGTTTATCATGACACGCATCATCATTCTCATATTGCCTTGCATGATCATGTAGTTGACATCATATTTGTGGCAAAGCCACCATGCATAATTTTTCATACATGTCACTCTTGATTCATTGCCCATCCCGGTACACCGCCGGAGGCATTCATATAGAGTCATATCTTGTTCTAGTTTTGAGTTGTAATTCATGAGTTGTAAATAAATAGAAGTGTGATGATCATCATTATTAGAGCATTGTCCCCCAAAAAAAGAGAAAGGCCAAAAGGAAAAAAAGGAAGAAAGGCCAAAGAAAAAAAAAGAAAAAAAAAGGAAAGGCCAAAAGAAAAAAAGGAAGGCCCAAAAAGAAAAAAAAGAAAGAAAATTAAAAAGGGGGCAATGTTACTATCCTTTTCCACACTTGTGCTTCAAAGTAGCACCATTTTCTTCATATAGAAAGTCTTTTATGTTGTCACTTTCATATACTAGTGGGAATTTTTCATTATAGAACTTGGCTTGTTTATTCCTACGATGGGCTTCCTCAAGTACCCTAGGTCTTCGTGAGCAAGCAAGTTGGATGCACACCCACTTAGTTTCTTTTGTTGAGCTACCTATCCAGTAGACACTATCACATGGGACCAGTTTCAGCAGGCTTTCTGTATTGCCCATGTTTTAGCAGGAGCTATGGCCATGAAGAAGCGTGAGTTTCGCAACCTACGCCAGGGAGGACGTACAGTTGGCCAGTATGTGGATGACTTTAGAAAGCTAGCACGTTATGCCCCAGATGACGTTGCTACGGATGCAGCTAAGCAAGAGAAGTTTCTAGATGGACTGAATGATGAGCTGAGTATGCAGTTGATGGTGGCAAGTTTCAATAACTACCAGGAGTTGGTAGATAGAGCTCTCATTATTGAAGGGAAGCAACAGCAGATTGAGAACCGCAAGAGGAAGTATGGACAAGGGAAGTACAATTCTGGAGCTCAGCAGAAGCCACATTTTACCCCGAAATCGGGAGGACAGTTCCAGCATACCCATGGAGGTGGTAGCTCACACAACCATAATGGTTCCAATAATGGCAACGGGAATGGAGGAAGTAATGGCTAGAACCGTACCAACCCCTCAACACCAGCCAAGAGAGATCTGAGTCAAGTCACTTGCTTTAAGTGCCAAAAGACCGGACATTACACCAATGAATGTCCTGAAGGCCAGAATGGAAATGGCAATGGAAGCTCTGGGAAGAAGCCAAACCCTTTCAACAGAGGACAGGTGAACCACATTGGCGTGGAGGAGGTTGAAGCCCAGCCCGATGCAGTAATAGGTAAGTTTTTGGTTAAGTCATTTACTGCACTCATTCTTTTTGATACTGGTGCATCGCATTCATACATATCAAGGGGATTTGTGGATAAGTATAAACTGCCAACCCAAGCCCTTAGGTCACCCATGTTAGTAACCTCGCCTGGAGCAGAATATATGGCTAGTCTATGGTGTGATCAGTTACCATTAAGGATTGGTAACTACGTGTTTCCCTCGGACCTAATAGTATTGGAATCACAAGGATTGGACGTGATATTAGGCATGGATTGGTTATCGAAGTATGGAGGGAACATTGAATGCGCCAGTAAGTCGATTTTTCTTACCACGCTAGAAGGAAGAAGGATCAAGTATGTATCCCGACATGTACCGAAGAGGACTCAAGTAAATTCCTTATCAGGAGTTGTACAGTGGTGAAGGATTTTCCTGACGTATTTCTAGAAGAGTTGCCAGGCATGCCACCGGACAGAGACATTGAGTTTTTGATTGAGCTATTGCCAGGCACAGGACCAATATCTAAGAGACCGTACAGGATGCCCGCAAAATATTTGGAGGAGATTAAGAAGCAAATTAAGGAGCTACTAGATAAAGGCTATATTCGCCCAAGTTCTTCACCTTGGGGATCGCCAGTGCTTCTAGTGGAGAAGAAGGATGGATCATTGAGGATGGTTGTTGATTATCGAGGATTGAATGAAGTGACAATCAAGAACAAGTACCCACTACCGATGATCAATGACTTGTTTGACCAATTGCAAGGAGCTAAGGTATTTTCCAAGATCGATCTGCGATCAGGATACCATCAGTTGAAGATTCGAGAGCAGGATATACCTAAGACGGCTTTTACCACCAGGTACGGGCTGTATGAGTATACCGTTATGTCATTTGGTCTGACTAATGCACCTGCCTATTTCATGAACATGATGAACAAGGTGTTTATGGAGTTTATGGATAAGTTCGTCGTGGTGTTCATTGATGACATTTTGGTCTACTCAAAGAATGAAGAAGAGCATAAGGAGCATTTGCGCTTGGTACTTGGGAAGCTCAGAGAACATCAGCTATATGCCAAGTTCAGCAAATGTGAATTTTGGTTGAAGGAAGTTGGATTCCTCGGACATGTTATATCCGGAGAGGGTATAGCAGTAGACCACACAAAGGTTGTCACCGTGACAAATTGGGTAGCACCAACAACAGTTGGAGAGATCCGGAGTTTTCTTGGACTGGCAGGATACTACCGGAGATTTATTGAGAATTTCTCGAAGATTGCGAAGCCCATGACAGAGTTGTTGAAGAAGGATACCAAGCTCAATTGGACTGAGGAATGTGAGGCCAGTTTCCAAGAATTGAAGGAACATTTGGTTACCTCGCCAGTGTTGATTCTGCTAGTGTATTGCGATGCTTCACGTCGAGGACTTGGAGCAGTGCTTATGCAAGAGGGGAGAGTTGTTTTGTATGCTTCACGACAGCTTAAACCTCATGAGTTGAATTATGCCACACATGATTTGGAGTTAGCAGCCGTAGTACATGCGTTGAAGACTTGGAGACAATTTCTCATCGGAAATCATAGTGAGGTGTACACAGATCACAAGAGTTTGAAGTACATCTTCACGCAGAAGGAGTTGAATCTCAGGCAAAGGAGATGGTTGGAGCTCATCAAGGATTATGATATGAGATTGTAGTATCACCCCAGAAAAGCTAACGTAGTAGCCGACGTGTTGAGCCGTAAGAGCCATGTCAATACACTCATGACCGCAGGGTTGCCAAAGGAGTTAGCCGAGGATCTTTCCGAGCTATGTTTGGAGATAGTTCCGAGAGGCTATGTAGCAGCATTGGAGATTCAGTCGACTTTGATGGATAAGATCAGAGAACCTCAGAAGGCCAACAAGGAGATTGTCTCTATAAAGGAGAAGATGAGCAAAGGAAAAGCTAAAACATTTTGTGAGGATGAGCACGATACCTTATGGTTTGAAGACTGTGTTTATGTGCTTAATGACCCGGAGATCAGGAAATTGATTTTGCAAGAGGCCCATGATTCGCCGTATCGATTCACCCAGGAAATACCAAGATGTATTTGGATTTGAAGGATACTTTCTGGTGGACCGGAATGAAGAAGGATATTGCGGAGTACGTAGCAGTTTGTGATGTTTGTCAGAGAGTAAAGGCAGAGCATCAGAAGCCAGCAGGATTGCTACAACCATTGCCGATTCCCGAATGGAAGTGGGATAAGCTAGGCATGGATTTTATCACGGGATTGCCCAGGACTAGTTCAGGCTATGACTCGATTTGGGTTGTAGTCGATCGTTTGACGAAGGTAGCACATTTCATTCCAGTGAAGACCACTTACACTAGTGCTAAGTTGGCCAGGATATACATGACCAGGATCGTATGTCCGCATGGAATTCCAAGGAGCATTGTATCGAGATAAAGGAACCCGTTTACCTCAAAGTTACGAATCGATTGCATCAAACTTTGGGTACCGAGCTAGAGTTCAAGACAACTTTTCATCCGCAGACAGACGGATGAGACCAAGAGAGTTAATCAGATTTTGGAGGATATCTTTGAGAGCACATGCGCTAGATTACGGATCTAGTTGGGACGACAATTTGCCATATGCAGAGTTCTCTTACAACAACAGTTATCAATCCAGCTTGAAGATGGCCCCTTTCGAAGCCCTATACGGAAGGAGGTGCAGGACCCCATTGTCGTGGGATGAAGTTGGAGACCGCCACTTGTTTGGACCGGATTTGATTAAGGAGTCTGAACAGAAAGTGAAGCTGATTCGCGATAGGCTTAAGGTAGCTCAGTCCAGGCAGAAGAGCTATGCAGATTCAAAACGCAAGGAGACAGTTTACGAAGTAGGAGATAGAGTCTATCTTCGTGTATCACCGCTTCGAGGAGTTAAGCGATTTGGAGTTAAGGGAAAGTTAGCGCCTTGCTTTGTGGGACCGTACAAAGTAATGGAGCGTATGGGAGAAGTTGCCTACAAGTTGGAATTACCCGAAGGATTGTCAGGAGTTCACGACGTGTTCCACGTTTCTCAGTTGAATAAGTGCCACGTAGAGATGGCCGACATACCACTGAGAGATACAATGTCGCTGGAAGCGATTCAGTTGGACAGTGATTTGACCTATGAGGAGAAACCAGTCGAGATTCTTGAGTATGCCAGCCGAGTCACCCGCAGCAAGGTTATCAAGTTTTGCAAAGTTCAGTGGAGCCACCACACCGAGGATGAAGCCACCTGGGAGCGAGAGGAAGACCCGAATCTCGAGGGCGAGATTCATCTTAAGGGGGGTAGGTTTGTAACATCCCAAAATTTCAATTTGGAATGTTATACAATAGATCATTATTGCATATCATATTTATTGCATTTTGCCTCGATCCTAGAAATTCTACGCAACTCAAGGACCCACGGAGAGAGTTCTCAAATTTTGGAAATAGGATCATTTGGTTTTATTTATTTTATCTTCAATTATTTCGATTATAAAAATATGAGAGAGGGAATAAAATGACTTTCCCAAAACAAAGAAATATTGAGGATTTTAAAAAATAAAATATGATTTTATTTTGGATTTATTTGCTATTTTATTGGAATTTAGGAAAAATGCGTGCTTTTCAAAATTGCATTTAGGCCCCAAATAAATGTTCATCTAAACCGGCTTGATTTTAGAAGCCGGGTAAAATTTATTTCGGGATTTTTGGAGTCCGTTTAGTATTTCTTTCATTTGATTTTCTGCGCGAAAATTATTTAAAAAAAAATAGTCCGAACCGACTACGGGCCGGGATCGGCCAGGACTCCTGGCCGGGGCCTTTATATAGCGCCCGGACCGACCCCACCCCCCCCCCTCAGCCCAAGCCGCCGCCGCCGCCCAAACCCTAACCCTAGCCGCCAGCCAGCCGCGCCGCGCCAGAGCCGCCGCGCCGCCCGCCGTCGTAAATCGCCGAGTCGCCGCCCTCGCCGAACAGCGCCGCCGTCGCCGCCGACCACCGCCGCTGCCGACCTGCACCCGAGGTTGACCTCGCCGCCGCCGTTTTTTTTTTCGAAAAACCGTTCGGTTTTCCGTCGGGTTTTTTTAGATCTGTTTTTTTAGATCGGGTTTTTTGGTTAAGGTTAATTAGCGAGCGTTCGCTCGTTCGTTCGTTTTAACAAACGCGTTCATCGTTTAGATCCAGATAATGAATGTTCTTTCGTTAATCTGTTCGTAGTTTTTCTTTTTCTTTTTCTTGGATTTATTCCATGATTTTTCTGATCGCGATTTCTGATCCGATTTTCGTTCTAGTATAACTTTTCGCTCATTTATCGGAATCACGCGATTCAAGCGCCTAGAGTTTCGTCTCGAAACCCTCTTTTTGAATAATCTACTCAAACAAGTTTTTGCTACTGTAAAATTTGACTTAGGTCCAGATTAGTAAACGAAGCTTGTTTCTTTCGCCGTTTGAGTTTCGTTGCTTCGTTTGATTTGATTCTTTTGCAAACCGGAGTGCTTAAGTTGGACTTTCTGGTTAGATCTCTTATTTGAGTTTTACCTGTGCATTAGATGAGTACTTATTGTATGCTTGTTTGTTTGCGATCGAGTACCCGGATTGCGCCGCTTGCTACTTCGAATCCCTAGGTTTCGCGGATCATCAGCAAGGCAAGTAACACTTTGATCATACCTCTTTACTACCTAGTTTTATTGCATTAGATCAACCCTCAAACAATTGCATGATTAGGATCTGATTAATATGTGGGTATTCGGGAAGTAGATGAGGTAGTACCTATTACCTGTTTTATTATCAAACCCTTGGGTGTTATCTTTACGTTTGCTTATTATGCCATGCTATGCTAGTAGACGTGGATTGGGTGAGTGTATCCATGACAGATGTGAGATTGATAAATTAATGGTTTATTTCGGTAGCAACTTTAATACACATCTGGGTGGATTGAGGTACCTGGGTATTCCAGGATTGCCTGTTGTTTTTCTTTCTGGACCGCCACCCAGGCCCAAAGGGATCATGAGATTATTCATGCTAGAAACTTCCGTGTGCAGCCACAAGCTACTATGGGCTCTAGCATAGCTGACTAAGTCGTGCGAACTCTTACAGTGGTAGACTAGCAGATGTAGGGGATGTAGGTTGGTACTGTCTACTCGATCGTAAGGTGCTAGCGCTTCTGAAAGACTATGTCTCGGTCATCCATTTCTCAAACACCATGTAGTGCGAGAATCCCAATGGAGGAGATCGAGTCTTGTGGGGAAAAGTGCGCAAACCTCTACAGATTGTATAAACTAATCATGGTTAGCCGTGTCCCCGGTTATGGACATCCTGAGTATCTAGTACTTGGATTATCATGTGAATCTCATCATGTTACTTTAATTAATACTGTTGGTTTTGTTTAATGATGATGTTACTTAATTGGGATTGAGAATGCTGTCAACCATTCTCAATGTTTAACAACCACCATGATAGTTAAATAAATTTATTCCTTTGTAGTTGGGAAAAATTGGCTTTATGCAAAACTGTAACCATAGAGCTTTTCCACCAAGCCATATATGCATGTAGTATAGCTTTATTCTTTCATTACTCTCTATGTGTTACATTGCCAGCATATTCCATGTGATGACCCGTTTTCCGGATGCAACGTTCATGTTGCAGACTTTTCAGACGACGAGTGAGATGCCTTAGGATCGTGGTTCTATACTTAGTGATGTCGTTGGAGTTGATGGACTCACTTTATCTTCCAAGCCTTCCGCTGTTATCGTTATTAGATGGCCTTAAGCCATATTTATTGTAATAAGCTCTCTTTTGAGACATTCGATGTAATAAGTGTGTGATTGCTACTCTATTATAAATCCTTCGAGTATTGTGTGTGTCAGCATTACTGATCCAGGGATGACACTGATGCACAGAGATCAGACTGTTTGAGGTCTGGTCGCTACAGTAGCACCGCCGCTACTTCCATCGTCGCCGGTGAGGAAGAGCTTCACTGCCTCGACCTCGTCGCTGTCGTACTCGCGCTGGCCGGGGACATCTTCTCTCCCCCGCCACCGTAGACGTCTTCCTCCGCCAAGTTAGGGCGTGGAAGATCCGAGCCAATGAACTCCCAAATCTACAACTCTTGTTCGTCGTGTTCTTCATCTCGGGTAATTAAAGTTACTTTTACTGCATTTATTCCACTGATGATTTTCCTCAAATCCTCAAAAGGTTTTTATTCTTCAACCTCCACACTCTAAACACCTAGCACAAATCTTCAGTTCTTGATCTGTTTCTCTAAGTGATGTTTTTCTTCATGATTCCTCAATTGTGTGAATCTCACGATCCCCACAACTCTGGAACCTAAGTCAAAGGACGCTTAGTGAAATTCTTCAAGACACAATGGGTCACGGCGGTCCTCTGGGCTTTGTGGAAGCAAAGGAATGCGAGAGTGTTCAATAGGGTGGAGCAACAAAAAAAAACCAGCTCGAGCTAGTCACCTTTACGCTTATTGAGATAGCCGAGTGGAGGCAAGCGGCAGGCGGTGTTGGTGGGTTACAACGCTTTGTGAGGAGTTAACCTAGGTTTAGTTGGTTTGTGTTGGTGTTGAGTTGTTGTGTGGGCCATATGTTCGCATTCGAGCCACACGTCTTGTAATTATACTTTCTTCTTCTTCTATAAAGATATGGTACGCCTTTGGCATACTCTCGAAAAAAACAATGGGTCAATTTCCTCAAACTTGTTCAGTTTACAAAAACTTCTGAGAACGCATATGACCTCTCCAAATCTTCGCACATATACTCTATTCACAGGTACACATGTTTGTTGTTGAATCACTAGGTTCTCATCAACTTAACTCATTTGCAGCATTCCTCGAAGAAAAGCTGCACACTTCTTCGGAGAACTCAATTGTTCAAATTCCTCAGCTGAAGAAAATGGCAGATGGTAAAAGGCCTCAGAAAGGAGGAAAGAAGCTTGAAGTCAATACTGCCTTTGAGATCCCTGGTGACATCTATGCAGGGTACCGCACGCCTGATGAGGCAACCCACAGCAATGAGACCAAAAATGAGCGCAAAGTGCGCATACAGAGGATTGAAAGAAGATGGGCTAGAGAATGGAGGGAGTACAGATATGTCACTCCCAAATACATGAGGAAACTCGCTCTTAACCCTCCATGCTCAAGACCTCCTCTGGCACCTGGCCAAAGAGTTGATCCAACAAGCCTTAAATGTGGTGAGGATTATGCTGATGAATGGGTCAGGAGGCAAGCTAAATTGGCCAAGCAGGCCAAAGAAGAAGTGAAGAAATACAATGAAGATTCTGTTGTTGCCACTGCCGAGGCTTCTTCAAGCAAGAAGGCTATGCCAAAGAAGCCTGCACGTAAACCTCCAAGTTCTTCTTCAATGCCCTCACAGCCAAGCTCCTCAGTGCCACCGAGGCAAATTCCTCAAGCTGCCCCAGTTCCTCAGACTGCACAAATTCCTCGGGCTTTAAAACCCTCAGCTCCTCCGGCAAAATCCTCGGCACCTATGCATCTCGCCACTTGCCAAAGGACCACTGGCATATCAATTGCCTCAGGAGCTTCAGGAAGTTCTTCAGCTCACCCTTCATCAACTGGTCCCACACTGCTTAAGACTAAGGCCACTGCTGGACGAGGCACAAGACCAAGTCCTCACAAGAAGCAGGTGGTCTTCCAAACTCCATCTGATGATGAGGCTGATGATGATGAATTAGCAGATATCATCAAGGACAGACAGCAGCGAGCCACTAGAGCCAAAGGCAGTGTTGTGCCCCTTACTGGATCCGAAGAAGATCCTGGATTTCATCGATCTCTGGCACAAAGATCCAAATGCTCCAATGCCAGAGTTAGGCCTCACTCCTGGACAGAGTCACATGGTGAGGGCGTTCATAGCTGAAGAACAATGGAAATTTGATCAAGCCAGAATGGCTAAGAAAGCTCAGTATAAAAAGCAGCGCTTTCTGAAAGATAATGTTCTGATTATTTCGCCTGAGCAGCTCATTGGACTTCAATCTGAAATTAAAAATCTCAGTGATGAATTTAACGCCTACAAGGCAGAATGGCTGGGAGCCAAGGTTAGATTCGTCAAGATGGCAAAGAAATTCACTTCAAGTGTTGCTGCTCCTGTGCACATTGAAGTCACTCCTGCTGAAGCATCTGCTCAAGCCACTCAAGGAAATGCCAGCATCGCTGATGAAAATCAGGCTGCTGATGAAATTGCAAGTACCAGGGCTGCTGAAGAAATTTCAGCCTCTGAAGAAATTGCCAGGGCAACCACTAGTGTTGCGCGTGAAGAATCTGCCAGGCTAGCTGAAGCATCTGTTGCTGCGCCTGAAGAAATTGCTCAAGACAGGCCAGCTGCATCAGTTGTGCCTGAAGAAATTGCTCCAAATACCTCTGCTCCTCCTGCACCTACACCAAGTCCAGTTCTTCCTTCTGCTCTCGAAGTGAAGCAGACCAAAGCTGCGGAGCGAGCTTCTCTGAAGAAGAGGATAGCATCAGCTGCCTCAGAATCTTCTTCACCCAAGAAGGCAAAGATTTTGACAAGTTCAATTGACAATCCCATTGATGTTGTTCCTCTTTCAAGCATGCCATCAAAGGAACTTGTTCCTTATGGTGAATAATATCAGATTACTAAAGAATCTTCTGAAGAAGATCCCCCTGCTCCTTCCACAGAGCGGATGGATGAAGAAATTGAAGCTGATGTTATCACTTCAACTCCTCAGGTATCATCGCCAACGCCTCAGTTCACTGCTGGAGAGGTCGGCATTGAAGAAATGGAAGTGGATGAGGATGTGGACATTGGCTGCACCACTCCTGTGTTGAACGATGATTTTTGGGATAGCCAACACCCCAACTCTCCTCTGTTCACACCACTACAGCAAATTCCTCAGTCCCCAGCACCAACAGAAGTTCTGATGGGTTCTGAAGAAATACATACTGCCTCTTCCACTCAAGAAGAAATTCCAGCCACTAGTGCTGATGAAAATGCCGCTGGAGAAATGGAGGCCCAGGCTGCAAATGACACAGAAACTGAAATTCCTCAGTCTGCGGCTCCAGAAATTGAAATTCCAGAGGTTATTCTTCAAATCACTAACACTCCTCAGCCACAACTGAAGAATCCATTCTCCAAAACTCCGAAGTTCAAGGCTGATGCCTTCTTCAATGAGCATGTATTCTTCACTGACTACAATCCCTATGATTCTGCTCGTCTGAGGAGGAAGCGCTTCTGGACAGCCAGCCAAGCAAATTTCTATTCTTCAGTGCTTTTCAACAAGGATAAAGTCTTCGACCATGAGCATATTCCTCACTTGGATATGGAATCACTGCCTTGCTTCACGCTAGTCCTCACTGCTATTCATGATGCTGGACTGCTAAACTTCTGCACTGACATCTGTGATTGGAATGAAGAACTCATTCTTCAATTCTATGTGGCGCTGCACATCACTAGCAATGCTGAAGATGTGAACTCATGGGTGTTGGACTGTATGACAGAGACCACTCACTATAAGTCACCGGCAACTGAATTGCTTCGTGCCATGCTTGTTAGTCCTCCCCCAGAAGGTGCACGTATGATCTATTCTGAAGCTGAACTATCTGATCACTTCATGCAAGTGTTGATGAAGCCATTGAAGCCTGGTCAAGCCTCAAGGACAAAATTCCTGGTGAAGGAATTTCAATATGTGCCAAGGACTGTCTACCGCATCCTGACGAAGACATTGAGTCCAATCAAAGGCCACGATTCTAATGATGAAGAAGTCGTTGGCATCATGAAGAATCTACTCTTTACCTCATGCACGGCATTTTCATGAACTACCATGATTTCTTCAGGAGGACTTCGGCAAACGTTGCAATGTCCGCGTTTGAGTTGAAGCCTTACGCTCCTTGGATTATGAGATTCATCAGATCAAGGTCTTCACTCAACTACAAAGCTGGTACACTCAACCATGGCAGCTACTTGCCCCCAATTGAAGTCCTCAAGCGGACATTTTCCTCAGCGGATGAGAAGGGCAAGGCCACTGCTATTATCAATGAGGGAAATCGTCCATTGGATGGACAGTTTCCAAAAGCTGCTTCATACTCCACAATGATGACTCTGCTACTCATGACTCTGCCGCCAATGCATCTAAGCAAAGTCCTTAGGGAATAGCTCCAAGGGTGATGACTGATCGTGAGCTTCTCCTCAGTCTTCATTAAAAGGTGGATCACAATCATAAATGGGTAAAGCGTCAGTTTGGTTCTATTCTTCACAACGTGACTGCCACATATATTTCAGTGAAGAAGAACCATTACTACCTCAATGAAGTTTTTGATCACACCTCCGCTATTTTGTCTCATCTCTATGGTGATGAGGATCTCAAGCAGATGGGCTTCAAGCAGGACTTCGGCTAGTCTAAGCCTCCTCCGAAGAAATTCAAGAAGGTTGAAGTTCCTCATTTGCTGCCCAGCTCATATTCCTCGTCCCGAGATACTGATGAAAATGAAGATCCGGACAACACTGCGGCAGGCCCGGCTACAACAAACGACCCCAACAACACTGACGCTCCTCCATCGACTTTGTGATGAAATTCTTTAGGGGCGTTAGTCCTTACTTTTTGTCCCTTTTGGTCATTTGATGACAAGAGGGGAGAAATTTGAGTTAGTCTTCAAGCGGGTCTATATATGGGCATTTTTTTGTTAAGTTGCAACTCTCGCTCTTCTGAAGCTTTTGTTGATTGAGTTGTAAACTTAAGTCTGATGGTGACCTGATACTTTTTGCTCTATTTTTCTGCAAGCTATTTCCTCAATAATGTTATGCACACATGCCGAATTACATCAGTCACCATATTTCATCATGCATTTCAAATTATTCATTTCATATGTTAAATGTGTGTATGAATTACAAGATATAGGGGGAGTTCTCCATGATTCTACTCTTCAAATGTGCATTGCTTCAAAAGCAAATTCCTCACTATGCACATCCTCATGGGGAGTTCTTCTATATCTTGCAATCAAATTCCTCAATATTGTGTACTTTCAATTCATATGTTTATCCCCGTTGAAAACTTAACCTATATTGTCATCAATCACCAAAAAGGGGGAGATTGTAAGTGCATCTAGTGCCCCTTAGTGGTTTTGGTGTATTGAAGACTTATAGGTTAAGTGACTAATATGTTTGTGAGTGTACACAGGCTCTATAAGTCAATGACGAGTTTGATATTTACAGTGAAAGTTGACCCCAAAAATGAATGTCTTCGGCTGAAGACTTTGGTTCTCCTAAAGACTTTGAAAGTGAAGAAATTGGTGTGACCATGAAGACTTCGGTATTCATGCAAGGAATCTGAAGCGTTGAAGACTTTTGTTTTTGTAGTTTCATTTTCTCTTTCTTGAGTCATAGGAAACACCGTACTATTAAAGGGGGTCGAGGTAATACTAAGGAAACAGATTTCCAAGTGATGCTCATCTCAAAATCCTACACCTACCCAATCCTTCTAGTGAAGCCATTGGAAATCTCATATCAGTTCAGTTAATTTCTTCAGTGACAGAGACGAAGATCTTCTGGTCACTGATGAATTTGTTCTGACTGAGGAGTTAGGAATTAGCCAGTGCGAATTGCCTACACAGTGAGGAACATGATAGCCCTGAGGAATTCGAGCCTCAAATCTGACCATTGCTGTGCCACGCCAGCTGTCCAAAATATCCTACCACCTAACGGTCATATCAGACAAGGGCATTTATGTCTTATCATGTCGGGCTGCTCCCTAGGCTATAAATAGCCGCCCCCTACAACCACTAGCTGGTTGGCTGCTCCGAGAGAAACTGACACTTGTCATTTGAGAGCATCCCATCCTCCGAGGACTTTGAGCGAAAATCATCAAGTGAGGAAAACCAAAATCCCAAACCCAAACCTACAAACCCCAAGTGATTGAGCATCACTGAAGAGATTGTTCATGTGTGGAACCGACGCTTGTTACCTCTGAGGATTGTGTATCCTCCAGACGGTTAGGTGTCATGATCTGAGCATCCAAGAGGAATTGTGGATTGCCGAGTGACCAAGTCTGTGAAGGTTTGGAAGTCACCTGTGAAGACTTACCACTACTGTTGGGTGAGGTTTATGTGATCTTAGCTCAAGGAGAATACAGTGAGGACTATGTGTCCGGGAATGTGTGTCCTCGAGTTTAAATACTCAGCCGCTCCAACCAGACGTCCAACTGTCACAGCAGTTGGAACTGGTCTACCAAATCATTGTCTTCACCAAGCCTACTGCTTCTATTTCCTCAACCCTTTCATTTCCTCATTTATGTGTTGATGAACCTGATCATTATTGTTTGAAGACTTTGACTGAAGACTTTCTCTAATTCCTCAATCCTATTTCTTTAGTCTGTTTTGTCTTCATCCTGATTATCCTGTGTTTATGCTTTCTGTACTCTGTGTTTGTATTTCATTTCATCATGATGACCATGTTGTTGCTCTGTTATCCTTATACCTGAGTACTTATTTCACTGCAAGTAGTTCTTCGCTTAGGAATTTCCTCACCCTGAAATTCCTCAGAGAAGAATTCATAAAAATCGCTTATTCACCCCCCCCCTCTAGTCGACATAACGCACTTTCACCTCCGGATTCGGAGCAGGTTGCTCCGTCCCGCAGAAATTGGTTAGTCCGGGGCCTTTGTTGTTGGTCCCTATGGGGGCTGCACACCCCGGACCCCGGAGGACCGAAGTGTTACCTCCGAGCCCGGTCTTCACTATCCCTGACACCACTGGTTGATTGGGAGAGATCCTCCGGGACGACACCTCGGCGTCGTCTGCCTTATCGGGTGGGGAGATCTGTGGGGGCGTCTCGCTCTCCATCATCTCCGGAAGAAGATCCCCCGAGGAGGAGAACTGTTGAGGAAGGCTGCATGCCGGACTACAAACATATATTTTAAATGTTACCTCTACAACCAAGAAAGAACGGGACATGTTTAAACACCCTTGTTCACTTACGATTTAGCTAAAGGCCTATCTTTACAGAGGGACTACGTGTCAACATTGCCTCCCGAGACAGAACCCCCTGACAGGGATATCTTCCCTCGCTTAGAAGCCTCTATCTCTAAGTCTTCAGAGCCGATCCTCTTCTTCCCATGGGGAGAGGGGATGTCAGCTTCTCTTTCATCTTTAGAAGAGGGAATCCCAATCTCCGCCGGCACCTGGTATGGCGCCGGAGCCAGCATCCTTGTTAACACCGGATCGGCTAAGTCTTCGAGAAGAGGGGCCGAACACCTAATTCTCTCCGCCTTCTTTGTCCAGCCCTGGCCAAGTATGGTTTTCTCAATATGGCGTTATGAGGAATTTAATTAAGCTGTGTTCAAAAGTCAAATACTTACCGGGGTATCCGGATGGTTGCAGTCAAGGTCGGTGTCCTCTATAGTATCCGGCCACCGTTTCCGTGCCCCGAAGAATAATTTCCACATTCCTCTGAGCATCGTGCCAGGGAGGTACTGAAGGGTTCGTGGTCCCTCCGGATTGAACTCGCACATACGGAGAGGCTGTCACTGGCACGGCAGGACACGACGGACTAGCATTACTTGAATTATGTTGATGAGACCGGTGCCTTTTTCAATAAGGTTCCAGATGCGTCTTTGCAGCGTCTTCACTTCATTGACGAATCCCCATTCCAGCCCCTTGTTAATCCATGATGCAAGCTGTAGCGGAGGGTCGGATCAGAACGCAGGTGTAGCTGCCCACTTGTTGCCACGAGGTTCAGTTATGTAAAATCACTCCCATTGCCACGGGTCAGAAGTTTCTGTAAAGGTGCCCTTTGGCCAAGTAGTATTGGCAAGTTTGCTCACCGCAGCACTGCGCACTCCACATGTTTCCCGTCGATCACCTTCAGCTTCATGTTAAAGGTCTTGAGCCACAAGCTGAAGTGTGGGGGGGATTCGGAGGAAGGCCTCGCATGTAATGATGAACGCCGAGACATGAAGAAAGGAGTCTGGAGCTAGATCATGGAAATCTAGCCCATAATAAAACATGAGCCCTCGAACGAAGGGATGAAGAGCAAACCCTAGCCCTCGGAGGAAGTGGGAGATGAATACGACCCTCTCGTCGGACCTGGGGGTAGGAATAACCTGCCCTTGAGCAGGAAGCCTGTGGAGGATTTCCGCGGTCAGGTACCTTGCCTCCCGAAGCTTCACGATATCCTCCTCTATGACAGAAGAAGCCATCCACTGGCCTTGAGGGATGGGTCCGGACATGACTAGGAGGCGAGAAGCGATTGGCTTGAACCTTGGGTGCTAGAACTCGAGGAGGGAAAGGTTGAGGAAAGGCTTGGCGTAGAAGAAAGAGGACGAATCTTTGCCCCTTTATAAAGGTGATGAATATCAAATGCCCCTCCTAGGCCTTAAAACATGCCTATTCCCAAGGAATCATGCCAATAGAACGGTTGGGTTACCCATGCCCGTATTGATGAGAATCCCGCAATAAGGGAACACGATCTCTGCTTTGACACGACGTGCCAACGAAACTGCACCTCGAAATATGGAGCGGCAGGCTAAAAACGGATCGAATAATGGTCGGGCGGTGACGCGATGTCACGCTACAAAAAGTTGTCAGCGGATTGGACTCATGAAATATTATACTCTCTCCGATTGTGTGTGGTATTTGTTTTGCAGAGCCGGACACATTTTCTGTGTTCAAAGAACATGTTGGAGTATTTGGAGAAGGAACCCGCCTTGCAATGCCGAAGACAATCTGCGCGCCGGACACCTCGTCATTGAAGCCTGGTTCAGGGGCTACTGAGGGAGTCCTGGATTAAGGGGTCCTCAGACAGCCGGACTATTAACATGGACCGGACTGTTGGGCTATGGAGATACAAGATAGAAGACTTCCTCCCGTGTCCGTATGGGACTCTCCTTGGCGTGGAAGGCAAGCTTGGCGATTCGGATATGTAGATTCCTTTCTCTGTAACCGACCTTGTACAACCCTAGCCCCCTCCGGTGTCTATATAAACCGGAGGGTTTATTTCATAGGGCAGAATCATAATCCTATAGGCTAGACTTCTAGGGTTTAGCCGTTACGATCTCGTGGTAGATCAACTCTTGTAATACTCATATTCATCAAGATCAATCAAGCAGGAAGTAGGGTATTACCTCCATAGAGAGGGCCCGAACCTGGTTAAACATCGTGTTCCCCGTCTCCTGTTACCATCGACCTAAGACGCACAGTTCAGGACCCCCTACCCGAGATCCGCCGGTTTTGACACCGACACCCGTCTCGAGGACTTGCGGCAAGGGCTAAGAATGCCCGACCACACCTCGTCATTAACTCGCGGGCACCCTCCAGGTCAACCCGTCTCCACATCACTCGCATCACATGCTCGCGCGGGTACCCCTCAAGGCTGACCCGTCTTTATCCACTTTAATCTGTAACAATAGTAATGTAAAGGCAATCCGTGTGGCTACCACATCAAGAAGGAACCCGAGGCATCACCCTCGTTGGATTCCCACCTGATGTAAACATCAAGGTGAACGTTAGAGGAAATCACCCTCGAGGTTCACACTTGAGGTGTTACACGACAGCGTCGTTATCGGAAGTGGAAAAGGAGGAATCACCCTCGATGACCACGACCAGGTAACTACTCCATAGAGTTAGCATCAGAAGTGCTAACGAGCTATCACCCTCGACACTCGATAGTAACACTGCAGTGTCGTACAACTAAGGGGAGTGTTGTGCGATGCCGGGGCCTGGTCTTCAATCCCGTTGATCGGGTCTTTTGATAATCCAGCAGGGCAGTTGGGTCAACATGGGGTCTCTGATGGGTCTCTAACCAGCCAATACTAAGCAGTTTAGGATAAACAGGTAGGTAATAATAGCAGGTTACAAGATCAGGCTATGCATCAGAATAGGTAAAGTAGTAGCAGCAATTTCTAATGCAAGCATAAGAGAGAAGGGAATATGCGATATCGGAATGTCCAAAGGGGGGTGCTTGCCTGGTTGCTCAGCAGCAAAGGCAGGTTCGTCTGCGCCATCTACCGGAGCAGGGGAAGGCCCAGGCGTTGTCGGCGACAAGCTGGGTGGACTCCGTCGTTTGGGTGAGGTCGAGCATGGGGCTAGGGGGCTCGGGAGGACAAGCGAAAGGGCTCGACGGACTCCTGGCCGTGCCATGAGCACTATACCGTGCTCGGAAGTGAGCTCGGCCGGCCGTGGCCACGATGGCGAGGCGCATGGCGGGGGGCCCATTCGGGTCCGAGCGACAGCTACGGCTTGGGGCACGGGGAGGCTCGGGCGCGGGCTCGTTGGGCTCCTAGGAGCACCAGGAGCTCGATGTCGCGCTCAGGCGAGCACGACAGAGGCCATGGCCACGGCGGTGAAGGATCTCTGATGACGAGCTCGGGTTGGGCGGCAGTGAGGAGTCTGGACTAGGGGTGTCCGGACAGCGGACTATCAATATCCGCGGACTCCCGGACACGAAGATAGAAGATTGAAGACTCGGCTCGTGTCCAGGAAGGTACTTTCCTTGGCGTGGAAGGCAAGCTTGGCAATACGGATATGTAGATCTCCTACCATTGTAACCGACTCTGTGTAACCCTAGCCTCTCCGGTGTCTATATAAACCGGAGGGCTTTAGTCCGTAGGACATAACATTACATCTCAACAATCATACCATAGGCTAGCTTCTAGGGTTTAGCCTCCTTGAATCGTGGTAGATCTACTCTTGTACTACCCATATCATCAATATTAATCAAGCACGACGTAGGGTTTTACCTCCATCGAGAGGGCCCGAACCTGGGTAAAAACATTGTGTCCCTCGTCTCCTGTTACCATCCGCCTAGACGCACAGTTCGGGACCCCCTACCCGAGATCCGCCGGTTTTGACACCGACATTGGTGCTTTCATGGAGAGTTCCTCTGTGTCGTCACCGATAGAGCGGATGCCCTTACCCGTCTTCAAAGACGGTGTTTTCGCCGGAGGGGCCTTGGCCGCCGGTCAGACAATCCAGCTCAGTGGTTTTCTTATGACCGCCTGTCCGGCCGCCGCTTCGGCAATGACTTCTCAAGTCGTCGGAAGCAATCTTCGCGTCAGCCCTAAAGCTGCCGAACAGTTAGATCAATTGAGCTCTAAATGCATTAACGAGCTCTTGGATCGCATCGCTGCCCTGGGAGTCGCTACGGACTACAATCAGATCGGGCTTAAAACCGATCTGAGAGAGATTAACTCTCCCCAGGCTACCCACCACGTTGCAGTGGTAGAGGAACAACGCGGCAATTCTTTGCCAGTGTTGAAAACAATCTGCGTCCGGATTCCCGAACCTTCCATGCCGGATTCCCGCGGAGCGACGGACTTTGATCGAGCATTGAACCTAAAATCATGCGTCGCTCCGGACTCGCTGGACTGTCTCCAGCAAATCAAGCTCCCAAATTCGGAAGCCCGTCGGCCTTTGAGCCCAAAGATGGGCAGGGATCCAGATTTTATTCCACCCACCCGCCCAGACATATGCGACCTATCTCTAATTCGGCAAGAGCCTTGTAAAGCATTACATCATTCTTGGGCGATTCCTCTGGTTATGGACGGGATAAAGGACTGCCGAGAGGAAAACGCAATCTCAATCTTACGCAATAGCTGCATGGACAAGGGCATCTTGAACGCCATTGATCGCCGCAAGATTACGCGTTTTACCAATCTGGCGTCCATAGTGCGAAAATCTTTTGCGATGGAGAGTTTCGGAAAACTGAAAATCAATTTTGGGATAATCCATTTAAACCCAGTCCAGCGGTAAAAGGCGCCTTACAATCAGGCCCCGATGCAAAAACAAAAAGCAAAAACCCCAGAAGGGAAGCGGAACCGTCTTTGGAGGGATGGCTCAATGGACCTGTAAACTTCATAGGGCGAGGAGCTGTCCCAACTCATAGCCTTCGAGCATGTTGGATATTATGGCGGTGGCCAAAAGTGGCGAAGAGCTTCTAGCTCAGAAACCACTCCAACAATACCAGCCACGGTATCAACAGTCTTGAGACTTTCGCATCCAATAATATGCAAAACGAACAATCCGAACTCGCGAAGTTTACCAAGTAGCAACAACAAATCCATGGGGACACAGCTATTACCTTGGCGCCAGGTGACGAGCCCACATCTCGAACTACGAGCCCGGCCAAGACCTTTGGTACTTAGTCCCATAGTGGACGGCTTTCGTGACAAAAGTCCTCATGGACGACGGCAGCGGACTAAACCTCATTTATGAGGAAACCCTGCGGAAAATGGAAATCGATTGGAGCCGTATTGAGCGAAGCAGCACAACCTTCAGAGGAATAATCCCTAGCCGGGAAGCGCGCTGCACCGGAAAAATCACACTCGATGTGGTATTCGGCTCTCCGGATAACTACAGATCCGAAGAAGTCACGTTCCAGGTAGCCCCGTTCAGCAGCGGCTATCACGCCATATTAGGACGAGAGGCATTCACAATCTTTCAAGCAATACCTCATTACGGGTACATGAAGCTCAAAATGCCTGGGCCCAGCGGAATAATCACTCTCGTTAGTGATCCGGACAAAGCACTCCGCGCCGAAAACAAGACAGCCGCACTAGCCCTCGAGGCACTATCCGAAGCCTTAGCGGTAGAGGAACTCACTGCGCTGCGCTCTACGGTAAACAGGGACGATGTGATACTTGATAAAAGATCCAAGTCCACCTCCTTCAAACCAGCAGATGAGATAATTAAATTTCAGGTCCACCCAACGGACCCAACAAAGACGGACTCCATCGGGGCACAGTTGAACCCCGAAGTTGACGCCGCACTGCGCGAATTCCTTCGGGAAAATTGGGACATCTTCGCCTCGCATCCTTCGGACATGCCGGAATCCCTCGCAGTTGGCGTAACACAGCCTAAACATCCTAAAGGATTTAAGCTATCAAACAGGCTCTTGACGATTTTCCGAGCCCAAAAGACAGGCAATGGGAGAAGAGCTAGCCAAGTTATTGGAAGCGGATTCATTAGAGATATTAAACATCCGGATGGCTAGCAAATTTGGTGATGGTACCAAAGAAGGATAAATCTGGCGCCTGCGGTCGACTTCAAAGACCTCAACAAGGCTTGCCCAAAGGATCCTTTCCCCTCCCCGCGATCGATCAAATTATTGATGCCACAGCGAGACACGACTCGTTGTGCTTCCCGGGCGCATACTCTGGCTATAATCAAATCAAGATGGCGGAAGCGAATCAAGCCGCAGCGGCATTCATCACTCCATACGGACCATTCTCGCTTCAACACGATGCCCTTCGGACTTAAAAAGGCCGGCGCAACATATCAGCGCATGATTCAAACATGTCTGGCCACCCAGATCGGCAAAACAGTCGAGGCATACGTAGACGACGTAGTCGTCAAAACAAAGCACGTCGAAACTTTAGTAGACGATTTGAGGCTCACATTCGACAACCATAGAGCATATGACATCAAGCTGAATCCGGAAAAATGTGTTTTCGGTGTACCAGCCGGAAAGCTGTTGGGCTTCATCGTATCCGGTAGAGGGATTGAAGCAAATCCGGCAAAAATCCGGGCTCTTTCACAGTTGGATATTCCAAAGGACCTCAAGCAAATACAAAAATTAACAGGATGCGTGGCAGCTCTAAGCCGTTTTATCTCCCGTTTAGGAGAGAAGGCGTTACCCCTTTATCGCCTCCTAAAGGCGCATCGAACACTTCGAGTGGACGGATGCCGCCACTACCGGACTCGAAGAAATAAAGGCCATATTGGCAACAAATCCGGTCTTGGCTGCGCCCACTCTGGGCGAACCAATGTTGTTATATATCGCAGCAACACATCAAGTTGTAAGTGTTGTCCTCGTCGTCGAACGAGCGATAGAAGGGCATAAATTCCCTCTTCAAAAACCAGTGTATTACGTATCCACTGTGTTAACCCCCTGCAAATCCCGCTACCCGCACTATCAGAAGATAGCATACGCGGTGTTCATGGCATCTCGGAAGCTCCGGCACTACCTTCAATAGTGTTCGATAACAGTGGCCTCTGAAGTACCACTCAATGACATTATAAATAACCGCGACATAGCGGGCAGATTGCAAAATGGGCCATTGAGCTCTTGCCATTCGACATAACTTACAGACCTCGGCGAGCCATAAAGTCACAAGTTTTGGCTGACTTCATCGCCGAATGGATGAAGCGAACTCCCTAAAGAGTACGGCGATACTCCAATGGACTATGCGCCGACGGTTCCAAAATGTTGGCGGATCGGGAAATTTGGCGTCGTCGGCGTCCCCACCGGAGATCTGATCCAATATGTACTTCAAATAATGTACACGGACTCCAACAATGCAGCCGAATCTGAGGCCTTGTTACATGGTCTCCGGATGGCGATCTCCATGGGCATTCAACGCCTAGAGGTGCGCGGGGATTCAAACCTTGCAATATCCCAAATAAATGGAGACTTTGACGCCAAGGATCCGAAAATGGCAGCATATCGTAATGCTGTCCTGAAAATGTCATCTCGGTTTGAAGGACTCGAATTCCATCACATAGCCCGAGATAATAACCAAGCGGCCGACGTCCTGGCATGCATATGCGCTAAACGTGATACTGTCCCTCCAAATATCTTCCTGGAACGGCTCTCCAAGCCATCCGTACTATGGGAAGAGGAGCCCGGTAGCGACAAACCGGAGAAAACCGCACCAACTGGTGATTCAGCAGATGACATAACACCCTCCGCCCACGTTATAATGGCAGTAATCGCCACGTGGACAGAACCTTTCCTAGCCTACTTACTTAGGCAGGAACTTCCTGAAGACCAAAATGAGGCACGCTGCATAGTCCGGCGATCGAAGGCCTACAAGGTCCACGAGGGAGAACTTTACAAGAAGAGTACTACTGGAGTCCTTCAAAGGTGTATCTCCGAAGAAGAGGGGCGAAACCTCCTGGCGGAAATTCACGCCGGACTAGGCGGACACCACGCAGCAGCCCGGCCTGGTAGGAAAGGCATTCATGCAGATTTTATTGGCCGACGGCTCGGGCGGATGCACAGACTTGGTCCAGCGATCGTCGGTTGTCGACTCTTTGCTAATCGAGCCACATGCCACCCACCGCCCTCAAAACCATACCCATTACCTAGCCGTCATGTGCAGGGGCTTGACATGGTTGGACCCCTTAAAGGGGGAACCCACAAGAAAAAGTACCTATTGGTCATGGTGGATAAGTTCACCAAATGTATAGAGGCCAAACCGGTCAAAACGGCAGAGTCCGGACCAGTGATAGACTTTATATCAGAGGTGGTACACCGTTACGGAGTCCCCCACAGCATCATCACCGACAACGGCACGAACCTCACAGTCGATGAGGTCAAGTTATGGTGCAAAAATATGGGTATTAAGCTCGACTATGCGTCAGTCTATCACCCTCAAACCAACGGTCAAGTGGAAAGAGCAAACGGTCTAATAATGAGCGGCATTAAACCCAGATTGGTGAGGTCACTCACCAAATCCGATACCCAATGGGTCGAGGAGCTCGACTCCGTACTCTGGGGGCTGCGGACAACGCCTAACCGTACTACCGGATTCACACCATTTTTATGGTATACGGCATGAGGCAGTCTTGCCTGCGACATTATTCATGACTCACCTCGAGTGCGCATGTATGAGAAGCGAAGCCGAGCTAGATCGGCAGGACAGCTTGGACACATTGGAGGAAGAACGTGGCGTCGCGAAGGCTCGTCCGCATTCTATCGCAGCAGGCCGAAGATATCAAAGTAGAAGTACGGGCCAAGACTTACAACGTTGGCGAACTAGTTCTCGTCTGCGGACAAGAAAAGGACAAGCTCAAGCCGGATGGGAAGGCCCTTCATTATTGATCAAATCTTGTTGGCGGAGCATACCGTCTTTAAATCGTCGGACAACCGACTCGAGCCAAATACATGGAACGCAGCCCGACTCGAGCGATTCTATGCCTAGCGCCGGACTAAGAGTTTGTCCCTTCCCCGTCCAACCTTTTATATTTGGCTGTCTTTTGTTTCTCTTTTATCCTTTTAAATTAACAAGCCCCTCGGGGCCTATTTTCGCATTCTTTGCATACATGCGATGTGCCATCCTTTTCGTTATTCTGGGGCTTCTTATACTGAAGCTCAACTATCTGGTTTCATACCCAACACATGTGTCAAGCTTCCACATGTACCTTTTACTCGCCATTATATGCATCGATATGACTTAAGTTTTGGCCAAGCTGGGTTGCTTGGCTCTGTGCTACCCCACGTTCCCGATTGTTCGGCTAGGCGGTAAAGGAGCACCTCTGCGATTATTCTTGCGGTCATCGGATGTGTACCTCGGTGGGTGAAGCCGAAAGCTAAGCGTTCTTAAGGGAATATTCGGTCGGTGATTTAAAAGATGACTTTTTACCTATTTTCTCCAATCTGCCCCCAGATGTTTTACTGCTCTCTTGACAGTCCGGACATGCACTTTAGGGCATGCCTCCCTAGCGAAAGGAACCCTTAACGGAACTATTCTCCCTGGAAGATGTTTCTTACTAACCATGTAATATAACATAACTAGTTGGGCACTTATGCGATAAAGCACTAATGACCCCTACGCTTTGGTCTCCATGCATACCACGGTTATTTCTTAACCAAAAAGGTATTCGGACACACTCCGGACTCTAGGGTCCCGAGGTCGAAGCGAAAAGGTCGGCAAAGACAAACGATCTACAATCCGGCTAGAAGGCATTTCACATGTCATTTCAAAGGATGACATACATTGTCAAATTTATTGATTGTATTCCTCCTCGAGCCCGTCTAACAGGCTGTCTAGTTTACAGTCCCGTTGGGAAAATTTAGCAGCCAGTTCTACCTGGCCGTACACTAAACTCACGGGGATCTCCTTCCCATCAGGCCCCACCGGTCCAACTTCGGCCATATGGTTGGGATCCGCCTTCTTATACCGCGTCTTCACCATGGCCCAAGCCTCCCTGGCACCTTGACGGCAAGCCGAAATCTTCCACAGACGAAAGCGCTGCCGCACTCCCTGCAGCTTCTCTGCAAGCTCCCCGAGTGTGGGATCGAAGAAGGTGAGAGTGTTTAGAGGGGGGGATTAGACTACTCGACAAGATAAAAATTATGCCTTTTGACAAAGACAAGTTCTTGGCAGATTTTGCATATCACACAAGTCAAGTAGCATACTACACATGCAATTCTAGAGTATGGGCAGCGGAAAGTAAATTGCATAAGTAGTAAAGAGAAGTGGAGAAGATCAAACGCAATTTGGAGACACGGAGATTTTTCTCGTGGTTCCGATAGGTGGTGCTATCGTCAATCCACGTTGATGGAGACTTCAACCCACGGAGGGTAACGGCTGCGAGAGTCCACGGAGGGCTCCACCCACGAAGGGTCCACGAAGAAGCAACCTTGTCTATGCCATCATGGCATACATCCACGGAGGACTAGCCTTACTCGGGGTAGATCTTCACGAAGTAGGCGATCTCCTTGCCCTTACAAACTTCTTGGTTCAACTCCACATCTTGACAGAGGCTCCCAAGCGACACCTAACCAATCTAGGAGGCACCACCCTCCAAAAGGTAATAGATGGTGTTGATGACGATGAACTCCTTGCTCTTGTGCTTCAAATGATAATCTCCCCAACACTCAACTCTCCTCACTGATTTGGCTGTGGTGGAAGAAAGGATTGAGTGGAAAGCAACTTGGGAAGGCTAGAGATCAAGCTTCATATGGTGGGAGTGGAGCAACTTGATCTCAACACAAGGGTAGGTAGTTTTCTTCTCGAAATGTAAGGTAGGAGTGGTAGTTCTTTCGATGGCTCTCTCCACGAATGAAGAGGGGTGGAGGGTATTTATAGCCTCCACACAAAATCCAACCGTTACACACATTTGATCAATCTCGGTCGGACCGAAGTTGACAACTCGGTGAGACCGAAAGTTCAAATCTTGTGAGCGTTGGGATTTTCGTGGGACCGAAAATACAATCTCGGTGAGTCCGATTCTTCCAAAGACTAGGGTTTGCCAATCTCGGTGGGACCGATTTGTATCATCTCGGTGACACCGATTTGATGACAGAAGGTTCTGAAGTTTGGCAACACTAGTTTCGTGAGACCGAGTTGAATCGGAAAATCCGAAATTTCTAGGGTTTGGCTTTATGGTGAGGTGGTTCATCTCGGTGTGGTGAGTTTACGGAATCGGTGGGACCGAGATTACTTATGAGTGTATGTTTGGAGTGAGAGGTCTTGATAGTTTAGGAGATGTATCACTAAGCACTTTGAGCAACAGATCATTATCACAACCTCATCCCCTTTTAATAGTATTGGCTTTCCTATAGACTCAATGTGATCTTGGATCACTAAACCAAAAATGGAGTCTTGAGCTTTTGCCAATGCTTGCCTTAGCATCTTAGGGGTCCACCTCTTGATCCTTTTGCCATGCCAATGTGATTGACTTTCTGAAACATACTTGATAAAAGCATTAGTCCAACCACAAAGTATGTTGTCATTAATTACCAAAACCACCAGGAGCAAATGTGCTTTCAATCTCCCCTTTTGGTAATTGATGGCAACACACAAAACAAGACATCAAAGCTTCTTGAAAGAAAGACAGAATTATCACTAAAGCTTTGACAAACATGTAGTACACAGGCTCCCCTACAAGTGTGCAAGATTTTCATAGATTATGGTTTTGGACTCCCACAAGCACACAAGAGAAAAACAAGATGTGCTACATGCAGCTTGGCTATATGCACCAGAAAGAGATGAAAATAAGTGAGTGATAGTGCATATGTGCATGGTGATTTCTTGCAAACAAGTATTCACAAGCAAGTCACCATCATGCACATTCTGCAAAGTGCATATACTTACCTTGAGGTTCCTTGGCATTGTACCTGAAGAAATAGAACTTGGGAAAAACAAGGTTAGATAACACAAGAGCATTTCTTCAACCAATTGCAAGAACATCAAGAGTACCAAGCCAGGGATGACATGTATAAAAAGTGTCTCATGTTGAGCACTAGCTTGAATCAGCAAACATGTCTCCCAAAACTAAAAGATTTTTCAATGAACTCTGAGAGATTTTGCTTTTCATAAGATACCAATTGTGAGAGCAATGAAAGCAAAATCAAAAGAATGATGCCAAATGTAATATCCAATGTGGAACACGGCAAAGCTTTGATGTGATTCTCTCCCCCTTAAGATAAGATTGCTCTTCTTCTCCTCCTAAATCTTTCTCTTCTCCCCTTATCTCCCCATCTCCCCCTAAATCTTCTCCCCCTTTGACATCAAGTGCCGAAAAGGACAGTAAAACGAGGAAGGTCTGGGAAGTTAAAAGGAAAGAAATGGGATCCTTAAGAATCACAACAGGGCAAAAGAAATATGCAAAGAAAATAATTGAGTAGAGCTGCAGAAGATGACATCCTGAAAGAAAATCGGTGACACCGAAGTGAGATGGATCGGTGAGTCCGAAAGTCAGGGACTTAGGACAGATCCTTTTCGGTTAGACCGAAATATGTAAGTCGGTGACGCCGAATTTAATTCCAAGGAAATACAAAAATAATTCAGCTCACCTTGCAAGGAATGTTTCAAAGGATTTGCAATGAATTTGTAAATGATTTGCAAGGAATTGATCAGAGCCAAAAGGATATTCACAAAGACAGAAGAATAGAAATGAAAAAGATTGCTAGATGAAGTTTTTTTTTGATTAAAAAGAAAACTCAGTGAGAGAACACAAGAGAAATAGAAAAACTCCAAAACATATGTACTTCATCTAGATAGGGGTCGGCGACAAAGTCACCTATGTTTGAGTATATTGACTTAGGAGTCAAATGAGAACATTTGATCATAGGTCATACTCATCTTTTAAGCTCAAAATGGGGTTGCCATTTTTCGATTAAGCATTTGATGTGATCACATCTTATGAAGCTGCTTGTACTCATGACTTTGAGCAAAGCTCCTTCAAGATGTGAAGAACATACCTTGGGTTTGTTGTTGCTTTGCTCATGTAGGTGAACTTGATGTAGGTGCTCTTAGAATGTGAAGTTGGAGCACCATTTCAACTTGTGTAGTTCATCTTCCTACATGGGTTAGGCAAGCAAGGAAATACTCAAGAATATCCAAGATGACAAGAGTGAAATACTAGATGTATAAGGTGTCAAAAAGGATATGTGGAATTTTGTTCCTTGAACTCAACATCCCAAAGGGCTAGATACTTGGTCAATGACAAGATTACTCAAGATTTGAGTGTGTGGTAATCTTGTGGAATGTAGATCATCCAAGTACCTGCAAGGAGTTAGATGCAATACAAGGGAGCAAATGTGTCCAAGACATGTGATCATCATCATAAGAGAAATATCAAGGATTAGTCAAATAGGCTCATGCCTTGCATGCATCAATGGAGTTTTCACTCCAAGTTTGAAGCATCAATGATGTTCAACTCACTCCTTAAGCGACAAAACACTTTCTCATCCAGTGGTTTTGTAAAGATATCAGCAAGTTGTTTGTCAGTTCGAACATGCTTAAGATTTATGTCACCCTTGGCAATGTGATCACGAATAAAATGGTGACGAACTTCAATATGTTTCGTGCGAGAGTGTTGCACGGGATTGTGTCCAATCTTAATCGCACTCTCATTGTCACAAAGCAAAGGAACATGTCTCACATGTATCCCATAATCCTTAAGCGTTTGTGTCATCCATAGCAACCGAGCACAACATGAACCAGCAGCAATATATTCTCGCTTGGCGCAGAGATAATGATACCGAATTTTGTTTCTGGAGGACCAAGATACAAGGGATCGACCAAGGAATTGACACGCACTGAAGTTGACTTTCTATCAACCTGTCTCGGCATAGTCCGAGTCGGAATAGCCAACAAGATCGAAAGAGGCCCTCTTAGGATACCAAATGCCAAAGTTAGGTGTGTGTATCAAATATCTCACAATTCTTTTAACAGCTTTAAGATGACATTCTTTAGGGGCTGCTTGATATCGAGCACACATGCATACACTCAACATTATGTCAGGACGAGAAGCACAGAGATATAGTAGAGAACCAATCATGGATCGGTAAACCTTTTGATCAACAGGTTCTCCATCTTTTGTCAAGTCATTATGTCCACTAGTAGGCATGGGGGTTCTCATACCTTTGCTTTCTTGCATGTTGAACTTCTTGAAGAGATCCTTGGTGTACTTTGTTTGTGAGACAAAGGTACCCTCCTTAGATTGCTTGATTTGCAACCCAAGGAAGAATTTGAGTTCACTCATCATGGACATTTCATACTTCTCCGACATGAGTTTTCCAAACTTCTCGCTAAAATGAGGGTTAGTTGAACCAAAGATAATATCATCAACATATATTTGGCACACAAATAGTTCACCATCAACCCTTTTCGTGAATAGCGTTGAGTCTATTTTTCCAATCTCAAATCCTTTTTCAAGAAGAAAGCTAGTCAAGCATTTGTACCAAGCTCTAGGAGCTTGTTTAAGACCATAAAGAGCTTTGTGCAACTTGTAAACATGATTAGGCTTTTTAGGATTCACAAATCCGGGAGGTTGTTTCACAAATACTTCCTCCTCTATTTCACCATTTAGGAAAGCACTTTTAATGTCCATTTGATAGAGAGTAATGTCATGGTGGTTGGCATAAGCAAGAAGAATGCGAATGGACTCAAGTCTAGCAACGGGGGCATAGGTCTCACCATAGTCCATACCTTCGACTTGTGTGTAACCTTGAGCTACAAGACGAGCCTTGTTGCGGATGACTTGTCCATCTTCATATTGCTTGTTCCGAAACACCCATTTGGTTCCAATGACGTTTTGATCATCCTTGGGCTTCTCTACCAAAGTCCATACATTGTTCCTCTCGAAGTTGTGTAGCTCTTCGTGCATTGCGTTCACCCAATCCGGGTCTTCTAGTGCTTCTTCTACCTTCATAGGTTCAAGACTAGAGATAAATGAGTAATGCTCACAAAACTTAGCTAAGCGAGTTTTAGAGCGAGTAATTCTCCCAGAGTCGATGTCATTCATCATTTGTTCCACGGGATGGTTCTTCTTGACTCTTGCTCGAACTCGAGATAGCTTTTGTTGTGGTCGTGGCTGAGCTTCCTCATCATCCTCATCTTCCTCTTCTTCTTCATTGTTGTTGGTGTTGTCTTGAGGTGGTGGAGAAGGAGGTTGTGGTGGATCTTCTTGTTGCACTTCCTCATCTTGGTGAGTTCCACTTGTGGAAGCCTCCATATTGCCTTGAGGTTCATCTTGCCGTGAGGTAGGGGGATCCACATATGTAGATGAGGTACTCTCCTTCACTTCCATGGGACGGATCTTTCCAATAGATAAATCTTGAATGGCTTCCGATGGGTCCTTGTCTCCTACATCAATAGGCATTTGCTCTACTTGCGAGCCATTAGATTCATCAAACTTCACATCTACCGTCTCTTCAACCTTTGGGTGAAATTATTGTGAACACGGTAGGTGTGGGAGTTTGATCCATAACCGAGAAAAAAACCTTCATGAGTTTTAGGAGCAAATTTAGACCGACGATGTTTATCAAGGATATAGCATTTTGATCCAAAGACACGAAAGTATCCCACTTGGGGTTTGTTACCGGTGAGGAGCTCGTATGAAGTCTTGCCGAGAAGCTTATGAAGATAAAGCCTGTTGATAGCATGACAAGTTGTCTCGACGGCTTCTCCCCAAAAGTGCTTCGGTGTCTTGTATTCGTCAAGCATCGTTCTCGCCATCTCAATGAGCGTTCGGTTCTTCCTCTCAACAACTCCATTTTGTTGAGGGGTGTACGTAGCCGAGAACTCATGTAGAATCCCTTCCTCATCGAGAAAAGAGTCTACATGGGCGTTCTTGAACTCCGTTCCATTGTCACTCCGAACTTTCTTGATCTTCACCTCAAATTGATTTTGGGCCTTTCTAGCAAAGGTTTTGAAGATTCTCTGAACCTGCGATTTGTCATCAAGGAAAAATACCCACGTAAATCTGGAATAATCATCAACTATAACTAGACCAAAGGAGTTACCACCAAGGCTTTTGTAAGCATTGGGACCGAAGAGATCCATATGAAGAAGCTCAAGCGGTCTCCTTGTGGTCATGATGTTCTTCACGGGATGACTTCCACCTACTTGTTTTCTGCCGACAAGCACTACAGAGTCTATCTTTGTCAAAGAAAACATCTTTAACACCAAGAATATGATCACCTTTGATTAGCTTGTCTAGATTACGCATACCAACATGTCCAAGCCTTCTATGCCATAGCCAACCTTTAGCGGATTTAGCAATGAAGCAAGTTCTAGGTTGAGCTTTCTTAGTGAAATCAACAATATATAGATCACCTCTACGGATACCGGTAAAAACCATGTTATGATTGTCGCGACGAAAAACTTGGCAATCTACTTCGGTGAATAGCACATTGAATCCAAAGTCAGCTAATCTAGACACGGAAAGTAAATTGTATCCAAGTGATTCGACAAGCATGACATTTTGAATAGAGCTATCATGAGATATGGCCACCTTACCAAGGCCAAGTACCTTACCCTTGGAGTTGTCTCCAAAAGTCACATACTTGCGTGGACCATCGTTCTTTGCAAGCTCTCGAAACATGTCTTCGTCTCCGGTCATGCGATCGGTGCATCCACTATCAAGAATCCACTCTTTTCCACCGGATATGTAGTCTCTCAGATTTGCCATAAGATTGAGACTCTTCATAATCTTGTCTAGCTCGGTGTCCGAATCGGAGTAATCATCATCATGCTCATGCTCATCATCATATTGACCCATAGATAGTTCATCATCAATACCTAGGTCAATTTGACAATGACTTGCATTAGTTTTGTCAATGTGACAATAATCATCGGAATGCAATACAAGAGCATTTCTAATTAGAACATTGATAAGTCCGGGATCACCCTTCTTTTTCATAAGATCCCGAAGTTCAAAGAAGCATTTATCAAAGTTGGGATCATTGGGGCGCATCATATCAAATTCAATAGTCTTGTATAGAATTTCATCAAGACCTCTCAAAGAGTAGTCCAAATAAAGTTCTTCCAAGAACTTCCACATGGCATAGGCGCACTCAAAGTTTGTGACAAGCTCAAGTAAGTTATCGGGCAAACCTCTAATGATAAGATTTACAGTTCTAAGGTTACGAAGCAAATCAAGCTCTTCATCCATGGTAGGGTGCAAGGGGTCAAATGGAGGTACATATGGGGTTTCAACATATTTGCGCAAGTTATACATCTTAAAGATAACCAGCATTTCAATCCTCCACGAGTTATAGGACACTCCATCAAGAATAGGCACTCTATGGCTAACACTCCCAAACGTAGACACGTCCATCTTCCTCCAATGGTGTGTAAACCAAAGCAATGGAGACCAAGGCTCTGATACCAATTGTAGGATCGAAGAAGGTGAGAGTGTCTAGAGGGGGGATTAGACTACTCGACAAGATAAAAATTATGCCTTTTGACAAAGACAATTCTTGGCAGATTTTGCATATCACACAAGTCAAGTAGCATACTACACATGCAATTCTAGAGTATGGGCAGCGGAAAGTAAATTGCACAAGTAGTAAAGAGAAGTGGAGAAGATCAAACGCAATTTGGAGACACAGAGATTTTTCTCGTGGTTCCGATAGGTGGTGCTATCGTCAATCCACGTTGATGGAGACTTCAACCCACGGAGGGTAACGGCTGCGAGAGTCCACGGAGGCTCCACCCACGAAGGGTCCACGAAGAAGCAACCTTGTCTATGCCATCATGGCATCGCCCACGGAGGACTAGCCTTACTCGGGGTAGATCTTCACGAAGTAGGCGATCTCCTTGCCCTTACAAACTTCTTAGTTCAACTCCACATCTTGACGGAGGCTCCCAAGCGACACCTAACCAATCTAGGAGGCACCACCCTCCAAAAGGTAATAGATGGTGTTGATGATGATGAACTCCTTGCTCTTGTGCTTCAAATGATAATCTCCCCAACACTCAACTCTCCTCACTGATTTGGCTGTGGTGGAAGAAAGGATTGAGTGGAAAGCAACTTGGGAAGGCTAGAGATCAAGCTTCATATGGTGGGAGTGGAGCAACTTGATCTCAACACAAGGGTAGGTAGTTTTCTTCTCGGAAATGTAAGGTAGGAGTGGTAGTTCTTTCGATGGCTCTCTCCACGAATGAAGAGGGGTGGAGGGTATTTATAGCCTCCACACAAAATCCAACCGTTACACACATTTGACCAATCTCGGTCAGACCGAAGTTGACAACTCGGTGAGACCGAAAGTTCAAATCTTGTGAACGTTGGGATTTTCGGTGGGACCGAAAATACAATCTCGGTGAGTCCGATTCTTCCAAAGACTAGGGTTTGCCAATCTCGGTGGGACCGATGTATCATCTCGGTGACACCGATTTGATGACGAAGATTCTGAAGCTTGGCAACACTAGTTTGGTGAGACCGAGTTGAGAATCGGAAAATCCGAAATTTCTAGGGTTTGGCTTTATGGTGAGGTGGTTCATCTCGGTGTGGTGAGTTTCTGGAATCGGTGGGACCGAGATTACTTATGAGTGTATGTTTGGAGTGAGAGGTGCTGATAGTTTAGGAGATGTATCACTAAGCACTTTGAGCAACCAGATCATTATCACAACCTCATCCCCTTTTAATAGTATTGGCTTTCCTATAGACTCAATGTGATCTTGGATCACTAAACCAAAAATGGAGTCTTGAGCTTTTGCCAATGCTTGCCTTAGCATCTTAGGGGTCCACCTCTTCAGTCCTTTTGCCATGCCAATGTGATTGACTTTCCTGAAACATACTTGATAAAAGCATTAGTCCAACCACAAAGTATGTTGTCATTAATTACCAAAACCACCCAGGGAGCAAATGTGCTTTCACCGAGGCCCTCGGGCGGGGCGAGGGATGGCCATAAAGCCTGTACGACGCCACTCATTGCCTGCCGAACTCGTTCGAGTAGCTGCAACAGTTCGGGAAGTTGATCACCCATTGATACGGGCATCTCCTCCGTAGGACGACCCGTGAGTATACCTAGAAGACATATTATGTCAAATTGCTTCCTCGCCGAACTCTTCTTCCTTAGAGAGTTCGCTCAAGCACTTACTATAGATGCCGCGACGAAGCCGTTGATTCTCCTTGATTTGAGCCGGACAGCTCGGCTGGCGCCTTTCAGCTCTTCTCCGAGCTTGGCATTGGCATCTTGGAGCTTGTTCCTTTCTGCTGAACTCTGTTCAAGACATTCTCGTCGGCCTTTAGTGGCGCGATGAGTGCTGCCTATCCGAATCTTGTTCGGAGGCACCTGCAGTGTCGTTATTAGACTCGCGCGCATGCCGCACAGCACTTATATTAATTTATACAAATGTGTTACCAGGGGGGTCTTCCCGTCTCCTCCTGCGGCAGCAAGTGCGGCCTCAAGTTGGGCCTTGCAATCTTGCAGCTCCCGAGACAGCTGGGCATTCTTCTCGTTAAGAGCCTGGAATTTCAAATGATCCTTAAATCAGTTAACATAACTAATTTAAGTCTCGGGGGCTACTGGTGTATACAACCATTAAAATTTACTTACTCGTATGTCTTTAACATACTGCTCCGTGGCTCTGGTAAAACCATTTTGTGCAGCCCGGAGATGCGCGTCCCCTGCGTTGAAGGCATCCAATGCCTCAAGGGAAAAGCACGCTTCTTGAAAAACTGTCCGGCGGCATCTATGATTCATAGCGCTCTCCACCTCTGACTTGGTGGCGGACAGTCTGTCGGTATCCTCCGTTGGAGTAAGATCCGGTTCGCTTCTTGCGCTTGCCTCCCCTCCGGTGGCTGGAGCACGGCTGGTGTTGGCTGGGTCGGCAATTCCTGCGGCCGATCCGTGGCGCTTTTTCTCCTATAAAGATCATGAGCATTTAGAAGTTTCCTCGAGCGTTGCTCAAAAGATCAAACACGAGCTGTACCTCTGCGGCGACGTTTACGCCGCCAAGACGCTCCTTTTCCTCCCCGCTAGTTCGGATGACCTCAGAGGTCGGCCGCCGCAGCTCGGCTCCCCGCCGTAATGGCGTTTCTGCAAAATACCATCGTTCGCGAAGGTCAGAAATAGGCAAGGATAAGATAACGGTGTTCGGACTTCGGTCGTGGTCACCTGGGATGCCGAACTTAGCCCGGGGTAGTCCGCCGTAATGGTGACCAAAGAATTGTCAATGCTGAGCTGGTGATACACCCCGTCGATCAGCTCCACCTCGATGTCCGGATCCTCTTGGAGGCGGACCTGTGGACCCTTCCGGATCCTCGGGTTGTGGAGCAGGACTCACCATGTCCTCCACAGTCCGGCGTAGGCTCTGCGCCGAAGACGTAGTATAAGAAGCTTAAACTTCGAAGATACGGGTAAAAGCCCTTTGGGGTGTTCGCTTACCCATCCTCTGGGGTTGATCATGGAAAACCCCTCCAGAGGGTTCGGGCGAAGAAGTCCTCCTTCTCCCCTTGTACAGACCGGACGGGATCTTCACGAGATCCTCGGTCGATTCCAGCCCTTCTGGCCGTGCGGGTGGCATCGTCCTCCCATTGAAATCCCACATGGGGTGGCCTCGTATTGCAGCGGCTGCACCCCCGCTTGATGCACGCCGCCATGACTCCAATCATGGTCAAGCGGAATGAGCCATTAATCTTATCCGGCCCATCAAGTAATGGGCGCTCTTGTCTTCCTCCAAGCGGGGCTCATGAGCGCCCCGTGGCGTTTCTTCAAGGGAGCACATCAAACTCCGGAGGCCAATCCGGACTGGGTCGGGCAATGGGCGTCTACTATATAAAACCACCCGAGGGCCGTCTTGGACGCCCTCTTGGGGGTGCGGATAGGTATCCGTCCCGGCGATGCGCCATATTTGGCGCCGCCCACTTGATATATGGATCCTCGATGAGAGCGAAGTGCGAGGCGAACAACCTCTTCCACAATGCAAGCGGGGCTCAATGCCCGAGAATAGCTCACAAAGAGCTACGTAGCCGCGATATGCAGCCTGAGGCGGGCGTAAGGTGGTGGAGCTGGAGTCCATAGAACTTCAGGAGCCCGCGGAGGAACGGATGTATTGGAAATCCGAGCCCCCTTATTAGATAGGGGACAAAGCACACTCGCTCCTCCTTGTTGGGGCTTGGGGTGTCCTCCGCCTGCATCCCACCTTGATAAGTAACCAGTCCGGCTCGGACCGGAACCATGAAGGCCGGAGGAAGAAATCCCTCCGTTTGGAGCTTCACTAGCTCATTGTGCGAAATAGATCACCTCCTTCAATCCCTTGGCGATGGGCTAGGAGCGCGTAAGGAAGAGCCGCGTTGACGGTCCATGGTGGAATGGATTTCAAGGTCAGAGGCGCTTCGATGGAGTATACGCGGGAGGTAGAGGATGCAGTTTGGATCTAGATCCCTTCCCCTTTTATAGGCAGACGGCCCGCACAATTAGGGGGTGAAATGTAAAAGACGCCCTGGCTTTTCGCATTCGTGTGACGCGTGGAAGAGGGCCATTATTTGGCGTGGAAGCCGAGGAACACAGTATTCAAGATGAAGCCGAGCACTGTTCGGCTGGTACATGGAATTTGAAAGGAGAACCCGCCTTGCAACGCCGAAGACTACAAGCACGCTGGACTTATCGTCATTGAAGCCTGGTTCGGGGGCTCTTGAGGAGTCTGGACTAGGGGTGTCCGGACAGCCGGACTATCAATATCCGCGGACTCCCGGACTACGAAGATAGAAGATTGAAGACTCGGCTCGTGTCCGGAAGGTACTTTCCTTGGCGTGGAAGGCAAGCTTGGCAATACGGATATGTAGATCTCCTACCATTGTAACCGACTCTGTGTAACCCTAGCCTCTCCGGTGTCTATATAAACCGGAGGGCTTTAGTCCGAGGACACAACATTACATCCCAACAATCATACCATAGGCTAGCTTCTAGGGTTTAGCCTCCTTGATCTCGTGGTAGACCTACTCTTGTACTACCCATATCATCAATATTAATCAAGCGGGGACGAGGGTTTTACCTCCATCGAGAGGGCACGAACCTTGGTAAAAACATTGTGTCCCTCGTCTCCTGTTACCATCCGCCTAGACGCACAGTTCGGGACCCCCTACCCGAGATCCGCCGGTTTTGACACCGACAACGAGCTTACTTCGGCGCGCTCTAGAGGACCTAGAGGGCAGAGGAGGGAAGCATGCTCACCTAGCGGCACGCACGCAGGCCCGTGATAGCTTAGGAGCAGCAAAGGCCAGCGGAGACGACGGCGGAGCTCCGGCATTTGGAGGTGGAAGACGACGGTGCTGCCGGTGCTCCGGTGGCTCCCAGCCTGCGTGCGCGGTCGGGGACGACGAGGCGGATGACGGTCGTGCGTCAGGGAATGACTTCGAGGGTCGGGGCGATCGGTGGCCGCGGTGGAGGGAGCTAGACGGCGGAGATGCGCTCGGCCTCGACGGATCTGGGGAGGAGGAGGGGGGAGCGAGGGAGAGCGAGGCCGAGATGGATATGGAGAGGGGAGTGGGTGAGTGCGGGAGAAAATATTTGGGGGGCCTCGGTGGAGGCCTTATCCACCCAACAGCGATGCCGGCGAGCTGGCTCGGCGACGACAGTGGGCGCGCCTCAGTCGCTTGAACAGAGAATGGGGAGAGAAGGAGGAGGCCGTGGTGGGCTGGGCTCCAGGCACTGTGCACTTAGGCCAGTGCGCAATGGCCTTTTCTATTTTCTTTTTCTGCTTCTACTATTTTTCTTTTTACAGAAAGGGGTTTAGTAATATTTCGAGCTTCCAAATTATTTTGCAAAAATGTGAAACTTGGTCACATAATTACATTACAATAGCCAGCACTGCCACAAAAAGTTTGGCATTTTTGGAGTTCATTTGAATTTCCTAAAATGGAAAGGGCATTTTAGTGTTGTTTTGTCTCTATTAAAATGCATTAGGCCCATTTAGGGTTGATGATGATGTTGTGTTCCTAACAGAAAATAGTTTTGGATTATTTGCAAAAAGGTGAACATTTTCCCAACAAGTTTTGATCAACTTCATTTTGCACTTTGAATTTGAGTAGAATTCAGAGAAGGATTTTGAAATAAGATGTTTCACCACTGTGATCAAGCATTGCAATGATGACGACTTGTCATGATTAAGAGGAGATCACTGTAGGGTGATGCTGGGGATGTTACCGTAGTTTGGAGGCAAGGCTTCTGTAATGGAAAGAGATTGCATTAAGCCCAATGCTTTGTCAAAAAGCGAAAGCTGGATAGGGGTAATGCGGATCTGCGGGGCCGGGCACTTGATTGAGCCCGATGGACACAGACCTCGACAGTTTGGAGTTATCATCCAGTGGTGAGTCCGGCTCTCCAATGACTGGGAGAGTCCCGTTTGACTCCGGGTTTACCAACGACGCGATCGCATCTGGGTCTCCGGTTGAGAGCTCCATGATAGGGGAGAGTCCGGCGGGGTCGATCCCCTCGTCTTTGGACGACATGATCTGCCCCAAATCTAAGGCCGAGGTAGGTGTGAACATTGACCCCTGGACGGATCTGATAGCGGATCTGAAGGGCCTTCTTCATGAGGGTAGGGAGCGGCAGTCGAGGCCATGAACCCTTTGAAGATCAGATCTCCTGGGATATCAGCGACGTAATTCAGGTTCCCAAAGCTAATCTGGTGACCGGGGTGTAACTGTCGACCTGCTCAAGGTGGCCGGTCGAGTCGGCACGTAGCACGAAGCCATCGAACACAAAGACCTGTCCATGGAGAAAAGTCTCCCTGGACACAGAATCATCGTTGATGAAAAGGCGCGCCATCAATCCTTCTGTTGACAACACAGAAGAGCTCTCAATGAAAGCACCAATGTCGGTGTCAAAACCGGCAGATCTCGGGTAGGGGGCCCAAGCTGTGCATATGAGGATCAATGGTAACAATGGACAATGGGACACAATGTTTACCTAGGTTCGAGCCCTCTTAAAGGAGGTAAAACCCTACGTCCTGCTTGATTGTATTTGATGAGTATATGAGTTACAAGAGTTGATCTACATCGAGATCGTAATGGCTAAACCCTAGCTTGTCTAGCCTATGAATATTATCTCTCCCCTCCGGTCTAAACCCTCCAGTTTATATAGACACCGGGGGGGCTAGGGTTGTACAGAGTCGGTTTACAAAGAAAGGAAATAGCATATCCAAACACCTATTCTTGCCGTTCACGCATACAGGAGTCCTAACCGGACACGGGAGGTGGTCTTATTCCTTTATCTTCACAGCCCATCAGTCCGGCCCATATTGAATAGGTCGGACGCTCGACGACCCCTTAGTCCAGGACTCCCTCGGCCCTGTATACTTGACAGACTGTTGGCGGGAGTCTAACTGCCACCGGAACCTTCAGCTCGCTCCCGTCCGCTCGTCGGCGTCGTCGCCCACCTCGCAAGCCGCGCTTCGCCGCCCGCTGGTCTGGGCGTTGGCGCGCGCCTTGACCATCTGCCCCATTGCCGCGCTGCATGTGTAGCTCGCGGCTCTCGAACGGAGCTAGCTAGCTAGCTCAATCGCGATGTGCCGGCCGTTCGATCCGGTCGCCGCCCGCGTCGCGGCCGCCCCACCTTTTCCTCGTCCGCCTGTCCGCCGGATTGACGTGCGGAGGAGGACGACTTAGAAAAATGGGCTAGCTATGGGCCTCTTCGGTATATTCAGAGAATATTTTTATTATGGGTTGATTATACGGGATCTATTCTGCCGCAGCTAAAATTGGTTCTTAAAACACGTTTTTCTCTACCCGCATAACGTTTTTAAGGTCCACTAGAGATGCTCTAATAGTCTCTTCTCGAGGGCATCAAGTCGCTGCTGGCCCTCATCTTGTGGCATATATGGCTGGAGAGGAACTCCTGCGTCTTCAGAGGAAAACAAGCCAACGAGCGCCACATCGTCGAGGCATGCCGCCGGGACATGGAACAATGGCGCTTGGCAGGGGCCAAATGCTTAGAGCAGCCCTTCGGGGACATGACGTGAGATATCGCCATAGCCACACCCTGCTGGGAGCTCAGTGCTCCTAGTCACCTGTTGTATTTTCTCCACATTCATACGATCACTTGATCGGAACTCCTTTGTCGCTCTCTCCTGCTAAATCAATGAAACAACAGCCAAAAGCTGGTTTCTTCAAAAAAAAAATAGTCTCTTCTCTAGAAAGAAAAATCTTGAACGAAATGGAACTCGGGCTGTGGCCAGTCTGTCTTTTATGTCTGCAACTCTGCACGGGGAGTGAAGAAGAACAGTGGCAGATCCGTAAGAACACGGTGAACATTGTCCAAACGACAAAACCCCAAGAGCCGCGGCGTTGCTACTACCCGTGATTGCAGCCCGAGGCTTCGCCGGAAAGCAGTAGCAAGCGGCAGGCAGAGCCTATCAGGGGCCAACACACGCCCCGTACGGACGGTGCTTGTTTGCCGTTACGTACGTAATTCCACAGGAGTTGTCACGGAACCACTCGTGCCCACACGGACGACACCGACCGGCCGTCTCATCAGCCCGGAGGGGCCGGGCCGACCGCTCCCACACGGCTCCCATCGGGCCATCGAATACCATGCTAGAACTAGAAGATGCCGGACAAATCAACGCAGCAATCCACGTACGGACGATGTGGCCTTTCAAGCTAGGGCGAAGGAGAAAAAGATACTCGGGCGGGGGAGCATGGATGGATCGGTGAGAGCGAGTGCCGGGGCTGGGACTCCCCCTTTGCCGCTGTCGCCACAGCCGTGGAGGTCGGCTTTTATTTGGTGCGTCCACAAGCTGCAAGGAGAATAGTTTAGTTATACAGAAATAAATGTTGGTTGTGTACCTGCGTGTTGCCCTGTTTTTCTCTATATAAAATGAATATAAAATGATTATTTGTTGTCTTTCCATGAGATTTGTAGTTATTTTTCGCTACAATTGCTGTGAAAATTTCAAATTACAGTTAGGGCGGCATGTCCGAAATACGGCATGTCGAAAAATAACCTAAGGGTATATTAGCCGAAGAGGGTTTTGGTGTTTTTCAAAAAGAAAGGAACCCCAAGCTTTGCTACATTCTTAGGTGCTGTGCCAAAGGCGACGACCCTCCCTGTTGATGTCCTTGTGAGCCACTTCAACATAGATCTATCACTCGCAAAAAAAAACATAGGTCAACTATGTCTTGCGATAATTCTCATGTTCCGCTCCTTAGAGACATTCAACATGATCAAAGCAAGTGATGCATAGCAGCTAACGGGTTCACATCTATGGCAATGTCACATACACAAATGTCGTTCTTGTAAATAATAGGAACACAAGAAGAGGAGGAAGAAAGTAATTGATGCGCTAACAATTAGTAGTCATCTTTTCTACTCCCTTCATCCGTGAACAAGTGTACATCTAGCTTTTGTTTTAAGTTAATTTTTTTAAAAAAATATCGATTTTATTAAAAAAATAGTAATAACTTCTAACATATATGGCATCAAATTGATACTCCCTCCGTTCCATAATGTAATGCATTTCTTTTTATATCAAACTTTACAAATTTTGACCAAGTGTATAAAAAGAACTATTTCATAACGGAACTTATGGCGGAGGAAAATTTGGAGGGGTATTCTAGATGTATATGTTTTTCTCTACAAACTGTACGCAATATGAAAGTGAAATGTGTTTTGTATTCTAGATGTATATGTTTTTCTCTACAAACTTAGTTAAAGTTAGTAAAGTTTGACTTCTCAAAATATTTATATACACTACATCGTGGAACAGAAGGAGTACATCATTAAAGTACATTTCATAACGGATCCAGTGATACTAATTTACTGCCATAAGAGCATCTACAACCGAGCACCTCAAACGTCCGGGCAGTCCGCCCGGTCACTGACCGGTCACGAAATTTTGACCCAGCCGGACGCCTCAAACGACCGGACTGACCGGCACACCTCATATCCAACCCAAATATGGGGCGGATATGGGGGCGTCCGGGGGCGCCCGCCACGTCGGACTGACGTCGGGGTCCCACGCGGGACCGCCCGAAAACCCGGCGGTCCGAAGCTCATCTCCTCTGTTGGACCCATGTCGCCGCATGGCGCCGCTCCGGCGGGCCGCCTAATGCCCAGCCCGGCTATTTAAGCCGACCGCCGACACCGAAACCCTACCCCTCCAAATTTTCCTCCGCCCTTCCGCCGCCGCCTCCACTTTCTACTCCCCGTCCGCCATCACTAGTAGCCATGCCCCCACGCCGACGGATAAGGGGCCACCCATTTCTAACGTCGGACCGCCGCTGCAGCTCCTTGAGCAGATCCGGGCAAGGCGCGGAGCCCGGATCGCCGCGGGCTACCTCCGGATATAGTGGATCCGGGGGGGTTGGAGGAGGAGGAAGGGCCGGAGGAAGATGTGGGGGGACGCCAGAGACACGGATCTGCAGGCGGAGCAGCAAGCCATCATCGATTCCCTCCGCTCGGAGTCGGATGCGGAGGCGAGACGCCATCGTCGGCATGAGATGGAGGCGTAGCACGCCACGGAGGAGGAGGAGATGTTCGCCTATATGGATGAGATCGAGCAAGAGGAGGAGGAGCCGGATCCCTCCTACACGCCCGTCCACCCGGCGCCCATCACCGATGTCGTGGACATCTCCGACGACGAAGATTAATTAGGGTAGTACGTATTATGTAGTATGTAGGATTTTTTTTGCATGCTTTGTATGGATCTAGGGAGAGACTCGAATGCATAGTAGCTAATTTAAGGCGTGATAAGTCACTCTCTGCGGACGCGCGACCAGGCGCGTTTGGTGGACCAGATTTGTCAGGTCCTGGTGTAGATGCTCTAAGTGCTTCTACTTTCCCCTAGAAAGTGACTTAGACAAAACCTAGATGTGAGGGAGTACAAACATTAACTTTTTCTCTCTAAAATCTTCTATTTTGGCTAGCTTAGAGCCGGAACCGCTGAGAGTGGTGAAGGCGGGGCTAGCGAAAATAGAAAAGTGAAGGGGTAGGGTGGGAAGTTCACTAGATGAAGTGCTAAGAGAAAAGATGATGGAATCCACTAGTGGCAAATGATGCAATGTGGAACGAGAAGACGGCAGCGGCCGCAAGTGAGAGAGAGGGTGAAAGTTGCTTCTGTGTTATATACGCATGAAACAGTTAATTTTTTTGTCAATATTAGTACAAGATGGCATCATCCTGTCCCATCAAAACTTAATCCGCGGCTCTTTAAATAGTACCAACAATGATTATTCACACAGGATTTGAGCTAAGGTACCATCTATAGTCATTTTTATTTTTATTTTTTCTCAAGTTACGAAATCGACTTTGGTCTTGAAATTTCATAGCATGGTAGATTGACCATTTACAAGGTTGCCACTACAAAAATTGTAGCTTGTAGAAAGTACGGTTTTGTTGTTAGGTAGTGTAACACCCTAGCCACAGGTTCACCCACTGGTTTCTAGACGTTGCGTGTGGTTACCACATGGGATCTAGACTAGCTCCAGAAAGCAATACTAAACTTTTCTGCATATTTTGTCCTTATTCATACGCACTTGGTATCAACTTCTCGGTCGGTCACTTATCCTTAAATTGCTCCTGAAAAAATGCACCTTGTTAATATGAGTAGCCTAGAATTCTTATTTAAGCCGGAATGTCACAGGTAGCCCAGAAGGACCAGAAGAGATGGGAAGCATTGTAGATGTACTCGGCATGAAAGATAGGTGGGACTCGATGAAGATGAGGAAAGTTGAAGGGTATGGTTAGATCTCAGTCCAATGAGACTTAACTAAGTCTTAAGAGTGACATAACATGTAAAAAAAAGATTAAAATTTTGTTTTACACAGATCTTAGTGTAAGATCCTAGAAATATAGCATCGACTGAGACATAATCAAGTCTAAGTCGAGTAGACATTTAGTAAGGCCGGACGTAGAAACACAAGGGGAGGTAACTGCTGAGGGACTCTGAAAAAAAAAAAGATGACTACTGCGGGACTAGTTTTTTTAAAGGAAAAGTATATTTTTCGTCCCTCAACTTTGTCGAGAGTATAGAAATGGTCCCTCAACTCCAAAACTATCAAATCTAAGTCCCTTAACTTTTGAAACCAACAAAGTTTAGTCCCTCCTTTTGCTTAAGGTGGTTTTCATGAGAGTTAAAGGAAGAAAAATATACTTGAGGGGACCCCGACCTCTTCATGAGAACGATGCATGCGGCTACAACAACCAAGGGACTAGGTGATCCAAGAATTCCACAGCTCATTGCAGAACAGTGGAGCGTGAGTCTAAGAACGAAACGGACTCGCTGTGCGCTTAATCAATTTCGCAGAGGCCCCCGCACGTCCAGTACGCAGGCAGGCGTACGTGCACCTCTCGATCGGGGCATCGTGTGAGCAGTCGTTGCCGCTCGTCGTTTTCGATGGCTCCGCACGGCGCATGGCACGTACGTACGGCGGTGCCGCTAGTGCGCGCGCACAGTGCCCCCCGGCGTCGTCGTCGGACAGGGGCTCCAGTCCCGGACCGATCGATGCGCACATCCGGCACCCACACGTGCCGCTGCCTTCCGAAATCTTAACCCCGACGATTCGATCAGATCAGGGCCTCAACAGGAGCTAGCTAGCGCGTATTATTGCACCTTTTTTTTAACATTTACGTATTAAAACCCGATCTCTTCTCTTCTCGTCTCGTCTCCTTGTTCTCCAACCCCCTCTCCTGGGATCGGCCCACTAGCAATGCCGCCAAGCGACGAGTCCGGCCAGACATCGGCTCGGCCCTGCAACTTTGTACTGACGCTCGTCTGCATGCATGCCAACAAGCACATAGTATACTGCGGCAGTGGTACGTACAAGTACCTGCATTGGTTTTTAGGCAGAGGGAGGGACGATGCAGAGTATCTTTGTACCGTAGCCTGCAGGATCTCGATGAGAAATATCATGCTCATCGATCCCACCAAGCAAGGGCCTGATCAGAGTGGACAAAAACCAGACCGAACAACAGCAGCATCTGCTATGGACGTGTTGTTATTCATACAAAACAAGCGGATCAGTTTAAGAGAGATGGATACAGACATGGATAGCACAGCGGCAGCAAGGCATGGGGCTCGTTCAACGAGCTTGCGATAAGCAGACACCCCAGGAACTCGAGATTGCGATCGTGAGTTATGGCCTAGCTAGCTAGCTAGCTGCCTTGACCCACCATGGGCAGCACTGCATGATTGATCCAAGGGCGCCCCATGGATTAATCCGCAAGCTCACTCATGCTAAGTTAGATCTAATCACGTGTTAATCTCACATCTGTAAGTTGCTGATAATTTGCTGGGAAAAGTTGGTGGTGTACATGGGAAATCAGGAAAGATATTTCCAGGCAAAATCCACATTAACTGGCAACAAGGACAAGACGATCGTACATGGGCCTGCCTCACGCACGAAGGTACACAGACATGCACAGTTGATTGATGTCCACCCGATTTGGACCCAGGCAAGGGAGAGAAATCTCCAGGACCATCTTGGCATGCTCACATGAATAGAGAAAAGGGGTCCGCCCAGCCCGAGATAGGTAGCCCGACTTTGGATTAACAAAGTTGTCAAATTAGTTAAGATTACAATGAAGCAGTTAGGGCATCTTCAATGGCAACCTCTAAAAACCTCCCGTGTCCGTCCACGGACAGTGAAGGACCATTTCACGGACACGGATGCGGGAGGCAGCCATCCAACGCTAGCCGCATACATTTTTACAACAACTCAAACCATCCGGATGAAATTTGTGCAAACAAGTAAGGATTCTATATAAACACGGCCTGATTTTTATATAAACATGCCAGATTTCATATAAATATGACGGATTTCATTACAAAAACATGAAAGCGGTCCTAGGCGGGCTAATCTAAATGATCACCGGCGTCCGGTCCCCGTCTTCGGCCATGAACCAAGAGAACGGAAGCTTCACCTTTTCCAGCTTCGCCTCCGTGACCTCCGCCTCCAGAGCCACGAGAAGTGAAGTTGTCCACCTCGACGTCGCCGCCAAGCGACCAGTTGGCCGTCGATGTTGAGCCCACCAAGCTTGGCATAGACAGGCGCGGAGGAGCGGTGTCCTTCTTGGGACCCGAGCGGCGGCGATCTATCGTGCACTACTCTTCCTCGCTGTCAGCGGCGCCCTCGGAAGTGCCGGCTTCCTTGTGGTCGTGGCACCGAGGCGCAGCCTCCTCCTCGTCGGTGTTGCCGAACAACGCCTCACCCGCGTCGTCCTCGCGCTCCTTGCTGGCGGCTGCCACCTCCGCCGCCTGCTGCCAGTACCTCCAGCAGGAGAGGTGGATCTTGTGGGCGGAGCGGTAGGACTCGAGCATTGCCTCCTGCTCCTCCAGGTCCGCGTCCGGCGCGACCGTCCTGCCGGCAGCGACCTGCTCCTCCGCCTGCAGATGCTCCTGGAGAAGGTTGTGGTTGTAGTTGGCGTCGGTTTGCGCCTCCCAAAACTGCTCCTCTCGCTCCTCCCGCACCATGTCCATATAATGGGCATGGGCCTCACCGATGATCAGGGTGCAATGCACCGGCGAAAGTGGAGCAGAGGAGGAGGGTGCCGCGGAGGAACAGGAGGGTGGCGCTGGCTCGTCGGCGGAGGCGTCCTCCATTTGCGCGTCCTTTGGCTGCCTGCCGGCCTGCCAGTCGACAGCAATGGCAGCCATGGCCTTCTTCTACTCCGATGTCAGCCCGTCCCAAAGAGCTTGGGACATGGAGGGATCCATGGCGGGGAGTGGTGTGGAGAGGGGTGAGTGTGGCTATGGCCGGGGCACCGGTTTATATAGCACCAGTGGGCGGTAGATGGGTCGACGGGTATCGCCGGAGGAGACGCCTCGATAACCGTGTGCCAACAATGCGGGCGGCAGATGGACGGACGGGTGGCCGTCATGTCGTTTGAACGCGAGGCAGTCGCCTGCACTAGGAAGCGGCGCGGGAGGCGGTCTCTCGGCTTGCGCGCCACTTCAATGTCCGTGCCAGTGAGCGGGCGCGTCCACTCTAGGCGGGCATGAATGTGAGTGCTGATGTTCTGGAGTGGCGCTGAACGAAAACGTGCGGGAGGGGTAAGGGATTTTTGGTGGGCCAGGGCGGTCAGATACGGGCTTGGGATTGATCTTGACTACCGCAAACTAAAGGAAATATGCCCTAGAGGCAATAATAAAGTTATTATTTATTTCCTTAATTCATGATAAATATTTATTATTCATGTTAGAATTGTATTAACCAGAAATTTAGTACATGTGTGAATACGTAGACAAAACATATAGTCCCTAGTATACCTCTACTTGACTAGCTCGTTAATCAGAAATGGTTATGTTTCCTAACCATAGACATGTGTTGTCATTTGATGAACGGGATCACATCATTAGGAGAATGATGTGATGGACATGACCCATCTGTTAGCTTAGCGTTATGATCGTGTCAGTTTCATTGCTACTGCTTTCTTCATGACTTATACAAGTTCCTCAGACTATGAGATTATGCAACTCCCGAATACCGGAGGAACACTTTGTGTGCTACCAAATGACACAATGTAAAAGGGTGATTATAAAGCTGCTCTACAGGTGTCTCCGAAGGTGTTTGTCGGGTTGGCATATATCGAGATTAGGATTTCTCACTCCGTGTTTCGAAGAGGTATCTCTAGGCCCTCTCGGTAATACTCATCATTACAAGCCTTCCAAGCATTGTAACTAATGAGTTAGTTGCGATATGAAGTATTACGGAACGAGTAAAGAGACCTGCCGGTAACGATGTTGAACTAGGTATTGAGATACCGACGAACATACCGATGACAAAGCGAACAACGTATGTTGTTATGCGGTTTGACCGATAAAGATCTTCGTAGAATATGTAGGAACCAATATGAGCATCCAGGTTCCGCTATTGGTTATTGACCGGAGACGTGTCTTGGTCATGTCTACATAGTTCTCGAACCCGTAGGGTCCGCATGCTTAACGTTCGATGATGATTGGTATTATGAGTTTATGTGATATGATGTATCAAAGATTGTTTGGAGTCCCGGATGTGATCACGGACATGACGAGGAGTCTCGAAATGGTCGAGACATAAAGATTGATATATTGGACGGCTATGTTCGGACACCAGAAGTGTTTCGGATAAGATTCAGATAAAACCGGAGTACCGGGGTTACCGGAACCCCCCCCCCCTCGGGGGGGGAGCTATTGGGCCTCATGGGCCTTAGTGGAGAAGAGAGAGGGTCAGCCAGGAGGTGGTGCGCTGAAGGAAATATGCCCTAGAGGCAATAATAAAGTTATTATTTATTTCCTTATTTCATGATAAATGTTTATTATTCATGCTAGAATTGTATTAACCGGAAACTTAGTACATGTGTGAATACATAGACAAACAAAGTGTCACTAGTATGCCTCTACTTGACTAGCTCGTTGAATCAAAGATGGTTAAGTTTCCTAGTCATAGACATGAGTTGTCATTTGATTAACGGGGTCACATCATTAGAGAATGATGTGATTGACTTTCCATTCCGTTAGCTTAGCACTTGATCGTTTAGTATGTTGCTATTGCTTTCTTCATGACTTATACATGTTCCTATGACTATGAGATTATGTAACTCCCACTTACCGAAGGAACACTTTGTGTGCTACCAAATGTCACAACATAACTGGGTGATTATAAAGGTGATGTACAGGTGTCTCCAAAGGTACTTGTTGAGTTGACGTATTCCGAGATTAGGATTTGTCACTCCGATTATCAGAGAGGTATCTCTGGGCACACTCGGTAATGCACATCACTATAAGCCTTGCAAGCAATGTGACTAATGAGTTAGTTGCGGGATGATGCATTACATAACGAGTAAAGAGACTTGCCGGTAACAAGATTGAGCTAGGTATTGAGATACCTCGGGAAAGTAACATACCGATGACAAAGGGAACAACGTATGTTGTTATGCGATTTGACCGATAAAGATCTTCGTAGAATATGTGGGAGCCAATATGAGCATCCAGGTTCCGCTATTGGTTATTTACCGGAGACGTGTCTCAGTCATGTCTACATAGTTCTCGAACCCGTAGGGTCCGCACGTTTAACATTCGGTGACGATTTATATTATGAGTTATGTGTTTTGATGTACCGAAGGTAGTTTGGAGTCCCGGATGACATCGCGGACATGACGAGTAGTCTTGAAATGGTCGAGACGTAAAGATCAATATATTGGACGACTATATTCGGACATCGGAAAGGTTCTGAGTGGTTCGGGTATTTATCAGAGTACCGGAGAGTTACGGGAATTCGCCGGGGAGTATATGGGCCTTATTGGGCTTTAGGGCAAAGAGAGAGGGGAGGCTGCGCACCCCCCAAGTCCTAGTCCTAATTGGACTAGAGGGATTCCCTCAAAAAAATGGACTAGGGGGAGGGGCTGCAGCTCCTCCTTGCTTCTCTTCTCTTTTCCCTTTCCTTGACTCCTACTCCTACTACTTGGAAGAGGGGGAATCCTACTCCCGATGGGAGTAGGACTCCTCCAGGGTGCGCCATAGGAGCGTCGGCCCTCCCCCCTCCTCCACTCCTTTATATACGGGGGAGGGGGACACCCCATGGACACACAAGTTGATCTGTTGATCTCTCCCAACCGTGTGTGGTGCCCCCCCTCCACCATATTCCACCTCGGTTATATTGTAGTGGTGCTTAGGCGAAGGCCTGCATCGGTAGCAACATCATCACCGTCATCACGCCATCGTGCTGACGAAACTCTCCCGTGAAGCTCTGCTAGATCGGGGTTCGCGGGACGTCATCGAGCTGAACGTGTGCTGAACTCGGAGGTGCCATACGTTCGGTACTTGGATCAGTCGGATCGTGAATACGTCGACTACATCAACCGTGTTGTGCTAACGCTTCCGCTTTCGGTCTACGAGGGTACGTGGACAACACTCTCCCCTCTCGTTGCTATGCATCACCATGATCTTGCGTGTGCGTAGGAAATTTTTGAAATTACTACATTTCCCAACATGCGCGTGTTGGAAATATGCCCTAGAGGCAAAAATAAATTAGTTATTATTATATTTCCTTGTTCATGATAATCGTTTATTATCCATGCTATAATTGTATTGATAGGAAACTCAGATACATGTGTGGATACATAGACAACACCATGTCCCTAGTAAGCCTCTAGTTGACTAGCTCGTTGATCAATAGATGGTTAGGGTTTCCTGACCATGGACATTGGATGTCATTGATAACGGGATCACATCATTAGGAGAATGATGTGATGGACAAGACCCAATCCTAAGCCTAGCACAGAGATCGTGTAGTTCGTATGCTAAAGCTTTTCTAATGTCAAGTATCTTTTCCTTAGACCATGAGATTGTGCAACTCCCGGATACCGTAGAAATGCTTTGGGTGTACCAAGCGTCACAATGTGGCGGGTGGCTATAAAGGTGCACTCTGGTATCTCCGAAAGTATGCATTGGGTTGTACGAATCGAGATGGAATTTGTCACTCCGTAAACGGAGAGGTATCTCTGGGCCCACTCGGTAGGACATCATCATAATGTGAACAATGTGACCAAGGGGTTGATCACGGATGATGTGTTACGGAACAGTAAAGAGACTTGCCGTAGCGAGATTGAACAAGGTATCGGTATACCGACGATTGAATCTCGGGCAAGTACAATACCGTTAGACAAAGGGAATTGTATACGGATCGATTGAGTCCTTGGCGTCGTGGTTCATCCGATGAGATCATCGTGGAACATGTAGGAGCCAACATGGGTATCCAGATCCGCTGTTGGTTATTGACGAGAACGTCTCGGTCATGTCTACATGTCTCCGAACCCGTAGGGTCTACACATAAGGTTCGATGGCGCTAGGGTTATAAAGGAAGTTTGTATGTGGTTCTTTGTCGGTGTCAAAACCGGCGGATCTCGGTAGGGGGTCCTTAAGCTGTGCGTCTAGGCAGATGGTAACAGGAGGCGAGGACACAATGCTTTTACCTGAGTTCGAGCCCTCTCGATGGAGGTAATACCCTACGTCTGCTTGATTAATATTGATGATATGGGTAGTACAAGAGTAGATCTACCACGAGATCAAGGAGGCTAAACCCTAGAAGCTAGCCTATGGTATGATTGTTGAGATGTAATGTTGTCCCACGGACTAAGGCCCTCCGGTTTATATAGACACCGGAGAGGCTAGGGTTACACAGAGTCGGTTACAATGGTAGGAGATCTACGTATCCAGATTGCCAAGCTTGCCTTCCACGCCAAGGAAAGTACCTTGGGACACGAGCCGAGTCTTCAATCTTCTATCTTCGTGTGCGGGAGTCCGGCGGATATTGATAGTCCGGCTGTCCGGACACCCCTAGTCCAGACTCCTCGGTAGCCCTGAACCAGTCTTCAATGACGATAAGTCCGGCGTGCATAATGTTCGGCATTGCAAGGCGGGTTCCTCCTTGAATAATCCGGAGAAGATAATGAACACTAGGATAGTGTCCGGCTCGCAAAATAATTTCCACATTCCAAACGTAGAGAATAAAACATATACACCGATCTAATCTGGCGGCGTATTATGCGGCGTGACATCACACCGGCACCAAGCCTTTGTTTGAATTATTGTACCACTCCGGCACGTTTAGCGGCGGTTTCCTGGCACGCGTCCGTCAAGCGTAGATCGTGTTCCCTTTATTCCGGGATCCTCATCAATACGTGTGTGGGTAACCCAACCGTTCCCGTCTCCACGCCTCCTCTATCGAAGGGGAATCCCAAACGGTCACGGAGACGGCCCTTGGTATTTCTTCCCCCTTTATAAGAGGACCAAGGCCTGTCCTTGTCTTTTATCCTCGCATCGAATCTTCCCTCGGCTTCCCAGTTCCAACACCTAAAGCTTCAGATTCGAGCACTTCGGATCCACAACAATGTCCGGCTCCGACCTCCAGGGCCGGTGGATGCCTTCCTCCGTCACGGAGGAGGATATTTTCAAGTTGCGTGAGGCCAAGTACCAGCCTCACGGTTTCAGACAGTTGCCCGCCCTGTGGCTGGCGTACCAACCCCGAGCCCGCGAATACGTCGTTTTCGCTCCTCACCTCCGTCGGGGATTGGGCTTCCCGACGGATCCTTTCGTGAGGGGGCTCCTGTTCTACTACGGGCTGGACTTCCACGACTTGGCTCCGGAGTCCATCCTCCATATCTCCGCATTTATCATTGTCTGTGAAGCCTTCCTCCGCGTCATCCCCCATTTCGGCATGTGGCTGAAAACATTCAAGGTGGAGCCGAAGGTGATCGGGGGGCGCCAAGCGGAGTGCGGCGGGGCGACCATAAGCAGGAAGGTCGATGCCCCATGGCTCGAAGGTTCCTTCCAAGAGGAACAAAGATTGTGGCAGCAGGAGTGGTTTTACATCACCGTTCCTAGGGGCAGCAAGCAAAAGCCGCCGCCCTCTTTCCGCCTGGGACCTCCACGGCGGTGATGTCGTGGGTCGACCAAGGGCTCGGTGGGGCCGTCCAGGGCGTGCCAGCTGCGAGGCGGATTCGAGACCTCCAAACAAGGGAGATTGACCTGGTCAAGGTGATGCAGTCATGCTAACTAGGCACCTCCTACCCCGCAAGCGTCGTCCTCTCCGTTTATGGGAGTTCAATCCGGAGGGACCTCGTATCCTCCAAGCATTTCATGGGTGCGACACCCTCGGAGATGTCTGAGCTGTTCTTGGACCGCGGTGGCGTGTCGGATTTGGCCGAGGGCGGGACTAAGCCGCGATCACCCGGATACTCGGGTAAATAGCTCAAAGCACGGACATTCTATTTGTATGCCTTTCAAAAGATCGTCTCGACCCTTTATTCTTTACAGAATGGGTGGCGCAATCAAGGCTGATAAGGTGTCGGCCCCTCTCCCGAGACCGCCTTTGGAGCTCGTCTTTGGTCGAGAATGTTGGAGGTTGCGCCCACGAAGGGGGCGACGGGGAGATAAAGGAGCTAATACTTCGTCCAAAGAGGCGATCAAGAGGAGGGAACCAAGGATTCCTCCTTCAGAGGGAGAAGAGGACCGCCCGAAGATCCGGAGGTCAAAGCCCCTAAGCGTGGGAAGAAATCCCACTGGAGTCCGCGTCGGAGAGAATCGGACGCGATCATCGCCAAGGACCAGCCCTCAACGAGCCGTGAGTATGAAAGAGGAAGTTTAATAAGGAAGTACCTTCGTCTATGCTTCAGAGGTAACGGAATATTTATGTCGCAGTTTGGATCTGCGGCCGTCTCGGATGAGTTCATCCTCGGGGATCTTCTTAGGAGATGATGGAGAGCGTCGCCTCCGTCGATGTGCCGCCAGATGAGGCAAAGCGAGCCCAAGTGTCGCCACGAGGGCGCCCCGGTCCGGAGGGGGCAAGAGTTCAACACCCACCGAGTCCGCGGGAGAATCAAGAGTTTGCTTGAGAGGCGTCCATTTGAGAAGATCACCGCGTTAATCGTCACGGTGGTTGGAAGGATTTCGTCCCGAAAGCGGATTACATAATGCCATACGAGCTTGTGGCGGGATTTGAGGTATCTGAAAATGATGCACCTTTGTCTTTTAACAGATTACGCATATAAAATCGCCTGTATAGATAGTAGCCTCGAGACTCGGTAGGTTTTCAAGACGACAGCGTCGAGGATCGAAAATCTAAACATCTCGGGTAATGAATACCGCCGTTCGATGCGGTGGCGGATAGTCCGGGGCCAGCCGGATCGATCGATTTGCCGAACGAGTTGACAAATGGACATGGCGATGCCGACATCGCACTTGTCAATCAGCGACTTGACGAGTCGCAAGGTAAATAAATTCCCGCAACGGTTTATTGAGTGGGTTAACGCCCTCCTCGATAAGTTATATGCTGTTTATCGCAGACGGCGGCTGCCTTGTGGAGAGCCTTGGGCCGAGCTTGCACAAGCTAAGGAGCAAGCCGAAGGAGTGATGCGGTTGCCGCGAGGGCGCCAAGGAGTTGAAGGCGAAAAGGCTGCGCGACCTTTGCCTAGAGGCGGAGTTAGCGGATTGGCCAAGAATTTAAAGGATGCTACCGACCGTGGCGAGGCTCTTGAAAAGGAGCGCCTATCGGGCGGGAAGACTGGAGAAGGCCACCGCCGAAGCCAAGGATGCTGATCGCAATGCGGGCTATGAAGGAGGAGCTGCGCTAAGCGGAGAAATCACGGTGGCAAGCCGTTTCTTATCGTCGCGGTTTATGGATGCCAAGTACGCTAAATTTGAGCGGCAAAGTGGAGTTCGGAGGATCCTTATATGGACTTGGCTGCGAGTGCGGCCGACGCCGTTAAGCACTTCGGAGCGGGGGATCACGAGGTGGAAGAGTTATATTGGACTCAATTCCACGGTCCGGATCGCCCTCTTCCATTGTCGGACAGGTTGGCTGAATGGGCGAACTAAATAGACCTGTCCGGGCTGGCTATGATCGACATCGTGGCCCATGTGTGGCCGAGAGGTCCAAGGCGACGAGCTACTTGCCCATCTGCAGTAGTTCCTTGGGCGGTGCCGCATATCAAGGAGATGAAAAGGTCGGCCTGCATCGGTAGCGGATGGCTCGCCCGTGTAAAAGCGCATGTCCGGAGATGGATGCCACATTGTTCTTTGCCCGAGGATCGGATGGGAACCGGCTTCTGCTGAACATTATTTCGGGAAGTTATGCGCGGCGCTCGTATAATAGAGTCGCAGTGCTCAAAGAATGTAACGTTCAATTGAACGCATTAACTTGTATATCAACGATTATAGTCTGAATGCTTTTTATACTTGTGCTTCCAAGTAGTAAAACTTCTCCTGTGCGGCCGTTTGCGTATACTTGTGTATAACCCGAAGATGCGATCTTGACTTCAGCCCCTTGCACAAGGTCTTTGGGGTGTTCGCAAAATAGCGCTTTTCACACTTAATCCGGCGTCTCGGTCCTGTTATAAGGAGGTGGTAGCGTAGAGAACGAGGCAATCCGGACTATAGTGCTTTATTTCTTTCACTTAGCCAATGGAGCTCGAGGGTGGGGCTACGATATAGCCCTAATGACACCGCACATCTCCGGATTAAAGTGCGTATGTGCTCGACCGAAGCGGCCCTTCGTCAAAGCGGAATTCTAAACATTCCGGTAGTCGATCAAGTGGTGACCGGACTCGCTATATCATGACGATCGGCCGGCTTTCTCTCTTGAGGTGCTCGCCCGGCGGCGGGGCACAATCGCAGATAGTTCTCCGGTGCCGCGTTAGCGGGTGATCTGAGCGTAAGGCAGCAAAACACGTGAGCCGCAAACCCAACATTTGACCAAAGACATGATTCGAGCTGATGCATATAATGCCCAACTTGAGGCGCCGAACACTCCGAAGGTGTTCGGACTTTATGATAACGGGCAGAATTATGCCCTAAGCCCCTTGTGTCGTGTACGGGCATTGTCTTCGACGCGCCGATGCCAAAGCGTCGAGTTCGCCTTGGCTGTAGGAAGAAGCCGGGAGATTTAACAACAAGAGACGATAATAAAAGGTCTACGAGGGTCTTAATCGAAAAGAATCCTTGCGACGGGTCCCTCTGCGTCTGCGCTGTGTCTCCGTTGCGCCGTTATCACGGGCCGGGTATGCACGTTGTTCATCTGTAGAAAAGAGAGGAACATTTTAGTTTTGGAAACAGTTCATGCGAAAATAATGCAAAAGAATAGGTGCAAATAATTAAAGCTAGGTTTATATGAAACCGCGGTTAGTTGTGCGCGCAGCCCCTTATGAAAGGGTATGCGGCTAGGGAGCCCTAACTTTCTTTGAGTCGGATTCGTCTATCCGAGTCCGGGTCTTAAAGTGACCCTCACACTGAAATGGTGCCATGTGGACCGGGCATCTTAAGTGTAAGAGACGCGTAATGCGGTATGGCGTTGAAGCGGACAAAAGCCTTTCGTCCCAATAGTGTTTGATGTTCACTTTTAAATGGGGCGATATGGAAAATTAACTTTTAGCGTCGAAAATTGTTGGCGACCGAACACGACTTCTAGTAATGTTGAGCCTGTGCACTTGGCGTAAGGGCCTGGAGTAACTCCTTTGAAGGAAGTGCGGCTGTGTCGAATTTTGGTAGGGTCTATCCCCATCTGACGGATTGTGTTTGAATATAGCAGGTTTAAGTCACTGCCTCCGTCCATTAGGACGTTTGTGAATTGTAGTCCGTCTATTACCGGATTCAATATCAGGGGAGTCCGTCCCGCGGTTCGAACACTTCTGGAGTAGTCCAGGTGGTCGAAAGTGATTGGTTTTGATATCCAATCTCTACGGTCTGCTGGGTTGGACCGTGCGAGGCACTTTTTAGAAAGTGTCGCGCTGTTTTTCCGTGTCCTCACATAAAGTGAGTTTACTGCTTTGACCCCTTGTGGGAAAGTCTTTTGTTTTCCGGTGCCCTGCTGGCGGGGTTTATCTTCTTCGCTTGACGCGTCGAGCCCCTTGTGTTCGGCGTTTAGTCGGCCGGACTGTTTGAAAACCCAACAATCCCTGTGGGTGTGATTTGCGGGCCTTCCGAAGTCTTGTGGATTAGACATATCCGACCCGAATTTTGTGTAGGTTAGGCGGTTCGTCATTGTCGTCCTTGAGGGGTTGAGCTTTATTATTGGCCGTGAGCTTTTTAATCCGGCGTTGATTGCCGTGCTCTTTGGGCTTTTCTCTTTATTCCGTATTTGCTCTTTTGTGCGCCGTGATTTCCATTCCATCTCTTATCTCGGATGTACTTGGGTCATTGGTGTGCATCTTGCCAGCCAGCTATCCTCTCTGCCTGAAGCGTGTCATGAGGCTTGTTAATGCGGTCATTGTCCTCGGTTTCTCTTGACCGAGGTGTCTGGCGAGCCATTCATCTCGGACATTGTGCTTAAAAGCTGCTAGGGCTTGGCGTCCGGACGATCGACTATTTGGTTCTTTTTGGTAAGGAACCTGTTCCGAATTTCATGCACGACTCTCGGGCTGTTGGGTTATGTGACTTAGGTCATCTGCATCCGGAGGTCGGACATAAGTCCCTTGAAAATTTGCTCTAAACGCTTCCTCGAGCTCTTCCCAACTTCCAACAATGTTTTCTGGGAGGCTTTTGAGCCAATGACGGGCTGGCCCTTTGAGCTTGAGGGGTAGATATTTTATGGCGTGGAGATCGTCTCCTCTGGCCATATGTATATGCAATATATAGTCTTCTATCCAGACTCGAGTGCATTGTTCCATCGTGAGGCTTCTATGTTTATGGGTTTAAACCCTCTTGGGAATTCATGATCCAAAGCACCTCGTCTGTGAAGCATAGTGGGTGTCTGGCGCCCTGCATGCTTATCGCGTGCATTGTCGTCGGACACTTGACGTGTTCCTTTGCTTATTGGGGCTATCTTTTGGGTCCGTAGATGGACTGGCTGGGCCATTGGACGGTGGGGGCTTTATGGCCTCCTCGTCGAATTCTGGGAGCAGCTTTCGCTTCGGGTAGCTCTTCGATTGGTGGCCGTTGCCGTGTTTATCTGCGGTCTTGAGTACTTTACTCCATCTTATTCGGAGCGCGTCTTCCGCTGTGTTGAGCTTCCGTTTTCCCTTCTTCAGGCTTCTTGCTGTAGCGATGAGCCTGCGTTTGCAAAGCTCTTGATCGACGGGCTCCTCGAGTTCGTCGTCGTTGGGGCTTGTTTCATCTTCGGAGGGAGGTATATAGTTGTGATCCTCAACCTTTTCTTCTGCCGCCCTTTCGTGAGGGCTTGCTTCTACATCCTCCTGCTGCTGAGTCTTCTTTGGAGGGTTTGTCTTCGCACTCTCCGGTGTTATTATCTCCCGCGCCGGAATCTCCATTCTTGTTGTGGCGGGATTTAGAGCGGCGCCGCTGACGCCGGCGTTTGGGCTGCTTCTTCAAAGAATCTTCCTCCGCTGCTTTTCGCCTTCCCTTCTTTTGGGGTATCCACCATGTAGGCGTCATATATGAAGTGGCCTTCCAGTGCCACTGTGGGCGCTGGGTCTGATAAATCTCTGCATCATCGTCCATAGCGTCGATGTCACCGAGTCGTAGTCTAGCATGTCGATCAAATCCTCGGCAGTGGCTACAAAGTGGGTGGTGGGTGGGCTCTGAATTTCTTCGTCGTCAGAACTCCAACCGTCCCCGCCATAGTCCGCCAGATTCTTCGATAGCGAGATGCTTGAGAGAATTCAAGATATCGCCAAAAGCGAGTCTTTGAAAGATGTCATGGCGGTGAATTCCGTAATCGCGCCTAACCGCTTAATTGGCGGGCGCGGGAGGCTCGAGTCCGGCGAGGAGTCCGCGCCTCGGGATCACGAGTTCGCGAGGGACAAGATTGGTATTCGCTCCATCGCCGTAGATGTTGAAGCCCCGGTGGCGTCTATCCACCGCCCTCGTCATGGGCAATCGGCTCCGGGCTAGCAGCCGGAGCGGATTTAATCTTGACCACCAAAGCACCGTCCGTGGCGAGCTAGATCATGCCCATCGTCGCGATCGTGGCGCTTGGCTGTGGCTCGAGTCCGTCGAAGGTCAAGTCTCCGCGATCATCGATTGTGAAGTTTAGGCTTCGAATCGACTGACGGCCGGGGCGTAGCTTTCAATCTGCTCGGATGGCCAAGGGAATTGGCCCGATGCAAAGCCGCTGAATATGAAGATCTGTCCGGGAGAAAGGTCTCACCACGGACAGCGTTGATGGTTGAAGATGCCATCGAGCCTATCGGCTGACGACGGAGGAACTCTCAATGAAAGCACCAATGTCGGTGTCAAAACCGGCGGATCTCGGGTAGGGGTCCCGAACTATCGTCTAAGCGGATGGTAGCAGGAGGCGAGGGACGCAATGTTTTTACCGAGTTCAGCCCTCTCGATGGAGGTAATACCCTACGTCTGCTTGATTAATATTTATGATATGGGTAGTACAAGAGTAGATCTACCACGAGATCAAGGAGGCTAAACCCTAGAAGCTAGCCTATGGTATGATTGTTGAGATGTAATGTTGTCCTACGGACTAAGGCCCTCCGGTTTATATAGACACCGGAGAGGCTAGGGTTACACAGAGTCGGTTACAATGGTAGGAGATCTACGTATCCGTATTGCCAAGCTTGCCTTCCACGCCAAGGAAAGTACCTTTCGGACACGAGCCGGAGTCTTCAATCTTCTATCTTCGTAGTCTGGGAGTCCGGCGGATATTGATAGTCGGCTGTCGGACACCCCTAGTCCAGACTCCTCGGTTACGAATGTTGTTGAGTCCGGATGAGATTCCGGACGTCACGAGGAGTTTTGGAATGGTCGGAGGTAAAGATTTATATATGGAAAGTTGTTGTTCGGGTTAGGAAAAAGTTCAGTTTTTTCGGTATTGTACCGGGAAGCTTGCAGAAGGTTCGGAGGATTCGGAGGGGTCCGGAGGTCGGAAGTTGTTCCACCACGTCCAATACAGTCGCATGGGCTGTAGGGGCGCCCTAGCCTTAATGGGCCGGGGCACCAGCCCCCAAGGCCCATGCGCATGGGGAGGGAAAACCCTAAAGGGGGAGGGCCTCCACTTGACTTGGGAGGCACTCCTCCCCCCCTTGGCCGCCACCCCCTCCTCAGATTGGATCTGAGGGGCCGCCCCTCTCCTTGCCCCTATATATGTGGGGGGTGGAGGCAGCCGCACCACAAGTTCTGGCACAGCCCTCCCCCTCTCCCAAATACTCCTCCTCTCCCGCGGTGCTTGGCGAAGCCCTGCAGGATTGCCACGCTCCTCCACCACCACCACGCCGTTGTGCTACTGCTGGATGGAGTCTTCCTCAACCTCTCCCTCTCTCCTTGCTGGATCAAGGCATGGGAGACGTCACCGGGCTGTACGTGTGTTGAACAGCGGAGGTGCCGTCCGTTCGGCACTAGGATCTCCGTGATTTGGACCACGAAGAGTACGACTCCTTCAACCCCGTTCTCTTGAGCAGCTTCGCTTAGCGATCTACAAGGGTATGTAGATGCACTCTCCTTCCCCTCGTTGCTGGTTTCTCCATAGATAGATCTTGGTGACACGTAGGAAAATTTTGAATTTCTGCTACGTTCCCCAACAGCGCGCCCCCCTTGCCCTAATCTGAGTTGGACAAGGGAAGGGGGCGGCGCCCCCCTCTCCTTCCTTCTCTCCACCTCCTCCTTCCCCCTTCTCCTTGTTGGAATAGGAAAGGGGAGCCGAAACCTACTTGGAGTAGGATTGCCCCCCCTTGGCGCGCCTCCTCTCCTGGTCGGCCTCCTCCTCCCTCCCTCCTTTATATACGGGGGAGGGGGCACCCCATAGACACGCAAGTTGATTGTTTAGCCGTGTGTGGTGCCCCCCTCCACAGATTTCCACATTGGTCATATCATCGTAGTGCTTAGGCGAAGCCCTGCGCCGGTAACTTCATCATCACCGTCACCACGACTTCGTGCTGACGAAACTCTCCCTCGACCTCAGCTGGATCTAGAGTTCGTGGGACGTCACCGAGCTGAACATGTGCAGATCACGGAGGTGTTGTATCTTCGGTACTAGGATCGGTCGGATCGTGAAGATGTGCGACTACATCAACCGCGTTGTCATAACGCTTCCACTTTCGGTCTACGAGGGTACGTAGACAACACTCTCCCCTCTCGTTGCTATGCATCTCCTAGATAGATCTTGTGTGATCGTAGGAAATTTTTTGAAATTACCGCGTTCCCCAACACAAACCTCCCCCACTTTGCCCCCGGTTTGCGAGAGAAATCGCGTTCGTACCGCTCCGCGAATCGATACAGGCCCGCATTGGATGGCTTCCACGGTCTGGACGGTTGCGGGAGGTTTACGGGTCAGCGTGGGAGATGCCCTTACAAAGTAAAGAAGCAATAAACGCCAACGATACAGAGAATTGTAGCAGCTTACAACCTAGTAGAGATACAGGCAAACGCAAGATGGAAGAAGGAGCCTAGCCAAAATCACTAAGGTCAAACATCAAGAGCAACAGCTACACTAGCAACAGGGTGAGTGGCAGCAAGACACCAATACCGGTAAGCAACAACTCCTTGCCTACTCCCGCAGAACATGCCAAGATCGATAGGCCAATCGCGTCTCCCTCCGATGAGGACAACTATCCTCTTGCCCTGGCTTGAAGGGCGACGTACCGTCGGAAGGTAGAGTGATCACCAAGAGTCGAATGGACAAAGTCGACAGGCAGCCCGGGTGTGAGGGAGAAGAGCACCACCTCCACTGGGTCACCACGACCTCACCACCACCTGGGCAACCACACATCCAGACGCAAGCTGAAGAACGCCACCGGAAGGCGAAGACTGCGTGGAGAAGATGAAGAACATTGCAAGTCTCCGCCACCATTTGCCCTCAACACGCAGAGAAGCACCATCCACACCTCCGCGTACCCCAGACGGCGCCTGCAGGTAGGGGAACCACATCGACAAGCGTCGCCGTCCACAACGGGAACTAGGACATTCTCCCCAAGCAGGAGTGAGGAAGAAGGAGGTGGGAGGGAATCTCGACAAGGCCTCCAAGAGGTGATCGCTCTTGCAACCTGCAATGTTACAAGACATGGCGGCAGTTAAGTCATACAAGACCAATGCCATTCATAAGCACAGGAAAAGGAAAATGAAAACCCCTAAGTGATCAAAAATAACGATCGGCAAACTATAGCAACGATCATACCCACACCAATCATCTGTTAACATCACAAGAACAGTGAGAAAGATTCTCCACCACATCTCAGAAATGGAATTACGCTCAAGCGTTGGTGTCGCTCGCTCCAACCACTGGAGGTCCGATCCTGGGTTTTCACCTCAAATATCAGGTCCCAGCAATTCCTTCAACAAGACAGCAAAAAATACACTGTTTGGTAATACCCAACTAGGGTCAGACCTTGTGTTTTCACCCGGGAGCTCGAGAATGAATACTCGAGAAGCATCACCTAACCAAAGTCATTATGTGTTGTCGCCGCTACTTTCGGGATGCCAACAAGTACATGTGTATCATGGTCTTACGTGAGATGTCGCACAAGTGAATACCATGCACGCATGAGCAAGCCGTACGCTATGCTACAAAACAAAACAAACTACCGCGTGAACCATAAACAAGTTGTGGTTAGATATCATGGTATCGGGATTTTACCACTAGATGTATATGGCGAGTGGAAGTTTAAAAAGTAAAAAAAAAAGGTAAGCCTAGAGATATATCCAAAATATCACTTGTTTGTGAACTCAAGGGAGTACGATATAACATTATGTTGAACCCTGAAAAGGGTTAGACAGTCCCACACCGTACGATTGGGTCTAGTAGTCCGCCGCTTGGCGTTGTCCCTGGACGTGAGGATACCTTAGAGGCCATGCACCTGCGACGCTCGATGAACCGTTCATGGGAACCACAAAGAGTTCTTCATATTAAATTCATGCACCAACTCAATTGCTCCAAAAGTCTAAACTAATGGAGAAAGGCGGGCAATATATTTCAACGCCATCCCTCACATCTAGACCTTTTTAGCACTGGGTGTTGTCACCTCATCTCTTTGTCATAATATCCTAATTTAAAATTAATCACTACACCATTTTAGAGACATGAAAATACGGACAGCTAGAAACGCTAAGTGGTAGCCTACTGTGTAGCATGTTTTAGTTAGATGACGTGCGAGGCTGCATACCCAAAAGACCCATAGCACTAGACTTGCGTCGTGTGATCGTGCCACACGAAACGAGCAGAAAGATCCGGATCTATGCAGGTAGCCCCAGACTTGAGCCAACCAGCGACCAGATGCAGATCGAGCAGCCATAGCCCATAGGCAAAGCTGGCCTCACCGGACTGGACACGTATAGTGCGGTGACAAGACGCACGGATGCATACGCGCGCCCATCCGATGGTAACACGAACGCACGTACGCGGGAGGGGCATATATCATCATCAGGCCAACACTATCGGTGTTGCATGGCGAATCAAGAGAGGGATGGGATGGAGACGTACCCACCTCACATCACGTGGCGGGGCAGTGCGTGTGTGCTCCGTGTGTTCGCCCACTTGCAAGCGCTCCAAGCTCAATAATACCACTACCGGTGACTGTTTAGTAGGGTGTAATTGGGATTTTGGAAGTGATCGATGGCGCCGGTCGCCACCACCTTGGGAAGCTGAAACGGCCGCTACCTCTCTGCCTAGACTTTTCCCTCCTTTGATCCCTTCTCCGATGGGAGGAACAACGGATAAGATCGGTGTGGATAGCAAGCAAGCAAGCCGAGTTTCACCATATCCGTTTCGTCCCATGGTCCGATGAGGAGTCAGCATAAACTTTGATTCTTGGACTATCTGTGACTGTGAGTGCCTGAGTGGGCACATATATGCATGCATGAACAAATATGCCTCGCCGAGGAAGAAGAAAGGGCCTCAAAAATGACGAAGAAAATTGTAGTAGAAAGAAAAAGATTGCCTGTCTAATCGTGAATTAGCATGACATGATGCGACCAACTACTAGAAGATTTCCAACGTAAGAATAGTCAGACTCTGCGCGGGGGACAGAAATAGTAGATCAAAGTGACTGATGGGCACTTTGGCAGGGAACTCGCACTGCAATGTCCGTCGGGTTGAGTGGACGTAGCAAAGCTGCATATGCTTTTTCAAAAATGAAAGGCTCCACTCTTTTGAGATCAGCTGCACGGTGTACTTCCACCGAGTAAATACATACTGGATGAACAACGACAAAACAGGGAAGAAAACAGATGTGCGGGTGCAGGCGTACCTCCTCGTATGATGACAGAGCACTGGTAAATATTGATTTCAGTGCGAGCAGGCAGCTCATTGCAAACGTCCAAGTCAGTGCCAGGAGTATCAAATAGTGCTTTCTGGGGCACCCAAGATGCCATGTTCCCTTGCTACCCATTGGCACGCTCCATGACAATTTGGACCAATTTGATTGGACTGGCTTCTAGGAGCACGCCTAGCTGCCTGCCTTGTGCCTTTACCTCTCCCCCGTGGTTGGATTTTACGTGTCGGTTGTATGTTCATGTCATTTTGTAGACAACCCTAATGAATGTCGTCCCTGTGGCACTTAGGGTTGTCGGACGACATCGAAATAGAGAATGTATCCTATGCGCACTAGCTGCACCCGTTGATTTTTTTTCTAAGAGTGCGCAAAAAGCGCGCCATAGCTTCATAGACGGAGAGAGTACCACTATTACTCAAAAATCACCTTAACTCCTCTCCCTCCGCGTTGGTGCACTCGTCGACAGTGGCAGAGCCAGAAAAAACGGATTAGGGGGGGGGGGTGTGTTGTGAAGACAAGTTAGGGAGGGTCTGACTGATGTAAAATAGGTTTTCTAGCAACAAATCATCACCAACTTGGCACTGTTCATCAGCTAATTACGTGTAAATCTCAGATGTTAGGGGGGGGGGCAAGGCCCCTGCTGGTCCCCCTGTCTCCGCCACTGCTCGTCGATAAGAACTGAATTGTTGCCATATTTGCAAAAATATCCTCATATTTCATCAAAATCAACATGCACTTTAGGGTGGTTTAGCTGGATTTTGCTTTTCCTTAAATCTGTTTGGTTATTTCTTTGTTTTGTTTTGACCGTCCGGCTTGATTAGTAACTTGTACTTCATGCCTTTTGGCGTCTTCTTCTTCTAATACACAAGATCATACACATTTTAAACGCAGAAATGATAAATGCGCGTGTATACTGGCTTTTCGATCATGGTGTTTAGCAATTTAGGAAATGTACACTCCAACTCCACTCATGCACGGTTGAGGAATTGTCACTCCGATGCCCCGTTGACGCGGGTCCACCAGCCGAGGCATGCATGCGGTGCCAAATCATCAAGTGACAAGAAATAGAGCTGCAAAAACGCTAGAAACCTCTACTATTTTAGTAGGAGGGTGAACTCGGGGAACACATGAGAACCCCCAAGGCGCATGATTGGGATAAGGAAAGCGGGAAAAGATGAAGACAAAAGGAGAAATGGGAAATGGGTAGAAAGTGATCCGATCCGGGCGAGGACAAAGAAAAGCCCCCTCTGCCGGGCAGGGAAGCCGAATGGGACATGACGATCCGCCCTCGAAGCGCCAACCACCAACCTACTATACACAGTAGAGATATACTCCTACGTAGTAACGAGCGGCAAAGACAGCCACCTGTGGTAAAGTTAGAGCAAGGAGCACACGTATCGGCTCAAATATCATCAGCCCGCAAGATTCCCACCTGCGTGATCTTCGACCTCTCCAATGCTGGCGTGTTGTTTCAACGATGTGTCCCCCGGGTTGGTTATGCTGTTTTAGACGCGAGCAGGTGTTGGCATGCAGGGGCAACACGCGGACGCGAGGAAAATGGCCAAGGAGGCGATGCAGTCCGACGTCCGTGCTCTCTCTCTCTCTATCTATCTATCTATCTATCTCTCACGGAGCGCAGCCGCCTCGTCCGTAGCCGGTCCAGTGTGCCAAAAATCGCCGGGTGCCCGCCCACTACGAGAGCTTGCGGCGGGTGCCCATAGCCGGCACCCACACCACACCGACCGACGGCTACACGGCCCGTGTGCTCTTCCACGTACGGTTCCACCTCCCAAGAGTACACATGAGAGACATGACTCATGACCACACGCACAGACGATGCCTGCGCGCATCTTTTGTACCCGTGGGCAGCGCGCGCGGTGTTTTCTAGCAGACGTGTCGGCCGCCTCGCGGTGACCATCAGCTCCCGAATCCTGCACACGTACGCATTTGCATGTACGGCCCTGACATGTACTGTTCCTATGTACACCAATGTACTACGTGCTGCTATGCTAGACGCCAGCGAAAACGCCATGGACGGCATGCTAGGCCCCAGCTCCGGCGTGCAGCGTCCGTCTCATGGATGGCATGCATGCATGCAACAGAAAACGCGCGCGCGTTGACGAGTCAAAGGGCCGACGTCGATGCCATGGCTGCTTGAGCATATAATTAAGGCTGTAGCTACAACTTAAAAGTAGGAATTAACACCCATGATTCCATTGCTAGTTGTAAAGCTCGAGCGCTGAGCTTAGTGTTGACTGCTAACAGTGCATGTGACGTTAGTGTTGACTGTTAACAGTGCATGCGAGCTTAGTGCTGACTGTTCACCACGCATGCATGCATGCCCGACTTTTTTTTGTCCTCTAGTCGGCGACAAAATTAGCTAGGGAACGCTCTGGAAATGCATGATGCGATGAAGAACCGAAAAGAAAGACGAGGGAAGTGCAGCACTGTCTGGACATGCAGCGGTTTTATGCGCGATGAGGGGTCGATCACCCATACCAAAAACTTAGCCACACAGCGGGTTGCAGGAGACCGACCGACTTTGATCGCTGGTCATTATGCTGCAAGCGAACGCTACTGTTCTTGTTGGTGATGTGCGCCATGCATGCTACTTCCACTAACCTATGCTTCACACAACCGCTATATATGCTCTCCACATCATTCTACTGTAGAGATATGTGAGCCATTTGTGGCCGGAGGATGTATCTGGTCTGGTGCACTCGTCTTAATCTCTAATGAACCCAAAGTAAAAGAAACAGTTTGTCTAATTCACATCTAGATATTTTTTAAGGATGTCACATCTAAGCTTCCATAAATATTAATGTAGCAACAAAAAAACAAAGCAAAAATAGACCACAACCAGAGTGAAAATAAACTTAGATGTGTCCTAGACAGACCCAGAAACAGTTAGCTAAAAACGGTCAAAATAAAACCTTAAATAAGTGAGAAAATCATGTAAAAAAATCAAAGAGGAAGCTGCCACCTGGCCTCTGAGCAAAATTACCCGCGAAAAATTGAGCAAGTCATCTAAGAAAAACACCTACTTGCTCAAAATTTAAAAGTAAATTTGTAAAAGGGCAAATCATCCTGTCGTATGACCTGAGCATTGACATTATCACAAGTTCACAACTGAATTGGTTGTTTTTATTTCTGGACTTGTGATCTGTAGTTAGATTTGAAACTTTGTGGTTGGTAGATGTATACACTCTTCATGTCGCAAAAGAAAATCAGAATAATAATATAATTTATGTTTTGCAGGAAGAATAATCATTTATAAACGTGTTCAAGCATCAAAATATTTTTTTTTTTTTCGAGAGTACGCAATTGCGTACCATAGCTTTATAGAAGAAGGAGAACAATATTTACAAGAAACCGCATAACAATGCGCACATTGTCATGGGTCGCCACTCCACACAACACAACTATCTAATGTCTCACAAAACGTTGTAAACCTCCTGCTCCGCTAACCACTAAGTTCCACTCTCTAAGCTCCTCAAGAATAACCCCCGCTAGGTCTAATGCCGCCAACTGCTGCTCTCTTCTGTTGAAAACTCTGGCATTCCGTTGCTTCCATAGGGCCCACACCGTGCATATAACCAGACTATCGAACCCTCTCTTCTCTTTACCAAGATAACTTCTACGCTTTCTCAGCCACCACTCCACAAACGTATCCTCCGTCGATGGTGCCGCGGTTGGCAAGTGCAGCCTGTTCGCGCACGTGAACCAGACTTCTTGGGCATACACACATCGGACCAAGATATGCTCCACGTTGTCTTCCTCTTGTAGGCAGGTATAGCAAGGCGAGGGGAGCTCTTGCAAGCCATGTCTAGCTCTCCGATCCGAGGTCCAAATCCTCTGTTGCGAAGCCAACCAAGCAAAGATCTTGAGCTTTAACGGCGCATAGCTCCTCCAGATAGCGGTTGCAGCCGGTGCTCTGGTCAGGCCTTGGCATAGTCTCTCGTATGTGGCCTTCGCAGAATACACGCCCTCCTCTCCAGCACACGGCCACTTGAACTTGTCTTCCTCCATGGGATCTCTCTGGACGGTGGCGATCGCTAGCCTGAGGTGCATCAGTTGCATCAGCGCCGTGAAGGAGACCTCGCCCAGAATGTCCTGTTCCCACCTGTTGTCCACCAATGCCTCCTGCACCGTCCTCGAGTTGGTCACTCTGGTGGCAACCATGGCCTGTATGAGAGGAGCAAAGTCCTTGATCTTGAAGCCTTGTATCCAACGATCCTTCCAAAAGAGGACACGGTCTCCTCGCCCGACCTCGATAGCAACCAAACTGTCAAACACCGAAGTAGCTTCGTCATCCACCGAAAGCGCCAGATTGCTCCATGGCCTGTCCTTGTCTACTCTTCTGAGCCATTCCCATCTCACTCGAAGCGCTAAGGCTTGAAGTTTTAGATTTTTAACTCCCAAACCTCCGAAGCAAGTCGGCCTGCAGATAGTGCTCCATGCCACCAGACATTGGCCTCCGTTTGATTTGTCTTTGCCTGCCCAAAAGAACGATCTCATCCAAGCATTAATCTCTTCAAAAACCGATCTGGGCGTCCATGATAAATAGTTGATGCACAGGCCTCGCCGTAACCACGATTTGATAAGCACCAATCTACCGATCTCTGTATGAATCCTCTCGCCAACCAGAACCAATTTCTTCACCATGTCCAGCGATGGCTGCCACTCATTCCTTGTTAATTGCCTAGTGGCCAGCTGTAATCCGAGATACCTAATAGGGAATTCCGTCAGCGTGCAATGCAGAAGGTTGGATACTCTTGCTTTATCCTCCAAATTTCCTCGAATAACCGTCGCCGTCGACTTGCCATAGTTCACTTTCAGCCCCGAGGCCGAACCAAACACTCGCAGCGCCTCTCTGACAAATAGAAGGTCTTGGAGCGTGGGTCGGATGAAGAACATAACATCGTCGGTAGTAAATAGAAATCTGTTGGGCTGCCGAGATCCCTCTGAAAGAACTTAGCACTCCCATCTCCGAAGCTCTGGCAACCGTGGCTGTAAGGGCATCCATTGCTATGACAAACAACAAGGGGGAAATAGGGTCGCCTTGCCTGAGGCCCTGTGCGTGGATGATGCTTCTTCCTGGCCTGCCATTGACAATGATCTGAGTGGGACTTGATGTGCAAAAGTATGGTCACCATGTGATCATCCTATGTCCAAAACCCTTCGCCTTAAGCACTTCAAATAGAAAGCGGCCAAGAAAGGGAGTGAAAGCCGCGAGATATCCAGCTTGAGGAAGACTCCTTTGCACTTCCGAGAGGTAAGCTTCTTAGCCACTTGTCTAACCAGAGAAAGTTATCGTGCGGGCACCTTCCTTTTATGAAAGCCGGTGATTGAAAGTGACAAGATCCTTCATGTAAGGCCTAACACGAACAGCCAAGAGCTTCGAAAAATCTTTGACAGTGTGAGGAGAGCGATCGGCGGAAGTCATTCACCTGCTCCGCATTCGGCCTCTTGGGAATCAGTACAGTAAGCGCTCTGTTCAGTTTGGCAAAGCCTCTCCCATCTCCCACGTAGAGCTTCATGATCGCAGCCATGATGTCATGCTTAATGACCGGCCAAGCACACTGATAGAATTTCCCAATGAAACCATCCGGCCCAGGGGCGCGGTCGGGGTGTAGCTCCTTGATCACAGCCCACACTTCTTCCTCGGAAATGATGGCCTCCAAGTTCTGCAAATCCTGCGCCTCCATGCCCAGAAAGTCCATGTCCAGCGTGTATGGTCTGGCCTGAGCCGAGCCAATCAGCGCCTGAAAAGCATCCGAGAAGATCTCCTCCATTCTCTCCTGCTCTGTAATGATCTCAACAATGAAATTGTCCGCCAACACTGCTACGACTGGCGCGCTTTATCCTATTTGATCTTTTGTTTTGTGTGAATTGCATCAAAATATGCAATTCACACAAAACAAAAGATCAAATAGGATAAAGCGCGCCAGTCGTAGCAGTGTTGGCGGACAATTTCATTGTTGATATGATCTTCCTCACATGCACTTTCGCTTCTTCTGTGAGACCTCAACTTATTACTTGAATGTATTGTTGGTACATGATGGCTTGACATATCGCCTTTCTACCGTGTATGCTAACATCGAAGATTTTCTTTTGCCTATGTGTGTGGCTCGAAAATTAGGATTTCCATAATGTATAAGGGCTTGTGTAGCTCCTATTAGGGAGAGATCGGCAATGTACTTTCTCTGTGGCTGTATTGTCTTGATAGTACATTTAAATCAATAAAAAAGTTATTTTCCCCAGGAAAAATCTTTTATCCGATAAAATTAGAGTTAACATCTTTGTTCTCACTCTTAGAGCATGACTTGTATTAATGTTAGCTCTAAATTAATAAAGTCATAATTGTTCAAGAAAACTCTTTTGTCGCTCTGGGCTGAAAGCTTGCAAATCCTCTTAGTTGAATGCTCCTTTCTTTTAAGCTTAAAGTCTCTATTAATGTTAAAATATTTTCATAAGGGGCGGGGGGGGGGGGGGTGATCCGTGCACCCAACACGTTTTGATGCTTTTGAAATTTACAAAAGGTTATTTAAAAACGCATGATGTAACATGTCTCGAAAATTCAAATCAATATTTTTTACTCAAGTCGATACCAAGAATGGACAAAATTGACACTTAATAGTACCTAGTACAAAGCTGGGCCTTATTTTTTGGCCCAATTATCACTATTGGCAGGAGATTTTTCATTTATGTTTGCAAACTAGGTTTCGAGTTTTGGTTTGAATTTTCATGATATCATGTATTCACATCATGTCTACGTGTTAAATAAAAACAGATTTTTTTAAAAACACAATTACAGTACATTTTGAGTGTCCGGTGCAACGGATATATTTCCCAGAGAGAGAGAGAGAGAGGAGGCGTGAACGCGTATTTATTTATCCTGATCACCGTTCAGTTGTGATCTCACGAATCTCAAAGTATGAGCGGACGGTGATGGAGATAGTGCCCTGTAGGGATCAGACCTGGGAAAGCTTTTATCCCATTTCTCTTCGTGGAGGATTGGTGGTATGCACCTTCTTGTCTCTTGTCTCTTGTCTCCAAATATATTCCTCCCCTCCTCCACTGTCTTCTCCCTCACTCCCCCGATTACAAATACCCCACCGTGCCAGACAGCTCTCCCGCACACTCACTCGCAGCTAGCTCACACACCTCTCATCTCATGGTGCTCCAGACCGCTCAGCAAGAGCCATCCCTGACGCGTCCACCTCACTGCAGCGTCGCCAGCGCGCGCTCGCCGGCGGCCATGGACACCAGCCCCACGACTCCCCTGCTCCTCCAGCCTCCCGCTCCCAGCATTGACCCGTTCGCCGCCAAGGCGGCCGTCAACAAGAACGGCGGCGCGGCCACCGCGGTGTACGACCTCCGGAGGGAGCCCAAGATCCCTGCCCCGTTCGTGTGGCCCCACGCCGAGGTGCGCCCCACCACAGCCAAGGAGCTGGCGGTGCCGGTGGTGGACGTGAGCGTGCTGCGCAATGGCGACGCCGCGGGGCTCCGCCGCGCCGTGGCGCAGGTGGCCGCTGCGTGCGCCACGCACGGGTTCTTCCATGTGTCCGGGCACGGCGTGGACGACGCCCTGGCGCGCGCTGCGCTGGACGGCGCGAGCGGCTTCTTCCGGCTGCCGCTGGCCGAGAAGCAGCGCGCGCGGCGCATCCCGGGGACCGTGTCCGGGTACACGAGCGCGCACGCGGACCGGTTCGCCTCCAAGCTCCCCTGGAAGGAGACCCTCTCCTTCGGCTTCCACGACCGCGCCGGCGCCGCGCCCGTCGTGGTGGACTACTTCACCAGCACCCTCGGGCCGGACTACGAGCCAATGGGGTAATATATCCACTCGCTCGCCCAGACCCCTATCCAGCTCCAGCTGCGAATCAATCCCGGCCACTGCATTTTTTTATTTTTTTTGTTTCCGCGCGATCGTACGTTCGATCGGCGCCCACGTACGTACGTACGTGCGCAGTAGCAGTACTTGAACCCCGCCGTACGTACTACTGAGTACTGACAAGGGAACACGTGCGTGCGTATGGTATGATGATTGCAGGAGGGTGTACCAGGAGTACTGCGGGAAGATGAAGGAGCTGTCGCTGACGATCATGGAGCTGCTGGAGCTGAGCCTGGGCGTGGGGAAGCGCGGGTACTACCGGGAGTTCTTCGCGGACAGCAGCTCCATCATGCGGTGCAACTACTACCCGCCGTGCCCGGAGCCGGAGCGCACGCTGGGCACGGGCCCGCACTGCGACCCCACGGCGCTCACCATCCTGCTGCAGGACGACGTGGGCGGGCTGGAGGTCCTCGTCGACGGCGACTGGCGCCCCGTCCGCCCCGTCCCCGGCGCCATGGTCATCAACATCGGCGACACCTTCATGGTAATTAATTACTCCTCTCTCACCGTTGCTTTCGCTGATTTTAATTGCGTACACAGTAGTCAACTACCCATGCTCTGTTCCGCTGTGCTCTGCTTCCTAACGAGCGAACCGGCCCATAAAAACTGCCTCGCTGTCTTGGAACAAAGAGGAAAGGGACCGTGGGAGCCTACTGACACGACGTGATTGCACTCTGCTTCCTAACAAGCGAGCCGCTGGTAGGGCTATCACCGTAAAGCTGCTGACATGACGTGATTTTTTTTTTCATTTCTTTCTTTCTCAACTCCAATCAACGATTATTATCACTACATATTATTAGACTGGACAGGTTGAATTAACATGCGGTAGTTAGTAGTTAGTAGCTACAAACAACGGGTCACGTTCTCCGGACTGACCTAGCGACAGACATTAGCAGTCCTGATCATCGGGCATTCGTTGCTTCCTAGGACGATGCCTGAAGGAACTTGCGTCCAATACACACTGTTAGGGAGCGGTGGTAATTGCCATCACTTTTAGACTCGTCAATTCTACAGCACTACTAGTACTGATGAAGACGTACATGGATCAGCGTATCCATTTCTAGTGGTCTCGAAAAGTAGGGTTTTATTCCGTTCCATCTATCTATCCGTCCCGTCCAAAAAGGCTGCGAGCACTAGGGTCGGAGCCAATTAGAGAGCGAGAAAAGATAGGGGGGTCGCAAGCCATGTAGACGTAGATGTAGATGTAGGAGGGGCGTATGCTGCCGTTTAGCGGCAGGTTTGGAGCGTTACGGTAGGCGGGTGGCTTTGTACAGTAGCGGCGGTGACGGTGAGGTGGCGCCGCTTTCGGTGGCGGGCCAACCCAGGTGCATGCGCGCGCGCGCGCGCTCGTCGTTTTCCCCTCTGAATCTGCTCCTACGCCCATGGCGAGGGGGGTGGGCTTGCCTTGCCTGCCGGTGAATCCTGCCGCCGGGTGATGGAGTTGTCAAGTTGATCTCCTGCCCTGGTTTTTGGCCCGTCGCCCGTCGGCCTCGGCCAGTCGATCTAGATACGGCGCGGTACAAGGTTTCCCCACGGCACTGTATCCTGTTGGTTTCGGCGCATCTCCACTTCGTCGTCTGTCGCTGTTAATTTTCCGCCCCTCCTGACTCGGCGACGACGACGGCCATGCACGTGCGCCGTGCGCCCGGTCGCCGCCCCGTCGGACGGGCTTCACGTGGGCGCGGCCGCTCGTCGCGTGGCCCCTCCCGCCTTCGTAGTCAGTTTTGTTTACAGCTCATGTTACACTGCATTTCATGCCATGTTGCTTTTTTTTTGAGCCAGGGACGGCCGCCATGAGATGCGTCCTTGTCTCGCGCGTCATTTTTGCTTGCGCCTCGAAAATGATTAGCCGTCGAAATGGAATGGATCTAACACGTTGTTGCTGCCTGTGTTTGCATGCATGCAGGCGCTGTCGAACGGGCGGTACAAGAGCTGCCTGCACCGCGCGGTGGTGAACCGGCGGCAGGAGCGGCGGTCGCTGGCCTTCTTCCTGTGCCCGCGCGAGGACCGCGTGGTGCGGCCGCCGCCGGGGCTGAGGAGCCCGCGGCAGTACCCGGACTTCACCTGGGCCGACCTCATGCGCTTCACGCAGCGCCACTACCGCGCCGACACGCGCACCCTCGACGCCTTCACCCAGTGGTTCTCCTCCTCCTCCTCGGCCCAGGAGGCGGCCTGATTCTGCTCAGCTACCGATCGATCCACGGGCTGATTCGACCCGAGGATCGCGACACGGAATTTTTGTCGGGACCAGCCCACGTGCGCGCGCGCCCCCCTTCTCAGGTGCGGTGGGCCCGGGCGGAGTGGTGCCCACGTGGATTTCCGGCCCCACACCACCTTCCATTTTTGGACGCTGGCTCGCGTCCCCCCTCCTAGCCTTGTTTGTCACGACTCGCCATATGCATGCCCCCTCCTCACCTTACCTAGTGTACATACCATGGAAATCATGGAAATATATATAATATATATAAACGCATTTCCTGCCTTTGTTTTTTTTCGCCTCTGCCTTAGGCCGTGTACAACGGTTCTATCTTAAGAACTTCACATAGGATAAATGCTGAGATGACGAAGAGAGAAAACATATAAAAATGCTTACCTTCCCTTATCTAAGAGATAATATCTTAGCAACAATTCCCTCATCACATATTAGAGATTTCTAGTTATTAGAGATAAGAGTACGCGATAATCCACAGTACGCCATTTTTTAGTTGACATCTCTAATGTCTTATAAATCATTTTACATATCCTTACTAGCTGCCGCAGTCAAGCAACATGAAGAAGCGTGTGGCTAGATCCCAGTCGACTGAGATTTAACCAAGTCTCAGTCAAGTGACATAACATGTAAGAAAGAAAAAAACTAAAAAGAAATTTCTGCACGAATCTTAATGTATAGTGTCGACTGAGCTTAGCAACACTGATTGAAGAAATATTTGGGCGGATGGACGCTTGTACGTAAATAGGACCTCTCGAAATTTCCATTCTGGACGGACGCCGTCAGGGCTTTGGTTTCTTCTTCCCTCTCACAAAACGCTGCGGCTTGGTATCAAGTTGGAGAAGAGAATCGCCGGCTTTTGTTGGGTTGCGCCACGCGGAGGCCACCGTGGAGCATCTCTCCTCTTCCCGTGGCCCGGCTCGGCGTGGTCCCGTTTCTTTCCGTGTCCTGTATGCGGCGGGAAATCGGAGATTGTTTGTATATGGTTCGCGCTTATCTTCGTCGGAGCTGCCATTTTTGGATCGGAGCGTCGGCATGCGTGCCGATGCCGGCCAAGGCGAACCCAGCCGGATGGGAATGGGCGCCGTTGTTTGGTTCCGCGGGTGCAATCGCGATCCGAGCGATCTGCTGCTTCGACGGCTTCCGGCCACGCCACGTCCTGAATATCGCAGACGTATGTAGAGTAGCTTACTGTGACGCTCCGGATGGGATGCAGCGCCGCTCGGAGAAGCGACGAGACCCATGCCTTGGCTGAGCCTGCGGCAGCAGCAGAACGAGAAGAGGAGGGCGGAGTGAAGATGTTAACTGACGAAACTGAAGAGATTGTGCGGGCGTGTCTTGTACGGGGAAGGCCACTGTGTCCGGTGAGAGTGAGCAAGATGGCGGGACCCGCAAGCAGGGAGATCACCAGTGGGCCACGGCTGTAAGTGTGTGCGAGTTGTAAGACAAATAACACCAGTTCATCCATTTCCCGGCATCCAGTAGATCACAAAATTGAAATGAAGGGCCCTGTCTAGGGTGTAGCTGGTCATATCCAGGGCTAGAAGCTGGCTCGGGGGATTGTGAAAATGCGGAACACGTCTCTCCGTCTCGTCTCCCTTGCGTGTTCGTGCCGGACTTTTGCGCGGCGGTGCCGGTGCCTCGACATGGCCACGTTTGCCGGCGAGGGCTGCGGGTGGAACTCCTCGACGACGAGGGAGTGGTGGTGGATGCATGCAGTGGAGAAGGCGTTGCGGCGTGGCGGGTGGGCCAGGAGGTGGTGTTCCCGTGCCACGTCGCAGAAATTGCGGCGGCTGACCGGTGGGGCGCGGCGGGGGTGAATTTCGAGGTGAGTGCTTGGCGGCGGGGGGGGTTATTAGACCGACGCCTTGGCTCTCTCCTGTTGGGTAACGTAGTAATTTCAAAAAATTTCCTACGCACACTCAAGATCATGGTGATGATATAGCAACGAAGGAGAGTGTTGTCTCGTACCCTCGTAGACCGGCGGAAGCGTTGACGCAACGTAGAGGAAGTAGTCGTCGTCCTCCGGTCCAACCGATCCAAGCAGATTACTCGGCACCTCCGAGTTCTTGACACACGTCTGCTCGATGGCGCACTCGGTCCGATCCAGCAAAGCCGGGGAGGAGTTCCGTCAAGACAACGGCGTGATGGCGATCTTGATGTTCAATCGTCGCAGGCTTCGCCTAAGCACCGCTACAATGTGACCGAGGTGTAATATCGTGGAGGGGCACCGACACGGCTAAGGAGCGATCACGATGATCAACTTGTGTGTCCATGGGGTGCCCTGCTCCGTATATAAAGGAGTGGAGGAGGGAGGGCGGCCTCTACTATGGCGCCTAGGGAGTCCTACTCCCCGGGAGTAGGATTCCCCTTCCTAGTCCAACTAGGAGACCTTCCATGTATTAGGAGTAGGAGACTAGGAAAGGGAGGAGAAGGGAAGGAAGGAGGGTGCGGCCCCTCCTTAGTCAATTCGGACTAGGGCAAGGGAGCGGCGGCCTGCCTAGGGCAGCCCCTCTCTCTTTCCCGTATGGCCCATAAGGCCCAATACTTCTCCCCGGCGAATTCTCGTAACTCTCCGGTACTCCGATAAATACCCGAATGACTCGGAACCTTTCCGAACTCCGAATATAGTCGTCCAATATATCGATCTTTACGTCTCAACCATTTCGAGACTCCTCGTCATGTCCCCGATCTCATCCGGGACTCCGAACTCCTTCGGTACATCAAAACTCATAAACTCATAATATAACTGTCATTTGAAACCTTAAGCGTGCGGACCCTACGGTTCGAGAACAATGTAGATGACCGAGACACGTCTCCGGTCAATAACCAATAGCGGGACCTGGATGCCCATATTGGTTCCTACATATTCTACGAAGATCTTTATCGGTCAGACCGCATATCAACATACGTTGTTCCCTTTGTCATCGGTATGTTACTTGCCGAGATTCGATCGTCGGTATCCAATACCTAGTTCAATCTCGTTGCACGCAAGTCTCTTTACTCGTTCCGTAATACATCATCTCGCAACTAACTCATTAGTTGCAATGCTTGCAAGGCTTAAGTGATGTGCATTACCGAGAGGGCCCAGAGATACCTCTCCGACATTCGGAGTGACAAATCCTAATCTCAAATACGCCAACCCAACAAGTACCTTAGGAGACACCTGAGAGCACCTTTATAATCACCCGATTCGTTGTGACGTTTGGTAGCACACAAAGTGTTCCTCCGTAAACGGAGTTGCATAATCTCATAGTCATAGGAACATGTATAAGTCATGAAGGAAGCGGTAGCAACATACTAAGCGATCGAGTGCTAAGCTAACGGAATGGGTCATGTCAATCAGATCATTCAACTAATGATGTGACCTTGTTAATCAAATAACAACTCCTTGTTCATGGTTAGGAAACATAACCATCTTTGATTAACAAGCTAGTCAAGTAGAGGCATACTAGTGACACTCTGTTTGTCTATATATTCACACATGTATTATGTTTCCGGTTAATACAATTCTAGCATGAATAATAAACATTTATCATGATATAAGGAAATAAATAATAACTTTATTATTGCCTCTAGGGCATATTTCCTTCATCTCCCACTTGCACTAGAGTCAATAATCTAGATCACATCACCATGTGATTAACATCGATAGTTCACATCATCATGTGATTAACACCCATAGTTCACATCGCCATGTGACCAACACCCAAAGGGTTTCCTAGATTCAGTAATCTAGTTCACATCGCTATGTGATTAACACCCAAAGAGTACTAAGGTGTGATCATGTTTTGCTTGTGAGAGAATCTTAGTCAAAGGGTCTTTCACATTCAGATCCGTTATGTATTTTGCAATTTTTATGTCTACAATGCTCGCACGGAGCTACTTTAGCTAATTGCTCCCACTTTCAATATGTATCTAGATCGAGACTTAGAGTCATCTAGATCGGTGTCAAAACTTGCATCGACGTAACCCTTTACTATTTAACCTTTTGTCACTTCCATAATCGAGAAACATATCCTTATTCCACTAAGGATAATTTTGACCATTGTCTAGTGATCTACTCCTAGATCACTATTGTACTCCTTGCCAAACTCGATGTAGGGTATACAACAGATCTGGTACACTGACATGTCATACTTTATAGAACCTATGGCCAAGGCATAGGAATGACTTTCATTCTCTTTCTATCTTCTGCCGTGGTCGGGTTTTGAGTCTTACTCAATTTCACACCTTGTAACACAGGCAAGAACTCTTTCTTTGACTGTTCCATTTTGAACTACTTCAAAATCTTGTCAAGGTATGTACTCATCGAAAAAACTTATCAAGCGTCTTGAACTATCTCTATAGATCTTGATGCTCAATATGTAAGCAACTTCACCGAGGTCTTTCTTTGAAAAACTCCTTTCAAACACTCCTTTATGCTTTGCGAATAATTCTACATTATTTCCGATCTACAATATGTCATTCACATATACTTATCGAAATGTTTGTAGTGCTTCCACTCACTTTCTAGTAAATACGAGGCTTCATTTGCAAGTCTCAGTATAAAATATATGCTTTGATCAACTTATCAAAGCGTATATTCCAACTCCGAGATGCTTGCACCAGTCCATAGATGCACATTTTGTTAACACCTTTAGGATCGACAAAACCTCTTGGTTGCATCACATACAACTCTTCTTTAATAACTCCATTAAGGAATGCAGTTTTGTTTATCCATTTGCCAGATTTCATAAAATGCGGCAATTGCTAACATGATTCGGACAGACTTTTAAGCATCGATACGAGTGAGAAAATCTCATTGTATTCAACATCTTGAACTTTGTCAAAAACCTTTTTCGACAAGTCTAGCTTTGTAGATAGTAATACTACTATCGTCGTCGTCTTCCTCTTGAAGATCCATTTATTTTCTATGGTTTGCCGATCATCGGGCAAATCAATCAAAGTCCATACTTTGTTCTCATACATGGATCATATCTCTAATTTCATGGCCTTAAACGATTTTGCGGAATCTGGGCTCATCATCGCTTCCTCATAGTTCGTAGGTTTGTCATGGTCAAGTAACACGACCTCCGAGCAGGATTACCGCATTCACTCAGTGCGGATCTCACTCTGTTTTACCTCACGAGGTTCGGTAGTAACTTGATCCGAAGTTACATGATCATCATCATTAGCTTCCTCACTAATTGGTATAGTAGTCACAAGAACAGATTTCGTGATGAACTACTTTCAATAAGGGAACAGTATGATTACCTCATCAAGTTCTACTTTCCTCCCACTCACTTCTTTCGAGAGAAACTCCTTCTCTAGAAAGGATCCATCTTAAGCAACGAATATCTTGCCTTCGGATCTGTGATAGAAGGTGTACCCAACAATTTCCTTTGGGTATTCTATGAAGACGCACTTCTCGATTTGGGTTCGAGCTTATCGGGATGAAACTTTTTCACATAAGCATCGCAACTCCAAACTTTAAGAAACGACAACTTGGGTTTCTTGCTAAACCACAGTTCATATAGTGTCGTCTCAACGGATTTAGATGGTGCCCAATTTAACGTGAATGCAGCTGTCTCTAATGCATGATCCCAAAACGATATTGGTAAATCAGTAAGAAACATCATAGATTGCACTATATCCAATAAAGTATGGTTATGACGTTCGGACACACCATTATGAAGTGGTGTTCCAGGTGGCATGAATTTGTGAAACTATTCCACATTGTTTTAATTGAAGACCAAACTCGTAACTGAAATATTTGTCTCCGTGATCAGATCGTAGAAACCTTATTTTCTTGTCACGATGATTTTTCCACTTCACTCTGAAATTCTTTGAACCTTTCAACTATTTCAGACTTATGTTTCGTCAAGTAGATATTGTTGGGGAACGTAGTAATTTCAAAAAATTTCCTACGCACACGCAAGATCATGGTGATGAACAGCAACGAGAGGGGAGAGTGTTGTCCACGTACCCTCGTAGACCCGAAGCGGAAGCGATCACAACGTAGAGGAAGTAGTCGTACGTTCTCCTCGCGATCCGACCGATCCCGGCGCCGTTATTCCGGCGCCCCCGAGTTCTTGACACACGTACAGCTCGATGACGTCCCTCGTACTCCGATCCAGCCGAGTGTCGAGGGAGAGTTTCGTCAGCACGACGGCGTGGCGACGATCTTGATGTTTCACGGCGCAGGCTTCGCTTAAGCTTCGCGACAGTATGACCGAGGTGGAATATGGTGGAGGGGCACCGCACACGGCTAAGGAACGATCCGTAGATCAAACTTGTGTGTTCTAGGGTGCCCCTGCCCCGTGATATAAAGGAGGAGGGGGGGTGCGGCGGCCTAGAGGAGGGCTGGCAGGAGGAGTCCTACTCCCACCAGGGAGTAGGACTCCCCCTTCCTAGTTGGAATAGGATTGGGGGAGGGGGAAGAGGAAAGGGCGCCCCCTCCTGTCCTATTCGGACTGGGGGAGAGGGCGTGCCACCCCTGGCCGGCCCTCCTCTTCTCCCTCGAGGCCCACTAAGGCCCATTTACCTCCCGGGGTTCCAGTAACCTCCGGTACTCGGTAAATTCTGTTTTCACCGGAACCATTCGAACTCCAAACATAGGCTTCCAATATATCAATCTTTATGTCTCGACCATTTCGAGACTCCTCGTCATGTCCGTGATCACATCCGGACTCGAACTTCTTCGGTACATCAAAATACATAAACTCATAATAACTGTCATCGAAACCTTAAGCGTGCGGACCCTACGGTTCGAGAACAATGTAGACATGACCTAGAACTATTCTCGGTAAATAACCAACAGCGGGACCTGGATGCCCATATTGGTTCCTACACATTCTACGAAGATCTTTATCGGTCAGACCGCATAACAACATACGTTGTTTCCTTTGTCATCGGTATGTTACTTGCCCGAGATTCGATCGTCGGTATCCAATACCTAGTTCAATCTCGTTACCGGCAAGTCTCTTTACTCGTTCCGTAATACATCATCTCACAACTATCTCATTAGTTGTAATGCTTGCAAGACTTCAGTGATGTGCATTACCGAGAGGGCCCAGAGATACCTCTCCGACAATCGGAGTGACAAAACCTAATCTTGAAATACGCCAACCCAACATTTGCCTTTGGAGACACCTGTAATACTCCTTTATAATCACCCGATTCGTTGTGACGTTTGGTAGCACCAAAGTGTTCCTCCGTAAACGGAGTTGCATAATCTCATAGTTACAGGAACATGTATAAGTCATGGATAAAAGCAGTAGCAACATACTAAACGATCGTGTGCTAAGCTAATGGAATGGGTCATGTCAATCAGATCATTCTACTAATGGTGTGACCTTGTTAATCAAATAACAACTCTTTGTTCATGGTTAGGAAACATAACCATCTTTGATTAGCAAGCTAGTCTAGTAGAGGCATACTAGTGACATGTTGTTTGTTTATGCATTCACACATGTATCATGTTTCCGGTTAATACAATTCTAGCATGAATGATAAACATTTATCATGAAATAAGGAAATAAATAATAACTTTATTATTGCCTCTAGGGCATATTTCCTTGATCTCCCACTTGCACTAGAGTCAATAATCTAGATTACATAGTAATGATTCTAACACCCATGGAGTCTTGGTGCTGATCATGTTTTGCTCGTGGAAGAGGCTTAGTTAACGGTGCGCAACATTCAGATCCGTATGTATCTTGCAAATCTCTATGTCTCCCACGGACTAAGTCCGGATGGAATTGAAGCGTCTCTTGATGTGCTTGGTCCTCTTGTGAAATCTGGATTCCTTCGCTAAGGCAATTGCTCGAGATTGTCACGAAGATTTTCATTGGACCCGATGCACTAGGTATGACACCTAGATCGGATATGAACTCCTTCATCCAGACTCCTTCATTAGCTGCTTCGAAGCTGCTATGTACTCCGCTTCACATGTAGATCCCGCTTCGACGCTTTGTTTAGAACTGCACCAACCGACAGCTCCTCCGTTTAGTGTAAATACGTATCCGGTCTGCGATTTAGAATCGTCGGATCGGTGTCAAAGCTTGCATCAACGTAACCGTTTACGATGAGCTCTTTGTCATCTCCATATCGAGAAACATATCCTTAGTCCTTTTCGGTATTTGGGATGTTCTTGACCGCTGTCGATGATCCACTCTGGATTACTTTGGTACCTCCTGCTAAACTTATAGCAAGGCACACATCAGTCCGGTACACAGCATTGCATACATGATAGAGCCTATGGCTGAAGCATAGGAACATCTTTCATTTTCTCTCTATCTTCTGCAGTGGTCGGGCCTTGAGTCTTACTCAACTTCACACCTTGTAACACAGGCAAGAACCCTTTCTTTGCTTGATCCATTTTGAACTTCTTCAAAATTTTGTCAAGGTATGTGCTTTGTGAAAGTCCAATCAAGCGTCTTGATCTATCTTATAGATCTTAATGCCCAATATGTAAGCAGCTTCACCGAGGTCTTTCATTGAAAACTCTTATTCAAGTATCCTTTATGCTATCCAGAATTCTATATCATTTCCGATTAGCAATATGTCATCTACATATAATATCGAAATGCTCTGAGCTCCCACTCACTTTCTTGTAAATCTGAGCTTCTCCAAAAGTCTGTATAAACCCAAATGCTTTGATCACACTATCAAAGCGTTTATTCCAACTCCGAGATGCTTGCACCAGTCCATAAATGGATCATTGGAGCTTGCACACTTTGTTAGCTCCTTTGGATCGATAAAACCTTCGGTTGCATCATATACAACTCTTCTTCCGTAAATCCATTCAGAATGCAGTCTTTACATCCATTTGCCAAATTTCATAATCATAAAATCGGCAATTGCTAACATGATTCGGACGGACTTAAGCATCGCTCTGGTGAGAAGGTCTCATCGTAGTCAATCCCTTGAACTTGTCGAAAACCTTTTGCGACAAGTCGAGCTTTGTAGACGATAACATTACCGTCGGCGTCGGTCTTCTTCTTGAAGATCCACTTGTTTTCTATTGCTTGCCGACCCTCGGGCAAGTCAACCAAAGTCCATACTTTGTTTTCATACATGGATCCCATCTCAGATTTCATGGCTTCAAGCCATTTTATGGAATCTGGGCTCACCATCGCTTCTTCATAGTTCGTAGGTTCATCATGATCTAGTAGCATGACTTCCGAACAGGATTACCGTACCACTCAGTGCGGATCTTACTCTGGTTGATCTACGAGGTTTCGTAGTAACTTGATCTGAAGTTTCATGATCAACATCATCAACTTCCTCACTACTTGGTGAAGATGTCTCAGAAACCGGTTTCTGCGACGAACTACTTTCATGTAAGGGAGAAGGTACTATTACCTCATCAAGTTCCACTTTCCTCCCACTCACTTCTTTCGAGAGAAACTCCTTCTCTAGAAAGGATCCATTCTTAGCAACGTATGTCTTGCCTTCGGATCTGTGATAGAAGGTGTACCCAACTGTCTCCTTTGGGTATCCTATGAAGACACATTTCTCGATTTGGGTTCGAGCTTATCGGGTTGAAGCTTTTCACATAAGCATCGCATCCCCAAACTTTAAGAAACGACAACTTTGGTTTCTTGCCAAACCACAGTTCATAAGGTGTCGTCTCAGCGGATTTGACGGTGTTCTATTCGGTGTGAATGCGGCCGTCTCTAGAGCATAACCCCAAAAGCGATAGCGGTAAATCAGTAAGAGACATCATAGATCACACCATATCTAGTAAAGTGCGATTCTGACGTTCGGACACACCATTACTGTTGTGGTGTTCGGGTGGCGTGAGTTGCGAAACTATTCCGCATTGTTTCAAATGTAGACCAAACTCGTAACTCAAATATTCACCTCCACGATCGATCGTAGAAATTTAATTTTCTTGTTACGATGATTTTCAACTTCACTCTAAAATTCTTTGAACTTTTCAAATGTTTCAGACTTATGTTTCATTAAGTAGATATACCCATATCCGCTTAAGTCATCTGTGAAGGTGAGAAAATAACGATATCCGCCACGAGCCTCAACATTCATCGGACCACATACATACGTATGTATGATTTCCAACAAATCTGTTGCTCTCTCCATAGTACCGAGAACGGGTTTTAGTCATCTTGCCCATAAGGCACGGTTCATAAGTGCCAAGTGATTCATAATCAAGTGACTCCAAAAGTCCATCAAGATGGAGTTTCTTCATGCGCTTTACACCGATATGACCTAAACGGCAAGTGCCACAAATAAGTTGCACTATCATTATCAACTCTGCATCTTTTGGTTTCAACATTATGAATATGTGTATCACTACTATCGAGATTCATCAAAATAGACCACTCCTCAAGGGTGCATGACCATAAAAGATATTACTCATATAAATAGAACAACCATTATTCTCTCGATTTAAATGAATAACCGTCTCGCATCAAACAAGATCCAGATATAATGTTCATGCTCAACGCAGCACCAAATAACAATTATTTAGGTCTAAAACTAATCCCGAAGGTAGATGTAGAGGTAGCGTGCCGACCGCGATCACATCGACTTTGGAACCATTTCCACAGCGCATCGTCACCTCGTCCTTTGCCGTGTTTCGCTTAATCCGTAGTCCCTGCTTTGAGTTGCAAATATTAGCAATGAACCAGTATCAAATACCCAGTGCTCTGCGAGCTCTAGTAAGGTACACATCAATAACATGTATATCACATATACCTTTGTTCACCTTGCCATCCTTCTTATCCGCCAAATACTTGGGGCAGTTCCGCTTCCAAAGGATCCGCTTGCGAGAGAAGCACTCGATTTCAGGCTTAGGTCCGGACTTGGGTTTCTTCTCTGAGCGACAACTTGCTTGCTGTTCTTCTTGAAGTTCCCTTCTTCTTCCCTTTGCCTTTCTTCTTGAAACTAGTGGTCTTATTGACCATCAACACTTGATGCTCCTTCTTGATTTCTACCTCCGCAGCCTTTAGCATTGCGAAGAGCTCGAGCATAGTCTTTACTAACCCTTGCATATTATAGTTCATCACGAAGCCTTTGTAGCTTGGTGGCGTGATTGAAGAATTACATTAATGACACAATCATCCGGAAGATTAACTCCCAATTGTGTCAAGTGATTGTAGTACCGGACATTACGAGTATGTGCTCACTAATGAACTATTCTCCTCCATCTTGCAGCTATAGAACTTATTGGAGACTTCATATCTCTCAATCCGTGCATTCTGTTGGAATATCAACTTCAACTCTTGGAACATCTCATATGCTCCATGACGTTCAAAACGTCGTTGAAGTCCCGTTCTAAGCCGTAAAGCATGGCACACTCGAACTATAGAGTAGTCATCAGCTTTGCTCGCCAGACGTTCTTAACGTCGTCGGTTACATCAGCGAAGAGCACTCGCACCCAGCGGTGCATCGGGGACGTAACTCTTCTCATGCAGCAATGAGGATAATCCTCAAGTTACGGACCCAGTCCGTGTAATTGCTACCATCATCTTTCAACTTTGCTTTCTCAAGGAACGCATTAAAATTCAACGGAACAACAGCACGAGCCATCTATCTACAATCAAACATAAACAAGCAAGATACTATCAAGTACTAAGTTCATGATAAATTTAAGTTCAATTAATCATATTACTTAAGAACTCCCACTTAGAAAGACATCTCTCTAGTCATCTAAGTGATCACGTGATCCAAATCAACTAAACCATAACCGATCATCACGTGAAATGGAGTAGTTTTCAATGGTGAACATCTTATGTTGATCATATCTACTATATGATTCACGCTCGACCTTTCGGTCTCCGTGTTCCGAGGCCATATCTGCATATGCTAGGCTCGTCAAGTATAACCCGAGTATTCTGCGTGTGCAAAACTGGCTTGCACCCGTTGTAGATGGACGTAGAGCTTATCACACCCGATCATCACGTGGTGTCTGGGCACGACGAACTTTGGCAACGGTGCATACTCGGGGAGAACACTTCTTGATAATTTAGTGAGAGATCATCTTATAATGCTACCGTCAATCAAAGCAAGATAAGATGCATAAAGGATAAACATCACATGCAAATCAATATAAGTGATATGATATGGTCATCATCATCTTGTGCTTCATGATCTCCATCTTGCAAAGCACCACCATGATCACCATCGTCACCGGCGCGACACCTTGATCTCCATCGTAGCATCGTTGTCGTCTCGCCAATCTTATGCTTCTCGACTATCTCTACCGCTTAGTGATAAAGTAAAGCATTACGAAGCGATTGCATTGCATACAATAAAGCGACAACCATATGGCTCCGCCGATTGCCGATAACCGGTTACAAAACATGATCATCTCATACAATAAAATATAGAATCACGTCTTGACCATATCACATCACAACATGCCCTGCAAAAACAAGTTAGGCGTCCTCTACTTTGTTGTTGCAAATTTTACGTGGCTGCTACGGGCTTAAGCAAGAACCAGTCTCACCACGCATCAAAACCACAACGATACTTCGTCAAATAGACTCCGTTTAACCTTCTCAAGGACCGGGCGATACACTCGGTTCAACTAAAGTGAGAGAGACAGCACCCACCAGTCACCATTAAGCAACGAGTGCTCGTGGCGGTGAAACCAGTCTCGCGTAAGCGTCACGCGTAATGTCGGTCGGGGCGCTTCATCTCACAATACCGCTGAACCAAAGTATGACATCTTTGGTAGGTAGTATGACTTGTATCGCCCACAACTCACTTGTGTTCTACTCGTGCAAAACATCAAACCATAAAAACCTAGGCTCGGATGCCATTGTTGGGGAACGTAGTAATTTCAAAAATTTCCTACGCACACGCAAGATCATGGTGATGAACAGCAACGAGAGGGAGAGTGTTGTCCACGTACCCTCGTGAGACCGAAGCGGAAGCGATCTGGCGTAGAGGAAGTAGTCGACGTTCTCCTCGCGATCCGACCGATCCGGCGCCGTTACTCGGCGCCCCCAGTTCTTGACACACGACAGCTCGATGGCGTCCCTCGTACTCCGATCCAGCCGAGGCGAGGAGAGTTTCGTCAAGACGACGGCGTGGCGGCGATCTTGATGTTTCACGGCGCAGGGCTTCGCCTAAGCTTCGCGACGGTATGACCGAGGTGGAATATGGTGGAGGGGGCACCGCACACGGCTAAGGAACGATCCGTAGATCAAACTTGTGTGTTCTAGGGTGCCCCTGCCCCGAGATATAAAGGAGGGAGGGGGGTGCGGCCGGCCTAGAGGAGGCACGCGGAGGAGTCCTACTCCCAGGGAGTAGGACTCCCCCTTCCTAGTTGGAATAGGATTGGGGGAGGGAAGAGGAAAGGGGCGCCGCCTCCTTGTCCTATTCGGACTGGGGGGAGAGGCGCGGCCACCCCTGGCCGGCCCTCTTCTTCTCCCTCGAGGCCCACTAAGGCCCATTTACCTCCGGGGTTCCGTAACCTCCGGTACTCGGTAAATTCTGTTTTCACCGGAACCATTCGAACTCCAAACATAGGCTTCCAATATATCAATCTTTATGTCTCGACCATTTCGAGACTCCTCGTCATGTCCGTGATCACATCCGGACTCGAACTTCTTGGTACATCAAAATACATAAACTCATAATAAGCATCGCCGAAACCTTAAGCATGCGGACCCTACGGTTCGAGAACAATGTAGACATGACCTAGAACTATTCTCGGTCAATAACCAACAGCGGGACCTGGATGCCCATATTGGTTCCTACACATTCTCGAAGATCTTTATCGGTCGAGACCGCATAACAACATCGTTGTTTCCTTTGTCATCGGTATGTTACTTGCCCGAGATTCGATCGTCGGTATCCAATACCTAGTTCAATCTCGTTACCGGCAAGTCTCTTTACTCGTTCCGTAATACATCATCTCACAACTATCTCATTAGTTGTAATGCTTGCAAGACTTGATGATGTGCATTACCGAGAGGGCCAGAGATACCTCTCCGACAATCGGAGTGACAAAACCTAATCTTGAAATACGCCAACCCAACATTTGCCTTTGGAGACACCTGTAGTACTCCTTTATAATCACCCAATTACGTTGTGACGTTTGGTAGCACCCAAAGTGTTCCTCCGGTAAACGGGAGTTGCATAATCTCATAGTTACAGGAACATGTATAAGTCATGGATAAAAGCAGTAGCAACATACTAAACGATCGTGTGCTAAGCTAATGGAATGGGTCATGTCAATCAGATCATTCTACTAATGATGTGACCTTGTTAATCAAATAACAACTCTTTGTTCATGGTTAAGAAACATAACCATCTTTGATTAGCAAGCTAGTCTAGTAGAGGCATACTAGTGACATGTTGTTTGTTTATGCATTCACACATGTATCATGTTTCCGGTTAATACAATTCTAGCATGAATGATAAACATTTATCATGAAATAAGGAAATAAATAATAACTTTATTATTGCCTCTAGGGCATATTTCCTTCAGATATACCCATATCTGCTCAAATCATCTGTGAAGGTCAGAAAATAACGATACCCGCCGCGAGCCTTAACACTCATTGGATCGCATACATCAAGATGTATTATTTCCAATAAGTCGGTTGCTCGCTCAATTATTCGGAGAACGGAGTCTTAGTCATCTTGCCCATGAGGCATGGTTATAAGCATCAAGTGATTCATAATCAAGTGATTCCAAAATCCCATCAGCATGGAGTTTCTTCATGTGCTTTACACCAATATGACCTAAACGGCAAAGTGCCACAAATAAGTTGCACTATCATTATTAACTTTGCATCTTTTGGTTTCGATATTATGAATATGTGTATCACTATGATCGAGATCCAATGAACCATTTTCATTGGGTGTGTAACCATATAAGGTTTTATTCATGTAAACAGAATAACAATTTATTCTATATTTTTAAATGAATAACCGTACGCAATAAACATGATCGAATCATATTCATGCTCAACATAAGCGCCAAATAACATTTATTTAGGTTCAACACTAATCCCGAAAGTATAGGGAGTGTGCGATGATGATCATATCAATCTTGAAACTACTTTCAACACACATCGTCACTTCACCCTTAACTAGAATCTGTTTATTCTGCAACTCCCGTTTCGAGTTACTACTCTTAGCAACTGAACCAGTACCAAATACCGAGGGGTTGCTATAAACACTAGTAAAGTACAAATCAATAACATGTATATCAAATATACCTTTGTTCACTTTGCCATCCTTCTTATCCGCCAAATACTTGGGGTAGTTCGCTTCAAATGACCAGTCCCTTTGCGGTAGAAGCACTTAGTCTCGTGCTTAGGTCCGGACTTGGGCTTCTTCACTTGAGCAACAACTTGCTTGCCGTTCTTCTTGAAGTTCCTTCCATCCCTTTGCCCTTTTCTTGAAACTAGTGGTCTTGTTAACCATCAACACTTGATGTTCTTTCTTGATTTCTACCTTCATCGATTTCATCATCATGAAAAACTCGGGAATCATTTTTATCATCCCTTGTATACTATAGTTCATCACGAAGTTCTACTAACTTGGTGATGGTGACTAGAGAATTCATCAATCACTATCTTATCTGGAAGATTAACTCCCACTTGATTCAAGCGGTTGTAGTACCCGCATAATCGAGGACATGCTCACTAGTTGAGCGATTCTCCTCCATCTTTTAGCTATAGAACTTGTTGAAGACTTCATATCTCTCAACTCGGTATTTGCTTGAAATATTAACTTCAATTCTGGAACATCTCATATGGTCCATGATGTTCAAAACATCTTTGAAGTCCCGATTCTAAGACATAAAGCATGGTGCACAAAACTATCAAGTAGTCATCATATTACGCTAGCCAAACGTTCATAACGCCTCGCATCTGCTCCTGCAATAGGTCCGTCACCTAGCGGTGCATCAAGGACATAATTCTTCAAGACAAAGAATGAGGATAAACCTCAGATCACGGATCCAATCCGCATCATTGCTACTAACATTTTTCAACACAATTTTCTCTAGGAACATATCAAAATAAACATATGAAAGCAACAACGCAAGCTATTGATCTTACAACATAATTTGCAAAATACTACCAGGACTAAGTTCATGATAAATTTAAGTTCAATTAATCATATTACTTAAGAACTCGCACTTAGATAGACATCTCTCTAGTCATCTAAGTGACCACGTGATCCAAATCAACTAAACCATAACCGATCATCACGTGAGATGGAGTAGTTTTCAATGGTGAACATCTTATGTTGATCATATCTACTATATGATTCACGCTCGACCTTTCGGTCTCCGTGTTCCGAGGCCATATCTGCATATGCTAGGCTCGTCAAGTTTAACCTAAGTATTCCGCGTGTGCAAAACTGGCTTGCACCCGTTGTAGATGGACGTAGAGCTTATCACACCCGATCATCACGTGGTGTCTGGGCACGACGAACTTTGGCAACGGTGCATACTCAGGGAGAACACTTCTTGATAATTAGTGAGAGATCATATTAAAAAAGCTACCGTCAATCAAAGCTAGAATAAGATGTATAACAGATAAACATCATATGCAATCAAAATATGTGACATGATATGGCCATCATCATCTTGTGCCTTTGATCTCCATCTCCAAAGCATCGTCATGATTTCCATCGTCACCGGCATGACACCATGATCTCCATCATCTTGATCTATATCAATGTGTCGTCACATGGTCGTCTCGCCAACTATTGCTCTTGCAACTATTGTTATCGCATAGCGATAAAGTAAAACAATTATTTGGCACTTGCATCTTATGCAACAAAGAGACATCTATAGGGCTTCTGCCAGTTGCCGATAACTTCAACAAAACATGATCATCTCACACAACAACTTTTATCTTATCACGTTTTGACCATATCACATCACAACATGCCCTGCAAAAACAAGTTAGACGTCCTCTACTTTGTTGTTGCAAGTTTTACGTGGCTGCTACGGGCTTAAGCAAGAACCAATCTCACCTACGCATCAAAACCACAACGATAGTTTGTCAAGTTGATGTTGTTTTAACCTTCGCAAGGACCGGGCGTAGCCACACTCGGTTCAACTAAAGTTGGAGAAACCGACACCGCTAGTCACCGTGTGCAAAGCACGGCGGTAAAACCAGTCTCGCGTAAGCGTCACGCGTAATGTCGGTCCAGGCCGCTTCATCCAACAATACCGCCAACCAAAGTATGACATCTTTGGTAAGCGGTATGACTTATATCGCCCACAACTCACTTGTGTTCTACTCGTGCATATAACATCAAACCATAAAACCTGGCTCGATGCCTTTGTTGGGTAACGTAGTAATTTCAAAAAATTTCCTACGCACACTCAAGATCATGGTGATGATATAGCAACGAAGGGAGAGTGTTGTCTACGTACCCTCGTAGACCAAGCGGAAGCGTTGACGCAACATAGAGGAAGTAGTCGTACGTCCTCCCGGTCCAACCGATCCAAGCACCGTTACTCCGGCACCTCCGAGTTCTTGACACACGTACAGCTCGATGACGCACCCCGGGCTCCGATCCAGCAAAGCTTCGGGGAGGAGTTCCGTCAGCATGATGGCGTGGTGACGATCTTGATGTTCAACTGTCGCAGGGCTTCGCCTAAGCACCGCTACAATGTGACCGAGGTGTAATATCGTGGAGGGGGGCACCGCACACGGCTAAGGAACGATCACGATGATCAACTTGTGTGTCCATGGGGTGCCCCTGCTCCCGTATATAAAGGAGTGGAGGAGGGAGGGCTGCCCTCTACTATGGCGCATACTGGGAGTCCTACTCCCACCGAGTAGGATTCCCCTTCCTAGTCCAACTAGGAGACCTTCCATGTATTAGGAGTAGGAGACTAGGAAAGGGGAGGGAGAAGGGAAGGAAGGAGGGGGTGCGGCCCCTCCCCTTAGTCCAATTCGGACTAGGGCAAGGGGGGGCGCGCGGCCTGCCTAGGGCAGCCCCTCTCTCTTTCCCGTATGGCCCATAAGGCCCAATACTTCTCCCCGGCGAATTCCCGTAACTCTTCGGTACTCCGATAAATACCCGAATGACTCGGAACCTTTCCGAACTCCGAATATAGTCGTCCAATATATCGATCTTTACGTCTCGACCATTTCGAGACTCCTCGTCATGTCCCCGATCTCATCCGGGACTCCGAACTCCTTCGGTACATCAAAACTCATAAACTCATAATATAACTGTCATCGAAACCTTAAGCGTGCGGACCCTACGGTTCGAGAACAATGTAGACATGACCGAGAGACGTCTCTGGTCAATAACCAATAGCGGGACCTGGATGCTCATATTGGTTCCTACATATTCTACGAAGATCTTTATCGGTCAGACCGCATAACAACATACGTTGTTCCCTTTGTCATCGGTATGTTACTTGCCCGAGATTCGATCGTCGGTATCCAATATCTAGTTCAATCTCGTTACCGGCAAGTCTCTTTACTCGTTCCGTAATACATCATCTCGCAACTAACTCATTAGTTGCAATGCTTGCAAGGCTTAAGTGATGTGCATTACCGAGAGGGCCCAGAGATACCTCTCCCGACATTGAGTGACAAATTCTAATCTCGAAATCGCCAACCCAACAAGTACCTTAGGAGACACCTGAGAGCACCTTTATAATCACCCGATTCGTTGTGACGTTTGGTAGCACACAAAGTGTTCCTCCGTAAACGAGAGTTGCATAATCTCATAGTCATAGGAACATGTATAAGTCATGAAGGAAGCAGTAGCAACATACTAAACGATCGAGTGCTAAGCTAACGGAATGGGTCATGTCAATTAGATCATTCAACTAATGATGTGACCTTGTTAATCAAATAACAACTCCTTGTTCATGGTTAGGAAACATAACCATCTTTGATTAACAAGCTAGTCAAGTAGAGGCATACTAGTGACACTCTGTTTGTCTATATATTCACACATGTATTATGTTTCCGGTTAATACAATTCTAGCATGAATAATAAACATTTATCATGATATAAGGAAATAAATAATAACTTTATTATTGCCTCTAGGGCATATTTCCTTCATCTCCCTCCCCACACCTCACAAATCTCGCTCGTGAGAGCCACCGCCCGGCGCCGCTGCGACAGTTAGGGTTCGATGACGACGAGGGAACAGCAGATGTGGGCGCTGTCCGACGGCGACGAGATCCTGATGGGGCGGCTGAAGGAGATCGACCGATGGTTCCCGACGGCGAAGTCGCTCAACCACGCGTCGGAGGTGGTGCGGGACAAGCTGCGCGGGAGGAGATTCTTAGGTGCTTCCCCAACTACGACCGCTAGCCGGCGATGGGGGTGCTCCTATGGGCGATGCTCGAGGCGGAGTCGCTGGTCCCAGAGCAGAGGGAGAAGTGGAAGGTGTTCCGCTCCTTCCGCTACCGCCTGATCCAGCCGAGGGCGCTGCCTCCGGCGCAACAGGACCCGCCGCAGGAGGTGGTGATGGGGATTCCTGCCCCCGGATCCAGGTGGCTGCCAATCCAGATCGAGGAGGACGAGGAGCTCGAGGAGATGGAGGAGGAAGCAACGGTGCCGCCGCGGCGGAGGGCCAGGGCGCCTCCGAGCCCAACCTCACTCCCTCGCCGCTCCCCGCGGTTCCAGAGGCGTTCGTCTTGCCTCCTCGCTCTCTCCCGCCGCCAGTAGGGTGCTCGCCGGTTGGCAACCGCTTCTGGTTGCTGGCCGGTGAGGGCTCCGAGGAGGAGGGGGAGGGGGAGGCCCTCATCTCCGATCCAGGTATGATGAAAGCTGCAAAATACTTAGTGTCTACTACTCCAATTGAAGTAGATGATGCTAGTTATGGTAATTTGTTTGGGAGATTTAAGCTTAGCAATAGAAAAAGAATTAGGAGGGGGTCAAAATCTCAAAGAGATAAGGGTTCTGGATTGATTTCTTATGCAGACATGTGTCCAGAACATGGGGGATTGGGGGATAAAGATAATAATGGAAAATTGAGCAACATGACTCATGGGATTGGGATAGATGCCGAAATTGTTCAAAAACATATGAAAAAAGACAATGTTCATCCCATAATCCCTGTATTTGGGGAAGAGGATGTAGATTTTGGGGAAATTGAGTTGCAAAGTACCCCAATTGCAAGGTACTTAGATGTAAAAGGGGGAAGGTTGGAGGAATTTTGTGAGGAAAAAAATGTGAGACCCCTGATGATTTTTGGGGGCTCAGTTGGGAGGGATTTAAACACGGATATGGAGGTGGGCCTACGGTGGTGGAGGCCTGGTGAGATGGAGCCCGGCCCAACCCAACAAAGGGACAGAGTTGTGGGGGATATAAAGGAGGAAGTGGAGGGGGTTGGGAAGCAATCCCACTCTTTAGGGTTTCCTCCTCTCCCCCCCCCCCTCGCCGCCACAAGAAGAAACCATGTCAGGAAATTTTGGTAGAGGGTTTGGAGCTCAGAGATTCAATAGAGGGGGAGGAAATGGAAATATAGGAGGAAGATTCAACAATACTGAGAAGGGAGGGAGATGGAATGGAGGGAGACATGCCTTCCCAGGGGGATCTGGGGGTTTTGGAAGAGGGGGGAACCGTTTTGGTCCTGTGAAGGGTATGGGCAGAGATTCAGAGGATGAAGACCCCAGATCTGAGAGGAACGAAGAGAATTTGGTGTGGCAAGGTAAGGCAGGGAAACAAGATGAAGGGGGAGAGACCCCAAGGATGGCCTGTGGTGAAGTAGAAGGTGCTGTAATGGAAAAAGAGAGGAGCAACAATCAGATTTCTCAGTCAGATCAGCAGCAGCAACAGCTGCTTTTAACTTCGCTGCTCTCTCAGCTGGTACAGGGGATGCAGAGCAGTGAGAAGAACCAGATGGAAGGGATGGTTGGAAATCGAACTGGGAATACGCTTGGGAAAGAAAGTCACAGGAAAGAGGAAGGAGGTCCTGATGGACAATAGAGAGTTGACAAGATGATTGAACAGGGAGGTGGACTGGAAATGAAGAAGCAAGGAGGTAAAAGTGGTTGGCAGCAAGGATATGAGGAGAGCAAGAGAAATTTTGACAGATTTAACAAACAGGTGTGTGGTAAGTGTAAAGATCCTAGACACACCACTAAGGACTGCAGGGTGGGACATTGCTTGATCTGTGACAGAGAGAATCATATTATAGGGGAGTGCAACTTGCTGAAACAGGTTAAACCAGTCCCAAAATATGTAGGATATGCAGCTAAAGGGCTGGGAATTCTTTTGGTTCAGAGTTATAAAGATGTCCTGATAGCAGAGCATACCAATCCTTTGGGGGTGGTGATCATAAGAGAAGGGATTATTAATGAGAATGAGCTTGTGAAAGCTATGGAGGAAACATTTGATTGGGGGTGGCAATGGAGAGTGAGAGAATTTGGAAAGAATGGATACATGATGAGATTTCCCAATAAGGCAAAGTTGGTGGAGCCGGCCAAGTTTAATGACTTCAAATTGCTGGGGACAGGGGTGGTGATCAAGGTTCAACCCTGGTCCCTTGACCATCAGGCTGTTGGGAAGATGCATACCATTTGGGTCAGGCTGGCCAAAGTTCCAGATTGTTTCAGGCATTTTTTGGGTGTTTATGAGGTAACTGCTGCAGTTGGACTTGTCTTGGAAATTGATATGGATACTATAAATGAGGAGAACATTAGAGCAAAGTGTGGAATCAGGGATGTGGAGAAAATACCAACTCAAGTGGAAATCACTTCACCTGATCTTCTTATGTTTAGAATTGGGGTGGAAGCTGAGAAGGTGGTGGAAATTGGCTGGTACAAGGAAGAGAAGAGGAAAAATGATAGCAGCAATATCTCAGAAGTGGGAGAGGAAGAGATTGACAACAGGAAGACGACTAGAATGGAGGATAATGAACATAGAGGGGTTTCTTTGGGATGCTTATCCCTAAAGCAAAGTGAGGAGGTTGATAGAAGAATTGAAAGGATGAAAGCTCAAGTGGAAGAAAACATGATGCAGTGGCAAAAGGAGATGACTTTGGAGAGAGGAAACTGGCAAAAAGAAAGTGAAATCATGTTCAGTAGGATCAAAGCTTTGGAGGAGGACAAGATCAGAAACAATGCATTATGGGTTAAAAATGAAAACAGTATCAGAGAATTCGAAAGGATTCAGACAGAGCTGCAGGAGATTAGCAAAAAACAACTAGAAGAAATCCAGAAATTGGCGCAAGAGGCTGCCAATAGAGAGTAATATGAAATGGAATTAGCTAATATGGACCTTGAAGATTATGAGAAAGAGACTCAACAGAAAAAGGAAGATACAGAGTCTGGGAAATATAATGAGCCCACTGATTATAATGCTAGCCAAGAATCTATTGGTACTTTGGGGAGAAAATGGCTGAAATACATGGAAGTGAGATCCTGGATAAAGAAGGGGAGGAAAAAGATGTTGAAATCAAGAGAAGTTTGAGAAACAAAGGGAAGGAAGACAAGAAAATTGAGGATATGGCTAAAAGCAGAGCTGAGGAGAGAGACAACTATGGTAAGAATCTTGAACTCGCTATTGCTGATGCTTCTTTACTACATATTAGTTCTTTGGTGGGGATTGATTTAGGTTGCTCAATAGAGATGATTGATAAAAATATTGATATTATTAATAAGATGGAAATAGCTAGAAGAGAGCTATACTTTCAGAATACTAAAAGAGAAAAAAGTGGTAAAGAAGGGGGAATGTGAGGAGAATGATAAATTTGAAAAAGATGTCCCAGTATATATTAATACTGGAGACATAACCCTTGAGGAACTTTGTTCAGATTATGAACATTCTGATGTGGATATTGAGGAACAACAGATGAAAAACTAAGGGGAATGTTCTCTGGGGGAAAAGTGGTAGGAAACGCTCACCAGCACTTGACTGTGTGAAGCAATCAGTTGGGATTGGAGTCCTTCGAAGAAGGAAAAAATATAAGAGGTTTTAATTGAGAGTTTTCTCTGTATTTGCATCGGATATAGATTTTTTTTGTGGTCAAAAAAATAGAAAAATGAGGGGAGTTTTCTGGAATGTAAGAGGTATAGGACAAGATCACAAGAAAAGATATGTTAGGGAAATGATTATGGATCAGAAGCTGGACTTTATTGGACTCTCTGAGACCATAAAGCAAGACTTCACGAAAAATGAGCTGCATAATTTGTGTGGAGGGAGAAATTTTCAATGGAGTTGGAATCCACCCAGAGGCAAGTCAGGGGGGATCCTAGTGGGGGTTAACAAAGATGTGTTTAATGTTGAAAATATTGAAAAAGGACAATATTTCTTGAGAATGTTAGTATTTGATAAAAATATCCAAATGCACTGGAATTTGGTCGCTATATATGGGGATGCACAGAAGGAAGGAAAAGCCAGTTTCCTTGCTGAATTGGCAAGATTATATCATGATAATCCTCTGCCTTGCTTGGTTGGGGGAGATTTTAACATTATCAGAAGTGGGAAGGAGAAGAACAAACCTATGCTTAATGAACAATGGTCCTTCATGTTCAATGCCATTATTGAACAAGAAGGGCTAAGGGAATTACCCCTGAATGGGAGAAAGTACACTTGGGCTAATAATCAGGAGGACCCTGTTGGAGAACGTAGTAATTTCAAAAAAATTCCTACGCACACGCAAGATCATGGTGATGGCATAGCAACGAGAGGGGAGAGTGTTCGTCCATGTACCCTCGTAGACCGTAAGCGGAAGCGTTAGCACAACGCGGTTGATGTAGTCGTACGTCTTCACGATCCGACCGATCCAAGCACCGAACGTACGGAGCCCTCCGAGTTCAGCACACGTTCAGTTTGATGACGATCTCCGGCCTCCGATCCAGCCGAGCTCCGGAGATGAATTCCGTCAGCACGACGGCGTAGTGACGATGATGATGTACTACCGGCGCAGGGCTTCACCTAAACTCCGTGACGATATGACCGAGGTGGAATATGGTGGAGGGGGGGCACCACACACGGCTAAGGAACGATCCGTAGATCAACTTGTGTGTCTATGGGGTGCCCCCGTCCTCCGTATATAAAGGAGGGAGGGGGAGGTGCGGCCGGCCCCTAGGGGTGCGCCTGGAGGAGTCCTACTCCCACCGGGAGTAGGACTCCCCCCTCTTGCCTTGGTGGAGAAGGAAAGGGGGGAGGGGAAAGAGGAAAGGGGGGCGCCGCCCCCCCTTCCTTTTCCTATTCGGACTAAGGGGGAGGGGGCGCGCGGCCTGACCTGGCCGGCCCTCCTCTTCTCCCTCTTGGCCCACCAAGGCCCATTATCCCCCGCGAGGGTTCCGGTAACCCCCCGGTGTTCCGGTAAAATCCCGATTTCACCCGGAACCATTCCGATATCCAAACATAGGCTTCCAATATATCAATCTTTATGTCTCGACCATTTCGAGACTCCTCATCATGTCCGTGATCAAATCCGGGACTCCGAACAAACTTTGGTACATCAAAACTTATAAACTCATAATAAAACTGTCATCGTAACGTTAAGCGTGCGAACCCTACGGGTTCGAGAACTATGTAGACCGACCTAGAACCATTCTCGGTCAATAACCAATAGCGGGACCTGGATGCCCATATTGGTTCCTACATATTCTACGAAGATCTTTATCGGTCAAACCGCATAACAACATACGTTGTTCCCTTTGTCATCGGTATGTTACTTGCCCGAGATTTGATCGTCGGTATCCAATATCTAGTTCAATCTCGTTACCGGCAAGTCTCTTTACTCGTTCTGTAATATATCATCTTATAACTAACTCATTTGTTACAATGCTTGCAAGGCTTAGGTGATGAGTATTACCGAGAGGGCCCAGAGATACCTCTCCGACAATCGGAGTGACAAAACCTAATCTCGAATTATGCTAACCCAACATGTACCTTCGGAAACACCTGTAGAGCACCTTTATAATCACCCAGTTACGTTGTGACGTTTGGTAGCACAAAATTGTTCTTCCGTTAAACGGGAGTTGCACAATCTCATAGTTGCAGGAACTTTGTATAAGTCATGAAGAAAGCAATAGCAATATACTAAACGATCAAGTGCTAGGCTAACGGAATGGGTCATGTCAATCACATCATTCTCCTAATGATGTGATCCCATTAATCAAATGACAACACATGTCTATGGTTAGGAAACATAACCATCTTTGATTAATGAGCTAGTCAAGTAGAGGCATACTAGTGACTTTATGTTTGTCTATGTATTCACACATGTATCATGTTTCCGGTTAATACAATTCTAGCATGAATAATAAACATTTATCATGATATGATGAAATAAATAATAACTTTATTATTGCCTCTAGGGCATATTTCCTTCAGTCTCCCACTTGCACTAGAGTCAATAATCTAGATTACATAGTAATGATTGTAACACCTATGGAGTCTTGGTGCTGATCATGTTTTGCTCGTGAGAGAGGCTTAGTCAACGGGTCTGCAACATTCATATCCGTATGTATCTTGCAAATCTCTATGTCTCCCACTTGGACTTGGTCCCGAATGGAATTGAAGCGTCTCTTGATGTGCTTGGTCCTCTTGTGAAATCTGGATTCCTTTGCCAAGGCAATTGCACCAGTATTGTCACAGAAGATCTTAATTGGTCCCGATGCACTAGGTATGACACCTAGATCGGAAATGAACTCCTTCATCCAGACACCTTCATTTGCTGCTTCCGAAGCAGCAATGTACTCCGCTTCACATGTAGATCCCGCTACGTCGCTTTGTTTAGAACTGCACCAACTTACAGCTCCACCGTTTAATAAAAACACGTATCCGGTTTGCGATTTAGAATCGTCCGGATCAGTGTCAAAGCTTGCATCGACATAACCGTTTACGACTAGCTCTTTGTCACCTCCATATACGAGAAACATATCCTTAGTCCTTTTCAGGTATTTCAGGATGTTCTTGACCGTTGTCCAGTGATCCACTCCTGGATTACTTTGGTACCTTCCTGCCAAGCTTATTGCTAAGCATACGTCAGGTCTGGTACACAGCATTGCATACAAGCTTGCTGTTCTTCTTGAAGTTCCCCTTCTTCTTCCCTTTGCCCTTTTTCTTGAAACTAGTGGTCTTGTTGACCATCAACACTTGATGCTCCTTCTTGATTTCTACCTCCGCAGCTTTTAGCATCGCGAAGAGCTCGGGAATAGTCTTGTTCATCCCTTGCATACTATAGTTCATCACAAAGCTCTTGTAGCTTGGTGGTTGTGATTGGAGAATTCTGTCAATAACGCTATCATCTGGAAGATTAACTCCCAGTTGAATCAAGTGATTATTATACCCAGACATTTTGAGTATATGCTCACCGATGTAACTATTCTCCTCCATCTTGCGGTGTAGAACTTATTGGAGACTTCATATCTCTCAATCCGGGCATTTGCTTGAAATATTAACTTCAACTCTGGAACATCTCATATGCTCCATGACGCTCAAAACGTCGTTGAAGACCCGGTTCTAAGCCGTAAAGCATGGCACATCGAACTATAGAGTAGTCATCGACTTTGCTCGCCAGACGTTCTTAACGTCGTTAGTTGCATCAAGAAGCAGTTGGCACCCAGCGGTGCTTCGGGACGTAACTTTTCGTCAGGCAGCAATGAGGATGATCCTCAAGGTTACAAACCCAGTCCGTGTAATTGCTACCATCATCTTTCAACTTTGCTTTCTCAAGGAACGCATTAAAATTCAACGGAACAATAGCACGAGCCATGTATCTACAAACAAACATAGACAAGCAAAATACTATCAGGTACTAAGTTCATGATAAATTTAAGTTCAATTAATCATATTAATTAAGAACTCCCACTTAGACAGACATCTCTCTAGTCATCTAAGTGATCACGTGATCCAAATCAACTAAACCATGACCGATCATCACGTGAGATGGAGTAGTTTTCAATGGTGAACATCACTATGTTGATCATATCTACTATATGATTCACGTTCGACCTTTCGGTCTTCGTGTTCCGAGGCCATATCTGCATATGCTAGGCTCGTCAAGTTTAACTCGAGTATTCGCGTGTGCAAAACTGGCTTGCACCCGTTGTAGATGGACGAGAGCTTATCACACCGATCATCACGTGGTGTGCGGGCACGACAAACTTTGGCAATGGTGCATACTCGGGAGAACACTTCTTGATAATTTTAGTGAGAGATCATCTTAAAATGCTACCGTCAATCAAAGCAAGATAAGATACATAAAGGATAAACATCACATGCAATCAATATAAGTGATATGATATGGCCATCATCATCTTGTGCTTGTGATCTCCATCTCCAAGCACCATTGTGATCACCATCGCCACCGCGCGACACCTTGATCTTCATCGTAGCATCGTTGTCGTTTCGCCATCTATTGCTTCTACGACTATCGCTACCGCTTAGTGATAAAGTAAAGCAATTACGATGCGTTGCATTTCATACAATAAAGCGACAACCATATGGCTCCTGCCAGTTGCCGATAACTTCGGTTACAAAACATGATCATCTCATACAATAAAATATAGCATCACGTCTTGACCATATCACATCACATCATACCCTGCAAAAACAAGTTAGACATCCTCTACTTTGTTGTTGCAAATTTTACGTGGCTACTACGGGTTTAGCAAGAACCGTTCTTACCTACGCATCAAAAACCACAACGATAGTTCGTCAAGTTGGTGCTGTTTTAACCTTCGCAAGGACCGGGCGTAGCCACACTCGATTCAGCTAAAGTGAGAGAGACAGACACCCGCCAGCCACCTTTAAGCACGAGTGCTCGTAACGGTGAAACCAGTCTCGCGTAAGCGTAAGCGTAATGTCGGTCCGGGCCGCTTCATCTCACAATACCGCCGAACCAAAGTATGACATGCTGGTAAGCAGTATGACTTGTATCGCCCACAACTCACTTGTGTTCTACTCGTGCATATAACATCAACGCATAAAACCTAGGCTCGGATGCCACTGTTGGAGAACGTAGTAATTTCAAAAAATTCCTACGCACACGCAAGATCATGGTGATGGCATAGCAACGAGAAGGGAGAGTGTTCATCCACGTACCCTCGTAGACTGTAAGCGGAAGCGTTAGCACAACGCGGTTGATGTAGTCATACGTCTTCACGATCCGACCGATCCAAGCACCGAACGTACGGAGCCTCCAAGTTCAGCACACGTTCAGCTCGATGACGATCTCCGGCCTCCGATCCAGCCGAGCTCCGGAGATGAGTTCCGTCAGCACGATGGCGTGGTGACGAAGATGATGTACTACCGGCGCAGGGCTTCGCCTAAACTCCGCGACGATATGACCGAGGTGGAATATGGTAGAGGGGGGCACCGCACACGGCTAAGGAACGATCCGTAGATCAACTTGTGTGTCTATGTGGTGCCCCCCGCCCCCGTATATAAAGGGGGAGGGGGGAGGTGCGGCCGGCCCCCTAGGGGTGCGCCTGGAGGAGTCCTACTCCCACCGGGAGTAGGACTCCCCCCTCTTGCCTTGGTGGAGAAGGAAAGGGGGGAGGGGAAAGAGGAAAGGGGGCGCGCGGCCTGCCCTGGCCGGCCCTCCTCTTCTCCCTCTTGGCCCACTAAGGCCCATTATCCCCGGGAGGGTTCCGGTAACCCCCTGGTGTTCCGGTAAAATCCCGATTTCACCCGGAACCATTCCGATGTCCAAACATAGGCTTCCAATATATCAATCTTTATGTCTCGACCATTTCGAGACTCCTCGTCATGTCCGTGATCACATCCGGGACTCAACAAACTTCGTACATCAAAACTTATAAACTCATAATAAAGCATCATCGTAACGTTAAGTGTGCGGACCCTTCGAGAACTATGTAGACATGACCTAGAACCATTCTCGGTCAATAACCAATAGCGGGACCTGGATGCCCATATTGGTTCCTACATATTCTACGAAGATCTTTATCGGTCAAACCGCATAACAACTTACGTTGTTCCCTTTGTCATCGGTATGTTACTTGCCCGTGATTTGATCGCCGGTATCCAATACCTAGTTCAATCTCATTACCGGCAAGTCTCTTTACTCGTTCTGTAATATATCATCTTATAACTAACTCATTAGTTACAATTCTTGCAAGGCTTAGGTGATGAGTATTACCGAGAGGGCCTAGAGATACCTCTCCGACAATCGGAGTGACAAAACCTAATCTCGAGTTATGCCAACCCAACATGTACCTTCGGAAACACCTGTAGAGAACCTTTATAATCACCCAGTTACGTTGTGACGTTTGGTTGCACACAAAGTGTTCTTCCGGTAAACGGGAGTTGCACAATCTCATAGTTGCAGGAACTTTGTATAAGTCATGAAGAAAGCAATAGCAATATACTAAACGATCAAGTGCTAGGCTAACGGAATGGGTCATGTCAATCACATCATTCTCCTAATGATGTGATCCCATTAATCAAATTACAACACATGTTTATGGTTAGGAAACATAACCATCTTTGATTAATGAGCTAGTCAAGTAGAGGCATACTAGTGACTTTATGTTTGTCTATGTATTCACACATGTATCATGTTTCCGGTTAATACAATTCTAGCATGAATAATAAACATTTATCATGATATGAGGAAATAAATAATAACTTTATTATTGCCTCTAGGGCATATTTCCTTCAGACCCTACTTTTGAAAAACTAGATAGAGTTTGATGTGTCCAGCTTGGGAGGAAAAATACCCACTTACCATGTTGCAAGCCTTTGCTAGAGAGATTTCTGATCATACTCCTTTGTTCCTGGATACAGGGGAAGCTCATAATCATGAATATATTTTTAGATATGAAAATGCTTGGCTGCTGAGAGAGGGCTTTAGAGAGTTGGTATATAACACCTGGAATGAGAGATACTTAGGGGACGTTTTGGATAGATGGCAATCAAGGTTGAGAAGATTGAGGAAAAAAGCTAAAGGATGGAATAGAAATATAGATGCTTGGTACATGAAAATAAAAATGGAAATAATAAAGGAACTGGATGATTTAGATAAGAGAGCTGAGATCATGGGTTTAAGTGCGGTGGATAGAAATGAACAGAAAGAGCTTAGAGCCCAACTGAAAAGAGTTATGATGCAAGAGGAGATGAAATGGTTGCAGAGATATAAAGATTCGGAGATCAAAGATGGGGACAGAAATACTAGATATTATCATGCTAAGGTGAATGGGAGGAGAAGAAAAAACAAAATTGTTTCCCTGGAACAGGAGGAAGGGACTGTAGAAGGGGATGAGAAGTTAATGGAGTATATCACCAAATTTTATAAAGAATTATTTGGACATCCTGAAGAATCTAGTATCTCGCTGATAGAGATGGAGATGGATAAAATCAATGAACAAGAAAGAGAGGAGCTTTTGACACCTTTCTCCCTAAATGAAATTCATCAAGTGGTCTTTGGGATGAAGATAAATAAAAGCCCTGGCCCTGATGGATTCCCTGCTGACTTTTACCAAGATTTTTGGGAAGTGGTCAAATGGGATCTGAAAAACCTAGTAGATGGTTTTGCAAAAGGAGAAATTAACATTGCTAGACTCAACTATGGCATAATTACTTTAATCCCAAAAACTAATGATGCTAAACAAATTCAGAAGTTTAGGCCCATTTGCCTGCTGAATGTTAGTTTTAAAATCATTACTAAGATTCTGATGAACAGGTTGGCTAAGTGTGTGGCCCCTGTGATTTCTAGAACCCAAACTGCCTTTATTAAAGGCAGATATATTATGGAAGGAATTGTGATTTTGCATGAGGCTCTGAATTCCTTTCATAAGAATAAAGAGGATGCCCTAGTTTTTAAAGTAGATTTTGAGAAGGCATATGACAAAATCAAATGGCCTTTTGTTATACATATGTTGAAAATGAAAGGGTTTCCTGATAAATGGTGTGACTGGGTAATGGAAACTATGAGAGGGGGACATGTTGGAATTAAAGTGAATGATGAAATTGGCCCATATTTTAAAACCTTTAAAGGATTGAGGCAAGGGGATGCCATGTCACCTTTGCTGTTTGACATTGCTGCTGATGCCCTAGCCTTTATAATGAGTAATGCCGTGAAACATGATTTGGTTAAAGGGGTGTTGAACAGTGATAGAGGGAAGAGGATTAATATGTTACAATATGCTGATGATACCATATTCTTGATCAAAGATGAGATAGAAAGTGTGAAAAACCTCAAACTCATACTAGGAGCTTTTGAACAAATGTCTGGGCTTAAAATAAATTTTCATAAAAGTGAATTGCTGTTATTTGGCAAAGCTAGAGAAAAGCAAATGATATATCAAGAAATACTAACATGTAAGATGGGGGACTTGCCCATAAAATACCTGGGAATGCCTGTATCTGAGAACAGAATCAGGAACTCTCATTGGGGATGTGTGACTGACAAAATTGAAAAAAGGTGTGGGTGTTGGCAAGGGAAGCTACTGGGCTCCATTGCAGGGAGAATTACCTTGGTGCAAGCTTGCCTGACTAATATACCTCTGTTCATGATGTCCTTTTATGTTGTGCCTAAAGGGATCATAAAGAAAGCTGATTTCTTCAGATCCAGACTGGTATGGCAAGAGGATGAGAATGTCAAAAAATACCACCTAGTGAATTGGAAAGATTGTCATGCGCCCAAAGAAATGGGTGGCTTAGGATCTTGAATCTGGAAATAATGAATATTGCACTTCTTGCTAAATGGTTTTGGAAAATGGAGAATGAAAAGGGTTTATGGCAGGATATTTTGGATGATAAATATAGAAAAGGGGGCTGTTTGGCTTTAATATGTAAAAAGCCGGGGGACTCACAATTCTGGGCTAGCTTGCTTAAAATCAAAGAAATCTTTTACAAATTTGTGAAGAAAAAGGTGGGAGATGGGAGAAATACTAGGTATTGGGAAGATTCATGGGTTGATGATAAACCTTTGAGGGGGGCTTACCCTAGGCGTATGATATATCCTTTGACCATAACATTCTTGTGGAGGAGGCCATCTGAGAAAGGGTGGCATGGGTTTAGATTTAGAAGGACCTGCATGGGGAGACTGTGGAGCTTTGGAACAGTCTCAAAAATAGATGTGAGGAAATTCAAATGCAGGGAGGGGCAGACAAAATCCTCTGGACCCTCAATGCTGATCATAAATTTTCTGTGGGATCCTTATATAGGAAATTGATAGCTGTTGGGATGAAATTCCCACAGAAATACTTATGGAAGATCAAGGTACCTGCAAAACTGAAAGTGTTGTTATGGTTGATTAACAAAAAAAGCATCCTAACTAGAGATGTTCTGCTTAAAAAAGGCTGGAAGGGTGAGAAAAGATGTGTCTTGTGTGGGAAAGATGAATCAATTGATCATTTATTCTTCTCTTGCTCTGTTGCTTCATTGTTATGGAGTTTGGTCAGATGTGTGTGTGGGTTTAAAACTGTACCATCTAGTGTGAAAGATTGTTTTGGAGACTGGATTAGGAAATTTAATAAAGATGATAAGAAACTGGTGTTGGTGGGGATTTCAGCCCTGCTTTGGTCAATTTGGAAAAGCAGAAATGCAATTGTCTTTGAGAATAAAAGGATAAATGATCATTTATATGTTGTCAAGCTAATGTGCAGGTGGTTAATTGACTGGTCTATTATGCAGATAAAAGAGTCGTCAAGAAAAACGTTGGAGCTGGGAGCAAGGGTGCTAGAACAGGCAGCAAATGAAGTGTTCACAGCCAAGCAGGGGTGGAGAATCAATGTTGCAAGATTGGAATGAAGACTCCTGCGGTGGTGAACCTGATGTTTGGTGCCCCTGTAGAATAGATCCTTGGCTCCTTTTTGCTGCTTTTGCTTCTGCGTTGATGTAATGACATTCAAGGTAGTTTGAACTCGGTTGGCAGTTGCGAATTTAGGGTTGTGTGGAGTGGCTGGCCCTGTGTTGGCCTTTGGGGATGCTATCTGATCGTGGTGTATCCGGTTCGATCTTTTCGTTTCTATTTTAACTCTTTTGAAGAACTCTGTGGTTTTCAGTAATGAAAAACTCTGTGGTTTTCAGTAATGAAAATCGGAAGGGGCAAGCCCTTCTTTGATCAAAAAAAAGTCTAGGGTGTAGCTGCCTCCTGCCTCCTCTACGGCTCTGCTGCTTGTAATATGGATCTGGAATTTGATAGCAACTAGGTGATGTTTCTCTGGATCTCCTGGCAGGATCGTAACAATTCCTCCCAGTGTTCATGCAGTGCAGGTTTGGCTCTTTCACATCTTTTTTTTTCTTCGAAAAGGAGGATTACCCCGGTCCCCAGGCACAGGCCTCTGCATCAAGCGAATGCACACAGCCATCACGAATTCAAGGATACTTGACTGCTATAGCATTACCAGAAGTGAGGTTTTCCTTCAGAACTGATACCACACCCTCCGTGCCGTGGTTCTACCTATTGGCTTCCAGTACAGCGTTACATTCATCATTTTACAACAAATGTTGTCCAAGCAAAAGAAAGAATGAAAGGCCGCCCTCGCTTGGCGCGGGAAAAAAAAAACACATACATGATTCTACAGCTGCACAATGCTTTTGCCTTTTTCAGCATCAACAAGAATCATATGCTTATATCTAGAGCCAAAATTCAGTCTAGTGTAATACGTGCCCACTAACCGGGAACAGTTTTGCGTCGAATGTATATTTCACTACATGCTTGCTTCGATCTCCTTGGGCCGCCACGTGGTCTTTTGGACGCAGAGCAGCCCTTCCTTGCCCTTGGCGTAGGTCATGCGCACCTCCCACTGCAGGGACTTCGCCATGCCTTCGAGCTCGCTTATTGTCTCCGCGGTGTCCCTCACGATCAGTTTGCCTTCTGGCCTCAGTATCCGGTCAACCTCGGCAAACACTCCCACCAATTTACATCTGCGAGCAAACAACATGATTGCTTGAGACGATTCGGTTATGCAAACCAGTACAACACGCACAAAATGATGTTGGCACATACTCCCTCCATTTCAAAATAAGTGTTGTGGTTTTAGTTCAAATTTGAGCTAGTAACGGAGGAAGTATATGAGAACCTTGTAGGACTCAAATCCTTGAGGCCCATTCAGACGCATGAATTGAAAAACCCAAGGGTATAAACATAGGAATTGGGTGGCATGTGGGGAGAGACTTCTTTTTTTTCCGAAAAGGAGCTTAAACCCCAAAGAGAGGTAGTTGGATGCAAGGAATGTTTCTTGGAATTCTCAAAGTTATCTTATCATGAGCTCTGAGTTGATGTTTCAAATTCCCCAAACAGTGAATGAAAATGAATTTCAGTCTAGCAAGTATGAAGAAACTGAAATCACCGAGACAGTAAAACACTGACCTCTTTTTGAGCTTTGAGAAGAGATGGTCTGCGTGTAGGAGGTCATATGTTCTCGGGTAAGTGCTGAAAGATTCGCACCAGTCATGATACATTCCAAACAAGCCACGCTCATAAACAATTGGCAGAGTGTCAGGTGAATCGATTGGCACGATATTCATAACCCAGACTTTTTGGTCCCTCAGTGCTGCAGCAAAACTGCAAAGCAACAAACGTAAAACATTAGCCAAGAGAAATAACTAAAGGGAGGTGTGAATGCATTCTCATTATGAGTGTTCTTGAATGAAACATTTTGTGAAATGAGTGGCATTCAAAATCAAAATGCATCATCAAGACATCTAAAGCAAGCCATTTACTTACCCTCCGTATACGGCTCTCATGTCCATGACATTTCTCACTTTAGACCAGTCAATCCCCATGCCATTCACATACGACTTACTTACAACACGTTTCCAGTGTGCATAGTCTGCCTCGAAGTCTTCATTCGCTGGTTTTCCATAAACTCCAACACGAGAACCATCAATCCAGAAGGGAGTCTTCTCAAGCCTTTGAGGCCACATCTCTGGCCATTTTGATCCTCTTACTGATGGACCAATCGGCAATTTGGGTATGCACGCTTGCAAAGGTACATTCCTGCATAACACAAGATTGTTTAAGAAAAGGCAGAGTAGTTCAGATATGTAAATATTAAGGTAGCAAAAGAGCCTTAACCATACCATGCAGCATCTGCATCGTCGGTTTCCTTGCATAGCGGTGGGCTGTCTTCAGATCTTTTCTCGTAGCAATTGTTGTCCATTGGCTTCTGGTATATGGCCATACCAACTTGATTTAATGTATCCTTTGTTTTCTTAACCATTTTCCAGCACATGGACTTTGTCAGGGAAGACATGGCTGAAAAAAGTAAGCCACTGAGTGTTAGATCTGGTTCACCTGGATGATAGATGAAAAACTTTGCAGTTGGTTTGTGGCATGATTTTACTATTTTATTAAACAGGTCTAGTCTATTCATGAAGTTGGGCACATCTAATGCTAACCAATGGTTCATTGTATTTGTGATAATAAGCACAACTTGTGCTATCAGCCGTTGTGAAAAAGAACAGTTAAAGAGAGTTTATAACATTTGAACTTCTGTTACAAGCAACGTGTGTTTCTCTATGTGTCGGTTGTGGTGCAGTGTTCGATGGAAAATCAGGTGTAGCCATTCAGAGGCAGCAACATTTATTTCTGATCACCAAAAGCAAGTGAACAGCTATTTGAACTGTTCTAAAGAAACAGAGGAAAATAACAGTTTTGATACGGTTCATTGATATTGCAGCAAAGTTCTGTATTAACGGTACGAGTGATATTGAAAGAGGAGTTCGGTACAATACCATTCCAAATTTCAACATCTTCAGGGAGCTTTTGGTAAACAGGAGTGGCAGACCAGACGAAGTAACCACCAGGACGTAATAGTCGGTTCAATTCCAGCAAAAGCTTGCCACCTGAAAGTAACCAGTTGTCATAAACTGTATTCATACTATACAGTACATAGTAGTTAGCAGGAGAAATCAAAAATTAAAACATGCCACCAACAAGACAAACCTTCAATGTGCCAAGGGACCCTGCAGCGAGCACAGTGAATGACATCAAAAACCCTGCTGGGATATGGAAGTCTCTTGGTGCCCATTACAGCTGATATTGCTGGAATTCCCCTCTCGAGCGCAAACTGTACTTGAGCTTCGTGCTCGTCTTTTGGAGCAAATGACATGGTAAGCACATCTCTATCAAACATGTAGCCACCAAAGCTAGCAACTCCACAACCAACATCTAGAATCACACGGCTTCGTTTACCCCATGCAATATCAGGTAAAGCCTGCACACAGTAGTTTGATAAGCATGTAAATGCATAGATTTTTGACAAACATAATAGGTGATAATGTCAGTTTCAAAGAAAGAACGTGCAAATTTCATCATCACAGTCCTGGAACACGTGCAATCTCCTTCAAGGGAGTGATAGCAACGGTTTATTAGTCAACTGTTCGTGTGTGGAAGTGTGAGTCATAATTGGGGCAATGGTAATAAACCTGCTGAATGGTATCGATGTAGTGGAGTGCACCATTCTTGAACTGAGTCCCGCCCCCAGGAAACAGAAGATGATCCCCAGAAACTTTAACCCAGTTCTGATGGCCCTTGTACTCTGCAAGCTTGGTGTGAGGGACGTTGCTGTACCATACCTGCAAAAATAGTGCATTTCTAATAAGCAAAAGGAGAAGTTGATCAACCGAAGATTACTCAGTGTTGTGGAAACATCATGAAAAGACAGAAGTACCTTGTCCCTGCTCTTGGGCCACTCAATGGGGCGCTTATATCCTTCCGGAAGTGGAACAAGGCAAGTCGGAGGCTCCGCAGGGCAATGCCTCTCACGGTGTTCATAATGCTTGGTAGAATGAAGTTTCTTGATAGCCTTCTCATTGTCAAGGCAAGGTATGTAATCTGTCACGGCACTGCTATTACATAATTTCCAGCTATAGGTGATTTCATCACCTGAAGATTTCGATGCTGCTTGAGCTTCCTTCTCATTCTTTGACTCTGCAGCCTGTGTAGGGAATGAGCCATTCTCGGTATTCGACTCCTTGAGAAGTTCAGACTGAGCTCCATCAGGAAATACCTCATTAGCTTTTGCAGCCGGTTCCTTCTCTCCACTTTCTTCCACTTTCTCCTCGATTTGAGGCTGTTCAGTTGCATCGTCCTCAGACTTTCCTTCTTGATCTTCCTTCTTCTCCCCATCGGATTTTTCAACATCATTGTCAGTTGTGCTCTTCTCCTCCTCATCACCAGATTGCCCAGTCTCTCCACCATCCTTAGCACTCTGTCCTTCTGATTTTCCATTTGCATCATCAAAGGAATCTTTACTGTCCTCCTTCTCCTTTGGTGGTTCCTTTTCTTCAGCCATCTCCACAGGCTTCTCCATTGTGTTCTCAGGGAACTTCTCTTCCTCAGGAGCATCCCTGTTACTATGCGACTCATCTGGAACATTGTCATTGTTGTCAGTGTCCTCGAATTTCTCCGAGCTAACACTGCCGGATTTCGCGGCCTCGTCGGTTTCACCAAAGCCAACTTCTGCGCGCTGATCCTTGACCTCCGTCTTCTTATTCGATGTTGATACCTCTATTGGCTCCGACTTCTTGTTCGAAGTAGGCTCTACCGGGAAGACGGTGGTGGACGTCATCATCCAGGCGCCCACCAGGCAGAGCGCCACAAACACGACGACGGTGGTCGTCGTGCACATCGACGAGGACGGCGACGAGGGCCGCCTGCCGTCCATCTTCGCGCCTCGGCCAAATGCCATCAGTCCCGCTAGCACATGTACAGGACCACCCCCGCTGCACGCGGCTTGTTTATATCAGAGGTTGCAGAGCTTTGCTGCTTTCTGCCGCACACCGCGCGCACCTAGAGCAAATTAAACTACATCGTTAGAATCCAGAGCAGTAGAAATTTATACTGTTGTACAAACCAAACCGCCAGATCTAAAGAAGGAAGCGCCGGATCCGCATAGCATTACAAAACTCAATAATAAGTCCCCAAAAAAGCGTTGTTTCCGTATCTTGTTTCCTACCAAGCCAACGCTTCCCAAGAGGAAAGGCATGAAAAAGGCAAGCAAATACTATCCTTCTATCGGCAAGCACGCAAACAGAACTACTACAAGGCGCGTGCATTAATGAAGGGAAAAATCTGGCAAATCCCCATTCCTGCCCCCAAATCGCAATCGGATCTGTCGGCAGAGCTTGGCTCCGAGCAGGGTACACGTACAGACGCAGTCTAAGACACTAGCGTGCGCCATAGCAAAGCGGTGAACTGAACCACTAGTCAATCGGCCGAACGAGCAAGCTGGAGCTAGATCCGCTGCTGCGGACGGGGAGAGGAAGAGAGGGGGAGGCGGGGCAATGCGGGGGCGGCGGGTTCGTACCTCGCCGGCCGGGGAGCTGGGGCGCGGCGGCTCCGAGCGGATCTCGAGGAGGGGGCGAGGGGATCGAGGAGGCGAGGCGTGCTTGGATCCGCAGTGCGGCCTCGCCGCGTTATAAAGGCTGGGAGCGCCTCCAGCTAGCGTGCGGGAGGGGGTGGGGGAGGGGCGAGGGCAGTGGAGTGTGTCGTGTGTGTGACAGTGCGAGTGAGCGAAGGAGACGGATGGGGGCAGTGGCGATGGCATTAGGCCGTACGCACGGGTTAAATTAGTCCGAGAATCTTGACTAAAAATGTGGGATTCTCATGGGCTGCCATCTTTTGCAGATTTGCCCTCTCGAGCCCGCATTATTGTAACCAACCAGTACCTATGTACTCACGCTCGGAGTAGGTGTGCAAACAAACATGATCATGTCAATCAAGATACTCAATCCTTTCTTCCGTGCAAAGAAACGAAAGGCGATCTCCCCGCGAGGAGTCTCGCCTGCCGTCGCCCTCCGATGTCTCCCCTCTCCGCAGGAGACCTCGGTCGTCAGAGTTTAGGTTTTTAGTTTGTTCATTGTCTTGACGACGACAGCGCTGAATAAAAATTCTTCAGATCTTCCTTCGGCTTGAGCGGTGGGCCACTAGTGAGGAGTAGGAGTGTTGTAATATGACCCTTGTAAATATGGTGGAGGCATTCTTTACCTTTCTTCTTTAATATATAATATGCATATTCGTGCATATTCGAGAAAAAAAGATCTTACTCCGACAAGGCGATCGGTCCTATGGTTGGGGATGGATTTGAAAATCAGTTTGTTCAAGTAAGGATGGTGTGGCATCGGCGACATCCTTGTGGTGGACCTGTGTCCTCGGGCTCCGCCATTTCGACGGCATTTGCTCCTGCGCCGGCATGGAGTCTGGGAGGTAGTCCAGGAGCAGATGCAGATTGTGGTCTGCGTCCGCGGCATCTGGAAAACGGTGAATCGAGTACTGGGTTCATGGTTCGCATAAGTGGTTTTCTCCTCCGGTATTTTAGTCGTATATGTTACGGTATTAATTGTTCATCAGGTTGTAGAAAAATTGAGACAATGGAAGTCAATTTGTTATCCCTGTTGGTTGCAGTCTCCTGGGTCAAGTTGGAGGCAATGAGGATCACCCTGGCCGATATTGGTCTCCCATTCTTGTTCTTGTGACAGTCTCCCATGCCTATCTTGTTGGGGAACGTAGTAATTTCAAAAAAATTCCTACGCACACGCAAGATCATGGTGATGCATAGCAACGAGAGGGAAGAGTGTTGTCTACGTACCCTCGTAGACCGAAGCGGAAGCGTTGACGCAACGTAGAGGAAGTAGTCGTCGTCTTCCGGTCCAACCGATCCAAGCACCGTTACTCGGCACCTCCGAGTTCTTGACACACGACAGCTCGATGACGCACTTGAACTCCGATCCAGCAGAGGTGCGGGAGGAGTTCCCGTCGACGACGGCGTGATGGCGATCTTGATGTTCAATCTGTTGCAGGCTTCGCTTAAGCACCGCTACAATATGACCGAGGTGTAATATCGTGGAGGGGGCACCGCACACGGCTAAGGAGGCGATCACGATGATCAACTTGTGTGTCTATGGGGTGCCCCCGCCCGTATATAAAGGAGGGAGGGAGGGGGCGGCCTAAGGGGAGGCGCGCCCTAGGAGGGGGAAACCTACTCCAAATAGGTTTCCTCCCTCCTTTTCCTAATCCAAGAAGGAGGGGGAAGGAAGAAGTGGGAGAGGGGAAGGCGAGGCGCGCCCCCTTCCTTGTCCTATTCGGACTCAAGGGAAGGGGGGCGCCACTTGCCCTGGCCGGCCCCTCTCTTTCTCCAATAGGGCCTGAGGGAGTCCTGGACTAGGGGGTGTCCGGACAGCCGGACTATCATCGTCCGCCGGACTCCAAGACTACGAAGATACAAGATTGAAGACTCCACCCCGTGTCCGGATGGGACTTTCCTTGGCGTGGAAGGCAAGCTTGGCGATACGGATATGTGTTGACACACGAACACGTCACGTGTACCCTCGACGCCGGGGGTGATGCACCACAGCTCACGTCGAAGGAGACCCGACCGACGGTAGCGATCACGCAAGACAGTCGGACGGGTGCTTTTGCGGACCAAACCCCACACCCCAGGGAGGGACCCCGTCAGGAAGTGCGGCGGCTATGGGCTGCCCTAGGTCGATTCGCTCGCCCCTAGAGCCTCGAGATTCGCAGCCCTCAAACACGAAGAACAGCGAAGAACGAGAGAGAAAAACGGTGGAGAGATAAAAAGTAGACAGGAAAAAGTAGTATATTGATTTGTTCGATTGTGTGTTGTTCAATTGGCCGTCACCCCCAACATATATAATAAAGGAAATATGCCCTAGAGGCAATAATAAAGTTATTATATATTTCCTCATATCATGATAAATGTTTATTATTCATGCTAGAATTGTATTAACCGGAAACATAATACATGTGTGAATACATAGACAAACAGAGTGTCACTAGTATGCCTCTACTTGACTAGCTTGTTAATCAAAGATGGTTATGTTTCCTAACCATGAACAAAGAGTTGTTATTTGATTAACAAGGTCACATCATTAGTAGAATGATCTGATTGACATGACCCATTCCATTAGCTTAGCACACGATCGTTTAGTATGTTGCTCTTGCTTTTATCCATGACTTATACATGTTCCTGTAACTATGAGATTATGCAACTCCGTTTGCGGAGGAACACTTTGGTACTACCAAGCGTCTGGCGTAATCGGGTGATTATAAAGGAGTACTACAGGTGTCTCCAAAGGCGGATGTTGGGTTGGCGTATTTGAGATTAGGATTTGTCACTCCGATTGTCGGAGAGGTATCTCTGGGCCCTCTCGGTAATGCACATCACTTAAGCCTTGCAAGCATTACAACTAATGAGTTAGTTGTGAGATGATGTATTACGGAACGAGTAAAGAGACTTGCGGTAATGAGATTGAACTAGGTATTGGATACCGACGATCGAATCTCGGGCAAGTAACATACCGATGACAAAGGAACAACGTATGTTGTTATGCGGATCGACCGATAAAGATCTTCGTAGAATATGTAGGAACCAATATGGGCATCCAGGTCCGCTGTTGGTTATTGACGAGAATAGTTCTAGGTCATGTCTACATTGTTCTCGAACCGTAGGGTCCGCACGCTTAAGGTTTCGATGGCGGTTATTATGAGTTTATGTATTTTGATGTACCGAAGAAGTTCGAGTCCGGATGTGATCACGACATGACGAGGAGTCTCGAAATGGTCGAGACATAAAGATTGATATATTGGAAGCCTATGTTTGGAGTTCGAATGGTTCGGGTGAAAACAGAATTTCTGGAGTACCGGAGGTTACCGAAACCCCTGGGGGTAAATGGGCCTCGGTGGGCCTCGAGGAGAAGAGGAAGGGCCGGCCAGGGTGGTGGCGCCCCCTCCCCCAGTCCGAATAGGACAGGAGGAGGGGCGCGCCTTTCCTCTTCCCTCCCCCAATCCTATTCCAACTAGGAAGGGGGAGTCCTACTCGGTGGGAGTAGGACTCCTCCGCGCCTCCTCTAGGCCGGCCGGCCTCCCCCTCCCTCCTTTATATACGGGGCGGGGGCACCCTAGAACACACAAGTTTGATCTACGGATCGTTCCTTAGCCGTGTCGGTGCCCCTCCACCATATTCCACCTCGGTCATACCGTCATGAAGCTTAGGCGAAGCCCTGCGCGGTGAAACATCAAGATCGTCATCACGCGTCGTCTTGACAAAACTCTCCCTCGACACTCGGCTGGATCGAGTACGAGGGACTTCATCGAGCTGTCGTGTGTCAAGAACTCGGGCGCCGAGTAATGCTTGGCGCCGGATCGGTCGGATCGCGAGGAGAACGCGTCTGACGCTTCCTCTACGTTGTGATCGCTTCCGCTTGGTCTACGAGGGTACGTAGACAACACTCTCCCCTCTCGTTGCTATACATCACCATGATCTTGTGTGTGCGTAGGAAAAATTTTGAAATTACTACGTTCCCCAAGAGTGGCATCCGAGCCTAGTTTTTTTCTATGGTTTGATGTTTTGCACGAGTAGAACACAAGTGAGTTGTGGGCGATACAAGTCATACTACCTACCAGCATGTCATACTTTGGTTCAGCGGTATTGTGAGATGAAGCGGCCCGGACCGACATTACGCGTACGCTTACGCGAGACTGGTTTCACCGCCACGAGCACTCGTTGCTTAAAGGTGGCGGGTGTCTGTCTCTCTCACTTTAGTTGAACCGAGTATGGCTACGCCGGTCCTTGAGAAGGTTAAACGAGTCTATTTGTGAAGTATCGTTGTGGTTTTGATGCGAGGTGAGATTGGTTCTTGCTTAAGCCCGTAGCAGCCACGTAAAATTTGCAACAACAAAGTAGAGGACGTCTAACTTGTTTTTGCGGGGCATGTTGTGATGTGATATGGTCAAGACGTGATGCTATATTTTATTGTATGAGATGATCATGTTTTGTAACCGGTTATCGGCAATGGCAGAGCCATATGGTTGTCGCTTTATTGTATGCAATGCAATCGCATACTGTAATGCTTTACTTTATCACTAAGCGGTAGCGATAGTCGTAGAAGCATAAGTTTGGCGAGACGACAACGATGCTACGATGGAGATCAAGGTGTCGCGCGGTGGCGATGGTGATCATGGTGGTCGCAAGATGGAGATCATGAAGCACAAGATGATGATGACCATATCATATCACTTATATTGATTTGCATGTGATGTTTATCCTTTTATGCATCTTATCTTGCTTTGATTGACGGTAGCATTATAAGATGATCTCTCACTAAATTATCAAGAAGTGTTCTCCCGAGTATGCACCGTTGCCAAAGTTCGTCGTGCCCGGACACCACGTGATGATCGGTGTGATAAGCTCCACGTCCATCTACAACGGGTGCAAGCCGTTTTGCACACGCAGAATACTCGGGTTATACTTGACGAGCCTAGCATATGCGAGATATGGCCTCGGAACACGGAGACCGAAAGGTCGGCGTGAATCATATAGTAGATATGATCAACATAAGATGTTCACCATTGAAAACTACTCCATCTCACGTGATGATCGGTTATGGTTTAGTTGATTTGGATAGCGTGATCACTTAGATGACTAGAGAGATGTCTGTCTAAGTGGGAGTTCTTAAGTAATATGATTAATTGAACTTAAATTTATCATGAACTTAGTCTGGTAGTATTTTGCAAATTATGTTGTAGATCAATAGCTCGCGTTGTTGCTTTCATATGTTTGTTTTTGATATGTTCCTAGAAAATTGTGTTGAAAAGTGTTAGTAGCAATGATGCGGATTCGATCCGTGATCGGAGGTTTATCCTCATTCCGCACGGAAGAATTATGTCCTTAATGCACCGCTAGGTGACGGACCTATTGCGGGAGCGGATGCAAACGTTATGAGCGTTTGGCTAGCTCAATATGATGACTACTTGATAGTTTAAGTGCACCATGCTTAAAAACTTAGAAATCGGGACTTCAAAGACGTTTTGAACGTCATGGACCATATGAGATGTTCCAGAGTTGAAGTTAATATTTCAAGCAAATACCGAGTTGAGAGATATGAAGTCTTCAACAAGTTCTATAGCTAAAAGATGGAGGAGAATCGCTCAACTAGTGAGCATGTGCTCGATTATGCAGGTACTACAATTGCTTGAATCAAGTGGAAGTTAATCTTCCGAGATAAGATAGTGATTGATGAATTCTCTAGTCACCATCACCAAGTTAGTAGAACTTCGTGATGAACTATAGTATGCAAGGGATGATGATAATGATTCCGAGCTCTTCGTGATGTTGAAATCGACGAAGGTAGAAATCAAGAAAGAGCATCAAGTGTTGATGATTGACAAGACCACTAGTTTCAAGAGAAGGGCAAAGGGAAAGAAAGGGAACTCCAAGTGGAAAGACAAGCAAGTTGTCACTCTGCGAAGAAGCCCAAAGCTGGACCATAGCACTAAACCGAGTGTTTACACCGCAAAGCGAAATGGTCCTTTGGTAGCGGAAATGTCACGAATATTTGGTGGGTAAGAAGGATGGCAAAGTGAAAAGGGTATATTTGATATACTGGTGTTTGATGTATGCTTTACTAGTGTTTATAGCAACCCCTCGGTATTTGGTACTGGTTGGTTGCTAAGAAGTAGTAACTCAAAGCGGAGTTGCGAATAAATGAAACTAGTTAAGGGTGAAGTGACGATGTGTGTTGAAAGTAGTTTCAAGATTGATATGATCATCATCGCACACTCCTATACTTTCGGGATTAGTGTTGAACCTAAATAAATGTTATTTGGTGCTTGCGTTGAGCATAAATATGATTTGATCATGTTTATTGCAATACGGTTATTCATTTAAGTAAGAGAATAAACTGTTGTTCGCTTACATGAATAAAACCTTATATGGTTACACACCCAATGAAAATGGTTCATTGGATCTCGATCGTAGTGATACACATATTCATAATATTGAAACCGTAAGATGCAAAGTTAATAATGATAGTGCAACTTATTTGTGGCACTCGCCGTTTAGGTCATATTGGTGTAAAGCGCATGAAGAAACTCCATGCCGATGGGATTTTGGAATCACTTGATTATGAATCACTTGATGCTTGCGAACCGTGCCTTTTGGGCAAGATGACTAAAACTCCGTTCTCGGAACAAATGGAGCGAGCAACCGACTTATTGGAAATAATACATACCGATGTATGCGATCCGATGAGTGTTAAGGCTCACATGGCGGGTATCGTTATTTTCGACCTTCACAGATGATTTGAGCAGATATGGGTATATCTACTTGATGAAACATAAGTCCGAAATAGTTGAAAGGTTCAAAGAATTTTGAGTGAAGTGGAAAAATCATCGTAACAAGAAAATAAGGTTTCTACGATCCGATCGCGGAGACAAATATTTGAGTTACGAGTTTGGTCTTCAATTAAAACAATGTGGAATAGTTTCACAAATTCATGCCACCTGGAACACCACATCATAATGGTGTGTCCGAACGTCATAACCGTACTTTATTGGATATAGTACAATCTATGATGTTTCTTACCAATTTACCAAAATCGTTTTGGGATCATGCATTAGAGACAGCTGCATTCACATTAAATAGGGCACCATCTAAATCCGTTGAGACGACACTATATGAACTGTGGTTTAGCAAGAAACCAAAGTTGTCGTTTCTTAGAGTTTGGGGCTGCGATGCTTATGTGAAAAAGTTTCATCCTGATAAGCTCAAACCCAAATCGGAGAAGTGCGTCTTCATAGAATACCCAAAGGAAATTGTTGGGTACACCTTCTATCACAGATCCGAAGGCAAAACATTCGTTGCTAATAAATGGATCCTTTCTAGAGAAGGAGTTTCTCTCGAAAGAAGTGAGTGGGAGGAAAGTAGAACTTGATGAGGTAATTGTACCTTCTCCTTACTTGAAAGTAGTTTGTCGCAGAAAACGGTTTCGAGACATCTACACCAAGTAGTGAGGAAGTTGATGATGTTGATCATGAAACTTCAGATCAAGTTACTACAGAACCTCGTAGATCAACCAGAGTAAGATCCGCACCGGAGTGGTACGGCAATCCTGTTCTGGAAGTCATGCTACTAGATCATGATGAACCTACGAACTATGAAGAAGCGATGGTGAGCCCAGATTCCGCAAAATGGCTTGAGGCCATGAAATCTGAGATGGGATCCATGTATGAAAAACAAAGTATGGACTTTGGCGGCGTTGCCCGATGATCGGCAAGCCATAGAAAATAAATGGATCTTCAAGAGGAAGACGGACGCTGATAGTAGTGTTACTATCTACAAAGCTCGACTTGTCGCAAAAAGGTTTTTGACAAGTTCAAGGTGTTGACTACAATGAGATTTTCTCAACTGTAGCGATGCTTAAGTCTGTCCGAATCATGTTAGCAATTGCCACAATTTATGAAATTTGGCAAATGGATGTAAAACTGCATTCTGAATGGGTTTCAGGAGGAAGAGTTGTATATGATGCAACCGAAGGTTTTATCGATCCGAAGGAGCTAACAAAGTGTGCAAGCTCCAAGAATCCATCTATGGACTGGTGCAAGCATCTCGGAGTTGGAATATACGCTTTGATGAGTTGATCAAAGCATATAGTTTTATCTGAGACTTACGGTGAAGCCTGTATTTACTAAAAGGTGAGTGGGAGCACTACAACATTTCGATAAGTATATGTGAATGACATATTATAGATCGGAAATAATGTAGAATTATTACGCAAAGCATAAAGAAGTGTTTGAAAGGAGTTTTTCAAAGAAAGACCTCGGTGAAGCTACTTACATATTGAGCATCAAGATCTATAGAGATAGATCAAGGCGCTTGATAAGTTTTTTCAATGAGTACATACCTTGACAAGATTTTGAAGTAGTTCAAAATGGAGCAGTCAAAGAAAGAGTTCTTGCTGTGTTACAAGGTGTGAAATTGAGTAAGACTCAAAACCCGATCATGGCGAGAAGATAGAAAGAGAATGAAAGTCATTCCCTATGCCTTGGCCATAGGTTCTATAAAGTATGCCATGTTGTGTACCGGATCTATTGTATACCCCTGACTTTGAGTTTGGCAAGGAGTACAATAGTGATCTAGGAGTAGATCATGGACAGCGGTCAAAATTATCCTTAGTGGAATAAAGGATATGTTTCTCGATTATGGAAGTGACAAAAGGTTCGTCGTAAAGGGTTACGTCGATGCAAGTTTTGACACCGATCGGATGACTCTAAGTCTCGATCTAGATACATATTGAAAGTGGGAGCAATTAGCTAGAGTAGCTTCGCATGCGAGCATTGTAGACATAGAAAATTGCAAAATACATAACGGATCTGAATGTAAAAGACCCGTTGACTAAGACTCTCTCACAAGCAAAACATGATCACACCTTAGTACTCTTTGGGTGTTAATCACATAGCGATGTGAACTAGATTACAGAATCTAGTAAACCCTTTGGGTGTTGGTCACATGGCGATGTGAACTATGGGTGTTAATCACATGATGATGTGAAATATCAATGTTAATCACATGGTGATGTGATCTAGATTATTGACTCTAGTGCAAGTGGGAGATGAAGGAAATATGCCCTAGAGGCAATAATAAAGTTATTATATATTTCCTCATATCATGATAAATGTTTATTATTCATGCTAGAATTGTATTAACAGGAAACATAATACATGTGTGAATACATAGACAAACAGAGTGTCACTAGTATGCCTCTACTTGACTAGCTTGTTAATAAAAGATGGTTATGTTTCCTAACCATGAACAAAGAGTTGTTATTTGATTAACAAGGTCACATCATTAGTAGAATGATCTGATTGACATGACCCATTCCATTAGCTTAGCACACGATCGTTTAGTATGTTGCTCTTGCTTTTATCCATGACTTATACATGTTCCTGTAACTATGAGATTATGCAACTCCGTTTGCGGAGGAACACTTTGGTACTACCAAGCGTCACAACGAATCGGGTGATTATAAAGGAGTACTACAGTGTCTCCAAAGGCGATGTTGGGTTGGCGTATTTCGAGATTAGGATTTGTCACTCCGATTGTCGGAGAGGTATCTCTGGGCCCTCTCGGTAATGCACATCACTTAAGCCTTGCAAGCATTACAACTAATGAGTTAGTTGTGAGATGATGTATTACGGAACGAGTAAAGAGACTTGCCGGTAACGAGATTGAACTAGGTATTGGATACCGACGATCGAATCTCGGGCAAGTAACATACCGATGACAAAGGGAACAACGTATGTTGTTATGCGGTCTGACCGATAAAGATCTTCGTAGAATATGTAGGAACCAATATGGGCATCCAGGTCCCGCTGTTGGTTATTGACCGAGAATAGTTCTAGGTCATGTCTACATTGTTCTCGAACACTACAAGAAATATGTCAACTAGTGACCTCCACTATTGGTCACTGAAAGGTCATTGTTTTTCATTTGTGACCTTTTTGTGACCAAAAACATAAGGTCAAAAGCTGGGGGTCGTTAATTGACTATAGCGACCTTCTCCGTGAGAAGGTCGTAGACGTTTACGACCAAAACAGAAGGTCGTTGAACCCATGACCTTTTGTTTTGGTCACTGGCTATCTGCCCAGGCCACGTCGGATCCGACGTGGCAATCTGACGTGGCAAAATTGCGACCAATTGAAAAGGTCACTGACAAGATTCAGCCCGGTCCGATTTGGTGGGCCGAGCCCAACAATTCAGCCCATTTAGTATATTTATTTCTGTTAATTTTCACTAGCTACATGGGCCTGGCCCAACCATTTGGCCTTTTTATTTTTTAGAGCATTGCGGTCCATTTCTTTTTAATTTCCTGTTTTTTTGTCAGCTCCAGTAATGTGTCCCAATTGTCAGATTTTTCCTGGCAGTGGTTCCAAATCGCTTTTTCACAGCTTATTAATAAGCAGTATATATCAAACAGAAAGAAGAGAGAAGCATATGAAAATCTTCAAATAACAACCAAAATAGGTTTATTACAATATATTTTGTACAGAACAGAGCATGTGAAACTCCATACACTCATTCACATCACAACAACGAGTTTAACCGTCAAATATTGCATGCCCAGGAACTTCTTCACGTACATAACCATACAATATTCCATACTAGCTACTCTTGGATACCACGGAACATGCTCTTCCACATAGGAAGAAGTCATCAACGGAGTTCTACCAACAACACAAGCTCCATTTCACCTACAAGAACAGAATGGAACATCAAGTACTTGGATCGTTCAAGCAGATTACATCAACATATATATGTAAAAGTACATCAGGAAAGATGATGGAGCAAATCGGACAACAGATACACTTACAAAGCCCAACAAATGGGTGATGACGACAAGCAAAAAATATACTCCCAGATTTGGACAAATAGTGTGAGATCAAGCAGAAAAGAAAACATGATTTCAGCGAAACTAGAACTGTCAATGAAAGTTGAATAGCAATGCAGCAGATTAGCTCTTAGCATGGAGGAACATCACCAAATTAAACAAGATGGTTGTTCAAGTTTCTATATGAGTATTCATGATTTCAGTTTGTCGTCGTCGTTTAAATAGCTTGGCAAACATTGACAGCAAAGAAACAAAAAATTTAAGTCAATAGCTTTGTGAGCATGTAGTAGATTGTTCACATCCTAATGAAATACATGGCAAAGAAGCTTTACCATGTAGACAAACACCCACTAACTCAGACACTACAGGTGCTTGTTTCATCATGTTACAAAGGAGCAGCACAAACCACAACTTTACTCCACACACACACACACACACACACACACACACACACACACACACACACACTCACACGGACCAGTAGATCAACAAGAGGACATAGATTAGACCAAATCCACATAAACAAATCCATACACATAGCAGGATAACTGGATAGTGGCCAATTGGTTTGATCAGGAGCAACAGTGCATATTTTCCTTAAACCTAAAATTGCCATAGTGCGTAAATCATGCCACTGGTCAGAGCACAACACCACAATCACCAGTACAAGGCCACCAGAAGCACCACAGAGTGGGATAGAGCTCACCTAGGTGGTTTGTCGCCGAGGCGGAAGCACAGCCGGCCGCGTTTGCAGCAGAGTTCCTTGCAACTCATATGCAGATCCTGGGGGCTTGTTGTCTTTACCAACACTTCATCCCACAAAACGACTCCCTTTGCTGCCATGTCACACGTTTCTACTGCCTTGTCCACCATGTCATAGATGCATCCAGAGTAGTTGGACTGAGATCCTCCAGCAGAGGGGCACAACCAACTAACATACAAAAGGAGAAACGGTCACTTTAAACGGTAATAATATTTTAGGTCTGACTAGTACTAAAATCAACAGCATCTCACTCTATATAAAAAATCAACAACAAATCAACAACATGTTGTAACAGTACCACTATGCTCCCAATCATAAACAACAAGATTCAGGACATTTATCATGCCAACAATACCACTAGTAGTAGTACCAATGTGTTAACAAAATTTAGGCCAAGATAACTGTGACAAAGCCCCGCCGCTCTCAAACGAAGAGGTCAACGCCATAAGCTTTGATTTCGCAACAAGGAATTGGATCAATTGTAATTCAAGATGGTGCATTATTTGCTAGTGGCAAAGCAGTGTTCGTTTGCTTGAGTCTTGACAAAGTTGGTTTTACTAGGTAGCGGCATAGTAAGTTGTGACATTTAAAAAAAGCCGAGAAAACCAGCGGCGGTTGCTCCAGCCCATTGCTCTCCTCTGACACCGCCGTTGTAGGATTGCGATATATTAGGGAACATAAAAAAGAATCTCATGATGGGCAAGACTATAATACTATATTCATAGTCTCACAAAGCACCCAATGCATAAAGCAACACACAATGATGTCATATTTTACACAACGGATAGCAATGATTCGATTAGTTTACAACAAAGAGAGGAACATTAACTTGTTACATGTTGATTGATTCGTAGCAGTCATAAAACAAGACCCTAATTAGTATATAGAGAGTTTAACTAATTACTAGTACTAAAAGTTGCAGCAGATTCACTAATTAGTATTCTGAACAAGTGTGCTTTTAGAACCAGAATAATAACGCAAGTAAAGCAGCTGTCACACAAGGCTTGCTGAAATACAATTCGACTGCTCTGTTTTAGACACTTGCAGAGCAATGGCAGGCACTCCCGCACTAATGTCGAAATCCAGCGTGCTACTTACGTGATGACCTTGCCGCGGTCGGAGACGGCGAAGCTATTGCGCGTGAAGAAGGAGAGGATCTCCCCGGCCACCAGGCTCGGTGCCATCGGCTGCCCTTCCTCCCTGACGAATGTCTTCTGCACAATACCTTAAGAGCAGATGGCAACAGGTGTCAGTTACCACACCATCATCATCATCCAATAACTGAACCAAACAATACATCCATCCATCCAGGAGAAACATATGGACCTTTTCTGATAAAATAGCATGAGCAGCCAGCACACCTGACCCTAATAGACAGTAAAAGATAACAACAGAGGCCATGGATGGAAGCAATTCTGGGGGAGGAAGGGGAGGAACCTTGGACTTGATGGAGCGCTTGATGAGCGACCAGAGCCCCGGCACGGAGAGCACGAAGAGCCCCAGGGAGGTGTAGTAGCTGGCTGCAGTACCCGTCCCGTCCCGCCCCCGCCTCGATGGCGCGTCGAGGAGCACCATGTGTTGCCGAGCGACACGCTGGCCGGGCCACCGCACCCTCTTCTGGCGGCCCCGCCCAGCGGCGCGCCGGGAGCAGCGGCCGCCGCCGCCGACGGCATGGGAAGGGAAAGGGAGGAGGACGCGGCTGGTGGAGGCGTAGGCTTCCATTTCGTCGGGCGGATAAGACCGGGGCGGTGACACAGACGAACTGCAGCGGCGGCAGGAGCTCCTGAAGAGGCCATCCATGGCGGGGCTGTTGTAGACGTACCTGAGAGAGAGGGAAGATGCGTGAGGGAGAGAGAGACAGAGGAAAGGGGAAGGACGAGATGGGATGGTAACAGATGTATGCTGGGCGCCGTCGAATCCCGCCTTAGGTCGTCGGAGGTGGCGGTGGGAAGTTGGATCTGGGAGTCAAGCTGATGGAGAGAGAGATAGAGGAAAGGGGAGAGGATCTGGGGTGGGGAGGGGAGGTGTGGCGGAGGTGGGTGGCGGCGAGGAGAGGGGTGGGTGGGGAGATGGTTGGCGGCGGCGGCGGGAGATGGGTGGTGGAGATCGGGGAGCGCTAGGGTTTGCCCGCGGGGGACGGGACAAGGAGTGGTGTGCGGGGGAGAGAGGAGCACCCGGTGGGTGCGTGAGAGGGGGAGAGGGTGTGGGCCGTTGGATCCGGAAGTATCCGACGGTCTCTAATGCTTGATCCACGTGACATGCTCGTAGACCAATCAGAACGAAGTACAGGATTTGATGACGTTATGACCACCTAAATTGGTCGCAATCGATTAACAATAGGTGGTTGATACGAGTCAATAAGATGATTTTGTCTAGAAATCATCCGCCTAGCTAGGCGCTCGATCTGCGCATTGGTGATCATTTGATCACATCAATATGTCACGACATCACCGAGCAGAGACGGAGCGGGTCACCTCCCACGAAAGGAGACAGAGATGGAGCCGGAGCGGACATGGATGGGACTCGGACGCGCGGCGGAGGTGGTTGCCGAGGCGGGCACGGAGACGGGGTGGGTCACCGGGATTCGTGGCGTGGTGGAGGCGCCGTGAGTAGGGGAGGAGGAGAGGCGAGGAAGGAGGCGCCCGGCGCATGGGAAGAAGAGAGAGAGAGAGGGAGGCGGCGTCGATCTGGATCGGGGAGAGAGAGAGAGGGAGGCGGCGGGCGGGTGGAAGGGAGGAGAGGTGAGTGAGGTAGGGTTTGGTGCGGTGGGGGCGTTGCAGAAGGAGGCCGGGGACGGGAAGGAGGTGGCAGCAATGGCGGCGAGGGAGGAGATAGGCGGCGGCGGGTGGGTTCTCGGGGAGAGGGGGAGAGAGATCTGGATGGAGTGAGGGCTGCTAGGGTTTGGGTTGGGGGAGAGAGACCTGAGAGGTGAGTGAGAGCCGTTGGATCTGTGGGATCTGGACGGTTCAGATCGGTTACATTGGAGTGATCCGTGGGAAGAGCCCTGATTGGTTCAGAAATTTTATGATTTAAAATAGTTTTTAAGTACTAAAACTAGGAGGTTTTGTGAAGCAGCTATCAAAAATATTTTCCAAAATGGCACAACTAGATTTATCACTCAATTTAGACCATATTTGATGGATGATCACAAATTTGCATGCATTTTTTATCTTTCTAGCTATTTTTAATCATTTTTGGAGTGCCCGAAATGAAGTTTTTTTGAAGGAACTACCAAATAATTGTTGTAAAAATGGATCAAATCAATTTTGTAAAATACTAGGCCATGTTTAATGCACAGTTGACCAAATGGTTGGGTGTCAAAAGCTTTGATCCACCTCTCGTGAAAAGGACAAATTTCTGCCGGTTCAGTTGGAGGCGGGTCAAATTTGACTTGTAGCTGCCTCATAGTTTGCTCTTCATTTTTTCGAAAAATCATTTCTAGGTACATAAGTATCTATTTAATCAGAGAAACACCAAAAAAATTCCAAGATTCAATCACTAGCTAGGAACGGTCATTCCCGTAGTTTTGGCCGCATTTTGAAACGGGTATAAAAAATTCAAAAAGAATCAAAAAATTGGGAAACCTTTGCATTGTGTCATTATATGTGGACAAGCTCCCAGGAAAAATAACAAACTTGTAATACGGCAATTATTTTAAAAAAGTGTTCTCAGAAATGAGCTATCATGCGTGAAGATTCATGGCTTTCAAGCCAAATGATCAATCTTATGGCCACATTCATGGCATAGTTTGTTCAAATGATCTCATATTGTGCACAAGGGTACATCTTGGAATTCCAAACAATGTTGCCTAAGGAAGTTTTCATTTTTTTTGCACAGAAAATTCATTTTTCATTTTTCGAGTGCCCAAAAGGAAGTTTTTTTGTGAAGGAACTACCAAATAATTGTTGCAAAAATGGACCAAATAAATTTTACAAAATACTAGGCCATATATAATGCACAATTGACAAAATGGTTGGGTGTCAAACTTTTTGATCCACCTCTGGTGAAAAAGACAAATTGTCGTCGATTTAGTTGGAAGCGGGTCAAATTTGAACTGCAGCTGCCTCATAGTTTGCTATTTATTTTTTCCAAAAACCATTTCTAGGTACATAAATATCTATTTAATCAGAGAAACATCAAAATTTTTCCAAGATTCAACCACTAGGTACGAACGGTCAAGCCCGCCGTTTTGACCGCATTTTGAAACGGGCATAAAGAATTCAAAAAAAATCAAAAAATTGGAAAGCCTTCGCATTGTGTCATTATATGTGACCAAGTTTCCAGAAAAAATAATAAACTTGTAATACGGTAATTATTTTAAAAAAGTGTTCTCAGAAATGAGCTATCATGCGTGAAGATTCATGGCTTTCAAGCCAAATGATCAATCTTATGGCCACATTCATGGCATAGTTTGTTCAAATGATCTCATATTGTGCACAAGGGTACATCTTGGAATTCCAAACAATGTTGCCTAAGGAAGTTTTCATTTTTTTGCACGGAAAATTCATTTTTCATTTTCCGAGTGCCCAAAAGGAAGTTTTTTGTGAAGAAACTACCAAATAATTGTTGCAAAAATGGACCAAATAAATTTTACAAAATACTAGGCCATATATAATGCACAATTGACAAAATGGTTGGGTGTCAAACTTTTGATCCACCTCACGTGAAAAAGACAAATTGTAAATCGATTCGGTTGGAAGCGGGTCAAATTTGAGCTGCAATGCCTCATAGTTTGCTCTTTATTTTTCCAAAAATAAGTATCTATTTAATCGAAATACATGGTTTGATGGTGAGACATCGAGGTTTGGAATCAGAGCCGAGGGCCCCAACTCTAGAGCTGCCGAAGCTCGCATGCCCGCCGCGCGTGGTCACCGCGTGACCGTGGCGTTGCCATGTGTTCTGGGCGGCCTAGGCATGTCTAGTGGGTTGGGCACTCCCCAGGTAGGTGCTAGGAAGAAAATCACAACATAAGATTCTCACGAGGAGACCGATCGATGCTCAAACATGAATTAGCAGCCAAGTGTTTGATTAGCGGTACAGGAAATGCACATGGCTAATGGGTGTGAGTTTTGGCTGAGGATGATCAGTTACTAAGAAGGCCGTCTTCACAAATTTTCACCTCAAAAGGAGGAGCCTAGGTGGTACTTGCTTTACAAACTACCACACTGGACATAAATACGAATGTTGAAGCTGGGCTCAAAATAATGAATGGATTGAGTTGGCATTTGGTGGAGGATAGGTATTTGGGCATAGGAAAGCACTCTAGAAAATGGATACCATTTGGACATGCCAAAGTGGTACTTCCTTCACAAAGTGCTGCTCTGAACAGAATAGGAAAATGAATATTTTCGAATTATTTTTGAACTAGGCAAGGAATGTTTTTACATATTTGATGAAGATATGACCCAAAGAATTTATGAGATTTTTTTGGGAATTTTGGGAATGACAGAAATATAGGTTGCTTCACAACCTAGGGAAAAAACTGCCACATGGACATGACACATAGGCAAAACTGATGAGGTGGCGCCTAGTTATAGCAACCCACCACAATTTACAAGGCTATGACCATCTATATTGGTCGTTAACAACTAGAAATAAGGCAGCGGACTAGCGCTATTTGCTTTATGACCTTTTCGTGTAAGGAAATTACGACCTTTCTGACCAAAATGGTCGCAATGGTTTAGGGTTTGGAGCCACCCGAACAACTTTTGACCAATTGGTCTGAAATGGTCATAGATCTATGACCAATTCTTCCAGGGTCACTGACAGAAGGTCACTAGTTGACATATTTCTTGTAGTGGAACCGTAGGGTCCGCACGCTTAAGGTTTCGATGACAGTTATTATGAGTTTATGTATTTTGATGTACCGAAGAAGTTCGGAGTCCCGGATGTGATCACGGACATGACGAGGAGTCTCGAAATGGTCAAGACATAAAGATTGATATATTGGAAGCCTATGTTTGGAGTTGAGAATGGTTAGGGTGAAAACAGAATTTACCGGAGTCCGGAGGTTACGAAACCCCGGGGTAAATGGGCCTCGGTGGGCCTCGAGGAGAAGAGGAAGGGCCGGCCAGGTGGGTGGCGCCCCCCCCAATCCGAATAGGACAAGGAGGGGGCCTTCCTCTTCCCTCCCCCAATCCTATTCCAACTAGGAAGGGGGAGTCCTACTCGGTGGGAGTAGGACTCTCCCGGCCAGCGCCTCCTCTAGGCCGGCCGGCCTCCCCCTCCCTCCTTTATATATCAAGGCGGGGGCACCCTAGAACACACAAGTTTGATCTACGGATCGTTCCTTAGCCGTGTGCGGTGCCCCCTCCACCATATTCCACCTCGGTCATACTGTCAAGCTTAGGCGAAGCCTGCGCCGGTGAAACATCAAGATCGTCATCACGCCGTCGTCTTGTGAAACTCTCCTCGACACTGGTTGGATCGAGTACGAGGGCGTCATCGAGCAGACGTGTGTCAAGAACTCCGGGGCGCCGAGTAACGGCGCCGGATCGGTCGGATCGCGAGGAGAATGTACGATCGCTTCCTCTACGTTGTGATCGCTTCCGCCGGGTCTCACGAGTGCGTGAGACAACACTCTCCCCTCTCGTTGCTATACATCACCATGATCTTGTGTGTGCGTAGGAAATTTTTTGAAATTACTACGTTCCCCAACATATAAGAGGCGGCTGGACTTCCCGTACAAGTAAAGGATTCATCTAGGCTTTCCTTACAAGAAAAATTACATCAATTCACGTCCTAGAGTCCTAGTTCTATTCCAACTCGGATCCAGTCTGAATCTGGCCCAACTTTTGTCTTCCTCCTTGCGCAGGCCGCCGAGCCTCCATATGACCTCCGATCAAGATGGCCCAAATATCAAACTTGTGCGCCTCGACGATACGAACAACTCTCATGTTGATCACTTTTTCAAATAAGGCCATCTTGAATACTTTTCGAGGTCATCTTTACCTTCCAGTCGGACTCGGTCTTGCGGTAGACTGAATTATCCGAGTCTTGTAGTGAATTTGCAGGCCATATACTATCTCTAATGACGATGACTCCAAAAGCAAAGTTTACCGTCTTGACGATACGCACAACTTCTGTATTGAACACTTCTTCATCCGAGATCATCTTGATAAACTTTTGGGCACATGTTCAGTTTCACTCGGATTTGAGCTCATCCACTCGGATTTTAGAGTCTTTCACTCGGATGGTCCATTGGACTTTTTCACTCGGATGACTATATTTTCACTCGGAAGATAATCAATCGGTAGGTTTTCACTCGACCTTTTACTCGATCGGTAGGTTTTCACTCGACCTTTTACTCGATCGGTAGGTTTTCACTCAACCTTTACTCGATCGGTAGGTTTTCACCGACCTTTACTCGATCGGTAGGTTTTCACTCGACCTTTACTCGATCGGTAGGTTTTCACTCGACCTTTACTCGATCGGTAGGTTTTCATCCGAAAGGTAAGCTTTCACTCGACCGGTGAGTTTTCACTCGGATGGTAAGCTTTTCACTCGACCGGTGAGTTTTCACTCGGATGGTAAGCTTTTCACTCGACCAAAAACATAGCCTGATCTTGATTTGTCTCCCCAAGTCTCATACGACCTCGGATTGAGATGAATTATATATGAAAATCGATCGGCTCGACGAGGCGAAACTTTTTCGTGTTGAAGGTTTTTCGATCCAATGCCGTCTTGAAGGCCAAATTGCTCGCGCGACCCATCAGACATGGCGTCTGGTACTTCGCGCCATATTTCCACTCAGCTTCGGCCCGCAGTGTATTGCCTCTAACTTTTGCATATGAACTCAGATTGAGATGATTTATATATCAAAATCGATTGCCTCGACGAGACGAAGACAATTCCTTTAGAGTACTCCTTCATCCGAGGTCGTCTTGAAGGCATGGTCGACCGAAAACCACTCGGAATGTTGAATTTTGTCACTCGGAGTACAACTTCGGCCACCGAGATAAGGTCGAATGGCGATAAGTTAAACATCAAAGTTATTCCACTATGCGACCTGAAACTTTGCATGCTGAAAACTCTTTCACTTGAGGCCATCTTACTTGCCTTTTGTACCTTGCCAAAATCCGATGTCAACACATGCCCCCCTGTTTTTCGGCAAAGCTTGCATGCCGAAAAATAATATGCACGTTGTTTGTTCTAAGGACGACGTCAACACTCCATCGGCCATTTAGTTTCCTCGAGGCGATAATTATGTATCGGCCATGTTTGTGCTAAAGGCGATAATCGTATATCGGCCATTGCCTACTCAGGCTTCCTGCCACACACTCGGGTGGTACTTCTTCAAATATTTTCCGTTGAGAGCTCGAGGTAACAATGCCCCTTGTATTGATTCCACCAAATATGAATTTCCGGGAACAACCCTTGTAATCCTAAAAGGACCTTCCCAACTTGGAGACCACTTCCCGAATTTTCTATCTCTTGAACCAATCGGCAGAATCACTTTCCAAACGAGATCACCAACTTGAAAATTCTTCAACTTGACTTTCTTATTGTAAGCCCTTGCTACTCTCAACTTATCTCTCTCTATGGCATTCAAAGCAGCCAAACGTTTATCAGCAACCTCGTCAATGTTGTCCATCATCAAGTTATAGAAGTCTATTGCCGATAAATCATTTTGTTTGGCTATTCTCAAAGCATTCAAATTTACTTCCACCGTAAAACAGCCTCCGTTGTATACTAGCTCATATGGAGTCACTTTAGTAGCACCATGCCTTGAGATTCTATGTGCCCATAATGCCTCAGACAACAAGTCATGCCATCTCCTTGGATTATCCTCAATCTTCTTTTTGATGAGCTTGATTAAAATTTTATTGCTAGACTTGGCTTGTCCATTAGCTTGGGCATAATACGGAGAGGAATTGAGCAACTTTATATTATAAGATTCGGCAAACTCTCGACTTGGTGTGACATAAAAGATGAACCTTGATCTGTAGTTAATGTTTGAGGAATACGAATCTATGAATAATGTGCTCGAGTTATGAATTGAATTACCTCCGTATGTGTCATGTTCTTGAGAGGTCTTGCTTGCACCATTTAGTGAAATAATCGATTGCCACCAACACGAATCGATGCCCTTTGAGGAAGATGGATGAATTTGCCCAATAAAATCTAAACCCCATCCTCTGAAAGGCCACGGCTTGATAATAGGATGCAACATAGCAGCAGGAGCCAATTGAATATCACCAAATTTTGACAAGCTTCGCACCCTTTATAATATCTGAAGCAATCATTAATCATGGTCGGCCAATAAAACCCAAAGACGTCGTAATAACCATTTCATCTTAGGAGCCGATTGGTGAGTACCACAAATGCCCTCATGTACCTCTCCCATAGCAACTCTTGCTTGGTCCTCATCCAAGCATTTTAAAAGAACATCATCAACTGCTCGCGATAAAGGTCATCATCCCTTATAGTATATTTAAAAGCCATCGCGAACATACATCCACCCTTTCACTCGGATTAGCAAGTAAGCAACAATGGGCTTCCTCCGATGGAATTGTCATCTGCACTAGATTTTTGTTAATGACCAAATCGGTGGGTTCGGTTCGCCTCTTCTATATTGGTAAGACAAGACATCGGTCTTTGAGAGATATGAAACATGCCATGATCAACATGATATCCAGATGCTTGTTGTGCCAACTCATTTGCTTTCCGATTGTCATGTCTAGATATATGTGCAATGCTAAAACAATCCAAAGTAGAAATTATATCTAGACATTTATCAAGATAAACATTAAGTGATTCGTCAAAACACCGAAGACTACGGATATTTCTTTGCACCACTAGTAACGAATCACCGTAAGCCTCAATATGTGTAACACCTATAGCAAGTAACATCTCTAGACCGAATAACAATGCTTCATATTCGGCTTGATTGTTTGTGCAAAAATATTCTAAGCGGCATGAGGCTTCAAAAACAACACCATGAGGAGATATATAAACAATACCAACACCTTGGCCATTGCTACAAACTGAACCGTCAAAGTATAATCTCCATGGTACTAATGAAACAAGGTTCATATCAGCATCATGCTTGTCATTAATACGATGTTCAACAATGAAATTAGCAACAATTTGTCCTTTCATGGATTTTAGAGATTCATAAGCCAAATCATATTCAATCAAAGCATAAGCCCACTTGCCAATTCTACCACTAAGAATTGGCCTATGCAACATATATTTAATGACATCGGTTTGACAAGCTACTACACAAGCACTCGGTACTAAATAATGTCTCAGTTTTGTGCAAGCATAATATAAGCATAGACATAATTTCTCAATAAATGTATACCTTGTCTCTGCGTCCAATAAGCGTCTACTCAAATATGTAATGGCATGCTCTTTTCCTTCGGTATCTTGAGTCAAAACAGCACCAATAACACCTTCCTCTGCTGCGGTATAAAGTTTGAAAGGCTCTCTATGCTTGGGTGCTTTCATCACCGGAGGAGTGCACAAATAATTTTTGATCATATCAAAAGCTTCTTGCTGTTTTGCCCCCCAAGTGAAATCAACATCATTCTTTAACCGAAGGATAGGAGTAAATGCATCAACTTTCCCTGACAGATTAGCTATGAACCTTCTCAAATAATTGACCTTGCCAAGGAACTTTTGCATATCTCTCTTGCATGTTGGAGCCTCCACTTTCTGTATGGCCTCTATCTTTTGGGATCGATTTCGATGCCATCTTCATGAATAATGAAACCCAAAATTTGCCGGTGACACGCCAAATGCACACTTCAAAGGGTTCATCTTCATCCATACTTTTCATCCTTTCAAAAGCTAAACGCAAATCGCCAAGTGGGATTCAAAAGCATCCGATTTGACAACAATATCATCAATATAAACTTCAAGTATGACACCGAGTAAATCATGAAAATCAAATTCATAGCCCTTTGATATGTGGCCCCTGACATTTTCAATCCGAATGTCATCACCGCCCACTCGAATAAACCAAGGAAACGGGACATCGGAAAGCTGTTTTGTACATGTCCTCTTCAGCCATAAAATTTGATTGTATCCGCATTACCATCTAGAAAGCTAATAACCTTATGTCCGAAGCATCATTAATAAGCATATCGGCTATTGGCATGGGATACTCATCTTTGGGTGTAGCCCTATTCACATCTCTCAAGTCAATGCACACCCTCAACTTGCCGGATCCTTCTTCTCCTTTGGGACAATGTTAGAAATCCACTCGGCATACCGCAAGGTCGAATGAATTTAGCTTCAAGCGATCGACCGATCTCTTCCTTGATCCGGTCATATGTTTTCGGATTAAATTTTACGCCGATTGTTTATAAGGTCTAAAACCAGCCTTTATAGGCAAACGATGCTCCACTAGCTCTCGGCTCAACCTCGCATCTCATGATATTCCCATGCAAAGCAACAAACATATTCTTTCAATAGCTCGATTAATTTAGCTTTACAATCGGCTTTCAAATTTTTGTTTATAAATGTCGGTCGATCGATCGATCCGTCTCCGATATCTACCTCTTCTAACGGATCGGCCGATGTAAAACCTTGTCCAAGTTTATCCATGTCATCCAACTCCTCAATAGACTCATACATATCGTTCTCCTTTGGATCGATATTTTGCAAGACGCTTTTGTAACCACTCGAATTAGGATCCATTTAAACATATCATACCTTGGAGCCGATTGCATTGATCGGCTTTAAAGACACGGGCACAAAACCATTTTTGGTCGTGACCGAGAAAATCAAACTCTGATAAGTCACGCCCCGTCAAGCAAGTAGCATTGGGATGTTGCCAATCCACTGATGCATCGGCCAAAGCAACACAAGCCGAATTATCCGCATGAGTGACTTCCACTTCATCATCAACCCATGAATCAAAAACGGTGCATAGTGGATGGCACGCATTGGTTTGCATGAACCCAATCACGGCCTAGTATGACGTTGTAGTTACCTTGCACATCGGCGACAAAGAATGCAAGAGCTAAAGTTTTGCTTCCATTCGTAAGCTCCACATACATTACACCTTTGGCTTCAGTTTTCTCTTTGCCTTCAAACCCGTTGAGCACCATATTGGTCTTGATCAATTCTTCATCACTCAAACCCAATTTCTTGAAGACCGAATAGGGCATAAGATTTACCACAGCGCCACCATCAACAAGCATCCGAGTGAGTGGCGACCCATTGATATGACCTCTGAGATATAATGGTTTCAGATGCTTTACTGGTTCTTTTGGCTTCTCGAATATTGCATTTTAGGACCAAAATCCAGGTGAGCAACTTCCCTTCCTCATCTACAAAGACGTAAACTCAGCAGGTAAGTAATACACCATATTGATATCCATACCTTCATGAACGGTGTAGATTCATAGTCCAATACATCAGCCTCTTCCTCAAGTGGATCGACCGATTCTCAAATCTGTCCGAGTGAAGGAGAGGTAAGAAGTGTCACGAGACGATGTAATAGTTGTCGATCGTCCTCCTTGGGTAGTGTAGGCACTACGTGATAGATGTAAAAGCTGATGTATCTTGTATTTGTTTTGGTCTCCACACTTGTTTTCTTTGGAACCATGGGCCGAGTGTCATTGAACAACTTATCCCTTTGCTTCTCGGCCTCTGCTCCGCCATCTCTTGACTCCTTAACCTCTGTAGTTTCCTCTTACGTGTCTTTGTTAGCCCCGAGGACACCACTTTGGTCGAGTGTATTTAGCATCTCTCACTTTTACCTGGCTGGTGCTTGCTTCATGGTCATTAGCCGAGTGCTTTGGCGCGATAGAAAGTATCGTCTCAGTCGAGTGGTTATGCACAGTCGGCTGCTGTATGGGGAATGTTTCGGTGCCCAAGATAAGTGAGTCGACATCCATTTTCTCCTTGCCTTTGCCCGACTCAACTGCTGCAACACTTGGTGACTTAACACGCCATTCTTTCCGACTTTCCACATGCATGAAATTTCCACTCGAGCGCACCTTTTTACTCTGATGGACTCCACTCGGATGGATGTCACTCGGATGGAATCCACTCGGATGGAATCCTCTTGACCACATTTTTTCACTTGGATAGCTTCCACCTGGGTGCATTCTTACACTCGGATAATTTCTACTTGGTCGCATATTTTGACCAGCCGACTGATAGTCACTGATGTTGAGTCGGCCATTATATGAGTAATCAAGTCGATCCCACACAGATTGCCTCTGCTCTTCTAAAAACCGCGCCCTTGGTCCACTCGGTTTTGTATACCGACTGAACATATCAACTGATGGTGACCTTGGTCGTTTAGGATGAGTCGGTCGATTGAAACTAGAACCGCCGATGGTTAGCATACTTGGACAACATATCAAAAGTTGGCTTGATCCGCTTATGCTGCACTTTAACTTCATTCTTCTTCCACTTGCCAACTTCGGACTCTTGGGCTTGACAAATTTAACACGAGTATTTTCTTGCACTTGCGGTTGCCCGAGTGTAGGATTCTTGATGGTGATTTTGATCACTTCCTTGCCATCGGGTTGCTTATCAAGCACAACTTTGTCTCCCCAAGACCTTGTTGTCCTCCTTGTCTTTCTGGGCTCACCAACAATGACATTAGCTTTATTAGCAGATTCGGCTACCTCCGGCCGAATGAGTAACTTCTTCCTTCTAAATCCATGGTGTTCATTGGAAAGGGCTGTTTATCAACTTGCATCTCGAGAAAAGTTCAATCGTCCAGTCATTAATGGCCGATTGTATCGTCGTCGAAAAACATTGCAATCATTAGTAGCATGAGAAAAAGAATTATGATACTTGCAATAAGCACGCCGCTTCAGCTCTTCAAACAGCGGTAAAGTATGAGATATTCTAATAATCTTAGCCTGCACAAAGCATCAAATATTCTATCACACTTAGCAATGTTAAAAGTAAACTTCATCTCTTCATCACGATTCTTATGAATCGGTTTCAGATCATTACAAGTAAAGGGTTTGGCCTTAGATGGCCAAACAAATTCAAGAGAAAAACATCACCCTCATCGTCCGAGTGATCACTATCATATTCCACCATATTCATCTTTGGACGATCGGCTTTGTATCTATGCACTTCTTTGAGGTCTTTGCTTCGGCTTTCCTGAGCCAAAGCCCTTTGTAAGACTTGGTTGATGTTTAAGAACTCGTAGCCTTCTAGCTTTTCTCTAATGGGAGTTCTCAAACCACTCAAAGACTAGGTCTCGCTAAGTCTCTCGGTTATCACCAAACTAAAACACCGGTTTTCGTTTCTCTGAATCTCTTGACGAATCGGAGACCGATTCATCATGCTTCTGTTTAACCGATGTTAGATGTGACAACTTGAGTTCATTGTCGCCGCTATAAAAGTGATCATGAAATTTCTGCTCTAGCTGCGACCAAACTCGAATGGAACCATGTGGCAAAGAAGAAAACCATGAAAATGCGGTACCAGTTAATGATAAAGGAAATAAACGCACTTTCAACTCATTTAGTTAGCCTGCCTCACCTAGTTGTGCTAAGTATTGACTAACATGCTCCCATGTGGTTTTGTGCCCTCTCCATTGAACTTAACAAAATCTGGAATTTTATATCACGGAGGGCTTTGGATAGCATCAAAGTACTCGAAGCACGGCTTTTGATAAATCCGATTCCGAGGTAACTCAACTCCAAAATTCTCTCGAAGCATCTTAGCCATCTCCTCTCTAAGATTAGCTAAACCATCATCCATAGTGGACGATGAAGCTTGTGGCATGGCATAGGAGGAGTAGGGTTACTAGATGTAGGTAGGAATTGTGGCATGTATGTCGCACCCATAATTTGCTAGTGGTCGAGTGGTTGTAGCTGTAGGTAGAGTTTGGTTCGCGTTGCCACCCAACTTTGGCATGCTCATAATAGGATTAATGGGTGCAGCCACAATCTGATTTGTTTGGGTAGGATAATAAGTCATCGGCATGGGAGGCGCCGATGAGATAGGTAAAGCAGATTAGGGTTTTGCACACTAGCAGCTACACCATCATTACCACTAGTCGATTGAGATGTATTCTTTCGAGCATTAGTATTTTCTATGAAAGTTTGATAGACTAGATTGTTACCATCAGCAATACGACTTTCAATCTCAGCCCACCTTTCGGGAGAAAAGGCAAGATTTACAGAGGGTTTAACACGCTTGGCTTGCAAAGGAGGGAACTTGATTTCTTCAATCGGAGTGATGTTGCCTTGGCGATCCTTCTTGAATTTTGCAAGGAACTCCTACAAGTCCTTCTCCTCTGCGCCTTCTTGTACTCCTCATAGACTTGGCGATGATCGGCGATATCTCATCAAGACGGGCTTAATGATGTTATCGGCGTCTACCTCGATGGCTTGGGAAGATCGGACATGGTGGATGATGATGATTGATCTTCGCTCCCAAATGAGTCGCCAAAAGTGTGTTGACACACGAACACGCCACGTGTACCCTCGACGCCGGGGTGATGCACCGCAGCTCACGTCGAAGGAGACCCGACCGACAAAGACGACACGCAAGGCGATCGACGGGTGCTTTTGCAGACCGAACCCCACACCCGGAGGGACCCGTCAGAAGTGCGGCGGCTATGGGCTGCCCTAGGTCGATTCGCTCGCCCCTAGAGCCTCGAGATTCGCAGCCCTCAAACACGAAGAACAGCAAAGAACGAGAGAGAAAACGGTGGAGAGATAAAAGTAGGCAGGAAAAAGTAGTATATTGATTTGTTCGATTGTGTGTTGTTCAATCGGCCGTCACCCCCAACATATATAAGAGGCGGCTGGACTTCCCGCACAAGTAAAGGATTCATCTAGGCTTTCCTTACAAGAAAAATTACATCAATTCACGCCCTAGAGTCCTAGTTCTATTCCAACTCGGATCGATCTGAATCTGGCCCAACTTCTGTCTTCCTCCTTGTGCAGGCCGCCGAGCCTCCATATGACCTCCGATCAAGATGGCCCAAATATCAAACTTGTGCGCCTCGACAATACGAACAACTCTCGTGTTGATCACTTTTTCAAATAAGGCCATCTTGAATACTTTTCGAGGTCATCTTTACCTTCCAGTCGGACTCGGTCTTGCGGTAGACTGAATTATCCGAGTCTTGTAGTGAATTTGCAGGCCATATACTATCTCTGATGACGATGACTCCAAAAGCAAAGTTTACCGTCTTGACGATACACACAACTTCTGTATTGAACACTTCTTCATCCGAGGTCATCTTGATAAACTTTTGGGCACATGTTCAGTTTCACTCGGATTTGAGCTCATCCACTCGGATTTTAGAGTCTTTCACTCGGATGGTCCGACTGGACTTTTTCACTCGGATGACTATATTTTCACTCGGAAGACAATCAATCGGTAGGTTTTCACTCGACCTTTTACTCGATCGGTAGGTTTTCACTCGACCTTTTACTCGATCGGTAGGTTTTCACTCAACCTTTTACTCGATCGGTAGGTTTTCACTCGACCTTTTACTCGATCGGTAGGTTTTCACTCGACCTTTTACTCGATCGGTAGGTTTTCACTCGACCTTTTACTCGATCGGTAGGTTTTCATCCGAAAGGTAAGTTTTCACTCGACCGGTGAGTTTTCACTCGGATGGTAAGCTTTTCACTCGACCGGTGAGTTTTCACTCGGATGGTAAGCTTTTTCACTCGACCAAAAACATAGCCTGATCTTGATTTGTCTCCCCAAGTCCCATACGACCTCGGATTGAGACGAATTATATATGAAAATCGATCGGCTCGACGAGGCGAAACTTTTTCGTGTTGAAGGTTTTTCGATCCAATGCCGTCTTGAAGGCCAAATTGCTCGCGCGACCCATCAGACATGGCGTCTGGTACTTCGCGCCATATTTCCACTCAGCTTCGGCCTCTAACTTTTGCATATGAACTCAGATTGAGATGATTTATATATCAAAATCGATCGCCTCAACGAGACGAAGACAATTCCTTTAGAGTACTCCTTCATCCGAGGTCGTCTTGAAGGCATGGTCGACCGAAAACCACTCGAAATGTTGAATTTTGTCACTCGGAGTACAACTTCGGCCACCGAGATAAGGTCGAATGGCGATAAGTTAAACATCAAAGTTATTCCACTATGCGACCTGAAACTTTGCATGCTGAAAACTCTTTCACTTGAGGCCATCTTACTTGCCTTTTGTACCTTGCCAAAATCCGATGTCAACAATATGTAGATCTCCTACCATTGTAACCGACTATGTGTAACCCTAGCCTCCTCCGGTGTCTATATAAACCGGAGGGCTTTAGTCCGTAGGACAACATACATTACAACAATCATACCATAGGCTAGCTTTAGGGTTTAGCCTCCTTGATCTCGTGGTAGATCCACTCTTGTACTACCCATATCATCAATATTAATCAAGCGGGACGTAGGGTTTTACCTCCATCGAGAGGCCGAACACAGGTAAAACATCATGTCCCTCGTCTCTGTTACCATCCGCCTAGACGCACATTCGGGACCCCCTACCGAGATCCCGCGGTTTTGACACCGACATTGGTGCTTTCATTGAGAGTTCCTCGTGTCGCCACCGTAGGCTTGATGGCATCTGCAACCAACGACGCCGTCTGTGGTGAGACTTTTCTCCCGGACAGATCTTCAGATTCGCGGCTTCGCCGCTGCGGGCTAATTCGCTTGGCCATCCGGAGCAGATCGAAGCTTCGCCCCTGGCGTCGGTCGATTCGAAGCCTAAACTTCACGGCCGATGTCGCGGAGACTTGATCTTCGACGGACTGAGCCTGACCGAGCGCGCGCCGCCTTGTTGCAATGGGCATGATCTAACTCTGCCGCCGAACAGTGCCTTGGTGGCCGCACGCGAATCCGCTCCGGCTATTAGACCGGAGCCGATTGCCTAGATAGAGGATCGGTGGATGGACACCGCCTCGGGGGCTTCAACTACCACGGCGATGGAGCCGAACACTAATCTTGTCCCTTGCAAAACTCGTGATTCCGAGGTGCCGGACTCCCTGCCGGACTCCGAACCTCCCGCGCCCCTACCAACCAAATCGGATTGGGCGCCAGTTATGGAATTCACCGCCACGGACATCTTCCAATACTCACCTTTTGGCGACATCTTGAATTCACTAAAGCATCTCTCGTTATCGGGAGAGCCCTGGCCGGACTATGGCCAGGATGGTTGAGATCTGAGCGCGAAGAAATTCAGAGCCCACCCACCACCCACTTTGTAGCCACTGTCGACGACTTAACCGACATGCTAGACTATAGACGACGACGCCGGAGACGAACAAGAAACAGCGCCTATAGGGCACGCGAGGACCACCTCGTCATACGACATATACATGGTGGATACCCCAAAAGAGAGCGATAACGAGGACCAGCGGGCCGCGGCAGAGGATAACCCCGCCGATAAACAACCAAAACGGCGGCGCAGACGCCGCCCTAAGCCCCGCCTCGACAACAATAACGCTCCTAAGGACCCGCATGACAGCAGGGCACAAAAGTGGGACGACAGTGAGGAGTCTGGACTAGGGGTGTCCGGATAGCGGACTATCAATATCCGCGGACTCCCGGATCACGAAGATAGAAGATTGAAGACTCGGCTCGTGTCAGGAAGGTACTTTCCTTGGCGTGGAAGGCAGGCTTGGCGATACGGATATGTAGATCTCCTACCATTGTAACCGACTCTGTGTAACCCTAGCCTCCGGTGTCTATATAAACCGGAGGGCCTTAGTCCGAGGGACAACATTACATCTCAACAATCATACCATAGGCTAGCTTCTAGGGTTTAGCCTCCTTGATCTCGTGGTAGATCTACTCTTGTACTACCCATATCATCAATATTAATCAAGCAGACGAGGGTATTACCTCCATCGAGAGGGCTCGAACACAGGTAAAAACATTGTGTCCCTCATCTCCTGTTACCATCCGCCTAGACGCACAGTTCGGGACCCCCTACCCGAGATCCGCCGGTTTTGACACCGACATTGGTGCTTTAATTGAGAGTTCTTCTGTGTCGTCACCGATAGAGCGGATGCCTTTACCCGTCTTCAAAGACGGTGTTTTCGCCGGAGGGGCCTTGGCAGCCGGTCAGACAATCCGGCTCGGTGGCTTTCTTATGACCGCCTGTCCGGCCGCTGCTTCGGCAATGACTTCTCAAGTCGTTGGAAGCAATCTTCGTGTCAGCCCTAAAGCTGCCGAACAGTTAGATCCAATTGAGCTCTCGTCTGTCAATGAACTCTTGGATCGCATCGCCGCCCTGGGAGTCGCTACGGACTACAATCAGATCGGGCTTAAAACCGATCTGAGAGAAATTAACTCTCCCCAGGCTACCCACCACGCCGAGGTGGTGGAGGAACAACTCGGCAATTCTTTGCCAGTATTGAAAACAGTCCATGTCCGGATTCCCGAACCCTCCATGCCGGATTCCCGCGGAGGGACGGACTATGATCGAGCGTTGAACTTAAAATCATGCGTTGCTCGGACTCATTGGATGTCTCCAAGAAATCGAAGCTTCGAATTGGAAGTCCTCGGCCTTTGAGCCCAAAGATGGGCAGGGATCCGGATTTTATTCCACCCACCCGCCCATACATATGCGACCTATCCCTAATTCAGCAAGAGCCTTGAAGCGATTACATCATTATTGGGCGATTCTCCTGGTCATGGGCGGGATAAAGGACTGCCGAGAGGAAAACGCAATTCGATCTTACGCAATAAGCGCACGGACGGGGAATATCAACGCCATTGATCGTTGTTAAGATTACGCGTTTTACCGTCTGGCGTCCATAATCTGAAATATTGCGCAATGGAGAGTTTTGAAGCGAAAATCAATTTTGGGATAATCCGCCCCAAACCCAATCCATGGTAAAGGCGCCTCACAATCAGGCCCCGGATGCAAAAACAAAAAGCAAAAACCCAGCAAGGGAAGCGGAACCGTCTTTGGAGGGATGGCTCAATGGACCTGTAAACTTCATAGTACGAGGAGCTGTCCCAACACATAGCCTTCGAGCATGTTGGATATTACGGCGGTGGCCAAAAGTGGCGAAGAGCTTCTAGCTCCGAAACCACTCCAACAATACCAAAGACGGTATCAGCAGTCTTGAGACTTTCGCATCAAATAATATGCGAAAACGAACAATCCGCGAACTCGCGAAGTCTACCAAGTAGCAACAAATCCATGGAGCGACACAGCTATTACCTTGGCGCCAAATGACGAGTCCACATCTCGAACTACAGAGCCCCCAACAAGACCGGTACTTAGTCCCATAGTGGACGACTTTTCGTGACAAAAGTCCTCATGGACGGCGGCAATGACTAAACCTCATTTATGAGGAAACCTGCGGAAAATGGAAATCGATTGGAGCCGTATTGAGCGAAGCAAAGACAACCTTCAGAGGAATAATCCCTAGCCGGAAGCGCCTGACCGGAAAAATCACACTTGATGTGGTGTTTGGCTCCCGGACAATTACAGATCCGAAGAAGTCACGTTCTGTGGCCCGTTCAGCGGCTATCACGCCATATTAGGACGAGAGGCATTCACAATCTTTCAAGCGATACCTCATTACGGGTACATGAAGCTCAAAATGCAGGCCCAACGGAATAATCACTCGTCGGTGATCGGACACGGCGCTCGCGCCGAAAAACAAGACGGCCGCACTAGCCCTCGAAGCACTATCAAAGCCTTAGCGGCAGAGGAACTCATAGCGCGCTCTCACGGTAAACAGGATGATGTGATACTTGATAAAGATCCAAGTCCACCTCCTTCAAACCAGCGAGATGAGATAATTAAATTTCAGGTCCACCCAACGGACCCAACAAAGACGGCCTCCATCGAGGCACGCTTGAGCTCGAAGTTGGCCAAGATCGCGAATTCCTTCGGGAAAATTGGGACATCTTCGCCTGGCATCCCTCGGACATGCCCGGAATCCCTCGCGGATTGGCATAACACAGCCTAGACATCCTAAAAGGATTTAAGCCAGTCAAACAGGCTCTTCGACGATTTTCCGAGCCCAAAAGACAGGCAATGGGAGAAGAGCTAGCCAAGTTATTGGAAGCCGGATTCATTAGAGATATCAAACATCCGGACTGGCTAGCAAATTTGGTGATGGTACCAAAGAAGGACAAATCCTGCGCCTATGTGTCGACTTCAAAGACCTCAATAAGGCTTGCCCAAAGGATCCTTTTCCTCTCCCGCGCATCGATCAAATCATCGATGCCACAAAGAGACACGACTCACAGCTTCTGGACGATACTCGCTATCATCAAATCAAGATGGCGGAAGCAGATCAAGCCGCAACGGCATTCATCACCCCATATGGACCATTCTGCTTCAACACGATGCCCTTCGGACTTAAAAACGCTGGCGCAACATATCAGCGCATGATTCAAACATGTCTCGCCACCCAGATAGGCAAAACAATCGAGGATCGTGAGACGACGTAGTCGTCAAAACAAAACACGTCGAAACTCTAGTAGACGATTTGAGGCTCACATTCGACAACCTTAGGGCATATGACATCAAGTGAATCCGGAAAATGTGTTTTGGTGTACCAGCCGGAAAGTCTCTTTGGGCTTCATTGTATCCGGTAGAGGAATTGAAGCAAATCCGCCAAAATCCGGCTCTGTCGCGATTGGATATTCCAAAAGACCTCAAGCAAATACAAAAGTTAACATGATGCGTAGCAGCTCTAAAGCCGTTTCATCTCCCGTTTAGGAGAGAAGGCGTTGCCCCTTTATCGCCTCCTAAGGCGCACCGAACACTTCGAGTGGACGGATGCCGCCACTACCGGACTCGAAGAAATAAAGGCCATATTGGCAACATCCGGTCTGGCTGCGCCCACTCGTAGGTAACCAATGTTGTTATACATCGCCGCAACACATCAAGTTGTAAGCGCTGTCCTCGTCGTCGAACGAGCAACAAAGGGCATAAATTCCCTCTTCAAAACCAGTGTATTACGATCCACCGTGTTAACCCCTGCAAATCCGTTACCGCACTATCAAAAGATAGCATATGCGGTGTTCATGGCGTCTCGAAGCTCGGGCACTACTTTCAAGAGTGTTCGATAACGGTGGCCTCTGAAGTACCACTCAATGACATTATAAATAACCGCGACGCAATGGGCAGGATTGCAAATGGGCCATTGAGCTCTTGCCATTCGACATAACTTACAAACCTCGACGAGCCATAAAGTCACAAGTTTTGGTGACTTCGTCGCCGAATGGATCAAGCCGAACTACCTAAAGAGTACGGCGATACTCCAATGGACTATGCACTTCGACGGCTCCAAAATGTTGGCGGATCGGGTCAAGGCGTCATCTCGACGTCCCCACGGAGATCTGATTCGAGATGTACTTCAAATAATGTACATGGACTCCAACAATGCGGCGAACACGAGGCCTGTTACATGGTCTCCGGATGGCGATCTCCATGGGCATCCAACACCTAGAGGTGCGAGGATTCAAACCTTGCAATATCCCAAATAAATGGAGACTTTGATGCCAAGGATCCAAAATGGCAGCATATCGTAATGCTGTCTCGAAAATGCCACCGGTTTGAAGGACTCAATTCCATCACATAGCCCGAGATAATAACCAAGCGGCCGACATTCTCGCACGATCGGTGCGTAAACGTGATCTTGCCCCTCCAAATATCTTCCCGAACGGCTCTTCAAGCCATCCGTATTATGGGAAGAGGAGTCCGAGCGACAAACCGGAGAAAGCCGCACTAACCGGTGATTCAGCAGACGACATAACACCATCTCGCCCACGATATAATGGCAGAATCGCCGCGTGGATGTAACCTTTCTCGCCTACTTACTTGGCAGAACTTCGAAGACCAAAATGAGGCCCATTTGATAGTCCGGCGATCGAAGGCCTACAAGGTCCACGAGGGAGAACTTTATAAGAAAAGTACTACCGAGTCCTTCAAAGGTGTATCTCCAAGAAGAAGGGCTAAACCTCCCGCTGAAATCCATGCGGACTAGGTGGACACCACGCAGCAGCCCGGCCCCGTAGGAAAGGCATTCCGACAGATTTTATTGGCCGACGGCTCGGGCAGATGCACAGACTTGGTCCGGCGATGCGTTGGTTGCCGCTCTTTGCTAATCGAGCCATATGCCACCCACCACCCTCAAAACCATACCCATTACCCGCCGTCATGGTGCGGGGCTTGACATGGTCGGACCCTTAAAGGGGGAACCCACAAGAAAAAGTACATTGGTCATGGTGGATAAGTTCACCAAATGGATAGAGGCCAAACCGTCAAAACGGCAGAGTCCGGACCAGTGATAGACTTTATATCGAGGTGGTACACCGCTACGGAGTCCCCCACAGCATCATCACCGACAACGGCACAAACTTCACGGCCGATGAGGTCAAGTCATGGTGCAAAAATATGGGCATTAAGCTCGACTATGAGTCAGTCTATCACCCTCAAACCAACGGTCAAGTGGAAAGAGCAAACGGTCTAATAATGAGCGGCATTAAACCCAGATTGGTGAGGTCACTCTCCAAATCCGATACCCAATGGGTTGAGGAGCTCGACCAGACTGGGGCTGCGGACAACGCCTAACCGCACTACCGGATTCACACCATTTTTATGGTATACGGCGCAAAGGCGTTCTGCCTGTGACATTATTCATGACTCACCTCGAAAAGCGCATGTATGAGGAAAGAGAAGCTGAGCTAGATCGGCAGGACAGCTTGGACACATTGAGGAAGAACGTGACATCGCGAAGGCTCGCTCCGCATTCTATCGGCAGCAGGCCGAAGATATCAAAGGTAGAAGTACGGGCCAAGACCTATAACGTTGGCGAACTAGTTCTACGCGCCGGACAAGAAAAGGACAAGCTCAAGCCCGTAAGGAAGGCCCTTCATTATTGATCAAATCGATCGACCGGAGCATACCGTTTATTTAAATGCGCTTGACAACCGACTCGAGCCGAACCCATGGAACGCAGCCCGACTCCGACGATTCTATGCCTAGCGCCGGATTCAGAGTTCGTCCCCTTCCCCTGTCCAACCTTTTATATTTCGGCTGTCTTCTTTTTCTCTTTTTATCCTTTTAAATTAACAAAGCCCCTCGGGGCCTATTTTCGCATTTTTTGCATACATACGATGTGCCATCCGCACTCGTTATTCCTGGGGGCTTCTTTTACAGAAGCTCAACTATACGGGTTTTATACCCAACACATGTGTCACGCTTCCACATGTACCTTTTACTCGCCATTATATGCATCGATATGACTTAAGTTTTGGCCAAGCTGGGTTGCCTGGCTCCTGTGCTTACCCCTACGTTCCCGATTGTTCGGCTAGGTGGTAAAGGGAGCACCTCTGCGATTGTTACCGCTGGTCACCGGATGTGTACCTCGGTGGGTGAAGCGAAAGCTAGCGTTTTTAAGGGAATATTTGGTCGGTGATTTAAAAGATGACTTTTTACCTATTTTTCCATCTGCCCCGGATGTTTTATCGCTCTCTTGGCAGTCCGGACATGCACTTTAGGGCATGCCTCCCAAATAAAGGAACCCTTAACGGAACTATTCTCCTGGAAGATGTTTCTTACTAACCATGTAATATAACATAACTAGTTGGGCACTTGTGCGATAAAGCACTAATGACCCCTACGCCTAGTCTCCATGCATACCACGGTTATTTCTTAACCAAAAGGTATTCGGACACACTCAGGACTCTAGGGTCCCGAGGTCGGCTTAAAAGGTCGGCAACGACAAACGATCTACAATCCGCTAGAAGGCATTTCACATGTCATTTTAAAAGGATAACATACATTGTCAAGTTTATTGATTGTATTCCTCCTCAATCCCGTCTAACAGGCTGTCTAGTTTACAGTCCCGTTGGGAAAATTTAGCAGCCAGTTCTACCTGGCTGTACACTAAACTCACATAGATCTCCTTCCCGTCGGGCCCCACCGGTCCAACTTCGGCCATATGGTTGGGATCCGCCTTCTTGTACCGCGTCTTCACCATGGCCCAAGCCTCCCTGGCACCTTGACGGCAAGCTGAAACCTTCCACAAACGGAAGCGCCGCACTCCTCGCAGCTTCTCTGCAAGCTCCCGAGGCAATCGGGCGGGGCGAGGATGGCCATAAAGCCGTGACGGCGCCACTCATTGCCTGCCAACTCGCTCAATAGCTGCAACAGTTCGGAAGTTGATCACCCATTGATACGGGCATCTCCTCCGCAGGATGGCCCGTGAGTATACCTACAAGACATATTATGTCAAATCGCTTCCTCGCCAACTCTTCTTCATTAGAGAGTTCGCCAAGCACTTACTATAGATGCCGCGAAGCCGTTGATTCTTCTTGACGGAGCGGATAGCTCGGCTGGCGCCTTTCAGCTCTTCTCCGAGCTTGGCGCTGGCATCTTGGAGCTTGTTCCTTTCCGCTGAACTCGTTCACACACTCTCGCCGACCTTTAGTGGCGCAGAGTGCTTGCCTGTCCGGATCTTGTTGGCGGCACTGCAATGTCGTTTAGACTCATGCGCATGCCGCACAGCGCTTATATTAACTTATACAAATGTGTTACCGGGAGGGTCTTTCCGTCTCCTCCTGCGGCAGCAAGTGCAGCCTCAAGTTGGGACTTGCAATCTTGCAGCTCCCGAGACAACCGGGCGTTCTTCTCATTAAGAGCCTGAATTTCAAGTGATCCTTAAATCAGTTAACATAACTAATTTAAGTCTCGGGGCTACCGTGTATACAACCATTAAAATATCTTTACCCGTATGTCTTTAACATACCGCCCGTAGCCTCGCTAAAACCATTTTGAGCAGCCCGAGATGCGTGCCCTGCGTTGAAGGCATCCAATGCCTCAGGGAAAAGCACGCCTCTTGAAAAACTGTCCGCGGCGTCTATGATTCATAGCGCCTCCACCTCGACTTGGTGGCGATACGATCTGTCGGTATCCTCCGTCGGAGTAGGATCCGTTCGCGTTTGCTCTTGCCTCCCCTCCAGTCCAGCGCTGGAGCTCGGCTGGTATTGGTGGGGTCGGCAATTCCTGTGCTCGCAGATCCGCGGCGCTTTTTCTTCTATAAAGATCATGAGCACTTAGAAGTTTCCTTGAACGTTGCTCAAAAGATCAAACACGAGCTATACCTCTGGGCGACGTTTCACCAAGACGGCGCTCCTCTTCTCGCTAGTTCGGACCGACCTCTGTAGGTCGGCCGCCGCAGGCTCGGCTCCTGGCCGTAATGGCACTTCCTGCAAAATACCATCGTTCGCGAAGGTCAGAAATAGCCAAGGATAAGATAAACGGTGTCCGGACTTCGGTCTTGGTCACCTGGGATGCCGAACTTAGCCCGGGGTAGTCCGCCGTAATGGCAACCAAGGCATCATCAATGCTTAGCTGGTGATACACCCCGTCGATTAGCTCCACCCCGATGTCCGGATCCTCTTCGGAGGCCGGACCCAGGGATCCTTCCGGATCCTCGGGTTGTGGAGCAGGACTCACCATGTCCTCCACAGTTCGGCGTAGACCCTGCGCCGAAGATGTAATGTAAGAAGCTTAAACTTCGAAGATACGGGTAGAGGCTCTTTTGAGGTGTTCGCTTACCCATCCTCTGGGATTGATCATGGAAAACCCCTCCAGAGGGTTCGGGCGAAGGAAGTCCTCCTTCTCCCCCTTGTACAGACCGGACATGATCTTCACCAGATCCTCGGTCGAACCCGGCCCTTTGCGGCCGTGCCGGGTGGCATCGTCCTTCCCATTGAAATCCCACATGGGGTGGCCTCAGATTGCATGGCTGCACCCCGCTTGATGCACGCCGCCATGACTCCAATCATGGTCAAGCGGAATGAGCCATTAATCTTATCCGCCCATCAAGTAATGGACGCTCTTGTCTTCCTCCAAACAGGGGGCTCATGGGCGCCACCGAGGCGTTTCTTCAAGGAGCAGCATCAAACTCCCGGAGGCCAATCCGGACTGGGGTCGAGCAACGGGCGCCTACAATATAAAACCACCCGAGGGCCGATCTTGGACGCCCTCTTGGGGTGCCGGATAGGTATCCGGTCCCAGCGATGCACCATATTTGGCGCCGCCCACTTGATATATGGACCCCTGGTGAGAACGGGCACGAGGCGTAACAACCTCTTCCACAATGCGAAATGGGGCTCGATGCCCGTGAATAGCTTGCAAAAGAGCTACATAGCCGCGATGTGCAAAGACCTGAGGCGGGCGTGAGGTGGTGGAGCTGGAGTCCATAGAACTTCAGAGCCAGCGGAGGAACGGATGTATTGGAAACCGAGCCCCTTATTAGATAGGGGACTAAACACACCCGCTCCCCATGTTGGGGCTTGGGGTGTCCTCCGCCGCCTCCCACCTCGATAAGTAACCAGTCCGCCTGGATCGAACTATGAAGGCCGGAGGAAGCAATCCTCCGCTTGGAGCTTTACTAGCTCGTTGTGCGAATAGAGCACCTCCTCCAATCCCGGCGATGGGCTGGGAGCGCGTGAGGAAGAACGCGCTGACGATCCATGGTGGAATGGATTTCAGGTCGAGGCGCTTCGATGGAGTATACGTGGGAGGAAGATGGTGCGGTTTGGATCTCGATCCTGCCCTTTAATAGGCAAAGCACCCGCACAATTAGGGGGTAAAATGTAAAGGACTCCCTGGCTTTTCGCATTCGTACGACGCGTGGAGGGGGGCCATAATTTGGCGTAGAAGCCAAGAAGCACAGTATTCGAGGTGAAGCCGGACACTATTCGGCAGAACATGGAATTTGAAGGAGAACCCGCCTTGCAACGCCAAGACTACAAGCACGCTGGACTTATCGCCATTGAAGCCTGGTTCGGGGCTACCGAGGAGTCCTCGACTAGGGGTGTCCGGATAGCCGGACTATCAATATCCGCCGGACTCCCGGATCACGAAGATAGAAGATTGAAGACTCAGCTCGTGTCCCAAGGTACTTTCCTTGGCGTGGAAGGCAGGCTTGGCGATACGGATATGTAGATCTCCTACCATTGTAACCGACTCTGTGTAACCCTAGCCTCTCCGGTGTCTATATAAACCGGAGGGCCTTAGTCCGTAGCACAACATTACATCTCAACAATCATACCATAGGCTAGCTTCTAGGGTTTAGCCTCCTTGATCTCGTGGTAGATCTACTCTTGTACTACCCATATCATCAATATTAATCAAGCAGGACGTAGGGTATTACCTCCATCGAGAGGGCCTGAACCTGGGTAAAAACATTGTGTCCCTTGTCTCCTGTTACCATCCGCCTAGACACACAGTTCGGGACCCCCTACCCGAGATCCGCTGGTTTTGACACCGACAACGAGCATGCAGATAAGCAACCGTCCGAACAGGACGAGTCAGATAATCAGTCCAGGCCCGGCGAAAACGATGGTTCGGACGATCTCACGCCGGACATGCCACGGAAGGTAAAACCTTCTAAAAGACTCGTCAACACTGCAAGAAGCTTGAAGAAAGAAAAACGGAAGCTCAAAACAGCGGAAGACACACTCAGAATGAGGTGGAGCAAAGTACTCAAAACCGCGGATAAATACGGCAATGGCCACCAATCAAAGAGCTACCCGAAGCGCAAGCTGCTACCAGAATTCGACGACGAGGCCATTGAGCCCCCACAATTAAAAAATAAAGAGGCTGCCTGGTTGGATAGACGGCCGGATGACAGGCCAAATTCTGAAAGCGGCGCCACACATAAACCAACCAATGAACTTGGAAGGACAGATGACCCAGCCAGGTCCATCTACGGGCCAAAGAAGAAGGCCCCAGGAAGCAAGGCAACACGTCAAGTGTCCGAAGATAGCAAAGACACCCAAATACAGAGCGCCAGACACCCGCTATGTTTCACCAATGAGGTCTTTGGACCATGAATTCCCAGCAGGATTTAAACCAATAAACATAGAGGCTCACGATGGAACAATGCACTCAGAGTCGGATAGAAGATTATATACTACATATACACATGGCGGAGGAGATGACCTCCATGCCATAAAATACCTACCCTCAAGCTCAAAGGGCCAGCCCGTCATTGGCTTAAAGGCCTCCCGAAAACACTGTGGGAAGTTGGGAAGAGCTCGAGGACGTTTAGAGCAAATTTTCAAGGGACTTATGTCCGCCCTCCAGATGCTGAGATGATCTAAGTCACATAACTCAACAGCCCGAGAGTCACAAGAATTCGAACAGGTTCCTCACTAAAAGAACCAAATAGTCGATCGCCTTGACGCCAAGCCTTAGCAGCTTTTAAACACAACGTCCGAGACGAATGGCTTGCCGTGACACCTCGCCAAGAGAAACCGAGGACAATGTCCGCGCTTAACGAAGCCTCATGACCCGCTTCGTGCGGGAGAGGATAGTGGCTAGCAAGATGCAAGCACCAAATGACCCAAGTACATCCGAGATAAGAGATGGAACGAAAATCACTACAGAAAAGAGCAAATACGGAATAAAGAGAAAAGCCCAAAGAGCACGGCAATCAACGCCGGATTCAAAAGCTCATGCCAAACAACAAAACACCGCCTCTTAAGGATGACAGCGATGAGTGTCCAACTTAAACAAGATCTTGGGTCGGATATGTCAAATCCACAAGACTTCTAAGGCCCGCAAACCATACCCATCGAGACTATTGGGTTTTCAAACAGTCCGGCCGATTAAACGCCGAACACAAGGGGCTCGACGCGTCAGCTTAAGATGATAAACCCCACCAGCAGAGCACCGAAAACAAAAGACTTTCCCACAAGAGGTCAAAGCAAAGAACTCACTTCATATGATAATACGGAAAAATAGTGCGGCACTTCCTAAAAAGAGCCTCGCACGGCCCAAACCAGCAGACCATAGAGATTGGATATCAAAACCAATCACTTTCGACCACCTGGACTATTCCAGAAGTGTTCGCAATGCGGGACGGACTGCCCTGATATTGAATCCCATAATAGACGGATTACAATTTATTAAAGTCCTAATGGACGGAGGCAGCGACTTAAACCTGCTGTATTCAAACACAATCCGCAAGATGGGGATAGACCCTAACAAAATTTGACACAGCCGCACTCCCTTCAAAGGAGTGACGCCAGGCCCTTATGCCAAGTGCACAGGCTCCCTATTACGAGAAGTCGTGTTCGGACAACCGAACAACTTTCGGCGTGAAAAACTAATTTTTCATATCGTCCCATTTAAAAGTGGATATCAAGCACTCTTGGGACGAAAGGCTTTTGTCCGCTTCAACGCCATACCACATTACGCTGCCTCTTACACTCAAGATGCCGGTCCGCGTGGCATCATCTTAGTGCGAGGGTCACCAAAGACCCGGACACGGATAGACGAGTCCGCATCGTAGGGTGGGGCTCCCTAGCCGCACACCCTTCACAAGGGGCTGCGCAAGACACTCAACCGCTGGGTTCATTCAAACCCCGCTTTGCTTGTTTATATTTTTCTTTCACACATACCTTTTTTCGCATCTAATTGTTTTCGAACTAAATTTTCCTCTCTTTTACAGATGAACAACGTGCATACCCCGCCCGTGATAACGGCACAACGGAGACACAGCGCAGACGCAAGAGGGACCCGCTGCGAGCATTCTTTTCAGATTAAGACCTGCGTAAACCTTTTTACTGTCTCTTGTTGTTATTCTCCTTGGTTTCCTTCTATAACCAATGCGAGCTCGACGCTTTGGCATCGGCCGCTAAAAGACCATGCCCGCACTCGACACTAGGGCTTAGGCGTTATTCGCCCATTATCATAAAGACCGAACACCTTAGGGAGTGTTGGCGCCTCGAAGTTAGGCATTATATGCATCAGCTCGAATCATGTCTTTGGTCAAATGTTGGGTTTGCCTGGCTCTGTGTTTGCTGCCCGACGGTCCGTATTATCGGCTAACGCGCACAGGAGAACTATCGCGATTGTGCCCTCGGTCATTGGGCGAAAGCACCTCAAGAGAGAAAGCTGAAAATCGATGTCATGATATAGCGAGAGACCGGTCAACCACTCGATCGACTACCGAATGTTTAGAATTTCGCTTTGACGAAGGACCGCTTTCGGTCAGCACACACGCGCCCAAATCGGAAAAAGTGTGGTGCCCCGGGGCTATATCGTAGCCCCACCTCGAACTCCACCGCTAAGTGAAAGTGATAAAGCATTATAGTCCGGATTGCCTCGCTTGCTACGCTACCACCTCCTAAACAGACCGAGACGTGGGATTAAGTGTGAACCGCGCTATTTTTTGAACACCCGCACCTTGTGTGTGGGGCTGAATCCGAAGACTGCAATCTTTCAGGTTATACAAATGTATACGTAAACGGCCGCCTAGGAGAAGTTTCACTACTTGGGAGACACAAGTATAAAAAGCAGTTATAGCATAATCATCGTTTTACAAGCTAAAACATTCATTTGAACGTGACATTTTTTGAGCACTGCGACTCTATTACACGAGCACCACGCATAACTTCCCCGAAATAGTGCTCGGCGGGGAGCCGGTTTTCATCCAAACTCAAAGAACAACGGTGGCATCCATCTCTGTCCAATGCGTCTTCACGCGGGCAAGAGCCATCCGCGCGCCTTCAATACAGGCCGACCGCTTCATCTCCTTGATATGCGGCACCGCTCCAAGGAATTGCTGCGAGAAGTCAAGTAGCTCGTCGCCTTGGGCCTCTCCGGCGCATATGAGCCACGATGTCACCATGGCAAGTCCAGATAATCTATTTAGCTCGCCCATTCGCCAACCGGTCGGTCAACGGAAGTGAGCGATCCGGACTATGGAATTGAGACCAAAATAGCTCTTCCGTCTTGTGATCCTTCCGCTCCGAAGTGCTCAACGGCATCACCGCACTTGCCGCTAAGTCCATATACGGATCCTCCAGACTCCACAACCGATCAAATTGAGCATACTTTTGATCCATAAACCGCGACAAGAGCAGATAAGGCTTGCAGCCACGATATCTCCGACCTGGCGCAGCTCCTCCCTCATGGCCCGCATTGCGAAGCGGGCATCCTTGGCCTCGGCGGTGGCCTTCCTCGGGTCTTCCCGCCCGATAAGCGCCTTTTCAAGAGCCTCATTGCGGTCGGCAAGATCTTTTGCTTTCACGCCAATTCGCCACCTCTTCCTCGCTTAGATAGTGAGCAGCCCTTCGCTTTCAACTCCTCGGCGCCCTCGGCAGCAGCGTCACTCCTTCGGGCTTGCTCCTTAGCTTGAGCAAGTTCGCCCAAGGCTCTCCACAAAGAAAAGACCATCTCAGATAACAAGATATAATTTATCGAGGAGGGCTTTGACCCCATTAATAAAGTGACCGTGAAGAACTCATTTACCTTGCGACTCGTCAAGTCGCCATTGACAAGTGCGATGTCCGTGATCTGCGCGTCAAGTTGCCGATTAACTTCGCAACCCCACTAGTCCGCTAGCCCTCGGACTATCCGCCACCTGCATAGGAACGGCAACATTCATTACTTGCGATTTCGATCCTAAGACGCGCTGTCGCCTTCGACAACCTACCGAAGTCTCGTGGGCTACTATGTATACAGGCACACTTTTATGTGCAAAACTGTCAAAAATAGAAGGTGCGTCATTTTCGCGTACCTCAAATCCCGCCAACAAACTCATAGCGGCATTACATAATCCGCTCTCGGCGGATTTAAATCCTTCCAATCAACATACGATCAACGCACGGTGATCTTCCGAGATGGACGCCTCTCAAGCAGATTCTTCGATTCTCCGCCGGATACGGTGGCGCCCGAACCTCCGCCCCTCCGGACTCGGGATACCCTCCGTGACGATACTTCAGCTCGCTCGCTTTATCTGACGGCAAGAGTGACGGAGGCATTTCACTCTCCATCATCTCCGGAAGAAGGTCCCCAAAGACGAACTCATCTCGAGAAGGCTGCAAACCGAACTCGCAGGATAAAAATTTTGTTATCCATGAAGCACAAATGGAGGTATTTTCATCGATGAAATTCCTTTTCATACTCACGGCTCACCGGAGGGCTGATTCTTTGGCGATGATTGTGCGTCTCGATTCTCCCGGACGCCGGACCCCCGGGAAGATCTCTTCCCCGCTTAGGGGCTTTGGCCTCCGGATCCTTGAGGCGGTCCTCTTCTCCCCGAAGGAGGGTTTTGATTCCCCCTTCTTGACGCCTTTGGGCTAAATAATAGCTCCTCTATTTTCTCCATCGCTCCCTTCCGTGGGTGCGACCTCCAACATTCTCGACCAAAGACGGCTCCAAGGCGGTCTCCGGAGGGGCGCCGGACACCTTATCGGCCTCGATCGTGCCACCCACTCCGTGAAGAGTAATGGGTCGAGGCGAACTCTAGAAAAGCAGATAAATGTAACGTCCGGACTCGAGCTATTTACCCGAGTATCCGGGCGATTATGCTTAGGCCCGCGTCCTCGGCCAATTCCGGACACGTCACCTGCGGTCCGAAGAACAACTTGTACATCTCCACGGGTGTCACACCCATGAAGTGTTGGAGAATCCGAGGTCCCTCCGGGTTGAACTCCCATAGACGAAGAGGACGACGTTTGCAGGGTAGAAGATGCCTGACTAGCATAACCTGCATCACCACGACCAGATTGATCTCCCTTGCTTGGAGGTCTCGAATCCGGCCCTGCAGTGAGGGCACGTCTTCGGACGGCCCCCAATCGAGCCCTTGGTTGACCCACGACATCAGTTGACGTGGAGGTCCCGGGCGGAATGAAGGCGGCTTTTTGCTTGTCGCCCTTCGGAGCGGTGATATAGAACCACCCTCGCTGCCACAACCGAGTTCCTCTTGAAGGAACCTCGGGCCACGGGCATCGGCCTTTTGCTTATGGTCGCCCGCCAAGACTCCGCTTGACGCCCCGATCATCTTCGCCCCATTGAAGGACTTCAGCCACAGGCGAAGTGGGGAGGACGCGGAGGAAGGCTTCGCAGAGCGATAATGAATGCAGAGATATGGAGGATGGACTCGAGCCAAATCGTGAAAATCCATCCCGTAGTAGAACATGAGCCCTCTCACGAAGGGGTCCGCGGGAAGCCTAAACCCCGACGGAGGTGGGATACTGAAGACAACGATTCGCCGGGCTCGGGAGGCACGGCCTGCCCTTGGGCAGCAACTGTCAGGAAATCTCGTGAGGCTGTGTACTTGGCCTCACGTAGCCATTATGTCCTCCTCCGTGACGGAGGAGGGCATCCACCGCCCCGGAGGTCGGAGCGGACATGGTTGAGAATCCCGGCGCCAACTGAGGCCCTAGGTGTTAGAACTGGAGCGAGGAAGAGATTCGATGCGAGATTGAAGAAAAGAACGAGCCTTGGTCCTCTTATAAAGGGAAAAATACCAAGAGCCGCCTCGCGTGACCGCTTGGGATTCACCTTCGATAGAGGAGGCGTGGCGACGGGCACGGTTGGGTTACCCACGCACGTATTGATGAGAATCCGGAATAAGGGGAACACGATCTCGCTCGACAAGACGTGCCAAGGAAACCGCCGCTAAACGTCTTTGAGGTGGTATAGTAAAAATGATTCAAGTAAAGGCTTGGTAGCGGTGTGATGTCATGCCCGCCGTAATACGTCGCCAGATTGGACTGGTGTACATTTTATTCTCTATGGGGAATGTGGATTTATTTTGCGAGCGGACACTATCCCGGTGTTCATGATCTTCTCCGGATTATTCAAGGGAGGAACCCGCCTTGCAATGTTGAACATTATGCGCCACCGGACTTATCGCCATTGAAGCCCGGGTTCGTGGGCTACCGAGGAGTCTCGACTAGGGTGTGTCCGGACAACGGACTATCATCGTCCCACGGACTCCAAGACTACGAAGATACAAGATTGAAGACTCGCCTCGTGTCCGGATGGGACTTTCCTTGGCGTGGAAGGCAAGCTTGGCGATACGGATATGTAAAGCTCCTACCATTGTAACCGACTCTGTGTAACCCTAGCCTCCTCCTGTCTATATAAACCGGAGGGCTTTAGTCCGTAGGACAACATACATTACAACAATCATACCATAGGCTAGCTTTAGGTTTAGCCTCCTTGATCTCGTGGTAGATCCACTCTTGTACTACCCATATCATCAATATTAATCAAGCAGACGAGGGTTTTACCTCCATCGAGAGGGCCCGAACACGGGTAAAACATCGTGTCCTCGCCTCCTGCTACCATCCGCCTAGATGCATAGTTCGGGACCCCTACCCGAGATCCTCGGTTTTGATAACCGACAGGCCCATCAAGGCCCATTACTTCCCGGGGTCGGTTACCCTCAGTACTCCGGTTTTCTCCAAAACTCTCTAACACTTCCGTTGTCCAATATAGTCATCCAATATATCAATCTTTATGTCTCGACCATTTTGAGACTCCTCGTCATGTCCGTGATCACATCCGGACTCAACAACCTTCGTACATCAAAATACATAAACTCATAATAAAACTGCCATCGAAACCTTAAGCGTGCGGATCCTACGGTTCGAGAACAATGTAGACATGACCGAGACACGTCTCGGTCAATAACCAATAGCGGGACACGGATGCCCATATTGGTTCCTACATATTCTACGAAGATCTTTATCGGTCGACCGCATAACAACATATGTTGTTCCCTTTGTCATCGGTATGTTACTTGCCCGAGATTCGATCGTCGGTATCCAATACCTAGTTCAATCTCGTTACGGCAAGTCTCTTTACTCGTCCAGTAATACATCATCTCGCAACTAACTCATTAGTTGCAATGCTTGCAAGGCTTAAGTGATGTGCATTACCGAGAGGGCCCAGAGATACCTCTCCGACATTCGGAGTGACAAATCCTAATCTCGAAATACGCCAACTCAACAAGTACCTTTGGAAACACATGTAGAGCACCTTTATAATCACCCAGTCATGTTGTGACGTTTGGTAGCACACAAAGTGTTCCTCCGGTAAACGGGAGTTGCATAATCTCATAGTCACAGGAACATGTATAAGTCATGAAGGAAGCAATAGCAACTAATGATCATGTATAATCTCGGGTGCTAAGCTAACGGAATGGGTCATGTCAATCAGACCATTCAACTAATGATGTGATCTCGTTAATCAAATAACAACTCCTTGTTCATGGTTAGGAAACATAACCATCTTTGATTAACAAGCTAGTCAAGTAGAGGCATACTATTGACACTCTGTTTGTCTATATATTCACACATGTATTATGTTTCCGGTTAATACAATTCTAGCATGAATAATAAACATTTATCATGATATAAGGAAATAAATAATAACTTTATTATTGCCTCTAGGGCATATTTCCTTGAGCCTCCCACTTGCACTAGAGTCAATAATCTAGATTACATAGTAATGATTCTAACACCCATGGAGTCTTGGTGTTGATCATGTTTTGCTCGTGGAAGAGGCTTAGTCAACGGTCCGCAACATTCAGATCCGTATGTATCTTGCAAATCTCTATGTCTCCCACCTGGACTAGATCCCGGATGGAATTGAAGCGTCTCTTGGTGTGCTTGGTTCTCTTGTGAAATCTGGATTCCTTCGCTAAGGCAATCGCTCCAGTATTGTCATAAAAGATTTTCATTGGACCCGATGCACTAGGTATGACACCTAAATTGGATATGAACTCCTTCATCCAGACTCCTTCATTGGATGCTTCTGAAGCAGCTATGTATTCCGCTTCACACGTAGATCCCACCACGACGCATTGTTTTGAACTGCACCAACTGACAGCTCCACCGTTTAATGTAAACACGTGTCCGGTTTGCGATTTAGAATCGTCCGGATCAGTGTCAAAGCTTGCATCAACGTAACCATTTACGATGAGCTCTTTGTCACCTCCATATACGAGAAACATATCCTTAGTCCTTTTCGTGTATTTCAGATGTTCTTGATCACTGCCCGATGATCCACTCTGGATTACTTTGGTACCTCCCCGCTAAACTTATAGCAAGGCACACATCAGGTCGGTACACAACATTGCATACATGATAGAGCCTATGGCTGAAGCATAGGAACATTTTTCATTTTCTCTATCTTCTCGCAGTTGGTCGGGCTTTGAGTCTTACTCAACTTCACACCTTGCAATACAGGCAAGAACCCTTTCTTTGCTTGATCCATTTTGAACTTCTTCAAAACTTTGTCAAGGTATGTACTTTGTGAAAGTCCAATTAAGCGTTTTGATCCATCTCTATAGATCTTAATGCCCAATATGTAAGCAGCTTCACCGAGGTCTTTCATTGAAAAACTTTTATTCAAGTATCCCTTTATGCTATCCAGAAATTCTATATCATTTCCAATCAATAATATGTCATCCACATATAATATTAGAAATGCTACAGAGCTCCCACTCACTTTCTTGTAAATATATGCTTCTCCAAAAGTCTGTATAAACCCAAATGCTTTGATCACACTATCAAAACGTTTATTCCAACTCCGAGAGGCTTGCACCAGTCCATAAATGGATCACTGGAGCTTGCACACTTTGTTAGCTCCCTTTGGATCGATAAAACCTTCTGGTTGCATCATATACAACTCTTCCTCCAAAAATCCATTCAGGAATGCAGTTTTTACATCCATTTGCCAAATTTCATAATCATAAAATGCGGCAATTGCTAACATGATTCGGACAGACTTAAGCATCGCTACGGGTGAGAAGGTCTCATCGTAGTCAACCCCTTGAACTTGTCGAAAACCTTTTGCAACAAGTCGAGCTTTGTAGATAGTAACATTACCGTCAGCGTCAATCTTCTTCTTGAAGATCCATTTATTCTCAATTGCTTGCCGACCATCGGGCAAGTCAACCAAAGTCCATACTTTGTTCTCATACATGGATCCCATCTCAGATTTCATGGCTTCAAGCCATTTTGCGGAATCTGGGCTCACCATCGCTTCTTCATAGTTCGTAGGTTCATCATGATCTAGTAGCATGACTTCCGAATAGGATTACCGTACCACTCAGTGCGGATCTTACTCGTTTGACCCACGAGGTTCTCAGATAACTTGATCTCAAGTTCTATGATCATCATCATCAACTTCCTCACTAGTTGGTTTTGACGCCACGTAAACCGGTTCTCGTGATGTATTATTTTCCAACAAGGGAGTAGGTACAGATTACCTCATCAAGTTCTACTTTCCTCCCACTCACTTCTTTCGAGAGAAACTCCTTCTCTAGAAAGGATCCATTCTTAGCAACGAATGTCTTGCCTTTGGATCTGTGATAGAAGGTGTACCCAACTGTCTCCTTTGGGTATCCTATGAAGACACATTTCTCCGATTTGGGTACCCAACTTTAAGAAACGACAACTTTGGTTTCTTGCCAAACCATAGTTCATAAGGTGTCGTCTCAACGGATTTCGATGGTGCCCTATTTAACGTGAATGTGGCCGTCTCTAAAGCATAACCCCAAAACGATAGCGGTAAATCAGAAGAGACATCATAGATCGCACCATATCAAGTAAAGTACGACACGACGCTCGGACACACCATTACTGTTGTGGTGTTAGGGTGGCGTGAGTTGTGAAACTATTCCACATTGTTTTAAGTGCAGACCAAACTCGTAACTCAAATATTCTCCTCCGCGATCAGATCGTAGAAACTTTATTTTCTTGTTACGATGATTTTCAACTTCACTCTGAAATTCTTTGAACTTTTCAAATGTTTCAGACTTATGCTTCATTAAGTAGATATACCCATATCTGCTTAAATTATCTATGAAGGTGAGAAAATAACGATATCCGCCACGAGCCTCAACATTCATCGGACCACATACATCTGTATGTATGATTTCTAACAAATCTGTTGCTCTCTCCATAGTACCGGAGAACGGTGTTTTGGTCATCTTGCCCATGAGGCACGGTTCGCAAGTACCAAGTGATTCATAATCAAGTGGTTCCAAAAGACCATCAGTATGGAGTTTCTTCATGCGCTTTACACCGATATGACCTAAACGGCAGTGCCACAAATAAGTTGCACTATCATTATCAACTCTGCATCTTTTGGCTTCAACACTATGAATATGTGTATCACTACTATCGAGATTCATCAAAATAGACCACTCTTCAAGGGTGCATGACCATAAAAGATATTACTCATATAAATAGAACAACCATTATTCTCTCGATTTAAATGAATAACCGCCTCGCATCAAACAAGATCCAGATATAATGTTCATGCTCAACGCTGGCACCAAATAACAATTATTTAGGTCTAATACTAATCCAGAAGGTAGATGTAGAGGTAGCATGCCGACCGCGATCACATCGACTTTGGAACCATTTCCCACGCCGATCGTCACCTCGTCCTTTGCTAGTGTTCGCTAATCCGTAGTCCCTGCTTTGAGTTGCAAATATTAGCAATGTAACCAGATCAAATACCAGTGCTCTGCGAGCTCTAGTAAGGTACACATCAATAACATGTATATCACATATACCTTTGTTCACCTTGCCATCCTTCTTATCCGCCAAATACTGGGCAGTTCCACTTCCAAAGGACGACCGCTTGCAAGAGAAGCACTTTCGGTTTGTGCTTAGGTCCAGACTTGGGTTTCTTCTCTTGAGCAAAGAACTTGTTGTTGTTCTTCTTGAAGTTCCCTTTTCTTCCCTTTGCCCTTTTTCTTGAAACTAGTGGTCTTGTTGACCATCAACACTTGATGCTCCTTCTTGATTTCTACCTCCGCAGCCTTTAGCATTGCGAAGAGCTCGAGAATCGCCTTATCCATCCCTTGCATATTATAGTTCATCGAAGCTCTTGTAGCTTGGTGGAAGTGATTGGAGAATTTCGTCAATGACGCTATCATCCGGAAGAGTAACTCCTAGTTGAATCAAGTGATTACAATACCCGGACATCTTGAGTATGTGCTCACCGACGTAACTATTCTCCTCCATCTTGCAGCTATAGAACTTATTGGAGACTTCATATCTCTCAATCCGGGCATTCTTTCGAATATTAACTTCAACTCTCGAACATCTCATATGCTCCATGACGCTCAAAACGTTGTTGAAGTCCCGGTTCTAAGCCGTAAGCATGGCACATTGAACTATCGAGTAGTCATCAGCTTTGCTCGCCAGACGTTCTTAACGCTGTCGGTTGCATTAGCAAGAAGTTCGCACCCAGCGGTGCTTCCAGACGTAATTTTTTCGTGCAAAGAATGAGGATAATCCTCGTTACGGACCCAATCCGGCGTAGTTGCTACCATCATCTTTCAACTTAGCTTTCAAGGAACGCATTAAAATTCAACGGAACAACAAAGACGGGCCATCTATCTACAATCAACATAGACAAGCAAGATACTATCGGTACTAAGTTCATGATAAATTTTAAGTTCAATTAATCATATTACTTAAGAACTCCCACTTAGATGACATCTCACTAGTCATCTAAGTGATCACGTGATCCAAATCAACTAAACCATAACCGATCATCACGTGAGATGGAGTAGTTTTCAATGGTGAACATCTTATGTTGATCATATCTACTATATGATTCACGCCGACATTTTGGTCTCCGTGTTCCGAGGCCATATCTCGCATATGCTAGGCTCGCAAGTTTAACTTTGAGTATTCTGCGTGTGCAAAACTGGCTTGCACCCGTTGTAGATGGACGAGAGCTTATCACACCCGATCATCACGTGGTGTCCGGGCACGATTTAACTTTGGCAACGGTGCATACTCGTGGAGAACACTTCTTGATAATTTTAGTGAGAGATCATCTTAAAATGCTACCGTCAATCAAAGCAAGATAAGATGCATAAAGGATAAACATCACATGCAATCAATATAAGTGATATGATATGGCCATCATCATCTTGTGCTTGTGATCTCCATCTCCGAAGCACCATCATGATCACCATTGTCACCGGCGCGACACCTTGATCTCCATCGTAGCATCGTTGTCGTTTACGCCATCTATTGCTTCTACGACTATCGCTACCGCTTAGTGATAAAGTAAAGCAATTACAGGGCGTTTGCATTTCATACAATAAAGCGACAACCATATGGCTCCTGGCAGTTGCCGATAACTTCGGTTACAAAACATGATCATCTCATACAATAAAATATAGCATCACATCTTGGCCATATCACATCACAACATGCCCTGCAAAAACAAGTTAGACGTCCTCTACTTTGTTGTTGCAAGTTTTACATGGCTGCTACGGGCTTAAGCAAGAACCAATCTCACCTACGCATCAAAACCACAATGATAGTTTGTCAAGTTGATGCTGTTTTAACCTTCGCAAGGACCGGACGTAGCCACACTCGGTTCAACTAAAGTTGGAGAAACCGACACCGCTAGTCACTGTGTGCAAAGCACGGCGGTAAAACCAGTCTCGCGTAAGCGTCTGGCGTAATGTTGGTCCGGCCGCTTCATCCAACAATACCGCCAACCAAAGTATGACATGCCGGTAAGCAAGATGACTTATATCGCCCACAACTCACTTGTGTTCTACTCGTGCATATAACATCAAACCATAAAACCTAGGCTCGGATGCCCTTTGTTGGGGAACGAGTAATTTCAAAAAATTTCCTACGCACACGCAAGATCATGGTGATGCATAGCAACGAGAGGGGAGAGTGTTGTCTACGTACCCTCGTAGACCTAAGCGGAAGCGTTGACGCAACGTAGAGGAAGTAGTCGTACGTCTTCCCGGTCCAACCGATCCAAACACCGTTACTCCGGCACCTCCGAGTTCTTGACACACGTACAGCTCGATGACGCACCCCGAACTCCGATCCAGCAGAGGTACGGGGAGGAGTTTCGTCAGCACGATGGCGTGGTGACGATCTTGATGTTCAACTGTTGCAGGGCTTCGCCTAAGCACCGCTACAATATGACCGAGGTGTAATATCGTGGAGGGGGGCACCGACACGGCTAAGGAACGATCACGATGATCAACTTGTGTGTCTATGGGTGCCCCGCCCCGTATATAAAGGAGGGAGGGAGGAGGGGCGGCCTAGGGGGGCGCGCCCTAGGGGGGAAACCTACTCCAAGTAGGTTTCCTCCTTTCCTAATCCAAGAAGGAGGGAAGGAAGGGTGGGAGAGGGGAAGGCAAGGGGTGCCCCTTCCTTGTCCTATTCGACTCAAGGAGGGCGCCCACTTGCCCTGGCCGCCCTCTCTTTCTCCAATAGGGCCCATCAAGGCCCATTACTTCCCGGGGGTTCCAGAACCTCCGGTACTCGGTTTTCTCCGAAAACTCCCAAACACTTCCAAAGGTCCGAATATAGTCATCCAATATATCAATCTTTATGTCTCGACCATTTTGAGACTCCTCGTCATGTCCGTGATCACATCCGGACTCAACAACCTTCGTACATCAAAATACATAAACTCATAATAAAACATCATCCAAACCTTAAGCGTGCGGACCCTACGGTTCGAGAACAATGTAGACATGACCGAGAAACGTCTCGGTCAATAACCAATAGCGGGACCTGGATGCCCATATTGGTTCCTACATATTCTACGAAGATCTTTATCGGTCGACCGCATAACAACATACGTTGTTCCTTTGTCATCGGTATGTTACTTGCCCGAGATTCGATCGTCGGTATCCAATACCTAGTTCAATCTCGCACGCAAGTCTCTTTACTCGTTCAGTAATACATCATCTCGCAACTAACTCATTAGTTGCAATGCTTGCAAGGCTTAAGTGATGTGCATTACCGAGAGGGCCCAGAGATACCTCTCCGACATTCGGAGTGACAAATCCTAATCTCAAATACGCCAACTCAACAAGTACCTTTGGAGACACCAGAGCACCTTTATAATCACCCGATTCGTTGTGACGTTTGGTAGCACACAAAGTGTTCCTCCGTAAACGGAGTTGCATAATCTCATAGTCATAGGAACATGTATAAGTCATGAAGGAAGCAATAGCAACATACTAAACGATCGGGTGCTAAGCTAACGGAATGGGTCATGTCAATCAGATCATTCAACTAATGATGTGATCTCGTTAATCAAATAACAACTCCTTGTTCATGGTTAGGAAACATAACCATCTTTGATTAACAAGCTAGTCAAGTAGAGGCATACTAGTGACACTCTGTTTGTCTATATATTCACACATGTATTATGTTTCCGGTTAATACAATTCTAGCATGAATAATAAATATTTATCATGATATAAGGAAATAAATAATAACTTTATTATTGCCTCTAGGGCATATTTCCTTCATATCTTCGTCTCTGTCCCCACCTACGGGGATAGAAAAAGTTCCATCCTCGCCCTCTTAGGGTTCATCCTCGCTCTATGGGGAACGCATACCCGCACTCCACATAATATTCAATATCATTTCGATAAAGAATATTATTTCAGCACAATAAAGAACATGTAAGGCTTCTTGGGGCATGTGTTGTGGCTAGGTTATCGTTTTCTTTGGGCTTTTTGGGACCAAATAGGAGGGACGATAGAAAATTAGAATTATCTGAGGCGGATATCTGTTGAAATTACCTGAAGTCTATCGATTTGAGGGCTCACACATAAGGTCGTCACGCCCTCATTGTCCTCTTACATGTTATGTAAGGTATTTGACCCAATAGCATCCACGCGGGCATTAAAATTGGCCCATTCCTGACTCCTGATACAATAGTTACCCACGGGGATGCGGGTAACGGTTACCATTGTTAGCTTGACTTGTGAGAGAGTAGGAGGAAGGTGATGCCGATCTTCGAGACAACTTGTGGGAGAGTGGGAGGAAGGTGATGCCTATCTTTGTGACATTTCTTTTCCTCTCAGTTAGCAAACTGTGGAGGGAGCTCTATCGAGGATTAAAAAATCACTTGCATATAGCCTACTTCATCAAGTCATGAATGTTCCCAAATGATAAGTATGTGATGTCAGCTACGAGCACATGGCAAATCGAGCATTTTCGATGGCAATTATAGTGATACAAGGATGGCAAGTTAGTTGACACACACGGTAATTTCTGTCAAAAAGATAAATTAAAACACGTCATGTTTGCCAACTAAAAGCTATCATCATCGCGTTATTAAACTTGCTATCGAAAATATTCGTTTTGCCATGTGCTTGTACCTGACATCGGGCGTTACGAGACTCCTAAATGTTAGCCACATCTTTCTTCTTTGACATAAAAAATACTCTTTATTGCAAGGTGATCAACATATTATCTTTACAAGAGTATCAACAATCTCTACGGTTGGATCTTTCATCCACCCCGCACACATCTTAGTTCTAACTAGTCTGGCTAAATCATGGGCAGCATAATTAGTCTCTCTAGAAGCATGCTCTTCGAGTGCACGGCTTGTTTTGCTAAGTGCGTAGGGACTAGGGAGGGAAGTATCGTGTATGAAGAAATGCGGAATGAATGAACGTTTTTGTTCGGAGGGTGGGAATGTAAAAAACAGCAGCCGCGTTCCTCTCGGCACACACCGCGGGAAATGGGGCCGAACGCGTGAGCGGGAGCCGACTCCGCAAACCCCTCCTCCCCGCGAGAGCCACCCCACCACGCACCTCGCCCACTGCGCCGCACCTACCGACACGCGGGCCCGCAGCTCCATATCCCACTCCGCTGGTCCACGGAACCAGGCACAGGGCATCGCGTCCACCACGTACGGTCCACCCGGGCCCACGCCCCCGCGCGCTGCGTGATCCACTTCCCCGCGCGGTGTCGGTGGAGCGTAGGGCCGCCTGGATGGACCCTGGTCCCGCGGGACAACAGACAAGTTGGGTCGGGGTCGGGGTCTGGGACAAGCCCACTCACCAGACACCACCCGGCCCGGATCGTGGATGGTGGCGTCGGCGCGGCTGATCGGGTCGCCGCTCACTAATGCGGCGCGGCCTACCTGCCCCGGCGGCCGTCGTGACTGTTCGTCGGTCGCCCGTGCGTTGAGGCGCACCAAACTGCTCGCGACTTGGACTTCCTAGCTGTCTGGCTAGAGCAGTGTACTAGGTTCGCCTGATCCGAAACGCCTTTGATTATCTCTAGAAACCGCTAGCTGATTGGTGCTCCATCGCGAAAGAATTCTTCCATTCCCGTGCCTCGCAAAAGTTCACGTATGTCCTTTCTGCAATTATCATGGGTGTTTGCTCTTTCATCGTCTCGTAACAGGTGAACGGTCGATTCGGTTCGGAAAAGGCGTCGCCGTGGCCGTGCAAGCAGAGAACCCCCCAGATCTGAAGGAACTCGCTAGCTAGCCACCGGGATCCGATCGATCCGCAGAGACCTTGCTAGCTAAGCTAGCGCCACGATGCTGCACCGCACGTAGATGAGATCGATCGATCGATCGATCCATTCGGGAAAGGTAAATTAAAAGCGAGCTTTGCAAGGAATCAATCAGCACGAGGCCCCAACACAGGGGAGCATCAAGCGAGCTGCCCGATCTCGTCTGTGTGCCCTGCATGATGTTATGGAGCCAGCAGCAATCTGACAGCTTGGGAACATTTTAGCTGCAGCCTAGAAGAAATGATAACTACTACAAGGAAATTACTCCAAAAAACGTGCGAGGTCTCAGTTGCTTGGAACGCACTTGAATTGATTATAGGAAAAGCAAAAGGGCGTGAGGTTGCAACTGCTTGGAGCGCACTTGATTTGACTGTGCAAGTGTGAGGTTGGGCACTCTACAACCGAGAGCGCCGTAGTGAATTTCCTTTGACAAAGCAAGGTGGATTTACTAACCACACGTGCTTTGGATGCCTCTGAAGCCTTCAACCCTTACTTGCACGAGGGTGCGCGTCCATCCGATTCTGGCGCAAGAGGAAACCTGCCGATCCATGACCTGGGCATCTCCAATGTCGCGCACCAAACCATCCCTAAATATCTGAATAGTGCGGTTCAAACATTTTCTGCCATTCAAAGGGGTACTGTTGGGGATATAACTATTAGGTATGAGCTGCCCAGGAGGAGCCGGGTTATACCTATGACGATTCTTAAAGCCCAAGACGACACTTGAAGATGGCGGTTCAGTTAAGGGCTCAAAGCCCAAAGGCGACTCAAGGCCCGTAAAGATAAACCGTCATATGTATGTAACTTGTATTGTAAGGCAAGAATAGACAGAGACCCGATCGAAGCATTGTTTATGAGCCGTAGGGACTCGAGAGTCATTTGGACGTCGACCTCAGATATAAAGGGACGACGAGCGGTGATGACAGACAAGTAAGATCAGATTGAGAACTAGGTCAAGCGGATTCGCTCCCTGGTAATCGAGACATAAGCAATCTCACTCAAAACTAGATCGTAGGCTTTTACCTTCACCGTAAGGGGCCGAACCAGTATAAACCCCGTGTCCTTTGTTCCGATTAACCCCTTTAAGCTTCCTAGTTGCGATGGCTCCACGACTAAGTCCTTTCACTAGGACATCTGACGTGACAATTCCACGACAGTTGGCGCCCACCGTGGGGCCAGCGCACGGTGGATTTGAGTTCTTGAAGGGCAGCTTCGAAGGGCTCAAGGGATATGATGTGGGTCGGATGACCAAGAGTCGTCGCGACAAGCTCTACATCGACGACGAAGGCTGGGGCCCCGATGCCTGCTCAATTGAGTACGGGTACCGGGTCCCCTTCGGTGGAATTCAAGTCTTTATCGGCAAGATCGGCGAGCCGGACCCTGAGCCGGACATCTGCACCGACATCGTCGAGACGGCTCAACGTGCAAGACCCGCCCGGGCTCAGCCTGTCGTGAAGCGTGCCTTCGTGGGATGCATCCATGGAGGGGAACTTTCTGAAGGATCCGTGTCTGGCGGTGAGACGGCCATCTACTCTAATGGTGAGTCGTCGACGGGTGAGACGGACTCGTTGTATCAACTGCAAGACGGCGGGCTTGGGGGCTGTTCCGATGGCAATAGTATTTCGGACCCCTTTGAGCCACCGAGCAGAGTTGGGATCTTTATGGCCGGCACGCAACCCGTTCAAAACTCTCTTCTGCGCGACAAAGAATAACCTCCGGTCGTGGCGGTAGGGGCAGAGGCCTGTCGCGACCATCGGCTCAGTTACGATGGATTAGATGGATAAGATGACAGCTCTGTTAACCATCGTGGTCAACCCAGCGGATCAAGCTCAACATGATGCGGAAGTGGCGCGGTTAAAGCAGGATATAGTGCAAACTAAAGAAGACCTGGCGGCGGAAGACGTCAGGATGACCGCAGAGCGGGCGACTCTAGATGCTCAAGCTCAGCGGATTCAGTCATAGGCTTTCCAGCTCACGATGGATCAGAACGCGTCAAATGAGGTCATGAGGAGAAGGTACCAGAAGACTCAATCCCGTCTGCCTCCGGTTTATGATCCTCGAAACCTCTTCCGTACACCCGGTGCAGGGCCCAGTAACCCGCCGGAGGTAAACCGGGTTGCAACGCCTTGGGTTGGGACGCCGGTTCAGCCACGGGTGATGGAACCTCCTCGTCTGAATACTACTCCGCCTCATTATGTACCAACACCACTGGATCATTATTCTAACCCTTTGGAGAACATGATCGCCGCGGCGACACGATTGGCGGCTCTCCCGGTGGATGGCGACTCTCCGACGGCGGTTGAAACACGAAGGGTCAGAGAGCTTCTTCATACGGCTTTGGCGTAGAAGGAGGCGTACTCTTACAGCCGAGACATGATTCATTCGACCCCTCGCCCAAGCCGGAGCCCGAGTTATAGCAGGCACAAGGATTCAGCAGCCGTGTCAAGTGTTGGGGAACGTAGTAATTTCAAAAATTTTCCTACGCACACGCAAGATCATGGTGATGCATAGCAACGAGAGGGGAGAGTGTTGTCTCACGCCCTCGTGAGACCCGGCGAAGCGATCACAACGTAGAGGAAGTAGTCGACGTTCTCCTCGCGATCCGACCGATCGGCGCCAAGCATCCGGCGCCCCGAGTTCTTGACACACGACAGCTCGATGACGTCCCTCGACTCGATCCAGCCGAGTGTCGAGGGAGAGTTCCGTCAAGATGACGGCGTGGGACGATCTTGATGTTCTATCGTAGCAGAAGCTTCGCCTAAGCTTCGCGACGATATGACCGAGGTGGAATATGGTGGAGGGGGCACGACACGGCTAAGAAACGATCAGAGATCAAACTTGTGTGTCCATGGGGTGCCCCTGCCTCAGATATAAAGGAGGAAGGAGGAGGAGGCCGCCTAGGAGGAGGCGCCATAGGGAGTCCTACTCCCACGGGAGTAGGATTCCCCTTCCTAGTCCAACTAGGATCCTTCCATGTATTAGGAGTAGGAGACTAGGAAGGGAAGAGAGAAGGAAAGGAAGGAGGGTGCGGCCCCCAGCCCTAATTCGGACTAGGGCAAGGGTAGCGCTGCCTGCCTAGGGCAGCCCTCTCTCTTTCCCGTATGGCCCATAAAGCCCAATACTTCTCCCGGCGAATTCCGTAACTCTCCGGTACTCGATAATTACCGAATGACTCGGAACCTTTCCGAACTCCGAATATAGTCGTCCAATATATCGATCTTTACGTCTCGACCATTTCGAGACTCCTCGTCATGTCCCCAATCTCATCCGGGACTCGAACTCCTTCGGTACATCAAAACTCATAAACTCATAATATAAATGTCATCGAAACCTTAAGCGTGCGGACCCTACGGTTCGAGAACAATGTAGACATGACCGAGACACGTCTCCGGTCAATAACCAATAGCGGACCTGGATGCCCATATTGGTTCCTACATATTCTACGAAGATCTTTATCGGTCGACCGCATAACAACATACGTTGTTCCTTTGTCATCGGTATGTTACTTGCCCGAGATTCGATCGTCGGTATCCAATACCTAGTTCAATCTCGTTATCGCAAGTCTCTTTACTCGTTCCGTAATACATCATCTCGCAACTAACTCATTAGTTGTAATGCTTGCAAGGCTTAAGTGATGTGCATTACCGAGAGGGCCCAGAGATACCTCTCCGAGCATTCGGAGTGACAAATCCTAATCTCAAATACGCCAACCCAACATCCGCCTTTGGAGACACCTGTAGTACTCCTTTATAATCACCCGATACGTTGTGACGTTTGGTAGTACCAAAGTGTTCCTCCGTAAACGGAGTTGCATAATCTCATAGTTATAGGAACATGTATAAGTCATGGATAAAAGCAAGAGCAACATACTAAACGATCGTGTGCTAAGCTAATGGAATGGGTCATGTCAATCAGATCATTCAACTAATGATGTGACCTTGTTAATCAAATAACAACTCCTTGTTCATGGTTAGGAAACATAACCATCTTTGATTAACAAGCTAGTCAAGTAGAGGCATACTAGTGACACTGCTTGTCTATATATTCACACATGTATTATGTTTCCGGTTAATACAATTCTAGCATGAATAAGAGACATTTATCATGAAATAAGGAAATAAATAATAACTTTATTATTGCCTCTAGGGCATATTTCCTTCATCTCCCACTTGCACTAGAGTCAATAATTTAGTTCACATCGCCATGTGATTGAACACCAATAATCATATCTCAGATATGATTAACACCCATAGTTCACATCGTCATGTGACCAACACCCAAAGGGTTTACTAGAGTCAATAATCTAGTTCACATCGCTATGTGATTAACACCCAAAGAGTACTAAGGTGTGATCATGTTTTGCTTGTGAGAGAATCTTAGTCAACGGGTCTATCATATTCAGAGCCGTATGTATTTTGCAAATATTCTATGTCTACAATACTCTACACGGAGCTACTCTAGCTAATTGCTCCCACTTTCAATATGTATCTAGATCGAGACTTAGAGTCATTCGGATCGGTGTCAAAACTTGCATCGACGTAACCCTTTACTTGACTAACCTTTGTCACTTCCATAATCGAGAAACATATCCTTATTCCACTAAGGATAATTTTGACCATTGTCCAAATGATCTACTCCTAGATCACTATTGTACTCCTTGCCAAACTCGGTCAGGGTATACAATAGATCTGGTACACAAGATGGCATACTTTATAGAACCTATGGCCAAGGCATAGGAATGACTTTCATTCTCTTTTTATCTTCGCCGTGGTCGGGTTTTGAGTCTTACTCAATTTCACACCTTGTAATACAGCAAGAACTCTTTCTTTGACTGCTCCATTTTGAACTACTTCAAAATCTTGTCAAGGTATGTACTCATTGAAAAAACTTATCAAGCGCCTTGATCTATCTCTATAGATCTTAATGCTCAATATGCAAGCAGCTTCACCGAGGTCTTTCTTTGAAAAACTTCTTTCAAACACTCCTTTGTGCTTTGAGAATAATTCTACATTATTTCGATCCACATTATGTCATACATATGCTTATCGTAAATGTTGTAGTGCTCCCACTCACTTTCTTGTAAATACTGAGCTTCACCGCAAGTCTCAGATAAAACTATATGCTTTGATCAACTTATCAAAGCGTGTATTCCAACTCCGAGATGCTTGCACCAGTCCATAGATGGATCATTGGAGCTTGCACACTTTGTTAGCTCCTTTGGATCGATAGAACCTTCGGTTGCATCATATACAACTCTTCTTCCGTAAATCCATTCAGAATGCAGTCTTTACATCCATTTGCCAAATTTCATAATCATAAAATGCGGCAATTGCTAACATGATTCGGACAGACTTAAGCATCGCTACGGGTGAGAAGGTCTCATCGTAGTCAATCCCTTGAACTTGTCGAAAACCCTTTGCGACAAGTCGAGCTTTGTAGACAGTAACATTACCGTCATCGTCAGTCTTCTTCTTGAAGATCCACTTGTTTTCTATTGCTTGCCGACCCTCGGGCAAGTCAACCAAAGTCCATACTTTGTTTTCATACATGGATCCCATCTCAGATTTCATGGCCTCAAGCCATTTTGCGGAATCTGGGCTCACCATCGCTTCTTCATAGTTCGCAAGTTCATCATGGTCTAGTAACATGACTTCCAGAACAGGATTACCGTACTACTCTGGTGCGGATCTCACTCTGGTTTACCTACGAGGTTCGGTAGTAACTTGATCTGAAGTTACATGATCATCATCATTAGCTTCCTCACTAATTGGTGTAGTAGTCACAAGAACAGATTTCTGTGATGAACTACTTTTCAATAAGGGAGAAGGTACAATTACCTTATCAAGTTTTCTACTTTCCTCCCACTCACTTCTTTCGAGAGAAACTCCTTCTCTAGAAAGGATCCATCTTAAGCAACGAATATCTTGCCTTCGGATCTGTGATAGAAGGTGTACCCATCTATTTCCTTTGGATATTCTATGAAGACGCACTTCTCGATTTGGGTTCGAGCTTATCAGATGAAACTTTTTCACATAAGCATCGCAGCCCCAAACATTAAGAAACGACAACTTTGGTTTCTTGCTAAACCACAGTTCATATAGTGTCGCCTCAACGGATTTAGATGGTGCCCTATTTAACGTGAATGCAGCTGTCTCTAATGCATGATCCCAAAACGATATTGGTAAATCGGTAAGAAACATCATAGATTGCACTATATCCAATAAAGTGCGGTTACGATGTTTGGACACACCATAACATTGTGGTGTTCTGTGGCGTGAGCTGTGAAACTATTCCACATTGTTTTAATTGAAGACCAAACTCAGAACTCAAATATTCGTCTCCGTGATCGATCACGAAACTTTATTTTCTTGTTACGATGATTTTCCACTTCACTCAAATTCTTTGAACCTTTCAACTATTTCGGACTTATGTTTCATCAAGTAGATATACCCATATCTGCTCAAATCATCTTGTGAAGGTCATAAAATAACGATACTTGCCACGAGCATCAACACTCATTGGATCGCATACATCGGTATGTATTATTTCCAATAAGTCAAGAGCTTGTTCCATTGTTAGGAGAACGGAGTTTTAGTCATCTTGCCCAAAAGGCACGGTTCGCAAGCATCAAGTGATTCATAATCAAGTGATTCCAAAATCCCATCAAGATGGAGTTTCTTCATGCGCTTTACACCAATATGACCTAAACGGCAAGTGCCACAAATAAGTTGCACTATCATTATTAACTTTGTATTTTTTGGTTTCAATATTATGAATATGTGTATCACTACGATCGAGATCCAATGAACCATTTTCATTGGGTGTGTAACCATATAAGGTTTTATTCATGTAAACAGAACAACAGTTTATTCTCTTACTTAAATGAATAACCGTATTGCAATAAACACAATCAAATCATATTCATGTTCAACGTAAACACCAAATAACATTTATTTAGGTTCAACACTAATCCCGAAAGTATAGGGAGTGTGCGATGATGATCATATCAATCTTGAAACTACTTTCAACACACATCGTCACTTCACCCTTAACTAGTTTCGCTTATTCGCAACTCCGCTTCGAGTTACTACTCTTAGCAACTGAACCAGTACCAAATACCGAGGGTTGCTATAAACACTAGTAAAGCACACATAAAATTCCTGTATATCAAATATACCCTTTTTCACTTTGCCATCCTCCTTATCCACCAAATATTTAGGGCAGTTCCGCTTCAAAGGACCATTTCCTTTGCAAAGTAAGCACTCGGTTTGTGCTTTGGTTCAGCTTTGGGTTTCTTCGTGGGAGTGACAACTTGCTCGTCAATCTACTTGAAGTTCCCTTTCTTTCCTTTGCCCTTTTCTTGAAACTAGTGATCTTGTCAACCATCAACACTTGATGCTCTTTCTTGATTTCTACCTTCATCGATTTCATCATCATGAAAAACTCGGGAATCATTTTCATCATCCCTTACATACTATAGTTCATCACGAAGTTCTATTAACTTGGTGATGGTGACTAGAGAATTCATCAATCACTATCTTATCGGAAGATTAACTCCCACTTGATTCAAGTGATTGTAGTACCTGCAATCTGAGTACATGCTCACTAGTTGAGCGATTCTCCTCCATCTTTTAGCTATAGAACTTGTTGGAGACTTCATATCTCTCAACTCGGTATTTGCTTGAAATATTAACTTCATTTCTGGAACATCTCATATGGTCCATGATGTTCAAAACATCTTTGAAGTCCCGATTCTAAGCCATAAAGCATGGTGCACAAAACTATCAAGTAGTCATCATATTGAGCTAGCCAAACGCTCATAACGCCTCGCATCCGCTCTCGCAATAGGTCTGTCACCTAGCGGTGCATTAAGGACATAATTCTTACGTGCAAAGCAATGAGGATAAACCTCCGATCACGGATCGAATCCGCATCATTGCTACTAACATTTTCAACATAATTTTCTCTAGGAACATATCAAAAACAAACATATGAAAGCAACAACGCGAGCTATTGATCTACAACATAATTTGCAAAATACAACCAGGACTAAGTTCACGATAAATTTAAGTTCAATTAATCATATTACTTAAGAACTCCCACTTAGACAGACATCTCTCTAGTCATCTAAGTGATCACGTGATCCAAATCAACTAAACCATAACCGATCATCACGTGAGATGGAGTAGTTTTCAATGGTGAACATCTTATGTTGATCATATCTACTATATGATTCACGCTCGACCTTTCAATCTCCGTGTTCCGAGGCCATATCTGCATATGCTAGGCTCGTCAAGTATAACCTGAGTATTCTGCGTGTGCAAAGCTGGCTTGCACCTGTTGTAGATGGACGTAGAGCTTATCACACCCGATCATCACGTGGTGTCTGGGCACGACGAACTTTGGCAACGGTGCATACTCAGGGAGAACACTTCTTGATAATTTAGTGAGAGATCATCTTATAATGCTACCGTCAATCAAAGCAAGATAAGATGCATAAAGGATAAACATCACATGCAATCAATATAAGTGATATGATATGGCCATCATCTTCTTGTGCTTGTGATCTCCATCTCCAAGCACCATCATGATCACCATCATCATCGGCGCGACACCTTGATCTCCATCGTAGCATCATTGTCGTTACGCCATCTATTGCTTCTCGACTATCGCTACCGCTTAGTGATAAAGTAAAGCAATTACAGTATGCGTTGCATTTCATACAATAAAGCGACAACCATATGGCTCCGCCGATTGCCGATAACTTCGGTTACAAAACATGATCATCTCATACAATAAAATATAGCATCACGCCTTGACCATATCACATCACAACATGCCTGCAAAAACAAGTTAGACGTCCTCTACTTTGTTGTTGCAAATTTTACGTGGCTGCTACGGGCTTAGCAAGAACCGTTCTTACCTACGCATCAAAAACCACAACGATAGTTTGTCAAATAGACTCCGTTTTAACCTTCTCAAGGACCGGGCGTAGCCACACTCGGTTCAACTAAAATGAGAGAGACAGACACCCGCCAGTCACCTTTAAGCAACGAGTGCTCGTAGCGGTGAAACCAGTCTCGCGTAAGCGTACGCGTAATGTCGGTCCGGGCCGCTTCATCTCACAATACCGCTGAACCAAAGTATGACATGCTGGTAGGTAGTATGATTTGTATCGCCCACAACTCACTTGTGTTCTACTCGTGCAAAACATCAAACCATAAAAACCTAGGCTCTGATACCACTGTTGGGGAACGTAGTAATTTCAAAAAATTTCCTACGCACACGCAAGATCATGGTGATGCATAGCAACGAGAGGGGAGAGTGTTGTCTACGTACCCTCGTAGACCCGGCGAAGCGATCACAACGTAGAGGAAGTAGTCGACGTTCTCCTCGCGATCCGACCGATCCGGCGCCGTTACTCGGCGCCCGAGTTCTTGACACACGACAGCTCGATGACGTCCCTCGTACTCCGATCCAGCCGAGTGTCGAGGAGAGTTCGTCAAGATGACGGCGTGGGACGATCTTGATGTTCTACGGCGCAGAAGCCGCCTAAGCTTCGCGACGATATGACCGAGGTGGAATATGGTGGAGGGGGCACCGACACGGCTAAGGAACGATCCGTAGATCAAACTTGTGTGTCCATGGGGTGCCCCCTGCCCCTGAGATATAAAGGAGGGAGGGAGGAGGAGGCCGCCTAGGAGGAGGCGCGATAGGGAGTCCTACTCCCACGGGAGTAGGATTCCCCTTTCCTAGTCCAACTAGGATCCTTCCATGTATTAGGAGTAGGAGACTAGGAAGGGAAGAGAGAAGGAAAGGAAGGAGGGGTGCGGCCCTCCCTAGCCCATTCGGACTAGGGCAGAAGGCGCGGCCTGCCTAGGGCAGCCCCCTCTCTCTTCCCGTATGGCCCATAAAGCCCAATACTTCTCCCGGCGAATTCCCGTAACTCTCCGGTACTCGATAATTACCGAATGACTCGGAACCTTTCCGAACTCCGAATATAGTCGTCCAATATATCGATCTTTACGTCTCGACCATTTCGAGACTCCTCGTCATGTCCCCAATCTCATCCGGGACTCGAACTCCTTCGGTACATCAAAACTCATAAACTCATAATAAAATTGTCATCGAAACCTTAAGCGTGCGGACCCTACGGTTCGAGAACAATGTAGACATGACCGAGACACGTCTCCGGTCAATAACCAATAGCGGACCTGGATGCCCATATTGGTTCCTACATATTCTACGAAGATCTTTATCGGTCAGACCGCATAACAACATACGTTGTTCCCTTTGTCATCGGTATGTTACTTGCCCGAGATTCGATCGTCGGTATCCAATACCTAGTTCAATCTCGCTACCGCAAGTCTCTTTACTCGCTCCGTAATACATCATCTCGCAACTAACTCATTAGTTGTAATGCTTGCAAGGCTTAAGTGATGTGCATTACCGAGAGGGCCCAGAGATACCTCTCCGACATTCGGAGTGACAAATCCTAATCTCGAAATACGCCAACCCAACATCTGCCTTTGGAGACACCTGAGAGCACCTTTATAATCACCCGAGCCACGTTGTGGACGTTTGGTAGTACCCAAAGTGTTCCTCCGGTAAACGGGAGTTGCATAATCTCATAGTTATAGGAACATGTATAAGTCATGGATAAAAGCAGTAGCAACATACTAAACGATCGTGTGCTAAGCTAATGGAATGGGTCATGTCAATCGATCATTCAACTAATGATGTGACCTTGTTAATCAAATAACAACTCCTTGTTCATGGTTAGGAAACATAACCATCTTTGATTAACAAGCTAGTCAAGTAGAGGCATACTAGTGACACTCTGTTTGTCTATATATTCACACATGTATTATGTTTCCGGTTAATACAATTCTAGCATGAATAAGAGACATTTATCATGAAATAAGGAAATAAATAATAACTTTATTATTGCCTCTAGGGCATATTTCCTTCATCAAGCAACGCCCGGTGCCGTGACCAGCCGTGTGGGCATGACCCGATGCGTGATGGAGCTCCTAACTTGGTTGATCAAGACAGATATCGCCAAAAGTCGAGCGGCGGCTCAAGAGGGCGGCCGAAAGTGAGCGGCTCAGCGGATGGCTTACCAATCTTTTCTGGTTTATCAGACGACTTCTATTGAGGCAGGCGTGACCACTAGGACTGGAGGTGTCCCTTGTGTGGTGCCGGCTTGGCGTAATGAGCGTTTGCCCAAGGATTTCAAGGGCCTCGAAAGGTGCCTAATTACACGGCCGACTTACAGCCCAGGGCATGGATTGAAAGCTATGAGATGACCATGGAACTACTGGAAGTCAGTGACGCTGCAATGGCCAGGTACTTCACCATGATGTTGGATAGAACGACCCGCACTTGGTTGAAGGGGCTGCCACCTAATTCCGTTGGTTCATGGGCAGAGTTAAAAGCCCGGTTTATTCAGAACTTCAAAGATACATGCAAGCAGCCCATGTCAATTGTGGATTTGACTAATTGCAAGCAAGAGGAGGGTGACTCCACGACCTATTGGGTGCGCCGGGTCAAAGCCATAATACATTCATCTGATAAGATGGATGCCGGCTCCGCAGTCTTAATGTTGGAGAAAAATTTCCGTTTTACGCCGCTGAAAATGAAGCTGGGGCGGCTCATGCGCGATTGTAATGACATGGGTCAGCTGATGACGGCTCTGGCCAAATACGCCGACTCTGATAGTACCAAGGATCCCGAGTCTAACGATGAGAAGACAGGGAAGGAAAAGAAGAACGGTAACACCAAGGGTCCTCAGCATAACCCGGCAAATGAAGGAGGCAATAATAAACGTAAGGCTGATGGTAGCTCGGAGTTTGTGGCTAACACTAATGCGCATGGCAACAATCAACGACGTAAGGGGAGACCACCTCCTCGGTCCGGCGGGTCAGGTCCTACTCTTGAGCAGTTGCTAAATGAGCCCTGTCCAAGGCATGGTACTCAGCAGAAACTGGCCATTCACTTGTGGAAGGACTGTACGATTATGAAGGCTTTCAAGAACTCTAACATGTTTGACAACAATCATGGGCCGGGCGGCGGCTCAGGTGGTGGCGGTTTCATGGCCCGAGCGGCGGTTCAAATTCCAAATTTCAAAGCTCTCAAGGTAATCAAGGTGGTTATAATCAGCAATCGGGCCAGGGAGGTCAGCAGCAGCAGGAACAACCTGGATATCAGAGTAACCCAAAGCAGCTAAATAGTGGACAATATCATGCATTCACCACCAGTTTGTGAAAACGGGACCAGAAGCTTCATAAAAGGGTTGTGAACGATGTTGAGCCGGCAGTTCCTCGTTATTTGAGATGGTATGAGCAGCCTATTCTATGGAGTAGAGAAGATCACCCTCCCCGGGTTGACAATCCGGGTCACTTGGCCTTGGTGGTAGCGCCTCAGGTTGGTGGATATAAGTTCACTAAGGTGCTCATGGATGGAGGCAGTAGCATCAACATCCTCTATTATGAGACTTTCCGACGCATGGGGTTGACTGATAAAAATCTTAAGACGTCCAACACTGTTTTCCATGGAGTGGTGCCTGGTAAGTCGGCATACCCAATGGGTAAGATTGAGCTGGAAGTGGCCTTTGGAGATGAGCATGACTCTAGGGCTGAAAAACTAACCTTTGAGGTGGTCAAAATCAAGAGCCTGTATCACGCCCTGTTTGGACGGACGGCTTATGCGAAGTTCATGGCATGGGCGTGTTATGTTTATCCACATCTCAAGATGTCGGGTCAGAAGGGAACCATCACAGTGCATGGGAGTCGAAAGATAGCCCTGGAGTGTGAGGAAGGCGATGCGGCTTACGCTGAATCGGTTTGTGCAATAGAGGAGTTGAAGTTCTACAAGGACAATGTTGACCCGGCGGACATGACGTCTTTGAAGAAACCAACCACAGAGCATGAGCTGGTAATGAAGTTTAAATCGGCTGACTATACTAAGCTAGTTGATTTTGTTCCTGGCGATTCATCTAAGCAGTTCAGTATCAGCGCTAATCTGGATCCCAAATAGGAAAGCGCGCTCATCGAGTTCATCCGTGAGAACCGGGACATCTTTGCATGGAAACCTTCTGACATGCCGGGTGTACCGAGAGAACTTGCTGATCACACTCTCAATATTGATCCAAGATTTAAGCCAGTTAAGCAGTTTCTTCAGCGGTTCAATGAGGAGAGGCGTAAGGCCATTGAAGAGGAAGTGGCCCGGCTCTTGGCGGCCGGGTTCATTGTTGAAGTTTTTCATCTAGAGTGGTTGGCTAACCCGGTGCTTGTGCTTAAGAAGAACGACACCTGGCGTATGTGTGTGGATTACACGGACTTAAACAAGGCTTGTTCGGCTGATCCCTTCGCTCTCCCTCGTATTGATCAAATCATTGATGCTACGGCGGGTTGTGAGCGTTTGAGATTTTTGGATGCTTATTCTGGTTATCATCAGATCAAGATGGCAGTTAAGGACCAGGAGAAGACGGCTTTTATTACTATGTTTGGAGCCTTCTGCTATGTGTCTATGCCTTTTGGGCTTAAGAGTGCCCAGGCGACTTATCAGCGATGTGTGCAGAACTGTCTTCACAATCAGATTGGGCGCAATGTTCATGCTTATGTGGACGACATTATGGTGAAGTCCAGAGAGAAGGAAACCTTGATAGATGATCTGAAGGAAACCTTTGATAATCTTCGGGCCTACAAGATGCTTAACCCGGCCAAGTGTATTTTTGGTGTGCCAGCATGCAATCTTTTGGGTTTTCTGGTTTCTAACAGAGGCATTGAGGCTAACCCGGAGAAGATCAAGGCAATCACCTCTTTGGCTAAGTCGGCGTGTATCAATGATGTTCAATGTTTGGCGGGTCGTATTGCTCCTTTAAGCCGGTTAGGTGAGAAGGCCATACCGCTGTATCATATGATGAAGAAGACAGACGATTTTGTCTGGAGTGATGCTGCTAATGCTGCCTTTGAAGATTTGAAGAGACAGCTAGCTGAGCCGCCAGTCCTTGCTCCTCCCATTGATAAGGAGCCATTATTGTTATATGTGGCTGCTAACACACATGATGTTAGTGTGGCCATTGTAGTGGAGCACAAGGAGGCTGGCAAGGAACATCCGGTTCAACGGCCGGTTTATTACATCAGCGAGGTGCTTATTGAGTCCAAGCAAAGGTATCCACATTGGCAGAAGCTCGTTTATGGGGTGTTCATGGCGAGCCGGAAGCTTAAGCAATATTTCCTGGGTCATCCCATCACTGTGGTCAGTTCTGCTCCTTTAGGAGATATCATTCAAAACAGAGAAGCCACAGGATGAGTCGCCAAGTGGGCCATTGAACTTGGGCCTCATGGTTTAAAGTATGTGCCACACACTGCTATCAAGTCTCAAGCATTAGTGGACTTCATCAACGATTGGACAGAGTTACAGATGCCTGAAGAGAAGCCGAACAACACATATTGAGCTATTCACTTTGATGGGTCCAGGCAATTGGAGGGCTCGGGGGATGGAGTTGTTTAAGTTTCCCCTCGAGGTGACAAATTTTGTTATGTGCTAAGGTTGATGTTTCCCTGTACTAACAATGCAGCTGAGTATGAGGCCTTGCTCCTTGATCTTCGGATGACTAAGGATATGAGCTTAAGCCGGGTAAGGTGCTTTGGCGACTCAGATTTGGTGGCTCAGCAAGTCTCAGGCAAGTAGGATTCCAAGGATCCCCTCATGGCGGCTTATCGCCGTGAAGTTGATGCCATTGCTGGACACTTCAAGGGTTACCAAGTGGAGCACATTGATCGCAGAAAGAACGAGGCAGCTGATGCTTTAAGCCGGCTGGGGTCTCAGCGTAAGCCGGTGCCACCTAACACTTTCTTAGATATTCTGCATAACCCTTCTGTCAAGTTACCTGCAGAGGAAGACTTGGTTGTTCCTGACCCAGAGGCACAATTGGTGGCGGCTCTTCATGTCATCCCAGATTGGACAGTGCCATATTTGTCTTACATGACCCGGGGCGAGTTGCCTGAGGATGAAACCTTGGCCAGGCAGATAACCCGGTGGTCTTAGTCAATGACAATTGCCAATGGCAAGTTGCATCACCGCAGTGTCACTGGGGCGTTTCAGCGTTGTGTCTCTCCTGAGGAAGGTCAAGAAATTCTTCATGAGATTCATGAAGGAGATTGTGGCCATCATGCCGGTTCAAAGTCCCTTGTGGCCAAGGCCTTTCGTCATGGATTTTATTGGCTGACGACTCACACTGATGCGGACGATTTGGTCCGTAATTGTGATGGTTGTCAGAAATTCTCAAGACGAGCTCATGCGACGGCTCAAGAATTGAGGATGATTCCAATTACTTGGCCGTTTGCAGTCTGGGGGCTTGACATGGTTGGGCCTTTCAAAGGGTCCAAAGATAAAAAGACCCACCTCTTGGTGGCGGTTGACAAATTCACAAAGTGAGTTGAGGCAGAGCCAGTTAGTAGGTGTGACGCAGCCACATCGGTTCAATTCATGAAAAAGGTGATCTTTCGCTTTGGCTTTCCCCACAACATTATAACTGACAATGGTACTAATCTGTCCAAGGGTGCCATGGAGGAGTTCTGTCAACGTGAGCATATCCGGCTTGATGTTTCATCAATAGCTCACCCTTTGCAACAGACGCCGGGTTGTTGGGTGGAGGAGTTACCTTCTGTGATATGGAGCATCAATACTACCCCCAACAGGTCCACGTGTTACACGCCTTTATTCATGGTTTACGGAGTAGAGGCAGTTCTACCTAGTGACATCCGTCATGACTCGCCCCGTGTAGTGGCTTACGTTGAAGCTGATAACGAACAAGCCCGTCAGGACGCACTTGACCTGTTAGATGAAAAGCGTGACTTGGCAGCAGCCCGCTCGGCAATTTACCAACAGGACCTGCGCCGTTATCACAGCCGCCGGGTTAAATCCAGAACCTTTCAAGAAGGTGATTTGGTGCTCTGGCTCATCCAGGATCAAACTGATGCACACAGGTTATCCCCACCTTGGGAAGGGCCCTTTGTGGTGAGAAAGAACTTGAACAATGGGTCATACTACCTTATCGATGTTCGAGAGCACAAAGACTCATGTAAGTCGGAGGAAGAGACCCGCCGACCGTGGAATATCGCTCATCTTCGGCCTTACTACACTTGAGACACCGGCTCTCATGATGTACATATTTTGACGATGTATATATTATGATAAGTAATAAAGCAGGACCTCTGTCCTTTTCATCCTCAAAGATCATATGTCTTCATCATCATCATTTCAAACGACCAATTGGGGCTGATCATATCCGAATCTAGCTTAACCCTCTTGTCCGGCTCATGATCGTATTCGAATCTAGCCGTTAAACCTCATGATCACTAGGGGGCTTCCTGTTCAAACATAGGTCGTATTCAAACCAAAGAGAACATAGCTGTCGGTACCTTCTTGATCGGCACAGTGCCAAACTCACTAGGGGGCTTCTTGATCGAACTTAACCCCTTTTGGGTCCGACTTTGATCGTATTTGAATCAGAGTCGTTAAAAAACTCTCAAGGTCATTTGGGGGATTCCTGTTCAAACATAGGTCGTATTCGAACCAAAGAGAACATAGTTGTCGGTACCCTCTTGATCGGCGCAACGCCAAAGCCACTGGGGGCTACATGATCGTATTCGAATCCTAGCTCAACCCCTTTGGAGTGGTTTACTGATCGTATTTGAATCAGAAGCCTTGATTTTTTCTTTCTATTTGGCTTAAGTTTTTTGAAGGTAATCTTTGTTTTTTGTCTTGTGGCTTTTTTGTTTAGATCTAAGTATAAGTGTGCTTTAAATTTAACCCGACTTGGTTTTGGATGATAAGTCGCCAGCATATGACAATCATCATACATTTGGAAATGTCGGCTTCTAAGGATTGGTTATCACCCTTACTGTTCAGGTCACATAAACCGGCAGTACAAATTCAAAATCACAGGTATGATATTATAGTTGTGTTTCAAAGCTATAACTCATAACAGGCTTATCTGTGGCTCTTTTTTATATTAGGGGTTATTTGTAAGATATTATGACCCGCCCTGCGGTAAGCCGCCAAGGGTTCTTGTGATCTATTTCTGTGTGCAGGACAGTTCAAAGACTTCCTTAAGCATAAGGAAAATAGATGATAAGTATAAAAAAGGGGTGAATATAAGATGGCGGCTTAAAAGTCTTGAGCACCAAAACATGCGCGATGGCACGACAAAGCAAAGTCATTTCTACCCTATTACATGACTCCGCGAGTCCAAATGATTAAGTTGTTTTTCAGCAGGCTACAAATATGAGCCGCCCGGTGGATCATTTCTCTTGTTGACCTGAAGCTTCCAGGTCAGCCCTCTCCGCTCCTTCGCCCTATTCCCTGTCCTGGAAGGTTGATGATGACCAGTCAATGCCATTCAAAGCTTCAAATTCAGCTTCATCATCAATTAGTCCGGCCGGGTCAACTCCAGGGGCGAAGGTATGCTTATGGATTGGTGGGATCAGGCTGGTCACTTTATAATGCGGCGTTGGAATCCTTCGGTTTTCCGCGTCATAACCCGGCTGGTACCTGGTGAGATCCGCCTCGTCAGCAATCAAGGTGGCCACAGGGCGTATTTCCTTCACACAAGCGGCAAACTCCTCCTGTTCAAATGAAGTGCCATCTTCCTTAAGGCTTGGATACCCAATGGCGATGTTGGTCGGGTCTAATTCCGGTAGCCAAGCTTTGGCCCGGCTTAAAGCAGCCACGGCTCCGGCTCTTGCAGACGACCGCCTTAATTCATTAAACCGCTGAGGCAGCACAGAAAGCTTCTTTAGCACATCCACCAGGAGTGTGGGGACTTCGTTTGACAGGGAAATTGTGGCTAGGGCACGCTGAGACCCGGTGTAAAGTTGTTCCATGAGCGTATAAACCGCCTGCAGCTTCACCAGCATGTCTTGATTGAGATTTGAGCTCCTGGGGCCTGCATAGCAATGCCAGGTGAGTTAATGACAATTTATATGATCACTAGAAAGATTCAAATATTTAACACTTACAGGGCAACTTACCAAAGATTGTTGAGACCATCTGAGATACATGGCGTTTTAAGCCGGACAATTCAGCGGTCACCTCTTCAAGACCCGCCTTTGCTTTCTTAGCCCGATTGGTCAAGGCGATCTTTTCTTCAGCCCAGGCCTTTTTCTCCACTTCAAAGTCTTTTTTCAGTTTCTCTTGTTCAGACACATTGAATTCAAATTTGGAGTTGGCTCTTTGGGTTTCAGTCTCCTGTGCTTCCAGGCGGTTCTTCAAATCAGACAGTTCTGCTTGAAGTTGAGTACTGGTGTCCTATACAAATACAGGGTCAAAATCATGAATATTATGATACAATATAAAAAGTCCCAAGCCTTTTGCAAGCAACAACACTTGGCACTTGGGGGCTAATGTCTACTGAAAGATTCTATCTACGTGGCGGTTCATGAGAGTAAGTCCCAAGCACTTTGCAAGCAAGAGTACTTGGCACTTCGAGGCTAATGCATATTGCTGTTAAATCTACACAAGTACTACATTCTATACAAGCATGTGAAGGACCAGCTTATTCATGTTGATTAAACCGGCCCTTAGGGGCTACGGATTAAGCCGGGATTTTACAGGTCTGACCAAAGGATATTACTAATGCTTATATATTTGTTCTAAGTCTACAACATATTCATCATAAGCAGTAGACTTGGGGGCCGGCATAGAAAGGATAATTTAGTGAAAGGAAGAGATTATACCTCAAATTTATGGTGCATTTGCTTCACCATGTCAACTTCGATGTCATGGCTGCTATGCACTTTGCTAAGATAGCCAGACAAAACTTCCCCAATGCTCATGTGAGAATAATCAGCAATGTCAAATCTGACCTTATGGCGCTCCAGGTGCTCCTGCTTGGCAGAACACTTGGCCAACATAGTAGGTCTCCCCGGCTTAGTGTAGCCAGTCTTAGTAATTTCAACATCAACGTCTTGGGGGTCGTCTGTCTTGGCCGGGCTCGAGACTTCAGGATTTTCAGAGCCATTGGCGGTTTAATCAGCAAGCGGGTCAGTAGTTGACATTGGCGTATCATGCGCCGGTTCAGGTGGCAGCTCAAGAATAGAGGCCTCAGGCATGGCCGTCTGGAGTTCCAGCTCTTTGAAGATTGGCTCTTCGACCGGCTTGTTCTTCTTCGCCTTCTTGCTGGGTTTTGCTTTTTCGCTGCATAAGATCAAAAAGATCAGTACAAGTATAAAGAATTGAAACAAATACAGGATAAGTAAATCATTATTACCCTCGAGCAGTCTTAAAAGCCGGCATGTTGGATTGGAGTGAATCGCCGGAGGAAGGTGAAGTTTCCTATGATTCGAGTCAGAAGAGTTGAGTGGTTGACGAGTGAGACCCGCCAAAGGATAAAAGGGATTTAAATCGGAGGTGACCTCGTTCCGGCGCTTCCTTGGTGTATTTGGTAAGCCGGAGGAGAGTTCTGCGTCTTTGCTGGTCCGGGTCTGCCTCCGGCTCTCATAAATCTGTCACTTCAAAACAAATTGAGGATCTTGATAAGCTAAGGGATGTGAAAATCTTACTTTCCGGGTTACTCTTTGGATTTTTTGTCTTGGCAAGGGCTCTGAGTCGGAGGAAATAATAGTTACCTCTTCATCTACCCCATGACTCGTTCCCGTGTCATCCTGATCATAATCGGTATCAATAAGGTGATTAAACAATGAACCGAGAGACTCAAGAGCTACTGGTGACCCACAAGTATAGGGGATCTATCGTAGTCCTTTCGATAAGTAAGAGTATCAAACCCAACGAGGAGCAGAAGGAAATGACAAGCGGTTTTCAGTAAGGTATTCTCTGCAAGCACTGAAATTGTAGGTAACAGATAGTTTTGTGATAGGATAATTTGTAACGGGTAACAAGCAATGAAAGTAAATAAGGTGAAACAAGGTGGCCCAATCCTTTTTGTAGCAAAGGACAAGCCTGGACAATATCTTATAATGAGAAAAGCGCTCCCGAGGACACATGGGAATTATGGTCAAGCTAGTTTTCATCATGCTCATATGATTCGCGTTCGGTACTTTGATAATTTGATATGTGGGTGGACCGGTGCTTGGGTACTACCCTTTCTTGGAAAAGCATCCCACTTATGATTAACCCCTATTGCAAGCATCCGCAACTACAAAAGAAGTATTAAGGTAAACCTAACCATAGCATGAAACTAGTGGATCCAAATCAGCCCTTACGGCAACGCATAAACTAGGGTTTAAGCTTCATCACTCTAGCAACCCATCATCTACTTATTACTTCCCAATGCCTTCCTCTAGGCCCAAATAATGGTGAAGTGTCATGTAGTCGACGTTCACATAACACCACTAGAGGAGAGACAACATACATCTCATCAAAATATCGAACGAATACCAAATTCACATGACTACTAATAGCAAGACTTCACCCATGTCCTCAGGAACAAACGTAACTACTCACAAAGCATATTCATGTTCATAATCAGAGGAGTATTAATATGCATTAAGGATCTGAACATATGATCTTCCACCAAATAAACCAATTAGCATCAACTACACAGAGTAATCAACACTACTAGCAACCCACATGTACCAATTTGTGGCTTTGATACAAGATTGGATACAAGAGATGAACTAGGGTTTTGAGAGGAGATGGTGCTGGTGAAGATGTTGATGGAGATTGACCCCCTCCCGATGAGATGATCATTGGTGATGACGATGGTGATGATTTCCCCCGAGGGAAGTTTCCCAGCAGAACAGCTCACGGAGCCCTAGATTGGTTCCGCCAAGGTTACGCCTCGTGGCGGAGTTTCGTCCGTAAGCTTGCTTATGATTTTTCCAGGTAAAAGCCTTCATATAGCGAAGATGGGCACGGAGGGCCACCAGGGGCCCACGAGACAGGGCGCGCCTAGTAGGGGGGCGCCCCACCTCGTGGCTGTGGTGTGGGCCCTCCGTACTTTCTTTGCTCAATAATTCTTATTAATTCCAAAAATGACTTTCGCGGAGTTTCAGGACTTTTGGAGCTGTGCAGAATAGGTGTCCAATATTTGCTCCTTTTCCAGACCAGAATCCCAGCTGTCGGCATTCTCCCTCTTCATGATAAACCTTGTAAAATAAGAGAGAATAGCCATAAGTATTATGACATAACGTGTAATAACAGCCATAATGCAATAAATATCATTATAAAAGCATGATGCAAAATGGACGTATCAACTCCCCCAAGCTTAGACCTCGCTTGTCCTCAAGCGGAAGCCGATATCGAGAAATATGTCCACATGTTTAGAGATAAGGTGTCGATAAAATAAAATATGGACATGAGGGCATCATGATAATTCTTATAACAACAACAACAACAACAACAACAACAACAACAACACACACACACACACACACACACACACACACACACACATATATATATATATATTGTCATATGATTTCTTATGCTCAAGTAACAATCTGTTCACAATGTCAAGTATGGTTCATAAACTTCATTGAGAACTAACAAACTATAATCTCAGTCATTGAAGCAATTGCAATTTATCATAACATCGGAAAGAGTCAAGAATAAAGCTTTTCAGCAAGTCCACATAGTCAACTATCATCTAGTCTTCTGCAGTTGTTAACACTCACGCAATACTTATGGTTATGGAGTTTTAATCGAACACTGAGAAAGATAGGGGCTTATAGTGTTGCCTCCCAACATATTCACCTTTGGGTGATGTCAACAATAATAGTTCATGCTAACTTACATCCAATTGGATATATATATCAGGATCTTTCCAACACGAGGTGCTTGCCAAAGGATAAAATGAAAAAGGGAAAGGTGAGGATCACCTTGACTCTTGCATAATTTAAAGACATAAAGTAAAAGATAGGCCCTTCCTAGAGGGAAGCAGAGGTTGTCATGTGCTTTTAGGGTTGGATGCACAAAATCTTAATGCAAAAGAACGTCACTTTATATTGCCACTTGTGATATGAACCTTTATTATGCAGTCCGTCGCTTTTATTACTTCCATATCACACGATCGTATAAAGCTTATTTTATCCGCACTAATAAGTCATACATATTTAGAGAGCAATTTTTATTGCTTGCAACATGACAACTTACTTGAAGGATCTTACTCAATCCATAGGTAGGTATGGTGGACTCTCATGGCAAAACTGGGTTTAAGGATATTTGGAAGCACAAGTAGTATCTCTACTTAGTGCAAGGAATTCGGCTAGCATGAGGGGGAAAGGCAAGCTCAACATGTTGGACGATCCATGACAATATACTTTAACTGAGATGTGAGAAAACATGAACCATTACGTTGTCTTCCTTGTCCAACATCAACTCTTTAGCATGTCATACTTTAATGAGTGCTCACAATTATAAAAGATGTCCAAGATAGTATATTTATATGTGAGAACCTCTCTTTCTTTATTACTTCCTATTAATTGCAACGATGACCAAAACTATGTTTCTCAACTCTCAACAACTTTTATGACTCATACTCTTTATATGTGAAGTCATTACTATCCATAAGATCAATATGAACTCTTCTATTTCTTTTTGTTCTTTCTATTTTCTCAAGATCATAGCAAGATAGCAAAGCCCTTGACTCAACACTAATCTTTATTGTATATAGCTCACGGACTCGATTACATAGAAGGATCACAAAGCAAAGCTCAAAACTAATTCATACCAAAACTTCAATCTACTAGATCAAGATATTACTAAAAGGATCGAACTAATTAAAACGGTAAAGATTGGAGTGTGATGGTGATACGATACCAGGGCACCTCCCCCAAGCTTGGCAGTTGCCAAGGGGAGTGCCCATACCCATGTGATTATGTCTCCTTCTTCAGAGTTGGGGTTGTGATCTTCTTGGCGATGATGCCCCTCAGGATATGATTCTCCTCCTCGAGCTTATTTACTTGTTGCTTGAGGTCCATATTTTCCTTGCGGAGCTTGCCCGTGACAGCTAAGGCTCCTTTTACCCAAGGATGCTGCATAGCTTCTGGAGAACAAGTGACACTCTTTTTCATATTTTCATAAGAAAGAAATTTAACATTGGAAGGGATGACCGAGTTTGGAATAGCTGAGCTGTGTAGTTCCCCCATCATGAATCCTGCTTGGAAGCGAGAGGTAACTTCTTGATCCTCCTCCATGGCATCTATCTTTTTCAAATCGGCCTCCATCTCATCCTCCGTTGATGGCCCAAAGTGATAAGCATTGCTGTTTGCTCCTGGACCTGGCGTCGGGTGGGACACCTGACTCTCCCCGATTGACTCTTGAGAAGACATCTTGCCCTAAATCTGTAACAGAAACAGCTCGAAACAAAAACAGAGGATATTTTCGTGATACGGTGGTCAAAACCTTCGGGAGATTATATAATGAATTTTTACCGACCAAAAGAAGTAACATGCAAGAAACAGAGTCCGGGAGGCACACGAGGTGCCCACGAGACAGGGGGCGCGCCCAGTAAGGGTGGGCGCGCCCTCCACCCTCGTGGAGGCCTCGTGTCCTTCCCGGATTACTTCTTGCCTTCCAAAATTCTTAAATATTCCAAAACAGAGAAAAATTGCCATTAGAATTGTTTTGGAGTCGGTTTACTTACCGTACCACATACCTATTCCTTTTCGGAGTCTGAAACATTCTGGAAAGTGTCCCTTATGTATTCCTCCGGGGTTACGGTTTCAATAATATTAGTTTCAACATTTATAGGATTACCTGAGATATAGTGTTTGATTCTTTGACCGTTCACCACCTTCGGATTTGTGCCTTCGGAGTTGTTGATTTTTATGGCACCGGAACGATAGACCTCCTCGATAACGTAAGGACTTTCCCACTTAGAGAGAAGTTTTCCTGCAAAAAATCTTAAACGAGAGTTGAATAGTAACACATAATCACCTACGTTAAACTCACGCTTTTGTACCCTTTTGTCATGCCATCTTTTAACTTTTTCTTTGAACAGCTTGGCATTCTCATAGGCTTGGGTTCTCCATTCATCAAGTGAGCTAATGTCAATTAACCTCTTCTCACCGGCAAGTTTGAAATCATAGTTGATCTCTTTAATAGCCCAATATGCCTTATGTTCAAGTTCAAGAGGTAAGTGACATGATTTTCCATAAACCATATTATACCGAGACATACCCATAGGATTTTTATATGCAATTCTATAGGCCCATAATGCATCATCAAGTTTCTTGGACCAATTATTTCTAGATCTATTGACAGTCTTTTGCAAAATTAACTTGAGCTCTCTATTACTCAATTCTACTTGACCGCTAGACTATGGGTGATAAGGAGATGCAATTCTATGATTAACATCATACTTAGCAAGCATTTTAAGGAAAGCACCATGAATAAAATGTGAACCACCATCAGTCATGAGATATCTAGGGACTCCAAACCTCGGAAAAATAACTTCTTTAAGCATCTTAATAGAATTGTTATGGTCAGCACTACTAGTTGAAATAGCTTCTACCCACTTAGTAACGTAATCAACAACAACTAAAATATGTGTATATCCATTAGAGGCAGGAAAAGGTCCCATACAATCAAAGCCCCAAACATCAAACTGTTCAATAACAAGAGAATAATTCATAGGCATTTCTTGACGCCTACTAATATTACCAATTCTTTGACATTCATCACAAGACAAGACAAACTTACGAGCATCCTTGAAGAGCGTAGGCTAATAAAAACCGGATTGCAATACCTTATGTGCAGATCTATCTCCAGCGTGGTGTCCTCCATATGGTTCAGAGTGACAATTGCGTAGGATCTGTTCATCTTCATGGTCAGGTACACAACGTATAATAACACCATCTACTCCTTCGTTATAAAGGTGTGGGTCATCCCAGAAGTAATGTCTTAAATCATAAAAGAACTTTTTCTTTTGCTGGTATGTGAAACTAGGAGGTATAAATTTAGCAACAATGTAATTAGCATAATCAGCATACCATGGAGCAGTACGAGAAGCATTAATGACCGCTAATTGTTCATCAGGAAAGCTATCATCAATAGGTAGTGGGTCATCAAGAACATTGTCTAACCTAGACAAGTTGTCTGCAACAAGATTCTCAGCTCCCTTTCTATCAATAATATGCAAATCAAATTCTTGGAGCAAGAGAACCCATCTAATAAGTCCGGGTTTAGCATCTTTCTTTTCCATAAGATATTTAATAGCAGCATGATCAGTGTGAAAGTAACTTTAGAATCAACAATATAAGGTCTGAACTTATCACATGCAAATACAACTGCGAAGAATTCTTTTTCAGTAGTAGCATAATTTCTTTGGGCAGTATCAAGGGTTTTACTAGCATACTGGATTACATTTAATTTATTATCAACTCTTTGCCCTAGAACAACACCTACAGCATAATCGCTAGCATCACACATAATTTCAAATGGTAAATTCCAATCAGGTGGCTGAACAATAGGTGCAGTGATCAAAGCTTTCTTGAGTATTTCAAATGCTTCTACACAATCATCATCAAAGACAAAAGGAAAATCTCTTTGCAATAAATTAGTCAGAGGCCTAGAGATTTTAGAAAAGTCCTTAATGAACCTCCTATAAAAACCGGCATGAGCAAGGAAACTTCTTATACCTTTATTGTCCTTGGGACATGGCATCTTTTCAATAGCATCAACTTTAGCTTTATCAACTTCAATACCTCTTTCAGAAATTTTATGCCCCAAGACAATGCCTTCATTAACCATAAAGTGGCACTTTTCCCAATTCAAGACGAGACTAGTGTCTTCACATCTCTGCAAAACTCGATCAAGGTTGCTCAAGCAATCATCAAAAGAGGATCCATAAACAGAGAAGTCATCCATGAATACCTCACAAATCGTTTCACAAAAGTTAGAGAATATAACCATCATGCATCTTTGAAAGGTAGCAGGTGCATTACATAAACCAAAAGGCATACGTCTATAAGCAAAGGTACTGAAAGGGCAAGTAAAAGTAGTTTTTGATTGATCCTCCGCTGACACAGGTATTTGAGAGAAACCAGAATAACCATCTAGAAAGCAGAAATGTGTATGTTTGGATAGTCTTTCTAGCATTTGATCAATAAAAGGTAAATGGTAATGACCTTTCTTAGTAGACTTATTTAATTTACGGAAATCAATTACCATCCTATAACCTGTAATAATTCTTTGCAGAATCAATTCATCTTTCTCATTAGGAACGACAGTAATACCTCCCTTCTTAGGGACACAATGGATAGGACTTATCCAATCACTATCAGCAATGGGATAAATTATACCTGCCTCAAGGAGCTTTAGTATCTCCTTTCTTACCACTTCTTTCATTTTAGGATTTAACCGTCATTGATGATCTCTAACTGGTTTGGTGGCTTCGTCCAATTTTATTTTATTTTGTCATAGAGTGGGACTAATGCCCTTAAGATCATCCAGAGTATATCCAATAGCAGCACGGTGCTTCTTCAGAGTTTTCAATAATCTTTCCTCTTCTTGCTCTGAAAGGTTAGCACTAATAATAATAGGATATATCTTCTTTTCATCAAGATAAGCATATTTAAGATTATCAGGTAATGGTTTAAGTTCAAACACGGGATCACCCTTGGGTAGAGGGAGATCCCCTAGGATTTCAATAGGCAAGTTGTGTTTCAAAATGGGACCCTGTTGAAGGAATACTTCATCTATTTCCCTTCTTTCATTCATAAACATATCATTTTCATGGTCTAGCAAATATTGTTCTAACGGATCAGTAGGAGGCACATCAATAGAAGCAAGACCAATTATTTCATCCTTACTAGGCAATTCTTTATCATGGGGTTGTCTATGAAATTTAGCAAAATTAAACTCATGAGACATATCTCCTAAGCCAATTGTAACAACATCCTTTTTGCAATCTATCCTAGCATTGACAGTATTCAAGAAGGGTCTACCAAATATAATGGGACAAAAACTATCTTGTGGGGAACCAAGAACAAGAAAATCAGCAGGATATTTAACTTTCCCACACAAGACTTCAACATCTCTAACAATCCCAACTGGTGAAATAGTATCTCTATTGGCAAGCTTAATAGTAACATCAATACCTTCTATTTCAGCGGGTGCAATATCATGCATAATTTCTTCATATAAGGAATGAGGTATTGCACTAGCACTAGCACCCATATCACATAAGCCATGATAACAATGATCTCCTATTTTAACATAAATAACAGGCATGCCTACAATAGGTCTATGTATCTTAGCATCTGGTCTAGCAATATTAGCAGCTTCATCACAGAAGTAAATAATATGCCCATCTATCTTATCATCCAAGAGATCTTTAACCATAGCAATACTAGGTTCAACTTTGATTTGCTCAGGAGGTGTATATGTTCTAGTATTACTCTTACGAACCACAGTTGAAGCTTTAGCATGATCCTTTATTCTAACAGGAAAAGGTGGTTTCTGATAACCAACAAGTGTAGGGGATCGCAACAACTTTCGAGGGTAAAGTATTCAACCCAAATTTATTGATTCGACACAATGGGAGCCAAAGAATATTCTTGAGTATTAGCAGTTGAGTTGTCAATTCAACCACACCTGGATAACTTAGTATCTGCAGCAAAGTATTTAGTAGCAAAGTAGTATGATAATAAAGGTAACGGTAGCAAAAGTAATATTTTTGGGTTTTGTAGTGATTGTAACAATAGCAACGGAAAAGTAAATAAGCAAAGCACAATATGTGAAAAGCTCGTAGGCAATGGATCAGTGATGGATAATTATGTCGGATGCGATTCCTCATGTAATAGCTATAACATAGGGTGACACAGAACAAGCTCTAATTCATTAATGTAATGTAGGCATGTATTCTGAATATAGTCATACGTGCTTATGGAAAAGAACTTGCATGACATCTTTTGTCCTGCCCTCTCGTGGCAGCGGGGTCCTGATGTCTACTACACAACCTTCTTCTTGTAGACGTTGTTGGGCCTGCAAGTGCACAGGTTTGTAGGATAGTAGCAAATTTCCCTCAAGTGGATGACCTAAGGTTTATCAATCCGTAGGAGGCATAGGATGAAGATGGTCTCTCTCAAACAACCCTGCAACCAAATAACAAAGAGTCTCTTGTGTCCCCAACACACCCAATACAATGGTAAATTGAATAGGTGCACTAGTTCAGCAAAGAGATGGTGATACAAGTGCAATATGGATGGTAGATATGGGTTTTTGTAATCTGAAATAATAAAAACAGCAAGGTAACTAATGATAAAAGTGAGCGTAAACAGTATTGCAATGATAGGAAACAAGGCCTAGGGTTCATACTTTCACTAGTGCAAGTTCTCTCAACAATAATAACATAGATAGATCATATAACAAGCCCTCAACATGCAACAAAGAGTCACTACAAAGCCACTAATAGCAGAGAACAAACGTAGAGATTATGGTAGGGTACGAAACCACCTCAAAGTTATTCTTTTGGATCAATCTATAAAAGAGTTCGTACTAGAATAACACCTTAAGACACAAATCAACCAAAACCCTAATGTCACCTAGATACTCCATTATCACCTCAAGTATCCGTGGGCATGATTATACGATATGCATCACACAATCTCAGATTCATCCAACCAACATAAAAGTACTTCAAAGAGTGCCCCAAAGTTTCTACAGGAGAGTCAAGAACGTGTGCCAACCCCTATGCATAGGTTCCCAATGTCACGAAACCCGCAAGTTGATCACCAAAACATACATCAAGTGGCACATGATATCCCATTGTCACCACAGATAATCACGGCAAGACATACATCAAGTGTTCTCATAAAAGACTCAATCCGATAAGATAACTTCAAAGGGGAAACTCAATTCATCACAAGAGAGTAGAGGGGGAGAAACATCATAAGATCCAACTACAATAGCAAAGCTCGGGATACATCAAGATCGTGCCATAGAGGGAACACAAGAGAGAGAGATCAAACACATAGCTACTGGTACATACCCTCAGCCCCAAGGGTGAACTACTCCCTCCTCGTCATTGATAGCGCCGGGACGATGAAGATGGCCACCGATGATGGGTCCCCCCTGGCAGGGTGCCGGAACGGGCTCCCGAGAGGTTTTTGGTGGCTATAGAGGCTTGCAGCGGCGGAACTTCCGATCTATCTTCTGTTCTGGAAGTTTTAGGGTACAAGACTATATATGGGTGCAGGGGGTACGTCGGTGGAGCTACGGGGGCCCCACAAGGCAGGGGGCGCGCCCTAGGGGGGTGGGCGCGCCGCCCACCCTCGTAAGCACCTCCCGTGTCTTCTGACGTGGAGTCCAAGTCCATTAGGTGGGTTTCCTTCCAAAAATAACTTCTCCAGTTGATTTCGTTCCGTTTTGACTCCGTCTGATATTCCTTTTCCTCGAAACACTGAAATAGGCATAAAACAGCAAATCTGGGCTGGGCCTCCGGTTAATAGGTTAGTCCCAAAAATAATATAAAAGTGGATAATAAAGCCCAATATTGCCCAAAACAGTACATAATACAACATGGAGCAATAAAAAATTATAGATACGTTGGAGACGTATCAAGCATCCCCAAGCTTAATTCCTGCTCGTCCTCGAGTAGGTAAATGATAAAAAAGAATTTTTGATGCGGAGTGATACTTTGGCATAATTTCAATGTAATTCTTCTTACTTGTGATAGGAATATTCAGATCTGAAAGATTCAAGACAAAAGTTCATATTGACATAAAAATAATAATACTTCAAGCATACTAATCAAAGCAATCATGTCTTCTCAAAATAGCATGGCAAAAGAAATTTCATCCCTACAAAATCATATAGTTAGGCTATGCTTCATTTTCGTCGCACAAAGATGTTCCCAACTTCTATACCCCCGATGACAAGCCAAGCAATTGTTTCATACTTAAATAATCTCAAACTTTTTCAACCTTCACGCAATACATGAGTGTGAGCCATGGATATAGCACTATGGGTGGAATAGAATATGATGTTGGGGATTGTGTGGAGAAGACAAAAAAGGAGAAAGTCCCACATTGACGAGGATAATCAACGGGCTATGGAGATGCCCATCAATTGATGTCAACATGAGGAGTAGGGATTGCCATGCAACGGATGCACTAGAGCTATGAATGCTCAACAAAAGAAAACTAGTGGGTGTGCATCCAACTCGCTTGCTCATGAAGACCTAGGGCATTTGAGGAAGCCCATTGTAGGAATATACAAGCCAAGTTCTATAATGAAAAATTCCCACTAGTATAAAAAGACAACTTATGAGACTCACTACATGAAGAACAAGGTGCTACTTTGAAGCACAATTTATGAGACTCACTACATGAAGAACAAGGTGCTACTGTGAAGCACAAGTGTGGAAAAAGAGATAGTAGCATTGCTCTTTTTATTTTTTTTATTTTTTGGGCCTTTCTTTTCTTTTCTTTTGGCCTTTCTCTTTTTGTTTGTTTGGGCAATGCTCTAATAATGATGATCATCACACTTCTATTGATTACAACATAAGGATTACAACTCGAAACTTAGAACAATATATGACTCTATATGAATGCCTCCGGCGGTGTACCGGGATGGTGCAATGAATCAAGAGTGACATGTATAAAAAATAATGCATGGTGGCTTTGCCACAAATACGATGTCAACTACATGATCATGCAATGGAAATATGACAAAAGTAATGTATGTCATGATGATGATGATGGAAGTTGCATGGCAATATATCTCGGAATGGCTATGGAAATGCCATGATAGGTAGGTATGGTGGCTGTTTTGAGGAAGATATAAGGAGGTTTATGTGTGATAGAGCGTATCGTATCACGGGGTTTGGATGTACCGACGAAGTTTGCACCACCTCTCAAGGTGAGAAAGGGCAATGCACGGTACCGTAGAGGCTAGCAATGGCGGAAAGGTAAAAGTGCGTATAATCCATGGACTCAACATTAGTCAAAAGAACTCATATACTTATTGCAAAAGTTTAGAAGTCATCAAAAACCAAGTACTATGCGCATGCTCCTAGGGGGATAGATTGGTAGGAAAAGACCATCACTCCCCGACCGCCACTCATAAGGATGCACAAGCCAGGTACACTTCATGTTTCAAATTTGTTACACAACTTTAACCATACGTGCATGCTATGGGACTTGCTAACTTCAACACAAGCATTCTTTAAATTCATAATCACCCAACTAGCATGACTTTAATATCACTACCTCCATATCTCAAAACAATTATCAAGCATCAAACTTTTCTTAGTATTCAACACACTCATAAGAATTCTTACAAATCTTTTAGGCTTAGCATATTAGGATTATTTAAGCAAATTACCATGCTATTTAAGACTCTCAAAATAATCTAAGTGAAGCATGAGAGATCATCTATTTCTTAAAAATAAAACTACCACCGTGCTCTAAAAGATATAAGTGAAGAACTAGAGCAAACAACAAACTACTCTGAAAGATATAAGCGAAGATCAATGAGTAGCTAAATAATTACGCAACTATGCGAAGACTCTCTCTCATTTAATAATTTCAGATCTTGATACTTTATTCAAACAGCAAGCAAAGCTAAAGAAAACTACATTGCAAGGATAGCACAACTCATTGTGAAGAAGCAAAAACTTGGGCTCAACCGATACTAATCGATAGTTGATGAAGAAGAAAGGTGGGATGCCTACCGGGGCATCCCCAAGCTTAGATGCTTGAGACTTCTTGAAATATTATCTTGGGGTGCCTTGGGCATCCCCAAGCTTGAACTTTTGTGTCTCCTTAATTCATCTCATATCATGGTTTCTCTTTTTATCAAAAGCTTCATCCACAACAAACTCAAGAAGAACTCGTGAGATAGGTTAGTATAAACCAATGCAAAACCTTATCATTTTATACTGTAAAAAATCACTTAAATAATTATTCAACATTGCATACTAAATTCCTCTGCATATTTAATACTCCTACCTTCAAATAGAATCATTAAACAAGCAAACATATGCAAACAATGCAACCATAACAGCAATCTGCCAAAACAGTACTGTCTGTAAAGAATGCAAGAGTCATCATACTTCCCTAATTCCAAAAATTATGAACTAAAATTCCCACTGTAATAAATTTATCAGAGCTCAATATGCAAAAAGTTTCAACATTATACAATTCTCTGACTTTTCTAGGGAATTTTTGCAACAGCGGTAAACTTTCTGTTTTTCAAACAGCAACATGTATACTAGCAAAATAAGCATGGCAAAGGCTATCCTTGACTTATTTATTGAAACTAAAGATGCAAAACATTATTCTAACTAACATCAAGCAAATACTAACAAAAGAAAATGACGCTCCAAGCAAAACACATATCATGTGGTGAATAAAAATATAGCTCCAAGTAAAGTTACCGATGAACGAAGACGAAAGAGGGGATGCCTTCCGGGGCATCCCCAAAGATTAGGCTCTTGGTTATCCTTGAATATATTGGGGTGCCATGGGCATCCCCAAGCTTAGGCTCTTTGCCACTCCTCATTCCATAGTCCATCGAATCTTTACCCAAAACTTGAAAACTTCCCAACACAAAACTTAACAGAAAACTCGTAAACTCCGTTAGTATAAGAAAATAAAACAACCACTTAGGTACTATAATGAACTCATTCTAAATTCATATTGGTGTTAAAACTACTGTATTCCAACTTCTCTATGGTTCATACCCTCCGATACTACTCATAGATTCATCAAAATAAGTAAACAACACATAGAAAACAGAATCTGTCAAAAACAGAACAGTCTGTAGTAATCTGTATCAAACGTATACAACTGGAACTCCAAATATCCTACAAATGTAGGAAGTCCTAAGAAATGTATGTACTAATCCATATCAAAAATAATCAGATCAAGAGCACGTTTCTGTGAATTAAAAAAACTAATTTACTGGGTGAAAAAGTTTCTGATTTTCAGCAGGATCAACACAACTATCACCGTAAGCTATCTTAAAGGCCTTACTTGGCACTTTATTGAAACAAAAGCTATAAAACATGATTACTACAGTAGCATAATCATGTGGACACACAAAAACAGTAAGGATAAATATTGGGTTGTCTCCCAACAAGCGCTTTTCTTTAATGCCTTTCTAGCTAGGCATGATGATGACAATGATGCTCACATAAAAGATAAGAATTGAAACATAACGGGAGCATCATGAAGCATATGACTAGCATATTTAATTCTAACCCAATTCCTATGCATAGGGATTTTGTGAGCAAACAACTTATGGGAACAATAATCAACTTGCATAGGAAGGTAAAACAAGCATAACTTCAAGATTTTAAGCACATAGAGAGGAAACTTGACATTATTGCATTTCCTACAAGCATATATTCCTCCCTCATAATAATTTTCAGTAGCATCATGAATGAATTCAACAATATAACCAGCACCTAAAGCATTCTTTTCATGATCTACTAGCATAGAAAATTTACTACTCTCCACATAAGCAAAATTCTTCTCATTCGGAATAGTGGGAGCATCATAAGAGACTTGAACACTAAAAATTGTTTCCACATTAAAAGAGTAATGTTCAGAGAAAGGGTAATCATAATCATGACAAGATTTGTAAATATAATCATCACTACTTTTTATAGCATAAGTTTCATCACAATAATCATCATAAGTAGCAACTTCATTCTCATCATAATCGATTGAAACCTCTCCCAAGATAGTGGAATCACTAAATAAAGTTGACACTCTTCCAAATCCACTTATCTTATCTACTTTGGGCCTTGCTATAACAAGGTCTTATATGGCCTTAGGCCATCTTTATTATTAGTTTCTTTCAATAATGCTACTCCTGCACTATTTATGAACTTGGTCTCTAAGGAGTTAAACTCCAGCATTTACTTTTGTGGCTGGGATACTATGATACAATTATTTTGCTGTCCAAGTAGTCTGAATGGTTTGGATGATTATATTCAGTATTATGTCCTTGTGAAAACAAGTTCTCCTGTCTGGAATGACCTATCTGCTTCTTACATTTTGATGAGATCTGATAATCATAAAATGATTATGTCATTTTTATTCAGTCCAAATACCACCAGTTTTTCCAATGAATAGATAATGGAATATTTTAAATTGGAATATAAGAGGCATAAACTCCCAAACCAGATGGGATGATTTAAGAGACAAAATTGATGAGAGTAATTGTGGTATTATATGCCTTCAAGAAACAAAAAAAGAAGCTTTTCATCAATATTATCTCAGAAATTTCTCTCATGGGAGATTTAATCAGTTTGCATATACCCCCTCAGTGGGACTATCTGGTGGATTAATAACAATATGGAATGGCAGTCTCTTCAGTGGTTCAGTTGTCAGTCATTCCTCCTTTCAGATTACAGTCAAATTATTATGCAATTTATCAAGCAACATTTTTTATGTCAGCAATATTTATGGACCCTGTCAGAATGAAAACAAAACATATTTCTTTGATTGGTTGGACAATATTGATGCCTCACAAATGGACCATTGGATTCTTGCTGGTGATTTTAATTTAATCAGAAGCCCACAAGATAGAAATAGACCTGGTGGAGATGCAAACAATATGTTGAGATTTAACAGTATTCTGCAATAGCTTGATTTAGTGGAAATTCCACTCAAGGGTAGGAACTTTACATGGAGTAATATGCAAGACTTACCTCTTCTGGAGAAACTGGATTGGATTTTTACCTCTACAAATTGGTCTATTAATTTCCCAAATACTCTGGCATACCCACTGGCTAGAGTTTCATCTGACCATATCCCTATTCATATTCATATTCATATTCAAATTGGCAGTGATATTCCAAAATCCTCTATATTCAGGTTTGAAAATTACTGGCTGGAGTTTGATGGATTTTATGAAACTGTTGTTCAATGTTGGAACAGAAACCAATCATTACCAAATTCTGCAAATGATATAACTGCCAGATTTAAATGCCTCAGATTAGGTCTTAAGAAATGGAGCAAAAACTTGTCCAAGCTCAATACTAATATCTCTGCTTGTAACTATGTATTATCTATGATGGATGGTATTGAAGATCAAAGAGCTCCGAGTATTATGGAAGCTAACTTTAAGGTCATCCTAAAATAACACATCCTCAAGTTACCGGAGGTTAAAAGGATTTATTGGAAGTCAAGATTTAAAATGAGAAGTGTGAGACTTGATGATGAAAACACTGATTTTTTCCATGCAATGGCCACCCAAAGTTACAGGAAAAATTATATTACTTATATTGTTGGAGAGGATGGAAACACTTACCAAAATCATGATCATAAAGCTGCAATTATTTGGAGGTCTTACAAAGAAAGATTGGGCTCATCCATTGATCCTCACATGTTTTTCAATCTTGAGGAACTGATCCAACCTCAAGACCTATCTTCTCTTGAAGCTCACTTCACTATGGAAGAAATTGATCAAGTTATTAAGGAATTTCCCACTAACAGAGCTCCTGGACCAGATGGTTTTAATGGCACCTTTTTAATCAAATCTTGGGATATTTTTAAACAAGACTTCTATACCATGATTTGGGATTTCTTTGAAGGAAACTGTGATATTCAAAGTATAAACACTGCTTTTATTACACTCATTCCTAAGATTGCAAATCCTGAGAATATGAATGATTTCAGGCCTATTTCTTTGGTTAGTCTTCCACTCAAAATTATTACCAAACTTTTGGCAAACAGAGCTCAAAAGATCATCACTTCTATTATCCACCAAAACTAGTATGGTTTTATAAAAGGCAGGAATATTCAAGACTGTCTAGGATATGCTTTTGAATACCTCCATTTATGCCACCAATCAAAAAATCTATCAGCATTTTAAAGCTTGATTTTGAAAAAGCTTTTGACAAGATTGAGTATATGACAATTATTGCTATGTTAAAGGCCAAAGGTTTTGGACCTAGATGGATCAATTGGGTTAATAACATTCTTCAATCTGCTTCTACTTCTGTTCTGCTTAATGGAGTGGCTGGAAAAAAGATTATTTGCAAGAGAGGTGTCAGACAAGGGGATCCACACTCCCCATTACTATATATCATCACTGCTGATCTACTTCAATCTGTGGTCAATGCTGCTTGGGCCAATGGAGAAATCTCTCTTCCTATAAATCATGCTTATGGACAGGACTACCCTATAATACAGTATGCTGATGACACCCTAATGATTATGCCTGCTTGTGAAGAATAGATCATGCACCTTAAATACTTGCTCAACATATTTAGTCTATCCACTAGTCTGTTTGTCAACTTCAGCAAGTCCTCTATGATTCCAATAAATATTGATCAACCATCAGTTTCAGCACTTGCAAATTCATTTGGTTGCAAGTGGAAAGCCTCCCATTCACATATCTAGGCTTACCCATGGGCACCACCAAGCCCTCTGTTATGGATCTCATTCCTGTCATATCCAAAATTTAAAAGGCTATCTGGAGTGACTAGATTCATGAACCACTCTGGCAGACTCACATACGTTAATTCTATTGTTGCTTCCATGCCTATTTTCTCTATGTGCTCTGTTAAAGTTCACTACACCATATTGGATCATGTGGACAAATCTAGCAGGAACTTTCTCTGGTATGGAAAGGAAATTAATAGAAGAGGAAAATGCCTGGCCAGCTGGAATATGATTTGCAAACCAAAAAGTCAAGGTGGTCTTGGAGTTCTGAACCTGAGAATGCAAAATAAAGCCCTTCTTATCAAGCATCTCTATAAATTTTACAATAGGATGGATATTCCTTGGGTCAAGTTAATTTGGGAGGCTCATTATCAAAACAATGAGGCTCCACACACAAATCCCAACAAAGGATCATTCTAGTGGAAGGATTGTATGAAAATGTTTGATCTATTTAAAGAGATGACTACATGTGAGATCAGATCTGGAAACACTTGCAAATTATGGGATGATAGTTGGAATGGAGAGATTATGCATTTCAAATTCCCTAAACTCCATTCCTTTTGTAACCAGCAGAATATCTCAGTCAAAAAAGCCAAAGATAATGGGAACCTATACAACTTGTTCCAGCTTCCTCTTTCCATCACTGCCCATCAGCACTTTCATCTTCTTTCTGATAAATTACATAATATCAGATCCAATAATGACAAGGATATATGGAATTTCAATTGGGGCAGTAGTTTAAATATGACCAAGAAGATTTATAACTTCTTACTAAGAAATGATGATGCTGTCATCACTTTCAAATGGATATGGAAGTCATGCTGCCTTCCAAAACATAAATTCTTTTGCTGGCTTCTTCTCCATGATACAATAAACACATGTGACCTTCTGACCAGGAAAAATATGCATCTAGATTCCACACAGTGTGTATTATGTGATGCTGAAGACTACGAGGACAGAATACATCTTCTTTTCTCTTGCCCATTCAGCCAGGGATTTTGGTGAAACATTGGTCTTGAATGGAACTCTGATCTGAATATCCATGATATGATTATTGAAGCCCATCAAAGATATAAACTTCACCATTTCATGGAAATTCTAAATATTGGATGCTGGAGTATATGGAATCAAAGAAATGATCTGATATTTGAAGGGATCCCTTGCTCTATCAATGACTGCAGATATGAATTTATCAAGACTTTCAAATTGACAAATTCATATCTGCAAGACTTTCAAGTCTTGATAAATTCATATCTGCAAGACTTGACCCAGTTTAAAGGAGGGAATGTCTTCATGGATTGATAACATTTAATTTATTATTTTTTGTATTTACTCAATAATCTCCCTGGTTGTCTCCCCAACAACCATTGTAAAGACTTTGTGATCCATTATTATAATGAAAAAGATCTACAGTAAGGCTTTTGCCTTACTGTTTTATGGTAAAAAAATCCACTTTCATATTCATCACAATAAAATTCAACATCCTCCAAAATAGTGGGATCACTACTTCCTAAAGTTGACACTCTTCCGAACCTACTTTCATCAATATAATCATCATAAGTAGAAGGCATGCTATCATCATAACAACTTTGCATATCAAAACTTGGGATGCTAAAAATATCATCTTCATTAAACATAGCATCCCCAAGCTTGGGACAAACATTAATTTCAGCAAATATATTCTCAAATATTTCATCCTCATCAAACATAGCTTCCCCAAGCTTGGGCCCTTTCATATCATAAGCATAATCACTCTCATCCTTAAAAATATGGATAGCACCAATAGTATAGCAATTATCATCATCACAAGTAGTAGTAGGAGCAACATCATTTGGGAGGGATACCTTTTTACCTTTGTTGCTCCTTCTTTTCTTTTTCTTCTTCACATTATGTGTAGGTTCAACCTTCCTCTTTGAGCTCCTTATTGATGAGATTGGTTGAATAGAAAGCTCCTCCTCGTTACCTGATTCATCATAAGAAATAACTAGACCATGAAGGCGCGCGTTGCTGCGCCCGTCTATTATATTGTTAGTAATCAAAGAGAGGAATTTTATAAATATATGGACTAATAGGCAACAGAAATATTTGGAATACTTTGGAGTATTTCACACTAAGTTTCAGGTAATTAACACTGCGAACTCGTTTTGTACTATTGTTATAATTCTTCTAACATTGAGATTATTTCCCTATGAGTACCAAATAGCATCAGCCAGATGGTTCGATGTAGACTAACTATAGTATTGCAGGCAATATTTTATATGCAGCAGAACAATCTAACAGCTCACGTTCTACTTTGAAATTTGTTGGAAAACACAAGTTAGCACTGTATGACCCAGTAGAATTTACATAGCTTGTACCATCCAAAACAATAGACCAAGGTATACTGATATGTGATAGGTTTTGGTTACATGCATACACCTAATGTTAAGTGAGCATATCATACACCACAGTATAGGTAGGGCAGTAAAACACGTGTCAGCTATTTAACGTCAAAAGGAGGGTAGATAATTTTGATATCAACCATAAGTGCAGGCATAGCTTTGCTTCCTGATTTCCAACAAATTAGCATCCTTGTAATGTAGAATAAAACCTCAGTTCGGACTCAAAATATATTCTAGAAATAGGTCATTGCATATAGTAATGGATATCCTTGTAACAATCATTGGTGGAAGATATCAAATTTATGGCTATTGAAATGCTTCATTTACCTAAACATTTCATATAAAATCTTGCTCTCTCTAGCTTAGTTCTGTATAAACTTTCCAATGCATCTGCTTTCTCTGATAATCACCAGCATCAAAAGGTGCAAATTTAGGCTTTATTTGCATAGGAGCAACTGAAAATGACGGCTGAGTTTCGTCAACTTTCCAAGAACAAATTACGAGCTATTGCTTGATACACGTCCTTAAGGTTGGTGCTTGATACAACTAGATTTTTGTGGAAGGAGGCTCACAAATTAATTTGTCATTGTCAGGCTCATGCTATCCCTTATCCTGGAAACCAAAAAATGCATAGTATATCTCTCCATTTTCGAAACTAAGTTCTACAATAAAAAAGCAGTATGCTTGACAAAAATCAACTACTTTTTGAGTTCTTTTGGTCATTCCGGTTTTACTGGATCCATATTTGAACATGAATTGTACTGTGTCAACAGTAAAATGCCTAAGATTGATATATAATCATATAAATGCAAAACAATATAGGAATAAGAACATAAATCTGACCATCAGGATTAAATTCTGATGCATTCATCAGTACAAAATGCCTTTAACTCCAATTTTTGGACTGAAGCCTAGAAGAAATAGCAAGGTCTTGTGCACAGGTGAGGATACAATCTGCATTCATAATGTACCTCAAAAGAATTACAGTGGCAATGTTCCACCATATAAAAACTAAGTCTCTTCACACAAATCTATCTTATCGCATAACCATTTGTGCTTGTTATTTTATCAAAAAAAACTACACAGGGAATCATTGGTTACTCTCTTGTACTACCTCCGTAAACTAATATAATAGCGTTTAGATCACTACTTTAGTGATCTAAAAGCTCTTATGTTAGTTTACGGAGGGAGTATTTGAAAAAAATACCTTAGCAAAGCTAAAGGCATCAAGAATTCAAGGCTTGAAAGTGTGAACTATATGGGCGGTGATGTAAGAAAGTGACGCTGAAGACTAAATTATGTACAATCAAAGAGTATGCAGTCCAATTCAAGAAAAAAATCAGAAGGCAAATGGAAAACGCGCCATATCATGAGTGCTTGTCATCTTCAAATATTTACACATGAGGATGATACGGTTTTTTTAGCATGGAACGAACCCACTTAAAAATATCATCAGTGTTCAAAATCACACTGTATGCAGAACTGCTCACAACAACTTAGGAACTGCGCATATGGGCAAAGTGATATGATCAAGTCCAGGATACGAGGAGCATACATGACCAAGTGGAGAAGATATGCCAACGGCATTAACAGATCGCTCCATGTTATATGCCTTGATCAGGGTCAATGCTCATGAATCCTAAAAATTTGTAGGGATAAATCATCTGTAGCAAGCAGCCACAAAATTAATAGCCGTCCATGTACAGAATTTGTGAAATTAAATGTCATCGGAGAAATTTCTCACGAGAGACAAGTCAATTTATTTCCTGGTGATAGCACAAAGGAATTGATCCCTCGACCTGGTCACAATGTTGGATACGATCTCACGTTTCTTCCCCAACAACGGGTTGAAACCTGAAACATCACCTCATTGAGATAAACTTATTCCTAATCAATTGAAACAACCACAAACCTACCAAAAATATCAGAAGAAACCTCATCACCAAATCGGTCACAACGTGAAATGGGGATCAAAGGCAACTTACATACTAAATCAGAGGGACCATGTGATCAGTAGTTCAACCACTCATCCTTCCTTGCTTCGTGGCTCATGCATGAGTAGGGGCCCACATATGAGCTTCTGCTCAGGGATGTAGTAAAAGGCAAGCATGTCTGCATGTGAAATATGAAGAGATTTCTCTGATGTACCATCCCAGTTCAACCTAGGATGAAAGAAGTACAATTATACATCACTAATACCACATAAAAACGATTCCAAATTGAGCATCAATAAGGCAAGCACATATGGCGTGTGAAGTGTTACAATTAACTCGCTAAAGCTAGCATGACGGAGTATCAAAATGTTGCATTTTAATGAATATTAGCTTCAAACTGTTCTCTCACCAGTATAGATACAGAGGATGTGCCTTCGAATTTCTAGTCCAGCAAAAGAGATTGCCAGAAATTAAAAACTTAATGAATCACGAGCCATCGGAATTCGAAGGAGAGAGTGGAGGACTGACAGAAAGGGGAAGATGAATCCTCGACCTACACGCCAACCATGGCTGCCGGAGAAGGAGGTACAGATGTAATAAGGGGAATGGGGAACGATCAGAGGCACTGTGGATATATATACACGAGCGTCGAGTAAATGAAGAAGATAAATCGGGGTAGTAATCGACCTTCAATTATTGATGGCTAGAGCATCTACTGCCAGTAATTGGCTGCATCAGCTACGATTTGCATCTTCAATCACCGGCGAATCGACTCCAATTGTGGCTGATGCTTCATTTTTAACCCCACCAGCTCCCCGTCGCGTTGCTCGGAGACGTGACCCTATCGCTCGAGTGAGTCGCCTCTGTCCGAACCCAGCGGGGACGCCGTCGGAGTCGTCGCTCTTGCATCGGTCGCGCCCAGCCGCCAGGCGGGGGTGGGAGCGTGCGACCTTGAGAACGAAAGGAGGGTCGCGTTTGTCCTTTTTTTTGAGAATTCACGTCTGTCCTTTTTCTATTTCTGTCTTCGCTCGGGGAAGGCTGCTACAGGCCCGTTAGGCCCAATTTAACGCGAGGCGCTCAAAAAAGTGACCGGAGCAGCGGCCCAATACGGTTGTCGATCGTTAATTGCGAGCGAAGCCAGATTACATGCGATTCACACCTAATCTAACGGCCAAAAATGCTCAAAAGTGATGATCGAACGGCTAGGAACGCTGATGGTCTGAGAGGGCAGGAAAAGTGCTCGGTTATAATATATCTAAATAGGAGGAGATTGGGAAGCCTCTTCCCTTTCATTAGTATTCTCGTCATCTTCCATTTGCTTTCTTTTCTTTATGTAATAGGCAATATAAGGATTTTCAATGCAATTCACCGCACAATACATATAAATCTTCTCTAGATCAAAATGAAGAACTTTATCAAGGGCAAATTTTGGAATATTCTTAGTTATACGTTTCATTTCTTCATAACCCAAAAGAAGGCTAAGCTCTTTATGATGCTCAAGGGTAATCAAATTATCACAATATTTGGACACGACTTGATCATGAAACAAATAGCATTGGAGCTTTAAATGACCATATTCATTGCAAAGTTCACAAGGGGCGCAAAAAATATTGAATCTTTCAGCACATTCATCTAGCTCTTCTTGCAACAATTTGGTTTCTAAGTACTTATGCCTCTTGCAATAAATATCTTCTCTATTTGGTGTGTTCATGCAAACATGCACTCCACAAAAGTTGTCATGCTCATAAGAGATATTTTCATCATAACTAGTGCAATCATCATTAGCATCATGGATATTCAAAGAATTCATACTAACAACATTGCAATCATGCTCATCATTCAAATATTTAGTGCCAAACAATTTAGAGATTTCTTCTTCTAGCACTTGAGCACAATTATCCTTTCCATCATACTCACGAAAGAATTAAAAAGGTGAAGCGTATGAGACAAACTTAACTCCATTTTTTTGTAATTTTCTTTTATAAACAAAACTAGTGCTAAAACAAGAAACAAAAAGATTCGATTGCAAGATCTAAAGATATACCTTCACTTACCTAGCCTCCCCGACAACGGCGCCAGAAAAGAGCTTGATGTCTACTACACAACCTTCTTCTTGTAGACGTTGTTGGGCCTGCAAGTGCACAGGTTTGTAGGACAGTAGCAAATTTCTCCCAAGTGGATGACCTAAGGTTTATCAATCCATAGGAGGCGTAGGATGAAGATGGTCTCTCTCAAACAACCCTGCAACCAAATAACAAAGAGTCTCTTGTGTCCCCAACACACCCAATACAATGGTAAATTGTATAGGTGCACTAGTTCGGCGAAGAGATGGTGATACAAGTGCAATATGGATGGTAGATATGGGTTTTTGTAACCTGAAATAATAAAAACAGCAAGGTAACAAATGATAAAAGTGAGCGTAAATAGTATTGCAATGATAGGAAACAAGGCCTAGGGTTCATACTTTCACTAGTGCAAGTTCTCTCAACAATAATAACATAGATAGATCATATAAAAAGCCCTCAACATGCAACAAAGAGTCACTCCGAAGCCACTAACAGCGGAGAACAAACGTAGAGATTATGGTAGGGTATGAAACCACCTCAAAGTTATTCTTTCGGATCAATCTATAAAAGAGTTCGTACTAGAATAACACCTTAAGACACAAATCAACCAAAACCCTAATGTCACCTAGATACTCCATTGTCACCTCAAGTATCCGTGGGCATGATTATACGATATGCATCACACAATCTCAGATTCATCCAACCAACATAAAAGTACTTCAAAGAGTGCCCCAAAGTTTCTACAGGAGAGTCAAGAACATGTGCCAACCCCTATGCATAGGTTCCCAATGTCACGAAACCCGCAAGTTGATCACCAAAACATACATCAAGTGGCACATGATATCCCATTGTCACCACAGATAATCACGGCAAGACATACATCAAGTGTTCTCATAAAAGACTCAATCCGATAAGATAACTTCAAAGGGGAAACTCAATTCATCACAAGAGAGTAGAGGGGGAGAAACATCATAAGATCCAACTACAATAGCAAAGCTCGGGATACATCAAGATCGTGCCATAGAGGGAACACGAGAGAGAACACGAGAGAGAGAGAGAGAGAGATCAAACACATAGCTACTGGTACATACCCTCAGCCCCGAGGGTGAACTACTCCCTCCTCGTCATGGATAGGGCCGGGATGATGAAGATGGCCACTGATGATGGGTCCCCCCTCCGGCAGGGTGCCAGAACGGGCTCCTGAGAGGTTTTTGGTGGCTACAGAGGCTTGCGGCAGCGGAACTCCCGATCTATCTTCTGTTCTGGAAGTTTTAGGGTACAAGAGTATATATGGGTGCAGGGGGTACGTCGGTGGAGCTACGGGGGCCCCACGAGGCAGGGAGGCGCGCCCCCACCCTCGTGAGCACCTCCCGTATCTTCTGACGTGGAGTCCAAGTCCATCAGGTGGGTTTCCTTCCAAAAATAACTTCTCCAGTTGATTTCGTTCCATTTTGACTCTGTCTGATATTCCTTTTCCTCGGAACACTGAAATATGCATAAAACAACAAATCTGGGCTGGGCCTCCAGTTAATAGGTTAGTCCCAAAAATAATATAAAAGTGGATAATAAAGCCCAATATTGCCCAAAACTGTAGATAATATAGCATGGAGCAATCAAAAATTATAGATACGTTGGAGACGTATCAGGTCCTAGCGGAAACTAAGGGATATTAATGCCTCCTTTTAATAGAGAACCGGACCAAAGCATTAACACATAGTGAATACATGAACTCCTCAAACTACGGTCATCACCGAGAAGTATCCCGATTATTGTCACTTCGGGGTTGTCGGATCATAACACATAATAGGTGACTATAGACTTGCAACATAGGATCAAGAACACGCATATATTCATGAAAACATAATAGGTTCAGATCTGAAATCATGGCACTCGGGCCCTAGTGACAAGTATTAAGCATAGCAAAGTCATAGCAACATCAATCTCAGAACATAGTGGATACTAGGGATCAAACCCTAACAAAACTAACTTGGTTACATGGTAAATCTCATCCAACCCATCACCGTCCAGCAAGCCTACGATGGAATTACTCACGCACGGCGGTGAGCATCATGAAATTGGTGATGGAGGATGGTTGATGATGACGACGGCGACGAATCCCCCTCTCCGAGCCCCGAACGGACTCAGATCAGCCCTCCCGAGAGATTAGGGCTTGGCGGCGGCTCCGTGATCGTAAAACGCGATGAAACCTTCTCTCTGATTTTTTTCCGCGAGACGGAATATATGGAGTTGGAGTTGAGGTCGGTGAGCCTCGGGGCCCACGAGAGGGGCGCGCGAGGGTGGGCGCCCCCCCCTCATGGACAGGGTGTGGGCCCCCTAGTCTTGATTCTTTGGCCAGTATTTTTTATATTTTCCAAAACGTGCCTCCGTGGATTTTCAGGACATTCCGAGAACTTCTGTTTTCTACACATAAAACAACATCATGGCAGTTCTGCTGAAAACAACGTCAGTCTGGGTTAGTTTCATTCAAATCATGCAAGTTAGAGTCCAAAACAAGGGCAAAAGTGTTTGGAAAAGTAGATACGTTGGAGACGTATCAACTCCCCCAAGCTTAAACCTTTGCTTGTCCTTAAGCAATTCAGTTGATAACCTGAAAGTGATAAAGAAAAACTTCTACAAACTCTGTTTGCTCTTGTTGTTGTAAACATGCAAAACCAGCATTCAGGTTTCAGCAAATATTATGAACTAACCATACTCACAATAACACTTAGGTTTCACAATTACTCATATCATTGGCATAATCAGCTAGCGAGCAATAATAATAAAACTCAGATGACAACACTTTCTCAAAATAATCATAATATAATATAACAAGATGGTATCTCACTAGCCCTTTCTGAGACCGCAAAACATAAATGCAGAGAACCTTTAAAGATCAAGGACTGACTAGACATTGTAATTCATGGTAAAAGAGATCCAGTCAAGCAGGGATTTGTAGAGGTGCCAGAGCTCGATTTTAAAATAGAGATTGAATAACATTTTGAGCGGCATACTTTCGCTGTCAACGCAACAACTATGAGATGGTTGTATATATCTTCCATAATACATGCATTATAGGCAGTTCCCAAACAGAATGGTAAAGGTTTATACTCCCCCAACCACCAACAAGCATCAATCCATGGCTTGCTCGAAACAACGAGTGCCTCCAACTAACAACATCCCTGGGGGAGTTTTGTTTAATTATTTTGATTTGCTTTGATCTTTTTGGATCATGGGACTGGGCATCCCGGTTACCGACCCTTTCTCGTGAATGAGGAGCGGAGTCCACTCCTCTTGAGAATAACCCACTTAGCATGGAAGATATAGGCAGCCCTAGTTGAAACATGAGTTGCTCGAGCATACAAAACAGAATTTCATTTGAAGGTTTGGAGTTTGGCACATACAAATTTACTTGGAACGGCAGGTAGATACCGCATATTGGAAGGTATGGTGGACTCATATGGAACAACTTTGGGGTTTAAGGAGTTTGGATGCACAAGCAGTATTCCCGCTTAGTACAGGTGAAGGCTAGCAAAAGACTGGGAAGCGACCAACTGAGAGAGCGACAATAGTCCTAAACATGCATTAAAATTAATTTACACCGAGTACAAGCATGAGTAGGATATGATCTACCATGAACATAAATATCATGAAGGTTATGTTGATTTGTTTCAACTACATGCGTGAACATGTGCCAAGTCGAGTCACTCAATTCATTCAAAGGAGGATACCATCTCATCATACCACATCATAATCATTCTAATAGCATGTTGGCATGCAAGGTAAACCATTATAACTCATAGCTAATCAAGCATGGCACAAGCAACTATAATCTCTAAATGTCATTGCATATATGTTTACTTCATAATAAGCTGAATCCGGAACGATGAACTCATCATATTTACATAAACAAGAGAGGTCGAGTTCATACCAGCTTTTTTCACCTCAATAAGTCCATCATATATCGTCATTATTGCCTTTCACTTGCATGACCGAACGATGTGTATAATAGTAATAGTGCACGTGCATTGGACTAAGCTAGAATCTGCAAGCATTCAACTCAAGAGAGAAGACAAGGTAATATGGGTTCTAAATTAAATAAACAATCATGCATATGAGAGCCACTAAACATTTTCAATATGGTCTTCTACTCTCGACCCCCAAAGAAAAGAAAATAAAATAAAACTATTTACACGGGAAAGCTCCAAACAAGTAAGAAGAAGAACGAGAAATCTTTTTGGGTTTTCATTTTAATTACTACTACAAGCATGGAAATTAAACTAACTAATTTTTTTGATTTTTTTCTTAAGGTTTATCAAACACACAAGAAGAAAGCTAGAAAAATAAATTAAACTAGCATGGATAATACAATGAAAGAGTATGAGCACCGACGACTAGAATAGTGTGTGAACATGAATGTAAAGTCGGTGAGAAATACGTACTCCCCCAAGCTTAAGCTTTTGGCCTAAGTTGGTCTAGTACCAAGGACCGCTGCTACTCTCCCCGGTATACTGGGAAGTGTAATCAGGATACCACTGGCTGGCCATCTCCGGATCCCACTGGTAAGATGATGCACGATAAGGGTCCAGTTCAGGTTCCGGCTTAGGTTCAGGTTCTGGAGTGGATGCTTGGCCTCGATGAGCGTACACCGCTTTCGTTGTGACAAGAAAATTATCTGCAATCAAATCAAACAACAGAGGCGCAGGCAAAATAATAGTCTCACTGTGTTTCTTATTAAATCTCAGGTTATACAAGAGCATCTTTTCTTTGTTGTCAACAATGAACTCATGTGCTACCATGCTCTTGTAATCTAAAATGTAAGGAGGCAATTTTGTATCCTCTTTCTCATGGTGCCTAATAGGTATCCCAAAATATGTGGCAAGACGTGAAGCATAGATACCTCCAAGGATTGGGCCTTTTGTACGATTAAGGCTTAGCCGTTTAGCAATAACGGCACCCATACTAAAACTATTATCTACAAACAAGGCATGGTGAAGAATGATAATATCAGGAACATTGAAGCTTCCACTATTTCCACGGCCAATCAAGCATCTACTAGCAAATATGGCAAAATAGTGTAAAACAGGAAAGTGTATGCTAGAGATTTTTGCATCGGAACCCTTCTTTGGCTCCTCTACAGTGATAGTGTTAACAAAGCCATCCACATCTTTACGATGGGGTTCCTCTAATTTTCCCTCAAAGGGTATCCTACATACCGCGCAAAAATTACGTAAAGACATTTCTCTGAATTCATCATATAAATGAAATGATACTGAAGGCGGTGACTTCTTAGGATAATAATAAAAGTTTTGCACGAAAGTATTGGTGAGTAAGAGATACTGATCGATCTGGTCGTGGAGGAAATCGGTGAGGCCTGCATTCTCGATCAATGAATAAAAGTCTTCATGAATTCCAGCTTCTTTCAAGAAATCATCGCATGGCCATTCACAAGGTCGTACTTCCGCTATGCGAGGAAGATTATACTTGGCTTTTTCCTTCTCTTTAGCTTGTTTTCCTGGGAGCCTTGGCTAGAAGAGCCCCTCAAAAGTCTCCTTAACATTTTCTGAAAATTTCTGATATTTTAGTAACTTCAAAATAAAAGTGAATAAAACTAAACAAGATTGGTAGCAACTACTCCTACAAGTGCCTAGAGCCTATATCATGCATTAGAATTACTTGGGACCTCATAAATTTAACATGCAAGCTCAAGAACATGGTCACCTATGCAGCAAAAATTTGCAATGAATAAAGCACTAGAACAAAAACTAATTGGACCAATGGAGGAGTCACATACCAAGCAACAATCTCCCAAAGCAGTATTGTGAATGGAGCTTTGAGCAAGGAGATCGAAAATCGCTGCAAAATGAGCTAGAACTCGTGCTTGAGCTGGATGGGAATTTTTTTGGGGAAGAAGATGGAGTGTGTGGGTGCTGGCATAAGTGGAGAGGGGCCACCAGGGGCCCACGAGACAGGGGGCGCGCCCAGGGTAGGTGGGCGCGCCCTCCACTCTCGTGGCCTGGTGCTTGCCCCTCCTGCAGTGATTTCAGTGCCTAAAATCCTCAAATATTCCATAAAAAATCATACTAAATTTGCAGGGCATTTGGAGCACTTTTATTTTCGGGATATTTTTTATTGCATGGATAATTTAGAAAACAGACGGATAATATTATTTTTGCTTTATTTATTCTAAATAATAGAAAGTAAAAGGAGGGTATAGAAGGTTGTGCCTTCTAGTTTCATCCATCTCATGATCATCAAAATGAATCCACTAACAAGGTTGATCAAGTCTTGTTAACAAACTCATTCCGAATAACACGGAACCGGAGAAATTTCGAATAACAGTAAGTTACCTCAATGGGGATATGAAATGAACATCCCCAACAATAAGAATATCATACTTTTTCTTGACAGTAGGGAGAGGAAATTCAAAACCTCCAATAATGATAGTTGGAGCTTTTCCAATAGAATTGATGCTATGAACTTGAGATTGTTTCCTCGGAAAGTGTACCGTATGCTCATTACCATTAACATGAAAAGTGACATTGCCTTTGTTGCAAACAATAACAGCCCCTGCAGTATTCAAAAAGGGTCTACCAAGGATAATCGACATACTATCGTTCTCGGGAATATCAAGAATAACAAAGTCCATTAAGGTAGTGACATTTGCAACCACAACAGACACATCCTCACAAATACCGACAGGTATAGCGCTTGATTTATCAGCCATTTGCAAAGATATTTTAGTAGGTGTCAACTTATTCAATTCAAGTCTATGATATAAAGAGAGAGGCATAACACTAACACCGGCTCCAAGATCACATAAAGTAGTTCCAACACAATTTCTTTTAATGGAGCATGGTATAGTTGGTACACCCGGATCTCCAAGTTTCTTTGGTATTCCACCTTTAAAAGTGTAATTAGCAAGCATGATGGAAGTTTCAGCTTCCGGTATCTTTCTTTTATTTGTAATGATACCCTTCATATACTTAGCATAAGGATTTACTTTGAGCATATCAGTTAAGCGCATACGTAAGAAGATATGTCTAATCATTTCAGCAAAACTCTCAAAATCCTCATCGAGGAAAGGGCATGGGTTTCTGAACCCATGGTTCTCTTTCTCTACCGTGCTTCCTAGCAACAAAATCTCTCTTATCATAACGTTGATCCTTTGATTGTGGGGTATCAAGATCAACAACAGGTTCAATCTCTACATCATTGTTTTTGCTAGGTTGAGCATCAACATGAACATTATCATTAACATTATCACTAGGTTCATGTTCATCACCTGATTGTGTTTCAGCATCAGAAATAGAAATATCATTGGGATTCTCACATGTGTCTACAGTGGGTTCACTAGAAGCATGCAAAGTCCTATTGTTTTTCTTTTTCTTCTTTTTAGTAGAACTAGGTGCCTCTAAATTATTTCTATGAGAATCTTGCTCGATTCCCTTGGGTGGCCTTCAGGATACAAAGGTTCCTGAGTCATTCTACCAGTTCTAGTAGCCACTCTAACAGCAAAGTCATTTTTATTATTTAATTCATCAAGCAAATCATTTTGAGCTTTAAGTACTTGCTCAGCTTGAGTAGCAACCATAGAAGCATATTTGCTAACGAGTTTAAGTTCACCTTTAACTCTAGCCATATTATCACTCACGCGTCCTATCTCGAAAGCATTATTCTTTAACTCTCTACCAACATAAGCATTAAAACTTTCTTGTCTAGCCATAAAGTCATCAAATTCATCTAAGCATGGGGTATGAAATTTAGTAGAGGGGATTTCAACTTTACCATATCTATAGAGAGAATTTACCTTTACTACCTGTGTCGGGTTATCAAGACAATGTGGTTCTTCGACAGGCGGTATATTAAGACCATGTATTTCTTCAATAGGTGGTAAATTCTTAACATCTTCAGCTTCTATACCTTTTTTCTTTCATTGATTTCTTTGCCCCTTGCATATCTTCAGGACTGAGAAATAAAACACCTCTCTTCTTCGGAGTGGGTTTAGGAATAGGCTCAGGAGTTGGCTCAATTGGTTCAGGAATTGCTTCAGGAATTGTCTCAGGAAGAGTCCAATTATTTTCATTAGTTAACATATTATTCAATAGTAATTCAGCTTCGTCGACTGTTCTTTCCCTGAAAACACAGCCAGCACAACTATCCAAGTAGTCCTTGGAAGCATCGGTTAGTCCATTATAAAAGATATCAAGTATTTCATTTTTCTTAAGAGGATGATCAGCAAAGCATTAAGTAATCGAGAAGCCTCCCTCAAGCTTGTGGGAGACTCTCTTCTTTGATTTGCACAAAATTATATATTTCCATAAGGCAGCTTGTTTCTTATGAGCAGGGAAATATTTAGCAGAGAAGTAATAAATCATATCCTGGGGACTACGCACACAACCAGGAGCAAGAGAATATACCAAGTCTTAGCATCACCCTTTGATGAGAATGGAAATATCTTAAGGATATAATAATAGCGAGACTACTCATCATTAGTAAATAGGGTGGCTATATCATTTAACTTGGTAAGATGTGCCACAACAGTTTCAGATTCAAGGCCATAAAAAGGATCAGATTCAACCAAAGTAATAATTTCAGGATCAACAGAGAATTCATAATCCTTATCAGTAACACATATAGGTGAAGTAGCAAAAGCAGGGTCAGGTTTCATTCTAGCATTAAGAGACTGCTGCTTCCATTTAGCTAATAACTTCTTAAGATCATATCTATCTTTGCAAGCAAAGATAGCTCTAGCAGCTTCCTCTTCCATAACATAACCCTCAGGAACAACAGGCAATTCATAATCATTGGGAGAACTTTTATCATCACTATCATCAATAATAGCATCTTCAATAATTTCATTCTCTCTAGCCCTAGCAAGTTCTTCATCAAGAAATTCACCTAATGGCAAAGTAGTATTACGCACAGAAGTAGTTTCATCATAAGTATCATGCATAGCAGAAGTGGCATCATCAATAACATGTGACATATCAGAATTCATAGCAGTAGCAGGTTTAGGTGTTGCAAGCTTACTAATAACAGAAGGAGAATCTAGTGCAGAGCTAGATGGCAGTTCCTTACCTCCCCTCGTAGTTGAGGGCAAAATCTTGGTTCTTTCGTCTTTCAAGTTCCTCATAGTGATCAACAGATATAAATCCCAAGTGACTCAGAGAATAGAGCTATGCTACCAGGCAACAGCGCCAGAAATTAGTCTTGATAACCCACAAGTGTAGGGGATAGCAACAGCTTTCGAGGGTAAAGTATTCAACCCAAATTTATTGATTCGACACAAGGGGAGCCAAAGAATATTCTTGAGTATTAGCAATTGAGTTGTCAATTCAACCGCACTTGGATAACTTAGTATCTGCAGCAAAGTATTTAGTAGCAAAGTAGTATGATAATAAAGGTAACGGTAGCAAAAGTAATATTTTTGGGTTTTGTAGTGATTGTAACAATAGCAATGGAAAAGTAAATAAGCGAAGCACAATATGTGAAAAGCTCGTAGGCAATGGATCAGTGATGGATAATTATGTCGGATGCGATTCCTCATGTAATAGCTATAACATAGGGTGACACAGAACTAGCTCCAATTCATCAATGTAATGTAGGCATGGATTCCGAATATAGTCATACATGCTTATGGAAAAGAACTTGCATGACATCTTTTGTCCTACCCTCCCGTGGCAGCGGGGTCCTAGCAGAAACTAAGGGATATTAAGGCCTCCTTTTAATAGAGAACCGAACCAAAGCATTAACACATAGTGAATATATGAACTCCTCAAACTACGGTCATCACCGAGAAGTATCCCGATTATTGTCACTTCGGGGTTGTCGGATCATAACACATAATAGGTGACTATAGACTTGCAAGATAGGATCAAGAACACACATATATTCATGAAAACATAATAGGTTCAGATCTGAAATCATGGCACTCGGGCCCTAGTGACAAGCATTAAGCATAGAAAAGTCGTAGCAACATCAATCTCAGAACATAGTGGATACCAGGGATCAAACCCTAAGAAAACTAACTTGATTACATGGTAAATTTCATCCAACCCATCACCGTCCAGCAAGCCTACGATGGAATTACTCACGCCTGGCGGTGAGCATCATGAAACTGGTGATGGAGGATGGTTGATGATGACGACGACGATGAATCCCCCTCTCCGAAGCCATGAACGGACTCCAGATCAGCCCTCCCGAGAGAGATTATGGCTTGGCGGCGGCTCCGTATTGTAAAACGCGATGAAACTTTCTCTCTGATTTTTTTTCTCTGCGAGACGGAATATATGGAGTTGAAGTTGAGGTCGGCGGAGCCTCAGGGGGCCCACGAGACAGGGGGTGTGCCCCCCACCCTCGTGGACAGGGTGTGGGCCTGCCTGGTCTTGATCCTTTCGCCAGTATTCTTTATATTTTCCAAAATGTGCCTCCGTGGATTTTCAGGACATTCCGAGAACTTTTGTTTTCTACACATAAAACAACATCATGACAGTTATGCTGAAAACAGCGTCAGTCCGGGTTAGTTTCATTCAAATCATGCAAGTTAGAGTCCAAAACAAGGGCAAAAGTGTTTGGAAAAGTAGATACGTTGGAGACGTATCAGTTTCTCAACATAAGTAGTAGGAACAATAGGATCGTTATAAGTGATAGTCTTTTCTTCAACTGTAATAGGTGCAACTAATTTCACTTCAGTGGGAGGATTATATTTAAACCACTTCTCCTTAGGGAGATCAACGTGAGCAGCAAAAGATTCACAAAAAGAAGCTACTATCTCAAAATCAAGTCCATATTTAACGCTAAATCCACGAAAAGCATCGGTATCCATAAAAGATTTAACACAATCAAACTTAGGTTTCATACATGACTCCTTACCATCGTTGGAACCCCAATCTTCAGAGTTGAGTTTAATTCTTTCCAGTAAATCCCACTTGAATTCAGTAATCTTCAGCATATAAGAACCAGCACAGGAAGTATCAAGCATGGTGCAATCATTGAGAGAAAGTCGAGCATAATTTTTTTGAATAATCATATCTCTTGAGAGCTCATGATTGGGGCATGAATATAACATTGACTTAAGCCTCCCCCAAGCTTGAGCGATACTTTCTCCTTCGCGAGGCCAAAAATTATATATATAATTACGATCACGATGAACAAGATGCATAGGATAGAACTTCCGGTGAAATTCCAACTTCAATCGTTTATAGTTCCAAGATCCCGTATCATCACATAGCCTATACCATGTCAATGCATCTCCCTTCAAAGATAAAGGGAAGACCTTCCTCTTAACAACATCATCGGGAATACCTGCAAGCTTAAATAATCCACAAACTTCATCCACATAGATAAGGTGTAAATCGGGATGCAATGTTCCATCTCCTGCAAAGGGATTAGCTAGCAGTTTCTCTATCATACCCGAAGGAATCTCAAAGAAAACATTTTCAATAGGTTCAGTAGGTTGAGGAGCAATTCTTTGCTCTACTGGTCGGGGCAAATATGCCCCGAACAAGCCCCTCAAAGGATTAGTTTCCATAGTAACAAGTGACAGAAAACTTCAGCACACTATATAAATGTTTCCTTACCAAGTTCCACTCACCAAAGGCGCTTCACTCCCCGGCAACGGCGCCAGAAAATCCTTCTTGCTACGTCTTGAGCTTGCCTTGGTTTTCCTTGAAGAGGAAAGGGTGATGCAGCAATAGTAGCGTAAGTATTTCCCTCAGTTTTTGAGACCCAAGGTATCAATCCAGTAGGAGGCTCCTCAAAAGTCCCATGCACCTACACAAACAAACAAGAACTCGCAACCAACGCAATAAAGGGGTTGTCAATCCCTTCAAGGCCACTTGCAAAAGTGATATTTGATAGAGGTAATATGATAAGATAAATATATTTTTGGTATTTTATGATATAGATTGGAAAATAAAAGATGCAAATAAAAGTAGATGGAAAACTTATATGATAAAAGATAGACCCGGGGGCCATAGGTTTCACTAGTGGCTTCTCTAAGATAGCATAAGTATTAAGGTGGGTGAACAAATTACTGTCGAGCAATTGATAGAAAAGCGAATAATTATGAGATTATCTAGGCATGATCATGTATATAGGCATCACATCCGTGACAAGTAGACCGACTCCTGCCTGCATCTACTACTATTACTCCACACATCGACCGCTATCCAGCATGCATCTAGAGTATTAAGTTCATAAAGAACAGAGTAACGCATTAAGAAAGATGACATGATGTAGAGGGATAAACTCATGCAATATGATGTAAACCCCATCTTTTTATCCTCGATGGTAACAATACAATACGTGCCTTGCTGCCCCTGCTGTCACTGGGAAAGGACACCGCAAGATTGAACCCAAAGCCAAGCACTTCTCCCATTGCAAGAAAGATCAATCTAGTAGGCCAAACCAAACTGATAATTCGAAGAGACTTGCAAAGATAACTTAATCACACATAAAAGGATTCAGAGGAGATTCAAATATTTCTCATAGATAAACTTGATCATAAACCCACAATTCATCGGATCTCGACAAACACACCGCAAAAATAGTTACATCGAATAGATCTCCAAGAAGATCGAGGAGAACTTTGTATTGAGATTCAAAGAGAGAGAAGAAGCCATCTAGCTAATAACTATGGACCCGAAGGTTTGTGGTAAACTACTCACAACTCATCGGAAGGGCCTTGGAGATGATGTAGAGGCCCTCCATGGTCGATTCCCCCTCTGGCGGAGCGCCGGCGAAGGCTCCAAGATGGGATCTCGCGGATACAGAAGGTTACGGTGGTGGAAATAGTTTTTCGTGGTCGCTTCTGATGTTTTCGGGGTACATGGGTATATATAGGAGGAAGAAGTAGGTCAGTGGACGCTCGAGGGGCCCATGAGGGTGGGGGGCGCGCCCACCTGTAGGGGGCGCGCCGGGCACCCTCGTGGCCGCCTCGCTTGTTTCTTGACTTCCACTCCAAGTCCTCTAGATCATGTTTGTTCCAAAAAGATCGCTCCCGAAGGTTTCATTCCGTTTGGACTCCGTTTGATATTCCTTTTCTTCGAAACACTGAAATAGGAAAAAAAAACAGCAATTCAGGCTGGGCCTCCGGTTAGTAGGTTAGTCCCAAAAATGATATAAAAGTGTAAAGTAAAGCCCATAAACATCCAAAACAAGTAATATAATAGCATGGAACAATAAAAAATTATAGATACGTTGGAGACGTATCAGATAGCATCTTGCTTGTATAAGCTATGGAACACATTAAGATAGTAATCAACCTACCATACAATTTTCGAGAGTACCACATCTCCAACAGAGTGGGTTAATAAAGTTACTCTCCTCAATTCACCACTGGCTTGTTTTCCCAAGTCCTTCTTAATTCATGGGATCTCCGATCAAATAGGTTGGGTTACCACCATGGCAACTCATGTGGGCCTCATAGCCATCTCTCTCGATTCATCATCTATCACAACACGTGATAGCCCTTTAGTAAAGGGATCTGCAAGATTCTTAGCCGTTTGGACATAATCCAATGCTATCACTCTGGAGTTTCTTAATTTTCTGATAGCTTTTAATCTCATTCTTATATGTTTGTTGGACTTCATGTTGTCCTTTAAACCCTTCACTTTGGCAATAACAGTCTGATTGTCATAGTTCATAAGGATAGTGGGAATCGACTTCTCAACCAATGGCAAGTCCATCAAAAGATCTTGAAGCCATTCTGCTTCGACACCACACATGTCTAACGTTGTTAATTCTGCTTCCAGTGTTGATCTCGTTAAGATAATTTGCTTGTGATGACCCACAAGTATAGGGGATCAATTGTAGTCCTTCTAATAAGTAAGTGTGTCGAACCTAAAGAGGAGTAGAAGGAAATGACAAGCGGTTTTCAGCAAGGTATTTTCTGCAAGCACTGAAATTATTAGTAACAGATAGTTTTATAACAAGGTAATTTATAACAAGCAACAAGTAGCAACTGTAACAAAGCTGCAACAAGGAAGCTCAATCCTTTTTATAGCAAAGGATAGGCCGAAACGGTGTCTTATAGTAAGCAAAGCGTTCTTGAGGACACATGCAATTTCATCTAGTCACTTTCATCATGTTTGTTTTATTTGCGGTCACTACTTTGATGATTTGATATGTGGGTCCACCGGTGCTTGGGTGTTATTCTTACTTGAACAAGCCTCCCACTTATGATTACCCCTCTCGCAAGCATCCACAACTACGATAGAAGAATTAAGATAAATCTAACCATAGCATGAAACATATGGATCCAAATCAGCCCCTTACAAAATAGCACAAAAACTAGGGTTTAAGTTTCTGTCACTCTAGCAATGCATCATCTAATTACTACTCCATAATGCCTTCCCTTAGGCCTAAGTATGGTGAAGTGTCATGTAGTCGACATTCACATGACACCACTAAAGGAAGCAACAACATACATATCATCAAAATATCAAACAAATACCAAATTCACATGATTACTTATGACAAGACTTCTCACATGTCCTCAAGAACAAAAGTAACTACTCACAAATCATATTCATGTGCAAGGTCAGAGGGGTATTGAACATCATCAAGGATCTGAAAATATAATCTTCCACCAAATAAACCAACTAGCATAAACTACAAGATGTAATCGACACTACTAGCAACCCACATCTGAGGTTTTGAGACAAAGGTTGAATACAAGAGATGGAGTAGGGTTTGAGATGAGATGGTGTTGGTTAAGATTTTGATGAAGATTGATCCTCCCATGATGAGAGGGTTGTTGGTGATGTCGATGGCTATGATTTCCCCCTCCCGGAGGGAAGTATCCCCGACAGAATTGCTGCGCCGGAGAGCAAAACTGCTCCTGCTTAGGTTTCGCCTCGAGACGGCGGCACTTCGTCCCGAAAGTATTCTCTTGATTTTTTTTCCAGGGAAAATGGAAACATTTAGGAGAAGATGGGCCTCAGAGGCCGGCCAGGGGCTCCACAAGGTACTTGAGCGCGCCCAAGGGGGTGGTCGTGCCCAAGTGCCTTGTGGGCAGATGGTGGGTCCCCTCTGGTATTTCTTTTCTCCAGTATTTTATATATATTCCAAAATAATTCTCCATGAAAGTTTAGCTCATTTGGAGTTGTACAAAATAGGTATCTCTGATATGGCTTCTTCAGGTCCAGAATTCCAGCTGCTGGCAATCTCTGTCTTTATGTTAATATTGCAAATTAAGATTGAAAAGGCATTAGAGTTGCATCACAAAGTGTTATAATATTCAAAAACATAGTAAATAACAGTAGGAAAACAAGATGCAAAATGGACGTATCAACTCCCCCTAGCTTAGACCTCGCTTGTCCTCAAGCGAAAGCTGATAGCGATAATCATGACCACATGTTTAGAGAGAGAGAGAGAGAGAGAGAGAGAGAGAGAGAAGAGAGAGAGAGAGAGAGAGAGAGAGAGAGAGAGGTGTAGATAAAAACCAAATACAAACATAGTAGCATCATGATCATTATCATGGCAGCAATATATATTATCATAGAATTTCTCATGAGCAAGTAACAATTCATCATAGTAATAAAATATAAAGCATACACTTTTTTGAAAACTAAAAAACTATTATCTTAGTCAGCAAAGCTATTATAATTCATCATACTTTCAGTAAGGGGCACATGTAAGAGCTTTTGTTTAGCAAGTCCACATACTCAACTATCATTTAGTCTTCTATGATTGCTAACACTCAAGACATATATATGGAGCAAAAGTTTCAGTCAGACACTCGTCCATTTTGCATCATGTTTTCCTACTGTTATTTATAGTGTTTTTATTCATTATAACACTTTGTGGAGTTATTCTAATGCCTTTTCTATCATAATATGCAAGGTTTACACAAAGAGGGAGAATACTGGCAGATGGAATTCTGTACGTGAAAAAGCTACGTCAGAGATACCTATTCTGCACATCTCCAAATAAGCTGAAATTTTATGGAGAATTATTTTGGAATATACAAAAAATACTGGAGAAAAGAAATATCCGGGGGGGGTCACCCAGGTGCCCACCGGGCACCAGGGCGTGCCTCTGCCTTGGCGCGCCATGGTGGGTAGTGGGGGCCCTGGCCCACCTCCGGTGCCAATCTTCTTGTATATAAGGTCTTCTGACCTAGAAAAAACAAGGAGAGCACTTTTGGGATGGTGCGCCACCGTCTCGAGGAGGAACTTGGGCAGGAGCACTTTTGCCCTCCGACGGAGTGATTCCATCGAGGGAAATTCCCTCCGGGAGGGCGAAATCAAAGCCGCCGTCATCACCAACAACCCTCTCATCTTTGGGAGGCGAATCTTCATCAACATCTTCAACAACACCATCTCACCCAAACCCTAATTCAGCTCTTGTGTTCAATCTTTGTATCAAAACCTCAAGTTGGTACCTGTGGGTGACTAGTAGTGTTGATTACATCTTGTAGTTGATGCTTAGCAGGTTTATTTGGTGGATGATTATATGTTCAGATCCATTATGATATTTATTACTCCTCTGATCTTGAGCATGAATATGTTGCGTGAGCAATTACTTTTGTTTTTGAGGACACGGGATAAGTCATGTTGCCAGTAATCATGTGAATTTTATATTCGTTCGACATTTTGATGATATGTATGTTGTAATTCCCTTAGTGGTGTTATGTGAACACCGGCTACATGACACTTCACCATCTTTGGGCCTAAGGGAATGCATTGTGGAGTAGTTATTAGATGATGGGTTTCTAGAGTGACAGAAGCTTAAACCCTAGTTTATGCGCTATTCCTTAAGGGGCTGATTTGGATCCATATGTTTAATGATATGGTTATATTTTATCTTAATTCTTCTTTCCTAGTTGCCGATGCTTGCGAGATGGGTTAATCATAAGTGGGAGGCTTGTTCAAGTAAGAACATCACCCAAGCACCGGTCCACCCACATATCAAATTATCAAAGTAGCGAACGCGAATCAAATCAACATGACGAAAGTGACTAGATGAAATTCACATGTGTCCTCGAGAACGTTTTACTTATTATTAAAGACCGTTCTAGCCTGTCCTTTGCTACAAAAAGGATTGGACTACCTTGTTGCAATTATTGTTACTATTGTTACTTGTTACTTGCTAGAAATTATCTTGCTATCAAACTACCTATTACCGACAATTTCAGTGCTTGCAGAAATTACCTTGCTGAAAACCACTTGTCATCTCCTTCTGCTCCTCGTTGGGTTTGACATTCTTACTTATTGAAAGGACTACAATTGATCCCTATACTTGTGGGTCATCAAGACTCTTTTCTAGCACTATTGCTGCGGAGTGAAGCACTCTAGGTAAGTGGAAATTGTTAAGGAACAAATTATATAACATGCTGAAATTTACTGTCACTTGTTACTATGGAAAACAATCCTTTGAGGGGTTTGATCGGGGTATATTCACCTTTACGGGAAGCACAAAGAGTTGCTCATCAACCTACTGCACCTACTGAAAATATTTGTTATGAAATTCCTTTGGGTATGATAGAGAAACTGCTAGCTAATCCTTATGTAGGAGATGGAACACTACATCCTGATATGAACCTAATCTATGTGGATCAAATTTGTGGATTATTTAAGCTTGCAGGTTTAGCCGGAGATGAAGTTAATAAGAATCTTTTCCCTTTATCTTTGGGGGCAAAAGCATTGACATGGTATAGGCTATGTGATGATATTTGAGCTTGGAATTGGAATCGATTAAAATTGGAATTTCACCAAAAAATTATCCTATCACTACAAAAAAAACACTTCTGTGATGATACGTGTTTGTCATAGTAGGTCACGTTTTCAGTCACGCATGTACATCCATGATGATTTTATGACATAATCAAGATAGTCATACCCGTGCTGTCATATAAGTGTTCCATGACAATACCAAAATTATCATCACGGAAGTGTCCACTTCCATGACGATAAATGGTGCATCATGGAAGTGTTTTCGTCAAGGGTACGTGCCATCCACCATAATGGGTCGCCGTTAAGCTATCAGGTTCCGGTTTGGATCTGATAATCCGTTAACAGCTCAGACCAATGGGGATTTTCCACATGTAAAATTTGCATTGGTCGGAGGATCCACGTGTCGACTTAGCGTTAGGATAGATGTCATCCGTACATTGGAGGGGACGCGCCTATGTTACCTCGACACGTGGTAGGGCCCAATAGTAGCCCATTTAAGATAAAAAGGCCAGCCTAGCCAAGGGCCCACAAGATTTTTTCATACTCTACTGGGTCGGCCCGTTAACAGCCTGCCACAGTTTGGGCCAAATTATGGCCCACATAAGACCCGACACGTTAGATTTCTATCACATTTTGGGCCAAATGACAGCTCACATCAGATCCGGCCCGTTAATAGTCTGCCATGTTTTGGGCCAAATGACGACCCATATAGGATCCGACCCGTTAACTGCCTAACATTCTTTGGGCCAAATTACGACCCATATATGATGTGGCCCGTTAACAAGCACTGTGCTTTCGGCCCCATTGGGGGCCCATTTGAAGTACGGCCTCTTAAAGGCCCATGTAATAGTTCAGCCCAATATTACTTTTGGCCTGTTAATGGCCATTGGTACATGTGGGCCTATTTCTGGGCTGAAATGACTTTCAGCCTCTTAAACGCCTGTAGTCTTCATGGATATATTTTAGCCCAACCTGACTATTGGCCCATTACAGGCCTGTGAGATAACTGGGCCCAATGATGGCCCTCTTTGCATCCGGCCTGCTTACGACCCATTATGTTATTTGGCCAAATGTGGCCCGAGAAATATTTTGTCCTGTTAACGGCTCGTCTTGTGGTTGAGCCAATCATGGGCCTCCAACACCGTTCAGGCCCAATCTACTTTTCATGTTGTTGAAAGCCCATTTTTTTCTGGCTCAACTTAGGCAACCGGTTTACTTGTCCTGTTAAAGGCGTGAAACTAATAGTTGGTGAGTTTACATCTAGGCCTGCTATTGGTCGTACATGATTGTAGGCCCACGTTTTGGCCCATTTACAGCGATTGGAGGGCTGGCCAGTTTTAGTACCGTAATTTTTTATATAATAAACCAAACGTTTATGCCCATTGTGCTCCGTCAAAGCTTATGCCCTTTTCAGGGAGCGACGACAACATATACAGAAATTAAATTACAGCATCATGATGAAGAATATACCTAGACTATACAACAAAGAAATTACTGCATTTATGTGCACTGGGCATAAAAGTTCGCCGCCAGCGATAATAAAGCGCAACTAGATAGCAGATTACATACACTAGGCATCAAAGGATGACACCAGTGCAAATAAACACGCCGCCTAAAATAATATACAAAACCGATAGCACTTCAACACAGTTTAAGAAAGGTTAGCCCTGCCTGGGAGCTGCAGCGCAAGCAGCCGAGCAAGCTAATGACTACACTTGTTTGATGTTTATATCCAACTCTAGCTGCATAGCATCAATGGCAATACTTGGCGTCAATGATATCACCCTAAAAGAGAAAAAAGCAGACAAATAACATGCTTTGCACATATAAGCAACAGTGTTGTAGATTCATCCCATTTCTTAGTGGCAAATAAAGAGACCTGGATTACAATAGAATAAAAAATGTTCACACTTAAGACATGGCAGGAAATGGCATTGTGCAAGAGTTGCTAGATTCACCACACCACTGGATTACAGATCAAGAACACCAGCATAGATGCAGTGCTAAAGAATGTATAAGCATCGATGGTGAGTGTACTATCAATTTATCCCATTTCAGATTGGTAAATAAAGGGACACAGTTTAAATAACATAAACATAATATGCATTGTTCATAGTTAAGACATTGCAGGATATGACATTGTCCTGGAGTTGGTAGTTTGACCACACCACTGGATTACAAATCAATAAGCATACATGTAGTGCTAAGGAAGATTATTTGCTATGTTTAGTTTAATTTACATGGTATGAATAAGGAACTAGGTTGTACAACTAAAAATTGAAATTGAGAAGGAGAAACTTATGTTTATGAACTTCATAATAAACTTTAAACATGCAGTTTGATGCAAACGACAAAAATAAACAGTAGTTGTAGTCATTGCTATCCAAATATACACAACAAAGTTTGAAGGCTTGAGAAGGACAAACATACGTTAGTAATGAGGACCGGCTCTATAAAACCCTTTTCCATGTTGATGGGTGAGCAGTTTAAGAAGTTTACCATAGAGGCTGCTTCATAAGCATTGCCTTTATTTTACATTTTGTTAAGAGTAAATATAGAAGTGATAATTTAGGAGCAAATGGAGATTATTTAAGCTAAGATGCAGAGTGATGCTACATAATCAACTAGTTATAAATGTAGCTACAACATACAGCCAAAAGGCACTGACAAGAGTAATGCAGAGCTTGAGTAGCATTGGTTTTATTCAACATATCGGTAAGAGTAAACATAGATCAGATGTGTACAACATGGATGCCAAGGGAAAATAAGTTGCAAAGTGATGCTACATGAACAACTAGCTGAGATATAAGTACAATGATAAAGGACAACAGATACTTACAAGAACAATGTAGAGCTAAACTTCCTCATAAGCATTGGGTTTATTCTACATTAATGTAAGCATTGATATATATCTAATAATTAGGAGAAAACAGTGGATATGCAGGTTATCATGCACACTGATGTCACATAATCAACCAGGTATGAATATAAGTACAGAGATACAAGACAACAGGTACTAACTGAAGGAAATATGCCCTAGAGGCAATAATAAAGTTATTATTTATTTCCTTATTTCATGATAAATGTTTATTATTCATGCTAGAATTGTATTAACCGGAAACATAATACATGTGTGAATATATAGACAAACAGAGTGTCACTAGTATGCCTCTACTTGACTAGCTTGTTAATCAAAGATGGTTATGTTTCCTAACCATGAACAAAGAGTTGTTATTTGATTAACAAGGTCACATCATTAGTTGAATGATCTGATTGACATGACTCATTCCGTTAGCTTAGCACACGATCGTTTAGTATGTTGCTACTGCTTTTATCCATGACTTATACATGTTCCTATAACTATGAGATTATGCAACTCCCGTTTGCCGGAGGAACACTTTGGTACTACCAAACGTCACAACGAATCGGGTGATTATAAAGGAGTACTACAGGTGTCTCCAAAGGCAGATGTTGGGTTGGCGTATTTCGAGATTAGGATTTGTCACTCCGAATATCGGAGAGGTATCTCTGGGCCCTCTCGGTAATGCACATCACTTAAGCCTTGCAAGCATTGTAACTAATGAGTTAGTTGCGAGATGATGTATTACGGAACGAGTAAAGAGACTTGCTGGTAACGAGATTGAACTAGGTATTGGATACCGACGATCGAATCTCGGGCAAGTAACATACCGATGACAAAGGAACAACGATGTTGTTATGCGGTCGACCGATAAAGATCTTCATAGAATATGTAGGAACCAATATGGGCATCCAGGTCCCGCTATTGGTTATTGACCGAGACGTGTCTCGGTCATGTCTACATTGTTCTCGAACCGTAGGGTCCGCACGCTTAAGGTTTCGATGATGCTTATATTATGAGTTTATGAGTTTTGATGTACCGAAGGAGTTCGGAGTCCCGGATGAGATCGGGGACATGACGAGGAGTCTCGAAATGGTCGAGACGTAAAGATCGATATATTGGACGACTATATTCGGAGTTCGGAAAGGTTCCGAGTCATTCGGGTATTTTTCGGAGTACCGGAGAGTTACGGGAATTCGCCGGGGAGTATATGGGCCTTATTGGGCCATACGGGAATAGAGGAGAGAGGCCAAAAGGAAGAAGGGGCGCAGCCCCCCTCTAGTCCGAATTGGACAGGGGGTGCAGCCCCCTTTTCCTTCCTCCTCTCCCCTCTTTCCTTCTCTCCTACTCCAACAAGGAAGGGGGGGAGTCCTACTCCCGGTGGGAGGAGGACTCCTCCTGGCGCGCCCCTCCTGGCCGGCCGAACCCCTCCCCCTGGCTCCTTTATATACGGGGGCAGGGGGGCACCTCTAGAGACAACACACAAGTTGATCCTTGAGATCGTTCCTTAGCCGTGTGCGGTGCCCCCCTCCACCATAATCCACCTCGGTCATATCGTAGCGGTGCTTAGGCGAAGCCCTGCGTCGGTAGAACATCAAGATCGTCACCATGCCGTCGTGCTGACGGAACTCTCCCTCGACACTCGGCTGGATCGGAGTTTGAGGGACGTCATCGAGCTGTACGTGTGTCAAGAACTCAGGGGCGTCGGAGTAACGGCGCCGGGATCGGTCGGATCGCGAGGAGATCATACGACTACTTCCTCTACGTTGTGATCGCTTCCGCTTCGGTCTACGAGGGTACGTAGACAACACTCTCCCCTCTCGTTGCTATGCATCACCATGATCTTGCGTGTGCGTTGGAAATTTTTTGAAATTACTACGTTCCCCTTCAGTGGCATCCGAGCCTAGGTTTTTATGGTTTGATGTTTTGCACGAGTAGAACACAAGTGAGTTGTGGGCGATACAAGTCATACTACCTACCAGCATGTCATACTTTGGTTCAGCGGTATTGTGAGATGAAGCGGCCCGGACCGACATTACGCGACGCTTACGCGAGACTGGTTTCACCGCCACGAGCACTCGTTGCTTAAAGGTGATTGGCGGGTGTCTGTCTCTCTCACTTTAGTTGAACCGAGTGTGGCTACGCCCGGTCCTTGAGAAGGTTAAAACAGAGTCTATTTGACAAAGTATCGTTGTGGTTTTGATGCGTAGGTGAGATTGGTTCTTGCTTAAGCCCGTAGCAGCCACGTAAAATTTGCAACAACAAAGTAGAGGACGTCTAACTTGTTTTTGCAGGGCATGTTGTGATGTGATATGGTCAAGACGTGATGCTATATTTTATTGTATGAGATGATCATGTTTTGTAACCGAAGTTATCGGCAACTGGTAGGAGCCATATGGTTGTCGCTTTATTGTATGAAATGCAATCACCCTGTAGTGCTTTACTGTATCACTAAGCGGTAGCGATAGTCGTAGAAGCATAAGATTGGCGAGACGACAACGATGCTACGATGGAGATCAAGGTTTCGCGCCGGTGACGATGGTGATCATGATGGTGCTGCAGAGATGGAGATCACGAAGCACAAGATGATGATGACCATATCATATCACTTATATTGATTTACATGTGATGTTTATCTTTTATGCATCTTATCTTGCTTTGATTGACGGTAGCATTATAAGATGATCTCTCACTAAATTATCAAGAAGTGTTCTCCCTGAGTATGCACCGTTGCCAAAGTTCGTCGTGCCCAGACACCACGTGATGATCGGGTGTGATAAGCTCTACGTCCATCTACAACGGGTGCAAGCCAGTTTTGCACACGCAGAATACTCGGGTTATACTTGACGAGCCTAGCATATGCAGATATGGCCTCGGAACACGGAGACCGAAAGGTCGGCGTGAATCATATAGTAGATATGATCAACATAAGATGTTCACCATTGAAAACTACTCCATCTCACGTGATGATTGGTTATGGTTTAGTTGATTTGGATCGCGTGATCACTTAGATGACTAGAGAGATGTCTGTTTAAGTGGGAGTTCTTAAGTAATATGATTAATTGAACTTAAATTTATCATGAACTTAGTCCTGGTAGTATTTTGCAAATTATGTTGTAGATCAATAGCTCGCGTTGTTGCTTTCATATGTTTGTTTTTGATATGTTCCTAGAAAATTGTGTTGAAAATGTTAGTAGCAATGATGCGGATTCGATCCGTGATCGGAGGTTTATCCTCATTGCTGCTCAGAAGAATTATGTCCTTAATGCACCGCTAGGTGACAGACCTATTGCAGGAGCAGATGCAAACGTTATGAACGTTTGGCTAGCTCAATATGATGACTACTTGATAGTTTAAGTGCACCATGCTTTATGGCTTAGAATCGGGACTTCAAAGATGTTTTGAACATCATGGACCATATGAGATGTTCCAGGAATTGAAGTTAATATTTCAAGCAAATACCCGAGTTGAGAGATATGAAGTCTCCAAAAAGTTCTATAGCTAAAAGATGGAGGAGAATCGCTCAACTAGTGAGCATGTGCTCAGATTGTGCAGGTACTTCAATCGCTTGAATCAAGTGGGGTTAATCTTCGAGATAAGATAGTGATTGATGAATTCTCTAGTCACCATCACCAAGTTAGTAGAACTTCGTGATGAACTATAGTATGCAAGGGATGACGAAAATGATTCCCGAGCTCTTCGTGATGTTGAAATCGGCGAAGGTAGAAATCAAGAAAGAGCATCAAGTGTTGATGGTTGACAAGATCACTAGTTTCAAGAAAAGGGCAAAGGGAAAGAAAGGGAACTTCAAGTAGATTGACAAGCAAGTTGTCACTCCCACGAAGAAGCCCAAAGCTGAACCAAAGCACTGAAACCGAGTGCTTACATCGCAAAGGAAATGGTCCTTTGGAAGCGGAACTGCCCTAAATATTTGGTGGATAAGAAGGATGGCAAAGTGAAAAAGGGTATATTTGATATCTGGTGTTTGATGTGTGCTTTACTAGTGTTTATAGAAACCCCTCGGTATTTGGTACTGGTTCGGTTGCTAAGAGTAGTAACTCAAACGGAGTTGCGAATAAACAGAAACTAGTTAAGGGTGAAGTGATGATGTGTGTTGAAAATAGTTTCAAGATTGATATGATCATCATCGCACACTCCCTATACTTTCGGGATTAGTGTTGAACCTAAATAAATGTTATTTGGTGTTTGCGTTGAGCATGAATATGATTTGATCGTGTTTATTGCAAAACGGTTATTCATTTAAGTAAGAGAATAAACTGTTGTTCTATTTACATGAATAAAACCTTATATGGTTACACGCCCAATGAAAATGGTTCATTGGATCTCGATCGTAGTGATACACATATTCATAATATTGAAACCAAAAGATGCAAAGTTAATAATGATAGTGCAACTTATTTGTGGCACTGCCGTTTAGGTCATATTGGTGTAAAGCGCATGAAGAAACTCCATGCTGATGGGATTTTGCTTGCGAACCGTGCCTTTTGGGCAAGATGACTAAAACTCCGTTCTCCGGAACAATGGAACAAGCTATTGACTTATTGGAAATAATACATACCGATGTATGCGATCCAATGAGTGTTGATGCTCGTGGCAAGTATCGTTATTTTCTGACCTTCACAAGATGATTTGAGCAGATATGGGTATATCTACTTGATGAAACATAAGTCTGAAATAGTTGAAAGGTTCAAAGAATTTCAGAGTGAAGTGGAAAAATCATCGTAACAAGAAAATAAAGTTTCTGCGATCTGATCGCGGAGACGAATATTTGAGTTACGAGTTTGGTCTTCAATTAAAACAATGTGGAATAGTTTCATAGCTCACGCCACCTGGAACACCACAATGTTATGGTGTGTCCAAACATCGTAACCACACTTTATTGGATAAAGTGCAATCTATGATGTTTCTTACTGATTTACCAATATCGTTTTGGGATCATACATTAGAGACAGCTGCATTCACGTTAAAATTGGGCACCATCTAAATCCGTTGAGACGACACTATATGAACTGTGGTTTAGCAAGAAACCCAAGTTGTCGTTTCTTAAAGTTTGGAGTTGCGATGCTTATGTGAAAAAGTTTCATCCTGATAAGCTCGAACCCAAATCGGAGAAGTGCGTCTTCATAGAATACCCAAAGGAAATTGTTGGGTACACCTTCTATCACAGATCCGAAGGCAAGATATTCGTTGCTTAAGATGGATCCTTTCTAGAGAAGGAGTTTCTCTCGAAAGAAGTGAGTGGGAGGAAAGTAGAACTTGATGAGGTAATGATACTAGCTCCTTTATTGGAAAGTAGTTCATCACGAAATTGGTTCTGTGACACCTACACCAATTAGTGAGGAAGTTAATGATGATGATCATAAAACTTCAGATCAATTTACTACCGAACCTCGTAGGTAAAACAGAGTGAGATCCGCACCAGAGTGGTACGGTAATCCTGTTCTGGAGGTCGTGTTACTTGACCATGACAAACCTACGAACTATGAGGAAGCGATGATGAGCCCAGATTCCGCAAAATGGTTTGAGGCCATGAAATCTGAGATGAGATCCATGTATGAGAACAAAATGTGGACTTTGGTGGCGTTGCCCGATGATCGGCAAGCCATAGAAAATAAATGGATCTTCAAGAGGAAGACGGACGCTGATAGTAGTGTTAATATCTACAAAGCTCGACTTGTCGCAAAAAGGTTTTTGACAAGTTCAAGGTGTTGACTACAATGAGATTTTCTCAAGCAGAAGCGATGCTTAAGTCTGTCCGAATCATGTTAGCAATTGCCACAATTTATGAAGTTTGGCAAATGGATGTAAAACTGCATTCTGAATGGGTTTCGGGAGGAAGAGTTGTATATGATGCAAACAGAAGGTTTTATCGATCCAAAGGGAGCTAACAAAGTGTGCAAGCTCCAGCGATCCATCTATGGACTGGTGCAAGCATCTCGGAGTTGGAATATACGCTTTGATGAGTTGATCAAAGCATATAGTTTTATCTGAGACTTACGGTGAAGCCTGTATTTACTAAAAAGTGAGTGGGAGCACTACAGCATTTCTGATAAGTATATGTGAAATGACATATTGTAGATCGGAAATAATGTAGAATTATTCTGCAAAGCATAAAGAAGTGTTTGAAAGGAGTTTTTCAAAGAAAGACCTCGGTAAAGCTACTTACATATTGAGCATCAAGATCTATAGAGATAGATCAAGACGCTTGATAAGTTTTTCAATGAGTACATACCTTGACAAGATTTTGAAGTAGTTCAAAATGGAGCAGATCAAAGAAAGAGTTCTTGCTGTGTTACAAGGTGTGAAATTGAGTAAGACTCAAAACCCGACCACGGCAGAAGATAGAAAGAGAATGAAAGTCATTCCCTATGCCTTGGCCATAGGTTCTATAAAGTATGCCATGTGTGTACCAGATCTATTGTATACCCTGACTTTGAGTTTGGCAAGGAGTACAATAGTGATCTAGGAGTAGATCATGGACAGCGGTCAAAATTATCCTTAGTGGAATAAGGATATGTTTCTCGATTATGGAAGTGAAAAAAGGTTCGTCGTAAAGGGTTACGTCGATGCAAGTTTTGACACTGATCTGGATGACTCTAAGTCTCGATCTAGATACATATTGAAAGTGGGAGCAATTAGCTAGAGTAGCTTCGTGCAGAGCATTGTAGACATAGAAAAATTGCAAAATACATAACGGATCTGAATGTGAAAGACAAGACTCTCTCACAAGCAAAACATGATCACACCTTAGTACTCTTTGGGTGTTAATCACATAGCGATGTGAACTAGATTACTGAATCTAGTAAACCCTTTGGGTGTTGGTCACATGGCGATGTGAACTATGGGTGTTAATCACATGATGATGTGAACTATCGATATTAATCACATGGTGATGTGATCTAGATTATTGACTCTAGTGCAAGTGGGAGACTGAAGGAAATATGCCCTAGAGGCAATAATAAAGTTATTATTTATTTCCTTATTTCATGATAAATGTTTATTATTCATGCTAGAATTGTATTAACCGGAAACATAATACATGTGTGAATATATAGACAAACAGAGTGTCACTAGTATGCCTCTACTTGACTAGCTTGTTAATCAAAGATGGTTATGTTTCCTAACCATGAACAAAGAGTTGTTATTTGATTAACAAGGTCACATCATTAGTTGAATGATCTGATTGACATGACCCATTCCGTTAGCTTAGCACACGATTGTTTAGTATGTTGCTACTGCTTTTATCCATGACTTATACATGTTCCTATAACTATGAGATTATGCAACTCCCGTTTGCCGGAGGAACACTTTGGATACTACCAAACGTCACAACGTAACTGGGTGATTATAAAGGAGTACTACAGGTGTCTCCAAAGGCAGATGTTGGGTTGGCGTATTTCGAGATTAGGATTTGTCACTTCGAATATCGGAGAGGTATCTCTGGGCCCTCTCGGTAATGCACATCACTTAAGCCTTGCAAGCATTGTAACTAATGAGTTAGTTGCGAGATGATGTATTACGGAACGAGTAAAGAGACTTGCTGGTAACGAGATTGAACTAGGTATTGGATACCGACGATCGAATCTCGGGCAAGTAACATACCGATGACAAAGGGAACAACGTATGTTGTTATGCGGTCTGACCGATAAAGATCTTCGTAGAATATGTAGGAACCAATATGGGCATCCAGTCCCGCTATTTGGTTATTGACCGAGACGTGTCTCGGTCATGTCTACATTGTTCTCGAACCGTAGGGTCCATGCACGCTTAAGGTTTCGATGCGGTTATATTATGAGTTTATGAGTTTTGATGTACCGAAGGAGTTCGGAGTCCGGATGAGGCGGGGACATGACGAGGAGTCTCGAAATGGTCGAGACGTAAAGATCGATATATTGGACGACTATATTCGGAGTTCGGAAAGGTTCCGAGTCATTCGGTATTTTTCGGAGTACGGAGAGTTACGGAATTCGCCGGGAGTATATGGGCCTTATTGGGCCATACAGGAATAGAGGAGAGAGGCCAAAGGAAGAAGGGCGCAGCCCCTCTAGTCCGAATTGGACAGGGGTGCAGCCCCTTTTCCTTCCTCCTCTCCCCTCTTTCCTTCTCTCCTACTCCAACAAGGAAGGGGGAGTCCTACTCCGGTGGGAGGAGGACTCCTCTGGCGCGCGCCCTCTGGCCGGCGAACCCTCCCCTGGCTCCTTTATATCTGAGGCAGGGGGCACCTCTAGAGACAACACACAAGTTGATCCTTGAGATCGTTCCTTAGCCGTGTGCGGTGCCCCCTCCACCATAATCCACCTCGGTCATATCGTAGCGGTGCTTAGGCGAAGCCCTGCGTCGGTAGAACATCAAGATCGTCACCATGCCGTCGTGCTGACGGAACTCTCCCTCGACACTCGGCTGGATCGGAGTTTGAGGGACGTCATCGAGCTGTACGTGTGTCAAGAACTCGGGGGCGTCGGAGTAACGGCGCCGGGATCGGTCGGATCGCGAGGAGATCGTACGACTACTTCCTCTATGTTGTGATCGCTTCGCCCGGTTCACGAGGGTACGTAGACAACACTCTCCCCTCTCGTTGCTATGCATCACCATGATCTTGCGTGTGCGTAGGAAATTTTTTGAAATTACTACGTTCCCCTTCACTAACAAGAGCAAAGCAGCGATCAGCATAGTTGTGATATCCTAGGTTTTGTGGCGCTGGTTCTATCGCCAATATAAGTGGGGTGATGTCTGATTTCTGCGGTACCACCACCTTTTTCAAGGACTTTGCTACTACTCCTTCAGGTTCTGCAATCACTCTCTTCCTTTTGGATGTCTGATACACAAGAGCAACATTTGAATGGATAAACATGGTATGATGACAAATGAAATGCGTATTGATAATGGGTGGGCATGGAAACTTCACATATATGGTGACTAAACTAAGCACATGGCAGTGCAAAGAAGCAGAAGAAACACAAGACAGCTTACGCAAGTTACATACAACCAATAAAACCTTGCCAAATTAGAACAAGCACCTTGTAGGGTGAACAGGATAGGCCATCTTCCTTTGACTCCTTGAGCGCAGAATAGTCATTAGGATCATATTCTGAACACGAATCTGTAGGTGTGGAGCGTGTGGGCTTCCGAGAATGGAAATCAATGCCTTGATGCCATGTTTGTTAGTCATTGCATTGTTCCGTGATAGTCTTCTGATGTGCGCATTCTCATATTCATTGTGATTATGTTCAATATTTGAGAAGCATGACCACATAAATAGTAGTGAGATTATCTTTGTAATGAAGAGGATAATCTAATATAATAGGTGGTCCTTGTAAACCCTTATGTGCTATTACTGGATTTTGATGAGAGAGCCCTTTTGTGCTATAACTTGGTGTGTACAATAATGTAATCTAGCACAAGTACACACAAAAATAGGCTCCCTGTTGGGAGCTCCACAAGTAAGTATAGTTGGCAGATGATAGGTTCATAATATGATGTATTGAAAGTTTATTGCCAAACCATGACAACGAGAGTGCACAGTGAAATATTATTCCAACATGTCTCTATATGTGGCGCACATGCATTTCAAAACTCACGTAGTAACATTAGCTGGCCAATTAAATGTAAGCTTTGAAAATATGAGTGGCATGTAGTTTCGCTTGAAGGATGGAGTGCTGCTAATACGACACAAAGCCACTAGGCAGATTGTAGTGTCGATAAAAGGGGGACACCATAAGCATCATAAATAAATCAGGGAAGTGGAACTGGCTGGAAAATACGAGGTTGTATTGCCGCTACTAATCGAAGGCCTATTGATCACCTACAAGCCATCTCTATTCACCTGAAGGCGCGCTACTGTTACTACCAGTCTAGTCTCTCAAATGTCGCACAACTCCCAACATTTCCTGGATATTATGGCAGGCCAACTCGAATTGCTGAAAGCAACTTGTAGAAGCGGTCAAATAGAGTTGTCGACTGCAGATGTCCCTGCTTTCCTTCTTGACAAGGAACATACTTTACTTATTAAAGAAGAACAGGAGAGGAACATTTTAAAGAATAGAAGACGAAGCATATTATGGAGATTCTGTTTCTTTCTATACAATGTTGGTTGCGCACCCATGATGAATCAGAGCATCCAAAGAAATGCAATTCCATGTTGTGTCTCTCTATGTGGCCACAAGCATTTGGAAACTCAAGTGGGAGCATTAGCTGACCAATTAAATGTATGTCTGTTAACTAATATGAATCTCATGTCACATTCGTATTGGAACAACTAAGCTTTGGAATTATGATTGGTGTGTTGTTTAGCTTTAAAGGGTGGACAACTGCTAGTAGGACACAAAGCATCTACGCAAATCATAGTGTAGATATAATGAGAAAACCCTAAGCATCGCGAGTAAAATCAGGAAAATGGAACTTGCTCGAAAATATGTGCTAGTATTGCCGGTACGGCTAGAAAGGCTTCGGATACCAGCTCTCTACAACTGAAGGCGCAGTACTGTTACTATCACTCTAACTCTCAAAGGCGACACAACTCCTAGCATTTCCTGGATATTAGGGCAGACCAACACGAAGAATTGAAAGCGTCCGAATAGACATGTACACTGCAAATGTCCCTACTCCTCTTCACTACAAGGAACATATTGTACACCTATTATACTCCCTCTATTCCTAAATATAAGTCTTTGTCACTATGGATCACATACGGGTGTATATAGATACATTTTAAAGTGTGGATTCACTCATTTTGTTCCGTATGTAGTCCATGGAGGAATCTCTACAAAGACTTATATTTAGGAACGGAGAGAGTACTTATTAAAGAAGAACAGAAGAGGAACATGCTAAAGAAGAGCAATAAGATTTTGGATAATAAAATGTTCGTTGCCCACACATGATGAACCAGAGAGCATAAGGAACGCAGCTCCCTGATGTCTCTCTATATGTGGTGCACGTGCTTTTCGAAAGTAAAGTAGGAACATTAGTTGACCACTTAAACGATTCTTGTATTTAGTAATATCAGCATCATATCAGGTTCATATTTGAGCAACAAAGTTTGGAATTGTGAGTGGCATGTTGTTTAGCTCGACGGGTTGAGGAGCAGTGCTAGCACGTCTCGAAGCACCTAGGATGATGGTACACTAAATATAAAGGGAATGTCTACATGCAAGTCGCTTGACTATCGTAATTTGGGTCAGTCGACCATTTCGGGCGGTTGGATGAAGATCCTATGTTTCCTAACCCTTCTTCTTCCTCGCCTCTTTTTCTTCCCCTGCAGACCACCGCACGGGCCGTCGGCCGAACCACCCCCTCCCTCCACTGAACCACCCACCACCTCCGGTCTTCCGCCACCCCCGGCCATCCCTCTAGCCAACCCCACCCCCAGCCCTCCACCCGCGTCGAGTTTTGCCTCCGGCGAGGCCCCACCATAGCCTGACGATAGCTCTCCACAACCACTGTCTCCACCTGAAACCCTAAGATAGATAATGGGTCAGCCCTCCGGCGAGCCCCTTCCTTCCCTCCAACGAACACCGACAAACTCTCAAAAATGGTCTGACCCCAAATTGAAATTCAGTCGACTGTAATTTAAGCTAATGTGGAATATAAAGGGGAAAACCATAAGCATTGAGAGTATAGTGGTAAGTGTGCCATGGCGGATCAGAAGGTGCAAACCGAACAAACGCAACTTCACAACCAATGTTGCTTTCAACTAACAAGTAAGATTATAAGTGCTGGACAAGAAATCACAGTAAAGCAGTGGCAATCTATTTTCTTGTTGAGATAAGTAACTTGAGCAGATAAGAAAGAGTACGTTGGCGGCGATCCCAACCTCTGGCGTGGCGCCATGTAAGCATTTGCTGAGGCGTTGAGGGTGCTGCGGTAGCGATGGTTGTTGGCGGCGTGGAATCAGATCTAGGAGACGGTGGCGGCGAGGGGAATATCCCGGCGCGATGGACGAGAGGGTGGTACGAGCGGCCTTGGCAAGGTGGACGACAGCGGGAATGAAGCGAGAGTACGCGATGCAAGGATCCTGGTCCGAAGTCATGGATGAGAGAGGTCGATCTCTTGTGATGGACGACGGCGTCAGTGCAGCGGCAAAACCACTAGCCAAAAAATGCCTACACAAATTAGGCTTTTGGATTGAGTACATAGGTAACTTTTCGATTAAGTAGTCCAGGAAATAATTACGATCATGGCATTGATAAAGTTACTGACATACTGATTCTGAACCAAGCAAGCATGTACTACGCATATAGTAGAAATATCTACGCACATAGCTAGTACCGCTAAGACAGAAATTACCAGGAGAGGGATATATGTGGTATACCCTCCGACTGGCAAGTTGGCCATAGCAGCAGCAGTGGCGGTGGCCTCCTCGACCGCCTTCTGATCAACGGCAGCCTTCTCGATGCCGTCTCTCTCGGTGTCGGTAGACATGGTGATGATGCAGCAGACATGTGCGAAGAGGAAGTAGTCGATCGGAGGCGAGCAGTCGCGTAGTCGCTCTCCAAAAACTAATCGCCCCTCTCGCGTACAAGATCCGGAGAGGTGGGGTTTCGGAGGCTTGCTCTCCCGTCGACTGTGTACGCGGTGAAAATGATGGAGTTGTCGGCGGTAGCAGCAGCAAAGGGAACGACAGAGGTGGTGCGCGTGGAGCAGATGTGATCTGTTCGTGGCGGCTAGGGTTGGCCAACGCCTCACATATATATGTGCGTTCGGGTGGAGAGACGTGGGCTGAACCCACGCCCGAGTCGGTGATAGCACATGATCCGACGTCTCAGATCGTGGCCTGACTGTCAAAAACTTCTTGAACCGGCAAAAATAAATGCATATGTGTGAGCTCGGCTCAATCTCGTAACCCGAGGCGAGGCGGCGGCGGAGGAGGAGCGCGCGAGAATCACTTCTCTTCGCAAGCTGCAATATCATGTGGAAGAGAATCCTTTATAAGGAGGTCAAACTCCTTGTCCACATTTATTTTAGGAAATGCCATCATGGCTACTTTATTGAGCTGGTAATAAAGTTACATCATTCACAAGATCTTAGACTAAGAAATCTGGGGGCTCATCGTCCCAGTTACATGAGATGTTACTATCATATGCATGCTTAGCTAGTTTGTGTGCAGCAGCATTTGCTTCCCTATTACGGTGCATAAATTGAACAAAACCAATCATCCCCACTAGTGAGGTGAGACTAAACTTCCCACCAACCCCTGTCTTGACACCTACATGGACGCTTAAATATATTTTTTCTGAAATTGTTAGATGCATCTAGAGCCCACCCAATATTTCAACATCTATCTATTTATATATAAATAGTACTTGATGGGTTAACCAGAGAAAAGATAAATATGTTAGAAAATCCCATAAAAATTAGAAATATCTGGCCTTTAATTTAATCCTATAGAAAATTACTACCATTAGATCTAGAAAATTACTACCATTAGATCTACTTAATGGAACAAAATTTACCCACCATGCCATTAAAGACTGCATGACTCTATCATATATGACCTTCTCTAGAAAACCTAATATGTATTTTTCTTTAACTTTCACGTGTGGATCATGGGTTGGAGCTTGCACTGGCGGCTCGCAAAGAGAGAGAAGGTGTATGCATGCCCTTTCGGTCGATCTGTCCCTTTCGCAATCACCTAATATGGTTTTGGTCGGTTATCAGCAGAGGCACAAGGTGGATCGCGGTTCTGGTCAGTCATCAGCGGAGCCACATGGTAGATCAGTTCCATGGCCACCACGTTCAGTAGGATTGTTGCATGATCTCCGGCTATCAGCTCCCGAATCCGGCTATCTTTTTGCCCGATCTGCTGTCAATGGAGGTTAGCAGGAAACATGATGAAGATAAATCCTGAATCAGGTATACATAATCCATATGCATAATTACTTAGTGCTGCATGAAGAAAATCGTCTTGCATCATCTGCCGTTAATTGAGGATTGGCAGGAAACAAGCGCAACATATTCTAGCGGCAGGGATGGCTTGGAGGCACTGACTTGCTAGGGCATGAGACTCTCCTCCAGCACATCCGATCTTGCTGACCTGCTAGGGCATGAGACTCCTCCAGCACATCTGATCTTTGTGATCAAGTCCCGATCTGCTCCAGTATCAGCACGTCTGTTGCATGGTTTTTTGTTGCTGAAGAATTTCCACGTATATGGTGCTTGAGAGATTAGGTGCATGTAAAAGCCTGGAATCAGTACTGGAATCCCACATCAAAGAAAACAGCAACTGGGTCGAGGAACAGGCCAGCGAAGTAAGCGAGGACATGGTTGAGGAATGGGCCAACGAACTAATTAAGCGCGGACATGTTTGGGGAACTGGCTAGCACAGGATTTTTTGGATGGGCACTTTAGGAGGCTAGGATCATCACCTTCATGTTTGATGGTAAGCTGCAGGTTGGTTCCTTCCGGATTAAAGAATTTGCACGTATATGGTGCTTGAGAGATTAGGTGCCATGTAAACGCCTGGAATCACTACCGGAATCACACATCAAAGAAAACAGCAACTGGGTCGAGGAACAGGCCAGCGAAGTAAGCGCGGACATGGTTGAGGAATGGGCCAACGAACTAATTAAGCGCGGACATGTTTGGGGAACTGGCTAGCACAGGATTTTTTGGATGGGCACTTTAGGAGGCTAGGACCATCACCTTCATGTTTGACGGTAAGCAGCAGGTTGGTTCCTTCCGGATTAATCTGCTAATACCTATACATGTTTTTTTGATAGTTAACTAATTGCAGACATATGATTTGCGGTAGATAAGCGATTTGACTTTCATCTACAGATTGATATTTAATTCCTTGGAGTTCATTAGACAGCTCAATTTGAGGTATAAAAAGTGATTTGATTTATAGTTACGCATGCCCAAGTGTCTGGTGTTCTAGCATTAGATGGCAACCTCAGTATTAGGACTGCAATGCCAGTTTGCCACTAGGATGTGCCGAGCTCTACAAATTGCCAAAGAATCGTTAAGCATGTAGAGACCCAAGCAAGCTTTGTGGTAAATATGTATTTTCTAGAGTGCAGATCTGTCTATTTATCATATAACAATTAGATGTCATTAATCTAATCTTACTTGCATACTACCATGACGACCTGAGCATCTCCATGCACCCTCGACCAGCACCTCCTCTCCGTCCTGATCCGTTGATTCCTCTGCCGCACCCCTCATGGGAGTCGCCACAAATGATCGACTTGGATGCCCCAGGGCTCCTCCCCGAGGTATTCGACCCCCTCCTTGAGTTCCATCAGTTCCTCTGCTGCACCGTAATGTTTGCCGCCACAAACGCTCAATCTGGGAGGCCCAATCTGGACCCTAACGGGACTGAAGATTGCACGTGATGACAACCATCATCTATGTTCCACGGGTACCATAGTATCGGGTGTTGCATCATCCTCTTTTATGTGTCCAAGAAATCTGCCAGATGGGGTTGTTACTGGTCATCTAGAATAGATATAGGCGGCCTTTATTTTGTCGCTCTGTACTTAATAGCAAGTGATGTATGCAGTTATTTTTAGTTCTGGTATAAACCCTTAGTTTGATTCCTACAAACTGTGTTGAACTGTTGACCAAGAATCATGCAACATACCTTGATAAAAATTGGTTTCGTCTATATAATGGATCCATCTATTTTTGCTGTGGTATGTTTAAACCATGGATTTATTTATTTATATTCTGATGTGAACGCTGATTTTGATGCTAGCTACTATACACCGCAGATATAAATTTATTTGATTCAGTTTTGTTTCATCATTTCTTATATTCTTTCTATTTGACGTGGTCCATACAAAAAAAAAGAATGTTGTTGCAGTACAGTCGAGCGAATTAAGGCCTCTAGCGTCAGCGGGGAAGAGTGATCTATGCGCCACCGAGAGAATGGCATGGGAAGACATCTTATTTTTTCTTGGTCCAAGCCAGGTGCATGAGTTGTGAAGCAGCTGGTCATCCAAGGCAATATCTCGAATATACATGCAATACATACGGCAAGTTCCTCCATCCAACGCAATATCTGGAATATACATGCAATACATACGGCAAGTTCCTCCATCTCTAATTATTTAATCGTGTCTATGTGGAATTAGACAGCCACGGATCTACTATATTTTCCTCTCAAAATTGCACGGAAATTTTCCATTGATGTTGGAGGGATTGCGGTATTCCTGCTGGCTAACATGTACATTATGGCTTTAAGCAGTACATTATCTTAACAGAATTTGGAAGATCGCAATTACATTTACATATGAATGGTATGGTTTCTATAGGCAAACAGTGCAGAAAACATATTCATTTGGTAGGTATATTCCGTTCCGAAATCTGTAGTATTGCTTTTACTAACATATATAACGTGCATATTCATCTATTGTTTCCCTGGTGCTCTTAATTAGGTAATATCATCTTTCAAATTGGTGGCACAATTAGCTTTGCCAGGTATCATCCGCAAAAAAAAAAAAAAAAGAAACCTTTGGCAGATAGCCTCATGCATAGCTATTGTAGTTTCCTGCTCTGCGACTAGCTGGCATGTCATTCTATCTCGACATGCCCTATTTTGATATACCGGTCGCCTCAAATTGATGATGAGGTACAACAACTATATGCCCTATTGGCTTTATATTATGTTTTGATTTTACAGTTAGTTCGGTAATCTCATATTATTAGCATATATGATATTTTCTCTCCATATTTAAGAACCCTGATTATTTCTTTCTTTATGACACTCACATCTCTCCTTATGTATCTCCGCCGCAGCAAGTCTATCAGTGGATACATGTCCGATACATGTCCACTGTGTGTTTGCTCCTCTGCATGGTCGCTGGGAGAAGTTAGATCAAAGTTCATGACTAAGACTCGGGATCAGCGATCCCCGAGACGTGCATGCAAAGATGAAGACAATGGCTCCCCATAATGATGCAAGTGCAAGGAGTCCACGTGCAACAACCTGATTATGGTGTTCGTGTCTTTGAACAAGAGGATAACAACCTTCATACCCGGCGTGAGGCCACACTTGCCGCAAGAACATGTCTTTTATAGGAGTTTAGAGAATGTCATCTAACGTAAATTATTTATTTAGAAATAGATGTGCACTATATGCTTGAGCTAGGCTATTATTTGGTCGCTCGGTTTGACTTCTTTGTTTCCACAGATAATCGTCCTTACGCTTAAGATTGTTAGAGATACCATTTCTTGCTGAGTGGTGTATTTGTCAATACAGTAGAAGCTTTCTATCTGTTTGACCTGTTATTTGATCAATCTTTCTATTATATAGAATTGGAATGTGCTTTCTGGGTGAGAAGAACATTGGATAAACCAATGATAAACTATATTGAGATTATCAAATAGTACTTCTTTTGCAAAAATGGTTGGCATTTTACTAGAGTGTAAACAACTAAAACAAAAATCAATACATTTAAAGTTTTGATGTGGTGAAAATAATCCAATGCTTGCTGGACACTAATCAATGACTTGTACATATAATATTGTTCATCTTTTATTAAGCTTTCTTATTTTGTTCTATTACTAAATAATGAAAACATGCTACATGGCAACCATATGAAATAACAATACAGATTGATTTTTATTCAAAATAATAATTATTATTATTCACTTTCACATATCATTTCGTAATAAATAATTTCTTTTTGCCCAATAGAAAATATACGTTATTGTAGACTTACATACAACGTGGTTAACTCCTTTATATGTGTGATGGTCTCGAATGAATACATGTGATGTCATAGATCTAGCAAAGAATAGACTCCATTTATTTCTCCTTCGTAATGTCTTACACAACATATCTTTGTTAAGTGGAAGCACTCAAAAGTTTGAAGTAATTGGCTATTCACACTGATATTTTACACAATATACACGGTGAACATATACACCTTACATTGTGAAGTTTTTGTAAAAAAAAGATGCACCTTAGATAAAGGAACGGAGGGAGTATTTCATAAAATCCTTTAAAGATGACAAAATAACATTAATGCTTTAATAAGATTTACACAATTCTAGCCCGCGCATCGAGCGGGCCACTTTGCTAATTGTTTCCTAAAGAGAACAGCCGCTGCTGCTGATCTTGACCTTTTTTTTCTTTTTTCAAGACAATGCTGATCTTGACCTGAAAAGGCTCATTTTCTAGGTGGGTCTGGGCTGTGGCCGAGTCCAGTCCATTCGTACACATGCCTTCACGTGGGCTTAAAGTGGGTGGTGCGCGTTGTGACGGCGAGGGGTACGAAATAGGTAGTTCACACTGTGTTCACGTACCGTGCAACCCTCTCATTTATACTCCTTCCCCGTTTCAAAATAGATAACTCAATTTTGTACTAACTTTAATACAAAGTTAGTATAAAGTTGGGTTATCTATTTTGGAACGGAGGGAGTAATTGTTTTCCGTTGCTAAAAAATCTTATAGTTGTCTTTTATGGTTATTAGGTCGTGCACTTTTTTTAGAAAAGAGGCTTCTCAACAGATCCTTGATTTTTCCCTCACACAAAAAAAGAAAGAAATCCTTTTCTATAGAAATAAACAAAAAATAAATCCTTGATTTAGGCACTATGTGATGCCATGATCTATCTATTTACACTTCATTAGAGCATCGACAACCGCGGACACCAAATCCGACCCCTCAAATGCCAGCGGACGCGGCCGGGCGCGCCCGTGGCACTGACCAGTCAAATCTCATACTTGGTGATATGCACCTGAGTACCTCATATTTCATCCCTACATCCATACAAATCATGCAAAAGAAATCATACGTACTACACAATCACGCTAGTCTAAACTACGCTTCGTTGTCGGAGATGTCCACGACGTTCGTGTCGGGCACCGGGTAGAGGGGCGCGTAGGAGGGCTCTGGCTCCTCCTCCTAATCCATATATGCGAGCATCTCGTTGACGGCCGCGGCGTGCTCCGCCTCCGTCTCCTGCAGATGACGGCCGTTGGCCTCCGCCTTCGACCAGAGGGAATCGAGGATTTTGCATGCTGCTCCACGTCCTCCCCATCCTCCTACAGATCCGCATCCCCAGCGTCCCTCACATCCTCCTTGTCCTCCTCCTGCTCCACGTCATCGCCGTCCTCCTGCTCCTCCTCATCCTCCTCCTCGTTCTCCAACTCCTTTGGATCCACCGCGGTGATCCAGGCTTCGCGCCTTGTCAGATTCTGCTCAAGGAGCCGCAGTCGGCGCTCCAGCGTTAGATATGGGTAGCTCTGTACCCGGCGGCGTGGTGGCATGTCTACTAGTGGTGGCGGACGACGAGCGGTCGGCGAGTGAAAAGTGGCAGCGGCGACGGGCGGGAAGGGAGAAATGTGGAGGCGTAGGGTTTCAGTGTCGTGGTTGGCTTAAATAGCCGGGCTAGGGCACTACCCGGCCCGTCGTAGCGGCATCACACGGTGCCATCGGTAAAACAAAGGAGACGAGCTTCAGACCGTCGGGTTTCGAAGTGTTTTCATGTGGGACCAGGGCGTCGGGCAGGGCGGACGCACCCGGTCGCGCTCGGGCCTTTCTACATCCACCCCAAATTTGGGCTGGATATGAGTAGTGTCGGTCAGCTCAGTCCTGGTGCACCAAGTTTTAAACAAGTATATTAAGGAATGTTGGAAAATAATTTTTTTAACAAATTATAATATTTTTAACATAACACAGATGCTCATATATCTCATCCTTATGAACGCACACAAGTACACCTTACCCGATGAACACCTCCAAGAGACTAAGCTGTCACATCATTGTGAGATTGGCAAAGTTGCCATAGACGCCTTCGTAGTTGACAGAAACGTCTTCTCCCACTAAACGCGTTTCGTCAAAAGGCCTGAAATAAATTCAGGAAAATGCGAGCACCAGTGTCAATTTTAGACTTAAACCCTGTTGGGCTGGGGATACTAATGTCCTCGTAGCCATCCAAATAGAGGTTGGGCGCTGAAACAAATTATGTTGTAGTAGTAACAAGAATCTATCATACCATAATTTTCAAATGGAAATTTGAAACACAGTATGTAAAACAAAAATGAGAAAATCATTAATCATAAAGAAGATGGCCTGAATTGAAGGCCCGTATTAGTTATTATTCACATCATGATTTATCTTTATTGAAGTATTTGAATTCAGGTCTACAATTTTATACCACTATACATATGTATTGTACCTACATCCTCAGGAAATCTTGTATTTTCCTAATCCTTCTAAAGCATGTTACGATGATTAGGTGCACTACTTGAGCGTGAATCCTATGTCTCGCTTATAACGAGCGAGACTACCATCCGTCTCGCTGAATCTTTCCTCCACGGCGTGCGTGTATGGCCTGGCCCAATAGTGTGTTACTTGTTTAGTTCATTTGTTGGCGATTCGCTGATGTGTTCGTTCCTCTCTTCTTGTTCTTTGTTCTTCTTTTTCTGGTTTTTTTTGAGGGTTTTCTGATTTTCTTATTTCTTCTTGATTTTTCTTCTTTTCGCCGTTACACTTTGGTTTTTTTCTCATTCATTTTTCTTTTGTTTCTCTTTTGTGTCTTTCATAGTTTTCATCGATTTTTCTTTTCTTTCTCGTTTTTCCTTTTTTACTTATTTTATTTTTTTTCTTCGTTTTCCACGATTTTCTTTGTTTTTCTTTGTTTCTTTATCGGTTTTCACTGTTTTTCATTCTTTTTGCACTTGTTTCTTTGTTTTTTTTCATTTCCTTTTTTCTTTTGTTTCTTTTTTTATTTTCCCATTTCCATTTTTTCTTTTTGCTTTCATTCTACACCTATTGTATAAGTCAAGAACATTTTCTTTTTAATACATGGTAAAAAAATATACACATATTTAACATTTTAAAATGCTTTATTAATATTTTCTGAATACAAGATTAACATTTTAGTACATCTTCAACGTTTTTACACACATTTTAAATTCTCTCAAATGCTTGATAAATATTTTCTAAATAGAAGATTAACAATTTTAATACATGTTCAACATTTTTATACACATTTTACAATTCTCAAATGCTTGATTAACGTTTTAATACATGGTCAACATTTTTCTGTAGACATTATTTTAATACATGGACAACAATTTTTCTGTAGACATTTTTAACATTTTTCAAATGCTTTATTAATATTTTGTATAATACTTGTTAAATTTATTTTTAAAATGCTTGACCAACATTTTTAAATACAAGATCACATTTTTTACATATATTGTATATTTTTTGTACACATTTTCCACATACATGAGAAACATTTTTATACATATTTAGCATTTTTTAAAATGCATATTTCACATTAAAAACATGTCTGTATAATTATTTTATGTAAATATTTATTTAGATTATATGAAAGTGTAAACAAAATTAAAAAAAGAAATAAAATTAATGAAAACAAAAAGGTAAAAATCGAGGCTATGGCCTCTCGCGCGCCTGGGTCGGCCTGACGCGAGAGTACGCTATGGCGAGACATACCAATAAATGTTGATGCAAGAGTCGCCTGCTCAAAGCTGGGTGGATTGGATGGCAGTATGTTGCGAGACGTTCGGAATATTCTTGGGCAGCTCGGCTCTAGTTATTCATGGTGTGACTAATGTGGCAGGAGGCGTTGTCGCTTGCTCAGGACCTTCATCTATATGATTTTGTGGTCGCCTCGTATGACAAGCAAGTAGTCACCGGCATATCAAGAGGAAGCAATGGAATTTATGGGCCAACCATTGACGAGATTAGGACGAAAATAGCAGGAATGTACTATACCTTTACGTTTGAAAGTAGGGCTGCAAGTCGATAGCTTAGCTAGATTTTCTAACTCTATGCATTACGGGGACACTTGTGACTGATGGAACCTCACGATCCCTTTTCTATTCCGCTCTTTGCGGATTATCATCAATAAAATCTAGCTTTACCCTCACAAATAATAATAACCAAGACATACTGCTTCCCCCAAGAGTTTAACCAGGAGTGGTCTTCATTAACGTCGGAGTTATATCTCGCTTCACACAAGATGGAATTGGTTCTCGCTTCCAGCACAGTGCATTAGGTTCGTCGTCCATTAATCGCTCGCGTTAGGATCACTTGATATAAGTTTTTTTTCCTTTTTTACGTATTCTTTCCGTATTATTGATTTTTTGTTTTTTCACATGTTTTTTCTGTTTTTTAATTTGTTTTCATAACATTAGTTTTCCTTTTTTTTCACCGGATATTCCCGTTTCTTTCTCGGTTTTCACAGATTTACACTTTTCTTCCTTTTCTTTCTTTGTTTCTTTCTCTTTTTTTGGTTTCTTTTTTGCATTGTTTCTTTTATTTTCTTGATTCTTTTTTCTATCCGATTTTTTGGTATTTGTTCTCTTTGGTTTTATTTCATTTTATTCGGTTTTCTATTTTTTTAGCACATGTCTACATTTTTTTTACACATTTTACATTTTTCTTACACATATATAACATTTTTAATACATGTTTAATATTTTTCGAATACATGATTAGTATTTTTTCAAATGAATGTTTCAATGTCTATTGTTGTCATACATATTGTACATGTTTGGCACACATTTAAAACAAGTTTTAATACATGTTCAACATTTTTTTATATACGCTAACATATTTCTTCAAGTATATGTTTTGATGTAAAAAACATTCGTACACATCCTACATTTTTTATACATCTGAAACGGTTCTCCATATATATGCTTAACATTTTATAAAAGTACATTTTGTATACGTGCTTAACACTTTATATATACACATCTTTAACATTCTCCATATATATGATTAACATTTTCTAACACATATATTTTTGGATGTTTAATTTTTCCATACACATTATGCATTTTTTGTATATATCAGAAATATATTTTATATAATTTTTTAAAATTTAATAACACATTTTTTAGCATTTTTAATCTTATTCATGTCTACTTTTTTCCATGCACAGTTTTACATGTTTTGTAGTACACATTTTTCCTATACATTAGAATCGTTTTCTATACACATTTAATATTTTGAACTGCATGATTAACATTTTTTTTATAAATGTATGTAAATTATATTTTTTGTTATATGATAGAACATTTGAAAGTGTAAACAAAAATTAAAAATAATTAATAAATCAAATAAGCAAAAACAAAAAATGTAAATAAAAAAAGAAAAAAAAATAAGGCAGTGGCCTCCTAGATACCTGGACCAGCCCAGTCTGGCGCTGGCCTTCAGGCAAGGCTGTGCTCTATCTTGCGTGAAGCCATATATTAGACGCGACCTTACTTGAGGCCTCGAGCAACACACTGTTAGGCCATTAGGGTATAATTAGTACCCCTAAAAAGTGGCATTGGTCTTGATCATTAGTACAAACTGTTAGGCCATTAGGGTATAATTAGGTCAAGGGAGTTTGCTTTGGGTTGTAATTATGTGGCCTGAGAGATGCGTGAAATTTCTAGGGGCCTAGAATGTTGCAGTGTGAATGGCATCTATGGACAACTTAAGAGCAAATCGTAGTTTCAATTATTGAGACTACCTGGCCTCTAAAACTGTTAAAGATGACCATGTTGACGGCAATTCATGTTTTTCGCGCACAGCGGTAAATAGTCGTTGGTTCACATGGCGAACCTAGCGCGCGCCTTTAACTGGGTTGGCTGCTCCTGGTTTGAGGAGCCTTCCGGAAGTTTCAGGTCTAGTTCAGGATTATTTTTTCATTTTTATTTTTCCTTCTTTTTCTCCTGGTTTTCTTCGGGGTTTTCTTTTTCTATTTTTTTTTTACTTTCAAGTTTATATTTGTTTCTTTTAATGTTCGCATTTAAAAAGAGTGTTCATATTTTTTTAAAGGTTCATATTTTTCAACAAAAACTCAAGAAAACAAAAATCAATTGAAATTTTAAAAATTGTTCACTTTTTCTAAAAAAATGTTTGGGATTTGAAAAAATTGTACCCATTTACATTGTATAGGTGTTGCGTCAGTTAATTCGGCTTGGAGGGAGTACATGTGTTTCCAAAAAATGTTGGAAATGTTCAGAAATTACTAAATTTTGAAAAAATATTGGGATTTCAAAAAAAATATTGTTTTTTTAAATGTTTGGAATATCAAAATTTATTCACAATTACAAAAATTGTTCGCATTTAATAAAAGGAATTTCGAAAAATGGTTGTGTTTTTAAAAATATATTCAGAATTTCAAAAGTCAATCAAATTTTGAAAATTGTTCAAAATTTCAAGAAATGTTCGAAAATTTCCAAAAAAAAATTTGCTTCAAATGTGCCGCAGCACTGAGTTCTTAAATATTTTCGCTGCCATCAGCCACTAACAGTAATCAGCTCTAGTGTCTAGCTACGCACGTTCAAAAGTGAGATGTCGTGGGTTCAAATCCTTGCAAGTATGTCGCTTCACCGCTTTCTGGGTTTTTTTATGTCACATTGTTGCACTACAAATTGCTCGCTTCGATGCCGGGCAATGGGTCGGCCCAGTCGCAGTCCTTGTGTGTTGCAAGCGCTATTGGACGCAATGAACGTCCAATAGGAGCTCCCCCTGCTAAGGAAGACTAACAATTAGTTTTGTGTACACATTTTATATGATATGATGATCCAACTAGTGCTGGAGCTACGACCCATTTCTCAATGAGCAATGCTACACCTACGAAGAGCCTTATGTAACTTTTACGCAATTAGTCAGTTGGCAGATTTCGTTTAGTGTTAGGGGGGAGGCGGGGCCCACCCCACAGAAAATCAACAGGCAGCGAAATAGGGAAGGAAGGTTCACATAGCCCCTTTGTAGTCCTTTTGTAGGTGTAGGATAACAATCGGTACAAGCTAAAGAAACCACACAAATTTTGGTCAGGAACCAGCTTTATGCCTTCTCTTAAGTGATTTGTTGCTGGATGGGGCTGGCCACAACCAAGTTTTTCCCTCACTAAAGCCCCGGAAACTCTCTCACTTCCCAAACTAGACAACTTTTCGGCCAGCCAGTCGTAGATAGCTTCTCATGGGAGATGCGAAGTGTTCGGTAGCAGTGGAAACTTCCTCTCCATCAGCATGAGCCAAAGAGGAGAGGCGCGAGCTAATCTGATAGTAGGGTCGCGAGGACGCCGGTTCGCTCTGTAGGTTTTATTCAGATCGAAACATTGCGCATGCCACTTCAAAAGGGCATTCTCTTCTAAATTGATGCAACTCCAGCTTCTTCGTTTGGTAGAGCTACGCTTTTGCGGCTCCACGAAAATACACTGCGGGGAGGGCTGGCTTCACGAAGCTGGCTCCACGGAGTTGGGTCGTTCAGCCCCGCTCCACGCATGGAGATGGTGAGGCACGGAGGCGGAGAGGATCCGAACAAGCCCTAAGCTCCGCCCCTGGACCCAACATTAGGGCCAAAGTTGGAGGTCAATAGCGGTGGTGCGCTAGTTGATGCATATTTCTTTTCTTATATTTCTTCTCATTAGTATGTTTACTTTGTTGCTTGCATAAACTACAGAATATTTCAAAAATATTTAAGCATTTTAGTTGGTCCTCTTTTGTGTATTTGTTTGGAACTATGTTCCTTTTGTGTTCTTCATATTTTGTTTGTTGTTAATCTTCATCGAGCTTGCCAAAACAAGTCAAAGTTAGGAGAAGATAAAGGGACGTGACTAGACTAGGGAACATTGCCGAGAAAGTATAACATATTCATGTTTATCATTCTTGCTACGTGGAATAATGATTAAAGTAACAAAAAAAGTGAATATGTTTGACAAAAAGTATATCAAAACATACAAAGTAAAGTAACTTATTGAGAGTGCTACTTCTTGAGCTTGCTTTGATTTTTCCCTTGAAGACGAAAGGGTGATGCAACAAAATAGAGATTAGTATTTCTCTCAGTTAAGAACCAAGAGTAGGAGGAACACACAAGTCCCCAATAGATGCACCTGCACAAACTAACAAATACTTGCACACAACGCGAAAAAGGGGTTGTCAATCCTTTCACGGTCACTTGCAAGGATGGTATCTAATAGAGATTGATATAAAAGATAAATAGAAGTGCAAAATTAGATAAAGATAAATAAATTGCAGCAAAGTATTTTTGGGTTTTGGGTTTTATAGATCTGAAAATAATATGATGGAAAATAGACCCAGGGGCCATAGGTTTCACTAGAGGCTTCTTTCTTGAAAGAATACATATGATGGGTAAACAAAATACTGTTGAGCAATTGATAAAAAAAGCACATAGTTATGAAGATATCCAAGGCAATGATCATGAACATAGGCATCACTTCCATGACAAGTAGACCGACTCCTGACTGCATCTACTACTATTACTCCACACATCAACCGCTATCCAGCATGCATCTAGTGTATTAAGTTAACAAGAACGGAGTATCGCCTTATGAAAGTGCAACTAATCCCCGGGTGGTTTTGGTAATTAATAACAACATATATATCATTGAACTAATAGTTACTTGAGAATCATTTCAGAAAGTTCAATTGATATGGGTATGGCAAGGACTGAAGAAGTGGACCCTCAAAATGCTAAGGCAAGCATTGGCAAAAGCTCAAGACTCCATTTTTGGTTTAGTGATCCAAGATCACATTGAGTCCATAGGAAAGCCAATACTATTAAAAGGGATGAGGTTATGATGATGATCTGGTTGCTCAAGTGCTTAGTGATACATCTCCTAAACTATCGCAACTTTCACCGCCATATACACTCATAAGTAATCTCGGTCCCACCGATATTCCAAACTCACCACACCGAGATGAACCACCTCACCACAAAGCCAAACCCTAGAAATCTCGGATTTTCCGATTTCGAACTCGGTCTCACGAAACTTGAGTTGCCAAGCTTCTGTAACCTTCTGTCATCAAATCGGTGTCACCGAGATGATGAAGTCGGTCCCACCGAGATTGGCAAGCTCCTGTCTTTGCACGAATCGGACAAACCGAGATTGTATTTTCGGTCCCACCGAAAATCCCAACGTTCACATGATTTGAACTTTCGGTCTCACCGAGTTGTCAACTTCGGTCCCACCGAGATTGGTCAAATGTGTGTAACGGTTGGATTTTGTGTGGAGGCTATAAATACCCCTCCACCCCCTCTTCATTCGTAGAGAGAGCCATCAGAAAGAACTACCACTCCTACCTTACATTTCTGAGAAGAGAACTACCTACCCTTGTGTTGAGATCAAGTTTCTCCACTCCGACCATATGAAGCTTGATCTCTAGCCTTCCCAAGTTGCTTTCCACTCAATCCTTTCTTCCACCACAGCCAAATCAGTGAGGAGAGTTGAGTGTTGGGGAGATTATCATTTGAAGAACAAGAGCAAGGAGTTCATCATCATCAACACCATCTATTACCTTTTGGAGGGTGGTGCCTCCTAGATTGGTTAGGTGTCGCTTGGGAGCCTCCGTCGAGATGTGGAGTTGAACCAAGAAGTTTGTAAGGGCAAGGAGATCGCCTACTTGTGAAGATCTACCCGAGTAAGGCTAGCCCTCCGTGGGCGTAGGCCATGATGGCATAGACAAGGTTGCTTCTTCGTGGACCCTTCGTGGGTGGAGCCCTCCGTGGACTCTCGCAGCCGTTACCCTCCGTGGGTTGAAGTCTCCATCAACGTGGAAGTACGATAGCACCACCTATCGGAACCACGAGAAAAATCACCGCGTCTCCAAAATTGCGTTTGCTCTTCTCCACCTCTCTTTACTACATGTGCAATTTACTTTCCGCTGCCAATACTCTAGAATTGCATGTGTAGGGTGATGCTTGACTTGATCATAATTGTGAATCTGCCAAAAACTTGTCTTTGTCAAAAGGCATAATTTTTATATTGTCAAGTAGTCTAATCACCCCCCTCTAGACATACTTTTGATCCTACAAGTGGTATCAGAGCTGTGGTCTCCATTGTATTGGTTTCCATTGCATTGGACTCCATATGCTTGGTTTCACAACCTAGGAGAGTATGGCGTCTAGTGAGGTAATTTTCAGAGAGGTCCTTACTTTGATGGTACAAATTTTGCTAGTTGGAAGCATAAAATGAAAATGCATATTCTTGGCCATAACCCAGCCGCATGGGGCATTATTTGTGTTGGTATGCAAGGTGAATTCTTCGAGGAAGGAAAAGTTCCGGATCACGAAGCTGCAACGGAAGAATTGCGGATGTTGCAAAACAATGCTCAAGTTTGTGACATTCTCTTCAATGCCTTGTGTCCCGAGGAGTTCAACAAAATCAGCCGTCTTGAGAATGCAAAAGAGATTTGGGATACTTTGGTTGAAATGCACGAAGGTACCGAGTCCGTGAAGGAATCAAAGCTAGATGTTCTTCAAGGTCAACTTGACAAGTTCAAGATGAAGGAAGGTGAAGGAGTCGTTGAAATGTACTCTAGGCTTGCTCTCATCACCAATGAGATTGCCGGCTTAGGAAGCGAAGAAATGACCGACCGATTCATCATCAAGAAGATTCTCGAGCTTTGGTTGGAAAGTATGACACCGTGCACTTTGATCCAAATGATGCCAAACTACAAGAATCTCAAGCCAACCAAGTCATTGGAAGAATTGTTGCTCATGAGATGACACTTAAGGATAAGGAAGAGCTTCACAACAAGTCAAGTGGTGCTTACAAAGCTACAAGTGATGCTCCCACAACCTCAAGTGACAAGCTAGTTTCCAATGAAGAGATAAGTCTAATGGTCAAGAACTTCAACAAATTCTACAAGAGTAGAAGCAAAGAGAGAAGCTCAAAGTCTAGATCATATGATGAAAAGAGATCTTCTAGTCGTGATCGAAACTGCTACAATTGTGGAAGACCGGACACTACTCAAATGAGTGTTCGGCTCCCCACAAGAGAAGAGAAGAATCTCCAAGAAGAAGAAGCTCAAGAGATGAGTCACCTCGAAAGAGAGAAGGAGTAGAGATGATCGTTATGAACGAAGACCCTCTCGGAGAAGCAAGGATTCGGAGAGGAAAGACAAGTCATCAAGGAGCTACACAAGAAGAAAACATCAAGCTCATGTAGGTGAATGGGTCTCCGGCTCCGACTCCGACAATCAATCCGAAAGAAGCTATCACTCCAACTCCGACTACAGTCAAGATGAAGGTGTTGCCGGTCTTGCTCTCGTATCCTCCAACTCCAACTCCTATGACTTATTTGATTCACCAAATGAGGGAATTGGAAGATGCTTCATGGCTAAAGGCCCCAAGATATCACACCCTGAATTCATTGACTTTGATAGTGATGAGGATGACTTGCTTGGTGAAGATGAGCTCTTGCTTGATAAATCTAGTGAGCCTAGTAATGATGAACATGCTAGTAGTCCTTATAGTCGAGAAGAGTCGAATGACAATGCTATGAAGGAGATTGAGCGTCTAACTAAAGAACTAAACACTCTTAAGTTAGCTCATGAAACAACTCAAGAAGATCATAGAGAGCTCCTAAGATCTCATGAGAAGCTACGCTTCGAGAAGCTCACTCTAGAGCAAGAACATGAGTTTCTAAAAGCAATCAATGACGATCTTCGAAAGAAGAGTTCTTCATATCTTGCCAAACGACTTCTCTTGTCTAATTTCTTGCCACCTATTAAGACTAAGCATGACAAGCATAAGAAAAATTCTTCATCTAGTAGTAACAATAACCATGCTAAATCCAATATTGTTGCTTCTAGTAGTTCTCTTGATTCCACTAACAATGTTTCAAGCCAAGTTACACTTGAGCAAGAAAATAGTTTATTGAAAGGGATTATAGAGAAAGGTGTCTACAAGAGCCTTGCCGGAAGCAAGAACTTTGAGGAAATTGTTCGCAAGCAAGGAAGGCACCGGAAGAATCAAGGAATTGGTTTTGAGCGAAAGTTCAACGCCGAAGGTGTTGAATGGGAAGAAGGTCAATATCCTACTCCACAGTTTGTTCTTCAAAAGGAGAAGTATGATCCTACTTCTTCCAATGTGGAACAAGCTCAAGATGACCTTCCACCACAAGACCACAAGCTAAAAGGCAAGGACAAGTTTCAAGAGGAGATTGATGCATTTGTTGAAGCACCTCAAGCCATGGTCAAGTGGGTTCCCAAGGAAACGTCAAGTTCTAGTTCGTCAAGCTCAACTACAACCCCAAGGATTCCCATCAAGATGATGTGGATCCCGAAGAAGAAGAACTAGAGAGTTCTTGAGGGTGACTCCGCCAACATACTTCACTCACATTCATTTTGGCAAAAACTTGTGCAATCAACTTCCACATTGTGCACTAGTTCATGGAGTCACAAACCCTCTTGTTGGTAAGTCAAGGGACAAGGTAATCATTGCTTTCATGGACATCATCTATTGTGAACTTCAATCTATGTCCATGGATATCCTTGTTTGTTCCTTGTGGGACTAACCCATGTAGGTATTGAAAGTGCCCGAATCCAAAGGATTGCTCCCAACTCTTGATGGTCTTCATCAACATTGAGCATCCACATCTTCAACATCTACATGAAGTATTCTACGACAAGCCAAGGTTAGTTTGACCCTTTAAAAGGGGTTCTCACATCTAGGGGGAGCTTTGCTCTAAAAATTGAGCTAAAGCATCTTCAAATGATGTGAACACATCAATGCTTTATGTAAAAGTGGTAACCCCACTTGTGCTTAAACGATGAGTATGACCTATGATCAAATGTTCTCATTTGGCTCCTAAGTCAATATACTCATATAAAGATGACCTAGTCATCGACAAATTGTGTGTTAGTAGCTAGAGATTTGATTGTGCATGTTTGACACATATTTCATTTGCTATCTTATTGTGTGAGCATGTTGGATGCATGATTTTATCCATTCAAGGACATCCATTTGTTGTTTTGGTCGTTTTGATTTTTCTGACCAAATGGATGAACAAGAATGCCTAAGTACCTCCCCTAGCTATCTATGCTTTCTTGTCTCAAATTCTATTCATGCTTACATCACAAACTTTGAACAAGTCATTTTCGGACCCTCCGAGTGAGGAGCACTCGGAGCCAACGATCCGTCAAAGGCTAACTTCCAAAACCTTCTAAGTGATTTCGGTCAGACCAACTCACTCAAACTCGGTCAAACCGAAAGCATTTAGATGATCTAGGTTTTCACTTGGTGAAACCGAGCTGTGATTTTTGGCGTGACGAAGTGCATAATCGCCTGCAGTTATCCATCTCGGTGCCATCGAGTTTACAACTCGGTCCCACCGACAACAAAGGGGTATATATACTCGAGGGCCGCGTTGATTTCTCCTTCAAACGCCGCCCCACACCTTTTTCGCTGCCGCCTTGGTCTCCGGATCGTCGCCGTAAATGCGCGTCAGGCGCCCTCGCCGCAGTCTCCGTCGCCGTCAATGGACATCTTCTCGCGCCGTTGCCGCCAGAGAGAAACTCCACCAAGTTAGGGTGAGTTTTGATCCCACTCGTGCTCCCATCTCCGATTCAATGCACGTTTGGTTTGCCTAGAATCTTGCCACGATTGAAATCTTCCTGAACACCAGATTAGTTTGTTTGAACTAGATTCGAGTAATAGTTTTAGGGTTAGGTTTCGCCGAACACATCTCGGTGAGACCGATTTTACATTTTCGGTATGACCGATTTGGCCTATGGCCATTGATCGCACCTTCGGTCCAACCGAAGTTGTGCAAATCGGTGTGACGAAATGAGGATTCTGTGAAACCCTAGTGTTTTCGGCGGGATCGAAACCCACTTCGTCCAACCGAAAGTGGTGCAAAGCTTCGTTTAAACACTTGGATTCACGAATTTTAAACTCGGTCGACGAAATGTCTTTCGTGAAAACCTAATCTTGGAATTTGAACTCGTTTTTTGCAAAATCTTCGCAGTTTGTGATGACTCTTCTACTCTGCCTACACCTTATCTATTCACGGGTTGTCGGCCATGTCGATGCCGGTGTGATCGAACAGGTCGAGACACCCATTGCAGATATTCGAGGCAGCACTAGTCCCGATCCTAGCAGCTCATCGATGATGGTGAGAGGAGTACACCAAGTGGTTTACCTCCTGTAGCCACCAGAGCCAGAAAGAAGAGGAACTCAGATGATGAAGACTTAGATTTTGTCGTTGAGGAAGAGGTCACATCAAAGCCCAAGAGGAAAGTTGTTGCCAAAGAGCCACAAGGTCAGCAAACTAAGAAGGGCACCAGAAAAGTCAAGCAATCAACTGTTGCTAAGAAGCTGAATTTGGAAGAAGCTGCAAGCAAAGTGAAGAAAACTTCCAAGAGAAAAAGATTTAGTGCATGATGATGCAGCAGAAGAAGATGAGGATGAGGAAGCACCCAGCCTCCTCGAAGCCTAAGCTCATGGGTGATGCCATCGGTGGAGCCACTTCAAAGCCCAAGCAATCTGCTCCATCAAGGCAGCTCCAAAGAAAGCCTGCTTTGCTAAGCCAAAGAAGACAACAGAACATTCTGCATCTCGAAAAGAACAAGGATGATGTGCCACCAGCTATGTCGGATGATGAAGCACCGGTTTTGCTGAAACTTCGTCGAAACTGCCACTACATAATGATGCTCATCCTCAAGCCGAGGATATGAAGGCAAGGAAAGATAGAGGTCTCGGGCTATGGAGACAATCGACCCATATGCCGTGAGGAGAAGAACTGCTGTAGATCCCAGATTTCACACCGAGAGCAGCAGGACTTCTATGAGACCGTCTTGATGGACAAGAAGCCCATAGTCGCAGACACGGACACGTTATTTGGAAGTACATTGACAATGAAGAGCACAGAGATTTCTTTCCACATGTGCATGAAAGTTTCACCGCATGTGGTGTTGCAGACTTTGTAGGTCGAAGTTGACAAATTGGAGCGATGAGATGATTATGCAATTCTATGCCACACTCATTTCTATCCGGATGGAAAGATTGTATGGATGATGAAGGCCAAAGATTTTCTTCTTCGTTGAAGAATGGGCAGAACTTCGAATGCTCCAATTGCAAAGAGAGGATGATATTGATGTTTATGGTATTCCAAAGAAGAATCATGAATCCATGAAGAACATGTACAAAGAGGTTCCGGCTAAGGATTTGGGAATCTGGAAGCTCGGCTCGATGTACTATCTCGAGCAGGCCTACCTACCACCAATACCATTTTGAGGCATACCTTGATGCCCAAGTTCGAGATCATCGCATGATCGAGGATACTCTATCAACATGCTGCATATACTTGATGAGAAAGCACCTTTCAAGGTGATGGACTTGATGGTAGAAAGCATTAAGAGGACTGCGGTGACGTAAAAGGTCGTGTGGATTTGCCCAGATTCGGATGCTTATCAATGCCAAGTTTGGCACGGGCACATTCTTGTTGGATAGAGAACACTTACCACCGCAGCTGAGCATGAGGACAATGTTGTTGTGATGGATGAGGAGGATCCAACATCGCTTGAAGGTCAAGCCAAGATTGAAGCTGCCAAGAAAGCCAAAGTCGACAAGAAAGCAAGCAGCAGCAGCAGCTAAACCAAAGAGTGTCGGAGAGCAGCTCCTTGAAGCTACCCAAAGGATTGAACAACGCTGGCCAGCATTATGCAGTCTCGGAGAGCCTAGAGAGGATTGTTGAGGACAAGATCCACGCCTGGACGTGAAGTCGATCAAGTGCAAGTAATTGTCAACAAGCTTGAGGCGGACATTGAGGAAGCAAAGAGGAGAAGGAAGAGCTTATGCGTGATATGCAGGATGACTTAGTCCAGATGCTTATCAACAGATCGCTCCGGTTCCCACAGGACCCGATCACTGCTATTCCGATGATCGACACGGGACTACAACAAAGACTCACCACAGTTCAGCTTGCTCCTACTCCAGCTCCAGCTCCGGTGACCACTCCTCCAAAGACAGACATCAGTGAAGTCTTCGTCGATGCTGTCATATCAACTCCAACATCAACCCAGACGGGAGCCGCCAGCAGAGTCCCCAGTGATGCTTAGCTCTATGCTCTTTCGAACTTTTTGGTAACTTGTTGCCAAAGGGGGAGAAATTGTATAGATCATAGGACTTCGAGAGAGAGAGTGCTGTTGTCTTTGCGCTTTTGCTCTTTCGTTCATTTGCGGTTTCTTTGAGATACTTTTGGTTTTCGAGACATTCAGTGTGTTTGATACTACGTTTCATTTTACCTTAATGAGTGCTTGGTCGTACTATGCTTTAATGTGTGCTTAATGCTTATCATATGCCATTTCTATCTTGTATGACCATTTACTCATGTCTTGGTGATTGGGTGCATACTGTTCATTCTTATCATTTTGTGCGCTCCACCAAGATGTATGTGACATGGAAGAGTGACCCATGATCCTAATCGATTGTGCATTTGCATTCAAACGCAAATCTTAAATAATGCACAAATTTAGGGGGAGCTCTTGCTTATCACATACTTCTCAAAGCGACGATATTATTCATTGATTATATCCTTTGTCGAAGCTTTGATCTATGTGTTGTCATCAATTACCAAAAAGGGGGAGATTGAAAGTGCAACTAATCCCCGGGTGGTTTTGGTAATTAATAACAACATATATATCATTGAACTAATAGTTACTTGAGAATCATTTCGAAAGTTCATTGATATGGGTATGGCAAGGATCAAGAAGTGGACCCCTCAAAATGCTAAGGCAAGCATTGGCAAAAGCTCAAGACTCCATTTTTGGTTTAGTGATCCAAGATCACATTGAGTCCATAGGAAAGCCAATACTATTAAAAGGGATGAGGTTATGATGATGATCTGGTTGCTCAAGTGCTTAGTGATACATCTCCTAAACTATCAAGCAACTTTCACCGCCATATACACTCATAAGTAATCTCGGTCCCACCGATATTCCAAACTCACCACACCGAGATGAACCACCTCACCACAAAGCCAAACCCTAGAAATCTCGGATTTTCCGATTCGAACTCGGTCTCACGAAACTTGAGTTGCCAAGCTTCAGAATCTTCGTCATCAAATCGGTGTCACCGAGATGATGAAGTCGGTCCCACCGAGATTGGCAAGCTCTGTCTTTGCACGAATCGGACAAACCGAGATTGTATTTTCGGTCCCACCGAAAATCCCAACGTTCACATGATTTGAACTTTCGGTCTCACCGAGTTGTCAACTTTGGTCCCACCGAGATTGGTCAAATGTGTCTAACGGTTGGATTTTGTGTGGAGGCTATAAATACCCTCCACCCCTCTTCATTCGTAGAGAGAGCCATCGAAAGAACTACCACTCCTACCTTACATTTCGAGAAGAGAACTACCTACCCTTGTGTTGAGATCAAGTTGCTCCACTCCCACCATATGATGCTTGATCTCTAGCCTTCCCAAGTTGCTTTCCACTCAATCCTTTCTTCCACCACAGCCAAATCGGTGAGGAGAGTTGAGTGTTGGGGAGATTATCATTTGAAGCACAAGAGCAAGGAGTTCATCATCATCAACACCATCTATTACCTTTTGGAGGTGGTGCCTCCTAGATTGGTTAGGTGTCGCTTGGGAGCCTCCGTCGAGATGTGGAGTTGAACCAAGAAGTTTGTAAGGGCAAGGAGATCGCCTACTTCGTGAAGATCTACCCCAGTAAGGCTAGCCCTCCGTGGGCGTGAGCCATGATGGCATAGACAAGGTTGCTTCTTCGTGGACCCTTCGTGGGTGGAGCCCTCCATGGACTCTCGCAGCCGTTACCCTCCGTGGGTTGAAGTCTCCATCAACGTGGAAGTACGATAGCACCACCTATCGGAACCATGAGAAAAATCACCGCGTCTCCAAAATTGCGTTTGCTCTTCTCCACCTCTCTTTACTACATGTGCAATTTACTTTCCGCTGCCTATACTCTAGAATTGCATGTGTAGGGTGATGCTTGACTTGATCATAATTGTGAATCTGCCAAAAACTTGTCTTTGTCAAAAGGCATAATTATTATATTGTCAAGTAGTCTAATCACCCCCCTCTAGACATACTTCGATCCTACACCTTAAGCAAGATAACATGATGTAGAGGGATAGATCCAATCAATATGGTAAAAACCCATCTTTTTATCCTTAGTGGCAACAATACAAATGCGTGCCTCGCTACCCCTTCTGTCACTAGGTGAGGACACCGCAAGATCGAACCCACTACAAAGCACCTCCCCCATTGCAAGAAAAATCAATCTAGTTGGCCAAACCAAATCAATGGACCGGAGAGAAATACAAAGCTATCTTAATCATGCATGCATAAAATATTTCAAAGAAGACTCAAACAATATTCATAGATAATCTGATCATAAACCCACAATTCATTGGATCTCAACAAACACACCGCAAAAGAAGAGTACATCGATAGATCTCCAAGAACATCAAGGAGAACATTGTATTGAAGATCAAAGAGAGAGAAGAAGCCATCTAGCTACTAGCTATGGACCCGTACGTCTGTGATAAACTACTCACACATCATCGGAAGGGCGGCAAGGTTGATGAAGAACCCCTCCATGATCGAATCCCCCTCCGGCAGAGTGCCGAAAAAGGCCCAAGATGGGATCTCACGAGAACAGAAGCTTACGGCGGCAAAAAAGTATTTTCGTGTGCCCTCTGCTGGTACAGGGAATATTTGGGTACTTATGGAGCTAAGATTAGGGTTAGAGCTGCCACGGTGGGCCCACAAGCTGGGGGCGCCCCGGGGGGCGCGTACTATGAGCTTGTGGCCCATCCGTGGCTCTTCTGGCCTCCTCCCAAAGCTTCCTAGGTGTCTTCTAGTCCAAGAAAAATCCTCAAAAAGTTTCATTCGGTTTGGTATTGATTTTCTGTAAATGACAAAAACCAGGGGAAAAAATAGCAACTGACACTTGACACTAGGTTAATATGTTAGTGCCAAAAATGATATAAAATAGCACTATAATGCATATAAAACATTCCAGATGGATAATATAATAGCATTGAACAATAAAAAATTATAGATACATTGGAGACGTATCAAAGAGCCAGCAAAAGTAACTTCTTTTGATAAAACGGAGAAAGTGACATCAAAACCTGAGATGTGCATGCAGTACTGAGTTCTTGGGCTCAGAGGCGCATTTCACCAAATTTCCAAAGGGGCCTCCCATGCCACGTATAGATCCAAAGACTCTCCTAAAGTCGGGATCACGAAAGTAGGCCACTGGGACGGGAGGAGCCCGCCCAGGTTCTCACTCAGAAGTACATGATACTCAAACTCCAGACACACTCTAGGGCTACCGACGGTATAATGGACCGAGGGTGGCCACTCGGTGTGGAGATCGGCAGCAGAGCCGTCTCGGGGCCCATGAAGGTAGGCAAAGACCTGATCACAGGAGGAACCTCAGAGCCCGAATGGGCGGTGAGGGATCATCTTGGCGAGCAAGCCAAGGTGGTGGCTGCTTAGATCAAATTGATCTCATATAAAACTCTAGCCCTCGTCATCTATATAAGGAGGGGGCAGGGGTAGCCATTCCCATCTACATCTGTAGAACCATACTCTCAGTAGTCTCATACTCCATCTCCATTGTAACCCTCGCACGAGGTACTCCGCTATGAATACAAACACAGAACCGGACGCAGGGTGTTACTCCTTCCCGGAGGCCCGAACCTAGATAACTTCCTCGTTGATCTCTGATCTGGTACTTCCGTCCACGTTTGCCACCCTACCAAGGGTACTGGAGGGTTTATGCACCGTTAGTCCCAACAACTAGGAAGTTGGTCACTGGCCTGGCCTTAGGGCCCAGCAGGCCAAGGCCCCTTGTCCTGCAGGAGGCCCTCCTTCCAGAAGGTTCTCATCTTGGCGTGCAAGTCAAGAAGCACCACCCGTCCGATTTGGACTCTAGGTCGGTTAGCCAACCGGGTAAACCTAGGCCTCATCCCCGTTTATAAGGCGAGACCAGGGGTAGTTCGAGCTACCCAACATCATCATCATAGTATCTATAGCATTATCACCACAAACATTGTAACCCCCTCATACGAGGCATTTTCATCCATCAATCAAATCCAAAGTAGTAGTGTATTACCTCCATGATGAGGGCCCGAACATGGGTAAACTCCCCATGTGTGGTCCCCTTTGGTACTTCCGCTCCTGAGCACCACACTATTGGGACTACTAACGGTTTTCAGTACCATTAAACTTAAAACATTTTGACTTAAGACAAGACTAAGTTAAAGGAAATATGCTCTAGAGGCAATAATAAAGTTGTTATTTATATTTCCTTATATCATGATAAATGTTCATTATTCATGCTAGAATTGTATTAACCGGAAACTTAGTACATGTGTGAACACATAGACAATACATAGTCTCCCTAGCATGTGTTCACATTGTCTGCTTACTAGTAAGGTACACATAAATAAGAAGGATGGCAGTGAGCATGTTATTTATGTGTACCTTACTAGTGCTCGTAGTAACCCCTGGGTATTTGATACTTGTTCAATTGTTAATATTACTAACTCGAAACAGGAGTTGCAGAATAAATAGAGACTAGTTAAGGGTGAAGTGACGATGTATGTTGGAAGTGGTTCCAATATTGATATGATCATCATCGCACACCCCCTATACTTTCAGGATTAGAGTTGAACCTAAATAAATGTTATTTGGTGTTTGCGTTAAAGCATGAATACGATTAGATCATGTTTATTGCAATACGATTATTCATTTAAGACAGAGAATAATTGTTATTCTATTTACATGAATAAAACCTTCTATGGTCATACACCCAATGTTGACGGTTTATTGAATCTTGATCGTAGTGATACACATATTCATAATATTGATGCCAAAAGATGCAAAGTTGATAATGATAGTGCAACATACTTGTGGCACTATCATTTAGGTCATATTGGTGTAAAGCGCATGAAGAAACTCCATGCTGATGGGCTTTTGGAATCACTTGATTATGAATCATTTGATACTTGTGAACCGTGCGTTATGGGCAAGATGACTAAATCTCTGTTCTCCAGAACAATGTAACGAGCTAATGACTTATTGGAAATAATACATATCGATGTATGCGGTCCGATGAGTGTTGAGGCTAGTGGCAGGTATCATTATTTTCTGACCTTCACAGATGATTTGAGCAAATATGGGTATATCTACTTAATGAAACACAAGTCTGAAACATTTGAAAAGTTCAAAGAATTTCATAGTGAAGTGGAGAATCATTGTAACAAGAAAATAAAGTTTCTACGATCTGATCGTGGAGGTGAATATTTGAGTTATGAGTTTGGCCTTCATTTGAAACAATGTGGAATAGTTTCACAGCTCATGCCACCTGGAACACCACAGCGTAATGGTGTGCCGAATATCGTAATCACACTTTATTGGATATTGTGCAATCTATGATGTCTGTTACCGATTTACCACTATCGTTTTGGGATTATGCATTAGAGATAGTTGCATTCACGTTAAGCAGGGCACCGTCGAAATCCGTTGAGACGACACCGTATGAACTATGGTTTGACAACAAACCTAAGCTGTCATTTCCTAAAGTTTGGGGCTGCGATTCTTATGTGAAAAAGCTTCAACCTAATAAGCTCGAACCCAAATCGGAGAAGTGCGTCTTCACAGGATACCCAAAGGAAACTGTTGGGTACACCTTCTATCACATATCCGAAGGCAAGATATTCGTTGCTAAGAATGAATCCTTTCTAGAGGAGTTTCTCTCGAAAGAAATGAGTGGGAGGAAAGTAGAACTTGATGAGGTAATTGTACCTTCTCCCGAATTGGAAAGTAGTTCATCACAGAAATCAGTTCTAGTGATTCCTACACCAATTAGTGAAGAAGCTAATGATGATGATCATGAAACTTTAGATCAAGTTACTACCAAACCTCGTAGGTCAACCAGAGTACGGTCCGCACGAGTGGTACGGTAATCCTATTCTGGAAGTCATGTTACTAGACCATGATGAACCTACGAACTATGAGGAAGCGATGATGAGCCCAGATTCCGCGAAATGGCTTGAGGCCATGAAATCTGAGATGGGATCCATGTATGAGAACAAAGTGTGGACTTTGGTGGACTTGCCCGATGACCGGCAAGCCATAGAAAATAAATGGATCTTCAAGAGGAAGACGGACGCTGATAGTAGTGTTACTATCTACAAATCTCGACTTATCGCAAAAGGTTTTTGACAAGTTCAAGGTGTTGACCACAATGAGATTTTCTCAACTATAGCGATGCTTAAATCCGTCTAAATCATGTTAGCAGTTGCCATATTTTATGAAATCTGGCAAATTGGATGTCAAAACTGCATTCCTTAAACGAATATTTCTTAAAGAAGAGTTGTATATGATGCAACCAGAAGGTTTTGTTGATCCTAAAGGTACTAAAAATGTGTGCAAGCTCCAGCGATCCATCTATGGACTGGTGCAAACATCTCGGAGTTGGAATATACGCTTTGATGAGTTGATCAAAGCATATAGTTTTATACAGACTTGCGGTGAAGCCTGTATTTACAAGAAAGTGAGTGGGAGCACTACATCCTTTCTGATAAGTATATGTGCATGACATATTGTTGATCAAAAATGATGTAGGATTTTCTGGAAAGCATAAAGGAGATTTTCAAAGAAAGACCTTGGTGAAGTTGCTTACATATTGTGTATCAAGATCTATAGAGATAGATCAAGACGCTTGATAAGATATTTCAATGAGTACATACCTTGACAGGAATTTTGAAAGAGTTCAAAATGGATCAGTCAAAGAAGGAGTTCTTTCTTGTATTACAAGGTGTAAAGTTGAGTAAGACTCAAAGCCCGACCACGACAGAAGATAGAAAGAGAATGAAAGTCATTCCCTATGCCTCAATCATAGGTTTTATAAAGTATGCCATGCTATGTACCAGAGCAGTTGTGTGCCTTGCTATGAGTTTGGCAAGGGGGTACGATAGCGATCCAGGAGTGGATCACTGTATAGCGGTCAAAGTTATCCTTAGTTACCTAAGAGGACTAAGGAAGTATTTCTCGGTTATGGAGGTGACAAAGAGTTCGTCGTAAAGAGTTACATCGATGTAAGATTTGCACCAATCCAGATGACTCTGAGTCTCAATCTGGATACACATTGAAAGTGGGAGCAATTAGCTAGAGTAGCTCCATGTAGAGCATTGTAGACATATAAAATTTGCAAAATACATACGGCTCTGAATTTAGCAAACCCATTGACTAAACTTCTCTCACAAGCAAAACATGATCACATCTTAATACTCTTTGGGTGTTACTCACATAGCAATGTGAACTAGATTATTGACTCTAGTAAACCCTTTGATTGTTGGTCACATAGGCGATGTGAGCTAGATTATTGACTCTAGTGCAAGTGGGAGACTGGAGGACATATGCCCTAGAGGCAATAATAAAGTTGTTATTTATATTTCCTTATATCATGACAAATTTTCATTATTCATGCTAGAATTGTATTAACCAGAAACTTAGTACATGTGTGAATACGTAGACAAAACATAGTGTCCCTAGTATGCCTCTACTTGACTAGCTCGTTAATCAAAGATGGTTATGTTTCCTAACCATAGACATGTGTTGTCATTTGATGAACGGGATCACATCATTAGGAGAATGATGTGATGGACAAGATCCATTCGTTATTTTAGCATTATGATCATTACAGTTTCATTGCTACTCTTTCTTCATGACTTATACATGTTCCTCAGACTATGAGATTATGCAACTCCCGAATACCGGAGGAACACCTTGTGTGCTATCAAACGTCAATACATAACTGGGTTATTATAAAGATGCTCTACAGGTGTCTCCGAAGGTGTTTGTTGGGTTGGCATAGATCGAGATTAGGATTTGTCACTCCGTGTATCGAAGAGGTATCTCTGGGCCCTCTCGGTAATGCTCATCACCATAAGCCTTGCAAGCAATGTGACTAATGAGTTAGTTGCGGAATGAAGCATTACGAAACGAGTAAAGAGACTTGTCGGTAACGATATTGAACTAGGTATGATGATAGCGACGATTGAATCTCGGGCAAGTAACATACCGATGACAAAGGGAACAACGTATGTTGTTATGCGGTTTGACCGATAAAGACCTTCGTAGAATATGTAGGAGCCAATATGAGCATCCAGGTTCCGCTATTGGTTATTGATTGGAGATGTGTCTCGGTCATGTCTACATAGTTCTCAAACCCGTAGGGTCCGCACGCTTAATGTTCGATGACGATTTGTATTATGAGTTATGTGTTTTGATGAGCGAAGTTTGTTCGGAGTCCCGGATGAGATCACAGACATGACGAGGAGTCTCGAAATGGTCGAGACATAAAGATTGATATATTGGAAGGCCATATTTGGACATCGGAATGGTTCCGGAGAAGTTCGGGTTTTTCCGGAGTACCGGGAGGTTACCGGAACCCCCCGGGGAGTTGATGGGCCTTAGTGGGCCTTAGTGGGAAGGAGAGGCAGCGGCCAGGAGGTGGCGCCCCACCCCCCCCCCCTCCCCAAGCCCAGTCCAAATTGGACAAGGGGTTGGGGGCGCGGCCCCCTCTTCCTTCCTTCCCCATTCTCCTTTAGGTGGAAACCTACTAGGACTTGGAGTCCTAGTAGGACTCCCCTCTCCCGGCACGCCTAGCAAGGGCAGGTCGGCCTCCCCCTCCCTACTTTATATACGGGGGCAAGGGGGCACCCTAGAGGACACCAAGTTTTGCCTTAGCCGTGTGCGGTGCCCCCCCTCCACAGTTACACACCTCGATCATATCGCCGTAGTGCTTAGGCGAAGCCCTGCACCGGTAACATCATCATCACCGTTGCCATGCCGTCATGCTGATGGAACTCACCCTCGTCCTCAACTGGATCAAGAGCACGAGGGACGTCATCGAGCTGAACGTGTGCTGAACACGGAGGTGTCGTATGTTCGGTACTTGGATTGGTTGGATCACGAAGACGTTGGACTACATCAACCGCGTTACTAAACGCTTCCGCTTTCGGTCTACGAGGGTACGTGGACACACTCTCCCGTCTTGTTGCTATGCATCTCCTAGATAGATCTTGCGTGATTGTAGGTTTTTTTTTTGAAATACTACATTCCCAATATAAGTGACTCGTGTAGATGAAGGTGAGAGTAATACTTGTAAGATTTTAATTTGAGATGGCTTTCTACATGAGATATCTCTTGTTTTCAATTTGCATCTCATATCCTTATTTATTACTCTATAAGGATATCAAATATTCAATACTCTAGTGTAGCTTCTTGAAAAATCTTCTAGTATTTTTTAGTAAGTTTCTCCTTTCCCGTGAAAAGAATATTTCTAGAAATTTAGATCATTAAAGGGACTATCTAGCAAAAGATGCATACACTTTCCTAAAATATCCAATGGGCCTAGTATTTAAGCCTACCTAACCCTAAATCCCCACCCATGCCTCCCACTCCCCTCCTCCGCCTCCGCCGCCGCCCCTCTCACACAATTCTCAGTTATCTCTTGCAATTCTAGTCCTTCGTATGGTCTCTACTTCTTTGTTGACACCATACCATCCCACCATCAGGCACCATACCTATGGCTGGGAGCTCGCCTTGCCATCTGACCCCCTCCCACCGCTCATCGTCAATTTGTTGCCAACTGAAAGCCTTGACCCGTTCCTCCTAGTTTTAGCTTTGAGATCACAAGAAGCTACGACGCAAGCCACCAGATCTAGATAGATGGAAAATACCCTCAACACACGCCGCTTATCGTCATCCCTGCTCTCCAGATCTAAGGTGGGCCTCGATGGATGCCCATGGTGTAGATCTCGTGGCAAAGATGGATCACGACGCGCTCGACAGGATTTCCCCCAACCCGGAAGAGAAGGCACAACATATAAGGTACCTTCTTAGAAAATCCTATAAGTGTTAGCGAAATCATCTATTGAGAGGTTATCTCCTCACAATTTTAATAGGAGGTGATTTCAGGCTACCAGATCTATAGATCACAACACCCTCGGCTCTCATTGCTATGCACATCTATATTATTGTACAATCATTGCTCACTAGAGCTATGGGGGGCCTTAAGTAAATCTCCATAGCATAAACCTAATGACAAAAAAGGATCATGATCCCAACTAGATCGACTCAATACCGCGAGGCCAAGCATGACACATGAGGTGCGTAATTAACAGATCCTACAAAATTAACAAAATTATGCATTGAATTTTTTTCTCGTCGTGGCCTTAATGATGAGGCGATCAGATGCCACCACATACATATATGGCAACATCCTTGCTTTTCATCTTTGTGTAAATCTAAAGAAGAAGATGGGTCATAATGCCTGACTAGATGGCCTAAAACACGAGATCAATCATGATAGATCATGTAAGTAGCTACTTAGTAGATCCCAAAAGCATTTGTAAAAACATTCTTTGAAAGATGAAATAGACGATCGGGGCTAGAGCACCTTCATCCATTTTATGGAACCGTGATTCCAAGATGAGGCAAGTCTTGTGTTAGCTTTGTGATATGAACATCCCTCTAAAGTAAGTCTTTTGTTAGCTTTGATATTGAATAAGTCACTCTCTTAGAGATTAGCCACTCTAATTTAGTTAACAAAAGGCATTACGATTTTTCAAATGATTTCATATGGAGATGATGTGAAATGCCTCATTTATATCCTACTAGTGTCTTGTGATTTGTGATTTACTCCGGCACCCTCCTCACAAAGAAACTTTTAATATCTGGTGGAATGTTGTAAATTAATAGTGAGAAATTCATATGAATGAGTTTGTTGGAACTAGATCGGATTGGATCGCGATTGGATCGTGAAGAGTACGACCACATCAACCGCATTACGGCGCTAACACTTTCGGTCTACAAGGGTATGCAGACACACTCCCATCTCGTAGCTATACATCTCCTAGATTGAATCTTGGGTATTTCATAGGAAATTTTTTGACTTTCATGCTTCGTTCCCCATCATGGTTAGCATACCATCTGATCCTAGCTAGTTCAGTCAAATGAACTAAATAATTGCATGACTATTCGTAGATACATGTCGTTTTGGATATTGACTTTGTCTCTACATACACCTTTGATTGTTACATTATACATGAATATACTGGTAAAATAATATTCAAATATGTTAGGGGAGTATTTTTCATGTCAAGAAATTGCTAGCTAAGGTGGTTATCTTTTTTATTTTGCCAAACTAATCGATTGTGTGTTCCCAAACATCAACTCACTTCATGGTGTTGTTATTTATGAGAACAAATACAAGAACATCTAAGAAACTAAAAGAAAAGAAGCACAACATAAGTGGGGTTCGAGAACACGACCAATTTATTTCACAAACAATAGCTAACCACCTGAGATAGCAATGTTTTCAATGAATCATAGAATGGTTTTCTTCGTCGACATGTATAGACACTTCGACAGGCTTCGGTCACGGACTAGGACACACCATGTGAAGCACTGCAAAGTATTGATGTGTTAGTGGTTGGCCTCCCCTCTCCCACCTAGCTGGTTTTATTTTCCTTGGTCGTTCAGCCTTGTATTGATTTACTTTTGTTTGACACTTCATTTGGCTGGCTGGTCAACAGTTTGCTTGATATCGAACCGAAGGACTTCGCTTATTTAAAGTCGGGGAAGCACCTTTCATCTAAAAATATCCTAAACCATGGCGCCAACTGTCAGTTAGCAAACCAGATGATTACATCTCATCTCAGCACCATCTAAGATGGTGTGACTACAAAACGACAATACAAATGCCCCCCCCCACACACACACACGCATACGGTACTACTACCTCGAGGCCTCAATGGCAGCGGCGCCTAACTCCTAGGAGTAGGAGGTGCAATATAGTTTTGGACGGGGCCACACGTTCGATTTGATTGATGGAAAGACCATGTAGAACAAAATCAGTCAGAAGTGGTAGTATTTTGATTCGTAGTGTGTGGGCACCATAAAAAATCACCCGTTGTATTCTTCTGGACCTCCACATAACTTGCATCTTCGAATTTGAGGCCCTCCTCGAGTTTCATACCTGAAACCACTATTGTTTTGAGCTCTCTGTGGGTGCCTCTTCACTGACAAATTTTAGGTGGTTGGCAACTTGAAAAACCTGAAGCTTCTTGCAGGCCACCTATTTCTCAAGAGAGCAACTCGTTTAATCCTGGGCCAAGACCATGAAACCTAATGTTGATTCCCTTAGGCCTTGTTCGGTTAAACCTCTCCTGAAGAGGTTTGGAGGGGATTGAGGGGGATTTTGACTTGTAGGGGGTCCAATCCTCCCCCAATCCACTCCAATCTCCTTCAAATCCCCTCCAACCGAACAAGCCCTTAGGGTGGAGTTGCAGCCTTTTTGTACATTAGATATTAGTCCATGTGAGGTTGAGGGTATGAAATCAATGTACAGATAGAACATACATCTACCGTGTCACAAAATTTTAATAATTTACAACTGAGAAGCAAAAAGACAGATCATGCTATGAACAATTATTTATTCAAAATCGGTTGTAAATTAGGGCCATCAAAACCACCACAACTTTATTTCTTATTTTTGTTTCTCGAATTGTGAATTGGACTTGTAGTGAAATTGTATGCCATGTTAAATGTATCCAGCGTGTATGTACTCGATTTTTTTTCAGCATTTTTTTTGTGAACTTTTGATATGTGTTTTTGGCTTTTGATGCACTGGTTGTACAAAAATTCTAGGCGGATAGGATACTCTCCAAGAGCTGGTCATGGCAGAGAATGTATTCTGTGCACCAAGAGCTCTTGTACAGCTGATGCACCAGAACATAAAAATCAATACTAAAAGTTCTAAGAAACAATTCAGTTAGAAGTTCAACTCAAGGCTTGAGAAACATAAATGACAAATTTGATTGTGGTAGTGTTAATTGCACAGTTCGAACTGATAAGCCTCCATATATAAGGTTTTCCCTAGTAGTGTTCATAGCCCAATTTGATTAAACTACCATCTGTAGCATGATTGAGCTTTTTTTTGTTTCTCTGTTGTGAGTTGAATTTGTAATTGAAATCTTTTCACATTATAGATGAACAATATGTCTATATGATCATTTTCCGAAACTTTTATTATATAGATCTATACTGTAGGGTGCACCAGTTGCACAAGAACTAACTGTGCACAGGATACTCCCTCGGTCATGGCAAGTTGGCAACTGAGAACGTATCCTCCTGTGCACCCATGGTTTCTATGCAACCTGTGCGCCCAATTAGAAAAACACATTACATGTTTCCAAAAAAATTGAAAATAGTTTAGCATAAATAGACAACATAGGTAATGATTAGATAGGTAATAATAACTAGCTAATGGTTTCCATAATTTGTTAAACAAAACAATCTTCTGATGATTGCTTGCTTTTAACAGCTAAAACACTTCCAGAGGACTAAATTGTTTTGGGTAAACCTCCTTCATTTTCTGAAAGAACTATAGAGATTTCGAGATTTATGCTAAAATTTACCTTCCAACTCTATATTGTAAAATTAGTCTTACCATGATTCACTAGTTACAGGGTAACTATACTAGTTGCCTGAAATCATACAGATCAAATAGCCAAAAGCTTCATGTTGAACTTTGCACTCACTCTGCCTCCAACTATGGCATGGCAGTCTTCTAGATTTTAGGCTAGATAAGTTATTAACTTTCTGTAGCATATATAGTCCATGCTCCATAACATGCTTATGAATCGGCTAAGTAAATAACCACAAAAACGATATGTAAAAACGCCTGTACTGTTTACAAGTCAATGTCACCGAAGTACGCACTTACAGATCTATAATCTATTCTTATAGTGGCGTGTACATTCACATTATCAGATATGCGCCCGTAGATTGAGGCAGGCAGAGGAGAGATCATGAGAGAAATGATGCGGAGACGTGCAACTTTTAGCATATAACGAGAACGTCTCGGCATCATATCATCGTATAGAGTTGAAACATGAGGCGTTCTAAATGGTAATGCAACTTTTCTTAAGACTAATTCGCAAAAAATAAAATATTTCCTTAAGACTGACAGCATTCTCCCAAGAGGAAAATACTGTATCAAGCATCCTAAAGTTACATTAACAAGTACTTAAAATAAGATTTGAACTCGCAGAGTTTAAGGTGACAAATTATTTTTTTTTACACCCCCACCAATCTTCCTGCTTTCTCATGGCTTATTAGAGTCCTTGGCCTGCTCCTGCTCCTCCTCCTTGCTCAGCACCTCTGCGGCAGCAAGCATCATGTCCACGATACGTGTCATGAATGATGGTGGGGAGGGGAATGCACGGTTTTCATCAGAACCTTCTGCCGAATCGCCGGGTACAGAGTTCTTGGGGTCAGTGGTTGTGGCCATAGCCGGCTGCACAACAGTCCTTTTTCGTGCAGTCCACTTTGGTTTCCGCCTCCTGCTGTTCAACAAACGTCTCATCTCACGGGAGACTTCTTTGGGAGCAGATGGGCAGCCCCTTACCCTGGTGCTGCCACCAGCGACATGATGCTTGAGGCTGGTGACGCCGCCGCTCCGCCCGACCATGGGGCAGTACTTGCACTGCCAGTTTCTGCTTCCGTCAATGATGGTGCCATGCTGCCATCCCTTTTGATCCCTGATCTTCAACGGACCTTGTGCGCTCTGCAAAATTCAGGAGTGTTATGGATGGTTTTACAGATCGGATCGGATTCTCTCTTTGTTGCAGCCTTAAAAAGACTACCATGCAAAAGTTGGAGCCAAAGACTAACACGAGATTTTTGTCTGTTGGTTTTGTGAGTTGTTATCCCTCATAATGTTAACTAGTTCAGGGATTGGATGAAAATTCACGGCACGGCTAGCCTTTTTATTCAGTCCACAGAGTTGAATGACAAAATCTAGCAGAAATCTGCAAGATCTGTAGTTCTTCAAGACAAAAGAAATTAAGCCAGGTTTACCCAGAACAACAGATCATCTCAAGAAACATCACAGAAAAAAAATAGCCCTAGAATCTATTAGCACAGAATTGCAACGCGGAAGATAAAGCGCACTACCAACAGAATCGATCCTACAAGCGAGAATTCAACAGAATCGTACCTGCTGCTCCGGGGTGGTCTCTGGAGCCGGCCGCCGGGGCCTCTTGCAGGGCGAATCTGAATCTGAATCGTCGGACAGCGACTCCGAGCAGCGCATCTTCTCCTTCCCCTTGTTGTTCTGTTTGTCAGCCATCTACAAAAGTTTCCACCAAGAAACGAGGATACTGCATCAATTCCAACACAACTTGTTACTACTAACACCACTATCCACCACCCAACGAAAGATACAGAGGAGACAGATTTGCAACCTGAGCAGAAAGCGTCGGAGAGGAGGGCTCACGGTAGATGATCCGGCAATGCCTGGTGACAACCTTGGCGCCCAGCATCTCCTTTTAAAGTCCCAGGAGTATTGTCTTTCTATTCTTGACTACGAATTCATCACCGGGCGCCAGACGTGTTTTCTTCTAAATTTGTTCGCGCGCCTGTGTTTCTTTCTACGTACAGATTAGCAGTCCTTCTAACTTGTGGTAAACTTTTATTTCCTGCCTCGAATTATCAACGGCTACTTCTACAGAGCACCCGGATCCGTGACGTGGACAAGTTATCTTTTCATGGTACATGTAATGTACCCATTCTTTGGTGTTTCTACGCTCTCCCTCCGTGTCAAGTGCTTACAGTGGTATTTTTCGTTAAAAAATAAATTGGGGGGCTTTAGAAGGAAAGCAGTAATGTTTTTCCTTCCATCGTTTCGTACCAACAAATTAGAGCTGGAGGCCTCCCATCTCAAGCTGTCTCTTTGGTTAAAAAGTTCGGGTGTTAATTGATATGGACAAAACTGGAGGTGCTAATTTGCTTGGCTGGACGTGACAGATTGACTGGTAACAGATTGGCCTGAACCAACAAGATTACTGGAAACAGCATGGAGATGTTGATGCACGCTTTTTTTTAGATGTTGCAGCACACTTTCTTGTGTGCAATTTTTTGTAGTCAACCTGATTTACATGATTGTGGAAATGTGAAACCACTTGCTTACAAGTCAAGCTACAAGAAGGATACAGGCGGGAGATACCAATACATTCACAGTACTGTGAACTTCTGACCGTTCTTCCTCAAGTAATTACTGTGAACTTCTGACCGTTCTTCCTCAAGTAATTATCTTTGTGAACTGTTTGATACGGCAGAACATTACTTACAAGGTTAGACCTCAAAATAAAAATTAGCGCACATCCACCTGTTGTAATTCTCCCTTCGTAAAAATCACAGCCGCGCTCCAGTTCCATAGGCCACAACCTCGCATCCAAAGCAATATGCTGAAGGAAGAAGCGACGACGGGACGGGTAGGATTTCAATCACCACCGCTTAAGAGCATCTCTAGCAGACCCCATATAACGCCAACTCGCAAAAGGCGTTTACAGTTCGCGCAAAAACGTTTTTGCGGGGCTGTGCGGGCCGCTGCAGAGTCAGACCCCGCAAACGGACCCGTATAAAAGGATATTCGTCGAAGATGCTCTTTTACGGGTCGGCTAGCCGGGGTCTGCTCGGGCACCGCCTCGTCGACCTGCAAACCGAAAACCCTCAATAAGCGAATTTGACAGCGATTCCGACAAATGAGTTCAAATTCAAACGATAAAACATAGTTCGCGCGCAAATAAAAGCATAGTTTTATAGGACAAACGTAAAAGGACTTGCAAAAGCGACAACCACGTCTTGATCATCTTGTCGCTCTTCACTCCGCACTAGCTCCATCGAGGTCATCGCCGCCCTCGAATCCATCGCCGGCACTTGTTTCAACTCCGGCGTCGAAATCACCGGCGGGCGCACTGAACGCGTCGACGATATTGGTTCCAAATCCCGATTAGAAAACATCGCCCGCACTGTAACACGCACCGACCGACGCAAGCATCCTCCTCTTCAAGATGTCCCTCCTTGCCATGTCATGCCACTCTTTGGTGATATCATCCATGTCATTGCGGTTCATTGTCATGATCCTATTCTCTTCAGCAAGAAGCTTGGACATGGCTTTGTTCTCAGCGGCACGTGCAAGGGCGGAGCCAGGGGGGACGAGCAGGGGCCTGGCCCCCCCCCCCCCCAATGATCAACAATTTTAGTAGAAATGATGAGTAATTACCAAAGAGATTAGATAAATATACATACTCGGCCCCCCCTATACTCGAATCCTGGCTCCGCCACTGGGCACGTGCCCTTCTCTCCTCAATGGCCGCCTTGCGCAACCCCTCGTCCTTGAGCAATTGCCACTTTCTTTGCTTCTCCCGTGCCCTTCTCTCGGCCAACTCTTTCTTTGTCTCCAATATCTTTGCTAACATCAACTCATTTGAATGGACCATGGCATCTATCTTGTCCCACAAGCTCAATGCTTCGTGTTCCATCTTGATCTTCTCCTTTGTCTTCTTGTCACCATCGGGCTTGTTCAAGTTTCTTGGGTCATCATCATCCTCATCTTCATCCATGTTCGTAAGTGCACCTCTCTTCGGTGGGGATTCCTTGTCAATCAACTTCCACTTCTCGCACTCTTTGAGCGTATCCCAACAATGCTCTAGCTTAAAAAATTTGCCTTCAGAAGCTTCCATGTCTTTGTATCTTTATTGGGCAATTTTATCCTACACAATTTAAACAAAGTCAAATGATGCAATCATTTCATATGATGCAAAATGATGTGCACAACTTGGGATGTGAAAATGAACTCACATAGTCGGATTCCACGGTTCCACTTGGAGGTGCATTGCGTACTTGTTCCAAGCAAGCTGCCCAACAGCTGCAAATTGGCTTGGTCACGTCCCAACACCCTTGGAGCGACCGAAATGCCCATGGTGTCCTATTGGGATGCTTGGCCATCATGTGAAAGTATTGATCTTCGATTATTTAACAATATCTCTTAGAGGTTTGAGATGTACCCGTACAAGCATCAAAGAGAGACCGCATCCCAAGCCTTGATCAAGATTTGATCTTCCAAGATCGTGTAGTTCTTCGACCTCACGCTTTTTTTTGCTTGCGCTTCCTCATACGCCCCCACATCTACCTCCTCCACTTCATCTTCACCCCAGTGATCATCCACGCCACCCTCCATTTCATTGTAATCAAAATCAGCGAACGGGCCTATCAATGTCGACGGCGTTGGTGTCCAACAAGTTTACGAACTCGGTTGTGGCATTGTTCGAACCACCGCTACATTGAGCGGCATCAAGTCAAGAACAACCACAATGCCGAAAACCGAAGCAAGAACAAGAGATCGAAGATGCAAACCTTCCGGCCATTTTATCGAACACCTCGCTTGCGGTGGAAGAAGCGCTGTTGAACGGCATCGCCCGGGAACATCTCACCGGGGCGGGGGAAGTGGATGAAGGCGCCGACCTTTTCGTAGCAATCTTCTTCCGCTTCATGCCCAAAACCTTGCCCACCTTCTCCGTCGGCGGCCGGGCAGATCGCGCAGCGGCTACAGCGCCCGGTGCGCGTGCCTTTCCGGCGGGACCAGCCGGATTGCCGCCCTGCACGACAACGTTGCCCCGCCGCTTGCAGGCAGGCGCGTTGGGGCCTTGGGCGACGGCGGGGTGACATGGCCGACAACGAGATCCGCCGGAGGGGATTGCGCCTGCGCGACCTCCATGGGGACGGGGGACTGCTGGGAGGCTTCCATGACAGCGAAGTATGGCAAGGAAGATGGGCCGGAGCTCGTAGTGGCGGGGCAACGGCGGCCGAGGAGGGGGGGAGCGAGAACGGCCGCGTGGAAATGTTCCTCGCGCCAAATCTCGCTGTGGATAGGGGCGAGCTCGGGTCGGCCTCCCACTCCGTGGATCTAAAGGTTGAGGGCGAACTTTTGCCGTGCCCCGCAAAAAAATTTACAGGTCGGACACGTTTACGGGGTCTGCTCGGGCAGATTTTTCCGTGCCGATCCATATATCGGCGGTTATTTTGCGGGCCAGGACCTTCTAGGAGTGTGCTAGAGATGCTCTAAGTGCATCACTGTAGCTAGCCATCGGTTGTGTACGGTTCGTCGACAACCGCCCACCATCTCCCATCCCCTTTTCTCCCCATCTACGGGGTGTGCTAGCGAGCACCTGCAGCAACGTCGAGCTCCTAGATGCATGGACATGGTGAAGAATGTGCTGAACATGCCATGGAATGGTTCCTTCCGTAATCTAGCATTTGATTTTTGTGGCAAAAAAATATTAAGAATTTGGACGCCTATTAGATGTTTGTGTAATGCATGTTAACAACGCTTACAAGCTTAACGAACTTCAAATGAGGCGAGCCAAGAAGGGGCTTTTGCTTGTTAAGCTAAATGAGCCGGGTAGCTTGTTAACCCACCCCTAGATGCCACCTATGGGTCGAGTAGTGAGCGACCTGGAGGGCCATCCCTCGCACCGCCGAGCCTCGCCCCTCCACACCATCTCCTCCACAATTTGGTATTTCCATAGATAATGATAGAATTTTTATTTAAGTATATTTCTCCTATTTATTGTTCACCAATGAACTTATTTACATTTCCAGGATTAATTTCAACACCCAATTATCAGATAACTCGAACACAACATAGTTCAGTTGTAAATCCAACACAGTTCCGCATCCATCTTGGACTAAAATAATACATAATGCATTTCCCCCTTGTTATATATTTCAAAATCTAACAATTTTTCATCTACATACAAGGATTGAATTTCAAATTAGGTTAAGATTTTACAATACACTAAAATTTTGACCCCAAAATCAGTATTTAGTTTGGCAGGAGTAATAAGCATTAATGAACATAAGAGAATTCCCAGGCTCCTCATTTCTTGGTTAAAAGCAAGTGGACGAACCCATTTGATTGCTATATCATGGAACCTGGAGCAAACCAGTGCTTCTTTGCTCCCCAGTTTGCCCATGTTTATGGGGCTGGAAATCGAATCTGTGCGCTGTTCCCTGGGGGTTGTCTCGGACTGGCTTCGAAATACACAAGGGCAATTCTACCACATTCCCAATCTGAATTTACATCTTAACGGTAACAGATAAACTCATGATTTACAAGTTACGACCAATATAAAGGGGGTCGAACCAAACTCTGTTAACCGGGAGAGATTACAAAATGGCATGTTCTCTCTACAGGGATATTTTCTCACACCACCCCCCAAAAGTTTACGAGCAGAAATAAAGTTATCTGATGTCACAGCGAAATAATCAGCTTGGTTGTTGGTCATAGAAAGGGAGACCAAGCACGGTGGGCATGGTAACAATGTTGGCTTGTGTATCGACAACATCAGGATCCGACTTCCTTTTCTTCTTCTTCATGTCACCAGCATTTTTGCTGCTCTCATCAGCTATTGCACTTGAGCTCGTTTCGCGAACCCTTTCAAGACTTTTCGGGACCTGGTTCTGTCCATAGTCAGTCACAGGGTATGTTGTAACAGGGTTCAACATGGATGGATGTGCGACTTGCACGGCCGCTGTGCTTTGTGTTACAACAGGGTGGCTATCTGGCAGTTTCGCTGCCGCAGCCAGCCTTTTCCGCTTCAGTCTCTCCTCATTCAGAACCTGGTTTAATTGAAAATAACAGCAAAACTAGTAAGCTTCATCTTGTGCAGTTTACTCTATTTTGAAGAGTAGATACAAGGCTACATTAAACAAATGAGTTCTCCAGCAAAATAGCAACTGATAATTGCAATACGACAATTCACAAGATAACAGGTTTCATACTATCATGGGATGCTTTCAAGTTTCAACCCATATGTGCTCATCATTATGCTGCATCTGATTTAGCTTTTAACTCTAACCATGGATATTTAGAGTAAATACGGAAAAAGGACATGTATAATGATGACCTTCTGCTGGTTGTGTAATGTTCCCTTTCGCTCCTTTGATCTAGATATGGCATCTTTGATTCCAAATTTATCCATGTAACCTTGTGGCCATAATTCTGCAAGCTGGTCCCAAGAAAATAGTATCATATAAGCATATACTAAAGATAAATGCAGACACTCATGAGATAAATTGGGCACCCATAACAAAGCTCCTTCAAAAGCAAAGCCTCACTCTGTTACACAAAACCTATATTGTAAACCCCTTGGCAAATCACAGACCACAATCCACATAAATATTGACAGAGTATACAGCTGAAAACTGCCTATTGTTAAACCAGTTACAGGCATTCTTTGACAATTTTGGATTATATAAGACCAATGATACCACACCATGATGCAAACTGAAATAACAAGCAGAATGGACACTACACATTTACCTAAGTTATACTATTTCTTTTGGCTGACAAATTTATTTACTACACTAAATATAACAGCAATTTGGCCTTGCTCTTCCCAAACGAAAGCACTACAAGAAAACTCACAAATGCTGACGAGTAGTGACAACTTTCTCAACTGAAAATGAGGGAAGGCCCCAACAGCAATTTCTATTTAGAGGAAATAATATTTACAAGAGAGGGGTGACAAAATTTTCTGAACAACAAGTTTTGAGTGATGGTGAAAAACTGAGGGCCGAGTCTAAAATCTCTACCTAGTACATACAAAATGAAGAAAAAATTAAAGGTTCAGGAGCTCAGGGCTAATACCTCAACATATAGTTTCCTGCTTTGAGGACCCTTGTCTTCATCCATACCCTGACAAGCACACAGGGAGACATTTGTCAACTAAACCAAACTAGGAGGAATGAAGCTAGAATCTCACTGAATCCACTTTTACGTGTTTCGCTATTAAATGGTACTATAAATAAGAACCAAAAGAAGTTGTCACAAAAAAATCAATTTCTCAATTATTCGCTAATGGACAACTGGACAGTATTATGTATCAATGTATGTCCAAAAGTCCTTATTTATTTCCATATTGAATTAGTAAGAATAATATTTGTGTCTGCTTCGAACTTACGGTGGAGCAGAGCAAGGGTTACGATAAGAGAGGGAGCGGAGGGAAGAGATTTCATTACTGCAGAGTTAAAAGCAGAGCGAGGACGTAAATGAGAAAATGGGAGAGCAGAGACATTATGCCTTATGGGAAAATGGGAGAAAGGAGGCATTAATATTATGCCTTTTCATGTGTGGTAAATCATAGCTGAGCTCAAGAGCACATATGTTCGGTGGGAGGCACGTGACAGCGACACCATAGGATCGGGGGGGGGCAAACCTAATAGACCATGACTACACTTCGTTTTATTTTCATCTACTGTTCCTTTGCCCTTTTTTTGGAAGATACAGAAAGATCCGAAATAGCTCAAAATAAATAATAATTGTTCCGAGGGAACCTTCTACTGAGAGTTGACTATATAGGCTCTAAACAGGTAACCTCGGTACTAACCCCCCGCTTCATCCTTGTAAATAAAAAAAATGATCATCAACAGTGCAATTTGTCCAAACACCAAAATTTGATAAGATTACAGATTTATACCTCAACATACAGATCATACAGATCACATATTCTGTCCTCCAGTGCACTATCCATTGCAGACTTTCCTTTCAAATCTCTTCTTAAGTCAGTGACAGTCTGAAAATCATCAGCTGGGCCATCCTGTTGTTCATTGACCTGGCAGCACATATAAGAAAAAAGAGCATCTAACATCAAAAGTAACAAACACGAAAGCTAACATCAGGAAGATAATGGAAGTTCGGTACTTATTACACAATGATATATCTTTACCTTGGCCTTGGCAGCCATACTTGCTTTGACCATTTCACTGATCTCCATTTTTACTTGCTGCAACCTATCAGCCTTCTCTTGTTTAGCAGAGAGTCCTGATTTTACCAATTCCTTCATGTTTCTCTGTTCATAACATGAGTTAGAGATGGAAACAGGCGATGCACAAAGGATGACTGTGCCACGGTAACTTACAGGATCAATTCACCACATAGAATACCAACATAAGCATGATTCAGAAACTACATACAGACTAATGGATAATAAGATATTCTCACTAGCAACATCTCATCTTGTTTTTACTGCGGTGCATCCAGACAGTAGATTTGTTCATGGTGGTGGTAGTTGTAGTGTTTGAATTCTGAAAGGAAATTCTGTAGCCAATTTATTGTTCATTTCTAACAAACTTTCACAACGGCAACGAAGTATTGAAAAGGCTTTTTTCACTTCTTAATTATACTTTCTCTAATTTGATGAGAAATGTAGTAAACTGAAACATACTACCGAATGTAATTGGCATATACTACCTATGTTCTGATATACATGATGTTTTAAGTTGTGTTTAGTCAAATTCTTGTAACTTTGACTACTAAAGAGTAAGACTGACACATAGAAAACTATTTACATTATGGATCATTTGAAAACAATAAAATATTACATCCCGAAAAGCTCCTCCATAACATAATATCCTGTGATCTTTTTGGCTATTATATTTCTATAAATATGATGGTTTACATTACTTACTGGAGATCACGACAGTGTCCAAGAGAACATATATTCAGAACAAAGCAAGTAACTTTTTCCAATTTGGCATATACCAAAGACATGTTTCAGAACAAAGCAACACATCTACTAAAAGTTGAGGAGCCAAGCGCCAACGACATGCCTGTTTACTTCCATATAAGACCACAACTCACCTTCAGTGTCCTACGCACAACAAGGTGTCCAACTATGCCCATGAGCCGATCCATCAACTCATTTTCTTGTACCTTTCCATGATTTGTCTGCAAACAATAATATTACAAACAGCTTCGATACTATACCATTAAAATTCAAGCAATACAGCTTTAAAGTTCACCGAAGTGAGAAATCAAAAGGTGTTTGCATAGTTTACCAAGTGTTGTAAGTTCTATTTGCAAAATGGAAGATCAATTAGTACAAATGAACTACTGCCACACTAATTCATACTGAAATAATTAACTATGGTATCACAAAATATAAACAATTACCACTAGTATAAGATGTCCTGTAAAATGTAAGTTCATAGAACGAAAAACAGCATGACACATGTGTCTGTACATATATTCTGTTTATAAACATTAATTTTCTAAAGATATAAGGTTAAAAAAAATCTGAACTTCTCAAGAACGTACATAAATCAGAAATCACATGGAATACGAACATTCATAATTCAGATGCATTTGAATCACAAGAAAATCTGGTGGTGCTGCTACATACCGATAGCCTTGCAACCTTGGCAAGCTTTTGCTTCACTTCTGGAGGCAAGCGTCTTTGAGCTGATGCCTGAACATTTGGGTCAGCCTCACTAATATCAATAGCTGGCGATTTGTCTGCAAGGAAAATTTCAAGTATCTACAGTTACTTCCGGCACAACTACAGTCTACAGAGATTCAGGGGGGCTGATATAATACTCACAATTAGCAGCAATCTTTTGGAGATCCCGAATGGCTCGCTCAAGCCTAGTGCCTTTAGGTTTGATACCTGCACTCTCCCTGCCAGTGGTCAGGTGCTGAAAAACCAAAACAAAATGTGACTTAGCATGCATCCAAGCCCAGTTTGATGGTTATTACTTGCTCCCTCCATTCACAAATATAAGATGCTTTGGATATTTCAATATGGACTACATACAGACTGAAATGAGTGAACCAACACACTAAAATGCATCTATATACATCCGAATCAGGAAAAAGTTAAAACATCTTATAATGTGAACGGAGGGAGTATTTTAGTATGCAAATGTGTTCTCTAGAACAGTGAACGGGATATAATTCTTACCATTGCTTGTGTAGGATAGGCAGTAGCAGTACCAGACACATCCACGCCAGAGAAGTCGTTCGTTCCAGCTCTATCTTTGTGATATATTTTGCTGGTCGGATCTACATTTTCCCCATTGTAAGTCTGTTTTTGTTGAAAATCAAGTTGTGTTGAAGGATCTTTATCCCTGTACGCTGAAGCGTAGTCATATGTCTCACTGGTCGTTGACTTATTACCAAAATCAGTAGGCTGGAATGCCGGAGCTTTATGCTTTTCTAGGTCTTTTAGCTCTTTTGGAGAGGAGTATGGCACATCCTTACTAGATATCTTTGTACGTTTTGTAGCATCAACACCTGTGGCAAAATCAGTTGATCTCCTTTTTAGGACTCCGGTTGCGCTGGATTTAGTCTTCACCACTCTGCTGCCTTCATGGTAATATTCACCATTGCCAGTAGCTACTTTTTTCCCACCGCTTGCTTTCCCAGGAATGTTCCTGATATTCAAATAATCACCTGTAGCACCCTGATTATTTTCAATATGATTAGCTGACTGGTCTTTGCTTCTCCTTTTCTTTGGCGCGACATTTGCTGATGTACCAGGTTCACTGCAAAAGATGGTTGATGTAACATCCATGCTAACATATATGTAATGCATGTGCATAAGTAAAATTGTGTTGCTGCCAATCTGCTCTGCTGATTCAATAAAACTGGCTCAGAACATCTCTGCTGCCACATATGAAAATTGTCCACATACTATTACCTCGTTCTTCTCATCCACTTTTTGTTTTGTTCCAGCTAGGGCTGTAACCAACACAATCATGCTTTGCTTCAAGTTTGATCAGTACATTTAGTTACATGCCACAGTTGTAACATGATGTGTCCTTATTTCAGACAGCACAAGATTGTATAGTTAATAGCTAAATAAAAGGCACAACCGCACAAGTGATTGCAGCCAAAGTATTTTGTGATAATCAAACAGTAGACTAAATAGACATGGTATACTAGACTAAATGGTGAAAGGTTGTTAAGGTCGAACATACCCCCATGCCATCCAGCAAGATATCATACTAAAAGAAAACAGGCATCCATTATGATGGCATGGAAGCTAGCAGAAGAAATGACGGCATGAATTTTCTATTAAATAATAACAAGAAAAACTTGAGGAACCTTACATCTGTTCCAATGTCCCTTTGTTAACAAAAAAACCAGTGTGCTTAGTCGTCAAATTATCAACTTCAAAATACTCATCCTGCAAGCATAAGAAACATGAAAAGCAATCAACAATCAGTGACAAATCTTTCTCAATGCATGTAATGAATTAGCAATGCAGAAAAAATGTTTCAACATGTCAAATTACTAGGATAAATTCTATAAGCCTGCCTACCATGAGGTAAACTGAGTCGGTGTAAGTAATTACACAAAGAATTATCTAATATGATGTGAATATTCAGTGCAATCGTATCCAGACATACAAGTCACATTATGTGTATACAATATACAAAGAATGAACTACCACTGCAATGCTGAAAGGGCCATGGCGTTGTCAAATCAAACTAATAAACAGATTTGTTTTCATCCTAGCACTAAACTAAGAGTTCAGGCAGATACTCCCTCCGTCCCGAAATACTTGTCCGAGAGATGGATAAAATTGGATGTATCTATAACTAAAATACGACTAGATTCATCCATTTCTCCGACAAGTATTTTCGGACGGAGGGAGTACAACAGATAGCAAAAAGGGAGCGCACAATGACTGTGAAGATGGGAATATAATCGACATCGTCAGTAAGCAAAGAGATTACTGTATTAGCAATATTATATCATCTCTGCATGATTACACCACAATATAAACAGCAAGTAGAAGTTTATTAGTGCAGTGCACATCAATCAGATCAGAAAAGATACAGAAGAACCATATGGTCGTTCTCATATATATAAGATAGGACCAAGTAGAATTGAGCAACCAACCAATTCAGCATCATCAATAAAAGAATCATCAGTGTCATATTGATCGTCGTCCGGTACATCATCAAGATCTTCTTCATCACTGCTATGTTTACCCTGGCAATTTGAATAGAGTCAGAACTCGGTGCATGGGCAATATGGAGTCAAATAATGTCATCAGTCGTTACCATGTAAAGGCGCTCGATTTTCTCGATAACAGCATTAAACCGATTTGGCTGTGCTGGATCCTCTGGGTCATTTTCTGCAGGGTGTGCCTGATTTGAATAGCACACAGAGCACTCTTCAAATGTTCAGCATACACTATGTGAAACCAAAATGCTTGACGAAGAGCAATGTATGTGGGAATGATAAGGTTGTGGCATAACAAACTACATGAATTTCAAAGACAGCAGGAAATGACACTCTCCTCAAATGTTCAGCATACACTATGTGAAAATAAAATGGTTGGCGAAGAGCAATGTATGTGGGAATGATAAGGTTGTGGCATGACCAACTACATGAATTACAAAGACAGCAGGAAATGACACTGAACTACTGAAATATGGCACAGTTTGCTTCTAGTGCAACGCCCTTACAACTATTTTTTCAGAGAAAACGAGCACATAGATGCAATTATGCATCTAATCGCAGATGCAAACCTGAGCAGCAAACTATCACGCCCAAATCAATCGACAGACAAACAACACCGAAAGCAAGAGTAGTACTGCTTACCGCAGCAGGCGGGCCCGGTTGTGCAGCAACTGCAGGCTCCGCCAGCACCACTGCCTGCGGCTGCGAAGGTGCGGCCGCCGCGTGCCCAGCCTCCTTCAGGAGCTTCTTCCACGACACGATGGTGGTCTCCCCGGGCCGGAGCTCCACGGAGAACACCTGCCTGCGGCACCCCGCCGCGGCTCCCACAGCCGCGGCGGCAGGCGCCTGCTGCGCGGCGAGAGGCTGCGGGACCGCAGCAGCGGAGGGCGCGGCGGCCGGAACCCTAGCGACGGCGGCCGCGGCGGCGGAGGAAGGGGCAGGGGCAGGGGCAGGGACGGGGCCTTCCATCGCGACGCGAGGAGGCGGGGACGGGGTCGGGAGGTCACAGCATTAGATCGAGACAGTGGAGGCGACGGCTAGGGTTTCGGAGGGCCGGGTGTCACGGGGCGGAGGAGCGAGGAGCAGAGGGAGACGAGAGCGCCCGCGGTTTCGCGTGGGGGGGAGGATTAAAGGAGGCGAGAAGCCGATGAGGCCCTCGGATTCGGTCGGGGAGAAGGCGGCGGGTGGCGCGGGGATGGGAGCGAATGCGGGACGGCGGGGCGGGGCGGGGTGGGGGTGGGGCGTGGGATAACCGCCGGGTTGTGTAGCTTTCTCGTCGCCGTTGGCTCGTGCCCTCGCCGCCGTTTAGCTCGTGGTTTTGGAGGAGGGTGCCGCGCGTGGGCTTTGGACCTATTTTCCCTTCCTTGACCTGCTTTCTCGTTCTCACGGTATCCCCCCGGTCCACACTTGTCTTTGCTCATTTAAAGTTGCACCGGCCCATGGTTTTGGGCCGCTAGCCGTGTTAAGGAACCTTTTTCGTCGTCAAGGATAGATATGACCTAATCCTCAGAAAAAAAGGATAGATATGACCTTGCTCTAAAAAAAAGGTAGATTTGACCTTCCACCCCTCAAAAAAGGATAAATTTAACGTACAAGAAACCTGCAAATGAAATGATTCAAAACGGTCTGGACGAGGTCTAGCACACCTCGACAATTTTTAAACCAAGATGTGACACAACATTACACTAGTTTTACATAATCCCCTACTTTTACTCTTTTTATGTCTTTCTTTGCTAGATTCGGTGGGACATGGAGAAAAGTAGTGAGGGGTGTGTGAGACTGGATAGAGATGAGCAAAGATGTCAAGTCAGGTCATAGTGCCCTTCCTGATGGATTCTACCATAAAGGCCAACGAGACAACCCCCCCTCCCCCCCTCCCCACTTCGAACATTGCTTACAACTTTCATCATATTGTGGTCTCCAAACAAAAGGTGTTCAGTTGGAATGTCGTTATAAGGATTCTTGTGATTTCAGGGAATTCAGGAGCCCCACCCTTTTCCGACCGACTCAATTCATAGTCATGGATAACATGACGAAGCCTCATCCACCCACTATATCCTTACCCACCTCATCCACCAACAAGTTACCTCAACATCTTGGCACGATTACTATGAACCCGATGCTTCGACGCATTATGGCATACCCTGTATCATCAGCATTTCCATTTGTGCGGGATGATAGGCCCTTTCATTGTTGTCTCCATCAGATGAACTGCATGGCTATGTAGGCGGATCATATGGAGCGGGTGTTGTTGGAAACTCGCGTTGCTTTAATTGTCAAATATGTGATGATGTGTCGTTCATCTTAGTTTAGAATTACTCACTGAAAACAATAGCCAAATGGATGGATACAATCCACCTAAACCGGTTGTTTCTTGGCCCAAGAATACTAGGAGTAACTGATTTGATCTACTCCAGTTGAATCGACAAAATAGAGTTGGGGTTGAGGCCACAATTCTTCATGAAATGTAATTATAATAAATTCACGACCAACTGCCTTTAAGTGAAATCAAATTCCAATCCTCAACTCCAAACTCAATTATGAAATTCCAACTGGGAGTAACATACGTCGAGCTAGCGTTGTAAGACATTCTATATTTTCTCTTGGTCATTGAGATTTGTGGCGAATTTAGAGCAATGTTTATGGATAGATAGTAATGGTTGAAGTTTTTCTACTTGGAAATATCGATTCAAGATTTTCTTTTTGGAATCATCTTAGACCTAATTCCTATTACTTTAACGGGATTATTTGTGACTGCGTATTTGCAAGATAGGCGTGGGGGTCAATTGGATGGTTAGTGTTTTGATGATCTAATTTTATTAACTGAAACTTCTGAATTTATCACACACATGTTGGACATAACCTTCTTTTGGAACAAAAATACAAACCACACTACGCACTTAGCTTGTAGTCAAACAAGCAATAAAAAAAGATTGGACAAATGGGACTATCACAATCTTTCGTGACGATGCCAAGCATAGCTATACCCAAACGAGTGGACAAAACCTGACACTGACTAAAGCGACACATGTAATTAAGAATAAGGAATGAGCAACCTGCGCGTTTCCTGGTTATCAAGAGTAGGGGGAATCCTAGAACGCCGCCGCCGTCCCCCCCTCTACATCACGCACCCCCTCCCGCCGCCGCCGGATGAGTCCGCCGGGCGAAGCCCGCGCCGGAGGACGGTGGCGGCGGGATCTCCGCGCTCGGCGGCCTAGGTCGCGGCGTGAGCCCGTGGTTGTGGGGTCTCTGCCTCGGCGTCTCCGCCGGCGTGGCGGCTGCTCGGCATGGCGCCCTCGTCCTCTCGCGGGTGATGGGATGCCGGCTGCTCGTGGCTGCCTCGATGCGACGACGCCCCGAGGTTTCAGATCTGGCCGTGGCGGGCTCGGCCGATCCGCCCGCTGGTTAACCGGCCGGCGGTGAGGTTGGTGGTCGGCGTGGTGATGGCGCCGCCGCCGCAAGAGGTGCTTGGGCGATGGGTTCGCATGATGGCGGCGGCTGGGTTCCCCATCCTCGCCCGGCGGCGTGAGGGTGCGGAGGTAGGGTTGCTCCGGCGAAAGCCGACGGCGCGGTGTCTGTGGATGTCGCTCTCCTCCGGGGCCGCCAGGAGTTCTCGACCTCCTCCGCCTCGGTCACTTTCTTGGTGAAAGCCTGGACTGCGGTGCGCGGAGACAGACGATGGCATGACTCGCTTCCCCTCCTGAGGGCGTCGTCTTGAAGATCGTGATCCTTGTGTGCTTTCCCAGAGCTGGACTTGCACGACATCGCGGCAGGTGGCCGGCGATGCGCCCAGAGGTGGAGCGGTGTTTCCTCCTCCGCATCGAAGACGGCGGATATCGGCGGCGTGGCGCAGCGGAGACTCGGCGCCCGATGCGTGTAGATGGACTCGCGCAGGAGGAGGTGGTTGTCTGGCGCCATGGTGGCGTCGATGGCAGAGTGGCCTAACAAGGTAGAAGCCTCAATATCTGCTCTGAAGTCGGACATGTGGAAGATGGCGGCGACGACACATGTGAGTGCGTCAGACCGGTTTGTGCCCCAGACCCGGTATGTGGCTCGGCTGGGGCTTCCGGCTTTTGATGATAGGTTTAGGTGAGTGGTCTGGGTATTTGGCCCAGCTAGCATCCCTTCATCATATGGATAGGAGTAGTGGCATATGTTGCCAAGACGGCGGATTCAGGCATATTGTTGTAATACTTTGTAAGGTCAACGAGAATAATCAATAAAGTGGCCGTATGCATCTTCCAGATGCAGAGGCCGGGGGTCATCCTCCTTTTCTAAAAATCAAGAGTAGGGGTGAAAGCGGATCAAATTCGGATGAATAACACTCATAGCATACCCTATTTCATATTTATTTTTGGATTGTGTAAGCGAAATAGATGCGGATTAAAATGTTAGAGTATGCAGATTCAAATACTGGATTATGCGAATTAGAACATGATACGGTACAAATAACGGGCTCTTACCAGAAACGATCACATGCCACGTGCATATATAAGGAATATACAGAGCTTCAAACTAAAGTTATACACAAACAATGATCAACTATTAATACTTACACACTTTAAACACAAATAAAGCAACTAAAATAAGATAAATGAATCACTGCAAACACATGTCTCATCTCATAAGCAAACGAAAGCGCTCACATATTGATACTTGAAATTCACCCATAAATGGATGTCCATATTTAAAAGGCCGGGTTATCCGATGAGGAAAAACGGATTATCCTACGACGTCTTATATTAGTAATGCCATAACCTATATTGTCGATCGTACTTGGATTTGAACCGGTTTGTGCTGGATGTTAAAAATCTCTTATTGTATATTCTATAATTTGGATTTGGAAATAGTTTCAGCTGAAAATTTTCCTAACCACTTCTCCGCTTCAGATTTCACAGACGATCCTGTGATTTCGCCTCCCCTCTGCCTGCTGCTCCAACGGCCGGTGGCGGGGAGGGGGGTCCTGGTGCCTCTGCTCCGTTTAGTAGTTTAGGGTTTTTGAGTCCTCGCAGGTTTGTCGTTCAGACGGATGGCGGTACTTCTTCTTCGAGTTTGTCTATCGAGCTTCGATCCTTCATGAGTTTGTTTACCCGGTCGTAGTTGACAGAGCTCTGGCATAGATTCCCGCTGTCTCCTTGGGACAGCGGGTTTAAAATTTCTCGTCATGGGGTGAGATTTGATGTCAGGTGTTGTAGATCTGTGCAAGGGTTCAACGTTGATGGTTGCAACTCCAAGAAGCTCGCCCTTAAGGGCACGCGCACAGAGACTTTCTGGATGTCATCGACAAGGTCAAGCCGGCTCCGGTAGGGGAACGGCGCATTGACGACTCGCTCTGATGGCAGTAGTGGTTGCTCGATGGTCTCGAAATTTCGATGTAATGTTTATTATATGGAAAACGATTAGTTTCACCCGGCTGATTTTTAGCGCGCGTCCGCCGCCTGCTGTGCCGTTGGATCCCTGATCCGTTTCTCCCGCGATACATAGTGTCTCCACATCCACCCCTTGCACGTGCGTGGTTCTCGTGGGATATTAGCTGATGCTTATCCATGTGTGTTTGGTTTTTACTGCCGCACACACTACTTCGTGCACTGCTGCCATGTACGGCACACTATAGTTGTTTTTTCCATCGGCGTATCCTGTGCGTCTTTAGAGATGTGGCTTCAGGAAAATCGATAGGTTAGTGTTGCAAATTGCTTCTATGGTTCAGTTTTTTTAGGAAACCGCTTGGCTTCTACCGGTGGATCGTACGCGAGCATTTGCTGACTCGTTCGTACGACACGTGTCCCGAGGGAGCGATCTTTTTTCTTTCTTTCGGTCAACATGGCCACTGCTCGCTGCTCAATGTTCACTATGATGAGTTTCCGCAGCAAAGTCTCTGTTGAAGTAAAAATTGCACTGCAACAAGACTTCTGTTTTAGAAAAATTAAATTTAAAGTGAGACGTTTGTTGCAAAAAAACTAAATTGCAACAAGACCTTTGTTGCAAAAAAATGAAACAAGACCTCTGTTGCAAAAAACTAAATTGCAACAAGACCTGTGTTGCAAAAAAAAAAATCTTGCAAAAATTTCTGCTACATGCCTCGTGTTGCAGAAATTTCCCGCAACATGATCTATGTTTCAATGATAAAAGGGTGACGCTCAGTCGCTCAATTCGACGGATCCGTTGCAATTTCTTTTTTGAAACAAGGCCTCTATTGCCAGAAAAACTGTATCAGAGATTTTGTTGCAAAAATAATTATTTTGCAATGGAAAACGCTCGCTTTCCGCCGGCTGATAACGCGCAGGCATCAGCCGCCTCCCCTGCCAACCACGTGTCCAGGCGGGTGCCCACTGCAACGTCCCTTTTTTCCTAAGCGCACCCGCCGCCGCGAAACCAGCCAACACATTGCTCCTTTTATCTGCTCTTTCTTCCTCGGGCTACACATACGCCCACAGACGTATGCTACTGACTTGTTTATAATTTCTTAGAATGGAGACACACTGTCATGCCATGTACTAGTAGTCTAGTACTGGTACTAGTACCTTTTTTATACGTAAAAAAATAGATATGGTGTTGTGTTCACTGTCATGCCATGTACCACCTTTGGAACAAGTTTCTGCAACAATGGTGTTGTTCATGAACGATGACGAGGAACGATTTAATTGCACCAATGCGACGACAGCGGGAGATATTATTGCAACTTTTGTTCTTGCAATTTTTGCAACAAGGATCTTGTTACAGAAATTTAGATATGGCGGGAGGTGTGTTTGCAATTTTTGCAACAAGGGTCTGGTTGCAGAAAATTAGAAAAGAGGTTTTGCAACAGCTGATTTGTTGCAAGAAATTAGGGAAGAGGAGGTTTCATAACAAATCTCTTCTTCCAGGAAATTAGAGAAGAATAGGTTTCGCAACAAGAGGGTCTTGTTGCAGAAAATTGGACGCAACGGAAGATGTTGTTGTAATTTTTGAAGGATCTTGCTGCAGAAATTAGACACGTGGAAGATGTTGCGGAAAATTAGACGCGTGAAAAATGTTGTTGCAGAAAATTGGACGCGGCGGGAGATGTTGTTGCAATTTTTCTAAGGGTCTGGTTGCAGAAAACTAAAGAAGAAGAGGTTTTGCAACATGAGTCCTGTTGCAGAAAATTATAGAAGATGAGGTTTCACAAGAAAGGTCTTGTTGCAGGAAATCAGAAAAGGCCAGATCTCGCAACAAGAGCATTGTTACAGGAATTGTTCTTGTTGTGAAACCGCGCGGGGCGCAGATCTGTCAGGGGCCGGGGGACAAGAGTGCTATTGTTTCTGCAACAGAGCAGTTGTTGCGGAAAATAATTAGTACATGCGGGGTACGGGCAGTAGATCCGGTGGCTACCAGGTCGGGCATCCAACGGCCGTTTGGGCGACAGATAAAATTAGAAAATCCGCCGGCGGATCCGTAGCGTCGCCCTTATTATATTTGAGATGCTTTTTACTCCGGATGAACTTTTACAAAAGAGTAGATGCCTTCGAGGAAAAAAATCATAACACTTAATCAAGAGCGTCAAGGAGACCTGTGACCGATCACTAATCAAACCGAGATCTTTTCCCCGCTTTTACAGGCTTTCAGCGCTCAATCAAATCAAATCGGACACCGGAGCAAGCAAACCAGCCAACGGAAGCCCGAGCCAAGCGAAGCAAACAGAGCACTTGCCGTTTCCGGCTCCCACCCCTGAACCACCCCGAAAGCCCCCTCATCACCATTCCTCTTCCTCCCATGGCGGCCTCCTTTACTCCTCCTCCTCCTCCTTCCCCACCCCCACCACCACCACCACCGCCATTCCCCAATCGCACCACGCCCGCACCGGCCCCCGGAGCGCCCGAAGAAACGAGCCCTTCCTGGCGCCGCCGGAGGAAGAAGGAGGAGGAGGGATGGGGCGCGGGAAGATCGAGATCAAGAGGATCGAGAACCAGAGCAACCGCCAGGTGACCTTCTCCAAGCGCAAGAACGGGATCCTCAAGAAGGCCAAGGAGATCAGCGTGCTCTGCGACGCCGAGGTCGGCGTCGTCGTCTTCTCCAGCGCCGGCAAGCTCTACGACTTCTGCTCCCCCAAGACCTCGTGCGTGCCGTATCTGCCCCCTTTCCCGCCCTGAATCTCGCTTTTCAAGGAGCGCTTTCCTCGGCTCTTTCGCAGTATGCTGTTTGTGACTTGTGCGTGCTTTAATTCTTGACGTTGGGTTCTTCGCTGTCGGCAAATATGCAATCCTTAGCTGCTTGTAGGTGTTTGTATGGGAGTGTACATTTATAGTCACTGCAGATAGGTAAAATATTAGAGTCATACTATGCTGCTACTCGTATCAATAACTTGCCATGAACGGAATTAGGTTGTTCTGAATGTTCTCTGCTTGACTGGTTTCGTGTACGTGTAGAAAAAGTTTAAGTGGGTAAGACCAGACAACTCATACTCCCCTTTTACCTGGACTGGATGACATTTTAGGAATCTAGAATCACTCGTTTCTGTTAATGGCACGTTTAGCAACCTTTTTATCCCTGAATTCATGCATCGTTTTGGTGGGACATAGGCTATCAAGAATCTTGGAGAAGTACCAGACCAACTCCGGGAAGATACTGTGGGATGAGAAACACAAGGTAATTCTTGACCTCCAAAACATATGGATGTATGCTTGCTTTCTTAAAGCCCGGCTGAAAATCCTTTTCCAAGAAAAGTCTTTTTAGAGTTTTTTTTTCTTCGAATTAAGTCCCCAATTTTCATTTCTGAAAATTGATAAAATGTTTTCAGAGCTAGAATACCACTTGTATTTTGTTGAATCGACTGAGTGGAATGACCTGTTCCTGTAGTTCAGAAAAAAACAGTAGAATGACTTGTCACTGATGGACACGTCCACCGTTTCAGAGCCTCAGTGCGGAGATTGATCGAATCAAGAAAGAGAATGATAACATGCAGATCGAGCTCAGGTAATTTCTTGGACTGAATGTTTCTTTTTCCTTGGATATCCTGTATACTGAGATTTTTAATCGCCCATTGTGATGGTACAGGCACTTGAAAGGCGAAGATCTGAACTCGCTGCAGCCCAAAGAGCTGATCATGATTGAGGAAGCACTTGATAATGGGCTGACAAGTCTGCATGAAAAACAGGCACTATAATTGTTCAATTTGTTGATTGACATCATAAGCATTGTCACCACTGTAATATGTCTTCTTTTTTTGAGAAAAAAATGTTTTGGTTTCTGATGCTGCTTTATTCTGTTGGTGCAGATGGAGCACTATGACAGGCTCGTGAAACATGTATGTATGTCCTAGTTTTGCATACGCGATTACGTGCTCTGCATATTTGTTGATCATAATGCAGTTCTTTCAGTCTGCCCTCATCCATTATTTTATTGGCTAACTGCAGGGTAAGATGCTGGAAGATGAGAACAAGCTGCTGGCCTTTAAAGTGGTAAGTGACCTTGCAGATGGCTCACTTGTGGAGCTTCTATTTGAATAAGCTGCATCTGTTTTCGCTGAAGTTAAGCATGTAAGCTGAAAACTATGTTTGCGAACTATTTAAATGCTGATTGTTTTTTTAATAAAATTTTGCATGAACAAAAACTATATTTGCGGACTGTTTAAATGCTGATTATTTTGATAATTTTTTGCATTAACAATCATCAAACAGTATGCATCATTGGCAGAGGCTGGGGGTAATGGAAGCTTCCATTTTCTAAGAAAGAAACTTATCAAAAGTAGGTGCATTCTATGTATTGTTAGCAACATACATGAAATTTCTGAATGAGTTGAATGCACTGACACTCAACTATCCTTCCATCAATAAGAAATGTTGACAATCATTCGGTAATACCACCTGATTAACCATGCAGTTGCCACCTGGATTTTCATTGAAAAAGAGCCCAAAACGCGCAAATAGAGCATATAGTGGGGGATAGGGGCTACAGGTTTTACTACATTATGCATGAGTATCGTGTACAAGTTATATTTGCATTAGTTGTTACCAAAGGAACCGTGTATGCTGAAGGCTGTCTGTTTTTGTTCATCCTCATCCAGCACCAGCATGATATCGCCTTGAGCGGGAGCATGAGGGATCTTGAGCTTGGGTACCATCCAGACAGGGACTTTGCAGCCCAGATGCCGATCACCTTCCGCGTGCAGCCTAGCCACCCCAATCTGCAGGAGGACAGCTAGGCCGCCGACTCTCCACGCCACTCCATCAAATGTATCCCCCACTGGCTTGTATGTCCATCATGCACTATGCCACATGTATCCTTCGTTTGTTATCTGTTTGGATGAACAATTGAACATGTTATACGTAGTAGCTTAATGATTCGGCATGTGCCGATACAGCCGGGCTCTAGAATGTGGCGCGGCCACTGCCTGCCGCCGGTCTGCCCTCACTGTAAGTTTGCACCACCATTGGAGCTGAAATATCAGTAGACTGGTATTGTATCTGCATGTTGTTCCCCTGATCACCGCAATTGCCGGACGGTGAATAGTTTGTAATGACAACAGAAACATTGTGGAAAATCTTGTTTTGATGTGAACTTTTATTTCATTCAGCATTTTGTACATGATCCATTCGGTATTTCAGCACAAGGTAATGTGGTACACAATCCATTTACACCAAGAAGTAAAGCTATAGTACAATACTCCGAACTTCAGTTACAAGGTGTAGTTTACTGCAGTATGCGAAATGTGAAAGTACATAAATTCCAGTCCAGCTTCAGCTTCAGCTTCATCTATCAACCCCTGACCCAGCCTCACCTGAGCATGTCGCCGAAGTCCAGGAACGGGGCGCTCAGCACCGACGAGGCACTGAAGTTGCCTTCGCCTAAGTCGAACGGGATTCTCTGGCCGTACGGCTGCGGCCGGTCCGGCAAGTCCGGCACGTCCACGTCCCCCTCCAGCATCCTCAGCGCCTCCGGCATGGTGGGGCGGCACGCCACCGTGACGTGCGCGCACAGGATGCCGACGAGCACGAACCTCTCCATGGCTTCCACGGTCACCCGGCACTCTTTCTCCCGAAGCAGAGGCTCTGCCAGCACCTCCCTCGTCCGGCCGGCCTTGACGAGCATCCACGCCCAGTCCGTCACCAGCACCATGCCGGACGGCTCCGCGAGGTCCAGCGCCGGCCGGCCGCTCATCACCTCCAGCACCAGCACGCCGAAGCTGTACACGTCGCTCCTCTCGGTGAGCTGCCCGTACAGCGCGTACTCCGGCGAGAGGTAGCCGTGCGTGCCGGCCACGCGCGTCGTCAGGTGCGATTGCCCGTCCCGGCTCCGCCGTGCCAGCCCGAAGTCCGCCACGCGCGCCCGCATGTCCTCGTCCAGGAGTATGTTGGTCGCCTTGATGTCCCGGTGGTAGATCCCCGGCTTCACGCCGTAGTGCATGTACTCCAGCCCCCTCGCCACGTCCAGGATCACGCTCCTCCGCTGCGCCCACGGCAGCACCGCCGGCCCGTCCTGCTGGTCGAAGATGTAGCGGTCGAGCGAGCCGTTCGGCATGTAGTCGTACACGAGAAGCATCTGCCTGCTGCCATGGTCGTCGGGGTCGTCGGCGTCGGTGATGCAGCACCCGCGCAGCGGCACCAGGTTCCGGTGCCGGAAGTGGCTGATGATCTCCACCTCGTTGGCGAACTCGTCGTCCCCGCCGTCCACGTCCGGGTCCAGCATCTTCTTGACGGCGACCACCGACCCGTCCGCGAGCACGCCGCGGTACACCACGCCGAACCCGCCGCGGCCGATGATGTTCCTCTCGGCGAACCCGCCGGTCGCCTTCGCCAGCTCGCGGATGTCGAACAGCACCGAGCCGGTGTTGGGTCGCTGCCGCGACGGCCGCCGCTCATCGGACAAACCGCGGTTCCTGCCGCTGATGCCGTCGTGCCGCTTCGTCCAAACGAGCAGCGCTATGAGGGAGACGAGGAGGACGGAGGCGATCGGGATGACGGTTGCGACGGCGATGTTGGTGTGGGTAATGGAGCTCGAGGCATTCGAGGATGTGGGGGATGTGGTGGCGAGAGCGAGGCCGAAGGCGCATGCGGCGGTGGCAGGGGAGGTGGGGCCGGCGGAGTTGGACACGCCGGCGGCGTAGAGGGCGGTGAGGTAGAAGCAGTTAAGGGAGTTGGAGGTTTTGCCGGCGGCAGCTGTCAGTCGAGCCAAGGCATGGATCCCGGCGGCGAGGCAGCCGTAGCAGACGGACGTGTCGGTGAGGTTGGAGCCGCAGGAGGAGTTGAGTTCCCCGGCGGCCGCGTCGCCGACGGCGGCGACGTACTGCGCGGCGGTGGTGACGCCGGCGCAGTAGGACGGGGAGATGGCGAACTGGGACGGGACGGGGAAGCAGGCCGGCGCGAGGGAGCGCTGGAGCGAGAGCGGCGGCGAGGCGATCGCGTCGGAGAAGGCGTGGATGCAGGCGGCCGAGGCCGGCGCGGACGGGAGGCGGAAGAGGCCGGTGGCGCGCAGGCGCGCGGCGAGGCCGATGCCGAGCACGGAGAGCAGGGTCATGCAGCAGGCGGTGACGTTGGACACCGGCGGCGCGCACGGCGCGCGGTCCCACGGGAACGTGCTCACGTAGCCCAGGTCGAGAGGGCACGCCGGCGGCGGGTTTACGCCCCCCGCTGCCTGGCGCAGCGCCAGCGCGGCGACGAGGAGGAGCCGGATAAGGCCCGCGACGGTCGCCATTGGTTTCGGCGGACGAGCAAGCGCCAGAGCGCGAACAGAAGGTGTGAACTGAATCAACTGATCCAGAATTACTCGGCACTGGAGTCTATGGCTTGTGGGGGCAGCCTGACAGCTCGGCGTGGGGCCCACGTGGCAGTCAGCGAGCGGTCCAATTTTAATCTATCTGAGACGCAGGAGAGCAGTGCAGAGCTAAAAGCTCTAGCAAGTTTCTCATTTCTCAGTTTAAAAGGTCGTCGCTCATGGCGAGGATCATGAGAGAGTTGGTTCCATGTGCACTTTTCTCTCACGGGGCTCGACACCTTTGCAGCGGCAATTTGATCTGATGATAACGATGCTTGATCAGGCAGAAGAACTGGCTGATCTATAGTTTATCATGTCATCATGTCTTCTGGTCGCCCATCTCCGGTTATCATTGCGCGTAGTGCATGTACAGATGTACTCCGGCACCGTCGCCACGTCGAGGATCTCGCTCCTTCGCGAGCTTTGCTAGAGTTACGGGTTGAAAATTACGAATTATAGTTACGGGTTGGTGGCGGCCTTATCTTATTGATCACGTTGGGGCCCTCATCGGAAATTAGGGAGGGAGAGTTTAGCGTGGGGAGCCTGGTAATAGCGATGAGGGCCCCAATGTGATCCAATAAGATAAGGCCGCCACCAGCCCGTAACTATAGTCCGTAAGTTTAAACCTATAACTCTAGCAAAGCTTCCTTCGCCGCGCCCACAGCAAACGCAGGCGCTGCCCTGTCTTCTTATATAAAACGAGATTAAACGAGATGTAGATATTGATTTTTTGCGGGGGAAAGGTCACGAACGGACGAAGACATAACTTCACAATGACGAAGGTGTTAGGGCATCTCCATGCTAACCCTCAAAACGGAGTATCGCGTTCAGATGCGTCCACGGAAAATGGTACACGAGCCTGTTGTCGTGGTTCTAAGACTGACAGTAGAAAGGGGGGTAGGTATGGAGAGGCAAGATCTCAGCTATGGTGAAGGTGTACACATGGGGTTTACGAGTTCAGGCCCTTCTCGGAGGAAGTAATAGCCCTACGTCTCGGTGCCCGGAGGCGGTCGATTGGATTATATGCGTGCAATGTTACAGGGGGTGCGAACCCTTGTGCCAGAGGAGGGGGGTGGCTTATATAGAGTACGCCTGGACCCTCACCGTCCTCCATTACAAGGGACTTAATGTACATAAAGTAGGGACGTTACTGATAACGTTAGCCTTAAGTGCTATTAATGATCTTAAAGACTACGGAGTGAACGCCTGCCCGTTGCAATGCTGAGTGACTCCTGATCTTCGGTAGGTCGAGTGATTCCTTAGATGGTCGAGTGACAATAGGTAGGGGGACTCCCGAGTGACATGACTGTCGAGTGGATTGCACTCGACATCTTTGACTGGGGGTCCCTTATTGCCTCTTGGACTTCTTATCTTCTAGGGTAGTGACCTTGGGTAGGACATATGGGTCAGGCCCATGACCCTACCCCAGGTTTGTATCCTCATCAGTAGCCCCCGAATGGATTAAGGTTCGAGTGGAAAGTAGGTTGAAGTTGAACTTGTTCCGTGCTTTGCACTTCGCGAGCGTTTTCCGCAAGATGAAAAACTCACGTTAGTACTTCAGCGTCGATTCAGTTGCCTTGATCCATTCAGGAAGTTGCCGACTGAACTTATAGCACCATCTGCCGAGTGCTGTCTTGGAGTGTAGAATCCTTGGTGCGATTGCCTGCAGAGTATCCCGGATTTCACGGGATACGAAATTTCGGGGAAGCGCGCGAGACGGGGAGCGCCGAAGTGGGCGGAGCGGATAAACAGTGGTGCCTCAATTTCTGCGCCGCCTTTTTCGCCACATACATTGCGCGCGACTGTTGCGGGATTTGACAGGATCGTCCGGTCCCACGCGTCAGCCACTCGGAAGCGGCCCTTTATAAGGCGACGAGGCCGAGGCGTCTGCACTGTGCACGCCTGTTTCTCTTTCTTCTTCTCCTACTTCTCCACCGCATCCAGCTCTTCTGCTCCCGACGCTGCCGCTCTGCCGCCATGGTGAAGGATAAGACGGCGGCGCTGGAGCGTGCAAAGAAGGCAACGGGGGCGGCAAAAGGCAAGAAGCAAAACTGCGGGTCGTCATCGCGCGCGGGGCTGCCGCCAGGCTGGATCCAGGGCGATTGGATCCGGTCTTTGCTCCGGCAAGAAGATCTGAACGAGCTGCCGGAGTCCGGACTGATCGCCAAGGGTGCGGCAAGGCTGCCGGAGGGGGAGATGGAGCCACAGCCTCAACCGGATGAGTGTGTATTGCTCGCCACCCACGTCGACCGGGGATTTTTGCTTCCTCCGCACCCCTTCTTCCGGGGCTTCATGAACTTCTTCGGTGCTCAACTCCACCATTTTTCTCCCAATACCATCACGTACCTGGTGGCGTTCCAGATGTGTGGGGATTTGGGTATTCAGAAGAGGCATAGGAGTGCTTTCCCTGCTATGACTCTCCCTGAATCGGTCGAGGTCGGCAATGACCGGTTCTACCGCCAGATGTCGCAACCTGTGTCACCGACCGCCTTCCCACTTCACATTCGACCGTGTCCAGACTCCTTCTCCACTAAAAGTGACTGCTGCTGAGAACATGGAGACGAAGATGTTGGTGGAGAAAGTGGTCCAACTGATCAATGAGGGTGTCACCGGCCCGGACTCGCTGGAAGTGTTCCTCGGCCGACGATCCAAACCTCTTCAGCTCGTGACCATCCTATGTGGTCAGACTCGGATCTGACGACACCGCTCGGGTCCATCTAGAAGAAGTGCCACCCAAGACCGTGGCCATGTGGTTGAGGAGCATCACAGGCAACCAGGACAACCCCAGAGGAGCCAGACGAGTCATCCCCTTCAGCAACGACAATCAGCCTAACAAGGTATGCTCTTTATTCCGACTGCCTTGCATATATGTTCCGACTGTACTTGATCTCGACTGACTTTTACTCAACTTTTCGTCTTGTAGGTTTTCACTGAGATGTATTCGATGCCCAACGGCGAACAAGCCCTGGAGCAGGACCAGGAGGGAGAGGCCAGCGCAGAGGAGAGTGGCGAATGGGAGTCTTCGGATGAAGAAGAGGAGGAGGAGAGCGAGGAGTCGGACGACGAGGAAGAAGTCGACTCGCCGCCGCGCTCTGAACGTCGATCCAAGCAGCACCATGACCCGTGGCATGGGCTGGAAGAACGTGGCTCGAGTACCCACACTCGAGCAAGACTTTTTGACGCCGACCGGAGCCGACAGAGAAAGTCACCAAGCAGCCCAAGGTTGCTCCTCCAAAGGCTCGGAAGACTTTGCCGCGGATGTCACGTCCCTAGTTCTGGTATGATCTAGGCTTGCTTTGTGCATCATGTTTAAGTTCCAAATGAATTTGAAATGGGGAATGTTTCAAACCCTAGCACCAAAGCAAATTCAAATAGATGCAATTTAAAAATGGAATTTCAATTAACCCAAAATGCTTTTCAAAAATGTCCATGGTCTTTGGGAAATGTTGCAAACAACAACCAGAGGTGATGCACATTTTTGCTAAACATTTTGGATTTTGAATGAACCTATATGTATTTGAATTAGAGCTGTTTAAAATAATATAAATATTTTGAAGGCTCCAAAAATGTTGGAAATTGGTGAGGGCCTCTGGTATTTTATAACCAGTGGTCACAAGGAATCTCAACATTTTTATAATTATGCTAGTATTTATTTTAATTCAAAAACAAATGTCAGAAATAGAAAAGAAAACAAGAAAGGGAAATACTTAGCTGGGCCTCCTACCTGGCAGCCCAATGCCCAAAGAAAGCCAGCCCAGCCGGTGGCCGATGCCGGGCCGTCTCGTCTCTCGCCAGAGGACATGGGCGCGTCTCGACGCGCACCGCCAAGGCCAGCGCCACCTCCTCCTTCCCGCCCCGCTGTCCCTCCGCTGAAGCTGCCTGGACGACGCCACGTGCCGCCCGACCCCTCTCACTCTCCCCGTGTTCCCTCTCCTCTGTCTCTCTCGCGAAGCGCCATCAACGAGCCGCCGCCTGGCTCACCGCCGACGCGCCCGCCTCCCCTCGCCTCCGACACGCACAGAGCTCCGCCTCCTCCCTCAAGCTCTCCGCCGAGCCACGCAAGCCGGACGCCCGTGGAGCCGCCACCGCCGTCTTCTCCAACCCCGGCCGCCCGAGATCGCCGGTGCCCGTCCGTCGTCTCCGACTCGTCCCCGAGCCCGCTGACCACCCCATCGCCTCCGCTGTGAGATTCTGCGCCTGTTCCCCCTTCTCCCCTACCTTCCCGTGCACCGCAGCGCTGAGCCCGCAAGCCACCGAACTCCGGCCGCCGCCCCGAGCTCCGCTCCGGTGAGCTCCGCCACCTCCGCCGCCTGTCGCTGGTTCCCCTGGATGCGCGGGAGCGCGGGCGACCTCCTGGTGCCCCAGCCGCCGCTCTCGTGGCCTCCAGCGGGGACTCCGCCGAGCCCCATGGTCGCCGGCGGCTAAACGCCGGCGGGATTGACCGGGTCAACCCAGCTATCTAACCCCCCCGGCTAATTAAGTTAGATTAGTACTAACAAACTAGATTAGTTGGTTTAGACACTGACATATGGGTCCCATTGGTCAGGTTTGACCTGGACCGACCCGTTGACTCGCTGACGTCACGCTGACGTCATGCTGACGCAATTATTTATTTTCTGGAATTATTTTTAAACAGGAAATTCCAGAAAATGTTCAAAACTTCAAAAAATCATAGAAATTCAACCGTAGCTCAGATTGAAATAATTTATATATGAAAAATTATCAGAAAAATGCAATATTTCCATCTGTACTAGTTTCATGCATGACAAACCAACTTATACCTACTGTATAGGTGAAAACACATAAATGGCATTTATTAAGACTTAGCTTGGAGTTGCATTGGAATTCTTGATTCAAATAGACTTCAAGCAAATGAATGCTAGCTGCATTAGCTCAAACAACGTCACATATTCATGCCATGTTCATGCATCATATTGTTGCATGTGATTGTTTATTGATTGCCGACACCGTTCCTTCTCGATAGGTCCTACTCCGGAGAGTGTTCCAGAGTACCTGTCTGAGGAGCAGTGCCACCCTGTTGATCTACCAGGCAAGCAAACCCCCTTGTTCATTCCGATACCATCCTACTCTCTCGCTCTTGCTCTCAGTTATTGCATTAGGACAACAACGATTCATCTGCTACTTTGTGTTGCGGTAGTTGAACCCATTCCTCTGCATGACCTGTCATTGCCACAGTAAATAGTTGAAACCCACTAGCATGTGTAGGAGTTGATTGAGCCATGTTGTGTTCCTACCATGCTATGCCTGCTATTGCTTAGAGTTGTGTCAGGTCTGATTCATTGGGTATGAATTGGAGTACAGTGCTCATTGTTCTGATGCTGAGAGTGAACGTGTGAACACGATTTGGTAAAGGTAGCGGTGAGAGGCCATGTAGGAGTACATGGTGGGTTGTCTCACTAGAACCGTCCTTAAGCACTGAGTTCTGTGTATGTTGTCCAATGACTAGCTACTACCACACATTGGAATGCTTAAGTGCCCTCTCGACTTATTAGCCAACTTGATCTCTCGCCCAGAGTCGCAACTAGTTTCGTGTTTGTAGGTAGTGTTAGTAGTCTACCAAGTGGCACCCGCCAGTGGGCTTGGGACAGACTAGGCACAAGTGGCACGGTGTACCAAGCGAGATCCATCCGGCGAGGTGGGCTTGGGAACCCTGCACACATCATTTGGGGTCGTGAGCGACACCCCGGTGGATCTCCTTGCGGATGGAACCCGAATAGGCGATAAACCCGGCTAGAGTCTTGTGTGGTTAGTCGTCGTGGCCGACACCTCGCCAAAGCTTCCGCTTGAAGGTTGCCGAGATACATGACGGTACATGGCGGTAAGTGGCGAGAGCGTGTGTGAAGAAGTACACCCCGCAGGTTAACATGATCTATTCAATAGCCGGGTCCGCGGTTATGGACGCCTTGGATGCTTACATGGTACATAGACAACTTGAAGTGGATACTCTAAAATGCTCAAGACAAGTGTGAGTGCTATGGATGGCCTTCTCGAGGGAGACGGGATGAATCCATAGTAGTGTATTGTGTGGTGATTAGTGGACTGCAGCGCCTATATCACCTCAAAGAAGTTCTCGTAGTCGAGAACAGATAGCCACAGAGTCAAAGCGGCTTGTCGCAACTAAACCCCACATTACCCTCTTGATACAAATGCATGTATGATAGGATCTCGATGTAAGTCTTGCCGAGTACCTTTGTACTCATGTTGCTTTATTTATGTTTTTGTAGCGGAGACTTCGGTCTTACTAGTGTCTTGTGGACTTCGACAAGTAGCTTGTACCTCAGCTACGATCTTGATCGGATGTTGTAGATAGTCGCTCTTCACCTTTTCATTTGTAGATGTCTGCACCTGACATGTAATGCTTCCGCTTGTTGCTTGTATGTTTCGTATGATGGGTCTTGTGACCCCTATTTGCAATAATGCTATGATGGCTCTTTGAGCCTTATCTATATGAGTTGTTGAGTTATCTTTGTGATGCCATGTTGTACAACACATACTTGCATGTTATGCGACGTGTAATGTGTATTGCTATGTGTGGGATCCGACTATCTAGTTGTTTATCCTTAGTAGCCTCTCTCATCGGAAATGTCTCCTAGTGCTTCCACCGAGCCCCGGTAGCTTGCTACCGCTCCTAACACTTAGGCTGGCCGGCATGTGTCCTTCTTCGCTCTCGTGTCTGTCCCTTCGGGAAATGTCACGCGATGAATACCGAGTCTGTTAGCTCGCTTCTGACCGGTTCACCGGAGTCTGTTAGCCAGTGCTACAGCACTGGATTCACTAGTGGTGACCGACATGTTCGATCGTCGGGTCATGGATGCTCGTCCTCGTAAGTTTGTGCCACTTTGGGTTTACGACTAGCCATGTCAGCCCGGCTCCTTATCATATGGATGCTAGCGACACTATCATATACGTGTGCCAAAAGGCGCAAACGGTCCCGGGCAAAAGTAAGGCGACACCCGTGGGGATACCGTGCATGAGGCCGCAAAGTGATATGAGGTGTTACATGCTAGATCGATGCGGCATTGAGTCGGGGTCCTGACAGCTTTGGTATCGAGCCCGATCGCTCAGAGGATTACCAAGCCAAACCGGTCAAGTTGAGTCTAGAAATTCTTTAGTTATGTAAGGGAATTGATTGTGGGAAGGAACGTAAGGCTCTTTTTACTCCTTATACCTCATGGCCTTCTGATCTGAGTCATCCTATCTTTCCTACGGGGTCCTGACAGCGGATCAAGATGGACGTCCCTGTTGCTTCGGGGTGAGTATCTTGCTTGTGTTTATATAGGCCGACTGAAGTTTTTGTTCTGACCAACTGGATCATGTATCTTTCTAGCCCCACCTCTGCTGCCACTGACATGGACATCGACAAGGCACCAGGAGACGAGGAGACCGACGATGCCGCCACTTCTCGAGCTGGTAAGTCCGTTCGACCAGGTTTCATTTCGTCGAGTGGATCGTCAGTCGGCTAAATTTCCGATATTTCCCTCTTCCTGTAGTTCCACAAGAGGTCGTCGTGCTCCCTGATACGTCTCCAACATATCTATAATTTTTGATTGTTCCATGCTATTATATTACCCCTTTTGGTTGTTTATTGGCTTTATTTTACACATTTATATCATTTTTGGGACTAACCTACTAACCAGAGGCCCAGCCCATATTGCTGCTTTTTTGCCTATTTCAGTATTTCGAAGAAAAGGAATATCAAACAGAGTCAAAACGGAATGAAACCTTCGGGAGCGTGATTTTTGGAACAAACGTGATCCGGAGAGCTTGGAGTGCAAGTCAAGAAGCACCCGAGACCCCCACGAGATAGGAAGCCGCGCCTCCCTCAGAGGGCGCGCCTCTGTCTCGTGGCCCTCATGCCACCTGCCGGTGTCAAACCGCGGATCTCGGGTAGGGGTCCCAACTGTGCGTCTAGGCGGATGGTAACAGGAGACAAGGGACACGATGTTTTACCTGTGTTCGGGCCCTCTTGATGGAGGTAAAACCCTACGCCCCGCTTGATTAATATTGATGATATGGGTAGTACAAGAGTGGATCTACCACGAGATCAAGGAGGCTAAACCCTAGAAGCTAGCCTATGGTATGATTGTTGTAATGGAGGTTATGTCCCACGGACTAAAGCCCTCCGGTTTATATAGACACCGGAGAGGGCTAGGGTTACACAGTAGTCGGTTACAATGGTAGGAGATCTACATATCCGTGATCGCTAAGCTTGCCTTCCACGCCAAGGAAAGTCCCATCCGAACACGGACGGAGTCTTCAATCTTGTATCTTCGTAGTCTTGGAGTCCAGCGGATGATGATAGTCCGCTGTCCGGACACCCCTAGTCCAGACTCCTCAAGAGCCCTCGAACTCGCTTCAATGACGGTGAGTCTGGCGCGCATAATGTTCGGCATTGCAAGGCGGGTTCCTCCCTTAAATAATCCAGAGAAGATCATGAACACCAGATAGTGTCCGGCTCTGCAAAATAAATTCCACATTCCACCGTAGAGAGAATAAAATGTACACAAGCTCAATCTGCTGACGTATTTTGCGGCATGACGTCACACCACTACCAAGCCTTTACTTGAATCGTTTTTTATTATACCGCCTCAGCGCGTTTAGCGAAGCGGTTCCCTTGGCACGTCTTGTCGAAGCAGAGATCGTGTTCCCCTTATTTCGGGATTCTCATCAATACGGACGTGGGTAACCCAACCGCGCCCGTCGCCACGCCTCCTCTATCGAAGGCGAGTCCTGAACGGTCACGGAGATGTCTCTTGGTATTCTCCCTCTTTATAATAGGACCAAGGCTCGTTTCTTTTCTTCAATCTTCCACCGAATCTTCTCCTCGCTCCAAGTTCCAACACCCAGAGCCCCAGATTCGAGCTCTTCGGACCTTCAACAATGTCCGGCTCCGACCTTCAGGGCCGGTGGATGCCCTCCTCCGTTACGGAGGAGGACGTGCTAAAGCTGCGAGAAGCCAAGTACCTGTGCTACGAGATTTCACACAGGTTGCCCGCCGAAGGGCAGGCCATCCCCACCCCCGAGCCCGGCGAGTATGTCGTCTTTGTATCCCACCTCCGTCGGGGTTTAGGCTTCCCGACGGATCCTTTTGTGAGAGGGCTCATGTTTTACTATGGGTTGGAATTCCACGACTTGGCTTCGGAGTCCATCCTCCAAATCTCCGCATTCATCGTCGTCTGCGAAGCCTTCCTCCGCGTCACCCCCCACTTCGGCCTGTGGCTGAAGACCTTCAATATGGATCCGAAGATGATCGGGGGGCGTCAAGCAGAGTGCGGTGGGGCGGCCATAAGAAGGAGGGCCGATGCCCCCGTGGCCCGAGGGCTCCTTCCAAGAGGAGCTCGGCTTGTGGCAGCAGGAGTGGTTCTATATCACCGCTCCAAAGGGCAGCAGGCATAAGCCGCCGCCCATTCCGCCGGGACCTCCACGACGGTTGATGTCGTGGGTCAACCAAGGGCTCAATTGGGGGCCGTCAAAAGACGTGCCCCTATTGCAGGGCCGGATTCGAGACCTTCAGGCGAGGGAGGTCGATCTGGTCGTGGTGATGCAGGTTATGCTGATTAGGCGTCTCCTGCCCTGCAAACGCCGTCCTCTCCGGCTATGGGAGTTCAATAGGAGGGACCACGGATTCTCCAACACTTCATGGGTACGACACCCGTGGAGATGTACAAGTTATTCTTCGGACCGCAGGCGGCGTGTCCGGACTTGACCGAGGATGCCGGCCTAAGCTGCCATCGCCCGGATACTCAAGTAAGTAGCTCAGTGTTCGGACGCACCGTTTGTTTGCCTCTCTACAATTCGCCTTTTAACCCGTTATCCTTCATTAGGAGTGGATAGCGCAAGCAAAGCTGATACGGTGTCCGACCCCCCTCCCAGAGACCGCGCCGAGCCCGTCTTTGGTCGAATGTTGAGGTCGCGCCTTGTAAGAAGGCTAAGGGGAAAATAGAGGAGCTATCACCTCGCCTAAGGGGCGCTTGAAGAAGGGGGATCAAGAATCCTCCCTCCGGGGAAGAAGAGGACCGCCTCCAAAGACCCGGAGGCCAAAGCCCCTAAGCGGGGAAGAAATCTTCACCGAGGGTCCTGCGTTCGGGAGGTCCCGCCGCACAATCTTTCTAAAGAATCAGCCCTCCAATGAGCCGTGAGTAGAAAAAGGGAGTTCATTAATAAGAAACATCCCTATTTATGCTTCCGAGGATAACCAAATTTTTACCTTGTAGTTCGGATCTGCGACCTTCTCGGATGAGCTCGTCTTCGGGATCTTCGTCCGGAGATGATGGAGAGCGAGACACCTCCGTCACGCGCGCGTCGGATAGGGCGGACGAGCTCAAGTGTCATCACGGAGGGTGTCCCGAGTTCGCAGAGCCGAAGAGTTCGGCGCCGGCTGGTGTTCGGCGGGGAGCCAAGGATCTGCTTGAGAGGGCGTCCATCTCGTAAGATCACCGTGCATTGATGAGCATGGTGATTGGAAGGATTTAAACCAAAGCGGATTGCATAATGCCATCGAGTTTGTTGGCGGGGTTTGAGGTACATAAAACGACGCACCTTTTTTGACATTTGCACATGAAAGTGCGCCTCAGATAGATAGTAGCCCCTGAGACTCGGTAGGTTGTCGAAAGCGACAGCGTGCCGAGGATCAAAATCGCAGGTATTGAGTGTCGTTCTTCCTATGCAGGTGGCGGATAGTCTGGGGGCTAGCCGGACTGGTGGAGTTGCTGAATTAATGCGGCAACTCGATGTTGCGGATGCAGACATCGCGCTAGTCAACAAGCGACTTGACGAGTCGCAAGGTAAGTTGTCTCTCTGCAGTCACCTATTTAAGTGAGTCAAAGCCCACCTCTTACAATATTAATGCTTGATGCAGATGGTGGTGCTGCTGTGGAGAGCCTTCGGGCAGAACTTGCTCAAGCCAAGGAGCAAGCCAGAAGGAGTGATACGGCTGCCTTGAGGGCGGCCGAAGAGTTAGAAGCCGAAAGGGCTGCACACTGCCGAAGCAGGGAAGAGATGGCCGAATTGGCCGTTAAATTGAAGGATGCTACCGACCGCAATGAGGCTCTTGAAAAGGAGCACCTATCGGAGCGAGAAGAACTGGGGAAGGCCACCGCCGAGGCCAAGGATGCTCGTTCTGCAATGCGGGCTATGAAGGAGGAGCTGCGTCAAGCCGGAGACATTGTGGCTGGCAAGCCTTTTCTGCTGCGTCGCCGGTTTACGGATCCAAATTATGCCCAGCTTGGCCAGCTGTGGGGTCCGGAGGATCCATATATGGACTTAGCGGCAAGTGCGGCGGATGCCGCAGTGCACTTCCGAGTCGGAAGGATCACAAGACTAAGAGCTGTTTTGGTCTCAATTCCATAGTCCGGATCATTCACTTCACGACCGATCGGTTGGCGAATGGGCTGAGCTGAACAGTTGTCCGGACTTGCCATGACGGATATCGTGACTCATGTCCGCCGAGAGGCCCAAGGCGACGAGCTATTTTGGCTTATTGCAGCAATTTCTTGGGGCGGTGCCACATATCAAGGAGATGAAGCGGTCGGCCTGCATAGAAGGTGCGCGGATGGCCCTTGCCCGTGTGAAGACACATTGTACAGAGATGGATGCCACCGCTATTGCAACCCAGGGTTCGGACGAAAGCCGGTTACCCGCCGAGCACTATTTTGGGGAAGTTATGCGTGGTGCTCGTGTAATAGAGTCGCAGTGCTCGAAAAATGTCGCGTTCAAATGAATGTTGTATTTTGTAAAACAATGGTTATGATGTAATCACTTTTTATACTTGTGCGTTCCAAGTATTGAAATATCTCCTATGCGGCCGTTTATGTATACGTGTGTATAACCTGAAAGATGGCAGTCTTTGGCTTCAGCCCCCACGCACAAGGTGCGGGGGTGTTCGCAAAAATAGCGCATTGTCACACTTAATCCGGACGCCTCGGTCCTGTTGAGGAGGTGGTAGCGAGCAAACGAGGCAACCGGACTATGATGCTTTATCACTTTCACTTAGCCATTGAGTTCGAGGGTGGGGCTACGATATAGCCCCAGGGGCACCCCGCCTCCGAATTCGGGCGCGTGTGTGCTGACCGGAAACGGTCCTTCGTCAAAGCGGGGAATTCTAAACATTTCGTGGTCGATCGAGTGGTTGACAGTCTCTCGTCAGATCATGATGATCAGTTTTCGGCTTTCATCGAGGTGCTTCGCCCCAAATTAGGCGGGGCACAATCGCAGAGTTCTCCGGTGCCGCGTTAGCCGATGATCTGAACGAAGGCAGCAAAACACGTGAGCCGGGCAAACCCAACATTTGACCAAAGACATGATTCGAGCTGATGCATATAAGACCTAATCTCGAGACGCCGAACACTCCCTAAGGTGTTCGGTCTTTATAATAATGGGCGAACAATGCCCTAAGCCCCTAGTGTCCGTGCACGGGCAGGGTCCTCGACGCGCCGATGCCAAAACATCGAGCTCCACTCTGGTTATAATGAGAAACTAGGGATTATGGCAACAAGAGACGATAAAAAGGTTTACGCAGGTCTTAATCAAAAGAATCCTTGCGACAGTCCCTACCGCACGTCTGCGCTGTGTCTCTGCGCAGCCGTTATCCTCGACGGGTGTGCACGTTGTTCATCTGTAAAAAGAGAGGAACTTAGTTTGAAAGGAAATCGTGCGAAAAAAAGTATATGAAAAATATTAATAAATAAGTAAAGCGGAGTCTATATTAGCTCGTTGTTGCTTGTACGCACAGCCCCTTGTGAAGGGGTGTGCGGCTAGGGAGCCCCTAGCTTATTTATGCCGGACTCGTCTAGCCGTGTCCGGGGTCTTTAAATGACCCTCGTAATGAAATGATACGTGGACCAGTCATTTTAAGTGTAAGAGACGCGTAATGTGGTATGGCGTTGAAGCGGACAAAAGCTTCACGTCCCAATAGTGCTTGATAGCTACTTTTGAATGGGACGACATGAAAGATTAGTTTTTCACGTCGGAAGTTGTTCGGTGACCCGAACACAACTTCTAGTAATAAGGAGCCTGTGCACTTGGCGTAAGTGCCTGGCGTCACTCCTTTAATGGAAGTGCGGCTATGTCGAATTTTAGTAAGGTCTATCCCCAACTTGCGGATTGTGTTTGGATATAGCAGGTTTAAATCGCTGCCTCCGTCCATCAAGACTTGTGTAAATTGTAGTCCGTCGATTATAGGATCCAATATCAGGGCAGTCCATCCTGCATTTCGAACGCTTCTGGAATAATCCCGGTGGTCGAAGGTGATTGGTTTTGATATCCAATCTCGATGTTCCGCTGGGTTGGACCGTGCGAGACCCATTTTAGCGGGTGCCGCATTGTTTTTCCGTATTATCACATGAAGTGAGTTTACTGCTTTGACTTCTTGTGGGAAAGTCTTTTGTTTTCCGGTGCTCTGCTGGTGGGGTTTATCATCGTCTTCGCTTGATGCGTCGAGCCCCTTGTGTTCGGCGTTGAGTCGGCCGGACTGTTTGAAAACCCAACAATCTCGGTGAGTGTGGTTTGCAGGCCTTCCGGGGGTACTGTGGATTTGACATATCCGATCCAAAATTTTGTTTAAGTTGGATAGCTCATCACTGTTGTCCTTAAGAGGCGGTGTTTTGTTGTTTGGCCGTGAGCTTTTGAATCCGACGTTGACCGCCGTGTTCTTTGGGCTTTTCTCTTTATTCCGGCGCTGATCTTTTCTGCGCCGTGATTTTCCATTTCCATCTCTGATCTCGGATGTACTTGGGTCGCTGGTGCTGCATCTTGCTAGCTACTATCTCCCCCCGCAAAAGCGGTCATGAGGCTTGTTAGCGGACATTGTCCTCGGCTTCTCTTGGCCGAGGTGTCTCAGCGAGCCATTCGTCTCGGACGTTGTATTTAAAAGCTGCTAAGGCTTCGCGTCCGGACGATCGACTATTTGGTTCTTTTAGTAAGGAACCTGTTCCAGAATTTTGCTACCGACTCTCCGGGCTGTTGAGTTATATGACTTAGATCGCTCAGATCCTGAGGGCGGACATAAGTCCCTTGAAAATTTGTTCTAAACGCGCCCTCAAGCTCTTCCCAACTTCCAACAAGTGTTTTTGGGAGGCTTTTGAGCCAATGACGGCTGGCCCTTTGAGCTTGAGGGTAAATATTTTATGGCGTGGAGATCATCTCCTCTAGCCATGTGTATGTGTAGTATATAATCCTCTATCCAGACTCCAGGGTCTGTTGTTCCGTCGTAAGCCTCTATGTTTATGGGTTTAAACCCTGCTGGGAATTCATGATCCAGCACCTCATTGGTGAAACATAGTGGGTGTGCGGCGCCCCTGTATTTGGGTGTACCGCTGTCTTCGAACACTTGACGTGTTTTGTTGCTTCTTGGGGCCCTCTTTTTTGGCCCGTAAATGGACCTGGCTGGGCCATCTATTTTCCCAGGGTCATGAGTCGGCTTGTGTGCAGCGCCGCTTGTAGATTTTGGCCTATCATCTGGCCGTCTATCCGCCAGCGGCCTCTTTGTTTTTTGACCTGTGGGGCTCTATGGCTTCCTCGTCAAATTCTGGCAGCAACTTTGCGCCGGGTAGCTCTTTGATTGATGGCCATTGCCGATTTGTTCTGCGGTTTTGAGCACTTTGCTCCACCTCATTCTCGAGTATGTCTTCCGCTGTTTTGAGCTTCCATTTTCCTTCTTCAAACTTCGCAAGTGGCGACGAGTCTTTTCGAAGGCTCTTATTCTCCGGTGGTGTGTCGCGGCGTGAGGTCGCTCGGACTGTTGGTTTCGCCGGGCATGGATTGATTATCCGACTCGTCCTGTTCGGATGGTTGCTTGGCTGCATGTTCATCGTCCACTGGTTTGCCCTGCTCTATTGCTGGGTCATTAGGCGCGCTGTAGTTGTCGAGGCGGGACTTAGGGTGGCGTCTGCGTCGCCATTTTGGTTGTTTATCGGCGGGATTATCTTTTGCCGCGCCCCGTTGGTCCTCATTATCGCTTCCTTTTGGGGTATCCACCATATATACATCATGTGTTGGGGTGGTCTTCCAGTGTCCTGTAGGCGCTGGTTCTTGATCGTCTCCGGCATCGTCGTCCATGCCGTCGATGTCTTCGGAGTCATAGTCTAGCATGTCTGTTAGATCGTCGATAGTGGCTACAAAGTGGGTGGTGGGTGGGCTTTGAATTTCTTCGTCGTCCGCATCCCAACCATCCTGGCCATAATCTGGCCAGGGCTCTCCGGATAGCGAGAGATGCTTTAGCGAATTTAGAATGTCTCCAAAGGGCGAGTGCTGAAAGATGTCCGTAGCGGTGAACTCTATGATCGGCGCCCAATCGGATTCGATTAGCAAGGGCGCAGGAGGTTCGGAGTCCGGAAGGGAGTCCGACACCTCGGAGTCACGAGCTTTATAGGGGACAAGGTTAGTGTTCGGATCCATCGCCGCAAAAGTTGCAGCCCCCGAGGCGGTGTCCAGCCATCGATCCTCGATCTGGGCGATCGGCTCCGGACTGAGGGCCGGAGCGGATTCCTGTGCAGCCACCAAGGCGCTGTCCGGCGGCAGAGCTAAATCATGCCCATCGCGACAGTGCGGCACGCTCGGCTGTGGCTCGAGTCCGTCGGAGATCAAGTCCCCGCGGATATCGGCCGTGAAGTTTAGGCTTCCAAATCTGACCTGACGGCTAGGGGCGTAGCTTTCGATCTGCTCCAGACAGCCAAGTGAATTGGCCCGCAGTGCGAAGCCGCCGAATATGAAGATCTGTCCGGGGAGAAAAGTCTCACCCTGGACGGCGTTGTTGTTGATTGAAGAAGCCATCGAGCTTATTGGTGACGACACAGAGGAACTCTCAATGAAAGCACCAATGTCGGTGTCAAAACCGGCGGATCTCGGGTAGGGGGTCCCGAACTGTGCGTCTAGGCGGATGGTAACAGGAGACGAGGGACACGATGTTTTATCCAGGTTCGGGCCCTCTTGATGGAGGTAAAACCCACGCCCCGCTTGATTAATATTGATGATATGGGTAGTACAAGAGTGGATCTACCACGAGATCAAGGAGGCTAAACCCTAGAAGCTAGCCTATGGTATGATTGTTGTAATGGAGGTTATGTCCCACGGACTAAAGCCCTCCGGTTTATATAGACACCGGAGAGGGCTAGGGTTACTGAGTCGGTTACAATGGTAGGAGATCTACATATCCAGATTGCCAAGCTTGCCTTCCACGCCAAGGAAAGTCCCATCCGGACACGGGACGGAGTCTTCAATCTTGTATCTTCGTAGTCTTGGAGTCCGGCGGACGACGATAGTCCGGTTGTCCGGGCACCCCCTAGTCCAGGACTCCCTCAGCCACCGACGTACTTCTTCCTCCTATATATACCTACGTACCCCGAAAACATCCAGGAGCACCACGAAACACAATTTCCACCGCCGTAACCTTCTGTATCCGCGAGATCCCATCTTGGAGCCTTCACCGACACTCTGCTGGCGGGGGAATCGACCACGGAGGGCCTCTACATCAACATCCTTGCCCCTCCGATGAGTTGTGAGTAGTTTACCACAGACCTACGGGTCCATAGTTATTAGCTAGATTGCTTCTTCTCTCTTTTTGGATCTCAATACAATGTTCTCCCCCTCTCTTGTGGAGATCTATTCGATGTAAACTCTTTTTGCGGTGTGTTTGTCGAGATCCGATGAATTGTGGGTTTATGATCAAGTTTATCTATGAATAATATTTGAATCTCCTCTGAATTCTTTTATGTATGATTGAGTTATCTTTGCAAGTCTCTTCGAATTATCAGTTTGGTTCGGCCTACTAGATTGGTCTTTCTTGCCATGGGAGAAGTGCTTAGCTTTGGGTTCAATCTTGCGGTGTCCTTACCAAAGGATGTAAAGGGTTGCAAGGCACGTATTGTATTGTTGCCATCGAGGATAACAAGATGGGGTTTATATCATATTGCATGAGTTTATCCTCTACATCATGTCATCTTGCTTAATGCGTTGCTCTGTTCTTATGAACTTAATACTCTAGATGCAAAAGGCAGGAGTTGGTCGATGTGTGGAGTAATAGTAGTAGATGCAGCGTGAGTCGGTCTACTTGTTATGGACTGATGCCTATATACATGATCATGCCTAGATAATCTCATAACTATGCGCTTTTCTATCAATTGCTCGACAGTAATTTGTTCACCCACCGTAATATTTATGCTATCTTGAGAGAAGCCACTAGTGAAACCTATGGCCCCCGGGTCTATCTCTTATCATATTTGCTTTCAATCTACTTTTATTTGCATCTTTACTTTTTGCATCTATATTATAAAATACCAAAAATATATTTATCTTATCATACTATCTTTATTAGATCTCACTTTTGCAAGTGGCCGTGAAAGGATTCACAACCCCTTTATTGCGTTGGTTGCGAGTTCTCAGTTTGTTTGTGTAGGTGCATGCGACTTTTGAGGAGCCTCCTACTGGATTGATACATTGGTTCTCAAAACTGAGGGAAATACTTACGCTACACTTGTTGCATCACCCTCTCCTATTCGAGGAAAACCAACACAAACTCAAGACGTAGCAAGAAGAATTTCTGGCGCCGTTGCCGAGGAGGTCTTCGCTCAAGTCAAGACATACCAAGTACCCATCACAAACCCATCTCCCTCGCATTTACATTATTTGCCATTTGCCTCTCGTTTTCCTCTCCCCACTTCACCCTTGCCGCTTTATTCGCCTCTCTTTCCCAATCTCCTCCTCTCTTTTTCGCTTGCCGTTTTTCTGTTTGCTTGTGTGTTAGATTACTTGTTGCCATGGCGCAAGATAATACCAAATTGTGTGACTTCTCGAACACCAATAATAATGATTTTCTTAGTACTCCGATTGCTCCTCTTAATGATGTTGAGTCTTGTGAAATCAATACCGCTTTGCTGAATCTTGTTATGAAAGATCAATTCGCCGGCCTTCCTAGTGAAGATGCCGCTACTCATCTAAACAATTTTGTTGATTTGTGTGATATGCAAAAGAAGAAAGATACGGATAACAATATTTTCAAATTGAAGTTATTTCCGTTTTGACTTAGAGATCGTGCTAAAGTTTGGTTTTCGTCTTTGCCTAAAAATAGTATTGATTCTTGGAACAAGTGCAAAGATGCTTTTATCTCTAAGTATTTTCCTCCTGCTAAGATCATCACTCTTAGGAACGATATTATGAATTTTAAACAACTTGATCATGAGCATGTTGCCCAATCTTGGGAAAGAATGAAATTGATGCTTCGCAATTGCCCTACTCATGGTTTGAATTTATGGATGATCATACAAAATTTTTATGCCGGTTTGAACTTTCTTCTAGAAATCTCTTAGATTCGGCCGCGGGAGGCACGTTTATGGAAATTACGTTAGGAGATGCTACAAAATTACTTGATAATATTATGGCTAATTATTCTCAATGGCACACCGAAAGATCTTCTAGTAAAAAAGTGCATGCTCTAGAAGAAATCAATGTTTTGAGTGGAAAGATGGATGAACTTATGAAGATGTTTGCTACTAAAAATACTCCTCTTGATCCCAGTGATATGCCTTTGTCTTCTTTGATTGAGAATAATAATGAATCTATGGATGTGAAATTTGTTGGTAGGAATAGTTTTGGAAACAATGCTTATAGAGGAAATTTTAATGCTAGACCATTCCCTAGTAATTCCTCTAATAATTATGGAAATTCCTACAATAATTCTTATGGTAATTTTAATAAGATGCCCTCTGATTTTGAGAATAGTGTGAAAGAATTTATGATTTCTCAAAAGAATTTTAATGCTTTGCTTGAAGAAAAATTGCTCAAAGTTGATGATTTGGCTAGGAACGTTGATAGACTTTCGCTTGATGTTGATTCTCTTAAAATTAGATCTTCCCCTCCTAAGCATGATATCAATGAGTCTCTCAAAGTAATGAGAATTTCCATTGACGAGTGCAAGGAAAGAACCGCTAGATTGCGTGCTAAAAAAGAAAGCTTTATAAAAGCGTGTTCTTCTAGTTTCCGTGAAAATAATGATGAGGATCTTAAAGTTATTGATGCGTCTCCGATTAGATCTATGTTTTTCAATATGAATTTTGATGATTATGGGACTGATGATGAATCAACTTTGCCTAGAAGGCGTCCCAAGAATCCGGAGTCTTTAGATCTTAATGTTAAATTTGGTAAAAGTGAGATTGGAGAATCCTCAACTTCCAATAACATTGAACCCACTATCTCGGATTTCAAGGAATTTGATTATGATAATTGCTCTTTAAAAGGTTGTATTTCCTTGTTGCAATCCGTTGTTAATTCTCCTCATGCTTATAGTCAAAACAAAGCTTTTACCAAACATATTATTGATGCCTTGATGCAATCTTACGATGAAAAACTTAATTTGGAAGTTTCTATACCTAGAAAACTTAATGATGAGTGGGAACATACTATAAAGATTAGAATTAAAGATTATGAGTGTTTTGCTTTGTATGATTTGGGTGCTAGTGTTTCCACGATTCTGAAAACTTTATGTGATATTCTAGGTTTCCATGATCTTGATGATTGCTCTTTAAATTTGCACCTTGTGGATTCCACCATTAAAAAGCCTATGGGAAGGATCAGTGATGTTCTTATTGTTGCAAATAGAAATTTGGTGCCCGTAGATTTTATCGTTCTTGATATAGATTGCAATCTTTTTGTCCTATTATTCTTGGTATACCTTTCCTTAGAACGATTGGTGCGATTATTGATATGAAAGAAGGGAACATTAGATTCTAATTTCCCTTAAAGAAAGGCATGGAACACTTTCCAAGAAATAAAGTCAAATTACCTTATGAATCTATCATGCGTGCTACTTATGAATTTAGTGCCAAAGATGGCACTCGTTAGATCTATCCTTGCTTTTATGCCTAGTTAGGGGCGTTAAACGATAGCGCTAGTTGGGAGGCAACCCAATTTTTCTTTATGTTTTTTGTTTTTGCTCCTGTTTAGTAATAAATCTTGCATCTACCTTCTGGTTATATGTGTTTGTGTCTTTTAATTAGTGTTTGTGACAAGTAGAACCTATAGGATAACCTACGATGATAGTTGATTTGATTCTGCTGAAAAAACAGAAACTTCGCACGCACGAATATAATTTTGTTAAATCACAGGAATGTTATTTTGCTTTGATTCTTTTTTCTGCTGTTCAATAATTTTTTTTCCAGGACTTCCTATTTTATTAGGATTTTTAGAGTTCCAGAAGTTTACGTTAGTTACAGATTGCTACAGACTGTTCTGTTTTTGACAGATTCTGTTTTTCGTGTGTTGTTTGCTTATTTCAATGCATCTATGGCTAGTAAATTAGTTTATAAACCATAAGGAAGTTGGAATACAGTAGGTTTAACACCAAAATAAATAAATAATGAGATCATTGCAGTACCTTATGTGGTGGTTTTGTTTTCTTTCACTAATGGAGCTTATAAGATTTCCTGTTGAGTTTTGTGTTGTGAAGTTTTCAAGTTTTGGGTAAAGCTTTTATGGACTATGGAATAAGGAGTGGCAAGAGACTAAGCTTGGGGATTCCCATGGCACCCCAAGATATTCAAGGATAGCCAAAAGCCTAAGCTTGGGGATGCCCCGGGAAGGCATCCCCTCTTTTGTCTTCGTTCATTGGTAACTTTACTTGGACCTAAATTTTTATTCGCCACATGATATGTGTTTTTCTTGGAGCGTCGTGTATTATACTAGTCTTTGCTTTTTACCACAATCATCCTTGTTGTACACACCTTTTGGGAGAAGCCTATTTGATTAGAATTTGCTAGAATACTCTATGTGCTTCACTTATATCTTTTGAGCTTGATAGTTTTTGCTCTAGTGCTTCACTTATATCTTTTAGAGCACGGTGGTGTCTTAATTTTAAAGAAATTGCTAGTCTCTCATGCTTCACTTATATCATTTTGAGAGTCTTTTAGAACAGCATGGTATTTGCTATGGTTTTAAAGTTGGTCCTAGAATGATGAGCATCCAAGTTGGGAATAATAAAAACTATCATAGAAAGTGAATTGGATGCTATGATCAACTTGATACTTGATAATTGTTTTGAGATATGGAGGTAGTGATATTAAAGTCATGCTAGTTGGGTGATTATGAATTTAAAGAATTCTTGTGTTGAAGTTTGTGATTCCCGTAGCATGCACGTATGGTGAACCGCTTTGTGATGAAGTTGGAGCACAATTTTATTTATTGATTGTCTTCCTTATGAGTGGCGGTCGGGGACGAGCGATGGTCTTTTCCTACCAATCTACCCCCTAGGAGCATGCACGTAGTGCTTTGGTTTTTGATGACTTCTAAATTTTTGCAACAAGTATATGAGTTATTTTGATTAATGTTGAGTCCATGGATTATACGCACCCTTCCACCCTTCCACCATTGCTAGCCTCTCTTGTGCCGCGCAAATTTCGCCAGTACCATATATCCACCATTTACCTTCCTCAAAACAGCCACCATACCTACCTATTATGGCATTTCCATAGCCATTCCGAGATATATTGCCGTGCAACTTTCCACCATCCCATTCATATGACACGCATTACGTTTGTCATATTGCTTTTTGCATGATCATGTAGTTGACATTGTATTTGTGGCAAGGCCACCTTCATAATTTGCATACATGTCGCTCTTGATTCATTGCATATCCCGGTGCATCGCCGGAGGCATTCATATAGAGTCATATCTTATTCTAGCTTTGAGTTGTAAATCCATAAAAGTGTGATGATCTTCATTATTAGAGCATTGTCCTAGTGAGGAAAGGATGATGAAGACTATGATTCCCCCACAAGTCGGGATGAGACTTAGGACTTTACAAAAAGAAAAGAAAAAAAAGAGAAAGGCCAAAAAGAAAAAAAAGAGAAGGCCTAAGAAAGAAAAAAAAGAAGAAAAAGAAAAAAAGAAAAGGAAAGAAAATAAAATGAGAGAAAAAGAGAGAAGGGACAATGCTACTATCTCTTTTTGCACACTTGTGCTTCAAAATAGCACCATGATCTTCATGTTAGAGAGTCTCATATGTTGGCACTTTCATATACTAGTGGGAAATTTTCATTATAGAACTTGGCTTGTATATTCCAATGATGGGCTTCCTCAAAAGTTCCCTAGGTCTTCGTGAGCAAGCAAGTTGGATGCACCCCACTTAGTTTCTTTTGTTGAGCTTTCATATATTTATAGCTCTAGTGCATCCGTTGCATGGCAATCCCTACTCACTCACATTGATATCTATTAATGGGCATATTCATAGCCCGTTGATACGCCTAGTTGACGTGAGACTATTTTCCTTTTTTTGTCTTCTCCACAACCACCATTCTATTCCACATATAGTGCTATGTCCATGGCTCACACTCATGCATTGCGCGAAAGTTGATAAAGTTTGAGATTATTAAAGTATGAAACAATTGCTTGGCTTGTCATCAGGGTTGTGCATGATTAAATACTTAGTGTGATGAAGATAGAGCAACAGCCAGACTATATGATTTTGTAGGGATAACTTTCTTTAGCCATGTTATTTTGAGAAGACATGATTACTTTTATTAGTATGCTTGAAGTATTACTATTTCTTATGTCAATATGAACTTTTATTTTGTATCATTTGGATCTGAACATTCATGCCACAATAGAGAAAATTACATTGAGAATTATGCTAGGTAGCATTCCACATCAAAAATTTCTTTTTTATCATTTACCTACTCGAGGACGAGCAGGAATTAAGCTTGGGGATGCTTGATACGTCTCCAACGTATTTATAAGTTTTGATTGTTCCATGCTATTATATTACCCCTTTTGGATGTTTATGGACTTTATTTTACAGATTTATATCATTTTTGGGACAAACCTACTAACCGGAGGCCCAGCCCATATTGCTGTTTTTTTTGCCTATTTCAGTATTTCAAAGAAAAGGAATCAAACGGAGTCCAAATGGAATGAAACCTTCGGGAGCGTGATTTTTGGAACGAACGTGATCCGGAGAGCTTGGAGTGCAAGTCAAGAAGCACCCGAGGCCCCCACGAGATAGGAGGCCGCGCCCCTCCCTATAGGGCGCGCCCCCTGTCTCGTGGGCGCCTCGGGCCGCCACCGACGTACTTCTTCCTCCTATATATACCTACGCACTCGAAAACATCCAGAGCACAACGAAACACAATTTCCACCGCCAGAACCTTCAGATCCGCGAGATCCCATCTTGAGCCTTCACCGCACTCTGCCGGAGGGGGAATCGACCACGAAGGGCCTCTACATCAACATCCTTGCCCCTCCGATGAGTTGTGAGCAGTTTACCACAGACCTACGGGTCCATAGTTATTAGCTAGATGGCTTCTTCTCTCTTTTTGGATCTCAATACAATGTTCTCCCCCTCTCTTGTGGAGATCTATTCGATGTAAACTCTTTTTGCGGTGTGTTTGTCGAGATCCGATGAATTGTGGGTTTATGAATAAGTTTATCTATGAATAATATTTGAATCTTCTCTAAATTCTTTTATGTATGATTGAGTTATCTTTGCAAGTCTCTTCGAATTATCAGTTTGGTTTGGCCTACTAGATTGGTCTTTCTTGCCATGGGAGAAGTGCTTAGCTTTGGGTTCAATCTTGCGGTGTCCTTACCAAAGGATGTAAAGGGTTGCAAGGCACATATTGTATTGTTGCCATCGAGGATAACAAGATGGGGTTTATATCATATTGCGTGAGTTTATCCCTCTACATCATGTCATCTTGCTTAATGCGTTGCTCTGTTCTTATGAACATAATACTCTAGATGCAGGCAGGAGTCGGTCGATGTGTGGAGTAATAGTTGTAGATGCAGGTGATACGTCCATTTTACATCATGCTTTTATATCAATATTTATTGCATTATGGGCTGTTATTTCACGTTATGTCTGTCACGTATGGCTGTTCTCTCTTATTTTACAAGGTTTACATGAAGAGGAGAATGCTTGGCACTGGAATTCGGGTGGAAAAGGAGCAAATATTGGAGACCTATTCTGCGCAACTCCAAAAGTCCTAAAACTCCACGAATATCTTAAAATAAATAAAGAAAAATCGTCACTAAAGATGAAGGCCGGGGCCCACACCTGCTCACGAGGTGGGGGCGCCCGGGCGCGCCTCACCTCGTGGGCCCCTAGTGGCTCTCCGACGCCCATCTTCTCCTATATGAAGTCTTTCGATGAGAAAAAAAAATAGAAGGCAACCTTTCGGGACGAGACTCCGCCACGAGGCGGAACCTTCATGAACCAATCTTGGGCTCCGCAGAGCTGCTCATAGGGACACTTCCCTCGGGGGGAAATCATCACCATCGTCATCACCAACGCTCCTCTCATCGGGAGAGGGCAATCTCCATCAACATCTTCACCAGCACCATCTCATCTCCAAACCCTAGTTCATCTCTTGTATCCAATTCTTGTCTCCAAGTCCGGGATTGGTGCTAGTAGGTTGCTAGTAGTGTTGATTACTCCTTGTAGTTGATGCTAGTTGGTTTATTTGGTGGAAGATCATATGTTCAGATCCTTTATACATATTATTACCCCTCTGATTATGAACATGAATATGCTTTTTGAGTAGTTACGTTTGTTCCTGAGGACAAGGGAGAAGTCTTGCTATTAGTAGTCATGTGAATTTGGTATTTGTTCGATATTTTGATGAGATGTATGTTGTCTAGCCTCTAGTGGTGTTATGTGAACATCGACTACATAACACTTCACCATTATTTGGGCCTAGAGGAAGGCATTGGGAAGTAATAAGTAGATGATGGTTTGCTAGAGTGACAGAAGCTTAAACCCTAGTTTATGCGTTGCTTCGTAAGGGGCTGATTTGGATCCATATGTTTCATGCTATGGTTAGGTTTAACTTAATAGTTTTGTTGTAGTTGCGGATGCTTGCAATAGAGGTTAATCATAAGTGGGATGCTTGTTCAAGTAAGAACAGTACCCAAGCACCGGTCCACCCACATATCAAATTATCAAAGTACCGAACGCGAATCATATGAGCATGATGAAAACTAGCTTGACGATATTCCCATGTGTCCTCGGGAGCGCTTTTCCTATTATAAGAGTTTGTCCAAGCTTGTCCTTTGCTACAAAAAGGATTGGGACACCTTGCTGCACTTTATTTACTTTTGTTACTTGTTGCTCGTTACAATTTATCTTATCACAAAACTATCTGTTACCACTTATTTCAGTACTTGCGGAGAATACCTTGCTAAAAACCGCTTATCATTTCCTTCTGCTCCTCGTTGGGTTTGACACTCCTACTTATCGAAAGGACTACGATAGATCTCCTATACTTGTGGGTCATCAAGACTCTTTTCTGGCGCCGTTGCCGGGGAGTGTAGCGCCTTTGGTAGGTGGAATTTGGTAAGGAAAAATTTATATAGTGTGCTGAAATTTTCTGTCACTTGTTGCTATGAAAAGTAATTCTCTGAGGGGCTTGTTCGGGGTATCTTCACCCCGTCGAGTAGAGCAAAGAGTTTCTCCTCAACCTACTGACTATTGAAAATGAAACTCCTTTTGAAATTCCTTCGGGTATGATGGAAAAACTGCTAGCTAACACTTTTACAGGAGATGGAACAAAGCATCCTGATGAACATTTACTCTATGTGGATGAAGTTTGTGGACTATTTAAGCTTGGAGGTATACCCGATGATGTTGTTAAGAAGAAGGCTTTCCCTTTATCTTTGAAGGGAGACACATTGACATGGTACAGGCTATGTGATGATACGAGATCATGGAACTATAAAAGATTGAAATTAGAATTTCATCAAAAGTATTACCCTATGCATCTTGTTCATCGTGATCGCAATTATATATATAATTTTTGGCCTCGCGAAGGAGAAAGCATCGCTCAAGCTTAGGGGAGGCTTAAATCAATGTTATATTCATGCCCCAATCATGAGCTCCCAAGAGAAGTAATTACTCAAAGTTTTTATGCTCGGCTTTCTGATAACAATCGCACCATGCTCGATACTTCTTGTGCTGGCTCTTTTATGATGAAGACTATTGAATTTAAATGGAATTTATTGGATAGAATTAAACGCAACTTTGAAGATTGGGACCTCGACGAAGGTAAGGAGTCAGGTATGACACCTAAGTTTGATTGTGTTAAATCTTTTATGCATACCGATATTTTTCGTAAGTTTAGCACTAAATATGGACTTGACTCTGAGATAGTAGCTTCTTTCTATGAATCTTTTGCTACCTATGTTGATCTCCCCAAGGAGAAGTGGTTTAAATATCATCCTCCCATAGAAGTAAAAGTAGCCGCACCTATTAAAGTTGAAGAAAAGACTGTCACTTATAATGATCCTATTGTTCCCACTTCTTATGTTGAGAAACCACCTTTCCCTGTTAGAATGAAGGATCATGCTAAAGCTTCAATCAGTAGTTAAGTAAAAGCAATATTAGAACTTATACACCTCCTGAGCAAGTCAAAGTAGAACCTAATATTGCTATTGTTAAAGATCTCTTGTCTAATAATATTGATGGGCATGTTATTCAATTATGTGGTGAAACTGCTAGAATTGCTAAACCTTGTGCTAGAGATAAACATAGACCTGTGGTAGGCGTGCCTGTTATTTCTGTTAAAATAGGAGATCATTGTTATCATGGCTTATGTGATATGGGTGCTAGTGCTAGTGTAATACCCATTGACTTATACAAAGAAATTATGAATGATATTGCACCTGCTGAGTTAGAAGATATTGATGTTACAATTAAACTTGCCAATAGAGATACTATATCTGCAATGGGAATTGTTAGAGATGTTGAAGTCTTGTGTGGAAAAACCAAATAACCCGCTGATTTTCTTGTTCTTGGTTCTCCACAAGATAGCTTTTGTCCCATTATATTTGGTAGACCCTCACTACAAAAAAATACACTTCCGTGATGATACGTGTTTGTCACAGTAGGTCGCGTTTTTTGTCATGCATGTACATCCATGACAAATTTATGACAGAATCAAGATAGCATACCTGTGCTGTTGTAGAAGTGTTCCATGACATTACCAAAATTATCATCACGGAAGTGTCCACTTCCATGACGATAAATCGCGCGTCACAGAACTGCTTTCACCAAGGGTGACCGACACATGGCATCCACCGTAACGGAATGCCGTTAAGCTATCGGGTCGGGTTTTGGATCCGATAACTCGTTAACAGCCCCGACCAATGGGGATTTTCCACATGTAAAATCATCATTGGCTGGAGCAAACACGTGTCGGCTCACCGTTGGGACATATGTCATCCGCTCATTGGACCGAAGGCGCCTATGATACGGTGACACGTGGCACGACCCAACAAAGGCCCATTCCTATGAAAAGGCTGGCCCGTTTGACTTGGTCAAAAGGTGGCGGGCCAGCCCACGGAAAGCCTGTTAACGGCCTGTTTGCACATAGCCCATTTACAGCCCGCTAACCCGGTCTGCTTCGCCCTATCCGAATTAGGCCCAAGAGCGTCATCTGGGCCGTCCAATATGATTCAGCCCGTTTTAACTTCCGGCCCATGTGTGGCCCATGACTTCTTTCGGCCCATATGAGGACCTTTGTAACTCTTGGCCCATTAACGGCCCGTGTTGAAACTGACCCGTAATGAATAAAGTGTATCACTTTATACCCATTAACGCCCGTTATTCCATTGGGCGTTTCTAGCCAAGTTATCTTCGCCTTCTCAGGGCCCATTGGTTCTTGGGCTCATTTGCAGCATTCGGTTACATACGGCCCGTTACTGTCATTTTCTGCTTGTGGGCCAAATTCAGCCCGTCGTTATAGTCGGCCTGTTTGCGGACCGTTAAAACATTGGGCCGTTTTCATGTCAAAAAAAACCCGTTGGGCTGTTTTCATAGAGTTATCAAATACGACCTATTAACGACCCGTTATGGTCCACGAATAGTACAGCCCATGATTGGCGAAATGATGATACACCCCGTAGAAGGCCCATGGATCCTACGGCCCGTATGAGGCCCATGGATAGTACGACCCGTATAAGGCCCATGGACCCTACGGCCCGTAGAAGGCCCATTGATCCCTAAGGTATAATCTGTGCATAACTACGCATAATCTGTGCATAACTGCGCATAAGCATGCACTTTGGTCAGTAAAGCGCAAGGCGGTGGCAAAACGCACAATTAACGCCTAGCGCTTTTTTGAACTATGATAGCAATGGAATCTTAAATTAGAACAGTTGTTCTTCAGGTTTAGGCACTTGTTCTACATGAACAGAGTACAGTAAGACGCAAGAATAAAATACATAAAAATAAAAAATGAGCTCATAGACCTTACCACATTCTTGGTTCGGGACCAAGATAGAACAAGGCGTTCCCGATCATCGCCCGAAGAATGTGTCTCGGGGAGAACGTAAGGGAATTTGATGAGTTTCTTTGCGGTGAAGTACGTTTTCTTGAGTAATTGACATCGCCACCAAGCATTCTTGAATATAGCAGAGATATTAGCACAAGTTACCTCATCCTGAGTTTCCAAATCGGTCCTTCTCTATAGAGAAAAATGGGAAAATTTGCTGTATTATAACCATCATGGAGGTAGGATGTATGGGACGAAGCAAAGTAATTGCCATGAATAACATTACTTACACATAACTCCTGGACAAACACCTGCAATTGGCATTTTCCTTCATCTTCAGTATAATATTTCCAAGATGGGAAGATACGCACATACGATTTAACAACATCAAATGCGATAGATGCTAAACTACGACTGGCTAGTTGTGCTTCCTCAACAGGAATAGGCGTAGTAACTGGTGGAGTTGGGGTTCGCCATGATAGTACTGGCCCTTTGGGCACTAGAGCTGCCTTACTAATTGTTGTTGTTTGGGAGCTCTATGGTGGAGATGGTGCTATGTCAACAGGAACTGGGTTACTATCGGCTGGGGTTGGGGTTAGATTGGGTGAAGCTGGTTCTCTGTCCATCGCAGTAGGGGTACAATCTGCGAGAGTTTGGGTTATGTGTGGTAGGGCTGGTTCTTGTGCATGTACAACCGGGGTGCTATCTCCACCAAGAGGTAGCACTGTTTTATTTGAAGACCGTGTTTTTATTCCGCTAGATACTGGCATCACCCGCTCCAATTCAAATGGCTGATAAACAGGAAACATAGTTGAATGTACAGACATTGTATGAGAGACAAATGCAATAGATAGTGTGGAAAAAAGAGGGCATGAAATAGTTGACATGTATATTGTCTACCTAAAACGGATAGCATGACATAATTTCACATATATGATGTCTATCTAAACTGGATAGCATAGCATAACATAATTCAAAGATATGATGAATAACTAAACAGAATCGCATGACATAATTCACCTACATGTTATCTAAGTAATCAGAATCGCATCATTTAATTCACATATGTGATTTATATGCTAAATAGAGGGCATTCGATATGATGTCTGAACTAAGAACATGGTGTTGAATATTGTGTATATGATGTCTAAACTATGCAATGGAAGACACCGTATGCATGATATGAGCAGTATAACCGTGCCAAGTTAGAGCATATACCTCAGTGGGGGAATAGGACTGGTCATCTGTCTCTGAATCCATCTCTGAGGAGCTATCGGGACCCAACAAGAGATCTGCTTTGACAGGTAGCACTGTCTGCTCTGAAGGCCTTGTTTTCACTCCAGATTTTTCCATCTCCCACTCAAATGGCTGATTCACAGGAAGAGTAGTTTAATGTACAAACATTGTCGACAAATGGAAATGTAATGAAGAAAAGGATGGGCAAGATATCATTCAAATAAATGATGTCTGGTTAAATAGGATGGCATTGCACATTTCACATATATTATGGCTGGCTAAAAGACATGAGACTGCATAATTCCCATATATGATATAGAAACTAAACAGGTGGCATTACAGAACATGTCTAAACTAAGCAGATGACATATATGATGTCAAAAGTAGGCACTGCAAGGCAATATATGCATGATATGACTAACATCATCATGCCAAGGTAGAGCAAACACCTTGGGGGGTAAATAGGAGTGGTCAGCGGCGTTTGAATACACCTCAGAACAGATATCTTCCTATGGATTACAATCTGGAGAGGGGTGGGGAGGGTTTGCCATTGAACCCACCATGGAGCGATGTCTGCATGACATTGTATTGCCGCGCAAAATTCTTCTCTTTTTCTCTACATGTTCAGCATGACTGTGTACAATATCTGACATGCATACGAAAAAAATATGGTGAGATTATGTAAGGAGAGCATGCAGAAATTTAGAGTAATGGTAACAACCAGTGGATCGATGTTTTTCCGTTGAACCAAAATAGCCCTAATTGATCGACGTGAATGTATAGTAATAAGTGACGCAACAAGTGTACAACCTCTTTGTCAGAGCCGTGTTTAACCTCAAGCATCATTGGGTTGGTTCTGTGAAGCGCTTGAGGCAGAGGTGGCTGTTGGAGGTGTGGAGGAAGATCTGAGGAATCTATAGACGGCGTCCAGGGCACTGCTCTGTTGTGATGGATCGTTCTGTCGTTGGAGCAGCTCCGGTGAAGCAGCACAAGACAGACATCGTCAATCTCAAGTGGGATTCTAATAGCATCTCCAATAGATGATGAAAAATGGATGTAAAATTAACATCACCAAAAACCACCTGACTACAACAGATGAGATAAAAACTATTGACTCTAAACTTAACTGTCAAAACTGAAATTAACTGTGGAATCTGAATGCTTCTGTCGAAACTGAACGCAATGGTAGCAGAGAGACACTTGACATGTAGTTTAGGGAGGGCCTGCAGTTCATCTTCAACCTGCACACCCCTGAGCCGCCTGGCACCACCGGCCAAACCGCTGCCCCAACGCCGCCGCCTCAAACAACTCGCCACCGCCGCCACAGCCAGCCCTCGCCCCGCCTCCCACCTGAACCCTAAGATAGATAGTGGGGTACCTCTCCGGTGAGCCCGCCCCTGCTGCAGTGGTTCTTCCTTAACTCGGTGAGCCCCCCAACCCCGAAAATCGATCACCCAAAAGTCGATTTAGTTGATCAAGTGTGGCTTAATCGGAGCAGAGCAGCAAAGAGACGAAGCGAGGGGGAGAGCAGAAGAAGAAAGCTGGGCGAGCGAGCGATCGAGCGAGAGCCGGAGCAGCAGTAGCAGATCCGGCTGGTATGGCCGCCGCCACCGAAGGGGCCTCGCACTAGGGGAGAGCCGCCGTGGAGATGTCGCCCGCGGCGCTGGCTTCAAGGTAGCCGCTCCATGGGGGTGCGAGATGGAGCATCGTCGGCGCCGGGAGGTCGAGTTAAGGAGAAGGTGCGATGCGATGAGTGTACAACCTCTTTGGTGGCGCCGAGTAGGCCTCGGCTTTGTCCGAGGAGTCGGTGAGGATGCTGCGGTTCCGGTGGAGCAGGTTAAGATGGCGCTGTGGGGATGGAGCAGCCGCGATAGACGAGGCGATCGTCAGAGCAGCTCCTTGGAGGTGGAGGACGGGGCGGCTGAACCGGCGGGACGGCGAGATGGACGACGGATCCTCATCCGGGAAGGTGAACGAGGGACGTCGAGCTGTTGCGGTGGACAACATCGTCGGGGAAGAGGCTCCGGCTGGGCAGCGGTGATGTGGCGGACGGAGGAGGGTGGGGTTTCGCGGCTGGAGCGAAGAGGTTATGGCGGCCTGGGATTTCGAATGGCGAAAAGGGGGCGATGTGAGGGGGTGAAGCATGACTTAGGGACGCGCTTGTCCAAAATGTAGGGTGTGTTACAAAAGTACCCCCCACCGATTTGAACTAGCAGCCCTTTCGGCTCAGGGTTAGAAGGGGGATTTCGCGTGTCGGAATTTGGCAGCTGGAGGGAGTTTTCGCGCGCGTTGTAATTTCGGGATAACAAGGCGCGGGTTGTGAAGGCGCCAGTTTTGGGAGCACGATATTTGAATTTTCGGGATATAAGAAGACGCGGGTTGAATTTTAGGGACAAGCCTTGAGAAGAGGTGTCTAGAGGGGGGTGATTAGACACTAAGTGCCAAAGTTGCAGTTTTTAAGTTTCTTTGAGTTTAAGTGGAGTTTAGGCACAAGTTTAACATTCACAATACATATCAAGCAAGCATGCAAAGAGTATATGAGCAGCGGAAAGTAAAGCATGCAACTTGCAAGAAATTAAAGGGAAGGGTTTGGAGGATTCAAACGCAATTGGAGACACGGATGTTTTTGGCGTGGTTCCGATAGGTGGTGCTATCGTACATCCACGTTGATGGAGACCTCAACCCACGAAGGGTAACGGCTGCGCGAGTCCATGGATGGCTCCACCCACGAAGGGTCCACGAAGAAGCAACCTTGTCTATCCCACCATGGCCGTCGCCCACGAAGGACTTGCCTCACTAGCAGTAGATCTTCACGAAGTAGGCGATCTCCTTGCCCTTACAAACTCCTTGGTTCAACTCCACAATCTTGTCGGAGGCTCCCAAGTGACACCTAGCCAATCTAGGAGACACCACTCTCCAAGAAGTAACAAATTGTGCGTTGATGATGAACTCCTTGCTCTTGTGCTTCAAATGATAGTCTCCCCAACACTCAACTCTCTCTCATAGGTTTTGGATCTGGTGGAAAGAAGATTTGAGTGGAAGCAACTTGGGGAAGGCTAGAGATCAAGATTCATATGGTAGGAATGGAATATCTTGGCCTCAACACATGAGTAGGTGGTTCTCTCTCAGAAATGGTAAGTTGGAAGTGTAGGTTCGTTCTGATGGCTCTCTCCACGAATGAAGAGGAGGTGGAGGGGTATATATAGCCTCCACACAAAATCTAACCGTTACACACAATTTACCAAACTCGGTGGGACCGAATCGTTAAACTCGGTCGGACCGATTTAGTAAACCTAGTGACCATTAGGGTTTTCGGTGGGACCGAAATGCAACTCGGTGAGATCGATATGATTAGGATTAGGGCATAACGTAATCTCGGTAAGACCGATTACACAAACTCGGTGAGACCAATTTTGGTAAAAAGCTTTCCAGAGAGTTGGTCAGGCAAACTCGGTGGGACCTATTACTCAAATTCGGTGAGACCAATTTTGGTAATAAGTTTTCCAGAGAGTTTGCATTGTAATCTCGGTAGTACCAATTTCTCAAACTCGGTGAGACCGATTTTGATAATGGACATACACAGAGAGATTACAATCCCATCTCGGTGAGACCGAGATCCCTATCGGTAGAACCGATTTGCTTAGGTTTTGTGGCAGTGGCTATGACTTTTGGAATCGGTGGCGCCGGATAGGAAGAATCGGTGTGACCGATTTTGGCTTTAGGTTTTAGGTCATTTGTGGATGTGGGAAAGTAGCTGAGGGTTTTGGAGCATATCATAAAGCACATGAAGCAAGAGGCTCATTAAGCAACACCTCATCCCTCCTTGATAGTATTGGCTTTTCCTATAGACTCAATGTGATCTTGGACCACTAAAAATGTAAAATGAAGAGTCTTGAGCTTGAAGCTTGAGCCAATCCTTTGTCCTTAGCATCTTGAAGGAGTTCCCACATCCTTTAGTCCATGCCACTCCATTGTTGAACTTATCTGAAACATGCTAGATAAAAGTGTTAGTCCAACAAGAGATGTGTTAACATTAATTACCAAAACCACCTAGGGAGCACTCGTGCTTTCAATCTCCCCCTTTTTGGTAATTGATGGCAACATACATCAAAGCTTTAGATAAAGATATAAAGAGTAGCAAGTAAAGCTTTGAAAAGACATGTAACAAACATAGACTCCCCCTACATGTATGCAATCATGTGAATATGGGATGTAAGAGCATGTGAGAGCATAAACATGATAGAGCAGGCAATGTGTTACATGTATCTTGGCCATATGCATCAGAGCAAAGAATGTTGAAGAAAATACCTTCATGCTCATGAGTCCTTCTTGCAAACAATATGTACATCAGCAAGAATTCCTCATATACATGATTGTGATGCATATACTTACCTTGTAGTCTTGAGTTGTCTTAGGATGAAATGAACCTGTGTAAACAAGGTTAGATAACATAGATACATCTACTAGCCAGAGCAAACAGAAGAAACCACAAGAATACCAAGACTGGGATGACATGTAGAGAGTGAGTACTAAGTACCACATTGGATTAGACATGTCCCCAAGAGTAAGGATATGCAATGAATTTAAATGATCTCTTTCCCTTAGATGTCTTGCTCCCCCTGAATCTAACATGGGATACTGGGAGAAGATAGGGAATAGAAAATCAAAGCTGAAAGAAAACAGAGCTGAAAGATATGAATGATGATCAGAGCTGATGCATGCTAATGCAAATAGGCACAACAGAACATATGAACACGTCTCTCCCCTCAAGAAGACATGTGGACATCTCTCCTCTTGAACACCAAGCATCTGGAATCCTTGAGAAATACTTTCTACTTAAGTATTCTCTCCCCCTGGAGATCTCTCTCTTCCCTTTGAGGGTCTCTCCCCCTTTAGGAGATGATATCTCTCTCCCTCATGAAGGTGATAAGCTTTGATGTTCTCTCTCTTCAAATGATAAGCTTTGATGTTCTCTCTCTCCCCCTTTGACATCAATTTCCAAGAAGGGTCTTCTGGAATCTGTCGAATGGGTTTGGTCCTTGAGACACAGAACAAAGCAGTGATAAAAATGTGATGCTTGTAGAGGACAAGATTCATTGAGTGGAGCTAGATCAGAAGAAACACAGAATTATGTGGCAAACTGTTTTTCCTGTTATGAAATCGGTGAAACCGAGTTCATCACAAAGAAAACACATGTCACCTCAGCTCACTAGACTAGTAAGATCTCACAAAGATTTTCAAGGAATTTACTGAAAGATGTGCAATGAATTGGAATGCAGAAAATGTAGAACAAACAGAAAGAAAGAAATCTAGATGAAGTTTTTTTGAAAGGGGAAACAAATATGCATGAGACAAATGCAAAAGCACAAACAAGAACACAAGAGAACTTCATCTAGAGATGGTCGGCGACAGAGTCACCTATGTTAGAGTATATTGACTTAGGAGTCAAGTGAGATCACTTGATCATAGGTCATACTAAGCTCAAAATGGGGTTGCCATTTTTCGTTTAAGCATCTTGATGTATTCACATCTTGTCGAGTTGCCTTAGCTCATGACTTGGAGTAAAGCTTCTCTAAGATGGAATAACATACCTTGGTTGGTTGTATTGTCCATGTAGTTGAACTTGTGTGGGTTGCTCAAGGTGGATGTAGCTCATCAAGAATTTGGAGCACCACTTGGAATTTTAGTCCATCTACCTACATGGGTTAGTTCTTGCAAGGAAGAGCACTTGTGTATCCAAAAATGACAATCATGAAGCTCAATAGAGAATTTGTCAAAGGACATGTTTGAGTGGTTCCGTGCTTCCTTGTCTTCAACCACCATAGTGTAGAGTCTTGGTGATGTAGAGATTGCTCAAGATATGAGTAGATTACAATCTCATGGAATTTGATTCCACCAAGTACCTACATGGGTTAGATAACATGCAAGATACAAATATATCCAAGACATAAGATATTCATCATAAGAGAAATATCAAGGATTAGTCATAAGCTCATGTCTTGCATGTATCCAATGGAGTTTCTACTCCAAGTTTGAAGCATCAATGATGTTCAATTCTCCTCTTAACCTGCAAAACACTTTCTCATCAAGAGGTTTAGTGAATATATCCGCTAATTGCTTTTTGGTGCGAACATGCTTAAGATCAATGTCACCCTTAGCAACATGATCTCGAATGAAATGATGACAAACTTCAATATGCTTAGTTCGAGAATGTTGCACAGGATTATGGCCAATTTTGATAGCACTTTCATTGTCACAAAGCAATGGAACATGTCTCACATATATCCCATAATCTTTAAGAGTTTGGGTCATCCAAAGTAATTGAGCACAACATGAACCAGCGGCAATATATCCAGCTTCGGCAGTTGATAAGGATACCGAGTTTTGTTTCTTGGAGGACCAAGACACAAGAGATCTACCAAGAAATTGACAAGTACCCGAGGTGGACTTTCTATCAACCTTGTCTCCGGCATAGTCCGAGTCGGAATAGCCAACAAGATCGAAAGAAGCCCTCTTAGGATACCAAATGCCAAAGTTTGGTGTATGGATTAAGTATCTCACTATCCTTTTCACGGCCTTAAGATGACATTCCTTAGGAGCAGCTTGATATCGTGCACACATGCACACACTTAGCATGATATCGGGACATGAAGCACATAGATATAACAATGAACCGATCATAGAGTGATAAACCTTTTGATCAACCGGTTCACCGTCTTTGGTCAAGTCATTATGTCCACTAGTAGGCATGGGTGTAGACATACCTTTGCATTCTTGCATATTGAACTTATTGAATAAGTCCTTGGTGTACTTTGTTTGAGAAACAAAGGTACCTTCCTTAGTTTTCTTCATTTGCAACCCAAGAAAGAATTTGAGTTCACTCATCATAGACATCTCAAACTTCTCCGACATTAGCTTCCCAAACTTTTCACTAAAATGAGGGTTAGTCGAACCAAATATAATATCATCAACATAGATTTGGCACACAAATAGTTCTCCATTAACCCTTTTAGTAAAAAGAGTAGAATCAATTTTCCCAATTTCAAAGCCTTTTTCAATAAGGAACTTGGTCAAGCATTTATACCAAGCTCTAGGAGCTTGTTTAAGACCATAAAGAGCTTTGTGAAGTTTGTATGCATGATTGGGTTTCTTAGGATTTACAAAGCCGGGAGGTTGCTTAACATAAACTTCCTCCTCTATTTCACCATTTAGAAAAGCACTTTTAATGTCCATTTGGTACAAGGTGATATCATGATGATTAGCATACGCAAGTAAGATGCGAATGGACTCAAGTCTAGCAACGGGGGCGTAAGTCTCACCATAGTCCATACCTTCGACTTGTGTGTAGCCTTGGGCCATTTAGACGTGCTTTGTTGCGAACTACTTGTCCATCTTCATCTTGCTTGTTGCGAAACACCCATTTGGTACCGATGACCTTGTGGTTGTTGTCGGGCTTCTCAACCAATGTCCAAACTTGATTCCTCTCAAAGTTATGTAGCTCTCCATGCATAGCATTTATCCAATCCGGATCTTCCAACGCTTCTTCAACCTTCATAGGTTCAATACTAGTGAAAGAATAGTTTTCACAAAAGTTAGCTAAACGAGTTTTAGAGCGAGTGATTCTCCCGGTTTGAATGTCATTGTAGATTTGCTCGACGGGATGATCTTTAGCAACTCTTGCTCGAACTCGTGAAAGCTTTTGCTTGGGTCTTCGTTGAACATCTTCTTCATCTTGTTCTTCTTCTTCTTGGCCTTCTTCATTGTTGGCATTGTCGTTCTCTTGTCGTGGTGGAGAAGGAGGTTGTTAACGTTCATCTTGATGCACTTCCTCGTTTTCTTCATCTTGGTGTGTCCCGCTTGTGGATGCTTCCGTATCAACTCTTGGTTCACCTTGTTGTGAAGTTGAAGCTTCCACTTGGACGGACGAGGTACTCTCCTTCACCTCCGCTGACTTAACCTTACCAATAGCCAAGTCTTGAATTGCTTCCGAAGGATCTTTGTCACCTACATCAATTGGCAATTGCTCTACTTGCGAGCCGTTAGATTCATCAAACTTCACATCTACCGTCTCTTCAACCTTCCGAGTGAAATTGTTGTAGACACGGTAAGTGTGAGAGTTTGAGCCATAACCTAGTAGGAAACCTTCATGAGACTTAGGAGCAAATTTAGAGCGATGATGCTTATCAAGAATGTAGCACTTTGAGCCGAATACTCGAAAGTATCTGTTGGGGATATTACCACTAGGTGTAAACCGGCCAGCTTGGGCCGGGTTAACCCCGTTAGTGGTATAAGCAGAGAAAGGCCCAAGGCCTATAGTCGGTTTAGAGCTTGTAGCCGTAAACCGGCCGGATGTATAACTTGTATTGTAAGTTAGGAATAGAGAGATACCAACCGGGATACAGTATGAACGGTTGGGACTCTATGAACCGACAGGCGTCACACTGTATATAAGGGGACGACCGGCGACGGTTCAAAGGAGAGAACCACAACTCGAGCCTAGGCGGCTTGTTTGCTCCTAGCCATCGAGACTACATCAATTCCATCACAACTAGACGTAGGCTTTTACCTTCATCGAAGGGGCGAACTAGTATAAAACCCTCGTGTCTTTGTGTCCGCTTAACCCCTACAAGTAAACCCGTAGCGATGGCTCCACGACTAAGTCCTTGCGCTTAGGACATCCGCCGTGACAAATCCACGACGGTTGGCGCCACCGTGGGGCTATCGTGATGATGGTTTGACGATCTTGGAGGGCAAGCTCAAAGGACTCGAAGGTTACATCATGGCCGGATGACCAAGAGTCGTCGCGGCGGATCTACATCGACGATGCCGGATGGGGTCGAGGCTGATTCAATCGAGTATGGATACGGGTCCCTTGGCAAAGATACACGTTTTCATCGGCAAGATCGGGAGCTCGGCTGAGCGGACATCTGCGCCGACCTTGTCGAGACGGCTCAGCGTGCGCGACCTGCCCAGGTTAAACCGGCCGTAAGGCATGTCTTCGTTGGAGTCACTCATGGAGGGGAGTACGACGCCGGTTCAGAACACGGCAGTGAGACCGTCGTTTATACGAGCGATGAATCTTCAACAGGAGAGACCGAATCATTGTACCAGCTGCAGGATGATATGATCAGGGGCTGTTCCGACGGCGACAGTATTTCGGACCCCCCAAGCCAGTTAAACCGGGTCGGAGTATTCATGGCCGGTACACAGGCAGCGAACCACTCTTCAACCGCAGCAGCGATGTTTTCCGGTTCAGCAGTGGCAGCAGGGGCAGGAGGCCCAGTGCGCCCGCCGATTCAAGTTCTGTCAGATTTGTTTGATGCACTAGCAGTGCTTATGGCGGAGGACAACCCGGCGGATCAGGAGGCACATAATGCAGAAATCGCAAAGGTGAAAGAGCAGATCACGCAAGCCAAAGCGGATCTAGCGTCAGAGAAGGAGCGTATGGCCGCGGAGCGGGCCGCTTTAGACGCGCAAGCTTATAAACTCATGCTTGACCAGAATGCATCGCAAGAGGTGTTGAAGCGGAAGTATAGATCGCGCCTGCCATCAGGATTTGATCCTAGAAATCTCTTTCAGACCCCGGGAGCCGGACCCAAGAACTCCGCCCAAAGACAGGAGGCAAACCGGATTGAGGCACCAGGAGCAGGAGCGACGGTCCAACCGCGCCTGATGGAGCCTCCGCAGCAGAACATGGTGGTTCCTCCGCCGGTACAGACACCCCCGGGTCATTATTCCAATCCCATGGACAACCTGGTTGCAGCATTTGACGATTGGAGGCGATCGGTCGAAGGAGATTCCCCACAAGCTGTTGAGACACGCCGGGTTAAGGAGCTTCTCCGGACTGCGCTGATACAGCAGGAGGCATATTCATACAGCCGTGATCGGATTCATTCTACGCCCCGTCCAAGCCGGAGCTACAGCAGGCGCATGGATGAACCGGCCATATCAAGCAACGCACGTGACCGTGAAGCGGCCCGAGGCAATCACCAGATGGGTGGTATTCGTGATGCTCAGGACGTGGTGGATCGGGCCCGGGCACGCAGGGAGGCCGAGTTAGCAGCACAGGATGATGCGGATCAGCACACACCGGTTCGCCCTACCACTTTCACCGACCAGAGTCGATCCACTTTAGGGTGCCTGTTTAATCCCGCTTTACGCAATGTGCGCCTCGCCTAAGGATTTTAAGGGCCCGCGCAAGGTGCCGAATTACACCGCAGATCCGTCCCTCAAGCGTGGGTTGAAAGTTATGAGATGGCCATGGAGATGCTAGATGTTTATGAGACCGCATGTGCAAAGTACTTCACCATGATGCCGAGGGCACAGCCCGTGCTTGGTTGAAGAGCTTACCGCCCAATTCTATCGGTTCATGGGGCGATTATGGGCCGGTTTATCCGTAACTTCAAGGATACGTGTAAGCAGCCCAAATCCATAGTAGACTGGCGGCTTGCGCCCGTGAAGAAGGAGTCAACAACCCGCTGGGTACGCCGTGTGTCCGAGATTTTGCACTCTTCGACCGGATCAACGCCGACTCGGCGATCATAACATTAGAAGGCAACTGCCGGTTTGAGCCTTTGAAATTAAAATTGGGACGTATGAAGCGGTTCTGCAATGATATGGGAACCCTCATGGCCGCTTTGGTAAAGTATGCCGATTTAGACAGTACCAAGGATCCTGAAGCTGAGGATGATGAAGCAGGGAAGGGAAAGAAGAACGACAACTCCAAGGGACAGCATTACAAACCGGCGGGTCATGGAAACGGGGGCAAGCGCAAGGCTGATGGCAATCCGGATTTTGTAGCCAACACTAATGCGCAGGACAGAGGCCCGCGGTGCAGGGGCAAGGCGAACCGGGGTCCAAATCCTAATACAAGCCGTTTGAATTACTTGTTGAATCAACCTTGCCCCAAGCACGGGACGAAGGAGTCCCCATCGAACCATCTCTGGAAAGACTGTTATATTATGCAGGAGTTCAAAAACTCCAATGACTTCCGGTATGACCGGGGTCGTATGTTCAGATCCGATTTCCATGGGCCGGATCAGACGGAGTTTCGTTCGTGACATAATCAAGGTAATCGCAATAGTCGAATAACTGGGTGTGGCAGAAAAGAAGAAGCAGCAGTCAAAGCTATCGAGCCAGCCAAAGCAGTTGAATAGTGGGCGATATCATGTTTTCACAACCAGTTTAGACAAGCGGATCGAAGCTTCACAAACGGGCAAGAACTCTGTTGAACCGGCTTTGCCGCGATATTTACGATGGTCAGAGCAGCCTATCGTATGGAGCAGAGAGGACCATCCCCCCCGGGTTGATAATCCGGGTCAGCTGGCATTGGTGGTAGACCCTCAGGTGGGGGGCTATAAGTTCACTAAGGTGCTCATGGATGGAGGAAGCAGTATTAATATATTATACTATGAAACTTTCCGTCGCATGGGCCTCACAGACAAGGATCTCAGACCGTCCAATACGGTATTCCATGGTGTAGTACCAGGCAAATCTGCTTATCCTGTTGGTAAGATAGCCCTAGATGTGGCTTTTGGAGACGAGCATGATTCCCGGTCTGAAAAGCTAACCTTTGAAGTGGTGAAAATCCGAAGTCCATATCATGCCTTGTTTGGGCGGCCGGCTTATGCTAAATTCATGGCACGACCTTGTTATATCTACTTGCAGCTAAAGATGCCGGGTTACAAAGGAACGATAACGGTGCATGGAAGCCGCCGGGTTGCTTTGGAATGTGAGGAAGGCGATGCAGCTTATGCAGAGGCGGTCTGTGCCACGGAGGAGTTGAAGTTCTATAAGGACAATGTTGATCCGGCAGATATGACCCCTTTGAAGAAACCCACTATAGAGCATGAATCGGATTTGAAGTTTAAATCGGCAGCTGAGACTAAGCTTGTTGACTTCGTGCCAGGCGATTCGTCCAAGCAGCATCGGTGCTAACTCGATCCCAAATAGGAAAGCGCTCATCAAGTTCATCCGTGAGAACCGGATATCTTTGCATGGAAACCATCCGACATGCCGGTGTACCGAGGAACTCGCCGAGCACACACTTAATGTGGATCCTAAGTATAAACCGTGAAACAGTTCCTCCGCCGGTTTAATGAAGAGAGGCGCAAGGCCATTGAGAAGAAGTAGCAAAGCTTACGGCGGCTGGCTTTATCATTGAGGTGTTTCATCCAGAGTGGCTTGCTAATCCGGTGCTAGTCCTTAAGAAAAATGGCACCTGGCGTATGTGTGTGGACTACACAGATCTTAACAAAGCTTGTCCAGCAGATCCTTTTGCCCTCCCCCGCATTGATCAGATTATTGATGCCACGGCAGGATGTGAGCGTTTAAGTTTTTTGGACGCATACTCTGGATATCATCAGATCAAAATGGCGGTTAAGGACCAGGAGAAGACAGCATTTATAACTCCCTTTGGAGCCTTCTGTTACGTATCTATGCTTTTGGGCTCAAGAGTGCCCAGGCTACTTATCAGCGGTGTGTACAAAATTGCTTGCATACGCAGATTGGCCGCAATGTGCATGCTTATGTAGATGATATTGTGGTGAAATCAAGACAAAAGGAGACACTGGTGGAAGATTTGAAGGAAACCTTCGGCAATTTGCGCATTTATAAGATGATGCTTAATCTAGCCAAGTGTGTTTTTGGTGTTCCGGCTGGCAAGTTATTGGGGTTCCTGGTGTCTAACAGAGGAATTGAGGCTAATCCGGAGAAAATTAAAGCTATCACTTCCTTGGCTAAACCGAAGTGTATCAACGATGTTCAGCGTCTGGCGGGCCGGATTGCTGCGTTGAGCGGTTTATCGGCCGCCTCGAGAGAAGGCCATTCCTTATACCGATGCCGAGGAAGACGGATAATTTTGTGCGAGTCCATTGCCGACGAAGCATTTGAGGATCTAAAGCGCAATTGGCCAACCCGCTTGTTCTTGCGGCTCGGTTGACAAGGAACCGTTGTTGTTATATGTGGCAGCCAATGCTCGAGCAAGAAGCGTGGCCATTGTGGTAGAGCGCAGGAGGCAGAGCAAGGAGTATCGGTTCAACGGCCGTTTATTATATCGATGAGGTGCTTATTGAGTCCAAGCGAGATATCCGCATTGGCGAAGCTAGTCTATGGTGTTTTATGGCGATCGAAATCAAGCAAGATTTCCAAGGGCACCCTATCACGATGGTTAGTTCAGCTCCTTTGGGCGATATCATCAGAACCGAGAGGCGATCGGCGGATTGCAAAGTGGGCCATCGAGCTTGGGCCGCATGGACTAAAGTATATACCACGACAAGCGGTGAAGTCACAAGCACTTGTTGATTTCATTAATGACCGGACGGAGTTACAAGCACCAGAGGAGAAGCCGGATCACACATCTTGGACTATTCATTTTGACGGATCCAGCAATTGAAGGCTCGGGTCGAGTCGCTTTTAACTTCCCCACGAGGTGATAAGTTTTGTTACGTTCTCCGTTTAATGTTCCCTTGTACTAATAATGCAGCTGAGTACGAAGCCTTGCTCCATGGTCTCCGGATGGCTAAGGAGATGAATTTAAGCCGGGTTAAGTGCTTTGGTGACTCGGACCTGGTGGCCCAGCAAGTATCTGGCACTTGGGATTCTAAAGACCCCCTCATGGCCGCATATCGTCGAGAAGTGGATAATATCGCAGGTTGCTTCAAGGGCTATCAAGTGGATCATGTGGATCGCCGGAAGAACGAAGCGGCAGACGCTTTAAGCCGGTTGGGTTCTTAGCGTAAACCGGTCCCGCCTAATGTCTTTTTGGACGTCTTGCACAACCCGTCGGTCCAGCTCCCTGGTGAAGCGGATTTGGCTATTCTGATCCGGAGGCTCGCCAGGCAACATTACATGCTATTCCGATTGACGATTCCTTACCTTGCGATATGACTCGAGGAGTTGCGGAAGATGAGGTTCTAGCTAGACAGATAATCCGCGCCCAAATCTATGACGATTCTTAATGGTGAGCTACATCATTGTAGTGTGTCGTATGCGTTTCAACGCTGTGTTTCCCCGAGGAAGGCTGTGAAATTTTAAGGAAATCCATGAAGGGATTGTGGACATCACGCCGGTTCAAAGTCCACAGTATGCATATCCGCCACGGATTTTCTTGGTTGACTGCCCATGCTGATGCGGAGGATTTGGTTAAACGGTGTGATGGATGTCAGAAATTTTCAAGGCGTGCTCATATACCGGCACAAGAATTGAGGATGATCCCAATAACATGGCCGTTTGCGACTTGGGGGCTGGATATGGTTGGACCCTTTAAACGATCCAAGGATAAGAAGACCCACCTGTTGGTGGCAGTGGACAAGTTCACCAAGTGGGTTGAAGCAGAACTCGCCAAGAAGTGTGATGCGGCAAGCAGTGGTGCAGTTCATCAAAAGGTGATTTTCGGTTTGGCTTTCCACACAAGATAATTGCGATAATGGCACTAATCTATCCAAGGGGGCTATGAAAGAGTTCTGTGAACGCGAGCACATCCGGCTTGACGTGTCGTCAGTGGCGCATCCCCAGTCCAACGGGCAGGCAGAACGAGCCAATCAAGAGATCTTACGAGGTATCAAACCTCGGCTTATGGTTCCATTACAGAGAACGCCAGGGTGCTGGGTAGAAGAGTTACCATCGGTGTTATGGAGTATTAATACTACGCCAAACCGTCCATCGGATATACGCCGTTCTTCATGGTCTACGGAGCGAGGCGGTTCTCCCAGCGATATCCGCACGACGACTCGCCCGTGTAGCAGCTTATGTTGAAGCGGACAATGAGATGGCACGGCAGGTGCTTTGGATCTATTGGATGAGGAGCGTGATGTGGCAGCCGCCGCTCAGCGATTTACCAAAGAAGATCTTCGTCGTTATCACGATCGCCGGTTAAAACCAGAGCCTTTCAGAAGGAGATTTGGTGCTTCGCCTCATCCAAGACCAGCAGATATGCACAAGTTATCCCCACCTTGGGAAGGACCTTTGTGGTCAGCAAGAATCTACACAACGGATCATACTATCTGATTGATATTCGAGAGCATAAAGACTCATGTACATCAGAGGAGGAGACCAATAGGCCGTGGAATATAGCTCATCTTCGACCTTACTACACTTGAGTCATCGGCTCAGTTTATGTACATAGCATGACAATGTATATATTATCTTCGATATAATAAAAACTGGAGCCTCAGCTAAAGCGGGGTCTCTGTCTTTCTTACCATGCGTGGTTACATGGAGTGTTTTTGTTTTTAAAGCGGCCTCCGGTTTACCCCTTGACAATTATATTTATCACTTGGGGGCTTGGTCGTGTCCGAACCAATGCAACACCTCTTGATAGGTGAAAGCCACCAGATCATTTGGGGACACGGTCACGTCTGAACCGGTCACGCCTCTTGGTCGGCCAATAGGGCCAGAGTCATTTGGGGGCTTGGTCGAACCCGAACCAATGTCATGCCACTTGGCCGGCGTACTCGCCAAGAGTCTTTTGGGGACCCGCCGACTAGCACCATCGCTACGCCTTCGGGGCTTGGTTGCGTCGACCATGGTAATGCCATCCGACCAGCTCCATGAAGCTTTACTTTTGCAAAGGGTTATTGCCTTTGTTGCCATATTTTCACATAATTGGTATTCGATTTTTGTTGCGTTTTTAACCCGGCGAATATTTTTATCGGTTTAGCTGTCAAGAATAAACTGTCGGACACGGTTTGGTATTACATCGAAGGTTTTATCTGCCGGTTTACCTTCTTCGGTTCATCCTCATGGAATAACACGGGCTTGTGCTGATTCAAGCACGATTATATGGGAGTTATTATCTCCCTGACGGTCATGGTTTTAAGGCCTCCGCTTCAAGGTTGGCTACGCGACTTCATGCCCAGACACGCGGTATTTGTATCACATACTTATTGATTTTCGATATATATATATATGGAATAGCATAAACCGGTGGCGGTGTCGCCGCCACCGAGGTTCAACTTTTCCGTTGCGTGGAGTATGAATCAAACAAAGTTTCACCTATGCACGAAGGCATATCCAGCGTAAAGTTTTAACTAAAGGCTATTACAAGGCAACACAAATTGCCCAAGTGAGATCATTGTTTTTGGGCAAACCGCCCACGACGGATGTTTAACCCGCTACCGTTCAAGACTGTTCTTCATCTTCCGCCGCTTCAAAGATCTTCATCCCTAGCCGTTGGTCGAAATCCATAGTAGTCCATCGATTCCCATTAGCGCTTGGAAAACAGCCTCTTCGTGAATCAAAGACGACGGTTCAATGTCGGTGCGTAAGTATGCTTACGAATTGAGGGATCAGTTTTCGGTTCAAAGGTTGGGGCGTACACTCGCTTGTTACGATCATTATATTGTGCTTGGTAATGCTCCAAGTCGGTTTCTTCGCCAATTGACAAGCCGGCGGGCGTATCGCACGGTTTATCGCCTCGAAGTCCTCTTCATGAAATCAGAGCCATCTTCTTTCACGCTGGGATAGCCTTGAGCTGCTTCCACGGGATCAAAATCTGGTACCCACGCCTTGGCTCGGATCAAGGCATTGATGGCTCCGGTTCGTGCAGCAGATTTCTTCACCTCTTCAATTCGGGAAGGAAGGATTGATAGCCGGTTCAGTGTATCTTGAATCAGGGAAGGGGCAGGATTGTTATGTGACATTGTGGTGATAACGCGCTGGGCTCCGGTATACAACTGCTCAACTAGAGTGTAGACAACCTTCAGTTTCTTCCGCACGTCATTTCCCAAGTGCCCAACGCGTGTGCCTACATACAGCAAAGGGATAGTCTTAAACCGGACTAATGATGCAGCAAGTACAACATATTACAATTATCGACGGGGAGCTTACCGAAGATGGCTGCAGTCATAGAATGTACTTGCCGCTTCACGGCTGTCAGATCATCCACCACCGGTTTAAGGGCAGCTTCACATTTTACGCCTGCTTGAGCAAATTGGCCTTTTCAAAGGGCCCAGATCGCTGTTCTTTCTTCATATTTTCCTTCACTGCTCAGCAGCGGTCAAGGCATCGGTTAACTCTTTCTTGGCCTTCTCTGTTTGACTCTTTGGTTTGTAAAGCATCAGAATCGGCAATCCTATCGCCTTTGATTTTCACCTCACTGCATTAACAAGATGTTCAGCTAGCAATTCAAGTCAAAGTCCCAACCACACAACGCAGTTATATGCTTGACACTTGGGGGCTAATGTACTTTCAATTTTTCTACTGCTACTACATGGCAAAGTTCCAAGCTTAATACAAGTATTCAACTTGGCACTTGGGGGCTAATGGCTATTTGAATTCTACCAATGTTTCGGCAGGCAGTTATATTGAAGTACCGGTTTAAGTATGAGTTAAACCGGCCCTGGTGGTTATGCGGGAAGATTGCAAAATGGATCAAAGAAAACAATCAAGTCCCGGTTTGATCAAGATTACAAACCGGCCCTTGGGGGCTACAAGGATTAATATACTGATAATAAGGAAAGGAGTGTTACCTCAAACTTGTCCCTCATTAATTTCACCAAGCCAGCTTCATAGTCACGGCTACTGTAAAGCCGGTTCAAATATCTAGAATGAAGGTCTTGGGCGCTCAAAGCGGCATATGTTTCCAGCTCCACATCCCATTTTCCTTTATTAAAAGTGGAAGAGTCCTCTTTCACAAGATGCCGGGTTAAAGTTGCAGATTCCCGGCCGAGCGCCCATTCCAAGAATCACAACGTCATCATCTTCGACTCGACGGAATGTGTGGGCACGGCTGTTTGATGGATCATGAGGCTTCTCAAACCGGACAAGGCTTGGCAGGTGGATCAACAGATATTGAAGTATTTGAGGCCTCTTCAGAATAACCTCCTCTTGAACCGGAGGGTCATTGGGAATATCTTCAGAGGCAATGTTTTCGAGATCCGGCGCTCGCTCATGATCTGAAGCGGCAGCTTCTTCAACTGTTTTGTCCAAGCGGGCCTTCTTGCTGGGTTTCGGTTTGGTTCTAAAGAGACAAAAGTCAGGAAAAAGCATATCCATTACGTAAAGTATCGTAAAGCATATGGCTGTATGGACTTACCCGCGGCTATTTTCAATGGCGGTAGCTGAGTGGCGAGGATTCGCCAGAGGATGAATGGGAAGTAACCGATAATCGAGTCGGACGGATTAAGAGGTTGTGGAAGAAACCGCTTTGGAATTTAAAGCAATAAAAGGGTTGGAAACCTCGGTGCGGCGCTTTCGAACCGGGCTGTTGGGTAAACCGGCAGAGGTAACTACCTGTCCGCTGTGCCGGGTTGTGCGGTGAGCTTCATGTTGCTGTGTCTTCATAACAAGTTCGGGATCCAAGTAAGCAAGAGGGTGAGAAAAGTTAACTTTTCGGGTTGCCCGGTGAAATTTTGGTGAAGGCAAATTTGTTGAATCGGAAGAAAGAATGGTTACCTCAGCAAATCCTATGTTGCTGGCTTCAGCGTCATCCTGACAAGCATCATCATCAATAAGGCGTGTAAAAAGCAAGCCAAGAGAATCAAGTTCCGGATTACCCACATCATCATCAATGGCCGGGTCAGATGAAGCAGTAGTTTTTCTTTTGTGGGCTGATTTCTTGACAACTTTTGTTTTCGGCCGATTTGGCTGCCCAGCTTTGTCCGCTTTGTCTTGAGAAAGTTTCTTGCTCCAAAACGGATTATCACCCTGGATCAGAAACAATTAAAAGTTGGATATATGAAAGTAATAACGGGTTTTAATGATGACAGTCAGAGACTTACCGCAGGTGGTGTGTTGGTGGTGCAGTAAGGAGCCAAGCCGGTTTGAGCGCAGAGATGCTCCGGTTCATTCAGCATTCTTCTTACTGAATCTGTAACTTCATCCTCAGAAAGTTCAAGTTTGGTGTGTCGGAGTGGGTCATCGACGCTGCCGGTATACTGGCACATCAAACCGGAACGCTGGCTCAAAGGCAGTATGCCCCAAGATAACCAGCAGCGCGCAAGATCAATTCCAGTCAAACCGTTGGCCATAAAGGCTCGGAGCTTGGACAGTTGTGGGGCATATTTGCTTCTCTCTTTGGCAGTCAATCTTTGAGGAAAGGGATGAGTATTGCTTAGCCGCTCTGGATGAAAGCCAGGTAAAGGATTTTCACCTTCAGGAGAAGTATCTTTGTAGTAGAACCAAGTCGCATTCCACTCTTTGGGGTGAGTATGGAGTTTGACGTGGGGATAGGTGATCTCCTTCCTTTTCTGGATAGCCATACCGCCTAATTCTGTATTGGGGCCGTCGGTGAACTCAGTACGACGGTTTAGATGGAAGAGATCTCTGAACAGTTCAACAGAAGGTTCCTCTTGCAGATATGCTTGGATAGCACTTGAAAGTGACACGAAGTTGGTGACGGAGTTGGGGCCAATGTCTTGGGGACGGAGCTGAAAATTGGCCATCACGTCCTGGTAAAATTTTGACCCGGGCGGTTTGAAACCCCGGGCCAGGTGATCCGCGAAAACTACAACTTCCCCTTCCTGAGGTGTGGGAGGACATTCCTCTCCGTGAACCCTCCAATGGACTGTATTTTGTCATCTAAAGCGCCAATCGATACCAGTTCATTCAACGTGTCTTGGAGACGCTGAAGGAACCCGATTGCATTCATACACCTGTTTGGCCATGATAAGATCTACAAAGAAAAGGATCCGGTTTAAGAGCGTGCTTATTACAGAGTGGTTGATCCAGGTTATGATAAACCGGAGGCAGTTTCTATAAATCAGTTCATTGTGGTATGATGTCAGATACGTTCTGGCGGTTCAACAAGGGGACTAATGGTGTACCTATGCCGGTTTAGCAGCTTTTATTATGGTGAGTTAAACCGCCTAATCTAGGCCTTGGAGATGATTGAAGTCATGGACAGTTTACAGAAACAAGTTTCACAAGATCACATGATTACTACGGATCAAATGCGAGTTTTCAGGAAATATTTCGCGGAGGTAACAAAGAAACGGAAGTGGAATACGTGACAGATATATATGCAGAAGATCCATGGGACTAAGATGAGAAAGTGCAGCGGACGCGTCGCTATTAACGCAGCACAGATCCGCAGCATGGTTCAAAAGCTAAAAGGGTAGATGAAGACGCGCGAAGAACACAATACGAAGCTGGAACCCTAGAAAACAGATCTAAGTCGAGAAGGAAAAGAAGCTCACCGGGAACGGAGAAGACGCGGAAGCAAGCCGCAGTACTCTGGTACGTTCAGGTTGATGCAGCGGCCTGGGATGAAGCAGAGGTTGACGACGATGGCGGAGCTCCAAGGGCAGCGGCGCGAGGAAGAAGAAGAAGAGGAAGCGAAGGGAGGAAAAGAATGACCCTTCGGTCCTATTTATAAGGCAGTAAAGCTAGGTCAAGCGCGTGGATCCAGGGACTGCTATTAAAGAAGGCGTTATAAAGGATCAAATTTCAAAATGACGTCATGCCGGTTTACAGTGACCAGAAGCAGCGACGTCATGCCGGTTTACAGTGATCAGAAGCGACGACGACGTGGCGATTTACCAAACAACAGAAGATGTCCGAGATACGAGCTCTGTGAAGGATTGACATGAAACATTTCAAATCAATCTGGGGCCTAATGTTGGGGATATTACCACTAGGTGTAAACCGGCCAGCTTGGGCCGGGTTAACCCCGTTAGTGGTATAAGCAGAGAAAGGCCCAAGGCCTATAGTCGGTTTAGAGCTTGTAGCCGTAAACCGGCCGGATGTATAACTTGTATTGTAAGTTAGGAATAGAGAGATACCAACCGGGATACGAGTATGAACCGGTTGGGACTCTATGAACCGACGGGCGTCACTCGTGTATATAAGGGGACGACCCGGCGACGGTTCAAAGGGAGAGAACCACAACTCGAGCCTAGGCGAAGCTTGTTTGCTCCCTAGCCATCGAGACTACATCAATTCCATCACAACTAGACGTAGGCTTTTACCTTCATCGAAGGGGCCGAACTAGTATAAAACCCTCGTGTCTTTGTGTCCGCTTTAACCCCTATAAGTAAACCCGTAGCGATGGCTCCACGACTAAGTCCTTGCGCTAGGACATCTGCCGTGACAAATCCACGACAGTATCCAACTTGGTGTTTGTTACGGTGAGGAGTTCGTATGCCGTCTTGCCGAGTAGCTTGTGAATATACAAGCGATTTGTCACATGACAGGCTGTCTCAACCGCTTCTGCCCAAAAGTGCTTCGGTGTCTTGTACTCATCAAGCATCGTTCTCGCCATTTCGATGAGCATCCGGTTCTTCCTCTCAACAACTCCGTTTTGTTGAGGTGTGTACGTAGCCGAGAACTCGTGTGAAATCCCTTCTTCATCAAGAAAGGTGTCCACATTTGCGTTCTTGAACTCCGTTCTGTTGTCGTTGCGAACCTTCTTGATCTTCACTTCAAATTGATTTTGAGCCTTCCTTGCGAAGTTTTTGAAGATATTTTGGACCTGCGATTTATCATCGAGAAAGAACACCCACGTAAATCTTGAAAAATCATCAACTATAACTAGACCAAAAGAATTTCCACCGAGACTCTTGTAAGAGTTGGGACCGAAAAGATCCATGTGAAGTAGCTCGAGTGGCCTCCTTGTGGTCATGATGTTCTTCACGGGATGCCTTCCTCCAACCTGTTTACCTGCTTGACAAGCACTGCAAAGTCTATCCTTATCAAATATGACATCGTTAACTCCAAGGATATGATTTCCTTTAATAAGCTTGTCAAGGTTTCGCATACCAACATGACCTAGTCGTCTATGCCATAACCAACCTTTTGAGGATTTAGAAATGAAGCAAGTTTTAGGTTGAGCCTTTTTAGTGAAATCAACAATGTATAGATCACCTCTACACACACCGGTAAAGACCATTTTTTGATTATCTCGACGAAACACTTGGCAATCTACTTCAGTAAATAGGACATTGAAACCGAAATCAGCAAGTCTAGATACTGAAAGTAAGTTGTATCCAAGAGATTCAACGAGCATGACATTTTGTATGGAGTTATCATGTGATATGGCCACCTTACCGAGGCCAACCACCTTACCCTTTGAGTTGTCACCGAAAGTGACATACTTTCGAGGACTATCATTATCAGCAAGCTCACGAAACATGTCTTTATCTCCGGTCATGTGATCGGTACATCCACTATCAAGAACCCATTCCTTTCCTCCTGACATATATCCCCGATGATTTGCCATAAGACCAAAATGTCTCATTGCATCATCAAGATCGAAGTCACTATCATCATCCTCATCATAGTATCCATGTTCAACGTCGTTGTCGGTGTCAAAACCGGCGGATCTCGGGTAGGGGGTCCCGAACTGTGCGTCTAGGCGGATGGTAATAGGAGACAAGAGACACGATGTTTTTACCCAGGTTCGGGCCCTCTCGATGGAGGTAAAACCCTACTCCTGCTTGATTGATATTGATGATATGGGTAGTACAAGAGTAGATCTACCATGAGATCAAGGAGGCTAAACCCTAGAAGCTAGCCTATGGTATGATTGTTCTTCGCCCCACGGACTAAAACCCTCCGGTTTATATAGACACGGAGAGGGCTAGGGTTACATGTAGTCGGTTACAATGGTAGGAGATCTACATATTCAGACGCCAAGCTTGCCTTCCACGCCAAGGAAAGTCCCATCCGGACACGGGACGAAGTCTTCAATCTTGTATCTTCATAGTCTTGGAGTCCGCCAATGATGATAGTTCGCTATCCGGACACCCCTAGTCCAGACTCCTCAAGAGCCCCCGAACCAAGGCTTCAATGATGACGAGTCCCGCGCGATATTGTCTTCGGCATTGCATGGCGGGTTCCTCCTCCGAATAATTCATAGAAGATTTTGAACACCAGGATAGTGTCCGGCTCTGCAAAATAAATTCCACATACTACCGTAGAGAGAATAATATTTACACAAGTTCAATCTGCCGACGATTTTGTGGCATGACATCACGCCACGGCCAAGCCTTTATTCAATTATTTTATTGCTCCACCTCAGCGTTTAGCTTAAGCGGTTTTTGGCACGCCTTGTCAAAGCGAGATCGTGTCCCTTATTCCGGGATTCTCATCAATACGGACGTGGGTAACCCAACCGCGCCATTGATTGCGGCGCTTGGGAGATAAGCGAGTTTTACTGGGCCGGTGGGGACGCATAGTTTTGTCCGCTCATATATAGGGGATGAGGATCCACCTTTTCACCTACTCCTTCCTCCTTTGCTTATCCATCTCCGTGCACTCGAGCTCCAGCGCCCAAGTCCGCACATCTCACCTCAACCTTCTCCAACCATGTCCGGAGCGGGAGGCAAGTGGATGGCCTCCTCCGTCACGGAGGGGCACATCAAGAAGCTGCGCAAGGCCGGATATTTGTCCAGCGATATCGTGCACCGGCTCCCCAACGAGGGGCAGCTCGTCCCCACCCCGGGCCCCATGAGAGGGTGGTATTCCTTCCCCATTTCCTCCGCGGACTGGGCTTCCCACTTCACCCCTTTGTCCGGGGGCTCATGTTCTACTACGGCCTGGATTTCCATGATCTGGCCCCGAATTTTATCCTCAACATCTCGGCGTTCATCGTCGTGTGCGAGGCCTTCCTCTGCATCCAGCCCCACTTTGGCTGATGGTTAAAGACCTTCAATGTCAAGCCGAAGGTAGTGGGCGGCAGCCAAGCAGAGTGCGGAGGCGCCATGGTGGGCAAGATGCCCAACATCACCTCGCTCGAATGTGCCTTCATGGAAACCATCAAAGGGTGGCAATCGGGGTGGTTCTACATCACCGAGCCGTGTGACCCTGAATGGGCAGTGGCCCCCGGATTCAGATCTGGCATCCCCATGCGGCTCACCTCCTGGAAAGAGAAGGGCCTGTTGTGGGGCGATTCGGAGGAGCTGAACGGACTCCAATCCTGTCTCCAAACCCTGGTGAACAAGAAGCTCAAGCTTGTGAATGTGGTCCAGGTCATGCTCATCCACCGGATTCTCCCGTGCCAATAGCGGGATTTCAACCTGTGGGAGTTCGATCCGGCACAGCACCAGACCTTGAGTAGGCTCTTTGACACTACGTACAAAGAGGCCTGGAGGGTGCTGTTCATGGGCACCGAGGCGCCCGCATCCGCTACCGAAGATCGCGGGTTTAGCTCGCAGCGTCCGGCTGGCGAGGTAAGCTATATTATCCTTTACGGGACACTTGCTTTCCATAGTTTGACGCTATGCGGGATTTAAACTCCCAATACCTTTAACAGGCCTGGGAGAAGATGTCCGGACAGGTTAACTGTCCGGATCCCCTTCCAGAAGACCCAGCGGATGCCCGTTTGACAGGGCTGCTGGTCCCGGCGCCTTATGTGGTGCCGGAGAAGAAGGCCAAGAAGAAGGCCACGGGAACTCAGAGGAGTTCCCGGCGCCAGGTGTTACCGGACTCATCGTCCGACGACTCCGAGGCGGACTCCTCCCACGAAGATGGGGAGGAGAAGAAGGAGGCCTCTCCCCCAGCGGGGGGAGAGAGGAAGAGGAAGGCTTCCCCAACGGGGGAGGCTGAAGGGTCCAAGAAAGGGAGGACCCTTCCCCCGGACTGTTCCACCAACGCCGACGACGGAGACGAGAAGTGGACCTCGAGGGCCAAGCCCCTGGCGAGATCGTAAGTGTCTGGACTCCTGAATAACTCATAATTTTTCTTTTTGTCGCATTGTGTCTTCTAACACCGCATACAACTCTGTAGTCCGCCCAAGGATGATCTCCCCGCTTCGTCGAGCGGGTCCTTGGGTTCGTCGGATGTGAACAGCGCTTCACTTCCGACCGCCTCCTCCCCCCGTGACGCAGACGACGCCGAGGTAGGGTCCCAGAAGGGGACCCGCCAGGAGGAGGAGGAGGTCCAGGAGGTGCCGCAGGGCAGCCTCCCGGACTTCGGACCGGACTCCGCACCGGAACCTTCAGTGGTTCCGGAGTCCGGCGGGCGGCCCCTTCATGAGAAGGGCAAGACAGCGACGCTGGTGACCTCCGTCCAACCAGAGGCGCCGGATAACTTGCTGGAGGCGCTCAACGACGCTTCCATTGAAGAGGAACACCACACTGTTATGAGTGCGGTGATTCAGAAAGTTCAGTCCGCCAAGAGCGGGCTGACCGAAGCCTACACCAGCCTTCTAACAGGCTTTGAGGTAAGGGTTTCAAGATATGTAAAAATAGTACCACATAGACAGTAGCCCCTGATGCTCGGTTCGGTGTTCAGAAAGAAAAGCCGAACTGAGGAACTAAAAAGATATACACAGGAGTCTAACACAAATATGTCAATATGGGGATGTAGGCTGCACTGGTGACCTCTTCCGCACTGACTGTGGAGGTTGGTGTTTTGAAGGAAAGTCTCGAGCGGTCCGAGAGCGAGCTCGGCCGTGCCAAGAAGCAGCTCGAGGACAAGGAAGGTAAGTAGCACCTTATTAAAGTTGTACCTTATAAAAAAAGGATTTGGTTGCAAAAAATGACAGGGATAACGTGGGTATTGCAGGGGCCACAAACGAGGTGTCTGCGGCCGAGCGCAATGCGGCCACGGAACGCACAGAGTGAGAGAAGCAGGAGGCGCAGGAGGCGGAGGTGCGGCAAGAGCTCCAGGCTCTCGTGGAAAAACACGAGATTTTGGAGTGTGACTCGAAGACTCGAGAGTCCGAGCTTGCATCCGCTCTTGAGAGTGCCAAAGCCGCTAAGGCCGAAGCCCAAAAGGCCCTCCAGGAACTCGAGGCGGTGAAGAAGATAGCGGCGGGTAAGGCATTCTTCATGCAAAGCAAGCATGTAAAAGTGAATTACCTGTTACTTTTACCCGATTCGAGCTCTCCAGAGCGTTCGCAGATCTGCCCCGCAGCGTGTCCGATGCTGCCACATTCTACAGAGCCGAGGAGGGGAGCTCGACAGAGAAGGTGTTCGGTCTCAAGATGCCGAGGCCGACATCCGGTGCCCTCGAGCGACCAGTCAAGCAACTGATCGAGCTCCATAAGGTGGCCGAACAGGCCATGAAGGGCCTCATAGTTCGCCTATGGCCCAAGGAAGCCATGCCAGGAGCTACTTGATGCAGTGCGGCGGTGGTGGACGCTTTGTCCATGGGTTGACGTCATCAAGCACTCCGCCAGATTGAAGGTGCCCGTCAGCCCTTGCCCGCTTAAGGTGCACCGGGCAGGATGGACGCCGAGAAGCTTGTGACGGACGCGCCACCGCCGGGCAAGGAGTATCGCACGCCCGAGATGTATTACAAGGGTGTCCTGAAGGGTGCCCGCATTATTGCGGGTGAGTGCTCCAAAGATGTAATCTTTGATTAGACTCGCGTTTTGTTATCCTGTGCGCTGAAAACTTTGTTCATATGCGCTAAGCAACGCTTGTTAATTTAAAATATTACCTTCTGTGCGGCCGTTTATTAAATCTGAGAGATGGCAAGTCGTTGGCTTCAGCCCCCGTGCCACGAGTGCTGGGGTGTTCGGGATAAACTTGAGCGCTCTTGTTCCCATTTTTGGGTCCTTCTAGGGAGGCGCTCAACACAACGAACGAGGCAACCGGACTTATAATGCTTGAACACTCTCACTTAGCCATAGAATTCTATAATTTTAAATTTCGGCGAAGCCCCTAGTATTCGAAGGCCAAATTGGGCGCTATCACGCTGGGCGGACAAAGCCGGTTCCTCGCTCTAAGCGCATAAGTCTTTAGGGACTTGAAAAACCTCTTGAACAGCGATCGCTCTCGCCCCATCATGACGGCCAGTTTAGCTTTCCATCGAGGTGCTCGCCCAACTCAACTAGGGCACAATCGCAGTTGGTTCTCCCAGCGCTACCTTAGCCGATATAACGGAACGTAAGGTACCAAAACATGGGAGCAGGGCAAACCCAACTATTGACCCAAGACATGATTCGGAGCCGGTGCATATAATGCTATAAGTTCGGGGTGCCGCACTTGTGAAAGTGTTCGGGCTTACCACACCATAGTTTGGGGAACTTAAGCCCCTGGTGTACTTGGCCATACCAAAGCGTACGGATGCAACATGTCATAAGCGAACATATAAAAAGGAATGCAATGATAGGCAAAAGGCGATGCATTTTTTATTCAAAAGATACTGCAATAAAGGCAGAATGATACAAATAGTGCGATAAGCAAGGGGTGGAACTATTTAACATGTCCCCCTCCAGGGGTAGGCTGCGGAATGGTATGTAAAACAGGTATAATGCTCGTAATGGAGACCACCTGGATACTCGTCGTAGCTTTTCTGCTTCCCTGGCTGTTGCATCGTTAGTTCGGCAGGTCCACTGCCCGACAGGGCTTCTGAAAAACGGAGTCCTGAGAATAAGAGAAAAAAAAGAAAGAAAAAACGAATGACCAATTCGGGAGCCCCTGGTGTGGTTGATCTGCACTCTGGGCCTGCCGTGGTCGTGCCCCTCCCCTATGCCATGGTATCTCCAGAGCGTAATGATGTACGCGTGGCACTGATTTCGCGATGTCGCGATGGCTGGGGTTGAGGCCGCATGCTACGCATGCTCGGAACGTTCCAGGTGGTCTTGTTGTAGGTTACTACGGGCACGCTTGACGGTGTCCGGTCGCTTAGCGGCCAGACTCGAGAATTTCCTTAAGAGGTTGCTCTGCACTTCCGCCACGAGAACCGCTGTATGCTCCTCCGTGCGGAGAGAGCGTTCAGTGTTTCCATTGACCGTGATGACTCCTGGAGGGCCTGGCATCTTGAGCTTGAGGTATGCATAGTGCGGCACCGCATTGAACTTTGCAAATGCGGTTCGTCCGAAAGCAAATGCATGATAGCCGCCATGAGCGGGACTATGTCAAGATTAACTCCTCGCTTTGGAAGTTATCCGGGGATCCGAAGACCACTTCAAGTGTGACTGAGCCGGTACAATTGGCCTCTACACCTGGTATGACGCCTTTGAAGGTCATTTTTGTGGGTTTAATCCTTGAGGGGTCTATGCCCATCTTGCGCACTGTATCCTGATAAAGCAGGTTTAGGCTGCTGCCGCCGTCCATCAGGACTCTAGTGAGGTGAAATCCATCGACGATTGGGTCTAAAACCAATGCGGCGAATCCACCGTGGCGGATACTGGTGGGGTGGTCCCTTCGATCAAAAGTGATCGGGCAGGAGGACCACAGATTGAACTTTTGGGCGACTGGCTCCATCGCATATCGCCCCTGGACGCGCTTCCGCTCCCTTTGGGTATGTGGGTTGCGTATATCATGTTCACCGTCCGCTTTTGGGGAATCCTTCATCCTCTATTGTTCGGGCGTGTCTCCTCCTCGTCGTCGCTATGCAGCCCTTGTCATTGCCTTGGCGATTAACTTGCTCGCCGCTTGAACACCCAACAATCTCTGTTGGTGTGATTAGCTGGCTTTTCGGGGGTGCCGTGTATCTGGCACGAGCGATCGAGTATCCGGTCCAAGTTGGACGGGCCTGGAGTAGTTCTTTTGAATGCCTTTTTCCGCTGACCGGGTTTAGAGCCTCTGAATCCAGCGTTGACTACCGTATCTTCAGTATTATCGCCGTTAATGCGGCGTTTGTGTTTATTGCGACGCGACCTGCCATTGCTGTCTTTGGTATCCGAACTACCAGAGTTTTTGGTTAGGTTGTTACTGCGGGCTAGCCAGCTGTCTTCTCCCGCACAGAAGTGGGTCATGAGCGATGTGAGGGCTGCCATTGATTTCGGCTTTTCCTGTCCTAGGTGTCAGACCAGCCATTCGTCGCGGATGTTGTGTTTGAAGGCTGCAAGGGCCTCTGCATTCGAACAGTTGACGATTTGATTTTTCTTGGTTAAGAACCGAGTCCAGAATTGTCTGGCCGATTCGTCTGGCTGCTGAATTATGTGGCTTAGGTCATTGGCGTTTGGTGGTCGCACATATGTGCCCTAGAAGTTATCAAGGAATGCGGCTTCCAGGTCCTCCCAACACCCAATTGATTCTGCTGGCAAGCTATTGAGCCAATGCCGAGCTGGTCCTTTAAGATTGAGTGGGAGGTATTTGATGGCGTGAAGGTCATCACCGCGGGCCATGTGGATATGAAGTAGATAGTCTTCGATCCTAACCGCGGGGTCAGTTGTGCCATCGTAGGATTCAATGTTCACGGGTTTGAACCCTTCGGGGATTTGATGATCCATTACTTCATCTGTGAAGCATAGTGGGCGTACGGCGCCTCTGTATTGGGCTATATCACGACGTAGCTCAAGCGAGCTTTGTCTACTGTGTGCGGTCCGGCCGGAATTGCTGCATCCGACGCGACGGTTGTCGTCGCGTATCGTGGGGAGCCCACGCGATCCGTAGATCGATCTTGATTGTCTTGCCTTATCCTCCAATATTTCTCGCAAGTCCAGCGCATTCCCCCGTGGCTTTGTACTTTTCGAGCGATGCCGGGGTGCGGCTTTAGTGGAGGGCCTAGAGGCCTCTCTGTCGCGGTCACGAGGTGGCCGGTCGGCCGTATTGTGCGCTGGTGATGTAGGTTTATATGCTTCCTCCTCTAATCGGGGCAGCAGCTTGTGTTTGGGGAAGCTTTTGGAGGGGCATTCGAGTTCGTACTCTTCGGCTGCGAGGACTTCATTCCATCTGTCGGCTAGCAAATCTTGATCAGCTCTAAGCTGTTGCTGCTTTTTCTTGAGGCTACTTGCCGTGGCCATAAGTCTGTGTTTGAAACGCTCTTGTTCGACGGGATCCTCAGGCACGACAAATTCGTCGTCGTCGAGGCTTGCCTCGTCTCCAGTGCGAGGCATGTAATTATAGTCCTCTACCTCTTCGTCTGCCGCTCTCTCATGAGGGCTGGCTTCTCCGTCCTCCTGTGCTGAATCTTGCTGTGGGGGGTTGTCTTCGGCACTATCCGGGGTGTTATTATCTCCGGTGCTGGAATCTCCATTCTTGCTGTGGCGGGATTTGGAGCGGCGCCGCTGACGCCGGCGCTTAGGCTGCTTTTTGGAGGTATCATCCTCCGCTGTTCCATCGCCATTCCCGTCCTTTGGGATCTCCACCATGTATATGTCGTATGACGAGGTAGTTTTCCAGTGCCCAGTAGGCGCTGGTTCTTGGTCGTCTCTGGCATCGTCGTCCATACCGTCGATGTTTTCGGAGTCGAAGTCTAGCATGTCGGTTAAGTCATCGACAGTGGCTACGAAGTGGGTGGTTTGCATTGTAATCTCGGTAGTACCGATTACTCAAACTCGGTGAGACCGATTTTGATAATGGACATACACAGAGAGATTACAATCCCATCTCGGTGAGACCGAGATCCCTATCGGTAGAACCGATTTGCTTAGGGTTTGTGGCAGTGGCTATGACTTTTGGAATCGGTGGCGCCAGATAGGAAGAATCGGTGTGACCGATTTTGGCTTTAGGTTTTAGGTCATTTGTGGATGTGGGAAAGTAGCTGAGGGTTTTGGAGCATATCACAAAGCACATGAAGCAAGAGGCTCATTAAGCAACACCTCATCCCTCCTTGATAGTATTGTCTTTTTCTATAGACTCAATGTGATCTTGGATCACTAAAAATGTAAAATGAAGAGTCTTGAGCTTGAAGCTTGAGCCAATCCTTTGTCCTTAGCATCTTGAAGGAGTTCCCACATCCTTTAGTCCATGCCACTCCATTGTTGAACTTATCTGAAACATGCTAGATAAAAGTGTTAGTCCAACAAGAGATGTGTTGACATTAATTACCAAAACCACCTAGGGAGCAGTTGTGCTTTCAGGCGGCTGAACCGGCGGGACGGCAAGATGGACGACGGATCCTCATCCGGGGAGGTGGACGAGGGACGTCGAGCTGTTGCGGTGGACGACGTCGTCGGGGAAGAGGCTCCGGCTGGGCAGTGGTGACGTGGCGGATGGAGGAGGGTGGGGTTTCGTGGCTGGAGCAAAGAGGTTATGGCGACCTGGGATTTCGAATGGCGAAAAGGGGGCGATGTGAGGGGGTGAAGCATGACTTAGGGACGCGCTTGTCCAAAATGAAGGGCGAGTTACAAAAGTACCCCCACCAATTTGAACTAGTGGCCGTTATATGACATGATATATGACATGCAACTTACACAAAGCATACCGTTAACTTCGTCTGTGAAAGGTTATTTCAATGATATAATTTTCACATTGTGCATGTCATGTACTATTAATCTTGTCAATAGTCAAAGGCAGTCTTAAAAATCTCATTACACCCTATGTAGATGGAAGGAGGGAGTATGAGTCCATGTTATGTCCGATTAATTTTTTCGCTTTACTGTATAATGCATGTAACCTACTCATACCAACATTTTAGTGCATTCCAAATGTCTATACTACTGCTGCAATTCGAACTAAATTTGAATTCGTTTCTCTATTTCAATAAGAATCTACAATCATGATTGTTGCCAACTTCAACCATCATAGTTTCCTTGCTATCCGCCACATATAAATCAGACGGCCTATAATGCAGGATGGCAGGCACACCATCATCAACAACTCCATTTTTTATAAGAGTAGAGATAAAATATATTAAATGTAGTATAACATGTTCATAAACACACCATGTGTATCACCGTTATATATATTCACACATACGTCGGTTTAAAACACTATGATAAATTCTTCAAATATCCGAATTCGCTTTTTATAATGAAGTATGTATGATCTCTATTTGTCTTCTACACCCACACAACCCTCTTAACTTTGTAGCTAGCGCTAACTTTCTCTTGTGCATGCACACGCCCGCATCCCTCTCACCCTCCCTCAGCATTCTCTAGCTCCATCGCGCAAATTCATCTTTTCACTTTAGGTCGTTCACCCACGGTGTGTGTAGGCCCCCCAGCTCCTTCTTTACGGCACACATCGATCGATATGCCTCTCTAGCGAGGTGTGCCTAGCACAAACACAAGCTTCCCCTCTTCTCTTGTCACCGTCCATGCCTCACTCCCACCACTCTTTTCATCGTTCTCGTACTCGCACACTCCTCCCCGCTCGATATAGTATGCCTCTCGTACCACCTTCTACATGCATCCCTCTATCTCTATCCTTCTCCTCGTGCCTCGTTTGCTTCTAACACACACATGCATGTATACCGATCGATCTCCCAACATATACCTGGATCGACTTTAACTACCCCCCATCGATCGACGTACCTCACAAGTTATGTCTCTCCTTTCTCTAACAAAGGGCGATTGATCTTCCTATGTAGTTATGTCTGCTTACCACAGCCACATCATCCCCCTCATCATTCGTGCATGCCTCCTGACCCGTCTCTCACATGCACGTACACAGACAACAAGCAGCCATCTCCTCTCTTATTGATATTGCGGGCGTGCCCTCCGTTTGTCTAGCAAGCCTATCCCACCATTTGTTAGAAGCAACTCCACCACCACCCCCTCCAACACTCTAGCTCTGTCTCTCTCCCAACCTTATTCCTCTCATGCACATATGCATGGATGCCGATCGATCTCCCTTAATACATGAGGCAGATCGATCTCCTTAATACATGAGGTAGGCCTCTCTCCTCCTCCACACATATACCAGCCATTGTACCTCTATAGTTAATTGGGCCTCCCTCTTCCCCCACCACACACTAATAGTCGAGCGCTGCAGGTAGGTATCCATGCCACAGAGACAAACTGCACATGTCCCCTCTCACGTTCCAGTAGGCCAGCCACTCTATATCTTTGACGTGGGCACACACAAATTTGATGGCACTCTTTATCGATCGCGCGCGCACACACACACATCATCCCTCTTTTCGATTCTATGGACACCTCAAGCCGGTGATACCTCCACTCTCTTCTCGTGGATCGCCCCCTCTATATATATGTTATATCCGGGACTCTATTTCACACATTGCATATGTTACATTTTTTGATTGAACCCCCCCCAAAAACTCTCAAGAACCCACACACTATATCTCTCTAGGTTTGTATCTCTCTCACACAACCCCACGTAGGTGGTGTACGTATACAAGAAGAGAATAGGTGCACCGTGCACGTACTCACGCTTCGTGCCCAGCCACATCCACGCGGGTACACGGTGGAGCTCATTTCTTTACGAAATGGCAGCCCACGTGCTAATTTGAACGCCTGTAGCGGTTGTTTACCTAGGGAGGTCGTGTACCACGCCTACATGAAACAAAGTTTGACTTGACGCGTTGCCGCATTATTTTTAAATAAAGTTATAGCGCTCAATGGCACGTACATAGAATATAAAACGATTTTTATGGAGAAAAAGGTAGTCCGCTCACTATATACAATGGAGCCTTGCGTGCCTGGTTTGTCGCTCTTGAGTATCTCACACAAGGCTACGGTGGCTCTCTCTCTCACCGTTGGTCATCGATCCGCCGCATCCCGCCCGCCGGGGAAAGGGAGGCGGTGGCCTCTCTCTCTCTCACCGTTGGTCATTGATCCGCCGCATCCCGTCCGCCGGGGAAAGGGAGGCGGTGGCCTCTCTCTTTCACCGCTGGTCACCGATCCGCCGCATCCCGTCCTCCGGGGAAGGGAGGAAGTGCATCATTTCTCCGCTCGACGGCGCCGAGGCAGCACGCCCCGATCTACGGTACACGCCGTTCTCTCGACCAAGCTCGGCGCGGCGGCAGGCCTACGCCACCTGCCGCAGATTCCGCCCGCCGCCCGCTCACCTAGTTACATCCCGACGACCTCGGTATCCTCCGCCTTGCTCCACTGCCGTCTTCCCACGTCGCTGCATGTGGATCTTCCATAGTTCTTTGCCCAAAACGTAGCTCGTCCAGCGTACTTTCCATATTGCATTTTCGTCCTCACACCGTTTTAGACAAACACAACCGTGTTGTTATCTTCCCTTAGGGCAAGGAATATGCTTCTTTTTTGTCGTCCCATGTGTCATCAACTGTTATTGGCCAGTAATTGTTTCCTTTCTACCTCTTTTTTGCAAACAGGGCTATCCATTTCACCTCGTTGCTATTGCGACCTTTTGGTGAACTGTACAAATCACTTTTTTCTTAAGAGTGTTTTGTGCAGTTGTGATGTAATTATTAGCTCTGATATGCTAATAATTGACATGCATTAGCAAGGAAGTTAGTTTTTTATTGTTTTCGAAAGAGCATCGATGGCAAGACACGCGAAACAGAAGCTGAAAGCTCACACCATTGTACAATTTCATGTCTCGCTGGAAAATTATTTGTATAGTACGTCAATTATGCAAACAAATGATGGAAGCTTGATAGCATTGCCAGAAGCCTCTTCATCATCCAGGTCCATGTGCCATGCACAAAATTATACTCCTTCGTTCCTAAATATTTGTCTTTTTACAAATTTCAAACGGGCATATTTTAGAGTGTAGATTCACTCATTTGGCTTCGTATGTGTACTCCCTCCGTTCCTAAATATTTTATTTGTCTTTCTAGAGATTTCAACAAGTGAATACATATGGAGCAAAATAAGAGAATCTACACTCTAAAATATGTATATACATCCGTATGTGCCAGTCCATTTGAAATGTCTAAAAAGACAAATATTTGAGTAGTCACTCGTTGAAATCTCTAGAAAGACAAATATACTATGGAGTATATTTAAGAACCGAGGGGGTAGTGCACAACCGCATGGGAGACTCAGCCCGGTCCTTGCGCCGCATTAATAGTGAGTAATGAGCAGTCAAATCGTAAGCCCCACCTTTCCCACTGTAAGTTGCTCTGAAGAAGCAACCATCAATACGCTCTTCTTTGAATCCGCTCATACTACTCCATCCGTCACTGTTTATACAACGCGCTTCAGAAAAAAGAAAAAAGATCTGTGGGACCAAGGCGACTAGCAATCGGCCTGAAAAATAGCATTGGTAGTTATAGCACGGCGTCTATTACTAGTAGAGGGAATAATGCGTACACACATGCATGCAGTGCTTCCACCCCGGGTACACACATGCATGCACTTACTCCACTCCGTAGTTACATGGAGAGAAAATTGTGGACTTGATTGCGGTTACCACGCCCTAATTAATTGATCATTAAACCAAACGCGTCTAAAGTCTCTCTGGTGGTGGAAATGTATTGAAAGAAATGCATCATAATGAAGCGCGCCTTGTAAACTGTGACGGAGGGAGTAGTATGAAGGTTCAAAACCAAGTACGCGTATGGCCAGTCGGTCAACGCACCTCCTCTTGGCATATCATTGACATGTGGGACATGAGTGTGAGCAAACCGATCTCAATTGACGGCAAAGAGCCAACCCGCCATTCCTTGAGAGAGACAAGGAGCGAGAACACACACACGGGTTCGCATGGAGGCCAAGATATATTCGAGCATGGTTGGTTGATCGATATCATTCATTATATGTTGGGCTGCCGTTTTCCGCCCTTCTCCGGAATAAACGTGTACTTTATCAGAGATAAAAAGAAATAAGAGTACAAACGCTCCACCATGCGGTTCTAGTAGTAGTACTACTCGTACTATCAGGCTTGGCTCTTCGCCTCTTCGTGAAGTCGAACAATGATGGTACTCCGCATGTTGGGTACTACGGTGTATGCCTCGATAATCGACACCGAATGGGTGATGCATGTCCACCGAGGGTAGGTTGCATTAGTCAAAAGGCGTAAGCGAGCTTCACCTTGTCCTGCAAGCTTCTCCTCATTCTGCGAGTTGACGGGACACACCAAAAAGTAGTGCTATCCATACTCCCTCCTTTCCGGTTAATATGGCTCAATCCTTTTTGCGGGCAAATGAGAGAGCTTTATTCATATATAAGCATTCTTAGGACGATCAGCCAAGACACTGGTCACTAGGAAGCGAGGTACCCCGCGAAAAAAAGAAGTAGGAAGCGAGGTGTTTCATCAAGCCAGCTCTCGGCCACATTCAAAGTGCAGCAGGCGCGGTTCGCACGAAGATGTGCCGCAAGGTTTGCTGAACTGTTTACATGCTGAATAACAAAAAAAGAGGAAATATTACCGAGCGCTACTATTTGTAACAGGATATGAGCCAGAATTAAGCGAGAATTGTAGCGAGTGTTCCATGCAATCAACTTCCATTATCACATGCGAGAACCCTCGAAGATAACCAAATGTGTTGAAGATTGCTTTATCATATTTAAAATTATAATAAGAGTGCAGACGCTCCTCCATCCGGTTCCTAGTACTAATATAGTACATACCTTTATAGACTATATTAGTAAACTTTGCGCTTGGCTGTTCGCCTATTCGGGAAGTCGAACAATAGTAGCACTAGTAGTATAGTGTATGCTTCTGGCAATATGACACCGAATTAACTGTTGCACGTCCATCGCCTGAGCGAGGGAGATCTTGCATTAGTCAAAAGTTTCTCCTTGTCCTGCGAGCCACCGCGCGCAAGTAATGCTAGTCCATACTGCCTCCTCTCCGGTTAATATGGATTAATTTCAAACGAGATAAATACATTGTCTGTCACTGTATATTTGTAAAAATACGGTCAGTGGACTTCATAATACGATCATTGCGCTCAATATATATATTTTCCGGTGTTTATACGGTCACTAGCTCACCCTGACTGAGTATGTGTGTGTATGCACATGTAGGTTGAGCACTTAGCGTGACCGTGTGTGTTCCGTTGTGTGCTCGGACATGCATGCATTAGGGCGTCGCGCGCGTTTTTGCGTCCATGTGTACGTGTGACTATTGCATACACGTAGGGGGAGTACGTGTAGGGGCCACTAAGGAGTAGTCAAATCACACAGTAAGTTAGTCAGAAGAAGCAACCATCATTTCACTCTTGAATGACACGTACGCAATATAAAATGGTTGATATGGAGAGAAAAAGAAAACCACTATATATACACTAGCAGGAGCCTAAGCTACAAGCCTGCTTGCTAAGATTGCTCTCTTCACAAGCATAGATCGATGGGCCTAATCCCGCAGCTGGGGGAAGGGAACAATGTTCTGCGTAGCGGTCGACATCGGCGAGGGAGAAAACCCATAGTCGGTGCGTCCCAATCGGGGGTCACCGCGGTTTGGGCCGATGCTGCATCCCAACTGCCCTTCTAGCTACAGCCAGACGTCCCAGGTAGTCCATCTTCCTTTTGGTGCCGGCTTGCTCCACTGCCGTAGCTCCATCTCCATGTCGATCTTGCTCTACTTCTACCGGCTTCTACTTGTGATGAGTTTATGTCTCATGAACTAGTGCCAGTACTATTATTCTAATCACACTTCTTCAATATCTTTGCCATCGGGATGCTCGGTCGATTTTAGTGGGCGCACAAAAGCATCGTATGATCCGAGGGTGCCAACCATCTTTCCTTCCACAAGTTCTACCTGGCCAGGGAATTAAATCATGTTTAGGGTTTAGGGTTTAAGTCGTAGTGACCCCATCAGCAGTTTTTCTTTCGTACACGCTCTCACAACTTTTTTCTTTAGTTGTGAAGTAAATATTGGCTATGATCTGTGAATCATTGAGATGCATTAGCATGCGTGTTAGTTTTCCTTTGTATTTGATGGAATGTTGTAACGGGGCAACCTTGGAATAGGAATGAAAATGGAGTGGAAAGTTTCCGTTTTTCCGGAGAAAAAATGGAAACGGAGAGAAACCAAGGTTTCGTTTCGTTGGATCGCGCCATCGAGCAAAACCAACGTTTAAATCACGTCTGTCGTGTTCGTGTCTCACCCTCCTCCACGGCTCGACCCCACACGGTCGCTCGGCATGCCACTCACCGCAAACCGAGTATACGATAACTTTCCCGCCTGCTTGTCGATGGATCGCGCCATGGAGTACTACTAGCACTACTGGAAGAGATTGACAAGTTGGGAGAGGACATCTAGCTGTAGCACGGACTCCCAAAAACTTTTTACATGCATGTTGTAGCCGGCTATTGCGACCTTTGAACGCGGAGCAGCCGCGTGCACCCGGAAGCGAGGCGGGCGACGCTCTCTCGGCCGGCGCGCCGCTTCAATGCCGGCGCCAGTGAGAGGTCGCGTCCGCTCTGCCCGGGCATGAATGCGGCACTGACCGTTTCGGGCAGGAAGCACACGCATGTGATGAAGAGGGTTCGGGTTGGTCAGGACCGGCCGTGGCAGCGGTCCGGACATGCGCAAACAAGAGATGCTGTACGTTAATATTGCTGCGTATATAATTAACAACGTAAATAATGTGCCAGTTGGACAAATACGATTGGAGATGGAGATGGAAATGGAATTTTATGTAAACACGGATATGCATGTCTATGTCTATGTGTGTGTGCGCGACGACTCTCGCGACCTGGAAGCGGGGGCGTGTTTTTGATCGAGTTTTCTTTCTTGGTACGTTAGAAAATCAGTTTGTCCAATTCACATCTAGATGTTATTTAAGGATATCACATCTAAGCTCCCACAAGTATATAATGTAGCAACAAGAAACAAAAAAACTAGGACAAAAAAAAAGACCACAAACAGAGTGGACATCAACTTAGATGTGACATAACTATGTCACATCTAGATGTGTCCTAGACAGACCCTTAAAAAATTGTCCGCCAGTTTTCGTTTCTTTTTCCGGGAATGCGCATATTATATTTAGAACCACTGCTATGGAGAGATTTTTTTACTCCATTATAGCCTCTTGTTTGATAGAGTTTCTCGCGTCTCGCTCTCTCACCCTCTCCATATCAAAACAAGATGATAGTGTCCAGTCTATCTCTCTCCTCACCGGTGGTCACATATCCGGCCGAATCCCGTCCGCTGCGGGAGGTGAGGAGGTGCAGCATTGACGTTGTCACCGTCGGCGACGGGAGCCGATCGCGCGTCGCCCTCGGAGCCGGCGCTGGCGCGGACGAAGATCCTCCGCGCCCTTGTTCGCTGCCTTCGTGTGGGCAGATCCCGCCCGCCTGCCTAAACGACATCTTGCCCACCTGAGGTATACCTTCTTGTACTGGTCTAGCTCCCGAGGTCGCTGTGTGCGGGTTTTCTTCTATGCGAATACTCCCCAGCTCCCCATGCATAGTAGCTAGGGTTTGTCGGCTGGTCCAACATCACCTACTAGTAGGAGTACTAGAGGAAATGCCACTCGAAAAGTTGTCCTGATTTATGCCTCGGTGGAGGTATACATGTTGTTTCGACAAAAAGTACATGGTGGTTGTGCGGTCATTGTCCATATGGTGGTAGTACTATCACTGGTTAAATGAAGAAATGCTTTTTTCTCGGGTATCCTGGTTTTGTTCCCATCAAGATATAATTATGATGCTTCTGTTTCTTGGTGTACTTTTCATTAACCCTTTTTTACATTTTTGGAAACAGCGATGCGTGTCTCCATACCCGGGCATGTCTTCCTCAATTTTAGTGGAACTGCACAAAATTGGATGGCCATTGTTGTTCCGCCTCACTGTCCTCTGCCACATGGTTCTTCCTTCCTTGAGCTTGACTACTGAGAAGAAACATACCACAGTGAGGATTTGTCGAACTTCATAGGTGCCTCACCCAAACTTGATGCCATATGGATGATGCATCACCACGATGACCCATCGATGCTCATGGTCGCGCCTCATGGTTGCGTCGGCTGGTGAAGCTGATCGATTTTCAATGAAAAACAAGTTGTCTTCCATCAGTGCTCTTTGCTTGTTACGCACAAAGATGATATCCTTTGTTAGTTCACCTTGGTTGCGTTGGAGACGCGCTCGTCTTTCACGTTGGTGCAATTTTATCACACAATTGGCTATGAACCAAATGTTTCCTTGAAGAAGGATCGACGTTGGTACTAAGAGCATAAGTTTTGTATTGATTTCTAAGCCTTCTCACAACTTTGTCTCTAGCTCCTCTGTAATTTTATTTGTCCAGCAATTAACTTTGATTTAAAAAATGGTGTGGACTAAAAACCCGGATGGACGTAGTAGCCCTCCATTTTTATTTACTCCGCATATTAGATTTGACTGAAGTCAAACTTTGTAATACTCTCAAACTTTTCCGATAATTGAAATTAAAATTCTTTATTTGTACACACTCTCACACGTTTCCGATAATTTGGTGCATGTGTGGTTGTTCACTTAAGGGAGGGTAGTGTACCACACGTGAAGGACAGGAAGTGCGACCAGGACGCGTGGGCGTGGATCGTTAGTTCATCGGAAGTAGTACTCCCTCTGTACATTAAATAAAGAGTTTCGTTTCGTACTTACACAATTTAAAACGATTGTTATGGAGAGAATAAGAAAACCACTCCACTATATATTAGTCGTATACACACGAGAGTACTATATGGACGCAACTTCATTGACTTAGTGCACCTGCCTTTGGGTTTATGATAGGTGGGCCCAAAATGTGGCTGGCTCACCTGTCATACAGCCAAAAGCAGATGGAGTGAAGGCACCGGAGTATGTATATAAGCGGGAGCCTCAGCGCTTGTTCGCTAGGGTTTGCACTCTCCACACGCTCGCCACAATACATAGTATATGTTACACGCTGGAGGCTCAGTGTTCATTTGCTAGGGTTTGCTATATTCACAGTCTCTCACCCTCTCTTCACCAGATCTAAACAAGACTGCCTTGGCCTCTTGTCTCTCTCCCCCTTCACAGCTGGTGAAGGAGGTGTCTGTATCCCATCGCACCGGGAAGGGGAGGAGGTGCAGCGTTAACTCTATCGCCTTAGGGAGGCAATCCACTGCCGGCTGCGCTGTTCTCTTTCACCCAGTGCCTGTGCGGGAGGGCCACTGACCCCTTCTTCCTCGCTGCCGTACGTAGTGTGGGCAGATCCGGCCTCCCGCCGCACGCCTTGCCACATCCCGACGACCCTAAGGTATAAGTTTCTTTGAAACCGTCGTTGCTCTAGCTGCATGTGGATCTTTTTCGATCTGTAGTCGAATCTAGGTCTTGGTTCAAAGAGGAAAGAAAGGTGCGGTGGGGTGGAGCATGAATCTAGGACATGGTTCAATGAGGAAAGGAGGGAGGAGAAGTAGTATAGACTGGCTATCCAGCCGCTTTGTTGGTCGAAAAGGGAAAAAGGGGGTAACCCAGTACACACATCTGTAAGGAACCGATCTCTTTGTTGAAAAGGGAAAGAAACTGGGGGGGTCGGGTAGTTTGTGTAGGACTAGATTTGCTGCCCTCACATAGGGAAAAAGTTCAAAGAGAACAAATATGGGACCAACACAGATATGCTGCTTGGCTACATACTCTGCATCACCCATTTATACGTGTGGACGCACATGGTGCTAGCATGTCCCATACAACTATTTTGCTGTTGTTAATCTAAGAATGCCGCCGGAAAATTGAAGCAATGCCATTGTTAAAAGTAAATTACATTTTTTAATGAATGTTGTTTTAAGAGAGTGTCTCTGTTAATATGAATCAATGCTACCGTTTTAGAAATGCTACTATCCTACTTTGTTTTCCATCCAAGATAAGTTAGATGCTTATTTCTGTCACCGTTTGTTTCATCCTCCTTTATCGGCAAGTAATTGTTTCCTTTTTTGCCTCTGTTAAAACAGGGGTATCGATTCAACTTGTTGCTATTGCGACATTTGCTTCGCTACTAGAAACACTTATGTTTTAAGAGTGTTTTGTGCAGTTCAACTTGAATGTCACACCGGTGACTTTGCTTAATTTTTGTGGAACTGCACAAAAGGAGATCGAGATATGTTTCTAGTGTTCCTGTCGAGTTGTTTCAAATCTTGGTCTCTACCACATGATATCTATTCAACTTGTTGCTATTGCGACATTTTGCTTCGCTACGCGAAACACTTTGCTTGATTTCAGTGCAACTGCACAAAATGAGATTGGATTTCCTATTTGTGTTAGCAGATTCGTATTTTATCCCGGTGTTCTCATGAAAGGTCAGTACAGGCCTTCATCCACATGATTGTGCAATGTGCTTTGAGATGTTGTGCTACTTGTATTGGTACTATTTTAAATAAATGTTGAATTGAAGCTATTGTATTGCTGTCTTTTCCCATTAAGTAGTGAACAAAAATGGGACCAACCCAGACATGATGCTTGTTGCTTTGTTACAACAAACTCTGCATCACCCCCTTTATAAGTAGATGGAAGCACATATTGTTGTTGCGCTCACTCTCCCCTAGAACTGTTTATGCTTTTCGTTAATCTAATGCCGCTGGTAAAATTAAGCAATGCCACTCTCAGAATTAATTAACTACTGAATCTTAGTTCAAAACTGCAACACTTGTTAGGAATGGTACTATCATGCTTTGTAGTTCTTTCTACATGTTTAACCAAGGTATTGTTAAGATAATGTCTCTTTAAAAATGAATCAGTTGCATTGTTTTAGGAATGGTACTTTTCTGCTTTGTCGTTCTTTATACATGTTGAACCAAGGCATTGTTAAGATCATGTCTCAGTCAATATGAATGAATCACACTGAGGGAGAATTGCTCCTCTCCTGCTTTGTTTTCCATTAGGACAAGTCATCAACCATTATTTCTCAGTAATTGTTTCCCTTATACCTATTGTTGCTTACAGGGATATCAAAATTAAAGCTCGGTTTTATTCCGACTTCGATTTTAGTTGAACCGCACAAAAGGAGCCAATGTGTCCAAGGCAAAGCTGCTGCGTTCTTGGGTCATTGGTCGTTCCACTTTGCGAAAGAAGCGATCCTTTGGATGCGGTACATTCTGAAGGAATGACCGAGAAGCTTTCTGAGTATTATTAGACACCGGTGACATGACTAGTCTGCAGAGACCATTGGCAATTTAACAACACGTGGAGTGCCCTGGGCAAAAAGTGCCCAAACAAGTACAAGAAGCTAAGACAGGACACGATCATAGGCATTACATATTTTGAATGGGAAAAGCTTGTCGAAGTTCAATCATTGATGTTAGCAAGAAGACGTTAGTTTAATATATTGGAATTGGAAAACCTTGTCAAAATTTGCTCATTGATGTTAGCAAGAAGACGTTAGTTTAATATATTGGAATTGGAAAACTTTGTCAAAATTTGCTCATTGATGTTAGCCAGAAGACATGCATTTGATATTTTTGAGTGGGACGCCCTTGCTGTGAGCAGCGTCGAGTGTTTTTTTTCTATTCCTGTGTTCAGTTTAGAAGTAAATAGTTACTCTGCTGAAATATTCCTGTGTTAAGAGTTTGTTCTGAATATTGTCTATGTAATGCCAGGCCTTGTGTTTGATTGTAAAGTTGAGCTTGGAATGTTGTGGCATGCGGCATCACGAGCTGTTCACTGTGCCTCCTGAGAATAATGCTTCGTATTGTTTTGCATGTCGATCTAATGCCAGTGATTTGCTTGTTAAGAAGATCATCCTCTTCTGTTGTTTCCGTGCGTAAGAAGTTCATCGTCTGATGTTTCATTCATAGCCTATATGACATGTCGGGTATGTTAGACGTGAAACCATATGATCTTCCAACCAACTCATGATATTAGGCCGTGATTGGATCGTTGTTTTCCAACCAAAACCGCTTGTAAAAATGACGCTTGTAAATTAAAGCAGATGGTCTCGGGCGAAGGCGCTTGGTTGGTCGATTTTGACTAGTAAAATATCGGAAGTACTTCACACACAATAAAAACGCTGAACGACACTCGGACGATTGCTAATCCAGTCGTTAGCTGCTGTTTCAGCCTTGCCCATGGATGGCATGATAAGCACGTCGTGCATGTATCGTCTGGTAATGTCGTCCATATAGCAATGCTTGTAAAATATACACTGATCTCTCAAATTACACGCGTAACCCGTCGGTTTTACTTACAGACCTCGGGCCTTCCGATGGCGAGTAAATTACACTTGTATGTTAATACAGGTTTGAAATAAACCAGAGCTCCCAAGCGTGGCCTTACCGTTTCATGCCGTCTCAGTTTCTCGAAGGTGCTCATAGGTGTCCGATGATCCTGGCTTCCTGAATGAGCAGCGGGCACTGTATCAGACCTCCGTAAGGCCCGCGAGGCCCTCTCCGTTGTCCTTCTAGTTGTTGCGCTCGCCGTGGCGCCGAGCATTGTTAACATGGTCAACGAACATGAGGATTTAGGAGATGACTTTATTTTGACTGGATGACACTAGGGACCCACTAGGGCCATAGCCGTACGTACGCAAGTGCCTCCTTATTATGTACAACTATTTTTTTTGCTTTCTCCTGGTTTCCTGACATCACGGTCCCACACCATTGTCAACCTATGTAGTCAATATAAATGAGAGAATTGCACAAGGTGTGGCCGACAGCTGGGACCAAGCAGCTCGAGCAGTATTTGTGTTTTGAGGCGTGAGCTCTGCAGAGTTTTTCTTGGCGATGATTTCGTTGTTGTTCAAAGGAGAGCAGGGTATTAACTGGGCGGGCTGTTGCCCGTCTAGCCCAAGCCAGATATCCAGCCCAGATACTACTTTTTTTCAAGATGAAAATGGCTAGCCCAGCTATACATCTTTTTGAGGAATACCCAGGCAAGGCCAACTTGTTATTCTCCGCCCCGCTGTGCTGCAAATCTTTCCTAGGAGGGATGCATTAGGCTTAACAGGAAAATGGGCTTTAAAAATAATAAATGGGATGTAATTATAAAAACTGGGCAGTAACTATAAAAAAATGCACCAAACACGAAATTAGTTTATAAAATATTATTCATGGATTTTGAAAATCTTAAATATTCATTGTTGCGCGCGCAATGTTTCGTTGGATTTTTACGTAATACAAATTTATATTTAATCTGAATAGAAATTTTGGGATAAAAATATTTCGGATCCCATCAAAATGTGGGAAATTTTATTGAATTCTGTCTTCAACGCTTGGTTGAAATTATTAATCGTTGTCCTAGCTAGAAAATGGGCTGTACTTTTAACAAACTGTAAATGGGCTGTTGTAAATTCCATTAGAATTCAAAAATGGGCTGTACATTCTTACAAAATGCAAATGGGCTATAAGTTCTCTGCCACACACTTGTGGGCCTACTAAGTGACGCGTCCCCTAAAAAAATAAGTTGACGTGTATGCAAGGCTTTGTCAACTTATTATAGTCAACCTACGGTTCTAGCAAAGAAGTGGCGTTGGATGTCTATCCAACGGATGTCGTGCTTCTTCTTCCATCTTGGATATTCTTAGCTTCGGCCGCCCAAAAAATGATTCCTCCCCCTGACATCTGGGGTGCACCATTTCGGAGGCTGACCTGTGGGCCTACTAAGTTGGAGTGTACCAAGGGCTTTGTCAACTTAGCCAATATAAACAATTCTAGCTTCAATGACCGTACGATGTCCATCCAACGGCCGTAGTGCTTCTTCAACCTCTGGTCTTTTTTTTTGACAGAAACCTCTGGTCTTCTTGGTCCAGCCGCCCAAAGCAGCGCCGGTCGTGCCGCCTGCTCCTGCCTCCCGTGGCCGGCTGTGCTGCCGCGGAGGCCTCACCGCCCCCTACTACTCCCACCGCTGGCCAGGCCATCCCTCCACTCCACTCACCCACACCCCCTGTTATTCTGCGGCGACAGCAGCGCAGCCGAACTAGTGAACCCTCGTACTCCTCTCTGCGCAGGCATCCACTGCCGCGTCTTCCCCGGCTCCGCGTCGTCCCCTTCCTAGGCCTTGCCGTCGTCCACCGCTGTGGTGCTCTCGGCGCGGCGTGGTCAATGTGGTCAACAACCGAATTCCATCGGAAGAATACTGTACGTGAAGAGGCTGACAGCTGTGTCCACGGCAGCCGCAAGGAAGTGCCTCCTTATTATGCAGAAAATAATCATTCCTCCACCAGTATTTCACGAAAAAAATGTTTGCCCCTGACTGCTGGGACCCACCTGACGGGCCACCGTATTTCGCGAAAAAAACATTCCCCTGCTGTCAGCTCGGACCCACCGGAAGTGCCTCCTTATTACGCACAAAAAAATGAATACCCCCTGCTAGCTGGGACCCACATTGGTGGGAGGCTGACTTGTGGGCCTACTTAGTTGACGGGGACGAAGGGCTTTTTCAACTTAGTCAATATAAACGATTCTAGCTCCAGTGACCGTACAATGTCCGTCCAACGGCCGTAGTGCTTCTTCAACCTCTGGTCTTCTTGCTCCAGCCGCCCAAAGCAGTGCCGGTCATGCCGCAAGCTCTTGCTTCCCGTGGCCGGATGTGCTGCTGCGGAGGCCTCACCGCCCCCTACTATTTCCACCGCTGGCCAGGCCCTGCAGCGACGGCAGCCTCACACCGCAGCCGAACTAGTGAACCCTCGTACTCCTCTCCGCGCGGGCTTCCACTACCGCCTCTTCCCCGGCTCCTCGTCGTCCCCTTCCTAGGCCTCGCCATCGTCCACCGCCTTGGTGCTCTCATCGCGGAGTGGTCAACGTGGTCAAGGAACGACTTCCATCGGACGTGGACTGTATGTGGAGAGGCTGATAGCTGGGTCCGGGGCCGCAGCAAGGAAGTGCCTCCTTATTACACGGACAATAATTATTCCTCCACCTGACAGCGGGGACCCACCGGACGGGCCACAATATTTCGCGAAAAAAATGTTCCCCCCCTGACTGCTGGGATCCACCAGCTGCACCTTTGCACGCAAGAAAGTGTGTCCGGGCAAAAAAAATGATTCGCCCCCTGACTGCTGGGACCCACCAGCTACATCTTCGCACGCAAGGAAGTGCGTCCGAAAAAAAAACGATTCGCCCCCCTGACTGCTGGGACCCACCAGCTACATCTTCATGAGCAAGGAAGTGCACGGCGGTCGGGACCCACCTGGTCGAAGCGTGCGTGGCGTTGTCATTCTGGTCGTGACGTGTGCGTACACATCTTACCGTAAGTAGTAGAGGCGCACGCATACGCACGCATTAACGGCGAGGGTGCAAGAAAGAAAATACGGCCACGTACGTACATACGGGCAGGGTCTCGAACGCCTACTCGCGCATACGTACATGGCTGGGTCAGAACGGAGAAATAGCATCGTCGTCGTGTTCATTGGGAGGCAACGGAATGCGTCGTGCTCATCGGGAGGCAACAGAATGCGTGGGAGCCAACGGGCTGGGCCGGAACAGAATGTGTGGTCGTGTTCATCGGGAGGGCTTGGACGGAACATGCGATGGAAACGAGGCCTAGCGTACCGCACAATGTAGGAAACGGCCTTGTGTTCGACCGGCCACGTTCGAAACGGGATCCTGTTCATCGGGAGGGGACTGGCATACCGCAAAACGGAGGAAACGGACCTCCTATGGTGAAGCAGGGTCTGTTGATCGGGAGGGGCTGGCGTGCCGCAAAGCGGAGAAGCGGACCTCCTACGGTCAAGCGGGGTCTGTTCATCGGGAGGGTGTGGCGTGCCGCAAAAGCATTTAAACGGACCTCCTACGGTCGAAACGGGGTCTTGTTCATCGGGAGGGGTGTGGCATACCCCAAAACGAAACTCCACGGTATACTATTCATCTCCACCGTCGACCTCCTACAGCCTCCACGGGCTACCGTCGACCTCCTCTAGCCTCCACGGGCTCCTGTTCATCCAGCCTCCACCGCGCGCTACTACACCTGCTACTGTTCAACCACCCCTCCACGGGCACCCCTCCACCGTTTACTTTTCATCCAGCCCTCCACACCACGGGGTCCTTGTCAGTGTCAAAACCGGCGGATCTCGGGTAGGGGGTCCCGAACTGTGCGTCTAGGCGGATGGTAACAAGAGACGAGGGACACAATGTTTTTACCCAGGTTCGGGCCCTCTCGATGGAGGTAAAACCCTACGTCCTGCTTGATTAATATTGATGATATGGGTAGTACAAGAGTAGATCTACCACGAGATCAAGGAGGCTAAACCCTGGAAGCTAGCCTATGGTATGATTGTTGAGATGTATGTTGTCCTACGGACTAAAGCCCTCCGGTTTATATAGACACCGGAGAGGCTAGGGTTACACACAGTCGGTTACAATGGTAGGAGATCTACATATCCGTATTGCCAAGCTTGCCTTCGCGCCAAGGAAAGTACCTTCGGACACGAGTGGAGTCTTCAATCTTGTATCTTCGTAGTCTTGGAGTCCGGCGGATATTGATAGTCGGCTGTCCGGACACCCTAGTCGAGGACTCCTCGGTAGCCCCGAACCAGTCTTCAATGGCGATAAGTCCGGCGTGCATAATGTTCGGCATTGCAAGGCGGGTTCCTCCCTCGAATAATCCAGAGAAGATCATGAACACCAGGATAGTGTCCAGCTCTGCAAAAATAATTTCCACATTCCACCGTAGAGAGAATAAAACATATACACTGACTCAATCTGCTGACGTATTATGCGGCGTGACATCACACCGCTACCAAGCCCTCGTTTGAATCGTCTTTTACTTATTCCACCTCAGCACGTTTAGCGAAGCGGTTTCCTTGGCACGTCTTGTTGAAGCAGAGAACGTGTCCCCTCTATTCCGGGATCCTCATCAATACGTGCGTGGGTAACCCAACCGTTCCCGTTGCCACGCCTCCTCTATCGAAGGGGAATCCCAAACGGTCACGGAGACGGCCCTTGGTATTTCTTCCCCTTTATAAGAGGACCAAGGCCTGTCCTTGTTCTTTAATCTCGCATCGAATCTTTCCTCCGCCCCCAGCTCCAACACCCAGAGCTTCAGATTCGAGCGCTTCGGATCCTCAACCATGTCCGGCTCCGACCTCCAGGGCCGGTGGATGCGTGATGGAGGAGGACATATTGAAGTTGCGTGAGGCCAAGTACCTGGCCTATGAGGTTTCGCACAGGTTGCCTGCCCCAGGGCAGGCCGTGCCCGCCCCCGAGCCTGGTGAATAGGTCGTTTTCGTATCCCACCTCCGCCGGGGTTTAGGCTTCCCGACGGATCCCTTCGTGAGAGGGCTCCTGTTCTACTATGGGCTGGACTTTCACGACTTGGCTCCGGAGTCCATCCTCCATATCTCCGCATTCATTATAAATCATGAGGCCTTCCTCCGCGTCATTCCCCACTTGACCTATGGCTGAAGACCTTCAAGTGGAGCGAAGATGATCGGGGCGTCAGCGAAGTCGCGGTGGGCGACCATAAGCAAAAGGTCGATGCCCGTGGCGAGGGTTCCTTCAAGAGGAACTTGGACTGTGGCAGCAGGAGTGGTTCTACATCACCGCTCCAAGGGGCAGCAGCAAAGCCGCCGCCCTTATTCCGCCGGGACCTCCACGCCAACCGATGTCGTGGGTGACCAAGGGCTCAACTGGGGGCCATCCGAGGACGTGCCCTCACTGCAGGGACGGATTCGAGACCTCCAAGCGAGGGAGATCGACCTGATCAAGGTGATGCAGGTTATGCTAATCAGGCATCTTCCACCCTGTAAACGCCGTCCTCTCCGTCTATGGGAGTTCAATCCGGAGGGACCTCGTATTCTCCAGCACTTTATGGGTGCGACACCCACGGAGATGTACAAGCTGTTCTTCGGTCCGCAGGTGGCGTGTCCGGATTCGGCCGAGGACGCAGGCCTAAGCCGCGATCGCCCGGATACTCAGGTAGATAGCTCAAAGTCCGGACATTCTATTTATATGCCTTTCAAAAGTTCGTCTCCTGACCCTTTGTTCTTTCTGAGGAATGGGTGGCGCGATCAATCTGTCACGGCCCCCTCCGAGAGACCGACTTTGGAGCCCGCGCTGGTCGAATGTTGGAGGTTGCGCCACGAAGGGGCAGCGCAGGGAAAATAGAGGAGCTAATATTCCGCCCAAAGGCGGCGAGAGGAGGAACCAAGAACCCCTCCCTTCAGAGGGAGAAGAGGACCGCCCCAAGATCTGGAGGCCAAAGCCCCTAAGCGTGGGAAGAAATCCTCACCGGAAGTCGGCGTCCGGAGAGAATCCGGACGCACAATCATCGCCAAGGACCAGCCCTCAACGAGCCGTGAGTATGAAAGAGAAATTAATTAGTAAGGAAATACCTTCATTTGTGCTTCGTGGGTAACGAAATATTTATATTGCAGTTCGGATCTGCAGCCTTCTCGAGATGAGTTCATCTTCGGGACCTTCTTAGGAGATGATGGAGAGCGATCGCCTCCGTCTGCAGCGCCGCCAGATGAGGCGGCGAGCCGAAGTGTAAATCACGAGGGCGTCCCGAGTCGGAGGGCGAGAGTTCGGCACTGCTAGTGTCGGCTGGAGAATCGAAGAATCTGCTGAGAGGCGCCCATTTCAGAAGATCATCGTGCGTTAATGCGCATGGTGATTGGAAGGATTTAAATCCGCCGAGAGGATTGCGTAATGCCGCCATGAGTTTGCTGGCGGGATTTTAGGTATGCGAAAATGGCGCACCCCTTTGTTGTTTAACAGTTTTGCATATAAAAAATGCGCCCTGTATAGATAGTAGCCCCTGAGACTCGGTAGGTTGTCGGAAACGACAGCGTACTGAGGATCGAAATCTAAAGTAATGAATTCCGTCGTTCCTATGCAGGTGGCGAATGGTCCGGGGGCTAGCCAGACTAGCAGCTTGACCTGGCAGATGAGGACATCGCACTTGTCAACAGGCGACTTGACGAGTCCCAAGGTAAAATAGTTCTCCGCAGTTGCTTTATTAAGGGGGGTCAAAGCCCGCCTCTGATAAATTATATGCTATTTATCTGAGCGGTCTTTGCTTTGTGGAGAGCCTTGGGCGAACTTGCTCTAGCTAAGGAGCAAGCCCGAAGGAGTGACGCGCTGCCTCGAGGGCGGCCGAGGAGTTGAAAGCCAAAAGGCGGCGCCTTGCCTAAGGGCGGAGGTGGCCAATTGGCCACGAAAGTAAAGGATGCTACCGACCGCAATGAGGCTCTTGAAAAGGCGCTTATCGAGGCGGGAAGACTGAAGAAGGCCACCGCCGAAGCCAAGGATGCCCGCTCTGCAATGCGGGCTATGAAGGAGGAGCTGCGCCAGGACGGAGAAATCGTGGCTGGTAAGCCCTTTCTGATGCGTCGCCGGTTTATGGATTCCAAGTACGCTCAATTTGAGCGGCTGTGGAGTTCGGAGGATCCGTATATGGACTTGGCTGCGAGTGCGGCTGATGCCGTTAAGCACTTCCGGAGCCAGGGGGATCACGAGACGGAAGAGTTATATTGGTCTCAATTCCACAGTCCAGATCGCCACTTCCGCTGACGGACCGGTTGGCCGAATGGGCCGAACCAAATAGATTGTCCGGACTAGCCATGACGGACATCGTGGCCCATGTCTAGCCAGAGAGGTCCAAGGCGACGAGCTATTTTCGCTTACTACAGCAATTCCTTGGGGCGGTGCCGCATATAAAGGAGATGAAGCGGTCGGCCTGCATAGAGGGCAGCGGATGGCTCGGCCCGTGTGAAGGCGCATTGTCAGGAGATGGGCGCCACGCTGTTGCTGCCAGGTTGGATGAAAACCGGCTCCCTGCCGAGCACTATTTCGGGAAGTTATCGTGGCTCTCGTGTAATAGAGTCGCGATGCTTTCGAAGAATGTAACGTTCAATTGAGCGATTAGCCTGTAAATCAATGATTATGGTATAAGCGCTTTTTATACTTGTGCATCCAAGTAGTAAAACTTCTCTGTCGGCCGTTACGTATACTTGTGTATAACACGAAAGATGCGGTCTTGACTAGCCCCTCGCACAAAGTCTTTGGGGTGTTCGCAAAATATCGCGTTTTCACACTTAATCCGGCGTCTCGGTCTGTTATAAGGAGGTGGTAGCGTAGCGAATGAGGCAATCCGGACTATAATGCTTTATCACTTTCACTTAGCGGTGGAGCTCGAGGGTGGGGCTACGATATAGCCCTGGTGGCCCCGCGTCTCGAATTCGGGTGCGTAAGTGCTCGACCGAAAGCGGTCCTTCGTCAGCGAAATTCTAAACATTCCGATAGTCGATCGAGTGGTTGACGGTCTCATTGTATCATGACGATCGGTTTTCGGCTTTCTCTCTTGAGGTGCTCGCGCCAATTAAACGGGGCACAATCGCGCAGAGTTCTCCGGTGCGCGTTAGCCAATGATACTGAGCGTAAGGCAGCAAAACACAGGATCCGGGCAAACCCAACATTTGACCAAAGACATGATTCGGAGCCGATGCATATAATGCCTAACTCGAGACGCCGAACACTCCCTAAGGTGTTCGGTCTTTATAATGATGGGCAGAACGATGCCCTAAGCCCCTAGTGTCCAGGTACGGGCATGGTCTTCTGACGCGGCCGATGCCAAAGCGTCAGGCTCCGCATTGGCTATAGGAAGAAACCAAGGGAGAATAACAACAAGAGACAGTAAAAAAGGTTTAAGCAGGGTCTTAATCTGAAAAGAATCCTCTAGCGGGTCCCTCTTGCACGTCTGCGCTGTGTCTCTGTTGCGCCGTTATCCGGGCGGGTATGCACATTGTTCATCGAAAAGAGAGAGGCGTTTAGTTTAAAAACAATTTGTGCGGAAAATATGTAAAATAAAAAATATAAATAATTAAGCAGGGTTTGTATAAACCCGCGGTTATTTGTCTTGCAGCCCCACGTGAAGGGGTATGCGGCTAAGGAGCCCTTAGCCCTCTTGGCGCGGATTCGTCTATCCGGTCCGGGGTCTTGAAGTGACCCTCGCCTTTGAAATGGTGCCACGTGGACCGGCATCTTGAGTGTAAGAGGCAGCGTAATGTGGTATAGCGTTGAAGCGGACAAAAGCCTTACGTCCCAAGAGTGCTTGATATTCACTTTCAAATGGGGCGATGTGAAAATTAATTTTCTCGTCGAGAATTGTTCGCGATCGAACACGACTTCTAGTAATATGGAGCTGTGCACTTGGCGTAAGGGCTGGCGTCACTCCTTTGAAGGAAGTGCGGCTGTGTCGGATTTTGGCGGGTTTACCCCATCCTACGGACGGTTTTGGAATCTGGCGGGTTTAAGTCCCGCCTCCGTCCATTAGGACACTAGTAAATTGTAATCCGTCTATCATGGGATTCAATATCGGAGTCCGCCCCGCATTTGAGCAACCGGAATAGTCGGTGGTGAAAGTGATTGGTTTTGATGTCCAATCTCTATTGTCTGCTGGGTTGGACCGTGCGAAGCTCTTTTAGAAAGTGCCGCACTATTTTTTGTTTTATCACATGAAGTGAGTTTCTTGCTTTAACCCCTTGTGGGAAAGTCTTTTGTTTTCGATTGCTTTCTGCTGGTAGGGTTTATCTTCTTAAGCTGACGCGTCGAGCCCCTTGTGTTCGGCATTTAGTCGGCGGACTGTTTAAAAACAACAATCCTGTGGGTGTGATTTGCGGAGCCTTAAAGGGTCTTGTGGATTTGACATATCCGACCCAAAATCTTCTTTAAGTTGGACAATTCGTCACTGTCATCCTTTAGAGGCTGTGTTTTATTGTTGGGCCGCGAGCTTTTAAATCCGGCGTTGACTGCCGTGCTCTTTGGGCTTTTCTGCGCCGTGATTTTCCGTTTCCATCTCTTATTTCTGATGTACTAGGGTCGCTGGTGCTGCATCTTGCTAACCAGCTGTCCTCGCCCGCATAGAAGCGGGTCATGAGGCTTGTTAGTGCGGACATTGTCCTCGGCTTTTCTTGACCGAGGTGCCTGGCGAGCCATTCGTCTCGGACATTGTGCTTGAAAGCTGCTAAGGCTTCGGCGTCCGGACAGTCGACTATTTGGTTCTTTTTGGTAAGGAACCTGTTCGAAATTTCATGTGACTCTCCGGGCTGTTGAGTTATATGACTTAGATCATCGCATCCGGAGGCGGACATAAGTCCCTTGAAAATTTGCTCTAAAGCGTCCTCGAGCTCTTCCCAACTTCCAACAGTATTTTCTGGGAGGCTTTTAAGCCAATGACGGGCTGGCCCTTTGAGCTTAAGTGGTAAATATTTTATGGCGTGGAGATCGTCTCCTCTGGCCATATGTATATGTAGTATATAATCTTCTATCCAGACTCGAGTGCATTGTTCCATCGTAGAAGCCTCTATGTTGATGGGTTTAAATCCTGCTGAAATTCATGGTCCGGCACCTCATCGGTGAAACATAAGCGGGTGTCGGCGCCCTGTATTTGTGTGTGCCGTTATCGCCGGACACTTGACGTGTTACCTTGCTTCTTGGGGCCTTCTCCTTTGGCCCATAAATGGACCTGGCTGGGCCATCTACCCTTCCGAGTTCGTTGGTGGATTTGTGTGTGGCGCCGCTTTCGTAATTTGGCCTGTCGTCTGGCCATCTATCCAACCAGGCAGCCCCTTTATTTTTGGACGGTGGAGACTCTATGGCCTCCTCGTCGAATTCCGGTAGCAGCTTGCGCTTCGGGTAGCTCTTTGATTGGTGGCCATTGCCGTACTTGCTCTGCGGTGTTGAGCACTTTGCTCCATCTCATTACGAGTGTGTCTTCCGCTGTTTTGAGCTTCCGTTTTCCTTCTTGAGCTTCTTGCCGTCTTGTGAAGTCTTTTCCGAAGGTTCTTACTCTCCGGTGACGTGTCCGGCATATGGTCGTCCGGACCGTTGTCTTCGCCGGGCTTGGATTGGTTATCTAACTCGTCGTGTTCGGACGGTTGCTTATGTGCATGTTCGTCGTCCGATTGTGAGCCCTGCTGTATCGCGGGCTCGTTGGGAGCGTTGTTGTCGTCGAGGCGGGACTTAGCGCGGCGTTTACACCGTTGCCTTGGCCGTTTATCGGCGGGGTTATCTTCTGCCGTGGCCCGTTGGTCCTCGTTATCGCTCCCCTTTGGGGTATCCACCATATATATGTCATGTGACAAGGTGGTCCTGTCGTGCTGTATAAGCTCGTTTTTGTTCGTCTCGGCATAAATCGTCTACTCCGTCGATGTCTTCGCCGTAGTCTAGCATGTCGGTTAGATCGCCGACGATGGCTACAAAGTGGGTGGTGGGTGGGATCTGAATTTCTTAAATGCGAACCCCAACCATCACGCCATAGTCCGCCAGATTCTCTGATAGCGAGAGATGCTTCAGTGAATTCAGGATATTGCCAAAAGGCGAGTGTTGGAAAATGTCCGCGGCGGTGAATTCCATAACCGGCGCCCAATCCGGATCGATTGGTAGGGGCGCGGGAGGTTCGGAGTTCGGCGAGGAGTCCGCCGCCTCGGAATCATGGGTTTCGCAGGGGACAAGATCAGTATTCGGCTCCATCGCCGTGGATGTTGAAGCCCCCAGGGCGGCGTCTATCCACCGGCCCTCGATATGGGCGATCGGCTCCGGGCTAATGGCCGAAGCGGATCTATGTGCGGCCACCAAGGCACTGTCCGGCGGCAGAGCTAGATCGTGCCCATCGTCACAGTGCGGCGCACTTGGCTGTGGCTCGAGTCCGTCGAAGATCAAGTCCCCGCGAACATCGGCCGTGAAGTTTAAGCTTCCGAATCTGACCTGACGGCCAGGGGCATAGCTTTCGATCTGCTCTAGACGGCCAAGAGAATTGGCCCGCAATGCAAAGCCGCCGAATCTGAAGATCTGTCCGGGAGAAAAGTCTCACCGGGACAGCGTTGTTGGTTGAAGATGCCATGAAGCCTATCGGTGGCGACACGGAGGAACTCGAATGAAAGCACCAATGTCGGTGTCAAAACCGGCGGATCTCGGGTAGGGGTCCCGAAGCTGTGCGTCTAGGCGGATGGTAACAAGAGGCGAGGACACAATGTTTTTACCTGAGTTCGGGCCCTCTCGATGGAGGTAAAACCCTACGCCCTGCTTGATTAATATTGATGATATGGGTAGTACAACAGTAGATCTACCACGAGATCAAGGAGGCTAAACCTAGAAGCTAGCCTATGGTATGATTGTTGAGATGTATGTTGTCCTCACGGACTAAAGCCCTCCGGTTTATATAGACACCGAGAGGCTAGGGTTACAGAGTCGGTTACAATGGTAGGAGATCTACATATCCGTATTGCCAAGCTTGCCTTCCACGCCAAGGAAAGTACCTTCCAGACACGAGCCGGAGTCTTCAATCTTGTATCTTCGTAGTCTTGGAGTCCGGTGGATATTGATAGTCCGGCTGTCCGGACACCCCCTAGTCCAGGACTCCCTCAGTCCTGTTCAACCACCCCTCCACGGCCACCCCTCCACCGTCTACTGTTCATCCAGCCCTCCACACCACGGGTTCCTGTTCATCCAGAGGCAACGCCACAACTCCTTTGTTCATCAAACCCCCGCGATGCTCCTTTGTTCATCCCAGGCGGCATCGATCGGCTTCGATTAGCAGCGATAGCGAAGAATCGCTCCATCGGGTTCGATTAACGACCAACGATCGATCGCTCGGGTTCGATAGAAGCGTAGCTCGCAATGCAATGTCGGGTTCGGGTTGATTAGAGCCCAACGCCTCGCTCGGGTTCAGTTAGAGCCAACTCCTCGCACACATGCGCATACGTACGAGAGAAACGCGCATCGCTCCGCCCCCGACCTCCCACCGTAACCAGCAACTCCCCAAAATTTTCCTCCCCCTCGCTTCTACCACGGTTTTTTCATTATGGACGGCCCAAAGAATGTCATGCAGCTACGTCTCCGCCCACCTGTGACTTAAAAGCCCATTTTACATCATGATTTTTTGTCATAGAAGTAGGAGCTCACCACATCTATGATGATACCAGGTTTTGTCACAATTATCGTCATAGAAGTGTCATATGTATGACAGAAAAAAATTTTGTTCGGCCCAAAATGTCACGGATGTGTCTTTTTTTTGTAGTGCCTTCTTGAATACTGTTAATGCTAAGATAGTCTGCAAAAAGAATGTTGTTACTATTGGCTTGGATGATATGGTTCATGAGTTTAATTTCTCTAAATTTAGTAAACAACATCTTGAGGAAGAATTGCCTAGTAAAGATGAAATTATTGGTCTTGCTTCTATTGCCGTACCTCCTAGTGATCCTTTAGAACACTATTTGCTAGACCATGAAAATGATATGTTCATGAATGAAAGAAGGGAAATAGATGAAGTATTCTTTAATCAGGAACCTATTCGCAACACAATTTGCTGTTGAAATCCTAGGGATCCTCCTCCACCCAAGGGTGATCCGTGTTTGAGCTTAAACCGTTGCCTGATAATCTTAAATATGCTTATCTTGATGAAAAGAAAATATATCCTGTTATTATTAGCGCTAACCTTTCAGAGCATGAAGAAGAAAGATTATTGAAAACTCTGAAGAAGCACCGTGCCGCTATTGGATATACTCTTGATGATCTTAAGGGCATCAGTCCCACTCTATGTCAACATAAAATAAATTTGGAAGCGGATGCCAAACCAGTTCATGATCCTCAACGACGTTTGAATCCTAAAATGAAATTAGCGGTAATAAAAGAAATACTCAAGCTTCTGGAGGCAGGTATAATTTATCCCGTTGCTGATAGCCAGTGGGTAAGTCCTATCCATTGTGTCCCTAAGAAGGGAGGTATTACTGTTGTCCCTAATGATAAAGATGAATTGATTTCGCAAAGAATTATCACAGGTTATAGGATGGTAATTGATTTCCGCAAATTAAATAAGGCTACTAAGAAAGATCATTAGCCCTTACCTTTTATTGATCAAATTCTAGAAAGATTATGAAAACATACACATTATTGCTTTCTAGATGGTCATTCTGGTTTCTCTCAAATACCTGTGTCGGCTAGAGATCAATCAAAGACTACTTTTACATGCCCTTATAGACGTATGCCTTTCGGTTTATGTAATGCACCTGCTACCTTTCAAAGATGCATGATGGCTATATTCTCTGATTTTTGTGAAAAAAATTGTGAGGTTTTCATGGACGATTTTTCCGTCTATGGTTCCTCTTTTGTATGATTGCTTGAGCAATCTTGATCGAGTTTTGCAAAGATGTGAAGAAACTAATCTTGTCTTGAATTGGGAAAAGTGCCACTTTATGGTTAATGAAGGTATTTTCTTGGGGCACAAAGTTTCTGAAAGAGGTATTGAAGTTGATAAAGCCAAGGTTGATGCTATTGAAAAGATGCCATGTCCCAAGGACATCAAAGGTATAAGAAGCTTCCTTGGTCACGTCGGATTTTATAGGAGGTTCATTAAGGACTTCTCAAAAATTTCTCGGCCTCTGACTAATTTACTACAAAAAGATGTACCATTTGTCTTTGATGATGATTGTGTAGAAGCATTTGAAATACTTAAGAAAGCATTAGTCTCGCTTTTTGTTGTTCACCACCGATTGGAATTTACCCTTTGAAATTATGTGTGATTCTAGTGATTACACTGTAGGTGCTGTTCTAGGGCAAAGAGTTGATAAGAAATTAAATGTTATCCATTATGCTAGTAAGACTCTAGACAATGCTCAAAGAAATTATGCTACTACCGAAAAGGAACTTTTAGCAGTTGTATTTGCTTGTGATAAATTCAGACCCTATATTGTTGATTCTAAAGTAACCATTCACACTGATCATGCTGCTATTAAATATCTTATGGAAAATAAAGATGCAAAACCTAGACTTGTTAGATGGGTTCTCTTGCTGCAAGAATTTGATTTGCATATTGTTGATACAAAAGGAGCTGAGAACCCCGTTGCAGACAACTTATCTAGGTTAGAGAATGTTCTTGAGGACCCACTACCTATTGATGATAGCTTTCCAGATGAACAATTAAATGTCATAAGCACTTCTCGTAGCACTCCATGATATGTTGATTATGCTAATTATATTGTTGCTAAATTTATACCACCTAGCTTAACATACCAACAAAAGAAAAAGTTTTTCTATGATTTGCGACATTACTTTTGGGATGACCCACATCTTTATAAAGAAGTGTAGATGGTGTTATTAGACGTTGTGCACTTGAGCATGAACAGGAACAGATCCTACGCAAGTGTCACTCCGAAGCTTATGGAGGACACCACGCTGGAGATAGAACTGCACATAAGGTATTGCAATCCGGTTTTTATTGGCCCACTCTCTTCAAGGATGCCCGCAAGTTTGTTTTGTCTTGTGATGAATGTCAAAGAATTGGTAATATTAGTAGACGTCAAGAAATGCCTATGAATTATTCACTTGTTATTGAACCATTTGATGTTTGGGACTTTGATTATATGGGACCTTTTCCTACCTCTAATGGATATACACATATTTTAGTTGCTGTTGATTACGTTACTAAGTGGGTAGAAGCTATCCCAACTAGTAGTGCTGATCATAACACCTCTATTAAAATGCTTAAGGAAGTTATTTTTCTGAGGTTTGGAGTCCCTAGATATTTAATGACTGATGGTGGTTCACACTTTATTCATGGTGCTTTCCGTAAAATGCTTGCTAAATATGACGTTAATCATAGAATTGCATCTCCATATCACCCATGATCTAGTGGTCAAGTAGAGTTGAGCAATAGAGAGCTCAAATTAATTTTGCAAAAGACTGTTAATAGGTCTAGAAAGAATTGGTCCAAGAAACTGGATGACGCATTATGGGCCTATAGAACTGCATATAAGAATCCTATGGGTATGTCTCCGTATAAAATGGTTTATGGAAAAGCATGTCACTTACCTCTCGAACTAGAACATAAGGCGTATTGGGCTATTAAAGAGCTCAACTATGATTTCAAACATGCCGGTGAGAAGAGGTTATTTGATATTAGCTCACTTGATGAATGGAGAACCCAAGCTTATGAAATTGCCAAGTTGTTTAAAGAAAAAGTTAAAAGATGGCATGACAAAAGGATACAAAAGTGTGAGTTTAATGTACGTGATTATGTATTGCTATACAACTCTCGTTTAAGATTTTTTGCAGGAAAACTTCTCTCTAAATGGGAAGCTCCCTACGTTATCGAGGAGGTATCGTTCCGGTGCCATAAAAATCAAAAACTTCGAAGGCACAAATCCGAAGGTGGTAAACGGTCAAAGGATCAAACATTATATCTCAGGCAATCCTATAAATGTTGAAACCAATGTTATTGAAACCGTAACCCCGGAGGAATACATAAGGGACACTTTCCAGACCATTCCAGACTCCAAAAAGGAATAGGTATGTGGTACGGTAAGTAAACCGACTCCAAAACAATTTTTAAGGCAATATTTATATGAAAAATCAAGAAATGCCTATGAATTATTCACTTGTTATTGAACCATTTGATGTTTGGGGCTTTGATTATATGGGACCTTTTCCTACCTCTAATGGATATACACATATTTTAGTTGTTGTTGATTACGTTACTAAGTGGGTAGAAGCTATCCCAACTAGTAGTGCTGATCATAACACCTCTATTAAAATGCTTAAGGAAGTTCTTTTTCCGAGGTTTGGAGTCCCTAGATATTTAATGACTGATGGTGGTTCACACTTTATTCATGGTGCTTTCGGTAAAATGATTGCTAAATATGACGTTAATCATAGAATTGCATCTCCATATCACCCGCAGTCTAGTGGTCAAGTAGAATTGAGTAATAGAGAGCTCAAATTAATTTTGCAAAAGACTGTTAATAGGTCTAGAAAGAATTGGTGCAAGAAACTGGATGACGCATTATGGGCCTATAGAACTGCATATAAGAATCCTATGGGCATGTCTCCGTATAAAATGGTTTACGGAAAAGCATGTCACTTACCTCTCGAACTAGAACATAAGGCGTATTGGGCTATTAAAGAGCTCAACTATGATTTCAAACTTGTCGGTGAGAAGAGGTTATTTGATATTAGCTCACTTGATGAATGGAGGACCCAAGCTTATGAAAATGCCAAGTTGTTTAAAGAAAAAGTTAAAAGATGGCATGACAAAAGGATACAAAAGCGTGAGTTTAATGTACGTGATTATGTATTGCTATACAACTCTCGTTTATGATTTTTTGCAGGAAAACTTCTCTCTAAATGGGAAGGTCCCTACGTTATCGAGGAGGTCTATCGTTCCGGTGCCATAAAAATCAACAACTTCAAGGCACAAACCGAAGGTGGTAAGCGGTCAAAGGATCAAACACTATATCTCAGGTAATCCTATAAATGTTGAAACCAATGTTATTGAAACCGTAACCCGGAGGAATACATAAGGACACTTTCGGACTGTTCTGGACTCAAAAGGAATAGGTAAGTGGTACGGTAAGTAAACCGACTCCAAAACAATTTTTAAGGCAATATTTATATGAAAAATCGAGAAATGCCTATGAATTATTCACTTGTTATTGAACCATTTGATGTTTGGGGCCTTGATTATATGGGACCTTTTCCTACCTCTAATGGATATACACATATTTTAGTTCCTGTTGATTACGTTACTAAGTGGGTAGAAGCTATCCCAACTAGTAGTGCTGATCATAACACCTCTATTAAAATGCTTAAGGAAGTTATTTTTCCGAGGTTTGGAGTCCCTAGATATTTAATGACTGATGGTGGTTCACACTTTATCCATGGTGCTTTCCGTAAAATGCTTGCTAAATATGACGTTAATCATAGAATTGCATCTCCATATCACCTGCAGTCTAGTGGTCAAGTAGAATTGAGCAATAGAGAGCTCAAATTAATTTTGCAAAAGACTGTTAATAGGTCTAGAAAGAATTGGTCCAAGAAACTGGATGACGCATTATGGGCCTATAGAACTGCATATAAGAATCCTATGGCTATGTCTCCGTATAAAATGGTTTATGAAAAAGCATGTCACTTACCTCTCGAACTAGAACATAAGGCGTATTGGGCTATTAAAGAGCTCAACTATGATTTCAAACTTGCCGGTGAGAAGAGGTTATTTGATATTAGCTCACTTGATGAATGGAGAACCCAAGCTTATGAAAATGCCAAGTTGTTTAAAGAAAAAGTTAAAAGATGGCATGACAAAAGGATACAAAAGCGTGAGTTTAATGTACGTGATTATGTATTGCTATACAACTCTCGTTTAAGATTTTTTGCAGGAAAACTTCTCTCTAAATGGGAAGGTCCCTACGTTATCGAGGAGGTCTATCGTTCCGGTGCCATAAAAAACAAAAACTTCGAAGGCACAAATCCGAAGGTGGTAAACGGTCAAAGGATCAAACACTATATCTCAGGTAATCCTATAAATGTTGAAACCAATGTTATTGAAACCGTAACCCCGGAGGAATACATAAGGGACACTTTCCAGACCATTCCAGACTCCGAAAAGGAATAGGTATGTGGTATGGTAAGTAAACCGACTCCAAAACAATTTTTAAGGCAATATTTCTCCGTTTTGGAATATTTAGAAAAATAGAAAAATAAGTGGCAGTCCGGGAAGGACACGAGGGCCCCACGAGGGTGGTGGGCGCGCCCCCTACCTCGTGAGCACCTTGTGTGCCCTCCGGACTCCGTTTTCTTGCACGATACGTATTTTGGTCGGTAAAAATTCATTATATATTCTCTCGAAGGTTTTGACCACCGTATCATGCAAATATCCTCTGTTTTCGTTTTGAGCCTTTTCCGTTGCAGATTTAGAGCACCATGACTTCTCCCTCCTCCAACAACGAAGACAAGGATGCTTAGCTATTGAAGATAGAGTTGAAAAGAGAGGAACCAGAAGAGATCAAGAAGACCATTAAGGCTCAAGCTCCGGCGGTGAAAGAGGAAGACACTCCTCAACCTTTACCTAACCTTTTCACTCCAACAGAGATTGAAGCTTTCAAGATGATTGAGTTAGCCCGCATACAGAACAAGTATCTCACAGAGGAGAATATTTTGTTGAAGGATCATATTGCTGGGCTCAAGGGCATTACCCTCAAGTTGGAGGAGCTTTTACACTCAATGTGCGATTATCCACCGTTATCATCACCACCTCCATCACCAAAGAAGGAGACATAATCACATGAGTATGGGCACTCCCCTTGGGCCTTGGCAACTGCCAAGCCTGGGGGAGGTGCCCTGGTATTGTATCACCATCACAACTCCTATCTTTACAATTTTTCTTAGTTCGATCCTTTTAGTAGTATCTTGATTTAGTAGAATAAAGTCATTGCATGATCTAGTTTTGAGTTTTGCTTTATGATCCTTCTTTGTAATCGAGTCCGTGAGCTATATAATAAAGATTAGTGTTGAGTCAAGGGCTTGATTATTTTGCCATGATCTTGGGTGAATAAAAGAAAAGAAGAAAAAGAATAAAAAGAATCAAAGAGTTCATATTGATCTTATTGAAAGTAATGACTTCACATAGAAAGAGTATGATGATTAAAAGTTGTTGGGAGTTGGCAAATATAGGTTTGGTCATCGTTGCAATTAATAGGAAGTAATAAGGAAAGAGAGGTTTCACATATAGATATATTATCATTGACATCTTTTATGATTGGGAGCACTCATTAAAATATGACATGCTAAAGAGTTGAGGTTGGACAAGGAAGACAACATAATGAGTTATGTTTTCTTACATCTGAGATAAAGTATGTTGTCATGGATCCTCTAACATGTTGAGCTTGCCTTTCCCCCTCATGCTAGCCAAATTCTCAGCACCAAGTAGAAATACTACTTGTGCCTCCAAATACCCTTAAACCAGTTCAACCATGAGAGTCCACCATATCTACCTATGGATTGAGTAAGATCCTTCAAGTAAGTTGTCATCGGTGCAAGCAATAAAAATTGCTCTCTAAATATGCATGACTTATTAGTGCAAAGAAAATAAGCTTTGTACGAACTTGTTGCGGAAGTAATAAAAGCGACAGACTGCATAATAAAGGTCCACATACAAGGGGCAATATAAAGTGACGTTCTTTTGCATTAAGATTTTGTGCATCAACCCTAAACGTGCATGACAACCTCTGCTTCCCTCTGCGAAGGGCCTATCTTTTATTATTATCCTCTACCTTATGCAAGAGTCACGGTGATCTTCACCTTTCCTTTTTCATTTTATCCTTTGGCAAGCTCAACATGTTGGAAAGAACATGATATATATATATAATTGGATGTAGGGGAGCATGAATTATTATTGTTGACATTACCCTTGAGGTAAAAGGTTGTGGGGCAAAACTATAAGCCCCTATCTTTCTCTGTGTCCGATTAAAACTCCGTAACCACAAGTATTGCGTGAGTGTTAGGAATTATGAAGGACTAAGTGATAGTTGAGTATGTGGACTTGCTTTTAAGCTTTGACATAGACTCTTTCCGATGTTATGATAAATTGCAATTGCTTCAATGACTGAGGTTATAATTTGTTGGTGCTCAATAAGGTTTCTGATTCATACTTTTGCATTGTGAAAAGATCATCACTTGAACATAAGTAATCATATGACAAAATCTATATATGTTGCTATTATGGAAATAATCATGATGCCTTCATGTCCGTATTTTATTTTTATCGACGCCTCTACCTCTAAACATGAGGACATATTTGTTGTTATCGGCTTTTCGCTTGAGGACAAGCGAGGGCTAAGCTTGGGGGAGTTGATACGTCCATTTTGCATCATGCTTTTATATCAATATTTATTGCATTATGGGATGTTATTTCATGTTATGTCACAATACTTATGGCTATTCTCTCTTATTTTACAAGGTTTACATGAAGAGGGAGAATGCCGGCAGCTGGGATTCTGGGCTGGAAAAGGAGCAAATATTGGAGACCTATTCTGCGCAACTCCAAAAGTCCTGAAACTCCAAAGAATATCTTAAAATAAATAAAGAAAAATCGTCGCCAAAGATGAAGGCCAGGGGGCCCACTCCCTGCTCACGAGGGGCGCGCCCCCCTACCTCGTGGGCCCCCTGGTGGCTCTCCGACGCCCATCTTCTCCTATATGAAATATTTCGATGAGAAAAAAATATAAGGCAACCTTTCGGGACGAGACTCCGCCTCCACGAGGCGGAACCTTGGCGGAACCAATCTAGGGCTCCAGCAGAGCTGTTCTGCCGGGGACACTTCCCTCCTGGAGGGGGAAATCATCACCATCGTCATCACCAACGCTCCTCTCATCGGGAGAGGGCAATCTCCATCAACATCTTCACCAGCACCATCTCATCTCCAAACCCTAGTTCATCTCTTGTATCCAATTCTTGTCTCCAAGTCCGAGATTGGTGCTAGTAGGTTGCTAGTAGTGTTGATTACTCCTTGTAGTTGGTGCTAGTTGGTTTATTTGGTGGAAGATCATATGTTCAGATCCTTTATGCATATTATTACCCCTCTGATTATGAACATGAATATGCTTTGTGAGTAGTTACATTTGTTCCTGAGGACAAGGGAGAAGTCTTGCTATTAGTAGTCATGTGAATTTGGTATTCGTTTGATATTTTGATGAGATGTATGTTGTCTAGCCTCTAGTGGTGTTATGTGAACGTCGACTACATAACACTTCACCATTATTTGGGCCTAGAGGAAGGCATTGGGAAGTAATAAGTAGATGATGGGTTGCTAGAGTGACAGAAGCTTAAACCCTAGTTTATGCGTTGCTTCGTAAGGGGCTGATTTGGATCCATATGTTTCATGCTATGGTTAGGTTTACCTTAATTGTAGTTGCGGATGCTTGCAATAGAGGTTAATCATAAGTGGGATGCTTGTTCAAGTAAGAACAGTACCCAAGCACCGGTCCACCCACTACTAGGGAAAAGCCTATACACAGAATCTTACTAGTAGCGAGGGTTAAAAACCCTCACTACTGCTACTTACTAGTAGCGCAGGTTTTTAAACCTCGCTACTACTAAGTTGATAGCGATGGCGGGTTTTAACCTCGCTACTACTAAGCGGTCTCTACGTGCCCCGGGACATGCCATAGTAGTAGCGGGTTTTAACCTCGCTACTACTATGGAGATCTTGATAGCGCTGGTTTTAGCCCTCGCTACTACTAAGTGGTGCCATAGCGATGGCGAGGTTAAAACCCGCTACTACTAAAGGTCCCATTTTCAAACTCTACCCCCTGGGATCGCCTTTTTAGTTTAAAAAAAAAGAAAATGATGAAAATGTCAAAAAATAAAAGAAAATAAGTTTCCCATGTGATATGTGGTCTAGTTGTTGGGAAAATTTACAAATATGAATTTCGACTTTATTTGCAAAATCTCTCGAGAATTTGTAAAAATAGGCATAACTTTTGCATACTAACTCGGATGAAAAAGTTTTTTATATGAAAAATCATCTACTCGAAAAGTTACATCCGAATTTATCCGGGGGAACCCCGTTAAACATTTTGAAAATCCTCAAAAACCTAACAGAAAAAAAAGTTACGGGGCTTTTAAGATCTGGAGGCAAAAAAATAAAAAAAAATTCAGTTTTTTTAAATTTTTGTTAAATCTGGTCAAACTATGGTCAAAATAATTATTCAAGAATATTAGTGTTACTAAATAATTGTTTTATTTTTTTGAATTTTGGTCAAATCTGGTCAAACTATGGTCAAACTGTGGTCAAATCTGGTCAAACTGTGGTCAAACTAATTATTCAAGAAATATTAGTGTTACTAATTTTTTAGAACAATATTTTCAAACTCAAACAGTGAAATGTGTGACTTCATGCTCAAGCTAAATTCACGAGGTTAATAGGATTGACATCTTACTATTGTCGGAAAACAACAAGTGCAGACTTGGAAGCGAGGGAGAATAGAACCGGAAGTTAAGCATGCTCAGTGGAGTAGTGAGAGGATGGGTGACCGTCCAGGAAGTTAGATGATTTGGAATGATGAGGGTGATTAGAGATTAAATTGAGCAGCGATGAGGGTGATTAGAGATTAAAGGTTAAAATAATTCAGAAATTTGAAAATTGGGGAAAAAATCGATTTTTTCAAAAAATTCAAAAAAATCAGAGATTAGAGATTAGTAGTAACGCGGGTTGGCACCCGCGCTCGCTAATGGGCGTAGTAGTAGCTGGTGGTACCCGCCATCGCTATATCGTTAGTCAGAAGCGCCTTATTAGTAGCGCCGCCAGCGCTACTAATAGGCCAAAACCGCTCTTTGCTAGGCTTTTCCTAGTAGTGGATGCTTGTTCAAGTAAGAACAGTACCCAAGCAATCGTCCACCCACATATCAAATTATCAAAGTATTAACGCGAATCATATGAGCATGATGAAAACTAGCTTGACGATATTCCCATGTGTCCTCGGGAGCGCTTTTCCTATTATAAGAGTTTGTACAGGCTTGTCCTTTGCTACAAAAAGGATTGGGCCACCTTGCTGCACTTTATTTACTTTTGTTACTTGTTGCTCGTTACAATTTATCTTATCACAAAACTATCTGTTACCACTTATTTCAGTACTTGCAGAGAATACCTTGCTAAAATCGCTTATCATTTCCTTCTGCTCCTCATTGGGTTCGACACTCTTACTTATCGAAAGGACTATGATAGATCCCCTATACTTGTGGGTCATCAGCAGGCAGGAGTCGGTCTACTTGTTATGGACGTGATGCCTATATACATGATCATGCCTAGATAATCTCATAACTATGCGCTTTTCTATCAATTGCTTGACAGTAATTTGTTCACCCACCATAATATTTATGCTATCTTGAGAGAAGCCACTAGTGAAACCTATGGCCCCGGGTCTATCTCTTATCATATTTGCTTTCAATCTACTTTTATTTTGCATCTTTACTTTTTGCATCTATATTATAAAATACCAAAAATATATTTATGTTATCATATTATCTTTATTAGATCTCACTTTCCCAAGTGGCCGTGATGGGATTGACAACCCCTTTATTGCGTTAGTTGCGAGTTCTCAGTTTGTTTGTGTAGGTGCGTGGGACTTTTGAGGAGCCTCCTATTGGATTGATACCTTGGTTTTCAAAACCGAGGGAAATACTTACGCTACACTTGCTGCATCACCCTCTCCTCTTCGAGGAAAACCAACGCAAGCTCAAGACGTAGCACTCCCTGACGATGAAGAATAAGAAGCACCTCTACAGGAGAGGAGGAAGAAGAGTGGGGGGTCAATCAGGAGGAGGCTTGAAGTTCAAGTCCCTCAGTCGACGCCGGCGCTTGAGGCGGTGGTCGAACGTTCCGGAGACCCGGTTCGGACCAACGTCTAATTCGCCAACCCGCTGACGACTGATCGTCCGTCGGGGTCGACTGCTCCGACTCCTGCCGCTCCAGTGCAACTCCACACATCTGACCCAGCTGCTGCTTCAACCGCCTTGGAGCCATCACTCTTCGCTACATATCAGACTCCAGATGACTCGTCGAGTGCTGTCTGGGAGGCTCTTCACCAGGTGAACCTTGTCATGGAGCAGGTGAAGGTGATGCACGAGGCTACTCAGGTGTCTTATAACGCCAGCACTGCCCTGCAGACCAATGTTCAGGTCAGCGAACTCTGACTGAGCTTTTGAATGTTGTTTTATATCCGATCACCCACTGGGTGTGCCTTTGTTTAGGATTTAGGAAATCTTCCACTCCGAGTCGTAGTAGTTTGTCTGGACCAGTGGGGGCACGCCGAGTGCACCCACTGGGTGTAGTCCCCGAGACCACGATCGACTGATGGCAGTCGACTGAGGTCTTAGAATCTTCTCTATCTTTTTTTGACTCACGCTGGGCAGATCCTGCTGAGTGTTGATCTGAACCGGTGGGGGCACGCTAAGTGCACCCACTGGGTGTAGTCCCCGAGACTTTAGTCGACTGCTGGTAGTCGGCTGAGGTCTTATAATAACTTTTCACTACCATTGTCTCTTATTTCTGTCGACTGACATATCTCTCTCGCTGACTATAGAGGTCTTGTGATCTTGGAGCTCGACTTTCCGAATTAAAGAAGAAGCATATCAGCATTGAACTTGACCTTGAACTCGTGAAGAAGAACCTCAAGACTGCTCAACAAGAGACGACCATCATGGGAGGTAACTATTCGACCCTTGCCTACTTAGTAGCTCGCGTCTTTCACTATTTTTCTTTCAGTCTCTTTGAACCGAGTAACTTCACACAAGCAGATGTGCGTAGTGAAAACCGCCAACTTCAGGCTTGTCTGAAGAGTGTTATTTCTTTAGAGAGAATGAAGGAAGCTTTGGAGAAGAAGGACCAGGACCTTGCTGCTGCTCAGAAGGAAGCACGTGAGAAGACACGCTTGCGGACCAGAAGCTGGCTTCAGTCGGCAAGTTGGAAGAGGAGAACGCGAAGTTGAAGACCGCCATCTCGGAAGACAATCAAGAAGTCAAGCAACTGAAGAAGGACAAGGAGAACCTGACCACTGAAGTTGGAGGCCTCAGAACCAAGACAGACAAGCTAGAGTCTTATCTGGGACAACTTGCCACGAAACTAGTTCTGAAGCTTGAGGTATAGCCACTCGACTAGTTAATTGTCGTCGATTGAAGTATGTTGTAATATTGTCGACTCACTATTTTTCACGATGGCACAGAACTTTGTCAGGACTTTGAAGCTGAAACCGGTCGGGTCGAGACAAGTCTCGACCCCATCATTTGTCCTGTGAAAGATGACCTTGCGATGAACTTGCTGCGATTGGAATCACGCTTGGACGGCGCTGTTGCCTATCTGGTTCGACTGAAGGCTGCGATGACTCGAGTGGACGCCGAACTCTGGCCTCTGGTGGAACTTTCTCAAGACCTCGAGTCGTTGATGACTCGACTCAACCAGATTCCTGGCCGAGTGCAAGAGTTGAAGAAGTCATCCGCTCGCTGTGGCGCTGATGTCGCCCTGTCATTGGTTCGAGTGCACTGCAAGGAGGCTAGAGAAGACAAGTTGGCGACCCTCAAGGTTATGAATACCAAGAAGCACTGCTTCTAGTCCTTCATGGACACCTTCCTTGAGGCAGCCACTCGTATTGCTGACAGCATCGACCTCGACAGCTTCTGCGATCCGTCCAGCCCTTCTCCCGCTGAGTAACCGAAAAAAACATTATGCTTCGCCCTCATTTGCCTCGGAATGCCGAGTGATTTTGTAATCGTTGAAACTCCTTCAGGCCTGACGCCCGAGTACTTTAATCTGCGGTTAGAAACCTTTGGATTTATCTATTCCGGGCTTATCTTAGAATTGTTCTTCTCTCGGATTGGTTTTTGTACTCTCAATGCAGCTTCTGAGGAAGAGGCCGCAGACGACTTGTTGGATGAGCCCTGAGGAGCATCGATCAGCTCATCAGCGAGGCACCATCAATGGCCTTGACGTTCCTGAACGCAATTCGCCTTGGCATTAGCTTTTGAATGAGCCTTTGGCAGCATCGATCAGCTCATCAGCAAGGCACTCAACAATGGTCTTGACGTTCCTAACAGTAGCTTGCCTTGGCATCGGCTGTTGGATGAGCCGTTGGCAGTGCGCACAATCTCGTCCTTCTTCTTGACGGTGCAGCCCCGGGGGAGGGGTCGTGGTCGCCACTCGGTAGAATTTTTCAAACTTAGGCGAGTACTGAACCACGGCTAGGCCCCCGAGTGGGAGGGTTGCTCGCCACTTGGTACGATTTTTCATACTCAGGCGAGTATTGAACTGCAGCTAAGCCCCCGAGTGGGAGGGTTGCTCGCCACTCGGTAGGATTTTTTGTACTTAGGCGAGTATTGAACTGCAGCTAAGCCCCCGAGTGGGAGGGTTGCTCGCCACTCGGTAGGATTGTTTATACTTAGGCGAGTACTGGACTGCAGCTAAGCCCCCGAGTGGGAGGGTTGCTCACCACTCGGTAGGATTTTTTATACTTAGGTGAGTACTGGACTGCAACTAAGCCCCCGAGTGGGAGGGTTGCTCGCCACTCGGTAGGATTTTTTATACTTAGGCGAGCACTGGACTACAGCTAAGCCTCTGAGTGAGAGGATTGCTCTCACAATCTTGTCCTTCCTCTTGACAGTGCAGCCCCTGGGGGGGGGGGGTCATGGCCGACCCGTACCGTTTGGTAGGACCTTTTAAACTTAGGCGAGTACTGGATTGCAGCTAAGCCTCCGAGTGAGAGGCTGGCTCGCCACTTGGTAGGATTTTTTAAACTTAGGCGAGTTCAGGACTGCAGCTAAGCCTCCGAGTGAGAGGCTGGATCACCACTCGGTATGATATTTTAAACTTAGGCGAGTACTAGACTGCAGCTAAGCCCCCGAGTGCGAGGCTGGCTCACCACTCGGTAGGATTTTCTAACACTTAGGCGAGTACTGGACTGCAGCTAAGCCTCCGAGTGAGAGGCTGGCTCACCACTCGGTAGGATTTTTTAAACTTAGGCGAGTTCAGGACTGCAGTTAAGCCTCCAAGTGAGAGGCTGGCTCACCACTCGGTAGGATTTTTTAAACTTAGGCGAGTACTGGACTACAACTAAGCCCCCGAGTGTGAGGCTGGCTCACCACTCGGTAGGATTTTTTAACACTTAGGCGAGTACTGGACTGCAACTAAGCCTTCGAGTGAGAGGCTAGCTCACCACTCGGTAGGATTTTTTAACACTTAGGCGAGTACTGGACTGCAGCTAAGCCTCCGAGTGAAAGGCTGGCTCACCACTCGGTAGGATTTTTTAACACTTAGGCGAGTACTGGACTGCAGCTAAGCCTCCGAGTGGGAGGCTGTCTCACCACTCGGTAGGATTTTTTTAACACTTAGGCGAGTACTAGACTGCAGCTAAGCCTCCGAGTGGGAGGCTGGCTCACCACTCGGTAGGATTTTTTTAACACTTAGGCGAAACAGATTCGCAGCTAAGCCTCCGAGTGAGAGGCTGGCTCACCACTCGGTAGGATTTTTTCTTTAACTTAGGCGAAACGGATTCACAGCTAAGGCACCCACTGGGGGATTTTAGAACATGTAAAAAATGAACAACAATCATTCGGAAGACTGTAAAATCATGTCTTTTGATAATCAAACTAAAAGGTACTTCTTATTACATCTCAACAGTCTGAATGCTTTAAGAGTAAAAGGGGCGGAGCAGTTCCGCATTCCAAGCGCGTGGCTCATCTTTATTGTGCTCGACGTTGAAAAGACGATATGCTCCGTTGTGGAGCACTTTGGTGACGACAAAAGGGCCTTCCCAAGCAGGAGCGAGCTTGTGTGGTTTCTGCTGGTCCACCCGAAGAACCAAGTCTCCCTCCTGAAATGCCCGACCCCTTACGTTTCTGGCATGGAATCGACGCAGGTCTTGTTGATAAATGGTCGACCGGTTCAAAGACATCTCTCTTTCTTCTTTTAGGAGATCAACTGCATCTTGCCGAGGTTGTTCTACTTCCTCTTCTGAGAAGAGCTCGACTCGGGGCGCATTGTGGAGCACCTCACTCAGGAGTACGGCTTCGGCTCCGTAGACTAAGAAGAATGGAGTTCGACCAGTCGACCGATTAGGAGTTGTCCTCAATCCCCAAAGTACTGATGGAAGTTCATCGACCCAGGCCCCTGCTGCATGCTTGAGGTCACGCATCAACCGGGGTTTCAGTCCTTTGAGAATCAATCCATTTGCTCTTTCGGCCTGCCCATTAGACTGAGGATGGGCGACCGAAGCGTAATCGACCCTCGTGCCTTGGGAAGCACAAAAGGCTCTGAATTCATCAGAGTCGAAGTTCGATCCGTTATCCGTGATGATGCTGTGCGGAACACCATATCTGAATATCAATTCTCTGATGAAACTTACAGTTGTACTTGCTTCAAGGTTTTTAATGGGCTTGGCTTCGATCCATTTGGTAAACTTGTCGACTGCCACCAGCACATGGGTAAATCCACTCCTGCCAGTCCTCAGAGGTCCAACCATGTCCAACCCCCAGACAGTGAAAGGCCAGACGAGTGGGATAGTCTTCAGAGCTGATGCAGGCTTATGGGACATGTTGGAGTAAAACTAACAGCCTTCACATTTTTGCACTATTTCTTTCGCCATCTCATTGGCACGTGGCCATCCGGCTCGGTATGCTTTGGCCACGATGGTCGGAGAGGACGCATGGTGACCACAGGTCCCCGAGTGAATATCATTGAGGATCATTCAACCTTCTTCTCGCGTGATGCACTTCTGGCAGACTCCAGTTACACTTTCTCTGAACAACTGACCTTTTATCACGGTAAAGGCTTTAGATCGTCGGACGATCTGTCGAGCCTCTTCTTCATCCTCTGGAAGTTATTTCCTAAGAATGTATGCAACGTACGGCATTGTCGAGTCGGGAGTGATGACCAAAACCTCCATGACTAAGTCGACCATGGCTGGGATTTCGACTTCAGTCAGATCTGTGGCGCGCTTAGGCTGTGGGGACTCTTCAGTGAAAGGATCTTCCTGAACTGAAGGTGAATGAATATGCTCCAAAAATACATTGCTGGGAATGGTCTCTCTCTTTGAAGCTATCTTTTCCAACTCATCTGCATCTTGATTTTTCAGTCGGGGTATATGGTGAAGCTCCAACCCTTCAAACTTCTTTTCCAGCTTTCTTACTGCATTGCAATAACCAGTCATGGCCGGGCTCCTGACATCCCACTCTTTAAATACTTGATTAACCACCGAATCTGAGTCGCCGTAGACCATAAGGCGACGGACGCCGAGTGAAATGGCCATACGCAGCCCGTATAAAAGTGCTTCATATTCAGCTTCGTTATTGGAGGAATCAAAATGAATCTGGAGAACATAGCTAAGCTTGTCTCCACGGGGAGATAGCAATACTATCCCAACACCTGAACCATTCAGCATCTTCGAGCCATCGAAGAACATAGTCCAATGCTCTGAGTGAACTTGAGTCTGCAATTGCTGCTCAATCCACTCGGCAAGGAAATCTGCAATTGCTTGGGACTTGTAGCTTTCTTTGCCTCAAACTTGATATCCAATGGAAGGAGTTCAATCGCCCATTTTGCCACTCGACCAGTTGCATCTCTGTTGTTCAAAATTTTAGATAATGGTGCGTCGCTGACGACTGTAATGGAGTGATCAGAGAAATAGTGTGCAACCTTCTTCATTGTCATGTAGATTCCATAGACAAGCTTCTGATAATGTGGATATCGTTGCTTGGATGGAGTCAAAACTTCAGAGAGATAATATACTGGGCGCTGAACCTTGTAAGCCTTTCCTTCTTCTTCTCGCTCGACCGTGAGTACTGTACTGACAACTTGTCCAATGGCTGCAATATAAAGCAGTAAAGGCTCTTTGCTGATTAGCGCAGCGAGCACCGGCTGGGTGGAAAGCAGGGTTTTGAGCTCTGCAAACGCTACATCAGCTTCCTCAGTCCACTCAAACTTATCAGATTTCTTCATCAATCGGTAAAGAGGTAAGGCCTTTTCACCGAGACGAGAAATGAATCGACTCAAGGCGGCCAAACAACGGTCGACTTCAACATCATGCACACGCATGCATGCGTTTCATTCGAAGGATGGTATCAACTTTTTCTGAATTGGCGTCAATCCCTCGTTCGGAAACGAGAAAACTGAGTAACTTTCCACCTGGAACTCCGAATGTGCACTTTGACGGATTAAGCTTGATATCATACCTTCTTAGGTTGGCAAAGGTTTCTGCGAGGTCAGTAAGTAGGCCGGAACCTTTGCGACACTTAACCACAATGTCATCCATGTATGCTTCCACATTCCGACTGATTTGAGTGAGCAGGCACTTCTGAATCATTCTCATGAATGCGGCTCCGGCATTTTTAAGACCAAATGGCATGGTGACATAGCAAAGGCACCCGAATGGGGTGATGAAGGCTGTTTTTATTTCATCGGGACCATACAGTCGGATCTGATGATACCCGGAATACGCATCTAAAAAAGACAAGCGCTCACACCCCGCCGTCGAGTCAACAATCGGATCGATGCGGGGAAAAGGGAAATGAACTTTCGGGCAGGCCCGATTGAAATCAATGCACATACGAAGTGAATCGTCCTTCTTAGGGACCATGACTACATTGGCAAGCCACTCGGAGTGGTAGATCTCACGGATGAACACTGCTACTAGCAGCCGAGCCACTTCCTTGCCAATATCTTTTCTCTTCTGTACGGAGGACCGCCGAAGATGCTCTTTGACGGGTTTTACCTTGGGGTCGACACGCAAACGGTTCTCTGCCAGTTCTCTGGGAACACCCGACATGTCAGAGGGTTCCCATGCAAAGATGTCCCAGTTCTCACGGAGGAACTGGATGAGCGCTTCTTCTTATTTTCTATCGAGTGTCGTTGATATATGAGTTGGTGCGGCATTGGGATCGGTCGGGTGAATATGAATCGGCTTCGTTTCACCAGACGACTGAAATGCAGAATCCATGGCAGGCTTCTTGGCTCGGAGCAAATCACTCGGATCTGCATTCTTCTGATATTCTTGGAATTCAACTGCTGCCATTTGCGCATCGGCAATGTTGGCACCTTTCTGGAAGCATTCTCTCGCTTCGCCGATTGCCAAGAATCGTGATCACACCTCTAGGGCGTGCATCTTCAACTTGAGGTACACGTAACATGGTCGAGCCATAAAACGTGCGTAGACAGGCCTACCCAGAATGGCATGATAAGCACTCTGGAAATCCACGACTTCAAATGTCAACTTTTCCTTATGGTAATGCTTGGAATCACCGAAAACCACGTCGAGAGCGATCTGGCCGAGTGATTCTGCTTTCTTTCTAGGGATAACGCCATGGAAACTCATATTGCTCTCGCTAAGTTTGGACATTGGAATGCCCATCCCCTTCAAGGTTTCAGCATAAAGAATATTCAGGCCGCTACCACCATCCATCAGCACTTTAGTCAGTCTAGTGCCTCCGACCATGGGGTCGACCACCAATGCCTGCCTCCCGGGGGTGGCTATACGCGCAGGGTGATCAGACTGGTCGAATGTGATGGCTGTCTGAGACCATTTCAGGTATGTGGTCGTCGTCGCCGGAGCGACCATATTCACTTCTCTGTTGATAACTTTCGACCAACTCTTGCTCTCCACATCGGTGGAAATCATCAGGGTGGAATTGACTTTGGGATAACCGTCATCTTCCTCTTCGTCCTCGTCTTTGTCCGACTCTTTTTCCTTCTCACCGGGCAGTTTTTCTCGGAACTGCTGGATCAGGAGTCGACATTGTCGAGTGGTATGCTTGGGGTAAATCAGATTACCCTCTTCGTCCTTCTTCGTGTGGATGTGACACGGTAAATCCAACACATCATTTCCTGCTTGATCCTTTACCTTCTTAGGGGGCCAGGGCCCTTTAGGTTTTCCTTTAAACTTTCCTTGAGCCACTACTGCGATCTCACAGGGTGCTGAAGGATCGGCCTTACGTTTCTGTTTCCGACTGGAGTTACCTCCACCGTCCTCTTGGCCGGCTGGTTTTCCCTTTCCGCCGCGGAGTCGATCCTCTTCTTCTCCGTTAGCGTACCGAGTGGCTATTTCCATCATCCGAGTCAGAGTCATATCTCCAGTCCGACCAAACTTCAGGACCAACTCTCGGTATTTGACGCCTTCCTTGAAGGCACACACTGCTTGATGCTCTGATACATTTTCAACGCTGTGATGCAAACTGCTCCACCTCTGAATGAAATCTCTTAAAGTCTCACTCGGTTTCTGCACATAATGCTGCAACTCTGTCAACCCTACTGGCCGCTTGCAAGTGCCCTCAAAAGTTCTGACGAACACTCGAGCAAGCTCTTCCCAACTATATATACTGCCTGGAGCTAACTGAGTCAACCACGCTTGGGCCGACCCTTCCAACAATAGAGGAAGATGTCTCATTGCTACTTCACCGTTCCCGCCACCAATCTGCACAGCCACTCGGTAATCCTCAAGCCAAGTTTCAGGCTTGGACTCTCCAGTGAACTTACTGACTCCGGTCACCAACCTGAAGTTGGGAGGAATCACCGCAGCCCTGATGGCTCTGCTGAAACACTTTGGACCTGAAACATGCACTCTGCTGCCACTCGGACAATCTCTGCCAGGGTCTTGTCTATGCGCTCTGTTCCGGTCGACTAGACCTTGAACGAGGATAGATCTTGCATCGAAGCCTGGTTCTCTTGGGTCGACTGGTGCTCTGCGCTCTCCACTGTGATGGCGTCTATCATCGTACTACTGAGGCACATATGATGCCCACTTTGGAGGAGGTGTGCGCACTCGATGATGATTATCGTGGTCGAGCCGATGATCATACTGTCCACGCCCTTCATGCCGCACGGGCGATCTTGGGCTGTGGGCCGACTGAACTGTATCCGCTACTACGGATCTGCTGTGAATCCTATTCCGCAACTGAGACACTGCTGTGTTTTGTTCTCCTGCTGCCCGGAGCAAGGCCCAGATCTGCATCAAACCTCTGCCTGCCTCCGACTGGGAAGGTTGAATTGACTCTGCTATTCGGGCCGCATATCACGCCCAATATGCGATACTATCCTAAAGAGACTCGAAGTCCCACCAAGGAAAGAACCGCATATTGAAACACTTTTGCAAGGTGGATATCATTACATCAACATTACATAAATAGATGGGGATACATACAAAACATACAATGTCACATGAATACAACAATACAACATACAAGAACAACATCCGACTACGGATGAATCATAAACAGAAACTCAAACAATATCCACTCGCTAGCCAGGCTGCCGACCGAACCTATCCCCGATCAAGGAAGAAGCGTAAGAAGAACTCCAAAACAAGCAAACATCGCTCTCGTGTCATGATCATCGTGATAACCTGTACTGCGCTGTTGTTGTAGTAATCAGGAGCCACGAGGACTCAGCAATCCCATTACCATGGGTATCAAGACTAGCAAAGCTTAATGGGAAAGGAAGGGGTAAAGTGGTGAGGTTGCAGCAGCGACTAAGCATGATATGGAGGCTAACATACGCAAATGAGAGCGAGAAGAGAAACAAAGGAACGGTCGTGAAGCTAGCAATGATCAAGAGGTGATCCGAACACCTACTTACGCCAAACATAACCCGAAACCGTGTTCACTTCCGGACTCCCGAGAAGAGACCATCACGGCTACACACGCGTTGATGCGTTTTAATTCGGATCCGTGTCAAGTTATCTACAACCGACATTAACAAATTCCCATCTGCCACATAACCGCGGGCACGGCTCTCGAAAGTTTAAACCTGCGGGGTGTCCCAACTTAGCCCATGACAAGCTCTCGCGATCAACGAAGGAATAGACCTTCTCCCAGAAGACCCGATCAGTCTCGAATCCCGGTTTACAAGACATTTCGACAATGGTAAAACAAGACCAGCAAAAGCGCCCGATGCGCCGACAATCCCGATAGGAGCTGCGATATCTCGCTCTCGTGGCAACACCGGATGAGACTAGCTACGAGTAAAACCAGACTTGAGTTTCCCGAGGTGGCCCCACAGCATCTCGGTTCGACCAACACTTAGACAAGCATTGGCCGGGGGCTAAATAAAGATGACCCTTGGGTTAATTACTCCCAAGGGAAAAGGTAGGTGGTGGTGAGGCAAATGGTAAAACCAAGGTTGGGCCTTGCTGGACAAGTTTTATTCAAAGCGAACTGTCAAGGGGGTCCCATAAATCACCCGACCGCGTTAGGAACGCAAAATCCGGGAACATAACACCGGTATGACGGAAACTAGGGCGGCAAGAGTGGAACAAAACACCAGGCATAAGGCCGAGCCTTCCACCCTTTACCAAATATATAGATGCATTAATAATATAAGAAATATTGTGATATCCCAACATAAACCCTGTCCACCATGGAGCAATCTTCAACTTCACCTGCAACTAGCAACGCTATAAGAGGGGCTGAGCAAAAGTGGTAACGTAGCCAATCAATGGTTTGCTAGGAATGGTGTCAAAGGTTAGAGGTTCATGGCAATATGGGATGGCTTGATAAACAGGTAATAGGTAGCGCATCATAGCGATAGAACGAAGCAACTAGCATAGCAATGATAGTAGTGAGATCCAGGGTAGCGGTCATCTTGCCTGAAATCCCGCAAGGAAGAGGAACGGGTCCATGAAGAAGACGAACGGATGAAGTTTAACCAATCGTGAGATTTAACGAATCCTCACGATCGCAACGAAACAGAAACTAACAAGAAGAAGCACACAACATAGGTAAACACGCCACACATGAACAAGGCATGATGCACAACAAGCATGATGCATGACCAAGCTACATGAAGCTACTCATGGCAAGAGATGATGCAAACAAGAACAACACATCAAGGCAAGTTTAAATGAGGCCGGGAACAACATATAACAATTCTGGTAAGTCCTCATATGCAAATTTCGAAATTGGTCCAGATCTGAATAAACCTTATGTTCAAGTTGTTAAACAGCAAGTTAAGAAGCACCAAGAGGATCTACACGAAATTCTAGTCAAGTTACATATAAAGTTCATTAGATTCGGAGCTACGGCCTAGAAGATATGAGCAAAACCAGTTAAGCATGGCATCGATGCAAAATGCACCCAAACATCAAGCAAACATACCAAAACAAGGATGCAACATGATAATATGAAGCTGCATGCAAAGTCAAGCAAGTTTCATATGGAGCACACTCAAAACGGAGCAACGGTTCAACACATGCACACTACACAAGTTATAGCAACAATCTGTCCATAACAGCAACTAGGTATATTGCAAGCATCAAAACAATATGCTACAACACCCCAACATAAAAACAAAACGCATGAGCATGAAGTACAGGTAAAGCACAACAAAACATGAACACTGAGCTATCTCCAGAAATCACTAGAACATGCTCCAAAACACATGGTAAGATTGCAAATAATAACAGTTTCAGACTTTGCAGAAATAACATCAGGTTGCAATGTTTAGAGCTATCAAACAACATGTTACAGGAAAATATCATGGAAAACAAAGGCATGGCGTGAATCTACTAAAAGCATAGATCAAAAGTCCCTTACTAACCATGAGCCAAAAAGGTATAGAAAATATGATGGCACCCATGTAAACATGGCAAGTTATATTACAGATTCATAACATGGCAGGAACAACAATAAGTAGGCATGTTCGTGAGCTTGTACCACTCACCACAGAGCAGTACATGGCATGGCAAGGCAACCAACAGTAAGAAGGCATGTTTATGAAGCTAAGCATGGCAATAGCAATGTCATAGGGTGCATGGATCACTAGGAAACAATCATGGAAACATTGAACTTCATGTTAACAGGTTGACAGCAACATTTTTTAGCAACTTTAGAGCAAGATTACAACATGTTCCAGCAGGCTATAATTGCAACCAGTGGCATGAATGGATAGATCAAGACATGTAGATCAAAACATGTTTATAGGACATCTCCAGATTATGCATAGAATGATTAGTAGCAACATGTTAACATGGCATCACAAAATTACAGAATCTGTCTAGCAAAACAGCAACAGCAAGTACCCTCCTTAACAAGCTCGATTCACTCACCACAAGTCATTGCATGACAAGATAAGCATAGCATCATCGAGAAAACATGTTTATGTAACCAACCAAGGCAAGAACAAGACCATAGAATGCAAGGATCAACTATAGCAACCTTGGCTAAATTGAATAACAAGTAAACACTCTGCCAGGAAACATTTTGTAGGAAAAGTAGAGTACCAAAATGACATGCTAGACTACTCCATAATTGCAAACAAGGGCATGAATGGATAGACAATAACCATATGTTCAAAACACCCTTACTGAAGTATCTCAAAATAAGCATGGATATCTCTGTAGCATCAAGTTTACGTGGCATCAAAATAACGAAGAGAACAGGACTAAAATCAGCAATATCACGAAGCCTAGTTTGCATGCTTGTGCTAGTCACCACATTGATCACAAAAATACATGGCATACACCCCTGGAAAGATGGCATGGCATAGATCAAAACACTTGAAGACATCAACCTCATAGGATGCACACATCAATCATGGCAAAAATGACAAGTGAGCAAGTTATAACAGTTTCAGCAGATTAACATCAACATGCACTCTTCCAACAGCATTTCGGCATCAAGATGAGCTCAAATGAAAATGATGCAATGGAATGAAATGAAGTACTCGTCGAGACGAACAATTTGACATATTACACGCATGAAACGGAGCTACGGATGCAGAGATGCGATGCAACGAACATGGCATGATAATAACAAAATCTGGGACTTGCAATTTCGGGGACAACCTCAAGTTCGCACGGGGATCGAGGACGAACGGAGCTGGGTCGCCGGAGGACGACGAGGGGAGGGTCGTCGGAGGACCGGGGCGGCGGATCCGGGCGGCGTCAGCCCGGATCTGGCCATGGCGCCGGCTGGGACGGGCCGAGGCGCGGAGGAGAGCGCCAGTTCGAGCGAAGAAGCCACGGAGCGGAGGCGACGTGGGGCCGGAGGACGACGGGCTGGCGGGGAGGCGACGCGGCCGGCGACGAAGGGCGGCGGGCCGGCGCTGGGTCGGGCGAGCGCGCTGCCCGGAGGGCGCTTGGTCCGGCGAGGGTCCGCAATGGCGGCACAGACAGGCGGCGGCAAGAGCCAGGCGGGCTCCTCGGGCCCGATCGCGGGCTGCGGCGGAGGGCGGCGCGGGCGGGAGGGCCCCGGATGGGTTTCGAGGGTTCGCGCAGGGCGGAGGAGGAGAGAGAGAGGACCGGCGGGGTGACGTGGCAGCCTCCCATTGGCTGCGGCGGTGGCGGCGAAGCGTCCGGCGCGGACGGACGTGTCCGGCGGCGCGCGGGGGAAGAGGCTAGGGTTAGACTGCGGGGATTTCGGGGAAGGCCACATATTTATAGGTAGAGGGAGCTAGGAGGGTCCAAATGGAGCACGGTTTTCGGCCACGCGATCGTGATCGAACGATCGAGAGCATGGAGGGGAGTTTGCTAGGTTTGGGCCACTTTGGAAGGGGTGTTGGGCTGCGACAAAAGAGGGCTTTACGGTTACCCGGTTAACCGTTGGAGTACCAAATGACCTCCAAATGGCACGAAACTTGACAGGCGGTCTACCGGTGGTAGACCAAGGCCACTTGGCAAACCTCGGGCCATTCCGAGAAAGTTGAACACCCGCTCACAACGAGAGACAAAAGGGGGACGCCGGGGGACATAGGAGTGTCGGATTGCAAAACGGACAACGGGGAAAAGGACCGGATGCAAGAGACGAACATGTATGCAAAAAGAAATGCACATGATGACATGATATGAAATGCAAATGATGACATGGCAAAATGCAACACGCAAGCAAATGACATGGCAAAGACGGCGAATAACTGGCAGACACCTGGCGCATCGAATCCGGGGCGTTACAACACTCCTCCACTAACAAGAGATCTCGCCCCGAGATCTTAGGACCGAGACGGAAGAGAAAAGGGATGAGGTGAAACAAGAACTCAAGAGAAGAAGCAAAGAATCGAGAGCACTCGAGAAGAAGAGAAAAACGACGAGAAAGACGAGAATGGAAAGCTCACGGAATCAGATAGACTATGAAACCACTCGTTCTAACCGGAGTGGTTAGAATGAGAAAAGAAACGAATAAGACTGAAAGGATTTAGGCAGCACTCCGGCTGAAAATGGAAGGATTAGAACATGAGCTTGAGAGGATGGAATGGTACTTGATGAACTCTTGAAGAATGAATTGAATCATGAAGAACCACCATGAAGAACTCCGGTAACAAAAGGATGATGAGATAGAATAATGGATGAAAGAATAAGATGAGCCTTGCGATGATTTAGATGGAGGTTCCGACGAAATGGTCGAGGAAATTTGAACTTCAGAAAAGAAAAGATGAAAACACTTGGAACTAGAATTTATTCATCAAGAACAAACTTCGAAGGAAGGAATTACTCACTTGGATGAAATAAGAATAAGATTTATTGTATGCTTATCCTCAACCAATTTAATGGGTGACGAGAGGATTTGGCATGCAACTTATTCCTCTTGAAAAGGATTCAGAAGTGACATATCGTAAACTTGAGAAGGTCTTCATGAACCACCGGTAGGATTGAAAAGAACGAAAGAATTAATATGATAAACAAGGAAAAGAATCTTGAACGAACCACCGTAAGAATTCAAAATGACTGATGAAAGAGAATGAATCACCGGGAAGAATACTGAGATGAATGAAGGGGCACGGATATAGAATAATTGGAGAACGAATTTGAAAAAAACTTAGATCAAAGAAATCTTCCGAAAAGATGGCCTCCGGATGATCGAGAGAGAAAGCAACTCCTGAAATGCTCCGGATGGATGAAAAGAATTTGCATGACTTGAAACAATTTGATAGGATAACATCGAGCTAGCACCGCGAATCTCCGGGAGAACGGACAAGATTTAGAGGAAAAACTCTTCTTCGGTCTTCAAATGGCGACGGAAAACAACACCAAAATTACTGAGATACTCCGGGAGAATGACAAAGGGGAAGGGTTGAACCAAAGATGAAAAGAATTTGAAAGCAATCTTGGAGAAGGCATGTGAGTGATGAAACTCATTCTTACGTCACACTTGAAAAGAATTTGAGAATAACTCCGGGGAAATTAGAAGAGTCAGGTAAGATCCTGGGAAAAGACCTGTGGGTTAGGGCCCACTGAAGAGATAACACCGTTGGAAAGGGATGTTGAACAGATAGATGATGCACCGGAACAATAGAATTATTTGAATGAGGTGACACTCTCGAATTAATTGGAGCACAGACGAATCTCCTGAGATGTCTTCCGAACTCCGGAATGATTGAATGGCGAGAGGCGAACGAGCAGGTAAAACACTTGAGCCGAGGGAAAGAATATAATCACCACCGAAAAACTCGAATTAAGTCCACCAGAGAAGAAGAAGAGATGATGAATGTCAAACAAGACGAGAATTCACCGGTTAAAATAATTGACGAAAGACTGAAGAGGCTCCGCACAAATGAAATAGATGGTCGAGAGAGAGTCAGACTCCGGGAAGAAAAAGGTTGGGAGGGCGGGAAAACAAAGGCAACTTGGAACGAGATATCGATGACTAACTTGAAGGGAAAACACCGGTTGAAATCATTGAAGAAAGAAAGCAAAGACTTCGCACGAGTAGGATGGATACTCAATTACGGACTCCGGTTCCGGGATGGAAAAGGGAGAGCGGGTGGGAAAAACAAGGACAACTTTGGACAGGGAAACAACATCGATCGAAAAGAGCCGAGGATTGATCTCCCAAAGACAAAGAGGTTCGAATCAGCTTGACGAAGAATGCGCCGGACAAAAGAGGATGGACAACTCATGAAACTAACCACGTGATACTAAAGAAAAATTTGGAGGGGAAGAGGAGTAGTTCAAAACACCTACATCAAGATTCCTTACCAGAGCAACGAAGGGGCAGAGGAGTAAAAAGAATTCCTACTCTCCGATATAACTAGACTCCGAAAACAGTTTTCTTCTAGACTCAACAACGGACAAACTACACGATCAATCAAGGGGGGCTCCTAAGGTCGGACGAGGCTCTGATACCAACTTATCACGCCCAATATGCGATACTATCCTAAAGAGACTCGAAGGTCCCACCAAGGATAGAACCGCATATTGAAACGCTTTTGCAAGGTGGATAACATTACATCAACATTACATAAATAGATGGGGATACATACAAAACATACAATGTCACATGAATACAACAATACAACATACAAGAACAACATGCGACTACGGATGAATCATAAATAGAAACTCAAAAAATATCCGCCCTGCTAGCCCAGGCTGCCGACCTGGAACCTATCCCCTGATCAAGGAGGAAGCAGAAGAAGAACTCCAAAACAAGCAAACATCGCTCTCGCGTCATCATCATCGCATAACCTATACCTGCAACTGTTGTTGTAGTAATCTGTGAGCCATGAGGACTCAGCAATCCCATTACCATGGGTATCAAGACTAGCAAAGCTTAATGGGAAAGGAAGGGGTAAAGTGGTGAGGTTGCGGCAGCGACTAAGCATGATATGGTGGCTAACATACGCAAATGAGAGCGAGAAGAGAAACAAAGGAACGGTCGTGAAGCTAGCAATGATCAAGAGGTGATCCTGAACACCTACTTACGTCAAACATAACCCAGAAACCGTGTTCACTTCTCGGACTCCGCCGAGAAGAGACCATCACGGCTACACACGCGTTGATGCGTTTTAATTCGGATCCGTGTCAAGTTATCTACAACCGGACATTAACAAATTCCCATCTGCCACATAACCGCTGGCACGGCTCTCGAAAGTTTAAACCCTGCAGGGTGTCCCAACTTAGCCCATGACAAGCTCTCGCGATCAACGAAGAATAGACCTTCTCCCAGAAGACCCGATCAGTCTCGGAATCCGGTTTACAAGACATTTCGACAATGGTAAAACAAGACCAGCAAAGCCGCCCGATGCGCCGACAATCCCGATAGGAGCTGCGATATCTCGCTCTCGTGGCAACACCGGATGAGACTAGCTACGAGTAAAACCAGACTTGAGTTTCCCGAGGTGGCCCAGCAGTAGCTCGGTTCGGACCAACACTTAGACAAGCATTGGCCCGGGGCTAAAATAAAGATGACCCTTGGGTTAATTACTCCCAAGGAAAAGGTAGGTGGTGGTGAGGCAAATGGTAAAACCAAGGTTGGGCCTTCTTTGGACAAGTTTTATTCAAAGCGAACTGTTAGGGGGTCCCATAAATCACCGACGCGTTAGGAATGCAAAATCCGGGAACATAACACCGGTATGACGGAAACTAGGGCGGCAAGAGTGGAACAAAACACCAGGCATAAGGCCGAGACTTCCACCCTTTACCAAATATATAGATGCATTAATAATATAAGAGATATTGTGATATCCCAACATAAACCCTGTCCACCATGGAGCAATCTTCAACTTCACCTGCAACTAGCAACGCTATAAGAGGGGCTGAGCAAAAGCGGTAACATAGCCAATCAATGTTTTGCTAGGAATGGTGTCAAAGGTTAGAGGTTCATGGCAATATGGGATGGCTTGATAAACAGGTAATAGGTAGCGCAGCATAGCGATAGAACGAAGCAACTAGCATAGCAATGATAGTAGTGAGATCCAGCGGTAGCGGTCATCTTGCCTGAAATCCCGCAAGGAAGAAGGACGGGTCCATGAAGAAGATGAACGGATGAAGCCGAACCAATCGTAGACGAACGAATCCTCACGATCGCAACGAAACAGGAAACTAACAAGAAGAAGCACACAACATAGGTAAACACACCACACATGAACAAGGCATGATGCACAACAAGCATGATGCATGACCAAGCTACATGAAGCTACTCATGGCAAGAGATGATGCAAACAAGAACAACACATCAAGGCAAGTTTAAATGAGGCCGGGAACAACATATAACAATTCCGGCAAGTCCTCATATGCAAATTTCGAAATTGGTCCAGATCTGAATAAACCTTATGTTCAAGTTGTTAAACAACAAGTTAAGAAGCACCAAGAGGATCTACACGAAATTCTAGTCAAGTTACATATAAAGTTCATTAGATTCGGAGCTACGGCCTAGAAGATATGAGCAAAACCAGTTAAGCATGGCATCGATGCAAAATGCACCCAAACATCAAGCAAACATACCAAAACAAGGATGCAACATGATAATATGAAGCTACATGCAAAATCAACCAAGTTTCGTATGGAGCACACTCAAAACGGAGCAACGGTTCAACACATGCACACTACACAAGTTATAGCAACAATTTGTCCATAACAGCAACTAGGCATATTGCAAGCTTCAAAACAATATGCTACAGCACCCCAACATAAAAACAAAAGGCATGAGCATGAAGTACAGGTAAAGCACAACAAAACATGAACACTGAGCTATCTCCAGAAAGCACTAGAACATGCTCCAAAACACATGGTAAGATTGCAAATAATAACAGTTTCAGACTTTGCAGAAATAACATCAGGTTGCAATGTTTAGAGCTATCAAACAACATGTTACAGGAACATATCATGGCAAACAAAGGCATGGCGTGAATCTACTAAAAGCATAGATCAAAAGTCCCTTACTGACCATGAGGCAAAAAGGCATAGAAAATATGATGTCACCCATGTAAACATGGCAAGTTATATTACAGATTCATAACATGGCAGGAACAACAATAAGTAGGCATGTTCGTGAGCTTGTACCACTCACCACAGAGCAATACATGGCATGGCAAGGCAACCAACAGTAAGAAGGCATGTTTATGAAGCTAAGAATGGCAATATCAAGGTCATAGGGTGCATGGATCACTAGGAAACAATCATGGAAACATTGAACTTCATGTTAACAGGCTGACAGCAACATTTTTTAGCAACTTTAGAGCAAGATTACAACATGTTCCAATAGGCTATAATTGCAACCAGTGGAATGAATGGATAGAGCAAGACATATAGATCAAAACATGTTTATAGGACATCTCCAGATTATGCATAGAATGATTAGTAGCAACATGTTAACATGGCATCACAAAATTACAGAATCTGTCTAGCAAAACACCTACAACAAGTACCCTCCTTAACAAGCTCGATTCACTCACCACAAGTCATTGCATGAGAAGATAAGCATAGCATCATGAAGAATACATGTTTATGTAACCAACCAAGGCAAGAACAAGACCATAGTATGCAAGGATCAACTATAGCAACCTTGGCTAAATTGAATAACAAGTAAACACTCTGCCAGGAAACATTTTGAAGGAAAAGTAGAGCACCAAAATGACGTGCTAGACTACTTCATAATTTCAAACAAGGGCATGAATGGATATACAATAACCATATGTTCAAAACACCCATACTGAAGTATCTCAAAATAAGCATGGATATCTCTGTAGCATCAAGTTTACATGGCATCAAAATAACAAAGAGTCAGTGGACTAAAATCAGCAATATCACGAAGCCTAGTTTGCATGCTTGTGCTAGTCACCACATTGATCACAAAAATACATGGCATACACCCCTGGAAAGATGGCATGGCATAGATCAAAACACTTGAAGACATCAACCTCATAGGATGCACACATCAATCATGGCAAAAATGACAAGTGAGCAAGTTATAACAGCCAAGAGATTAACATCAACATGCACTCTTCCAACAAAGATTTCAGCATCAAGATGAGCTCAAATGAAAATGATGCAATGGAATGAAATGAAGTACTCGTCGAGACGAACAATTTGACATATTACACGCATGAAACGGAGCTACGGATGCAGAGATGTGATGCAACGAACATGGCATGATAATAACAAAATCTGGGACTTAAGCAATTTCGGGAACAACCTCAAGTTCGCACGGGGATCGAGGATGGACGGTGCTGGGTCGCCGGAGGACGGGGCAGCGCCGAAGGACGACGGGGGGAGGGTCGCCGGAGGTCCGGGGCGGCGGATCCGGGCGGCGCTGGCTCGATTCGCCATGGCGCAGCCGGACGGGGCCGAGGCGCGGAGGAGGCGCTCGGGCTCGACGAGTTCCACGGAGCGGAGGCGACGTGGGGCCGGAGGACGATGGGGCTGGCGGGAGGCGACGCGCCGGCGACGGCGGGCGGCGGGCCGGGCGCGGGTCGAGGCGGAGCGCGCCGGCCGGAGGGCGCGGTCCGCGAGGGTCCGCAACGGCGGCACAGACGGCGCGGCGGCGGGCGAGGCGGGCTCTCAGCCGGCGCTGGCTGCCGCGGCGGCGGGCTGGCCGGAGGGGCCTTGACGGGCTCAGGGGCCGCAGGCGGAGGAGGAGAGAGAGAGGACCGGCGGGGTGACGTGGCAGCCTCCCATTGGCTGTGGGCGGCGGCGGCGAAGCGTCCGGCACGGACGGACGTGTCCGGCGGCGCGCGGGGGAAGAGGCTAGGGTTAGACTGCGGGGATTTCGGGGAAGGCCACATATTTATAGGTAGAGGGAGCTAGGAGAGTCCAAATGGAGCACGGTTTTCGGCCACGCGATCGTGATCGAACGACCGAGAGCATGGAGGGGAGTTTGCTGGGTTTTGGGCCACTTTGGAAGGGATCTTGGGCTGCAACAAAAGAGGGCTTTATGGTTACCCGGTTAACCGTTGGAGTACCAAACGACCTCCAAATGGCACGAAACTTGACAGGCAGTCTACCGGTGGTATACCAAGGCCGCTTGGAAAACCTCGGGCCATTCCGAGAAAGTTTAACACCCGCTCACAACGAGAGACAAAAGGGGGACGCCGGGGGACATAGGAGTGCCGGATTGCAAAACGGACAACGGGGAAAAGGACCGGATGCAAGAGACGAACATGTATGCAAAAAGAAATGCACATGATGACATGATATGAAATGCAAATGATGACATGGCAAAATGCAACACGCAAGCAAATGACATGGCAAAGACGGCGAATAACTGGCAGACACCTGGCGCATCGAATCCGGGGCGTTACACCGCAGCTGTGAGATTTTGGATCAGAGTGCGGTATACCTTAGGTGGAGGCGGGAAAAGCTGTCGTCGACTGGACTCGGGGATCCGCTCCCAAGCACGCTCGTTGAGAGCGCGCTGAAGGTTCTCCAGTCGAGTGTGCTCAGCCAAATTAGCCAAGCGCACCTCTTCCAAGGCCCGAGCCTCGGGGGTTTCTCCAACGATGGGTGTGTGGAGTGCATCCATGTTGCGGCGACAAAGTTCTTCCCTCTGCTGCGAAGAAAGGGGTTCGGGATTGTATTCCTCATGGACGCACGATGGATCACCGCCACCATCCTCGCCGTCTTCACGGCGGAAACCAGGCGGACCACGCGGTCCATCGACCATCAAGACTTCAACCGCAGGGTCGCTGCTATCGCACTCGAATGCGGTCTCCGTGGAGCAAGTCGACAGATCGAACAAGCCGTGGAGAGTTTCGTCGGGCTCGATTGCCGCGACTTGATGGGTGATCGAACGTCGAGCCACCGCGTGTTTCACCCACCGCTGAAGCCGCGACCGACCGGATCGCTTGCGGTGGCGAACAGCGGGGAGGGAAGACACCATCGGAGCCGACCGATACTGAGTCGACGGCTGCCGGAGAAGGACGCCGCGAATGCATGCGCGAAAGTGCGTCGCCCCTCAGACGGGGAGCACCTCAATGTCAAGGGGAGCTTCTTGAAGCCAAGCGAAGTCGTCGGCGATGAAAACGAGCGTGCCGAGACGGATCTCGCGGCCCTCAGCCAATCCGCTGCCGGAAACCATGATGATGATGATCGGAAAAACTTGCAACTTCACCAACAAGTCGCTAAGACACATGCCCCACGGTGGGCGCCAACTGTCGTGGTTCTAAGACTGGCAGTAGAAAGGGGGGTGAAGGAAATATGCCCTAGAGGCAATAATAAAGTTATTATTTATTTCCTTATTTCATGATAAATGTCTATTATTCATGCTAGAATTGTATTAACCGGAAACATAATACATGTGTGAATATATATAGACAAACAGAGTGTCACTAGTATGCCTCTACTTGGCTAGCTTGTTAATCAAAGATGGTTATGTTTCCTAACCATGAACAAAGAGTTGTTATTTAATTAACGGGATCACATCATTTGTTGAATGATCTGATTGACATGACCCATTCCGTTAGCTTAGCACCCGATCGTTTAGTATGTTGCTATTGCTTTCTTCATGACTTATACATGTTCCTATGACTATGAGATTATGCAACTCCCGCTTGCCGAGGAACACTTTGGTACTACCAAACGCCACAACGAATCGGGTGATTATAAAGGAGTACTACAGTGTCTCCAAAGGCGATGTTGGGTTGGCGATTTCGAGATTAGGATTTGTCACTCCGATTGTCGGAGAGGTATCTCTGGGCCCTCTCGGTAATGCACATCACTTAAGCCTTGCAAGCATTACAAATAATGAGTTAGTTGCGAGATGATGTATTACGGAACGAGTAAAGAGACTTGCCGGTAACGAGATTGAACTAGGTATTGGATACCGACGATCGAATCTCGGGCAAGTAACATACCGATGACAAAGGGAACAACGTATGTTGTTATGCGGTTTGACCGATAAAGATCTTCGTAGAATATGTAGGAGCCAATATGGGCATCCAGGTCCCGCTATTGGTTATTGACCAAGAATAGCTCTCGGTCATGTCTACATTGTTCTCGAACCGTAGGGTCCACACGCTTAAGGTTTCGATGACGGTTATATTATGAGTTTATGTATTTTGATGTACCGAAGAAGTTCGGAGTCCCGGATGTGATCACGGACATGACGAGGAGTCTCGAAATGGTCGAGACATAAAGATTGATATATTGGAAGCCTATATTTGAGTTCGAATGGTTCCGTGAAATCGGATTTTACCGAACACCGGGGTTACGGAACCCTCCGGGGTTATTGGGCCTTAGTGGGCCATAAGGGAGAAGAGGAAGGGCCGGCCAGGGCAGGCGCGCCTCCCCTAGTCCGAATAGGACAAGGAGAGGCGGCGCCCCTTCCCTCTTCCCTTCCCCAATCCTACTCCAACTAGGAAGGGGGAGTCCTACTCCGGTGGGAGTAGGACTCCTCCGGCGCGCCTCCTCCAAGAGCCGGCCGCACCCCCTTGCTCCTTTATATACGGGGGCACGGGGGCACCCTAGAACACACAAGTTGATCTACGGATCGTTCCTTAGCCGTGTGCGGTGCCCCCTCCACCATATTCCACCTCGGTCATATCGTCGCAAAGCTTAGGCGAAGCCTGCGCCGGTAGAACATCAAGATCGCTACCACGCCGTCGTCGACGGAATTCTCCTCCCAAGCTCTCATGGATTGGAGCCCGAGGAGCGCCATCGAGCTGTACGTGTGTCAAGAACTCGGGCGCCGGAGTAACGGCGCCGGATCGGTCGGATCGCGAGGAGAACGTCGACTACTTCCTCTACGCCAGATCGCTTCCGCCGGTCTCACGAGGGTACGAGACAACACTCTCCCTCTCGTTGCTATGCATCACCATGATCTTGCGTGTGCGTAGGAAATTTTTTGAAATTACTACGTTCCCCAACAGGGGGTAGGTATGGAGAGGGAAGATCTCAGCTATGGTGAAGGTGTACACACGGGGTTTACGAGTTCAGGCCCTTCTCGGAGGAAGTAATAGCCCTACGTCTCGGTGCCCGGAGGCGGTTGATTGGATTATATGCGTGTAATGTTACAGGGGGTGTGAACCCTTGTGCCAGAGGAGGGGGTGGCTTATATAGAGTACGCCTGGACCCTCACCGTCCTCCATTACAAGGGGCTTAATGTACATAAAGTAGGGGCATTACTGATAACGCCAGCCTTAAGTGTTATTAATGATCTTAAAGACTACGGAGTGAACGCCTGCCCGTTGCAATGTTGAGTGACTCCTGATCTTCGGTAGGTCGAGTGATTCCTTGGATGGTCGAGTGACAATAGGTAGGGGGACTCCCGAGTGACATGACTGTCGAGTGGATTGCACTCGACATCTTTCACTGGGGGTCCCTTGTTGCCTCTTGGGCTTCTTATCTTCTAGGGTAGTGACCTTGGGTAGGACGTATGGGTCAGGCCCATGACCCTACCCCAGGTCTGTATCCTCATCGCATGTCATCGAAGAGCATCAATAGCCGGAATAGGCAAATCCGGCAACACAAACGTCCGCAGATGCGTCCGTCGTACTTACCGGGCACTCCTCATTTTGACGCGGTTGTACCCGTGTATCTCAAATCCGACCCCTCATATCCATACAACACATGCACGCATGAAAATGAACTTATGTAGATCAACTAAGTAGCACCAAATCTAGTTAAATCAGGCATAATTGTAGGATAAACGATCATCCGACAACCAAAATATGCAAAGATGAAGTTTTAATCGGAAAATACCCTAAACATACGATAAAAACTTAATTAAACGGAAGGCAAAGGAAGTCACCATTTCCTCGCCGCCCCCTTTCACTTCCCATTGGAGCCAGAGCCACCACGATCGTCCGCCATGGATCAGATTGGGAAAAGGAGATGACAGAGAGAGCGGAGTGGACTGATGTCTAGGGTTAATCGCAGGGGATATAAGTGGGGTCGGGGTGGGACGGCTTGACGTGGTGGACGCGTCCGGACCGCCCCATATCCCCTCATAGTTGGGTTGGATATGAGGGGGCCGGACAACCCGGGCATCTAAGGACGGTTCGAGGTGCCTGGGTAGGTCACTTTTTTTGTAACCGATCACTGACCTGTCAGCCTGCCCGGACGTTTGAGACGGGTTTGAGGTCCCCGACTGTAGATGCTCTAACCATGTCTCTATACATTTCAAAGCGAATTTGACCAAACCAGTCTTTTTTATGTAACCTGGATGATTTTCATTTAAACCAGTGCACATTCATTACATTTTCGACATTTCATTAAACAAAATTCCTTGGACCCTAACCTAGTCTAATCTTCGCCGGCACCCATCCTCCAAGTCCATATTGTTCACTTTCGTATCCATGTCCGGCGACCGTGAGACCCGTGAAGTGAAGGTGTGGTCGCCGGCGAGAAAGAGCGGGACATTCAACAACCGACCCACATAGGAATCAATGCAATCTTTTTGATTCATAAGAGCACGTACACCGTGTTCACAGCATAGTTGCCAAATTTCTCAGATGCCAAAGCAAAAGAAAATCATCACCACCTCCCTGCCTGATAGGTATATTCAAAATAGCCTCGACATCCGAAGCGATGAAATTATGCCAGATCAGTTGTTACCGCCACTACCAATTCTCCGGATCAATAAGATCGGGGCCTTTTCAATGGTTTGTGGCTTCAACAATCGAGTTATAGAGATCTCTCCAGGGGTCCACTTATCTGTCCAGACAGAAATTGAATTCCCATCTCCAACACACTTAATCAAACTAGCCTTGATTGCCTTCCTACCAGCGAAGATCGCCTTCCAGGTAACTGAAGTGGACTTAGGAACGGTTGCCTGCATGAAGTAGGTGTCCGGGAAATAGCGACCCTTCAAAAGTCCTGCACATAAGGAGTTAGGATTTGGCAAAAAATGCCATCCGTACTACCGAGCAATGCAAGATGAATTGATGCGGGTCCCGAAATCCCATGCCTCCCTTGCATTTTGGTGTTGCCAGATTACTCCAAAAAACACCAATGCATAGACACACCTTCTGCATTAACAAAAATGTACTCATAGCGCGGGGATCGCAATAACTAGCTTCAAGAGATATCCATGGCTAGCGCAAGCAAGCAGTTTTTCAGACCATCCTTGAATCTTTCCATGAACTCCCCCAATGACGTGGTCGAACGTGCCGTTGATAATACAACCCACAACATTAGGGAGTCTCATACACCTTTCACTGAAAGCCCCAACCTGGATGTCCAAGGTTGCTTTCACTATTATGAAGAAAATAGAGCTCTTTCACTATTGTGAAGCATCACCATAGATATTCTACTTAATATCTCATTTAGTCGTATGGCTCTCTGGTCTTTCGCATGAATGAAATCAAACTTTCATATGCAAATAATAAGTGAGTGACCCATGGTGATCTATAACTGACTCTTATACCTCTCTCAACAAAATCCTCTATCATAAAATTACAATAACAAGAAAATAACTTCAACACAAAGCAGGAATAAATATGGTGAGATGGAATCCCTTGCCTTAAACCCCGGGATGGGGGTGAAATAGGGTAAAAGATCTCGATTGACTCTCACTGAGAACCTAACAGGCGAGATACATTTCATGATCAATCTCCCAAAGCACATGCTGAAACCTAGCTTTGTTAAGATAGTTTCCAAATAATGGCACTCAATTCTACCCAAATGATAAGTGTCCCACATGTGGCATGAAGTAACACAGCCTTGGCGTTTTCTACAACCAAAATTATCATCCAAAAAATAAAACCTCCCAAAAATGGAACTTGCCATCCAAACAGAAAGTTTCCATGCTTCACAGCTAAAGTTGCCATCCTCGGGTAACTAAACTTGCCATAAAAAAAAGTCAGGGCAGAATTGCTTCGGGCCACACGTGTGACACTTATCAGGGTCCCAATTCTATCGTTCGTCTAAACCTGATCATTGGTCGGGCCGGGTCGGGTTCGGGCCGGGCTTGGCAAAGGCCGAAGAAAAAATCCCAAGCCCGAGCCCGGCCCGGCCCGAAGTACACGAATAGTGGCATTTTTAAATTAAATTAATCATATTCGGGATATTATATTAATTTATAATACCTATATTTTGAATAAAATATGTTAATATGTACATTCCGGGATTTATTCGGGCTTTCGGGTGAGAAAGTGGAGCCAGAGCCCGCCCGAATGTCGGGCTTCGGGTTCGGGCCTCCGGGCCGAGTTGTACATGAACAGGTTTACCTTCGTCATGTCTAATTTCACCGCAAGATTTTCTTTCCCCTTGTCCACGGGTACCGCACCCTCGTGTGTGTAATTTATCCCCTGTAAGCCGGGAATGACCGTCAACTACATCATATTCCTTATCATTTGCGTATTTTGGTTTGTGAAAAGGTAAAATTCATCAGCTCTTATTTAGTGCATCAGATCTGCGAGTTGGAACTTAGATGTCACCATCAACAAGTTTTGCCCGCCTCGCCTTCGGCGATGTAATTTTTATTATTTCTGATATTCATTGTATTGCCTTCATTGAAAATGAATAGATTGGAAGTTTTCTCGAAAAAAATAAAATTGAGAAACGCCCTTCTGTGCCGCCTGCCACGACTGCGCGCACAAGTGCCGCCAGCCTGAGGCGGTGGCATTGGATGATGTCGCTGGCCCGGTGGCACTTGTTCTGAAAAGGAAACCAAAAAAACCCGGATGGCTTTGTTGGAAGGTGAAGAGAAAGCTTCACATTTGGGTAAATCTTTCTCACATTAATCCTCAGTCTATTGTACTAACAACATGATAGTTTTAGTTACCCCGCAAAAAAAACATGATATTTTTAGTTACCACCTCTGCTTTTATTCTCTTATAATAAATAACCAACCAGCCAGCCAGCCACAATAGTTTATGCCGTGGATCAACACCCACTGAAAAAAACCTCGATAGTCAGCATACTCCAAGTTCACAAGCAGCTCTGAATAGGTGTTTGTGCTACTTACAATCCCATTGTTTTCTGCACAGATTATTTTCACCATTGATAATTTGATATTTCCCACCTGTTTAAAAAAATCTGCACAATAAATCAAGATCATAAATCATTCAGTTTTCCACTGGTACTTACTTTATGCAATATGACTTGGATACTTTCAGCTAGCAATTTAGCAGGTGCAGATAAAATCATGTGGAAGTGTATTTTGTGCCTTTGGTAACTTATTTTGTACACTGGGTGTTTCCAGAATTTGTGCAGCGATAAAATCCTGTAACTTGTCTTGTTGAAGACCATGTAATGTACTCCATTAGATTCTTAATTTTATTTTTTGCTTTGATTATGCTAGGAGAAACATGCTAGAGGAAGCAAACATGACAAATGATTATGCTAGTTAATTACCCTCAAGTTAGTGCACACGCAGCAGCTGGCTTTTTTATTTCTTTTTTGTACATGTGCTTAATGGTCTTTGTACATGTGTGTTTCTGCTTTTACATTTGATCATATTGGTGTAATTGGTATAATCCCTGATCTTACACCTCCTTTTCTACTTTTCTTTTGCTAGGCGTGAATGGCTCCTATATATATCCAGAAACAAGGATGGATTTTCTTTGCACAACCAGAGGGGTATATCAAGCTGGATGTTTTATCCATGCACTGTTTCTTGCCAGCATGTTGTAGTCTCAAAATTACTCATGTAGGTCACGGGTGCTTTCACATTAATTATGAGAAGGAGGAAGTAGGTTCTTATATTATCTTTTGGTTCAGTTCTCATGTAGGTCACGGGTGCTTTCACATTAGGTAGATCCTCGGCCTTACTACTGAAACCTACACCCATTCTTTAAAAGATGGGGTTTCTGAAGGTTTGCTTTGGGAGTTTGGACATTTTAGATGTGAATCATTTACCCAGTCGTAGATCCTTCTGGGACATCGGATGTGTCCATGAAACGGACACGGCACAACCAACCGGACCTAGGGCCTGTTCAGTAGCATTCCACCGACTCCAACTCCTCAACTCCTTTGTCGGAGGGATGAACCCCGGACGGGCAACGGAACCCGGATCCTTTTCAAAAACAATGGGGCCTACATCGCCTCTCAATCTGGCTCGCAGTTGTCCGGATTCCTCAGCTCGGCCAAGTCCCTCAACCCGGCCAAAACTGCAACACGGCTAGGCCTGCTGGCGCACGCCGACCGAACCCGACGAATCAAGACTTCTCCAACAAGCCAACACCCTCATGGCGTCTTCCTTAGCCCGGCCACGGGTCAGCTCCCGTCCCATCCAAGGCGTACGACGGAACAAGTCCCCGTAGAGGGGATGAGCATTGCCACAGTGCCTCACCAACTCCTCTGACTGGCGGGAGTGTGGCAACAGTGGCCCACCTACTCCGCTGACCAGGGCCGGCATGATAACAGTGCCACTCTCGTCCTGCTGACGCAAGCCGATGGCGACTAGGCGATGTGCCATTGTAGCCGAGCCGGCTCAACCACACCGTGACGCACGACAAGACGGAGAACAGTGCCCCCTGGCTCACTGGGCCCCCGTCCGGAGAACCCGACAAATCCTGGCACCCGGCGGGTTCCAGCTCCGGCTTCCCAGACGCTAACATCCTGACCCCATGGCCATGTAACTTTACCATTATAGTCCTGGGGGGTTGACCTATAAAACCCCCCAGGAGGCCTCCATGCGCAGGCACGTTAACCATCAATAGAACACACACACACACACCAGGAGAAGGAGCAGCCTGAGCCTTGTCTTGCCTTCCTCCTCCAAACAGCTCGAGGAGCAACTCTGTACTGCTACGTGCATCCACATATAAACCACTCCCGGCAGGACTAGGGGTATTATCCCTCCGGAGAGCTTCGAACTTGGGTATGTCTGGCGTCCCTCGCTCGCTCATGCCAACCTCACCTCTGGAGCCCACCGGTGCCCTCAAGTTTGTCCCTCTCTTTAGCCATCCCTTGGCATCTATCGTGCGCCCACCACGGCATCCTTAGTCCAAAACCAATCGTAAACGTTATTTCTCCTTGTCACGAGAACTAATTTGCTCTCGCCTCTGGTGCGGAGATATTGGGCTAGCGCAAACTGTAGCTTCTGGCGCAACTTTTCCCCCTGGGGTTTTCTTTTATAAGGGTTTCACTATTTTGCATTGGTTTTCTTTGTTTTTTCTCTACTTTTCTTCAGTTTTTCCTTTTTCTTTTTTTAAGGTTTTCTTAGATTTTCCTAGTTATTTCTTAGGGTTTTTATGTTTCTATTTTTTTCCCTTTTGGTTTTTCTCTCATTTTCTTTCTTTTTTTGCTTTTTAAAAGGAAAGAACAGTGCTCCTGGCCTGGAATTTCCAAATTTGTTCTCTTTTTCAAAACTTGTTCACATTTTTCAAAAAGTGTTCATATTTCTAAAATTGTCAAAAAATGCTCTCATTTTAAAAAATCTGTTCAAGAATTCAAAAAAGGTTCTTGTTCTTTTAAAATTTGTTCACAATTCAAAAAATAATCATGGTTTCAAAATTTGTTCACGAATTTTAAATATGTTTCGGTTCCAATTTTGTGTTCAGAATTTGATGAAAAATTCCATTTTTCAATTTTGGTTCATAAATTCTAAAAATGTTCGTAGTTATAATTTTTTGTTCTGAATTTCATGAAATGTTCCAGCATTCAAAAATGGTTCATTTGAAGATTTTTTCACAATTTAGAAAATGTACACGGTTTCAAAATTTGTTCACAAATTTTAAATATGTTTGCATTTCAAATTTTTTGTTCGGAATTTGAAGAAAAGTTCCGTTTAAAAAAATCATAAATTCTAAAAATGTTCGTGGTTACAATTTTTTGTTCTGAATTTCATGAAATATTCATGAATTCAAAAAAAATTCCTGTTATTTGAAAATTTGTTCACAATTCAAAAAATGTACACGGTTTCAAAAATTTGTTTGTGAAGTTTGAATATGTTTGCGGTTCCAACTTTTTGTTCGGAATTTGATGACAAGTTCAATTTTTAAAAAATAATTCATAAATTCTAAAAATGTTTGTAGTTATAATTTTTTGTTCCGAATTTTTATGATATATTCGACACTTTGAAATATTTGTTCAAAAATTGAAAAAATGTTTGCCTCTTGTAAATTTGTTCATGTATTCAAAAAATATTCCTGTTGAAAATGTGTTCTAAAATTCAGAAAATGCTTGCACATTTTTCAAAATGAGCACTTTAAAAAAAGTACACTTTTTTCAAATCACCTTCACAAATTTGGTTCTTGTTTTTCCAAATTTTCATAAAATTTTAAAATCTGTTTGAAATTTCAGATTTTGTTCACATTTCCTCAAAATTCTTTTCATGTTTTCCAAAGTGTGTTCAATTTTCAAAAATCTATATGCTACATTACACGTATAGAAAGTAACATTCAAGGGGGTTATCCTGCAAGAGTGAGTTGTTAAATACTGTGGCGATGCATCATATTTCACATGTATGGACGCTTTGGTGGCTAGCAGCGCTGGGTGTGGAAAGTGACGTCGCGTGTTCGAATCCTCGCTGCTACATTTCTGTTTTTGCGGTAGACACACACCACGCTGCATATTAGTGCGCCGGCCCAGCTGCACGCCTTCTGTGCGCCGCGCTGGTTATTCGCCGCAAAACGCGGCACATAGGAGGTCTCGTGCGCCTGTGTGTCGCTTGCCGTGAGGCATAGAGCAGCTTCGCCTCAAGCGCGTCCATAATTGTCCGGCCAGCGGGGACCATGGGCATTGAGCGTTTTTTAACTTTTTCTTTTTTCTTTTACTCTTTTGCTATATTTCTGTTTTACTTTTGCTTATATTTCATACTCTCGCCGTCCGGAAATACTATTTGAAGATTGAAAAACAAAAAAAAACTGAGAAAAGCGAGAAAGAAATAAAAGAAAAGCAAAGGAAAACAAAGAAAGAAAAGCAAAAAAAACAACAACAACAAAGGGACATGAAGAAGAAAAAAGAAGGGGAAAACATTAATGGTGGTTCCCATGCTTTTGCTCCATCAACCATACTAACAATAAACCATGACTTGTCTAATCCACAGGTGCCTGCCAACATTCAGCTTTCTAGGGGAGTGTGTTTTTAACTTTCGCTTTTTTCTTTTACTCTTTTGCTATATTTCTTTTTTACTTTTGCTTATATTTGATACTCTCGCCGTCCGGAAATACTATTTGGAGATTTAAAAAATGTTAAATATGTATATTAAAAATATTAAAGATGTATTAAGAAATGTTCCTGGTGTATTCAAAAAGTACAATTGTGTATGCAAAAAATAGTCATAAAAATATATGTTTATAAAATGTTAAACTTGTACATAAAAAATGTTCCTGATGTATACAAAAAATGTACAATGTGAATGCCAAGAAGTAGAGATCAAATAATATGTGAATTTAAAATGTAAATCATGTATTTTAAAACTGATAAATATGTGTATGAAAATATGGACGTGCATAAAAAAAGTGACCTAAAATATATATTTGGAAAAAAATGCTAATCATAAATTTTGAAAAATGTTCGATGTGTACACAAAAATGTTTCATGTATTTGAATAAAGTATAGATCACTTATGTAAAAAATATTCGAGTTCTATATGAAAAGAGAAAGAAAAAACTAATGAAACAAAGAAAACAAAGAAAACCAATAAAATAAAATAAAAAATAAAGAAAACCTAAGAAAACAGAAAAAGAAAATAAAACCAGTGCAAAAGATTGAAAAACAAAAAAAAACTGTAGAAAAGCAAGAAAGAAACAAAAGAAAAACAAAGAAAAGCAAAGAAAGAAAAGCAAAAAAACAACAACAAAGGGACATGAAGAAGAAAAAAGAAGGGGAAAACACATTAATGGTGGTTCCCGTGCTTTTGCATTCTCCCTCAACCATACTAACAATAAACCATGACTTGCCGAATCCACAGGTGCCTGCCAACTTTCAGCTTTCTAGGGGAGTGTCTTTATAAATAAATCGAGACTGTGCGTCCCTATTACCAGCCTCCCACATAAATTTGACAAGTCAATAAAAAAAACTCTTGTCCTGAGTAAAACACATTTAACATATAAGATATTGACCACCCCCATCTCTCCATGAGGTGTACATGTACTTAAAACAGAAATTTATTTGAAGATTTAGAGGCGGCACATGCAAATTTACTTGAAATGACAATGAAGTACTTTATACAGGTAGATATAGTTAAAACATTTGGAAGAAACTTGGCTCAAGGGTTTTGAACACACAATGGTAATTGATGTCTACTACGCAACATTCTTCTTGTAGACGTTGTTGGGCCTCCAAGTGCAGAGGATTGTAGGACAGTAGCAAATTTTCCTCAAGTGGATGACCTAAGGTTTATCAATCCGTGGGAGGCGTAGGATGAAGATGGCCTCTCTCAAATAACCCTGCAACCAAATAAAAAAGAGTCTCTTGTGTCCCCAACATACCCAATACAATGGTAAATTGTATAGATGCACTAGTTCGGCGAAGGGATGGTGATACAAGTGCAATATGAATGGTAGATATAGGTTTTTGTAATCTGAAAATATAAAAACAGCAAGGTAGCAGGCAATAAAAGTGAGCCAAAACGGTATTGCAATGCTTCGAAACAAGGCCTAGGGTTCATACTTCCACTAGTGCAAGTTCTCTCAACAATGATAACATAATTAAATCATATAACAATCCCTCATCATGCAACAAAGAGTCACTCCAAAGTCACTAATAGCGTAGAACAAATGAAAAGATTATTGTAGGGTACGAAACCACCTCAAAGTTATTCTTTCTGATCAATCCATTGGGCTATTCCTATAAGTGTCACAAATAGCCCTAGAGTTCGTAGTAAAATAACACCTTAAGACACACATCAACCAAAAACCTAATGTCACCTAGATACTCCAATGTCACCTCAAGTATCCGCGGGTTTGATTATACGATAATGCATCACACAATCTCAGATTCATCTATTCAAACCAACACAAAGAACTTCAAAGAGTGCCTCAAAGTTTCTATCGGAGAGTCAAGACAAAAATGTGTGCCAACCCCTATGCATAGATTCCCAAGGTCACGGAACCCGCAAGTTGATCACCAAAACATACATCAAGTGAATCAATAGAATACCCCATTGTCACCACGGGTATCCCACGCAAGACATACATCAAGTGTTCTCAAATCCTTAAAGACTCAACCGATAAGATAACTTCAAAGGGAAAACTCAATCCATTACAAGAAGGTAGAGGGGGAGAAACATCATAAGATCCAACTATAATAGCAAAGCTCGCAGTACATCAAGATCGTGCCATATCAAGAACACGAGAGAGAGAGAGAGAGAGAGAGAGAGAGAGAGAGAGAGGGATCAAACACATAGCTACTGGTACATACCCTCAGCCTCAAGGGTGAACTACTCCCTCCTCGTCATGGAGTGCGTCGGGATGATGAAGATGGACACCTGTGATGGATTCCCCCTCCAGCAGGATGCCGGAACCGGGTCCTAATTAGTTTTTTATGGCTACAGAGGCTTGCGGCGGCGGAACTCCCGATCTAGGTTCTGTTCTGGAAGTTTGGGGATATATAAGAGGTGATGGCGTCGGGAACAAGTCAGGGGGGGTCTCCGAGTCATCCACGAGGTAGGGGGCGCGCCTAGGGGGTAGGGCGCACCCTCCACCCTCGTGGTTGACTCGGGACTCTTCTGGTCCATCTCCGATGCTCCGTGGGCTTCTTCTGGTCCAAAAATAATCTCTGTAAATTTTTAGGCCAATTGGACTCCATTTGATATTCCTTTTCTGTAAAACTCAAAAACAAGGAAAAACAGAAACTGGCACTGGGCTCTAGGTTAATAGGTTAGTCCCAAAAATCATATAAAATAGCATATAAATGCATATAAAACATCCAAGCTGGATAATATAATAGCATGAATACTTCACATTATAGATACGTTGGAGACGTATCACTGCACCTATTATTATTATTCCTACTTATTACTTGTTACAAATTATCTTGCTATCAAACTACCCGTACCGACAATTTCAGTGCTTGCAGAAATTACCTTGTTGAAAATCGTTTGCCATTTCCTTCTGCTCCTCATTGGGTTTGACACTCTTACTTATCGAAAGGACTACAATTGATCCCCTATACTTGTGGGTAATCAAGACTCTTTTCTGGCGCCATTGCCTAGGATCGAATCGCTCTTGGTAAGCGGAAATTGGTAAGGAAATATTTATATAACGTGCTAAAATTTACTGTTACTTGTTAGTATGGAAAGCAATCCTATGAGGGGTTTGTTCGGGATATCTTCACCTCGACCGGAAGCACAAAGAGTTGCTGCTCAACCTACTGCACCTACTGAAAATATTGGTTATGAGATTCCTTCGATATGATAGAGAAACTTCTAGCTAATCCTTAAGCAGGAGATGGAACATTACATCCTGATATGCACCTAATATATGTGGATGAAGTTTGTGGATTATTTAAGATTGCAGGTTTATCCAGAGATGAAGTTAAGAAGAAGGTTTTCCTTTATCTTTGAGGGGAAAATCATTGACATGGTATACGCTATGTGATGATATTGGAGCTTGGGATTGGAATCGACTGAAATTGGAATTTCACCAAAAGTTTTATCCTATGCATCTAGTTCATCGTGATCGAACGTATATATATAATTTTTGGCCTCGTGAATCATTATTTTCACGGAAACTAGAAGAACACGTTTTTACAAAACAATATCGTTTAGCACGCATCTTAGCGGTTCTTTCTTTGCACTCATCAATGGAAATTCTCATAGCTTTGAGAGACTCATTAATCTCATTCTTGGGTGGAATAGATCTAAGTTTCAAAGAATCAACATCAAGAGAAATTCTCTCCACTTTCCTATCCAGATCATCAATCTTAGGCAATTTTTCTTCAATCAAAGCATTGAAATTCTTTTGCGAACTCATAAATTCTTTAACACCATTCTCAAAATTAGAGGGCATCTTATTATAATTTCCATAAGAATTGTTGTAAGAATTACCATAATTATTAGAGGAATTACTAGGAAACGGCCTAGGGTTAAAATTACCTCTATACGCGTTATTACCAAAATTGTTCCTACCAATAAAATTCACATCCATAGATTCATTATTATTTTCAATCAAAGTAGACAAAGGCATATCATCTCAATAGAAGCGCTCTTGCTAGCAAATAGTTTCATCAGCTCATCCATCTTTCCACTCAAAACATTGATCTCTTCAATCGCTTGCACTTTTTTACTAGTGGAAGATGTTTCGGTATGCCATTGAGAATAATTAACCATAATATTGTCTAGGAGTTTAGCAGCTTCTCCTAAAGTATTTTCCGTAAAAGTACCTCCCGTGGCCGAATCTAAAAGATTTCTAGAAGAAAAATTCAATCCGGCATAAAATTTTTATATGATCATCCACAAATTCAAACCATGAGTAGGGAAATTTCGTATCATTGATTTCATCCTCTCCCAAGATTATGCAACATGTTCATGATCAAGTTGCTTAAAATTCATAATATCGTTCCTAAGGGAGATGATCTTAGCAGGAGGAAAGTACTTGGAAATAAAAGCATCATTACACTTACTCCATGGATCAATGCTATTTTTAGGCAACGATGAAAACCAAGTTTTAGCACAATCTCGTAGTGAGAATGAAAATAGCTTCAATTTATCAATATCATTATCCACATCTTTTTTCTTTTGCATATCACATAACTCAACGAAACTATTAAGATGGGATGCGGCATCTTTGCTAGGAAGGCCGGAAAATTGATCTTTCATAGCAAGATTCAGTAAAGCGACATTAATTTCATAAGATTCCGCACTAGTGGCGGGAGCAATCGGAGTACTAATAAAATCATTGTTATTGGTGTTGGAAAAGTCACACAATTTGGCATTCTCTTGAGCCATCGTGACAAAGCAAGAAATCCAACACACGAGCACACAAAAAGCAAACAAAGAAGACGAATGAAAGAGGGGGTGAAGAAAAGGCAAATCTTTTCAAAAATCGTTTTAGAAGTGGGGGAGAGGAAAACGAGAGCGAATGGCGAATAAATGTAATGCAAGAGATGATAGTTTATGATGGGTACTTGGTATGTCTCGACTTGGCATAGATCTCCCCGGCAACGACGCCAGAAATTCTTCCTGCTACTTCTTGAGCTTGCGTTGGTTTTTCCCTTGAAGGGGAAAGGGTGATGCAGCAAAGTAGAGATAAGTATTTCCCTTAGTTTTGAGAACCAAGGTATCTATCCAGTAGGAGACAACGCACAAATCACCGAATACCTGCACAAACAATCAAACAACTTGCACCCAACGCGATAAAGGGGTTGTCAATCCCTTCACGGTTACTTGCAAAAGTGAGATCTGAGAGAGATAGATAAAAGGTAAAGTAGATATTTGTGGTATTTTTGATTTGTATATCGAAAAGTAAAAGACTGCAAAAATAGTAGATCGGAAACTTATATGATGGAAAATAGACCCGGGGCCATAGGTTTCACTAGAGGCTTCTCTCAAGATGGCAAATAATACGGTGGGTGAACAAATTACTGTCGAGCAATTGATAGAAAAGCGCAAAGTTATGACGATATCTAAGGCAATGATCATGAATATAGGCATCACATCCATGTCAACTAGACCGAAACGATTCTGCATCTACTACTATTACTCCACACATTGACCGACTCCTGCCTGCATCTACAGTATTAAGTTCATGAAGAACAGAGTAACGCATTAAGTAAGATGATATGATGTAGAGGAATTAACTTAAAAAACATGATGAAAACCCCATCTTTTTATCCTCGATGGCAACGATACAATATGTGCCTTGCTGCCCCTACTATCACTGGGAAATGACATCACAAGATTGAACCCAAAGCTAAGCACTTCTCCCATTGCAAGAAAAACTAATCTAGTTGGACAAACCAAACCGATAGTTCGAAGAGAATTACAAAGATATCAAATCATGCATAAAAGAATTCAGAGAAGATTCAATTAATATTCATAGATAGGCTGATCATAAATCCACAATTCATCGGATCTCGGCAAACACACCGCAAAAAAGTATTACATCGAATAGTTCTCCAAGAACATTGAGGAGAACATGGTATGGAGAATCAAAGAGAGAGAAGAAGCCATCTAGCTACTAGCTATGGACCCGTAGGTCTGTGGTAAACTACGCACGCTTCATCGGAAGGGCAATGGTGTTGATGTAGAAGCCCTCCATGATCGAATCCCCCTCCGGCAGGGTGCCGGAAAAGGTCCCTAGATGGGATCTCACGAGTAAAGAAGGTTGCGGCGGTGGAAAAGTGTTTTCGTTGATGCCTCTAGTGGTTTGGGGATATTTGGGAATATATAGGCGAAAGAATTAGGTGAGGAGGTGCACGTGGGGCCCACAAGGGTGGGGGCGTGCTCTCTGCCCTTTTGGCCGCCTCATGGCTCCTCTGACTTCATCTCCAAGTCTCCTGGTTTGCTTCTGGTCCAAGAAAGATCATCGCGAAGGTTTCATTCCGTTTGGACTCCATTTCGTATTCCTTTTCTGTGAAACTCTAAAACAGGAAAAAAAACAGGAACTAACACTGGGCTCTAGGTTAATAGGTTAGTCCCGAAAATAATATAAAATAGCATATTAATGCATATAAAACATCCAAAACAGATAATATAATATCATGGAACAATAAAAAATTATAGATACGTTGGAGACGTATCAAGCATCCCCAAGCTTAATTCCTACTCGTCCTCGAGTAGGTAAGTGATAAAAATAGAATTTTTGATGTGGAATGCCACCTAACATATTTATCCATGTAAATTTTCTTTATTGTGGCATGAATGTTTAGATCCATAAGATTCAAAACAAAAGTTTAATATTGACATAAAAACAATAATACTTCAAGCATACTAACAAAGCAATTATGTCTTCTCAAAATAACATGGCCAAAGAAAGCTTATCCCTACAAAATCATATAGTCTGGCTATGCTCCATCTTCATCACACAAAATATTCAAATCATGCACAACCCCAGTTTTAGCCAAGCAATTGTTTCATACTTTAGTATTCTCAAACTTTTTCAACTTTCACGCAAGACATGTGTAGGATCGTTGAAGGTAAGAGTGTCTAGAGGGGGGGTGATTAGACTACTCGACAAGATAAAAATTATGCCTTTTGACAAGAACAAGTTTTTGGCAAGTTCACAATGGAGATCAAGTCAAGCATCATGCATACAAGTCAAGTAGCATACTACACATGCGATTCTAGAGTATGGGCAGCGGAAAGTAAATTGCACAAGTAGTAAAAGAAGATCAAACGCAGTTTGGAGACACGGAGATTTTTCTCGTGGTTCCGATAGGTGGTGCTATCGTCAATCCACGTTGATGGAGACTTCAACCCACGGAGGGTAACGGCTGCGAGAGTCCACGGAGGGCTCCACCCACGAAGGGTCCACGAAGAAGCAACCTTGTCTATGCCATCATGGCATACGCCCACGGAGGACTAGCCTTACTCGGGGTAGATCTTCACGAAGTAGGCGATCTCCTTGCCCTTACAAACTTCTTGGTTCAACTCCACATCTCGACGGAGGCTCCCAAGCGACACCTAACCAATCTAGGAGGCACCACCCTCCAAAAGGTAATAGATGGTGTTGGTGATGATGAACTCCTTGCTCTTGTGCTTCAAATGATAATCTCCCCAACACTCAACTTTCCTCACTGATTTGGCTGTGGTGGAAGAAAGGATTGAGTGGAAAGCAACTTGGGAAGGCTAGAAATCAAGTTTCATATGGTGGGAGTGGAGCAACTTGATCTCAACACAAGGGTAGGTAGTTTTCTTCTCAGAAATGTAAGGTAGGAGTGGTAGTTCTTTCTGATGGATCTCTCCACGAATGAAGAGGAGGTGGAGGGGTATTTATAGCCTCCACACAAAATCCAACCGTTACACACATTTGACCAATCTCGGTCAGACCGAAGTTGACAACTCGGTGAGACCGAAAGTTCAAATCTTGTGAACGTTGGGATTTTCGGTGGGACCGAAAATACAGTCTCGGTTAGTCCGATTCTTCCAAAGACTAGGGTTTGCCAATCTCGGTGGGACCGACTTTATCATCTCGGTGACACCGATCTGATTACAGAAGGTTACAGAAGGTTGGCAACACTAGTTTCGGTGAGACCGAGTTTGGAATCGGAAAATCCGAAATTTCTAGGGTTTGGCTATGTGGCTGAGGTGGTTCATCTCGGTGTGACTGAGTTTATGTAATCGGTGGGACCGAGATTACTTATGAGTATATGTTGGAATGAAAGATTGCTGATAGTTTGGAAGATAGATCACTAAGCACTTTGAGCAACCAGATCATTATCATAACCTCATCCCCTTTTAATAGTATTGGCTTTCCTATGGACTCAATGTGATCACTAAACCAAAATAGAGTCTTGAGCTTTTGCCAATGCTTTCCTTAGCATCCTAGGGGTCCACCTCTTCAGTCCTTTTGCCATGCCAAAGTGATTGACCTTCCTGAAACATACTTGATAAAAGCATTAGTCCAACCACAAAGTATGTTGTCATTAATTACCAAAACCACCCAGGGAGCAAATGTGCTTTCAATCTCCCCCTTTTTGGTAATTGATGGCAACACACAAAACAAGACATCAAAGCTTACTGAAGTAAAGACAGAATTATCACTAAAGCTTTGACAAACATGTAGTACACAGGCTCCCCCTACAAGTGTGCAAGATTTTCATAGATTATGGTTTTGGACTACCACAAGCACACAAGAGAGAAGAACAAGATGTGCTACATGCAGCTTGGCTATATGCATCGAGGCAGATGAGGATAAGTGAGTGATGGTGCATATGTGCATGGTGATTTCTTGCAAACATGTATTCACAAGCAAGTCACCATCATGCACATTCTGCAAGATGCATATACTTACCTTGAGGTTCCTTAGCATTGTACCTGAAGAAATAGACTTGGGAAAACAAGGTTAGATAACACAAGAGTATTTCTTCATCCAACAGCAAGAACATCAAGAGTACCAAGCCAGGGATGACATGTATAAAGAGTGTCTCATGATGAGCACTAGCTTGAATCAGCAAACATGTCTCCCAAGACTAAAAGATTTTCAATGAGCTCTGAGAGATTTTGCTTTCCATAAGATATCAATTGAAGAAAGCAAAATCAAAAGATTGATGCCAAAATGTAATATCCAATGTGAAACACGGCAAAGCTTTGATGTGATCCTCTCCCCCTTAAGATAAGATTGCTCTTCTTCTCCTCCTAAATCTTCTCTTCTCCCCTTATCTTCCAATCTCCCCCTAAGCTCCCCCTAAATCTTCTCCCCCTTTGACATCAAGTGCCGAAAAGGACAGTAAACTAGGAAGGTCAGGAAAGATGGAAGGAAAGAAGTGGGATCCTTAAGTGTTTGTGTCATCCATAGCAACTGAGCACAACATCAACCAGCAGCAATATATTCTGCTTCGGCAGTAGATAATGATACCGAATTTTGTTTCTTGGAGGACCAAGATACAAGGGATCGACCAAGGAATTGACACGTACCCGAAGTTGACTTTCTATCAATCCTGTCTCCGGCATAGTCCGAGTCGGAATAGCCAACAAGATCGAAAGAGGCCCTCTTAGGATACCAAATGCCAAAGTTAGGTGTGTGTATCAAATATGTCACAATTCTTTTAACAGCTTTAAGATGACATTCTTTAGGGGCTGCTTGATATCGAGCACACATGCATACACTCAACATTATGTCAGGACGAGAAGCACAGAGATATAGTAGAGAACCAATAATGGATCGATAAACCTTTTGATCAACAGGTTCTCCATCTTTTGTCAAGTCATTATGTCCACTAGTAGGCATGGGGGTTTTCATACCTTTGCTTTCTTGCATGTTGAACTTCTTGAAGAGATCCTTGGTGTACTTTGTTTGTGAGACAAAGGTACCCTCCTTAGATTGCTTGATTTGCAACCCAAGGAAGAATTTGAGTTCACTCATCATGGACATCTCATACTTCTCCGACATAAGCTTTCCAAACTTCTCACTAAAATGAGGGTTAGTTGAACCAAAGATAATATCATCAACATATATTTGGCACACAAATAGTTCACCATCAACCCTTTTCGTGAATAGCATTGAGTCTATTTTTCCAATCTCAAATCCTTTTTCAAGAAGAAAGCTAGTCAAGCATTTGTACCAAGCTCTAGGAGCTTGTTTAAGACCATAAAGAGCTTTGTGCAACTTGTAAACATGATTAGGCTTTTTAGGATTCACAAACCGGAGGTTGTTTCACAAATACTTCCTCCTCAATTTCACCATTTAGGAAAGCACTTTTAATGTCCATTTGATAGAGAGTAATATCATGGTGGTTGGCATAAGCAAGAAGGATGCGAATGGACTCAAGTCTAGCAACGGGGGCATAGGTCTCACCATAGTCCATACCTTCGACTTGTGTGTAACCTTGAGCTACAAGACGAGCCTTGTTGCGGATGACTTGTCCATCTTCATCTTGCTTGTTCAAACACCCATTTGGTTCCAATGATGTTCGGTCATCATTGGGCTTTCTACCAAAGTCCAAACGTTGTTCCTCTCGAAGTTGTGTAGCTCTTCATGCATAGCGTTCACCCAATCCGGGTCTTCAAGCGCTTCTTCTACCTTCATAGGTTCAAGACTAGAAATAAATGAGTAATGCTCACAAAAGTTAGCTAAACGAGTTTTAGAGCGAGTAATTCTCCGAGTCGATGTCATTCATCATTTGTTCCACGGATGATTCTTCTTGACTCTTGCTCGAACTCGAGATAGCTTTCGTTGTGGTCGCGGCTGAGCTTCCTCATCATCCTCATCTTCTTCTTCTTCTTCATTGTTGTTGGTGTTGTCTTGAGGCGGTGGAGAAGGAGGTTGTGGTGGATCTTCTTGTCGCACTTCCTCATCTTGGTGAGTTCCACTTGTGGAGGCCTCCATGTTGCCTTGAGGTTCATCTTGCCGTGAGGTAGGGGGCTCCACATATGTAGATGAGGTACTCTCCTTCACTTCCATGGGACGGATCTTTCCAATGGATAAATCTTGAATGGCTTCCGATGGGTCCTTGTCTCCTACATCAATAGGCATTTGCTCTACTTGCGAGCCATTAGATTCATCAAACTTCACGTCTACCGTCTCTTCAACCTTTCGGGTGAAATTATTGTAGACATGGTAGGTGTGAGAGTTTGATCCATAACCGAGGAAAAAGCCTTCATGAGTTTTAGGAGCAAATTTAGACCGACGATGCTTATCAAGGATATAGCATTTTGAACCAAAGACACGAAGGTATCCCACTTGGGGTTTGTTACCGGTGAGGAGCTCGTATGAAGTCTTGCCGAGGAGCTTGTGAAGATAAAGCCTGTTGATAGCATGACAAGCTGTCTCGACGGCTTCTCCCCAAAAGTGCTTCGGTGTCTTGTATTCATCAAGCATCGTTCTCGCCATCTCAATGAGCGTTCGGTTCTTCCTCTCAACAACTCCATTTTGTTGAGGTGTGTACGTAGCCGAGAACTCATGTAGAATCCCTTCCTCATCGAGAAAAGAGTCCACATGGGCGTTCTTGAACTCCGTTCCATTGTCACTCCGAACTTTCTTGATCTTCACCTCAAATTGATTTTGGGCCTTTCTGGCAAAGGTTTTGAAGATTCTCTGAACCTGTGACTTGTCATCAAGGAAAAATACCCACGTAAATCTGGAATAATCATCAACAATAACTAGACCAAAGGAGTTACCACCAAGGCTTTTGTAAGCATTGGGACCGAAGAGATCCATATGAAGAAGCTCAAGCGGTCTCCTTGTGGTCATGATGTTCTTCACGGGATGACTTCCACCTACTTGTTTTCCTGCTTGACAGGCACTACAGAGTCTATCTTTGTCAAAGAAAACATCTTTAACACCAAGAATGTGATCACCTTTGATTAGCTTATCTAGATTACGCATACCAACATGTCCAAGCCTTCTATGCCATAACCAACCTTTAACAGATTTAGCAATGAAGCAAGTTCTAGGTTGAGCTTTCTTAGTGAAATCAACGATATATAGATCACCTCTACGAATACCGGTAAAAACCATGTTATGATTATCACGACGAAAGACTTGGCAATCTACTTCGGTGAATAGCACATTAAATCCAAAGTCAGCTAATCTAGACATGGAAAGTAAATTGTATCCAAGTGATTCAACAAGCATGACATTTTTAATAGAGCTATCATGAGATATGGCCACCTTACCAAGGCCAAGTACCTTACCCTTGGAGTTGTCTCCAAAAGTCACATACTTGCGTGGACCATCGTTCTTTGCAAGCTCTCGAAACATGTCTTCATCTCCGGTCATGTGATCGGTGCATCCACTATCAAGAATCCACTCTTTTCCACCGGATATGTAGTCTCTCAGATTTGCCATAAGATTGAGACTCTTCATAATCTTGTCTAGCTCGGTGTCCGAATCGGAGTAATCGTCATCATGCTCATGCTCATCATCATATTGACCCATAGATAATTCATCGTCAATACCTAGGTCAATTTGACAATGACTTGCATTAGTTTTGTCAATGTGATAATAATCACCGGAATGCAATACAAGAGTATTTCTAATTAGAACATTGATAAGTCCGGGATCACCCTTCTTTTTCATAAGATCACGAAGCTCAAAGAAGCATTTATCAAAGTTGGGATCATTGGGGCGCATCATATCAAATTCAATAGTCTTGTATAGAATTTCATCAAGACCTCTCAAAGAGTAGTCCGGATAAAGTTCTTCCAAGAACTTCCATATGGCATAGGCGCACTCAAAGTTTGTGACAAGCTCAAGTAATTTATCGGGCAAGCCTCTAATGATGAGATTTACAGTTCTAAGGTTACGAAGCAAATCAAGCTCTTCATCCATAGTAGGGTGCAAGGGGTCAAATGGAGGTACATATGGGGTTTCAACATATTTGCGCAAGTTGTACATCTTAAAGATAGCAAGCATTTCAATCCTCCACGAGTTATAGGACACTCCATCAAGAATAGGCACTCTATGACTAACACTCCCAAACGTAGACACGTCCATCTTCCTCCAATGGTGTGCAAACCAAAGCAATGGAGACCAATGCTCTGATACCAATTGTAGGATCGTTGAAGGTAAGAGTGTCTAGAGGGGGGTGATTAGACTACTCGACAAGATAAAAATTATGCCTTTTGACAAGAACAAGTTTTTGGCAAGTTCACAATGGAGATCAAGTCAAGCATCATGCATACAAGTCAAGTAGCATACTACACATGCGATTCTAGAGTATGGGCAGTGGAAAGTAAATTGCACAAGTAGTAAAGAGAAGTGGAGAAGATCAAACGCAGTTTGGAGACACGGAGATTTTTCTCGTGGTTCCGATAGGTGGTGCTATCGTCAATCCACGTTGATGGAGACTTCAACCCACGGAGGGTAACGGCTGCGAGAGTCCACGGAGGGCTCCACCCACGAAGGGTCCACGAAGAAGCAACCTTGTCTATGCCATCATGGCATACGCCCACGGAGGACTAGCCTTACTCGGGGTAGATCTTCACGAAGTAGGCGATCTCCTTGCCCTTACAAACTTCTTGGTTCAACTCCACATCTCGACGGAGGCTCCCAAGCGACACCTAACCAATCTAGGAGGCACCACCCTCCAAAAGGTAATAGATGGTGTTGGTGATGATGAACTCCTTGCTCTTGTGCTTCAAATGATAATCTCCCCAACACTCAACTTTCCTCACTGATTTGGCTGTGGTGGAAGAAAGGATTGAGTGGAAAGCAACTTGGGAAGGCTAGAAATCAAGTTTCATATGGTGGGAGTGGAGCAACTTGATCTCAACACAAGGGTAGGTAGTTTTCTTCTCGAAATGTAAGGTAGGAGTGGTAGTTCTTTCGATGGATCTCTCCACGAATGAAGAGGAGGTGGAGGGTATTTATAGCCTCCACACAAAATCCAACTGTTACACACATTTGACCAATCTCGGTCGGACCGAAGTTGACAACTCGGTGAGACCGAAAGTTCAAATCTTGTGAGCGTTGGGATTTTCGTGGGACCGAAAATACTGATCTCGGTTAGTCCGATTCTTCCAAAGACTAGGGTTTGCCAATCTCGGTGGGACCGACTTTATCATCTCGGTGACACCGATCTGATTCTGAAGGTTCTGAAGGTTGGCAACACTAGTTTCGTGAGACCGAGTTTGGAATCGGAAAATCCGAAATTTCTAGGGTTTGGCTATGTGGTGAGGGGGTTCATCTCGGTGTTGACTGAGTTTATGGAATCGGTGGGACCGAGATTACTTATGAGTATATGTTGGAATGAAAGATTGCTGATAGTTTGGGAGATAGATCACTAAGCACTTTGAGCAACCAGATCATTATCATAACCTCATCCCCTTTTAATAGTATTGGCTTTCCTATGGACTCAATGTGATCACTAAACCAAAATAGAGTCTTGAGCTTTTGCCAATGCTTTCCTTAGCATCCTAGGGGTCCACCTCTTCAGTCCTTTTGCCATGCCAAAGTGATTGACCTTCCTGAAACATACTTGATAAAAGCATTAGTCCAACCACAAAGTATGTTGTCATTAATTACCAAAACCACCCAGGGAGCAAATGTGCTTTCAACATGAGCATGAGCCATGGACATAACACTATAGGTGGAATAGAATGGTGGTTGTGGAGAAGACAAAAGGAAGGAGATAGTCTCACATCAACTAGGCATATCAACGGGCCATGGAGATGCCCATCAATAGATATCAATGTGAGTGAGTAGGGATTTCCATGCAACGGATGCACTAGAGCTATAAGTTTATGAAAGATCAAAAAGAAAACTAAGTGGATGTGCATCCAACTTGCTTGCTCATGAAGACCTAGGGAAAATTGAGGAAGCCCATCGTAGAAATATACAAGCCAAGTTCTATAATGAAAAATTCCCACTAGTATATGGAAGTGACAACATAGGAAACTCTCCATTATGAAGATCATGGTACTACTTTGAAGCACAAGTGTGGAAAAAATGATAGTAACATTGCCCCTTCTCTCTTTTTCTCTCATTTTTCTCTTTTTTTTTCTTTTTTTGGGCCTTCTCTTTTTTTGGCCTTTCCCCCTTTTTTTATTCCTCACATGGGACAATGCTCTAATAATGAAGATCATCACACTTTTATTTACTTACAACTCAAAAAATACAACTCGACACTAGAACAAAATATGTCTCTATATGAATGACTCTGGCGGTGTACCGGGATGTGCAATGAATCAAGAGTGACAAGTATGAAAGAATTATGAACGGTGGCTTTGCCACAAATACGATGTCAACTAAATGATCATGCAAGTCAATATGACAATGATGAAGCGTTTCATAATAAACGGAACGGTGGAAAGTTTCATGGCAATATATCTCGGAATAGCTATGGAAATGCCATAATAGGTAGGTATGGTGGCTGTTTTGAGGAACATATATGGTGGGTGTATGGTACCGGCGAAAGTTGCGTGGTACTAGAGAGGCTAGCAATGGTGGAAGGGTGAGAGTGCGTACTATCCATGGACTCAACATTAGTCATAAAGAACTCACATACTTATTGCAAAAATCTATTAGTCGTCGAAACGAAGTACTATGCGCATGCTCCTAGGGGAAGGGTTGGTAGGAGTTAACCATTGTGTGATCCCGACCTCCACACAAAGGATGACAATCAAAAAATATCTCATGCTCCAACTTCGTTACATAAAAGTTCACCATACGTGCATGCTACGGGACTCACAAACCTTAACACTAGTATTTCTCAAATTCACAATTACTCACTAGCATGACTCTAATATCACCATATTCACATCTCAAAACAATCATAAGGAATCAAACTTCTCATATTATTCAATGCACTTTATATGAAAGTTTTTATTATATCCCTCTTGGATGCCTATCATACTAGGACTAAATTTATAACCAAAGCAAATTACCATGCTGTTTAAAGACTCTCAAAATATTATAAGTGAAGCATGAGAGTTCATAAATTTTTATAAAATAAAACCACTGTCGTGCTGTAAAAAGATATAAGTGAAGCACTAGAGCAAAATTGCCTAGCTCAAAAGATATAAGTGAAGCACATAGAGTATTCTAATAAAACATGATTCATGCGTGTCCCTCTCAAAAGGTGTGTACAGAAAGGATGATTGTGGCAAACTAAAAAGCAAAGACTCAAATCATACAAGACGCTCCAAGCAAAACACATATCATGTGGTGAAGAAAATATAGCCTCAAGTAAAGTTACTGATAGACGAAGACGAAAGAGGGGCTGCCTTCCGGGGCATCCCCAAGCTTAGGCTCTTGGTTGTCCTTGAATATTACCTTGGGGTGCCTTGGGCATCCTCAAGCTTAGGCTCTTGCCACTCCTTATTTCATAGTCAGTCAAATCCTTACCCAAAACTTGAAAACTTCACAACACAAAACTCAACAGCAAATCTCATAAGCTCCGTTAGTATAAGAAAATAAATCACCACTATTGGTACTATTGTGAACTCATTATTTATTTATATTGGTGTAATATCTACTGTATTCCAACTTTTGGAGGCAGGTATAATCTATCCCATATCTGATAGTAGATGGATAATTCATGTTCATTGTGTTCCTAAGAAAGGAGGTATTACTGTTGTTCCTAATGATAAAAATGAACTTATTCCACAAAGAATTGTGACTGGCTATGGAATGGTAATTGATTTTAGAAAATTAAACAAAGCCACTAGAAAAGATCATTACCCTTTGCATTTTGTTGATCAAATTCTAGAAAGATTGTCAAACCACACACAATTTTGTTTCCTTGATGGATATTCCGGCTTCTCTCAAATACCCGTATCACAACCTGATCAAGAGAAAACCACCTTTACTTGTCCTTTCGGAACTTATGCTTATAGACGTATGCCTTTTGGTTTATGCAATGCACCTGCTACCTTTCAAAGATGTATGGCTGCTATATTCTCTGAATTTTGTGAAAAGATTGTTGAGGTTTTCATGGAATATTTTTCCGTTTACGGTTGATGATTGCTTAAGAAACCTTGATCGAGTTTTGTAGAGACGTGAGCAAACTAATCTTGTCTTGAATTGGGACAGGTGCCACTTTATGGTGAATGAAGGTATTGTCACGGGGCACAAAATTTCTGAGTGAGGTATTGAGGTGGATAAAGCTAAAGTTGATGCAATTAAGAAAATACCATGTTCTAAAGATATTAAAGGTATTTGAAGTTTCCTTGGTCATGCTGGTTTTTATAGGAGGTTTATTAAAGACTTCTCTAAAATTTCTAGTCCTCTTACTAATCTCTTGCAAAACGATGTTCCATTTGTTTGTAATGATGTTTGTGTAGAAGCCTTTGAAACACTGAAGAAAGCCTTAACCTCTACACCTGTCGTTCAACCACCTGATTGGAACTTACCTTTTGAAATTATGTGTGATGCCAGTGACTGCGCTGTTGGTGCTGTTCTAGGACAAAGAGTTGATAAGAAATTAAATGTTATCCATTATGCTAGTAAAACTCTAGACAGTGCCCAAAGAAATTATGCTACTACTGAAAAAAGTATTTCTACCAGTTGTGTTTGCTTGTGATAAATTCAGATCTTACATTTTTTGTTCTAAAGTAATTGTTCACATTGATCATGTTGCTATTAAATACCTTACGAAAAAGAAAGATGTTAAGCCTAGACTCACCGGTTATTTGGTGGAAGATCATATGTTCAGTTCTATTATGATATTCAATACTCCTCTGATCTTGAGCATGAATATGTTGTGTGAGTAGCTACTTTTGTTCTTGAGGACATGGGAGAAGTCTTGTCATAAGTAATCATGTGAATTTGATATTCGTTCGATATTTTGATGATATGTATGTTGTGATTCCCTTAGTGGTGTTATGTGAACGTCGACTACATGACTCTTCACCATGTTTGGGCCTAAGGGAATGCATTGTGGAGTAGTTGTTAGATGATGGGTTGCTAGAGTGACAGAAGCTTAAACCCTAGTTTATGTGCTATTCCGTAAGGGGCTGATTTGGAACATATGTTTAATGCTATGGTTAGATTTTATCTTAATTCTTCTTTCATAGTTGTGGATGCTTGCGAGAGGGGTTAATCATAAGTGGAGGCTTGTTCAAGTAAGAACAACACCCAAGAAACACTCCACCCACATATCAAATTATCAAAGTAGCGAACGCAAATCAAACCAACATGATGAAAGTGACTAGATGAATTCCCGTGTGTCCTCAAGAACACTTTGCTTATTATAAGAGAAAGGATTGGGCTACCTTGCTGCACCTATTGTTATTATTGCTACTTATTACTTGTTACAAATTATCTTGCTATCAAACTACCCGTACTGACAATTTCAATGTGCTTGCAGAAATTACCTTGCTGAAAACCGCTTGTCAGTTCCTCCTGCTCCTCGTTGGGTTTGACACTCTTACTTATCGAAAGGACTACGATTGATCCCCTATACTTGTGGGTCATCAAGGTGCTTTGTAATGGGTCCAATCTTGCGATGTCCTCACCCAGTGACAGAAAGGGTACCTAGGCACGTATTTGTATTGTTGCTATTAAGGGTAAAACGACGGGGTTGAATTATATTGCTTGGTTTTATTCTGTCTACATCAGGTCATCATACTTCATGCATTACTCTATTTGTTATGAACTTAATACGTAGAGAGGCAAGCATAGAAGCGCTCTCGAAGTGGAGTAATAGTAGTAGATGAGGCAGGAGTCGGTATACTTGTCATGTATGTGATGCCTATATATGCGATCATTGCCATGAATAACATCATAACTATGCGCTTTTCTACCAATTGCCCAATAGTAATTTGTTTACCCACCGTATGCTATGTTTCGAGAGATATGCCTCTAGTGAAAACTATGTGAAAGTGCAACTAATCCCCGGGTGGTTTTGGTAATTAATAACAACATATATATCATTGAACTAATAGTTTCTTGAGAATCATTTCAGAAAGTTCAGTGATATGGGTATGGCAAGGACTGAAGAGTGGACCCCTCAAAATGCTAAGGCAAACATTGGCAAAAGCTCAAGACTCCATTTTTGGTTTAGTGATCCAAGATCACATTGAGTCTATAGGAAAGCCAATACTATTAAAAGGGGATGAGGTTATGATAATGATCTGGTTGCTCAAAGTGCTCAGTGGTACATCTCCTAAACTATCAGCAACTCTCACTACCATAATACACTCATAAGTAATCTCGGTCCCACCGATTTCCTAAACTCAGTCACACCGAGATGAACCACCTCAGCCACAAAGCCAAACCCTAGAAATTTTGGATTTTCCGATTCTGAACTCGGTCTCACCGAAACTGGAGTTGCCAAGCTTCTGTAACCTTCTGTCATCAAATCGGTGTCACCGAGATGATGAAGTCGGTCCCACCGAGATTGGCAAACCCTAGTCTTTGGAAGAATCGGACTCACCGAGATTGTATTTTCGGTCCCACCGAAAATCCCAACGTTCACATGATTTGAACTTTCGGTCTCACCGAGTTGTCAACTTCGGTCTGACAGAGATTGGTCAAATGTGTGTAACAGTTGGATTTTGTGTGGAGGCTATAAATACCCCTCCACCCCCTCTTCATTCGTGGAGAGAGCCATCAGAAAGAACTACCACTCCTACCTTACATTTCTGAGAAGAAAACTACCTACCCTTGTGTTGAGATCAAGTTGCTCCACTCCCACCATATGAAGCTTGATCTCTAGCCTTCCCAAGTTGCTTTCCACTCAATCCTTTCTTCCACCACAGCCAAATCAGTGAGGAGAGTTGAGTGTTGGGGAGATTATCATTTGAAGCACAAGAGCAAGGAGTTCATCATCACCAACACCATCTATTACCTTTTGGAGGGTGGTGCCTCCTAGATTGGTTAGGTGTCGCTTGGGAGCCTCCGTCGAGATGTGGAGTTGAACCAAGAAGTTTGTAAGGGCAAGGAGATCACCTACTTCGTGAAGATCTACCCCGAGTAAGGCTAGTCCTCCGTGGGCGTATGCCATGATGGCATAGACAAGGTTGCTTCTTCGTGGACCCTTCGTGGGTGGAGCCCTCCGTGGACTCTCGCAGCCGTTACCCTCCGTGGGTTGAAGTCTCCATCAACGTGGATTGACGATAGCACCACCTATCGGAACCACGAGAAAAAATCTCCGTGTCTCCAAATTGCGTTTGCTCTTCTCCACCTCTCTTTACTACATGTGCAATTTACTTTCCGCTGCCTATACTCTAGAATTGCATGTGTAGGGTGATACTTGACTTGATCATCATTGTGAACTTGCCAAAAACTTGTCTTTATCAAAAGGCTGAATTTTTATATTGTCAAGTAGTCTAATCACCCCCCCTCTAGACATACTTTCGATCCTACAAGTGGTATCAGAGCTTTGGTCTCCATTGTATTGGTTTCCATTGCATTGGACTCCATAAGCTTGGTTTCACAACCTAGGAGAGTATGGCGTCTAGTGAGGGTAATTTTAAGAGAGGTCCTTACTTTGATGGTTCAAACTTTGCTAGTTGGAAGCATAAAATGAAAATGCATATTCTTGGACATAACCCCGCATGGGGCATTATTTGTGTTGGCTTGCAAGGTGAATTCTTGAGGAAGGAAAAGTTCGGATCGTGAAGCTACAATGGATGAATTGCGGATGTTGCAAAACAATGCTCAAGCTTGTGACATTCTCTTCAATGCTTTGTGTCCCGAGGAGTTCAACAAGATCAGCCGTCTTGAGAATGCAAAGAGATTTGGGATACTTTGGTGAAATGCACGAAGGTACCGAGTCCGTGAAGGAATCAAAGCTAGATGTTCTTCAAGGTCAACTTGACAAGTTCAAGATGAAGGAAGGTGAAGGAGTCGCTGAAATGTACTCTAGGCTTGCTCTCATCACAAATGAGATTGCCGGCTTAGGAAGCAAAGAAATGACCGACCGATTCATCATCAAGAAGATTCTCAGAGCTTTGGATGGAAAGTATGACACCGTGTGCACTTTGATCCAAATGATGCCAAACTACAAGAATCTCAAGCCAACCAAGTCATTGGAAGAATTGTTGCTCATGAGATGACACTTAAAGATAAGGAAGAGCTTCATAACAAGTCAAGTGGTGCTTACAAAGCTACAAGTGATGCTCCCACAACCTCAAGTGACAAGCTAGTTTCCAATGAAGAGATAAGCCTAATGGTGAAGAACTTCAACAAATTCTACAAGAGTAGAAGCAAGGAAAGAAGCTCAAAGTCTAGATCATATGATGAAAAGAGATCTTCTAGTCGTGATCGAAACTGCTACAATTGTGGAAGACCCGGACACTACTCAAATGAGTGCTCGGCTCCCCACAAGAGAAGAGAAGAATCTCCAAGAAGAAGAAGCTCAAGAGAAGAGTCACCTCAGAAAGAGAGAAGGAGTAGAGATGATCGTTATGAACGAAGACCCTCTCGGAGAAGCAAGGATTCGGAGAGGAAAGACAAGTCATCAAGGAGCTACACAAGAAGAAAACATCAAGCTCGTGTAGGTGAATGGGTCTCCGGCTCCGACTCCGACAATCACTCCGAAAGAAGCTATCAATCCAACTCCGACTACAGTCAAGATGAAGGTGTTGCCGGTCTTGCTCTCGTGTCCTCCAACTCCAACTCCTATGACTTATTTGATTCACCAAATGAGGGAATTGGAAGATGCTTCATGGCTAAAGGCCCCAAGGTATCACACCCTGAATTTATTGACTTTGATAGTGATGAGGATGACTTGCTTGGTGAAGATGAGCTTTTACATGACAAATCTAGTGAGCCTAGTAATGATGAACATGCTAGTAGTCTTTATAGTCGAGAAGAGTCGAATGACAATGCTATGAAGGAGATTGAGCGTCTAACTAAAGAACTAAACACTCTTAAGTTAGCTCATGAAACAACTCAAGAAGATCATAGAGAGCTCCTAAGATCTCATGAGAAGCTACGCTTCGAGAAGCTCAATCTAGAGCAAGAACATGAGTTCCTAAAAGCAATCAATGACGATCTTCGAAAGAAGAGTTCTTCATATCTTGCCAAACGACTTCTCTTGTCTAATTTCTTGCCACCTATTAAAACTAAGCATGACAAGCGTAAGAAAAATTCTTCATCTAGTAGTAACAATAACCATGCCAAATCTAATGTTGTTACTTCTAGTAGTTCTCTTGATTCCACTAACAATGTTTCAAGCCAAGTTACACTTGAGCAAGAAAATAGTTTATTGAAAGGGATTATAGAGAAAGGTGTCTACAAGAGCCTTGCCGGAAGCAAGAACTTTGAGGAAATTGTTCGCAAGCAAGGAAGGCACCGGAAGAATCAAGGAATTGGTTTTGAGCGAAAGTTCAACGCCGAGGGTGTTGAATGGGAAGAAGGTCAATATCCCACTCCAAAGTTTGTTTCTCAAAAGGAGAAGTATGATCCTACTTCTTCCAATGTGGAACAAGCTCAAGATGATCTTCCACCACAAGACCACAAGCTAAAAGGCAAGGACAAGCTTCAAGAGGAGATTGATGCATTTATTGAAGCACCTAAAGCCATGGTCAAGTGGGTTCCCAAGGAAACGTCAAGTTCTACTTCGTCAAGCTCAACTACAACCCCAAGGATTCCCATCAAGATGATGTGGATCCCGAAGAAGAAGAGCTAGAGAGTTCTTGAGGGTGACTCCGCCAACATACTCCACTCACATTCATTTTGGCAAGAACTTGTGCAATCAACTTCCACATTATGCACTAGTTCATGGAGTCACAAACCCTCTTGTTGGTAAGTCAAGGGACAAGGTAATCATTGCTTTCATGGACATCATCTATTGTGTACTTCAATCTATGTCCATGGATATCCTTGTTTGTTCCTTGTGGGACTAACCCATGTAGGTATTGAAAGTGCCCGAATCCAAAGGATTGCTCCCAACTCTTGATGATCTTCATCAACATTGAGCATCCACATCTTCAACATCTACATGAAGTCTTCTACGACAACCCAAGGTTAGTTTGACCCTTTAAAAGGGGTTCTCACATCTAGGGGGAGCTTTGCTCTAAAGAATTGAGCTAAAGCATCTTCAAATGATGTGAACACATCAATGCATTATGTAAAAGTGGTAACCCCACTTTTGCTTAAACGATGAGTATGACCTATGATCAAATGTCCTCATTTGACTCCTAAGTCAATATACTCATATATAGATGACCTAGTCATCGACAAATTGTGTGATGGTAGCTAGAGTTTTGTTTGTGCATGTTTGACACATATTTCATTTGCTATCTTATTGTGTGAGCATGTTGGATGCATGATTTTATCCATTCGAGGACATCCATTTGTTGCTTTGGCCTTTTTGATTTTTCTGACCAAATGGATGGACAAGAATGCCTAAGTTCCTCCCCTAGCTGTCTATGCTTTCTTGTCTCAAATTCTATTCATGCTTATATCACAAACTTTGAACAAGTCATTTTCGGACACACCGAGTGAGGAGCACTCGGAGCCACCGATCCGTCAAAGGCTAAACTTCCAAAACCTTCTAAGTGATTTCGGTCAGACCAACCCACTCAAACTCGGTCAAACCGAAAGCACTTGGATTGATCTAGGTTTTCACCTCGGTGAAACCGAGTTGTACTTTTCGGCGTGACCGAAGTGTGTAACTGCCTGCAGTTATCCATCTCGGTGCCACCGAGTTTTACAACTCGGTCCCACCGACAGCAAAGGGGTATATATACTCCGAGGGCAGCGCGCGTTGATTCCTACTTCAAAACGCCTCGCCCCATTACCCTTCTTTGCCGTCGCCGTGGTCTCCGGATCGTCTCCGTCGTGCCGCTGGCGCCCTCGCCGCAGGTCTCCGTCGCCGTCAGCGGACATCTTCTCGCGCCGTTGCGCCAGAGGAACTCCACCAAGTTAGGGTGAGTTTCAATCCCACTCGTGCTCCCATCTCCGATTCTATGCACGATTGGTTTGCCTAGCATCTTGCCACGTTTGAGATCTTCCTTAACACCAGATTAGTTCCTTTGAACGAAATTTGAGTAAAAGTTTTAGGGTTAGGTTTCCGCCGAACACATCTCGGTGAGACCGATTTTACATTCTCGGTATGACCGATTTGGCCTCTGGCCATTGCACTGCACTTTTCGGTCCAACCGAGTTGTGCAAATCAGTGTGACCGAAATGAGGATTTAGTGAAACCCTAGTGTTCTCGGCAGGACCGAAACCCATTTCGGTCCAACCGAAAGTGGTGTGAATGGTTCTGTTTGGACACTTCGGATTCACCGAATTTTAAACTCGGTCGACCGAAATGTCTTCGTGAAAACCTAAAACTGAAATTTGAACTCATTTTTTGCAAAATCTTCGCAGTTTGTGATAACTCTTCTACTCTGCCTACACCTAATCTATTCACAGGTTGTCACCATGTCGATGCCGGATGACAGCGAACAGGTCGAGTCACCTATTGAAGAAATTCCGAGGCGGGCACTAGTCCCGAGGCCAAGAGCTCTTGAGATGATGGTGAGAGGAGCACACCAAGTGGTTTGCCTCCTGCAGCCACCAGGGCCAGAAAGAAGAAAAATTCTGATGAAGAAGATTCTGATTTCATTGCTGAGGAAGAGGTCTCCTCCAAGCCAAAGAGAAAAGTTGTTGCCAAAGAGCATCAAGGGCAGCAAACCAAGAAAGGCACCAGAAAAGTGAAGAAGTCCACTGTTGCCAAGAAGCTGAGTATGGAAGAGGAAACTACAAGCAAGGTGAAGAAAACTTCCAAGAGGAAAAGGATTGTGCATGATGAAGCGGCAGATGATGATGATGATGAGGAAGCACCCCAGCCTCCTCGAAGCCTAAGCTCATGGGTGATGCCATCAGGCTGGAGCCCTTCTAAGTCCAAGCCATCTGCTCCAAAGAAAGGCAGCTCAAGCCAAGCTTCTGCCAAGCCCAAGAAGACTGTCAGAACATTCCACTTCAGAGAAGAAGAAAGATAATGTGCCACCAGTGAGTCGATGATGAGGCACCTGTCTTGCTGAAACTTCGTCAGAAACTGCCACTCCACAATGATGCTCATCCTCAAGCTGAGAACATGAAGGAAAGAAAGGATAGAGGTCAAAGGCTATGGAGACAAGCTGATCCATATGCTGTGAGGAGAAGAACTGCTGTAGATCCAAGATTCCACACCAGAGAGCAGCAGGACTTCTATGAGACTGTGCTAATGGACAAGAAGCCCATTGTTGCAGACACTCGCTATGTTGACTGGGCATACATTGATAGTGAAGAGCACAGAGCCTTCTTTCCACATGTGCATGAGAGCTTCACTGCATGTGGTGTTGCAGATTTTGTTGGTCAAAAGTTGACAGCTTGGAATGATGAAATGATTATGCAATTCTATGCCACAGCTCATTTCTATCCAGATGGAAAGATCACATGGATGACTGAAGGCCAAAGATTCTCTTCTACTGTAGAAGAATGGGCAGAACTGCTGAATGCTCCAGTGCCAAGAGAAGATGATGTTGATGTCTATGGCATTCCCAAGCAGAACCATGAGTCTATGAAGAACATGTACAAAGAGGTTCCAGCTAAAGATGTGGAAATCTGGAAGCTCGGCTCAGTGTATCATCTCCAGGCAGGTCTACCTACCACAAACACTATTCTGAGGCATACATTGATGCCCAAGTCTGGAGATCATCGCATGATCAGAGGGTATTCTATCAATATGCTGCATATACTTGATGAGAAGGCACCTTTCAAGGTGATGGACTTGATAGTTGAGACTATCAAGAGGACTGCAGCTGACCAGAAGAGGTCATGTGGATTTGCCCCGCATATTCAGATGCTTATCAATGCCAAGTTTGGCACGGGCACCTACTTGTTGGATAGACCACACTTGCCACTGCAGCCTGAGCATGAGGACAATGAAGTTGTGATGGATGAGGAGGATCCAACGTCAGTTGAAGGTCAAGAAAAGGTTGAAGCTGCCAAGAAAGCTAAAGCTGAGAAGGAAGCAGCAGCAGCACCAGCTAAACCCAAGAGTGTTGGAGAGCAGCTCCTTGAAGCTACCCAGAGGATTGAACAACGCCTGGCCAGCATTGTACAGTCTCAGGAGAGTCTTGAGAGGATTGTTGAAGACAAAATCCATGCTCTGGATGTGAAGTCGATCAAGTGCAAGTCATGTCAACAAGCTTGAGGCAGATATCGAGGAAGCAAAGAGGGAGAAGGAAGAGCTCATGCGTGAGATGCAGGATGACCTAGTCCAGATGATTATGAACAGCTGCTCCGGTTCCCACAAGACCCGATCAGCTGCTATTCCAATGGATGACACGGGACTACAGCCTCAAGACCTCCCACAGCTCCATCGGGCCCAGCTCCAGCCAAAGTGACCACTCCTCCAGCTCCACAGACATCAGCCGAAGTCTTCGCAGATGCAGCCATCTCAACTCCAACCTCAACCCAGACAGGAGCCGCTAGCAGAGTCCCCAGTGACGTTTAGCTCTATGCCTTTTCAAACTTTTTGGTAACTTGTTGCCAAAGGGGGAGAAATTGTATAGATCATAGGACTTCGAGAGAGAGAGTGCTTTGTCTTTGCGCTTTTTCTCTTTCGTTTATTTGCGGTCTTTTTGAGATACTTTTGAGATTTTCGAGACATTCCGTGTGTTTGATACTACGTTTGCTCTACTTTGATGAGTGCTTGGTCGTACTATGTCTTAACGTGTGCTTAATGCTTATCTTATGCTATTCATATCTTGTATGACCATTTACTCATGTCTTGGTGATTGGGTGCATGCTATTCATTCTTATCATTTTGTGCGCTCCACCAAGATGTATGTGACATGGAAGAGTGACCCATGATCCTAATCGATTGTGCATTTGCATTCAAACGCAAATCTTAAATAATGCACAAATTTAGGGGGAGCTCTTGCTTATCACATACTTCTCAAAGCGACGATATTGTTCATTGATTATATCCTTTGTCGAAGCTTTGATCTATATGTTGTCATCAATTACCAAAAAGGGGGAGATTGAAAGTGCAACTAATCCCCGGGTGGTTTTGGTAATTAATAACAACATATATATCATTGAACTAATAGTTTCTTGAGAATCATTTCAGAAAGTTCAGTGATATGGGTATGGCAAGGACTGAAGAGTGGACCCCTCAAAATGCTAAGGCAAACATTGGCAAAAGCTCAAGACTCCATTTTTGGTTTAGTGATCCAAGATCACATTGAGTCTATAGGAAAGCCAATACTATTAAAAGGGGATGAGGTTATGATAATGATCTGGTTGCTCAAAGTGCTTAGTGATACATCTCCTAAACTATCAGCAACTCTCACTTCCATAATACACTCATAAGTAATATCGGTCCCACCGATTTCCTAAACTCAGCCACACCGAGATGAACCACCTCAGCCACAAAGCCAAACCCTAGAAATTTCGGATTTTCCGATTCGAACTCGGTCTCAATAAACCGAGTTGCCAAGCTTCAGAACATACGTCATCAAATCGGTGTCACCGAGATGATGAAGTCGGTCCCACCGAGATTGGCAAACCCTAGTCTTTGGAAGAATCGGACTCACCGAGATTGTATTTTCGGTCCCACGAAAATCCCAACGCTCACATGATTTGAACTTTCGGTCTCACCGAGTTGTCAACTTCGGTCCGACCGAGATTGGTCAAATGTGTGTAACGGTTGGATTTTGTGTGGAGGCTATAAATACCCTCCACCCCTCTTCATTCGTGGAGAGAGCCATCGAAAGAACTACCACTCCTACCTTACATTTCGAGAAGAAAACTACCTACCCTTGTGTTGAGATCAAGTTGCTCCACTCCCACCATATGAAGCTTGATCTCTAGCCTTCCCAAGTTGCTTTCCACTCAATCCTTTCTTCCACCACAGCCAAATCAGTGAGGAGAGTTGAGTGTTGGGGAGATTATCATTTGAAGCACAAGAGCAAGGAGTTCATCATCACCAACACCATCTATTACCTTTTGGAGGGTGGTGCCTCCTAGATTGGTTAGGTGTCGCTTGGGAGCCTCCATCGAGATGTGGAGTTGAACCAAGAAGTTTGTAAGGGCAAGGAGATCGCCTACTTCGTGAAGGTCTACCCCGAGTAAGGCTAGTCCTCCGTGGGCGTATGCCATGATGGCATAGACAAGGTTGCTTCTTCGTGGACCCTTCGTGGGTGGAGCCCTCCGTGGACTCTCGCAGCCGTTACCCTCCGTGGGTTGAAGTCTCCATCAACGTGGATTGACGATAGCACCACCTATCGAAACCACGAGAAAAAAATCTCCGTGTCTCCAAATTGCGTTTGCTCTTCTCCACCTCTCTTTACTACATGTGCAATTTACTTTCCGCTGCCTATACTCTAGAATTGCATGTGTAGGGTGATACTTGACTTGATCATCATTGTGAACTTGCCAAAAACTTGTCTTTATCAAAAGGCTGAATTTTTATATTGTCAAGTAGTCTAATCACCCCCCCTCTAGACATACTTTCGATCCTACACTATGGCCCTCGGGTCTACTTTAATCATATTACTAATACCAAAAATACCTTGATGCAATTTATTTACTTTCCTTTTACTTTTATTTTTATGTATCTACCACTACCGGATTTAATCGCTACAAGTAACGAGTTCAAGGGGATTGACAACCCTCTTGCCCGTGTTGGGTGCAAGTATTTGCCCTTGTGTGTGCAGGTGTTGTTCACTAGTATTTATGTGGTTCTCCTATTGGTTCGATAACCTTGGTTCTCACTGAGGGAAATATTTATCCACTACTATATTGCTTCACCCTTCCTCTTCTGGGAAAATCCCCACGTAGCTCACAAGGAGCAATATACACAAACATAATTCGTTACATTGTCTTCCTTCTCTAATATCAACTATTTGATCAAGTGTGAAAATATCCATTGAGGGTTCACAATCACAAAGGATGTTTCCAGAAGAGGCACGAACAACATGCCTCCACCTCACCACATAGATTCTCTATTGTAGGGAAAAAATGTAGTTGTAGAGCACCTCCAACAAATATGAGAAAAATTCCCCAAACAAGTGGTTATTGTGTTGTCTCAATAATTTAGGGGAGGTTTACAGGTGAGGTGTTTTCTTATATTCCCACTAAATCTTCGGCATTAATTTTTTTAATCCCCCCTTTTCTCTACAGCATGGCGGACTCTAGCGGCGGTGATTTGTGTCGTTGAGCACGTAGTCAGCGGCGGCGCGCTGACATGGCAATTGTTGGGGAAGGCCATTTCCCTAAATAGTGGGAAAGTTGGTTTGTTTTATACTAGGTCTTGATAATTTTTCACGGACTGAAGTCCATTGGTGCTTGTTCTTTAGGGAAGGCCAGCATGTCTAGCTTTATTAAGATCAAAAAACGTTTACATCATCTACGAGCTTACTGACCACACAGTCAGGGGTCTCGTCCAACCAACTAAAATAGGACATGTTACAAAAGCCAAAGTTTGCTAGCACATCAGCTGCTTGATTACAAGAATGAGTATAATGCTTATAAATGACCTTCTCAATCAAAGAACTAACATCAATGCACTCAGCAAAAATTGCCACCGCCGAATCCGGCCATCTTTTTTGCCCACAACAATAGTTAATGACCCGTAAAGATTCTGATTCCGCTTCCACTCTATTGAATTCAAGTGAATTAGCAAGAGCAAGCCCATATCATCGCCATCGCCACCAAAGTGATGGCATCCACTACAGAAGGAAAGAAAGCACACCATGCTTCCAGGAATGTCCCTTTGTCATCACGTAGAATAGCCATTGTAGCTCTTCCTCCATCATCTGGGAAAAAGCATCATATACATTTAACTTTATGAAGTGAGAATCTGGTTTAGATCACTTAGCCTCCGGGTTCCTAGATGGCTGGGTCAATGTGTCCTGATGGTTACTTGCAATGGATAGGATAGATAGAGACCAATTCCACCCAGGCGAGACATATTCATTATGAGTAATACGTCTTCGAATCCACCATAGATACCAACTTCTGCTTACAGTGATTTGTTTGAAGTTCAGCTTCAGGTGTATATGCAATTGGTCATTAGGAAGTGATATTATATGCTCAAATATCATGGAGCCTGACTTGTGCACTGGGAGGGCTTGATCATTCGTATCTATCACTCCAAGGCATGTCCATAAATCTCTCGCATGTGTGCACAAGAACAAAAAAAGCCGAATGTCTTATGCCCCTTGGTGACAAATTGGTCAGGCACCATTAGACCCAATGTGTCTATTAGTTAGGATAGTTTGTAGCGGGAGGATTCCACGTATCACTCTCCATCCAAAAATATGAACTTTATGTGGGATCGTAAGTTTACATAGAGTAATCCAAACAGCCAAATTTTTGCGAAATAGGCTTTCACCCCCTTTATAAATAAAGGAATAAACGGCCACACCGATAAGAAGTCTCATGATACAAGGTATTAAGGAAACCGTCAAAAGCTGATCAAAAACAAATTTGACAAAAAAAGTTGAGAATGCTAACACCGCCAACCAGTTGCCGAGAAGAAGCACATGAGACCTGCAATCATGCGCGAGGAGGACCCAATCTCACTAGCGATGCCCCCAAGAGGGTCACGACGTGAAGCGCCCCCCTCACCGCGTTAGCCAAGGCTGATAGAGGTTTTCACCATGAAATCTAGAGGATAACGGGAGGTCCACGACAGCGTCCCATGAAGAACACAACACCCACATGTGTTATCGCCGATGGCGCAGGGGCACAAAGCTTTCGCCTGACCCCACATTCTGCCACATCAAAGAAACTCCATGACGGGAATCCCACCACAACAGTCCGGGAGCACCAGATCCAAACCAAGGCCAAGCTACTATCAGAGACGACAATGATGTCTACTACGCAACTTTGTTTTTGTAGACTCGTGTTGGGCATCCAAGCGCAGAGTTTTGTAGGACAGTAGCAATTTTCCCTCAAGTGGATGACCTAAGGTTTATCAATCATGGGAGGTGTAGGATGAAGATGGTCTCTCTCAATTAACCCTACAACCAAATACAAGAAATCTCTTGTGTCCCCAACACACCCAATATAATGGCAATAGAAAATAGCAATAGTAAAAACATATTTTTATAATAGTAACAATAGAAAATATATTGATGGTAAAAACATATTTTTATAATAGTAACAATAGAAAATAGCAAGGCAGCAAGTAACAAAAGTTAGCACAAATGGTGTTGCAATGCTTGAAAATGGGGCCAAGGGCCCGTACTTTCACTAGTGCAATCTCTCAACAATGCTAATATAATTGGATCATATAACCACCCCTCAAAGTGCGATGCAGAATCACTCCAAAGTTCCTATCTAGCGGAGAACATAAGAAGATCGTTTGTAGGGTACAAAACCACCTTGAAGCTACTCTTTCCGATTGATCTATCCAAGAGTTCGTACTAAAATAACACCAAATAATTTCAGATTCATAATACTCAATCCAACACAAAGAACTTCAAAGAGTGCCCCAAGATTTCTATTGGAGAAACAAAAGACGAGAACGTGCATCAACCCCTATCCCCAATGTCACCACGGGAATCTGCAAGTTGAGTGCCAATACACATATCAAGTGAATCAAAATATTCCCCATTGTCACCACGAGAATTCATTTGCAAGACATATATCAAGTGCTCTCAAATCCATAAAAGTATTCAATCCGATAAAATGAAACCTCAAAGGGAAAACTCAATTCATCACAAGATAGAGAGGGGAAAACACCATATGATCCGACTATATTAACAAAGCCTGCGATACATCAAGATTGTGACATCTCAAGAACACGAGAGAGAGATTAAACACAAAGCTACTGGTACAAACCCTCGGCCCCGAGGGTGGACTACTCCCTCCTCATCATGGTGGCCACCGGGATGATGAAGATGGCCACCGGAGATGATTCCCCCCTCCGGCAGGGTGCCGGAACAGGGTCTAGACTGGTTTTGGTGGCTACAGAGGCCTGCAGCGGCGAAACTTCTAATCTAGGTTCTCCTCGAGGGTTTTTTGGAATATTTGAGAATTTATAGGGCGAAGAGGGGTGCGGGAGTTCACTGAGGTGGGCATAATCCACCAGGGCGCGCCTGGGCCCCCAGGCGCGCCCTGGTGGATTGTGCCCCCCTCGGGGCACCCCCAGGTCCTGCTCTAGCCCATTGGTAGTCTTCTGGTCCATAAAAAATCCAAATAAAGTTTCGCGGTGTTTGGACTCTGTTTGATATTGATTTCCTGCGATGTAAAAAAAGAGCAAAAAACAACAACTGGCACTGGGTCAATAGGTTAGTCCCAGAAAATGATATAAGTTGCTATAAAATGATTGTAAAACAAGAATGATAATATAACAGCATGAATACTTTGTAAATTATAGATACGTTGGAGACATATCAGCATCCCCAAGCTTAATTCCTACTCGTCCTCAAGTAGGTAAATGATAAAAGAAATAATTTATGAAGTGTGAATGCTAGCAAAGTGCACAAGTTTGATCAATGACAATTTCAATCACTTTTCCTAGCATCATAACAACAATTCTTTCTTATAAAACTTCTCACCAAGTAGCAACTAATTCACATGTTAAGGTTCAAACAATGAATTCTCTTGAAACTCAACAAACTATATTCTTAGTCACCAAACAATTGCAATTCAACTTATTCAATAGAGTCTAAGTAAGAGCTCCACATACTCAACCATCATATAGTATTGTATGATTGCTAACACTCACCGCATATACATGAGCAAAATGTTTCAATCAGACACATAGAAAGATAGGGTCTTATAATTTCGCCTCCCAATGTGTTCACCTCAAGGGTGATGTCAACAATAATAACTCATGCTACCCATATTCAACTGGACGTATATGCCTAGATCTTTCCTCACCACATGATGCTTGCCAAAGGAGAAAAATAAAAAGGAATAGGGAGAAACACTTTGACTCTTGCATAAAAGTAAGTACATAAAAGTAAAAGATAGGCCCTTCGCAGGTTGCCATGCGCTTATTTGTTTGTATGCTCAACCCCTTAGTGCAAAAGAACGTCACGTTGTATTGCCCCTTATGATAGCAACCTTTATTATGCAGTCTGTTGCTTTTATTCTTTGCCATCACAAGTTCGTACAATGCTCAATTTTCATTTACACTAAATGATCTAACACTTTTAGAAGCAATTTTTATTGTCTTATTGCATCGATGACAACTTACTTGAAGGATCTTGCTCAATCCTTAGGTAGGTATGGTGGACCCTTGAAAATAAGATTTGGGTTTAAGGTTTTTTTGGATGCACAAGTAGTATCTCTACTTGGTGCGGAATTTTTTGCTAGCAAAGATGGGGGGCAAGCACCACATGTTGAAGGATATATGACAATATAACTTCTATGTGAATATGAACAAACATAAATCATTACGTTGTCTTCCTTGTCCAACGTCAACAATTTTGGCATATAATATTTTGATGGGGGCTCACAATCATAAAAGATTTCCAAGATAGTGTATTTGCATATGAAAGTTCTCTTCCTTATAGTAATCATTCAGGAATTGGTTGTATGACCAATATTGTGATTGTCAAGCTTCAAAAGATTTCACTTTCTAAACCCAATGTGAAGTTACCACTAGGCATGATATAATTTCAACTTCAGATATTCACTTCATTCAACAATTTATTCATAGAATATAAGTGAAGCACAAGAGTAAATGACAAGCTACTCCAAAAAGATATAAGTGAAGATCAAGCGAGTAGTTAAGTAAATAGATAGCTATGTGAGGACTCTCTCTTATTTAAAACTTTCAGATCTAAGTATTTTATTAAAACAGCAAGCAAAATGAAAATAAAATGACATTTCAAGGATAGCACAACTCATGTGAAGAAGCAAAAACTTAGGATTAACCGATACTAACCGATAGTTGATGAAGAAAGGTGGGATGCCTACCGGGGCATCCCCACAGTTAGATGCTTGAGAATTCTTGAAATATTATCTTGGGATGCCTTGGGCATCCCCAAGCTTGAGCTTTTGTGTCTCCTTAATTCCTTTTATATCATGGTTTCCCTAAATCTTAAAGGCTTCATCCACACAAAACTCAACTATAATCTCTTTGCATATCCCCTTAGGAATGCTAAACATAGTCATAGGAATAACAGGTATAGCTTGGGTTACTACTTTAAATACAATTTCCTTATCACATGTAAAAATATTTTTTCCATCCATCCCATCAATCTTTCCTTTATTGTTTCAATGAAGTACCTAAAGCAATCACTTATATAAGCTCCCACTAAGGCTGGAAGTCCAAGATACTTATCCGACAGGGCTTCCATATTAATGTGTAAAATTTCACATATCTCTGCCCTAGAAACCGCACTAGTATTTTTAGGGCTAAAAATATAATTGATTTGGCAAAACTTACCAATTGTCATGAGCTTTGATAGTAGGTATATAGGGTCTGCTCTAAGGAAGTTGCATTTAAAACATCTGTGTTCATAAGAATCAAAGAATTGTTAGCAAATAAAAGATGTGATACTGCCGGTGCATTTCTACACACTCTAATTCCCTCCATGCCACGAACTTATTCTTTATGCAACAACATACTAGAAATCCCTTCTGCACAAAGAACGAACAAATATGGGGAGAGAGGGTCTCCCAGCCTAATTCCTCTACATGGGGTAAGCACTTCTGTCTCCCGAAAGTTGTCTATGACTTTATATCCGACTGATGAGACACAAGCTAGAATCATATGAATCCATTGCTCATGAAAGCCCAATTTTTCCATCCTACTCTTCAAGAATATCCATTCAACGTGGTCATAGGACTTATGCATGTCTAACTTAACTACACACAGTCCTATTTTTCCCACTCTTGTTTTTTATTTTGTGAATAGACTCATACGCAAACAAGATATTATCAGTTATGAGTCTACCTGGCACAAAGGTACTTTGAGTGGACAAAATGATCTTTGGTAGGATACCCTTCAGTCTTGATGCTAACATTTTTTAGATAATCTTATATAATATATTGTACACACTAATGAGCCTATATTGCTACTTCTTGAGCTTGCATTGGTTTTTCCCTTGAAGAGGAAAGGGTGATGCAGCAAAGTAGAGATATGTATTTCCCTCAGTTAAGAACCAAGGTATCAATCTAGTAGGAGATACAAGCAAGTCCCCAATCTATGCACCTGCAGAAACAATCAAACACTTGCACCCAACGCGATAAAGGTGTTGTTAATCCCTTCATGGACACTTGCAAAGGTGAGATCCGATAGAGATAGATAGAAGAGATTACGAAAACGTAAAACAAGATAAAAGTAAATAAATTGCAGCAAGATATTTTTGGTATTTTTGGTTTATAGATCTGAAAATATATGAAGGGAAAAAGACCCGAGGGCCATAGGTTTCACTAGAGGCTTCTCTCTTGAAGGCAAATAGTACGGTGGGTGAACAAATTACTGTCGAGCAATTGATAGAAAAGTGCAAAGTTATGACGATATCCAAGACAATGATTATGATTATAGGCATCACGTCCGTGTCAAGTAGACCGACTCCTGCCTACATCTACTACTATTACTCCACACATCGACCGCTATCCAGCATGCATCTAGAGTATTAAGTTCATAAGAATAGAGTAACACCTTAAGCAAGATGACATGATGTAGATGGATGAACTCGAGCAATATAATGAAACCCCCATCTTTTTACCCTTGATGGCGACAATACAAATACGTGCCTCGCTACCCCTATTTTTTCACTGGGTGAGGACACTACAAGATTGAACCCAAAATAAGCACCTCTCCCATTGCAAGAAAAACGAATCTAGTTGCCAAACCAAACCAATAATTCAAAGAGAAATACAAATATATCAAATCATGCATATAAGAATTCAGAGGAGATTCAAATAATATTCATAGATAAACTGATCATAAATCCAAAATTCATCGGATCACGACAAACACACGCAAAAGAAGATTACATCGGATAGATCTCCAAGAACATCGAGGAGAACATGGTATTGAGGATCAAAGAGAGAGAAGAAGCCATCTAGATACTAGCTATGGACCCGTAGGTCTGTGGTAAACTACTCACGCTTCATCGGAAGGACAATACAGTTGATGTAGAAGCCCTCCATGATCGAATCCCCCTTTGGCAGTTTGCCAGAAAAGGCCCCAAGATGGGATCTCACGGGTACAGAAGGTTGCGGCGGCGGAAAAGTATTTTGGTGGACGCTTTTGGTCATTTGGGAATATTCGTGAATTTATAGGCCAAAGATTAGGGTTGGAGGACTCCCGTGGGGCCCGCAAGCTAGGGGACGCCCCCTAGGGCGCGCCCCGAGGGCTTGTGTAGCCCTCGGGACTCTTATGCCTTCCTTTCCAAGTCGTACGTGTGTCTTCTGGTCCAAGAAAAATCATCGTAAAGTTTTATTCCGTTTGGACTCCGTTTGATATTCCTTTTCTGTAAAATTCAAAAACAAGGAAAAACAGAAACTGGCACTAGGCTCTGGGTTAATAAGTTATTCCCAAAAATAATATAAAATAGCATATTAATGCATATAAAAGATCCAAAACAGATAATATAATAATATGGAACAATAAACAATTATAGATACATTGGAGATGTATAATATACCGAGTAATTAATTTTGGAAAATCAACCTTTGGAATAAGAACAATGTAGGTGTCATTCCACTCAGCTAGGATCTATTGGTTATTGACTGCAAACAATGCCTCCTTGGTGATATCTTGACCTAACACATGGCAATTTTTTTAAAAGGAAACCGCATGGAGCCCATCTGGCCCCAGTGCCTTAAGATCACCTATACTTAAAACTACCCGACGAACGTCCTCATCTGTGATCTGTAACCTTTCCTTGAACTTTCTCCATAATAGCCGGGTTTGCATGCTGCACCTTCATGTAAACAAATTATTAAAGTAGTTTTGAATTATGGGACTCAAATTTTCCATACCTTCCAAAACATCATGATCCTCATCTTTTAACCATTTTATAAGATTTATCTTTCTCCATGCTAATGCATATGCTTGGGAAAACCCTGTATTGCGATCACCAAATTTCAACAAGTTAGAATGCGATCTCTGCATGTAATGGATTTCTTAAAGCTCTAGTAAGAATTCAAGCAATTCTGATAGTTCTTTCCTTTTCTCCTCATTTTCATCACTAATAGGTCCAATCATGATTTTCTCCAATTCCTTCTATACATTTCGTAAATGTTTTTCGGTTTCTTAAGCACCCTTTCATCCCAGTCATGAAACATATTATGTATGTGGTTAAATTTATCATGGACCGATCCCACGTTTGGGTTTGACCCTACCTCTTGCAACACCTCCTGCACCTTGTCCGAGAAAGAGCTTTCTGTGAGCCATCGTGCCTCAAATCATTTAAATCGCTCTCCACTATTTTCTTCCTGAGTATAATACTTTGTATCCACCAAGAGCGGCATGTAGTGTAAATGGTTGTAGTTCATGCTCTGGAGTGCTGCGCTGGGGTGCATGATTTCCCATGCATCCTTTATCAGTCCACGATCGAGCCTCACATTAATACGCCCATGCTACCTGTTAGCGCCCCTGACGAGCAGGACCCACTGGGCAGCAACCACAACAACACAGTAGCTGCCCAGCGGCCCACATGAGCCAAGCGGCCCAGCCAACGTGCCCATGGGCCGGAGTGGGTCAACTGAGCCACCCGGCGCGCTACTTCAGGAGGGGCGCACGAGGATCACAGCGTCCAGGGGATCAAAGGATGAACCGGCGGCTACCTACCTCCCCCTCCTTCCTGAACCCTAGTTCATCCCTGTTCATCCCCAATTCGTGAGCAAGGTCCTGTAATCGATTGTAACCGCTACTACTTCGGAGAGCAACCAATAGATCGATTCCTATACTCTGTACCTAACATCTGGTATCAGAAATCCAGCCACCACTCATCTTCGCTCCGCTCTGGCGAACCTCATCGAGACAAGAGGGCTGTGGCACGCACGAGAGGCCATGGATCCGAGCGTCTCAGCTTTCCTCACCCGCTTCGAAAACAAGATCGAGGCTGCCATTGACGGCCTGACCAAGGCCCAGCAGTCTACGGCGACGAAGATTGATGACCTGCTCTCATGGCGCCCCGATCTCGAGCGCCGAGTGGCGGATCTGGGCGACGCCATCACCACACTGCAGTGTGCGCAAGCGCCTCCACCAGCTCGTCCCGACGCGGATCCGGTGCCCGAAGGCACTGACGCGATGATCCATCCGCAAGGGCCCGATGGCCACGGTGAATTTTAGATCAAATGGGGGCCATCGGCGGCGTCCCTCACGATGCCGCCGCCGCTCCCGGCTAACGGTACGACCCCGATTTCCACCTCTCCAGTTCCGCTGTCCCCCTTCTCGCATGCCAGCCAGATGCTCACGGGGCTCGGCCAAGCGCACCCCTCAGTTTCCTTTCCGCAGTTCTTGGGCGAATATCCTAATCTATGGAAAACTCTCTGTGAACAGTATTTTTCCATGTTTGGGATTGTCCCTTCATTTTGGGTTCCTATGGCGTCTTTGAATTTTTCTGGGCCAATAGCAATATGGCTGCAATCTATCCAGCGCCGCCTTGGCAAGTTCGATTGGGACTCGTTCACCGCGCTGCTTTGCACGCGGTTCGGCCGCGATCGCCACCAAACTCTCAGTCGCCAATTCTATGCAGTTTGCCAAACCACTATTGTAGCTGATTATATTGAGAGATTTGAATCTATCATCAATCATTTGAATTCATACTCTGAAACAATTCATCCTTACTATTTCCTCACACGTTTTGTTGAGGGCCTGAGGACGGACATCAGGGCGGTCGTCATGGTGCAGCGACCCCGAGCTGGATTATGGCAGAAAGGCCACAAGAACTCCAGGAGGAGGTGGCGGATGGAGCTCGGGGACACCCACCACGACCACCAGACGCGCCCCAAGGGCGGCTGTGCCACTACCACTGCCCCCGCCTCCGGTGCGCCATTTGACTCCAACAATCGCCACCGACCGGCGCGACACTGACGCCGCGTGAGCCGACTCATCCAAGATCAAAGCGCTGCGGGACTATCGACGCGCCCGTGGCCTCTGTTTCAAGTGTGGCGAGATGTGGGGGCATGACCATGTATGCCCCACCTCGGTACAGCTACATGTCGTCGAAGAGCTCCTCGACATGATCGGCCTCGACAACTTCATCGACACCCAAGTGCAACAAGATGAAGGCTCCAGCGAGACGGTCATGGCAATTTCTCTATCTGCCGTGACTGGTGGCATCTCTGCCAAGGCGTCCAGTTGCGAGCCTGGATACAAGGGCACGAGGTGCTACTTCTCATCACCTCGGGCAGCTCCAACTCCTTCATCGACGAGCAATTGGCCACGACTCTCACTTGTGTCCAAGCGATGGCCAAACCGGGTCGTGTTCGAGTCGCAGATGGTGGCGAAATGATCTGCTCCACTTACATTCCACACTATGCGTGGTATGCGCAAGGGCATGAATTTTTCACGGATCTGAAGGTGCTTTCTCTCGGTACCTATGACGCCATCCAAGGGATGGATTGGTTGGAAGAACACAGTCCCATGACTGTCGATTGGCGCGCTCGTTTCATTGAGACACTCACCCCAGCAGGCCCCATTCGCCTGAATGGGCATCATGCAGCTTCTGTCGTCTGTGAAACCATCAACAGCATCCAACTACAGAGCCTTTGTGGCAATGGAGTCATCTCGCATATCGTGCACTTATACATGATTGCACTAGACAAGGAGTCAACAACACCTGTCCCAGACTGTATTCAGAAGGTGGTTGATGAATTCGCAGATGTTTTCTCTGAACCAAAAGGCCTCCCTCCTCGGCGTGATTGTGATCACAGGATCCCACTCATTCCTGGAGCACAACTGGTCAACATCAGGCCTTACAGACACAAGCCAGAACACAAGACAGAGATAGAGAAACAAGTCAAAGAGCTGCTACGATCTGGTGCGATACAGAGAAGTACGAGCCCATTCTCTTCACCAGTCATTTTAGTCAAGAAGAAAGATGGGACATGGCGGTTGTGCATCGATTACCGTCAGCTCAACGCACTCACAGTAGTCGCCAAGTTTCTGGTACCTGTCATTGAAGAACTCTTGGATGAACTCCACGGCGCAGCTTGGTTCTCCAAGCTAGATCTTCGCGCTGGATACCATCAGATCCGATTGGCTCCCGGGGAGGAATACAAGACAGCTTTCCAGACACACCAGGGCCACTTTGAATTCAGGGTAGTCTCCTTTGGTCTCGCAGGGGCACCTGCCACCTTCATTGGAGCAGTCACCACCACACTCAAGCCTGTCAACCGTGTTTGCATCCTGTCGTTCTTCGATGATATCCTCGTCTTCAGCGCAACACTCCGTGAGCACATCGAGCATCTGAAACAAGTGCTTACTCTCCTCCGCAGAGACAGCTGGAAAGCCAAACTTAGCAAGTGCACTTTCGGCCAGCAGTAGATTTCTTATCTCGGCCATGTCATCAGCTCGCAAGGCGTCGCGACTGAACCTTCCAAAATTGCAGCAGTCAGCAACTGGACAGCTCCATCAAATGTCAAAGAGGTCCGCAGCTTCCTGGGGCTCGCGGGCTACTACAGAAGGTTCGTCAAAAACTTTGGTGTGATCGTTCGTCCTCTGTTTAACTTGCTCAAGAAAGGGACTTCCTTCCTTTGGACATCTACTACTGAAACAACCTTTCAAGTGCTCAAGCAACAACTGATTTCTGCCCCCGTGTTGGCTCTTCCTAATTTCAAGCAGCCCTTTACAATCGAGATAGATGCAAGTGACCACGGCATCGGTGCTATCCTTCAGCAGCAGGGGCACCCGATCGCTTTCATGAGCAAAGCACTCAGCCCGCGCTATCAAGGATTGTCCACTTATGAGAAGGAATACTTGGCTATAGTCGTAGCTGTGGATCAGTGGCGGACATACCTGCAGCACGCAGAATTCGACATCCTGACTGACCAGAAGAGTTTGATTCACTTGGAGCACCAATGTCTGACAACTCCTTGGCAACAAAAAGCTTTCACCAAGCTACTTGGCCTACGCTATCGCATCAGGTACAAGAAAAGGGGTCGAGAATGCAGGCGCAGACGCGCTATCTTGTGCGAATCCCAGTGACACACTTTTCTCTACCACGTCTTGTAGTCCTGCGTGGCTCGAAGATGTCATCAGCAGCTACCACAGCAACGAACAAGCCTCACGTATGCTATCGCAACTTGCCATCCGGGAAGACCCAAAAGGTAGATTTTCTCTTCGGCAAGGGATAATCTATTTCAGAGGCAGGATCTGGCTGGGGGGGAGCACTCATATACAACAGAAAATCATATCAGCCTTCCACGACAGCCCCATCGGTGGCCATTCTGGGTTCCCTGTTACCTACCGTCGCATTCGACGCCTTTTTGCATGGCCTCAGATGAAGCCACAAATCCTGCAGTACGTCCGCTGTTGTCAAGTGTGCCAGCAAGCTAAACCAGACCGTGCAGCATCTCCAGGTCTGCTGCTGCCACTGCCAGTTCCGTGGCAACCTTGGGATCTGATCTCCATGGATTTTGTCGATGGTCTTCCTCAATCCAGCAAATTCAACTGTTTGTTGGTGCTAGTGGACAAACGCACCAAGTTTGCTTACTTCCTTCCTCTGGCTCATCCATACATGGCAGCTTCAGTAGCACAGCTCTATATGAACTAGATATACAGGACCCATGGTCTACCCAAGGCGATCGTCTCTGACAGAGATCCAGTCTTCACCAGCCACTTCTGGCAGGAGTTATTTCGCGGGGCAGGCACTGAACTTCGATTAAGCACAGCAAATCACCCTCAGACCGACGGGCAAACTGAACGGGTCAATCAGTGCATCGAGACCTTCCTCCGCTATTTTACTCAAGCATGTCCCAGGAGATGGAGTTTTTGGATTCCACTCGCTCAATTTTGGTACAACAACGCACATCACTCTGCTATAGGCATGACTCCTTTCAAGGCGCTGTTCGGATACGAACCTTCACAGCTGGGAATCTCTGCAAACAGCGTTTGCTAGGTGCCAGCGCTGCAATCGTGGCTGGACGAACGAGCAACAGTTCAAGATCTGCTGCAACAGCATTTGAACAGAGCACGACAGCTCATGAAAGACCAAACAGACAAGAAGAGGTCCTTCAGAGAATTCCAAGTGGGCGAGCAAGTGTTCCTCAAACTGCAACCATACATTCAGTCGTTAGTAGCACCGCGGGCGAATCACAAACTGGCCTACAAGTTCTACGGGCCATTTCTCATCATCGACAAGATCAATGCAGTGGCTTATAAACTGCAACTACCCCCTACAGCCACGGTGCACCCAGTCTTCCACGTATCGCTGCTTCGCCGTGCTCTACTCCCTGGTATGTCAGTAAAACCACAATTGCCTCATTGTTCTGACGATCTTGCTGTGCCAGTAGCAGTTTTACAAACTCGATGGCGCAAAAAGAACGGGGGCATGCAAGAGCAGGTGAAGGTGCAATGGTTCAACTCTGCAACCTTGGGCACCACCTGGGAGGACAAGACTAGCCTCATGGTGTGTTTTTCGCATGCAGAGGCTTGGGGACAAGCCTCATCTCAAGGAGAGGGGGGTGTTAGCGCCCCTGACGAGCAGGACCCACTGGGCAGCGACCACAACAACACAGCAGCTGCCCAGCGGCCCACACGAGCCAAGCGGCCCAGCCAACATGCCCATGGGCCGGAGTGGGTCAACTGAGCCACCCGGCGTGCTACTTCAGGAGGGGCGCACGGGGATCACAACATCCAGGGGATCAAAGGACGAACCGGCGGCTACCTACCTCCTCCTCCTTCCCGAACCCTAGTTCATCCCTGTTCGTCCCCAATTCGTGAGCAAGCTCCTGTAATCGATTGTAACCGCTACTACTTCGGAGAGCAACCAATAGATCGATTCCTATAATCTGTACCTAACACTGCCAGGTGAAACAATCACCCTGGTACCCCAAGTCTCTCAATCCGCAATCATCTATTGCTGATTGGAACTCATGCATGTATTGTTGTGGACGTGGATTTCCTCCATCCTTCTCACTGAAGAACTGAATTTCATTGAGATCCCCTATAAGTAGCCTAGGGTAATTATAATTCTGATGGAGTTTTCTCATATGATCCCAAGTCTTGTACTTATGTTCCCATTCGAATTCACCAAACATAACGGTTAGCCTCCACGAATTATTATATTAATCTACTTCTTACATCAATCAACATGGGATCCAATCCCAATCTATGAATCTTTATTTCCTTCTTCCAAAAAAGTACTAGGCCACCCTTTCTCCCATCACTAACACACACCAGCTTCTGATACATCCTCATTCTTCTTCTCAAACACTTTGCCGGATAGGTCTCTACGTCTTTGACAAGAACACCAAATCGGGGTTACATGCTCACTGGACATCCAAAAAAGCATGGACTGTCGGGGTGTTCCCGATCCCGCGACGGTTCCATGCTAGTAGAACAACGGAAAAACTCTCGGTCGGCGCCGCCGCCAGAGGACAGCAAACCCTAACTTAAATTTGCTAGTGAACGGCGAATTTGGAGACGGAGCTCCCTCTTATTTTTTTGAGAATCACCGGGGGAGGAGTCCCTCCACTTAAATATATATAACTCAAAGTGGCCATTATGCCAAGAGAGTGATCCAGTTATAACAGAAACTGAATCGATAACCTGAACAAGTTAACCCGTTTATAAGGAAACACGGGCCAAAAACCGTCTCAAAACCTGAACAAGCTCCCTCTATGGAGGGTGAAGAGCACAGTTTCAAAACCTCAAAACTTCCATAAACAAGTTGTTGATCCGATCTGGACAGTCAAGGGACAAATGCTGATGCTACACCAAGAGATCATTATCCTCCATCAAGCTCATCATGTGTAGAGAGAGAGAGAGAGAGAGAGAGAGAGAGAGAGAGAGAGAGAGAGAGAGAGAGAGAGAGAGAGAGAGAGACCAGCGACGACGCTCCAAGAGCCGCCCTCGGACGGGAAAGACGCTGGCGACAACGCCGCTGCCAAGGAGGCGGCCGGCGGCGGACCAGCCGAAACCCTAGTTGCTTGGTGGTTCCCTTCTCATGGGGAAAAAAGGGTTCCTTTTGGAGCTTGTTTTGTTTTTACTCAACTTACTCAATATCTGGTTTTTATTGGGAAAAAGAGGATCTGCTGGAGATGATGCTCTAGGCACGAGTGTGTAAGTGGAACTCTCGCAAAAAAAAAAAAAAAAAAAACAGGAGTGTGTAAGTGGAACTAGATTTCTGCATTGTGTCGTTCTGCACTAAGTCAATCATCCGGCACATGTGTCAGCTGCCAACAAGAGGTGTAGAAGCAGTCACGTCTCGGGCAGGTATGTGACACTGCACGCAGAGGGTGCATTGAGTTTGTCACGTCTCTCCTATGCGAGACGTTTGCATGCATTGCATGCGGAGGATGTACGCGTTGAGTCTGTCACGTCTCATGTACTCCCTCCGTTCCAAATTACTTGTCGCAGGTATAGATGTATCTAGATGTATTTTAGTTCTAGATACATCCATTTCTGTGACGAGTAATTTGAAACGGAGGGAGTACTACGTACGAGATGTTGCATATGGAGGGCATGTCGAGCTTGTTTAACTTGTTTGTTTGATAGCCACGCTACGCTGGTTTAATTTTTGTGTCATCACGTGTCAGTTCTGGCCCTGTTTACCTACATATTATTGGCGAACTCCGTGCTTTCACGTGATGATGCCTCGTTTTTTGTGTTTTGCAAACATTTTCCGGCCCAGCTTCGTAGCTCAAAGTGGAGCCCTGCACGATTACAACACCTGATTACAAGGGGAACCAAGAGAAGGGATGAGGATATTGATGTAACAACACGAGACACCAGAGCACAATAAAGCACACATGTGTGATGTGTCGCGCCAATTGTGCATGGTCACCACGCATCCCGTTGTCTCCACCGCCATCGCCGAAGAGGGGCCACCGCCAGCAAACAGTAGCAACTTCAGGACCCCTTTGAGTGACCGAACAGGGATCTCTAAGCAGTTCACATCTCCAGCGCCAATGATCTTGTGAATTAACTTGCATTACTGTAGGAGGGGAAAAAACGGCTTTGGCGATTCTGTGATGTGTTCATCTTCTTGTACATTCCACATAGTTGACTACGACATAGTACATACACCATAGCAATTTTGAGAATTACATGCTTAACAGTACAATGCAACAACATAAATTTTGGGGAAGCTTCCAATTTCACGGGGTGGGCCCCTCTCCCCCTACAATCTCCAACCAAAAACTCACACGTAGCCATCATCCGTAGAACCCGTACAAGGAGGACCGTAACCATCATCCAATGTTGAAATCTCCCTGTGCTTGCTTCAATCGGATTGTGCGGTTGCTCTTGGGGCACTTGCAAATGTGTCTCTGGACAAGTCAACATATGGTCACCTTGAGATTAAAGGTTTGATATATAATAGGGTGTTTGTTCTGGTAGAAGTTTCTCGTGACCAAAATATGGTTGCACATAGCTGAGCAAACCATGGTAGATTTAGGGATAGCACTGCATGCTGGCTCAACCAATCCCCCCCTCTTTTATTTCCGAACTTGTTGCTAAGGATTGTAACTCTGTGATGTTGGAATAAACTGCCCTAATTCCCTCGGAAAAAACTATATCATTCCTCAGGGTTACCGAAAAAGGCTTTCGCCCCGCTTTATATATAAAGCAATGATCAACAACACCCGATACAAACGCACACCCTCACAACACACGCACCCAAGGCAGGATACATAAGCGCTGAGCGTAGCGACACCAACCCAAGCATTACAATAAGAGGTGAAGCCGCATATGACGAACCGTGGGCTCCAAGGCGGCGCCTTCAGGAAGGGGACGACACTGGTGCACCGCCACCGCCCGATCCGAGGATCAGAGTTCCCCCTAGAGCAACACGACTGGCAATGAGAGCCGCGACGACGCCTTCAAGAAGGGAACGAGTTTCGCCGCCGCCGGTCTGTCCGAAGATAGAGCAAGTTTCCATCCCGGCCACTCACCGCCATCGAACGGCACACCCTAGCTACCACGCCGCCCACACGGCTGTGGCAACCGGGTAGCACCAAGCCACGGGCTCTGCCCATGAGCACCGCGGAACCACCACCAGGGCTGCCGCCTCGGCATCCAAGACCTTCACACCACCTCACCCGAGATCCGCCGCTACCAAAACCAAAGAACATGGACGGCCCCCAGTGCCGAGACCCAATAGGCTGGCCAAACTTGGCCTTTGAAAGAACATGCAGTGCCCCCATGTTTGGTTTTGGTAATTAATGACAATCTCTATGGACTAATGGTTGCCTTGAGTTATATTTGAAGGATTTGTCCATAGGCATTTCTTGAAGTCCATGTGTTGGTTTCAAGGAGTTTATGAGTTGACCAAGGTGCTATTAAGGAATTATCCAAAGATTGGTCATGTGAGTGTTGAGCTTATTGCAAGCATGTCTTGAAGAAGAAGATTGTGTGATCATTCATGTTTACCTTCAAGACATCATCCAAATGAAGAGAGTTGGAAAGATTCAAGGTTGATCTAGACTAAGTACAGAGAGTGATTCTGTTGATCAACACACAAAGCGCTAAGTTGTACCGAGAGGGACCAAGTGTTCCCATGGTATGGTAAGCATTGTCCATTACGCTTTGTGTACTAACCCATGGTCTACGAAGAGTTCTTTGTGGGGTTAGGTATGTTTCCATGGTCTTGCCTCAAGAGGAAGATCCCATACAACCCATGGAGGATGACATCAAGTGGTGATCGCCATCAAGTTTGCAGTGCAAGTTCAAGTGGAGCAACACGAAGAGTGGCTCACCCATAATGGAGTACGGGGAGCAATCAAGTTTGAATCTTGCCATCCATTGTGGTGTCAATGGACTTGTGAAGATGTGTCAAGAGTCGCCACCCATAGTGGACTATGGGGAGCAATCATCTAGTCTTCATCGAGCCAACGCAATCAAGAAAGGTGGTCCAACTTGAGGGAGTCAAGATCGCCATCATCTAGCTCAAGTGGACCATGTGCAAGGCAAAGGTTTGCCCTTGATAGGTTTTTCTATTTTACCGGTCTCATGGTGGTAGTTGGGAGACCGGGTTATAGGATCGCTTGCAGATTATCAAGGGGGCTCTCAAGTTGGTAGCTTGATCGTATCGTTAGTAGAGATCTCAAACCATTGCATCCTTGCATCATGTTTCTTGGTTCTTGTTTGGTTCTCTTTGTGAGTCTTAGAGCTTATGGTCATCTTGATGACAAGCTTGAGTTCATCGAAAACGGAGTTCGCATGCGTCTTCTATGATGTTTTCGGTGTTGGAGGTTTTACTGGTCTTATCCGAGGAAGGGTTCTCACCTTTTTCTTATGGTCCTTTTCTAATTTGCTTCTTATTGACATTTCTTTCAAGATTGTGTTAGCCCTTGTTGCTAGCTTTCCAACAAACTTGGTTTCATCGAATTCGGAGCTCGTATGCGAAAGTTATGGATGTTTTGATATTGCCTGTTTTACATAGAGAGGTTGTACCGCCCCATAGAGAGGTTGTACTGGCCGACCGGTACAACCGGTGTTTGAGCGGTTGTACTGCCTGAATTGGTCCGAGGTTGTACGGCCATGTACCGCTCTACCACCGGACTAGCTTCTGTTGTGGTGCGGTTGTTGGGCGGTTGTGGGCCGGTTGTTCCGCTTATTGCCTGTTACCGGTTGTACCGGTGCTCATAGCGGTTGTACCGCTCCTATGTCTTTCTGCACACAACGGGCAGATTCGTGGGGACCTATTTAAGGGGGTCTTCTTCCCCAATGGTTCCCTATCTCTTGAGCTCGTTTTTCCCCCATTGTTGACCATCTTTGAGCTTGCTAACTCTCAATCCCTCCATGGATTCTTGCTAGTTTTCGAGGGAAAAGAGAGAGGAGATCTAGATCCACACTTCCACCAATCACTTTCTTCTCTATGTGAGGGGAACCCCTTGGATCTAGATATTGGAGTTCTTGGTGTTCTCCTTCTTGTTCTTCCTCTCATTTTCTTCCCTAGCATTAGTTGCTTTGGTGGGATTTGGGAGAGAAGGACTCGGGCACTCCGTGTGCCCTTGCCATTGCAGTTGGTGCATAGGTTTGAGTTCTTCACGGTGATACGTGGAAGTTACAAGTTGAGAAGCTTATTACTCTTGGGTGCTTGGTACCCTTGAGCTTGTTCCTCTTGGGTGCTTGGGTGCCCTAGACGGTTGGTGGTGTTCGGAGCTCAATCATTGTGGTGTAAAGCTCCGGGCAATCGTCGGGGTCTCCAATTAGCTTGTGGAGATCGCCCCGAGCAATTTGACGGGTTTCGGCGACCGCCCCCAAGGGTTGCCAAAGTGTACGGGTTCGGTGACCGCCCCCAAGGGTTGCCATTTGTACGGGTTCGGTGACCGCCCTCAAGGGTCCTGTCGGTGTCAAAACCGGCGGATCTCGGGTAGGGGGTCCCGAACTGTGCGTCTAGGCGGATGGTAACAGGAGACAAGGGACACGATGTTTTACCCAGGTTCGGGCCCTCTTGATGGAGGTAAAACCCTATGTCCTGCTTGATTAATATTGATGATGTGTATTACAAGAGTGGATCTACCACGAGATCAAGGAGGCTAAACCCTAGAAGCTAGCCTATGGTATGATTGTTGTAATGGAGGTTATGTCCTACGGACTAAAGCCCTCCGGTTTATATAGACACCGGAGAGGGCTAGGGTTACACAGAGTCGGTTACAATGGTAGGAGATCTACATATCCGTATTGCCAAGCTTGCCTTCCACGCTAAGGAAAGTCCCATCCGCACACGGACGGAGTCTTCAATCTTGTATCTTCGTAGTCTTGGAGTCCGCGGACGATGATAGTCCGCTGTCCGGACACCCCTAGTCCAGACTCCTCAATAGCCCCGAACTCGCTTCAATGACGATGAGTCCGGCGCGCATAATGTTCGGCATTGCAAGGCGGGTTCCTCCCTTGAATAAGCCAGAGAACATTGTGAACACCAGGATAGTGTCTGGCTCTGCAAAATAAATTCCACATTCCACCGTAGAGAGAATAATATATACACAAGTTCGATCTGCTGACGTATTTCGCGGCATGACGTCACACCACTACCAAGCCTTTACTTGAATCGTTTTTCATTGTACCACCTCAGCGCATTTAGCGAAGCGGTTTCCTTGGCACGTCTTGTCGAAGCAGAGATCGTGTTCCCCTTATTCCGGGATTCTCATCAATACGGACGTGGGTAATCCAACCGCGCCATTGATGGTGGCGCTTGGGAGATAAGCGAGTTTTACCAGGCTAGTGGGGACGCATAGTCTTCGTCCGCCTATATATAAGGGATAAGGATTCACCTTCTCACCTACACCTTCTTCCTCCTTTGCTTATCCATCTCCACGCACTCGAGCTCCAGCGCCCAAGTTCGCACATCTCGCCTCGACCTTCTCCGACCATGTCCGGAGCGGGAGGTAAATGGCTGGCCTCCACCGTTAAGGAGGAGCACATCACAAAGTTGCGCAGCGCCGGATACCTTTCCGGCGACGTCGCGCACCGGCTGCCCCATGAGAGGGTCGTCTTCCTCCCCCACTTCCTCCGCGGACTGGGCTTTCCACTTCACCCCTTTGTCCGGGGGCTCATGTTCTACTACGGCCTCGATTTCCATGATCCGCGCCAACTTCATCCTCAACATCTCGGCGCTTATCGTCAGTGTGAGGCTTTCCTCTGATCCAGCCCCACTTCGCCAGGCTCAAGACCTTCAATGTCAAGTCAAGGTAGTGAAGGGCACTCAAGCGGAGTGCGGAGGGCGCCATGTTGGGCAAGATGCCCAACGCCCTTGGTTTGAAGGGGCCTTCGTGGAATCCGCCAAGGGGTGGCAGTCGGGTGGTTCTATATCACCGAGCCACGCGACCCACGTGGGCGGCGCACCCCGAAGTTCAGATCTGGTATCCCCACGCAGCTCACCTCCCGGAAAGAGAAGGGCTTGCTGTGGGGTAATTCAAGGAGCCGACGGACTCCAAGCTCAGATCCAAAAGCTGGTGGACAAGAAGCTCAGGCTGGTTAACATAGTCCAAGTCATGCTCGTCCGCCGGATTCTCCCATGCCAAGAACGGGCATTCAATTTGTGGGAGTTCGATCCGGAACAGCACCAGGCGCTGAGTGGGCTCTTCGACACAACGCATTTAAGGCGCTCGAGGGTGCTTTTAAGGGCGCTGGCCTCGGATCCGCGATGGAAGATCGCGGATTCCACTCGCAGCATCCTGCTGACGAGGTAAGTGATTCTACCCCTTTACGGGACACTTCTTGTTAATAGTTCGACCCTAAGTGGGTCTTAATCTCCTTTTTCCTTTGACAGGAATGGATGAAGAAGGCCGAGCAGCTCATCTGCCCGGCTCCCATGCCGGAAGACCCAAAGGACGCCTGCCTAGCGGGTTGTTGGTTCCGCACCGCACGTGGTGCCGAGAAGAAGGCCAAGAAGGTGGCCACGGGTACTCGAAAGAGTACCCGTTTTCAGGTGTCCTACGACTCCGAGGCGGATTCCTCTCCCGAGAATGAGGAGGAGGAAGAAGACCCTCTCCCAGAGGAGGGAGAGAGAAATAGGAAGGCCTCCCCAATAGGGGAGGCTGAAGGGTCCAAGACGGGAAGGACTATTCCCCCAGACAGTTCCGCCAACACCAACGTTGGCGATGAAGAGTGGCCCTCGAGGGCCAGGCCTCACGCGAGATCGTAAGTACCCGGATCCCTGAATGATTTACAATTTCTTTCTGTTCACATAATGTCCTTCTAATGCCGCATACTGCCTGTAGTCCGGCCGACGATGATCTCCCTGCTTCGTTGAGCGGGTCGTTGGCGGCGTCGGATGTGGAATCCATTCCGACTGCCTCCACCCCTCGCGCCGCTGAAGACGCCGAGGTGGGATCCCGGGAGGGGACCCATAAGGAGGAGGCTCCGGAGGCACCGCAAGGCAGCCTCCCGGACTTTGCGCCGGACTCTACGCCGGAACCGGCAGTGGTTCCAGAGTCCGGCAGGCGGCCCCTTCACAAGAAGGGCAAGACCGTGACACCGGCGGCCCCCATCCAACCAGAGGCGCCGGACAACTTGTTGGAGGCGCTCAAAGGCGCTTCCATCAAGGAAGAACACCGCACTATCATGAGTGCGGTGATTCAGAAGGTTTAGCTCGCCAAGAGCAAGCTGACCGAAGCCTGCAGCAGCCTTCTAGCAGGCTTTGAGGTAAGAAGTTAAAATTATGTAATGTAATACCGCGATAGACAAGAGCCTCGATGCTCGGTTCGTGTTCGGAAAGAAAAGCCGGACCGAGGATCTAAAAAGATATATGCAGGTTGCTAAAAGTATGTCAATATGGGTTTGCAGTGCTGCATCGCCGACCTCCGCCAAGACCGACCGTGGAGGTCGGTGCATTGAAGCAGATCTCGAGCGGTCCGAGCAGGAGCTCGGCCGTGCCAAGAAGCAGCTCGAGGATAAAGAAGGTGGGTAACACCACTTTGAAATTTACCTTACAGAAAAGGATTTAGGTTGCAATAAAAATGACAAGGATAACGTGTATACGCAGGGCCACTAACGAGGTGGCAACCTCAAGGAGGCCGTGTCCGCGTCAACGTAATGCAGCGCATGAACGGGCCGAGCGAGAGAAGCAGGAGGCGTGGGTGGCGGAAGTGCGGCAAGAGCTCCAGGCTCTCATGGAGAAGCATGAGAGTTTGGAGCGCGACTCCAAGACTCGAGAGTCCGAGCTTGCCTCGGCTCTCGAAAGTGCCAAGTCTGCCAAGGCCGAGGCCCGTAAGGCCCTTCAGGAGATTGAAGATGTGAAGAAGATAGCGGCGGGTAAGGCATTTTTCATGCAAAGCAAGCATGTTAATGTAAACTACCTGACACTTACCCGCATTCGGAGCTCTCCAGAGGCGTTTGCAGATCTGTCGCGCAGTATATCCGATGCCACCGCATTCTACCATGGCCAGGAGGGGAGCTCAACGGAGAAGGTCTTCTGGTCTCAATACGCTGAGGCCGGCCATCCGGTGCCCCCTAGCGACCAGCTGAAGCAGCTGGTCGAGCTCCACAAGGCGGCTGAGGAGGCCATGAAGGGCCTCATAGTCGGTGTGGGCTCGACAGGCCATGCCGGGAGCTACTTCGCCCAGGCGGCGGCTGGTGGATGCGCGCCCTCGGTGGAGGTCGTCAAGCGCCCGCTTGTATTGAAGGTGCTCGTCGGGCCCTTGCCCGCGCAAAGGTGCATCGGGCAGGCTGGATGCGGAGAGGCTTTTATCGACCGCCGCCCGGGCAAGGAGTATCGTACGCCCGAAATGTACTATAAGACTGTCCTGAAGGGTGCCCGCAATATTGCGGATGAATTCCCCAGAGATGTAATTCTTGAGTAAACTCGCTATGTATTATCCTTTGCGCTGAAAACTTTGTTCAGATGCGCTTAAGCAATGCTTGTTTAATTTAAAATATTACCTTCTGTGCGGCCGTTTATAAAATCTAAGAGATGGCAAGTCGTTGGCTTCAGCCCCCAAGCCGTAAGTGCTGGGGTGTTCGGGATAACTTGAGCACTCTTGTTCCCATTGTTGGGTCCATCTAGGAAGGCGCTCAACACAACGAACAAGGCAACCGGACTTATAATGCATGAACACTCTCACTTAGCCATAGAATTTATAATTTTAAATTTCGAAGCCCCTAGTATTCGAAGACCAACCGGGCGCTATCCACGCCTTCGTCGGACATTATCCGCATTTCGTCAAGCGGCATGAGTCTTTAGGGACCCGAAAAAACCTCTCGAACAGCGACAGCTCTCGCCTTATCATGCCGCCAGTTTTAGCTTTCCACCGAGGCGCCGCCAGCTCAACCGGGCGCAATCGCAGTGGTTCTCCCAAGGCCACCTTAGCCGATGAACGGAACGTAAGGCACCAAAACGTGGGAGCCGCAAACCCAACTATTGACCCAAGGCATGATTCGAGCCGATTCATATAATGCTATAAGTTCGGGTGCCGACTTGTGAAAGTGTTCGACTCATCACACCATAATGCGGGAACGAAGCCCTCGGTGTATTCGGCCGCACTAAAATATACGGGTGCAAGATGTCGTTAATGAACATATGTGTAAAGTAATGCAATAACAGCAAAAGATGCTGCATTATTTATTCAAAGAATTCTGCTATGAGTGCGAAGGATACAAATAGTGCGGTAAGCAAGGGATTGACTAAATAAACATGTCCTCTCCGTGGTGGGCTGCGATCGGTGTATATAATCGAATTTAATGCTCATAATGGAGACCACCTGAGTGTTCGTCGTAGCCTTCTTCCCTCCCTGACTGTTGCATCGTGAGTTCGGCGGATTCGCCGTCGGACAGAACCTCTAGTGGACGGAGTCCTGTGTATACAAAGAAGGAAAATAATAAAAAAATGCGACACCCTTGTGAGCCCCTGGTGTGGTCGAGCCGCACTCTGGGTCTATTGTGGTCGTGCCCCTCCCCAGGCCCATGGTATCTCCAGAGCGTAATGATGTACGCGGAGGGTTGGTCTTGCAATCATGCGAGGGATGGGATTGGGGCCGCATTGCTACGCGTGCTCAGAATGTGCCATGTGGTCTTGGTTGATGTTGCTCCGGCGCTGTTATTGTGTCCGCCGCTTAATGGCCGGACTCAAAATTGCCTTAGAAGGCTGCTCAGATTTCCGCCAGAGTCGCCAGATGTTCCTCCGCTCGAGGGAGCGTTCCGTATTTCCGCTGACCATGATGACTCCACGAGGGCCGCATCTTGAGCTTGAGGTATGCGTAACGCGGCACCGCGCTAAACTTTGCAAACGCTGTTCGTCCGAGCAGAGCGTGATAGCCGCCATGAACGGGACTATGTCAAGATTAACTCTCGCCCGAAATTGTCTGGGATCCAAGACCACTTCTAGTGTGATCGAGCTCGCATAATTGGCTTCAACACTGGTATGACGCCTTTAAAGGTCGTTTTGTAGGTTTAATCCTTGAGGGTCTATGCCCATTTTGCGACCGATCCCGATAAAGCAGGTTCAGCACGCCGCCGCCCATCGACTCTCGTGAGGTGGAATCCATCGACGATTGGGTCTAAAACCACGCGCGAATCCGCCATGGCGGATATCGGTAGGATGATCTCTTCGATCGAAAGTGATCGGGCAAGAGGACCATGGATTGAACTTGGGGCGATCGCTCCATCGCATATACGCCCTTTAGTGCACGCTCGCTCCCTCTTGGGTATATGGGTTATGATATCATGTTCACCGTCCGCACTTGTGGGGGAAACCTTCGTCTCTCATCGCTCGGGCGGCCGGTCTCTTCCTCATCATCGCTATGTAGCCCCTTGTCATTGTTTTCGGCAATTAACTTGCCTGCCTGCTTGAATACCCAACAGTCTCTGTTGGTGTGGTTAGCTGGCTTTTCAGGGGTTCCATGTATCTCGCATAAGCGGTCGAGGATTCGGTCCAAATTGACGGACCCGAGTGGTTCTTTTGAATGGCTTCTTCCACGACGGGTTTAGAGCCTCGAATCCGCATTGATCGCCAGATGCTCCTTGTCGCCGCTGTTAATACGGCGCTTATTTTGCTTCGACGCGACCGCCATTGTGGTCCTTAGTATCCAGACTGCCAGAATTTTTACTGAGGTTGTTGCTGCGAGCTAGCCAGCTATCCTCTCCCGCACAAAAGCGGGTCATTAATGATGTGAGGGCTACCATGGATTTCGGCTTTTCCTGTCCTAGGTGCCGGTCTAGCCACTCGTCATGATGTTATGTTTGAAGGCTGCGAAGGCCTCGTGATCCGGACAATCGACGATTTTGGTTTTTCTTTGTCAGAACCGTGTCCGTAACTGTCTCGCCGATTCGTCTGGCTGCTGAATTATGTGGCTTAGGTCATCGGTGTCCGGTGGTCGCACATATGTGCCCGGAAGTTGTCGAGGAATGCGGCTTCCGTGTCTTCCCAACACCCAATTGACTGCGGGCAGGCTGTTAAGCCAATGCCGAGCTGGTCCTTTAAGCTTGAGAGGGAGGTATTTGATGGCGTGGAGATCGTCGCGCGGGCCATATGGATGTGAAGAAGATAATCTTCAATCCAAACCGCTGGGTCTGTTGTGCCATCGAGGATTCAATGTTTACGGTTTAAACCCTTCAGGATTTGATGATCCATTACTTCATCGCTGAAGCATAGCGGTGTGCGGCGCCTATATTGAGCGATATCACGACATAGCTCGAGTGAGCGTTGTTCGCTGTGTTCGCCCGCCGGGTTGTTGTATCCGCGCGACGGTATTCGTCGTGGGTCGTGGGGCACCCACGTGATCCGTAGATGGATCTGGATTGCCTTGCTTTGTCCTCCAACATATCTCGCAAGTCCTGCGCTGCCCTCTTGGCTTCAGACTCTTGGAGCGGTGCCGGGTATGGTCTTGGTGGAGGGCCCGATGTTTTCCGTCCCCACCACGGGTGGTCGGTCGGTCAGACAGCGCTGGTGATGAAGGTATGTATGCTTCCTCCTCTAATCGGGGAGCAACTTATGCTTTGGGTAGCTCTTGAGGGGCGCTCGAGTTCATACTCTTCCGCCGCAAGGACCTCGGTCCATCGATCGCCAGCAGGTCCCGATCAGCTTGAAGCTGCCGCTGCTTTTTCTTTAGGCTATTTGCCGTGGCGATAAGCCTGCGCTTGAAACGCCTTGTTCGACGGGATCCTCCGCACGACAAATTGCTGTCATTGAGGCTTGCCTCGCCTTCGGAGGGAGGTATGTAATTATCATCCTCGACCTCTTCGCTCGCCGCTTCTCGCGAGGGCTTGCTTCGCATCCTCCTGTGCTGAATCTTGCCGAGGGGATTGTCTTCGCACCGCTCGGGTGTTATTATCTCTCGTGCCGAATCTCCATTCTTGCTGTGGCGGGATTTAGAGCGGCGCCACGACGCCGGGCGCTTGGGCTGTTTCTTTAAGGAATCTGCCTCACGCTTCTTCGCCGCCCCCATCTTTTGGGGTGTCCACCATGTATATGTCATATGATGAGGTGGTCTTCCAAAGGCCCTGTAGGCGCTGGTTCTCGTTCGCCTCCCGCATCGCCGCCCATACCATCGATGTCTTCGAGTCGTAGTCTAGCATGTCGGTTAGATCGCCGACGGTGGCTACAAAGTGGGAGGTGGGTGGGCTTTGAATTTCTTCGTCGTCCGCATCCCAACCATCCTGGTCATAATCCGCCAGGCTCTCCGGATAGCGAGAGATGTTTTAGCGATTTAGGATGTCGCCAAAGGGCGAAAGTGCCGAAAGATGTCCACCGCGTGAACTCCATGATCGGCGCCCAATCGGATTCGATTGGGGGCGCAGGAGGTTCGAGTCCGCACCTCGGAGTCACGAGCTTTATAGGGACAAGGTCGAGTTCGCTCCATCGCCATGAAGTTGCAGCCCCGAGGCGGTGTCCAGCCACCGTCTCGATCTGGGCGATCGGCTCCGGACTGAGGGCTGGAGCAGATTCGTATGCGGCCACCAAGGCACTGTCCGGCGGCAGAGCTAAATCATGCCCATCGTGACAGCGCTGCACGCCGGCTGTGGCTCGGGTCCGCTAAAGATCAAGTCCCTGCGGATGTCGGCCGTGAAGTTTAGGCTTCCAACCTCGACGATGGCTGGGGCGTAGCTTCCGATCTGCTCCAGATGGCCAAGTGAGTTGGCCCGCAGAGCGAAGCCGCCGAATCCGAAGATCTGTCCGCGGAGAAAAGTCTCACCGGACGGCGTTGTTGATTGGAGAAGCCATCAAGCCTATTGGTGACGCACACGAGGAACTCTCAATGAAAGCACCAATGTCGGTGTCAAACCGCGGATCTCGGTAGGGGGTCCCGAAACTGTGCGCCTAGGCGGATGGTAACAGAGACAAGGGACACGATGTTTTACCTGTGTTCGGCCCTCTTGATGGAGGTAAAACCCACGCCCCGCTTGATTAATATTGATGATGTGTATTACAAGAGTGGATCCACCACGAGATCAAGGAGGCTAAACCCTAGAAGCTAGCCTATGGTATGATTGTTGTAATGGAGGTTATGTCCCACGGACTAAAGCCCTCCAGCTTTATATAGACACCGGAGAGGGCTAGGGTTACACGTAGTCGGTTACAATGGTAGGAGATCTACATATCCAGATTGCCAAGCTTGCCTTCCACGCCAAGGAAAGTCCCATCCGGACACGGGACGGAGTCTTCAATCTTGTATCTTCGTAGTCTTGGAGTCCGGCGGATGATGATAGTCCGGCTGTCCGGACACCCCCTAGTCCAGGACTCCCTCAGGTCCCTTAGTGGAATCACGACATCTTGCATTGTGCGAGGGCGTGAGGAGATTACGGTAGCCCTAGTGGCTTCTTGGGGAGCATTGTGCCTCCACACCGCTCCAAACGAAGATTAGCATCCGCAACGGTGTGAACTTCGGGATACATCATCGTCTCCGCGTGCCTCGGTTATCTCTTACCCGAAGCCCTTTACTTATGCACTTTACTTTGTGATAGCCATATTGTTTCTTGTCATATATCTTGCTATCACCTAAGTAGTTTTTCTTGCTTAGCATAAGTTGTTGGTGCACATAGGTGAGCCTAGTTGTTGTAGGTTTTGTGCTTGACAAATTAACCGCTAGGTTTATTCCGTATTTGTTCAAGCCTCAACCGTAATTATTTTAAAGTGCCTATTCACCCCCCCCTCTAGGCGACATCCACAATCTTTCAGCCTTCATCGACCCGTTCTGCGGCACCGGGCGCGAGACGAGCTCGGTCCTGCCGCCGGGCGCGAGACGAGCATGATCCAGATGCCGGGCGCGAGGCGAGCTTGGTGCTGCTGCCGGGGGCGAGACAAGGTCAGCCCTGCTATCGGGCGCAAGACGAGCTTGATCCTGCTGCCGGGTGCGAGACGAGTGATGGACCGCAGCGGGGGAGGGCCAGTCCTTCGACGAATTTAGCGGCCGGACGCCGTGAAGATGGCTCGAAGGTTGAACCAGGCCGCCTACAAACGATCCGTTAATCCAGCCGCTGCCGCCGCAGGCAACCCACCGAGCGGTCGTGGTCTCGGCGCGACGAAAGGAAGCCACCACTAGGGGGCTGAGCCGCCTCGCCGCCACCGCCCACAGCCGGAGCAGCGGCCATGCCGGGCCAGTGCCCCAACCCGCGCCGCCCACCGGAAATCGCCAGATCCGGCCGGCACGCACCGCCACCAGTGCCACCAAGCTGCTGTTGCGCCGGTCCCCTCGCTGTCAGCAGCCTCTGCCAGACGCCTAGGGCCACCGGGTCGCGCCGCCCGCCGCAGGAGCCCCATCGCGCCAGATCCGCTGCCACGTCTGGGCCACGCGCGACCCACCACCAGCCGTGCCTCCGGCCACGCGACCACCACCAGCGCCGCGCAAGATGCGTGTGATGTCGTCATGGGCGCCCGCACACACGCCGCGCCCCACCAAGAGAAGGGCCCGCGCTGCTCCTCCGCACGCGGGGAACCATAAGGCCCCGCCGCCGTCGGCCCGGGTGAGCTTTGCCCGGCCAGGCCCTCTGGCGGCGGTGAGGAGGAGGAGGAGGAGGACTCTGGGCGGTCAGGCTGAAGCCCTCCCAAGGCCATGCTGGGACGCCATGGGAGGGAGAGGGTAGGTCGGGAGAGCCAATACTAGGTTTACATCCATTACTCAGGGTTATGTTAGGGTTTGGACAGGGAAGGTTTTTGTAGCGTCAATTAATGGAGCTTATCTTAAATGGTTAGCTTAAAGGACTTAATTGAGGAATTGCTACACTCAGTTTCAACTACAAAAATAGGATGTGATAAAATTGTTACCCAATCTGTTTTAGTTACTACCCGACTAAGAGAGTTGTTTGAGGCGGTTCCTCTTTCTGAACGGTTGTACTCCCTTCTTTCCATAATATAGTGCATATAGATTTGTAGATAAGTCAAACTTTGTAAACTTTGACCAAGTTTATAAAGAAAATTGTTTATATGTACAATACTAAATACATACTCCCTCCGTTCCAAAATAGATGACTCAATTTTATACTAACTTTAGTATAAAGTTGAGTCATCTATTTTGGAACGGAGGGAGTATATGAAACTACATCTTATGATGAATCTAATGATATATGTTTGGCATTCCAGTTGTAAAATATTTCTTTCCACAAACTTGATCAAAGTTTGTGAAATTTGACTTTTTAAAAAATCAATATGCCCTGCGTTATGGAATAGAGGGAGTAATATGTTACTATTGGGACTTTGGGCACAGTAATTTATGTGAAAACCAAGACCACAGACCTCACATTTTCAAGTAATTAAGTTACAACCTTTAGAATTGAAGTACTAAATTAAGTTCAAGCACGTATCTCATTTTAGTACGGTAATTACGCAATAAAACAGCTATTTCGACTACTTTAGCGAAGCTATGCCCTTTTAGTTAGCTATATATAAGGACGACGAGCGCACCAGTAACTATTACCAAAAGCATAAGCTTGATCGCATGTACTGCCCACCCACGGGTAGCAACCCGTTTCCTTCTTTACATTTACCCGAACAAGGGCAAATACCATGGCGATGGGTGCAGCACCATTCGACGCGCTAATGTCACTGGACCCCGAGACCTTCGCCAGGGAGTCGCACGCCGTGATTAACTTCCTCGCCGGCTACTACCGCGACGTCGAGAAGTATCCGGTCCAGCCCGAGGCCATGCCAGGGTGCCTCCGTACGCTTTTACCCGACGCGCCGCCCGAAAATGGCGAGCAGATGGACGTGATATTAGAGGAGGTATGGCGACACATCGTCCCGGCACTGACGCATTGGCAGAGCCCCAAGTTCTTCGGCTACTTCCAGGCGAACGCGAGTACAGCCGGGTTCGCCGGCGAGATGCTCTCCACCGGGCTCAACGTTGTACCATTCACGCGGGCTGCCTCACCGGCCGCAACCGAACTCGAGAGCGTCGTGATGGACTGGATGGGCAAGCTGGTGGGCCTCCCAGACCACTTCCTCTTCTCCGGCGGCGGCGGCGGCGTGCTGCACGGGAGCACCTGCGAGGTCGTTGTGTGCACGCTCGCGGCCGCGCGCGATCGCGCGCTGAGCAGGCTCGGCCACGAGGGCATCCTGAGGCTGGTGGTCTACGCCTCAGACCAGAGCCACTCCACCTTCCAGAAGGGCGCGAGGCTCGTAGGGATCCCGCGGTCCAACTTCCGCGTGATCCCGACGTCTGCGGCGTCGAGCTACGGCCTCACCGCGGCCAGCGTGCGCGACGCAGTGGAGGCCGACGTGGCGAGCGGGCTCGTGCCGCTGTACCTGTGCGCCACAGTCGGCACGACCGGGCTCGGCGCGGTTGACCCGGTGCGGGACCTCGGGGAGTTGGCGCGAGAGCACGGCATATGGCTGCACGTCGACGCCGCGTACGCAGGGAGCGCCTTGATCTGCCCCGAGTTCCATGAATACATCGACGGCGCCGAGCTCGCGGACTCGGTGAGCATGAACCCGCACAAGTGGTTCCTCACCAACATGGACTGCTGCTGCCTATGGGTGGCGAGCCCGGCCGCGCTCACTTCCGCACTGTCCACCAATCCAGAATACCTCAGCAACGTCACAGAAGAAAGTGCCCCAGAGGTGGTCGACTACAAGGACTGGCAAATGGCATTGTCACGCCCTTTCCGCGCCATGAAGCTATGGGTGGTCTTGCGCCGCTACGGCGCGGTGGGCATGCGGGCATACATACGAAGGCACGTCGACATGGCCAGGTGGTTTGAGCAGAAGCTGGAGGAAGACGAGAGGTTCGAGGTGGTGGTGCCGAGGAGATTCTCCCTCGTAACCTTCCGCATCCGTCCATGGCACGAGGGCGACCCTGGCGATGATGGCGTTGATGCCTTGAACCGTAAGCTCCTTGTCGCGGTGAACGCCAGCGGCCGGGCGTTCATGACGCACTTCGTGGTGGACGGCAAGTTTGTTATCCGCATGGCCGTGGGCGGAGCCATGACCGGGATGCGGCACCTCCAGGACACGTGGGAGCTTGTCCGGGAGAAGGCCAAGGAAGTCGGCGCCCTCACAAACGACTCCGGGCAATACTAAGAACGGAACGTGTGCTGAAATAAAATACTGAATGTGTGGAACAGATCGACATCCGATTCATAAAAAGGCATATATATACACACACACATGAAGAATCCAATAAAGATTATCTTTTGAGAAACCCTATTATAGACTGCCAAACAGTATCCAGTGTAAACCTTCGTTCCCACACGATCACTATGGAAGATATGAAAGCTGCGTCTCTTTTATATAGATATTTTTGGTTTGAAAATACAGTTTTGCTAGAACTCATCTAGATGAGATATAATTTGGTCTCATTCACCTTTTATAGCCATTGGATGTGATGCTATAAGATGCGTGTATGCTGACGTGGGTTGTATATGTTCTTGTTTTCAAAGTGAATGAGACCAAATTATATCTCATCTAGATGAGTTCTAGGTACTCCCTTGAAAATATAGTTTTGCTAACTTTCGTTCGATTGAGGTTTCTGAAAGTGTAGCTTAGTATTTGTGTGTCCGGTCTTCAGTTTTCGTTGCCAGTGAAGTTGGAGAGCGAAATAAGGGCATCTCCAACATTGACCCACAAATTTGTTCGCCCTTATCCAACATTGCCCGCACACATTTCAACGGATGTTCAAACTACGGACAAAATCCATGCAAACACAGCAAATTTCCAGATAAACCAAAGAGATTCATGCAAACACGACACATTTTTATATAAACCAAAAGAGATTCATGTAAACACGACGGATTTCACATAAACTTGACGAAATTCATTGCATTTCGGACATACTTCAACTAAAAACGGAGCTTGTCCAACTTTGGAGGTATAACTCTGGACATACTTCTATTCTAAACCTAATATAAATGATCACCGTTGCCAGTTCCCCATGTCCGGCCATGAACCCGAGGCCGAAACTCCGGCAATTGCCTTCGCCTTCTCTAGTTCAGTCTTGGTGCTCTCTAGCCTGCCTCTGCAACCTCCGCAACCGCAGCTTGAGCGACTATAAAATGCTACCGTCAATCAAAGCAAGATAAGATGCATAAAGGATAAACATCACATGCAATCAATATAAGTGATATGATATGGCCATCATCATCTTGTGCTTGTGATCTCCATCTCCGAAGCACCACCGTGATCACCATCGTCACCGGCGCGACACCTTGATCTCCATCGTAGCATGGTTGTCGTTACGCCATCTATTGCTTCTATAACTATCGCTACCGCTTAGTGATAAAGTAAAGTAATTACAGGGTGTTTGCATTTCATACAATAAAGCGACAACCATATGGCTGCTGCCAGTTGCCGATAACTTCGGTTACAAAACATGATCATCTCATACAATAAAATATAGCATCACGTCTTGACCATATCACATCACAACATGCCCTGCAAAAACAAGTTAGACGTTCTCTACTTTGTTTTTGCAAATTTTACGTGGCTACTACGGGCTGAGCAAGAACCGTTTTACCTACGCATCAAAACCACAACGATAGTTCGCAAGTTAGTGTTGTTTTAACCTTCGCAAGGACCGGGCGAGCCACACTCGGTTCAACTAAAGTTGGAGAAACAGACACCCGCTAGTCACCGTGTGCAAAGCACGGCGGTAAAACCAGTCTCGCGAAGCGCACGCTGTAATGTCGGTCCGGCCGCTTCATCCAACAATACCGCTGAACCAAAGTATGGCATGCTGGTAAGCAATATGACTTGTATCGCCCACAACTCACTTGTGTTCTACTCGCATATAACATCAACGATAAAACCTAGGCTCGATACCACTTTTGGGGAACGAGTAATTTCAAAAATTTCCACGCACACGCAAGATCATGGTGATGCATAGCAACGAGAGGGGAGAGTGTTGTCCACGTACCCTCGTAGACCGTAAGCGGAAGCGTTATAACAACGCGGTTGATGTAGTCGGAAGTCTTCACGATCCGACCGATCCAAGTACCGAACGTACGGTACCTCTGAGTTCAGCACACGTTCAGCTCGATGACGATCCCCGGACTCCGATCCAGCAGGGTGTCGGGGATGAGTTCCACAAGACGACGGCGCAGGACGAAGATGATGTTCTACCGACGCAGGGCTTCGCCTAAGCACCGCAATGATATGACCGAGGTGGAATATGATGGAAGGGGGCACCGCACACGGCTAAGGAACGATCACTAAGATCAACTTGTGTGTTATGGGGTGCCCCCTGCCCCCGTATATAAAGGAGGGAGGGGGGAGGTGCGGCCGGCCAAGGAGGGCGCGCCAAGGAGGAGTCCTACTCCCATCGGGAGTAGGATTCCCCCCCCCCTTCCAAGTTGTAGGAGTAGGAGTCAAGGAAAGGGGGAAGAGAAGAGAAGGAAGGAGGGGGCGCAGCCCCTTCCCCTAGTCAAATTCGGACTAGGCCTTGGGGGGGCGCCCAACCTCTCCTCTCTCTTTCCCCTAAAGCCCAATAAGGCCCATATACTCCCCGGCGAATTCCCATAACTCTCCCAGATTCAAAAATACCCAATCACTGAACCTTTCCAAACTCCGAATATAGTCGTCCAATATATCGATCTTTACGCCTCGACCATTTCGAGACTCGTCATGTCCCTGATCTCATCCGGGACTAACTCCTTCGGTACATCAAAACTCATAAACTCATAATATAACCGCTATTGAAACCTTGTTGCGTGCGGACCCTACGGGTTCGAGAACTATGTATACATGACCTAGAACTATTCTCGGTCAATAACCAATAGCGGAACCTGGATGCCCATATTGGTTCCTACATATCCTACGAAGATCTTTATCGGTCAAACCGCATAACAACATACTTTGTTCCCTTCGTCATCGGTATGTTACTTGCCCGAGATTTGATCGTCGGTATCCAATACCTAGTTCAATCTTGTTACCGGCAAGTCTCTTTACTCGTTACGTAATGCATCATTCTGTAACTAACTCATTAGCTACATTGCTTGCAAGGCTTATAGTGATGTGCATTATCGAGAGGGCCCAGAGATACCTCCCCGACAATCGGAGTGACAAAACCTAATCTCGAAATATGCCAACCCAACATGTACCTTCGGAGACACCTATAGAGCTCCTTTATAATCACTCAGTTACGTTGTGACATTTGGTAGCACACAAAGTGTTCCTCCGGTAAACGGGAGTTGCATAATCTCATAGTTACAGGAACATGTATAAGTCATGAAGAAAGCAATAGCAACATACTAAACGATCAAGTGCTAAGGCTAACGGAATGGGTCAAGTCAATCACATCATTCTCCTAATGATGTGATCCCGTTAATCAAATGACAACTCTTTTGTCCATGGCTAGGAAACTTAACCATCTTTGATTCACGAGCAAGTCAAGTAGAGGCATACTAGTGACACTATGTTTGTCTATGTATTCACACATGTATTATGTTTCCGGTTAATACAATTCTAGCATGAATTATAAACATTTATCATGAAATAAGGAAATAAATAATAACTTTATTATTGCCTCTAGGGCATATTTCCTTCAGATGGGATCTCACGGGTACAGAAGGTTGCGGCGGCGGAAAAGTATTTTGGTGGACGCTTTTGGTCATTTTGGAATATTTGTGAATTTATAGGCCAAAGATTAGGGTTGGAGGACTCCCGTGGGGCCCACAAGATAGGGGCGCACCCTGAGGGCTTGTGGAGCCCTTGAGACTCTTATGCCTTCCTCTCCAAGTCCTACGTGTGTCTTCTGGTTCAAGAAAAATCATCGTAAATTTTTATTCCGTTTGGACTCCGTTTGATATTCCTTTTCTTTAAAACTCAAAAAAAAAGGAAAAAACAGAAACTGGCAGTAGGCTCTGGGTTAATAAGTTAGTCCCAAAAATAATATTAAATAGCATATTAATGCATATAAAAGATCCAAAACAGATAATATAATAACATGGAACAGTAAACAATTACAGATACATTGGAGACGTATCATATACCGAGTAATTAATTTTGGAAAATCAACCTTTGGAATGAGAACAATGTAGGTGTCACTCCACTCAGCTAGGATTTATTGGTTATTGACTGCAAACAATGCCTCCTTGGTGATATCTTGACCTAACACATGCCAATTTTTTAAAAGAAAACCGCATGGAGCCCATCTGGCCCCAGTGCCTTAAGATCACCTATACTAAAAACTACCCGACGAACGTCCTCATGTGTGATCTGTAACCTTTCCCTGAACTTTCTCCATAATAGCCGGGTTCGCATGCTGCACCTTCAATGTAAATAGATTATTAAAGTAGTTTTGAATTATGCGGACTCAAATTTTCCATACCTTCCAAAACATCATGATCCTCATCTTTTAACCTTTTATAAGATTTCTCCTTCTCCATGCTAATGCATATGCTTGGGAAAACCCCGTATTGCGATCACCAAATTTCAACAAGTTAGAATGCGATCTCTGCATGTAATGGATTTCTTAAAGCTCTAGTAAGAATTCAAGCAATTCTGATAGTTCTTTCCTTTTCTCCTCATTTTCATCACTAATAGGTCCGATCATGATTTTCTCCAATTCCTTCTGTACTTTTCGTAAATGTTTCTTCGGTTTCTTAAGCACCCTTTCATCCCAGTCATGAAACATACTATGTATGTGGTTAAATTTATCATGGACCGATCCCATGTTTGGGTTTGACCCTACCTCTTGCCACGGACACAGATTTTTAGAGCACTTGCACCCAGGCCCTGCTATCCTGGCTCTCCAATATTGCTTTAAGATCTATGCGAGACAACTAACTTCGTATATGAAATTTTCTCTTTTTCGTTTCTCTCATATAGAATATGTTTTGAACTTCAAACTTTGCAGCGCAGCAAAACTTACTAACTAGAATGTGGGATAAAACTTTAGAATTTTTGTCCAACATAAATACTAAAAAAATTATTTTTTAATCAAATAAAACTTATTTTGTATATTTATGTTTGACGAAAAAATCTAGTTTTTTATCCTGGATTTTAGCTAGAAAGCTTTACTGTTCTGCAAAGGTTTGAACTTGAAGACATGTTCTATGTGAGAGAAACAAAAAAGAGAAATGCACTTGCACGGATCTTGATGCGAATAATGGATGGCTAGATAAGAGGGGCCTGGGTGCAGGTTCTCTAAAATATATTTTCTCTCTTGCCACACCTCCGGCACCTTGTCCGAGAAAGAGCTTTCTGTGAGCCACCATGCCTCAAATCATTTAAATCGCTCTCCACTATTTTCTTCCTGAGCATAATACTTTGTATCTACCAAGAGCGGCATGTAGTCTAAATGGTTGCGGTTCATGCTCTGGAGTGCCGCGCAGGGGTGCATGATTCCCCATGCATCCTTTATCAGTCCACGGTCGAGCCTCACATTAATACGCCCACACTGCCAGGTGAAACAATCACCCTGGTACCCCAAGTCTGTCAATCCGCAATCATCTATTGCTGATTGGAACTCATGCATGTATTGTTGTGGACGTGGATTTCCTCCATCCTTCTCACTGAAGAACTGAATTTCATTGAGATCCCCTATAAGAAGCCAGGGGTAATTATAATTCTGATGGAGTTGTCGCATATGATCCCAAGTCTTGTACTTATGTTCCCATTCGAATTCACCAAACATAACGGTTAGCCTCCACGAATTATTATATTAATCTACTTCTTACATCAATCAACATGGGATCCAACCCCAATCTATGAATCTTTATTTCCTTCTTCCAAAAAAGTACTAGGCCACCCTTTCTCCCATCACTAACACACACCAGCTTCTGCTACATCCTGATTCTTCTTCTCAAACACTTTGCCGGATAGCTCTCTACGTCTTTGACAAGAACACCAAATCGGGGTTACATGCTCGCTGGACATCCAAAAAAGCTCGGACTGCCGGGGTGTTCCCGATCCCGCGACAGTTCCATGCTAGTGAAGGAAATATGCCCTAGAGGCAATAATAAAGTTATTATTTATTTCCTTATATCATGATAAATGTTTATTATTCATGCTAGAATTGTATTAACCGGAAACATAATACATGTAAGAATACATAGACAAACATAACGTCACTAGTATGCCTCTACTTGACTAGCTCGTTTATCAAAGATGGTTATGTTTCCTAGCCATGGACAAAAGAGTTGTCATTTGATTAACGGGATCACATCATTAGAAGAATGATGTGATTGACATGACCCATTCCGTTAGCCTAGCACTTGATCGCTTAGTATGTTGCTATTGCTTTCTTCATGACTTATACACGCCTCGTAACTATGAGATTATGCAACTCCTGCTTACCGGAGGAACACTTTAGGTGCTACCAAACGTCACAACGAATCGGGTGATTATAAAGGAGTACTACAGGTGTCTCCAAAGGTACATGTTGGGTTGGCGATTTTGAGATTAGGTTTTGTCACTCGATTGTCGAGAGGTATCTGGGCCCTCTCGGTAATGCACATCACTATAAGCCTTGCAAGCAATGTGACTAATGAGTTAGTTATGGATGATGCATTACATAACGAGTAAAGAGACTTGCCGTAACGAGATTGAACTAGGTATTGATACCGACGATCAAATCTCGGCAAGTAACATACCGATGACAAAGGAAACAACGATGTTGTTATGCGGTTTGACCGATAAAGATCTTCAGAGGATATGTAGGAACCAATATGGGCATCCAGGTTCCGCTATTGGTTATTGACCGAGAATAGTTCTAGGTCATGTCTACATAGTTCTCGAACCCGTAGGGTCCGCACGCTTAAGGTTTCGGCGACGCTTTTATTATGAGTTTATGAGTTTTGATGTACCAAGGAGTTCGGAGTCCCGAATGATATCGGGACATGACGAGGAGTCTCGAAATGGTCGAGACGTAAATATCGATATATTGGACGACTATATTCGAGTTCGGAAATGTTCCGAGTGATTCGGTATTTTTCGAGTATCGGGAGTTACGGGAATACGAGGAAGAGTATTGGGCCTTAATGGGCTTTAGTGGGAAGAAGCCAGAGGTGGCGCGCGCCTCCCAAGCCCAGTCCAATTGGACATGTGGTTTGGGGCGCGCCCCCCTCCCTTCCTTCTCCACTTCCCTTCTTTCCCCCTTCTCCTAGTTGGACTAGGAAAGAAGGAATCCTACTCCCGGTGGGAGTAGGACTCCCTTGGCGCACCCTCCTCCTAGGGCCGGCCTCCTCCTCCCTTGCTCCTTTATATACGGGGGCAGGGGGGCACCCTAAGACACACAAGTTGATCTACGGATCGTTCCTTAGCCGTGTGCGGTGCCCCCTTCCACCATATTCCACCTCGGACATATTGTCGCAGAGTTTAGGCGAAGCCCTGCGCTGGTAGAACATCATCATCGTCACCACGCTGTCGTGCTGACGGAACTCATCTCCGGAGCCTTTGCTGGATCGGAGGGCCGGAGATCGTCATCGAGCTGAACGTGTGCTGAACTCGGAGGCCCCGTGACGCTCGGTGCTTGGATCGGTCGGATCGTGAAGACGACGACTACATCAACCGCTAAGCAGTTAACGCTCCGCCACGGTCTCACGAGGGTATGTGAACGAACACTCTCCCTCTCGCTGCTATATCATTACCATGATCTTGCGGTGCGAGGATTTTTTGAAATTACTACGCTCCCTAACAAAGGGCATCCGAGCCTAGGTTTTATGCGTTGATATTATATGCACGAGTAGAACACAAGTGAGTTGTGGGCGATACAAGTCATACTGCTTACTAGCATGCCATACTTTGGTTCAGCGGTATTGTTGGATGAAGCGGACCGGACCGACATTACGCGTACGCTTACGCGAGAATGGTTTTACCGCCGTGCTTTGCACACAGGTGACTAGCGGGTGTCTGTTTCTCCAACTTTAGTTGAACCGAAAAGGCATACGCCCGTCCTTGCGAAGGTTAAAACAACACCAACTTGACGAACTATCGCTGTGGTTTTTGATGTGTAGGTAAGAACGGTTCTTGCTAAGCCCGTAGCAGCCACGTAAAACTTGCAACAACAAAGTAGAGGACGTCTAACTTGTTTTTGCAGGCATGTTGTGATGTGATATGGTCAAGACGTGATGAGATATAAGTTGTTGTATGAGATGATCATGTTTTGTTGAAGTTACGCAATCGCGTAAGCCCTATGGTTGTCTCTTTGTTGCATAAGATGCAAGTGCCAAATAATTGCTTTACTTTATCGCTATGCGATAGCAATAGTTGCAAGAGCAATAGTTGGTGAGACGACCATGTGATGACACATTGATATAGATCAAGATGATGAAGATCATGGCGTCGTGCGGTGACGATAGAGATCATGACAAGACTTTGGAGATGGAGATCAAAGGCGCAAGATGATCATGGCCATATCATGTCACATATTTTGATTGATATGATGTTTATCTGTTATACATCTTATTCTCGCTTTTGATTGACGGTAGCATTTTAAGATGATCTCTCATTAATTATCAAGAAGTGTTCTCCCGAGTATGCACCGCTATGAAAGTTCTTCGTACGAGACACCACGTGATGATCGGTGTGATAGGCTCTACGTTCAAATACAAACAGTTGCACACGCGGAATACTCGGGTTAAACTTGACGAGCCTAGCATATACAGATATGGCCTCGGAACACAGAGACCGAAAGGTCGAGCGTGAATCATATAGTAGATATGATCAACATAGTGATGTTCACCATTGAAACTACTCCATCTCACGTGATGATCGGACATGGTTTAGTTGATTTGGATCACGTGATCACTTAGATGACTAGAGAGATGTCTGTCTAAGTGGGAGTTCTTAAGTAATATGATTAACTGAACTTAAATTTATCATGAACTTAGTCCTGGTAGTAGTTTGCAATTTATGTTGTAGATCAATAGCTCGCCTAGTTGCTTTCATATGTTTATTTTGATATGTTCCTAGAGAAAACTGTGTTGAAAGATGTTAGTAGCAATGATGCGGATTGGATCCGTGATCTGAGGTTTATCCTCATTGCTGCGCAGAAGAATTATGTCCTTGATGCACCGCTAGGTGAAAAACCTATTGCAGGAGCATATGCAGACGTTATGAACGTTTGCCTAGCTCAGTATGATGACTACTTGATAGTTTTGTGCACCATGCTTTATGGCTTAGAATCGGGACTTCAAAGACGTTTTGAACGTCATGGACCATATGAGATATTCCAGGAATTGAAGTTAATATTTCAAGCAAATACCCGAGTTGAGAGATATGAAGTCTCCAACTAGTTCTATAGCTGAAAGATCGAGGAGAATCGCTCAACTAGTGAGCATGTGCTCAGATTGTCTGAGTACTTCAATCGCTTGAATCAAGTGGGAGTTAATCTTCCAGATAAGATAGTGATTGTCAGAGTTCTCTAGTCACCGTCACCAAGTTAGTAGAACTTTGTGATGAACTATATTATGCAAGGGATGACGAAAACGATTCCCGAGCTCTTCGTGATGTTGAAATCGACGAAGGTAGAAATCAAGAAAGAGCATCAATTGTTGATGATTGACAAGACCACTAGTTTCAAGAGAAGGGCAAAGGGAAAGAAAGGGAACTTCAAGTGGAAAAGACAAGCAAGTTGTCACTCCCACGAAGAAGCCCAAAGCTGGACCAAAGCCCTAAACCGAGTGCTTAATCGCAAAGGAAATGGTCATCGAAGCGGAAATGCCCCAACATTTGGTGGATAAGAAGGATGGCAAAGTGAACAAGGGTATATTTGATATACAGATTATTGATGTGTGCCTTACTAGTGTTTATAGTAGCCCCTGAGTATTTGATACTTGTTCGGTTGCTAAGATTAGTAACTCAAAACAGGAGTTACAGAATAAACAAAGACTAGTTGAAGGAAAGTGACGATGAGTGTTGGAAGTAGTTCCAAGATTGATATGATCATCATCGCACACTCCCTATACTTTCGGATTAGTTTTAAACCTAAATAAATGTTATTTGGCGATTCGCTGAGCATGAATGTGATTTGATCATGTTTATTGCAATACGGTTATTCATTTAAAATCAGAGAATAATTGTTGTTCTGCTTACATGAATAAAACCTTCAATGGTCATACACCCAATGAAAATAGTTTGTTGGATCTCGATCGTAGTGATACACATATTCATAATATTGAGGCCAAAAGATGCAAAGTTAATAATGATAGTGCAACTTATTTGTGGTAATCGCCGCTTGGGTCATATTGGTGTAAAGCGATGAAGAAACTCCATAAAGATGGATTTTCGTAATCACTTGGTTATGAATCATTTGATGCTTGTAACCGTGCTTTTTGGGCAAGATGACTAAAACTCCATTCTTCGAACAATGGAACGAGCTATCGACTTATTGGAAATAATACATACCGATGTATGAAGACCAATGAGTATGAAGGCTCGTGGCAAGTATTGTTATTTTTCGACCTTCACAAGATGATTTGAGCAGATATGGGTATATCTACTTGATGAAACATAAGTCCGAAATAGTTGAAAGGTTCAAAGAATTTCAGAGTGAAGTGGAAAATCATCGTAACAAGAAAATAAAGTTTCGCAATCTGATCATGGAGACTAATATTTGAGTTACGAGTTTGGTCTTCAATTAAAACAATGTGGAATAGTTTCACAGCTCACGCCACCGAACACCACAACGTTATGGTGTGTCCGAACGTCAGAATCGCACTTTATTGGATATGGTGCGATCTATGATGTCTCTTACTGATTTACCAATATTGTTATGGGGTTATGCATTAGAGACAGCTGCATTCACGTTAAAAGGGCACCATCTAAATCCGTTGAGACGACAGCATATGAACTATGGTTTAGCAAGAAACCCAAGTTGTCGTTTCTTAAAGTTTGGGGCTGCGATGCTTGTGCGAAAAAGTTTCAAGCTGATAAGCTCAAACCCAAATCGGAGAAGTGCGTCTTCATAGAATACCCAAAGGAAACTGTTGGGTACACCTTCTATCACAGATCCGAAGGCAAGATATTCATTGCCAAGAATGGATCCTTTCTAGAGAAGGAGTTTCTCTCGAAAGAAGTGAGTGGGAGGAAGGTAGAACTTGATGAGGTAATTGTACCTTCTCCCTTATTGGAAAGTAGTTCATCACAGAAATCAATTCCAGTGATTCCTACACCAATTAGTGAGGAAGTTAATGATGATGATCATGAAACTTCAGATCAAGTTGCTACCAAACCTCGTAGGTCTTCCAGAGTAAGATCCGCACCAGAGTGGTACGGTAATCATGTTCTGGAAGTCATGTTACTAGACCATGATGAACCTACAAACTATGAGGAAGTGATGATGAGCCCAGATTCCACGAAATGGCTTGAGGCCATAAAATCTGAGATATGATCCATGTATGAGAACAAAGTATGGACTTTGATTGACTTGCTCGATGATCAGCAAGCCATGTTAAATAAATGGATCTTCAAGAGGAAGATAGATGCTGATAGTAGTGTTACTATCTACAAAGCTAGACTTGTCGAAAAAGGTTTTTGACAAAGTTCAAGGTGTTGAATACAATGAGATTTTCTCACTTGTATCGATGCTTAAAAGTCTGTCCGAATCATGTTAGCAATTGCCACATTTTATGAAATTTGGCAAATGGATGTCAAAACTACATTCCTTAATAGATTTGTTAAAGAAGAGTTGTATATGATACAACCAGAAGGTTTTGTCAATCCTAAAGATGCTAACAAAGTGTGCAAGCTCCAGCAATCCATCAATGGACTGGTGCAAGCATCTCAGAGCTGGAATATACGCTTTGATGAGTTGATCAAAGCATATGGTTTTATACAGAATTTTGGAAAGGCCTATATTTACGAGAAAGTGAGTGGGAGCACTACAACATTTCTGATAAGTATATATAAATGACATATTGTTGATTGGAAATAATGTAGAATTATTCTGCAAAGCATAAAGGAGTATTTGAAAGGAGTTCTTTAAAAGAAAGACCTCAGTAAAGCTACTTACATATTGAGCATCAAGATCTATTGAGATAGATCAAGATGCTTGATAATATTTTCAATGAGTACATACCTTGACAAGATTTTGAAATAGTTCAAAATGGAACAGTCAAAGAAAGAGTTCTTGCCTGTGATGCAAAGGTGTGAAGTTGAGTAAGACTCAAGACCCGACCATGGCGTAAAATAGAAAAAAATAAAGTCATTCCCTATGCCTCACCATAGGTTCTATAAAGTATGCTATGTCTGTGAACTGCACCTATTGTATACCTTGCTCGAGTTTGACAAAGGAATACAATTTTGATCTAAGAGTAGATCATCGACAGCGGTCAAGAATATCCTTAGAAAAACTAAGGAGATGTTTTCGATTATGGAGGTGATAAAAGAGCCCGTCGTAAAAAGTTACAACGATGCAAGCTTTTACACCAATCCAGATGACTCTAAGTCTCAATCTGGATACATATTGAAAGTGGGAGCAATTAGCTAGAGTAGCTCGCGTGCGAGCATTGTGGACATAGAATATTTGCAAAATACATACACTCAATATGATGCAGACCCATTGACTAAACTTCTCTCACAAGCAAAACATGATCATACCTTAGTACTCTTTGGGTGTTAATCACATAGCAATGTGAACTAGATTATTGACTCTAGTAAACCCTTTGGGTGTTGGTCACATGATGATGTGAACTATGGGTATTAATCACATACAGATGTGAATATTGGTGTTAAATCACATGGCGATGTGAACTAGATTATTGACTCTAGTGCAAGTGGGAGACTGAAGGAAATATGCCCTAGAGGCAATAATAAAGTTATTATTTATTTCCTTATATCATGATAAATGTTTATTATTCATGCTAGAATTGTATTAACCGGAAACATAATACATGTGTGAATAAATAGACAAACATAACGTCACTAGCATGCCTCTACTTGACTAGCACATTTATCAAAGATGGTTATGTTTCCTAGCCATGGACAAAAGAGTTGTCATTTGATTAACGAGATCACATCATTAGGAGAATGATGTGATTGACATGACCCATTCCGTTAGCCTAGCACTTGATCGTTTAGTATGTTGCTATTGTTTTCTTCATGACTTATACACGCCTCGTAACTATGAGATTATGCAACTCCTGCTTACGGAGGAACACTTTGGTGCTACCAAACGTCACAACGAATCGGGTGATTATAAAGGAGTACTACAGGTGTCTCCAAAGGTACATGTTGGGTTGGCGTATTTCGAGATTAGGTTTTGTCACTCCGATTGTCGGAGAGGTATCTGTGGGCCCTCTCGGTAATGCACATCACTATAAGCCTTGCAAGCAATGTGACTAATGAGTTAGTTGCGGGATGATGCATTACATAATGAGTAAAGAGACTTGCCGGTAACGAGATTGAACTAGGTATTGGATACCGACGATCAAATCTCGGGCAAGTAACATACCGATGACAAAGGGAACAACGTATGTTGTTATGCGGTTTGAGCGATAAAGATCTTCGTAGAATATGTAGGAACCAATATGGGCATCCAGGTTCCGCTATTGGTTATTGATCGAGAATAGTTCTAGGTCATGTCTACATAGTTCTCGAACCCGTAGGGTCCGCACGCTTAAGGTTTCGATGATGCTTTTATTATGAGTTTATGAGTTTTGATGTACCAAGGAGTTCGAGTCCCGGATGAGATCGGGACATGACGAGGAGTCTCGAAATGGTTGAGATGTAAAGATCGATATATTGGACGACTATATTCGAGTTCGGAAAGGTTCCAATGATTCGGTATTTTTGGAGTACCGGGAGTTACGGGAATACGAGAAAGAGTATTGGGCCTTAATGGGCTTTAGTGGAAGGAGCCAGAGGAGGTGGCGCGCCTCCCAAGCCCAATCCGAATTGGACAAAGGGTTTGGGGCGCGGCCCCCCTCTCCCTTCCTTCTCCACTTCCGTTCTTTCCCCCCCTTCTCCTAGTTGGACTAGGAAAGAAGGAATCCTACTCCCGGTGGGAGTAGGACTCCCTTGGCGCGCCCTCCTCCTAGGGCCGGCCTCCTCCTCCCTTGCTCCTTTATATACGGGGGTAGGGGGCACCCCAAGACACACAAGTTGATCTACGGATCGTTCCTTAGCCGTGTGCGGTGCCCCCTTCCACCATATTCCACCTCGGTCATATCGTCAGCAGAGTTTAGGCGAAGCCCGCGCCGTAGAACATCATCATCGCCACCACGCCGTCATGTCGACGGAACTCATCTCCGGAGCCTTTGCTGGATCGGAGGGCCGGAGATCGCCATCGAGCTGAATGTGTGTTGAACTCGAGGCCCCGTGACGCTCGGTGCTTGGATCGGTCGGATCGTGAAGACGACGACTACATCAACGCGCAAGCAGTTAACGCTTCCGCCACGGTCTCACGAGGGTACGTGGACTAACACTCTCCCTCTCGTTGCTATATCATTACCATGATCTTGCGTGTGCGTAGGAAATTGTTTGAAATTACTACGTTCCCTAACAGCTAGTATCTTCATGCTAGTAAAACAACGGAAAAACTCTCGGTCGGCGCCGCCGCCAGAGGACAGCAAACCCTAACTTAAATTTGCTAGTGAACGACGAATTTGGAGACGGAGCTCCCTCTTTTTTTTGAGAATCACCGGGGGAGGAGTCCCTCCACTTGAATATATATAACTCAAAGTGGCCATTATGCCAAGAGAGTGATCCAGTTATAACAGAAACTGAATCGATAACCTGAACAAGTTAACCCGTTTATAAGGAAACACGGGCCAAAAACCGTCTCAAAACCTGAACAAGCTCCCTCTATGGAGGGTGAAGAGCACAGTTTCAAAACCTCAAAACTTCCATAAACAAGTTGTTGATCCGATCTGGACAGTCAAGGGACAAATGCTGATGCTACCGAGAGATCCTTATCCTCCGTCAAGCTCATCATGTGAGTAGAGAGAGAGAGGGAGAGAGAGAGAAAGAGAGAGAGAGAGACCAACAATGATGCTCCGAGCGCTGCCCTCGGATAGGAAAGACGCTGGCGACAACGCCGCTGCCAAGGAGGCGGTCGGCGGCGGACCAGCCGAAACCCTAGTTGCTTGGTGGTTCCCTTCTCATGGGAAAAAAAGTGTTCCCGTTGGAGCTTGTTTTGTTTTTACTCAACTTACTCAATATCTGGTTTTTATTGGGAAAAAGAGGATCTGCTGGAGATGATGCTCTAGGCACGAGTGTGTAAGTGGAACTCTCGCAAAAAAAAACAGGAGTGTGTAAGTGGAACCCTAGCCCGCCGTCGGCCCTCTCCCCCACCCCTCTTCTCCCTCGTCGCCACTGGAGGTAGCCGCCGGCTCACCGCTCGGCCGCCGGTGAAGGTGGCGGCGAGGATCTGGCCACCCCGTTCTTCCTCGGGGGGCTTTGGATCCATGGCGGCGGCCTCGGCTGGTGGATCGACGCCGGGTCTGCGGTGACCGGTGCTCGTTGGTGCTGGCCGTTCGTCCTCGGCCACGAGGGCGGCGAGGCGGTAGCGGGTGGCGGCTGCGGTACGGGCGTCTTGGCGGCGCCCGATCCAGATCTGAAGGCCTCCGTCTACTTCAACCAGGGCTGCCTCCGATGGTCCTGCTTTGGGCGGCCTTTGTCGCCGGAGTTGTACCTGTTTGGCGGCTGGAGGTGGAAGGTGGCTCGAGAAATCCGAGGCCAGCAAAGGTTGGCCACGACGGGCGGCGACGCCCGAGGGCGCCGTACCCTTCTTGTAGGCGCCGCCCAGGTCGCCTCCTTCCCTCTTCCTTCCACCCAGCTCAGAGGTCGGGCGAAGCCCAAATCCTTGCGGATCGAGCGACAATGGCGCTCGGCGGCCGCCACCCTCTTGGGGTGTCGTTCGTGGTGAGCTTGGGGTGGATGTGATGCTTTGGTTGCTTGGCGGCGGTTGGTGGCGTGGTCGGAGTTCGTTTGGTGGCGGTGCGTTGGCGCTCTGCCGCCTATGTGCTCAGCCTCGGAGTCATTCTTCCACGGTGCTTGGTCTTCAGCAGCCCTGCCGGACTCGGCGGAGAGGTGCTTCATCCTACTCATTGATGGCGGCGTATCTCGGCGGCGTGGCGCAGTGGAGATTCGGCGTTCGATGTGTAGCGATGGACTCGCGCAGGAGGACGAAGCTGTCTGGTGTCGTGGTGACGTCAATGGCTGAGTGGACAGACAAGGTAGAAGCTTCAATATTTGCTCTGAAGACGGACCTGTGGAAGATGACGACGACAACACACGAAAAGGCCGAATCGGTTTGTACCCTGCACCTGTATGTGGCTCGGCTGGGGCTTCCGGCTTTTGATGTTAGGGTTAGGTGAGTGGTCTGGATAGTGGCCCAGCTAGCACCCCTTCAACATTTTAATGTTAGGCTTAGATAAGTGGTCTGGGTAGTGGCTCAGTTAGCAAGCTTTCATCATTTGGATAGGAGTAGTGGCATATGTTGCCAAGACGGCGGATTCAGGCATATTGTTATAATACTTTGCAAGGTCCTCGAGAATAATCAATAAAGTGACCGCATGCATCTTCTAGATGCAGACGCCGGGGTCATCCTCCTTTTCTAAAAAAAGAATGGGACTAGATTTCTGCATTGTGTCGTCCTGCACCAAGTCAATCATCCGGCACATGTGTCAGCTGCCAACAAGAGGTGTAGAAGCCGTCACGTCTCGGGCAGGTATGTGACGCTGCACGCGGAGGGTGCATTGAGTTTGTCACGTCTCTCCTATGCGAGACGTTGCATATGGAGGGCATGTCGAGCTTGTTTAACTTGTTTGTTTGATAGCCACGCTACGCTGGTTTAATTTTTGTGTCATCACGTGTCAGTTCTGGCCCTGTTTACCTAACATGTTATTGGCGAACTCCGTGCTTTCACGTGATGATGCCTCGTCTTTTGTGTTTTGCGAACATTTTCCGGCCCAGCTTCATTAGCTCAAAGTGGAGCCCTGCGCGATTACAACACTAGATTACAAGGGGAACCAAGAGAAGGGATGAGGATACTGATGTAACAACACGAGACACTACAGCACAATAAAGCACACATGTGCGATGTGTCTCGCCAATTGTCCATGGTCACCACGCATCCCGTTGTCTCCACCGCCATCGCCGAAGAGGGGCCGCCACCAGCAAACAGTAGCAACTTCAGGACCCCTCTGAGTGACCGAACAGGGATCTCGAAACAGTTCACACCTCCAGCGCCAATGATCTTGTGAATCAACTTGCATTAACTGTAGGAGGGGAAAAATGGCTTGGCGATTTTGTGATGTGTTAATCTTCTTGTACATTCCACATAGTTGACTACGACATAGTACATACACCATAGCAATTTTGAGAATTACATGCTTAACAGTACAATGCGACAACATAAGTTTTGGGCACCGCTAGGCGCCGGCGCACCGGCCGAAACTTTCGGCCGGTCCAGCCATAGCCGCTCGATGCGAGCCGTGCGGCGGTTGGATATGGAGCCAAAAAAAATAAAAAATCGCCCCAGCTTCTTCTTCCTCGGCTCCAGGGCGATCTCCGACGAGATCCCTCATGCTCGCAAGACGGCGATCTCCGCCGAGATCCCCATGCTCGCAGCACCGGGCAGCTCCGCAAAGACCCCACGGCGCATCTCCGACGAGGCCCAGCTCCAAGAAGGCCTCACAAGGCGATCTCCGCGTGAGGCCCAGCTCCAAGAACGCCTCATGGCGCATCTCCGCGAGGCCCCGCTGCTCATGGAGCCTCACGTCGCCGCCGCAGCACCGTTGTAGAGCTCGTGTTGTTCCTCGTCCTTAATTTGTCGGTCGCAGCAAAAAATTCCACCGGTCGTAGCAAAAATTCTTGACAGTTCCAGCAAAAATTAATAAAAACGTTGGTAGCAAAATTAGAAAAAATCGACGACGCTCCAACAAACCAAAAACCTGATGGTAGCAAAAATGAAGCTTGTTCCAGCAAATCGCAACGCTAGTGGTAGCAAAAATAAAAAATCGAGCGCTGGTTCCAGAAAAATCAAAGAAGTCGGTGGTAGCAAAAATTGACACTGGTTGCAGCAAACCACAAAACAGTTGTAGCAAAAATAATTTGTGGTCCAGCTAGGGGCTTCTCCAGTAGTAGCAAAAAATGCAGAAGGTTGTAGCAAAAACTGTACATGGTTGTAGCAAAACACCCAAGCGCAGGGTCTCGACAATCTCACGAAAAAGGATGTAACAAACGACAGTGCCGGTAGTAGCAAAAAGCCAAAACTGCTGTAGCAAAAAAGTGGTACAAAATGATTCCAGCAAAAAGACATGGCAGCAAAATTTGGTTAGTTCCAGCAAAAAACAAAAACGGTGGTAACAAATTAATACACTGGTTCCAGCAAAAACAAACATGGAAGCAAATCTGGAGTTGTAGTAACATGCCTCGAGCTCGTAAGCCATGGCCGCCCTGGCCTGTGAGCTCGCAGGCCATGGCCCCCTGTCGTAGTAGCGCCGGTGCTCAGCCCCGTCGCATTCGGCCATGGCGATGGCATCCCTTGCAGCAGCAACAACTCCCGCGGCGCCGCGCTTCGTGGGGGAGGGCGCCCCGTGCAGCAACTCTACAGCAATGACGTCTGAGAAAAAGGGCAGAAGCAGCGGCGTGGGAAGCCCAGGGAAGAAAGGAAGGAGATGTGGTGTGTGTGGACAGCAGCCGCGCTGGAAAGGATAAGGAAGCAGAGCGGTGTGCGGGCCCCCGCGGGATGACGTGTCCCTTCTGTTTTAGCGCTACGCGCGGGGTGAGCGAGTGGACCGGCCGAAGTTTCGGCCGGTGCCCCGGCTCTAAACGTTTCCCATAAGTTTTGGGGAAGCTTCCAACTTCACGGGGCGGGCCCCTCTCCCCCTACAATCTCCAACCAAAAACTCACACGTAACCATCATCTGTAGAACCCGTACAAGAAGGACCGTAACCATTATCCAATGTTCAAATCTCCCTGTGTTGCTTCAATCGGATTGCGCGGTTGCTCTTGCGGCACTTGCAAATGTGTCTCTGGACAAGTCAACATATGGTCACCTTGAGATTAAAGGTTTAATGTATAATAGGGAGTTTGTTCCGGTAGAAGTCTCTCGTGACCAAAATATAGTTGCACATAGCTTAGCAAACCATGGTAGCACTGTGTGCTGGCTCAACCAATCCCACCCTTTTATTTTCGAACTTGTTGCTAAGGATTGTAACTCTGTGATGTTGGAATAAACTGCCCTAATTCCCTCAAAAAAAAAACTATACCATTACTCAGGATTATTGAAAAAGGCTTTCGCCCCGCTTTATATATAAAGCAATTATCAACAGTACCCGATACAAACGCACACCCTCACAACACACGCACACACGCACCCAAGGCAGGATACATAAGCGCTGAGCGCAACACCAACCCAAGCACTACACTAAGAGGTGAAGGCGCATATGACGAATCGTGGGCTCCAAAGCGGCGCCTTCAGGAAGGGGACGACACCGGAGCGCCGCCACCGCCCGATCCAAGAATCAGAGTTTCCCCTAGAGTTTGTGAGATTTGGCTTTTTTAAAAATCTATATGCACATCATTATGGAATAGAGGGAGTGATATGTTACTATTGGGACTTTGGGCACAGTAATTTATGTGAAAACCGAGACCGCAGATCTCACATATTCAAGTAAGTTACAACCTTTAGAATTGAAGTAGCAAATTAAGTTCAAGCACGAATCTCATTTTAGCACGGTAATTACGCAATAAAACAGCTATTTCGACTACTTTAGCGAAGCTATGCCTTTATAGTTAGCTATATATAAGGACGACGAGCACCAGTAACTATTAGCAAAAGCATAAGCTTGATCGCATGTACTGCCCACCCACGGAGTAGCAAATGGCGATGGGTGCAGCACCATTGGACGCGCTAATGTCACTGGACCCCGAGACCTTCGCCAGGGAGTCGCGCGCCGTGATTACTTCCTCGCCGGCTACCACCGCGACGTCGAGAAGTATCCGGTCCAGCCCGAGGCTGTTCCAGGGTGCCTCCGTACGCTTTTACCCAACGCGCCGCCCGAAAACGGTGAGCCGATGGACGTGATACTCGAGGACGTAGCCACTCACATCGTCCCGGCACTGACCCACTGGCAGAGCCCCAAGTTCTTCGGCTACTTCCCGATGAACGCCAGCACTGCCGGGTTCGCCGGCGAGATGCTCTCCACCGGGCTCAACGTTGTGCCTTTCATGCGGGTCGCCTCGCCGGCCGCCACCGAGCTCGAGAGCGCTGTGGTGGACTGGATGGGCAAGCTGACGGGCCTCCCGGACAGCTTCCTCTTCTCCGGCGGCGGCGGCGGCGGCGGCGTGCTGCACGGGAGCACCTGCGAGGCCGTTGTGTGCACGCTCGCGGCCGCGCGCGATCGCGCGCTGAGCAGGCTCGGCCACGAGGGCATCCTGAGGCTGGTGGTCTACGCCTCAGACCAGAGCCTGTTGGAATTTGCTAGTGGGCTTTTGGCCCAAAGCCCAACTAAATTTCTGAAATTCTCTTGGCCCATTCATGCACACATGTGAGTGGAGTGAGTGAGGCTAAAGTTTAGTCCCACCTCATAAGTTGAGAGAGAGTTGCACCTCTTTATAAGGTGAGCTCTCCTACCACTTGTATGAGCATGAGAAGAGGAGACCTACACGCGCGCTCCTCCTCCTCGCTCGCCTCGCCACGCCACGCCTCGCCACGACGCGCCGCTTCTACCAACTTCAAGAAGAATTCGCATAAGAAGGGGAAGGGACTTTGCCATGTCTGCGGTGATCCTAATCACTGGGCTCCGAAGTGTCCTAACCGCTTTGAGGAGCGCGAACATGAGAAGGGCGACAAGTCCGCTAATGTTGTGATCGGTGATACTGATATGAAGGAATCAGGGTACGGTATTTCTCCTACCATCCTTTCAGTATTTCAATCCCCTGATTGGTTAATTGACACCGGTGCCAATGTACATGTTTGTGCCGACGCCCATGTTTTCTTCTTACCAGGCCACATGTGGACTTCTCCCGTGCTGATGGGGAACGGGTCACATGCCATCGCTCGAGGTGTTGGTACGGTCGATCTGAAGTTTACTTCGGGAAGACCGTGCGTCAAGAACGCTCATCATGTGTCATCAATCAATAAAAATCTCGTTAGCGGTTCCCGCTTATGTCGAGATGGTTTTAAGTTGGTTTTGAGTCCAATAAAGTTGTAATTTCCAAGTGTGGACAATTTGTTGAAAAGGCTATGAGTGCGGAGGCTTGTTCCGCCTATCTTTGTCGATATTTGCACTAAAGTTATTAATAATGTTTGCCACAATAATGAGTCGATATTTGGCATGCACGACTTTGTCATATTAACTTTGGTTGCATGACGCGCTAGCCAATATGAATTTAATTCCGAAAATCTCTACTGTCAAAGGCTCTAAGTGCCAAGTATGTGTGCAAGCTAAACAACCTCGCAAGTCCCATAAGACTGCAGAGGCAAGAGACTTGGCGCCACTAGAGCTTATACATTCTGATCTTTGTGAGATGAATGGCGGTTGACAAAAGGTGGAAAGAGATATTTCATGACGTTGATTGATGACTCCACTAGATATTGTTATGTGTATCTTCGAAATCAAAAGATGAGGCTTTAACTTTCTTCAAAAACTATAAAGCTGAGGCAGAGAACCAACTTGATCGAAAAATTAAACGGCTTAGGTCCGATCGTGGTGGAGAGTATTTTTCCAATGAATTTGATCTGTTTTGTGCGGAACATGGTATAATCCATGAGAGGACGCCTCCCTACTCACCTCAGTCTAATGGGGTGGCCGAAAGAAAGAACCGAACTCTAACTGATTTGGTTAACGCCATGTTAGACACATCGGGTCTTTCCAAGGAATGGTGGGGGGAGGCGCTAATGACCGCGTGTCATGTCCTAAACCGAGTTCCCACAAAGCATAAGACCATGACTCCATTTGAGGAATGGGAAAGGAAAAGGTTGAAACTCTCTTACCTACGCTCTTGGGGTTGTTTGGCGAAAGTCAATATACCAATTCCCAAGAAGCGCAAGCTTGGACCAAAACCGTGGATTGTGTTCTTCTCGGCTATGCTTTTCATAGCATTGGCTATAGATTTTGATAATAAAATCTGAGGTATCCGACATGCATGTTGGTACGATTATGGAGTCTAATGATGCAACTTTCTTTGAGGACATATTTCCTATGAAGGATATGCCAAGTTCATCAAATCAGAGATACCTATTCCATCTAGTGAGGAACTCATCAGAACTCCTGAACCCACCATTGCGATGGAACAAGTTGAGAATCCTGTTGAGGGTGACAATGAAAATCCTGTAAGGAGTAAGAGACAGAGGACTGCAAAGTCCTTTGGTGATGATTTCATTGTGTACCTTGTGGATGACACACCCAGACTATTTCAAGCCTATGCATCTCCCGATGTCGACTCATCGAAGGAAGCTGTTCAGAAGAGATGGATTCCATCTTAGCTAACGGAACTCGGGAGATCACCGACCGTCCTTATGGGTGCAAACCTGTAGGATGTAAGTGGGTGTTCAAGAAGAAGCTTAGACCTGATGGTACGATTGAAAAGTACAAGGCACGGCTTGTGGCTAAGGGTTATACCCAGAAAGAAGGTGAAGACTTCTTTGATACTTACTCACCCGTGGCTAGATCGACCACAATTGGTGCTACTATCATCGGTTGCCTCACATGGTCTTCTCGCTCATCAAATGGACGTTAAGACGGCTTTCCTCAATGGAGAGTTGAAGGAGGAAATTTACATGGATCAGCCAGATGGTTTTGTAGTACCTGGTCAAGAAGGAAAGGTGTGCAAGTTATTAAAGTCTTTATATGGCCTTAAGCAAGCTCCTAAGGAGTGGCATGAGAAGTTCAAAAGAACATTAACTGGTGCCGGCTTTGTAGTAAATGATGGTGACAAGTGTGTGTACTATCGCCATGGTGGGGGCGAAGGAGTTATTCTTTGTCTGTATGTCGACGACATATTGATCTTTGGAACCAAACTTGATTTAATCAAGGAGGTTAAGGATTTCTTATCTCGCTGTTTTGAGATGAAGGATCTAGGAGTAGCTGATGTTATCTTAAACATCAAGCTGTTGAGAGATGAGAATGGTGGGATCACACCGCTCAGCCTCACTATGTGGAAAAGGTTTTGAGTCGTTTTGGGTATAGCGACTGCACGCCTTCTCCAACTCCATATGATGCTAGTGTGTTGCTTCGAAAGAATCGACGGATTGCTAGAGATCAACTGAGGTATTCTCAGATTATAGGATCGCTTATGTATTTGGCGAGTGCCACGAGGCCCGACATCTCTTTGCTGTGAGCAAGCTGAGTCGGTTTGTGTCAAAACCGGAGATGATCATTGGCGGCGCTTGAGAGAGTTATGCGCTACTTGAAGGGCATCGAGCTATGGGATTCACTACACGGGTATCCAAGGGTACCGGAGGGTTATAGTGACTCGAATCGATATCGATGTCGATGAGATTAAGGCCACAAGTGGTTATGTTTTTACACTTGGTGGTGGCGCTGTTTCTCGAAGTCTTGCAAGCGCACCATCTTAACGAGGTCAACTATGGAAGCAGAACTCACAAGATTAGACACCGCCATTGTTGAAGCAGAGTGGCTTCGTGAGCTATTGATGGACTTACCTATGGTTGAAAAACCAATACCCCTATCCTCGATGAATCTGTGATAATCAAACCGTGATCGCCAAGATAAACAGTTCTAAGGACAATATGAAGTCCTCAAGGCATGTGAAGAGGAGATTAAAATCTGTCAGAAACCGAGAAACTCCGGAGTTATTACGCTGGATTATATTCAAACGTCGAAAAACTTGGCAGATCCTTCACAAAGGGTCTATCACGTAATGTGATAGATAATGCATCGATGGAGATGGGTTTGAGACCCACCGCATGAGTTGTCCATAGTGGTAACCCACTCTATGTGATCGGAGATCCCGTGAAGTAGAAGTGGGAGACAAGCTGTTGGTCACCGAGAGGAGAGTATCCTTATTTTAACTATCCCACCCGTGAAGATGCAATACTCTCCGATCTGCATGGCAGGTTGATATCTATCTTAATGTGTTCCAAGTGGCTTATTTGAGTAAGCAGAGATGTTGTCCTGCAGAGCATCTCCTGAGGAACACACCTATATGAATTTGACTGTTAATGTCGCAGTCTGTGAGAAGTGGGTGCTCTCTAATAAATTCATGAAAGGCCCTGGAGTACGACGTATACGCTCCACCCGCGGGGAAGCCTTGCGGCAGCCTAGTACCGGTCAAGATTTTGTGTGAAACTAGTCTCGCAGAAAACTTGTAGTTCAAGGCATAGTCCACTATTCAAGTTGTGATCTAGTGTAGCATAAATCTCTAAGTGGAAGTTCAACTTCACAGTCTCCACTAAGCACCGGTATATAAACAATGTTTTGGAACCAAATGGTGAAATGTGCCAATGAGACTTTGTGGGGGATTGTTGGAATTTGCTAGTGGGCTTTTGGCCCAAAGCCCAACTAAATTTCTGAAATTCTCTTGGCCCATTCATGCACACATGTGAGTGGAGTGAGTGAGGCTAAAGTTTAGTCCCACCTCATAAGTTGAGAGAGAGTTGCACCTCTTTATAAGGTGAGCTCTCCTACCACTTGTATGAGCATGAGAAGAGGAGACCTACACGCGCGCTCCTCCTCCTCGCTCGCCTCGCCACGCCACGCCCGCCACGGCCGCGCGCGCTGCTGGTCTTGAGATTGAGCCGAGCCGAGGATGAGCTATGCACGTTGTGTCTATATTTTTGCTGCTCGGGAAAAATTAATGAGTCATTAATTAATAATTAACGGACGCGTTAATTACTGAACGGTTTCGATTCTTTTGATCGTGACGACTCGGACGTGGGGTTTACTCCCACGACCTACCCGCCCGCACTATATAGTCAGCAGGCGTCTACCCTAGCCGCCGCTTCAGATGGTTTCTCACCACCGCTCCAGATCCATTGCGCCGCCGATCAAGTCTTCTCCATCCCTCCTTTCGGCGTGCACCGGAGAAGGGACAAGAGCCTCCGGAACCCCGCCTCGTGATCCCAGACGGAGAGGGGCGATCAGGTTTTGGGGAGCGATTCGCGCGATCGCTGGCAGCGACGACCCATGAACGACGACTTCTTCCCGACCTCGGCAACCTCATCCTCGACGACATGGGCGATAACGTCAACGCCGGCGGTGCTGCTCCCGCTGCACCGCACGTGATTCTATCTTTCTTGTTCGAGATCGTGGTAGAATTCATGTTTTTAGTATGTGCCCTAGATGTGATCTGTTCATCTGCTATGCTAGTTCGCATGATTAGTTCAATCTCGCCATTGTAGTCATGATTTATCTTCGTCTATTCGATTAAATCTCGTAGTAATTTGCTCATATTTTCAACAATCCAAAAACCTGACTATAGGCAATTTACTCGAGTGGTTTTGTTCTGCGATCTGAAGCCGCTTTGCCTTTAAGGGGCGCAATATAAGAGGTGGCGACGAGAGCAGATCTCTGGTTCCGCACCATGGGCTGCTATGACGCCACTAAGGGCAAGCCCGAGGCGATCTTAATCCAGCACAGCTGGAAGCTTTTGAGAAGATCGACACTCTCTTTAAAGGCGCTCTTCGGGTGTTCTTGATGATTCCATTGTGGATTCAGATATGTCGCTTGACAACGGCAAGGACATGTGGGCAGCGCCGAGGCCAAGTTTGGTGCCTCGGACGCCGAGCGAAGTTGTACGTCATGGAGCAATTCTATGACTACAAGATGGTGATGAGCGCCTGTTGTACAGCAGGCTCATGAGATACTGATCGCGCCGCAAAAGAACTTGAGCTCTTCAAGTGTGTGTTGCCGGATAAATTTGTGGCCGGAGGCATTATTGCCAAGCTTCCACCTTCGTGGAACAATTTTGCTACTTCCCTGAAACACAAGAGACAGGAGTTTTCCGTTACGGATCTCATTGGTACTCTTGATGTTGAAGAGAAGGCGAGAGCAAAGGACACACGTGCTCGAGTTGCCGAGGGAGCTTCTAGTGCCCACATGGTACAGAAGAAGAACTTCCAGCCCAATAAGTTCAAAAACAACAAGAACAAAACTCAGGAAAAGGCAAGTTTGATACAAAGAACAAGCCATCACATTCTACCAACTTCAAGAAGAATTCGCATAAGAAGGGAAGGACTTTGCCATGTCTCGGTGATCCTAATCATCGGGTCGAAGTGTCCTAACCGCTTTGAGGAGCGCGAACATGAGAAGGGCGGCAAGTCCGCTAATGTTGTGATCGGTGATCTCGATATGAAGGAATCAGAGTACGGTATTTCTCCTACCATCCTTTCGAGATTTCAATCCTCGATTGGTTAATTGACACCGTGCCAATGTACATGTTTGTGCCGACGCTCCATGTTTTCTTCTTACCAGGCCACGTGGACTTCTCCCGTGCTGATGGGGAACGGGTCACATGCCATCGCTCGAGGTGTTGGTACGGTCGATCTGAAGTTTACTTGGGAAGACCGTGCGTCTCAAGAACGCTCATCATGTGCCATCAATCAATAAAAATCTCGTTAGCGGTTCCCGTTTATGTCGAGATGGTTTTAAGTTGGTTTTTGAGTCCAATAAAGTTGTAATTTCCAAGTGTGGACAATTTGTTGGAAAAGGCTATGAGTGCGGAGGCTTGTTCCGCCTATCTTTGTCAGATATTTGCACTAAAGTTATTAATAATGTTTGCCACAATAATGAGTCAGATATTTGGCATGCACGACTTTGTCATATTAACTTTGGTTGCATGACGCGGCTAGCCAATATGAATTTAATTCCGAAAATCTCTACTCTCAAAGGCTCTAAGTGCCAAGTATGTGTGCAAGCTAAACAACCTCGCAAGTCCCATAAGACTGCAGAGGCAAGAGACTTGGCGCCACTAGAGCTTATACATTTCGATCTTTGTGAGATGAATGGCGGTTGACAAAAGGTGGAAAGAGATATTTCATGACGTTGATTGATGACTCCACTAGATATTGTTATGTGTATCTTCGAAATCAAAAGATGAGGCTTTAACTTTCTTCAAAAACTATAAAGCTGAGGCAGAGAACCAACTTGATCGAAAAATTAAACGGCTTAGGTCCGATCGTGGTGGAGAGTATTTTTCCAATGAATTTGATCTGTTTTGTGCGGAACATGGTATAATCCATGAGAGGACGCCTCCCTACTCACCTCAGTCTAATGGGGTGGCCGAAAGAAAGAACCGAACTCTAACTGATTTGGTTAACGCCATGTTAGACACATCGGGTCTTTCCAAGGAATGGTGGGGGGAGGCGCTAATGACCGCGTGTCATGTCCTAAACCGAGTTCCCACAAAGCATAAGACCATGACTCCATTTGAGGAATGGGAAAGGAAAAGGTTGAAACTCTCTTACCTACGTTCTTGGGGTTGTTTGGCGAAAGTCAATATACCAATTCCCAAGAAGCGCAAGCTTGGACCAAAAACCGTGGATTGTGTTCTTCTGGGCTATGCTTTTCATAGCATTGGCTATAGATTTTTGATAATAAAATCTGAGGTATCCGACATGCATGTTGGTACGATTATGGAGTCTAATGATGCAACTTTCTTTGAGGACATATTTCCTATGAAGGATATGCCAAGTTCATCAAATCAGAGATACCTATTCCATCTAGTGAGGAACTCATCAGAACTCCTGAACCCACCATTGCGATGGAACAAGTTGAGAATCCTGTTGAGGGTGACAATGAAAATCCTGTAAGGAGTAAGAGACAGAGGACTGCAAAGTCCTTTGGTGATGATTTCATTGTGTACCTTGTGGATGACACACCCAGGACTATTTCAGAAGCCTATGCATCTCCGATGTCGACTCATCGAAGGAAGCTGTTCAGGCGAGATGGATTCCATCTTAGCTAACGGAACTCGGGAGATCACCGACCGTCCTTATGGGTGCAAACCAGTAGGATGTAAGTGGGTGTTCAAGAAGAAGCTTAGACCTGATGGTACGATTGAAAAGTACAAGGCACGGCTTGTGGCTAAGGGTTATACCAGAAAGAAGGTGAAGACTTCTTTGATACTTACTCACCCGTGGCTAGATCGACCACAATTGGTGCTACTATCACCTGGTTGCCTCACATGGTCTTCTCGCTCATCAAATGGACGTTAAGACGGCTTTCCTCAATGGAGAGTTGAAGGAGGAAATTTACATGGATCAGCCAGATGGTTTTGTAGTACCTGGTCAAGAAGGAAAGGTGTGCAAGTTATTAAAGTCTTTATATGGCCTTAAGCAAGCTCCTAAGGAGTGGCATGAGAAGTTCGAAAGAACATTAACTGGTGCCGCTTTGTAGTAAATGATGGTGACAAGTGTGTACTATCGCCATGGTGGGGGCGAAGGAGTTATTCTTTGTGCGTATGTCGATTTACATATTGATCTTTGGAACCAAACTTGATTTAATCAAGGAGGTTAAGGATTTCTTATCTCGCTGTTTTGAGATGAAGGATCTAGGAGTAGCTGATGTTATCTTAAACATCAAGCTGTTGAGAGATGAGAATGGTGGGATCACACTGCTTCAGTCTCACTATGTGGAAAAGGTTTTGAGTCGTTTTGGGTATAGCGACTGCACGCCTTCTCCAACTCCATATGATGCTAGTGTGTTTCTTCGAAAGAATCGACGGATTGCTAGAGATCAACTGAGGTATTCTCAGATTATAGGATCGCTTATGTATTTGGCGAGTGCCACGAGGCCTGACATCTCTTTTGCTGTGAGCAAGCTGAGTCGGTTTGTGTCAAAACCGGGAGATGATCATTGGCGTGCGCTTGAGAGAGTTATGCGCTACTTGAAGGGCAACTGCGAGCTATGGGATTCACTACACGGGTATCCAAAGGTAACTGGAGGGTTATAGTGACTCGAATCGATATCGATGTTGATGAGATTAAGGCCACAAGTGGTTATGTTTTTACACTTGGTGGTGGCGCTGTTTCCTGGAAGTCTTGCAAGCAGACCATCTTAACGAGGTCAACTATGGAAGCAGAACTCACAACATTAGACACTGCCACTGTTGAAGCAGAGTGGCTTCGTGAGCTATTGATGGACTTACCTATGGTTGAAAAACCAATACCCCCTATCCTGATGAACTGTGATAATCAAACTGTGATCGTCAAGATAAACAGTTCTAAGGACAATATGAAGTCCTCAAGGCATGTGAAGAGGAGATTAAAATCTGTCAGGAAACTGAGAAACTCCGGAGTTATTACGTTGGATTATATTCAAACGTCGAAAAACTTGGCAGATCCCTTCACAAAGGGTCTATCACGTAATGTGATAGATAATGCATCGATGGAGATGGGTTTGAGACCCACCGCATGAGTTGTCCATAGTGGTAACCCACTCTATGTGATCGGAGATCCCGTGAAGTAGAAGTGGGAGACAAGCTGTTGGTCAGCTGAGAGGAGAGTATCCTTATTTTAACTATCCCACTCCGTGAAGATGCAATACTCTCCTGATCTGCATGGCAGGTTGATATCTATCTTAATGTGTTCCAAGTGGCTTATTTGAGTAAGCAGAGATGTTGTCCTGCAGAGCATCTCCGAGGAACACACCTATATGAATTTGACTGTTAATGTCATGATCTGTGAGAAGTGGGTGCTCTCTAATAAATTCATGAAAGGCCCTGAGTACGACGATACGCCCACAGCAGGGAAGCCTTGCGGCAGCCTAGTACCGGTCAAGATTTTGTGTGAAACTAGTCTCAGAAAACTTGTAGTTCAAGGCATAGTCCACTATTCAAGTTGTGATCTAGTGTAGCATAAATCTCTAAGTGGAAGTTCAACTTCACAGTCTCCACTAAGCACCGTATATAAACAATGTTTTGGAACCAAATGGTGAAATGTGCCAATGAGACTTTGTGGGGATTGTTGGAATTTGCTAGTGGGCTTTTGGCCCAAAGCCCAACTAAATTTCTGAAATTCTCTTGGCCCATTCATGCACACATGTGAGTGGAGTGAGTGAGGCTAAAGTTTAGTCCCACCTCATAAGTTGAGAGAGAGTTGCACCTCTTTATAAGGTGAGCTCTCCTACCACTTGTATGAGCATGAGAAGAGGAGACCTACACGCGCGCTCCTCCTCCTCGCTCGCCTCGCCACGCCACGCCACGCCTCGTCACGACGCGCCGCGGGTTGCGGGATTGAGCCGAGCCGAGGACAGAGCTATGCACGTTGTGTCTATATTTTTGCTGCTCGGGAAAAATTAATGAGTCATTAATTAATAATTAACGGACGCGTTAATTACTGAACGGTTTCCGATTCTTTTGGATCGTGACGACTCGGACGTGGGGTTTACTCCCACGACCTACCCGGCCCGCACTATATAGTCAGGCAGGCGTCTACCCTAGCCGCCGCCGCTTCGTATGGTTCTCACCACCGTTCCAGTCCATTGCGCCGCCGATCAAGTCTTCTCCATCCCTCCTTTCGGCGTGCACCGGGAGAAGGGACAGCAGGCCTCCGGAACCCCGCCTCTCGTGATCCTGTACGGGAGAGGGGCGATCAGGTTTTTGGGGAGCGCATTCGCGCGACTGCTGGCAGCGACGACTTCGCGAACGACGACTTCTTCCCCGACCTCGGCAACCTCATCCTCGACGACATGGGCGACAACGTCAACGCCGGCGGTGCTGCTCCCGCTGCACCGTACGTGATTCTGTCTTTCTTGTTCGAGATCGTGGTAGAATTCATGTTTTTAGTATGTGCCCTAGATGTGATCTGTTCATCTGCTATGCTAGTTCGCATGATTAGTTCAATCTCTGCTACTGTAGTCATGATTTATCTTCTGTCTATTCGGATTAAATCTCGTAGTAATTTGCTCATATTTTCAACAGAGCCACTCCACCTTCCAGAAGGGCGCGAGGCTCGTAGGGATCCCGCGGTCCAACTTCCGCGTGATCCCGACGTCTGCGGCGTCGAGCTACGGCCTCACCGCGGCCAGCGTCCGCGACGCAGTGGAGGCCGACGTGGCGAGCGGGCTCGTGCCGCTGTACCTGTGCGCCACAGTCGGCACGACCGGGCTCGGCGCGGTTGACCCGGTGCGGGACCTCGGGGAGTTGGCGCGAGAGCACGGCATATGGCTGCACGTCGACGCCGCGTACGCAGGGAGCGCCTTGATCTGCCCCGAGTTCCATGAATACATCGACGGCGCCGAGCTCGCGGACTCGGTGAGCATGAACCCGCACAAGTGGTTCCTCACCAACATGGACTGCTGCTGCCTATCGGTGGCGAGCCCGGCCGCGCTCACTTCCGCACTGTCCACCAATCCAGAATACCTCAGCAACGTCACAGAAGAAAGTGCCCCAGGTGCAGGTGTGGTCGACTACAAGGACTGGCAGATCGCGCTGTCACGGCCGTTCCGCGCCATGAAGCTGTGGGTGGTCCTGCGCCGCTACGGCGGGGCGGGCATGCGGGCGTACATACGGAGGCACGTCGAGATGGCCAGGTGGTTCGAGCGGGCGTTGGAGGCCGACGAGAGGTTCGAGGTGGTAGCGCCGACGAGATTCTCCCTCGTAACCTTCCGCATCCGTCCATGGCACGAGGGCGACCCTGGCGATGATGGCGTTGATGCCTTGAACCGTAAGCTCCTTGTCGCGGTGAACGCCAGCGGCCGGGCGTTCATGACGCACTTCGTGGTGGACGGCAAGTTTGTTATCCGCATGGCCGTGGGCGGAGCCATGACCGGGATGCGGCACCTCCAGGACACGTGGGAGCTTGTCCGGGAGAAGGCCAAGGAAGTCGGCGCCCTCACAAACGACTCCGGGCAATACTAAGAACGAGACGTGCTGAAATAAAATACTGAACGTGTGCATCAATTGGAACAGATCGACATCCAGAAAATGAAAAGGCAAATATATATACACATGAAGAATCCAATAAAGATTATCTTTTGAGAAACCCTGTTATAGACGAGAGATGCTATACTCACGGGCTGTTTACGGGGGTTTAACAGAGTGGTTAGCAGTGATTTGGCCGAGATTTGGTTTAATGAGGCAGGCCCCATCAGTGAAAATCAGGGGACCAATTAGTGAAGGGCGCTGATAGGCGCCGGTGCGCCGGCCGAAACGTTTCGGCCGGTCCAGCGCCAGCCGTTCGATCTGACTAACACGGAGCCTGCGTAACCGCTCGATCTGGACTGGGTCATCGTCTTCCTCGCCCCTTGCGAATCCCCCACTCCTCCTCCCCCGCCCGACTCACTACCCACCCCCCCATGCGCGCCGCCGCACCTCCTCCCCTGCTGCCGGCTCGTTGCCTCGCCGTCGTCGCCGCCGGTCGCCGCCCTCGCCGTTGGTCGCCGCCCTCACCTATGCCGCCTTCGTGCGTTTCTCCCCTCTGTGGATGCAGTAGCGTGCGCCCATGGTTGCACCCGGTGGTTGCAGGCTTGCAGCTCCCGGGAAGATGGCCGCATCTCCGGTGGCGGCGGCCGCCGGCCGCAACACCTGTCGTTGTGCTCGCGTTGTACCTCGCCGTGTGCCCACTCGAGGCTCTTGCTAGTTCCAACAAAAAGCGACACCGGTTGTAGCAAAAAAGTTTATCGCTTCCAGCAAAAAAAGCTTACCGCTGCAGCCCGTCGTCGTCATTGTAGCAAAATTGTTAACTGTATGTAGCTTTTGTGGTTGCCGATTGCAGCAAAAAAATGACGTGGTTGTAGCAAACACAAAAGAACGAAAAAAGTTTTCATCGTTTTCAGAAAAGCTTCCACTGTGGTTTGGAAAAGCTTCAATCGTGTATAAAAAAGCTTCATCCGTTAAGAAAAAAAGCTTCAACCAGACCTGCGACCAGAGAAAAAGTTGCAAACATTGACAAAAAAGCTTCAACCAGATATAGAAAAAGCTTCAACCGCTACCGTGGTAGAAAAGCCATGGTTGCAGCCCACGGTCACCTCGGTCATCGCCACACACACCCTGCCTCCCGAGGTTGCATCAGCGTCGCCGTGGTAGCACCCCGTCGCCCCGGTTGCAGCATCTCCCGTGGTCACCCCCTCCTCGGTCGCCGGCGAGATGGGATGGTCACCGCGCAGAGCCATGGCGAGCTTCAAGCGGGGAGAGGGGAGGCGTGGTGCGGCAACCGGGGGGCGGGCGGGGGGGGGGAGGGAGGGGATGGGGAAGGGGTGGGGAGTAGGGGGCAGAAGAAGAGGGGCGGCGCGCGCCCGGGAAAGCTGCGCGAGATGTGGAAGCTGCGCGAGGAAGAGGGAGACCAGCCCAATCTTCCGCCGGTGCGCCGGTCCCAACCGTTTCCCACTAGTGAAGGACACGAGGAGAGGGGGGGGGGGGCGTCGGTAAGAGTCCGTTGTTTTCCTTCATGCGTGTAGTATTATCGATTATAGACTGTCAAACGGTATCCAGTGTAAATCTTCGTTCCTATACGATCACTATGGAAGATATGAAAGCTGTGTCTCTTTCATATAGATATTTTTGGTTTGAAAATATAGTTTTGCTAACTTTCGTTCGATTGAGGTTTCTGAAAGTGTAGCTTAGTATTTGTGTGTCCAGTCTTCGGTTTTCGTTGCCAGTGAAGCTGGAGAGCGGAATAAGGGCATCTCCAACGTTGACCCACAAATTTGTTCGCCCTTATCCAACATTGCCCGCACACATTTCAACGAATGTTCAAACTAACCGGACAAACTCCATGCAAACACGGCAAATTTCCATATAAACCAAAGAGATTCATGCAAACACGACACATTTTCATATAAACCAAAAGAGATTCATATAAACATGACGGATTTCACATAAACTTGACAAAATTCGTTGCATTTCGGACATACTTCAACTAAAAACGGAGCTTGTCGAACTTTGGAGGTATAATTCGGGACATACTTCTATTCTAAACCTAATATAAATGATCACCGGTGCCAGTTCCCCATGTCCGGCCATGAACCCGAGGCCGAAACTCCGGCAATTGCCTTCGCCTTCTCTAGTTCCGTCTTGGTGCTCTCCAGCTCTGCCTCCTCAACCTCCGCAACCGCAGCTTGAGCGACTAATAGGCCGATGATTATCAACCCGCCAATCTTGGCTTCAGCATGAGGGAAAAAGCGGTGGCCTTACTGGGACCCGAGTGGCGCCCGCAGACGTGTCGATGGGGCACGGCCTTGGCGATGTCCTCGTCGTCAGTCTTGCCCCCGCACCTCATTCGCCGCCTTGTCGAACTCCTTGTAGTCGGCTTCTACTTCCACCTGACGTTGGCGGTACCGTTAGCGGCCGAGGAGAAGATCGCGAGCGGAGCGGTAAGACTCGAGCAGCACCACCTGCTATGCCGCGTCTGCGTCTGGCACGAACGCCCTGCCGGCGGTGAGCTGAATCTCTGCTTGTTGGTGCTCCTGGAGGAGCTGGAGGTTGTAGGCCGCGTCGACATGTGCCTCCCAAAACTGCTCCTCCCGCATCATATCCATGTAATGGGCACGAGCCTTGCCGATAGTCAATGCACCGGGGAGGGTGTCGCCTGCTCGTCCTCGGCCACGTCCTCCATTGGGATGTAATCGGCCTCCAGCGCCTGCCAACCTGCAGCAATGGCGGCCATCTCCACCTTCTGCTTCGACGACAGTCCGTCCCAGAGAGATTTGGGCCACGAGAAGGCCATGGTGGAATTGATGTAGAGAGGAGAAAGGGACCGGAGGCAGATGACTAAAGGCTCCTAAATTGATACCTAATAATAGCTTAGCAACTCCAACGGCTATGGTCGGGGCTGCAGTTTATATAGAGGACGAACGACAATGGTGGGCGGCAGACGGAGGGGTGGCACTGGAGTCGGTTCTCCGGCAACCGCATGTCATAAATGTAGACGACAGACGGACGGACTGGTGGTCATTGTGTAATTTGAGCGCGGAGCAGTCGCGTGCAACGGGAAGCGGCATGGCCGTCGCTCTGTGGGCTGGTGCGCCGCTTTAATGCCAGCGCCAATGAAGAGGTCATGTCCGCTCTGCCCGGGCATGAATGTAGCACTGACACACTGGAGTGGTGCTGACCGTTTCGGGCGGGAAACGCGCGCGAGTAAGGGAGTGGTTTTTTGTGAGCCTGGGCGGTCAAGAGCGGATCTTGCAGCGGTCCGGGCACCTGAAAAGCCCTGCTAGTTTTTCTTTGGTTTGTGAAAAAAATACATAAAGACCGCTCGACGGACCGACAAAAGCCCGCGTGTTGGATGGCACAACACGTCTGGATAGCGCGGTCCGGACGTATACAAGTGGTTTGAGGGTCGGCATCAGGGCCGGCCCTGTGTTTCGGGAGGCCCTACGTGAACTCGACGACATGGGCCCCTATGTCCTAAGTCCTAAGACAATAATATGAATGCTTGTGTTATATATATATAACTTATTAAAAGTAACTTTCAATCACACATCTTTAGTTTAAAATATGACTATAATAATTCAAATGACTCCATCGAGAACAATAATAACCAAATTCGAACCGACTCCATAAAAACAATAGTACTAAAAAGATCGCGAAATGAAACTAACATGACATGATTACCTCAAATAAGAACGAAATTAGACTGACTCCATCGACAACAATAATACTCCAGTGCTTCAAAAAAAGTTTCTTAGGGCATTTCTTGATGCAAAGTCATTAAGGGCACAATCAAGATCAACATTGTCCAAGGTATCCTTCTCAATGCAGCACATAGCCAGGCCATTCAATCTATCTTGCAACATAGTTGACCTCAAATAATTTTTTAGTAGTTTCAGTTTAGAGAAACTTCTTTCAGCTGAGGCTATAGTCACAAGCACTGTTAAGAGGATCCGATAGGCAACAAAGACATTTGGATAGCAATCTACAGCCATAACAAACTGAAGAATCTCAAGCGCAGACATCAAACCATCTGGCAAAGTTACCTGCAACACTTTCAACTCTGAGACAAACATGAAGATTAACATTAGATGATTTCTCATCAGAAAAAGCTTTTGCAAAAGTAGCGCAACATTCCTGTAGTTTGCTATCATCCAAGGACTTCAGATTTTTTGAATTGAATAAGAAACCAAACACCTTTTCAAATTTCTTCAACTGATCAAAGCGAGTGGTCAATGAAATAATTGCATTGTCAACGATGACTAGAAAGTAATTAACTCTGAAGGATTCCATAGCTGACAACTGTATTTGTTCGTCTTGATCATTCATTTCATCATGATGCCTCTTTCTTTTCCGTTGACGTCTTGAAGGAAATTCTGGCTCTATGTCCATATCAGATGCAATGGCTGTGACACCCCAAAATTTTTAACCTTGTTTTATTAATTAAAATTTGGCCAGGAACTTAAACTTTTATTTTCTGGGCTCATTTTTGATTTTTGAAACATTTCCTTTCTTATTATCATGGAGTTTTTACCTCAAGTGAAATACTTCCCAAATTTATTGGACTCTCTTACCCTCTCAAATAAAACAATTCTTTTATCAGTAGGATTATTTATATAATTATTTTTCCCCTGAGCTTTATTTCTCTAATTTGGTTTTTCATAAGTTTAGGGTCCCATTTGCACTGCAACCCTTTTATAAATTCATTCAAAAATCCCACCAAAATTTGGAGATGTCATGTGATGTTTTTAAAACATTTTTATGCAAAAATATATTTCAATCTCTAGATATTTTGAGTTCTGCACATAATTTTCAAATCTGGTCCAGTGGGCAGTTTTACACTACAACCTATTTAAATATTTCTTTAAAACTTCCACCAAAATTTTGGGATGTCAATATGAGTATGTTAATTAACTTTTTGCAAAAACCCAGTGTTGTCCTTTGAAAAATTTGAGTGAATCAACCTCTTTTCCATTCTGGTCCAACTTGATGATTTGTACAGCAACTATATTTTAAATTGCTCCTTTATCCATGATTTCTTTTCCTACTTGTAGTACTCCCTGTTAAACCCTTAAGTCCAAGAGGTTGGACTTGTTGGAGCAATTCTAGTTCTTGCAATCATGCCCTGTCCTTTCTGTCCTAATCTGAAGTTTTACAAAACTTGCACTAGCAAGTTTGTTCTTTTTGCAAACTAACCTCACCACCCTCTCATGCATCTAAAGAGACCGCACTCTGGAAGATTTGACCACCCCAAGTACTTCCTAGATGCCTCTGGCATTTTCTCAAACACCCTGTGTGCATGGACAGATTTGGCATGGTTGAAGGTTTTGTGTTGTGAACTTTTCCCTTGACCCAAACTAAGTTGGCTAGTAGCCTTCTATATGTCTCTAACCTAGGCCTGTGGATTTGCATTAGCTTTCTAGCAACTTGGGTCGCCCTGGCATTTCGTCGAACGAGTGCCGTGCACGCCCAGAGCGCGAGCAGAGCGCGCATTTTGCACGTGCTCCCGCCCGAGCCAACACACCCCCTGGATAAGTTTCCCCGAGCTCATCCAAATCCTCTCCCTCTCGCCACGTCACGCTAGAAGCCCCGACTGCCTCCTCGCCCCCTGCAGCGTAGCCAGCAAGCCGCTTGGCGGCACGCCCGCGGCCGCATCCACCACCATCATGGGCAGCACCGCCAAAACCACCACAGCGCGCCAGCTCGCCTCCTTAGATAGTGGAGCGTTCGTCGTTTGCCCCTGGAGCTAGCCAGCCACCGCCACGTCGCCCTGCCGCACAGTAGGGCGGTCCGCCGACGAGCTCATCCACGACCGCCGCGAACCGACTTGGAGGCGCTATATAAGGAAGCCCCGAGCTTCCCCGAGCACTCAGGTAGCCTCACGCCGTCTCCCTAGTGCCCCGTTGCCGTCAATATAAGGGGAGCAGGCCGTCTTCAACCTCTCCGGTCAGCTCGGCCGCCGCCTCGTTCCGGTTCACCCCGGTGCCACCAGGGCCTCCCCCACCCTTCCATCACCACCACTCGGCTCCTCATCGTCTTGCCGAGCCGCCCAGACCCCAAACAACGGAGCATCACCCTAGCCCGAACCCCCAAATCCACCGAAGCTTTCCTCCACCGCAGAGCTTGCCGCCGGCGATTTCCTCCACCTCCGACGACCCTACGACCACCGGGAGGACCGCCGCTGATCCGCGGATCCATCCCCGCCCTCAGCTCCCCGCGAGGAACCGCCGTTCACCGGCGACGAACGCCGGAGCCGCGCCTCTGCTCGGGTAGAGGAAGAGGAGAGGGTGGAGACTAGTCAAACATGACTAGTGGGCCCCCTGGACCCACTGTCAGTGGCCCCCTGTGCAGTCCATGCTGGATAAGTGGAGGCGTAAAACCTCAAGTACGCCTCCTCTGCCCGAAAGCGTAATCTCGTTTGAAACATTTTCTTTTTCTGTTTTTTATTAAAAACAGATTTTTACCAAAACTTTGACTAGCTACAACTTTTTAAATATAACTCCTAATGAGTTGATTCTTTTTCCTACATCTCTCAAATATTGTCTAGTTTATTTTAAGATTTATTTTAAAAAAATTCAGACAACTTTTTGGTACTATTTTTGAAACTATATATTGATTCAAAAATCTTTTAAATAGGATTTTTGGAGAATGGAGAAAGCCTTCAAAAACTTTTGGAGTGCACCTTGCCTCCCCCCAACTTGAAGGCAAGCATCCTGAACCCTGGCATAATATTTTTGGTGTGTTAGTTGACGCGGTTATAACACCACCTTACTTCGGAAAAACTTGTTATTTTATGTGGTGATATGATCATTTGCATGAATTCTTATTAGTGATTACCTTGCAGTTGGAAATGAGTATACTTGTGATGGTAATCATCCTCATGTACCTTGCATGCATGCCGGAAAGGAATCCGGGAAAGCCTCTGCCTTGGGTACGCGTGAGCTTGTCGCCGGTCTCCGTCGGGACGGTTATGTCCGGTATGGCATAGTAAGGTATAATGAGTGTTGATTGTGTTGGTTGAAATATATTTGTTATTCATGTCATGCATGGAAATTATAAACCTCCTGAGTTGACCGTAGATCGAGTCTTGTTCCAGTAACGCCCACACTTGTTTCGTGCTACCACTTGTCCCTGCCACAAGTAGGGTACGGTTCAGTAATTTGTCAACCCCTTTCTAGCACACACCGTACAGAGGGGCCGGGATGAGGGTACCATGGCCATGGATTAAAGCCAGTCATCCGGTCAGGGGGCATGGGTGTTTCGGTTGTAGCCGAGGGGGTAGCTTCCCCAGTTTTGCGCGCGGTATAAATTTTGTGATCTCATGCTAATCAAGGTTGTAGCCTCCCCACTTAGAGTTTTGCTTAACGGGTGTCGTGGGTGATTCCAGACACCGGTAAGTTAAGCTGGTGTGTGCAAGTCAGGTGCGTTTTCATTTAAAAGACCGTAGACGGAATTAGTCTTGATGGACTAAAGGAATCTGTTACTCGTGGGTAAAGAGTACACCCTCTGCAGAGATTAAACCTATTCGAATAGCCGTGTCCATGGTTAAGGACTACAGTCTGGGATGGGTCAAGTGTCGGTCTTAGTGTCGGTCTTCGAAGGAGAAACTACTAAACCAGAATGTGGGTCATGACTGATGACTTGTGATAATTATGTTTATGCTTATTATGGACTAACCCATTATATCATTGAGTATCCCCGGGACGGTTCTACCTCCTGGATATTCATTGTGATTATCTATTTTATAAGCCCTTTATGTGGTGTCGCTGAGATGCCCGACTGTGGCATTGCTTGTTATCTATTTACTCTATAAGACCTTTATGTGGTGTCGCTGAGACGCCCGACTGTGGCATTGCTTGTTATCTATTTATTTTATAAGCCCTTTATGTGGTGTCGCTGAGACACCCGACTGTGGCATTGCTTGTTATCTATTTACTTTATAAGCCCTTTATGTGGTGTTGCTGAGACGCCCGACTGTGGCATTGCTTGTTATTTATTTACTTTGTAAGCCCTTTATGTGGTGTCGCTAAGACGCCCGACTGTGGCATTGCTTGTTATTTATTTACTTTATAAGCCTTTTATGAGGTGTCACTGAGACGCCCGACTGTGGCACTGCTTGTTATTTATTTACTTTATAAGCCCTTTATGTGGTGTCGCACAGACGCCCGACTGCGGCATTTTATTTCCATTCCATTATTGCTTATTCGTGTTGCATATAAATAACCTGCTTGCATGCATCAGAGATTTTATTTTATGACTGACGATGTGATGATAGAATATTTTAGCGCATGATTATCATTTATATTATCCCAGTGTTCATAATGTTTGCGAGTACATTCAAAGTACTCACTAGCTTGTCCCTGGCTATTGTCTTGGCCAGATTTCTTGCACGAAGAGGAGCAACGCGATGAAAGCCCCGGAACCTAAGCAGTGGTGGTAGCAGCCTCGCGAAGATAGGAGTTACCTGGTCAGCTGTTCCTGTGGGAAATGGAGTCCCATAGACACTGATGATCTACAAACTGCTTCCGCCATCAACCACTAGAAACCATTTGTTGTACTCACAGGCCAGAATGGTCTTGTACTACATATTTTGTATTTTGCTTGGAATTTCTGTATCAATTTGGTGCCTCATCAACTAACAGTAATCCTGGGGCTGGTGAGCACAACGGTCATTTTCTGGAAATTAATACCCGAAAAACCGGTCGTGACAATGGCTTTTGCTATCTCAATACTAGCTTTAAAGCCTTCATCTCTATACTTCTTAAAATATAATATGACCCCGTCAATGTGTTTTGTAGTAGCATCAATGCACACCATCTTTTCCTGCAACTTTTGGCTCACCATATTTATAGGGAACAAAACATCATGCCAGATAACCATGCCAACTAAAGTTTCAAAATTCTCAAGTGCACTGACCAAAGATTGAGCATCACTTACAGCTGCTGGGTCATCAGAAGAAGTCTCCTCCAATTCCTTCAAAGCTGAAATTACATGGATAGTTTGGTACCTGATAGGCTGCACACTCTTTATTCGACTCTCCCAACGAGTACTAGACAAAGGCTTGAGAGTTAGTTTTGTTCCTTTTGAAAGATTGTCAAGTAAAATCTTCCACCTTTTAGTAGAACATGAAAACAGCACATATATTCGTTGTATAATACCAAAGAATGTAATAGCTTGTTTGCAAGATTTTGCCATATCACAAAGAGTGAGATTCAAACTATGACATGCACATGGCATATACAATGCTTTGGGGTTTTCTTTAAGGAAGCAACTCTGAACACCTTGGTATTGTTCTTTCATGTTGGAACCATTGTCATAACCTTGACCTCTCACATCAGCAGCATTCAAATCAAAAGAACTCAATGTATCCATCAATACCTTCAAAAGCCCCAACCCTAATATGTCCTCAACCTTTAGGAACTCTAGGATAAACTCCTCCAGTCTCGGAAGGTTGCTTGACATATTGACACAATGCACAATGAGAGTCATTTGTTCTTCATGGCTCACATCTGGGGTACAATCCAAAATAACTAAAAAATACTTGGCATCTTTGATGATCTTTAAAATAACCTTTCTCACGGCATCAACAAGAACTGAGATCAACTCATTCTGGATTTTGTGGCCAAGATAGTGATGATGGATTTCACTATTTTGAATACGTCAGATGTGTTTTTGCATAACAGGATCAAATTCAGCAATCATTTCAATCGTGCCCAAAAAATTACCATTATTATCTTGATACAACTTCTCATTTGATCCACGAAAAGCCAAAGTATGTTTTGCAAGAAACTTCACAGTAGAAACTATTCTTACCAGAACTTGTCTCCAACGCTCCTTCTCCTTTGCAATCCCCCTTTGCATATCATCATCAATTGTCTGATTTTTGCTTAGTCTCAACCTAACTTCATTCCATGTATTCATGTTTGTTAAATGCTCAACACTGTTCTCATGATATTTGAGATGCACACTCAAACGCTTCCAGTCATTCAATCCATCAGATGCTAGCATAGACTTGCTCAGTTTTGATTTGAACAACTTGCAACAAAAACAATATACTTTGTTTGCACCTTTGTGGTAAACCAACCACTTTCTGTCAACAAACTCACCACTACTTAACTTCCTGAAGTAAAAAGCATATGAAAAGTGTCTACCAATGGTGTCCTTCCCGAACTCCAGATCCGGTACTCTAATAGGTCCCTTCTCAATTAAAATATCCCTTTTGCTATTGTCAAGAACTTCCCATGTTCTTGGATCAAAAATAAATGAAAGGGAATCTTCCTGTTCATCATTAGCTGAAGGTTGCAGATTTTCCTCCTCCATTGTACTGTCAGCATCAACTTCAAAATTTATTTGCTCCCCTGTACTCGCACCATCTTCATTCACCCCAACATCTGAATTTTCATGCTCGGGAGTAGTTTCTTGCCCTTGTTCTTCACCGACATCAACTTTGCTTGAAGATGTAAATAACTTATTCAAAGAAACCTTCAGTTGTAGAATTTTCAGATCACTTTCTTTCTTTTTCCTCCTTTTTTCAGCACCTGACAATTGCTTCTTCTTAGGTAACATGGCAGGCTAATGTCCTAAAATCATGAAGAAAAGATCAAAAGAGCATACAAAGAATTAGGAATTTATAGATCGAATGATTGGAAACCTAGACATGTTACGTAGAATTGGCCTGCAAGAAGGGCCCCGGGGCTCCAAGGCACAGGAGTCCTAGTCAGCGGGAAGTCACCCATCTACAGGTGGGGGTGCCCCTCAACCAAGAGCGGTCCACCGTAAACTGACAAGGGGACCTCAGGGCCTAGTGCGGGGGAAGGAAGGAGAATGTAATCCCATTTCCAACCTGGAGCGGTCCGTCGCATAATGACAGAGATAACCTTCTCCTCCCCCAAACACCTCCCAACTAGGAGCAGTACGCTGTAAACTGATGGGAGGACCCCTAGAACCCTAGGGAACAAGTCCCTCTGACGAGGGGTACCTTGTTCCCTTCCCAAACACTCCGGCATAAGGACGTTCCTGAGGAGGGACGCCCTTATCGTCACCCTGACCATGATCGTTCCCTCACTAGGGGTAGTCTGCTATGAACTAACAAGGAAGCATGGTCACCCTATCTTCGTGAGGTTATTTCATCCCCTATAGGGAGTAGTCCGCTACAAACCAACGGGGAAGGGATAACCTCGGTCAATGACCAAGTAGGGACAGAAGACGAAGATGAAGACACAGACGCAGATTGGAGTGAAAATGAAGACGAAGACACGAACGCATGCTGGAGTGAAGACAAAGACGAAGACACAAACACAGACAAAGACGAAGACATAGACACAGGCCGAAGTGAAGACGAAGACACGGACGCAGATGGAAAGGAAGAACAAGACAGGGACGCTGGCGAAGATGAAGATGAAAACAAAGGTGAAGCGCAAAGATGAAGGAAAGGACCAAGGAGAGTGATAGAAGACAAGAGGATGCCAATTTTAGGCCCTGCCCAGAGCACCCTACTCAGGGCAGGGCCGGGGGCTACTGTCGGAGGAGTAAAAACCAAGGTATACCATGAAGAATTTATCTTGCCGGGCGGATGTTAGAAACATAGTCAAATGCCTCTAGAAGGACGACAAGGGTGACATGCCAAGGAAAATCCTGTTGGGGAATGTAGCACGCAATTTTAAAAAATACCTATGATCACGCAAGATCTATCTAGGAGATGCATAGCAACGAGAGGGGGAGAGTGTGTCTACGTACCCTCGTAGACTGAAAGCGGAAGCATTTGACAATGCGGTTGATGTAGTCGAACTTCTTCTCATTCCAGTCGATCAAGCACCGAATGTACGGCACCTCCGAGTTCTGCACACGTTCAACTCGATGACATCCCTCGAACTCTTGATCTAGCAAAGTGTCGAGGGAGAGTTCCGTCAGCATGATGGCATGGTGACGATGATGGTGAAGTAATCCACGCAGGGCTTCGCCTAAGCACTACGAAGATATGACCGGAGGCGTAAACTATGGAGGGGGGGGGGGTGCCGCACACGGCTAACAATTATTGGTGTGTGTTCTAGCGGTGCCACCCTCATATATATATATATATATATGTTGGGGAACGTAGTAATTTCAAAAAATTTCCTACGCACACGCAAGATCATGGTGATGGCATAGCAACGAGAGGGGAGAGTGTTCGTCCACGTACCCTCGTAGATCGTAAGCGGAAGCGTTAGCACAACGCGGTTTATGTAGTCGTACGTCTTCACGATCCGACCGATCCAAGCACCGAACGTACTGGGCCTCCGAGTTCAGCACACGTTCAGCTCGCTGACGATCTCCGGCTTCCGATCCAGTAAGCTCCGGAGATGAGTTACTGTCGACCTGACGGCGTGGTGGACGATGATGATGTTCGACCGCGAAAGCTTCGCCTAAACTCCGCGACGATATGACCGAGGTGGAATATGGTGGAGGGGGCACCGCACACGGCTAAGGAACGATCCGTAGATCAACTTGTGTGTCTATGGGGTGCCCCGCCTCAGATATAAAGGAGCAAGGGGAGGCCGGCCGGCCCTTAGGGCGCCAAGGAGGAGGAATCCTCCTCCTAGTAGGAGTAGGACTCCTCCTTTCCTACTCCTACTAGGAGGGGGAGGAAGGGGAGAGGGGGAAGGAAGGGGCGCCGCCTCCTAGTCCATTCGGACTAGAGGGGAAGGGCGCGGCCCATCTTGGCCGCCTCTCTCCTTTCCCCTAAGGCCCATAAGGCCCAATACTTCTTGGGGTTCCAAGAACCCCGGCACTCCGTTTTCTCCAAATCACCGGAACAATTCCGTGTCTGAATATAGTCGCCCAATATATCAATCTTAATGTCTCGACCATTTCGAGACTCCTCGTCATGTCCGTGATCACATCCGGGACTCCGAACAAACTTCGGTACATCAACACTTGTAAACTCATAATAAAACTGTCATCGTAACGTTAAGCGTGCGGACCCTACGGGTTCGAGAACTATGTAGACATGACCTAGAACCATTCTCGGTCAATAACCAATAGCGAGACCTGGATGCCCATATTGGTTCCTACATATTCTACGAAGATCTTTATTGGTCAAACCGCATAACAACATACGTTGTTCCCTTTGTCATCGGTATGTTACTTGCTCGAGATTCGATCGTCGGTATGCAATACCTAGTTCAATCTCGTTACTGGAAAGTCTCTTTACTCGTTCCGTAATACATCATCTCATAACTTACTCATTAGTTACAATGCTTGCAAGGCTTAGGTGATGAGTATTACCGAGAGGGCCCAGAGATACCTCTCCGACAATCGGAGTGACAAAACCTAATCTCGAATTATGCCAACTCAACATGTACCTTTGGAGACACCTGTAGAGCACCTTTATAATCACCCAGTTACGTTGTGACGTTTAGTAGCACACAAGGTGTTCCTCCGGTAAACGGGAGTTGCATAATCTCATAGTTTCAGGAACTTGTATAAGTTATGAAGAAAGCAATATCAGTATACTAAACGATCAAGTGCTAGGCTAACGGAATGGGTCATGTCAATCACATCATTCTCCTAATGATGTGATCCCATCAATCAAATGACAACACATGTCTATGGTTAGGAAACATAACCATCTTTGATTAATGAGCTAGTCAAGTAGAGGCATACTAGTGACTATATGTTTGTCTATGTATTCACACATGTATCATGTTTCCGGTTAATACAATTCTAGCATGAATAATAAACATTTATCATGATATGAGGAAATAAGTAATAACTTTATTATTGCCTCTAGGGCATATTTCCTTCAGTCTCCCACTTGCACTAGAGTCAATAATCTAGATTACATAGTAATGATTCTAACACCCATGGAGTCTTGGTGCTGATCATGTTTTGCTCGTGAGAGAGGCTTAGTCAACGGGTCTGCAACATTCAGATCCGTATGTATCTTGAAAATCTCTATGTCTCCCACTTGGACTTGGTCCCGAATGGAGTTGAAGCGTCTCTTGATGTGCTTGGTCCTCTTGTGAAATCTGGATTCCTTTGCCAAGGCAATTGCACCAGTATTGTCACAGAAGATCTTCATTGGTCCCGATGCACTAGGTATGACACCTAGATCGGAAATGAACTCCTTCATCTAGACTCCTTCATTTGCTGCTTCCGAAGCAGCTATGTACTCCGCTTCACATGTAGATCCCGCCACGACGCTTTGTTTAAAACTGCACCAACTTACAGCTCCACCGTTTAATAAAAACACGTATCCGGTTTGCGATTTAGAATCGTCCGGATCAGTGTCAAAGCTTGCATCGACATAACCATTTACGACTAGCTCTTTGTCACCTCCATATACGAGAAACATATCCTTAGTCCTTTTCAGGTATTTCAGGATGTTCTTGACCGCTGTCCAGTGAACCACTCTTTGATTACTTTGGTACCTTCCTGCCAAGCTTATTGCTAAGCATACGTCAGGTCTGGTACACAACATTGCATACATGATAGAGCCTATGGCTGAAGCATAGGGAACATTTTTCATTTTCTCTCTATCTTCTGCTGTGGTCGGGCAATGAGTTTGACTCAACTTCACACATTGTAGCACAGGCAAGAATCCTTTCTTTGCCTGATCCATTTTGAACTTTTTCTAAATTTTGTCAAGGTATGTGCTTTGTGAAAGTCCTATTAAGCATCTTGATCTATCTCTATAGATCTTGATGCCCAATATGTAAGCAGCTTCACCAAGGTCTTTCATTGAAAAACTTTTATTCAAGTATCCCTTTATGCTATCCAGAAATTCTATATCATTTCCAATTAATAATATGTCATCTACATATAAAATTAGAAATGCTCTGAGCTCCCACTCACTTTCTTGTAAATCTGAGGCTTCTCCAAAAGTCTGTATAAAACCATATGCTTTGATCACACTATCAAAGCGTTTATTCCAACTCCGAGATGCTTGCACCAGTCCATAAATGGAGCGCTGGAGCTTGCACACTTTGTCAGCACCTTTTGGATCAACAAAACCTTCCGGCTGCATCATATACAACTCTTCTTCTAGAAATCCATTCAAGAATGCAGTCTTGACATCCATTTGCCAAATTTCATAATCATGAAATGCAGCAATAGCTAACATGATTTGGACAGACTTAAGCATCGCTACGGGTGAGAAAGTCTCATCGTAGTCAACCCCTTGAACTTGTCAAAAACCTTTTGCAACAAGTCGAGATTTATAGACAGTTACATTGCCATCAACGTCATTCTTCTTCTTAAAGATCCATTTATTCTCAATGGCTTGCCGATCATCGGGCAAGTTAACCAAAGTCCACACTTTGTTTTCATACATGGATCCCATCTCAGATTTCATGGCCTCTAGCCATTTTGCGGAATCTGGGCTCATCATCGCTTCCTCATAGTTCGTAGGTTCATCATGGTCAAGTAACATGACTTCCAGAATAGGATTACCGTACCACTCTGCTGCGGATCTTACTCTGGTAGACCTACGAGGTTCAGTAGAAACTTGATCTGAAGTTTCATGATCATTATCATTAGCTTCCTCACTAATTGGTGTAGTTGTCACAGGAACCGGTTCTTGTGATGAACCACTCTCCAATAAGGGAGTAGATACAGTTATCTCATCAAGTTCTACTTTCCTCCCACTCACTTCTTTCGAGAGAAACTCCTTCTCTAGAAAGGATCCATTCTTAGCAACGAATGTCTTGCCTTCGGATCTGTGATAGAAGGTGTACCCAACAGTCTCTTTGGGGTATCCTATGAAGACACATTTCTCCGATTTGGGTTCGAGCTTATCTGGTTGAAGTTTCTTCACATAAGCATCGCAGCCCCAAACTTTAAGAAACGACAACTTTGGTTTCTTGCCAAACCACAGTTCATAAGGCATCGTCTCAACGGATTTTGATGGTGCCCTATTTAACGTGAATGCGGCCGTCTCTAAAGAATAACCCCAAAACGATAGCGGTAAATTAGTAAGAGACATCATAGATCGCACCATATCAAGTAAAGTACGATTACGACGTTCGGACACACCATTTCGTTGTGGTGTTCCAGGTGGCGTGAGTTGCGAAACTATTCCACATTGTTTCAAGTGTAGGCCAAACTCGTAACTCAAATATTCTCCTCCACGAGCGGATTGTAGAAACTTTATTTTCTTGTTACGATGATTTTCCACTTTACTCTGAAATTCTTTGAACTTTTCAAATGTTTCAGACTTGTGTTTCATCAAGTAGATATATCCATATCTGCTCAAATCATCTGTGAAGGTGAGAAAATAACGATACCCGCCGCGAGCCTCAACATTCATTGGACCACAAACATCAGTATGTATGATTTCCAACAAATCAGTTGTTCGCTCCATAGTTCCGGAGAACGGCGTTTTAGTCATCTTGCCCATATGGCACGGTTCGCAAGTACGAAGTGATTCATAATCAAGTGATTCCAAAAGTCCATCAGTATGGAGTTTCTTCATGCGCTTTACACCGATATGACCCAAACGGCAGTGCCACAAGTAAGTTGCACTATCATTATCAACTCTGCATCTTTTGGTTTCAACGCTATGAATATGTGTATCACTACTATTGAGATTTAATAAAAATAGACCACTCTTCAAGGGTGCATGACCATAAAAGATATTACTCATATAAATAGAACAACCATTATTCTCTGATTTAAATGAATAACCGTCTCGCATCAAACAAGATCCAGATATAATGTTCATGCTCAACGCTGGCACCAAATAACAATTATTTAGGTCTAATACTAATCCCGAAGGTAGATGTAGAGGTAGCGTGCCGACCGCGATTACATCGACTTTGGAACCGTTTTCCACGCGCATCATCACCTTGTCCTTGGCCAGTGCTCGCTTATTCCGTAGTCCCTGTTTCGAGTTGCAAATATTAGCAACAGAACCAGTATCAAATACCCAAGTGCTACTACGAGCTCTAGTTAGGTACACATCAATAACATGTATATCACATATACCTTTGTTTACTTTGCCATCCTTCTTATCCGCCAAATACTTGGGGCAGTTCCGCTTCTAGTGACCAGTCTGCTTGCAGTAGAAGCACTCAGTTTCAGGCTTAGGTTCAGACTTGAGTTTCTTCTCTTGAGCAGCAACTTGCTAGCTGTTCTTCTTGAAGTTCCCCTTCTTCTTCCCTTTGCCCTTTTTCTTGAAACTAGTGGTCTTGTTGACCATCAACACTTGATGCTCCTTCTTGATTTCTACCTCCGCAACTTTTAGCATTGCGAAGAGCTCGGGAATAGTCTTGTTCATCCTTTGCATATTATAGTTCATCACAAAACTCTTGTAGCTTGGTGGTAGTGATTGGAGAATTCTGTCAATGACGCTATCTTCCGGAAGATTAACTCCTAGTTGAATCAAGTGATTATTATACCCAGACATTTTGAGTATATGCTCACTGACAAAACTATTCTCCTCCATCTTGCAGCTGTAGAACTTATTGGAGACTTCATATCTCTCAATCCGGGCATTTGCTTGAAATATTAAATTCAACTCCTGGGAACATCTCATATGCTCCATGACGTTCAAAACGTCGTTGAAGGCCCGGTTCTAAGCCGTAAAGCATGGCACACTGAACTATAGAGTAGTCATCAGCTTTGCTCGCAGACGTTCTTAACGCCGTTAGTTGCATCAGCGAGAGGCCTAGCACCCAGCGGTGCTTCCAGACGTAACTTTTTCGTGTAGCAATGAGGATAATCCTCGAGTTACGGACCCGATCCGTGTAATTGCTACCATCATCTTTCAACTTTGCTTTCTCAAGGAACGCATTAAAATTCAACGGAACAACAAAGACGAGCCATCTATCTACAAACAAACATAGACAAGCAAAATACTATCAGGTACTAAGTTCATGATAAATTTAAGTTCAATTAATCATATTACTTAAGAACTCCCACTTAGACAGACATCTCTCTAGTCATCTAAGTGATTACGTGATCCAAATCAACTAGACCATAACAGATCATCACGTGAGATGGAGTAGTTTTCAATGGTGAACATCACTATGTTGATCATATCTACTATATGATTCATGCTCGACCTTTCGGTCTCCGTGTTCCGAGGCCATATCTGCATGTGCTAGGCTCGTCAAGTTTAACCTGAGTATTCCGCGTGTGCAAAACTGGCTTGCACCCATTGTAGATGGACGTAGAGCTTATCACACCCGATCATCACGTGGTGTCTGGGCACGACGAGCTTTGGCAATGGTGCATACTCAGGGAGAACACTTCTTGATAATTTTAGTGAGAGATCATCTTAAAATGCTACCGTCAATCAAAGCAAGATAAGATGCATAAAGGATAAACATCACATGCAATCAATATAAGTGATATGATACGGCCATCATCATATTGTGCTTGTGATCTCCATCTCCGAAGCACCGTCGTAATCACTATCGTCACCGGCACAACACCTTGATCTCCATCGTAGCATCGTTGTCGTTTACGCTATCTATTGCTTCTACGACTATCGCTACCGCTTAGTGATAAAGTAAAGCAATTATAGGGCGTTTGCATTTCATACAATAAAGCGACAACCATATGGCTCCTGCCAGTTGCCGATAACTTCGGTTACAAAACATGATCATCTCATACAATAAAATATAGCATCACGTCTTGGCCATATCACATCACAACATGCCCTGCAAAAACAAGTTAGACGTCCTCTACTTTGTTGTTGCAAGTTTTACGTGGCTGCTACGGGCTGAGCAAGAACCGTTCTTACCTACGCATCAAAACCACAACGATAGTTCGTCAAGTTGGTGCTGTTTTAACCTTCACAAGGACCGGGCGTAGCCATACTCGATTCAGCTAAAGTGAGAGAGACAGACACCCTCCAGCCACCTTTAAGCACGAGTGCTCGTAACGATGACACCAGTCTCGCGTAAGTGTACGCATAATGTCGGTCCGGGCCGCTTCATCTCACAATACCGCCGAACCAAAGTATGACATGCTGGTAAGCAGTATGACTTGTATCGCCCACAACTCACTTGTGTTCTACTCGTGCATATAATATCAACGCATAAAACCTTGGCTCGGATGCCACTGTTGGGGAACGTAGTAATTTCAAAAAATTTCCTACGCACACGCAAGATCATGGTGATGGCATAGCAACGAGTGGAGAGTGTTCGCCCACGTACCCTCGAGACCGTAAGCGAAGCGTTAGCACAACGCGGTTGATGTAGTCGACGCCTTCACGATCCGACCGATCCAAGCACCGAATGTACGGGGCCTCCGAGTTCAGCACACGTTCAGCTCGATGATGATCTCCGGCCTCCGATCCAGCGAAGTTCAAGATGAGTTCCACAAGACGACAAAGCATGGTGACGATGATGATGTTCTACCGGTGCAGGGCTTCGCCTAAACTCCGCGACGATATGACCGAGGTGGAATATGGTGGAGGGGGCACCGCACACGGCTACGAAACGATCCGTAGATCAACTTGTGTGTCTATGGAGTGCCCCCCCCCCCCGCCCCCGTATATCAAGGAGCGAGGGGGGAGGCCGACCGGCCCCTTGGGCGTGCCAAGGGAGGAGGAATCCTCCTCCTAGTAGGAGTAGGGCTCCTCCTTTCCTACTCCTACTAGGAGGGGGAAGGAAGGGGGAGAGGGGGGAGGAAGGGGGGGGCGCCGCCCCCCTCCTAGTCCAATTCGGACCAGAGGGGGGAGGGGGCGCGCGGCCCATGCTGGCCGTCCCTCTCTCCTTTCCCCTAAGGCCCATAAGGCCCAATACACTCCCGGGGTTCGGTAACCCCCGGCACTCCGTTTTCTCCAAATCACCGGAACAATTCCGTGTCCGAATATAGTCGTCCAATATATCAATCTTTATGTCTCGACCATTTTGAGACTCCTCGTCATGTCCATGATCACATCCGGGACTCCGAACAAACTTCGGTACATCAAAACTTGTAAACTCATAATAAAACTGTCATCGTAACGTTAAGCGTGCGGACCCTACGGGTTCGAGAACTATGTAGACATGACCTAGAACCATTCTCAGTCAAAATAACCAATAGCGGGACCTGGATGCCCATATTGGTTCCTACATATTCTAAGAAGATCTTTATCGGTCAAACCGCATAACAACATACATTGTTCCCTTTGTCATCGGTATGTTACTTGCCCGAGATTCGATCATCGGTAACCAATACCTAGTTCAATCTCCTTACTGGTAAGTCTCTTTACTCGTTCCGTAATACATCATCTCATAACTAACTTATTAGTTACAATGCTTGCAAGTCTTAGGTGATGAGTATTACTGAGAGGGCCCAGAGATACCTCTCCGACAATCGGAGTGACAAAACCTAATCTCGAATTATGCCAACTCAACATGTACCTTTGGAGACACCTGTAGAGCAACTTTATAATCACCCAGTTACGTTGTGACGTTTGGTAGCACACAAGGTGTTCCTCCAGTAAACGGGAGTTGCATAATCTCATAGTTTCAGGAACTTGTATAAGTCATGAAGAAAGCAATAGCAGTATACTAAACGATCAAGTGCTAGGCTAACAGAATGGGTCAGGTCAATCACATCATTCTCCTAATGATGTGATCCCATCAATCAAATGACAACACATGTCTATGGTTAGGAAACATAACCATCTTTGATTAATGAGCTAGTCAAGTAGAGGCATACTAGTGACTATATGTTTGTCTATGTATTCACACATGTATCATGTTTCCGGTTAATACAATTCTAGCATGAATAATAAACATTTATCATGATATGAGGAAATAAATAATAACTTTATTATTGCCTCTAGGTTGGAGGGGAGGAGAGGCAGCCAAGGGGGCGCCCCAAGTAGGAGGAATCCTACTTGGGCACCTCCTAATTCGGCGTCCCCCCTTTCCTATTCCTATTCGGAGTAGGAAGGGAAGAGGGGGAAGGGGGTATCCTATTCCCCTTTTCCTTTCCTCCTTCCCCTTTCCTTCTCCAATTTGGACAGCCCATATGGGGGGCGCACCAGCCCCTTTATGGCTGGTGTGTCTCCCCTCTTGGCCCATAAGGCCCATATAGCTTGCCGGGGGTTGCCCGAAACCCCTTCCAGTGACCCGATACGTACCTGGTACCCCAAGAACACTTCTGGTGTACAAATACTATCGTCATATATATGAATCTTTACCTCTTGACCATTTCGAGACTCCACATCATGTATGTGATCTCATCCGGGACTCCGAACAACATTGGTCACCAAATCACATAACTCATATAATACAAATCATCTTCGAACGTTAAGTGTGCCGACCCTACGGGTTCGAGAACTATGTCGACATGACCGAGACACCTTTCTGATCAATAACCAATAGCGGAACCAGGATGCTCGTATTGGTTCCCACACAATTTATGAAGCTCTTTATCGGTCGTACCGTAATGACAACATACGTTATACCGTTTGTCATCGGTATGTTACTTGCCCGAGATTGGATCGTTGGTATCTTCATACCTAGTTCAATCTTGTTACCGGCAAGACTCTTTACTCGTTTCGTAATTCATCATCCCGCAACTAACTCATTAGTCACATTGCTTGCAAGGCTTATTATGATGTGCATTACCGAGAGGTCCCAGAGATACCTCTCTGATACTCAGAGTGACAAATCCTTATCTCGATCTATGCCAACCCAACAAACACCTTCGGAGATACCTGTAGAGCATCTTTATAATCACCCAGTTACGTTGTGACGTTTGATAGCACACAAGGTATTCCTCCGGTCCGGGAGTTGCATAATCTCATAGTCGAAGGAATATGTATTTGACATGAAGAAAGCAATAGCAATAAAACTGAACGGTCAACATGCTAAGCTAATGGATGGGTCTTGTCCATAACATCATTCTCGTAATGATGTGATCCCATTCATCAAATGACAACACATGTCTATGGTTAGGAAACTTAACCATCTTTGATTGACAAGCTAGTCTAGTAGAGGCTTACTAGGGACACGGTGTTTTGTCTATGTATCCACACATTTATCAAGTTTCCGGTTAATACAATTCTAGCATGAATAATAAACATTTATCATGATATAAGTAAATATAAAATAACAACTTTACTATTGCCTCTAGGGCATATTTCCTTCAGTCTCCCACTTGAACTAGAGTCAATAATCTGATTCACATCGCCATGTGAGTTAACACCAATAGTTCATATCACCATGTGATTAACACCCATAGTTCACATCACCATGTGACTAACACCCAACGGGTTTACTAGAGTCAGTAATCTAGTTCACATCGCCATGTGATTAACACCCAAAGAGTACTAAGGTGTGATCATGTTATGCTTGTGAGAGAGGTTTAGTCAACGGATCTGCCACATTCATATATATCTGTATGTATTTTGGAAATTTCTATGTCTACAATGCTCTGCATGGAGCTACTCTAGCTAATTGCTCCCACTTTCAATATGTATCCAGATTGAGACTTAGAGTCATCTGGATTGATGTAAAATCTTGCATCGATGTAACTCCTTACGACGAACTCTTTATCACCTCCATAACCGAGAAATATTTCCTTAGTCCTCTTAGGTAACTAAGTATAACTTTGACCATTGTCCAATGATCCACTCCTGGATTACTATCGTACCCCATTGCAAAACTCATGGCAAGGTACACAATAGGTCTGGTACACAACATAGCATACTTCATAGAACCTAAGACTGAGGCATAGGGAATGACTTTCATTCTCTTTCTATTTTCTGCCATGGTCAGGTTTTTAGTCTTACTCAACTGCACACCTTCCAACACAGGCAAGAACTCCTTCTTTGAGTGTTCCATTTTGAACTACTTCAAAATCTTATCAAGGTATATACTCATCGAAAAAATATTATCAAGCGTCTTGATCTATCTTTATAGATCTTGATGCTAAATATGTTAGCAGCTTCATGACACGTCTCCATCGTATCTATAATTTTTTATTGTTTCATGCCAATATTATACAACTTTCACATGTTTTTGGCAATTTTTATATGATTTATTGGACTAATCTATTGATCCAGTGCCTAGTGCCAGTTCCTGTTTTCTGCATGTTTTTGTATCGCAGAGTATCCATATCAAACGAAGTCCAAACGCAATAAAATTTCAGAGAATTATTTTGGAATATATGTAATTTTGGGGAGTTGGAATCATCACCAACGGAGGCCCACATAGCCCACAAGACACCAAGGCGTGCCAGAGGCCCCTGGCGCGTGCTGGTGGGTTGTGCCGTCATCAAACGTCGGTTGGAGCTCTACTTCGGGCGCTAGGAAGCTTATATACGGGAAAAAATCGTGTTAAAATCTTAGCGCGATTGGAGTTATGGATCTCCCGCAATATAAGAAACGGTTTTCGGCCAGATCTGGGGAACGCGAAACAGAAGAGAACAGAGAGGGAGATCTAATCTCGGAGAGGCTCCCGCCCCTCCGCTGCCATGGAGACTAAGTACCAGAGGGGGAACTCTCCTCTCATCTAGGGGGAGGCCAAGGAAGAAGAAGAAGAAGGGGGGCTCTTGCCCTCTCGCTTCCGGTGGCGCCGGAGTGCTACCGGGGTAACGATCGGGACGACAATCTACATCAACAATCTTGCTACCGTCAACACCAACTCCCCCCCCTTGCAGTGGTGTGATAACCCACAAGTATACATGATAGTTGTAGCCTCTTTCGATAAGTAAGAGTGTCGAACCCAACGAGGAGCTAAAGGTAGAACAAATACTCTCTCAAGTCCTATCGCCATCGATCACGACTTTCACGACGCTTGACGTTCGCTTTACCTAGAACAAGTATGAAACTAGAAGTACTTTGTAGGTGTTGTTGGATAGGTTTGCAAGATAATAAAGGACACGTAAATAAAAGGTAGGGGCTGTTTAGAATAAGAAGCAATAAAGTAAATATAACGAGTGTGGAAAAGTGGTGGTAGGAGTTGTGGAATTGTGTCTAAGCAATTGACTACGTTACTAGACCGATAATCACTATTGCAATTCTATTTGAGGCAGAGGCATAAGCTAACATACTTTCTCTACTTGGATCATATGCACTTATGATTGGAACTCTAGCAAGCATCCACAAGTACTAAAGATTCATTAAGGTAAAACCCAACCATAGCATTAAAGCATCAAGTCCCCTTTATCCCATACCCAACAAGCCCCTTACTCGGGTTTGTGTTTCAGTCACTCACGCAACCCACTATAAGCGAATCATAAACACATTGCAACACCCAAAAGCGGGAATCCCTCCCGCTTGTGCGACATGGAGGGCACCATAGGACATAACCAATAATAAAACATGCAACTCAAACCAATCATAGCAATTCATCAATCACTGATAGGACAAAGGAAATCTACTCAGACATCATAGGATGGCAACACATCATTGGAAAATAATATGAAGCATAAAGAACCATGTTCAAGTAGAGGGTACAGCGGGTTGCGGGAGCGTGGACCGCTGGATATAGATGGGGGAAGGTGATGGAGACGTTGGTGAAGATGATGGAGGTGTTGGTGAAGATCGCGGTGATGATGATGGCCCCCGGCGGCGTTCTGGCGCCACCGGAAGCAAGGGGGAGAGAGCCCTCCTTCTTCTTATTCTTCCTTGACCTCCTCCCTAGATCGGAGAAGGGTTTCCCCTCTGGTCCTTGGATCCCATGGCATGGGAGGTGTTGGGGATATTACCACTAGGTATAAACCGGCCAAGCTTGGGCCGGGTTAACTCCGCTAGTAGTGTAATCATGGAAAGGCCCAAGGCCTGTAGTTTGTTTAGAACTTGTAGCCGTAAACCGGCCTGATGTATAAACTTGTATTGTAAGTTAGGAATAGAGAGAGACCAACCGGGATACGAATATGAACCGGTTGGGACTCTACAAACCGACGGGCGTCACTCGTGTATATAAGGGGACGACCCGGCGACGGTTCAAGAGAGACAACCACAACTCGAGCCTAGGCGAAGCTTATTTGCTCCCTAGCCATCGAGACTACATCAATTCCATCACAACTAGACGTAGGCTTTTACCTTCATCGAAGGGGCCGAACTAGTATAAAACCCTTGTGTCTTTGTGTCCGCTTTAACCCCTACAAGTAAACCCGTGGTGATGGCTCCACGACTAAGTCCTTATGCTAGGACATCTGCCGTGACTAATCCATTTACGCTTGGCGCCACCGTGGGGCTATCGCACGATGGTTTGACGATCTTGGAGGGCAAGCTCAAAGGACTCGAAGGCTACGTCGTGGGCCGGATGACCAAGAGTCGTCGCGGCCGGATCTACATCGACGATGCCGGATGGGGTCCCGAGGCCGATTCAGTCGAGTATGGATACCGGGTCCCCTTCGGCGGCATACACGTCTTCATCGGCAAGATCGGAGGGCCTGAGCCGGACATCTGCACCGACCTCGTCGAGACGGCTCAGCGCGCGCAACCGGCCCGGGCTAAACCGGCCGTGAAGCATGTCTTCGTCGGAGTTACCCATGGAGGGGAGTATGATGCCGGTTCAGAGCACGGTAGCGAGACCGTCGTTTATTCCGGCGATGAATCTTCGGCAGGAGAGACTGAGTCATTGTACCGATTGCAGGATGATATGATCAGGGGCTGTTCCGACGGTGACAGTATTCCGGACCCCCCAAGCCAGCTAAACCGGATCTGTGTATTCATGGCCGGGACGCAGGCCGCAAACCTTTCTTCAACCGCGGCAGCAATGCTCTCCGGTTCAGCAGCGGCAGCGGGGGCAGGAGGCCCGGTGCGCCCGCCGGTTCAAGTTTTGTCAGATCTGTTTGACGCGCTAGCAACGCTCATGGCGGAGGATAACCCAGCAGATCAGGAGGCCCATAACGCAGAAATTGCGAAGGTGAAAGAGCAGATCACGCAAGCCAAAGCGGACCTAGCGGCAGAGAAGGAGCGCATGGCCGCGGAGCGGGCCGCTTTAGATGCACAAGCTTACAAGCTCATGCTTGACCAGAGCGCGTCGCAGGAGGTGTTAAAGCGGAAGTACAGATCGCGCTTGCCATCAGGATTTGACCCTAGAAACCTCTTTTCGCACCCGGAGCGGACCCAAGAAACCGCCAAAGACAGGAGGTAAACCGGATTGAGGCACCGGGAGCAGGGGCGACGGTCCAACCGCACCCGATGGAGCCCCCACAGCAGAATACAGTGATTCCTCCGCCGGTACAGACGCCCCCGGGCCATTACTCTAACCCTATGGACAACCTTGTTGCGGCTGCCGCACGGTTGGAGGCGATCCCAGTCGAAGGAGATTCCCCACAAGCCGTTGAGACACGCCGGGTTAAGGAGCTTCTCGGACTGCCTCGATCCAGCAGAAGCGTATTCATACAGCCGCGATCGGATTCACTCTACGCCCCGTCCAAGCCGGAGCTACAGCAGGCGCATGGATGAACCGGCCCTATCAAGTAACGCGCGGGACCGTGGAGCGGCTCGAGGCAATCACCAGATAGGCAGCGGTCGTGATGCTCAGGAGGTGGTGGATCGGGCCCGCACGCAGGGAGGCCGAGTTAGCAGCACAGGATGATGCGGGTCAACACACACCGGTTCGCCCTACCACCCTCGCCGGTCCAGAGTCGATCCGCCTGGAGTGCCTGTTTAATCCCCGCTCTACGCAATGTGCGTCTGCCTAAGGATTTTAAGGGCCCGCGCAAGGTGCCAAATTACACTGCAGATCTATCCCCTGAAGCGTGGATTGAAAGTTATGAGATGGCCATGGAGATGCTAGATGTTGATGAAGCAGCGTGTGCAAAGTACTTCACCATGATGATGGAGGGCACGGCCCGTACCTGGTTGAAAAGCTTGCCGCCCAATTCTATCAGTTCATGGGGTCAGTTACGGGCCCAGTTTATCCAGAATTTCAAGGATACATGTAAACAGCCCAAGTCCATAGTAGACCTGGCGGCTTGTGTTCAGGAAGAAGGGGAGTCAACAACCCGTTGGGTACGCCGTGTGTCTGAGATTTTGCACTCCTCTGACCGGATCAATGCTGACTCGGCGATCATCACATTGGAAAGCAACTGCCGGTTTGAGCCTCTGAAACTTAAGCTGGGACGTATGAAGCGGTTCTACAACGATACGGGAACCCTCATGACCGCTTTGGTAAAATATGCCGATTCAGACAGTACCAAGGATCCTGAAGCAGATGATGACGAAGCAGGGAAGGGAAAGAAGAATGGCAACTCCAAGCAGCAGCATTTCAAACCGGCAGGTCATGGAAACGGGGGCAAGCGCAAGGCTGATGGTAATCCGGATTTCGTAGCCAACACTAATGCGCAGGACAGAGGCTCACGGCGCAGAGGCAAGGCGAATCGGGGTCCGAATGCTGGTGCAAACCGTTTAAATTACTTGTTGAATCAGCCTTGTCCCAAGCACGGGACGAAAGAATCCCCATCGAATCATCTTTGGAAAGACTGTTATATTATGCAAGAGTTCAAAAATTCCGACGCTTTCCGATATGACCAGGGATCAGGTGGTGGTTCAGGATCCGGTTTTCATGGGCCGAGTCAGGACGGAGCTTCCGGTTCAGGGCATAACCAGGGCAATTTCAATAACCAGAGTAGTCAAGGTAGCCAGCAGCAGCAGCAGCAGTCAGGCTATCAGAGCCAGCCAAAGCAGTTGAATGGCGGGCAGTATCATGTTTTCACAACCAGCTTGGACAAGCGGGATCGGAAGCTTCACAAACGGGCAGTGAATTCTGTTGAACCGGCTTTGCCACGGTATTTGCGTTGGTCAGAGCAGCCTATAGTATGGAGCAGAGAGGACCATCCCCCCCGGGTTGATAATCCGGTCGGTGGCTTTGGTGGTAGACCCCGTGTTGGGGGCTATAAGTTTACTAAGGTACTCATGGATGGAGGAAGCAGTATCAATATATTGTATTATGACACTTTCCGTCGCATGGGTCTCACAGATAAAGATCTCAGACCGTCCAATACGGTGTTCCATGGTGTAGTGCCAGGCAAATCTGCTTATCCTATTGGCAAGATAGCCCTGGATGTGGCCTTCGGAGATGAGCATGATTCCCGGTCTGAAAAGCTAACTTTTGAAGTGGTGAAAATCCGGAGCCCATATCATGCCTTGTTTGGACGGCCGGCTTACGCTAAGTTCATGGCACGACCTTGTTATATTTACTTGCAGCTCAAAATGCCGGGTTACAAAGGAACAATAACGGTGCATGGCAGCCGTCGAGTCGCTTTGGAATGTGAGGAAGGAGATGCAGCTTATGCAGAGGCGGTCTGTGCTACGGAGGAGTTGAAATTTTATAAGGACAATGTCGATCCGGCAGATATGACCCCTTTGAAGAAACCCACTACAGAGCATGAATCGGATCTGAAGTTTAAATCGGCAGCTGAGACCAAGCTTGTTGACTTTGTGCCAGGCGATTCGTCCAAGTAGTTCTTGTCGCTGCCAACTGGGTCCTAATAGGAAAGCGCTCATCGAAGTTCATCCGTGAGAACCGGGACATCTTTGCATGGAAGCCATCCGACATGCCGGTGTACCGAGGAACTCGCTGAGCACACACTTAATGTGGATCCTAAATATAAACCGGTAAAACAGTTCCTCCGCCGGTTTAATGAAGAGAGACGCAAGGCCATTGGAGAAGAAGTAGCCAGGCTTCTGGCAGCTGGCTTTATCATCGAAGTGTTTCATCCAGAGTGGCTTGCTAACCCGGTGCTGGTCCTTAAGAAAAACGGCACTTGGCGTATGTGTGTGGATTACACAGATCTTAACAAGGCTTGTCCAGCAGATCCTTTTGCTCTCCCCCGCATTGATCAGATTATTGATGCCACGGCAGGATGTGAGCGTTGCTTTTGGACGATACTCGGATATCATCGATCAAGATGGCGATTATGACCAGGAGAAAACGGCGCTTATAACTCCCTTTGGAGCCTTCGCTATGTATCTATGCCTTTTGGGCTCAAGAGCGCCCAAGCTACTTATCGCGGTGTGTCTGTAATTGCTTGCATACACAGATCGGCCGCAATGTGCATGCTTATGTGGATGACATTGTGGTGAAATCAAGATGAAGGAGACGCTGGTGGAAGACTTGAAGGAGACCTTCGACAACCTGCGCATTTATAAGATGATGCTTAATCCGGCCAAGTGTGTCTTTGGTGTTCTGGCTGGCAAGTTATTGGGGTTCCTGGTGTCTAACAGAGGAATCGAGGCTAATCCGGAGAAAATTAAAGCCATCACCTCCTTGGCTAAACCGAAGTGTATCAACGATGTTCAACGCTTGGCGGGCCGGATTGCTGCATTGAGCCGGTTTATCAGCCGCCTCGGAGAGAAGGCCATTCCTTTATACCAGATGCTGAGGAAGACAGATCATTTTGTCTGGAGTCCAGCTGCTGACGAAGCTTTCGAGGACCTAAAGCGGCAATTGGCCAACCCGCCTGTCCTTGCGGCTCCGGTTGACAAGGAACCGCTGTTATTATATGTGGCAGCCAATGCACGAGCGGTGAGCGTAGCCATTGTGGTAGAGCGCAAGGAGGCAGGAAAGGAATGTCCGGTTCAAAGGCCGGTTTATTATATCAGTGAAGTACTTATTGAGTCCAAGCAGAGGTATCCGCATTTGCAGAAGCTAGTCTATGGTGTTTTTATGGCCAGCCGGAAGCTGAAACAGTATTTCCAAGGGCATCCTATTACAGTGGTTAGTTCAGCTCCTTTGGGTGATATCATACAAAACCGGGAAGCGACTGGCCGGATTGCAAAATGGGCCATCGAGCTTGGACCGCATGGGCTCAAGTATGCACCACGCACAGCAGTGAAATCACAAGCACTTGTTGATTTCATTAATGACTGGACGGAGTTACAAGCACCAGAAGAGAAGCCGGATCATACGTACTGGACTATCCACTTTGATGGGTCCAGGCAGCTGGAAGGCTCGGGGGCTGGAGTCGTGTTAACTTCCCCACGAGGTGACAAGTTTTGTTACGTTCTCCGCTTAATGTTCCCTTGTACTAATAATGCAGCTGAGTACGAAGCTTTGCTCCATGGTCTCCGGATGGCTAAGGAGATGAACTTAAGCCGGGTTAAGTGCTTTGGTGACTCGGACTTGGTGGCGCAGCAAGTATCTGGCACTTGGGATTCTAAGGACCCCCTCATGGCTGCATATCGTCGAGAGGTGGATAATATTGCAGGTTGCTTCAAAGGCTATCAAGTGGATCACGTGGATCGCCGGAAGAACGAAGCGGCAGACGCTTTAAGCCGCTTGGGTTCTCGGCGTAAACCGGTGCCACCTAATGTCTTTTCTCGACGCCTTGCACAACCCGGTCGGGTACAGCTCCCGGTGAAGCGGATTTGGCGATTCTCGATCCGGAGGCTCGGTTGGTGGCGGCATTACATGTTATTCGGATTGACGGTTCCTTACCTTGCATATATGACTAGAGGAGAGTTGCCGACGATGAGGTTCTCGCCGCATGATAATCCGCGCCCAAGTCTATGACGATTCTTAATGGTGAGTTGCATCATTGCAGTGTTTCAGGGGCGTTTCAACGCTGTGTTTCCCCTGAGGAAGGTTGTGAAATTTTACGAGAAATACATGAAGGGGATTGTGGGCATCATGCCGGTTCAAAGTCCCTGGTGGCCAAGGCTTTCCGTCATGGATTCTACTGGTTAACTGCTCATGCTGATGCGGAGGACTTGGTCAAACGGTGCGACGGGTGTCAGAAATTCTCCAGGCGTGCTCATGTACCGGCACAAGAGTTGCGGATGATCCCAATAACGTGGCCATTTGCGACCTGGGGGCTAGATATGGTCGGGCCTTTTAAGAGATCCAAAGATAAGAAGACCCACCTGTTAGTAGCAGTGGACAAGTTCACCAAGTGGGTTGAAGCGGAGCCTGTCAGTAAGTGTGATGCGGCAACAGTGGTACAGTTCATTAAAAAGGTGATTTTCCGGTTTGGCTTTCCACACAGTATCATTACTGACAATGGCACCAATCTGTCCAAGGGAGCTATGAAAGAATTTTGTGAACGCGAGCATATCCGCTTGATGTATCATCGATGGCGCACTTCACCCAACGGGCAGCAGAGCGTGCTAATCAGGAAATCTTGCGAGGCATCAAACCACGACTTCTGGTCCCATTACAAAGAACACCAGGGTGCTGGGTTGAAGAGCTCCCATCGGTACTATGGAGTATTAATACTACGCCAAACCGGTCTACTGGCTATACGCCTTTTTTCATGGTTTATGGAGCAGAAGCAGTTCTCCCCAGTGATATCAGGCACGATTCGCCCCGTGTAGCGGCTTATGTTGAAGCGGACAATGAAGCGGCACGACAGGACGCTTTGGACCTACTGGATGAGGAACGTGATATGGCAGCCGCCCGGTCGGCGATTTACCAGCAAGACCTTCGTCGTTATCACAGTCGCCGGGTTAAAACCAGAGCCTTTCAGGAAGGAGATTTGGTGCTTCGTCTCATCCAAGACCAGACAGATATGCACAAGCTATCCCCACCTTGGGAAGGACCCTTTGTGGTCAGCAAGAATCTACATAATGGTTCCTACTATCTGGTTGATATTCGAGAGCATAAAGACTCACGTACATCAGAGGAGGAGACCAATAGGCCGTGGAATATAGCTCATCTTCGACCTTACTACACATGAGTCATCGGCTCAGTTTATGTACATAGCATAACAATGTATATATTATCTTCGATATAATAAAAATCAGGGCCTCAGCTAAAGCGGGGTCTCTGTCTTTCTTCTCATGTGTGGTTACACGGAGTGTTTCATTTTAAAGCGCCTCGGTTTACCCTCGACATATATTTATCACTTGGGGCTTGGTCGTGTCCGAACCAATGCAACACCTCTTGATAGGCGAAGCCACCAGATCATTTGGTGACACGGTCACGTCTGAACCGGTCACGCCTCTTGGTCGGCCAATAGGGCCAGCGTCACTTGGGGGCTTGGTCGAACCCGAACCAATGTCACGCCACTTGGCCGGCGTACTCGCCAAGAGTCTTTTGGGGACCTGGCCGACTAGCCCCATCGCTACGCCTGCGGGGGGCTTGGTTGCGTCGGACCATGGTAATGCCATCTGACCAGCTCCATGAAGCTTTACTTTTGCAAAGAGTTATTGCCTTTGTTGCCGTATTTGGTGTTCGATTCTTGTTGCGTTTTCAAAACCCGACGAATATTTTTATCCGTTTAGTATCAAGAATAAACCGACAGACACGGTTTGGTATTACACTAAAGTTTTTCTCTTTCCGGTTTACCTTTTTCCGGTTCATCCTTATGGAAAAACATGGGGGCTTGTGCTGCTTCAGCACGCCTATGCGGGGGTTATTATTTCCCCAGACGGTCATGGCTTCTAAAGGCCTCCGCTTCAAGATTGGCTATGCCAGCTTCATGCCCAAGTACGGCAGGTATTTATATCACATGCTAATCGATTTTCAATACACAAAATATATTGGATGCCATAAACCGGCTGGCGGTATCACCGCCGCCGAGGTTCAATCTTTTGGTTGCAGGGGATGTGAATCAAACAAAAGTTTCCTCGATGCACGAAGGCATACCCAGGCAGCAAAGTTTGACTAAAGCTATTACAAGGCAACACAGTGCCCAAAGGAGAATCGTTGTCTTTTGGGACAAACAGGAAAGATGTTTAAATCGGTTCCGGTTCACGACTGTTCGTCAGCCTCCGCCGCTTCGGCATCTTCATCTCTACCCATCGGCTGGAAATCCACAAAAGTCCAGTCGATGCCCATCAGCGCTTGAAAAACAGCTTCCTCATGAATCAAAGACGACGGTTCAATGTCAGGAGCATAAGTGTGCTTACGGATTGGAGGGATCAAGATTTCCGGTTCAAAGGTTGGAGCGGACACACGCTTGTTCTGGTCATTGTATTGGGCTTGGTAGTGCTCCAAATCGGCTTCTTCTGCCAACTGACAAGCTAGCGGCCGTACCGCCCGGTTTATCGCACGCAAGTCCTCTTCATTAAAGTCCAAGCCGTCTTCCTTAACACTGGGGTAGCCTTGAGCTGCTTCCACAGGATCAAAGTCGAGCACCTGTGCTTTGGCTCGGATCAAAGCGTTGATGGCTCCGGTTCGGCTGCAGAACTTCTTTACCTCCTCAATCCGGGAAGGCAGGATGGATAGCCGGTTCAAGGTATCTTGGATCAGGGACGGCGCTGGATTGTTATGTGACATTGTGGTAATCACGCGCTGGGCTCCGGTATATAGCTGCTCCACTAAAGTGTAGACAGCCTTCAGTTTCTTCCGCACGTCGTTCCCCAAGTGCCCAACGCGTGTGCCTGCATTTGATAACAGGATAGTTTTAAACCGGAATACTGGAGTAGCAGGAAAAGTATATTACACTTATTCACAGGGAACTTACCGAAGATGGCTGCCGTCATAGAATGCACTTGCCGCTTCACGGCTGTCAGATCATCCACCACCGGTTTAAGGGCAGTTTCAGCATTCTCGGCCCGTTTGAGCAAGTTGGCCTTTTCAGTGGCCCAGGCAGCCTTTTCCTTCTTCATGTTATCTTTTACTTGTTCTGCAGCAGTCAGGGCACTGGTTAGCTCCTTCTTGGCTTTGTCTGTCTCGGCCTGCTGGGTCGTCAATGCTGCTTGTAAATCGGCAATCCGATCATCCTTGATTTTCACCTCAGCCTGCATATTGACAGTATGATCAGCCAGCAATTAAAGTTCAAGTCTCAACCACACAACATAGTTATATGCTTAACACTTGGGGGCTAATGTGCCTTCAGTTTTTCTACTGCTAATACATGGAAAAGTCCCAAGTTCAATACGAGTATTCAACTCGGCACTTGGGGGCTAATGGCTATTTGATTCTATTAAAGTGTTGTCAGGAAGTTTTTGGAGTGCCGGTTTAAGTATGCCTAGTTAAACCGGCCCTGATGGTTATGAGGGGAGATTGCAAAGTCTATTGAAGAAAGTTATCAAGTACCAGTTTGATCAAAGATAGCAAACCGGCCCTTGGGGGCTACAAGGATTACTATATTGGTAATAAGAAAAGGAGCGTTACCTCAAACTTATCTCTCATCAGTTTCACCAAGCCAGCTTCATAATCACGGCTATTGTAAAGCCGGTTTAGATATCCGGAATGAAGGTCTTGGGCGCTCATAGCGGCGTATGTTTCCAGCTCTACATTCCACTTTCCCTTGTTAAAAGTGGAAGAGTCCTCTTCACAAGATGCGGGTTAGAGTTGCCGTATTCCCCGGTCAGAGTGGCCCGTTCCAGTGATTACAACGTCGTCATCCTTCGATTCGACGGATCGTGTGGGCACACCTGTTTCAGTTGGACTGTGAGGATTTTCAAACCGGACAGTACGGGCGGCTGGATCAACAGACATTGAAACAGTCGCAGGCCTCTCCTCAGGAATCACATCTTCTTGAACCGGGGGATCACTCGGAATGTCTTCAAAGGCAACATTTTCGAGATCTGGTGCCTGTTCATGATCTGAAGCGGCAACCTCTTCAGCTGTTTTCTCCAAGCGAGCTTTCTTGCTGGGTTTCGGTTTGGTTCTGGAGAAACAAAAGATACAGGAATAAGGCACATACATTACAGAAGAAATCAACAAGCATATGACTGTATGAACTTACCCGACGGCTATCTTCAAAGGTGGTAGCTGAGTGGCTGATGATTCGCCAGAGGACGAATGGGAGGTGACCTGATAATCGGAGTCGGACGGATTAAGAGGTTGACGGAATAAACCCGCTTTGGAATTCAAGGTAATAAAAAGGTTGGAAACCTCGGTGCGGCGCTTTCGAGCCGGGCTGTTTGGTAAACCGGCAGAGGTAACTACCTGTCCGCTATGCCGGGTTGTGCGGCGGGCCTCATGCTGCTGTGTCTTCATAAGAAGTTTGGGATCCAAGTAAGCAAGAGGGTGAGAAAAGTTAACTTTCCGGTTTGCCCGGCGAAATTTTGGTGAAGGCAAATTTGTTGAATCGGAAGAGAGAATGGTTACCTCAAATCCTGCGTTGTTGGCTTCAAAGGCCATCCCGACAAGCATCATCATCAATAAGACGTGTAAAAAACAAGCCAAGAGAATCAAGTTCCGGATTACCCACATCATCATCGATGGCCGGATCAGACGAAGCCGTGGTTTTCCTCTTATGGGCGGGTTTCTTGACAACTTTCGTTTTGGGCCGGTTTTGCCGCCCAGCCTTGTCCGCTTTGTCTTGAGAGAGTTTCTTGCTCCAAAACGGATTATCACCCTGGATCAGAAATAATTGAGAGTTGGAAGTTTGAAAGTAATAGTAGTATTTAGTAATGACACAGTCAGAGACTTGCCGCAGGAGGTGCGTTGAAAGTGCAGTAAGGAGCCAAACCGGTTTGGGCACAAAGGTGCTCCGGTTCATTCAGCATCTTCCTCACTGAATCCGTGACTTCATCTTCAGACAATTCCAGTTTGGTGTGTCGGAGTGGGTCATCGACGCTGCCGGTATACTGGCACATCAGACCGGAACGCCGGCTCAGAGGCAATATGCCCCAAGATAACCAGCAGCGTGCCAAATCGATCCCAGTCAAACCGTTGGCCATGAAGGCCCGAAGCTTGGATAGCTGTGGAGCATATTTGCTTCTCTCTTTGGCAGTCAATCGTTGTGGAAAGGGATGAGTGTTGCTGAGCCGCTCTGGACGAAAACCAGGTAAAGGATTTTCACCTTCAGGGGAAGTGTCTTTGCAGTAGAACCAAGTCGCGTTCCACTCTTTGGGATGAGTGTGGAGTTTGACGTGGGGATAAGTGATCTCTTTCCTCTTCTGGATAGCCATACCGCCCAATTCGGTATTGGGGCCATCGGTGAATTCAGTGCGGCGGTTTAAGTGGAAGAGATCCCTGAACAGTTCAACAGTGGGCTCCTCTTGCAGATACGCTTCGGACAGCACTTGAAAATGGCACAGGTTGGTGACAGAATTGGGACCAATATCTTGAGGACGGAGCTGAAAGTTGGCCATCACATCCCGGTAAAATTTTGACCCGGGCGGTTTGAAACCCTGGGCCAGGTGATCAGCGAAAACTACAACTTCACCTTCCTGAGGTGTGGGAGGGCATTCCTCTCCAGGAACCCTCCAATGGATTGTATTTCGGTCATCCAAAGCGCCAATCGACACTAACTCGTTCAGTTGTGTCTCAGAGACGCGGGAAGGGACCCAGTTGCATTCGTACACCTGTTTGGCCATCATAAGATCTACAAGGACAAGGATCCGGTTTAAGAAGGTGCTTATTGCAGAATGGTTGATTTAAGCTATGATAAACCGGAGGCGTTTTTCTACGAGTCAGATCGTTACGGTATGATGTCAGATATGAGCTGGCAGTTCAACAAGGGGACTAATGGTGTACCGGTGCCGGTTTAGCAGTTTTTTACTATGATGAGTTAAACCGCCTAATCTTGGCCTCGAAGGTAATGGACAGAAACAGGTTTCACAAGATTTCATGTTTATTATGGATCAAACGCGAGTTTTCAGCAAACAGGAAGTGCGTCGCGGAAGTAAAGAAGAAGCAGGAAATGCACCATAAGATATATATAGATATATGCAGAAAATCTATGGGATTAAGATGAGAAAGTGCAGCGGATATGCAGGAGTCGTCGTTTGGTACAGAACGGGATCCATAGCATGGCTCAAAGCTAGAAAGGCGAAAACATACGAAGAACGTGGTATGAAGCTCGAACCCTAGGACAGATCTAAGATGATGAACAGACTGAAGAAGGATAAGAGATTTACCGGAAACGAAGGAGATGCGGAGAAAGGCCGCGGTGTTCTGGTCCGAACAGGTTGATGCAGCGGCCTGGGACGAAGCAGACGTTGATGACGACGACGGAGCTTCAAAGGCAGCGGCGCGAGGAAGAAGAAGAGGAAGCGAAGGAAGAAACAAGAATGACCCTTCGGTCCTATTTATAAGCCAGTAAAGCTAGGTCAAGCGCGTGAATCCAGGGACAGTCATTAAAGAAGGCGTTATAAAGGATAAAACTTCAAGGTGACGTCATGCGGTTCTGATGACGAAGCAACAATATTATACCGGTTTACAGTGATCAGAAGCAATGACGATGTGATGGTTTATCAAGCAAAGAAGATATCCAAGATGCAGTTTCTGTGAAGGATTGACATGAACTGGTTCAAATCAATCTGGGGCCTAATGTTGGGGATATTACCACTAGGTATAAACCGCCAAGCTTGGGCGGGTTAACTCCGCTAGTAGTGTAATCATGGAAAGGCCCAAGGCCTGTAGTTTGTTTAGAACTTGTAGCCGTAAACCGCCCGATGTATAAACTTGTATTGTAAGTTAGAATAGAGAGAGACCAACCGGATACGAATATGAACCGGTTGGGACTCTACAAACCGCAGGCGTCACGTGTATATAAGGGGACGACCCGGCGGTTCAAGAGAGACAACCACAACTCGAGCCTAGGCGAAGCTTATTTGCTCCCTAGCCATCGAGACTACATCAATTCCATCACAACTAGACGTAGGCTTTTACCTTCATCGAAGGGGCCGAACTAGTATAAAACCCTTGTGTCTTTGTGTCCGCTTTAACCCCTACAAGTAAACCCGTGGTGATGGCTCCACGACTAAAAAGCTAGGTCAAGCGCGTGAATCCAGGGACAGTCATTAAAGAAGGCGTTATAAAGGATAAAACTTCAAGGTGACGTCATGCCGGTTTACAGTGACCAGAAGCAACAATATTATACCGGTTTACAGTGATCAGAAGCAATGACGATGTGATGGTTTATCAAGCAAAGAAGATATCCAAGATGCAGTTTCTGTGAAGGATTGACATGAACTGGTTCAAATCAATCTGGGGCCTAATGTTGGGGATATTACCACTAGGTATAAACCGGCCAAGCTTGGGCCGGGTTAACTCCGCTAGTAGTGTAATCATGGAAAGGCCCAAGGCCTGTAGTTTGTTTAGAACTTGTAGCCGTAAACCGGCCTGATGTATAAACTTGTATTGTAAGTTAGGAATAGAGAGAGACCAACCGGGATACGAATATGAACCGGTTGGGACTCTACAAACCGACAGGCGCCACTGTGTATATAAGGGACGACCGGCGGCGGTTCAAGAGAGACAACCACAACTCGAGCCTAGGCGGCTTATTTGCTCCCTAGCCATCGAGACTACATCAATTCCATCACAACTAGACGAGGCTTTTACCTTCATCAAGGGGCCGAACTAGTATAAAACCCTTGTGTCTTTGTGTCCGCTTTAACCCCTACAAGTAAACCCGTGGTGATGGCTCCACGACTAAGTCCTTATGCTAGGACATCTGCCGTGACTAATCCACGACAGGAGGGGAAAGAGCCCCTCCGAGATTGGATCTATCTCTCTGTTTCTGCGTTCTCAGATTCTACCCCTTCACCGTTTCCTTTATATCTGGAGATCCGTAACTCCGATTGGGGTGAATCTTTCGCCCAAATTTTTCTCATAAAATTAGCTTTCTTGCGGCAAAAGAAGAGCGCCAACCGCCTTTACGGTGGCCCACGAGAGTCCAGGCGCGCCAGGGGAGGGCGCGCCTGTCTCGTGGCCACCCCATCATTTTCGCGCTGATTCTTCCTCCAAAAATCCCAAATATTCCAAAATAATTCTCCGTCCGCTTTTATCCCGCTTGGATTCCGCTTGATATGGGTTTTCACTGAAACATAAAACATGCAATGACAGAACTGCATCGGCAATCGGATCAATGTGTTAGTCCCAAAAATAATATAAAAAGTTGCCAAAAGTATATTAAAGTTGAATAATATTGGCATGGAACAATAAAAAATATAGATACGACGGAGACGTATCAGCACCCCCAAGCTTAATTCCTGCTCGTCCTCGAGTAGGTAAATGATAAAAAAGATAATTTTTGACGTGGAATGCTACCTAGCATAATCTTGATCATATGTCTAATCATGGCATGAATATTAAGACACGAGTGATTCAAAGCAATAGTCTATCATTTGACATAAAATCAGTAATACTTCGAGCGTACCAATAAAGCAATCATGTCTTTTCAAAACAACAAGGCCAAAGCAATCTTATCCCTACAAAATCATATAGTTTGGCCATGCTTCATTTTCGTCACACAAAATGCCCCAATCATGCACAACCCCGATGACAAGCCGAGTGATTGGTTCATACTTTTAACGGGCTTCAGCTTTTTCAACCCTCACGCAATACATGAGCGCAAGCCATGGATATAGCACTGTAGGTGGAATAGAATATAATGGTGGAGGTTTATATGGAGAAGACAAAAAAGGGAGAAAGTCTCACATCGACGCGGCTAATTAACGGGCTATGGAGATGCCCATCAATTGATGTCAATGCGAGGAGTAGGGATTGCCATGCAACGAATGCACTAAGAGCTATAAGTGTATGAAAGCTCAAACTAAAAACTAAGTGGGTGTGCATCCAACTTGCTTGCTCATGAAGACCTAGGGCATTTGAGGAAGCCCATCGTTGGAATATACAAGCCAAGTTCTATAATGAAAAATTCCCACTAGTATAAGAAAGTGACAACATAGGAGACTCTCTATATGAAGAACATGGTGCTACTTTGAAGCAGAAGTGTGAAAAAAGGATAGTAACATTGCCCCTTTTCTTTTTTCTTTTTTTTTCTTTTTTTCTTTTCGGTGGGCTTCTTTGGCCCCCTTTTTTATTTAGGCTTCTTTGGCCTTTCCCTTTTTTCCTTTTTTTTCTGGGGCAATGCTCTATAATGATGATCATCACACTTTTATTTACTTACAACCCAATATTGCAATGATACTAGAACAAAGATATGACTCTATATGAATGCTTCCGGTGGTGTACCAGGATGTGCAATGATCTAGCGTAGCAATGACATCAAAAAACGGACAAGCCATGAAAACATCATGCTAGCTATCTTACGATCATGCAAAGCAATATGACAATGAATGCTCAAGTCATGTATATGATGATGATGGAAGTTGCATGGCAATATATCTCGGAATGGCTATGGAAATGCCATGATAGGTAGGTATGGTGGCTGTTTTGAGGAAGATATAATGAGGCTTATGTGTGATAGAGCGATCGTATCATGGGGTTTGGATGCACCGTGAAGTTTGCACCAACTCTCGAGGTGAGAAAAGGCAATGCACGGCATCAAGAGGCTAGCAATGATGGAAAGGTAAAAGTGCGATAATCCATGGACTCACATTAGTCATAAAGAACTCATATACTTATTGCAAAAGTTTATTAGCCCTCGAAGCAAAGTACTACAACGCATGCCCCTAGGGGGATAGAATGGTAGGAAAAGACCATCGCTCGTCCCCGGCCGCCACTCATAAGGAAGACAATCAAAGAAACACCCCATGCTTCAAATTTGTCACACAACGGTTACCATACGTGCATGCTATGGGACTTGCAAACCTCAACACAAGTGTCTCTACAATCCACAACCACCCACTAGCATGACTCTAATATCACCACCTTTATATCGCAAAACTATTGCAAGGAATCAAACATATCATATTCAGCGATCTACAAGTTTATGTAGGATTTTATGACTAACCATGTGAATTACCAATTCCTGTCATCTCTCTAAAAAGATATAAGTGAAGCAAGAGAGTTTAATTCTTTCTACAAAAGATATGCCCACGCTCTAACAAATATAAGTGAAGCAAAAGAGCATTCTACAAATAGCGATTTTCTATGTAAAGGGAAACAAGCAATCCAAACTTCAAATGATATAAGTGAAGCACATGAAGCATTCTATAAAGCCACACTCAAAAGATTTAAGTGAAGTGCAATGAGCATTCTATAAATCAACCAAGGACTATCTCATACCAGCATGGTGCTTAAAATAAAAATGAAAACTAAACGCAAAAGACACTCCAAGACTTGCACATATCGCATGAACGAAACGAATACGAAAACATACCGATACTTGTTGAAGAAAGAGGGGATGCCTTCCGGGGCATCCCCAAGCGTAGACGCTTGAGTCTCCTTGAATATTTACTTGGGGTGCCTCGGGCACCCCCAAGCTTGAGCTCTTGCCTCTCTTCCTTTTCCTCATATCGAGACCTCCTCATTTAGACACTTCATCCACACAAAACTTCAAAAGAAAACTCGGTAAGATCCGTTAGTATAATAAAGCAAATCACCACTCTAAGTAATGTTGCAAACCAATTAATATTTTGTTTTTGCATTGTGTCTATTGTAATATAACTTTTCCATGGCTTAATCACTAATATAAATTGAATCAAAACAAGCAAACTATGCATCAAAAACAGAATCTATAAAAAACAGAACAGTCTGTAGCAATCTGAACATCCACCGTACTTCTGGTACCCCAAAACTTCTACCAAAATTAGGAAAAATAATTTTTTTATAGCAAGACAGTGCAACAGGAATCAGAACCAATTGATGTTCCAGTTAAAAATGTAAAACCGCGCACTACAGCCAAAGTTTCTATCCTACACCGTACAAACCAACAAGCATTGTAAACATCCTAAAGGCAAACATTAGCACATTATTTTTATAATACAATGGAATTGTACAAGGGGATAATTATTTTTGATGAAAAGTTTCTGTAATCAAGATTCACAAAGTTTCCGTGAGCATGAACAAAGTTCAAGGAGCTCTCCCACTTCAATAATGCTTGCCTTTCTCACTTTCACTTTCCTTTTTGAAAAGTTTTAGGTTCCCCTCTTTATATTTTTTTGTTTTTGAACTATAGGAAAGCACTCAACAGAAATAAATGACTCTCTAAAACTTCCGGGTTGTCTCCCTGGCAGCGCTTTCTTTAAATCCATTAAGCTAGGCATTTAGTGCTCAAGTAATGAATCCACCCGGATCCCAAGGTATATCAAAGCCAATTTTAATTAACAATGATTTGTAATTTAGTAGTAAGCACAAAGTAACATATATCAAGTAATAACGAAGTCTAACTCTCTTCCTATGCATCAGCATGTCATAAAAGAACAATTCATGCACACCGAGTAAAGGCCAATGCATAGTATAAACAGTTTCTTGCAATTCTATCATATTGGAAACATAGAGAGGTGGACATATAGTTCCTCTCTCATAATAATTGCAAGTAGGAGCAGCAAGCACATGCATATTATATCTATCAAAATCATCATGTGCAATGGTAAAAGGCAACCCATCAATATAATCCTTAATAAGCACAAACTTCTCCGATATAGTGTAGTTTGGAGAATTCAAAAAGATAATAGGACTGTCATGCATGGGTGCAATAGTAACAATTTCATGTTTAAGATAAGGAACTATAGCAAGTTCATCTCCATAAGCATAATTCATATTGGCATGGCCACAAGCATAGCAAGCATCATCAAAAAGGGATATTTCAAACAAATTCAAGGGACCATAGCAATCATCATAGCAATCATCCTTCGGTAAGCACGAAGGGGAATTAAATAATGTATGAGTTGGAGGGTTACTCTCATTAGAAGGTGGGCACGGGTAGCTAATCCGCTCTTCCTCCTTTTGTTCTTTGCTCTCCTCATCATCTTTTTCATCCAATGAGCTCACTGTTTCATCAATTTCTTCTTCCGTAGCTTCCTGCAGAATTTTAGTCTCTTCTTGGACAGCAGAGAAGTCCTCAATATATGGTTTAACATAGGCATTAGAAGCATAATTATCATAACAATATTGAAATATGGCAAAATTTTCAGATTTGCAAAGAGTAGCATCATACTTTTCAATCAAAGAGGCAATCTCATAAGCACCTTTAAAAGCAACAAATTCTTCAATTTGTTGAACATCATAGTAATTGTAAACACCCTTAGCATACGAAGATACGACTCCATTATCACTAAACAAGCATTGATAGGGTAGGTGTTTCTTAGGGTCTTTAGAACAACAAGTAAACTCATATATTTCACATAAATTCCAAGCATAGCATTGCAAACGTTGAATTTGATCCCATAATAGTTTCCCTTTTTCAGATATACGGTGTTGCACAAAACAAGCATGCTCATCTAAAGATTTTCCCTCAACTAAACTAGTGGGGGTTTCAGCACGAGCACAAAGGGATCGAAGATGATCTAAGTAAAAAGCTTCAAGAGTGTGATAGATTTTGAGTGGTTCTTCAACCACTGGTTCAGTAGGTACAACTATTTTTTTTGGTATTTTCCTTTCCTACCCATAGCTAAAGATAGAAAAGAACTAAGAACAGTAAATAAAAATTACTTAGTGATAAAGCAAACAAGCACACACGAGAATATTCACCCCACGCTATGATTCCCCGGCAACGGCGCCAGAAAAAGGTCTTGATAACCCGCAAGTATACGGGATAGTTGTACCCTCTTTCGATAAGTAAGAGTGTCGAACCCAACGAGGAGCTAAAGGTAGAACAAATACTCTCTCAAGTCCAATCGGCCACTGATACGACTCTACGCAGGCTAGACGTTCGCTTTACCTAGAACAAGTATGAAACTAGAAGTACTTTGTAGGTGTTGTTGGATAGGTTTGCAAGATAATAAAGGACACGTAAATAAAAAGTAGGGGCTGTTTAGAATAAGAAGCAATAAAGTAAATATAGCGTGTGTGGAAAAGTGGTGGTAGGAGTTGTGGAATTGTCCCTAAGCAATTGACTACGTTACTAGACCGATAATCACTATTGCAATTCTATTTGAGGGAGAGGCATAAGCTAACATACTTTATCTACTTGGATCATATGCACTTATGATTGGAACTCTAGCAAGCATCCGCAACTACTAAAGATTCATTAAGCTAAAAGCCAACCATAGCATTAAAGCATCAAGTCCCCTTTATCCCATACGCAACAATCCCCTTACTCGGGTTTGTGTTTCAGTCACACACGCAACCCACTATAAGCGAATCATAAACACATTGCAACACCCTACAGCGGGAATCCCTCACGCTTGCGCGAGACGGAGGCACCATAGGACAGCACCAATAATAAAACATGCAACTCAAACCAATCATAGCAATTTATCAATCACCGATAGGACAAAGAAAATCTACTCAGACATCATAGGATGGCAACACATCATTGGAAAATAATATGAAGCATAAAGCACCATGTTCAAGTAGAGGGTACAACGGGTTGCAGGATAGTGGACCGCTGAATATAGATGGGGGAAGGTGATGGAGACGTTGGTGAAGATGACGGAGGTGTTGGTGAAGATCGAGGTGATGATGATGGCCCCGGCGGCGTTCCGGCGCCACCGGAAGCAAGGGGGAGAGAGCCCCCCTTATTCTTCTTCCTTGACCTCCTCCCTAGATGGGAGAAGGGCTTCCTCTCTGGTCCTTGGCTCCCATGGCGTGGGAGGGGCGGAGCCCCTCCGAGATTGGATCTATCTCTCTGTTTCTGCGTTCTCAGATTCTACCCATTCACCGTTTCCTTTATATATGGAGATTCGTAACTCCGATTGGGATGAATCTTTCGCCAAGATTTTTCTCGTAAAATTAGCTTCCTTGCGGCAAAAGAAGAGCGTCGACCGCCTTACGGGTGGCCCACGAGAGTCCAGGGCGCGCCCAGGGGGGAGGGCGCGCCCCGCTGTCTCGTGGCCACCTCGGACACCGTTTCGCGTTGATTCTTCCTCCGAAAAATCCCAAATATTCCAAAATAATTCTCTAACCGTTTTTATCCCGTTTGGATTCCGTTTTATATGGGTTTTCTGCCAAACATAAAACATGCAACAGACAGGAACTGGCACTGGGCACTAGATCAATATGTTAGTCCCAAAAATAATATAAAAAGTTGCCAAAAGAATATGAAAGTTGAATAATATTGGCATGGAACAATCAAAAATTATAGATACGACAGAGACGTATCACGGTGTAAAACCTCTTCTCCCCTCTGTAATCTCTACTTCAACATGGTGGTCAACTCCATATATTATTTCCCAATTATCTATGGTTATTCTATGATGTTCGAGTAGATCTGTTTTGTCCTATGGGTTAATCGTGATCTTGGTTGGTATGATTTTATATTTTATTTATGGTGCTGTCATATGGTGCCCTCCATTCTCGTGCAAATCTGCGGAGCCCCCGCTGTAGGGTGTTGCAGAGGGAAGCAGATGTTGTCATGTGCTTTTATGGTTGGATGCACAAAATCTTAATGTAAAAGAACGTCACTTTATACTGCCACTTCTGATAGGGACCTTTATTATGCAGTCCATCCCTTTTATTTCTTCCATATCACAAGCTCGTATAAAGCTTATTTTCTCCACACTAATAGATCATACATATTTAGAGAGGAATTTTTATTGCTTGCAACAATGACAACTTACTTGAAGGAGCTTACTCAATCCATAGGTAGATATGGTGGACTCTCATGGCAAAATTGGGTTTAAGGATATTTGGAAGCACATGTATTATCTCTACTTAGTGCAAAGAATTTTGCTAGCATGAGGGGGAAAGGCAAGCTCAACATGTTGGATGATCCATGACAATATAACTTATTTCAGATGTAAGAAAGCCTAACCCATTATGTTGTCTTCCTTGTCCAACATCAACTTTTTAGCATGTCATATTTTAATGAGTGCTCACAATCATAAAAGATGTCCAAGATAGTATATTTATATGTAAAAACCTCTCTTTCTTTATTACTTCCTATTAATTGCAAAGATGACCAAAACTATGTTGTCAACTCTCAACAACTTTCATTCATCATACTCTTTATATGTGAAGTCATTACTCTCCATAATATCAATATGATCTCTTTATTTCTTTTTATTCTTTCCTTCCATTTTTTCTTCTACTTTTATTCGCTCAAGATCATAACAAGATAACCAAGCCCTTGACTCAACACTAATCTTTATTATATATAGCTCACGGACTCGATTACATAGATAAGGATCAACACAAAAACTCAAAGCTAGATCATACTAAACTTTATTCTACTAGATCAAGATATAACCAAAAGGATCAAACTAAGAAAAACGGTAAAGATAGAAGTGTGATGGTGATATGATACTAGGGCACCTCCCCCAAGCTTGGCAATTACCAAGGGCCCATACCCATGTGTTTATGTCTCTTTCTTCGGAGGTGGTGATGTGATATTCTTGGCGATGATGCCCCTTAGGATATGATTCTCTTCCTCGAGCTTATTAACTTGCTGCTTGAGATCCATTATTTTCCTACAAAGCTTACCCGTGATGGCTAAAGCTCCTTTCACCCATGGATGTTGCATAGCTGCGGGAGAACAAGTAACACTCTTTTTCATATTTTCATAAGAAAGAAATCTAGCATTGGGAGGGATGACCGAGTTTGAAATTGTTGAGCTCTAAAGTTCCTCCATCGTGAATTTGTCTTGGAGAGGAGAGGTTACTTCTTGATCCTCCTCCATGGCATCTATCCTTTTCAAGTCGGCCTCCATCTCTTCCTCAGTTGATGGCCCAAAGTGATCGGCGTCGCTGTTGGCTTTTGGCCACGGTGTCAGGTGAGATACCCGGCTCTCACCGACTAACTCTTGAGAAGACATCTTTCTCTAAATCTGCTACAGAAACAGCTCAAAACAAAAACAGAGGATTGTGTCGTGGTACGGTGGTCAAGACCTTAGGGAGATTATATAACGAATTTTTACTGACTAAAAGATGTATCGTGCAAGAAAATGGAGTCTGGAGGGCACACGAGGTGCCCACGAGGCAGGGGGGCACACCCAGGGAGGTAGGGCGCGCCCTCCACCCTCGTGGATGCCTCGTGTCCCTTTCGGACTACTTCTTATTTTCCTATTTTCTTAAATATTCCAAAATGGAGAAAAATGCTATTAGAACTGTTGTGGAGTCGGTTTACTTATTGTACGACATACCTATTCCTTTTTTGAGTCTGAAAGGTTCTGGAAAGTGTCCCTTATGTACTCCTCCGGGGTTACGGTGTCAATAACATTGGTTTCAACGTTTATGGGATTACCTGAGATATAATGTTTGATTCTTTGACCGTTCACCACCTTCGGATTTGTGCCCTTCGAAGTTGTTGATTTTTATGGCACCGGAACGATAGACCCCCTCGATAACGTAAGGACCTTCCCATTTAGAGAGGAGTTTTCCTGCAAAAAATTTTAAACGAGAGTTGTATAGCAGAACATAATCACCTACATTAAACTCACGCTTTTGTATCCTTTTGTCATGCCATCTTTTAACTTTTTCTTTAAACAGTTTGGCATTCTCATAGGCATGTGTTCTCCACTCATCAAGTGAGCTAATGTCAAATAGTATCTTCTCACCAGAAAGTTTGAAATCATAATTGAGTTTTTTAATGGCCCAATATGCCTTATGTTCTAGTTCAAGAGGTAAGTGACATGCTTTTCCATAAACCATTTTATACGAAGACATACTCATAGGATTTTTATATGTAGTTCTATAGGCCCATAATGCACCATCAAGTTTCTTGGACCAATTCTTTCTAGATCTATTAACAATCTTTTGCAAAATTAATTTAATCTCCCTATTACTCAGTTTAATTGACCACTAGACTATGGGTGGTATGGAGATGCAATTCTATGATTAACATCATACTTAGCAAGCATTTTACGAAAAGCACCATGAATAAAAATGTGAACCACCATGAGTCATTAAGTATCTAGGGACTCCAAACCTCGGAAAAATAACTTCTTTAAGCATCTTAATAGAGGTGTTATGATCAGCACTGCTAGTTGGAATAGCTTCTACCCACTTACTAACGTAATCAACAGCAACTAAAATATGTGTATAAACATTAGAGGAAGGAAACGGTCCCATATAATCAAAGCCCCAAACATCAAATGGTTCAATAACAAGTGAATAGTTCATAGGCATTTCTTGATGTCTACTAATATTACCAATTCTTAGACATTCATCACAAGACAAGACAAACTTATGGGCATCCTTGAAAAGAGTAGGCCAATAAAAACCGGATTGCAATACCTTATGTGCAGTTCTATCTGTGGTGTCCTCCATAAGCCTCGGAGTGACACTTGCATAGGATCTATTCCTGTTCATGCTCAGTTACACAATGACTAATAACACCATCTACTCCTTCTTTGTAAAAGTGTGGGTCATCCCAGAAGTAATGTCTTAAATCATAGAAAAACTTTTTCTTTTGCTGGTATGTGAAACTAGGTGGTATAAATTTAGCAACAATGTAGTTAGCATAATCAGCATACCATGGAGCAGTACAAGATGCATTTATGATAGCTAATTGTTCATCAAGAAAACTATCATCAATAGGGAGTGGGTTATCAAGAATCTACAACGGGGTTCTCAGCTCCCTTCCTATCAATAATATGCAAATCAAATTCTTGTAGCAAGAGAACCCATATAATAAGTCTAGGTTTAGCATCTTTCTTTTCCATAAGGTATTTAATAGCAGCATGATCAGTGTGAACAGTTACTTTAGAATCAACATTATAAGGTCTGAACTTATCACAAGCAAATACAACTGCTAAAAATTATTTTTCAATAGTAGCATAATTTCTCTGGGCACTGTCTAGAGTTTTACTAGCATACTCGATAACATTTAATTTCTTATCAACTCTTTGTCCTAGAACAACACCTACAGCATAACCACTAGCATCACACATAATTTCAAAGTGTAAACTCCAATCAGGTGGCTGAACAATAGGTGCAGAAATCAAGGCTTTCTTAAGTATTTCAAATGCTTCTACACAATCATCATCAAAGACAAAAGGAACATCTTTTTGTAAGAGATTAGTGAGAGGCCTAGAAATTTATGAGAAGTCTTTAATGAACCTCCTATAAAAACCGGCATGACCAAGGAAACTTCTTATACCTTTAATGTCCTTAGGACATGGCACCTTTTCAATAGCATCAACCTTAGCTTTATCAACTTCAATGCCTCTTTCAGAAATTTTATGCCCCAAGACAATACCTTCATTAACCATAAAGTGGCACTTCTCCCAATTCAAGACAAGATTAGTTTCTTCACATCTCTGCAAAACTCGATCAAGGTTGCTTAAGCAATCATCAAAAGAAGTTCCATACACGGAGAAATCATCCATGAAAACCTCAACAATCTTTTCACAAAAGTCAGAGAATATAGCAGTTATACATCTTTGAAAGGTATCAGGTGCATTACATAAACCAAAAGGCATATGTCTATAAGAAAAGGTACCGAAAGGGCAAGTAAAAGTGGTCTTTTTCTAATCCTCTTTTGACACAGGTATTTGAGAGAAACCAGAATAACCGTCTAGAAAGCAAAAATGTGTATGTTTGGATAGTCTTTCTAACATTTGGTCAATAAAAGGCAAAGGGTAATGATCCTTTCTAGTAGCTTTATTTAATTTGTGGAAATCAATTACCATTCTATAACCTGTAACAATTCTTTGCGGGATCAATTCATCTTTATCATTAGGAACAACAGTAATACCTCCCTTCTTAGGGACACAATGGACATGATTTACCCACTGTCTATCAGCAACAGGATAAGTTATACCTTCCTCCAGGAGCTTTAGTATTTCATTTCTTACCACTTCTTTCATCTTAGGATTTAACCGTAATTGGTGATCAACAACCGGTTTAGCATCTTTCTCCAATTTTATTTTGTGCGGGCATAGAGTGGGACTAATGCCCTTAAGATCATCAAGAGTATATCCAATAGCAGCACGGTTCTTCTTCACAGTTTTCAATAATTTCTCTTCTTCCTGCTCTGAAAGATTAGCACTAATAATAACAGGATATATCTTCTTTTCATCAAGATAAGCATATTTAAGAGTATCAGGTAATGGTTTAAGCTCAAACACGAGGACACCCTTGGGTGGAGGAGGATCCCCTAGAAATTCAACAGGCAAGTTGTGTTTCAAAACAGGTCCCTTTTTAAAGAAGACTTCATCTATTTCCCTTCTTTCATTCATAAACATATCATTTTCATGGTCTAGCAAATATTGTTCTAAAGGATCATTAGGAGGCACAACAATAGAAGCAAGACCAATAATTTCGTGTTTACTAGGCAATTCTTTATCACTGGGTTGTCTACGGAATTTAGCAAAATTAAAATCATGAGACATATCCCTTAAACCAATAGTAACAATATCCTTTTCGCAGTCTATCCTAGCATTAACAGTATTCAAGAAGGGTCTACCAAATATAATGGGACAAAAGTCATCTTGTGGGGAACCAAGAACAAGAAAATCAGTAGGATATTTAACTTTCCCACACAAGGCTTCAACATCTCTAACAATCCCAGCTGGTGAAATAGTATCTCTATTGGCAAGCTTAATTGTAACATCAATATCTTCTATCTCAGCAGGTGCAATATCAGGCATAATTTCATTGTATAAGGAATGAGGTATTGCACTCGCACTAGCACCCATATCACATAAGCCATGATAGCAATGATCTCCTATTTTAACAGAAATAACAGGCATGCCTACAATAGGCCTATGTTTATTTTTAGTATCGGGTCTAGCAATTCTAGCAGCTTCATTGCAGAAGTAAATAACATGACCATCAATATAATCGACCAAGATATCTTTAACCATAGCAATACTAGGTTCAACTTTAATTTGCTCAGGGGGTGTAGGTGTTCTAGTATTACTCTTACGAACCACAGTTGAAGCTTTAGCATGATCTTTTATTTTAACAGGGAAAGGTGGTTTCTCAATATAAGCGGTAGGAACAACAGGATCAACATTATAAGTGATAGTCTTTTCTTCAACTTTAATAGGTTCAACTACTTTTACTTCAATGGGAGGATGATATTTAAACCAGTTCTTCTTAGGGATATCAACATGAGTAGCAAATGATTCACAGAAAGAAGCTACTATCTCAGAGTCAAGTCCATATTTAGTGCTAAATTCACGAAAAGCATCGGTATCCATAAAAGATTTAACACAATCCAACTTAGGTGTTATACCTGACTCCTTACCTTTGTCGAGTTCCCAATCTTCAGAGTTGCGTTTAATTCTTTCCAATAAATCCCATCTGAATTCAATAGTCTTCATCATAAAAGAACTAGTACAAGAAGTATCGAGCATGGAGCGATTATTGAGAGAGAGCCGAGCATAAAAATTTTGAATAATAATTTCTCTCGAGAGCTCATGATTGGGGCATGAATATAACATTAACTTAAGCCTCCCCCAAGCTTGAGCGATCCTTTCTCCTTCCCGAGACCAAAAATTATTATATGTATATATATATATAATTACGATCACGATGAACCAGGTGCATAGGGTAAAACTTCTGATGAAATTCCAATTTCAATCGGTTGTAGTTCCATGAGACAATATCATCGCATAGCCTAAACCATGTCAATGCCTTTCCCTTCAAAGATAAAGGGAAGACCTTCTTCTTGATAACAACCTCGGGCATACCTGCAAGCTTAAATAATCCACAAACTTCCTCCACATAGATTAGGTGCATATCGGGATGGAATGTTCCATCTCCTCTAAAAGGATTAGCTAGTAGTTTCTCTATCATACCCGAAGGAATTTCAAAGTAAAAAATTTCAGTAGGTTCAGTAGGTTTAGGAGGAACTCTTTGCTCTACTGGTTGGGGAGAAGATACCACGAACAAGCCCCTCAAAGGATTATTTTCCATAGTAACAAGTGACCGTAAATTTCAGCACACTATATAATTTTTTCCTTACCAAATTCCACCTACCAAAGGCGCTTCACTCCCCGGCAACGGCGCCAGAAAAGAGTCTTGATGACCCACAAGTATAGGGGGGATCTATCGTAGTCCTTTCGATAAGTAAGAGTGTCGAACCCAATGAGGAGCAAAAGGAAATGACAAGCAGTTTTCAGTAAGGTATTCTCTGCAAGCACTGAAATTATCAGTAACAGATAGTTTTGTGATAAGGTAATTTGTAACGTGTAACAAGTAACAAAAGTAAACAAGGTGTAGCAAGATGGCCCAATCCTTTTTGTAGCAAAGGGCAAGCCTGGACAAGCTCTTATATAAAGGAATGTGCTCACGAGGACACATGGGAATTATCGTCCAGCCAGTTTTCATCATGCTCATATGATTCGCGTTCGTTACTTTGATAATTTGATATGTGGGTGGACCGATGCTTGGGTACTGCCATTCCTTGGACAAGCATCCCAATTATTTTTTTTTGAATATTAAGCATCCCACTTATGATTAACCCCTCTCGCAAGCATCACAACTACGAAAGAAGAATTAAGGTACACCTAACCATAGCATGAAACATACGGATCCAAATCAGTCCCTTACAAAGCAACGCATAAACTAGGGTTTAAGCTTCTATCACTCTAGCAACCCATCATCTACTTATTACTTCCCAATACCTTCCCCAAGGCCCAAACAATGGTGAACTGTCATGTAGTCGACGTTCACATAACACCACTAGAGGAAAGACAACATACATCTCATCAAAATATCGAATGAATACCAAATTCACATGACTACTTATAACAAGAATTCTCCCATGTCCTCAGGAACAAACGTAACTACTCAGAAATCATATTCATGTTCATAATCAGAGGAGTATTAATATGCATAAAGGATCTGAACATATAATCTTCCACCGAATAAACCAACTAGCATCAACGAAAGCTCTCTTATGTTGATGGAGATTGAACCCCTCCGGATGAGAGGATCGATGGTGATGATGATGGTGACGATTTCCCCCTCCCGGAGGGATGTTTCCCCGGCAGAACAGCTCCATCAGAGCCCTAGATTGTTTCCGCCAAGGTTCCACCTCGAGACGGCGCTGCTTCATCCCGAAAGCTTTCTTCTTTTTTTTCCAGGGCAAAAGATACCTTATACCAGAAGATGGACATCGGGGGGCTGCCAGGCGGCCCATGAGACAGGGGGCGCCCAGGGGGTAGGGCGCGCTCTCCACCCTCGTGGGGGTGGGTGGCCCACCTCTGGTGCTTTCTTCGCCCGATATTTTTAATATATTCCAAAACTGACTTTCATAGAGTTTCGGGACTTTTGGAGTTGTGCAGAATAGGTCTCTAATATTTGCTCCTTTTCCATCCCAGAATTCCAGCTTCCAACATTTTCCCTCTTCATGTAAACCTTGTAAAATAAGAGAGAAAAGGCATAAGTATTGTGACATAATGTGTAATAACAGCCCATAATGCAATAAATATCGATATAAAAGCATGATGCAAAATGGACGTATCATACATCTTCATCGTATCTATAATTTTTTACTGTTTCATGCCAATATTATACAACTTTCACATGTTTTTGGCAATTTTTTATATGATTTATTGGACTAACCTATTGATCCAGTGCCCAGTGTCAGTTCCTGTTTTCTGGATGTTTTTTGTATCACAGAGTATCCATATCAAACGAATTCCAAATGCAATAAAATTTCACAGAGAATTATTTTGGAGTATAAGTGATTTTTGGGAGTTGGAATCGCCGCAAACGGAGGCCCACACAGCCCACAAGACACCAGGGTGCGCCAGAGGCCCGTGGCACGTGGTGGTGGGTTGTGCCCTCCTCGAACATCGGTTGGAGCTCTACTTCGGGCGCAAGGAAGCTTATATTTGGAAAAAAATCGTGTTAAAATCTCAGCGCAAATCGGAGTTACGGATCTCTTCGAATATAAGAAACGGTTTTCGACCAGATCTGGGGAATGCGAAACAGAAGAGAACAGAGAGGGAGATCCAATCTCGGAGGGGCTCCCGCCCCTCCGCCGCCATGGAGACCAAGGACCAGAGGAGGAACTCCCCTCCCATCTAGGGGGAGTCCAAGGAAGAACAAGGAGGAGGGGAGCTCTCTTCCCCTCGCTTCCGGTGGCGCCGGAGTGCCGCCGGGGCAACGATCGGGACGGTGATCTACATCAACAATCTTGCTACCGTCAACACCAACTTTCTCCCCCTCTATGCAGCGGTGTAAAACCTCTTCTCCCCGATGTAATCTCTACTTAAACATGGTGGTCAACGCCATATATTATTTCCCAATGATCTATGGTTATCCTATGATGTTTGAATAGATCTGTTTTTTCATGTGGGTTAATCGTGATCTTGGTTAGTATGATTGTATATTTTATTTATGGTGTTGTCCTATGGGTGTCCTCCATTCTCGCGCAAACGTGAGGGGCCCCCGTTGTAGGGTGTTGCAATATGTTCATGGTTTGCTTATGGTGGGTTGCGAGATTGACAGAAGCTTAAACCCGAGTAAGTGGGGTTTGACGTATGGGAGTAAAGAGGACTTGATACTTAATGCTATGGTTGGGTTTCACGACCTTAATGATCTTTATTAGTTGCGGATGCTTGCTAGGGGTCCAATCATGAGTGCATATGATCCAAGTAGAGAAAGTATGTTAGCTCATGCCTCTCCCTCATATAAAATTACAAGAATGATTACCGGTACTTGTTATCAATTGCCTAGGGACAAATAACTTTCTTGTTGACACAAACCCTTTTTCTAAACACCTAACTTTTATTATCTTGCAAAGTACTTCTAGTTTTATTCATGCAAAGTAGTTCTAGCATCACTCCTACAAACTAGTTTCATACTTGTTTTCGGTAAAGCAGACGTCAAGTGTGCGTAGAGTTGTATATGTGGTCGATAGAACTTGAGGGAATATTTGGTCTACCTTTAGCTCCTCGTTGGGTTCGACACTCTTATTTATCGGAAAAGTCTACAAACGATCCCCTATACTTGTGGGTTATCACTTCACCGACTTCTTTCTTTGAAAAACTCCTTTCAAACACTCCTTTATGCTTTCCAGAAAATTCTACATCTTTTTCGATCAACAATATGTCATTCACATATACTTATCAGAAAGGTTGTAGTGCTCCCACTCACTTTCTTGTAAATACAGGCTTCACCGCAAGTTTGTATAAAACTATATGCTTTGACCAACTCATCAAAGCGTATATTCCTACTCCGAGATGCTCGCACGAGTCCATAGATGGATCGCTGGAGCTTCCACATTTTGTTAGCACCTTTAGGATCGACAAAAAACCTTCTGGTTGCATCATATACAACTCTTCTTTAATAAATCCATTAAGGAATTCAGTCTTGACATCCATTTGCCAGATTTCATAAAATGCGGCAATTGCTAACATGATTCGGACATACTTAAGCATTGCTACGAGTGAGATAATCTCATCATAGTCCACACCTTGAACTTATTGAAAACATTTTGCGACAAGTCGAGCTTTGTAGATAGCAATACTACCATGAGTGTTCGTCTTCCTCTTGAAGATCCATTTATTCTCAATGGCTTGCTGATCATCGGGCAATTCCACCAAAGTCCATACTTTGTTCTCATACATGGATCCTATCTCAGATTTCATGGCCTCAAGCCATTTATCAGAATCTGGGCTCATCATCGCTTCCTCATAGTTCGTAGGTTCGTCATGGTCTAGTAACATGACTTCCAGAACGGGATTACCGTATCACTCAGGTGCGGAACATGCTCTTGTTGACTGACGAGGTTAAGTAGTAACTTGGTGTGAAGTTTCATGATCATCATCATTAGCTTCCTCTCTAGTTGGCGTAGGCATCACCGGAACTGATTTCTGTGATGTGCTACTTTCCAATTTGAGAGAACGTACAATTACCTCATCAAGTTCTACCTTCCTCCCACTCACTTCTTTCGAGGGAAACTCCTTCTCTAGAAAGGATCCATTCCTAGGAACAAAGATCTTGCCTTTGGATCTGTGATAGAAGGTGTACCCAACAATTTCTTTTGGGTATCCTATGAAGACGCGCTTCTCTGATTTGGGTTCGAGCTTATCAGGCTGAAGCTTTGTCACATAAGCATTGCAACCCCAATCTTTAAGAAATGACAGCTTAGGTTTCTTGCCAAACCACAGTTCATACGGGTCGTCTCAACGGATTTAGATGGTGCCCTATTTAACGTGAATGCAGTTGTCTCTAACGCATAACCCCAAGACGATAGTGGTAAATTGGTAAGAGACATCATAGATCGCACCATATCTAATAAAGTACGATTATGACGTTCGGACACATCATTACGCCGTGGTGTTCTAGGTGGCGTGAGTTGTGAAACTATTCCACATTGTTTTAAACGCAGGCCAAACTCGTAACTTCAAATAATCGCCTCCGCGATCAGATTGAAGAAACTTTATTTTCTTGTTACGGTGATTCTCCATTTCACTCTGAAATTCATTGAACTTTTCAAATATTTCAGACTTGTGTTTCATCAAGTAGATATACCCATATCTGCTCAAATCATCTGTGAAGGTCAGAAAGTAACGATACCCGCCACGAGCCTCAACACTCATCGGACCGCATACATTGTTATGTATTATCTCCAATAAGTGAGTGGTTCGCTCCATTGTTCCGAAGAACGGAGTCTTAGTCATATTGCCCATGAGGCATGGTTCACAAGCATCAAATGATTCATAATCAAGTGATTCCAAAAGTCCATCCACATGGAGTTTATTCATGTGCTTTACACCAATATGACCTAAACGGCAGTGCCACAAATATGTTGCACTATCATTATCAACTTTGCATCTTTTGGCATCAATATTATGAATATGTGTATAACCACGATCGAGATTCAACAAACCATTCACATTGGGCGTATGACCATTCAAGGTTTTATTCATGTAAACAGAACAACAATTATTCTCTAACTTAAATGAATAACCGCATTGCAACAAACATGATCCAATCATATTCATGCTCAACACAAACACCATTTATTTAGGTTCAACAATAATCTCGAAGGTAGAGGGAGTATGCGATGGTGATCTTATCAACCTTGGAATCACTTCCGACACACATCGTTACCTCGCCCTCAACTAGTCTTTGTTCATTTTGTAACCCCCCCACCCTTGTGGCTATCTGATATGTCTCCAACGTATCTATAATTTTTGATTCTTCCATGCTATTATATTACCCGTTTTGGATGTTTATGGGCTTTACTTTACACTTCTATATCATTTTTGGGACTAACCTACTAACTGGAGGCCTAGCCCGAATTGCTGTTTCTTTGCCTATTTCAGTGTTTCGAAGGAAAGGAATATCAAACGGAGTCCAAATGGAATGAAACCTTTGGGAGGGATCTTTTTGGAACAAACGCAATCCAGGGGACTTGGAGTGGACGTCAAGCAACAGACACTATAAAAAAATACACTTCCGTGATGATACGTGTTTGTCACAGTAGGTCGCGTTTTTTGTCATGCATGTACATCCATGACAAATTTATGACAGAATCAAGATAGTCATACATGTCTTTGTCGAGAAGTGTTCCATGACATTACCAAAATAATCATCACGAAGTGTCCACTTCCATGACGATAAATCGCGTCACGAAGTTCTTTCGTCAAGGGTGACCGACATGTGGCATCCATCGAACGAACGCCGTTAAGCTATCGGGTCGGGTTTTGGATCCGATAACTGTTAACAGCCCCGACCAATGGGGATTTTCCACGGTAAAATCATCATTGGTGGAGGAAACACGTGTCGGCTCACCGTTGGGCGATGTCATCCGCTCATTGGACCGAAGGCGCCTATGATACGGCGACACGTGGCATGGCCCAACAGAGGCCCATTCTCGTGAAAAGGCCGCCCGCTTGACTTGGTCAAAGGTGGCGGGTCGCCCACTGAAAGCTTGTTAATGGCCTGTTCGCATATAGCCCATTTACAGCCCGCTAACCCAGGCCCGTTCGCCCTATCGAATTAGGCCCAGAGTGTCATCTGGCCGCCCAATATGATTCCATTGTTTTAACTTCCGCCCATGTGTGGCCCATGACTTCTTCGCCCATATGAGGCTCTTTGTAACTCTTGGCCCATTAACGGCCCGTGGTGAAACTGGCCCGTAATGAACAGTGTATCTCTTTATACCCATTAACGGCCCGTTATTCTATTGGGTCGTTTCCAGCCCAAGTTATCTTCGGCCTTCTCGGGGCCCATTGATTCTTGGGCTCATTTGCAAGATTCGTTACATATGGCCCACATCGCTATTTTCTACTTAGGCCAAATTCAGCCCGTCGTTACAGTTGGCCCGTTTGCGGACCGTTAATACGTTGGGCCGTTTTCACGTCAAAAAAACCGTTGGGCTGTTTTCATAGATTTATCAAATATGGTCTATTAACGGCCTGTTATGGTCCACGAATTGTATGACCCATGATTGGCGAAATGATGATACGCCCATAGAAGGCCCATGGACCTATGGCCCGTATGAGGCCCATGGATCTACGGCCCGTAGAAGGCCCATGGGTCATACGGGCCGTAGAAGGCCCATGGACCCTATGGCCCGTACAAGGCCCATGGACCCTAAGGCCCGTATAGAAGGCCAATGGATCCTATAGCCCATATAGAAGGCCAATGGATCCTACGGCCGGAAGAAGGCCCATGGATCATACGGCCTGTAGGAGGCCCATGGTTACAACAATCCGTGTGTTGCCATGATTATTTTGGCCTAGTTACCAAAAATAGGCTATTGTGGCCACTAGAAAAACACAGAAAAAAAACTGCAGTGACTACAAGCAAACAACTAAACAAGACAATAAGGAAATAAATAAGCAAGCAATTAACGCTAGCCTATTACCGCTATTACACATATTACATCCACTAGGCATCAAAGTTTGCCACCAGTGCAAATATAGGGAACAAAGCAGCATATTACATACACTGGCCGTCAAAATTGGCCACCAGTGCAAATAAACGCGGCAGCAAAACAAGAGCATAACTGAAACAACTTCAGAAGAGTTCAAGAAACGTTATCCTGGGTATCCACCATGCTAGCAATAAGCTTAGCAAGTTGATTCGCTTTGTCCTGTTTGGCGCTAAAATCCTCCAACGCTTGCTGTTGCACCAGAAAGTATGCATCTGAATGCTCCAGGGACTTCCGCAATCCTTCCGCTTCTTGTCGCAGCACAGCTGATCGATGTCTTTCAGCTTGTAGTTGAGACTCAAGAAACCGAACTGATTCAGACAGTGAGTTTGAATAGCTTGTGCAAGCGGTAGTGGCAAGTAACTCGAACACTAAACCAAGACAGGACTTTGGGGTTGTCTCGTTGTCTTCAAGATAGTCTTCCTTAGCTGTTTTATGAGCTTTGTTGGAGACCAACAAGGATGTGTCACTATCCTGAACCTTTTCTGCATTACTTCCGTTATCATTGCTTAATAAGGCACTCTTCCCCAATATTCTGTCAGCATTTTAAAAGAAGAAACAAGCAGACACATAACAAGTTTAGCATGTACTAGTATATGAAACTCATTTCGGTGAACCAGTTCATTAGTAAGGTGGACAGGATTAAACTACCAAGCCTTCTATTGCCAAGTACTAGTACATAATAAAAGCATCAAACAAACATATATCTATGTCCAATGGTCACTACATTGTCTTGCCAAATCAAAATAGAGACACGGTTCAAATCATATCAGTTCAAGACAAAGCAGCAGTGAAAGAATATAAAGCGTGGGAAACTACACGGCACAACAAGATTTCAGATGGGTACCACGGGTCTACATGTACAACAACACTATTGGCTCTGTTGTGATGCTAGTAATGTGCATGATATGAAAGTCAACTATATACACAATTGAAATTGAAATTAAAAGAGCTATTGATAAGAGAAAACTTGTTAAAGAAACATGTGTGAACATACCTGTTGTGCCATTGGAGTTTCGATTGGATCCTTCAATTTAAAAATAAGTTTGTATCAGTAAATATAGTGATACAAGAGCAAAGCAATCAAAGTTAAAAAAGGCGCGCCTAAGAGAGCGCTTAAGCGCGCCTAGGCTCTAGGCCTTGGCAAAATGCATTGCGCATAACTACGCTTAATCTATGCATAACTGCGCATATGCAGGCGCTTTGGTCAGTAAAGCGCAAGGCGGTGGCAAAACGCACAATTAATGTCTAGCGCTTTTTTGAACTATGATAGCAATGGAATCTTAAATTAGAACAGTTGTTCTTCAGGTTTAGGCACTTGTTCTACATGAACAGAGTACAGTAAGACGCAAGAATATAATACTTAAAAATAGAATATGAGCTCGTAGACCTTACCACATTCTTGGTTCGGGACCAGTACAGAACAAGGCGTTCCCAGTCATCGTCCAGTAAATGTGTCTCAGGAGAACGTAAGGGAATTTGATGAGTTTCTTTGCCGTTGAAGTACGTTTTCTTGAGTAATTTCGACATCGCCACCAAGCATTCTTGAAGATAGCAGAGGTATTAGCACAAGGTTACCTCATCCCGAAGTTTCCAAATCGGTCCTTCTCTATAGAGAAAAATGGGAAAATTTGTTGTATTATAACCATCATGGAGGTAGGATGTATGGGACGAAGCAAAGTAATTGCCATGAATAACATTACTTACACATAACTCCTGGACAAACACCTGCAACTGGCATTTTCCTTCATCTTCAGTATAATATTTCCAAGATGGGAAGATACGCACATACGATTTAACAACATCAAATGCGATAGATGCTAAACTACGACTAGCTGGTTGTGCTTCCTTCACGGGAATAGGCGTACTAACTGGTGGAGTTGGGGTTCGCCGTGATAGTACTGGCCCTTTGGGCACTGGAGCTGCCTTACTATCTGCTCTTGTTTCGAGCTCTGTGGTGGAGATGGTGCTATGTCAATAGGAACTGGGTTACTATCGGCTGGGGTTGGGGTTAGATTGGGTGAAGCTGGTTCTCTGTCCATCACAGTAGGGGTACAATCTGTGAGAGTTTGGGTTATGTGTGGTAGGGCTGGTTCTTGTGCATGTACAACCGGGGTGCTATCTCCCCCAAGAGGTAGCACTGTTTTATTTGAAGACCATGTTTTTATTCCGCTAGATACTGGCATCACCCGCTCCAATTCAAATGGCTGATAAACAGGAAACATAGTTGAATGTACATACATTGTATGAGAGACAGATGCAATAGATAGTGTGGAAAAAAGAGGGCATGAAATAGTTGACATGTATATTGTTTAACTAAAACGGATAGCATGACATAATTTCACATATATGATTCTATCTAAGCTGGATAGCATAGCATAACATAATTCAAAGATATGATGAATAACTAAACAGGATCGCATGAGATAATTCACCTACATGTTATCTAAGTAATCAGGATCGCATCATTTAATTCACATATGTGATTTATATGCTAAACATAGGGCATTTGATATGATGTCTGAACTAAGAACATGGTGTTGAATATTGTGTATATGATGTCTAAACTATGCAATGCAAGACACCGTATGCATGATATGAGTAGTATAACCATGCCAAGTTAGAGCATACACCTCAGTGGGGGAACAGGACTGGTCATCTGTCTCTGAATCCATCTTTGAGGAGCTATCGAGACCCAACAAGAGATCTTCTTTGACAGGTAGCACTGTCTGCTCTGAAGGCCTTGTTTTCACTCCAGATTTTTCCGTCTCCCACCCAAATGGCTGATTCACAGGAAGAGTAGTTTAATGTACAAACATTGTCGACAAATGGAAATTTAATGAAGAAAAGGATGGGCAAGATATCATTCAAATATATGATGCCTGGTTAAACAGGATGGCATTGCACATTTCACATATATTATGGCTGGCTAAAAGACATGAGACTACATAATTCCCATATATGATATAGAAACTAAACAGGTGCCATTACAGAACATGTCTAAACTAAGCAAATGACATATATGATGTCAAAAGTAGGCACTGCAAGGCAACATATGGATGATATGACTAACATCATCATGCCAAGGTAGAGCAAACACCTTGGGAGGTAAATAGGAGTGGTCAGCGGTGTCTGAATCCGCCTCAGAACAGATATCTTCCTCTGGATTACAATCTGGAGAGGGGTGGGGAGGGTTTGCCATTGAACCCACCATGGAGCGATGTCTGCATGACATTGTATTGCCGCGCAAAACTCTTCTCTTTTTCTCTACATGTTCAGCATGATTGTGTACAATATCTGACATGCATACAAAAAATATGGTGAGATTATGTAAGGAGAGCATTCAATAATTTAGAGTGATGGTAACAACCAGTGGATGGATCCAAAAATAATGATAGCAGGCTGATGATTGCTTTAAATTAATAAAAGACAGATGATGATTGCTTTACTATTTGTTTCCCACCCAAGATGAACAACATAGGCATACCCTAGGTGAACCAGATATTAGACAGACATACTATTCATTGCTGCCTCGATATGTGCCCCACAACTAATTTAGAACTCAAGTTTGAACATTAATTTGGACCTGACTTGGGAGTCCAAGAGCTGAAAAGGACGATAAAGTAGCAGGTAAGTTTAAGCAATGCATAACATAAGCAGAAACAAAAGAGTGCGACCTCTCTTGTGGACCCGTGTACTCCTCAGGTTCATCTGCTGAGTGGATGATGGTGATGCCGTTGGGGTGGGTGCCGGCGGCAGGGAAGGAGATCTGAGGCGGCGAAAGACGGTCAGGAGTCGTGATGTCTGGTTTGGTGGATGCTTCTATTGATGGAGCAGCTCAGGTGAGGTGGACAACGTCGCGGCAGGAGCAGGAAAAACCACACAAAGTTCCCTTCGACACGCACTGTGAATCAAGTAATTTCTGAAGGGCTCATTTGGCTTGCATGATTCTTAAAACGCAGGGATAGGAAAAACACCGGAATAGGATAGGAAAATGCGCATGGTAAACAGAGCATTTGTAAACACAGGATTTCTGTCAACTTGGGTGTTTGGTTTACAGGAACTGGAAGAGCAGAGGAATGCAAACAAACATGGCCAAAATAAAGAGAAACCATATGAAAGCGTGTACAGTTAGAATGTTATTCTGGCACTAATGCACTTGGTCTTGTTTTCATGCATAGGATTTTGAAAAGTAGGTCCAGGTGGATTTTTTGCTTCATTCCTTTCAACAAAATGCATGAATAATTGAATAGTAGAGTGCCATTGGAAAATTCCATATTGCTATGTTTTTCCGTTAACCAAAATAGCCCTAATGGATCGACATGAATGTATAGTAATAAGTGATGCAACAAGTGTACAACCTCCTTGCCGTAGCCGTGTCGACCTCAGCATCATTGGGTTGGTCGCTGAAGCAGTTGAGGCAGAGGTGGTTGTCGGAGGTGTGGAGGAAGATCTGAGGAATCTGTAGACGGCATCCAGGGCACTGCTCTATTGTGATGGATCATTCTGTCATTGGAGCAGCTCCGGTGAGCCGTAAGACGTCAAGTCTGAAGCAGAACAAGACAGACATCGTCAATCTCAAGTGGGATTCTAATAGCATCTCCAATAGATGATGTAAAATGGATGTAAAATTAACATCACCAAAAATCACCTGACTACAACAGATGAGGTAAAAACTGTTGACTCTGAACTTAACTGTCTAAACTGAAATTTACTGTGGAATCTGAATGCTACTGTCAAACTGAACGCAATGGTAGCAGAGAGGCACATGACATGTAGTTTAGGGAGGGCCTGCAGTTCATCCTCAACCTGCACCCCCCTGAGCCGCCTGCCACCACCGACCGAACCGCCGGCCCCAGCACTGCCTCGCCGCCCCGAAACAACTCGCCACCGCCGCCCCGGCCAGCCATCTAGGCCCCTGCCCCCACCCTGAACCCTAAGATAGATAGTGGGGTACCTCTCCGGCGAGCCCCCATCCCAACTGCGGGTGGTTCTTCCTTAACTCCGGTGAGCCCCCCCCCAATCCCTGAAAATCGACTGACCCAAAAGTCAATTCAGTTGACTGAAGTGTGGCTTAATCGGAGCAGAGCAGCAGCACGAGCGAGGGGGAGAGCAGCAGCAGCAGCTGGGTGAGCAAGTGATCGAACGAGAGCCGGAGCAGCAGCAGCAGCGCGAGCGAGCGAGCGAGGGCCGGAGCAGCAGCAGTAGATCCGGCTAGTATGGACGCCGACGCCGAAGGGGCCTCACATTGGGGGAGAGCCGCCGTGGAGATGTCGCCCGCGGAGCCGGCTTCAAGGTAGCCGCTCCATCGGGGTGCGGGATGGAGCACCGTCGGTGCCGGGAGGTCGAGTTAAGGAGAAGGTGCGATGCGATGAGTGTACAACCTCTTTGGTGGCGCCGAGTAGGCCTCGGCTTCGTCCGAGTACTCGGTGAGGATGCTGCGGTTCCGGTGGAGCAGGTTAAGGCGGCGCTGTGGCGATGGAGCAGCCGCGATAGACGAGGTGATCATCGGAGCAGCTCCTTGGAGGTGGAGGACGGGGCGGCTGAACCGGCGGGACGGCGAGATGGACGACGGATCCTCATCCGGGGAGGTGGACGAGGGACGTCGAGCTGTTGCGGTGGACGACATCGTCGGGGAAGAGGCTCCGGCTGGGCAGCGGTGACATGGCGGACGGAGGAGGGTGGGGTTTCGCGGCTGGAGCGGAGAGGTTATGGCGGCCTGGGATTTCGAATGGCGAAAAGGAGCTGCTCTAAAACCGGCGGATCTCGGGTAGGGGGTCCCGAACTGTGCGTCTAGGAGGATGGTAACAGGAGACAAGGGACACGATATTTTACCCAGGTTCGGGCCCTCTCGATGGAGGTAAAACCCTACGTCCTGCTTGATTAATATTGATGATATGGGTAGTACAAGAGTGGATCTACCACGAGATCAAGGAGGCTAAAACCCAAAAGCTAGCCTATGGTATGATTGTTGTAATGTATGTTGTGTCCTACGGACTAAAGACCTCCGGTTTATATAGACACCAGAGAAGGCTAGGGTTACACAGAGTTGGTTACAATGGTAGGAGATCTACATATCCGTATCGCCAAGCTTGCCTTCCACGCCAAGGAAAGTCCCATCCGGACACAGGACGGAGTCTTCAATCTTGTATCTTCGTAGTCTTGGAGTCCGGCGGACAATGATAGTCCGGCTGTCCGGACACCCCCTAGTCCAGGACTCCCTCAGACGCGCTTGTCCAATATGTAGGGTGTGTTACAAAAGTACACCCCACCGATTTGAACTAGCGGCCCTTTCGGCTCAGGGTTAGAAGGGGGATTTCGCGTGTCGGGATTTGGCAGCTGGAGGGGGTTTTCGCGCGCGTTGTAATTTCGGGATAGCGAGGCGCGGGTTGTGAAGGCGCCAGTTTTGGGAGCACGATATCCGAATTTTCGGGATATAACAAGACGCGGGTTAAATTTTAGGGACAAGCCTAACGTAGTAATATTGTACTTGTGCGCACCAAATCAATTCGCACTTCCTCAACCAAAAAGAAAACGAAAAAATAAAACTATTCACACCACACAAAGAGAGAGTCTTGCCCCGTTTTACTATACAAATGCTATTCAAAGCTACTCCCTCCTTCCATCTATATAGGGCCTAATGCGTTTTTCGATGCTAACTTTGACCAAATATTAGAGCAATGATATATGACATGCAACTTACACAAAGCACACCGTTAACTTCATCTGTGAAAGGTTCTTTCAATGATATAATTTTCACATTGTGCATGTCATGTACTATTAATCTTGTCTATAGTCAAAGGCGGTCTTAAAAATCTCATTACGCCCTATATAGATGGAAGGAGGAGTATGAATCCATGTTATGTCTGATTAATTTTTTTCACTTGCTGTATAATGCATGTAACCTACTCATACCAACATTTTAGTGCATTCCAAATGTCTATACTACCACTGCAATTCGAACTAAACTTGAAATCGTTTCTCTATTTCAATAAGAATCTACAATCATGATTGTTGCCAACTTCAACCATCATTCGTGTATTACCTTAATAACACACCACATGATTACTATAGAGATAGATATGAACTATGTGTACTACATGAACTCGAATTCTGTTTTTTGAATACACTCGATGTTGATTCCAAATAATAGTACATTTGATGTACTAACTATATATTCATAATCTAAACCATGTTCCATACGTACACCGTGTTTATCACACAAAGTATAGTGCCCCGCCCCCTACATTATGACAAGTATTTAGATCTTAGTTGCAAAAGCCACACATTAGCCCAAATTATAATCAATGTTCTACATTATGATATCTTCTTCAAGTATCCGTATCCACTTTTTTATAATGAATTAAGATCTTTGTTCGTCTTTTACACCTTCACGATCCTCTTCTATTTGTAGCTATCTAGCGCTAACTTTCTATCGTGCATGCACACGCCCGCCCCCCCTCACACACCCTTAGCGTCCCCTCCATCACGCATGTTCATTATTTCTCTTTAGGTCGTCCACCAGCGGTGTGTGTGGGCCCCCGGCTCCTTCTTTCTGGCGCACACCGGTCGATATACCTCTCTAGCCAAGTGTGCCTACAACAAACACATATATACTTCCCCTCTTCTCTTCTCACCGTCCATACCCCCATATGTCCAATACGATTCCACGCATGTGCACACTCCCGCCCCTCTTTTCATTAATCACATGCTCGCACACTCCTCCCCACTCGACATGGTAGGCCTCTCGCACCACCTCCTAGCCACACCCTCTCCCCCTGTCCGCCTCTCCGGACCTTATTTGCTTCTAACACATGCAAAGTGTATATGAACTGATCTCCTACATATAGCCAGGTCGACTATAATTCATTTTCACCAAGCACCGATACACTTACCTCGCTAGTTATGTCTCTCCTTTCTGACACACGACGGTTGATCTTCCTATGTAGTTACACATGCTTACCACAACCATATCTTCTCCCTCATCATCCTTGAATACCTCCTGACCCGCCTCTCACATGCACGTGCATAGACAGCATGACATCCCCGCCTCTCTTATTGATATTGCACTCATACCCTCCGTTTGTCTAGCAGGCCTCTCCCACCATTTGTGAGATGCCACTCCACCACCAACCCTCCGACACTCTACCTTTGTCTTTTTCCCAACCTTATTCCTCTGCTACACATATCCATGGATGTCTATCAATCTCCCTCAATACATAGCTAGGTCTCTCTCCTTCCCCACACATATACTAGTCGACCGGTCTCTACCCCCCCCCCCACACACACACACCCCGATAGTCGAACATTGTAGGTAGGTATCCATGCCACGGAGAAGAATCGCACCTCGCCTCTCACATTCCAAAGAGGCCAGCCGCCCTGTATCTTTGACGTGGGCAAACAAAAATTCGATGGCACTCTTTATCGATCGCGCATCCACACACTTCATCCATGTTTTCAATTCTATCGATATCTCATGTCCATGACTCCGTTTCACACACATTGCATATGTTACGTTTTTTTGATTGAGATATCATCAACACATTGCCTCTGTTTCGCACAAACCAACTCTCTCACACCCACCCACGTACGTACCTGCACCTAAAGAAGAAGTGCATGCAGGACACACGTACTCACGTCTCGTTCCCGGCCACAGCCGCGCGGGTACACGGTGGAGTTCGTTTTTGTACGAAAAGGCAGCCCACATGATAATTTGACGCGTGTAGCGGTTTTTTACTCGAAGGAGGGTCGGGTACCACGCCTAGAATATAAAACGATTGCCGCGGGGAAAATGGAAAAATGGGTTTGTCTCTCGTGAATCTTGTCACACCATCTCACACAAGGCCGTCGTGGCCTCTCTCTCAGCGTTGGTCAGTGATCCGGCCGCATCCCGTCCGCCGGCAGAAAGGGCGGATGTGCATCGTCTCTCCGTTCGACGGCATTGAGGCAGCTCGTCCTGATCTGCGGTACCTGCCGTTCTCTCTAACCAAGCTCCGGCGCGGTAGGGCCTTCACCACTTGCTCGCTGCCGCAGTATGGGCGGATCTCGGCCGCCGGTGCCCTCCTAGTAACATTCTGACGACCCTCAGGTACAGCTTCCTCCGGCCTTGCTCCACTGCCCATCTTCCCACGTTGTTGCATGTGGATCTTCTTTAGTTGTTTGCTTAAATCGTATCTCGGCCGGCGTACTTTCCATCTTGCAATCTCGTCCTCAAACCATTTTTGATAAACCACCATGTGCTATCTTTCCCTTTTTACATGGAACATGCTTCTTTTTTGTTGGCGTATGTGTCTTCAACTCGTGTTATTGGGTAGTAATTGTTTCCATTCGACCTCCTTTTGCAAACAGGGCTATCCATTTTCACCTCGTTGCTATTGCGACCTTTTGGTGAACTGCACAAATCACTTTTCTAAAGAGTGTTTTGTGCAGTTCCGCCAAAATGTCACACGGGCAACGTTTTTACATTTCCGTGGGACTGCGGAAAGGGAGATTGGTTTTGCTATCCTCCTCTTCCAACTCCGTGCCTAATCTTCTCCAACAAGAAGTTAGTCCTAAAGAGAGATCGTAGAGGTGATCGGCTTCTATTTATGTGTGTTATGTTTCATCATCTAGTTCCACTATTATTGTAATCGCACTTACTGGATATCTTTGCAAACATGGATGGTCCAACCGATTTTAGTGGAGCTGCACAAAATGATCGGATTGTGGTGTCCTTCATACACCTCTTTTTTGGCTACAGAGCAGGGTGAAACTAGCTGCCAAGCAATGAACACTGTGCCAAGGAAATGGAGCCATACCTACGAACAACATCGATCAATTATATTTTTTTCTTTATTTGTACACCTTCTCACAACTTTGTCTTCAGTTGTGATGTGAATATTGGCGCTGATCTGCGAACCATTGAGATGCATTAGCCATGGTAGTTTCATTTGTATTTGATGGAATGTTGTAACGAGATAATCTCAAGGCAAGACACATGAATCGTAAGTTGAAACCTTTTTTCCTCGGGAACCAGAGTTGAAACCTTCATAGCATCACAAGACAATTTCATCAAAATTATGCGTACATATAAACAAACTCAAGGATTGATAGCAATGCCGTAAACAATTCAACTTCGTTTTGCCGACATGTTGGACATCCTTCATCCGGCTCCACCTGCCATGCAGCAATATTGAGTGCACAACACAACTTCAGGGAAAGATTCACCCCGGTCATTGTGCCACAGTAGTAATGACTAGTGAGCAGTCAAATCACAGAGCCCCACCTTCGCCACAGTAAGTTGCTCGGACAAAGCAACCATCATTTCTCTGTTCCTTGAATCCGCTGGTACTCCCATATTCCCACAGTAATAAGTTGCTCGGGCGAATCAACCATCACTATATCTGCTCACGTGTGATGACCACAGGAGCTATCCATTCAGATTGCATGTTAAAAAAAATAAAGGTCGATAACTAATGCGGCAAACATTCAAAAAAAAACTAATGCGGCACCTCGGGCCAACGCGGCCAGATCGCATTTTGCACGAGAAATTACACACCATGTTTCATTGACATGTGGTCCCGTTCCAACATATCAGTGAGACGACGGTGAGTAGTAGGAGTATTTTTGAACCGACGTGTAGGCCGGGGCGCCCCTTCGTGAACCATGGCAAACTGGCAACCGTCCATCGACTCTTCACCTTTCCCTCTCAATTTGGAACTGCTGTTGCACGCTCTTCCTCTCCCTCCTCCATTTTCCTTCAGCCCTTCACCCTTTCTTCTGCCATTGTTCGATCATCTTCTCCATGGAGGGAACAGGACAGAAACGACCCCATTTTCTTGCCCCGATCTAAAAGTTGACGTGGTGGAGGAACTCATTGATCGGTGCGACGTCATCACCTCGGCTAGCATGGCAGGTTCGTTCAAGCCCATTCTTGACTCAACTAATAACATCATTACAAGGAACCCAAGAGTCAAGGAGTGGTTTGATCTCCCCTATCTTCTTTGCCGTGACCCTGATGACTGGCGCCGTCACGACGGAGGCCTCGCCCTGTGCAAGTTGATGCCGCTTGATAATGATATGTATGATGTTAAGATGCCATCGCTTGAGGGCAAGGCTTGGGCAGGCGCAAATGGAGATTGGGTTGTTTACATTGGGTCCAACTGCGAGTGGGAACTTGTGAATGTGTACACTCGTGACCGGGTTCCACTTCCAAAAATCTCAGCAAACTGCCCAGAGGTTCAGCACACTGATATTATATGCACGTTCAAATACAATCATGGTGACTGTCTTCTACGGAAGATAACAATTTCTCGAGTTCCCACCCGCTCTTGGAATTAGAACAACTATGAAGTTGTTGCTATCTTCGATAAGCTCGTTGCCGTCGTTGCTGGTTTGACTCGATGGACATTGCTCAAAAATCAGTTTCTGTACATGCATGAGTACTGTGATGCAATTCAATACGAGGGCCTTATGTTTGTTGCCACCACTCGTGGCACTATTTTTGCATGGAATCGTTATGATTTAGGTACGTTTGTCTTCCACCGTAATTATAATTTTTTCATCCACATGCATGCAAGTTAGCAAGTTTCCCTTTACTAATTAACCTTCTTCTTGTTTTTCCAAGGTCCTATGAACATTCCACCACCTATACTTCAAAAAAATTATAACCAAGGGGGAGATGACGATGGTGATGATCACGAGCATGAGGACGAGCAGCGCCCATATACTTGTTGGCGCCTGGCAACTAATGCCGATGGATCACCTCTTCTCGTGTGTATACAGCCCGCTGATGATGTTACTGCTAAGGAAGCAGGTGTAGTCTCCCATGGTCGCACTCTCCGGACCTATTCCAACACCCGTTGCATGGTATTCGGGATGGATACTAGTGTGCTAGCGCCAACACCATCTCCCTGGTACAGAATTGATAGTCTTGGAGAAAACTCGCTCTTCCTTGGACAAAACTATCCGATGATGGTGAAAGGAGATCCAACTGCTGTTGAGACAACGTTACTAGCACCATTTATGAGAAGCAACTGTGTATATACCTCGGACATTAGCGTGGTTCCCTACCCTGGTACTGATATAGTAGGCCGCTTCAGCCTGGATGATTAGTCCTGCGTTGGTCTCGAGATCGACAATAGATGCCCCGTCCCAGAGAATCACTTGTGGTTCAAAGCAAGCGTTTCCAACACCGAGGAATTGTTGAGTTGAAGTTCATTTCATTGCTTGTTATTTGTTGTGTGGTGAAAACTTTAGTATTTATAATGTATCCTCGTTGTCGATGTGGGTTGATGAACTGTTGTATGTAATAAAATGATATGCCTATGATAAACTTACTAAATTTATGAATGGCTTTCGAGTTGCTTCTGTGAGTGAGTGGTGCGACGAGGCAAAAAAATATTTTCCGAATACATAATTGTACATGCATTGCAACAGGTTATCGGATGAGGCCAATCAAGAATAGTAGTACACTATTTGTACTAGCTTCACATGCTTCGCGCATCATGCGGGTGTTTTTACTGTAGCCATATTGTACTACGTAACCAGCACCTCGAATCCTCGATACTAGTACTATATAGTAAGTAGTAGGAGTAGTAGGGTGGCATGGGCCAGAACAAGCATTCACGTCTAGGAGTACGGCACACGCCACCAGCACGACTTCCATCTGACACCATATTTCTTGGAGTCCGTGCTAGAGCAATCTCTTCAACCTCATCGATTCTCTAACTCAGCCATCGCGGCCAGGCGAGGTGGGGTTTGCCGATAGTCGGTTTCCTCAATGCGGTCCCACTTGTAAGGCCAACTCCAACGCTCTATCAATATATGGATGTACTCTTCTTCCCAATACAAAAACTTGCATCCATTCTACTCCCTCCGTTGCACAATACATGCCTTCTATTTGTCAAAATATATATGTATCTAGACATGTTTTAGTATATAGGTGCATCCATTTTTGGATAAATGGAAGTAAAGTATTTTGGAATGGAGGGAGTACACAAAATTTTTTTTAAGTTAGCACAACTAGTCTAATCCGAGAGCACAACCGAAGATTTGGTCGGGTTCTTCCTCCTTTTGCCGACACGTGGGACATCCACCATCCAAGTCATGTCATGAAAGAAAATAGAGTGGTAGTTGAAGCCACGAGATGTGCATCTTGGGTTAAATAGTAAATAGAATCTTACTACTATTGAGTAACTCCAAAAGCGGCCACCGAAGATCTTTCTTGGATTTGTTTTTTATCACCAGCATGTCGAGGTGAAAGATGTGCAGGTTCAGTGGGTCCTCTTGCGTTTTCACTGACATGTGGGGCCGCATGTGAGCAAACAGATGATGGGCTCCGCGCGTCCGCTGGCTGGCTGAGAAGATAGATAGAGGAGGGCTGAGCACGGACTGCAGGAAATTTGTTCTACGTAACCAGCACCTTGATATTCGCGTGTGGTTGTTTCTAGAATAAAAAAAGGAGGAACCCCTACTTATGTTACTCCCACTACGCCTAGCCTAAGGTTAGTAGGTGACCTTGCGCTTGGCTCTTCGCCTCTTCCGGAAGTCGATGGTTCTACAATAGTGATTCTGGCAATCTGACACCAAATGAACTTTTGCACGTCCACCGCTTGTAAGCAAAATTTTCTCCTAGTGCTGCGAGCCACCGCGCACGCATTGGCGAGGGAGAAGGCTTAATCAAGCTTCTCGTCGTTCTGCGAGTTGACGGGACAAATCAAAGTTATTTACTAGTAGTACGTACTCTCTCCAAAAAGGGCTGACCATGTCATTGCTACCATCCCATGCTCCGTCGTTGAGTATGTGCACTATTCACGTGCCATTCACATGCCATCGAGGAGAAAAAATATTGCGTACGTGCCATCGAAGTGCACGACTCGCTTACGGAAAAGGGTTTCCCGCGCCGCCAAGACGACTCACCTACGCACTGCTTATCTGATTATCTCCATTTTCTTGCATGACACGTGCACCTTGATGCTAGATGTCTTGCGTGTTGGGAAAAGGATGAACAAAGCTCACGTAAAAGAAAAGAGTTGAAGAGCATAGATTCCCGACGACTGAGGAGGAGCAAGGAACCTCGCTGTGGAGCGTCTGCAAGGAACCTTGCGCGTTTTCCCTTATTTTTTGCCACCTGCCCACCTATACACAACTAAAAGGACATGAACTTTTCGCTAACCACTAGAAACGGTACATCAAGATGCTAAGTTGAAGATGTTTTATACTCCCTCCGTTCCCAGATATAAGTCTTTTTAGATATTTCAATAAGGGACTACATAGGAAACAAAATGAGTGAATCTACACTCTAAAATATGTCTGCATACATCCGTATGTTGTACTCCCTCCTTCCATCTATATAGGGCCTAATACATTTTTCGAGGCTAACTTTGACCAAATGTAAGAGCAATAATACATGACATGCAACTTACATAAAGCATACCACCAAATTTGTATGTGAAAGGAGCTTCCAATGATATAATTTTTATATTATGCATCTCATGTACTATTAATCTTAACAATAGTCAAAGGCGGTCTTGAAAAACGCATTAGGCCTTATATAGATGGAAGGAGGGAGTAGTCTATTTGAAATGGCTAGAAAGACTTATATTTAGGAACGGAGGGAGTAGTTTATATTCAATTATTGATAACCACGCAACAAGCCACGCATGTACACAAGCCAACACACTAACTCCATCCGATCCAACTCATGCACATACGCGCACAGCATGGAGCACACAACGCACGTACACAAGACGTGCTTGCACACACGCTCGGCCGTAGAATGCACGTGAATAACACATGCATGCGCACACACTCGGCTGCATGGAGGCGTGCGCCATCCGCGGCGACGTCCGGTTCGTCGTGCTACGGCGAAGCTCGCACGCAACGGCGCATACGAATCTCTTGCAACACCTCTTTGCCGTCGTTGCTCAACTACTAGTCGGAGATGAAGACGACCGCAGCCTCGGCCTTAGAGCTAGCACCGATGGAAAAACACGCACACTGCACGCACACGAGTACATACGGAGTGCCCACGATGTGGTGGTGGTGCGTCCCCAGTCGCCTCTACTCCTTCCGCGCATGTTGTCTATCAAGGCGGCTGCATGCTAATGATGATGTGGGAGAGGACAAGGCTGGTCATAGTGGGGAGTAACTTGTACTGTAACATATTACTATGTTACTCTAAACATCCCTATAAACCAGAAAGGAGAGAGTAGTAACATAGACTAGTGTCATATGCAGAGTTTGGGAGCACATGATATTTCCCCGTCCGGACCGATCCCAAGTTGGCTTCTCACCTTCTTGGCCCAACAAAAAACCCCTCCCCCCTCCCGCGCGCGCTTCCCGCCTGACGCCAGCTGAGCCCGCCGCTCCACATTGATGGCAAGTCAGGGCGACGCAACCTCTCACTGCTTCCGCCGTTGAAGCGGCGCGCTGACTGAGGGCACCGCCCGATGCATGCCCGGCATTTCAGACTACATAGTGGATAGTAACTTTTAGAGCAAGTACTACAATTAGATGACATAAGCAGGCTATAAGGATTTAAATATAGTATTTGTGCTTAGTTGAAGGAGAGAGAAGAGGAGAGAGAAGAGAAGCGGATTGTAAACGTGTAGTCGGTTGTACTTCAACATACTCTACTTTGTGAGACAAAAGGTGGGGCCATTATTAATGATATTGTATTTATACTAAAGGGACTAACGGATGCCTTAATTACTCCGTTTTTTTAGACAAACCTTGGTGGGGCTATTATTGACTTTTTTTGAGCTATTATTTACTTGGACGTGGGGTTTGGGGGCCAAAGGCCTACTATTATACTCGCACGACCGACCTGACATGCTCTACCCTAGCCGCCGCTGTATCATATGGTTTCGCACTGTTCCAGATCTTAGCGCCGCCACACAATTCTTCTCCAGCCCTCTTTCCGGCGTGCACTGCGAGAAGGGACAGCAGTCCTCCGAACCCCGCCTTTCGTGATCCTGTACGGGAGAGGGCAATCAGGTTTTTGGGGAGCACACTCCTGTGACTGCTGCCAGCGACGACTTCCTCAACGACAACCTTCTTCCCCAACCTCGGTAACCTCTTCATCAACGACATGAGTGACAACATCTACCACATCGGTTCTGCTCCCTCTGTAAAGTATGTGATTCTGTCCTCCTGGTTTAGTCCGCATCATTACTTTGATGTTTGCAATTGTCGTCATGATCTATTTACTGCTGATTCGGATTAAATCTCATACTAAATTGCTCATATATTCAACAATCCAATCCAAAAACCTGATCATAGGAAATTTACTCCGAGTGGTTTTGCTGCGCTTTTGAAGACGCCTAGTTTTAAGGGGGTGCAACATAAAAGGTGGCGCACAAGAGCAGTATATTGGTTTCAGATCATGTACTACTATGACGCCACTAAGGGTAAGCCTGAGGGCGATCTTAATCCTACACCGCGGGAAGCTTTTCAGAACATGGATACCCTCTTCAAAGCCGCCCTGCTGAGTGTTCTTGATGATTGATACGTCTCCAACGTATCTATAATTTTTGAGTGCTCCATGCTACTTTATCTACTGTTTTAGGCAATATTGGGCTTTATTATCCACTTTTATATTATTTTTGGGACTAACCTATTAACCGGAGGCCCAGCCCAGATTTGCTGTTTTATGCCTATTTCAGTGTTTCGAGGAAAAGGAATATCAGACGGAGTCAAAACGGAACGAAATCAACTGGAGAAGTTATTTTTGGAAGGAAACCTACCTGATGGACTTGGACCCCATGTCAGAGGATACGGGTGGTGCTCACGAGGGTGGGGGTGCGCCCTCCCCCTGGGGGCGCCCCCTGCCTCGTGGGGCCCCCGTAGCTCCACCGACGTTCTCCCTGTACCCATATATACCTACGTACCCTATAACTTCTAGAACGAAAGATAGATCTGGAGTTCCACCACCGCAAGCCTCTGTAGCCACCAAAAACCAGTCGGGACCCCGTCCTGGCACCCTGCCGGAGGGGGATCCCATAACCGGAGGCCATCTTCATCATCCCGGCGCTATCCATGACGAGGAGGGAGTAGTTCACCCTCGGGGCTGAAGGCATGTACTAGTAGCTATGTGTTTGATCTCTCTCTCGTGTTCCTCTATGGCACGATCTTGATGTATCCCGAGCTTTGCTATTGTAGTTGGATCTTATGATGTTTCTCCCCCTCTACTCTCTTGTGATGAATTGAGTTTCCCCTTTGAAGTTTTCTTATCGGATTGAGTCTTTATGAGAACACTTGATGTATGTCTTGCCGTGATTATCTGTGGTGACAATGGGATATCATGTGCCACTTGATGTATGTTTTGGTGATCAACTTGCGGGTTTCGTGACACTTGGGAACCTATGCATAGGGGTTGGCACACGTTCTTGACTCTCGGTAGAAACTTTGGGGCACTCTTTGAAGTACTTTTATGTTGGTTGGATGAATCTGAGATTGTGTGATGCATATCGTATAATCATGCCCACGGATACTTGAGGTGACAATGGAGTATCTAGGTGACATTAGGGTTTTGGTTGATTTGTATCTTAAGGTGTTATTCTAGTACGAACTCTTTTATAGATCGATCCGAAAGAATAGCTTTGTGGTGGTTTCGTACTCGACCATAATCTCTACGTTTGTTCTCCGCTATTAGTGGCTTTGGAGTGACTCTTTGTTGCATGTCGAGGGTTTGTCATATGTTCTATCTATGTTATTATTGTTGAGAGAACTTGCACTAGTGAAAGTATGAACCCTAGGCCTTGTTTCCTATCATTGCAATACCGTTTACGCTCACTTTTATCGCTTGCTACCTTGCTGTTGTTATTATTTCAGATTACATAAACCTATATCTACCATCTATTTTGCACTTGTATCTTCATCTCTTCGCTGAACTAGTGCACCTATACAATTTACCATTGTATTGGGTGTGTTGGGGACACAAGAGACTTTTTGTTATTTGGTTGCAGGGTTGCTTGAGAGAGACCATCTTCATCCTACGCCTCCTACGGATTGATAAACCTTAGGTCATCCACTTGAGGGAAATTTGCTACTGTCCTACAAACCTGTGCACTTGCAGGCCCAACAACGTCTACAAGAAGAAGGTTGTGTAGTAGACATCAAGCTCTTTTCTGGCGCCGTTGCCGGGGAGGCTAGGTAAATGAAGGTATATCTTTAGATCTTGCAATTGAATCTTGTTGTTCCTTGTTTTAGCACTAGTCTAGTTTATAAAAGAAAATTACAAAAAAATGGAGTTGAGTTTGTCTCATACACTTCACCTTTTTAATATCTTTCGTGAGTATGATGGAAAGGATAAGTGTGCTCAAGTGCTTGAAGAAGAAATCTATAGAATGTTTGGTACTAAATTTTGAATGATGAGCATGATTGCAATGTTGTTAGTATGAATTCCTTGAATATCCATGATGCTAATGATATGCAAAGCCACAAGCTTGGGGAAGCTATGTTTGATGGAGATGATATTTTTTGTCCCCCGAGCTTTGATGAGCAAATTTACTATGATGAAAGCATGCCTCCTATTTATGACGATTATTGTGATGATACGTATGCTATAAAGAAGAAGTTTGCTTATGTGGAGAGTAGAAAATTTTCTATGCTGGTAGATCATGAAAAGAATGCTTTAGGTGCTGGTTATATTGTTGAATTCATTCATGATGCTACTGAAAATTATTATGAGAGAGGAACATATGCTTGTAGGAATTGCAATAATGTCCTGTTTCCTCTCTATGTGCTTAAATTCTTGAAGTTATGCTTGTTGTGCCATCCTATGCAAGATGATTATTGTTCCCACAAGTTGTTTGCTCACAAAATCCCTATGCATAGGAAGTGGGTTAGACTTAAATGTGCTAGTCATATTCTTCATGATGCTCCCGTTATGTTTCAATTCTTATCTTTTATGTGAGCATCATTGTCATCATCATGCCTAGCTAAAAGGCATTAAAGAAAAGCGCTTGTTGGGAGACAACCCAATATGTATCCTTACTGTTTTTGTGTGTCCACATGATTATGCTACTGTAGTAATCATGTTTTATAGCTTTTGTTTCAATAAAGTGCCAAGTAGAACCTTTGGGAAGACTTGGGTGAAGTTTATGTGATCTTGCTGTGAAAAACAGAAACATTAGCGCTCACGAGATTAGCTGCCATTTTTTACTGGAGAGTGATTTTAGGTTGATTCTTTTTGCAGATGATTAATAGACAAATTTCGCAGGTCCCGAAATTTATTTCATAAGTTTTGGGGTTCCAGAAGTATACGTTTTATACAGATTACTACAGACTGTTCTGTTTTTGACAGATTCTGTTTTCTATGTGTTGTTTGCTTATTTTGATGAATCTATGAGTAGTATCGGAGGGTATGAACCATAGATATGTTGGAGTACAGTAGATATTACATAAATATGAATTTAGAATGAGTTCATTACAGTACCTAAGTGGTGGTTTTATTTTCTTATACTAACGGAGCTTACGAGTTTTGTGTTGAAGTTTTGTGTGGTTGAAGTTTTCAAGTTTTGGGTAAGGATTCGATGGACTATGGAATAAGGAGTGGCAAGAGCCTAAGCTTGGGGATGCCAAAGGCACCCCAAGGTAATATTCAAGGACAACCAAGAGCCTAAGCTTGGGGATGCCCCGGAAGGCATCCCCTCTTTCGTCTTCGTTCATCGGTAACTTTACTTGGAGCTATATTTTTATTCACCACATGATATGTGTTTTGCTTGGAGCGTCATTTTCTTTTGTTAGTTTTTGCTTGATGTTAGTTAGAATAATGTTTTTGCATCTTTAGTTTCAATAAAAAAGTCAAGGATAGCCTTTGCCATGCTTATTTTACTAGTTTGCATGTTGCTGTTTGAAAACAGAAAGTTTACCGCTGTTGCAAAAATTGCCTAGAAAAGTCAGAGAATGGTTTAACGTTGAAACTTTTTGTATATTGAGCTCTGATAAATTTATTACAGTGGAAAGTTTAGTTCATAATTTTTGGAGTTAGGGAAGTATTGTTACTCTTGCATTCTTTACAGACTGTACTGTTTTGACAGATTGCTGTTATGTTTGCATTGTTTGCATATGTTTGCTTGTTTAATGATTCTATTTGAGGATAAGAGTATTAGATATGCAGAGGCATTTAGTATTAAATGTTGAATAATAATTTAAGTGATTTGTTACAGTAGAATATGATAAGGTTTTGAATTGGTTTATACTAGCCTATATCACGAGTTCTTGTTGAGTTTGTTGTGAATGAAGCTTTCAATAAAAAGAGAAACCATGATATAAGAGGAATTAAGGAGACACAAAAGCTCAAGATTGGGGATGCCCAAGGCACCCCAAGATAATATTTCAAGAAGTCTCAAGCATCTAAGCTTGGGGATGCCCCGGTAGGCATCCCACCTTTCTTCTTCAACAACTATCGGTTAGTATCGGTTGAGCCTAAGTTTTTGCTTCTTCACATGAGTTGTGCTATCCTTGCAATGTAGTTTTATTTAGCTTTGCTTTCTGTTTGAATAAGTATCAAGATCTGAAATTCTTTAATGAGAGAGAGCCTTACACAAATTGGAATTTGCTAGAATACTCTATGTGCTTCACTTATATCTTTTGAGCGTGATAATTTTTGCTCTAGTACTTCACTTATATCTTTTAGAGCACGGTGGTGGATTTGTTTTAAAGAAACTATTGATCTCTCATGCTTCACTTAGATTATTTTGAGAGTCGTTAATAGCATGGTCATTTGCTTAATGTTAATATACTTGGTGTTCAAGATATGTGAAACTTTCTTTTGAGTGTGTTGAATACTAAGAAAAGCTTGATGCTTGATAATTGTTTTGAGATATGGAGGTGATAATATCAAAGTCGTGCTAGTTGGGTGATTATGAATTTGAGAAATACTTGTGTTGAAGTTTGCAAATCCCGTAGCATGCATGTATGGTTAAAGTTGTGTAACAAATTTGAAACATGAAGTGTACCTGGCTTGTGCATCCTTATGAGTGGCGGTCGGGGACGAGCGATGGTCTTTTCCTACCAATCTATCCCCCTAGGAGCATGCGCGTAGTACTTGATTTTTGATGACTTCTAAATTTTTGCAATAAGTATATGAGTTCTTTTGACTAATGTTGAGTCCATGGATTATACGCACTCTCACCTTTCCGCCTTTGCTAGCCTCTTCGGTACCGTGCATTGCCCTTTCTCACCTTGAGAGTTGGTGCAAACTTCGCTGGTGCATCCAAATCCCGTGATACGATACGCTCTATCACCCATAAACCTCCTTATATCTTCCTCAAAACAGCCACCATACCTACCTATCATGGCATTTCCATAGCCATTCTGAGATATATTGCCATGCAACTTCCATTATCATCATCACATACATTACTTTTGTCATATTGCCATTGCATGATCATGTAGTTGACATCGTATTTGTGGCAAAGCCACCATGCATTATTTTTCATACGTGTCACTCTTGATTCATTGCACCATCCCGGTACACTGCCGGAGGCATTCATATAGAGTCATATCTTGTTCTAGTTTCGAGTTGTAATTCATATGTTGTAATCTATGAAAGTGTGATGATCATCATTACTAGAGCATTGCCCAAAAAAGAGAAAGGCCAAAAAAAAGAAAGGCCCAAAGAAAAGAGAAAATAAAAAAAGAAAGGCCAAAAGAAAAAAAGAAAGGCCCAAAAAATTAAAAAATAAAATAAAAAGGGCAATGCTACTATCTCTTTTTCCACACTTGTGCTTCAAAGTAGCACCTTGTTCTTCATGTAGTGAGTCTCATATATTGTGCTTCAAAGTAGCACCTTGTTCCTCATGTAGTGAGTCTCATAAGTAGTCCTTTTCATACTAGTGGGAATTTTTCATTATAGAACCTGGCTTGTATATTCGTACGATGGGCTTCCTCAAATGCCCTAGGTCTTCGTGAGCAAGCGAGTTGGATGCACACCCACTAGTTTTCTTTTTTTGAGCATTCATAGCTCTAGTGCATCCGTTGCATGGCAATCCCTACTCACTCACATCGATATCTATTGATGGGCATCTCCATAGCCCGTTGATACGCCTAGTTGATGTGAGACTTTCTCCTTTTTTGTCTTCTCCACACAATCCCCATCATCATATTCTATTCCACCCATAGTGCTATATCCATGGCTCACGCTCATGTATTGCGTGAAGGTTGAAAAAGTTTGAGATTATTTAAGTATGAAACAATTGCTTGGCTTGTCATCGGGGTATAGAAGTTGGGAACATCTTTTGTGACGAAAATGAAGCATAGCCTAACTATATGATTTTGTAGGGATGAACTTTCTTTTGCCATGTTATTTTGAGAAGACATGATTACTTTGATTAGTATGCTTGAAGTATTATTATTTTTGTGTCAATATGAACTTTTGTCTTGAATCTTTCGGATCTGAATATTCATACCATGATTAAGAAGATTTACATTGAAATTATGCCAAAGTATCACTCCGCATCAAAATTCTTTTTATCATTTACCTACTCGAGGACGAGCAGAATTAAGCTTGGGGATGCTTGATACGTCTCCAACGTATCTATAAGTTTTGATTGCTCCATGCTACTTTATCTACTGTTTTAGGCAATATTGGGCTTTATTATCCACTTTTATATTATTTTTGACTAACCTATTAACCGAGGCCCAACCTGATTTGTTGTTTTATGCCTATTTGGTGTTTCGAGGAAAAGGAATATCAGACGGAGTCAAAACGGAACGAAATCAACTGGAGAAGTTATTTTTGGAAGGAAACCCACCTGATGGACTTGGACCCCACGTCAGAAGATACGAGTGTTGCTCACGAGGGTGGGGCGCGCTCTCCCCCCTGGGCGCGCCCCCTGCCTCGTGGGGCCCTCGTAGCTCCACCGACGTTCTCCCTGCACCCATATATACCTACGTACCCTAAAACTTCCAGAACGAAAGATAGATCGGGAGTTCCACCGCCGCAAGCCTCTGTAGCCACCAAAAACCAATCGGGACCCCGTTTCGGCACCCTGTCGGAGGGGGATCCCATCACCGGAGGCCATGTTCATCATCCCGGTGCTATCCATGACGAGGAGGGAGTAGTTCACCCTCGGGGCTGACGGTATGTACTAGTAGCTATGTGTTTGATCTCTCTCTCGTGTTCTCTCTCGTGTTCCTCTATGGCACGATCTTGATGTATCCCGAGCTTTGCTATTGTAGTTGGATCTTATGATGTTTCTCCCCCTCTACTCTCTTGTGATGAATTGAGTTTCCCCTTTGAAGTTTTCTTATCGGATTGAGTCTTTATGAGAACACTTGATGTATGTCTTGCCGTGATTATCTGTGGTGACAATGGGATATCATGTGCCACTTGATGTATGTTTTGGTGATCAACTTGCGGGTTTCGTGACACTTGGGAACCTATGCATAGGGGTTGGCACACGTTCTTGACTCTCCGTAGAAACTTTGGGGCACTCTTTGAAGTACTTTTATGTTGGTTGGATGAATCTGAGATTGTGTGATGCATATCGTATAATCATGCCCACGGATACTTGAGGTGACAATGGAGTATCTAGGTGACATTAGGGTTTTGGTTGATTTGTATCTTAAGGTGTTATTCTAGTACGAACTCTTTTATAGATCGATCCGAAAGAATAGCTTTGTGGTGGTTTCGTAGCCGACCATAATCTCTACGTTTGTTCTCCGCTATTAGTGGCTTCGGAGTGACTCTTTGTTGCATGTCGACGGTTTGTCATATGTTCTATCTATGTTATTATTGTTGAGAGAACTTGCACTAGTGAAAGTATGAACCCTAGGCCTTGTTTCCTATCATTGCAATACCGTTTACGCTCACTTTTATCGCTTGCTACCTTGCTGTTTTTATTATTTCAGATTACAAAAACCTATATCTACCATCTATTTTGCACTTGTATCTTCATCTCTTCGCCGAACTAGTGCACCTATACAATTTACCATTGTATTGGGTGTGTTGGGGACACAAGAGACTTTTTGTTATTTGGTTGCAGGGTTGCTTGAGAGAGACCATCTTCATCCTACGCCTCCTACGGATTGATAAACCTTAGGTCATCCACTTGAGGGAAATTTGCTACTGTCCTACAAACCTGTGCACTTGCAGGCCCAACAACATCTACAAGAAGAAGGTTGTGTAGTCGACATCAATGATTCCATTGTGGATTCATATATGTCGTTTGACAGCGGCAAAGACATGTGGGCTGCGCTCGAGGCCACGTTTGGGCCCTCGGGCACTGGCAACAAGTTGTACGTCATGGAGCAATTCTGTGACTACAAGATGACTGATGAGCGCTCTGTTGTTCAGCAGACTCATGAGATACAGTCACTCTCTAATGAACTTGAGTACTTTAAGTGTGTGTTGCCGGACAAATTTGTTGCTGGGACCGTCATTGCCAAGCTTCCACCTTCGTGGAACGATTTTGCTACTTCTCTGAAAAACAAGAGACAGGAGTTTTCTGTTTTGGATCTCATTAGCACTCTTGATTTTGAGGAGAAGGCGAGAGCAAAAGACACACGTGCTCGGGTCACCGAGGGAGCTTCTAGTGCCCACATGGTACACGAGAAGAACTTCCAGCACAACCAGCCCCAAAACAACAAGAACAAATCTCAGGGGAAAGGCAAGTTTGATGCAAAGAACAAGACGTCACATTCTACCAACTTCAAGTAGAATTCTCATAACGGGAAGGGGTACAAACCTCAATTTTGGTAGCACCGCACAAAATTTATATGGCTGCATCTACCTGCTGTCAGCTAACCTCATGGTGCTCCAGGTATTCCTACATTTGTAACTAGGTACAATGACCATTGACTTGCTGAATGCAGTGCAGAACTATCCTGTCATGTGTGGAGGAGCAAACAAGCAGTGCAGCCGAAGGTGGAAATCAACCAAGGACTTATGAAATTATGTGTAATCTTCCTCAGGCAGGTCAGTATCCCCTTCGTCCAGATGATCGTGTTTTGTCATGACGAGCTATTGATATGCGCTACTATTTTGCAACACCGTTTAAGTATAGCTACTGTTTTCCTATCTTTTCAGATTCGGGACAATGAATATGATATCCGGGGAACTGCACAATATGGACCCATGTTGAGTCATCTCTATTGCCTCATGTGTTTGCTGCAAATATGTCAGCATCAATTGCAAGATGAGGCAGCTAGCTAGCTGTGGAGTTGCCAACATGCTCAAAGTGCTCACAACATTGAGAAGAAACAAGCATGCCCAGAAAATTAATGCGTGCGCAGGGAGGCCCTTTGCTCAGAGAAGCATCTACCGATTTTCTTTATTTCCACACCTTCTCACAGCTTTGTATATTGGTTATAGTATGGTGAATCATTGAGATGCATAGACATGCTGAACTTTTGTTCTTCTGAATGTTAGTTTAATGTGAGTGTCTGCATCCAGTACCGCATCCTCTAATTTGGTGGATGCACACAGAGAAAATAAATCTCCTTAATTTACTCCATAACAACCCTATTAAATAGGCCTAGTTACAAACCAGGCGCATGCAGTGGCCGGCTGGCACATGCATCCTGCATGCATGGCCAGTCATGCAGCAACACAAAAGAAGAGAGCGGTTCTTGTGAAAAAGCGAGTAGTTAGTGCAGCTGGCCTTATAAACACGAACAGCTCGCTCTCCCGCCTGCCTCCCCACCCATTCCCCTGCTCCCCAATCTTCCTCACTCGTCCGTAAAACCCCGGTCACCTTCTTCCTCACTGCATGTAAAACTTTGCTCCTCTTCTTCCACTCCTCTGAAATCCCCAGCCCTCCTTCTTCCCCACTCGACCGCCACTAGGCTCCTCTCGCTACTCTGCTCAAACCCGTGAGCTCGGCGCGACGCCCACAAGGAAAATGCAGTCGGCTGGCCCCAGCGCCAAAAAGATGAGGCTCCCGCCAGCGGCGATGCCGGTTGTAAATCCCGCACCCGGTAGCGCGGGGAGAAGCAGCGAGCCCCCCCCCCCATCCGGATCCAAGGAACCAGTAGAATCTCCGGTGGACTGCATCAGCGATCTCCCGGGCGTCATCCTTGAGGAGATCATCTCGCTTCTCCCCACCAAGGATTGCTTCCGCACACAAGTCCTCTCAACTTGGTGGCACCCTCTATGGCGCACCGCGCCCCTCAATCTCGACTGTCGTCAGATATCTATCCTTTCTGAATTTGATCTCATCAGAGCCATCGTCTCTTCTCACCAGCAGGGCCCCGTTCAATGCCTCTGCATCCCAACAATCTACCTGCTATCCATACCCGGCAAGGTGGACGCTTGGCTGACATCCCCTAAATTCGGAAAACTCCAGCAGTTTGAGTTCTACCATTACCACGAAAGTTTCATACCACGAACATAACAAAAATTCGTGCCCACACCACCGTTGTCCATCTCGCGGTTTTCCTCCTCTCTCCACACCGCCACCTTCGCCCGGTGCCATCTACCAGACGATCTGGTACAAATGCTTTGACTCCCACTGCTAAAAAAACTTTCGCTTGTGGTGGTTTATCTGTCGGAGGCCTCACTGCACAGCATCATCCACTCCAGTTGCCTTGCCCTGGAGCGCTTGCTGATTGTTTTGGGAATAGAAGTCGGTATCAGTTGTCTCCAAATAAAGTTGCCTCACCTTAAAAGCATTGGAATTTGTTTAAAGGACATCAGCTCATCATCGAAGATGCCCCTTCACTTGAAAGGTTGCTCCTTCATAACTGTTATACACCTTCAGAAATAACTGTCGTCTTTGCGCCCAAACTGGAGACCTTGGGTGTAATTCGTGACCCGTTTAATAATCACAAGGAGTTGGTGTTTGGCTCCTCACTTTTTCAGGTACCGTATATTATCATCTACACATTTGTAATCATATGCTGCATTTTTCATTTGTGCGCATAAGTTTTATATCATCTTGGAGTACACTTTGGGTACTAATATTATGTTATATGCTCAATGAAGAGTTCGTCCATTGATAGCCTATCAATGCTGCTGGATTCTGTCAGGATCATATATAACAGTATGTATAGTTTTGATCTGGACATAATTATTGGCTTGCTGCGATGCTTTCGATCTCTGGAGAATTTATACATTGAGGTGATGATTTCATGCACATTGAAAGCCCGTATATATTGTACTAGAATTAATTGTTCAGTTGTCGTTCTTTCGACATACTCTTTTTTCAGACCTTAACTGTTTTCAATCTTCATGTCTACTTAGGGAGAAGCACATGGAGAAAAACATATAACCAATCGTTGGCGTAATAAGCACAAGGATTTTCTCAGTTCTCATGACATTCGTTTGAGGACATTAACGATGGGACGATATGCATCCAACCAGGCAAACTGAAGCTTTGTCACATTCTTCCTGTTGAACGCGAGGTTACTGTTGTCCATGAGGCTTAATTTTTACAGCAAGAGATTTCTCACGGACAACATATTGAACAGCAAAAAAAGAAGTTTCAGTGGACAAATGGGCTTCTAAACGTGCTCGGCTTATATTTACAATAAGTTGTAGACATCCTGAAATAATTTTTTTTGCACAGGATGTTGATTTTGTGGATCAGACCAATCCATTTGTTTGTGACTGCAAAAAAGAGTGGTTGGGTTAGATGTTACTATCATGTTCAATCTGGGTTTTGTCTAAAAATTTGATGAACAATTAATCTTTGGGCTTTTTATACCATTTGTATGCTTGACTTGCATGTTGTTGCCCTCGTACTCCCCTCCACCTTCCACTACACTACCGCATCTTCCATGGCTGTTGTTAGTTCCCGTCCAAGGCCTTGCCGTCGTTCTCCGCCTTGGTTAGCTTGCTGTGCCCGCCGTCGTCTGGCGTTGTCAACATGGTCAACAACTAAGAGGAATCAGGAGATGAATGTACGTGGAGAGGCTGACAGTAGGGACCCACCAGGGTCATTGCATTTCGCAAGCAGGTGCCTTGTTATTACAAGCCAAAAAAATACTTCCTCCTAATTGTTTGACAACAAGGTTCCACGCCATTGTCAATGTAGTCAATAAACGAGAAAATTACACAACGAGCGGATAACACCAGGGACCCAGCAGCTCGCCCAGCTGTTTTTCAGTTTCAGAGACGGAGCTCAATTGCGCAATGTGCGGGGGTTGTGGCCCGTCTAGCCCATGCTTACGATTTTACTAAGCACAAGACGAGCCCAGTTGATATATTTTTTCTTTCTGAAATTGGCTAGCCCGGTTCTTTTTTTTTGAGAATACCAAAACCAAGGCCGACTTGCTTTTCTCAGCCCTGCTGGGCTGCAAATCTTTCAAGACGAGGAGGGATAAGAAATGGGCTTCCCCAGAAAACAGGCTATAAGTTGTAAGAAATGGGCTTCAAATTTTTAAACCAAAGACAACCGGCAATTGCATTAAAATATCATTTTTTCAAGATTTCTCTACTCTCTACTCTTATAGAAACCAAAGCCAACTGGCAATTACATTAAAATATCATCTTTTCTCCCACAAGATAAACTACTCATACAAATGCATCTTCATGTTCCGTGCAACGAACGAGCATCTTGCTCGTTAAGATTCTAAATTTCATTCATTTTTTTGCAGAGAATTGTTTTCTGAATTTTATTTTGATATAATTTTTTGAAAACTATTTTTAACGTGACTCGAAATTTTGTGATTAAAAGAGTTCGGACCCCACCAAAATATGCAAAATTTCGTTGAGTTTTTTAGCAGTGCCCTGAATATATGGTATGTAATGCTAATAAAAAGAATATGGGCTTCAAATATCCTTAAGAATTAGCAAATGGGCTGTAAATTATTGAAAATAATGGCTAATGGGTTGTATGCTGTTTTCCACAGATTTGGAGGCTGACTTCTGGGCCTACTAGGTTGATGATGACGCTGTCCTAATTTTTTTTTTTGACCTTGGAGACTGCAGGGCTTACACCCCACATCATTTTATTGAAAGTAAGACAAAACATTATAAATACAAAGTTTTCCTCAAGATGAGGAAAGAAAGCAAGGAAAAATTAAAAAAACAGCAAAAGAAAACTATACAGGAGAAAAAAGGATGTACAAAGAAGGGCTATAGCCACTTCCTTCAGGGAGGAAGGAAATCAATCCATTTGAGTAGAGCTTCCTTGTGCTTCTGCTTGATTCGATGAGAAAGCAAAGTGAGGTCATGAATGAATCCACATCTCCATGCTCTGAAGGAGGGTGTGATGCTCCTGAATGCCCTGTCATTTCTAACCTTCCAGATATTCCACCAGGCATTAAACACCACTTCAGCAAAAAAGGCTTTTGGAATTCCTTCTTCGCATGCAATGCAATGTCCACCATATCTTGACTGTCTTTCCAAGGGATCTGCAAATAGATCCATACACGAACAGTGAAATTGCACTGGAAGAAAAGATGATTTCTGTCTTCCAAAGTCCCTGTTGGGCAAAGAACACATTGTGGCCCATCATTAATCCTCCACTTCCTTCTTTGAATCATGTCCTTGGTATTAACCCTGTCCATTATGACTAGCCAGGCAAACATCTTAATTGACATTGTGCAGCAACTCTTCCAAATCCAACTCAAGATGGGGTTTGAGACCATAGGCTGGTATGCAAAGTCATAGAATTTTTTTGCAGTATAGGTTGATTGCTTTCCATGCCTCCATGCCCAGATATCACTACCACTAGAATCCAGATTGAAAGAGCTTATGAGTGTCTCAAGCTGCTGTAGCTCTTGATGTGCTTGCTGTGTGAGGGGCAAAAAGAAAAGATCCTGCAAAGTATCAGCCTGAAAAACTTATTTGACTGATAGCTTTTTGTGTAGACAAAAGGAATACAGTCTAGGAAATCTTTCCAGAAGAGGCACATGACTGTTCCCAATTTGCCAGTGATCAGACCAGAAAGACACAGTGTCTCCTCTGTGAACATTAACTCCAGTCACTGCTCTGAAAATGTCCATTAACTTGCAAACATCTTTCCACCAGAAAGAGCCACATAGGGTGGTATCATGGGGGATTTGCTCAAAGTAATAGGAATCCCAAATTAAATGTACCCAAGGCACATCCATTTTGTTGTAGAATTTATTCAGAAACTTCAGTAACAAAGCTTGGTTTTGCAAACCCAGATTTAAGATTCCAAGCCCCCCCTTTGCCTTGGGCCTGCAAACAAGAGGCCAAGCAGCTAAAGAGTGACCCTTCCCCTGCCCATATTTCCTCCATAAACATTGAATTTGTATCCTTTCTAGTTGCTTTAGAATACCTTGAGGGATTGATAGGGTACAAAGGAAGAAAATAGGCAAAGCAGAGATGACAGAGTTAACAAGCTGCAACCTGCTTCCCTGAGGCAAGAACCAAGAACTTGCTGTCAATCTCCTTTCCATACAGTCCACCAAGGGAAGAAGATCCACTATTTTAGGCCTAGTGGTTCCAACAGGTAACCCCAGATATGTGAATGGCATCTTTCCTAACTTGCAGCCAAAGAAAGCAGCAAGTTCAGTAGCCACCAGATCAATCACATTAATGGGGTACATTGAAGATTTGTGAAAGTTAATCTGCAGACCAGTCGCCTCAGAAAAGTAGTATAACACTGATTTCAGAGCCCCCAATTGATCCCTATCAGCCTTTAAGAACAACAGTGTGTCATCAGCATACTGTACCACTGGAAAATCAGGGTCATGATTTGACAGAGGCCTGCTTATTAAATCCTGCTTTAGAAGATTATTAATCAAGGTCTGTAAAAGATCAGCAGCAATAACAAAAAGCAAAGGAGACACTGGGTCCCCTTGCTTAACTCCACATTTGCATTTGAAATGATTGCCAGGTACTCCATTGAGTAGAATAGAAGAGGTGCCAGATGACAGTATCTGTCTGACCCATGTAATCCATTTATTGTCAAAACCCTTTGCAGCAAGAATCCTCAGAATAGCCTCATGTTGGATGGAATCAAAAGCCTTTTCAAAATCCAACTTAAGCAGAAGTATGGGCTGCTTAGACTGATTACGTTGATGGATGTATTCAAATGTCCATGCAAGACAGTCCTGGATTGTTCTTGATTTGATGAAGCCATATTGGTTTTTATGAATACATCTGATGATTTCCTATTGAAATCTATTAGCAGCCAGCTTGGTAATGAATTTTAGACCAACACTTGTTAATGATATTGGTCTAAAATCCCCTACCCCCTCAGGGGATTGGTTTTTTGGTATCAGTGTGATATATGCATCATTCAGATTTTCTAACTGCACTGTACCAGCATGAAATTCATGCACTAAGTGGGTAAAGTCAGCAGAAATTATTGGCCAGCATTTCTTAAGAAAGAGACCATTGAAACCATCCGGCCCTGGAGCCTTATCAGTGGGCATTTCATTGATAACCTGTTCAATCTCCTTAATCTCAAAGGGTTTTGTAAGGACCTCTAAACCCTGGACCCTTGGTATTAGAGAGATAATGTTCTCATCTAACACAATTGGCCTAACCATTCCCATTCTGTCCTTGAAAGCTCGCAAGAATTCCTTGGCCATAACCTCATGATTAGATGAAACAGACCCATCAGCTAGCTTCAGACTAGCTATTGAATTTTTCCTGTATCTCTCAGTTGCCATTGCCTGAAAAAAATTTGAGTTTTCCTCACCAACTTTGATGTACCTGATAGTGCATCTCTTCCTCCAATAGAGATATTGCATGTGAAGCAGGTGCTCATGGTGCAGCTTTATGATTTTCCTGAAGTTACTTTCTGGCCTAGATAGCTACCTCATGTCCTCAAGGTTGTCCAACCAAAGAATGACCCAGTTGCATTTTTCGATCAAACATTTAATGTGAGATAATCCTTTTTGCCATTTCTTCAAAGCATAGCGTAGAGCCTTCAACTTGTCAACAATAATTGCTGCAATATGATTCTTACGAGAGGGACGATTCCAAACGTCCTTGACACAATCAAAGAAACCTGCCTGATGAACCCAAAAAATTTCAAACCTGAAAATGTGTGCCTTTGGGATGGAAGTGCTAATGCTGACAAGACAGGGCACATGATCAGACGCAGTTTTGCCAAAGGGGTCACTTGTGTCATAGGATATGAGTTAATCCAAGTAGCAGATGTAAACACCCAGTCAAGTTGCTCCAGGAGAGGAGTATCCTGCATATTGGACCAAGTAAACCTTCTGCCTTTTAAAGGCAGCTCAAGGAGTCCCAAATGGCCGATAATTTCATTGAAGATAAACATATCATTTATGTCACCACCTGGGAGGTTTCTATTATCAGTGCAACGAATGAAATTGAAATCTCCCATTAGCATCCACAGTTGGCCAGGATCAATGTCCAAATTGTAAATCCAGGAAACAAACTCATCCCTGAGCTGTCCTTGACAAGGACCATAAATATTTACCAGAAACCATTGCTCATTGTTATGAACGGAAGTAAACTGCATGACAATAGCATATGGTTTAACCTGTAATAAGGTACCGTGAAACATATCGGAGCGCCAAGCAGTCAACAGACCCCCTGAGGCGCCTCTAGAAGGTGATTCAACAAATTGGTCAAAACCAGGAGGGCATATTGATTTCATAGTTGCCCGATCACAGGAGGAGAGTTTGGTTTCTTGCAGGCAAACTACAGAACATTGACTTTCAGACACTTTTCCTCTGACAGTGCGCTGTCTCGTATCTGAATTCAAACCACGGACATTCCAACACAAGATCTTCCAACTACACGTTGTTACTCGATTCATGAATGACCAAATAGCATAAAGTTATATAAAGCATGACATACAATGCCATACAATCCAAAAGGTAACATAGTTCAGAGCCATAAAAAGTTTCCGAAGACCAACATAGAGCAACCATAAAAGGAGTACACGTAGCATGCACCTAGGATAACCACCAATATAGCAACATAGTCATTAAGCTGACGACACAGACGATTCCTCCTGTGGATTAGCCATAACCTTATCCACCGATAACAGCATAGGGTCGACCTCCAGCTCCGCACCAATGGCCTGAAGAACGCGAAGAGGAGTGTGTGGTGGTGCAGCAGTCGAAGTCTCGTCGTCACCATCCGCAGGAATGGGCTGGGCCTTGTCCTCCACGGGCTTGGCTCGTGGACGCTTCTTTGATGGCTGAAGAGGTAGCTGCTAGAAAACAACATTTTTAAAACCATCCAACTTTACCGCGCTCCGAGTGCAACGTCGCAGCGATGTGTCAACTACCGGCGGCTTCTTCTTCTCTCTTCGCTTTCTGACTTGCTCAGCAGAGAAAACCAAAGGTGTTGCAGAAACAGGAGATGGTTCAGCAGAAACTGGCTCAAGCACATCAGTGGAAACTGGCTCAGACACATCAGTGGAAACTGCAGATGTAGGCAGACTGTAAAAAAGAGCTCTTGCAACTGGCCGCTTCAGCACGACTGCTCTTCTATCAGGCAGAACCAGAGGCATTGAAGCCTGTAGGCTAGACACCTGCTTGGACTCATCAAAAGCAATAGACCAAGTCCTCTTTGAGTAGATAACTGTACCCAACGGCTTGCAAAAGATAGGCTTAGGCACTTCCATCACTGAAAAATCAAACATTAGATTCTCAAAAGACCTCTTCCAGATCATCTCCGGGGGGAGAGGTGGTCCTGCCACAATACGGGCCATGCCAATGAAGATCTCATGATATTGAACCACAGGAGGCTGATACGGCACTATGGCCAACTGGTTTTCCTCAAAAACATGCTGTTGCGGAGGAGGAACATGCTGAAGGTCCTGATCGGGTTGGTCCACAGAAACTGACCCCTCCGACTGATCAATCACCATGGATACTTGGTCTTGTTCAGGCATTTGCGGCTGCATGACCTGCACCAGAGCATCTTCATCACCCCACCCAGCATTCCCCCAATTAGGCACCTCCTCATTAGCATGAGGAGCAGGGGGAGCAAGAGGGGCATCATTCCATCCCAACATTGTGTATGGAGGAAGGATGAAAGGCAAATTGTCTTGTATCATGTTGCCAGGCAGCGGGTGGGGGTTTCCATCTAACGGCATAGGATCTTCATCGTTGGGCATCTGATCAGCAAAATCAGCCCCAAGTACATAACATGCAGCAGTCCAGGATACTTGGGCGCCTCCCCAATCAGCATAATCACCAAAAACCACATCTCGTGGAACAAGTGGAGTGTCAGGGAAACTAGCCTCCACCATGGTTCTGACCAGATAAGGATCCTCACTATCCCAAGAAATAAACTTGCCAAAAGTACCGACCGCCTGCGAGATGAACTCAGTAGTGCGGTAATCCAGAGGAATCCCAATAAACATTAACCATCCCTTACGAAAACCATTTGCACCTTTGAAATTCTCTCCCTCATCATGCTTCATGAATCTAACGAAGCGATCATTGCCCAACGGGAAAGGAGGATGCTGAATCAGAGTGTATCTCACTGACGGATCCCTAACTTGAAACAGACCCACCCCATGAAACCATGGCTGAGTTGAGCGAACCATGATACCTGAATCTTGCAGAAACTGAACCACCTCCTCACGCACCGGACCGAGCGGTCCATCTGGCGCCGGCATGACTTCAGCAATCATGTAGTCCTCGTGGCGTCGGGTCGGCCGAGCAGCCGGCGTGAAGAAGGTGCGCGGGAGGCGACGGTCTCCACCATCAATGATGTGGTGGCCAGCAGGCACAAAGCGCTGAGGATCGAGCTCGTAGTTCGCCATGGATGGAGGTGCTCGTGGTTTTTCTCTGGCTGTGGGGGAAGGAAGATGCAAATGGGGCGGCGGCGATGGGGCTGGGCAGTCTATCCCAATAACTCCGGCTCCGTTCCCATGAGTAGTAGCAGATTCCGATAAAATCTTATTTTGTTGCAGCGAAATTGGCTTCCAAACCAATCCTTGGGAGCGCGCAAAATCATTGCATTCCCTGCTAGAGTGACCAGGGCGAGAGCAAGCCGAGTAGACCGCTCGCATTCCACAAGTCGCAGACAGGTGGCCCCAAGTAGAGCAGATAGGACATGTCATCACACGGTCCACCATGTCATCGACCATAGCTTCAAACTGCCTTGCTGCCTCTTGCGATGAAGGGATATGCCCATCGCAAACGGGTGGGCTTGGAACCGAGGGCGTGCAAGGCCTAGGAGATACTGGGCCGACCATCGCAACTGGGCCAAGAGGGGCCTCCGACACAACTGGGTTGCTATCAAAATTTTGAGTGGTAGACGATCCCGCGGAAATGACGGGCGTAATCATCGCAGATTGCGAGGAAACTTCGGCAGAAACCATAACCGCTGCCGGAGCCGAAGAAGATGGCCGGCACAACTCCGGTGAAGGAGATATCGTGCCAAAAACTATTGGTGGACGGGCCACAGTCCATTGCAAATCCTGTGCAGGTGATGGATGAATGACTACACGTTCATGAACAGGCAGATCATACCCCGCATCTCTCATGGTGTCAATGCAATTTTGGGAAGCTGGGTATCTATACCCCTTGCAAGCCGTGTAACGTTCAAACGTGGCAAACGAAAGATTCTTCCTGGATGAGGCAGCCGATTTTAGGGCTGATTTAGCTGGGGGTTTATGCATGGCCAAAAGACCCAAAGAAGATCGACGTTTGGTTGGACTAACTAGAATCCACTCAGCGTCACATTCTTTCCTCCAAATCCTGAGCTCTCTAATCCAATTCGGTCCACCATTACCCCAAAGATGAAAATAACACTTGAAAAGATCACACGAAAACGAACGAAGGTCCATGATGATAAAACCCACTTGTTTGCAAGAAACATGGAAAGAGAAGACCTTGCCTTTGATGTGATCAACTCAAGGTCAATGGCTGAACCTCCAATTGCAGCTTCCAAAGCCGCAGCCACGTAATCCACCGAGAGACGGAAGGCATGACGGCTGAATGAAACAATCAAAATAAAGGGCCGCCTACGCCCCGAAGGATGAACTGAATTCCCAGTAGATCTGAAAACCTCATCTGAAAAAACCCTACCCTTGGAGAAATCCAAGCCAAGGGTAGATCCACCAGAAGAACCCATGGAAGATGGGTATTGCCTTGATCCAGAGGAGACACCAGAGATGTTGATCGGAGAAGATCCTCAGATTAGTGGAGGAGTGGAGAGATCGCCGGAGAGGGGGGTAGCGCCATGGTGGGGGGTGGGAGCGCCATCAGAGTGTTGAGTCCTAAATTTTTTTTGACACGTACGCAAGGCTTTGTCAACTTAGTCAACACACAACAGTGACTGCTGGATGTCCATCCAATGGTCGACGTGCTTCTTCAATCTCTGATCTTCCTACTCCAGCCGCCCAAACCAGCACCGGCGGGACTGCCTGCTCCCTCCTGCCGTGGCTGGCTGCGCTGCCACCAGGCCATCCCTCTAACCACGCACACATCCTGTTATTTTCTGGTGACGTCAGCCTCACCCCGCAGCCGACCAGTCAGCGCTCGTTCTCCCCTCGGCGTGGGCATCCGCTGCGGTGGCTTCCCGGCCCGGTGGTTCTCTTCTGGGCCTCGCCCCGTCCACAGCGTTTGTGATCTCAAGCAGCGAGGTCAACATGGTCAACAAACAACAGCCATCGAAAGAGGCCGCAAGAGGGGCCCACACAGGAAAATGCCTCCTTATTACGCGCAAAATAATGATTCCTCCACCTGATAGCTGGGACCCACCGGAAGGGTCTCTGTATTTCGCGAAAAAAATGTTCCCCCCGCTGTCAGCTTGGGCCCACCGGAAATGCCTCCTTATTACGCACAAAAAAATGAATACTCCCTTTGCTAACTGCGACTCACCTTGGTGGGAGGCTGACTTGTGGGCCTACTAAGTTTAGGGGGGCGGAGGGCTTTGTCAACTTAGTGAATACAATGACTCTAGCTCCAGTGACTGTATGATGTCCATCCAACGGCCGTAGTGCTTCTTCAACCTCTGGTCTTCGTGCTCCAGCCACCCAAAGCAGCGCCGGTCGTGCCGCGTGCTCCTGCCTCCCGTGGCCAGCTGTGATGCCGCAGAGGCCTCACCGCCCCCTACTACTCCCACCGCTGGCCAGGCCATCCCTCTACTCACCCACACCCCCTGTTATTTTGCGGCGACGGCAGCCTCACACCGCAGCGAACCAGTGAACCCTCGTACTCCACTACGCGTGGGCATCTGATACGTCTCCGTCGTATCTACTTTTCCAAACACTTTTGCCCTTGTTTTGGACTCTAACTTGTATGATTTGAATGGAACTAACCCGGACTGACGCTGTTTTCAGCAGAATTGCCATGATGTTGTTTTATGTGCACAAAACAAAAGTTCTCGGAATGACCTGAAACTCCACGGAATATCTTAGAATAAATAATAAAAATCCCTCGCAAAAGATGAAGACCAGGGGCCCACACCCTGTCCACGAGGGTTGGGGGCGCCCTCCCCTCCTGGGCGCGCCCCCCTACCTCATGGGCCCCCTGGTGGCCCTCTGACGCCAACTCCAACTCCATATATTGGCTTTCGGGGAGAAAAAATCAGAGAGAAAAAATCATCGCGTCTTACGATACGGAGCCGCCGCCAAGCCCTGATCTCTCTCGGGAGGGCTATCTGGAGTCCGTTTGGGGCTCCTGAGAGGGGGATTTGTCGCCGTCATCATCATCAACCATCCTCCATCACGAATTTCATGATGCTCACTGCCATGCGTGAGTAATTCCATCGTAGGCTTGTTGGACGGTGATGGGTTGGATGAGATTTATCATGTAATCGAGTTAGTTTTGTTAGGGTTTGATCCCTACTATCCACTACGTTCTGAGATTGATGTTGCTATGACTTTGCTATGCTTAATGCTTGTCACTAGGGCCTGAGTGCCATGATTTCAGATCTAAACCTATTATGTTTTCATGAATATATGTGAGTTCTTGATCCTACCTTGCAAGTCTATAGTCACCTACTATGTGTTATGATCCGGCAACCCCGAAGTGACAATAATCGGGACCACTCCCGGTGATGACCATAGTTTGAGGAGTTCATGTATTCACTATATGCTATTGCTTTGTTCCGGTTCTCTATTAAAAGGAGGCCTTAATATCCCCTAGTTTCCAATAGGACCCCGCTGCCACGGGAGGGTAGGACAAAAGATGGCATGCAAGTTCTTTTCCATAAGCACGTATGACTATATACGGAATACATGCCTACATTACATTGATGAATTGGAGCTAGTTTTGTGTCACCATATGTTATGACTGTTACATGACAAACCGCATCCGGCATAATTATCCATCACTAATCCGGTGCCTACGAGTTTTCCATATATTGGTTCTCGCTTATTTACTTTTCCGTTGCTACTGTTACAATCACTACAAAATACCAAAAACATTACTTTTGCTATCTTTACTTTTGTTACCGTTACCACCACTATCATATCACTTTGCTACTAAACACTTTGCTGCAGATACTAAGTTTCCAGGTGTGGTTGAATTGACAACTCAGCTGCTAATACTTGAGAATATTCTATGGCTCCCCTTGTGTCGAATCAATAAATTTTGGTTGAATACTCTACCCTCGAAAACTGTTGCGATCCCCTATACTTGTGGGTTATCAAGACCTTTTTATGACGCCGTTGCCGGGGAGCATAGCTCTATTCTTTGAGTCACTTGGGATTTATATCTGCTGGACACTATGAAGAACTTGAAAGACGATCAAACTACTATTTTGCCCTCAACTACGAGGGGAGGTAAGGAGCTGCCATCTAGCTCTGCACTTGATTCACCTTCCGTTATAAGTAAGCTTGCGACACCTAAACCTGCTACTGCTATGAATTCTGATGTGTCGCATGTTATTGATGATGCCACTTCTGCTATGCATGATACTTATGATGAAACTACTTCTATGCTTGATACTACTGTGCCCCTTGGTGAATTTCTTGATGAACAAATTGCTAGGTCTAGAGAAAGAGAAATTATTGAATTTGAATACGATGATGATAGTGATGATGAGAATATGCCTGCTATTCCTGAGGGTTATCTTTTTGATGTGGAATCTTCTGCAGCTATTTTTGCCTGCCAGGATAGATACGAACTTAAGAGGCTGCTAGTTAAATGGAGTAAAGAATCTTCTAGAGATAGGATGAGACCCGACCCTGCTTTTGCTACTTCACCTGTCTGTGTTCCCGATAAGGATTATTATGGATTTTCTGTTGATCCGGATATAATTACTTTGGTTGAATCTGATCCTTTCTATGGCTATGAATCTGAAACTGTTGTGGCACATCTTACTAAGTTAAATGATATAGCCGCCCTGTTTACTAATGATGAGAGATCGCGCTACCTTTATTTACTCAAAATATTTCCGTTCTCATTAAAGGGTGATGCTAAGATATGTTTTAATTCTCTTGATCCTGGTTGTGTGCGTAGTCCCCAGGATATGATTTATTACTTCTCTGCTAAATATTTCCCTGCTCATAAGAAACAAGCTGCTTTGAGGGAAATATACAACTTCGTGCAAATTGAAGAAGAGAGTCTCCCACAAGCTTGGGGGAGGCTTCTCAAGTTACTTAATGCTTTGCCTGATCATCCTCTTAAGAAACCTGAAATACTTGATATCTTTTATAATGGACTAACTGATGCTTCCACATATTACCTAGATAGTTGTGCTGGTTCTCTTTTTAGGGAAAGAACACCGGATGAAGCTGAAATTCTATTGAATAATATGTTGACAAATGAAAATAATTGGGCACCTCCTGAGCCATCTCCTAAGCCAGTTCCAGAGCCCATTACTGAGCCTATTCTTAAACCAACTCCAAAGAAGAGAGGTGTTCTATTTCTCAGTCCCGAAGATATGCAAGAGGCAAAGAAATCTATGAAAGAAAAAGGTATTAAAGCTGAAGATGTTAAGAATTTACCTCCTATTGAAGAAATACACGGTCTTAATTTACCGCCTGTTGAAGAAGTGTATGATCTCAATTCCTTATTCACTGAAGAACCTCCTGATCCCGATATCCTGACACAGGTAGTAAAGGTAAATTCTCTCTATAGATATGATAAAGTTGAAGTCCCTCCTACTAAAATTGCTAGTCAGTGCTTGGAGGAGTTTGATGACTTTATGTTTAAGCAAGATGACTTTAATGCTTATTTTTGTAGACAATTAAAACAGAATACCTTTATGATTAAACGGTTGGGTGATTATATGGCTAATATTAGAGGTGAACTTAAACTTGTTAGCAAACATGCTTCTATGGTTACCACTCAAGTAGAACAAGTACTTAAAGCTCAAAAAGAAGTGCTTGATGAAATGAATAGTAAGAAAAATGATTATGCTATTAGAGTGGCTAATAGAACTGGTAGAATGACTCAGGAACCTTTGTATCCTGAAGGCCACCCTAAGAGAATCGAACAAGATTCTTAGAGAAATAATATTGATGTACCTAGTTCTTCTAAAAGGAAGAAAACTAAAAATGATAGGACTTTGCAAACTTCTAGTGAACCTATTGCTGAACCACCTGAGAATCCAAATGATATCTCTATGTCTGATGCTGAAACACAATCTGGTAGTGAACATGAACCTAGTGAAAATGTTAATGATGTTGTTCATGATGATGCTCAACCTAGTAATGATAATGATGTAGAAGTTGAACCTGCTGTTGATCTTGATAACCCACAATCAAGGAATCAACGTTATGATAAAAGAGACTTCGTTGCTAGGAAACATGGTAAAGAAAGGGAACCATGGGTTCAGAAACCCATGCCTTTTCCTCCGAAACCAACCAAGAAAAAGGATGATGAGGATTTTGAGCGCTTTGCTAAAATGATTAGACCCATCTTTTTGCGCATGCGATTAACTAATGTGCTCAAAACAAATCCTTGTGCTAAGTATATGAAGGATATCATTACTAATAAAAGAAAGATACCGGAAGCTGAAATTTCCACCATGCTTACTAATTATACTTTTAAGGGTGGAATATCAAAGAAACTTGGAGATCTAGGAGTACCTACTATACCATGCTCCATTAAGAGAAATTATGTTAAAACTGCATTATGTGATCTTGGAGCCGGTGTTAGTGTTATGCCTCTCTCTTTATATCATAGACTTGACTTGAATAAGTTGACACCTACTGAAATATCTTTGCAAATGGCTAATAAATCAACTGCTATTCCTGTCGGTATTTGTGAGGATGTGCCTGTTGTGGTTGCAAACGTTACTATTTTAACGGACTTTGTTATTCTTGATATTCCCGAGGATGATAGTATTTCTATTATTCTTGGAAGACCTTTCCTTAATACTGCAGGGGCTGTTATTGATTGCAACAAAGGCAATGTCACTTTTCATGTTAATGGTAATGAGCACATGGTACACTTTCCTAGGAAACAACCTCAAGTTTATAGCATCAACTCTATTGGAAAAATTCCATCGATTATATTTGGAGGTTTTGAATTTCCTCTCCCTACTGTCAAGAAAAAGTATGATATTCTTATTGCTGGGGATTTTCATATCCCCGTTGAGGTAACTTAGTGTTATTCGAAATTTCTCCGGTTCCTTGATTATTCAGAATGAGTTTGTTAACAAGACTTGATCAACCTTGTTAGTGGGTTCATTTTGATGATCACGAGATGGATGAAACTAGAAGCACAACCTTCTGTACCCTCTTTATATTTTCTGTTATTTAGTAGAAATAAATAAAATAGTATTTTTCTGTCTGTCTCCTGACTTATCCGTGCAATATAAAAATATCCCGAAAATAAAAGTCCTCAGAATGCCATGCCAATGTAATATGATTTTTTCGGGAATATTTGAGGATTTACTATGCAAAAATTACCGCGGGGGGAGCTGCCACCTGGCCACGAGGGTGGAGGGTGCGCCCCCCTGCCTCATGGGCCCACGGTGGCCCTCCTCCACTTATCCCTGCACCCATCTTCTTCCTCTGCCTCACACAAACACGAAAAACCAACTCAAGCACGAGTTCCAGCCCACGTTGCTGTGATTTTCGATCTCCTTCCTCAAAGCACATCTCGCAAAACTGCTTGGGGAGATTGTTCCTTGGTATGTGACTCCTCCATTGGTCCAATTAGTTTTTGTTCTAGTGCTTTATTCATTGCAAATTTGTGCTGCATAGGTGACCATGTTCTTGAGCTTGCATGTCAAATTTATATGGTTCCAAGTAGTCCTAATGCTTGATATAGGCTCTAGGCACTTGTGGGAGTTGTTGCTATCAATTTTATTGAAGTTGGTTCACTTTTATTTGAAGTTACTAAAAATTTCAGATTGTTTCAGAAATAATGAAGACACTCTTGAGGAGCTCATTGAGCCGAAGCTCGAAGGAAAAACAAAAGGAAGAAGAACAAAAGCCCAAATTTAATTTGCCTCGTACCGCAGAGGTCCGGCCGTGCGAATGGCCTTCCGATGACTTCTTGAGGAGAGCCGGGATTTATGAGGATTTCTATTTATTGATTGAGAATGCTGGCCTCACCGACTTCCTCCGCGACCAACATCATCAGTATCTCTTACTCACAAATACTTTTGTGCAGAACTTCTACTTTTTCCCTAAGAAATCACCTCCAATAGTAGAGTTTCATTTATATGACGTTGTTAAAGAGATGACATTAGCTGAATTTTGCGAGGTTTGCAAAATACCCTCTGAGGGCACCTTAGATGAACCACACCGTAATGAAGTGGAAGCTTTTATTAACACTATCACTGTGGGAGAAACCAGGAAGGTTTCTGATGCAAGGATCACTAGCATACATTTTCCTGTTTTACGCTACTTTGCCTTATTTGCTAGTTGTTGCTTGATTGGACGCGGGAACTGTGGAAACCTTAGTGTTCCTGACATTATTATTTTGTTCCATGGTTTACGCAGCAATAACTCTGTTAGTATGGGTGGAATTGTTGGTAGACGGTTAAGTCTGAACTGTACTAAGGGCCCCATCTTTGGAGACATTTATGCTTCACGCCTAGCTGAAAATTTTGAAATACCTATTAGGCATGAGGAGAAAGAAGAAACATCGTTGCCCCGTGCTTATTTAGATTATAAGAGTATGCTAGCGCATGAATTTCTTGTTAAGAGTCGTGAAGGGGAGCTCAAATATAAATTATACTTTGATAAACATCACCCTGAGACTATTACTTTGCCTTCTCCCTCTTTGTTTAACTTGTCTGCAGGTCCTCACATCGTTCCGTGGGCTGCTGTTCAAGCCTATAGGAATCCTACACCAGCCCCGGAACCGGAGCCACAAGATGAGCCTCCACGATAGTCTGTTTATTTTTGGGATCCAGAGGTGGTTGCCAGCCAGTGGCAGTCAGAGTCTTCTTCATCACAGTGTGACCCCAGGTACACCTACGGGTATCCGCCAGGCTATCCCTAGCAATAGACCAACTTAGGCAAAAATCCTAAGCTTGGGGAAGTACGTATTTCTCACCGACATTACATTTATGTTCACACACACTCATTGCTAGATGTCGGTGCTCATACTCTTTCACTGTAATATCCATGCTAGTTTATTTTCTTTTCCTGCTTTCTTCTTGTGTGTTTAATAAACCTTAAGAAAAAACCAAAAAAAATTAGTGGTAGTTTATTTCTTTGCTGTAGTAGTTAAAAAGAAAACCCAAAAATATTTCTCGTTCTTCTTTTGCTTGTTGGGAGGTTTCCCGTGTAAATAGTTTTATTTTCTTTTCTTTCTTTTGGGGGTCGAGAAAACTATATTGAAAATGCTTAGTGGCTCTTATATGCATGATTGTTTATTTAACTTAGAGCCCATATTAGTTGTCTTCTCTCTTGAGTTTAATGCTTGCAGATTCCAGCTTAGTCCAATGCACGTGCACTCTTATTATTATACACATCGTTCGGTCATGCAAGTGAAAGGCAATAATGATGATATATGATGGACTTATCGGGATGAGAAAAGGTGGTATGAACTCAACCTCTCTTGTTTTTGTAAATATGATGATTCATCATTCCTGAGCCAGCTATTATGAAATAAACATATTTGCAATGACATTTAGAGATTGTAGTTGCTTGTTCCATGCTTGATTAGCTATGAGTTATAATGGTTTACCTTGCGTGCCAACATGCTATTAGAATGATTATGATATGGTATGATGGGATGGTATCCTCCTTTAAATGAATTGAGTGACTAGACTTGGCACATGTTCACGCATGTAGTTGAATCAAATCAACATAGCCTTCATGATATTTATGTTCATGGTAGATTATATCCTACTCATGCTTGTATTCGGTGTAAATTAATTTTAATGAATGTTTACGACTGTTGTCGCTCTCTCAGTTGGTCGCTTCCCAGTCTTTTGCTAGCCTTCACCTGTACTAAGCAGGAATACTGCTTGTGCATCCAACTCCTTAAACCCCAAAGTTGTTCCATATGAGTCCACTATACCTACCTTATGCGGTATTTACCTGCCGTTCCAAGTAAATTTGTATGTGCCAAACTCTAAACCTTCAAATAAACATTCTGTTTTGCATGCTCGAATAGCTCATATATCAACTAGGGCTGCCCTTATCTTCCGTGTTAGGCGGGTTATTCTCAAGAGGAGTGTACTCCGCTCCTCATTCACGAGAAAATGGCTAGTCACCGGGATGCCCAGTCCCATGCTTTATGCAAACTAAATCAAAATAATTGCAAACAAAACTCCCCCTAGGACCCGTTGAATGTTGGAGGCACTCGTTGTTTCGAGCAAGCCATGGATTGATGCTTGTGGAGGAGGGGGGTATAAACTTTACCATTCTGTTTGGGAACCGCCTATAATTTGTTTAGCATGGAAGATATCGTCGTCTCTTATTTGTTATGTTGACAATGAAAGTATGCCGCTCAAAATATAATTTATCTCTGTTTCAAAATCGAGCTCTGGCACCTCTACAAATCCCTGCTTCCCTCTGCGAAGGGCCTATCCAATTACTTTTATGTTGAGCCATCATCCTTCTTATTAAAAGCACCATTTGAGAGCACTGCTTCGTCATTTGCATTCATTATTATTGGTTTATATTGGGTATGACTTGACTGGATCTCTTTTACCATGAATTACAATGTTTAGTCAGTCCTTGATCTTTAAAGGTGCTCTGCATTTATGTTTTGCGATCTCGGAAAGGGATAGCGAGATACCATTTTGTTATATCATGTTATGATTATTTTGAGAAAGTGTTGTCATCCGAGTTTTATTATTATGGCTCGCTAGCTGATTATGCTATTGATATGAGTAATTGTGAGACCTATGTGTCATTGTGAGTATGGTTAGTTCATAATATTTGCTGAAACTTGAATGCTGGCTTTTCATGTTACAACAACAAGAGCAAACAGAGTTTCTAAAAGTTTTTCTTTTTCTCTTTCAGTTTGACAACTGAATTGCTTGAGGACAAGCAAGGATTTAAGCTTGGGGGAGTTGATACGTCACCGTCGTATCTACTTTTCCAAACACTTCTGCCCTTGTTTTGGACTCTAACATGTATGATTTGAATGGAACTAACCCGGACTGACGCTGTTTTCAGCAGAATTGCCATGATGTTATTTTATGTGCAGAAAACAAAAGTTTTCGGAATGACCTGAAACTCCATGGAATATCTTAGAATAAATAATAAAAAATCCTCGCAAAAGATGAAGACCAGGGGGCCCACACCCTGTCCACGAGGGTGGGCCCCCCCCTCCTGGGCGTGCACCCCTACCTGGTGGGCCCCCTGGTGGCCCTCCGATGCCAACTCTAACTCCATATATTGGCTTTCGGGGAGAAAAAAATCAGAGAGAAGAAATCATCGCGTTTTACGATATGGAGCCGCCGCCAATCCCTAATCTCTCTCGGGAGGGCTGATCTGGAGTCCGTTCGGGGATCCGGAGAGGGGGATTCGTCGTCGTCGTCATCATCAATCATCCTCCATCACTAATTTCATGATGCTCACCGTCGTGCGTGAGTAATTCCATCGTAGGCTTGCTGGATGGTGATGGGTTGGATGAGATTTATCATGTAATCGAGTTAGTTTTGTTAGGGTTTGATCCCTAGTATCCACTATGTTCTGAGATTGATGTTCCTATGACTTTGCTATGCTTAATGCTTGTCACTAGGGCCCGAGTGTCATGATTTCAGATCTGAACCTATTATGTTTTCATGAATATATGTGAGTTCTTGATCCTACCTTGCAAGTCTATAGTCACCTACTATGTGTTATGATCCGGCAACCCCGAAGTGACAATAATCGGGACCACTCCCGGTGATGACCATAGTTTGAGGAGTTCATGTATTCACTATATGCTATTGCTTTGTTCCAGTTCTCTATTAAAAAGAGGCCTTAATATCCCTTAGTTTCCAATAGGACCCCGCTGCCATGGGAGGGTAGGACAAAAGATGGCATGCAAGTTCTTTTCCATAAGCACGTATGACTATATACGGAATACATGCCTACATTACATTGATGAATTGGAGCTAGTTCTGTGTCACCATATGTTATGACTGTTACATGACGAACCGCATCCGGTATAATTATCCATCACTAATCCGGTGCCTACGAGTTTTCCATATACTGGCTCTCGCTTATTTACTTTTCCGTTGCTACTGTTACAATCACTACAAAATACCAAAAACATTACTTTTGCTGTCTTTACTTTTGTTACCGTTACCACCACTATCATATCACTTTGCTAGTAAACACTTTGCTGCAGATACTAAGTTTCCAGGTGTGGTTGAATTGACAACTCGGCTGCTAATACTTGAGAATATTCTATGGCTCCCCTTGTGTCGAATCAATAAATTTGGGTTGAATACTCTACCCTCGAAAACTGTTGCGATCCCCTATACTTGTGGGTTATCAGCATCCACTACTGCGTCTTCCCCGGCTCCGCGTCGTCCCCTTCCTAGGCCTCGCTGTCGTCCATCGCCCTGGTGCTCTCGGCGTGGCATGGTCAACGTGGTCAAGGAACAGCTTCCATCGGACGTGGACTGTACGTGGAGAGGCTGACAGCTGGGTCCACGGCCGCAGCAAGGAAGTGCCTCCTTATTACGCGCAAAATTATTATTCCTCCACCTGACATTGGGGACCCACCGGACAGGCCACCATATTTCGTGAAAAAAACATTTCCCCCCTAACTGCTAGGACCCACCAGCTACACCTTCGCACGCAAGGAAGTGCGTCCGGGCAAAAAAACAAAACGATTCGCCCCTGACTGCTGGGACCCACCAGCTACACCTTCGCACGCAAGGAAGTGCGTCCGGGCAAAAAAACAAAACGATTCGCCCCCCTGACTGCTGGGACCCACCAGCTACACCTTCGCACGCAAGGAAGTGCGTCCGGGCAAAAAAACGATTCGCCACCCTGACTGCTGGGACCCACCAGCTACATCTTCGCACGCAAGGAACTGCGTCCAGGCAAAAAAACGATTCACCCCCCTGACTGCTGGGACCCACCAGCTACATCTTCGCAGGCAAGGAAGCGCGTGACAGTCGGGACCCACCTGGTCAAAGCGTACGTAGTGTTGTCATTCTGGTCGCGAACGTGTACGTACATACTGGTCGATGTAGAGGGGCGCACGTAGCATGTACATGTACGTACAGCGGCGCGGATGCAAGAAATAAAATACGGCCACGTACGTACATACGGGCAGGGTCTCGAACGCCTACTCACGCATACGTACATGGCTGGGTCGGAACGGAGAAACAGCGTCGTCATCGTGTTCATGGGGAGCCAACCGGCTGGGTCGGAACGGAATGCGTGGTCGTGTTCATCGGGAGGGCTTGGACAGAACAGGCGATGGAAACGAGGCCTGGCGTACCACACAACGGAGGAAACGGCCTTGTGTTCGACCGGCCACGTTCGAAATGGGGTCCTGTTGATCGGGAGTGGTGTGGCGTACCGCAAAACAGAGGAAACAGGCCTCCTACGGTCGAAATGGGGGTCCTGTTGATAGGGAGGGGTGTGGCGTACTGCAAAACGGAGGAAACAAACCTCCTACGGTCTAAACGGGGGTCCTGTTGATTGGGAGGGGTGTCGCGTACCGCAAAACGAGGAAATGGACCTCCTACGGTCGAAACGGGGGTCCTGTTGATCGGGAGGGGTGTGGCGTACGGCAAAACGAACGAAACGGACTTGTGTTTGAGCGCTACGGTCGAAACGGGGGTCCTATTCGTTGGGAGGGGTGTGGAGTACCGCAAAACGGGACTCCACGGGATACTGTTCATCTCCACCGTCGACCTCCTCCAGCCTTCACGGGCTACCGTTGACCTCCTCTAGCCTCCACGGGATCCTGTTCATCCAGCCTCCACCGCGCGCTACTCCACCGGCTACTGTTCAACCACCCCTCCACCTCTACTGTTCATCCAGCCCTCCACTGTCTACTGTTCATCCAGCCCTCCACACCACGGGGTCTTGTTCAACCACCCCTCCACGGCCACCCCTCCACCGTTTACTATTCATCCAGCCCTCCACACCACGGGGGCCTGTTCAACCACCCCTCCACGACCACCCCTCCACCATCTACTGTTCATCCAGCCCTCCACACCACGGGGTCCTGTTCATCCAGAGGCGACGCCACCGCTCCTTGCTCATCCACCCCCAGCAAGAATGCTCTTTGTGAAGGAAATATGCCCTAGAGGCAATAATAAAGTTATTATTTATTTCCTTATTTCATGATAAATGTTTATCATTCATGCTAGAATTGTATTAACCGGGAACATGATACATGTGTGAATGCATAGACAAAACAACATGTCACTAGTATGCCTCTACTAGACTAGCTTGTTAATCAAAGATGGTTATGTTTCCTAACCATGAACAAGGAGTTGTTATTTGATTAACAAGGTCACATCATTAGTAGAATGATCGATTGACATGACCCATTCCCTTAGCTTAGCACACGATCGCTTAGTATGTTGCTACTGCTTTTATCCATGACTTATACATGTTCCTGTAACTATGAGATTATGCAACTCCGTTTACGGAGGAACACTTTGGTGCTACCAAACGTCACAACGAATCGGGTGATTATAAAGGAGTACTACAGGTGTCTCCAAAGGTAGATGTTGGGTTGGCGTATTTGAGATTAGGTTTTGTCACTCCGATTGTCGGAGAGATATCTCCGGCCCTCTCGGTAATGCATATCATGAAGCCTTGCAAGCACTACAACTAATGAGTTAGTTGTGAGATGATGTATTACGAACGAGTAAAGAGACTTGCGGTAACGAGATTGAACTAGGTATTGGATACCGATGATCGAATCTCGGGCAAGTAACATACCGATGACAAAGGAACAACGTATGTTGTTATGCGGTCTCGACCGATAAAGATCTTCGTAGAATATGTAGGAACCAATATGGGCATCCAGGTCCCGCTGTTGGTTATTGACCGTGAATAGTTCTAGGTCATGTCTACATTGTTCTCGAACCGTAGGGTCCCTGCACGCTTAAGGTTTCGATGATAGTTATTATGAGTTTATGTATTTTGATGTACCGAAGAAGTTCGAGTCCGGATGTGATCACGGACATGACGAGGAGTCTCGAAATGGTCGAGACATAAAGATTGATATATTGGAAGCCTATGTTTGGAGTTCGAATGGTTCGGTAAAACAGAATTTACCGGAGTACCGGAGGTTACGGAACCCCGGGGTAAATGGGCCTCGGTGGGCCTCGAGGGAGAAGAGGAGGGGCCGGCCAGGGGTGGCCGCGCGCCCTCCCCCCAGTCCGAATAGGACAAGGAGGGGCCCCCTCTCCTCTTCCCCCTCCCCCCAAACCTAATCCAACTAGGAAGGGGGAGTCCTACTCCCGGTAGGAGTAGGACTCCTCCCGGCGCGCCTCTCTCTAGGCGGCCGGCCTCCCCCCTCCCTCCTTTATATACGGGGGCAGGGGGCACCCTAGGACACACAAGTTTGATCTTTAGATCGTTCCTTAGCCGTGTGCGGTGGCCCCCTCCACCATATTCCACCTCGGTCATACCGTCGCGAAGCTTAGGCGAAGCCCTGCGCCGATGAAACATCAAGATCGCCACCACGCCGTGGTTGACAAAATTCTCCCTCGACACTCGGCTGGATCGAGTACGAGGGACGCCATCGAGCTGTACGTGTGTCAAGAACTCGGGGCGTCGGAGTAACGGCGCGGATCGGTCGGATCGCGAAGAGAACGTCGACTACTTCCTCTACGTTGTGATCGCTTCCGCCGGGTCTACAAGGGTATGTAGACAACACTCTCCCTCTCGTTGCTATGCATCACCATGATCTTGCGTGTGCGTAGGAAATTTTTGAAATTACTACGTTCCCCAACAAGTGGCATCCGAGCCTAGGTTTTTATATGGTTTGATGTTTTGCACCAGTAGAACACAAGTGAGTTGTGGGCGATACAAGTCATACTACCTACCAGCATGTCATACTTTGGTTCAGCGGTATTGTGAGATGAAGCGGCCCGGACCGACATTACGCCAGACGCTTACGCGAGACTGGTTTCACCGCTGCGAGCACTCGTTGCTTAAAGGTGACTGGTGGGTGCTGTCTCTCTCACTTTAGTTGAACGAGTGTGGCTACGCCGGTCCTTGAGAAGGTTAAAACGGAGTCTATTTGACGAAGTATCGTTGTGGTTTTGATGCGTAGGTGAGACTGGTTCTTGCTTAAGCCCGTAGCAGCCACGTAAAATTTGCAACAACAAAGTAGAGGACGTCTAACTTGTTTTTGCAGGGCATGTTGTGATGTGATATGGTCAAGACGTGATGCTATATTTTATTGTATGAGATGATCATGTTTTGTAACCGGTTATCGGCAATCGGCAGAGCCATATGGTTGTCGCTTTATTGTATGCAATGCAATCGCCTGTAATGCTTTACTTTATCACTAAGCGGTAGCGATAGTCGAGTAGCATAAGTTTGGCGAGACGACAACGATGCTACGATGGAGATCAAGGTGTCGCGCCGGTGACGATGGTGATCATGGTGGTGCAGCAAGATGGAGATCATGAAGCACAAGATGATGATGACCATATCATATCACTTATATTGATTTGCATGTGATGTTTATCCTTTTATGCATCTTATCTTGCTTTGATTGACGGTAGCATTATAAGATGATCTCTCACTAAATTATCAAGAAGTGTTCTCCCGAGTATGCACCGCTGCCAAAGTTCGTCGTGCCTGGACACCACGTGATGATCGGGTGTGATAAGCTCTACGTCCATCTACAACGGGTGCAAGCCAGTTTTGCACACGCAGAATACTCGGGTTATACTTGACGAGCCTAGCATATGCAGATATGGCCTCGAACACGGAGACCGAAGGTCGGCGTGAATCATATAGTAGATATGATCAACATAAGATGTTCACCATTGAAAACTACTCCATTTCACGTGATGATCGGTTATGGTTTAGTTGATTTGGATCACGTGATCACTTAGATGACTAGAGAGATGTTTTTCTAAGTGGGAGTTCTTAAGTAATATGATTAATTGAACTTAAATTTATCATGAACTTAGTACCGATAGTATCTTGCTTGTTTATGTTTGATTGTAGATAGATGGCTCGTCTTTGTTGTTCCGTTGAATTTTAATGCGTTCCTTGAGAAAGCAAAGTTGAAAGATGATGGTAGCAATTACACGGACTGGGTCCGTAATTTGAGGATCATCCTCATTGCTGCACGTAAGAGTTACGCCTGGATGCACCGCTAGGTGACGAGCTCGATGCAGATCAACCGACGGCGTTAAGAACGTCTCGCGAGCAAAGCTGATGACTACTCTATAGTTCGATGTGCCATGCTTTACGGCTTAGAACCGGGACTTCAACGACGTTTTGAACGTCATGGAGCATATGAGATGTTCCAGAGTTGAAGTTGATATTCCAACAGAATGCCCGGATTGAGAGATATGAAGTCTCCAATAAGTTCTATAGCTGCAAGATGGAGGAGAATAGTTCATTAGTGAGCATATACTCGGAATGTCCGGGTACTACAATCACTTGACACAATTGGGAGTTAATCTTCCGAATGATTGTGTCATTGATGTAATTCTTCAATCACCGCCACCAAGCTACAAAGGCTTCGTGATGAACTATAATATGCAAGGGTTAGTAAAGACTATGCTCGAGCTCTTCGCAATGCTAAAGGCAGCGGAGGTAGAAATCAAGAAGGAGCATCAAGTGTTGATGGTCAATAAGACCACTAGTTTCAAGAAGAAAGGCAAAGGGAAGAAAAGGGAACTTCAAGAAGAACAGCAAGCAAGTTGCTGCTCAGAGAAGAAACCCAAGTCTGGCCCTAAACCTGGCGAGTGTTTCTACCGCAAGCGATAGTCCATCGAAGCGGAACTGCCCCAAGTATTTGGCGGATAAGAAGGATGGCAAGGTGAACAAAGGTATATGTGATATACATGTTATTGATGTGTACCTTACTAGAGCTCGCAGAGCACTGGTATTTGATATTGGTTCATTGCTAATATTTGCAACTCGAAACAGGACTACGGATTGCGAACACCGCAAAGGATGAGGTGACGATGCGCGTGGGAAATGGTTCCAAAGTCGATGTGATCGCGGTCGGCACGCTACCTCTACATCTACCTTCGGATTAGTTTTAGACCTAAATAATTGTTATTTGGTGCTGCGTTGAGCATGAACATTATATCTGGATCTTGTTTGATGCGAGACGGTTATTCATTTAAATCGAGAATAATGGTTGTTCTATTTATATGAGTAATATCTTTTATGGTCATGCACCCTTGAGGAGTGGTCTATTTTGATGAATCTCGATAGTAGTGATACACATATTCATAATGTTGAAGCCAAAAGATGCAGAGTTGATAATGATAGTGCAACTTATTTGTGGCATCGCCGTTTAGGTCATATCGGTGTAAAGCGCATGAAGAAACTCCATCTTGATGGACTTTTGGAGTCACTTGATTATGAATCACTTGGCACTTGCGAACCGTGCCTCATGGGCAAGATGACTAGAACACCGTTCTCGGTACTATGGAGAGAGCAACAGATTTGTTGGAAATCATACATACTGAGATGTATGTGGTCCGATGAATGTTGAGGCTCGTGGCGGATATCGTTATTTTCTCACCTTCACAAATGACTTAAGCAGATATGGGTATATCTACTTAATGAAACATAAGTCTGAAACGTTTGAAAAGTTCAAAGAATTTCAGAGTGAAGTTGAAAATCATCGTAACAAGAAAATTAAATTTCTACGATCCGATCGTGGAGGTGAATATTTGAGTTACGAGTTTGGTCTACATTTGAAACAATGCGGAATAGTTTAGCAACTCACGCCACCGGAACACCACAACGTAATGGTGTGTCCGAACGTCGTAATCGTACTTTACTAGATATGGTGCGATCTATGATGTCTCTTACAGATTTACCGCTATCGTTTTGGGGTTATGCTCTAGAGACGGCCGCATTCACACTGAATAGAACACCATCGAAATCCGCTGAGACGACACCTTATGAACTGTGGTTTAGCAAGAAACCAAAGTTGTCGTTTCTTAAAGTTTGGGGATGCGATGCTTATGTGAAAAAGCTTCAACCTCGATAAGCTCGAACCCAAATCGAGAAATGTGTCTTCATAGGATACCCAAAGGAGACAGTTGGGTACACCTTCTATCACAGATCCGAAGGCAAGACATTTGTTGTTAAGAATGGATCCTTTCTAGAGAAGGAGTTTCTCTCGAAAGAAGTGAGTGGGAGGAAAGTGGAACTTGATGAGGTAATAGTACCTTCTCCCTTACTTGAAAGTAGTTAAATCGCAGTAAACCGGTTTCGAGACACTTACACCAAGTAGTGAGGAAGTTAATGATGTTGATCATGAAACTTCAGATCAAGTTACTACGAACCTCGTAGATCAACCGAGTAAGATCCGCACTGAGTGGTACGGCAATCCTGTTCGGATATCATGCTACTAGATCATGATGAACCTACGAACTATGAAGAAGCGATGGTGAGCCCAGATTCCGCAAAATGGCTCGAGGCCATGAAATCTGAGATGGGATCCATGTATGAAAACAAAGTATGGACTTTGGTTGACTTGCCCGAGGGTAGGCAAGCAATAGAAAACAAGTGGATCTTCAAGAAGAAGACCGACGACGACGGTAATGTTATCGTCTATAAAGCTCGACTTGTCGCAAAGGGTTTTCGACAAGTTCAAGGGGTTGACTACGATGAGACCTTCTCACCCGTAGCGATGCTTAAGTCCGTCCGAATCATGTTAGCGATTGCCGCATTTTATGATTATGAAATTTGGCAAATGGATGTAAAGACTGCATTCTGAATGGATTTACGGAAGAAGAGTTGTATATGATGCAACCAGAAGGTTTTATCGATCCAAAGGAGCTAACAAAGTGTGCAAGCTCCGCGATCCATCTATGGACTGGTGCAAGCATCTCGGAGTTGGAATAAACGCTTTGATAGTGTGATCAAAGCATTTGGGTTTGTACAGACTTTTGGAGAAGCCTTGTATTTACAAGAAAGTGAGTGGGAGCTCAGAGCATTTACGATATTATATGTAGATGACATATTGCTGATCGGAAATGATATAGAATTCTGGATAGCATAAAGGGATACTTGAATAAGAGTTTTTCAATGAAAGACCTCGGTGAAGCTGCTTACATATTGGGCATTAAGATCTATAGAGATAGATCAAGACGCTTAATTGGACTTTCACAAAGCACATACCTTGACAAAATTTTGAAGAAGTTCAAAATGGATCAAGCAAAGAAAGGGTTCTTGCACGTGTTACAAGGTGTGAAGTTGAGTCGACTCAATGCTCGACCACTGCAGAAGATAGAGAGAAAATGAAAGATGTTCCTATGCTTCAGCCATAGGCTCTATCATGTATGCAATCTTGTGTACCGGACCGATGTGTGCCTTGCTATAAGCCTAGTAGGGAGGTACCAAAGTAATCCAGAGTGGATCATGGACAGCGGTCAAGAACATCCTGAAATACCGAAAAGGACTAAGGATATGTTTCTCGATATGGAGGTGACAAAGAGCTCATCGAACGGTTACGTTGATGCAAGCTTTGACACCGATCCGGACGATTCTAAATCGCAGACCGGATACGATTTACACTAAACGGAGGAGCTGTCGGTTGGTGCAGTTCTAAACAAAGCGTCAGGCGGGATCTACATGTGAAGCGGAGTACATAGCAGCTTCGGAAGCAGCTAATGAAGGAGTCTGGATGAAGGAGTTCATATCCGATCTAAGTGTCATACCTAGTGCATCGGGTCCAATGAAAATCTTCTCGTGACAATATCGAGCAATTGCCTTAGCGAAGGAATCCAGATTTCACAAGAGGACCAAGCACATCAAGAGACGCTTCAATTCCATCCGGACTTAGTCCAAGTGGGAGACATAGAGATTTGCAAGATACATACGGATCTGAATGTTGCGCACCGTTGACTAAGCCTCTTCCACGAGCAAAACATGATCAGCACCAAGACTCCATGGGTGTTAGAATCATTACTATGTAATCTAGATTATTGACTCTAGTGCAAGTGGGAGACTGAAGGAAATATGCCCTAGAGGCAATAATAAAGTTATTATTTATTTCCTTATTTCATGATAAATGTTTATCATGCATGCTAGAATTGTATTAACCGGGAACATGATACATGTGTGAATGCATAGACAAAACAACATGTCACTAGTATGCCTCTACTAGACTAGCTTGTTAATCAAAGATGGTTATGTTTCCTAACCATGAACAAGGAGTTGTTATTTGATTAACAAGGTCACATCATTAGTAGAATGATCTGATTGACATGACCCATTCCCTTAGCTTAGCACACGATCGTTTAGTATGTTGCTACTGCTTTTATCCATGACTTATACATGTTCCTGTAACTATGAGATTATGCAACTCCCGTTTACCGGAGGAACACTTTGGGTGCTACCAAACGTCACAACGTAACTGGGTGATTATAAAGGAGTACTACAGGTGTCTCCAAAGGTAGATGTTGGGTTGGCGTATTTCGAGATTAGGTTTTGTCACTCCGATTGTCGGAGAGATATCTCTGGGCCCTCTCGGTAATGCATATCACTGAAGCCTTGCAAGCACTACAACTAATGAGTTAGTTGTGAGATGATGTATTACGAGCGAGTAAAGAGACTTGCGTAACGAGATTGAACTAGGTATTGGATACCGACGATCGAATCTCGGGCAAGTAACATACCGATGACAAAGGAACAACGTATGTTGTTATGCGGTCGACCGATAAAGATCTTCGTAGAATATGTAGGAACCAATATGGGCATCCAGGTCCCGCTGTTGGTTATTGACCGTGAATAGTTCTAGGTCATGTCTACATTGTTCTCGAACCGTAGGGTCCGCACGCTTAAGGTTTCGATGGCGATTATTATGAGTTTATGTATTTTGATGTACCAAGAAGTTGAGTCCGGATGTGATCACGGACATGACGAGGAGTCTCAAATGGTCGAGACATAAAGATTGATATATTGGAAGCCTATGTTTGGAGTTCGAATGGTTCCAAGCGAAAACAGGAATTTACCTGAGTCCGGAGGTTACGGAACCCCGGGGTAAATGGGCCTCGGTGGGCCTCGAGGAGAAGAGGAGGGCCGGCCGGGTGGTGGCAGCGCCTCTCCCCCAGTCCGAATAGGACAGGAGGGGGCGGCGCCCCCTCTCCTCTTCCCCCTCCCCCCAAACCTAATCCAACTAGGAAAGGGGGAGTCCTACTCCCGGTAGGAGTAGGACTCCTCCCGGCGCGCCCTCTCTAGGCCGGCCGGCCTCCCCCCTCCCTCCTTTATATACGGGGGCAGGGGGGCACCCTAGGACACACAAGTTTGATCTTTAGATCGTTCCTTAGCCGTGTGCGGTGCCCCCCTCCACCATATTCCACCTCGGTCATACCGTCGCGAAGCTTAGGCGAAGCCCTGCGCCGGTGAAACATCAAGATCGTCACCACGCCGTCGTCTCGTGAAACTCTCCTCGACACTCGGCTGGATCGAGTCGAGGGACGTCATCGAGCTGTACGTGTGTCAAGAACTCGGGCGTCGGAGTAACGGCGCCGGGATCGGTCGGATCGCGAAGAGAACGTACGACTACTTCCTCTACGTTGTGATCGCTTCCGCTTCGGGTCTACAAGGGTATGTAGACAACACTCTCCCCTCTCGTTGCTATGCATCACCATGATCTTGCGTGTGCGTAGGAAAATTTTTGAAATTACTACGTTCCCCAACACACTGTTCATCCAATCAATCGGTTTCAGTTAGCAGCAGTAGCGAAGGAATCGCTCCATCGGGTTCAGTTAACGGCCATCGATCGATCGCTCGGGTTCAGTAATGTGTAGCCTACAGTGCAATCGCTCGGGTTCAGTTAGAGCCCAACGCCTCGCTCGGGTTCAGTTAGAGCCAACGCCTCGCACACACGCGCGTATGTGTACGAGAGAAACGCGCATCGCTCGGCCCCCGACCTCCCACCGTAACCGGTAACTCCCCGAAATTTTCCTCCCCCTCACTTCTACCACGGTTTTTTCCGTCATGGATGGCCCAAAGAATGTCATGCAGCTGCGTCTCCGGCCCGCCCAGGACGAAAAGCCCATTTTCTGTCATGAGTTTTTGTCATAGAAGTAGGAGCCCACCACATCTATGATGATACCGGGTTTCGTCACAATTATCGTCATATGTATGACAGAAAAAAATTCGGTCAGCCCAAAATGTCACGGATGTGTCTTTTTTTGTAGTGAGAGGAGGTGGCCACGAGCGTGCCCGGCGCGCCCCCACCCTCGTGGGCCCCTCGAGCATCCACCGACATACTTCTTCCTCCTATATATATCCACATACCCCGAAAACATCAAGGAGCACCACGAAAAATTATTTCCACCGCCGCAAAATTCTGTATCCGCGAGATCCCATCTTGGAGCCTTCACCGACGCTCCGCCGGAGGGCGAATCGACCACGGAGGGCCTCTACATCATCTCCAAGGCCTCTCCGATGAGTTGTCAGTAGTTTACCACAGACCTTTGTGTCTATATTTATTAGCTAGATGGCTTCTTCTATCTCTCTCTTTGAATCTCAATACAAAGTTCTCCTCGATCTTCTTGGAGATCTATTCGATGTAACTCTTTTTGCGGTGTGTTTATCGAGATCCGATGAATTGTGGGTTTATGATCAAGTTTATCTATGAGAAATATTTGAATCTCCTCTGAATTCTTTTATGTGTGATTAAGTTATCTTTGCAAGTCTCTTTGAATTATCAGTTTGGTTTGGCCTACTAGATTGATCTTTCTTGCAATGGGAGAAGTGCTTAGCTTTGGGTTCAATCTTGTGGTGTCCTTTCCCAATGACAGCAGGGACAGCAAGGTACGTATTGTATTGTTGCCATCGAGGATAAAAATATGGGGTTTATATCATATTGCATGAGTTTATCCCTCTACATCATGTCATCTTTCTTAATGTGTTACTCTGTTCTTTATGAACTTAATACTCTAGATGCATGCTAGATAGCGATTGATGTGTGGAGTAATTAGTAGATGCAGGCAGGAGTTGGTCTACTTGTCACGGACGTGATGCCTATATACATGATCATGCCTAGATAATCTCATAATTATTCGCTTTTCTATCAATTGCTCGACAGTAATTTGTTCACCCACCGTAATACTTATGCTATCTTGAGAGAAGCCACTAGTGAAACCTATGGCCCCCGAGTCTATCTCTTATCATATAAGCTTACCATCTACTTTTATTTGCATCTTTTACTTTCCAATCTATATCATAAAAATACCAAAAATATTTATCTTATCATATTATCTCTATCAGATCTCACTTTCGCAAGTGGCCGTGAAGGGATTGACAACCCCTTTATTGCGTTGATTGCGAGGTTCTTGTTTGTTTGTGTAGGTGCGTGGGACTTTTGAGGAGCGTCCTACTGGATTGATACCTTGGTTCTCAAAAACTAAGGGAAATACTTATGCTACTTTGCTGCATCACCCTTTCCTCTTCAAGGAAAACGAACGCAAGCTCAAGACGTAGCAAGAAGGATTTCTGGCGCCGTTGTTGGGGGGGGTCTTCGCTCAAGTCAAGACATACCAAGTACCCATCACAAACTCATCTCCCTCGCATTACATTATTTTCCATTTGCCTCTCGTTTTCCTCTCCCCCACTTCACCCTTGCCGTTTTATTCGCCCTCTCTTTTCCAATCTCCTATCTATTTCGCTTGCCTTCTTGTTTGCTTGTGTGTTGGATTGCTTGTCGTGATAGCGCAAGATAATACCAAATTGTGTGGCTTTTACAATACCAATAATAATGATTTCCTTAGCACTCCAATTGCTCCTCTTAATCATGCTGAATCTTGTGAAATCAATGTTGCTTTGTTGAAACTTGTTATGAAAGATCAATCTCGAGCCTTCCTAGTGAAGATGCCGCTACTCATCTAAACAATTTTGTTGATTTGTGTGAGATGCAAAAGAAGAAAGATACGGATAATGATATTGTTAAATTGAAATTATTTCCGTTTTCACTTAGAGATCGTGCTAAAGTTTGGTTTTCGTCTTTGCCTAAAAATAGTATTGATTCATGGAATAAGTGTGAGGATGCTTTTATCTCGAAGTATTTTCCTCCCGCTAAGATCATCTCTCTTAGGAACGATATTATGAATTTTGAACAACTTGATAATGAGCATGTTGCCCAATCTTGGGAAAGAATGAAATTAATGATTCACAATTGCCCTACTCATGGTTTGAATTTATGGATGATCATACAAAACTTTTATGCCGAATTGAATTTTGCTTCTAGAAATATTTTGGATTCGGCCGCGGGAGGCACTTTTATGGAAATCACCTTAGGATAACCTACTAAACTCCTTGATAACATTATCTCTAATTATTCTCAATGGCACACCGAAATATCTACTAGTAAAAAAGTGCATGCTATAGAAGAAATTAATGTTTTGAGTGGAAAGATGGATGAACTTATGAAATAGTTTGCTACTAAGAGTGCTCCTATTGATCCCAATGATATGCCTTTGTCTACTTTTATTGAGAATAATAATGAATCTATTGATGTGAATTTTTTTGGTACGAATAATTTTGGTAACAATGCTTATAGAGGAAACTTTAATCCTAGACCGTTTCCAAGTAATTCCTCTAATAATTATGGAAATTCCTACAATAATACTTATGGTAATTTTGATAAGATGCCCTCTGATTTTGTGAATAGTGTTAAAGAATTTATGATCTCTCAAAAGAATTTTAATGCTTTGTTGAAGAAAAATTGCTTAAAGTTGATGATTTGGCTAGGAACGTTGATAGACTTTCGCTTGATGTTGATTCTTTGAAACTTAGATCTACTTCTCCCAAGCATGATATCAATGAGTCTCTCAAAGCTATGGGAATTTCAATTGATTAGTGTAAAGAAAGAACCGCTAGATTGTGTGCTAAGAAAGATTGCTTTGAAAAAGTGTGTTCTTCTAGTTTCCATGAAAATAATGATGAAGATCTAGAAGTTATTGATGTGTCCCCTATTAAATCCTTGTTGTGCAATATGAATCTTAATAATGATGGGACTGTAGATGAGTCAACTTTAGTTAGAAGGCGTCCCAATGATTCGGAGTTTTTAGATCTTGATGCTAAATTTGGTAAAAGTGGAATTGGAGAGGTCAAAACTTTACATAGCATTGAACCCACTATTATGGATTTCAAGGAATTTAATTATGATTATTGTTCTTTAATAGATTTTATTTCCTTTTTGCAATCCGTGTTGAATTCTCCTCATGCTTATAGTCAAAGTAAAGCTTTTACCAAACATATTGTTAATGCCTTGATGCAACCTTATGATGAAAAACTTAATTTGGAAGTTTCTATACCTAGAAAACTTTATGATGAGTGGGAACCTACTGTAAAGATCAAAATTAAAGATCATGAGTGCTATGCTTTGTGTGATTTGGGTGCTAGTGTTTCCACGATTCCGAAAACTCTATGTGATATTCTAGGTTTCCATGATTTTGATGATTGCTCTTTAAATTTGCACCTTGCGGCTTCCACCATTAAGAAACCTATGGGAAAGATCAATGATGTTCTAATTGTTGCAAATCGGAATTATGTGCCTGTCTATTTTATCGTTCTTGATATAGATTGCAATCTTTCATGTCCTATTATTCTTGGTAGACCTTTCCTTAGAACGATTGGTGCAATTATTGATATGAAGGAAGGGAATATTAGATTCCAATTTCCATTAAGGAAAGGCATGGAACACTTTCCAAGAAAGAAAGTTAAATTACCTTATGAGTCCATTATGCGTTCCACTTATGAATTGAATAATAAAGATGGCAATACGTAGATCTATCCTCGCTTTTATGCCTAGCGAGGGGCGTTAAACGATAGCGCTTGTTGGGAGGCAACCCAATTTTATTTTTGCTTCTTACTTTTTGCTTCTGTTTAGTAAAAAATAATTCATCTAGCCTCTGTTCAGATGTGGTTTTATGTTTTAATTAGTGTTTGTGCCAAGTAGAACCTTTGGGAAGACTTAGGTGAAGTTTATACGATCGTGCTGTAAAAAACAGAAACTTTAGCGCTCACGAGATTTGCTGTCATTTTTTTACTGGAAAGTGATTTTTAGTTGATTCTTTTTGCAGATGATTAATAGACAAATTCCTAACGTCCACAAATTTAGTTTAGATTTTTTGGAGTTCCATAAGTATTCGAAAGTTACAGATTGCTACATGCTGTTCTGTTTTTGACAGAATCTGTTTTTCGTGTGTTGTTTGCTTATTTTGATGCATCTATGGCTAGCATCGGGGGGTATGAACCATATAGAAGTTGGAATACAGTAGGTTTAACACCAATATAAATAAATAATGAGTTCATTACAGTACCTTATGTGGTGGTTTTTCTTGCTTGCACTAACGGAGCTTACGAGATTTCTTATTGAGTTTTGTGTTGTGAAGTTTTCAAGTTTTGGGTAAAGATTTGATGGACTATGGAATAAGGAGTGAAAAGAGCCTAAGCTTGGGGATGCCATGGCACCACAAGATATTCAAGGATAACAAAAGCCTAAGCTTGGGGATGCCCCGGAAGGCATCCCCTCTTTTGTCTTCGTTCATCGGTAACTTTACTTGGAGCTATATTTTTATTCGCCACATGATATGTGTTTTGCTTGGAGCGTCTTGTATGATATTAGTATTTTATTTTTAGTTTACCACAATCATCCTTGATGTACACACCTTTTGGGAGAAGCCCACATGAATTGGAATTTATTAGAATACTCTATGTGCTTCGCTTATATCTTTTGAGCTGGAAAATTTTGCTCTAGTACTTCACTTATATCTTTTCGAGCACGGTGGTGGATTAATTTTGTAGAAATCATTAATCTCTCATGCTTCACTTATATTGTTTTGAGAGTATTTTAGAACATCATGGTGTTTGCTATGATTATAAAATTGTTCCTAGAATGATGGGCATCCAAGTTGGGTATAATAAAAACTATAATATGAAGTGAATTGGTGCTATGATCAATTTGATACTTGATAATTGTTTTGAGATATGGAGGTGGTGATATTAGAGTCATGCTAGTTAGGTAATTGTAAATTTAAAGAATGCTTGTGTTGAAGTTGGCAAGTCCCGTAGCATGCACGTATGGTAACCATTGTGTAACAAATTTGAAATATGAGGTGTTCTTAGATTGTCATCCTTATGAGTGGCGGTCGGGGACGAGCGATGGTCTTTTCCTACCAATCTATCCCCCTAGGAGCATGCGCGTAGTGCTTGGTTTTGGATGACTTGTAGATTTTTGCAATAAGTATATGAGTTCAAGTCCATGGATTATACTCACTCTTACCTTTCCACCATTGCTAGCCTCTTCGGTACCGTGCATTGCCTTTCTCACCTTGAGAGTTGGTGCAAACTTCGCCGGTGCATCCAAACCACGTGATACGATATGCTCTATGACACATAAACCTCCTTATATCTTCCTCAAAACAGCCACCATACCTACCTATTATGGCATTTCCATAGTCATTCCAAGATATATTGCCATGCAACTTTCCACCGTTCTGTTCATCATGACATGCATCATCATTGTCATATTGCCTTGCATGATCATGTAGTTGACATCGTATTTGTGGCAAAGCCACCATGCATAATTTTTCATACATGTCACTCTTGATTCATTGCCCATCCCGGTACACTGCCGGAGGCATTCATATAGAGTCATATCTTGTTCTAGTTTTGAGTTGTAAATAAATAGAAGTGTGATGATCATCATTATTAGAGCATTATCTCCAAATAAAAAAATAAAAAAAGAAAAGGCCAAAAAAAGGAAGGCAAAAAAAAGAGAAAAAAAGAAAGTCCAAAGAAAAAAAGGCCCAAAAAAAGGAAATAAAAAAGGGGGCAATGTTACTATCCTTTTCCACACTTGTGCTTCAAAGTAGCACCATGTTCTTCATATAGAAAGTCTCTTATGTTGTCACTTTCATATACTAGTGGGAATTTTTCATTATAGAACTTGGCTTGTATATTCCTACGATGGGCTTCCTCAAAATGCCCTAGGTCTTCGTGAGCAAGCAAGTTGGATGCACACCCACTAGTTTCTTTTGTTGAGCTTTCATACATTTATAGCTCTAGCGCATCCGTTGCATGGCAATCCCTACTCCTCATGTTGACAACAATTGATGGGAATCTCCATAGCCCATTGATTAGCCTCGTTAACATGAGACTTTCTTCCTTTTTGTCTTTTCCACACAACCCCCATCATTATATTCTATTCCACCATAGTGCTATGTCCATGGCTCGTGCTCATGTATTGTGTGAAAGATGAAAAAGGTTGAGATTACTAAAGTATGAAACATTTGCTTGGCTTGTCATCGGGGGTGTGCAAGATGAGAGCATTCTTGTGTGACGAAAATGAAGCATGACCAAACTATATGATTTTGTAGGGATGAAGTTTCTTTAGCCATGCTATTTTGAGAAGACATGATTACTTAGTTAGTATGCTCGAAGTATTACTATTTATTATGTCGATATGAACTTTTATTTCGAATCATTTGGATCTGAACATTCATGCCACAATAAAGAAAATTACATTGAAAATTATGCTAGGTAGCATTCCACATCAAAAAATCTGTTTTTATCATTTACCTACTCGAGGACGAGCAGGAATTAAGCTTGGGGATGCTTGATACGTCTCCAATGTATCTATAATTTTTGATTGTTCCATGCTATTATATTACCTGTTTTGGATGTTTATGGGCTTTACTTTACACTTTTATATCATTTTTGGGACTAACCAACTAACCGGAGGCTTGGCCCGAATTGTTGTTTTTCTTTTGCCTATTTCAGTGTTTCGAAGGAAGGGAATATCAAACGGAGTACAAATGGAATGAAACCTTCAGGAGCGATCTTTTTGGAACAAACGCAATCCAGGGGACTTGGAGTGGACATCAAGCAACAGAGGAGGCAGCCACAAGGGTGTCCGGCGCGCCCCCCACCCTCGTGGGCCCCTCAAGCGTCCACCGACATACTTCTTCCTCCTATATATATCCACGTACCCCAAAAACATCAAGGAGCACCACGAAAACTATTTCCACGACCGCAACCTTCTGTATCCGCGAGATCCCATCTTGGAGCCTTCGTCGGCGTTGTGCCAGAGGGGGAATCGACCACGGAGGGCCTCTACATCATCTCCAAGGCCTATCCGATGAGTTGTGAGTAGTTTACCACAGACCTTCGGGTCCATAGTTATTAGCTAGATGGATTCTCTCTCTCTCTTTGAATCTCAATACAAAGTTCTCCTCAATCTTCTTGGAGATCTATTTGATGTAACTCTTTTTGCGGTGTGTTTGTCGAGATCCGATGAATCATGGGTTTATGATCAAGTTTATCTATGAGAAATATTTGAATCTCCTCTGAATTCTTTTATGTGTGATTAAGTTATCTTTGCAAGTCTCTTCGTATCAGTTTGGTTTGTCCTACTAGATTGATCTTTCTTGCAATGGCAGAAGTGCTTAGCTTTGGGTTCAATCTTGCAGTGTCCTTTCCCAGTGACAATAGGGGCAGAAAGGCACGTATTGTATTGTTGCCATCGAGGATAAAAAGATGGGGTTTATATCATATTGCATGAGTTTATCCCTCTACATCATGTCATCTTTCTTAATGCGTTACTCTGTTCTTTATGAACTTATTACTCTAGATGCATGCTAGATAGCGGTCGATGTGTGGAGTAATAGTAGTAGATGCAGGCAGGAGTCGGTCTACTTGTCACGGACGTGATGCCGATATACATGATCATGCCTAGATAATCTCATAATTATTCGCTTTTCTATCAATTGCTCGACAGTAATTTGTTCACCCACCGTAATACTTATGCTATCTTGAGAGAAGCCACTAGTGAAATCTATGGCCCCGGGTCTATCTCTTATCATATATGTTTACCATCTACTTTTATTTGCATCTTCTACTTTCCAATATATATCATAAAAATACCAAAAATATTTATCTTATCATGTTATCTCTATCAGATCTCACTTTTGCAAGTGGCCGTGAAGGGATTGACAACCCCTTTATTGCGTTGGTTGCGAGGTTCTTGTTTGTTTGTGTAGGTGCGTGGGACTTTTGAGGAGCCTCCTACTGATTGATACCTTGGTTCTCAAAAACTGAGGGAAATACTTGCGCTACTTTGCTGCATCACCCTTTCCTCTTCAATGAAAACCAACGCAAGCTCAAGACGTAGCACTCCCTGGTGGGTCCCCTCTGGTACTTTCTTCGCCCAATATTTTTTATATATTCCAAAATAATTCTCCGTAAATTGACAGGACTTTTGGAGTTGTGCAGAACAGGTCTCTCAGATTTGCTCCTTTCCGGTCCAGAATTCCAGTTGCCGGCACTCTCCCTCTTTGTATAAAACCTTGTAAAATAAGAGAGAAAAGGCATAAGTATGGTGCTATAATGTGTAATAGCAGCCCATAATGCAATAAATATCAATGTAAAAGCATGATGCATAATGGACGTATCACTCTCCGATTCCAATCCAATCCACTATGATGTCCAGCTCCAACAGCGACTCCGGCTCTGAGCTCGACTACAAGGAGGAGATGGCCCTCCACATTGCGTTGGAGCAGTCCAAGGTGGAGACTCGTGGCATCTTTGGATCTTGAGCATCATCGTAGCTCCCGCGGCGGCGCAGCACGGAAGCCGGAGCTGGACCTTCCCGGCCTGTATGCAGCGATGCTAGGACAGCGCAATCCGTACCATCCCCGCGCCAGCCCCTGCTCTGCGCAGGAAGCAGTGGGTGCTAGTGCTCACGCCGCCGGCCCACACGCACACTCTAGAATCGGAGGCGCGCGCCGCGAGAGGCAGCATGCACGGGAGAGGGATGTCGGTGTCAAAACCGGCGGATCTCGGGTAGGGTGTCCCGAACTGTGCGTCTAAGGCTAATGGTATTAGGAGGCGGGGGACACAATGTTTACCCAGGTTCGGGCCCTCTCGATGGAGGTAATACCCTACTTCCTGCTTGACCGATCTTGATGATATGAGTATTACAAGAGTTGATCTACCACGAGATCATAGAGGCTAAACCCTAGAAGCTAGCCTATGATTCTGATTGTTGTTCTCGTCCTACGGACTAAACCCTCTAGTTTATATAGACACCGGAGGGGGCTAGGGTTACATAGAGTCGGCTACAGAGAGGGAGATCAACATATCTGAATTGCCAAGCTTGCCTTCCACGCAAAGGAGAGTCCCACCCAGACACGGGACGAAGTCTTCAATCTTGTATCTTCATAGTCCAACAGTCCGGCTGTCCGAGGACCCCCTAATCCAGGACTCCCTCAATAGCCCCTGAACCAGGCTTCAATGACGATGAGTCCGGCGCGCAGTTTGTCTTCGGCATTGCAAGGCGGGTTCCTTCTCCGAATACTCCAAAGTAGATCTTGAACACAAGAATCGTGTCCGGCTCTGCAATACAAATTCCACATACCACCGTAGAGAGTATAATATTCCACGAGTCTAATCTGCTGACAATTTTTTCATAGCGTGACATCACGCCGTGGCTCGATTATTATTCGAACCGTTTTCTTGACCTGTTACCGCACATTTTGTGAGGCGGTTTTACTGGCACGTCTTGTCGAAGCAGATATCGTGTCCCCTTATCACGGGATTCTCATCAATAGGGGTGTGGGTAACCCAACCACGCCATTAACACGGCGCTTGGGAAATAAGCGAGTTTATAAGGCAAGTGGGGAGGCACATGATCCCTGCTGCCTTTATAAGGAGATAAGGATTCCCCTTTTTCACCCACGCCTTTCTCTTCCTATGCTCACCCATTCTCTCTCGCTCGAGCTCCAGCGCCCAAGCATTTGCCCTCTCCGCCCACAAAGGCCCTCCGAAAATGTTCGGATCTGGAGCAGGAGGCAAGTGGATGGCCTCTACCGTCCAGGAGAAGGATATCAAAAAACTTCGGGAGGCCGGGTATCTAGCCAAGAAGATTGGCCACCGTGTTCCGACGATGGGACAGATTGTCCCTACTCCAGAACCCCACAGGGAGGGTTGTATTCCTCCCTCACTTTGTCCGCGGGCTAGGATTTCCCCTCCACCCATTCGTTCACGGCATTATGTATTACTATGGGATCAACTTTCACGATCTATCCCCCAATTCCTTCCTCAACATCTCGACATTCATCGTCGTGTGCGAGGCCTTCCTCCGCATCTCTCCACACTTCGGATTGTGGCTGAAGGTTTTTAATGTGAAGCCCAATGTGGTGAGCGGCGAGCACGCTGAGTGCGGAGGAGCCATGGTGAGCAAGATGCCCAACGTCACATGGCCATCATGTACCATCAATGATTTCGTCAAAGGGTGGCAGCAACAGTGGTTCTGCGTCACTAAGCCACGTGGCGCAAAATGGGTCGCAGCTCCCGAATTCTGATCCGGAGCTCCATTGCGGCTTACGTCCTGGCCCAAGAAGGATCTGAACTGGTCTTCGCTAGATGAGTTGTCAGTACTTCAGGCGCGCATCAAGGGAACGGAAGACAAGAATATCAAACTGGTCAACATAGTCCAGGTGATGCTAGCTCGCCAGATTCTCCCTTGTCAACACAGGGCTTGCGATTTATGGGAATTCGACCTGGCCAAGCACAAGACCCTGCTAGGGTTCTTTGGTTCATCGCACAAGGACATCTGGAAGGTGCTCTTTAATTCCGACAAATCGTGGCCAGATTCGGCCGAGGACCGCGGGTACCAACTGTCCTGACCCGCGAGCCCGCTAAGTCTTTGTGTGTTGGCGAGTCATGCACTTTATCTGTATAATCCAAGGAGAATCCTTAATGTGTTTTTCCATAACTTTCCCAGGGATGGACAAAGAAGGCGGGGCGGATCTACTGTCCTGCCCCACTACCAGAAGGACCAGCCGGCCCACTTCTGACGAAGATGCTGGTCCCGACGCCTTACAAGGTGCCGAAGAAGAAGGCCGAGAAAGAGGACAAGGAGACCAGGGGCGACATTCATCGCCGAGGTACTTCGGACACAACATCCGAAGACTCCGATGCCCGCTCTTCCTCCAGAGAGGACAAGGAAGAGGAGGAAAGCCCATCCCCCCCAGGCAAGGGGGAGGAAGAAACGGACGGCCTCCATACGTTTGGAGGCTGAGCCGTCCAAGAAGGGTAAGACTCCCCTTCAAGAGCAATCCGCCACTACCGCCGACAGCAGCCCGGAGTGGGATCCCAGGTTCCAGCCCCTGGTGAAATCGTAAGTATACGAAGCCCGGACACGTTTTTGTATCCAGACTCACTATCATGCAGCGTTTAACACATTGCACCATGTCTTTTTTGCAGTCCAGCCAGGTCCCACACCGAACAATCCTCATCAGAGGATTTACTGAGCTCGGATGTGATGGATAGCGGGACACCCCCGACAGCCCCCTCCCCCAAACACGTGAATGACACTGGGGTATCGTCCCAAAGGGACCCGGGCCAAGGAGGGGTGGAAAGACTATCAAGGCGGCGCCGGAGGGTCAAACCTCGGCGGCCGGACACACGGGGGGAAAAGCTCCCATGGACACAGCTCCGGAGACCAGCACGGCTCCGGAATCAGGCAGGCAACCTCCCTTGACAAAAGGGGGTGCGCCTGCTCCACCGGCGACCTTAGCCCAACCAGAGGTGCCGGATACATTATCAGCAGCGCTGAAAAGCGCCTCCATCATTGAAGAACACCGTGCCGTTATGGGTGAGGTGATTGAGAAGATTCAGTCCACTGAAAGCGGGCTGAATGAAGCCTGCGTCAGCCTTATAACAGGCTTTGAGGTATGTTATGAGGTTTCGAAAAGTGTTATAGTATAGATAGTAGCCCCTGATACACTGTCCGGTGTTTGAAAGAAAGAATCGGACAGAGGATCAAATATATGTTCGCAGGAGACTTACTTCGAGGTACATCTCCCTCTCTTTTTTTATAAGCAGGCGTCTGTAGTGACTGTCACCTCTCATACTGCAGAAGTCTCCGGATGAAGCAGAGTCTGGACCGGGCTGAGGAAGAACTCGTCCGAGTGAAGAAGCAGTTGGAGGATAACCAACGAGTGCAAAAACCTTGTTCGCATACAGCATGAATGAATAATTGAGTATGATGAAATATTTTCATTATGTGCTCTAGGAGCGACGGCCAAAGTCGAAGCTCTTAAGAAGGCAGTGGCCGAGGCCGAGAAGAAGGCTTCTGTAGAGCAGGCTCTTCGTGAAAAGCATGAGGCCAAGGTTATGGAAGCAGAGCAAGAGCTCCAAGAGGCCGTAAAGAAATGCGAGACCTTGGAGCAGAGTTTAACAGAGAAAGAATACGAACTCACCAAGGCTCGTCAAGCCGCACTCGATGCCCGGGGCGAAGCCCAAGGCGCCCTGCAGGAAATCCAGGAGGCGAGGGATATTGCGGCAAGTAAGGATTTTTCTACATAAAGCAAATATTTGAAGGGAGAAATCACGTTACTAATTTGAATTCGGATTTCTCCAGGGTGTGGCGCCAAAGTATCCGGTGCCTTTTGCCGATCAGCTAAAGCAGCTTATCAAACTGCATAGGGCGGCCGAACTAGCCATGAAGGATTTAATTATCCGGCTGTGGCCTGCCGAGGCGATTCCGAGTAGCTACTTCGGGCTTGTGAAGCGGCTTGTAAGTCCTGCCCTCGACTTGAAGTCATCAAGCGGTCGGTCTGTATGGAGGGTGCGTGAATGGCCTTCGCCCGTGCAAAGGTGCACTGGACGAAGATGGATGCTGAAAAGCTAATGACTGAAGGACCGCCTGAGGGGAAGGAGCACCACAAGCCCGAGTTATGTTATGACAGTGTCCTGAAAGGATCCCGCCTTGTAGCGGAGCAATGCGCCAAGGACATTATATTCCCATGAATACATTCATGTTGTCCTATGTAATGTTAGACATGGTCATTTGTATTATATAATGCCTGTTATTTGCAAGTTTTACCTCCTGTGCGACCGTTTTATATATTAATCCTGAGAGTTGGCCAGTCGTTGGCTTCTACCCCCACGTAAGAAGTACGGGGGTGTTCGGGATAAACCTGAACACTCTTTACCCCAGTTTTGGGCCCTTGAAGGAGGTGTTCAATGCACGAACCAGGCAATCAGACTATAAGGCTTTATCACCCTCACTTAGCCATAGGAGTTTGACAAAAGAAAGGTAGGCGCAGCCCCTGGTGTTCGGAAGAACGCACTAGGGGATCTATAGGCACCTGGTCCGAAAAACCGATACATCGCACGTTGCATTAGTTATCGCATAATGCGGAAGAAATCCTTAAAGATTTTGTAACCTCTCGAACAGCTGACCGGCTCTTGTGTCATCATGACAGTCAGTTTTTGGCTTTCTCTACAGAGGCGCTCGTCCGAAAGAAGCGGGACACAATCACAGTAGTTCTCCCTTTACTACCCTAGCCGATATAGCAGAACGTAGGGTAGCAAGCACAAGAGCCGGTCAACCCAACTATTGACCCAAGACATGATTCGGAGCCGATGCATATAATGCTATAAGTTTGGGGTGCCGAACGACCGTGAAGGTATTCGGTCTTTATTGTCGTATAATGGGTACCACGAGGCCCCTGGCATATTGAGGCGTACCGTGGTGTACGGGTGCGAATTTACAAAAAATATCAATAAGAAAGAATAGCAAGTAAGCGTCATATAAAGCCACATGTTGTAATTGCATGATACGTCAAGGCGTACATGTATGAGTAGTACGATAAAAAGAAATATGACTTCAGAACTTGCTGAGACCGGGTGGGGGAGGCTGTGTGCGGGTCCGAGTTATAATCGGATGGTCATCAAGGGGAATTTCCAAGGATCCCCTTACGTGTTCGAACTGCTTCCCTCCATGGCATATTCGTCCCCTCATGGGTCTGGTCGCCATGTTGCCGGTGATGGCCTACACAAAAGTGGTCCTACAAGAAAAAATGCCAAAAAATGTTTGTTTTCCACGGAGCGGTTAAGTCGCATTGTGTGGCCAAACCTAGCTTTGCCTCCGGCTGTCGTCGGAGTGTTTAATTGAGCTCTTGACAAGCTGGGCTATCCTGTCGCACGGTAGTTCGGATTCTTTCAACGATGTCCGAGAACCTGGCATTAATTGTTATGACGCCGAGCGGACCGGTCATCTTGAGCTTAATATAAGTGTAATGTGGCACCGTGTTGAATTGAGCGAACGTGGTTCGTCCGAGTAGTGCATGATAGCTCCTACGAAAAGGGACGATATCAAAGACTAACACTTCGCTAAGGTAATTATCCGGGGGTCCGAAGACTACCTCCAGAGTGACGGAGCCTGTACAGCGGGCTTCAACGCCTGGTATAACACCTTTAAAGGCGGTTTTAGTGGGTTTGATCTTTGAAGGATCGATTCTCATTTTGCGCGTTGTATCCTGATAAAGCAGGTTCAGACTGCTACCTCCGTCCATGAGGACTCGTGTAAGGTGGAATCCATCAATTATCGGGTCAAGGACTAGTGCAACTGAGCCGTCCTGGCGGACATTTGCCGGACGATCCTTGTGGCCAAAGGTGATCGGGTCGGACGACCATGGGTTATACTTTGGGGCGACTGGCTCTGTTGCGTCAACATCCCTAGGTGTGCGCCTCCGCTGCCGCCTGGGAATATGGGTGGCGTTTATCATGTTCACTGTTTTGATTTGCGGGGGAAACTTGTTTTGCCCTCTTGTGTTCGGTGGCCGGGTCTCCTCGTCATCATCGTCGCTTTGCGACCCCTTCTCCTTGTTTTTGGCACCTGAACTGCCGGCTTGTTGGAAGACCCAGCATTCTCTGTTAGTATGATTGGCTGGTGTTCCTGGGGTGCTGTGAATTTGGCATGGATGGTCGAGTATACGGTCCAGATTGGACGGGCCCGGATTGTTTCTTTTGAATGGCTTTTTATGTTAACCGGACTCGGAGCCACTGAATCCGGCATTGACGGCCGTGTCTTCGGCGTTATCGCCATTATTGCGGCGCTTGTGTCTGTTGCGCCGGGGCTTGCCGTTGCTATCTCTGGCGTTTGAGGTGCCAGGATTTCTTGATGTGCTGTTGCTACGAGCCAGCCAGCTATCCTCACCCACACAAAAGAGGGTCATGAGTGTCGTGAGGGCTGCCATGGACTTCGGCTTCTCTTAGCCGAGGTGTCGGGCAAGCCACTCATCACGGATGTTATGCTTCAAGGCCACTAGGGCTTCGCATCTGGACAGTCGACAATTTGGTTCTTTTTAGTTAGGAACCAAGTCCAGAATTTCCTGGCTGACTCTCCGGGCTGTTGGGTTATGTGACTTAAGTCATCAGCGTCTGGTGGTCGCACATAAGTGCCCTGGAAGTTGTTGAGGAATGCCTCTTCCAGGTTCTCCCAACTGCCAATAGAGTTCACCGGCAGACTATTCAGCCAATGCCGAGTTGGTCCTTTGAGTTTTAGTGGGAGGTACTTGATGGCATGTAGATCGTTGTAGCGGGCCATATGGATATGGAGAAAGAAATCTTCTATCCATACCGTGGGGTCTGTAGTCCCATCGTATGGCTCAATATTCATGGGCTTAAACCCTTCTCGGAATTCATGCTCCATTACCTCGTCAGTGAAGCATAGGGGGTGTGCGGCGCCTCTATGCCGGGCAACATCACGACGCAGTTCAAATGAGTCTGGTCTGTTGTATTCGGCCCGGCCGGATTTGTGTTTATTATATCTGGCGTGGCGGTCATCGTCATGCATTGGGGCGCACCCCCGTGATCTGTAGATCGGTCTTGATTGTCCTGCTTTGTTTTCCAGTTTGTCTTGGAGGTCCTGCGTGTAGCCCTGGGCTTTCGTGTTTTTATTTGTTTGGTGATGGGGTGCGGGCTGGTATTTGGGCTGATACGCTACTTTGTCTCGGCCACGAGGTGGCCGGTCGGCCGCATCCTGGGCTAGTAGTGTGGCCTCTAGTGCCTCATCCTCGAATTGAGGTAACAACCTGCGCCTCGGTTAGCTTTTGGTAGGGCGCTCGAGTCCGTATTCCATGGCTGCCAGGACCTCAGTCCAGCTATTAGTTAGCAGATCTTGATCAGCTTGAAGCTGATGCTGCTTTTTCTTCAGGCTTTTTGAAGTGGCTATAAGCCGGTGCTTGAAGCGCTCCTGCTCAACGGGATCCTCAGGCACGATAAATTCTTCATCACCGAGGCTCACCTCGTCTTCGAAGAGGGGCATGTAATTTTCATCCTCCTAGTCTCCATCCATTGCCTGTTCATCAGGGCTAGCTTGCCCATCCTCCCGTCCGGCTTGCTCGAAGCTTGGCCGGGCAGGATTGTTTTCGTCTTCGGCATCATCCGGAGTGCTATTGTCTCCTGTGCCGGTATCGCTATTTTTGCTATGGTGGGGCTTAGAGTGGCGCCGCTGACGCCGGCGCTTAGATTGCTTCTCAAGAGGATCACCCTCCGTAGCATCCTTTTGACCCTCGCCATTGTCTCCTTTGGGTGTGTTGAGGTGGTTGTCCAGCGCCCTGTGGGCGGTGGTTCCTGTTGTTCTCCGGCATCGTCGTCCATACCGTCGATGTCTTCGGAGTCGAAATCAAGCATGTCGGCCAAGTCATCGATAGTGGCTATTAAGTGGGTGGTGGGTGGGTAACGAATTTCTTCGTCGTCCGCCTCTCACTCAAGCCGGACATAGTTCGGACAAGAGTCTCCTGACAGGGAGAGAGATTTTAATGAGTTTAGCAAGTCGCCGAAGGGCGGGTGCTGAAAGATATCCGCAGAGCTAAACTCCATGATCGGTGCCCAGTCAGGTTCGAGGGGCACGGATGCATGCGGTCCGAAGCCTATGGCCCGAGACGAGTCCGAGGGTCCGATGACACAGACCTCCTTGGAAGTGAGATATGTGTTTGGCTCTATCGCCGCTGAGTGTGCGGCCTCCGTGGCGGGGTCCATCCACCCGTCCTCAGATGGCACGATCTGCTCCGGATTTAAAGCCAGGGCAACTGCAGGTGCAATCTCCTAAACACCGTCCGATGGCAGATCTAGGTCATGCTCATCGCAACCGTAGGGTGCACCTGTTATGGGCTCGAATCCGTCGAAGATCAAGTCTGCGCAGGTGTCGGCAGTGTAATTCAGGCTTCCGAACCTGACCTGATGGCCAGGGGCATAGCTATCGATCTGATCCAGGTGGCCAAGCGAGTTGGCCCGCAGTGCGAAGCCCCCAAATACGAAGATTTCTCCAGGGAGGAAAATCTCACCCTGGACCGCATCATTGTAGATGATTGAAGGAGCCATCAAGCCTTACCGTGACGACACAGTGGAACTCTCAATGAAAGCACCAATGTCAGTGTCAAAATCGGCGGATCTCGGGTAGGGGGTCCCGAACTGTGCGTCTAAGGCTAATGGTAACAGGAGGCGGTGGACAAAATGTTTACCCAAGTTCGGGCCCTCTAGATGGAGGTAATACCCTACTTCCTGCTTGATTGATCTTGATGATATGAGTATTACAAGAGTTGATCTACCACGAGATCGTAGAGGCTAAACCCTAGAAGCTAGCCTATGATTCTGATTGTTGTTCTTGTCCTACGGACTAAACCCTCTGGTTTATATAGACACCGGAGGGGGTTAGGGTTACACAGAGTCGGTTACAGAGAAGGAGATCTACATATCCGAATTGCCAAGCTTGCCTTCCATGCAAAGGAGAGTCCCACCCGGACACGGGACAAAGTCTTTGATGACCCACAAGTATAGGGGATCTATCGTAGTCCTTTCGATAAGTAAGAGTGTCGAACCCAACGAGGAGCAGAAGGAAATGATAAGCGGTTTTCAGCAAGGTATTCTCTGCAAGTACTGAAATAAGTGGTAACAGATAGTTTTGTGATAAGATAAATGGTAACGAGCAACAAGTAACAAAAGTAAATAAAGTGTAGCAAAGTGGCCCAATCCTTTTTGTAGCAAAGGACAATCCTGGACAAACTCTTATGATAGGAAAAGCGCTCCCCAGGACACATGGGAATATCGTCAAGCTAGGTTTCATCACGCTCATATGATTCGTTCGGTACTTTGATAATTTGATATGTGGGTGGACCGGTACTTGGGTACTGCCCTTACTTGGACAAGCATCCCACTTATGATTAACCTCTATTGCAAGCATCCGCAACTATAACAAAAGTATTAAGGTAAACCTAACCATAGCATGAAACATGTGGATCCAAATCAGCCCCTTACGAAGCAACGCATAAACTAGGGTTTAAGCTTCTGTCACTCTAGCAAGCCATCATCTACTTATTACTTCCCAATGCCTTCCTCTAGGCCCAAATAATGGTGAAGTGTTATGTAGTCGACGTTCACATAACACCACTAGAGGTTAGACAACATACATCTTATCAAAATATCGAACGAATACCAAATTCACATGACTACTAATAGCAAGACTTCTCCTTGTCCTCAAGAACAAACGTAACTACTCACAAAGCATATTCATGTTCATAATCGAGGGTAATGATATGCATAAAGGATCTGAACATATGATCTTCCACCAAATAAACCAACTAGCATCAACTACAAGGAGTAATCAACACTACTAGCAACCTACTAGCACCAATCCGGACTTGGAGACAAGAATTGGATACAAGAGATGAACTAGGGTTTGGAGATGAGATGGTGCTGATGAAGATGTTGATGGAGATTGCCCTCTCCCGATGAGATGAGCGTTGGTGATGACGATGGTGATGATTTCCCCCTCGAGGGAAGTGTCCCAGCAGAACAGCTCTGCGGAGCCCTAGATTAGTTCCGCCAAGGTTCCGCCTCGTGGCGGCGGAGTCTCATCCCGAAAGGTTGCTTATTATTTTTGTCTCATCGAAAGACTTCATATAGGAGAAGATGGGCGTATGAGAGCCACCAGGGGGCCCACGAGGTAGGGTGTGGGCCCCCTGGCCTTCATCTTTGGCGACGATTTTTCTTTGTTTCTTTTAAGATATTCCGTGGAGTTTCAGGACTTTTGGAGTTGTGCAGAATAGGTCTCCAATATTTGCTCCTTTTCCAGCCAGAATTCCAGCTGCCGGCATTCCCCCTCTTCATCGTAAACCTTGTAAAATAAGAGAGAATAACCATAAGTAATGTGACATATCGTGAAATAACAGCCCATAATGCGATAAATATCGATATAAAAGCATGATGCAAAATGGACGTATCAACTCCCCCCAAGCTTAGACCTCGCTTGTCCTCAAGCGAAAAGCCGATAACAATAAATATGTCCTCATGTTTAGAAGTAGAGGCGTCGATAAAAATAAAATACGGACATGAAGGCATCATGATTATTTTCATAACAGCAACATATATAGATTTGTCATATGATTACTTATGTTCAAGTGATGATCTTTTCACAAAGTGCAAAAGTATGAATCGGAAACCTTATTGGGCACTAACAAATTATAACCTCAGTCATTGAAGCAATTGCAATTTATCATAACAGCGGAAAGAGTCTATGTCAGAGCTTAAAAGCAAGTTCACATACTCAACTATCACTCAGTCCTTCATAATTGCTAACACTCACGCAATACTTGTGGTTACGGAGTTTTAATCGAACACAGAGAAAGATAGGGGCATATAGTTTTGCCCCACAACCTTTTAACTCACGGGTAATGTCAACAATAATAATTCATGCTCCCCTACATCCAGTTGGATATATATATCATGTTCCTTCCAACATGCTGAGATTGCCAAAGGATAAAATGAAAAAGGAAAGGTGAAGATCACCGTGACTCTTGCATTAGATAGAAGATAATAATAAAAGATAGGCCCATCGCAGAGGGATGCAGAGGTTGCCATGCGCTTTTATGGTTGGATGCACAAAATCTTAATGCAAAAGAACGTCACTTTATATTGCCCCTTGTATGTGAACCTTTATTATGCAGTCCGTCGCTTTTATTGCGTCCACAACAAGTTCGTACAAAGCTTATTTCTCTGCACTAACAAGTCATGCATATTTAAAGAGAAATTTTTATTGCTTGCACCGATGACAACTTACTTGAAGGATCTTACTCAATCCATAGGTAGATATGGTGGACTCTCATGGCTAAACTGGTTTAAGGGTATTTGGAAGCACAAGTAGTATCTCTACTTGGTGCTGAGAATTTGGCCAGCATGAGGGGGAAGGACAAGCTCAACATGTTAGAGGAACCACGACAACATACTTTATCTCAGATGTAAGAAAACATAACTCATTACGTTGTCTTCCTTGTCCAACATCAACTCTTTAGCATGTCATATCCTAATGAGTGTTCCCAATCATAAAAGATGTCAATGATAATATATCTATATGTGAAACCTCTCTCTCCTTATTACTTCCTATTAATTGCTACGATGACCAAAGCTATATTTGCCAACTCCAAACAACTTTTTAATCATCATACTCTTTCTATGTAAAGTTATTACTCTCAATAAGATCAATACGAACTCTTTGATTCTTTTTATTCTTTTCTTTATTCACCCAAGATCATGGCAAAATAATCAAGCCCTTGACTCAACACTAATCTTTATTATATATACCTCACGGACTCGATTGCATAGAGGGATCATAAAGCAAAACTTCAAAACTAGATCATGCCATGACTTTATTCTACTAAATCAAGATACTACTAATAGGATCGAACTAAGAAAAACGGTAAAGATAGGAGTAGTGATGGTGATACGATACTGGGGCACCTCCCCCAAGCTTGGCAGTTGCCAAGGGGAGTGCCCATACCCATGTGATTATGTCTCCTTCTTTGTTGTTGGCGGTGGAGGTGTTGTTGATGATGCAAGCTTGTCGTCCACCTTCCATGGCATAGGCTCACCCTCATAGAAGAATGATTGAGTCTCCGAAATCCTCAAATCTGCAACGGAAACAGCTCGAAAAGAAAACAGAGGATATTTGCGTGATACGGGAGTCAAAACCTTCGGGAGAATATATAATGAATTTTTATCGACCGAAATACGTATCGTGCAAGAAAACGGAGTCCGGAGGGCACACGAGGTGCTCACGAGATACGGGGGCGCGCCCAGGGGGTAGGGCGCGCCCTCCACCCTCGTGGAGGCCTCGTGTCCTCCCCGGACTGCTACTTATTTTTCTGTTTTTCTAAATATTCCAAAACGGAGAAATATTGCTTTCAAATTGTTTTGGGGTCGGTTTACTTACCGTACCACATACCTATTCCTTTTCGGAGTCTGGAACGTTCTGGAAAGTGTCCCTTATGTATTCCTCCGGGGTTACGGTTTCAATAATATTGGTTTCAACATTTATGGGATTACCTGAGATATAATGTTTGATTCTTTGACCGTTTACCACCTTTGGATTCATGCCTGCGAAGTTGTTGATTTTTATGGCACCGGAATGATAGACCTCCTCGATAACGTAAGGACCTTCCCATTTGGAGAGAAGTTTTCCTGCAAAAAATCTTAAACGAGAGTTGTATAGCAATACATAGTCACCTACATTAAACTCACGCTTTTGTATCCTTTTATCATGCCACCTTTTAACTTTTTCTTTAAACAGCTTGGCATTATCATAAGCTTGGGTTCTCCATTCATCAAGTGAGCTAATATCAAACAACCTGTTCTCACCGGCAAGTTTGAAGTCATAATTGAGCTCTTTGATAGCCCAATACGCCTTATGTTCTAGTTCAAGAGGTAAATGACATGCTTTTCCATAAACCATTTTATACGGAGACATACCCATAGGATTTTTGGACGCAGTTCTATAGGCCCATAATGCATCATTCCGTTTTTTGGACCAATTCTTTCTAGCCCTATTGACAGTCTTTTGCAAAATTAATTTGAGCTCTCTATTGCTCAATTCTACCTGACCACTAGACTGCGGGTGATAAGGAGATGCAATTCTATGATTAACATCGTATTTAGCAAGCATTTTACGGAAAGCACCATGAATAAAGTGTGAACCACCATCAGTCATTAAGTATCTAGGGACTCCAAACCTCGGAAAAATAACTTCCTTAAGCATTTTAATAGAAGTGTTATGATCAGCACTACTAGTTGGAATAGCTTCTACCCACTTAGTGACGTAATCAACAACAACTAAAATATGTGTATATCCATTAGAGGCAGGAAAAGGTCCCATGTAATCAAAGCCCCAAACATCAAATGGTTCAATAACAAGTGAATAATTCATAGGCATTTCTTGACGTCTACTAATATTACCAATTCTTTGACATTCATCGCAAGATAAAACAAACTTACGGGCATCCTTTAAGAGAGTAGGCCAATAAAAACCGGATTGCAATACCTTATGTGCAGTTCTATCTCCAGCGTGGTGTCCTCCATAAGCTTCGGAGTGACACTTGCATAGGATCTGTTCTTGTTCATGCTCAGGTACACAACATCTAATAACACCATCTACTCCTTCTTTATAAAGATGTGGATCATCCCAAAAGTAATGTCTCAAATCATAAAAGAACTTTTTTCTTTTGTTGGTATGTGAAGCTAGGTGGTATAAATTTAGCAACAATATAATTAGCATAATCAGCATACCACGGAGTGCTACAAGAAGTACTTATGACATTTAATTGCTCATCAGGAAAGCTATCATCAATAGGTAGTGGGTCATCAAGAACATTCTCTAGCCTAGACAAGTTGTCTGCAATGGGGTTCTCAGCTCCTTTTGTATCAACAATATGTAAATCAAATTCTTGAAGCAAGAGAACCCATCTAATGAGTCTAGGTTTTGCATCTTTCTTTTCCATAAGATATTTAATAGCGGCATGATCGGTATGAATAGTTACTCTAGAATCAACAATATAGGGTCTGAATTTATCACAAGCAAATACAACCGCTAAAAGTTCCTTTTCAGTAGTAGCATAATTTCTTTGAGCATTGTCTAGAGTCTTACTAGCATAATGGATAACATTTAATTTCTTATCAACTCTTTGCCCTGGAACAGCACCTACAGCATAATCACTAGCATCACACATAATTTCAAAGGGTAAATTCCAATCAGGTGGCTGAATAATAGGTGCAGAGACTAATGCTTTCTTAAGTATTTCAAATGCTTCTACACAATCATCATCAAAGATAAATGGTACATCTTTTTGTAATAAATTAGTCAGAGGCCGAGAAATTTTCGAGAAGTCCTTAATGAACCTCCTATAAAATCCGGCGTGACCAAGGAAACTTCTTATACCTTTGATGTCCTTGGGACATGGCATCTTTTCAATAGTGTCAACCTTGGCTTTATCAACTTCAATACCTCTTTCAGAAACTTTGTGCCCCAAGACAATACCTTCATTAACCATAAAGTGGCACTTTTCCCAATTGAAGACAAGATTAGTTTCTTCACATCTCTGCAAAACTCGATCAAGATTGCTCAAGCAATCATCAAAAGAGGAACCATAGACAGAAAAGTCATCCATGAAAACCTCACAAATCTTTTCACAAAAATCAGAGAATATAGCCATCATGCATCTTTGAAAGGTAGCAAGTGCATTACATAAACCAAAGGGCATATGTCTATAAGCAAAAGTACCAAAAGGGCATGTAAAAGTAGTCTTTGATTGATCTTTAGCCGACACGGGTATTTGAGAGAAACCAGAATAACCATCTAGAAAGCGATAATGTGTATGTTTGCATAATCTTTCTAGCATTTGATCAATAAAAGGTAAGGGGTAATGATCTTTCTTAGTAGCTTTATTTAATTTGCGGAAATCAATTACCATCCTATAACCTGTGATAATTCTTTGCGGGATCAATTCATCTTTATTATTAGGGACAACAGTAATACCTCCCTTCTTAGGGACACAATGGACAGGACTTACCCACGACTATCAAACAACAGGATAAATTATACCTGCCTCCAGAAGCTTGAGTATTTCCTTTCTTACCACTTCTTTCATTTTAGGATTCAAACATCGTTGAGGATCACAAACTGGTTTGGCATCGCTTCCAAATTTATTTTATGTTAACATAGAGTGGGACTGATGCCCTTAAGATCATCGAGTATATCCAATAGCGGCACGGTGCTTTTTCGAGTTTTCAATAATCTTTCTTCTTCATGCTCGAAAGGTTAGCACTAATAATAACAGGATATATTTTCTTTTCATCAAGATAAGCATACTTAAGATTATCAGGCAACGGTTTAAGCTCAAACACGGGATCACCCTTGGGTGGAGGAGGATCCCCTAAGATTTCAACAGGCAAATTGTGTTTCAGAATAGGTTTCGCATTCGAGAATACTTCATCTATTTCCCTTCTTTCATTCATGAACATCTCATTTTCATGGTCTAGCAAATAGTGTTCTAAAGGATCACTAGGAGGTATGGCAATAGAAGCAAGACCAATAATTTCATCCTTACTAGGCAATTCTTCCTCACGATGTTGTTTACTAAATTTAGAGAAATTAAACTCATGAACCATATTATCCAAGCCAATAGTAACAACATCCTTTTCGCAGTCTATCTTAGCATTAACAGTATTCAAGAAGGGTCTACCAAATATAATGGGACAAAAGCTATCTTGTGGAGAACAAATAACAAGAAAATCAGCAGGATATTTAGTTTTCCCACACAAGACTTCAACATCTCTAACAATTCCCACTGACGAAATAGTATCTCTATTGGCAAGTTTAATTGTAATATCAATATCTTCTAACTCAGTGGGTGCAATTTCATTCTTAAGTTCTTCGTATAAAGTATGTGGTATAACACTAGCACTCGCACCCATATCACATAAGCCATGATAACAATGATCTCCTATTTTAACAGAAATAACTGGCACGCCTACCACAGGTCTATGTTTATCTCTATCACAGGGTTTAGCAATTCTAGCAGTTTCACCAGAGAATTCAATGACATGCCCATCAATATTATCGAACAAGAGATCTTTAACAATAGCAATATTAGGTTCTACTTTGACTTGCTCAGGAGGTGTATAAGTTCTAGTATTGCTTTTACGAACAACAGTTGAAGCTTTAGCATGATCCTTTACTCTAGCAGGGAAAGGTGGTTTCTCAACATAAGAGGTAGGAACAATAGGATCATTATAAGCGATGGTTTCTTCTTCAACTTTAATAGGTGCAGCTACTTTTACTTCTATGGGAGGATGATATTTAAACCACTTCTCCTTGGGGAGATCAACATAAGTAGCAAAAGATTCACAGAAAGAAGCTACTATCTCAGAGTCAAGTCCATATTTAGTGCTAAACATACGGAAAATATCGGTATCCATAAAAGATTTAACACAATCAAACTTAGGTGTCATACCTAACTCCTTACCTTCGTCGAGGTCCCAATCTTCCGAGTTGCGTTTAATTCTATCCAATAAATTCCATCTGAATTCAATAGTCTTCATCATAAAAGAGCCAGCACAAGAGGTATCGAGCATGGTTTTATTATTATCAGAGAGCCAAGCATAAAAATTCTGAAGAATTGTCAATTTTGAGAGCTCATGATTGGGGCATGAATATAACATGGATTTAAGCCTCCCCCAAGCTTGAGCGATGCTTTCTTCTTCGTGAGGCCAAAAATTATATATATAATTGCGATCACGATGAACAAGATGCATAGGGTAATACTTTTGATGAAATTCCAATTTCATTCTTTTATAGTTCCATGATCTCGTATCATCACATAGCCTATGCCATGTTGATGCGTCTCCCTTCAAAGATAAAGGGAAAGCCTTCTTCTTAACAACATCATCGGGTATACCTGCAAGCTTAAATAATCCACAAATATCATCCAAATAGCGTAGATGCTTGTCGGGATGCTTTGTCCCATCTCCTGTAAAAGTATTTGCCAGCAGTTTTTCCATAATACCCAAAGGAAATTCAAAAGGAATTTCATTTTCAATAGGTTCAGTAGGTTGAGGAGCAACTCTTTGCTCTACTGGATGGGGTGAAGATACCCCGAACAATCCCCTCAGAGAATAACTTTCCATAGTAACAAGTGACAGAAAATTTCAGCACACTATATAAATTTTTCCTTACCAAATTCCACTTACCAAAGGCGCTACACTCCCCGGCAACGGCGCCAGAAAAGAGTATTGATGACCCACAAGTATAGGGGATCTATCGTAGTCCTTTCGATAAGTAAGAGTGTCGAACCCAACGAGGAGCAGAAGGAAATGGTAAGCGGTTTTCAGCAAGGTATTCTCTGCAAGTACTGAAATAAGTGGTAACAGATAGTTTTGTGATAAGATAAATGGTAACGAGCAACAAGTAACAAAAGTAAATAAAGTGTAGCAAAGTGGCCCAATCCTTTTTGTAGCAAAGGACAATCCTGGACAAACTCTTATGATAGGAAAAGTGCTCCCGAGGACACATGGGAATATCGTCAAGCTAGGTTTCATCACGCTCATATGATTCGCGTTCGGTACTTTGATAATTTGATATGTGGGTGGACCGGTGCTTGGGTACTGCCCTTACTTGGACAAGCATCCCACTTATGATTAACCTCTATTGCAAGCATCCGCAACTATAACAAAAGTATTAAGGTAAACCTAACCATAGCATGAAACATGTGGATCCAAATCAGCCCCTTACGAAGCAACGCATAAACTAGGGTTTAAGCTTCTGTCACTCTAGCAAGCCATCATCTACTTATTACTTCCCAATGCCTTCCTCTAGGCCCAAATAATGGTGAAGTGTTATGTAGTCGACGTTCACATAACCACTAGAGGTTAGACAACATACATCTTATCAAAATATCGAACGAATACCAAATTCACATGACTACTAATAGCAAGACTTCTCCCTTGTCCTCAGGAACAAACGTAACTACTCACAAAGCATATTCATGTTCATAATCAGAGGGGTAATGATATGCATAAAGGATCTGAACATATGATCTTCCACCAAATAAACCAACTAGCATCAACTACAAGGAGTAATCAACACTACTAGCAACCTACTAGCACCAATCCCGGACTTGGAGACAAGAATTGGATACAAGAGATGAACTAGGGTTTGGAGATGAGATGGTGCTGATGAAGATGTTGATGGAGATTGCCCTCTCCCGATGAGATGAGCGTTTGTGATGACGATGGTGATGATTTCCCCCTCCCGGAGGGAAGTGTCCCCGGCAGAACAGCTCTGCCGGAGCCCTAGATTAGTTCCGCCAAGGTTCCGCCTCGTGGCGGCGGAGTCTCGTCCCGAAAGGTTGCTTATTATTTTTGTCTCATCGAAAGACTTCATATAGGAGAAGATGGGCGTAGGAGAGCCACCAGGGGGCCCACGAGGTAGGGTGTGGGCCCCCTGGCCTTCATCTTTGGCGACGATTTTTCTTTGTTTCTTTTAAGATATTCCGTGGAGTTTCAGGACTTTTGGAGTTGCGCAGAATAGGTCTCCAATATTTGCTCCTTTTCCAGCCAGAATTCTAGCTGCCGGCATTCCCCCTCTTCATGGTAAACCTTGTAAAATAAGAGAGAATAACCATAAGTAATGTGACATATCGTGAAATAACAGCCCATAATGCGATAAATATCGATATAAAAGCATGATGCAAAATGGATGTATCAACTCCCCCAAGCTTAGACCTCGCTTGTCCTCAAGCGAAAAGCCGATAACAATAAATATGTCCTCATGTTTAGAAGTAGAGGCGTCGATAAAAATAAAATACAGACATGAAGGCATCATGATTATTTTCATAACAGCAACATATATAGATTTGTCATATGATTACTTATGTTCAAGTGATGATCTTTTCACAAAGTGCAAAAGTATGAATCGGAAACCTTATTGGGCACTAACAAATTATAACCTCAGTCATTGAAGCAATTGCAATTTATCATAACAGCGGAAAGAGTCTATGTCAGAGCTTAAAAGCAAGTTCACATACTCAACTATCACTCAGTCCTTCATAATTGCTAACACTCACACAATACTTGTGGTTACGGAGTTTTAATCGAACACAGAGAAAGATAGGGGCTTATAGTTTTGCCCCACAACCTTTTACCTCAAGGGTAATGTCAACAATAATAATTCATGCTCCCCTACATCCAGTTGGATATATATATCATGTTCCTTCCAACATGCTGAGCTTGCCAAAGGATAAAATGAAAAAGGAAAGGTGAAGATCACCGTGACTCTTGCATAAGATAGAAGATAATAATAAAAGATCGGCCCATCGTAGAGGGAAGCAAAGGTTGCCATGCGATTTTATGGTTGGATGGACAAAATCTTAATGCAAAAGAACGTCACTTTATATTGCCCCTTGTATGTGAACCTTTATTATGCAGTCCGTCGCTTTTATTGCGTCCACAACAAGTTCGTACAAAGCTTATTTCTCTGCACTAATAAGTCATGCATATTTAAAGAGCAATTTTTGTTGCTTGCACCGATGACAACTTACTTGAAGGATCTTACTCAATCCATAGGTAGATATGGTGGACTCTCATGGCTAAACTGGTTTAAGGGTATTTGGAAGCACAAGTAGTATCTCTACTTGGTGCTGAGAATTTGGCTAGCATGAGGGGGAAAGACAAGCTCAACATGTTAGAGGAACCACGACAACATACTTTATCTCAGATGTAAGAAAACATAACTCATTACGTTGTCTTCCTTGTCCAACATCAACTCTTTAGCATGTCATATCCTAATGAGTGTTCCCAATCATAAAAGATGTCAATGATAATATATCTATATGTGAAACCTCTCTCTCCTTATTACTTCCTATTAACTGCTACGATGAGCAAAGCTATATTTGCCAACTCCAAACAACTTTTTAATCATCATACTCTTTCTATGTAAAGTTATTACTCTCAATAAGATCAATACGAACTCTTTGATTCTTTTTATTCTTTTCTTTATTCACCCAAGATCATGGCAAAATAATCAAGCCCTTGACTCAACACTAATCTTTATTATATATACCTCACAGACTAGGTTGCATCGGGAGACGGCGACGGAGAAATTGGGGCTGGTGGGGGAGCAATTAAGGCGGAGAGGAGTTTCAGATTGAGATCAGGTCAGACGCTCCCGCACTCCACCCTCCTCTCCCCACCTGCCCCATCTTCCTCCCTGGTCAATCGAGCGCGCGAAGGAGATGGTGGAGATCAGCGAGGAGAAGATGCGCAGGTTTGTGGGCAGGGATGCGCGCATGCGGATCCGCTTGAGGGAGATCGGGGCGTGGTACTTGAGCAAACGCAAGATGTACGCGGAGGCAGAAGCAATCGTGGAGAATTTGACGGAGATGGAGGAGAGATCTCTGTTTGGGCGAGGTGGACGGAAGCACCCGCTGCAGGTGCTGCTGTGGGCGGCGGATCAGGCGGATTCGCCGGTGAGGGCGGTGGCGAGGAAGTGGGTGGCCTTCACCATCTTCGCGACCGCAAATCTCGCCCCCGCCATGAGGGAATCGGCGCTCCACCCGCGGGAGGGGGTGCTATCCCTCCCTGCTCCGGGGACGGCTATGGCCCCGATCGTGATTCGCGAAGACCCGGTGGATCAGGCGCCGCAGGAGGCGGCGGGGGTGCGGCGTCGCTCCGCTCGCCTAGCCACGGCTTCATCAACCCCGGAGGAACCAGCGACTCGTCGCTCAGCACGCCTCGCCGGGAACAGAGCCTGAATTCCTCACTAGCTGGCAACCGTTTCTGGGTGCTAGCTACTGAGGATTCAGATGAAGTTTCTGACGAGGAATCAGACCGTTTAGGTATGAATCATCGACCCTCTTCCATGTACCTGGCTTACACCTGTGATGATAGGGAGGGTCAGGGAGAAATTGATATCCAACGTCGAATTAGGCATGTTAATCGTAGATTGAGGAAAAGGATGAATAATTATGTTCAGAGTCTCTTGCTTAGAGAGGGAAAAAATAAGAATGAGACAGTGCAGAGTGGGTTGATTCATATCGATTCACCTAATTGGGGGGAATTCCATAAACAAAAAATGAATATGGCACTTATCAGAATTAGGGATAAGGTACCCAAGGTTTGGGATCTTCCTAGATTACCTGAATATCTGTCAGATATTGATAATATGTGTGAGGTTGTTGAGATTGATAACAATAAGGATATTGAGAGGGACATGCCTGGGTGTGTTAACTTTTCGCCTGATAATGACATGAAAATAGATACCATTCCGGTGAATGCCAGTTTGGAAGAAGCCATGGCAGAATTTCAAGTTTGTTTTGCTGAAGAAGGATCAAGTGCTGGGGGAGTAGGCAACAGTAGGGACCAGTGTGAGGGGAGAGAAAGTGGACCGGATGGGCCTGGGTCAAGGGTGGCCCAATAATGGGTGGCTCCAAGGAGGCCCGGATACTAAAAGTGGAGACGGGGCCCTATATAAGGGAGGGATCCCAACTTTTGTCCCTGATCCCGATTTCCTCCACCTCCCAAACCCTAGAAGGATCTTGGCGGCGACCAATGAAGAAGAAGAGGTGGTGGAAGGAGGTTTATCCTGGGGAGAAGAAGAAGACATGGCTGGCAGGCAGGAGAGTTGGAGGCCAAGGCCTGGAAGGGGAAACTATCAAGGATGGAGAGGTAATTTCCATGGTAGATCTGAGCATTTTGGAAGGGGTTTTAACAGGCAGGATGAGAGAGAGGTGGATGGTTATGGTTGGAGAAACAGAGAGGGGGGTTTCAGAGGAGGATCTGGGACAAATAGTAGTGGCTCTGGTGGGGATGGAAATTCTGCTGGAAGTGGAAGAGAAGGAGACAATAAGTTTGGCAGATTTGCTCCTGAAAGAGGGGGAAATCAACATGAGAGATTTCAGGTTGGGGGGGAATGAAAACAGGCAGGAAAGTGGTTCTGGGATTGCTGCAGGTCTGGGGATTCAGGGGGGCAGTCCAGTTGGCAGGTGGCTTCCCTGTGATGAGCAACATCAATTTTCCTCAGCTTGTGCCGGTGGGGATGGGGCTGGGACAGTTTGGTCTTGTGCCTCAAGAACAATTGGCACAGCAGTATCAATTCCTACTGTCCAACATGCCAAAACAAGAGACCTTACTACAACAAGCAAATGCCAGAGTGGAAGGACAAAAGGAAATAGCCAAGAAGAAGGAGATTGGAAATCCAAAAGAGCTCTTTTGTGTGAAATGTAAGGAACAGGGACCGGTGAAGAGTGATTGCAAAAATAAGGTTTTCTGTGTGGTGTGCCAAAGACCATCTCATAATACTAAGGAATGCACCATTTTAAAACAGCCTAAGCCAGTTGCTAAATATGTGGGGTATGGAGCCAGGGGTTTGAGGTGTCTTCTGGTGCAGAGTACCAAGGAAATTGTAGCTGCTGAGCACATCAATCCTATGGCCCTGGTGACTGTGCATGAGAGGCCGTTGAATGATACCATAGTGGCTTATGGCTTCAGCAAGATGTTTGACTGGGGGTGGACATGGAGAGCCAAGTTTCAGAGTCCTACAACCTTCCTTATGAGATTCCCTAGTAAAGCCAAATTGGTGGAGTTAAAAAACTTTGGCAAATTTACTTTGCTGGGCATTGGTGCCATGGTTGAGGTTGATTTCTGGAGTCCAGATGACAGGGCTAAGGGGAAGCTACATTCAGTCTGGATAAAAATGTGGGGGGTCCCTGATAATCTGAGACATTATCTGGGAGTTTGTGAGATTGGTTCAGCTTTGGGGCCAGTGGATGTTGAGCATATTCACTCTAGGGAGGACATAAGAGTGAAAGTGGGAGTTAGGGACTTACATAAGGTTCCTGCTGGCACAGAAATCACTACCAAGGACCTGTTGCTATATGATATAGGCTTTGAGTTTGATTCAGTTGCTGAACAAGGTTGGTACAAGTTTGAGGAGGGAAACAAACAAAAAATCTTTGATTACCTGGACTTAGAGAGTTATGATACACAAAGGGAGAAGGAGGTGCAGAAAAAAGTAAACAATCTGAACCTGCAAAGTCATTGGTCAGTCTAGGGAGTTTGGGATTAAAGCAGTATGAGCAGGTGGTTCTGAAAACAGGGGATGTGTCCCAGAAAGATGAGTTGGTCAAGGACAAGGCAGAGGTGGGGACTGTTGGAGAAAGACAAGGAGAAGAAGAAAGTTTAAAAGCTAGATTGCAGAAAGCAGAGGAGTTAGCAGCAAGGCAGACTGCTCAACTGATGTTGGAGGAAAAAAAGAGAAAGGAAATGGATATTATTAGGAAATCATTAGAGAGGGAAGTTAAGAGACAGCATGAACTTCTGCAGATTAATCTGAAGGTCAGTGAAGATGTGAGAGGATCTCAATCAGGGGAAAAACAGCTTGGGAGTGAAGATGAGAAGGAGAATTCAGGAGGAGCTGTAGCAGAAGATAATAAAGAAAGTGGGGGAGGAATGTCAGAGCTGGAACTAATGGAACACGCAGTGGGCCTGGGTTATATGGAGCATGTGGACTATACTGCCAGTCAGGAAACTGAATCTTTTGAGACCAAAATCAAAAAGGCTGGTATAGGAGAGTTGGAATCCCAAGATGAGGAAGAACTGAGAAGATGCATTAGACTGAAAGGCAAGGAAGATAAAAAAATCACTGATTTGGCTAAAGAGAGAGTGGCACAGAAGAACAACTATGGTGAGTATTTTCCTTCTGATGTCATATCTAGGCCTAATGATATTTTACAGCAGATTGCTGAGGGGGTTGGTGTTAGCTTCGGTTCTAAACCTGATATTGTCAATTACAATCTGGAATTAATTAAAATAGCTGAACAGGCCAGAATTGATATGTGGCTGACTGACTATAACAATAAACAGAAACAAAACCACATGCCTGAGGAGCATGACTTTCTTGATACTGGAGAATATTCTATATTAGATTTGTTAGAAGATGAAGATATTGAAAAAGAGGAATAGGAGAATGAGGAGTGGGAATTAGTGAAGGGTCTTTTCTCACCAAAAAGAGTTAAGAAAAAGGGCAAAACTACTAGAGGTTCTGGAGTTAAAATTGCCTCAGTTGTCAGAAACTTAGAATCTTCAGATAAGAAGAAAAAGAAAAAAAGATGAGGGGCATTTTTTGGAATATGAGAGGTTTTGGGGGTGATATCAAGAAAATATTTCTAAGAGAGATGATTATGGATATGAAAGTTGACTTCCTAGGTCTACAGGAGACCATGAGACAACAATTTTCCAGAAATGAATTACAGCAGGTTTGTGCAGGGAGGGATTTCCATTGGCATTTCACCCCAGCTAGGGGGAAATCTGGTGGCCTCCTACTAGGTGTGAATTATACCACAGTAGATATAATTTCTCAGGATGAGGGGGATTATCACATTAAAATGACAGTCCACGATATTGATAAAAGGTTCATTTGGGACCTGGTGGTGATGTATGGTGAGGCACAGCCAGAGAGGAAAGCTTTGTTCCTGGCTGAGCTATCCAGAGTTTTTCAAAATTCTATAAACCCTATTTTAATTGGAGAGGACTTTAACATTATTAGGAAAGCCAGTGAGAAAAATAAACCAGGATCCCCTGGACATTGGAGTTTTCTTTTCAATGCCATTTTGGAACAAGCTAGGGTGAGAGAATTGGATATGAATGGAAGGAAATTTACTTGGGGCAATTGTATGCTGAATCCCACGTTTGAGAAATTAGATAGAATTTTATGTAGCACTGATTGGGAAGAGGTATACCCCTTAACCCATGTAACAGCTCTAACTAGGGAGAAATCAGATCATACTCCTCTCTATTTGGATTCTGGGGATTTCCAAAAAACTGAACCAATTTTCAGATTTGAAAATGCATGGTTCAAGAGAGATGGGATTGATGAAATTGTTCAGAAAGTTTGGACTGATTCTTCCATTAAGGGAGACAGCATAGACAGGTTGCTGGGGAAATTTAGAATGTTAAGACCCAAACTTAAAGGGTGGATTAGAAATATGAATGCTTGGTATGTGGAGCTAAAGAAAGATATTCTACTCAAATTAGATATCATTGATAAAAATTGTGAGGTTAATGGCCTTACAGCTGCTGATAGAAAGGAACAGATTGAGTTGAGGGCTCAGCTTGATAGATTGCTCAAACAAGAAGAGGCTAAATGGAAACAGAGAGCCAAAACTGATGAATTGTTAGAGGGAACAGTAATACTAAATTCTTTCATGCCAAAGCAAATGGGAGGCTTAGGAGGAATAAAATCTCTATATTAGAACAAGAGGAGGGAGTGATAGAAGGAGATAAGAATTTGATGGATTATATCACTACTTTCTACAAAAACTTATTTGGCCACCCAGATAATTCCTCTGTTTCCCCAAATATTGATAATCCTGCTAGGATTCCAATGGAATATGCTAATCTGTTGGTGGAAGAATTCTCTTTGGAGGAGATTAAAAAGGTTGTCTTTAAAATGGCACACAATAAATCTCCTGGGCCAGATGGCTTCACGGCTGAATTTTACCAACACTATTGGGAGTTGGTGAAATTTGATTTAAAAGCTTTACTGGATGATTTTGCCAGTAGGAAAATTGATATCAGTAGACTGAACTACGGTATCATAACCCTGGTCCCAAAAGGGATTGGTGCTAATCAAATTCAGAATTTCAGACCTATCTGTCTATTAAATGTATGTTTTAAAATTATAACCAAAGTATTAATGAACAGACTTAATTTGGTAGCTGCTGAGGTCATCTCCCCTGTACAAACTGCCTTTGTCAAGGGCAGATATATCATGGAGGGGGTCCTGATCTTGCATGATGTCAGGGAAACGGAACCTCGAGCACCTATTGGACCGGCGGACCGAGCCCCTTTCGGATCAGCGGGGGGCGGAGACCACGCGAAGAGCGGATCGAGGCGAAGCATACGAGCAATTTACCCAGCTTCGGAGCTCTCCGGAGAGATAATACTCCTACTGCTGCATGTCTGATTATATTGAGTTCTTGCTCGAGAGCGCTGAATGCTACAGTACACGCTAGCTGCTAACGAGACCGAGTGTGAGTGTTTTCTGGCTTCGAACCCCCCTCTATGTTGCGCATGGGCCTCCTTTTGTATGCTCAAGGGGTCACCGACAGGTGGCAACATCGACAAGGGCAAAAATGGAAAAAGGAGTTGCGGTTGGTACAACTACTTGTGCAGTGTATCATACCTAACCCTAACAGCAGGGGACAAAGGCATTAAATGCCCGTCTGTGTCGCCCAAACAGTGCAAAAAGGGACCGTCAGGGGCGCCACCGCTTGCCACGATGGCAATCTTGTCAGCGCCGCTTGCCACCACGCACCGCTGGCTGCACAGCCTCTTGCCACGCGCGCCTGGAAAGGTCCCAGGGCGACACGTTGGTGGATGCGCTGGAGCGCGGGTACGGAGTGGTAGCCTGCCGCGGCAAGCGCCTTGCCGCGGTTGTTGTCTTGTCGCGTCCGGAAGCTTGTCGCTCACTGGGCCTTGCCGGGACGCGTGGCGCGTCGCGGCAAGTTCCTTGAGATGCCTTGGTTGGCCTTCCTGGCAAGCTCCTCTTGCCGGGGCCTTGTCTCCTGGTCTTGAACACTTTGTTCTTGAATGGCTTGTAGGATCAAAAGTATGTCTAGAGGGGGGGTGATTAGACTACTTGACAATATAAAAATTCAGACTTTCGATAAAGACAAGTTTTTTTGGCAAGTTCACAATGATGATCAAGTCAAGTATCACCCTACACATGCAATTCTAGAGTATAGGCAGCGGAAAGTAAATTGCACATGTAGTAAAGAGAGGTGGAGAAGAGCAAACACAATTTGGAGACACGGAGATTTTTTCTCATGGTTCCGATAGGTGGTGCTATCGTCAATCCACGTTGATGGAGACTTCAACCCACGGAGGGTAACGGCTGCGAGAGTCCACGGAGGGCTCCACCCACGAAGGGTCCACGAAGAAGCAACCTTGTCTATGCCATCATGGCATACGCCCACGGAGGACTAGCCTTACTCGGGGTAGATCTTCACGAAGTAGGCGATCTCCTTGCCCTTACAAACTTCTTGGTTCAACTCCACATCTCGACGGAGGCTCCCAAGCGACACCTAACCAATCTAGGAGGCACCACCCTCCAAAAGGTAATAGATGGTGTTGATGATGATGAACTCCTTGCTCTTGTGCTTCAAATGATAATCTCCCCAACACTCAACTCTCCTCACTGATTTGGCTATGGTGGAAGAAAGGATTGAGTGGAAAGCAACTTGGGAAGGCTAGAGATCAAGCTTCATATGGTGGGAGTGGAGCAACTTGATCTCAACACAAGGGTAGGTAGTTTTCTTCTCAGAAATGTAAGGTAGGAGTGGTAGTTCTTTCTGATGGCTCTCTCCACGAATGAAGAGGGGGTGGAGGGTATTTATAGCCTCCACACAAAATCCAACCGTTACACACATTTGACCAATCTCGGTCGGACCGAAGTTGACAACTCGGTGAGACCGAAAGTTCAAATCATGTGAGCGTTGGGATTTTCGTGGGACCGAAAATACAATCTCGGTGAGTCCGATTCTTCCAAAGACTAGGGTTTGCCAATCTCGGTGGGACCGACTTCATCATCTCGGTGACACCGATTTGATGATGATGTTCTGAAGCTTGGCAACACCAGTTTCGGTGAGACCGAGTTCAGAATCGGAAAATCCGAAATTTCTAGGGTTTGGCTATATGGCCTAGGTGGTTCATCTCGGTGTGACTGAGTTTAGGAAATCGGTGGGACCGAGATTACTTATGAGTGTATATTTGAAGTGAGAGTTGCTGATAGTTTAGGAGATATATCACTAAGCACTTTGAGCAACCAGATCATTAACATAACCTCATCCCCTTTTAATAGTATTGGCTTTCCTATAGACTCAATGTGATCTTGGATCACTAAACCAAAAATGGAGTCTTGAGCTTTTGCCAATGCTTGCCTTAGCATTTTGAGGGGTCCACATCTTCAGTCATTGCCATACCCATATCACTGAACTTTCTGAAATGATTCTCAAGAAACTATTAGTTCAATGATATATATATGTTGTTATTAATTACCAAAACCACCCGGGGATTAGTTGCACTTTCAATCTCCCCCTTTTTGGTAATTGATGACAACATATAGATCAAAGCTTCGACAAAGGATATAATCAATGAATAATATCGTCGCTTTGAGAAGTATGTGATAAGCAAGAGCTCCCCCTAAATTTGTGCATTATTTACGATTTGCGTTTGAATGCAAATGCACAATCGATTAGGTTCATGGGTCACTCTTCCATGTCACATACATCTTGGTGGAGCGCACAAAATGATAAGAATGAATAGCATGCACCCAATCACCAAGACATGAGTAAATGGTCATACAAGATATGAATAGCATACGATAAGCATTAAGCACACATTAAAACATAGTACGACCAAGCACTCATCAAAGTAGAACAAACGTAGTATCAAACACACGGAATGTCTCGAAAATCTCAAAAGTATCTCAAAAAGACCGCAAATAAACGAAAGAGCAAAAGCGAAAAGACAAAGCACTGTCTCTCTCAAAGTCCTATGATCTATACAATTTCTCCCCCTTTGGCAACAAGTTACCAAAAAGTTCGAAAAGTATAGAGCTAAACGTCACTGGGGACTCTGCTGGCGGCTCCTGTCTGGGTTGATGGAGTTGAGATGGCTGCATCTACGAAGTCTTCAGCTGATGTCTGTGGAGCTGGAGGAATGGTCACTGGAGCTGGAGCTAGAACTGATGGAGCTGTGGGAGGTGCTGATGCTGTAGTCCTGGTGTCTGTCACTGGAATAGCAGCTGATCGGGGTCTTGTGGGAACCGGAGCAGGCTGTTCATAATCATCCTGGACTAGGTCATCCTGCATCTCACGCATGAGCTCTTCCTTCTCCCTCTTTGCTTCCTCGATATCTGCCTCAAGCTTGTTGTGATGACTTGCACTTGATCGACTTGACATCCGAGCATGGATCTTGTCTTCAACAATCCTCTCAAGACTCTCCTGAGACTGCACAATGCTGGCCAGGCGTTGTTCAATCCTCTGGGTAGCTTCAAGGAGCTGCTCTCCAACACTCTTGGGTTTAGCTGCTGCTGCTGCTGCTTCCTTCTCAGCTTTAGCTCTCTTGGCAGCTTCAACCTTTGCTTGACCTTCAACTGACGTTGGGTCCTCCTCATCCATCACAACTTCATTGTCCTCATGCTCAGGCTGCAGTGGCAAGTGTGGTCTATCCAACAAGTATGTGCCCGTGCCAAACTTGGCATTGATAAGCATCTGAATGTGCGGGGCAAATCCACACGACCTCTTCTGGTCTGCTGCAGTCCTCTTGATAGTCTCAACTATCAAATCCATCACCTTGAAAGGTGCCTTCTCATCAAGTATATGCAGCATGTTGATAGAATATCCTCTGATCATGCGATGATCTCCAGACTTGGGCATCAAGGTATGCCTCGAATTGTGTTTGTGGTAGGTAGACCTGCTGGAGATGATACATCGAGCCGAGCTTCAGATTTCCACATCCTTAGCTGGTACCTCTTTGTACATGTTCTTCATAGACTCATGGTTCTTCTTGGGAATGCCATAGACATCAACATCATCTTCTCTTGGCTTTGGAGCATTCAGCAGTTCTGCCCATTCTTCTACTGAGAGAAGAGAATCTTTGGCCTTCATCATCCATGTGATCTTTCCATCCGGATAGAAATGAGTGTGGCATAGAATTGCATAATCATTTCATCATTCCAATCTGTCAACTTTTGACCAACAAAATCTGCAACACCACATGCAGTGAAGCTCTCATGCACATGTGGAAAGAAGTCTCTGTGCTCTTCACTGTCAATGTATGCCCAGTCAACATAGCGAGTGTCTGCAACTATGGGCTTCTTGTCCATCAAGACAGATCTCATAGAAGTCTGCTGCTCTCTTTGTGGAATCTTGGATCTACAGCAGTTCTTCTCCTCACAAACATATGGATCAGCATGTCTCCATAGCACGAGACCTCTATCCTTTCTTTCCTTCATGTTCTCAGCTTGAGGATGAGCATCATTGTGGAGTGGCAGTTTCGGCGAAGTTTCAAGAATCTGGTGCCTCATCATCGACTCACTGGTGGCACATTATCTTTCTTCTTCTCTGAAGCTGGAATGTTCCTGACAGTCTTCTTGGGCTTGGCAGCAGGCTTGGCTTGAGCTGCCTTTGCTGGAGCAGATGGTTTGGACTTAGAAGGGGCTCCTGCCCTGATGGAATCACCCATGAGCTTAGGCTTCTGAGGAGGCTGGGGTGCTTCCTCATCATCATCATCTGCTGCTTCATCATGCACAATCCTCTTCCTCTTGGAAGTTTTCTTCACCTTGCTTGAAGTTTCCTCTTCCATACTCAGCTTCTTGGCAGCAAGTGGACTTCTTCACTTTCTTGGTGCCTTTCTTGGTTTTCTTGCCCTTGATGCTCTTTGGCAACAACTTTTCTCTTTGGCTTGGAGGAAACCTCTTCCTCAGCAATGAAATCAGAATCTTCTTCATCAGAATTCTTCTTCTTTCTGGCCCTGGTGGCTGCAGGAGGCAAACCACTTGGTGTGCTCCTTTCACCATCATCTGAAGAGCTCTTTGGGCTCGGGACTAGTGCCCGCCTTTGGAATTTCAGCAATAGGTGACTCGGACTGTTACGGCTGTCTTTGGCATCGACATGGTGACAACCTGTGAATAGATAAGGTGTAGGCGAGTAGAAGAGTTATCACAAACTGCAGAAGATTTTGCAAAAAAATGAGTTCAAATTTCAGTTTTAGGTTTTCACGAAGACATTTCGGTCGGACCGAGTTTAAAATTCGTGAATCCGAAGTGTTCAAACGAAGCATTCACACCACTTTCGGTGGCACGAAGTGGGTTTCGATCTGCCGAAAACACTAGGGTTTCACTAAATCCTCATTTGGTCGCACCGATTTGCACAACTTCGGTTGGACGAAAAGTGCGGTCAATGGCCAGAGGCCAAATCGGTCATACCGAGAATGTAAAATCGGTCTCACCGAGATGTGTTCGGCGGAAACCTAACCCTAAAACTTTTACTCGAATTTCGTTCTAACGAACTAATCTGGTGTATGGAAGATCTCAAACGTGGCAAGATGCTAGGCAAACCAATCGTGCATTGAATCGGAGATGGGAGCACGAGTGGGGTCGAAACTCACCCTAACTTGGTGGAGTTCCTCTACGGCGGCAACGGCGCGGAGAGAGTGTCCGTTGACGGCGACGGAGACCTGCGGCGAGGGCGCACAGGCGACGACGGAGACGATCCGGAGACCACGGCGACGGCAGCGAGGGGTGTGGGGGCGAGGCGTTTTGAAGTAGGAATCAACGCGCGCTGCCCTTGGAGTATATATACCCCTCTGCTGTCGGTGGGACCGAGTTGTAAAACTCGGTGGCACCGAGATGGATAACTGCAGGGTAGTTACACACTTCGGTCACGCCAAAAAGTACAACTCGGTTTCACCGATGTGAAAACCTAGATCAATCCAAGTGCTTTCGGTTTGACCGAGTTTGAGTGGGTTGGTCTGACCGAAATTACTTAGAAGGTTTTGGAAGTTTAGCCTTTGACGGATCGGTGGCTCCGAGTGCTCCTCACTCGGTGGGTCCGAAAATGACTTGTTCAAAGTTTGTGATATAAGCATGAATAGAATTTGAGACAAGAAAGCATAGATAGCTAGGGGAGGAACTTAGGCATTCTTGTCCATCCATTTGGTCAGAAAAATCAAAAAGACCAAAGCAACAAATGGATGTCCTCGAATGGATAAAATCATGCATCCAACATGCTCACACAATAAGATAGCAAATGAAATATGTGTCAAACATACACAAACAAAACTCTAGCTACTATCACACAATTTGTCGATGACTAGGTCATCTATATATGAGTATATTGACTTAGGAGTCAAATGAGAACATTTGATCATAGGTCATACTCATCGTTTAAGCACAAGTGGGGTTACCACTTTTACATAAAGCATTGATGTGTTCACATCATTTGAAGATGCTTTAGCTCAATTCTTTAGAGCAAAGCTCCCCTAGATGTGAGAACCCTTTTAAAGGGTCAAACTAACCTTGGGTTGTCGAGAAGACTTCATGTAGATGTTGAAGATGTGGATGCTCAATGTTGATGAAGATCATCAAGAGTTGGGAGCAATCCTTTGGATTCGGGCACTTTCAATACCTACATGGGTTAGTCCCACAAGGAACAAACAAGGATATCCATGGACATAGATTGAAGTACACAATAGATGATGTCCATGAAAGCAATGATTACCTTGTCCCTTGACTTACCAACAAGAGGGTTTGTGACTCCATGAACTAGTGCATAATGTGGAAGTTGATTGCACAAGTCCTTGCCAAAATGAATGTGAGTGAAGTATGTTGGCGGAGTCACCCTCAAGAACTCTCTAGTTCTTCTTCTTCGGGATCCACATCATCTTGATGGGAATCCTTGGGGTTGTAGTTGAGCTTGACGAAGTAGAACTTGACGTTTCCTTGGGAACCCACTTGACCATAGCTTTAGGTGCTTCAATAAATGCATCAATCTCCTCTTGAAGCTTGTCCTTGCCTTTTAGCTTGTGGTCTTGTGGTGGAAGATCATCTTGAGCTTGTTCCACATTGGAAGAAGTAGGATCATACTTCTCCTTTTGAGAAACAAAGTTTGGAGTGGGATATTGACCTTCTTCCCATTCAACACCCTCGGCGTTGAACTTTCGCTCAAAACCAATTCCTTGATTCTTCCGGTGCCTTCCTTGCTTGCGAACAATTTCCTCAAAGTTCTTGCTTCCGGCAAGGCTCTTGTAGACACCTTTCTCTATAATCCCTTTCAATAAACTATTTTCTTGCTCAAGTGTAACTTGGCTTGAAACATTGTTAGTGGAATCAAGAGAACTACTAGGAGCAACAATATTGGATTTAGCATGGTTATTGTTACTACTAGATGAAGAATTTTTCTTATGCTTGTCATGCTTAGTTTTAATAGGTGGCAAGAAATTAGACAAGAGAAGTCGTTTGGCAAGATATGAACTCTTCTTTCGAAGATCGTCATTGATAGCTTTTAGGAACTCATGTTCTTGCTCTAGATTGAGCTTCTCGAAGCGTAGCTTCTCATGAGATCTTAGGAGCTCTCTATGATCTTCTTGAGTTGTTTCATGAGCTAACTTAAGAGTGTTTAGTTCTTTAGTTAAACGCTCAATCTCCTTCATAGCATTGTCATTCGACTCTTCTCGACTATAAAGACTACTAGCATGTTCATCATTACTAGGCTCACTAGATTTGTCATGTAAAAGCTCATATTCACCAAGCAAGTCATCCTCATCACTATCAAAGTCAATAAATTCAGGGTGTGATACCTTGGGGCCTTTAGCCATGAAGCATCTTCCAATTCCCTCATTTGGTGAATCAAATAAGTCGTAGGAGTTGGAGTTGGAGGACACGAGAGCAAGACCGGCAACACCTTCATCTTGACTGTAGTCGGAGTTGGAGTGATAGCTTCTTTCGGAGTGATTGTCGGAGTCGGAGCCGGAGACCCATTCACCTACATGATCTTGATGTTTTCTTCTTGTGTAGCTCCTTGATGACTTGTCTTTCCTCTCCGAATCCTTGCTTCTCCGAGAGGGTCTTCGTTCATAACGATCATCTCTACTCCTTCTCTCTTTCCGAGGTGACGCTTCTCTTGAGCTTCTTTTTCTTGGAGATTCTTCTCTTCTCTTGTGGGGAGTCGAACACTCATTTGAGTAGTGTCCGGGTCTGCCACAATTGTAGCAGTTTCGATCACGACTAGAAGATCTCTTTTCATCATATGATCTAGACTTTGAGCTTCTTTCCTTGCTTCTACTCTTGTAGAATTTGTTGAAGTTCTTCACCATTAGTCTTATCTCTTCATTGGAAACTAGCTTGTCACTTGAGGTTGTGGGAGCATCAATTGTAGCTTTGTAAGCACCACTTGACTTGTTGTGAAGCTCTTCCTTATCTTTAAGTGTCATCTCATGAGCAACAATTCTTCCAATGACTTGGTTGGCTTGAGATTCTTGTAGTTTGGCATCATTTGGATCAAAGTGCACACGGTGTCATACTTTCCATCCAAAGCTCTGAGAATCTTCTTGATGATGAATCGGTCGGTCATTTCTTCGCTTCCTAAGCCGGCAATCTCATTTGTGATGAGAGCAAGCCTAGAGTACATTTCAGCGACTCCTTCACCTTCCTTCATCTTGAACTTGTCAAGTTGACCTTGAAGAACATCTAGCTTTGATTCCATCACGGACTCGGTACCTTCGTGCATTTCGACCAAAGTATCCCAAATCTCTTTTGCATTCTCAAGACGGCTGATTTTGTTGAACTCCTCGGGACACAAGGCATTGAAGAGAATGTCACAAGCTTGAGCATTGTTTTGCAACATCCGCAATTCATCCGCTGTAGCTTCACGATCCGGAACTTTTCCTTCCTCGAAGAATTCACCTTGCAAACCAACACAAATAATGCCCCATGCGGCAGGGTTATGTCCAAGAATATGCATTTTCATTTTATGCTTCCAACTAGCAAAGTTTGAACCATCAAAGTAAGGACCTCTACGAAAATTACCCTCACTAGACGCCATACTCTCCTAGGTTGTGAAACCAAGCTTATGGAGTCCAATGCAATGGAAACCAATACAATGGAGACCAAAGCTCTGATCGAAAGTATGTCTAGAGGGGGGGTGATTAGACTACTTGACAATATAAAAATTCAGCCTTTCGATAAAGACAAGTTTTTTTTGGCAAGTTCACAATGATGATCAAGTCAAGTATCACCCTACACATGCAATTCTAGAGTATAGGCAGCGGAAAGTAAATTGCACATGTAGTAAAGAGAGGTGGAGAAGAGCAAACGCAATTTGGAGACACGGAGATTTTTTCTCGTGGTTCCGATAGGTGGTGCTATCGTCAATCCACGTTGATGGAGACTTCAACCCACGGAGGGTAATGGCTGCGAGAGTCCACGGAGGGCTCCACCCACGAAGGGTCCACGAAGAAGCAACCTTGTCTATGCCATCATGGCATACGCCCACGGAGGACTAGCCTTACTTGGGGTAGATCTTCACGAAGTAGGCGATCTCCTTGCCCTTACAAACTTCTTGGTTCAACTCCACATCTCGACGGAGGCTCCCAAGCGACACCTAACCAATCTAGGAGGCACCACCCTCCAAAAGGTAATAGATGGTGTTGATGATGATGAACTCCTTGCTCTTGTGCTTCAAATGATAATCTCCCCAACACTCAACTCTCCTCACTGATTTGGCTGTGGTGGAAGAAAGGATTGAGTGGAAAGCAACTTGGGAAGGCTAGAGATCAAGCTTCATATGGTGGGAGTGGAGCAACTTGATCTCAACACAAGGGTAGGTAGTTTTCTTCTCGAAATGTAAGGTAGGAGTGGTAGTTCTTTCTGATGGCTCTCTCCACGAATGAAGAGGGGGTGGAGGGTATTTATAGCCTCCACACAAAATCCAACCGTTACACACATTTGACCAATCTCGGTCGGACCGAAGTTGACAACTCGGTGAGACCGAAAGTTCAAATCATGTGAGCGTTGGGATTTTCGTGGGACCGAAAATACAATCTCGGTGAGTCCGATTCTTCCAAAGACTAGGGTTTGCCAATCTCGGTGGGACCGACTTCATCATCTCGGTGACACCGATTTGATGACGAATTCTGAAGCTTGGCAACACCAGTTTCGGTGAGACCGAGTTGAGAATCGGAAAATCCGAAATTTCTAGGGTTTGGCTATATGGCTGAGGTGGTTCATCTCGGTGTGGTGAGTTTAGGAAATCGGTGGGACCGAGATTACTTATGAGTGTATATTTGAAGTGAGAGTTGCGATAGTTTAGGAGATATATCACTAAGCACTTTGAGCAACCAGATCATTAACATAACCTCATCCCTTTTAATAGTATTGGCTTTCCTATAGACTCAATGTGATCTTGGATCACTAAACCAAAAATGGAGTCTTGAGCTTTTGCCAATGCTTGCCTTAGCATTTTGAGGGGTCCACATCTTCAGTCATTGCCATACCCATATCACTGAACTTTCTGAAATGATTCTCAAGAAACTATTAGTTCAATGATATATATGTTGTTATTAATTACCAAAACCACCCGGGGATTAGTTGCACTTTCATGGCTCCAAAGGAACCACGGAGGACCTTGGCGGTCACCCGGCAAGCCTTGCCGCGGGGTGCTGCGACTGCCCGTGCACAAGTTCGGGATACTAGGGTACCCCTACTCTAGTACACCGATAGGAGCCCCCGGGCCTGGGCCATACACGGTGCCGAGCGCTGTTGGGCCAGGCCCAAAACAGGGCACGGGCACGCGCGGCCTGGGTTACGCCGTATCTCACTCCGTATCCACTGCGCCCTCCCCGAACGGCACGCGTTGAATGCGACGTCGTGGGAGAGATCGTGGGTGGTTTCTTTATTCGAAAAAACGGAACGTCCGCCCCCTCCCTCCTTATAAGCAGGGGAAACAGGGGCAGTTCGCCCATCTCGCCAGTTGCTATTCCAATCTCAGAAACTTCCGCCGCTCTCCTCCTTCTTCCCAAAGCCGAAAGAGAGCAGCGCTCCGCCCCCCATTGCCACCAGCACCACCAATGTCGTCAATCTCCCCCACCACCTCCGTCATGGCTCCGAAAGCCAGCAAGGGGAAAGCCGTGAAGTCGACCGAGGCGCAGCGGCTCGCGGCGCTGCGAAGGGAGCGAACAACCTTCCCCCCCCCCCTAGCTCGCCGCAAAGGAGCTGAGGGAGTACTACTACCTCTTCTGGTCGACGGAGACGCGAGCGCATCCGCGCACGAAGGTACTCTCTGCCGCCGCTTCGGAACGGGCTCCGAATGTATATCCCTTCTTCGCGTTGTTCTTCTACTGCGGGCTCTGCCCGCCTTTCTCTGAATTTTTCTGCGACATTATGAACACCTACGGGTTCCACCTCCTTGACTTCACCCCCAATGCCGTTCTGACCATGGCAGTTTTCGCACATCTCTGCGAAAACTTTGTCAGAGTCCATCCAAATGTAGCCCTTTTCCGCCACTTCTTTATGCCCCGGGTTGAGAGAGGGGAGCCTTTATCCGGCGGAATCGCCTGGATCTCGACAGCCGGCAAGAAGGAAGCTTATCTGGAGGGAGAGCTCCGCGGCAAGTGGGAGGAATGGAGAGAAGACTGGTGCTGGATTGTCGAGGAGAACCTGCGGCCGTTTACCGCCCAGCGCCAAGCCCCAGTAGCATGCGACAACGATTGGAGCAGCGTGGCCCCGGAAGATGATAGGCTGAAGATTGCCATCACCCGGATCCTACGCCTCAGGCTTGCCGGGCTCACTGTAGGCGCCGTTGGCGCAGACTTCCTTCGCCGCCGCATCGCCCCCCTGCAGGAGAGGAGGAGACCCGCTGGGAGTTCGGGGTGCGGCGGACATCATGAGGCTGCGCCCGGGCCTCAACTTCAACTTCACTGTCCTGGAACTAGACGCGATGCTCAAGGAACTGTTCAAGCACGACCCTCAACATCCCGAATGGTTCAGGTTGCCGAAGGGTGTCGTTCCGCTGTGCAACAATTCCTCGCTCGACCGCATCCGTTTAATGATGCCGCTGTGTGATTCGCATGGAATTGTCCCAACTTGGCAAGAGCCTGCAGACGACGTCGTGCAGGAATTCTTCGATGGCTTGGTAGAAGTGGCGGTCTGCTCCGATGAGCAGAAAAGCCACACCCACGACACCACCGATGCGGAGATGCAGCGCATCGCCACCAGGGCGGAAGAGGCGGCGGCAGCCGCTGCCGTGGGCGAGTTTGGATTCACCGTGGAGGAGGCAGAGGCAGCAGAGGTGGCAAGCCTTGCCAAGCGAGAGGAGTTTGTCGGCGAGGGAGAGCTTGCCGAGCCTGAAGCCGAGTCGAGCGAGCCCGCCGAGGGTGCGAGCGGCTCGTCGGAGTCCGACTCCTCTTCCTCCTCATCTTCAGATAGCCCGCCGCAAGCAAAGCCCCCAGCTCCACCAAGAAGGCGCCTCCGCAAGGCCGGGGACGTAGCGGGGCGGCATACGTGTCAACAGCCGTCGCGACGCACGACACGCTCCACCGTGACAAGCACTGTTGCCGCGGGAGCGCCTCAGGAAGCTGCGGCAACTGGAGCGGGGTCCTCCCGGACCGCCGCTTCGGCTCCTGTCGCTGCCCCCGCCAAGCGGTTAAGGGAACCACTCCTCCGCCTCGTCGCGCCGAAGGTGGGCCGGACTTCGACCTCTCCGCGCTCAGCTTCGACAAGGAAGAAGAAGAGTAAGATTCTTTGCTGTACTTTTAGTTCTTCTATCCTTGCTGTTTTTGTATTGTATCTGACTTGCTTTACTCTGAACTCATTCCTTTTCAGGACTCTGGCCCAGAGAGCGGCGAAGAGAGCCAAGGTCCTGGTGATTGTCATTGAGGACGAACCCACCGCGACAGCAGGGGGCGTGTCCGAGACCATCTTGCCGGACCAGGCAACTGTTCCCCAAAGCAGCCCCCAGCGCAGCCCCCAGCGTAAGTATATGGTTTACTTCCCGCTGTTAAGCATGCATGGGTGCTCTTTCTTTGCTGACATCTGATTATTGGTTTGTGTAGGAGCAGAGTAGCCTCACCAGGAGTGCCCGGAAGCCGCCCCCGACGTGCCACCTGCTTTGACTACACCGCCAAGGGATGGTTCCCCGGCAAGGGAGCGTTCTCCGGCAAGGGAGAAGTCTCCGGCAAGGGAGAGTTCTCCGGCAAGGGACAGCACCAGCGACCCCCTGGTGGCGGAGACCATGACTGCAGAACCCAGCACAGGTAATCCTCTTGCTTGAAAACTTCCCTCGGGTTCTTCTTCTTCTGATTTTCTTTTTGGATATTTGTTTGACTGTTCTCCCTCTTCCGGCCTTCAGATCCACCTGTCACGGAGCCGATGGAGACCGAGGTTGCCGGCGAGGAGAACGCGCGCGGCAACACCGACGACGCCGCTGCCACCAAAGAAGCAGCCTACGTTGATGATCCCGCCGGCGAAGAGGCCGCCAAAGCTGCCGCCGCAGAAGCCGGCGAGGGGTCTGGCGATCGCACTGACGGCCCTGAGGCCGCAGGAGCGTCAGGCGCTACGCCGACCGCCGATCCCTCCGCCGCTGCCGCAGCGTCAGGCTCCGAAGAGCCCCAGCCCGGTGCCTACTTGAAGGCCGGCGATGGCGTCTTCATCAAGCTCCCCTGGGCGTCAAGCTCCAGGGCGTCGGTCGAAGGAGAGGGGTGCTCGCCTCCGCTGGGCTGATGCTGGTTGACGTGCCGAGCAGCAGCAGCGGCGAGTCTGAGGAGGAGCAGCTGCTGCGGAAGCTGGTGTCGCTCTACCGCGCTCGGCAGGCCAAGGTGGAATCCCGAGAAGCGATTGTCGCGAAGGCGGGAGTGGACATCGAAGCGCGCGGAGGAGCTCCGGGTCCTTAACCAGGAAAATCTCCGGTCCCTGGCAAAGGAGCGGGAGCAACTCGTCGAGGCGCGGAAAGCCTTCCTCCTCGAGAAGGCTGAAGCTGAAGAGCAACAATGCTTGCCGCCGAGGAGCTGTTTTGGGAAGGTGAGTTGGCGCAGCGGAAGGTCAATCTTGACAGCCATGAGGAGGAGCTTGATCTTGTGAGCGGAACATTGGCGGGCTCTCAAGGAAGCGAGAGGATGCTTGCCGCTTGCTGCCGAGGCCGCCAAGAAGGAGCTGGAGACGAAGGTGGCGCAGCTGGAGGCCGATCTCAAGGCGAGCGGCGAAGAGCTTGCCGCGCTCAGACATGAGCGCGAGAAGGACGCCTACACTCTTGGTGAGCTGCAAGGTAGTCTCGCCGAGAAGGGCAAGGAGCTTAGCGCCGCCAAGGACTCCAATGCAGATCTTGAGTTGAAGCTGACTACTTTGACCAAGACGCTGGACGGCGCCAGGGAGCAGGAGGTGGCCTTGAAGGAGGAGATCAAGGCCAACGAGGCACTGCTGGCGAGTGCTGCTGCCACCAAGAACACATTCAGGGAGAATGTGGAGCACTGGACGGAGGGTCTCGTGGATATTGCCGCATCCATCGACAGGGAGCTGGCGCAGCTGGGGATGGAGGATCTCGGGTATTCCTCCGATGAGAACCTCCAACCCAGCGCCAAGCTCAGCTTGTTCTTTAAAGGCGTGGCGACGGCCCTCCAGCAACTCCAGGAAAGGATCCCAAAGCACTGTCGACGAGTCGCGCCACGATCCGCGGGAGTTCTTCAAAAGGTGTTGGTGAAGGTGGCCTTCCGCAACCCGGCCTCAACCTCACCAATGTCCTCAAGAAGCTGCCGCGGATGCTGATCTGAAGCGCTCAAGACCCTTGTCGCACCCATTGTGGACAAGGTGGCGAGATCAAGAGGGTTGAGGCGATCGCGTAGATTAGGCCGCCCGTTTTCTCCTTTTCTTGCCGCTGCTGGTCATGTTACGAGAACAATCTATTAGAGCTACGACAAGCTATCTTGTAATATAACTTTATTTTGGGTATCGATTGCTATGTTATTTCATTTACTTGATTCCTTCCTTTGTATGTTTTTGCCCTACGCTTTTAGGGAGCTTGCCGGCGCGGGCACCTTAGCCATGAAAGCACCGAAAAGGGACGTCGGCAGCCTTCTTTGGTGGTGCCGCTACCGACAAGAAACCTTGTCGCAACTAGTCGCAGCTCACTTAAGTTGTTGAGCGGACTCGAAACAAAGTAAGGCGCAACTAGCTACGAGTTGGTTCCTCCAGCGCATGGTTTTCCATACAAAGCACGGTCGTTCGAGGAAGATAACTTAAAAATTTAAAACTGATTGCTCAAACTTTGGCAACTTAGCTTTTCTGTCGTTGGCTTCCTAGTAAAGCGAAACTTTCTTGAATGACGTCTGGTCCATGCCATTATCCTCTCCTCCCCCCCCCCCCCGGCAAACTTGTGGGCGAGGGAACCTTCCTTTCTTTGAGAAAGAGAAAGAAGAGAAAATAAAGATATGGAGCCTTACGGCTTGTTATTGCTTACCGGGGGTAGGCGCTGCACAAAGTGTCAGATAACACATGCAAAAAGAAAGCATGAAATTGACAAGATGTGCGGAGCACATGAGCTTTATTTATGCACGGGGTCTGCGCCCGGCTTTGTACAAAGGATTACATGCAACAGCAGCAAGACTTGTACAAAAGGTGGTTGCCGGAACAGGTTCCGCAACCCGTCTCTACGGGTAAAACTTACGAAGATGCTCAATGTTCCAGGAGTTGCTCACCGGAGTGCCATCTTCGGTCTCAAGGCGGACAGCGCCAGGCCAAGTGACTCGTTTCACCCGGTAAGGGCCTTCCCACTTTGGCGTCAACTTGTTGGAATTCTTGGCGGACTGAACGCGCCGAAGAACAAGGTCGCCTTCCTCGAGACTTCTGGCACTAACTTTGCGGCTATGGTAGCGGCGCAAAGCTTGCTGGTAGTGAGCAGCTCGTACAGCAGCCTGAAGACGGTCCTCCTCAAGGAGCAGCGCGTCATCTTGTCGCAGCTGCTCTTGCTCAAGCTCATCATAAGCCAGCACTCGAGGTGACCCGTATACGAGTTCCGTGGGGAGAACTGCCTCCGCTCCATAGACTAGAGCGAAAGGTGTCTGGCCAGTGGCTCGATTTGGCGTCGTCCTGATTGACCAAAGAACCACCGGCAGCTCCTCAATCCAGTTCTTTCCGCACTTGTGCAGCCTGTCGAAAGTCCTGGTCTTGAGCCCGCGCAGCACTTCAGCATTTGTCCTCTCCGCTTGACCGTTGCTTCTCGGGTGAGCAACAGAAGCGAAGCAGACCTTAGCGCCAAGATCTTGGACGTACTGCATGAAGGTGCAGCTCGTGAATTGCGTGCCGTTGTAGGTGATGATCCTATTAGGGATCCCGAAGCGGCAAACAATTGACCTGAAGAACTTGACTACTGACTGTGATGTCACCTTCCTCACTGCTTCCACTTCCGGCCACTTTGTGAACTTGTCGATTGCAACGTACAAGTACTCAAAGCCCCCAACAGCTCGGGGAAAGGGGCCGAGGATGTCGAGCCCCCAGACCAAAAATGGCCACGATAATGGGATCGTCTGGAGAGCTTGAGCTGGCTGGTGTATCTGCTTGGAATGGAACTGGCACGCTTCACACTTGGTTACTTGTGCAGTTGCATCCTGGAGGGCTGTCGGCCAAAAGAAACCTTGCCGGAAAGCTTTGTCGGCAAGTGCTCTTGCGCCAATGTGGTGACCACATATGCCCCCATGTATCTCTGCCAACAGCTTTTGTCCGTCTTCCCGGTGAATACACTTCAATTTCACGCCATTGAGTCTTCTTCTGTACAGTGTGTTGTCGACAAACTGGTACATACTTGACTGCCGGGCTACTCTTTCCGCTTCTTCTTGCTCTTGGGAAGTTCTCTGTCTGAAGAAGCGGACAATCTGCTGTGCCCATGCTGGAGCTTGCGGCTCGACAACAAGGACTAAAGGCACATATGCTGCTGCGGGAACATCCGCTTCTACGGCAAGAACCTGCGGTTCAGCCGGAGCTTGACGTTCCCCGGCAAGCTTGCTGGAGCAAAACTTGTCGGGAGCGTCTGCTTCAACGGAACAAACCCTAGGGCTTGCCGGAGCAGACTGCTCCTCAGCATCCTTGGCGTTGATCTTGGGGACCTTCTTGGCGGCAGCTTCAGGGAGCTCTGCCGGAAAATAGTCACTAGAAATCAACTTCCTCTTCTTGCTTTGTCCAGTTGATGGCGTTACGGATGGTTGAGTCAGTTTGAGCACAAAGATCCCTGGTTCCACAGGTAACTTAAGTGCGGCGCACTTCGACAGACCATCGGCGATGTTGTTATCAGCTCTTGGAACATGTTCCATCTATAGGCCGTCAAAGTGCTCTTCTAACTTTCTCACTTCATCAACGTAAGCTTCCATCAACGGACTCTGGTAATTCTTGTTCACTTGGCGGATGACAAGCTGTGAGTCACCCCTGACAACGAGCTTCTTGATCCCAAGGTCTGCCGCGATCCTGAGACCGGCAAGCAATCCCTCATACTCTGCAGTATTTTTTGTTGCTTGCTCCCTGGGAAAGTGCATCTGGACTACGTACTTGAGGTGCTCTCCGGTGGGTGCAACAAGTAGCACGCCCGCACCGGCGCCTTGCAGCGAGAAGGCACCATCAAAGTACATCAGCCACTCTTTGCTTGCTTCTTTGACGGGGATAATCATTTCTAGAATTTCTTCATCTGGTGTTGGCGTCCACTCTGCTATGAATTCTGCCAATGCTCTGCTCTGGATAGTTGAAGTGCTCTCAAACTTGAGGCCAAAGCTTGACAGTTCAAAGTGCCCACTCGACAATCCCGCTGTTGCTTACGGATTACGCAATATCCTCTTCAGCGGAAAACGAGTGACAACTGTGATCTCATGTGCTTGGAAGTAATGGCGCAGCTTTCTCGAGGCCATGAGAAGGCGAAAAGCAATTTCGCACACCGAATACCTTGATCTAGCCCCGCAGAAGGGAACCGACAAAGTAAACTGGCGCTGCACCATTCTCTTCAGATCCTCCTCACGCTGCGCGCAGATCCATATTTGTCGGGACGAGCTTGTCGGTGAAGCCCCCGCTTGTCGCTGGATGCATCTGCCGTGGTTGCTGGCTCATCATCCGCCTCCTCTCCACTACTAACGCAGCACTAACCACTTGATTGGTTGCCGCTATATACAGCAGCAACTTCTCTTGTGGCCTAGGTGCGACAAGTGTTGGAGTGGAGGACAGTATTCTTCAAGTCTGCAGCGCAGCCTCCGCTTCGAGTCCATTTCATTGGACATGCCTTTTCAATATTTTGAAAAATGGCGGCGCTTCAGCAGACTTAGAGATAAACCTCTTTGAGAGCAGCCACGCAACCGGCAAGTCTTCGTACATCCTTGACGCGCTTTGGTGCTTCGATCTGCTCAATGGCCTTGATCTTGTCGGGATTGGCTTCAATTCCCCGCTGAGACACGAAGAACCCGAGAAGCTTGCCGGAGGGGACTCCAAACAAACACTTCGGTTAAGCTTGAGGTTGATCTTGCGCATATTTGCAAAGGTTTCGTCTAAATCCTGAATCAGAGTTGCCTTGTCCTTGCTCTTGACCACTATGTCATCCATGTAGGCTTCCACATTTCTGTGCATCTGTGGCTCAAAAGCGTCATGTACTACCCTTGCAAATGTTGAACCAGCATTCTTCAAACCGAAAGGCATCCGTATGAAACAGTATGTGCCACATGGAGTGATGAATGCGGTCTTCTCCTCATCCTCTTCTGCCATGAAGATCTGATGGTATCCTGAATATCGTCAAGAAATGAAAGCAAGTCACATCCACCGTGGAGTCAACAATCTGGTCAATCGCGGCAAGGGAAATGGGTCTTTGGGACAAGCTTTATTGAGATCGATAAAGTCGATACAAAGCCTCCATTTCCGCTTGCCTTCTTGCGCACGACTATAGGATTGGCCAACCACGAGGATGGAGCACTCCTCGACAAGGCCTGCTGCTTCCAACTTCTTGATTTCTTCTGCGATGAATTCTTGGCGCTCCTCGCTTGTTTCGACCTTACGCTTAACAGGCGCGCGATGAGGACAGACGGCAAGATGGTACTCGATTACTTTCACAGGAATACGGGGATGTCGGCGGTTGCCGAGCAAACACGTCGACATTCGCCCGCAGAAAGCAATGAGCGCGCTTTCCTATTTAGGGTCGAGAGTGGCAGCGATGGTGAAGGTACCACCGGTGCCGTCCTCCTGGCGGACACCTTCTTGGTCTCTGGTGGAGCTGCCATTGTCTTCTTACACTTGCGGTGGAGCTCGATGGTGCGTCCTCGATGGTAGCGCAGCACTCGAAGAGGTGCGCTTGCGGAGTGGGCATCGAACTCTTGCGGACTTGGTCTTCTTCTTCCCCCCGGGAGCTTCAGCGGCAAGTGACTTGTGATCTGTTGTGGCTGCTGCTTCCCGGTAGATCTTGTCGGCGCAGATAAAGAGCATCCTTTTTGTCGCCAGGGACAGAGATGACACTTATCGGGCCTGGCATCTTTAGCACGTTGTATGCATAGTGAGAGGCCGCCATGAATTTTGCGAGTGCCGGACGGCCGAGTATCCCATTGTAAAGCAATGGAAAATCAGCAACGTCAAAAGTGACCCTCTCAGTCCTGAAGTTCAACTCGCTGCCAAATGTCACCGGCAATGTGATCTTTCCCTTCGGCTTGCTCCTTCCCGGATTGATTCCTTGGAATGTGCCGGTCTCTTCGAGCTCGCTTTCAGGGATCTGGAGTTTCTGGAGTACCGCGGAGGAGACCAGGTTCAAGCCGGCCCCGCCGTCAACTAGCATCTTAGTGACCTTGAGGTTGCGGATAGTTGGTGAAACCAACATCGGCAAACACCCGACCGCAGTTATGCGATCAGGGTGGTCCTCAATATCAAAGATGATAGGCGTGCTGGACCATTTCAGAGGCTTGCGTGACTCGACGGGTGGTTCGCCGCATTGACTTCCCGCACCTTTGCTTGAGCTGGCGGTGTGAAGTATCTGAAGAAGCACCGCTGTCAACGCAGAGGACCTCTGTGGCTTTCTGGAACTCCTGCTCATCGGCCTCGTCATCATCCATATCTTCATCATCGTCGTCATCTTCATCCTTGTCGCGGCCGCGGGGAGGTCTATCTCCTTGCCGCTGCTTGGCCTTGCCATGGCGTCCTCCTCGGCCGGGACGTTTCTTGCCGGATCCTCCAGTACCTTCTTGGGCCTTCTCCTTGTCGCGTCGCTCGTATTCAGCCTTTTGCTGCTCGACAAGCTGCTCGACCTTCTTGTAGCTCTGGAGGTCAGGGCCCTTGGTGCGGTGGATCTTGCAATACTGCTTGTTGGTGCCGTCCTGCTTGTCGGCGACCGCCACAGCCTCCTCGCCGGAGCTACCAGTTTTGGCTTTCTTGGCGCCACCTCCGTTGCCGGACTGCTCAATAACTAGCACATCTTTGCCTTTCTTCCTCCTGTTGTTCCGCCGCCGGTTTTTCTTTGCCGGGGCAGCATCCTCGCTATCAGATCCTCCTACTTCTGTATTCTCTCCGGGGAGTTTCCTCCCTTCCTCAGCACGTGCACACTTGTCGGCCAGGGCATATAGCTCACTGACGTCTCTGATCTTGTACATCGCCATCTCCTCCCGCATCCTGCGGTTTCGCGACGTTCGATGGAACAGCTGATGACGTGGCAGGTGGACATCTGAGATGTTGTCTTTACACGGCTGAATCTCTGAATGTACTTGCGCAGGACTCTCCTTCCTACAGGCGGCGGATGAAGGTCGCTCTCTTGGCCATGAGGCTTGTGGCGCTGTAAAGGCGCCGACAAACTGATGGCATAGGTCGGCCCAGGAGGATATGGAGTTGTCCGGCAAGTGCATGAGCCAGGACCTTACATTGGGCTTGAGCACCAGCGGGAAGTAGTTGGCAAGGATCTTGTCGTCCCGTCCCCCGGCAACTTGCACCGCGATGGTGTAGATGCTGAAGAACTCCGACGGATGCGACTTGCCATCGTACTTCTCTGGTACGTCTGGTTTGAAATTCTTCGTGCTGGGCCACTGGACTTGCCGCAGCTCACGAGTGAACACAGGGCAACCTACCACGTACGGCAAGTCGCCTGGTTCCCTGGCGCATGCATGTCGACAGAGGGCCCAGCGCGCTGGTCCGATTGACGCCGCGCTTCTCTTCGGCGCTCGATGCGAGTACGAGCGTCCTCTTGCTGTCGTTCGTGAAGAACTTGGCACTGATCGCGACAAGCTCGAGGATCTAATGATGCGGTGGAGTCGCTGTCGAGGTGGATCCGGCGAGTCGGCGATCTTGGCCTTCGGGGCGGAGAGTGCACGGTGGTTGCACCCCCACCGGTTTTGTCACCATCGGCTCGCCCCTGGCAGTTTTGCCGCGGCTGCGATGTACTCGGCTGCCGTGGGGTGTCGCCGTTGGCGAAGCCGATGAGACTCTGAATGGTGGCCCTCCATTCGTCGATCTTGTCTGCCGTTGGAGGGTAATCCAGGAGCAGTTGAGCTCGTGCCAAAGCTTCTGCTGGAGTGGTGGGTGGCAGTGGCGAACGGTGCGAGGAGCGGGATATGCTCGGACTTCCAACTATGTTGGAAGGAGGAGTATCCCGTCCGGGCGACCGTGTCTTGCTCGTGCCAGCATGTTGGTGTGCATGCTGGTCTTGAGCACCCCGAGATCCACCAGCTCGATCTTGGTCCAACGAACGTATGGTACCGCGAGTACCATGGCGCTGTCGGTCCCGCGCCTCCTGGGATGGGCGCGGTGCATGTACGGACGCCGAGGTCTGCGCAGCCTTGTCCTTGGACCTGGCAGCACCGTGAGCTCCCTCGTCGACGCCCGTTCTTCCGCCAGCGTCTACCCCACCACCGGTTTGCTCCGGTGGTGGTGGGATCGACGTGGACGGAGCAGCCACCTTCGAAGCCTTCTTCTTCGGTGGCATGTCGATGAAGAGGATGAAGATCTAGCTCGTGTGAACGCCGGATCGGGTTCACACAGCCTCGACGCCCCCTACTTGGCGCGCCAAAGATGTCGGGGAAACGGAACCTCGAGCACCTATGGGGCCGGCGGACCGAGCCCCTTTCGAATCGGCGGGGGGCGGAGACCGCGCGAAGAGCGGATCGAGGCAAAGCACACGAGCAATTTACCCAGCTTCGGAGCTCTCCGGAGAGATAATACTCCTACTGCTGCATGTCTGATTATATTGAGTTCTTGCTCGGGAGCGCTGAATGCTACAGTACACGCTAGCTGCTAGCGAGACCAAGTGTGAGTGTTTTCTGGCTTCGAACCCCCCTCTACGTTGCGCATGGGCCTCCTTTTATATGCTCAAGGGGTCACCGACAAGTGGCAACGTAGATAAGGGCAAAAATGGAAAAAGGAGTTGCGGTTGGTACAACTACTTGTACAATGTATCATACCTAACCCTGACGGCAGGGGACAAAGGCATTAAATGCCCGTCTGTGTCGCCCAAACAGTGCAAAAAGGGACCGTCAGGGGCGCCACCGCTTGCCACGATGGCAATCTTGTCAGCGCCGCCTGCCACCACGCACCACTGGCTGCACAGCCTCTTGCCACGCGCGTCTGGAAAGGTCCCAGGGCGACACGTTGGTGGATGCGCTGGAGCGCGGGTACGGAGTGGTAGCCTGCCGCGGCAAGCGCCTTGCCGCGGTTGTTGTCTTGTCGCGTCCGGAAGCTTGTCGCTCACCGGGCCTTGCCGGGACGCGTGGCGCGTCGCGGCAAGTTCCTTGAGATGCCTTGGTTGGCCTTCCCGGCAAGCTCCTCTTGTCGGGGCCTTGTCTCCTGGTATTGAACACTTTATTCTTGAATGGCTCCAAAGGAACCACGGAGGACCTTGGCGGTCACCCGGCAAGCCTTGCCGCGGGGTGCTGCGACTGCCCGTGCACAAGTTCGGGATACTAGGGTACCCCTACTCTAGTACACCGACACATGAGGCTTTGAATAGCATTAAAAAGAATAAGCAAAGTGTTGTGCTTTTAAAAGTTGACTTTGAAAAGGCTTATGATAAAATCAAATGGTCCTTTTTGTTTCAAATGCTTAAAGCTGAAAGGGTTTCGGACAAATGGGTTGGTGGGTTATGGAAACAGTTAGAGGAGGAAAAGTTTGTGTTAAAGTTAATGAAAATTTAGGAAAATACTTCTGTTCCTATAAAGGCCTGAGACAAGGGGATTCTTTATCTCCCCTAAATTTTGATTTGGCTGCTGATGCTCTAGCAATTATGTTGAATAAGGCTAGAGAAAACGGGCTAGTTAAAGGGGTTTTGAGTGAATATACAACTAATGGGGTCAACATGTTGCAGTATGCAGATGACACTATATTCCTGATACAAGATGATATGGACAGTGCACAAAACTTGAAATATATTCTATGTTTGTTTGAACAAATGTCTGGTTTGAAGATTAATTTTCATAGAAGTGAACTTTTCTTATTTGGTGCGGCGATTGATAAGAGAGATGAATATGCAAAAATATTTACTTGCCCGGTGGGTGTTTTACCTATGAAATACTTAGGGCTACCTGTTGATAAAAATAGAATCAGAAATAAACATTGGAAGCCCCTGAGACTAAGATGGAGAAAAAATATGAAACTTGGCAAGGGAGACTGTTAGCTAGTGCGGGGAGAGTTACTTTGATACAATCTGCCCTTACAGGCATACCTTACTTTATGATGTCCTTCTATGGGCTCCCGGTGGGGGTTGAGAAGCGCATGGATTTCTTTAGAGCTAGATTACTATGGCAAGAAGATGATCAGAAGAGGAAATACCATTTGGTGAAATGGTCTGAGGTTTGCAGGCCAAAAGATATGGGGGGCCTGGGGATACAAAATTTAGCCTATATGAATAAGGCTTTGTAAGTGGTGGTGGAAATTATATACAACTGAAGGGCTGTGCCAAAATATAGTTTTAGAAAAGTATGTTAAGAATAAGAGCGTGGGCAATGTTTTGGCCAAACAGTGTGATTCACAGTTTTGGAAGGGGATATTGAAACACAGAGATCGTTTTGTCTCTCTGTGTAAGTTTAAAATTGGAAATGGCAAAAGAGCTCGTTTCTGGGAAGATTGGTGGATTGGTAGTGCCCCTTTAAAAAAGAACTTTCCTAGATTATATGATCTATGCTTTGATAAAAGGAAAACGGTTAAAGAAGTTTTTGATAATGGATTAGACAATGTCCAGTTTAGAAGAACCTTACTGGGAGATGCAAGAGAATTGTGGGGGCATATTAAAGAAGCCTGTGATGTGGTAACTTTGAATGAGGAGAGGGATGAGATTAAATGGACTCTTGATAAGAAGGGGGTTTATACCGTAAAGTCCTTCTATAGACACCTGATTGAAAACGGTGTCAAATATCCACACTTATATATGTGGAAGATAAAAATGCCACCTAGAATCAAGGTGTTCATGTGGTTGGCCCTTAGGAAAAGTATTCTCACAAAAGATAATTTGATTCGTAGGGGGTGGAAGGGAGATGATAAATGTCCCTTCTGTGGGAAAAAAGAGGACATAAACCATCTTTTTTTTGACCTGTTCGGTTGCTAGATTATTATGGAACGTATTAAAATGTGCCTTTAATCTTAAGAACATTCCAGACACACTAGATGGTGTCATGAAAACTTGGGTAAATACCTTTGGGAAAGATGAAAAAAGCCTGGTCATGATAGGAGTTTCAGCGATCTGCTGGACTATCTGGAAACTTTGGAATAGTGTGATATTTGACAACAATAGGGTGAATGATCCTTGTGTTCCTGTGTCCTTGTTTGTTAAAAATCTAAATGATTGGAATATTTTGCAGACAAATCCCGTAAGAAGTAAGTTGATGGAGGCTGGAGTGAAGCTAGTAAGTGAGGTGGCGAAGAAATATTCAAGGCAGCGTATGGGTGGCGCCTGAAGACTGGGAGGATCGAAGGGTAGCAGATGCCCTCCTTGCTGCGATGGATATGGCTTCTGCCTTCTCATACCGGATTCGCTTCATTTTGCTGATGTTCGGACTAAGTAGATGTTCCTGTAATATTGAATTTGCTGTTATAACTGGTTGTCTCCTTTGTGGCCTCTGTTCTTATAACAGAGTGGGTTGTCGTTCTGGGGCTAGATCCTTCTCTAGACCTTGGAGCACTCTTTTCAGGTTCCTTCCCTGCTGTATTTGGGTTTTTAGAGAGGGGAAGGGATGGCTTCTCCTCCTTTCTCAATATGGCAGTAAGATGGATCAGCTGGAAGGGTGGAGTCTTGTGTTGGGGTTGTTGTGTTTCTTTTTTTTCTTTGTTCTGTAACAAGACTTGGTGATTTCTGTTAATGGAAATCGGAGAGGGCGCTCTCTTTTATCGAAAAAAAATTGTCTCTCAAACGTCCACCAACGCACCCGATCAGTGTTCGGACGTGGCCAGTTTGACCCCTCATTTTTCCTACACCCAGCCGGTACTCCTACTTTGACACCTCATTTTCTCAGGCATGTCATCGAGCAGGTTACGGGCGGCATCACCAGAGCATGGCGAGAACGAGCAGAGCATGCAAGCCATCGGATGCGGCGGCCAGCCAGCACGCCGGCGCAGCTGCAGCTGCACGCACGCATGCCCGCGAGGCTGCGGCGGCGAGCCGCTGCGACTGCACGCACGCACGCCCGCGAGGCTGCGACAAACCGCCAGCTCGCACGCATGCCCGCGAGGCTGCGGCAGCGGCCAGCCAGCTCACCCGTGTGGCTGCGGCGGCACGCGCGCACGCCCGCGAGGCTGCAGCGGCCAGCCAGCTCGCCCAGGCGGCTGCGTCGGCACGCACGAATGCCCGTGAGGAGCACAACGCGGACGCGACGTCGTAGACCAAGGACGAGCACCGTGGGCGTAGCCACCGTAGCGGAAAGGCGATCCAGCTACAAGCCGGAGGAGCACGACGACGCCACGGCCGCGTGAACCGGAGGAGCGGCGAGCCATGGTCACGAGGGGAGAGAGAGAGGAAATAAAGATGTGGATGACTTGTGTCCATATGATTTTGGCTGAGGTGGCAGGAGTGTCCGCTGTCCGGGCGTGACCGAGCATCCTCATATTGCCTCCAAATGTAAGACGAGTTTGAGGTATGCCGGTCAGTCCGGACATAGGATGAACTCAAGCTTTTTTTGGCCGGCCACTGGGCGGACGGATGTTCTGGCTTTTAGGGAGAGAATATGGTCCGGCTGTAGATACACTAAGCACAACTGTGGTCGGAATTAAGGGATTCTCTTTGCTTCCTGCGTGCAGCAATTATTACAGGTCCAATCAGTTTTCCGCAATTCTGGTGTGCACTAAATCAGGTTTCCACAAATTTCTTATGTAAATGGACACTTAGTGCAGTTGCACCTACTGTATGGAAAATGTATGTTAATAGTGCAAGCGACTTCATTTTGTGGGTGCTTTTGCTTGTCCATTCCCCCCACTTGAGTAGAACAAATATGCTTGACCACAGCAACAAAATTAAGGGGTCCAACTGTTTGCTTCGTAGCAAGATTGGTGATTTATGAAGTTAATCCATCCATGCTGAGCGACACAAAATTCACATTTCATGATCATAATAATTATTATTATTATTAGGAAAAAAAATTACAATCAGAAATTGTGGAAACTATGCTCTCTTCCTCTGTGAAACTTGAACCCACGCTTGTCTCTTATTTTACCACCGTACCATCATTTACATATTTCCTTTTTTTAAGCTTACATATTTCGATTTTTGGCACCATTGTTAGGATTCACGAGCTTGACAGATTTAAAAAGTACCAGCAATTACTCAATTAGAAAAAGCCAAGAAAAAATGAATGAAGATGAAAAAAAACACCTGAAATGAACTCATGAACCTACTTTCTTCTTTTCTTGAACGCAGGAGAACTGCTGTGATTCCATTTCAGAAGAAAGGGCCGATGGAAGAAAGAACTGTGCAAAGGAAAAACACACAGGGGGCAAACAACAGCGCCCAAAGGATCCCTCAAAAAACAAACAGCGCCCAAAGGAAGAGCTACAGCAGCTGGCCAAGGCTTTGCCTACGCACAGCCAAGAAACTACAGAGGAATTGAACCTAGTAGTACTTTCTTGTGTGCAAATGTTGCATATACCCAAGGATATGTAAAGCTTAGAAATCCGGAGAATCTTTTGCAGCGTGATACGGCCTACCTCGCCTACACGACGAGAGAGGCGGGAAGGAGCGCTCCATTCCCTATGTTCTGAGCCTAAGGGCAGCCACGACGCACGCTTGTGACCCCTGTGCTGTGCCGTCTCGTCGGCTGCTACTGTTCACCGATCACCATGGAGGCATGGACCAGATAAAAGCTAGAGAAAAGGAAGGAGGACAGGGTAGGAACAAATCAGAGGGGAGGGAGGAGAGGGTGCATGCCCGTTGGACAACGGGCGTACTGTGCAAACCATGTCGTGCAAGCAATGGCAGGGCGGCAGGGTGGTGGTGGTGGACTCGAGTCGTTGGGATCCCCGCCGTAGTCGATTCCTTGGCTCGTAGCTGGATCGCCTTTCCCCAACAAGCCCTTGGCTTGGCTTGGCTGCCTTCTTCTTGAGTAGTACTACTTTTTTTTTCTTGATTTACTACTCTCTGCGCGCGCCTATCTACTAGCCACTTAGCCACATACACACATAATGATTAAGTTTTTTTTTTTTTTTGAGGATCACATAATGATTAAGTTATTAATGTAAAGACCGGGTCAAATTCCGACTTAGGCACGTAATTAATCTTCCGGCGGGAAGTTTGAAAATTTAAAGTGAAGCTTGCTTGTGGGGTGTGGCACCGATATCACGTACGCCCATGACCATTGACCCCCACACACACTCCAGCGGTCCAGCCCATATCTGCAGATGAGACAGGACGGAGATCCCATCGCCGTACCTGTCCGAGCCTTCCCGAATCCATGCTACAATGGTGGAGCCCGCGTACAAAAGGGAAAGTGGGAGCAGACGAAGAGAGACAGAGAGAACGGAAAGAAACCTCTCCGCTTCGCGCAGGGCGAGCAGCCATGCATCCGCTGCCGCGGCTCACCGTCTCTCCCTCAAAAGCCGAGAAGAAGAGAATCGCGTAGGAGAGACCGGTCAAGATTGCTACTCCATCCGGGGCGACAGAGTACCTCACTCTTTCTCTCTCTTCACGGGACGAAAAATGGATCAGGAGAATCCGAGGAGTCGATATGCAACGGTTACGATCCACAGGCTACACGCACATCACCTGCGATACCAAAGGAGAAAAATTCTTGGGGGAAAAAGAGCAAGAAGTAAAAAAATTACACAAACCCATACGGTGATAATATCACATAACCGCTTTTGGAGAAAAAAAAATCACACATAAGGGCATCTACAATGGTGTACACCAAACCGATCTCCAAAAATAAATTCTAAAAGATATGGGAAGAGAATTATCCGACCCGATCTTCAAGTCGATGAACCCGTAGTCCAAAGGAAACTACTCACGGGTGATCGCGATGGCCTTCAAGTTGATGGAGGTGGCCATCCTGAAAAATTCCTGTTCCGATAGAACTCTGAAAAAGGCCTCAAGGCCTCCAGATTGAATTGTCACGAAACAGAGGTGTACGAGGGCGGAAAAATTAGGGTTGAAAAATCCTCGAGAGTTCCATGTATAAATAGAGGCACATGAATCGAGAGTCGGTAAATCAGAGCACCAGGGGCCCATGCGGCCCCACCACTTGCCCCCACGTGGAGAGGGCGCGTGGGGCCTGTGGGTGTCCCCCCGACCTATGGCGGTTGCCATAGGAAGCTTCGGGATAAAAAAATCTTTCGCTTATTATTTTGGATTTCTTGAGCCTAATAAAATTGTTCTTTTCTGAAAATTCAAAAACATGCAGAAAATAGCAACTGGCACTGAACACTGTATTAGTCAGTCTAGAAAATAATATACATATTGATGTTAAAATTATGCCAAAATGATATAAACATAGCATGAAACAATAAAAAGATTATATAGATATGTTTGAGACGTACTCAAATTTGTGATGCATGCGGTACCGTGGAATGGATATTGTCGAAAAAACACCACAATAAGGGTATTTTCCGTTGTTTGGTTACATGTCAATCGTGGATTATGATCCATGGCCGTGGGGTTCATGGTAGATGTGTGGAGATACTGCGGGGAGGTACTTCCTTTGTCCCGTAATATAAGAGTGTTTTTTACACTAATGTAGTGTAAAAACACTCAAAACACTCTTATATTATGGGACGGGGGGGGAGTAGATCCGATTTGGATGGGCTCGGTTTTCTTTATTTTAGCCGATTTTTGTCCGGCAAATACTTGGCTTTGATCGCCATTATTTAATAATTAATAATATATGACCATCATAAAACACTACAGAGGCTACGAGGTTAAAAAAACACAACCAGAGATATCGGCGATTTGGAGCATCTACAACCTGAGCCCTCAAACCCCCCTTATACGTCCAGGCAGACGACATGGTCACTTTTTTGGGATCAACAGAACCCCTCGAACCAGCCTATACAACCGGCTGTCCGGCACCCTCATACGCAGCCTATATGTCCCAGACACATCGGCCATGTTGAACTGATGAGCAGGGGCCGTGCCAAAACCTGTCGGTCCGGCGAGTGCCTCCTCCGCTTACGATGAGGACGCATTCATGTCGCAGTTCCAGCGCGCCGCCCAATTTGGCTATTTAAGCCGGAAAACTAGGCAACCCTAGCCATGTCATCATTTCCACTCCTCTCGTCCGCACAGCCATTGCCCCCTCCTCCCCCTCTCTTGCTTCCAATCTGAGCTCACCGTCGCTGTCGTCGTCTGGCTGATGCCATGGTCTGCACCAAGGTGACATACTACAAGCTACTTACCCCGAAGTGTTGGGTGGCGATCCTGGCAGAGATGCATGCCTCCAAAATAGGAGACTTCGGACGAGGAGGTGCTGGAGTAGGAGGAGGTGGAGGCATCGGAAAGGACGGTGGAGGCGAAATAGGAGGGGCACCAACTCCGGAGCAAGACAGTTTCAACATGGAGGATGCGTTGGTGAAGTCCAAGCTCACCAAACCGCGGGAGACAGCAGAGCAATAGACTATCCTTGAGTCCATCCTGTCTGAGGCAAAGGTGGCGCCAAACCACCGCTTCATCCACGAGGTGTACATGAAGCGTGAGCAACTCTTCATGGACAAGGAGGATCAAAAGGAGGCTTCGGCGTCTCACCCGGCCACCAATGACCACGAGGCCAGCAATTCCAACAAGGAGGTCATCAACATTTCAAATGAAGAGTAGTCAGTATGTTAGTTTGCTACTCTATTTTATATACGTAGATTATGGATGCTTCATGGCATTGTATGAAAATGGGGATTTGGAAATGAGAAATGTGGTTGCAATGTGTGAAAAATGAGGGGTGATTGGGCGGACGCGATTGGACGCATCCGTGAACGTTTCAGGGCTCACTTTTGCTAGGTCCACGCACGTCTATATCCGTACTTGGCAAATCCGGCCACTTAAACATCTACGAGCGCGCCCGGGCGCGACCGCGGACGGCCTCGGACGGCTCCTCATATTGGCTGGTGAGAAGCCACACTCATCAAATGCTAACCCTCAAATCCATGCACTTCTATCATACATGTGAATATCACACGTAAATAAATACTTGTTGGTAGCAAAAATACATAGCTTGAGCAAAAAAAATCATTTGAAGTGCACAATTCAAACATTAGCCTTTTGGTTTCCATTGTGGGTTCACATATGCCCCACAAGATCACTGAGTACCTACGCATGGAACTTGAAAGGATCAGTATGGTCGACTAGAGGGGGAGCGGTGAATAGGCGACTGATTTTTTTAATTTCTTTTAGAAATATTAAGGCTCAATAAGAAATTATGTTGTCTAGATATGCAACTTGGTGGACAACCTATATGACAAGCTTAACAGCAACAAATGCAAGCACAAGATAAACACACAATAATAGCTTGCACAAATTAAAGGCACGAAGTAACCACGAGTGGAGTCGATGGAGACGAGGATGTGTTGCCGAAGTTCCCTCCTTTGTGGGAGGTACATCTCCATTGGGGAGGTGTGGAGTCACAATGCTCCCAAAATGTCACTAGGACCACCTTATTCTCCTCACGCCCCGCACAATGCAAGATGTCGTGATTCCACTGGCGGTGCCCTTGAAGGTGGCGACCGAACCTCTACAAACAAGGTTTGGGATCTCTCCACAACTTAATTGGAGGCTCCCAACACCACCACGAAGCTTCACCACAATGGAATGTGGCTCCGAGGTGACATTTTCTGTCTAGGGGTGTCCAAACACCCAAGAGTAACAAGATCCACCAGGAATGTAAGTGGGATTCAAATCTCCTTTGGTAGAAGTGTAGATCTAGGTCTCCTCCCTCAACCCTAGCCAATCAACAAGTTTGGTTAGCTAGCAAAGGAGATCGGGCAAGTATGAGCTTGAGAAACAATGGAGCAGAACGAGGGGGAAGAAGGTAGTTTTCATGGGGAAGAAGACTCCCTTTATTTAGTGGGTGTGCAACTCCAACCATCATGTTCCTGGTCTGCCTTAAGCGGTACCAACGCTAAGCACATAGGTACTTGCCGACACCCGCAATGGACCAGCGCGGAGCTGGCGCGATAGTATTGTCGAAGTGGTACTGCCACCTCTAATAGGCGATACTACCACGAATTAGTCAGGGGTAATAGATACTTCCATGGTAGTGCGCGCGGTACTCTAGAGGAGGTACCACACAAGCATTACTATCGCTAGGAGCAAGCGGTACTACCACATATCCCAGAGGGGTAACAGAGAAACCCACGGTAGTGCGCGGGGGACTCTAGCGAAATCGTGAATTCCAGAAGGGTAACAGAGGCCCTCCCGGTAGTAGCCGCGGCATACCAGTGGAAGCGCCACACAAACAGTACTATCGTGGTGGCCAGTGGTACTACCGCCAATTACCCTGAGGAAAGCCAGAACATAAAAGAAGAATGCTCCGAAGTTGGGAAAGTGTCGCGGGTGTACTTTAGGTTGTGTACGTGTTGAATCCACCCATGCCTTCCAATGCGAACCTCCTCTTGATAGTACGGATTTCCTATGACTCAAATCAAACAAAAAAGAAATGTTGGAGAACCCGTCTTCGCTCTTTTCCTCACCGTGGGGAATTAAACCATCCTATGTCATAGATATGAATCTCTGAAATGCTCAATACACACGGTTACTCCATAAAGCGCATTATCATCAACACCAAAATCAATTAGAGAGAGAAAAGCCCTAACACAACTGATGGTCTTGAAGATTTTGATGCATCTGCAGAAAATTGATAAGCTGATCTACATCTTGTTGTTCCGGGATGTGGACTTGTTCTCCATGTGAAAGTGCAACTAATCCCCGGGTGGTTTTGGTAATTAATAACAACATATATATCATTGAACTAATAGTCTCTTGAGAATCATTTCAGAAAGTTCAGTGATATGGGTATGGCAATGACTGAAGAAGTGGACCCCTCAAAATGCTAAGGCAAGCATTGGCAAAAGCTCAAGACTCCATTTTTGGTTTAGTGATCCAAGATCACATTGAGTCCATAGGAAAGCCAATACTATTAAAAGGGGATGAGGTTATGTTAATGATCTGGTTGCTCAAAGTGCTTAGTGATACATCTCCCAAACCATCAGCAATCTTTCATTCCAACATACACTCATAAGTAATCTCGGTCCCACCGATTCCATAAACTCACCACACCGAGATGAACCACCTCACCATATAGCCAAACCCTAGAAATTTCGGATTTTCCGATTCGAACTCGGTCTCAGTAAACTGGTGTTGCCAAGCTTCAGAACCTTCGTCATCAAATCGGTGTCACCGAGATGATGAAGTCGGTCCCACCGAGATTGGCAAACCCTAGTCTTTGGAAGAATCGGACTCACCGAGATTGTATTTTCGGTCCCACGAAAATCCCAACGTTCACATGTTTTGAACTTTCGGTCTCACCGAGTTGTCAACTTCGGTCCGACCGAGATTGGTCAAATGTGTGTAACAGTTGGATTTTGTGTGGAGGCTATAAATACCCTCCACCCCTCTTCATTCGTGGAGAGAGCCATCGAAAGAACTACCACTCCTACCTTACATTTCGAGAAGAAAACTACCTACCCTTGTGTTGAGATCAAGTAGCTCCACTCCCACCATATGAAGCTTGATCTCTAGCCTTCCCAAGTTGCTTTCCACTCAATCCTTTCTTCCACCACAGCCAAATCAGTGAGGAGAGTTGAGTGTTGGGGAGATTATCATTTGAAGCACAAGAGCAAGGAGTTCATCATCACCAACACCATCTATTACCTTTTGGAGGTGGTGCCTCCTAGATTGGTTAGGTGTCGCTTGGGAGCCTCCGTCAAGATGTGGAGTTGAACCAAGAAGTTTGTAAGGGCAAGGAGATCGCCTACTTCGTGAAGATCTACCCCGAGTAAGGCTAGCCCTCCGTGGGCGTATGCCATGATGGCATAGACAAGGTTGCTTCTTCGTGGACCCTTCGTGGGTGGAGCCCTCCGTGGACTCTCTGGCCGTTACCCTCCGTGGGTTGAAGTCTCCATCAACGTGGATTGACGATAGCACCACCTATCGGAACCATGAGAAAAAATCTCCGTGTCTCCAAATTGCGTTTGCTCTTCTCCACCTCTCTTTACTACATGTGCAATTTACTTTCCGCTGCCTATACTCTAGAATTGCATGTGTAGGGTGATACTTGACTTGATCATCATTGTGAACTTGCCAAAAACTTGTCTTTATCTAAAGGCTAAATTTTTATATTGTCAAGTAGTCTAATCACCCCCCCTCTAGACATACTTTCAATCCTACAAGTGGTATCAGAGCCTTGGTCTCCATTGTATTGGTTTCCATTGCATTGGACTCCATAAGCTTGGTTTCACAACCTAGGAGAGTATGGCGTCTAGTGAGGGTAATTTTCGTAGAGGTCCTTACTTTGATGGTTCAAATTTTGCTAGTTGGAAGCACAAAATGAAAATGCATATTCTTGGACATAACCCTGCCGCATGGGGCATTATTTGTGTTGGTTTGCAAGGTGAGTTCTTCGAGGAAGGAAAAGTTCCGGATCGTGAAGCTACAGCGGATGAATTGCGGATGTTGCAAAACAATGCTCAAGCTTGTGACATTCTCTTCAATGCTTTGTGTCCCGAGGAGTTCAACAAAATCAGCCGTCTTGAGAATGCAAAAGAGATTTGGGATACTTTGGTGAAATGCACGAAGGTACCGAGTCCGTGAAGGAATCAAAGCTAGATGTTCTTCAAGGTCAACTTGACAAGTTCAAGATGAAGGAAGGTGAAGGAGTCGCTGAAATGTACTCTAGGCTTGCTCTCATCACAAATGAGATTGCCGGCTTAGGAAGCAAAGAAATGACCGACCGATTCATCATCAAGAAGATTCTCAGAGCTTTGGATGGAAAGTATGACACCGTGTGCACTTTGATCCAAATGATGCCAAACTACAAGAATCTCAAGCCTACCAAGTCATTGGAAGAATTGTTGCTCATGAGATGACACTTAAAGATAAGGAAGAGCTTCACAACAAGTCAAGTGGTGCTTACAAAGCTACAATTGATGCTCCCACAACCTCAAGTGACAAGCTAGTTTCCAATGAAGAGATAAGCCTAATGGTGAAGAACTTCAACAAATTCTACAAGAGTAGAAGCAAGGAAAGAAGCTCAAAGTCTAGATCATATGATGAAAAGAGATCTTCCATCGTGATCGAAACTACTACAATTGTGGAAGACCGGACACTACTCAAATGAGTGTTCGGCTCCCCACAAGAGAAGAGAAGAATCTCCAAGAAGAAGAAGCTCAAGAGAAGAGTCACCTCGGAAAGAGAGAAGGAGTAGAGATGATCGTTATGAACGAAGACCCTCTCGGAGAAGCAAGGATTCGGAGAGGAAAGACAAGTCATCAAGGAGCTACACAAGAAGAAAACATCAAGCTCACGTGGGTGAATGGGTCTCGGCTCCGACTCGACAATCACTCCGAAAGAAGCTATCACTCCAACTCCGACTACAGATCAAGATGAAGGTGTTGCCGGTCTTGCTCTCGTGTCCTCCAACTCCAACTCCTATGACTTATTTGATACACCAAATGAGGGAATTGGAAGATGCTTCATGGCTAAAGGCCCCAAGGTATCACACCCTGAATTTATTGACTTTGATAGTGATGAGGATGACTTGCTTGGTGAAGATGAGCTTTTACATGATAAATCTAGTGAGCCTAGTAATGATGAACATGCTAGTAGTCTTTATAGTCGAGAAGAGTCGAATGACAATGCTATGAAGGAGATTGAGCGTCTAACTAAAGAACTAAACACTCTTAAGTTAGCTCATGAAACAACTCAAGAAGATCATAGAGAGCTCCTAAGATCTCATGAGAAGCTACGCTCGAGAAGCTCAATCTAGAGCAAGAACATGAGTTTCTAAAAGCAATCAATGACGATCTTGAAGAAGAGTTCTTCATATCTTGCCAAACGACTTCTCTTGTCTAATTTCTTGCCACCTATTAAAACTAAGCATGACAAGCATAAGAAAAATTCTTCATCTAGTAGTAACAATAACCATGCTAAATCCAATGTTGTTACTCCTAGTAGTTCTCTTGATTCCACTAACAATGTTTCAAGCCAAGTTACACTTGAGCAAGAAAATAGCTTATTGAAAGGGATTATAGAGAAAGGTGTCTACAAGAGCCTTGCCGGAAGCAAGAACTTTGAGGAAATTGTTCGCAAGCAAGGAAGGCACCGGAAGAATCAAGGAATTGGTTTTGAGCGAAAGTTCAACGCCGAGGGTGTTGAATGGGAAGAAGGTCAATATCCCACTCCAATGTTTGTGCCTCAAAAGGAGAAGTATGATCCTACTTCCTCCAATGTGGAACAAGCTCAAGATGATCTTCCACCACAAGACCACAAGCTAAAAGGCAAGGACAAGCTTCAAGACGAGATTGATGCATTTATTGAAGCACCTAAAGCCATGGTCAAGTGGGTTCCCAAGGAAACGTCAAGTTCTACTTCGTCAAGCTCAACTACAACCCCAAGGATTCCCATCAAGATGATGTGGATCCCGAAGAAGAAGAGCTAGAGAGTTCTTGAGGGTGACTCCGCCAACATACTCCACTCACATTCATTTTGGCAAGAACTTGTGCAATCAACTTCCACATTATGCACTAGTTCATGGAGTCACAAACCCTCTTGTTGGTAAGTCAAGGGACAAGGTAATCATTGCTTTCATGGACATCATCTATTGTGTACTTCAATCTATGTCCATGGATATCCTTGTTTGTTCCTTGTGGGACTAACCCATGTAGGTATTGAAAGTGCCCGAATCCAAAGGATTGCTCCCAACTCTTGATGATCTTCATCAACATTGAGCATCCACATCTTCAACATCTACATGAAGTCTTCTACGACAACCCAAGGTTAGTTTGACCCTTTAAAAGGGGTTCTCACATCTAGGGGGAGCTTTGCTCTAAATAATTGAGCTAAAGCATCTTCAAATGATGTGAACACATCAATGCATTATGTAAAAGTGGTAACCCCACTTGTGCTTAAACGATGAGTATGACCTATGATCAAATGTCCTCATTTGACTCCTAAGTCAATATACTCATATATAGATGACCTAGTCATCGACAAATTGTGTGATGGTAGCTAGAGTTTTGATTGTGCATGTTTGACACATATTTCATTTGCTATCTTATTGTGTGAGCATGTTGGATGCATGATTTTATCCATTCGAGGACATCCATTTGTTGCTTTGGTCTTTTGGATTTTCTTTTTCTGACCAAATGGATGGACAAGAATGCCTAAGTACCTCCCCTAGCTATCTATGCTTTCTTGTCTCAATTCTATTCATGCTTATATCACAAACTTTGAACAAGTCATTTTCGGACACACCGAGTGAGGAGCACTCGGAGCCACCGATCCGTCAAAGGCTAACTTCCAAAACCTTCTAAGTATTTTCGGTCAGACCAACCCACTCAAACTCGGACAGACCGAAAGCACTTGGATTGATCTAGGTTTTCACCTCGGTGAAACCGAGTTGTGATTTTCGGCGTGACCGAAGTGTGTAACTGCCTGCAGTTATCCATCTCGGTGCCACCGAGTTTTACAACTCGGTCCCACCGACAGCAAAGGGGTATATATACTCCGAGGGCAGCGCGCGTTGATTCCTACTTCAAAACGCCCGCCCCAAACCCCCTTGCCGTCGCCGTGGTCTCCGGATCGTCTCCGTCGTCACCTGTGCGCCCTCGCCGCAGGTCTCCGTCGCCGTCAACAGACATTCTCTCCGCGCCGTTGCCGCCGTAGAGGAACTCCACCAAGTTAGGGTGAGTTTCAATCCCTCTCGTGCTTCCATCTCCGATTCAATGCACGATTGGTTTGCCTAGCATCTTGCCACGTTTGAGATCTTCCTTTACACCAGATTAGTTCCTTTGAACGAAATTCGAGTAAAAGTTTTAGGGTTAGGTTTCCGCCGAACACATCTCGGTGAGACCGATTCTACATTCTCGGTATGACCGATTTGGCCTCTGGCCATTGCACTGCACTTTTCGGTCCAACCGAGTTGTGCAAATCGGTGTGACCGAAATGAGGATTTAGTGAAACCCTAGTGTTTTCGGCAGATCGAAACCCATTTCGTCCAACCGAAAGTGGTGTGAATGGTTCTGTTTGAACACTTGGATTCACGAATTTTAGACTCGATCCGACCAAATGCATTCTGTGAAAACCTAAAACTGAAATTTGAACTCATTTTTTGCAAAATCTTCTGCAGTTTGTGATAACTCTTCTATTCTCGCCTACACCTAATCTATTCACGGGTTGTCACCATGTCGGATGCCGGTGACAGCGAACAGTCTGAGTCACCAATTGCTGAGATTCCGAGGCAGGCACTAGTCCCGAGCCCAGCAGCTCTTCCGATGATGGTGAGAGGAGCACACCAAGTGGTTTGCCTCCTGCAGCCACCAGGGGCGAAAGAGGAGGAATTCGATGAAGAAGATTCGATTTTATTCTTTGAGGAAGAGGTTTCCTCCAAGCCAAAGAGAAAAGTTGTTGCCAAAGAGCATCAAGGGCAGCAAACCAAGAAAGGCACCAGAAAAGTGAAGAAGTCCACTGTTGCCAAGAAGCTAAGTATGGAAGAGGAAACCACAAGTAAAGTGAAGAAAACTTCCAAGAGGAAGAGGATTGTGCATGATGATGCAGCAGATGATGATGATGATGAGGAAGCACCCCAGCCTCCTCAAAAGCCTAAGCTCATGGGTGATGCCATCGTAAGCAGGAGCCCTTCTAAATCAAGCCATCTGCTCCAAAGAAAGGCAGCTCAAGCCAAGCTTCTTTGCCAAGCCCAAGAAAACTGTCAGAACATTCCAGCCAGAGAAGAAGAAAGATAATGTGCCACCGGTGAGTCGATGATGAGGCACTGTATTGTTGAAACTTCGTCTTAAAGCGCCAATTCACAATGATGCTCATCCTCGAGCTGAGAACATGAAGGAAAGAAAGGATAGAGGTCTCGGGCTATGGAGACAAGCTGATCCATATTTGTGAGGAGAAGAACTGCTTTGTAGATCCAAGGTTCCACACCGAGAGCAGCAAGATTTCTATGAGATCTGTCTTGATGGACAAGAAGCCCATAGTTGCGATACACTCGCTATGTTGTTGGGCATACATTGATAGTGAAGAGCACTGAGACTTTTTCCACATGTGCATGAGAGCTTCACTTGCATGTGGTGTTGCAGATTTCGTTGGTCGAAGACATGATTGGAATGATGAGATGATAATGCAATTCTATGCCACACTCATTTCTATCCGGATGGAAAGATCACATGGATGTTGAAGGCCAAAGATTCTCTTCTCTTGTAGAAGAATGGGCAGCACCTGCTGAATGCTCCAGGTCTTGAGAGAGAAGATGATGTTGATGTCTATGGCATTCCCAAGAAGAACCATGAGTCTATGAAGAACATGTACAATGAGGTACCACTAAGGATGTGGAAATCTGGAAGCTCGGCTCGATGTATCATCTCGAGCAGGTCTACCTACTACAAACACTATTACGAGGCATACCTTGATGCCCAAGTCCGAGATCATCGCATGATCGGAGGATATTCTATCAACATGCTGCATATACTTGATCGAAGGCACCTTTCAAGGTGATGGACACGATAGTTGAGACTATCAAGAGGACTGCAGCGAGACGAGAAGAGGTCGTGTGGATTTGCCCCGCACATTCAGATGCTTATCAATGCCAAGTTTGGCACGGGCACCTACTTGTTGGATAGACCACACTTGCCACTGCAGCCTGAGCATGAGGACAATGAAGTTGTGATGTGGATGAGGAGGATCCAACGTCAGTTGAAGGACAAGCAAAGAGTGAAGCTGCCAAGAAAGCTAAAGCTGAGAAGGAAGCAGCAGCAGCAGCAGCTAAACCCAAGAGTGTTGGAGAGCAGCTCCTTGAAGCTACCGGAGGATTGAACAACGCTGGCCAGCATTGTGCGATCTCGGAGAGTCTTGAGAGGATTGTTGAAGACAAGATCCATGCTCTGGATGTGAAGTCGATGAAGTGCAAGTCACTTCACAACAAGCTTGAGGCGGATATCGAGGAAGCAAAGAGGGAGAAGTAAGAGCTCATGCGAGAGATGCAGGATGACCTAGTCCAGATGATTATGAACAGCCTGCTCCGGTTCCTACAGACCCGATCACCTGCTATTCGATGGCAGACACGGGACTACAGCCTCAAGACCTCCACAGCTCCATCGGTTCCAGCTCCAGCTCAAAGTGACCACTCCTCCAAAGAAGACAGACTTGGTGAAGCCTTGCAGATGCAGCCATCTCAACTCCATCAACCTGCACAGAGCCGCCCGCAGAGTCCCTAGTGACGTTTAGCTCTATACTTTTGAACTTTTTGGTAACTTGTTGCCAAAGGGGGAGAAATTGTATAGATCATAGGACTTCGAGAGAGAGAGTGCTTGCTTTTGCTCTTTCGTTCATTTGCGGTTTCTTTGAGATACCTTTGAGATTTTTCGAGACATTCCGTGTGTTTGATACTACGTTTGCTCTACTTTGATGAGTGCTTGATCGTACTATGCCTTAATGTGTGCTTAATGCTTATCATATGCTATTCATATCTTGTATGATCATTTACTCATGTCTTGGTGATTGGGTGCATGCTATTCATTCTTATCATTTTGTGCGCTCCACCAAGATGTATGTGACATGGAAGAGTGACCCATGATCCTAATCGATTGTGCATTTGCATTCAAACGCAAATCTTAAATAATGCACAAATTTAGGGGGAGCTCTTGCATATCACATACTTCTCAAAGCGACGATATTATTCATTGATTATATCCTTTGTCGAAGCTTTGATCTATATGTTGTCATCAATTACCAAAAAGGGGGAGATTGAAAGTGCAACTAATCCCCGGGTGGTTTTGGTAATTAATAACAACATATATATCATTGAACTAATAGTCTCTTGAGAATCATTTGAGAAAGTTCATTGATATGGGTATGGCAATGGTGAAGAAGTGGACCCTCAAAATGCTAAGGCAAGCATTGGCAAAAGCTCAAGACTCCATTTTTGGTTTAGTGATCCAAGATCACATTGAGTCCATAGGAAAGCCAATACTATTAAAAGGGGATGAGGTTATGTTAATGATCTGGTTGCTCAAAGTGCTTAGTGATACATCTCCCAAACCATCAACAATCTTTCATTCCAACATACACTCATAAGTAATCTCGGTCCCACCGATTCCATAAACTCAGTCACACCAAGATGAACCACCTCAGCCATATAGCCAAACCCTAGAAATTTCGGATTTTCCGATTCTGAACTCGGTCTCACCGAAACTGGTGTTGCCAAGCTTCAGAACATTCATCATCAAATCGGTGTCACCGAGATGATGAAGTCGGTCCCACCGAGATTGGCAAACCCTAGTCTTTGGAAGAATCGGACTCACCGAGATTGTATTTTCGGTCCCACGAAAATCCCAACGTTCACATGTTTTGAACTTTCGGTCTCACCGAGTTGTCAACTCGGTCGACCGAGATTGGTCAAATGTGTGTAACGGTTGGATTTTGTGTGGAGGCTATAAATACCCTCCACCCCTCTTCATTCGTGGAGAGAGCCATCGAAAGAACTACCACTCCTACCTTACATTTCGAGAAGAAAACTACCTACCCTTGTGTTGAGATCAAGTAGCTCCACTCCCACCATATGAAGCTTGATCTCTAGCCTTCCCAAGTTGCTTTCCACTCAATCCTTTCTTCCACCACAGCCAAATCGGTGAGGAGAGTTGAGTGTTGGGGAGATTATCATTTGAAGCACAAGAGCAAGGAGTTCATCATCACCAACACCATCTATTACCTTTTGGAGGGTGGTGCCTCCTAGATTGGTTAGGTGTCGCTTGGGAGCCTCCGTCAAGATGTGGAGTTGAACCAAGAAGTTTGTAAGGGCAAGGAGATCGCCTACTTCGTGAAGATCTACCCCGAGTAAGGCTAGCCCTCCGTGGGCGTATGCCATGATGGCATAGACAAGGTTGCTTCTTCGTGGACCCTTCGTGGGTGGAGCCCTCCGTGGACTCTCGCAGCCGTTACCCTCCGTGGGTTGAAGTCTCCATCAACGTGGATTGACGATAGCACCACCTATCGGAACCACGAGAAAAAATCTCCGTGTCTCCAAATTGCGTTTGCTCTTCTCCACCTCTCTTTACTACATGTGCAATTTACTTTCCGCTGCCTATACTCTAGAATTGCATGTGTAGGGTGATACTTGACTTGATCATCATTGTGAACTTGCCAAAAACTTGTCTTTATCTAAAGGCTAAATTTTTATATTGTCAAGTAGTCTAATCACCCCCCCTCTAGACATACTTTCGATCCTACACCATGCTTGTCAAAATCATGGGTTTGGGCAACTCCATTGATGAGTCCCTTTGGTGATCCGGTAACAGATAGCAGAAAGGTTCCCAACCTCTTTCCCTAAGTTGTGACTCTGAGTAATCGAACCCATGAGATGACGTGCACTTATGACAAAGGTTTCTACAAACCCTTTGCGAGAGAGTTAAATTCCAGTTTTTAGATTGGATCGTTATCACCTTTGCTTCTGAAACACTTATAATAAGGACATGCATGGTTATGAGGACTTGATTGTTACAACCATATGTTTGTGATTGGGATCATCATGATCTTAATATGTGCTCTAGAAGACACCCGTTAAGATGTGCTTGTAACGAGTCGAAGTGTCTTCCCGAAACAAGGAAAAATAAAGAATATGTCAATAGTTTACGGTATCGGTTGGGCATGAAAAATGTGTTTACTGTTTCGGGTAAAGGCAAAGGGGGTGGTTTAGCGGCGATTCCCCATTACAAGTCTCTCGAACACGGGAGATCGCTGGAGCACATTGATGTCGTTGTGAGAACGAGACATTCCATAGAAAGCATGCAAATCCACAAGTTATGTGATGCCACTGCTTCCAGTATGATGGTGGCATCTAGACGTGACCTTGGTACATCTCGCGCAAACCTTTGGGGCAGCTCTTTCATTGCCAACGCACACAATCAATTGAACCGAGCATACCTAGGAAACCTCTTGCCTCTCCAATATCCAGCAACCTTTCTGTACCCTGCAGATTTGGTTCTCTCAAATACTCCAACGCTACCTAGGGGCGGGCCGACATGGACGAGGGTGAAGAGAGGAGAGGGGTAAGGACGAATCGACAAGGTCAGAGGGGGATTTGGTGCAATTTGATGTGTAGTCGGACTTTCTGGTCCGACGTGGCAGACGCGCCCACATATCCACCCCATATTTGGGCTGGATATGAAGGGTGCTGATCAGCCCGGGCATTTGGGGCCGGTATGCGGTGTCCATTTGGGTCGAATTTGTTTGAACGGTTAGGGACCGGGCAATCCGTCCGGGCGCGCCCATATCTGCCTCAGATTTGGGCTGGATATGTGTAGTAGCCCCGGCGTTTAGGACCATATGAGGAATCCGGTTTTTTCGAGGGTACGCCAAAGGCGTACCTTAGCTTTATAGAAGGGAGAAAATATGTACAGGAGTTTACAGAATTGCCGGTTGGGCTACATCCAGCCTGACCGAGCCACCACTCCACACACTCGCTACTCGACTACTCTAACACACGTTGCTCTCCAAAAGCTCCTGCCGTGGCCCACATCCTCAGCTCATCGAAGATCATGTCCACCGTGTCTTGTTCATTCTTGATCTGGCCCGAACCAAACACCCTCGCATTCCTTTGTTTCCATAACGTCCAGCAGATGAGCATGACAAAAGAGTCAAAACCTTTCCGAGAGTGCTTGAGAAAACGCTTTCTAGCATCCGACCACCAATGCACCAAACTAGAATCATATGTTGGGCAAAGCTCCATGGGCAACCCCATCCTGGAGATGCAAGTGAACCACACTTGCCTCGAGAACACACATTGCAGCAGGATGTGGTCCACCGTGTCCTCCTCTTGGTCGCATAGAAAGCATTTAGAAATTTGATCTTGTAAGTTATGTCTCACTCTTCTGTCAGAAGTCCATAGCCGGTATTGGACGGCCAACCACATGAAAATTTTGCAAGCCGGAGGGGCCCAGCACTTCCAAATAGCTCCAAAGTAGTGGAATCTAACTCCTCCCTCACATAACATCTTGTAAGCAGAAGAAGCAGTGTAAGTTCCTGACGCATGCCAAGCCCAAATGGGTCTGTCCTCGGACTGAGCATCCAGATGAACCTCCTCAAGGATCTCCCAAAGGCCTATAAACTGGGTTAGGCCCTCCATGCACAGGTCGCCAACTACATCATTCATCCAAGAATGCATATCCAAAGCCTCTCGGACAAGTCTTCTGTTGGCAACTTGCGTATGAACAGACGTCGCCACCAGAGGAGCGATCTCCGCGATGGTAGCACCCTGGATCCATCTATCCTTCCAGAACAGGGTTTTGTCCCCAGCTCCAACTCTCCATTTCACCAAGCTACCAAATGCTTGCACTACCGATTTGGGTCGAGGTTTTTTGACTGATCGTAAACATGCCATAGGCATCTGTCTAAGTCGAGGTTTTTGACCGGTAAGTGAATGGACGTACAGTCATATACAGGACGTTTGGGGAGTCGGGTGTACATGCTCTTAGAATGGATCAAAATGTGTGGTGGATCATTCGCCCTCCAACTTTGCATTCTAAGAGCAATTCCAACACGCGGACCCATTTTGTTGGTTTGTGTCCGCTCGTGTCTATGCGGCCAAAATCCTTTGTTCAATGCACATATCCATTTTTATTTTTTATCCGTTTTGTATTCACTCGGACCGATTTACGTCCCAAATTTGAGATAGATTTGGGTCGGAGGTGGATACAAACCCGACATTTTCGATGTCCTCTTCGTTCGCCTTTGTCCGGTGCAAGCCCCGCCTGGCCCACCTGCCATCCACCCACCCATCTATTTATTTATTGTTTCTCTCTACCGCTGCACACCACCACAGATGAAGCTCGTGGCCGCGCTGGCCAGGCCGCAGGCGCCCGCCTCGCCGCGCCTATCCATGCCATGCTCTCTGTGCCGCCCCCGCCACCGATGAAGCTCGTGGCTGCGCTGGCCAGGTCGCAGGCGCCGCCGCCTCGCCGCGCCCAGTCGTGCCATGCTCTTCGTGTCACTCCCGCCATGGGGTTTGAGCTCGCCCGCCAGTCTCGCCTCACACTCTTGCTGGGCCAGTGCTATTGCAGCCGTCGGCCTCGCCTCCCTATGCCCAGCCGCTGCGAGCTCCCTTGCCTGCTACGCGTTTGATGAAATGTCGGGACGAACATGTCAAAAATGTATCGGCTGTCGTTGGATGCACCGTCTGACCCAAACGAAAAAGCGGACAAACCGTCCGCTCGGGCGACCCAAACAAACAAAATGCAGGCAAAAACAGACGCTATTTGGGTCGCTGCGTTGGAGCTGCTTTAAGGGAATCATTTGCTTAAATAAGATGATAAATCCTCTGCTTGTGTCTTCGTTAATAAGTTAGTTTAAAGCGACACACTTAAATAATGGAAAAAACTTAAAAATAAGATTGAAATGACATGTCCTTTTCAATCCTATATAAAATTTGAAACCATAAAAGTTTAGATAAAAAATTGATGCGACATGAAAATATAAGAAAATATACAAAAAGGTTAGAGTGGATAGAAATTTATAACTCCAAAACTGCGTGCAAAATAATCCCTAGATTTTTTTTCCAAAATCATTTAAAAAAACCTAGTATATAATTCCTTTGAATCCAGCGAGCCATAGAATTTGAGTGAATGTAGCAAAACCCGCGGCAAGTGTGTGCCATGTCTGACCCAGCGGAACATGCACTTCCCATCACATTTATAAGGTAAAAGGTGAAAAACTTTTAGGTGGTGAAGAGAGCCTCGTGGACTCGTGCACCCTCTGCCGATGAGCTGCGAAAGTTGTGGTCGGTCTCATGGACCAGGTTCACGCGATTTGTAGAGGAGCTCCCAGTTCCCAAGCCTCCCACTCCAGCTGCCCCCATATAAGCCCCCCTCCTGTAGCAGGAGCCATTGCTTGAGCAAGCAAGTTAGGAGAGCAAGCTTCAATGGCGCTCGTGGCAGCACCGGGACAGGTCGATTTCTCTCTATCTCGCACTCTCCTGTTCTTTCTCTCGTTCTCCGTTTTTTTGAACTTCTTTCTCTAGGTTTCTAGTCTCACACGTTCGGTTTTGCCTTCCCTAATTTCTTAGGCCAACCCGCCGCACGACCCGCCGCTGATGTATGCGAGATGGCACGATTTCCACAACAACAGCGACCTGCAGGTATGCCGCGCTCCTTTGCTTCCCGCTAATCTTTCGTTGCCCTTGTTTGAAAGGTTGGGGAAATCAGGCTGACCCGTCTAGTTACGTTTGGGTTGCGTTTTTTCCTTTCTCACGTTTATTTGGGGCTGTGTTTTTTGGGGGTGGACTGCTGCATTCTGATTCAAGGAAAGATCTTTTTTTTTTTTGCGAGTGATTTAAGGGAAGATCTGAACCTGGTTTTATGGCACGGATATGTATAGATCGGGAGTATAAAACCCTACCTAGCTACCTCGTTGTGTGTCACGAGGCGGCGGCGGAGCCGGCGGCCACCCCCGGTCACTATGCATGACACGAAAAGGAGCCGCTGGCGTGCGCCGGTGTAGCTGCCATCGCTCGCCGCACCGCCCTTTCTTGTTTCTTGATTTTCTTGATTTTCTTCTAGCGTGCGTTGTTCCGTACGTTTCTTGATTTTCCCGTTCCCTAAGTTTCTTGGTTTGCTCTTCAAGCCAGGATTTTCTTGATTTGGGCTTGTTTTCCTCCCGGTCTTGGTATATTTCTGTGGTGGCTGTCCTGTGCAGGTACTTCGCACATATACAGATCTTCTAGATTGAGCCGCCATTGATCCGTTTCTTGTTTTTTTTTTCCGTGGAAGTTCTTTTTGGAGATATATATGCGCCTACGTTCCGTGGGTTTCTTGATATACGTTCTTGTTTATTCTTTTGCGTGAGTTCCTTGGGTTTTCTTTTCCAATGGACCTCTTTGTTCTTGGTTTCTTTTTAGATGCTTTTTATATGGTATGATTTTTTACGGTGTTTCTTGGTTGGGCTTTGATTTGTGGCAAACTTTCTGTATAGATCTTGTAGATGGGCCGCCATTGATCTTGTTTCTTGGTTTTTTCTGTGAAGTTCTTTATGTGTGTGTGTATGCGTAGTTGCGTAAGTTTATTGGTTTTTTTTTCCGATGGACCTCTTCGTTCTTGGTTTCTTTTACGGTGTTTCTTGGCTCGGCTTCGGTTTGTGGCAAACTTTCTTGGTATATATCGTGTGGGGTTAGTTTCCTGCAGCTCGTTTGCACAGAAATCTTCTAGACCGGCCTCGTTGGTACTTAAATTCGAAATACGTCCGTGATAAATTAGTTATTGTTCTGCCACTGAAGTTTAGTTACCGTATCATATCATCTGCTTTGATAGTTATCTCTATACATCCATGTATGGTTGAGTTAGTGCTTAGTACTTTCATCTTGTACTGGCGTAATGTTTATGGAAGTAGGGCTGAATGACTTTTGGATAATACGTGTATATGACAACTGCTACTGATCAAAGTACACGGCTTTATGTGATGTTCATGATGCATTTGCGGGCTAATATTTTTACTCAATGATCATGTCCATTATATTTTCTTCTGCAGTTAGTGTCCTTCATAACTATGCGTCTGTCACAGTTAGAGCATGTTCTTGTTTTGAAATGCTGGAGGTCCATGGTTTCTGTTAGATGTCACAGAATGGATTCCATCAGTAACTGGAGATTAGGTTAATGTCGTTACACAATATGGCTTGACACAACTGTACATATATTAATTATCTATTGCGATATTTAGTATTTAAGTAGTGTAAGCACACAACTGTATCCGCTATTCGTTTTGGGAGGCTTTATCGGCAGTAGTACTGAGTAGTGAACGGTCTAGTTTTTCTTCTCACTGCATGCAATTCACCGTATTTGGATGTCCTCCTTCTACTGCAATTTTTGCTTTTGCCAATTGCCAATTGCTCTATATATCAAATAACATTCTATATCTCACAGGGCCTAACGATATTTGGGTTTATTTTGTTTTCCCTCAGAGGTCCTTGGAAAATACTCGTCAGAAATGGATAAAATTAACAGCCAAGCAGTGCATTGCAATTTCACTTAATTACGCCCAATTTCTTCAGCCATCAGCCAACTTGAACGACCGTGCCTTCAACAATCACCACCTTTATTTCATTGTGTTGACTGAACAGCAGTTCCTTGAGTTCGAGATGTTCAATAGGGTGAGAAATCGTATGTGGTTCGAATATCAAAGTTACTCAAATCCAGCACAAGAATCGGAAGGGGGTGATCTGGTGGAACCTAAGAAGAAGGATGTCGATCCCAACTCCAGGATTAAGGTCAAAAATCATGTGGTCACAGGGAAACTGCGGAGGCGCAACAGATATTTCATCTGTCCGGAGTCGTTTCGGAGCATCACCGGCACACCATTGCCTATGCCCAGAATCATGATATTGCAGTATTTCATGCTTCCTAATATGGACCCTGACCAAAGAAGAATAACACTGGAGGCAGGGAATGACCCACCTGTTCCTCGAGGGATGACAATGGCAATGCCATTGATCAGGAAATACCAACAAGCTCCCGGGCCAGCCAATGTGCCGCGGCATGGGGTTCCTCTTCAACAGCCACATGATTATTTGGAGGAGATGGTATTTATGCGAGTTCAGTTGTTCTTTTGCACTGTGTGAAGTACAGATCAATAACAATCTTTTTGTTTTCAGGGAAAATGTGATACAACTGATGCAAAGAATGCAGAGGAGATGGCCTCCTTCTCCAGCAACATCATGCTCTTAAAGGTACATAGCAGTACGAGCATATCTTCTTTGCACACGAGCTGATTATACGGTTCATCTTTGTAACATATCCTGATGTTCGATTACAGGATTTACTCCTCAGCGTTCATGAGAATGTAACGAAGACGCAGGAGACGATTGTGAACAATGTCTCATCTTCTAAGGTGATTACATAAGTTGGTTGAGAATACCTAAACAGAACCCTCATCACAAATATTCAACATTTTATAATTATTTCTTAGATACCACTGAAAAATGAACCTTGTGCGATCAGTTTAGTTGATCATCACTTCATAGTTATCTAATCATTCTTAGACGCCCCTTGTGATTCCTATCTAACGATATCATGCTTATACCAGGAAGGAGATGGCTCCAAGAGGCTGAATGAGATGAGGTGGACCAGGGAAGGCCCAGCACCTTCAGTGGTTCCAAGCCATGTGCCACCTCCAATTGTTCCAAGCTATGTGCCACCGCATAACCGTGAAAAAAACAGAGCTTCTGATTCGGAGGCTTCAGCAATCCATACCTTGGTACGTTCACTAGCTCTTTTGCACTGTGTATCTTTTCTGCTTGATTTTGAGTTGGTGGTGGCTTCACTTCCCCTACTTTACACATGTATGGCCACAACTTTTGCATGTCTGTGTACTCATTTGGTGGAACATCTTAATTTTCAGGACAAAGGTGAAACATCTGATTCAAAGAATGAGGAGATGGCCTCCCTCTCCAGCGACGTCTTGGTTTTAAAGGTATGTAGAACATATCTTCTTTGCACACGAACTTATCATACGTTGCTTTTGTAAATAACATTTTGTTGTTCGATTGCAGGACATGATCCTAAGCCTCCGTGAGAATGTTATGAAGATGAATGAGATGATTGTGAACAATGCCTCATCTTCCAAGGTGATTACAGAACCCTCATCACAAAATATTCATGATTTTCTAATTATTTCTTAGCTGCCTACCTGTTACATCACTAAAATGAACCTTGCATGTTTAAATTTAATGGCAGGGAGGATGAAGTGCTCTCTAGCAATCTTGCATTTTTAACCATATTGACCTAGTTACTAGTATAGCATTATATTGCCACACTAGTGTACCACTGTTACAATGTGATTTCCATCTAAGGAGTTTAGCTTCGTAAGGACCATAAAATGTTCAGCATTCATCATGCTTTCTTGGCTGCAAATAAAAACGAACTTTATATATGTTTATAGCAGGACGGCGAAGGCTCCCGGGGGGTGAATGATGTGCTCGTTGTCAAGGTAGTACCAGACCTTTCATTGTAGTCACCATTATTAACTGTGAAGTGCATTGGTTTTGGTTGATCTGGAATGGTAGAAAGTATAACGGTTAACCAATGCTAGGATATCTATGATAATGCACATAATCATTTTTTGGCATAAAGATTGTTGGGTTTCTTTTTCAGGACAACCATGAGCCAGTGATGTCCATGATCAGGGAACATGTGGATGCTCTGTCCAGGGCCTTCTTATCTTTGAAGGTATGTAGACCTCAGACACATGGCTTGCCCCAACATCAATGGTGGCAGATAGCTAACTATATTTGCATTCCTTGCACAGATCGTAAGCTTGGAAGATGATTGTTCAAGGGAGGCATATACTACTACTGCAGATGAGTTTGAATCTTGTCTCCCCATGGTCTCTGTAAAGGAAAGGGTGGCAATGCTTGATGGCTCCACTAGCTCTGCACCTTCAGAGGTAGCTAACCCTGTCTTTATGCATGTTGTATGTAATGTAACGCTTTTGGCATGACAGGGAGCAAACTGTCAATTGATCTAATAAAATGTTTCTTTGTTTGTTTTGTAGCTTACGATGGTCAAGGACAATACTGACTTTGCTAAGAACTTGGCGATCATCAACCAAGGCGTACCGCATCTTAAGGTACATATAGTAGCAGATCATCAACAAAGGCACACATTATCTTAAGTCGTGCAACATATAGTAGCAGACTGAGTGGACAATGACTCATTTTACTTGCACAGCATATGTTGGAGGCAAAAACAGGAGAAAAGATGGAGTTGGCAAAAGAGGAGGAGGCAGTGGAGGAGCAAGATCCACAGCGGACCTCCGGCTGGCCAGGGGAGTATGCTGTCCAGGCAGGGCGCGTGACCGATCCAATTCCAGCCCCAAAATGAGAGATCAGGCGACCTGGTTGAAAACCCAAGACTTTATTTGGATCTGTTTGTTTAAGTAGTCCTGTGACTGCCTTTATGCGTGCCTAGCCTAGACTTGAACTTATCTGTCCTGTGACTCTGTCCGTGCCTAGACCTCAACTTATCAGTGCTTTGAACTATCTATCAGTTTGCTTTACCTGGATTCATCTGGCTTCCTTTTCTCAGTTTCTACTTTCTAGATTGCATTTCTGTTAACTGTGACTCGTACATGTTAGAACGGTGTATGCTCAGTTGGCCAGCTGGCATTTAGCTCAATACAAGTTCCTCGCAGTCGAGGCGGCGACAAACCGACAAACCTGACCGTGTGTGTTGCTGGTTGCATACTGTCTTCCTCCTTCGCTTGTGATGCAATATTTGGGATTCTGTTCGCTCATCTTAGAACCTCTTTATTTCGTACTACCTTGTTGTAAACTCTTAAGGGCTTCAGGTTGCTAAAGCTGGGCAAGCGCCTTTTTTTCTAAGAAAAACTCGCAAACTGAACATCTTCAGCAGGCCAAGTAGATAACTTAAAGCACCATCATCTTCTGGCCAGAGATCATCCCCAAGGTACATAGATGACACTTTTCTTTTCTTCCAAGAACACGCGAAAGATCTCTGTTGTCTATGTAGTAAGATAGCACGGTTCAAATACAAGTGTGAGATGAGTGCACCATCCTCCAATCCCAGCAGTGATCATGAATTTTGTCCGTGCCATTTCAATGAGGTAGCCATCTACATCATGTGAATCATTTTGAAGGAGCCGAACCGAAGGGCGTTCCAAGGATTACCATCTACCACGGCTTGTGTTGCGACTCTCGCAAGGCTTCAGTTGTCTACTTGCTTTTTTTGACCGGGCCGTCCTTCGCTTTGGCTCCTTGCAAGGTGACCGCCGCCCCAAGCTCAGTCGTAGATTCCTACCATCTCATCAGGGAGATTTGGTGCCATCCGTCGTAGATTCCTACCATCTCACCGGGGAGATTTGGTGTCAGATACTCGGCTCCCGGGCGCTGGTCCTTAGAGGCACGTGCACGAAGACTTCCTGACCGTCATTGACATGGTCAAGCCAGCTCCGGTAGGGGAGCAGCGAAGCGTGTTCTCACAACTGTAGTAATCTCGATGTAATGTTTATTATGTCTGACGTGCTTTGTAGTGAACTTTGATAATATATCTGGATCGTTTTTGCAAAAAAAAAAAAAAACTTGTAATGATCTACAACGAACAGAATCAAACTGCTTTACGCCTAATCTTGTTGATTGTGCCCGGTGCCCGTTTCCCAGAGACATCCGAAGTCCCAGAAGGATCTACGACCGATCTTCGGATAAATGATTTACATCTAAAATGTCCAAACTCTCAAAGCAAACCTTGAGAAACCCCATCCTTTAATGAATGGGTGTAATTTTCAGTAGTAAGGTCGAGGATCTAACTAATGTGAAAGCACCCGTTAACTACACGAGAGTTGAACCAAAAATATATGAACCTAAATGCTGGCAAGAAACAGGACATGGATAAAAACATCCAGCTTGATCTCCCCATCTGATGGTGCAAAGAAAATCAATCCACCGGCTTCTGGATATATACAGGCCATTCACGCCTAGCAATAAAAAGTAGAAAAGGAGATGTAAGATCAGGGATTATTCTAGTTACACCAATCTGATCAAATGTAAAAGCAGAAACACGCATGTACAAAGATCATTGAGCACATGTACAAAAAAGAAATAAAAAAGCTAGCTGCTGCGTGCGCAATAACTCAAGGGTAATTAACTAGCATAATCATTTGCATGTTTGCTTTCTCTAACATGTTTCTCCTTGCAGAATCATTTAGCTTGTTTTAGTAATAAAAAAAGAATCTAATGGTCTTTAGCAAGACACCTCACGAACAAATGTGCGCGCCACAAATAGAACAGTAAAATAAGCTACCAAAGGCATAAATACACTTCTACTCCCTCCACTTCTAAATATAAGCCCTTTTAGAGATTCCAATAGATTCACTCATTTTGCTCCGTATGTAGTCCTTATTGAAATATCTAAAAGGGCTTATATTTAGGAACAAGAGGGAGTACATGATTGCAAGTTCTATAGTGAGATGTCATCTGCAGCTGCTAAATTGCTAGCTGAAATTATGCAAGTCAAATTGCATATTAAAGTAAGTACCAGTGGATGAACGATTGATTTATTGTGCAGAATTTCTTTTAAAACAGCTGGGCAAATATCAATGCTGCATATCATCTGAACAGAAAACAATGGGTTTGTAAGTAGCACAAACACCTCTTCAGAACTGCTTGTGAACTGGGAGTATTCTGACTGTCGAGGTTTTTTCACCTGGGTATTGATCAAGGGCATAAACTATTGTGGCTGGCTGGCTGATTGGTTATTTATTATAAGAGAATAAAAGGAGAGGTGGTTACTAAGACTATCATGATGTTAGTACAAAAGACCAAGGGTTAATTGTGAGTAAGATTTACCCAAATGCGAAGCTTTCTCTTCACCTTCCAACAAAGCCATCCGGGTTTTTTGGTTTCCTTTTCAGAATATACCAGCCCTTTGTTCCTAAAAGGATCACAAGAAGAATGGCCCAGTAAATAAGATGATCCAAGGACCAATTGCGGACGACGGGGGACGGTGCGAGGACACACAGAGTAGGACCACTGACATACCAAACATTGCGAATGCAGCAGCTAATGACATGTTGGATGAGGCTATAAGGACCTGGGTTGAAGCCGTCGCTATATCCATCGAATGGCTGAGACCAAGCACCGGTAGTGAGACGGTATTGCGCAAAACAACGGTTGAGTGGACATGTATACACAACTGTCTCAGCGATGATGGTTGGCAGTGCCTTGGAGGAGACGCTCAGGCTCCGATCTTCAAGGAAGAGGGCTCGGTCTCCGATGCTTGTTACCGGGACAAACCTCTCCAAGATGAGGTCCTCGAGCTTGTAGATCAAAATGTGAGACATGGAGCTGTCGGTATACCCGGCAAGCAGGATCTGCGAGTTGCATTCTACAAGGTGGTAGCCGCCGTAGAGCTTATCTGCTGGGCATGTGGCAATCATCTTTGGCGGCAGCGGCGGCGAACCAACCTCCATCTGGAAGACCAGCGAGCCATTAGCGCAAGGAAATTGCACCAAGTATAGCTTGCCTTGGAGCGACAAGGGTGCGATGTTTACTGGGATTTCCCAGCTTGGCATTGCCCATTGCCGGTCCTCGGAGGTAGCAAAGGCTACACGTCGCAGATGATGGAACACAAGCATCACGGTGATGGCTCCGGCACTGCAGGACACGGTAGCACAGACGCAGTATCTGATTAAGGACCACCACCAGTAAGGATCAGAACCACGAGGGACCGAGGGGTCGTTCTTTAGCTGCGCGAGCAGGGTGGCGAGTGGTGGGAGCTCAGTGATGTCGCCGGTGAACGGGTGGACGAGGCGGATGCCGGTGTCCTCGTCCCTCTGGAGGAGGAGGAGGCCGTCGACCGAGTCAAGAGCGCAGTGGCTGTTGAACAGCGGGAGCTTGACACGGACAAAGGTTCCCGTGTCAAGGTTGAAGAAGCGGACGTAGCCGTGCAGCCTGCTGTGGCCGGGGTAGAGGCCATGGCCCTCCGGCAGCATCATCCAGCGGCGCGGGTGGAAGCGCGGATCGGCGACGCCGCGGCCACGCGGGCAGACGGTGCCAGACCGCCAGCTGGTGCAAACGGCGCGGAAGCGCACGTAGTCCAGAATATCGCCCGAGAGCACTCTCCAGGCTATCTCGCAAACCAAATCCTCTGAAAGCGACGCCCAGAGGGGGGAAGAAAACGGGGGCGCCACTGCGCCAGCGACATCATCCAATGGCACCGCCGCAGGCCGGCGGCACCTCCTTGTGCGCGCAGTCGTGGCCGGCGGCGCCGGAGTGCGTTTTCTAGATCTCGACGGCGGCATCCTGAATTCCAACTCGCAGATCTGATGCACCAATTAAGAGATGACGAATTTTACCTCTGGACAAACGAAAGAAACGCTAGTGATGAGGAATATGAAATAGTCGACGGTCATCCCCAGATTATATCCAGATTATAGGGGACAAATTACACAGATGAAGGGGGCGCGGAACCTGTGGACTTGAGAAGTCGAGATGGTGAATGCCTGTGGAGCACGTTTGAGGGGATTCACCGGCATCGGCGGCCTCGTGCTACGCTTGTCCACTGCTTGGCATGACCGGCAGCCATTGCTTCCGAGTTAGGAGATCCTCGTTCTCAATTTCGATTTGGGAAAGGCGAAGCTCAGCGGCGGCTAGGTCTTCTCTGCCTTCGTCCTTTTCTTTTTACCTCCATAAGTGTCATGGCATTAACATATGGTAACTCCGAATATTTTTTATGAAAAATTTAGTGACGACAAGATGGCAATTTTAGTTGTCAAGCATGATAAAATTTTTATGGCAAATTTTAGTTTTTTTTGTTTGTTTTTCTTTTTGGATGGCAACTTTTGTAAAAAAACGTGAGGGCTCAAGTGCTTCGTGCCATACATGTGTCACTTATCATTTAAGTCTTCTTTTTATATTGAAGACGAGCATTCATTTTTTGTATTTTAGCCATTGAAATATTGAGTAAAATGCATCTTACTACCTCCGTCCGGATTTATTAGGCCCCCTTGCATTTTGGATTCAAGTTAGACTAGGTATTTGACTATAAATATATAAAATATATGCTACATAAAATATAATGTTGGATTTGTATTTGAAAGAGGTTTTCTATGATATAACTTTTGTGACATATACTTTAGATTTTATTAGTTAAATTAATGATCAAACTTTGGCTCAGAATAAAAAAAAATATAACAAACCCGGACGAAGGGAGCAAGTCCTATAACGTGTGTCGGTTTAGTCTTATGACTTTAAAACTGTAATTGTAGACCCTAAAACTATTGCAGGTGTGTTAGTCCTATAACTTCTCAAAACTATGTAAGTTTGTCATTTCAGGTTCTTAGCTTGTATGGCCTCAGGAGCTTAGGTTTCACAAAACTCTACAAATTTACAAATGAATCAGAACGAAGCTTAGGTTTCCTAGCCTTTGCTAGTGGGTTTTAAAAATACAAACTCTACACAGATCTGGCAGGCCGCTCTCCAGAATGGTGCTTAGAGAACCTCTAGCCGCCGATCCCCTAGACAGCTATAGAGGAGTAAAATTTTGCTTTTATTCCTTTAACCCGCACCTAGTCGATTCCCTAAATCGAACAATGTAGTAAAATTTTACTCCGCCACCTAGTTGCTCTTATATTTAGTTGGCCACCCACCACTCGAGCAAAAACTCTGCTCCCTTTCATAATCTCACTCACCCCGCTTACGCGCCGCATCTACGCCAGCATCATCCTTCCCGCCTCCGCAGGCCACCCGCCACCGTTGATGCTTCGTAGGCAAGAACATAAGGAGAGGAACAGGACGCCCAACATAAGGCAAGACCTACCTAGCATACTAACAGGACCAGGTAGTGTTGGGGAACGTAGTAATTTCAAAAAATTTCCTACGCACACGCAAGATCATGGTGATGTATAGCAACGAGAGGGAGAGTGTTGTCTATGTACCCTCGAGACCAAGCGAAGCGATCTGGCGTAGAGGAAGTAGTCGACGTTCTCCTCGCGATCCGACCGATCCGGCGCCGTTACTCGGCGCCCGAGTTCTTGACACACGACAGCTCGATGGCGTCCCTCGTACTCGATCCAGCCGAGTGTCGAGGGAGAGTTCCGTCAAGACGACGGCGTGGTGACGATCTTGATGTTCTACGGCGCGAGGCTTCGCCTAAGCTTCGCGACGATATGACCGAGGTGGAATATGGTGGAGGGGCACCGCACACGGCTAAGGAACGATCCGTAGATCAAACTTGTGTGTCTATGGGGTGCCCCTGCCCCGTATATAAAGGAGCAAGGGAGGAGGAGGCGGCCTAGGTTTGGCGGCGCCAGGGAGTCCTACTCCCACGGGAGTAGGATTCCCTTTCCTAGTCCAACTAGGAATCCTTCCATGTAGGGGAGTAGGAGAGAAGGAAAGGGAAGAGAGAAGGAGAAGGAAGGAGGGGGCGCCCCTCCCTAGTCCAATTCGGACTAGAGCAAGGGAGGCGCGCCACCTTTGGCCCTTTCTCCTTTTTCCCGTATGGCCCAATGAGGCCCAATACGAATTCCGTAACTCTCCGGTACTCGAAAAATACCGGATCACTCGGAACCTTTCCGAACTCCGAATATAGTCGTCCAATATATCGATCTTTACGTCTCGACCATTTCGAGACTCCTCGTCATGTCCCCGATCTCATCCGGGACTACGAACTCCTTCGGTACATCAAAACTCATAAACTCATAATAAAGCATCATCGAAACCTTAAGCGTGCGGACCCTACGGTTCGAGAACAATGTAGACATGACCGAGACACGTCTCCGGTCAATAACCAACAGCGGACCTGGATGCCCATATTGGTTCCTACATATTCTCGAAGATCTTTATCGGTCGACCGCATAACAACATACGTTGTTCCCTTTGTCATCGGTATGTTACTTGCCCGAGATTCGATCGTCGGTATCCAATACCTAGTTCAATCTCGTTACGGCAAGTCTCTTTACTCGTTCCGTAATACATCATCTCACAACTAACTCATTAGTTGCAATGCTTGCAAGGCTTAAGTGATGTGCATTACCGAGAGGGCCAGAGATACCTCTCCGAGCAATCGGAGTGACAAAACCTAATCTCAAATCGCCAACCCAACATCGCCTTTGGAGACACTGTAGTACTCCTTTATAATCACCCGATTCGTTGTGACGTTTGGTAGCACCAAAGTGTTCCTCCGTAAGCGGAGTTGCATAATCTCATAGTTACAGGAACATGTATATGTCATGGATAAAAGCGGTAGCAACATACTAAGCGATCGTGTGCTAAGCTAATGGAATGGGTCATGTCAATCGATCATTCTACTAATGATGTGACCTTGTTAATCAAATAACAACTCTTTGTTCATGGTTAGGAAACATAACCATCTTTGATTAACAAGCTAGTCTAGTAGAGGCATACTAGTGACCTGTTGTTTGTCTATGCATTCACACATGTATCATGTTTCCGGTTAATACAATTCTAGCATGAATGATAAACATTTATCATGAAATAAGGAAATAAATAATAACTTTATTATTGCCTCTAGGGCATATTTCCTTCAGGTAGATGAGGGGCGCGTCAAGGGATCACAATACCAAGACTCTACAAGCACAACTGGCTCCATCGTGGAGTATGATCCATCGGATACTAGGCTCCCGCGTCGCTCCCGCGGGCGGCTCGGGAGTAAACCCTAGCCGCCGGCAGCAGCACCAACTACCACCCCTTTCTCCCCTCGCCGCCGCCAGCAACGGTCGCCGGGCAAAGCCAGCTGGCGGGCGGGCGGCGGCTCTCTCCTTCCACCCGGAAGTGTTGGCGCTGGCTCGCGGAGCTCGAGTGGGCGCTGCCTTCGGGGACAGCCTCGCTGGCGGGCGAGGCAGCGATGGGGCGTGGGTGTGTGGCCTTGTGCGCGCGCGAGGCGCTGGGCGCGGATCTGGCGCTGGCGCTGCAGAACGCAGCCATGCGGGTCGCAGGGCGCAGATCTGCGATGTGGTCGCGATGGAGGAGCTCCTGGCGGTGGTGTCTTTAGTGTGGCGCGGTGGCGAGGCGGGCTGGCGGCGGGCGTCGGTCAGCGCAGCCGGAGGGCGCAAGTCGCGCGGGCGCGAAGCGCTGGCTGGAGCGCGACGTGCCTCAAGAGGAGCTGTGGAAGGCCTCCGCCGAGCGGGCTCGAGGTCTGCGCTGCGGCAGGGGAGAAGGGTCGGGCGGGCGCTAGTCCTCGTATTCAGCACGGGCTGGCGGGGCGGGGCCCCTCCGGCGTGTGGCGGCCGGATCTGGACGAATCCGGCCAGATCCATGGTGTGTTGGACGCGCGCCGGCCCTGTGATTTGGTCCTGTGATGCTGGAGCAGGCGGCTCCGGCCGTGATAGATGCGGGATGCGAGGACCGATCCGTCACTCGTAGGCTCGGCTGTGGGCGGGTGGACCATGACTCCATGGCTTCTACGACTAGGTTCTGCGGCGGTGGCGGTGCGAGACTGCATGGGCGAGCCGTGGGCAGGCACAGCGAAGGTGTGCGGCGTCACGGACGAAAGTCTGCGCGACCGAGACCGGTGGCGATGGCGCTGTGGGTGTCATTTTCCTCCTTGAGGCGTCACCTAAGGTGTGTCGGCATCTTCCTCGTGCTCGGATGATGGTTTGTCTCCGGGCGAAATCCTAGGTCCGGTGTTGGATCGGCGTGATGGCGGCGTGTTTGACGTCGTTCCTTTGTTGGGAGCATCACGTTTGGAGACATTTCCTGGAAGCTCTTTGCGGCGCTCCTCCGGTGCTCGCCGCTGTCCAAGGTGAAGCTCCAGGCGCAATGTACGAATTCATCGATGAGTCCAAGACGAAGCTCTTCAGGATCGACCAAGTCCGCTATCCACCCCCCGCTACGGGTGGATGGTGCGTTAACAAGGAAGTTGTAGTTGGAGCTGCTGCTGTCTTCGGAGGTGATCGGCGTTGTTCGAGACGCGGCGGTGATGCTTAGCTTAGGACATGTGCTTCGGTCATGTAGTCGTGTTGTTAGTGGTGGGTGTTAGGGCTGCAGTTTTTTTCCTTTCTCTTTTGATCTTCGGATCTTCACCATGTTGTTCTTCCGCTGCTTTCTGCTAAATCTGAATCAAGCCAGCATTTTGCTGGATCTTTCAAAAAAAAAGACTCTACAAGCAGCCCAACGCACCGCACCGGCGTGCGTATCAAACCCCACAACACAACAGAGGAGTATCCATAATCAACGAGTGCCAAAGCTTAACACAAACCTTGTGCCAAAGCTTAACACGAACCTTGACTGAGCGCTCCGCCACGGAAGTTCAAGACGATTAGCAAGTCGGGGAGGCGTCATTGCGTCGTCATTGAGCAAAGGTGAACCAAGACGAGACCAAGAGCCCGAGGCTCGCCTCAACAGAACAGGGTCATGAGAATGCATAGAGCAGGCTGGAGACCACACATAGGACAGCCAAAGAGAAACACCTGAAGAAGAACACACCACCCACGGTCCTGAGCAGGCCGCATCACCACCACCAAATGCACAATCCACAATCACACACAGCAACAGAAGCCGTTGTTTGGGTCTTCAAGACGACACCTCCAAAGAGGTAGTGTTGTCGAACACACAACACCGTCATTTGATCCGACAAGCCTGATCTTGGGTTTTTACCCAGTTTTGTTATCTCGAAACATAGTCATGCCATTCAAGTACAACTATACGGGCACAAATGAAGATAGTCATGCCTATACCTGGCCATGGGAAGCCCGGCCCGAAAAAACCCGACCCGGCCCGGCCCGACGCTGCCCCCGGGCCGAGCTCGGGCCTAGATTTTGAGCCCGAAGACCGGGCCGGGCCGGGCCCAGGGCCGTCGTTTTTACATTTTTCTGAAGGACGGGCCGGGCCGGCCCGAAGCCCGATGGGCTTTTACGTGTTCGGGCCAGGCTTGGGCCCAGAAAACAGGCCCGGCCGGGCCCGGGCCTGGATTTTTTGCATTGGACTTGGCTAGGCCCGGCCCGAAGCCCGGCCAGGTATACTCATGCCACTCGAGTACAGCTATACGGGCACAAATGCTAGTCAGGACAAAAAGAGGCCAGGGAAGGGACAGTTCCAGCCGCTGCTTTTCTTTCTCTTGCACCAAAAGCCATTGTCGACCCGCGCACGATTAAACGACACTGAACTAATTTAAACGCTCCTTGTTAGGAGCAACCGCTCGTGTTAACTAGTAGGCGCAGTAGTATTTAGTGTACAAAATGTGTAGCATGTTCACGTTCAAACGGGGATTAGCTAATTAATTCATAGTACACACGCGAACCTCTGCCGCGAAAAATGAACGGCTCTCCGGGCCTCCGTATGCACCCACGCATTGGAAAATGTTCGTCGCCTTTTCTCCACAGGTTCTGGACCGGTCAAAACCGGGCGCAATGAGTGATTCCACTAACCCGGCATCAATTTCGAGCACTGAAAAATCATGGCACTGCAGTCATAAAGAATTCGTGATACGACCACGGAGAGCCATCCAACCCAGGTAAGAAAGTCCAACTGCGGACAAAAGTGATGGCTCACCGTGGTGATCCATTTTCAAAACGCGTCCGTTTTGTGTCCGTGCAGACCCATTTCCGATCAAAATTAGACTTAAAATGCGTCGGCGTGGACGCTCCGCGCGTCCTCTCGTTGTCCGCCGTGACCTCACATGTCGGCTGGCCAACTACCGTCCGTGGTCATAGTAAATGTGCCCACCTACTTCGGGCCTGCCTGGCAGTGGGTGGAAGGGCCGCGTGCCCGTCCTTTTAATGCAAGCGTGCGGCGGGGCCAGCCTCGTCCACTCCAATATCCCGTCCCCATCTTGCATCGCCTGCTCCCTCGCTGACGACCAGGAACCCTAGCCATCCATCCAGCAAGCCAACCATGGGGATCTTCAACGAGAAGGCGAAGGGCAAGTGCAGTGCCGGTGCCAGCTCTACCCGCACGCCTCCTCCACCGTCGCCGCCGGCTCTGTTGGGTAACGTTGCATAGAAAACAAAAAAATTCTACGCACACGCAAGATTTATCCTTGGAGATGCATAGCTATGAGAAGGGGAGAGCATCTACATACCCTTGTAGATTGCTAAGCGGAAGCGTTTATCAACGCGGTTGATGTAGTCGTACACCTTCACGATCCGTCCCGATCAAATACCGAACATACGGCACCTCCGCGTTCAGCACACGTTCAGCTCGATGACGTCCTCGCCTTCCGATCCAGCAAGAGAGGGGAAGTAGTAGATGAGTTCTGGCAACACGACGACATAGTGACGGTTGGTGAAGAACAATCTCCGTAGGGCTTCGCCAAGCACAACGAAAACTATGACGGAGGATAAACTAGAAGGGACGGGGTTGCCGGCACACGACTTGGTGAATCTTGATGTGTTCCAGGGCTAGCCCTGCCACTCTATTTATATGTTGAGTCCTCGGGTTGTTTCTTGGAGAAAGAGTCTCCTCAAAGTCGGTTTAGCCCGTAAGGCAAGAGTCATTCTCAGACTCCAGGACCAGACGCCAGGGTCCTTGGCGTCTGGCCCCTTGGCCTCCGCAAAACTGCCTTTTGCACCTTCCTAAAGCCCTGTGGGCTTTACCCCTTGGCCCAATTAAAGTGTTCTCGTACCCGAACATTTCGGGAAACATCTGAAAACCCTTCCGGTGAATTCTGGAACCCTTCCAGAGACCAAACACTATTATCCCATATATCAATATTTACCTCCAGATTATTCTGGAGCTCCTCGTCATGTCCGTGATCTCATCCAGGACTCCGAACAGCATTCAGCCACCTCCGCCCTGCACCGTGTCCGTCGCTTGCACGTCCATTGCCACAAGCACCACCTTTGCCTCTGCCGGCCTTCTGCTACATGAGCGGCGTTGCCTTCCCCTTCACTTTGAGGCGGTAATTTTGTTGTGCTTTATCTTCTAGGCGAACGTGATCGCCGAATCCACCTCCATCGCCATCTCCGGCAACTTCTTGTACGGGTCCATGCATCGTTGGCAGCAAAAAGGGCGGAAATTGGGTGGGAAGCGACAGGAGGGAAGAGGAGAGTGGTGGATTGTGTTGCGGAAATAGTGCAACCAACTATAAAAGCGCGGGCTCCGACTTAGTTTTGGGTGGGCCTGGGGTGTCGGAGTCATACATGGTTGGTGTCTGGACTCTCCCTAAGCCCCCTGGTTTGGTTCTGGTTTGTGGGAAAACGGCGGTCCGAGAGCAACATCAATGCGCCGACCCATTCCGTTTGCGCGTGTCCGTTTGGGTCGCTGATACGTCTACAACGTATCTATATTTTTATATTGTTTCATGCTATTATAGTATCAATCTTGGATGTTTTATATGCAACTTTATGCAATTATATATCAATTTTTGGGACTAACTTGTTAACTTAGTGCCCAGTGTCAGTTGATGTTTTTTTGCTTGTTTTTGGCTTTTCAGAAAATCGATATCAAACAAAGTCCAACCGAAGAAAAAACTATGGATTAATTTTTTTCTGGATCAGAAGAGACCCTAGAAGATTCGGGAGAAGATCTGACGAGCCACGAGGGAGCGACAAGCTCGGAAGGCGCACCCTAGGAAGGGTGCCCCGGGGCTTGTGGGTCCCTCATGGCACCTCTTGACCTAATTCCACCTCTATAAATACTCAAATATTCTCCTGACACCAGAGAGTCACTCGAAATACTTTTGCCCCCGCTCGTTTCTATCCCACGTGATGCCATGTGGAGGCCTTTTTCAGTACTCTGCCCGAGCGGGAATCGGTCACAGAGGGGCTCTACATCAACCTTACTGCCCTTTGTGATGATAGTGAGTAGTTTACCACAGACCTACGGGTCCATAATTGATAGCTAGATGACTTTTTCCCTCTCTTTGATCTTCAATGCTTGGTGCAATTTCCATGGGATAATGGCTCGCTGGTCTTCCAGATGGAGGTTGGTTCGCCGCTGCTGCCACCAAAGATTATTGCCACATGCCCGGCAGATAAGCTCTACGGCGGCTACCATCTTGTGGAATGCGACTCGCAGATCCTGCTTGTCGGGTACACCGACAGCTCCATGACACACATTTTGATCTACAAACTTGAGGATCTCATCTTGGGGCAATCTTGGAGAGGTTTGTCCAGGTAACAAGCATAGGAGACTGAGCCCACTTCCTGGAAGATCGCAGCCTAAGTGTCTCCTCCAAGGTACTGCATGCCAACCATCATTGCTGAGACAGTTGTGTATACATATCCACTGAACGGCCGTTTTGCACAATACCGTCTCAGTACTGGTGCTTGGTCTCAACTGATCGATGGATATAGTGATGGTGTTATGGCGCTGCTAGAAGGAGGGCGCGAGAAGGCTGGCCGGGGGCCTTTTTGCCCACGACTGGGCAAGAGGGAAGGGATTTCCTTCTTAATTCTTGCTTGACTAGATTGATACATCTCCTCTCTTTATATAGAGAGGTTTACTTGACTCTCAAGCAAGGCTTACTTGACCCCTAAGCAAACGACCCTTATTTCTAATTAACCCTAAAACTAATGGGCCCATTATGCCCATTACGTACTCTAACACTACACCCCACCTGGACATGCAGCTTGTCCTCGAGCTGCAGCCTAACCAACTTATAACCATGACTCGACGCAACACAAACCTAACACCTAAAAACAAGCCTTTTACATCTCGGCTTGTTTTATTATTCTCAACCTGAAATAGACTAGGACGCTTTATTTTGGACGTGCACGTGTACAGCCACCTGGATCCCATGGACACCACCTGGACAAAAGGAGTGCATGTGTATGGTTGTTGGTCTGCACCGCACAGGGAAGAGTGGAGGGCTTGCGATGGAGAATGACGAGGAGGGGTGCGCCCCCCAACCGCCGATGTCGCAGACTTTGAGGTCGCTGCCCGCGGGGAAAACAGCATTGCCGGCCGCCCGTGGGGGAAACCACATGCCCAAGATCCCCGACGCAGCGGACGGGATCGAGGTCCTTTGCGTAGCGAAGGGCAACTTGGAGGAGCGGCAGCTGCAGACCACGCATCTCCCGCACACGCCGACGCGCTAGGAGGCAGCGCAGAAGAACTGCAGACCTCACCGCCCGACACGTGGCGGTAGCGATCCAAGACGGAGGCGGTGACGGCGACGGCAGGACTTGATCTGTTGGATGTGGGCATACAGGATGGCGGCGGCGCTGATGGGAACGAGGTCGTCGCACTCCGTCGTAGGGCATCCCATCCGGGCGGCGGAGCTGACGGCGTGTGGCTGCTGCTTGCTGCAGCGGCGGTTGCTATTGTCGCTACGGGCGCGGCGGAGGCCGCTAGGGCGGCGGCTTCCATCGCAGCTGTGGCTGGGCGGTGGTGGCGATGGATGGCAGCTGCAGCGGCTGGCGAAGGGGGCGAAGGCGCCGCTGGCGCGGCGGCTGCCACGGCGATCTTGAAGCGGCGATGGCGGCGCAATCGAAAGCGCGCCCGTAGGACCCGCCAAGAACAGTGGATCTCTGGACCGCTGGGTTAGGTCCCGACACCGGACACGTCCTCCCAGGTGAGGACGGTGGGGGCGGGCGCGACAGAGGATCCCGACGCGGGCAGGAGCGGGGTGACGGTTGTGGTGGTCGCCGGAGGCGACAAGGTGACCGGCAGCGGAAGAGATGGGCTTGGCGGTGGTGAAGACATGATCGAACCGAAGCTAGCTGATACCAAATTGTTATGGCGCTGCTAGAAGTAGGGCGCGAGAAGGCTGGCCGGGGGCCTTTTTGCCCACGGCTGGGCAAGAGGGAAGGGATTTCCTTCTTAATTCTTGCTTGATTAGATTGATACATCTTCTCTCTTTATATAGAGAGGTTTACTTGACTCTCAAGCAGGGCTTACTTGACCCCTAAGCAAACGACCCTTATCTCTAATTAACCCTAAGACTAATGGGCCCATTAGGCCCATTACGTACTCTAACAGATGGCTTTAAGCCAGGTCCTTTGAGCCCCATCGATCATGTCATTAGCTGCTGCATTCACAATGTGTGGTATGCCAGAGGCTCTATTTTGTGTGTCATCACAATTGTTCCTTGGATCATCTTATTTATTTACTGTGCCATTCTTTTTTCTTTTTAGAAAAGGACTGTGCCATTCTTCTTTGAGAGCGGTTTTTCATAGCTGGGGCTACACGGTACCCTTTATCTGAGCCTTCCATTCATACCCATGTTTCATTGAGATTTGTGCACACAACAGTTGGCTCTGAACACTTAATCCTTAATCTTCTGGCTGGAAGCCTACTAAAGCCTAACTCTGGGCGGGCCATGATAGGCCACTGTTCAAGCCACGAATTGACGTGCGCCTGCAGCTGTCTTGGCCCACTCACCGCTTTATTTCCCCGTCGACACCTCTGCTCTCGTGCTTCCCAATCGACGCCTCTGCTTTCCTCTTCCCCTCCGCCATGAACGAGGACACACCCTCCTCCTCCATCCTCGTCTTCCCCTCCGCCATGAAGGAGGTCGCACCCTCCTCCTCCATGATCCACTTCCCATCTGGCATGAACGAGGACGAACCCTCCTCCTCCACCCTCCTCTTCCCCTCCGCCATGAACGAGGTCAGACCCGGCATGGTTTTGGATCTCGACGATCCTCCTAGTCGCTACAACAGATTGGGGAAAGTCATTACCGCCGGGGTGGAGCAAGGAATCGGATGCGGAGGTGCTGAAAAGGAGGCGGGGGTGGGTCTTGGGCAGTCATCTCCGCTGTCGGCCGGGGCGGAGCAGAGCATCCCGGGCGCAAGGGGTGCTGAAAAGGAGGCGGCAGTTGGTCTTGGGAGCTCGTCGGCACTCACGGCCATGTGCCTCTCGCCCGGTAATCTCAGGTTCGTTCCAATCCCAAACTACAACTTGTATCAGTGTTATCTCCATCTAATTCAGGTAGTTTGGATCCTACGTTGCCCAGTCGTAGTCTTTTTACATCTTCCATAGTCTGCCTGACTATATATGCTTGCAATCTTTGCCATGATTTCAGATCCAGACCGGAGACATCGTTCCTTTTTACGTGTATGACTTGATGCGCTTGAGGGGAAACAGTGGTGTCCGCCCGAGGCAATTCATTGAGACTATCGATGACGACTGAGAAAAAATGTGCCTATGCATGATATGGGGGCTGTCAAACATGCGTCTAGTGCAAATAATCAAGAAAAAAAAGATCCATTATGTACCCTTTTGTTGCGATTTGGAATCTTGGTATGCAAACACTACTGTTTGCTTTAATCGGCAATTTGATCTGTTATGTATCCTTTTGTTGTTGGACCTATATTTCTCTTATGATCTTATTCTGAACGCAAGAAGCTTCTGAATATGCGTGTGGATGACTACTGTTTTTTGTCTCATTGTCCATTACGAGTAAATTCTAATATTTGACAGTATGCATGCTCGTATTGGGGTCTTGTAATTGTTTTCTGATTATCCTTTATTTCCGAAAATAAAGAATGGCTAGGGCCTGGTAAAGCTCATCTCATTTGCTCCATCTTAATCACCATGGGGTGGCTAGGGCGGTGAGTGTCTTGTGTAAGTAGAAAAACGCATGGTAGGAATCATTTCACTGTTCACTGTTCACTATGCTGGCAGCTAGTGGTGATGTGACGGGGACAGCTATGTGTGTGGCCCTCAATACCTACTAGGAATCAATTCACTGTTCATATAGCCTTCACTTTTCAGACTAAACACTCTGTGGCTGCTATGATAATACTGTGCTAGCACACATCTCGATACGGCGACCAACGGCACAGATAAGGGGCACCGTGTAGGACTAGCTACAAAGAAACTTTGTGTTCTTCTTGTGATCCTTTTAGGAACAAAGGGCTGGTATATTCTGAAAAGGAAACAAGAAAACCTGGATGGCTTTGCTGGAAGGTGAAGAGAAAACTTCGCATTTGGGTAAATCTTACTCACAATTAATGCTCGGTCTTTTGTACTAACAACATGATAGTTTTAGTTACTCCTACCACCTCTGCTTTTATTCTCTTATAGTAATAAATAACCAACCAGCCAGCCAGTCAGAAAAAAACCCTCGACAGTCAGAAACTCAGAATACTCCCAGTTCACAAGCAGCTCTGAAGAGGTGTTTGTGCTACTTACAATCCAATTGTTTTTTGTACAGATGCTATACACCATTGATATTTGCACACCTGTTTTAAAACATTTTTCTGCACAATAAATCAATTGTCCACTGCCCACTGGTACTTGCTTTATGCAATTTGACTTGGATATTTTTCAGCTAGAAATTTAGCAACTGCAAATGGTATCTCATTATAGAACTTGTAATCACGTGGAAGTTGTGCCTTTGGTAGCTTATTTTGCTGTTCTATTTGTTGGGCACACGAAGGGGAGCCTTGGCGCAGTGGTAAAGCTGCTGCCTTGTGAGTTGTGACCAAGAGGTCACGGGTTAGGGAAAGGATGTGTACAATAGACTCAAAGTGGTCGAACCCTTCCCCAGATCCTACGCTAGCAGGAGCTACATGCACCGGGCTGCCCTTATTTGTTGGGCACACATTGTTCATGGAATATGTGTTTTCAGAATTTGTGCAGTGATAAAAATCTTGTAACTTGTCTTGTTGAAGACCATGTACTCCATTATATTCTTTTTTTTAACAAAACAAGCTAAATGATTCTGCTAGGAGAAACATGCTAGAGGAAGCAGACAGGGCAAATGATTATGCTAGTTAGTTTAAAATTTTACAGATTTTTTTTTCAAGAAACTTTACAGAAATTTTTGGAACTTCAAAATGTGATTTTGAATCGTTTAAAATTTCAGGCTCCATGTAGCCAGCCCGGTAACCAAAAATAAACTCTTAAAACCGGAAATTGCCAAGGCAGGATATGTTTCGTACCATGAAAACACCTGAGCTAATAATAACGTACACATTACTTAAATCACATCAATTAGTAAGTACTCCCTCCGTCCCAAAATAAGTGTCGTAAGCTTAGTACAAATTTGTACTAGAGCTAGTACAAAGTTGAGACACTTATTTTGGGACGGAGGGAGTAGTATATAAACCTCTTGCATCTACGATACACAGGCACAGGCTGGTGAAAAAAGATGAGATGGTAGATTTGCAAGTACAGCGACCGTACATTTTCATCAGCACAAGGATGGATGGTCTACTTGGGAGATGTGAGTTTGCTGGTGCCGTTGGACGAGTCCCCGCTCACCAGTTCGTGGAACGCCTCACCTTCACAGGCGGCACCCGCATGCCGTACGAGTTCCTACAACACAGCGCGGATCAAGGGATTGAAGCAGTTGATGGCGGCATAAAACCGGCAAAGAACTGGGGATACTTACATGGACTGCGGCGCTTGTTTGAACTGCTGCGCTAGCTGGGCTTGGGCGCTCTGGTTTCCAGACATGCCCAGCTGCTGCTGCGCTAGCTGGGCTTGTGCGCTCTGGTTTCCAGACATGCCCAGCTGCTGCTGCGCTAGCTGGGCTTGTGCGCTCTGGTTTCCAGATATGCCCAGCTGCTGCTGCGCTAGCTGGGCTTCAGCGCTCTGGTTTCCGGACATGCCCAGATGCTGCTGAAGCTGCTGTTGCTGGTGGTGGTGCTGCTGCTGGAGGTGTTGCTGCTGCTGCTGGTGGTGCTGCTGGAGCTGTTGCTGCTGCTGGAGTTGTTGTTGCTGCTGCTGCTGCGGCTGGAACGGCTGCTGCTGCTGCTGTTGCTGGTGGTGTTGTTGAAGCTGTAATACCTGCTGTTGCTGGAGCTGCTTCTGTTGCTGCTGCTGCAGTAGCTGCTGGTGCCTCAGCTGCTGCATCTGTTGTTGTCTGGTGAGAGATCCGTATGGGCTATCGATTTGTGAACCCATGGTGTTCTCGAGCTTCACGTTTACCAGGGCCTGGGTTTTGTCCGACATCGTAAGAGCACCGCGGGGGGGCGTCATTTGGTTCCGCCTCATCCACTGTTGTTGCTGCAGCAGCTGGTGCTGCTGCTGTGCTGTCAGATTCTGGTTATGGATAGTCATTTGAGGAGTGTACTGCCTCTGGAGCTGCCAATTAAACATATTAACTGTGTGTTAATGTTAGGGGCAGCATGAGAAAATGATGTTATGGTTTCACAGAGAAGACATTTCCGAAAACAGTAATAGTTTCAAGTGTGTGCATAGATGATACAAAGAATAGCATAGAACTCGCCAGGTCGCAGCAGCGCATCCTGGCTGACCAAGGTTCGAATCCCATCGGGAGCGAATTTGTGGTATCTCACCCGGGTGGGCTCTCTCTTAATATATTGTCCATGGGATCCTCCCCATTGGATCACAATAAAAAGAATAGCAACCATTTGACTCAAAAAAAAGAAGAAGCTTCAAACAGTGGCTAATCAAACAAACAAACGTAGCAGAAGCAAAATAGTTCCCATCACTGTGATTAGTGACCATTCAAAACCAGCCGGGTGTCACAAAACCAGCTGGTTCAGTGGGCGAATGTAGAGACTGAATTCTAGAACCACTCCCAGTTCAATGGGTAGCCAATCACAGTGAATGGTCATACATGAGTTCTGGGAGTTGGTTCCAAGTTGCAAGAGTTAGCAGAATTTTTCTTTATATGACTGAACAATTAGAAGAATAAGGAGGCCTATTCTGAGGCAAGAACATTGGTTTGCAACCCGTTCTACCCAAATCTCAAAGATACTTGCACTTATTATTATTTGCAAGTGCCTCTAAAAATAGAAGTACCAGCAAGATTACACAGCTGTCGTGATGACCAGCCAGAAACCAATATCCATTCCCATCAAGTGAATTTACTTGTGGGCAGCTTAGCCAAAGAGCTTGAGGGCGTTTTTATAAACACCTCAGAATAGCATCTAAGAAGGTGTTCTATCAGGTTCGCCCCAAATCATCTCTAGCTTAAGGCATTTCTGGGAAACACCTCGGACTGGATGAAGCTGTCAGGGCATTTTTTGCAAATCACCACAAAACAGACAGCTGTGGAGGCGTTTTCTGGAAGCCTCAAATTGAAAGAGATTTTGAGGCATTTGTAAGTAACGCCTCCTAATGGATACTCCTGGGCGTCGGCGTCAATGGAGGGGACATGCCCGTTTATGTATCAGTAAAAAGGGCATATGGATTTCTTGCCAATAACATTACCTCAGCGTTCGAATCATGCATGCCTCTCTATTTATACAGTATTTTTTTGTTCTCGCGCAAGGTTGTTTTAGTCCCATACTGCTTGGCGAGAAAGAGTTGGAGGTAGTTAAAAGGTGCAAACATAAGCAGTGTTTCAGAAATGACAAGTACTTTTTTTTTTGAGACAAAGAAATGACAAGTACTGATGACATTTCTCTCGCTAATGGGCTTGTCTAGTCAGATTTAATTTAAATTCTCAGCCTGGAAAGAAAGATAGATAGCCATTTGGCACAGAAAAGATAAAAAGAGACAAAGAGAAGAAGACCCCATGGTGTTTGTTAGTTCTGTTTTTCGATTTTGTTCGAGAAGTTTACAGCGCTTTAGGAAATTGCCCCGAAACCTCGTTTGTGGCGTCTGTAAAACGCCGCTGAATGCCAGATCTTTCAAGACGTTACTGGAAAACGTCTCAGTTGACTTTCCCCTTCACGAGCTTCTCTAGCATTTTACAGAAATGCCACACAAAACAATTGGAGGCATTTTTACGTCTTCTAGAGGCGTTTTAGAATGCTGTTGTAATACTATACGTGTTGTAGTGTTAGTTGGCTGAATCCATCAACTTTGGACAATTGTGGGTACATGCTTTTTAAATATAGTAGTATAAACAACTAATCCTTCTGAGGAAGGAAAAATTTATGACAGTGGTGTACAGAAATGGTAGAAAAAGAAGGTAAGCAATGTATACACAGCATAAAGTATGGTAACCAGCAGTAGTTGCCAACCTGTTGGGCTTGAAGGAGATTATTTTGATTTTGTACTTGTGCATCTTGATGAACTGAGTGGCTAGCCACTCTACTCCCCATCTTTGTAATCTCCATTAAGGGTCCAATGTTACTAATTGTTACATAAAAAACGAAATCATGAGCTCAACAGTTTATTTGCTAAACAACATATGCTGAATGTGTACAGCTCTGTCATCAAATTCAATCAATTCTGTTAGTAGAGTACCTTGATTTGTTAAGCCGTACTGTAAAATTTTCATTTTGAAAAACTAAATGTCATTATAACCACTTGCATGTTTTCCCTACTTCTCTTGTTAAATACTCCCTCCGTCCGAAAATACTTGTCATCAAAATGGATAAAAAAAGATGTATCTCAAACTAAAATACGTCTAGATACATCCCCTTTTATTTATTTTGATGACAAGTATTTCCGGACAGAGGGAGTACTTACCTAGGACCTTCCATATTGGATAGTGAAACCTTTCCCAAGCTCAAACATTTATGTTACTTCAGACAAACATAGCAGTCTGCTAGTGGTGAATCTGACTTTTCTAAGAACTGATAACATAACACAACGTCTCCAGAGCCCTTGCCCACTTATTAGAGTCTAAAATAAAAAAGCAGAGCAGCCTTTCTCATCTTTGGGAATATTTTTCCTAAAACATAGTTGCACTACAAAGAGCAGCAGAACCTAATCTATTGCATCTTTTAAAGTTCCAATCAAAGATCCAATTTCTACAAATCTATCTTTATAAGTAAAGTTCTCGGCCACCCAATATGCTTCGTCCCATACATAGAAAAACTTACAAAAGGCTCCTAATTCTTCATCACTTAGCAACGGACTGCATAAGGAGTAAATCGGCAGATCACACACAAAGGGGTAGCGACACAAACCCACTTACCTAACTACTCTTTCGGCTAGAAGGTCCATGAAGTATACGTAACTTTCATGCGGCACAGCTTGTCGAGCACTCAGCACGAGGTTGTAGGCGCCCTCCATAAGAGACTGCTCGAGCTCAACCACGTGCTTGATGCAAGGATTCTCCAGCGCTTTGGTGGGCAGAGGCTCCAGCTCAGTGTGGAACTCCGCAATTCTATTCTGGACCAACAGCCTCAGAAGGTTAAGCCCCATAATTGGGTACTCAACCGGTGATGGAGGAATTATGCCACTGCAAGTATCAGCATGATTTAGTATGATATAGCATAATATCAATCGAAATGTTGCAAAAGAGGAAGTGCTAGATGTTTTTAGATAAAATATCAATTGACGTGTCCAGACATTTTGCAACATGTTCTGGACCTGACGAAGCAAACATCTATTGCCGAATAAGATGTGAAAGAACTCTGCTAAAATAGTCAACACAAAACAATTGCCAGTTTGACAAGGGTATTGCGGCTCACCAGCAGGCGAGAACCTAAAAATTCCATACAAACCCAATCTACATGTATAACTTGGCTTACAAATATTAGTTTCCAAGTTCGACTACCAACTGAACCCAGCAAAATTAGCACCACATAACTCATGCAGGACTAACCCAAAAAACACTTCTGGTTTAACTCATTTAGCAACTTATACCCAAAGAAAACCAATAATACTTTATTTCTTTTGACCTTCCCATGATAATCCAATGGAAGATGAAAACTCATTTAGCAACTTATACCCAAAGAAAACCAATAACACTTTATTTCTTTTGACCTTCCCAATGATAATCCAATGGAAGATGAAAGAGAACAGAGAACGATACATGCATTAGAATGACAGCCTACACAATGCAAAGACAGAGAAAACAACTGCAAAGTGATAAGAAGAAACTAACCATGTGTCCATGTAATAAGGCTTGAGGTGGTAGAAGTCCCTTTCAAATGCATCTTGATCTTCTGTTTTCACACTGAGAAGAACTGCATGCTCATAAATGTCCCCTGAAAGGTTTCAGATTGATTTAGTACTTGCTCTGTCAAGGAAAGGATAATTGGAAGACCAGAGTATAATTCTAAATAGCTGGATCATAACAACATAGAGACACATTTTCCTTAAAAAGCAGGACACAGGTTACGACAATCGACATAAGAGTTCATGCACAACATAATACTATCAAAATGAACAAATCTTATCATCAAATACAAACATCCAATGCAAAGTCTGAGGTCAAGTCAAGAAAGCGCAATTTTTTCCCAGAGTTCACATTATCACAAGTTCACAACTGACAAGCATCACTAGCGTCAGTCCTAGGATGGGATCATATTCAAAGCATCTATAAATTCATATGGCAGCAACCAGTCAATTGAAACTCCTAAAGGTAAAACTGCATGACCAAGGCAAATCAGATCCAGTGTTAGGCCCGTAAAGATCTCCCAGCACATCCTCAAGGTAGTATTACCAAGCAACCAAACGTATCAACTAGTATTACAGATCGATTACACATGGATTGTAGTTAACTGAACCAAGTTCCAGCTGAGCCAAGGTAGAGTTGCTGAACGAGTCATATCACACACACAATCTCAGACAGCATTACAGAAACCAGACAACCACAGCATATATCAACCAAAGACTGACCAACAAGACGCAAAGCATCACCGATGGACAAAATCTTCCTGTACCTAAACCATAAAACATAGCAGCCGACCAAGAAAAATCCCCAACACTTGCACCCTGTTCACGCCGTCACACGGATAGAAAGCATCATCGCAACCCCAATGTCTGACCAACTCAACAGAGCAAAGTTATCTTACTCGCAAGTTTGAGCTCCTCCACGGCATTGGGCGTCCGCTGAAACAACGGAGGAAGGCTGGGGAACTTGGTGAGGAGGGCCTGCAAAAGGAGGAAGCTTCACGTGTCAATTCAACCAAAAAGTAATAAAACCTAGAAAATAAAGATTTCGAACCCTCCCGGTGGAAAGAAACGTAAGGCAGGGAAAGGAGAAGATGCGAGGCAGCAGGCAAGGGCGGGCGCACCTTGAGCTGCGAGAGGAAGTCGGAGCAGACGTCGAGATCGCTGCGGAGGTAGGCCGCCTTGAAGCGGGCGAACAGCTGCGTGACCTCCACCAGCTTTGGATCCATCGGCGGCGGCGGGGGCGGCTAAGCTCGTGCGTCTTCCTGTACCGCGGATTCGAGTCGAGGGAGCCGACGATTTGATGGGATCAAGAAACTAATTTTGGTCCGCACCGTCGGCCGCCGCCTCGCGAGCGTAAGAGCATCTCCAATAGGCGCCGAACGCCCCATGCGGTAAAAATTAATTTGGCGCGCTCCCATCGTCTGGTTTGTCGCGGCGTGCAGCGTTTGCTCTAGCAGCCGCATTGAAAAGCCACGCGCGCGCAGCTCCAGCAGGCACGGTGAAATGCAGCGCGCGCTCATTCTACAATATTTTTAAATTAAAATTGCATAGATAAAAAAAATGATACAAAGATACTTTACATTGGTGCAACTACTACGGCATAGATAGATAGATAGTTCGACATACATAGATAGATAGATACTACTACGGCATAGATAGATAGATAGAAACTACTACGGCATACAGAGACAAAAACTACTCCAAGTCGCTACCATCACCACCGTCATCATCCTCGTCGGTGTCGTCCGAGGTTGAGAGCCATATGTCGTCCCAACGTTCATTGTTGGCCGTGAAGAACGACCTCCCACCTGCTCCAACGATGTCGCACTGCTCGTTCACCGGTGCCTTCACGACGCAGTCAGCCCGCTCATGTGGCGCCTTGCCGCCCTGTCCGCCCGAGAAACACGCTTCGGCGTCGACGTCCTACGGGTGGCGACGACGCCACTCCGCCATGGCTCGCTCGTCCTCCTCAGCAACGAGGAGGCGGCGCTGCCGCCGAGCGTGGTCGGCACGGTCCATGTCGGTGATGAGACGTGGCGGAGGGGCGACACGCTGCGCCTCCTCGCGCGTGAAGACGTTCCGGAAGTTCATCTGCGACCGGGGCCTCTCCAAGCGCCACGCCGCCGCGTCGTACGCGCGGGCCGCCTCGTGCGCGCTTCGAAACGTCCCGAGGCCGAGCCGGACGTCGCCGACCCGTATCTCGGCGGAGTACCAGCCGTTGGGGCGCTCGCGGATGCCGCGAAAGCCCAAAGCACCCCAGCGGCACGGCGGCATGGTGGCGCGGAAAGCGGCGAGGCGGCGAAGCGGCGAGGCAGCGAAGCATCAAGGGGTGGTAACTCATATTACAGGGGGAAACTTTGCACAGAGTTCCATTACGATTAATGGGTGGCTTCGAGATTTCTTGTGGGCACAGGCGAGGTTGCGAGGAGGAGGAGGCGTGGTTGTTCTGTGCGTGTGGCGAGCGCGGGACTTTATAGGCGTAGCGGCAGCGCATAAATCTGCGCGCGTGCGCTTTCTCCAGCAGGCGCATAAGCGCTTCAGCGGTAACTTCCCGCCACATTGGGAGCTTCAGAACCACCGGCGGCGAAAAACAGCTTTTATCACAAGGTAGCGCGTTTGCCGCGCCTGTTGGAGTTGCTCTAAGGCCAACTCGAGCGGGCGACCCCATCCTGTCCGGCCCCATTCATTTAAGGTAAAACAGACAAACCAGACGGCCCAGCGCGCGGGCGCAAACGAACTTTTGTTTGTTTTCTGTCCGCTTTCGACCCATCCCGGCCCAACTTTGCGTCGCTTTTGGGATGAAACAGATAGCGCGCGGACGGGCGCGTGTCCTCCCCTGGCCCGCCCGTCGGTGGCACAGGGACCCCTTTTTCTACCTGCCCCCCTTCCCCCCAGCCGCACCCCCTCCACCTTCTCCACTCCGCCACTCGCCGCCGCCGCCATTGCATCCGTACAGCTCGGACGCGCGCACGCCCAACCCCCTTCCCCTCGACGCCCTAGAGCTACACAACCACCTGATTAGTGCACTCGCGGCCGGATTGGGAGTGGATCCGGTCGGTCTTGAGCTCGCCCGGCTGTGGAAGGCCCCGCCGCGCCATGGACTGGCCGGGCACCGGGCTGGAAGGCCCCGAGAAGGCCGCAAGGCCGCATGCAGGCAGTGGCTCCTCCTCTAGCCGCTCGGATCTACACCGTCGGTGGTCCGCCGGCAGATACACGAATGGCGGTCGGCTGGACTCGGTGCTAGCCCAAAAGCTCGTCGGCGCACCGTTGCCACTCATTAAGTGCGATGACTGCCCAAAGAAGGTCGTGTGCCGCGTGTCTACAACGCCGGAACATCCCGGATGGGTGTCCATCAAGTGCTTAAACGACGGGGTATGTGCTATTTTAGCTTCAGTTGTGCTCTCGGATTTGACTAGTTGTGCTAACTTAACATTTTATTGTGTAGAATGGATGCAAGTTTTGGTATTGTGAAGAAGAGCACATCGATATATTGATAGAGCACAATTTACTAGATGTTCGTGCACTTTTAGATAACATAGAGGCTAGAGATGAGACTAGTGCACTTGTTGCTAGAATAGAGGCTAGACATGAGACTAAGCAACATCGACTTCTTTACACTCGAAGAAAGAAGCACGCAAGATCGAGCCTCCGCAGATCAACAATGAGTGCATCGAGAAGGCACTAATCCAACTTACAGGAGCAGTTATGGAAGTTGGATATCTTCTAAAATGTATTATTGTGGTTCTTGTTTTCTTTGGTCTTACTTTTCTAGTCAAAATTTGGTGATCTATTCCCATGTATCAAAAATCAATGATGAAAAAAGTTTATGGGCTTGCAAAGAAAATGTACGCGGACAGGATGCGGCCGGGATGCGTCCACGCGTTGGGCGCACAGCCACCGCATCCGAGAAATGGCCCGGACACGACCCCATTGCCCTACCCAAACAGACAGAATCCGAGCAAAACGGACGTCCGTTTGGGGTCGTGCGCTGGAGTTGGCCTAATGCATGTTCCTACGAGAGCTCAGCGGGGATTGCAACATGCCCGTGTTGCAGCCTTGCAGCTTTTTCTGGCAATCAAGGGAGCTTTATTAAATCACAGCAGACCTATGACAATCAGCCGTCAAGATGGTCATTAGGAAGCTAGGTATCACATCGAGCCAGCATTCGGTCACATTCAATGTGCAGGCATGTTTAGCACAAAGATGAGCCGGAACGTTAGCCGAAAGATTTATATGAAGTACATTAAACAAAGAGAAAATGCTAACCAGCTCTCCAATTTCAAGTAAGATAGGAGCCATAGTTGAACGAGAATTGTGGCAAGTATTCCAGAGTTGCACCAACTCTAGGCAGTCCAGCTCCATGATCACATGCGTGAGTCCTCGAAGGTTTGCGAATCGAGCCCCCTCACGCATTGCCAATGCCTCCGCGATGAGTGGATCTGAGATCCCCATGTGCGGCTTACACCATGCCCCCGGGTATGAAGCAGTGGATCGAGCGATGCCACCCGCACCGCTACAATTATCTTCGAAGTTGATAGCCCCATCTGTTGTAATCTTGACAATGCCCGGGTCCGGTGGCTTCCAACCATAACCTGGTAGAATTTTTGCTGCACTACATGGCAATTCCAACAGAGCTAGTGGCTCCTTGATGGATCGCAAGGAAAGCATAGGATCAAGACCATCCTGATCATGCTTAATTATGTTCCGTGAATGCCATATAGACCACATAATGGTGATGATTTTTGGCCGATCCTTGTCATCTACCATTGGGTGACATAAAATGTCCCCTGCCCATGAGCTAGGATGTAACTTGGGTAGCCAAATATCAAACCATGCGCAGGCTACCGCCCAGAAACGTTTGGCATGAGAGCATAGCATTAACATGCATGCTGTAAGTCTTCCTCCATAGCTAAATAGATGTTGCATCTGCTTATTTGTGCAATGTGTCTCCGTTTGAGAGTGTGTTCATCAGGTAAAATTCCTCGTAGAACTCGCCACCAGAACACCCGTACCTTTGGCACCATGTTGAGCTTCCAAAGAGCCTTCCACATCTGTTGATCATTCCCTAAAGTACCGGTAACCCACCCTTCCTCTAGAGATGGATGCTCTTTCTGAGTCACTAGAGTACGATATGTTGTCTTAATAGTGTAGTTGCCCGAAGCATCAAATGCCCACACATAAAAATCCTCACCGCCACCCTGTCGAAGAAGTATAGCTGTAGCGTCAGGGGCAATGAAAGTTTGGCGAACCAACTGCTCATTCCACCTCCAATTCTCCGTGTCAATAAGACTTGAGACATATTCAATATTAGTGGCTGGTGGTTTCAGCAAAGGTAACATCGAAATAGTTCTTGGGATCCATTTGTCTGTCCAAACTGCAGTAGAACTACCATCGCCAACCCGCTGTATCAGACCAGCCTTGAGCGCCTCCCTCCATGCTATGATCGCGCGACATGTTGCCGAGGATGTTTTTGGCACCGATGCATTCAAGAAATCACCTTTAGGAAAGTACCGGCCCTTCAAGACTCTAGCACACAAAGAGTCTTGTTTAGTCATGAGCCTCCAGCCATGTTTCCCAAGCAATGCTAGATTCAATAGCTGCATGTCACGGAACCCCATACCACCTTTGCATTTGGGTGTAGCAAGTTCCTTCCAAGACACCCAATGCATACCTTTCTTGTCAAGAGAACTACTCCAAAAATATTTGGCCATTGGTGAAGAAATACTCTTACAAACTTTCCTTGTCAAACGAAGAGATTGGATTTTTAGTACCCGGGTGTCCAGGCACCCCCTTATCAGCACCGTTGGTCCAGATTCCAGCTCCTAGGGATATGTACCAGGTACTGTAGCAAGCATTTGATTAACAGAGCGTATGGCGCAGGAGGCTGGGCACATTTCAAGCTGGGTCTAGTCAGCTTGTGCCTCGAGGGTTGATTCCCTAGTAACCGAACCATCGAGATCTGGGCATGGCGTCATCCTCCTCCAGGCGACTTGGCGGCTAGAAACCTAGCGCTGCCGCCACCACAAACTCCTCCTCCCCTCCTCCGCCGCCGAAGACGTCCGTTGGGCTAAGCCCGGGCCGGCGGATGGCGGGATGTGACGCCCGATTCAATCGTACACTAATCATGCATAAGCGTGTGCGATCAAGATCGAGGACTCACGGAAGATATCACAACACAACTCTAAAAACATAAATAAGTCATACAAGCATCATAATACAAGCCAGGGCCTCGAGGGCTCGAATACAAGTGCTCGATCATAGGCGAGTCAGCGGAAGCAACAATATCTGATCTGAGACATAAATTAAACAAGTTTGCCTTAAGAAGGCTAGCACAAACCGGGATACAGATCGAAGAGGCGCAGCCTCCCCGCGGGATCCTCCTAACTACTCATGGTCGTCGTCAGCGGGCTGCACGTAATAGTAGGCACCTCCGATGTAGTAGGGGTAAGTAAATCGACGGTGGCGTCAGCTCAGACTCAAACATCTGGTTGCGACAACCGTAAAGAAAGGAAAGGGGAAAAGGGGAGAAAGCAACCGTGAGTACTCATCCAAAGTACTGCAAGCAAGGAGCTACACTACATATGCATGGGTATATGTGTAAAGGGCCATATCGGTGGACTGAGCTGCAGAATGCCGAATAAGAGGGATAGCTAATCACAGCCGAAGACTACGCTCGCAGCCTCCGTCTTTGACATGTAGAAGAGAGTAGTTTGAAGTCCTCCAAGTAGCATCGCCAAGTAGCATCTTCAAGTAGCATCTTCAAGTAGCATCTCCAAGTAGCATCTCCAAGTAGCATCGCATAGCATAATCCTACCGGCGATCCTCTCCTCATCGCCTACTGTTAGAGAGCGATCACCGGGTTGTATCCGCACTTGGAAGGGTGTGTTTTATTAAGTATCCGGTTCTAGTTGTCATAAGGTCAAGGTACAACTCCGGGTCGTCCTTTACCGAGGGACACGGCTATTCGAATAGATTAACTTCCTGCAGGGGTGCACCACATAACCCAACACGCTCGATCCCATTTGGCGGACACACTTTCTGGGTCATGCCGGCCTCGGAAGATCAACACGCCGCAGCCCCACCTAGGCACAACAGAGAGGTCAGCCCACGGTCCTAAATCCTATGCTTGTGCAGTGCAGGCCCATCGCCCATTGCACACCTGACGTTGCGAGGGCGGCGGAAGCGAACTAGCCCCTTAATACAAGAGCGAGCTTACGTTCCAATCCGGTAGCGCGCCCGCGCCCGTCGGCCGACGTCAAGAAGGCTTGGTGATACCACGACGCGGGATACCCATAACTACTCCCGCGTAGATGGTTAGTGCGTATAGACCAAATGGCGGACTCGGATCAAATACCCGGATCTCGTTAAGCGTGTTAAGTATCCATGAGCGCCGAGCAGGCCAGCCCACTGTCTCCTAGGTGGTCTCAACCTGCCTGTCGCTCCGCCATTAAAGTAATGATCGGGGCCGTCGGGAACCTAGGCCCACCTCTACCGGATGGATCCACTGTCCTTTCGGCCCCCTCATCGAGAATCACTTGCGGGTACTCAATGAGTGACCCGACTTTAGTCACCATCTGTATAGTATGTATGTATGTATAGTATATACCGTGATCACCTCCCAAGTGATCACGGCCCGATAGTATAGCAAGGCGCATCGACAAGAATGTAGGGCCAATGATGATAAACTAGCATCCTATTCTAAGCATTTAGGATTGCAGGTAAGGTATCAACAGATGTAGCAACAATGTCAGGCTATGCATCAGAATAGGATCAACGGAAAGCAGTAACATGCTACACTACTCTAATGCAAGCAGTATAGAGGAGAATAGGCGATATCTGGTGATCAAGGGGGTTGCCTGGTTGCTCTGGCAAGAGAGAGGGGTCGTCAACTCCGTAGTCGTACTGGGCAGCAGCAGCGTCGGTCTCGGGGTCTACCGGAGAGAAGAGGGGGAAGAAACAGTAAATATAAAGCAAACATAGCATCTCAAAGCATAACATGGCAATATGCTGTGCCGGGTGTGACCTAACGCATGGCTACGATATAGGTGGAGGGGGAAATCACAGGGAATGTATTCGGTTAGGACTGTGTTAGACAGATGACCGGAGAGGGAAAGTTCCATGTTAAGATAGTTAGAGGCATTTGACAGATGAACGGACCACATATTCGGATTCGTCTCGTCGTTCTGAGCAACTTTCATGTTGAAAATAATTTAATCCGAGTTACGGATTAAAAGATATGATTTTCTAAAGATTTTAATAATTTCTAGAATTTAATTAATTATTTAATTTAATTCGAAAATGTATTTATGACATCAGCATGATGTCATGCTGATGTCAGCAGTCAACAGGGTTGACTGGCCAACCTGACCAGTGGGTCCCACTGGTCAGTGACACATTTTAATTAGACATATTAATTAACCTAATTAGTATCAGTTAGGGGTGGGCCCCACTGTCATTGACTACTTAATTAACTAATTAACAAATCAGGTTAATTAGATAACTAATGTGTAATTAGTTTAATTAGTTGTTTAATTTAATTAATCAAAATTAATTAAGTTAATTAATTTTATTTTTATTCTTAATTACGTTCTGGGGCGGCCCCCACATGTCATAGGGCCATAGGGGCCTTGCGGGTTTCGGGCGCATGGGCGCGCGGTTGTCGCCCGAACGGGCGCGGGCGCAACGGGTGCCCAACACCCGCTCGTTCAGGCGCACTACTGGGCGGGCGGGCAGCAGATCGCCGGGCAGGGGTTGGTGACCACGGCGGGGCTCGCCGGGCGCCAACCCAGGCGGAGGACGGGATGGCGGCAGTGCAGAGACGAGGCGGACAAAGGGAGGAGCGGGCTGCCGCGGCATCTGCGAGCAGCACCACCAGGGGCGCGCGAGGGTGGCGAACGGCCTGACCCTGGCGAAGTCGTGGGGAGGCGAGAGCATCGGTCTTGCGCCGGCGCGTGTCTGTGGGCACGCCGGGCGGGCGAGGCCACAGTGGAGCGCGGCCGTGATGACGGTGAGCACGGACCTCCAGCGTCTGATGGCAGATGTGGCGCAAGACGGTGGCCTTGTGTGTGTGTCTGAGGCGAGGGAAAGAGAGGAGGCCGGGACCTCACCGGTGGAAGTAGGGATCGTGGCAATGGGCTCGGGGAAGGTTGGGGAGGACGATGGGGACGACACGGCGGAGCGGGAGGCAGGCCGGTGGGGTGGAGGAAGCAGTCCGGCGGGGGGGTTGGAGCTCCGGGCGCCGGCGTCGGCGTCGGCGTCAGAAGCGAGGATCGAGTCCTCCGATCCAGATCAGCGAGGTGGAGTGGTGCGAGTGGGGGTTGGTTAGGTTAGGGTTTGGGTGAGGTCGCGTGGGGGGATAAAGGGGACCGGGGTGGGCCGGCCTGGCGGTCCGTCGGCTCTTGGGCGAGGCCGGATGGGGGTTCCTTTTCCCTTTAGTTTTGTTAGGTTTTTTTCCTTTTCTTTTTTTATTTCCTTTTATGTTTTAATTCAATTTAAAATATTTATGTATTCTGTAAAAGTGTGTTTCCTTCACCTTAAATATCTAAACATTATTTGGCCCAATCAGAACATTTTATTTTTAATGTTTGAAAACTTTTATGTTTGCCTTTAATTAAATTTGAATTTGGATCGGTTTTGAACTATCGAGAGTTTATCAACAGTAAGCGAGGTGACGTGGCATCGTTAACGTGGGATTACTGTAGCCTAATTATCCGGGCGTCACAATTCTCCTCTACTACAAGAAATCTCGTCCCGAGATTTAAGAGGGGAACTAAGGGGGAAGGGATTTGGTTACGAAATTCTAACGAGTCTTCTCGGTGTTGGTTGTTCTTCTCGAAGAGGTCGATCCATTACATTGATGTCTTCAGTTCTCTGCTTCGGGTCATCATGATGAAGTTGTCGTCCTTCCTTGGGGATCTTCATCGTACTTATGGAAAGGATAAGGGGTAGCTTCAAAAGGACAGACCTCTACAAGGTTGACTATCTGGTCGATAACATCAAGGAAGGTGGCGGAAGTTACTCTTGAATTGAATCTTAAGAAAATATCGAGAGCAAAGTAAGGAGGTACCATGAGAAGTTTCAAATGGATAGGAAAGCGTTCGATGCCTAACCAGAAGGTGAAAGGGGTTCAGGGCAACGAGAATAAGTATTGCGTCTGATACCAAAATAGATCACTTGGGACGGTGGTCCGTGAATTACATCTGAGTCCACATACGAGGAATAACTCGGGAGCAGGGGTGTACTGGAGAGTCAGGTTTCGATCCTGTGGAACTGTGGGTTATGGGCCCACCATGTGTGTTAAAGGTAGGAAGGGGGGCTGACATCTTGCACGGTCACAATAGCAAGGCATGTTAGAGGGTAGCCTGTTAGTTATGTCGGCAACAACATCGATACCAAGGGCGAGGGACAAAGAGAACCATTTTCCTGCGCGTTGAACGAGGCGGACCAATAGGCAAAGTTCTCATCCATCGGTGGCTACCGGAATGTCATCAACAATAGTAACAGGATCTTACTGACAGAATTGTACACCGATGTGTTTGCACAAGCAGGGAATTATTACTGCTTATATCATATAGACCATAGAAAGGGTTTAAACAAACCAATGAAAGGGGAAAAGTGTCTATCAGATTTAATGAGAACAAAGGAAAGAATAGTGTGTTTAAACACATATTTCAAGGGTATATCCTTCCCAAGGACAAGCTGAGCATGATATCCATGACAGTATATAATGTAGAAAACTCTTTAGGTAGGGGAGAGAATTTTCATGATATTACCCATACAACGGTGTTTGGATAATTGTGCAAGAAACATTTAGCATTGGGCTTCAAATGTTCTTGTTAAAATTTGGAGTACCACAAACATGCTTAGGATAGCATTGGCATGGTCTTCAAGCAAAGATCAGACTTTGGATACACAAAGGATCCATCAGTAACAACTTATAGAATAAGTCTTACAATTTCCTCATGGAAGAATGGTTAACCTTGCTAAAAAGGAAACTATAATAATAGTCCCTCCAGGCAGGTGTGCTAGGCATGACATCACCTTGTTATAACTCTTGGGAATATGTTCCAACTATCATATCCGACCGAGATTCAGATCTGATTGGTGTCAGGATACCTCAGACTTAGGATGCCTGAGAAGAGAAGGTGCGACACCAATTGACGAGATGACAATGTGAGATTTTCGGGAAATGAACTATGGAAGTGAGTTCCGAGACAAGAGTTCATCATTAAACCAAGGAGAGAATGGGGAGGTGGCTGATGAACTCAGCGACAATTCATTGAGGTTTCCAAAAAGATGGATTTCCACAATTATGAGAACAAGGAGATAACATTTGTCATATCAAGTGATATAATGACGTATGCTCAAGGAAAACATACACAATTAAAATTGGTTGAAAGGTGCACCCGAAATATGGGCTTAGGTAGCAGGATCAATGTTAGGATGGTGATTCGATAACCAATGGTCTAAGAATGAAATGTCGACCATTAACTTCAAAGCAATAGGGTTGCTAGAAGTTTAGAATTTACACATCACAGACCATTTGTCGGTATTCCGGTTAGAAACAACTCAAGGACCAAGAAAAGAATGGTGATGTTAATAAGTATCACTTGTATCAAGAATTCTTAAGGGTGGTGAATTCCCCATGACATTCTTGACATAGAAGATAGCAATACTACAAGGTAGAACATAACATAAGTTGGGTAGCAAGGATCTCAAGGTACAACACAAAACACGAACAAGTTTGTGTTGGAGGGGAGGCATTAAAGTGGTCGATGACAACACAAATCATCGAAGGCAAGGATGGTATTTCTCATCATGAATTCAATAGATATCCAGGAAGAGTTCATAAGGTTGATGATGATCACGACACACTTTGTCGAGAGATTTCAAGATGTAATCGATCAGCGATGTCATCAAGTCAAATGAATGATGAAGCGAAAGGTTATTGGAACCAAGGGTACGACACAAACTTGGAATCAAGTTTGCTGTTCAAGGAGAATTGATAGGACGAGGAAGATCGACGTAACCTTAGCTCATCATCGAAAGTTGTGCTCCGAGATTAAGGACCAGGTAGCACAGTTAAGGTTTAGCATGATAATGATATAGCCGATCAGGCTAGGAGTTACGTGATGGAGTATTAAACTTCTCATCAACAAAGTACTGAGAGTAATGAATCTCAGTATTGATTCGATTCACCAATTGGTGTTCTCGGTTGACGACAACCCAGAACCCGTGGAGTGACTATGATGGGAAAAGGTACTACTTCGTTAGAATTCCATAGATGAAGTGCAATGGGTGGATATTCTCGAGATACCAGGGGGTAATACTCGAAGGTAGAACATAATACAGGTTGGGAAGGCATACTGATCTGCAGAAGGCAAGTAATTTAACTTGTCCGAGAATTAAAATCAAAGGAGAACAAACATGGTCGGAACCCACGATTGCAAAAGACCAAATCCCACATATAAGATGAAATTATATCAAGGGGATAATTATTGTTTACGAGAAGCTTACATGACAAGATCTACATCGTGTCCATGGGCATGAACACAAAGTTCAAGGTCGACTCCACTTCTCCAATGCATAACCTATCATTCCTCCTCATTTTCGATGGAGTTGTAGTGTTGAAATTTTATCCGTAAATCACCGGAGAATATGACTCGTGAAAACTTTCGGGTTCACACGGTTTTAGAGAAGGAATAGGTTCAACCCATCGGGGCATCTTAGAAACACATACCACAATCTTTAGGAGTAATTTAACTCAAGCTCGAAGGCAGAGCATGGTCGAGAAAGCAGAGGATACAATTTACCAAAGGCATTATGTATCCGAGAATAGGCTCACAAGGTTATTGAATATGAAGTGCATTGTTAGATAAAATCCAACGAAGGATCTGGTGGTCCATAAGGGATCTGATGTGAGCATCGGTACTCAACCAGAAGGAGAAAGAATGCAAGGAGATCATATGATAGAAACAACTGACTAATTCAAAGCTCAATCGCAAGGATTTATGATTTCCCCTTTCAAGGGATCAGAAGCAAATGCTCTGATTAAGGAGGGAATAGTTGAATAGACTTAGGGGTACAACCGACGGCAATTTAATTGGTTGAGAACCAGCTCATGTTCAAACTGACACTGAGCCGGAAGGATGAATTCTAGGATTCGATTGAGGGATGCGAGCATCCTCAACATATTGAATCAACGGACTTAAAATGATAAAGACAAGGGGTGCCAATAAGGTTACGAGACTTATGGGATTAACCATAATGCAAGCAAGCAAGAACTTCAAGAGCAATAGGCTGCTCAGGATTTTTGGAAGATCGAATGGTATTTCGAAGTCTTTTGCGAAACACATGAACAACTGGGAATGAGCGGATACTCGATAAGTGCGAGGAATTATCCGTAGGGGTATTCATGCGGCAAGATCTGTAAGGCAATAGGCACAAAATATTATCGGGACAATAGAGAGGATTTCAGGGTATCTTGTAATAACAAGACCAACTGGGGATGAGTGTAAGAAATGACAACTGCAAGTAGTTATCCATCAGGGTTGACAGTGGAAAGGGAATTGCAAACGCGATGATACAAGTTCTCGGGTTAATCAGCGAAGAGTATCTTCAGGATCTTCACGTGCAACAGACGATCATCAGAAATAAGGGGCTCTCCGGGTGAAAATGATAACGAGATCCTAGAGTCAGAGTTAGTAAAATCGTTTAACCCAAATAGAAGAGATGTCAGAGCCCAGAGTATAGGTCGAGGAATAAAAGATCCTACTACCACCCAATGGCGACGTGGGCCCGTAAGGCACACAACCAAGTTAGTAAAAGTTTTGTAGTGACTAGACTCGACTTCGGCCAAGGAGTTGGGAAGGGATTCCTCTGAGCGATCGGCTCGATACCAACTTGGCGCCCGATTCAATCGTACACTAATCATGCATGCAAACGTGTACGATCAAGATCAGGGACTCACGGGAAGATATCACAACACAACTCTAAAAACATAAATAAGTCATACAAGCATCATAATACAAGCCAGGGGCCTCGAGGGCTCGAATACAAGTGCTCGATCATAGGCGAAGTCAGCGGAAGCAACAATATCTGAGTACGACATAAGTTAAACAAGTTTGCCTTAAGAAGGCTAGCACAAACGGGATACAGATCGAAGAAGCGCGCAGCCTCCTGCCGGGATCCTCCTAACTACTCATGGTAAATCGCCAACGGGCTGCACGTAGTAGTAGGCACCTCCAGTGTAGTAGGGGTCATCGTCGACGGTGGCGTCGGCTCTGGACTCAAACATCTGATTACGACAACCGTAAAGAAAGGAAAGGGGAAAAGGGGAGAAAGCAACCGTGAGTACTCATCCAAAGTACTCGCAAGCAAGGAGCTACACTACATATGCATGGGTATATGTGTAAAGGGCCATATCAGTGGACTGAACTGCAGAATGCCAGAATAAGAGGGGGATAGCTAATCCTGTCGAAGACTACGCTTCTGGCAGCCTCCGTCTTGCAGCATGTAGAAGAGAGTAGTTTGAAGTCCTCCAAGTAGCATCGCCAAGTAGCATCTTCAAGTAGCATCTCCAAGTAGCATCTCCAAGTAGCATCTCCAGTAGCATCGCATAGCATAATCCTACCCGGCGATCCTCTCCTCGTCGCCCTGTTAGAGAGCGATCACCGGGTTGTATCTGGCACTTGGAAGGGTGTGTTTTATTAAGTATCCGGTTCTAGTTGTCATAAGGTCAAGGTACAACTCCGGGTCGTCCTTTTACCGAGGGACACGGCTATTCGAATAGATTAACTTCCTGCAGGGGTGCACCACATAACCCAACACGCTCGATCCCATTTGGCGGACACACTTTCTGGGTCATGCCCGGCCTCGGAAGATCAACACGCCGCAGCCCCACCTAGGCACAACAGAGGTCAGCCCGCGGTCTAAATCCTATCTTGCGTAGGGTGCAGGCCCATCGCCCATTGCACACCTGCACGTTGCGAGGGCGGCCGGAAGCAGAACTAGCCCCCTTAATACAAGAGCAGGCTTACGTTCCAATCCGGCGCGCGCGCTCGCTACCGACGTCAAGAAGGCCGGTGATACCACGGCGGGATACCCATAACTACTCCAGCGTAGATGGTTAGTGCGTATAGACCAAGCGGCGGACTCGGATCAAATACCCAGATCTCGTTAAGCGTGTTAAGTATCATGAGCGCCGAGCAGGCCAGCCCACTGTCTCCTAGGTGGTCTCAACCTGCCTGTCGCTCCGCCACAAAGTAACGATCGGGGCCGTCGGGAACCCAGGCCCACCTCTACCGGGATGGAGCCACCGTCCTTTCAGCCCCTCATCGAGAATCACTTGCGGGTACTCAATGAGTGACCGACTTTAGTCACCATCTGTATAGTATGTATGTATGTATAGTATATACCCGTGATCACCTCCCAAGTGATCACGGCCCGATAGTATAGCAAGGCATACTGACAAGAATGTAGGGCCAATGATGATAAACTAGCATCCTATTCTAAGCATTTAGGATTGCAGGTAAGGTATCAACAGATGTAGCAACAATGTCAGGCTATGCATCAGAATAGGATCAGCGGAAAGCAGTAACATGCTACACTACTCTAATGCAAGCAGTATAGAGGAGAATAGGCGATATCTGGTGATCAAGGGGGCTTGCCTGGTTGCTCTGGCAAGAGAGAGGGGTCGTCAACTCCGTAGTCGTACTGGGCAGCAGCAGCGTCGGTCTCGGGGTCTACCGGAGAGAAGAGGGGGAAGAAACAGTAAATATAAAGCAAACATAGCATCTCAAAGCATAACATGGCAATATGCTGTGCCGGGTGTGACCTAACGCATGGCTACACGATATAGGTGGAGGGGGAAATCCACGGGAATGTATTCTGTTCGGACTGTGTTAGGCAGATGACCGGAGAGGAAAGTTCCATGTTCAGATAGTTAGAGGCATTTTGATGATGAGCGGACCACATATTCGGATTCGCCTCAAATGCGTTACGAGCAACTTTCATGTTGAAAATAATTTAATCCGAGTTACGGATTAAAAGATATGATTTTCTAAAGATTTTAATAATTTCGGAATTTAATTAATTATTTAATTTAATTCGAAAATGTATTTATGACATCGGCATGATGTCATGTCGATGTCGGCGATCAATGGGGTTGGTGGTCAACTGACGATGGGTCCCACTGGTTAGTGACACATTTTAATTAGACATATTAATTAACCTAATTAGTATCAGTTAGGGGTGGGCCCCACTGTCATTGACTACTTAATTAACTAATTAACTGATCAGGTTAATTAGATAACTAATGTGCAATTAGTTTAATTAGTTGTTTAATTTAATTAATCAAAATTAATTAAGTTAATTAATAAATAAATTAATTTTATTTTTATTCTTAATTACGTTCTGAGGCGGCCCCCACATGTCATAGGGCCATAGGGGCCTTGCGGGTTTCGGGCGCATGGCGCGGTTGTCGCCCGACAGGCAGGGCAACGGGTGCCCAAAGACCACCCGCTCGTTCAGCGCCTACAGGCGGGCGGAGCAGCAGATCGCCGGAGCAGGGGTTGGTGACCACGGCGGGGCTCACGGGCGCCAACCGAGGCGGAGGACGGGATGGCGGCAGTGCAGTCTGGCGAGACAGAGAGGGAGGCGGGCTGCCGCGACATCTGCAGCAGCACCACCAGGGCAGGGGGTGGCGAAGCGGCGTGGCCACGCGGCGAAGTCGCGAGGGGAGGGCGAGCATCGGTCGCGCCCGGGCGTGTCTGGGCACGCCGGCGGGCGAGGCCACGGTGGCGCGGGCCGGGCGCGATGACGGTGAGCACGGACCTCCAGCGTGCAGTGGCAGATGTAAGCGCGCCACAGTGTGTGCATGCGCTGAGGTGTCGAGGCGAGGAGAGAGAGAGGCGGGACCTCACCGGGAAGTAGGGATCGTGGCAATGGGCTCGGGGAAGGTTGGGGAGGACGACGGGGACGACACGGCGGAGCGAGAGGCAGGCCGGTGGGGTGGAGGAAGCAGTCCGGCGGGGGGGTTGGAGCTCCGGGCGCCGGCGTTAAGCGTCGGCGTCTGAAGCGAGGATCGGGAGTCCTCGATCCAAATCAATGGGGTGGAGTGGTGCGAGTGGGGGTGGTTAGGTTAGGGTTTGGGTGAGGTCGCGTGGGGGGGGGGGGGATAAAGGGGACCGGGGTGGGCCGGCCTGGCGGTCCGTCGGCCTGCTGGGCCGAGGCCCAGATGGGGGGTTCCTTTTCCCTTTAGTTTTGTTAGGTTTTCTTTTTTTTTTCCTTTTCTTTTTTATTATTTCCTTTTATGTTTTAATTCAATTTAAAATATTTATGTATTCTGTAAAAGTGTGTTTCCTTCACCTTAAATATCTAAACATTATTTGGCCCAACCAGAACATTTTATTTTTAATGTTTGAAAACTTTTATGTTTGCCTTTAATTAAATTTGAATTTGGATCGGTTTTGAACTATCGAGTTTATCAGCGAAGAAGCGAGGTGGCGTGGCATCGTTAACGTGGGATTATGTAGCTTTGATTATCCAGGCGTCACAGGATCTCTCTCGCGTCTTGGGTGGGGAGGACCCCAAGGCGTGTGGTGGCGCGACCGATCTGGGATCTGCTGTGGCGGATGGCGGCAAGCGGCGGAGGCCGCCCGTCCTCGGACGGCGGCGGCTTGGCGCGGCGGAGGCGAGGGCTGCGGCGCTGCGGATGGCCCTTCGGCGGCGGCGGCTGCGGTTGACGGCGGCGGCTTGGCTGCGGCGGCGTGCATGCTGCCTTCAGATCGGCGACGGCGGCGTGGTGGGCTGGTGGTCTCGTCGGCGGCACCTCCGATCAGATCTGTTCGACCAAGGCGGCCGGCGGTGGTGGTCATCTCTTCCGCCGAGGTGGTCGGCCGAGGTGGGTGTTTGGATCTCGGGATCCGTCATCCGCACCATTGCGAGTCGGGAGGCGAGTTGCGGTGAAAACCAAGCCGACGGCGGGCGATGGCGGCGTTCCACGTCGTTACCTTGATGAAGGCATCGTCATGTGACTATCGTCGACCCACTCGTATTGCTCGGAAACCCTAGGATCCGTGTTCCGGATCGGACGATGGCGGCATCGCGGTGTCCTTTTCTCTTGGGGGCGTCGTGCTGCGTGGCAAGCGATCTTTGGAAGTCGAGGCAGGAGGTGGAGCGGCCGTCTTGCACGGAGCTTCGGTGGAGATGTCAAGTCATGCTCGACCGGCGGGTGCTACGCTTGGTCATGCTCGGTGGCGGGTGCTACGCGACGACAAATCCTCAAGGGCTTCAAGCCGTGTCATTTGGTGATGCGTGGCAGCATGGCGCCGAGGTGTATCGATGGTGACGCGGCGTGTACAGCTGTTTCTTGCTTGAGGAGGAGGTGACGTTAGGCGCCGTGGTGGCGTCGGCGATAGCTGGACCGAGCAAGGTTGATGCATCAAGACAGCTCAAGATGGAGCGGTGGCGGTTGGCGGCGGCGGCCTCGAGAGCACGCCGGACGAGTGTGTGCCCTGCACCGGCAAGTGGCTAGGTTGGGGTCTCGGTCTTAGATGTTAGGCTTGGCTGCGATGTCTATTTGGTATTAGGTCGAGCTATCTGCGCCCTTCATCAAGCTGGATAGGTGTAGCGACAGTTTGTTGCTTAGACGGCGGCTTTAGTCTTACTGTTGTATGACTTTGTAAGGTCTTGTGAGAATAATTAATAAAGTGGCCGTATGCATCGCCCAGATGCAGAGGCTGGGGGTCATCCTCCTTTTCTAAAAAAAAAGTAACCGAGCCACTGTAGCAGATTCCACAGCCCTCTGTTCTGACTTTTCTCTCTCACACAGCCTCTCTCTTCTGACTTTCTCTCACACACGGGCTAACAAAAAGAGAGGATATCCTCACCTCTATTCTCTCTTTCTTCACGTGAAGAACTACATCAACTCCCCTGACCAAAATAACAATCTAAATAATTGTACACTCACTAGATAAATTTTGAAATAAGGACTGTCCATGCATGGATTGATTCATAACACGTTCAATGAGAGAGTATGAAACCCTACAGAAATTGCATGGAAAAGTTAAGAAAGAGAACAGCCGCATGCAAAACTTTTTGGGAGTTTTTAGGAGAGTACTATTTTCACAAGCGTGCACATATATAGGCTGACACAACTGTCGGAAACAGTAGACTGCAGTAGACTGCTACGGGAGTATGACAAGTCTTTTCAGCAGTAGGTTGCTCCTGCTGCTCCACGAACCTACTAGTCCCTAGCAGCACCGCAATTAGGCTCAAATGAACTGGCTAAGCCTGCAAACGCTGCAGCACTCCCTGCGGTTTGACAGAAGACCTCACGAATCTCAGCGAGGTCTGATCGGTAGGATAGATAACGGGGTGCCCCGACCCCCGGGAGCCACCACAACTTTTTGGTCAAACGAAATGTACTCATACTGTATGAAGGCATGGCCTGCACAACTGATTTCAGTAGCACATCACGTCCTGCACAGGCAAGCAATTTTTCCGACCACCCCTTGAATTTTAGGCAAATTTGACACATTTGACCTATACACGAAATAAAATCACAGAATGAACTGTCCGTGAAACTATTTCACGCGGCTGACCCGTGGCGCCTAGCTCTCAGGCGCTACACTAGTGCAACGCTTGGGAGCTAGGCGCTGCACTAGTGCAACGCCTAGGAGCTAGGCGCTACACTGTATAGTGTGGCGCCTAGCTCTTAGGCGCTGCACACGACTTAGTAATTTTTTGATTACACGTGTGCGACGCTGGCCGTGTAGCGCCTATCTGTGAGGCGTTGCACAGTGTAGTGTGGCGCCTTCGTGGCGGGCGTCACACAAGAAGGTCAGCCGCGTGAAATAGTTTCACGGACAGTTCATTCTGTGATTTAATTTCGTCTATAGGTCAAATTTGTCAAATTTGCCTGAATTTTACTCCTAGCTCGTTCGGCAAGATGATCAAAAGTACCACTGGTGGTCTGCCCAATAGCTGTAGGTAGCCCGAGATATCGCTCGCTGAAAGACTCAACATGAATATTGACCAAACTTTTGAGTAGGTTTCTAACTGGCTGCGGTGTGTTTGGACTGAAATAAATAGCACTTTTCTCACGATTTACACACTTACACACTGCCCAGGAGCCGAAGCATAGACCTGCAAAATAGTATTCAACCGTGCTGCACTTTGTTGATTTGCACTGATGAAAATTAGACTATCATCTCCAAATAATAAGTGGCTCACCCAAGGAGAACCATAGCTAACTCTGATTCCTCTATCAATGTAGCCAGCATCAAAAAAATTCAACAGAGAGGAAAAACCTTCTGCGCACAACAGGAACAAGAATGCAGAGACTGGGTCACCTTGTCTCAAGCCCTTCGAAGGTGTGAAAAGGGTAGAAGGTCGCCATTTACCCTCACCGAGAATCTGACCGAAGTGATGCATTTCATGATCAGTCTCACAAAATTGCCGCTGAAACCCAATTTGAGCATGATAGCTTCGAGATAATGCCACTCCACTCAATCGTAGGCTTTCATCATGTTGAGTTTGACGGCACAAGCATAATTCTTACCTTTCTTTCTTATTTTCATCGTATGAACAGATTCATAGTCCACAAGTACGTTGTCCGTGATCAAACGACCCGGGACAAAAGCATTTTATTCCTCACTAATTACCTCTTCCATATGCACTCTCAATCTGTTGGTGATAGACTTAGTAGCAATTTTGTATAATACTTGGCAAAGCGCGATTGGACGGTACTGGGATGTATACCGGGGATGTCTTGCCTTAGGAATCAGAGTAATGGAAGTGTCATTGAGTCCCGCCGGTAACTCCCCCTCCATTGAGAAAATCCAAAACTGCCGTTGTGATTTCATCCTTAAGAAGATCCTAGTGGCATTGATAGAAATCTGCCGTGAAGTCGTCTACTCCGGGGACTTTTGACGGGGCCATTTGAAATAACGCCGTCTTCACCTCATCTGCCACAAACGGCTTGTCCATCAACTCATTCATATCTTCCGTGACTTTTGTTGGGACATGACGTAGTAGCTCACTAGCATCAGACAAACCTTGTGATTGATATAGCTGCTGGTAGAATGATGGCACTTCGTGCTTGTCCTCGTCCTCATTAGCACATACAGAGCCATACGAATGGCGTAGGCCAGAAATTCTATTAGTTCTTCGCTGTTGTGCAGCCTGCGCCTGAAAGTAACCTTTATTTCGGTCACCCTCGCAAAGCCACGGTACCCTCGAGCGCTGTCGCATCCAGACTTCCTCTTGATATAGAGCTTCCCTAAGCTTATTAATCACTGCTCTTTCCTCATCCAACGGACCATGACCGACTGAGAGGCATGCAACCTTGCAGTTGTAAAGGACAAAGAGCAGCAGAGGCGCATAACACATACTACGTTGCAGTGAAAACATCACGTGAACCATTGAAAACGCTGCGTCGGAGCGCAACACGGCTCGTGTTGCAAAGCCCCGAATGTAAACAAGCCATGTTGCGAACTGCTAGGGCGTACATCTCATGCGAACAACTATTTTTCATCGATCCGAGTGATATCCTTTACGACGAGAGTCCCATACCAACCCCGCACCACAACATCAAATTCTACGATTATGTTAGGCAAAAAAAAAAACTTTGTCAACCACATCTATGAGAAGCAACACATGCATGCATCATCCACATGACATGTCGTTGTTGAAAGGGATGCAATTCTTCATTGATTTCTTCGGCACGACATGACATTGACACTTCGTCACCACAAGGGACACTTCCAAGCAATGTGTCAACGCCGTCATGCCACTGCAACGCCATCACTGACACTTCATCACCAAGGTCTTCGTCGACATGATCTTCACCAATATCTTCGTCAATGTGATCACTAAGATCTTCATCACACACCTGTGCCACCTCTTCCATGGGATGGACACCTTCGACGTCCTCTCATCGACTCTTCTACAAGACGCATCATCGGCGACGACATTTATCGCCTCAATGATGGCATCAGCCGCTTCCTCTACGACGGCATGACTGCATTGACACAATATCACTTTAGTCGTGACCTCCTCATGGTCATACGGTCCTGAAACTGATGTATGCTCAATGGATTTCCTTCCATGGCAAAATCTGTGGTCTCGTCATGAACAATACCCTCTAACATCTGCAAGGGACATCGTGCACGAACTGCAACTCTGTCATACACTTTTTTGCGCCTTCGACTTTGTGTGGCTTTATCATCCATGGTGACTACTACATCGACCGCGTCTACTACATCACCATGATCAGTTACCTTGACATCAACATCAAGGGCTACATCTACAGATACTCATCAGCAACAATTCCAGTCAATAACATCTGCATTATCAGCAGAGTGTACAATACCCTGTCATGACCATGGAAGGGAATAAAGGAGAGATAGTGAAGACACTAGAAGGGGACTCAATCACCGTTCTAGGTGCCGACCCATCAAGCATTAGAGATGTAGTTGATGATGAGTGTAGATTGGTATTGGAGATTGCACGACACCAATAGGGTCGGCTGCTCGTGTATATATAGACAATTACAGGTACAACCCTAAAATACATGGGGACCTATACAAGTCATAATACATATCTCAACACCCCCCCGCAGTCGTAGGGTCGGGACCGACACATAGACTGGATCGAAACTCAGGAAAAGTCGTCGACGGCAATCCCTTCGTCATGATGTCGGCAAACCGCCGAGAAGTCGGCACGTGAAGAACTCGAGCGTGACCGAGAGCAACTTGCTCACGAACAAAGTGGATGTCCAGCTCGATGTGCCAGACGTCGATGATGAACCGGGTTGGCGGAGAGGTAGACAGCGAAACATTGTCGCAAAACACCACCGTGGCCTTGGAGACCGGACACGAGAGCTCGGAGAGAAGCCGACGGGCCACGTGCACTCAGCCACGGCGTTAGCCACGGCTCGATACTCGGCTTCGGCACTGGAGCGAGACACGGTGGGCTGCCGCTTGGAGGACCAAGAGACAAGGGAGAAGCCCAGGTAGATGCAGTAGCCCGAAGTAGAGCGTCTCGTGTCGGGACAGCCCGCCCGGTCGGCGTCGAGTATGCGGCGATGTCGGTGAGGGCGGCGCATGGAGCGAGAGGCGAAGTCGAGTGTGCCACGGCGAAGCGCGATATCCGCAGACGGCGGACCAATGAGCATCCCGCGAGCATGCATATGCAAGCACACCTGCTGGGCGGCATCTGCAGCTCCGGACGTGTCAACGTCAAATCGCAAAGCGCCGACAATGGAGCGGTAGAACGGCGATCGAGGCGGGCGAGCCGTCATCAGCGGAGAGCTTGGCCGCCGTGTCGACCGGAGGGCGCAGGGTTGCAATTAAGCATCCCCGCGCTCGAGAAGCTCGTGGCGTACTTCCGCTGATGAAGAAAGAACCCATCGGCACGCCGAACCACCGATGCCGAGGAAGTAGTGGAAGCGGGCGAGGTCCTTCAAAGCGAACTCAGCGAAGGCGATCGGTGGCTGTCGAAGAAGACTGGAGTGCATCTTTGTCAAGATGATGTCATCGACATAGAGCAGCAGTAAGCGGTGTCGGTGCCATGCCGATAGAGCGAACAACGACGCGTCGGGCGGGTGGAAGCGGAAGCCGAGCTGATCACGGAACCGGCGATGCGCTGGTACCGCGCGAGGCGCTGCTTCGATCCATCTGAGGACCGAGAGAGCAAGCACACATGATCTGGACAGGTGGCGTCGACGAATCAATGGGTTCTTGACAAGACACCTGCTCGGAGAGATGGCCATGGAGGAAGGCGTTGAGAGCGTCCATCGGTGCACCGCCACGCACGAGGCGGCGAGGTGCAGCACGGTGCGGATCGTGCCGGTTTGACAACCGGAGCGAACGTGTCGGTGAAATCGACGCCGCGGCGTTGTCGGAATCGCGGACAACCCAACGCGCCTTGTGGCGCTCGAAGAACCATCCGGGCGAACTTGTGCTTGAAAACCCACTTGCGGTGATGATGTTGGCGCGAGGCGGACGAGGAACCAACTCCCAGTCGGTTGCGCCAGGCGCGTCAAACTCCTCTGCATGGCGGCGTGCCAGCGGGTCGCGCAAAGCGGCCCGGCAGAAGTAGGCACCGGCGAGGTGTGGGCGTGGACGCCCGCACACGCATCTGGTCCGGAGGGTAGCGGTGGTGGGCGCCCGCACTCGCTGCAGCTGAAAGTAATGCTACCAGGGAAACAGCTGGGCGCCCGGTGAAAACGCTGCGGCGAGCGGCGCTGATGAGGACGCAGCCGGTGGCGCCGCCCGGCGGTGACAGCGTCCGGCGAGGGGGCGCCGATGAGATCTGGTAGAGGCGCCGCCGGCGTGACGCTGCCGGGCGAGGGGCGCCAGCGGTGACGCAGCCGGCGAGGCAAGCGGCGGCGGCGCCAGTGGTGACGCAGCGGCGAAGACAAGCGGCAGCGTAGCCGCTTCGGGCGTGGCAGCCGGCGAAGTCGAGGTCGACATAGCGCCGGCGCCGGGGACCAAGCGGGCAAGCTGAGGTAGATCCACCGCGATCGTGCGTCGGCGTCTGAGGCCGACCACTAGGGGATCGGCGACGCCGGGCGGTGTCGGAGGAAGCGCCAACAGTCCTGCTGAAACGGAAACACCAACTCATCAAAGTAAGCGTGTCGGGAGGTGATCACGCGGTGCGACAACTGGGTCATAGCAGCGATATCCCTTGGTGTTGGCGGGGTAGCGAGAACACACAGGAAGGGAGCGGCGCAAGCTTATGAGCAGCGATGGCGGCGGTGTTAGGATAGCAGCGACAACCGAAGATCACGAAGGTCGTCGTGGAGGGAGGCACACGAAGAGGAGATGGTGCGGCGTGTAAAGCCAGGCGGCGGGGAGGATGTTGACGAGGAGGTCGCCATGGCGAGAGCATCCGGCCGAACCGGGGGCATGTACGCATGGAGCGAAGGTGCGGACGCGATCGTTGAGGGTGCGGAGAATGCGTTCAGTGCGACCATTCTGTTGGGAGGTGTAAGGACAGGTGAGTCGGAAGATAGCACCACGGGAGACAAGAAGGGTGCGTATAGTGATGTTGTCGAACTCCTTGCCGTTATCGGTTTGTAGGGCATGGATGGGGCGGCGAATTGAGTGGAGACGTGGCGAAGAAGGCGGTGAGAGTGGCGGCAACGTCGGTTCTGGCGGAGGAAAAGTCCACACAAAGTGCGAGTAATCATCCAAAATCACAAGATAATAGGTATAACCAGAATTACTCGGGACAGGCGAGGTCCAAACATCACTATGAATAAGTTGAAAAGGAAAAGACGCAACGGTGGAGGAAGAGCTAAACGGAAGGCGAACATGTTTGCCTAGACGACATGCTTCACAAGAGTGAGCGGCCGTTTTATTACAAGTGAAAGAAAAGCCTTGTATTATTTTATGAAGAGTGGTGGAACTAGGATGGCCGAGGCGGGCGTGCCAAAGGTCGACACCGGTGGAGAGGCGGCGGGCTCTTTGGCGGTGGTGGTGGGCGGCGAACAGGATATAGATCGCCGGGCTGTCACATCGGTGGAGAAGCATCCGTGTCGTCCATCATAACAGAAAAACCGAAGCGTCAAATTCCACGATCCGAAATTATCACGAGTAAGAGAACGAACGGAAGCGAGGTTTTTGATCAAGTTAGGAGAAACAAGAACATTGTTGAGAGAGAGAGGGGTTGAGGTGGAGGGAAAAGGAGTAGTGCCGGTGTGGGTAATAGGAAGAGAATGACCGTTACCGACAATGATGCGAGAGGAAGTGGAGGCGGGGGTGGAAGTAGAGAGGGTACCGGGGTGGGAAGCCATGTCTGTGAGGCGCGGTATCCATGAACGATCGCCGCCGCCACCATATGCACCAGCGGTGGGGTGGGTGGAGGCGGTCGACAAGCGGGGTCCCATGAAGCCGAGGGCGGTGGCGCGGTGTAGTACCACAGGGCGCAGCGTAGTTGGTGGCGTAAGCAGTCTGTGGCGGCCCAGGCGCGCGCAAAAACGCTGGTGAGTGGCAGGCGTGGCGCCATGGTGCCCGAGTGCGAAGCGCGGCGGCAGGCATGGTGTAAGCATGGGCGACCCAGTCCATGGGTTATGGCGGCGATCGAGGCGGTGTCGAGCAGCTGTTGGGGCTGTTGTGGGGCGGCGTGGCGCCACCACCGTTGCCACCCCGCCATTGCCCGGCAGCGGCAGCGGCGACCTCCTCCGTTGCCGCCACCTCCATTGCCGCCTCCACCATTGCCGCCACCATTGGCGGGGGCGGCGCAAGCGGCGTGAAGAACCCGGCGGCGGAGCCGTGAAGCGCGCACGGAGCAGGAGGGCGCGGCGCATGGGCGGGGCGAGGCAGGAGCGCCCTCGGGCGATGGCGGCAGGCGGTGTGGGCGCCCGAGCCGGAGGTGCTTGATGCGGCGTTCCTCGAGGCGAAGGTACTCGGCGGCGTGCTCGAAGGTCGGCGACTTGAGAAGCGTGAGGTTGAGGCGGCGTTGCTCGGGTCTCGCCAGACCGGCCGATAGCGTGGAAGCATCAGCTTGTCGTCGATCGGAAACTCAAGTCGCGGAGCTCGTCGGAGAGGCTCTTAAAGCGAAAACGATGAGTCGTCGAGGAGAGATCGTTACAGTGCGTGCGAAGAACTCCTCGCTGGAGGAGCGTGATCGCTGGAGCTTGTTGTCGGTGAAGAGGCGGTGATCTTGGTCGGACCATGTGCGCGGTGTCGCCGTCGCGAACGATGGTGCCGAATATCTCGTTGGAGATGGTCTGGAAGAACCAGCGTATGATGGTTGCGTCGATCGCCAACCACTCGGGGTCGCGTGGCGGGGCGAGGAGGTCGTTGGAGTCGTCCACATGATCAAGGAGATCATACTCGCGGAAGAGGAGACCGAAGTACGTTTTCCAGTGGAAGAAGTTGGCAGCAGCTTGGGAGAGCTTCACCGCACGCTTCGAGGATGGGGGCGTCGCGATGACGGCGAGGAGGGACCGCGAAGGGGTTGCTGCTGCGGAGACGGAGGAGTCGAAGGGTTCTGGAGGAGGAGAACTTCGGCCATGATCGGTGGGGAGGGGCGGAAGTGGTGGGTGGGGTGGTGGCCGGCGGCGCCTGGGAAGGGGGGAGGCGGCGGCTCGGTTGGGGAAGAAGGAGGGGCGGAAGCGGTGGGTGGGATAGCGGCCGGCGGCGCCTGGGAAGGGGAAGGCGGCGGCTGGGGAAGGAGGCCGGCGGCGCCCGGGAGGGGAGAGGGGCGGCGGCTAGGGTAGGAATAGTTAGGCTGATACCATGTAGATTGGTATTGGAGATTGCACGACACCAATAGGGTCGGCTGCTCGTGTATATATAGACAATTACAGGTACAACCCTAAAATACATGGGGACCTATACAAGTCATAATACATATCTCAACAATGACGAAGTGGAGAAAAGTACAAGACTTCAAAAAAAATGGTCGCATTTGTCCCCTTGGCTCCCTCTATGACTGGGTTGGGGGGGGGGGGGGTTAAAAGTATAATTGGGAAATAGAGATAAGTAGACTTTTTTTTGAAAACGGGGGCTGTTCCCGACCTCTGCATCAAACGATGCACACATATAAGTGGATAGAGATAAAATTAAGTTTTAAGCACACACAACTTGTCTTGTATTTGAAGTCTTTACCCTACTCTACCTTTTTTTTGAACCGGGTTAATCCCCTTTCCATTAAAGATATAGCGGAAATACAGCCAAATCCAAGTTCACCCACCAAGGTCAAGGGAAAAAGCGAGTTCAGGCACTTCAGGGAAACCTGCTGTGGACGCTCGCAATGGAAACGTCCACTAGCTACGAGGCAAAAACCCTGAAGCACCATCAACACACAACAAACTGAAATAAGGTTCATATCACATTACAGCCCACACAGAGGGCAGCACACATAAGTAGAACACCAAAATAGACTCCGCAACCGCTTCCAGATAATTTCGACGTCACTTCACTCCACGGTGTCGCCAACATATGCAGTCGCCAACCTCATCATCTCTTTAGCATTCTCCTTCAGAATCATCGCACCACGCTCCAGCTCTGTTCGCCTTTCACCCTTCAGGAGTCCTGCCCAGTAAGATACATGCATACAAGCAGTGAAGACAATCTCAAAAGGAGATGTTAGTTTCTTAAATTCAAACGTAGCCTGGTTTCTACGGTTCCAAATAGCCCAACGTATAGCCGCTAGCCCCATAGTGAAGTATAGTTCCCTTTGAGGAATAAGGGCATAGCACCAAGAATAGAACTGACATAGATTGTTGGGATATAGGTCAGTTCCGAGCATCGCCCCTACAGTGCGCCAGGCCACCCTTGCCACAGGACAAAGGAAGAACAAGTGCATATATGTTTCTCTGCAGTCGCAAAAAGAGCAACGGGGATTGCCAGCCCAGTTTCGCCTCTTCATAACATCTCTGGTTAGAATGGCATCCTGGAAAAGCTGCCATAGAAAGATTTGCATTTGACAGTCAATTTGGCCTTCCAAATCCACTTATAGTCGCAGCCAGCTAGGTCTCTCTCCAGATAAGAATACATAGATTTAGTGGTGTATTTGCCTTTAGGTCCAGTAGCCCATACGATTTCATCTGGACCAGCTGAGGTATCAACACTGTCAACAACACTTTTAAACTTGTCAAGCTGATGATTTAAGCCTACATTCAGTCTACGCCTGAATATTTCCCCACCAACACGGGCCCTAAACTTGGCAACAATGTCATCTTGATAGTTAGCTATACTAAACAGGCATGGATAAGAGACACCCAGTGGTGGATGGGTGCCAATGGGGTCGTGCCAACCCTAGCAATATTGCCATTATTGACTATCACTTTCCTCCCAGCCATATATACCTATTTTACTTAGAGTAGGGCTTTCCAAACAGGGGAGTCATGAAATTTTGTTTTCACATTGGCGACAGAGCCGTTTTTAAGATATTTTGCTCTCACCACATCTTGCCATAGCCCCTCCCCTGTGTCCAGTTTCCACCACCACTTTGCCAAAAGAGAGATATTCTATTTGTGTTTCTTGCCCATTACACCACACCAAAAAAAATTACGGCGATATTTATCGAGTCTCTCGATAAAGGTCTTAGAAAGTAGGAACATCGACATATAATAATATGCGATGCTCGAGAGGAATGAGTTCAACAAAGTTAGTCTCCCGCCAGAAGAGGCAGAGTTGCCAATCCACGAATCACAACATATTTAAGATATCGAACTGCTATATACTCCCAGTCAGAATTTCTTAGAGAAGAGTAGCTAACCGGCACACCTAAGTATTTCATAGGGAAGTTCCCTATCTGGCATCCAAACAGATCTGCATATTTTTGAAGGATCGTATCATCCCCCCCCCCCACTACATAGTACTTCACATTTGAGAAAATTAATTTTCAGACCGGACATAAGCTCGAACAAGTACAACAAGAGCTTAAGATTCACTGCTTTATCAATATCATCTTCAATGCAGAGAACTGTGTCGTCTATGTACTGCAGAACAGCAATTCCATTTGGAATGAGATCTTCTGCCAGTCCTTTAAAAAGGCCATTTTTCTGGGCATTGAGAATCATTTTAGTGAGACATTCAGCCGCTAGGTTAAAAAGGAAGGGGGATGTGGAATCTCCTTGCCGCACCCCTTACTACTTTGAAAGTAGGGTCCCACTGTATTGTTAATCTTGACACTGTTAGTACCATTTCATAGAATTTGGCCGATCCAGTCGCACCATTTCTCATTAAAGCCTCTCATTTTATGACATTCTAAGAGAAAATCCCAATTTACTTTATCATACGCCTTCTCAAAATCAAGTTTGAGGACAATTCCCACTTTCTTCTTAACATGCGTATGATGCAATACTTCATGTAATGTTAGAATTCCATCCATGATGTTGCGTTTTTTAATGAAATCATTTTGGTGTCGGCTGATGAGCTTATCAGCAAACATCGCCACTCGATTATCCAACACTTTGGTAATGAGTTTGTAAGGGCACCGCAACAAACAGATGGGTCGAAACTCCTGAATTTTTCTGGCTCCATTGACTTTAGGAATTAGGGTGATTATCCCATAATCCAGTCTTTCAACATCTAGGGAGCCTTCATGAAATGCCACAAACAGGTTCATAATATCCTGTTTGACAATATCCCAACAGAATCGATAGAATTCAGCTGGAATATTGTCCGGGCCAGGAGCTCTATTGCTTTTCATGGGGAATAAGGCCTTCTTAACTTCTTCCTCACTAAACGGCCTGGTCAAAAATTCATTTTCATAAGTTGTTAGCTTTTCATCCCCCCTAGGTATCAGGATCTAAATGAAAGATGTTCCCCGGGGCTGGACCAAAGAGTTCTTTGTAGAAATCTGTAGCATGTCTGAGTAAATCTTCTGCCCCCTCAATTATAGTGTCACCACATGAAAAAGAGTGGATATTTTTTCTTTTCTTTCCATTGGCAATCCTATGGAGAAAGGTAGTGTTCTGGTCTCCTTTTAATAACCATGTCTCATGGGATTGCTGGAGCCAGAACAACTCCTCGTTGACCATGAGCTGTTGCAACTCACCACTCAGAGTAGCACGTCTATCTGGACTATCACGATCAAGAGGCCCTGTTCTTCCATAAGTTCTATATCAGCGAGCTCCTCTTTGATTACTTTCTTCCTCTTCTTCTCATGGCCAAACTTGTCTGACCCTCATCCTTTGAAGAAATGCTTGAAACGTTCCAGTTTGATGTTTAGCACATCAATTGGATTAGAGGACCTAACAGGTCTTTGCCATATCTTTTTGACCAGAGGTAGAAATTCCTCATTGGCCATCCAACTCATCTCAAACCTAAACTCTCTAGATTTAGGTGGTTGAGGGCAATTACTATTAGTAGACAAAAGGATAGGATTATGGTCTGAAATGTCTCTAACCAGCTTTGTAGTAGTGACCAAAGGGAATAAATCTTCCCATTCACTATTCATAAGAATCCTATCCAGTTTTTCTTAAGTAGGATGGGCTTGATTGTTAGACCAAGTAAACATCCCTCCCTCAATATAAATCTCACGCAGGCACATAGTATTAATAATGGCATAAAATATACCTATATAGTGCGAGGCCACCATCTTTTTATTTTTCTCTCCACAATGTCTTAGAATATTAAAATCCCCTCCAATTATATAAGGCATTGTCAGATGACTACAAAAGTTGGCTAGTTCAGAAAGAAATTCTTCTTTCTGTTCATCATGGGCAACACCATATACATTAAGCAAAGCCCACACACATTTCTTAGCCACATCAAAAATAGTCACTTGTAAAATATATTTGCCCATAGACCAAGAAACTATTTCCAGCTTTTCTTTTTTCACCCCACAAAGCATACCTCCTGATTTACCAACAGAAGGAATCCGGTTCCACTCAAACATTTTGTAGGGGTCAATATTTCTAAAGAAACTAGAAGAGAAATTCTTCTTCATAGTTTCTTGCAAACATAGGAAATCTAGGGAATGATCTTTTATAAGATCAGAGAAGCAGGTCACCGTTCCTTTTTTCCCTGCTGCTCTGCAGTTACAAAAAATGCCATTCATTTGGGGCGTTTCTTCCCCCTCCCCCTGGTCACTCTGCTAGGAGTCTTAGCAACATTACCAATATCACCAATGGGATCCATTGCTTTTTGACTTCTAGTTGTAGGTCTAGATAAAGGAGTTTTGATATTTTCAGAGCTACGCTTTTTTCTAGGACCCACCACAGTAAAATCAGAGATGTCATCCTCAAGATCATCTCCCCATCTCATGTCAATAGGAATGTCCTCTCCCTTACCATTAGTAAGAAACATAACCTCATCAGGAGGTGTAGGTTTTTCTACAATGTTATTTCTAACATTTTAAAGTTCCCTATGAATATCAATCTTAGAAAACTCCATATCAGGTATCATAACTCCCATTTTCCTAGCTCTAAGCATCATCTCAGGATTAGATAAAACTGCAAAGGAATTAGCAACAGAAGTGTTACCTTCCAAATCCCTCTTCTTGCTGGCCGCTTTGGCCCCGTCCTCCACTTTGTCCAGATTGAGTAATGTGTTTCTGGTACTGAACCTGAGGACATTTTCATGTAAGAGAGGTGGTGTGGGAATCACCTCACCACAACAATCATTAGCAGACTCAGGTGACTGCACACTATACTCAACTGTATTGTCTTCATTAGCCATAAAAGGGCCTTCCATCTCAACCACCTCAATATTCTGTTTCACACTCTCACCATATGTTTTGCCCAAATTGCAATTGTTAGCACTGTAAATAACAACCTGAGCAATCACATCAGGAATAATGGGGCCATTTTTCTCATCATTCTTTATACCAGCAGCAATGGCCTCTTGTTCTATGCTATGAATCAGGAGGGTATCATGATTTGAGCTATTAGAATTAACTGAAACAGGTGATTCCATAGGATCAGCAACACATTGTTTTCCCAGCTGGGTTCTCTCTCTTTTTTCATCTTTCCCTCCTGAAGAACTCCCCACAATATCATCAGGTATATCAGATCTTTTCTGTTTTTTAACTGAAGGACCACCCTACTTAGCAGGAGCCTTGTTGCACAGGCCTTCTCTGTCAGGATCTCTCACCAGAATTTGCTCCACACTGAAAGTAAAATCATAGAAGCGATCTCCCAGGACTGACTCAGCCACTGGGATGATTTCATCCACATCACGACACCCCAGCTTAATTCTCACAGAATCAGGATGATGTAGAGTAGCCATATCGATCTCCAATGGAACTCCTGCTAGAGATGATACAAAAGCTACATTCCTCTCACATCTTTTGTCCATCGGGATCCTACCCACCTTAACCCAAGCTTTTTCAAGAATACCTTTGGCACCCTCATCATGGTTCCATCTAGTAACCCTCACCACTGTTCCACATGGTTTCATTGTCATACGATCGCTATAGCATGCTTTTTCAACCTCCAGGTTCCACTAACTTAGCAGAACATCTCCAGGTTTTGCCCAAATATAGGAAGAATGCATCGTTCATCTGCTTCACAGTAGGGTTTCCTTTCAGCACAGTAATAATAACATTGCATGATCTCTCTCTAGCCTGCTCAGCTGAACAGTAGTCATGCACATAGAAGAAACCCTGCCCTCTAGCTTGAAAAGCGCACATAGGAGCAATACATTCCCATGGAAAAAACTCCACACATATAGAAGCTAGATGTCCCAACTTGCTACATCTCTCACAGAAAGCTAACGGGAAACAGATCGGGGCATGACCAGTAGATTTGCATATGGGGCAGAGATCTCCAGAATTGGAAGGGGGCACCTGATTTTTGGCCATGGCCCTCGAGGTCGATGGAGTAGTAGAAGTTGGTGTTGTCTCATTAGCTTGGTGCGAACTCCCTCCACCCGAAGCCGCTGAGCCCTTGTTCTTCTCCACCCACATGCCCCTGAAGCTAGAACACTCCGTCGTCGCCGCCGCTGCCTCCCAACGCGAGGCCTCAGACGTGTCGGAGACATCAGCCTTGTCGGTGTTGGTGTTGTTGGAGTCCCTCCGCCATGAGAAACGGCCGCCGCCGCGGTCGAATCTGCCCGCACCGCGATCGAAACGACCACCGCGGTTGAAGCGCCCGCCGCCGCGGTCGAAACGACCCGCACCACAGCCCGCGCGTCCAGCCTCGAACCCTTCTCTGCGGTCGCCACGAAATCCCTGCCCCGCCTTGTCAGCCATGGGATCTGGCGGACGCGGAGGAGACGCGGCTACCTCGGCGAACGACCTGCAGTCACCACCGATTTTTCCTCGCCACCAGGAGAAGGAAGAAGGGGGATCAGATCTAGGGTTTCGCTGCGTCGCCCACAAATGCGAGAGGGCAGCGTCTAGGTCGAGAGGGAGATGAGATTTGGTATTTGTACTCCCCCTCAGCTTATCGCGCGGTGGTAGGAGCCCAGGATCGCCGTCCACGTGGTTGTCATCCGCCATTGGTGGCGTCTCCCCCACCCTGGGTCCCAGGCATGGCGGATCGGGCGCGATACGTGACGCTCTGTGCCGTATACCGCGGGGCTTGTCACGTTGTGCTGGTCCGATCCCCCGTCGTCACGCCGTGGATCCACTCCGGGGATCGCCGGAATCCTGTCAATCACCCTAGGAAAAAAACACGGGAATGAAACGATGAAGCCAATATCCACCGACTCGTGCTCACGAAGCGCCCGTGCGTCGATCACCCTGTCCTCAGTGTCAAAGAGGACGAGGCGGAGAGCATCTCCACGAAGGAGGAGCTCGTCGTCGTGCAGGTGGACGGTGCGGGCCGTCGCCAGGTCCACCGCGTATCGTACGAGCCATCGGGTGTCGTCTTCACGCGCCATCCTGTACCCCACTCTACCTTTATATATACCCCCACAAGGGTCGGATCAATAACATTATTTAGGCTTGTATAATTTTCCCCAAAACATTTGCATCTGCTTCCTGTGATCCTGTGATGCACACACCCAAGCTTACAAATGAATCAGAACGAAGCTTAACTTGCCTAGCCTTCGCTAGTGGGTTTTAAAAATACAAACTCTACGATGTACAGCCGATCACCGAACTATAGTTAATTTGGCCTTCACACTTTGACAGATCTAGCAGACCGCCCAACCCTCGCTCGTGGATAACCAAAAATACAAGGTAGCAAGCCGCTCCCTGGACTAGTTTATTTAGCCTTCACAGATCATGCCCAGTTTTGTTATCTTGAAATATGGTCATGCTACTCGAGTACAGCTATACGGGCACAAATGCTGGTCAGGACAAAAAGAGGCCAGGCCAGGGACAGTTCCAGCCGCTGCTTTTCTTTCTCTGAACCAAAAGCCATTGTCGACCCACACACGATTAAACGACACTGAACTAATTTAAACGCAGCTTGTTAGGCCATCATCATATCACACGATCCCTAGACCGAGCAACCGCTCGTGTTAACTAGTAGGAGTAGTGGTATTAGTCTACAACATGTGTAGCATGTTCACGTTCAAAGTTCAAACGGGGATTAGCTAATTAATTCATATACACGCGAACCTCTGCCGCGAAAAGGAACGGCTCTCCGGGCCTCCGTCGCAAAGTCACACGCATGAAAAATATTCGTCGCCTTTCCTCCACAGGTTCTGGACCGGTCAAAACCGGGCGCAATGAGTGATCCCACGAACCGGGCATCAATTTCGAGCACTGAAAAATCATGGTGTACTGCAGTCGTAAAGAATTCGTGATGCGACGACGCAGAGCCATCCGACCCACGTATGATCTCCGGACCACTTTGGGATCCATGCGATGCGAGTGGGCGGAGAAAGGAGGAGATGAGATGCCCAAGGGGAAAAGGATGGACCCGAAATGCCGGCGCCGCACGTACAGCCTCTCCCCTATAAAACACCCAGCCGGTCGATGCAGACGGAGCACCACCGCCGCAGCAGCAACGAGCGATCAGCTCTCGCCGAGCCCTCTCGACCGGCCGTGCTTGCCTCCGGTGCTGCGCCCTGCTTGGTCCAGGAGCTCCCTGGAGTGAAAGGTACTGTAACTGTTTTAACTCGAAGTGCACTCACCAGGGTCGAGCGAGCGAGCGAGCTAGTTAGTTGCTGGCACTGCTGCGACCTTATCATCACTTATCATATTCATACCTAGCGATCGTTCGTGCATCGTGCTAGAGCACTGTGGAGAGGTAGGTATAGTCTGTTTCACCATTGACTGGCTGAAAAAGTTACGGGTGGTGGGCTTAGTTATGATCGTCAGTCGGCTGTGGGCAATTAGCATGTGCCTGCTCTGTTGACTGCTGTGCCGACGAGGTAGGGCAAAAGGTGATGGCTGGCTCCTTCTCGGAAGACTACCCTGTCATGTGATCATGTCCACCACCACCACCATGCTTAGCAGATGCTTAGGTTACACACGTCAACTCTAGTTTCCAAAGAGGGTTTGGATTTCCAGCCCGCGCACTAGCAGCAGCTTCCCGCGTCCACCGGGCAGCGGCGGCCCCAGGTCGAGACCGGCAGCCGGCACCCACTTTGCTCAGTGCGCAGGCTCCTCCTATAAATTGCACCGGTACCCCGGGCACCCAGAGGCAGGCCAGGCACCCACCACCACCTCGCGCTCTGCATTTACTCGTTCTCTGCTGCAGATCACGCTGCACAAGATCGCATCTCTAGCGCGCAGGGTGCACTGCACTTACTGTGGCCTGGCCTCCTCTTAATTAGTTCTCACCTGCACGCCTACTCTCTCTGTTCTGTTGGCAGCAGTTAACCCTAGAGAGAGGTCCATGGGGATGGCGGACAACGTCGTGGCCACCTACTACTACCCGCCGATGGAGGTAGCCGCCGCCGAGCTCGGCCAGACTGCCGGGTCCAAGCTCGACGACGATGGCCGCAACAAGCGCACCGGTACGTAAAACCCCTGCCACATCTCACTCATGGTGTACGTACGTACGGCGTACAGTATGAGTACTTGATTGTTGTTCTCTCACTCTGACGTACGTACCGATGGCGATGTGTGCAGGCACGATGTGGACGGCGAGCTCGCACATCATCACGGCGGTGATCGGCTCCGGGGTGCTGTCGCTGGGCTGGGCCATCGCGCAGCTCGGCTGGGTGGCCGGCCCCGCCGTCATGCTGCTCTTCTCCCTCGTCACCTACTTCACCTCCTCGCTGCTCGCCGACTGCTACCGCTCCGGCGACCAGAGCACCGGCAAGCGCAACTACACCTACATGGACGCCGTCAACGCCAACCTCAGCGGCATCAAGGTGCAGATTTGCGGGGTGCTGCAGTATGCAAACATCGTCGGGGTGTCTATCGGCTACACCATCGCTGCCTCAATCAGCATGCTGGCCATCAAGAGGGCAAACTGCTTCCACGGCAACGGCCACGCCGACCCCTGCAAGGTCTCCAGCGTGCCCTACATGATCATCTTCGGCGTGGCCCAGGTCTTCTTCTCCCAGATCCCCGACTTCGACCAGATCTCCTGGCTCTCCATGCTCGCCGCAGCCATGTCCTTCACCTACTCCTCCATCGGCCTCGGCCTCGGCATCGTCCAAGTCATAGGTAGGGGATTCTTATACACATTGATAGATCAACGAAAGCAATCCCTAGATCATGTTGAGCAATGTGTTAACCAATGATGTCTGCATGCATGCAGCAAACGGAGGCGTGAAGGGCAGCCTAACCGGCATCAGCATCGGCACGGTGACTCCGATGCAGAAGGTGTGGCGCAGCACCCAGGCGTTCGGAGACATCGCATTCGCCTACTCCTACTCGCTCATCCTCATCGAGATCCAGGACACCATCCGGGCGCCGCCGCCGTCAGAGTCCACGGTCATGAAGCGCGCCACCATGGTCAGCGTCGCGGTGACTACGGTCTTCTACATGCTCTGCGGCTGCATGGGCTACGCGGCCTTCGGCGACGCCGCGCCAGGGAACCTCCTGACAGGGTTCGGCTTCTACGAGCCCTTCTGGCTCCTCGATGTAGCCAACGCTGCCATCGTCATCCACCTCGTCGGTGCGTACCAGGTGTACTGCCAGCCCCTGTTCGCCTTCGTGGAGAAGTGGGCGGCGAAGAGGTGGCCGGAGTCAACGTATGTCACCGGCGAGGTCGAGGTCCCGCTCTTCAGGACGTACAAGGTGAACATGTTCCGGGCGACGTGGCGGACGGCGTTCGTGGTGGCGACGACGGTGGTGTCCATGATGCTGCCCTTCTTCAACGACGTGGTGGGGTTCCTGGGCGCGCTGGGGTTCTGGCCGCTCACCGTCTACTTTCCCGTGGAGATGTACGTGGTGCAGAAGAAGGTGCCCAAGTGGAGCACGCAGTGGGTGTGCCTCCAGATGCTCAGCCTCGGATGCCTCGCTATCTCCCTCGCCGCAGCCGCGGGGTCCATCGCCGGCATCAAATCCGACCTCAAGGTGTACCACCCATTCAAGACATAATTGACGTTGACGATCGTGCACGCACAAAAACAATACATCAAGGATTCAAGGTGTAGGATTCAAGACAAAGAAGTTCTTGGCCTTCAAACAATTCAAAGAAGATACATCCTGGATGGAGTTGTACTACTTCATGTAGTCATGCATGAGATCCACAGAAAAAAACTAAATGATGTTTCTTTATAGTAGTGATTTTAAAATATATGATAAGATTAAGTGGTCTTTAAAAAAATTGTATTAGAGAGAAAATGATTTCCTTTCTTTTAACACAATGCATACGCAGACGGTCATATACATATGCACATACACTCACACCTATGAACACACCCACATCCTACCCCTACGAGCACCTCCAACGGACTGAGCCGACATATCATCTTGAGATTGACGAGGACGCCACAGACGCCTAGGACTGGAACCCTGGTGGGCTGAGGATACCACTGTTCTCCTAACCATCCTCCTAACTATCCAACCACATGTTGGTTTGCGAGAAAAGTATTTCCTCATAGATACATTAACTGGGTGATGGAGATTGTAACCTCTAGCAAAGTAGTTGTAATGGTCAAGGCATCTCCAACGATGACCCCCCTAACCGGACACCGCATCCGTCAACTGACCGGCGGGGGCCAGTCCGAGGACACTGGTACGTGTGCTGACCATCCAAAATTATCCCCTAAATGTCCGTTAGTATGGGCAATTTCAAATTCAAATCCGCCCGATCACAACACGCGTGACGGATCACATCAACCCCGGTCACAACCAAAAAGGGGCCACTATCAATAGTTTTTACATGCCTGATCACAAAAGAATATAAGTCCGGTAGTCCGTGCGAAAATTTGTATTTTTTGCCTTGCTGGACCGACAATCCCAGACTCCACGCTCAATCTGTCATCGCCTCCGCCACGGCTGCCTCCTTCTCCGCCTCCAGCTCTTCCTTCTGGTGCTTCAACATCTTGAAATGGACGGATTGCACGATCATCCTTCTGTCGTCATCTAAATCCTCCATCGTCATGGTCAACATCTTCGTGCCCTCTGAAGCGGCTGCAATCTCAACGTTCTTCTCTTCGAGCATGGCCTTCCTCTCTATGAGCTTGATCTTTTTCTCAGTCGACGCCATCAGCATGTTAAACCTCTCGATCTTTTTTCCTCCTTGACGTCGGAGCGCTTGAAGTATGCCTCCTCCTTCACCAAGATGTCCTCGAACCTCTCCATTAACTTGGCCGGCGTCCCTTCTCACTTCGCCTTCTCTTCCTCCCACTTCTATCCCAGAATCATGTTCTAACTGACGGAAATATGCCCTATAGGCAATAATAAAATGGTTATTATTATATTTCCTAAATCATGATAAAGGTTTATTATTCATGCTAGAATTGTATTGATCGGAAACTTAACTACATGTGTGAATACATAAAAAATACCGGGTCCCTAATAAGCCTCTACTAGACTAGCTCGTTGGTCAAAGATGGTTAAGGTTTCCTAACCTTAGACATGTGTTGTCATTTGATAACGGGATCACATCATTAGGAGAATGATGCGATGGACAAGACCCATCCGTTAGCTTGGCATAGTAATCGTTCAGTTTACTGTTATTGCTTTTTTCCTGTCAAATACATATTCCTTCGACTATGAGATTATGCAACTCTCGGAAACCGGAGGAATACCTTGTGTGCTATCAAACATCACAACGTAATTGGGTGATCATAAAGATGCTCTACAGGTATCTCCGTAGGTGTTGGTTGAGTTGGCATAGATCGAGATTAGGATTTGTCACTCCGAGTATCAGAGAGGTATATCTGGGCCCTCTTGGTAATGCACATCATAATAAGCCTTGCAAGCAAAGTGACTAAAGAGTTAGTTACAGGATGATGTATTACAGAATGAGTAAAGAGACTTGCCGGTAACGAGATTGAACTAGGTATGAAGATACCGACGATCAAATCTCGGGCAAGTAACGTATCGATGGACAAAGGGAATCACTACAAAAAAAGACACATCCGTGACATTTTGGGCCGAACGAATTTTTTCTGTCATACTTATGTCACTTCTATGACGATAATTGTGACAAAACCCGGTATCATCATAGATGTGGTGGGATCCTACTTCTATGACAAAAAATCATGACAAAAAAGGGCTTTCATCCTGCGCGGGCCAGAGACGCAGCTGCATGACATTCTTTGGGCCGTCCATGACGGAAAAAACCATGGTAGAAGTGAGGGCGAGGAAAATATCGGGGAGTTCCCGGTTACGGTGGGTGGTCGGGGCGAGCAATGCGCATTTCTCTCGCACCGTCTGGCGTGTGGGTGCGGCGTTGAGCTCGCGAACCCGGCGGCGTCACCTAAGCGAACCCGAGCGATTGCCTTTGCGAGCTCGCATTCTTGAACCCGGCGATCGGCGATTCCTTTGCTCTGCTGCTAAGCTGAAGCCGATCGATGCTGCCTCTTGATGAGCGATGGCGTTCTTTGGGGATGAGCGATGAGTGTTGCCGGGGTGTTTTGGATGAACAGTCCCGGTGGGGGTGGATGTGTTGGGGAACGTAGTAATTTCAAAAATTTTCCTACGCACACGCAAGATCATGGTGATGCATAGCAACGAGAGGGGAGAGTGTTGTCCACATACCCTTGTAGACCCAAGCGAAGCGATCACAGCGTAGAGGAAGTAGTCGACGTTCTCCTCGCGATCCGACCGATCCGGCGCCGTTACTCCGGCGCCCCGAGTTCTTGACACGTACAGCTCGATGGCGTCCCTCGTACTCCGATCCAGCCGAGTGTCGAGGAGAGTTCCGTCGGCCGACGGCGTGGTGGCGATCTTGATGTTTCACGGCGAGAGGCTTCGCCTAAGCTTGACGGTATAACCGAGGTGGAATATGGTGGAGGGGGCGCGACACGGCTAAGAGCGATCTCACGATCAACTTGTGTGTCCCAAGGTGCCCCCCGCCCCGTATATAAAGGAGCCAGGGGAGGGGCGGCGGCCAAGGAGGCGGCATGCAGGAGTCCTACTCCTCTGGGGTAGGATTCCCCCAATCCTAGTTGGACTAGGATTCGGGGAGGAAAGAGAGAGAGGGGCGGCCCCTTCTCCTAGTCCTAGTAGGACTAGGGAAGGGGGGGGGCGCAGCCCTCTTGGGCTGCCCTTCTCCCTTTCCACCAAGGCCCATTGAGGCCCATTTACCTCCGGGGGTTCGGTAACCTCCGGTACTCGAGTAAATTCCGTTTTAGCGGAACCATTCGAACTCCAAACATAGGCTTCAATATATCAATCTTTATGTCTCGACCATTCGAGACTCCTCGTCATGTCCGTGATCACATCCGGGACTCGAACTCCTTGGTACATCAAAATACATAAACTCATAATAGCATCGCCGAAACCTTAAGCGTGCGGACCCTACGGTTCGAGAACAATGTAGACATGACCTAGAACTATTCATGGTCAATAACCAACAGCGGGACACGGATGCCCATATTGGTTCCTACATATTCTCGAAGATCTTTATCGGTCGGACCGCATAACAACATCGTTGTTCCCTTTGTCATCGGTATGTTACTTGCGAGATTCGATCGTCGGTATCAATACCTAGTTCAATCTCGTTACGGCAAGTCTCTTTACTCGTTCCGTAATACATCATCTCGCAACTAACTCATTAGTTGTAGTGCTTGCAAGGCTTCGATGATGTGCATTACCGAGAGGGCGAGAGATACCTCTCCGAGCAATCGGAGTGACAAAACCTAATCTCGAAATCGCCAACCCAACATACGCCTTTGGAGACACACTGTAGTACTCCTTTATAATCACCCGATTCGTTGTGACGTTTGGTAGCACCAAAGTGTTCCTCCGACAAGCGGGAGTTGCATAATCTCATAGTTACGAGGAACATGTATATGTCATGGATAAGCGGTAGCAACATACTAAGCGATCGTGTGCTAAGCTAAGGGAATGGGTCATGTCAATCGAGATCATTCTACTAATGATGTGACCTCGTTAATCAAATAACAACTCTTTGTTCATGGTGGGAAACATAACCATCTTTGATTAACAAGCTAGTCTAGTAGAGGCATACTAGTGACATGTTGTTTTGTCTATGCATTCACACATGTATCATGTTTCCGGTTAATACAATTCTAGCATGAATGATAAACATTTATCATGAAATAAGGAAATAAATAATAACTTTATTATTGCCTCTAGGGCATATTTCCTTGATCTCCCACTTGCACTAGAGTCAATAATCTAGATTACATAGTAATGATTCTAACACCCATGGAGTCTTGGTGCTTGATCATGTTTTGCTCGTGGAAGAGGCTTAGTCGGCGGGTGCGCAACATTGAGATCCGTATGTATCTTGCAAATCTCTATGTCTCGATCTGGACTAAGTCCGGATGGAATTGAAGCGTCTCTTGATGTGCTTGGTCCTCTTGTGAAATCTGGATTCCTTTGCTAAGGCAATTGCTCGATATTGTCACGAAGATTTTCATTGGACCCGATGCACTAGGTATGACACCTAGATCGGATATGAACTCCTTCATCCAGACTCCTTCATTAGCTGCTTCGAAGCTGCTATGTATTCCGCTTCACATGTAGATCCCTTCTGACGCTTTGTTTAGAACTGCACCAAGCGGCAGCTCCTCCGTTTAGTGTAAATCGTATCCGGTTTGCGATTTAGAATCGTCGGATCGGTGTCAAAACTTGCATCAACGTAACCGTTTACGATGAGCTCTTTGTCACCTCCATATCGAAAACATATCCTTAGTCCTTTTCGGTATTTCGGGATGTTCTTGACCGCTGTCGATGATCCACTCTGGATTACTTTGGTACCTCCTGCTAGGCTTATAGCAAGGCACACATCAGTCAGTACACGACATTGCATACATGATAGAGCCTATGGCTGAAGCATAGGAACATCTTTCATTTTCTCTCTATCTTCTGCGGTGGTGGGCATTGAGTCGACTCAACTTCACACCTTGTAACACGAGCAAGAACCCTTTCTTTGCTTGATCCATTTGAACTTCTTCAAAACTTTGTCAAGGTATGTGCTTTGTGAAAGTCCAATTAGGCGTCTTGATCTATCTCTATAGATCTTAATGCCCAATATGTAAGCAGCTTCACCGAGGTCTTTCATTGAAAACTCTTATTCAAGTATCCCTTTATGCTATCCAGAAATTCTATATCATTTCCGATCAACAATATGTCATCCACATATAATATCGAAATGCTCTGAGCTCCCACTCACTTTCTTGTAAATCTGAGGCTTCTCCAAAAGTGCAGTACAAACCTAAATCTTTGATCACACTATCAAAGCGTTTATTCCAACTCGAGATGCTTGCACCAGTCCATAGATGGATCATTGGAGCTTGCATACTTTGTTAGCTCCTTTGGATCGATAAAACCTTACGGTTGCATCATATACAACTCTTCTTCGTAAATCCATTAGGAATGCGGTCTTTACATCCATTTGCCAAATTTCATAATCATAAAATCGGCAATTGCTAACATGATTCGGACGGACTTAAGCATCGCTTCTGGTGAGAAGGTCTCATCGTAGTCAACCCCTTGAACTTGTCGAAAACCTTTTGCGACAAGTCGAGCTATAAACGATAATATTACCGTCGGCGTCGGTCTTCTTCTTGAAGATCCATTTGTTTTCTATTGCTTGCCTACCCTCGGGCAAGTCAACCAAAATCCACACCTTGTTTTCATACATGGATCCCATCTCAGATTTCATGGCCTCAAGCCATTTTGCGAATCTGGGCTCACCATCGCTTCTTCATAGTTCGTAGGTTCATCATGATCTAGTAGCATGACTTCGAACAGGATTACCGTACCACTCGGTGCGGATCTTACTCTGGTTGATCTACGAGGTTACGTAGTAACTTGATCGAAGTTTCATGATCAACATCATCAACTTCCTCGCTACTTGGTGCGGATGTCTCGAAACTGGTTTACTGCGGCGAACTACTTTCAAGTAAGGGAGAAGGTACTATTACCTCATCAAGTTCCACTTTCCTCCCACTCACTTCTTTCGAGAGAAACTCCTTCTCTAGAAAGGATCCATTCTTAGCGACGAATGTCTTGCCTTCGGATCTGTGATAGAAGGTGTACCCAAGCTGTCTCCTTTGGGTGTCCTATGAAGACACATTTCTCGATTTGGGTTCGAGCTTATCGGGTTGAAGCTTTTCACATAAGCATCGCATCCCCAAACTTTAAGAAACGACAATTTTGGTTTCTTGCCAAACCATAGTTCATAAGGTGTCGTCTCAGCGGATTTTGGCGGTGTTCTATTCGATGTGAATCGGCCGTCTCTAGAGCATAACCCCAAAGCGATAGCGGTAAATCTGTAAGAGACATCATAGATCGTACCATATCTAGTAAAAGCACGATTCTGACGTTCGGACACACCATTCTGTTGTGGTGTTCGGGTGGCGTGAGTTCTTGAAACTATTCGCATTGTTTCAAATGTAGACCAAACTTCGTAACTCAAATATTCACCTCCACGATCGGATCGTAGAAACTTAATTTTCTTGTTACGATGATTTTCAACTTCACTCTGAAATTCTTTGAACTTTTCAAGCGTTTGGACTTATGTTTCATTAAGTAGATATACCCATATACGCTTAAGTCATCTGTGAAGGTGAGAAAATAACGATATCCGCCACGAGCCTCAACATTCATCGGACCACATACATACGTATGTATGATTTCCAACAAATCTGTTGCTCTCTCCATAGTACCGAGAAGCGGTGTTCTAGTCATCTTGCCCATGAGGCACGGTTACTTAAGTGCCAAGTGATTCATAATCAAGTGACTCCAAAGTCCATCGACATGGAGTTTCTTCATGCGTTTTATACCGATATGACCTAAGCGGCGATTGCCACAAATAAGTTGCACTTTCGTTATCAACTCTGCATCTTTTGGTTTCAACATTATGAATATGTATCACTACTATCGAGATTCATCAAAAATAGACCATTCTTCAAGGGTGCATGACCATAAAAGATATTACTCATATAAATAGAACAACCATTATTCTCGATTTAAATGAATAACCGTCTCGCATCAAACAAGATCCGGATATAATGTTCATGCTCAGCGCGGGCACCAAATAACAATTATTTAGGTCTAATACTAATCCGAAGGTAGATGTAGAGGTAGCGTGCCGACCGCGATCACATCGACTTTGGAACCATTTCCCAGCGCATCGTCACCTCGTCCTTTGCGAGTTAAGCAATCGTAGTCCTGTTTGAGTTGCAAATATTAGCAGCAGAACCGATATCAAATACCAGTGCTACTCGAGCTCTAGTAAGGTACACATCAATAACATGTATATCACATATACCTTTGTTCACCTTGCCATCCTTCTTATCCGCCAAATACTTGGGGCAGTTCCGCTTCGATGACGATCGCTTGCGGTAAAAGCACTCGATTTCAGGTTTAGGGCGGACTTGGGTTTCTTCTCTGAGCGACAACTTGCTTCTTTGTTCTTCTTGAATTCCTTCTTCTTCCCTTTGCCTTTCTTCTTGAAACTAGTGGTCTTATTGACCATCAACACTTGATGCTCCTTCTTGATTTCTACCTCCGCAGCCTTTAGCATTGCGAAGAGCTCGGTATAGTCTTTACTAACCCTTGCATATTATAGTTCATCACGAAGCCTTTGTAGCTTGGTGGCGGTGATTGGAGAATTACATCAATGACACAATCATCCGGAAGATTAACTCCCAATTGTGTCAAGTGATTGTAGTACCCGGACATTTTGAGTATATGCTCACTAATGAACTATTCTCCTCCATCTTGCAGCTATAGAACTTATTGGAGACTTCATATCTCTCAATCCGGGCATTACATTGGAATATCAACTTCAACTCTGGAACATCTCATATGCTCCATGGCGTTCAAAACGTCGTTGAAGTCCGGTTCTAAGCCGTAAAGCATGGCTGCTTGAACTATAGAGTAGTCATCGACTTTGCTCGCATAGCGTTCATAACATCTGGCGTTGCTCAAAGACGAGGCTGTCACCTAGCGGTGCATCCGGGGCGTAGCTCTTACGTGCAGCAATGAGGATGATCCTCAAATTCTGGACCCGATCCGTGTAATTACTACCATCATCTTTCAACTTTGCTTTCTCAAGGAGCATTAAAATTCAACGGAACAACGGCACGAGCCATCTATCTACAATCAAACATAAACAAGCAAGATACTATCGGTACTAAGTTCATGATAAATTTAAGTTCAATTAATCATATTACTTAAGAACTCCCACTTAGAAAAACATCTCTCTAGTCATCTAAGTGATCACGTGATCCAAATCAACTAAACCATAACCGATCATCACGTGAAATGGAGTAGTTTTCAATGGTGAACATCTTATGTTGATCATATCTACTATATGATTCACGCTCGACCTTTCGGTCTCCGTGTTCGAGGCCATATCTGCATATGCTAGGCTCGTCAAGCATAACCCGAGTATTCTGCGTGTGCAAAACTGGCTTGCACCCGTTGTAGATGGACGTAGAGCTTATCACACCCGATCATCACGTGGTGTGCAGGCACGACGAACTTTGCAGCGGTGCATACTCGGGAGAACACTTCTTGATAATTTAGTGAGAGATCATCTTATAATGCTACCGTCGATCAAAGCAAGATAAGATGCATAAAGGATAAACATCACATGCAAATCAATATAAGTGATATGATATGGTCATCATCATCTTGTGCTTCACGATCTCCATCTTGCGGCACCACCATGATCACCATCGTCACCGGCGCGACACCTTGATCTCCATCGCAGCATCGTTGTCGTCTCGCCAAACTTATGCTACTCGACTATCGCTACGCTTAGTGATAAAGTAAAGCATTACAGAGCGATTGCATTGCATACAATAAGCGACAACCATATGGCTCCTGCCGATTGCCGATAACCGGTTACAAAACATGATCATCTCATACAATAAAATATAGCATCACGTCTTGACCATATCACATCACAACATGCCTGCAAAAACAAGTTAGGCGTCCTCTACTTTGTTGTTGCAAATTTTACGTGGCTGCTACGGGCTTAAGCAAGAACCGGTCTCACCTCGCATCAAAACCACAGCGATACTTCGTCAAATAGACTCCGTTTAACCTTCTCAAGGACGGGCGTAGCCTTTCAGTTCAACTAAAGTGAGAGAGCAGGCACCCACCAATCACCTTTAAGCAGCGAGTGCTCGTGGCGGTGAAACCAGTCTCGCGTAAGCGTCTGGCGTAATGTCGGTGCTGGGCGCTTCATCTCACAATACCGCTGAACCAAAGTATGACATCTTTGGTAGGTAGTATGACTTGTATCGCCCACAACTTACTTGTGTTCTACTCGTGCAAAACATCAAACCATAGAAAAACCTAGGCTCGGATGCCCTTTGTTGGGGAGCGTAGTAATTTCAAAAATTTTCCTCGCACGCAAGATCATGGTGATGCATAGCAGCGAGAGGGAGAGTGTTGTCCACATACCCTTGTAGACCGAAGCGAAGCGATCTGGCGTAGAGGAAGTAGTCGTCACGTTCTCCTCGCGATCCGACCGATCGGCGCCGTTACTCCGGCGCCCCGAGTTCTTGACACACGTACAGCTCGATGGCGTCCCTCGTACTCGATCCAGCGAGTGTCGAGGGAGAGTTCCGTCGACCGACGGCGTGGTGGCGATCTTGATGTTTCACGGCGCGGGGCTTCGCCTAAGCTTGCGACGGTATAACCGAGGTGGAATATGGTGGAGGGGCACCGCACGGCTAAGGCGATCTCACGATCAACTTGTGTGTCCCAAGGTGCCCCCTGCCCCGTATATAAAGGAGCGGGGGAGGGGCGGCGGCCAAGGAGGCGCATGCAGGAGTCCTCTCCTCGGGAGTAGGATTCCCCCAATCTAGTTGGACTAGGATTCGGGAGAAAAAGAGAGAGGGGCGGCCCCTTCTCCTAGTCCTAGTAGGACTAGGGAAGGGGGGCGCAGCCCTCTTGGGCTGCCCTTCTCCTTTCCACCAAGGCCCATTGAGGCCCATTTACCTCCGGGGGTTCGGTAACCTCCGGTACTCAGTAAATTCCGTTTTCGCCGGAACCATTCGAACTCCAAACATAGGCTTCAATATATCAATCTTTATGTCTCGACCATTCCGAGACTCCTCGTCATGTCCGTGATCACATCAGGGACTCGAACTCCTTGGTACATCAAAATACATAAACTCATAATAAGCATCGCCGAAACCTTAAGCGTGCGGACCCTACGGTTCGAGAACAATGTAGACATGACCTAGAACTATTCATGGTCAATAACCAACAGCGGGACCTGGATGCCCATATTGGTTCCTACATATTCTCTGAAGATCTTTATCGGTCGGACCGCATAACAACATCGTTGTTCCCTTTGTCATCGGTATGTTACTTGCGAGATTCGATCGTCGGTATCAATACCTAGTTCAATCTCGTTACGGCAAGTCTCTTTACTCGTTCCGTAATACATCATCTACAACTAACTCATTAGTTGTAGTGCTTGCAAGGCTTGATGATGTGCATTACCGAGAGGGCCGAGATACCTCTCCAGAGCAATCGGAGTGACAAAACCTAATCTCGAAATCGCCAACCCAACATCGCCTTTGGAGACACTGTAGTACTCCTTTATAATCACCCGATTCGTTGTGACGTTTGGTAGCACCAAAGTGTTCCTCCGCAAGCGGGAGTTGCATAATCTCATAGTTACGGGAACATGTATATGTCATGGATAAAAGCGGTAGCAACATACTAAGCGATCGTGTGCTAAGCTAAGGGAATGGGTCATGTCAATCAGATCATTCTACTAATGATGTGACCTCGTTAATCAAATAACAACTCTTTGTTCATGGTCAGGAAACATAACCATCTTTGATTAACAAGCTAGTCTAGTAGAGGCATACTAGTGACATGTTGTTTTGTCTATGCATTCACACATGTATCATGTTTCCGGTTAATACAATTCTAGCATGAATGATAAACATTTATCATGAAATAAGGAAATAAATAATAACTTTATTATTGCCTCTAGGGCATATTTCCTTCAGGATGAACAGACCCCATGGTGTTGCCTCTGGATGAATAGGACCCCGATCGATCGAGCCGGTTGGGGCTGGATGAACAGGACCTCGTGGAGGGCTGGATGAACAGGACGTCAGTGTGGAGGGCTGATTGAACAGTAGCTGGTGGAGGGCAGCATTAACAGTAGCCTGTGGAGGGGTGGTTGAACAGGAGCCCATGGAGAGGGATGGTTGAACAGTAGCCGGTGGAGTAGCGCACGGTGGAGGCTGGATAAACAGGAGCACATGGATGAACAGTCGCAGGTGGAGGCTGGAGGAGGTCGACGTTGGATGTATAGTAGCCCCGTGGAGGCTGAAGGAGGTCGACGGTGGAGATGAACAGTATCCTATGGAGTCCCGTTTTGCGGTACGCCACACCCCTCCCGATGAACAGGACCCCGTTTCAACCATAGCGCTCCAACACAAGTCCGTTTCCTCTGTTTTGCGGTACGCCACACCCTTCCCGATCAACAGGACCCGGTTTCGACCGTAGGAGGTCCAACAGAAGTCCATTTCCTCCGTTTTGCGGTAGGCCAGACCCCTCTCGATGATCAGGATCCTGTTTTGGACGTGGCCGGTCGAACACAAGGCCGTTTCCTCCGTTCTGCGTTACGCCAGGCCTCATTTCCATCGGCTGTTCTGTCCAATCCCTCCCGATGAACACGACGACGCATTCCATTCTGACCCAGCCGGTTGGCTCCCCATGAACACGACGACGATGCAGTTTCTCCGTTCCGACCCAGCCATGTACACGAGCCCTAGCCGTACGTATGCGCAAGTAGGCGTTCGAGACCTAGCCCGTATGTACGTACGTGGCCATATTTACTTTCTTGCACCCTGGCCGTTGTACGTACGTGTACATGCTACGTGTGCGCCTCTACTACGACACGTGCACGTCTACATCGACCAGTATGTACATACACGTTCGCGACCAGAATGACAATGCTACGTATGCTTCGACCAGGTGGGTCCCGACTGTCAGGCACTTCCTTGCGTGCAGAGATGTAGCTGGTGGGTCCCATAAGTCAGGGGGGCAAAACGTTTTTTTTGCCTGGACGCACTTCCTTGCGTGCGAAGATGTAGCTGGTGGGTCCTAGCAGTCAGAGGGGAAACATTTTTTTTGCAAAATACGGTGGCCCGTCCGATGGGTCCCTGCTGTCAGGTGGATGAATAATTATTTTGCGCGTAATAAGGAGGCACTTCCTTGCGGCCGCCGTGGACCCAACTGTCAGCCTCTCCATGTACAGTACTCTTTCGATGGAAGTCGGTCGTTGACCACATTGACCATGCCGCGCCGAGAGCACCACGACGGTGGATGATGGCGAGGCCTAGGAAGGGGACGACGCGGCAGTGGATGCCCACATGGAGAGGAGTACGAGGGTTCACTGGTTCGGCTGTGGTGTGAGGCTGCCGTCGCCGCAGAATAACAGGGGGTGTGGGTTTGTGGAGGGATGGCCTGGCCAGCGGTGGGAGTAGTAGGGGGCGGTGAGGACTCCGCGGTAGCATAGCCGGCCATGGGAGGCAGGAGCAGGCAGCACGACCAGCGCTGCTTTGGGCGGCTGGAGCAAGAAGACCAGAGGTTGAAGAAGCACGACGGCCGTTGGATGGACATCATACGGTCACTGCAGCTAGAATCGTTTATATTGACTAAGTTGACAAAGCCCTTAGTGCGCATCAACTTAGTAGGCCTGAGTCAACCTCCACTATGGTGGGTCCTAGCTAACAGGGGAGTATTCTTTTTTGTGCGTAATTATGAGGCACTTCCTTGCATGCGAAGATATAGCTGGTGGGTCGACTTTGTGTCGTCGGGGGAGGGGGACTTTTTCATGAAATCTGAGGCCCTTCCGGTTGGTCCCAGATGTCAGCTGGATGAATTATTATTTTGCGCGTAATAAGGAGGCATTTCCTTGTGTGCGACCGTGGACCCAGCTGTCAGCCTCTCCACATATAGTCCACGTCCGATGGAAGTCGTTCCTTGACAACGTTCACCACGCCATGCCGAGAGCACAACGGTGAGGCCTAGGAAGGGGATGCAGAGCCAGGGAAGATGCGGTAGTGGATGCCCACGCGGAGAGGAGTATGAGGGTTCACTGGTTCGGCTTCGGTGTAAGGCTGCCGTCGCCGCAGAATAACAGGGGGTGTGGGTGAGTGGAAGGATGGCCTGGCCAGCAGTGGGAGTAGTAGGGGGTGGTTAGGCCTCCGCGGTAGCACAGCCGGCCACGGGAGGGAGGAGCAGGCAGCACAACTGGCGCTGCTTTGGGCGGTTGGAGCAAGAAGACCAGAGGTTGAAGAAGCACGACGGCAGTTGGATGGACATCGTACGATCACTACAGCTAGAATCGTTTATATTGACTAAGTTGACAAAGCCTTGGTACGCGTCAACTTAGTTGGCCCACAGGTCAGCCTCCCAAACGGTGCATCCCAAATGTCAGGGTGAGGAATCATTTTTTGGGCGGCCGAAGCTAGAATATCCGAGATTGAAGAAGAAGCACGACATCCGTTGGATAGCATCCAACGGCCACCGTTGCTAGAACCGTGTGTTGACTATAAGTTGACAAAGCCTTGCATACGTGTCAATTTCTTTTTTTAGGGGACGCGTCAACTTAGTAGGCCCACAAGTGTGTGGCAGAGAACTTATAGCCCATTTGCGATTTGTAATAATGTACAATCCATTTTTGAATTCTAATGAAATTTACTACAACCCATTTACAGTTTGTTAAAAGTACATCCCATTTTCTAGCTAGGACAACGATTAATAATTTCAACCAACCGTTCAAGACAACATTCAATAAAATTTCCCACATTTTGATGGGATCTGAAATATTTTTATCCCGAAATTTCTAGTTAGATTAATAAATTTGTATTACATAAAAATCCAACGAAACATTGCGCGCACAACAATTAAAAATTAAGATTTTCAAAATACATAAATAATATTTTGTAAACTAATTTCGTGTTTGGTGCATTTTTTATTGTTACTACCTAGTTTTTATAATTAAATCCCATTTATTATTTTTTAAAGCCCATTTTCTTGTTAAGCCTAATGCATCCCTCCTAGGAAAGATTTGCAGCCCAGCGGGGCGGAGAATAACAAGTTGACCTTGCCTGGGTATTCCTCAAAAAAACGTATAGCTGGTCTAGTCATTTTCATCTTGAAAAAAAATTAATATCTGGGCTGGATATCTGACCTGGGCTAGACGGGCCATAGCCCACCCAGTTAATACCCTGCTCTCCTGTGAACTACAATGAAAACATCGCTCAAGAAAAACTCTGCAGTGCTCACGCCTCAAAAACACAAATACTGCTCGAACTACTTGGTCCCAGTTGTCGACCGCACCTTGTGCAATTCTCGCGTTTATATTGACTACATAGGTTGACAATGGTGTGGGACCGTGATGTCAGGAAACCAGGAGGAATCAAAAAAAATATAGTTGTACATAATAAGGAGGCACTTGCGTACGTACGGCTATGGCCCTAGTGGTTCCCTACTGTCATCCAGTCAAAATAAAGTCATCTCCTGAATCCTCATGTTCGTTGACCATGTTAACAATGCTTGGCGCCACAGCGAGCGCAACAACTCGAAGGACGATGGAGAGGGCCTCGCGGGCCCTACGGATGGTCTGATACAGCGCCCGCTGCTCATTCAGGAAGCCAGGATCATTGGACACCTATGAGCACCTTCGAGAGACGGAGACGGCATGAAACGGTAAGGTCGCGCTTGGGAGCTCTGGTTTATTTCACACCTGTATTAAGATACAAGTGTAATTTACTCATCATTGGAAACAACGCGTAAAATACAGGCGTAATGAAACCGAGGGCCCGAGGTCTGTAAGTAAAACCGGCGGGTTACGCGTGTAATTTGAGAGACCAGTGTATATTTTACTAGTCGAAATCGACCAACCAAGCGCTTCGCCCGAGACCATCTGCTTGTATTTACAAGCGTCAGTTTTACAAGCGGTTTTGGTTGGAAAACAACGATCCAATCACGGCCTAAGATGATGAGTTGGTCGGAAGATCATATGGTTTCACGTCTAACCTACCCGACTTGTCGTATAGGCTATGAATGAAACATAAGATGATGAACTTCTTAAGCATGGAAACAACAGAAGAGGATGATCTTCTTAACATGCAAATCACTGGCATTAGATCGACATGCAAAACAATACGAAGCATTATTCTCAGGAGGCAAGGTGAACAGCTCGTGATGCCGCATGCCACAACATTCCAAGCTCAACTTTGCAATCAAACACAAGGCCTGGCATTACATAGACAATATTCAGAACAAACTCTTAACACAGGAATATCTCAGCAGAGTAACTATTTACTTCTAAATTGAACATAGGAATAGGAAAAAACGATCAACGCTGCTCACAGCAGAGGGCGTCCCACTCAAAAATATGAAATGCATGTCTTCTGGCTAACATCAATGAGAAAATTTGGACAAGGTTTTCCAATTCCAATAGATTAAACTAATGTTTTCTTGCTAACATTAATGATTAAACTTTGACAAGCTTTTCCCATTCAAAATACGTAATGCCTATGATCGTGGAGTCCTGTCATGGCTTCTTGTACTTATTTGGGCACTTTTTGCCCAGTGCAGTCCATGTGTTGTAGAGTTGCTATCCTCTCTGCAGACTAGTCATGTCACCAGCGTCTACTAACACTCTATAAAGCTTCTCGGTCATTCCTTCTGTAATGTAGCGCAAACAGTGACTGCTTCTTTCTGCAAAATGGACGACCAACTGGGCCCAGTAATGCAGCAGTTTGCCTTGGACACATTGGCTCCTTTTGTGAAGTTCAACTAAAATCAAAGTCGGAATAAAACCGAGCTTTAATTTTGATATCCTATAAGCAACAATAGGTATAAAGGAAGCGATTCTTGAGAAATAACGGTTGATGACTTGTACTCCCAGAAGAAAAGCATCTACTGATCTACCTTATCTTAATGGGAAACAAAGCACTAGAGTAGCAATTCTCCATCAGTGTGATTCATTCATATTGACTGAGACATTAACTTAACAATGCCTTGTTTCAACATGTATAAAGAACGACAAAGCAGAAAAGTACCATTCCGAAAACAATGCGACTAATTCATTTTAACAGAGACATTATCTTAACAATACCTTGGTTAAAAATGTAGAGAGAACTACAAAGAAGGATAGTACCATTCCTAAAACAATGCGACTGATTTGTTTTAGCAGTGGCAAAAAAGGAATCAATTACTGGCCAATAAAGGAGGATGAAACACGCGGCCACAAAAATGGTAATTCCGCCAATCCCTAACAAGTGTTGCAGTTTTGAACTAAGATTTGATAACCCACAAGTATATGGGATCACAAAAGTTTTCGGGGGTAGAGTATTCAACCCAAATTTATTGATTGGACACAAGGGGAGCCAAAGAATATTCTCAAGTATTAGCAGCTGAGCTGTCAATTCAACCACACTTGGAAACTTAGTGAATACATGAACTCCTCAAACTATGGTCATCACCGGGAGTGGTCCCGATTATTTTCACTTCGAGGTTGCCGGATCATAACACATAGTAGGTGACTGTAGACTTGAAAGATAGGATCTAGCACACAAATATATTCATGAAAACATAGTAGGTTCAGATCTGAAATCATGGCACTCGGGCCCTAGTGACAAGCATTAAGCAAGTCATAGCAACATCAATCTCAGAACATAGTGGATAATAGGGATCAAAACCTAACAAAACTAACTCGATTACATGATAAATCTCATCCAACCCATCACCGTCCAGCAAGCCTACGATGCAATTACTCACGCACGACGGTGAGCATCATGAAATTGGTGATGGAGGATGGTTGATGATGACGGCGGCGACGAATCCCCCTCTCCGGTGCCTCGAACGGACTCCAGATCAGCCCTCCCAAGAGAGATTAGGGCTTGGCGGGGGCTCCGTATCGTAAAATGCGATTATTTCTTTTCTCTGATTTTTTTCTCCCCGAAAGCCAATATATGGAGTTGGCGTTGGCGTCGGAGGGCCACCAGGGGGCCCACGAGGTAGAGGCGCGCCCGAGGCGCCCCCACCTCGTGGTGAGTGTGGGCCCCTGGTCTTCATCTTTTGCGAGGATTTTTCTTTATTTTTTCTAAGGTGTTAGTGGAGTTTGAGGACATTACGAGAATTTTATTTTCTGCACAAAAAACAACACCATGGCAGTTCTGCTGAAAACAGCGTCAGTCCGGGTTAGTTTCATTCAAATCATACAAGTTAGAGTCCAAAACAAGGGCAGAAGTGTTTGGAAAAGTAGATACAACGGAGACATATCAAGATTCAGTAGTTAATTAATTGTGAGAGTGGCATTGCTTAATTTTACTAGCGGCATTAGATTAACAAAAATCATAAACAGTTCCAGGGGAGAGTGGGCGCAACAACAACATGTGCTTCCATCTACTTATAAAGGGGGTGATGCAGAGTTTTGTTGTAACAACAAGCATCATGTCTGGGTTGGAACAATTTTTGCTCACTTAATGACAACAGTTCAATAGCTTCAATTCAACATTTATCCAAAACAATACCGATACAAGTAGCACAACATCTCAAAGCACACTACAGCATCATGTGGATGAAAGTCGGTATTGACCTTTCTTGACCAAGATTTGAAACAGCTCGCGAGGAAGATTGGAAACATATCCCAACACATATATGAAAATTCGATCTCCTTTTGTGCAGTTCCACCAAAATTAAGAAAAGTCGCTGGTGTGACATTCAAGTTGAACTGCACAAAACGCTCTTAAAACAAAAGTGTTTCGCGTAGCGAAGCAAAATGTCGCAATAGCAACAAGTTGAATAGATATCCCTGTTTTAACACAGGCAAAAAAGGAATCATTTACTGGCTAATAAAGGAGGATGAAACATGCGGCCACAAAAATGGTAATCCCGCCAATCCCTAACAAGTGTTGCAGTTTTGAAATAAGATTCAGTAGTTATTTCTGAGAGTGGCATTGCTTAATTTACCAGCGGCATTAGATTAACGAAAAACATAAATAGTTACAGGGGAGAGTGGGCGCAACAACAATATGTGCTTCCATCTACTTATAAAGGGGGTGATGCAGATTTTGTTGTATCAAAGAAACAAGCATCATGTCTGGGTTGGTCCCATTTCTTTTCACTACTTAATGGGAAAAGACAGCAATACAATAGCTTCAATTCAACATTTATTTAAAACAGTATCAATACAAGTAGCAGAACATCTCAAAGCACACTGCACAATCATGTGGATGAAGGCCTGTACTGACCTTTCATGAGACGACCAAGATAAAATACGAATCTACCAACACAAATAGGAAATCCAATCTCGTTTTATGCAGTTGCACTGAAATCAAGCAAAGTGTTTCGCGTAGCGAAGCAAAATGTCGCAATAGCAACAAGTTGAATGGATACCCCTATTTTAATAGAGGCAAAAGGGAAACAATTACTTGCCGATAAGGGAGGATGAAACAAACGGTGACAGAAAGAAGCATCTAACTTATCTTGATGGAAAACAAAGTAGGATAGTAGCATTTCTAAAATGGTTGCATTGATTCATATTAACAGAGACATTCTCTTAAAACAACATTCGTTAAAAAACGTAATTTACTTTTAATAGTGGCATTGCTTCAATTTTCCGGCGGCATTCTTAGATTAACAACAGCAAAATAGTTGTATGGGACATGCCAGCACCATGTGCGTCCACACGTATAAATTGGTGATGCAGAATATGTTGCCAAGCAGCATATCTGCGTTGGTCCCATATTTGTTCTCTTTGAATCTTTTTCTTATGTGAGGGCAGCAAATCTAGTCCTGCACAAACTACCCGACCCCCCAGTTTCGGGTTACCCCCTTTTTCCCTTTTCGACCAACAAAGCGGCTGGATAGTCAGTCTATACTACTTTCCCTCCCTCCTTTCCTCATTGAACCACGTCCTAGATTCATGCTTCACCCCACCGCACCCTTCCTTCCTCTTTGAACCAAGACCTAGATTCGACTAAAGAATCAAAAAAGATCCGCATGCAGCTAGAGCAATGACGGTTTCAAAGAAACTTATACCTTAGGGTCATCGGGATGTGGCAAGGCGTGTGGCGGGAGGCCGGATCTGCCCACACTACGTACGGCAGCGAGGAAGAAGGGGTCGGTGGCCCTCCCGCGCATGCGCTAGGTGAAAGAGAACATCGCAGCCGGCAGTGGATTGCCTCCCTCACCGAAGGCGATAGAGTGGACGCTGCACCTCCTCCCCTTCCCGGTGCGATGGGATCCGGACGCCTCCTTCACCAGTTGTGAGGGGGGAGAGAGAGACAAGAGGCCAACACAGTCCTGTTTAGCTCTGGTGAAGAGGGTGAGAGATTGTGAATATAGCAAACCCTAGCAAAGGAACGCCGAGCCTCTAGCGTGTATATATATATGTAGTGCGGCGAGAGTGTGGAGAGTGCAAACCCTAGCGAACAAGCACTGAGGCTCCAGCTTATATATATACTATAGTACAGACTGAGCTCCGGTGCCTTAACTGCATCTGCTTTTGGCTGTATGACAGATGGGCCAGCCACATTTTGGGCCCGCCTGTCATAAACCCGAAGGCAGGTGCACTAAGTCAATGAAGCTGCGTCCATATAGTACTCGTGTATACGACTAATATATAGTGGAGTGGTTTTCTTATTCTCTCCATAACAATCATTTTAAATTGTGTAAGTACAAAACGAAACTCTTTATTTAACGTACCAGTGAAGAAAACTACTACTCCCTCTGTTCCTAAATATTTGTCTTTCTAGAGATTTCAACAAATGACTACATACGGAACAAAATGAGTGAATCTACACTGTAAAATATGTCTATATACATCCACATGTGGTAGTCCATTTCAAACCTCTTGAAAGACAAATATTTAGGAACAAAGGGAGTACTTCCGATGAACTAACGATCCACACATCCTGGTCGCACTTCCTGTCCTTCACGTGCGGTACACTACCCTCCCTTAAGTGAACAACCACACATGCACAAAATTATCGTAAACATGTGAGAGTGTGTACAAATAAAGAATTTTAATTTCAATTATCGGAAATGTTTGAGAGTATGTACAGTTTGCCCTCTCTAATAATTATGGTTTGTTGTGTTCGGCCTAAACTTGGTCAAACTTTACAAAGTTTGACTTCAGTCAAATCTAATATGCGGAGTAAATAAAAATGGAGGCTACTCGTCCATCCGGGTTTTAGTCCACACCATTTTTTAATCAAAGTTAATAGCTGGACAAATAAAATTACGGGGAGCTGGAGACAAAGTTGTGAGAAGGCTTAGAAATCAATACAAAACTTATGCTCTTAGTACCAGCGTCGATCCTTCTTGAGGAAACATTTGGTTCATAGCCAATTGTGTGATAAAATTGCACCAACGTGAAAGGCGACTTCATCTCCAACGCAACCAAGGTAAAGCGGCGAAGGATATCATCTTTGTGGGTAACAAGCAAAAGCAGCGATGGAAGACAACTTGTTTTCATTGAAAATCGATCAGCTTCACCGGCCAGCGCAACCATGAGGCGCAACCATGAGCATCGATAGGTCATTGTGGTGATGCATCATCCATTTGGCATCAAGTTTGGGTGAGGCTCCTATGAAGTTCGACAAATCCTCACTATGGTGCATTTCGCTTTCATTAATCAAGCTCGAGGAAGGAAGAACCACGTGGCAGAGGACAGTGAGGTAGAACAACAATGGCCATCCAATTTTGTGCAGTTCCACTAAAATTGAGGAAGACATGCCCGGGTATGGAGATACGCATCACTGTTTCCAAAAATATAAAAAAGGGATATAGTGTTGTTACTTTGTTTTACAAGATTAACAATGACATCTCAATTGTCAATAAGAATTAATGACAAGTACACCAACAAACAAAAGCATCATGATTATCTTGATGGGAACTAAACCAGGATACCCGAGAAAAAAACATTTCTTCATTTAACCAGTGATAGTATTAGATTAGCAGCAGCAATAGGAGCATATGGACAATGACCGCACAACCACCATGTACTTTTTCTCAAAACAACATGTATACCTCCACCGAGGCATAAATCAGGACAACTTTTCGACTGGCATTTCCTCTATAATAGCAGGTGATGTTGGACCAGCCGACGAACCCTAGCTACTATACATGGGGAGCTGGGGAGTAGTCGCATAGAAGAAAACCCGCATGCAGCGACCTGGGGAGCTGGACCAGTACAAGAAGTTATACCTCAAGTGGGCGAGATGTCGCTTAGGCGGGCGGGCAGGATCTGCCCACATGACGGCAACGAACAAGGGCGCGGAGGACCTTCGTCCGCGCCAGCGTCGGCTCCGAGAGGATGGTGCGCATTGGCTTCCTCCATCACCGACGGCGACAACGTCAACGATGCACCTCCTCACCTCCCACAGCGGACGGTATTCGGCCGGATCTGTGACCACAGATGAGGAGAGAGATAGAGTGGACACTGTCATCTTGTTTTGATATGGAGAGGGTAAGAGCGCGAGACGCGAGAAAATCTATCAAACAAGAGGCTATAATGGAGTAAAAAAACTCTCCATAGGAGTGGTTTTAAATAGAATACACACGTTCCCGGAAAAAAGAAACGAAAACTGGTGGAAATTTTTTTAACGTACCAAGAAAGAAAACTCGATCAAAAACACACCCCCGCTTCCAGGTCGCGAGAATCGTCGCGCACACACACATAGACATAGACATGCATATCCGTGTTTACGTAAAATTCCATTTCCATCTCCATCACCAATCATATTTGTCCAACTGGCACATTATTTACGTTGTTAATTATATACTCAGCAATATTTAACGTACAACATCTCTTGTTTGCGGGCATCCGGACCGCTGCCATGGCCGCTCCTAACCAACCCGAACCCTCTTCTTCACCCGCGCGTGCTTCCCGCCTGAAACAGTCAGTGCCGCATTCATGCCCGGCCATTGCGGACACGACATCTCACTGGCACCGGCATTGAAGCGGCGCGGCCGGCCGAGAGAGCGTCGCCCGCGCCGCTTCCTGGTGCACGCGACTGCTCAGCGTTCAAAGGTCGCAATAGCTAGCCACAACATGCATGTAAAAAGTTGGGAGTCCGTGCTACAGCTAGCTGTCCTCCCCCAACTCGTCAATCTCTTCCAGTAGTGCTAGTACTCCATGGCGCGATCCATCGACAAGCAGGCGGGAAAGTTATCTATACTCGGTTTGCGGTGAGTGGCATGCTGAGCGAACGTGTGGGTCGAGCCGTGGAGGAGGGTGAGACATGAACGCGACAGACGTGATTTAAACGTTGGTTTTGCTCGATGGCGCGATCCAATGAAACAAAACGTTGGTTTCTCTCCGTTTCCATTTTTTCTCCGGAAAAACGGAAACTTTCCACCCCATTTTCATTCCTACTCCAAGGTTGCCCCGTTACAACATTCCATCAAATACAAAGGAAAACTAACACGCATGCTGATGCATCTCAATGATTCACAGATGATAGCCAATATTTACTTCACAACTAAAGACAAAAGTTGTGAGAGCGTGTACGAAAGAAAAATACTGATGGGGTCACTATGACTTAAACCCTAAACCCTAAACAGGATTTAATTTCCTGGCTAGGTAGAACCTGTCGAAGGAAAGACAGCTGGCACCCTCGGATCATGCGATGCTTTTGTGTAGTTCCACTAAAATCGAGCTAAGCATCCCTGATGGCAAAGATATTGAAGAAGTGTGATTAGAATAATAGTACTGGCACTAGTTCACGAGACATAAACTCATCACAAGTAGAAGCCGGTAGAAGTAGAGAAAGATCGACATGGAGATGGAGCTATGTGGAGCTGCGGCAGTGGAGCAAGCCGGCTCCAAAAGGAAGATGTACTACATGGGACGTCGGGCTGTAGCTAGAAGGGTAGTTGGGACGCGGCATCCCGCGGTGACCCCCGATTAGGAGACACCGACTATGGGTTTTCTCCCTCGCCAATGTCGACCGCGTCTACGCAGAACATTGTTCCCTTCCCCCAGCTGCGGGATCAGGCCGGATATGTAAGCAGCGGTGTGGCCACTGTCGTTCTATGCTTGTGAAGAGAGCAACCCAAGCAAGCAGGCTTGTAGCTTAGGCTCCTGCTAGTGTATATATAGTGGTTTTTTTTCTCTCCATATCAACCATTTTATATTGCGTATGTGTCATTGAAGAGTGAAATGATGGTTGCTTCTTCCGACTAACTTCTTGTGTGATTTGTTGCTCCTTAGTGGCCCCTACGTACTCCCCTACGTGTATGCATGATCCACGTACACATGGGCCTTAAAAAGCAGCATGACGCCCTAATGCATGCATGTCCGAGCACACGACAGAACACACACGGTCACGCTCAAGTGCTCAACCTACACGTGCATGCACACACATACTCAGCCAGGGTGAGCTAGTGACCGTATAAACACCGGAAAATGTATATATTGTGTGCAATGAGCGTATTATGAAGTCCACTGACCGTATTTTTACAAATATACAGTGACAGACAGTGTATTTATCTCGTTTTAAATTAAGCCATATTAACCAGAGAGGAAGCAGTATGGACTAGCATTACTCTGCTGTGTCCCATCAACTTGCCGAACAAGGAGAAGCTTGCAGGACGGGAGAAGCTTGCGCGTGATGGCTCGCAGAACAAGGAGAAACTTTTGACTAATGCAAGCTCTCGCTCGCTCAGGCGGTGGACGTGCAACAGTTAATTCGGTGTCAGATTGCCAGAAGCATACACTATACTAGTACTATTATTGTTCGACTTCCCGAAGAGGCGAACAGCCAAGCGCAAAGTTTACTAGTACTAGTACTACTACTATAGTCTAAAGAGGTATGTACTATACTACTAGGAACTAAATGGAGAAGCATCTGCACTCTTATTATATTTTTAAAATGTGATAAAGCAATCATCAACACATTTGGTTCTCTTCGAGGGTTCTCGCATGTGATAATGGAAGTTGATTGCATGGAACACTCGCCACAATTCTCGCTTAATTCTGACTCATATCCTGTTACAAATAGGAGCGCTCGGTAATATTTCCTCTTTTTTTGTTATTCAACATGTAAATAGGTCAGCAAACCTTGCGGCGCATCTTTGTGCGAACCGTGCTTGCTGCACTTTGAATGTGGCCGAGAGCTGGCTTGATGAAACACCTCACTTCCTACTTCTTTTTTTGCGGGGTACCTCGCTTCCTAGTGACCAGTGTCTTGGCTGATCGTCCTAAGAATGCCTATATATGAATAAAGCTCTCTCATTTACCCGCAAAAAAGATTAAGCCATATTAACCGGAAAGGAGGGAGTATGGACTAGCACTACTTTTTGGTGTGTCCCGTCAACTCGCAGAACAAGGAGAAACTTGCAGGACAAGGTGAATCTCGCTTACACCTTTTGACGAATGCAACCTACACTCGCCCAGGCAGTGGACATGCATCAGTTCATTTGGTGTCAGATTGCAAGAGGCATACACTGTAGTATCGAACATGCGGAGTACCATCATTGTTCGACTTCACGAAGAGGCGAAGAGCCAAGCGCAAGGTTTAGTAGTATGAGTAGTACTACTACTAGAACCGCATGGTGGAGCATATGTACTCTTATTTTTTTAATCTCTGATAAAGCACACATTTATTTGGGAGAAGGGCGGAAAACGACAGCCCAACATGTAATGATGATATCGATCAACCATGCTCGAACATATCTTGGCCTCCGTGCGAGCCCGCCTGTGTGTTCTCGCTCCTCGTCTCTCAAGGAACAGTGGGTTGGCCATTTTCCCGTCAATTGAGATCGGTTTGCTCACACTCCAGTCCCACATGTCAGCGATATGCCAGGAGGAGGTGCATTGACCGACTAGCCATATGCGTACTTGGTTTTGAACCTTCATAATAATCCTTCCTCCACCACAGTTTACAAGGCGCGCTTCATTATGATGCATTTCTCTCAATGCATTTCCACCACTAGAGAGACTTTAGACGCGTTTGGTTTAATGCTTAATTAATTAGGGCGTGGGAACCACAATCAAGTCCACAATTTTCTCTCGATGTACTACGGAGTGGAGTAAGTGCATGCATGCGTGTACCCGGGGTGGAAGCACTGCATGCATGTGTGTATGCATTATTTCCTCTAGTAATAGATGCTGTGCTATAACTACCAATGCTATTTTTCAAGCCAATCGCTAGTCGCCTTGGTCCCAGAGATTTTTCTTTTTCTGAAGCGCGCTCTATAAACAGTGACGGATGGAGTAGTATGAGCGGATTCAAAGAAGAGCGTATTGATGGTTGCTTCTTCCGAGCAACTTATAGTGGGAAAGGTGGGGCTTATGATTTGACTGCTCATTACTCACTATTAATGCGGCGCAACGACCGGGCTGAGTCTCCCATGCGGTTGTGCACTACTCCCTCGGTTCTTAAATATACTCTGGAGTATTTGTCTTTCTAGATATTTCAATGAGTGATTACTCAAATATTTGTCTTTTTAGAGATTCAAATGGACTACTACATATGGATGTATATAGACATACTTTAGAGTATAGATTCACTCATTTTGCTCCGTATGTAGTCACTTGTTGAAATCTCTAGAAAGAAAAATATTTAGGAACGGAGGAGTACACATACGAAGCAAAATGAGTGAATCTACACTATAAAATATGCCCATTTGAAATTTGTAAAAAGACAAATATTTAGGAATGAAGGAGTATAATTTTGTGCATGGCACATGGACCCGGATGCTGAAGAGGCTTCTGGCAATGCTATCAAGCTTCCGGCATTTGTTTACATAATTGACATACTATACAAATAATTTTCTAGTGACATGAAATTATACAATGGTGTGAGATTTCAGCTTTTGTTTCGTGTGTCTTGCCATCGATGCTCTTTCGGAAACAATAAAAAAACTAACTTCCTTGCTAATGCATCTGAATTATTAGCATATCAGAGCTAATATTTACATCACAACTGAAGACAAAGTTGTGAGAAGGTGTTAAATTAAAATTGATGCATGCTTTCATTGGCAGCAACGCCCCCCCAACTCTGTCTAAATCAACAAGGCATGTTGGGAAAAAAGTAGCTGTCTGGAGCATGCAACATTCCGATCATTTTGCGCAGTTCCACTAAAATAGAGCTGAGCATCCCTGTTCCAAAGATATTAAGTTTGATTACGATAATAGAGGCCTGCTGATGAAACAATAAGCACACAAATAGAAGCCGATCACCTTTGTAGTCTCTCTTAAGACTAACTAGTTGGAGAAGATTAGGCTCGGAGTTGGATGAGGAGGATAGAGCAAAACCAATCTCCCTTTGTGCAGTCACATTGAAATGTAGAGACGTTGCCCGTGTGACATTTTAGTACGACTGCACAAAACACTCTTAAGAAAAAAGTGATTTGTGCAGTTCACCAAAAGGTCGCAATAGCAACGTGGTGAAATGAATAGCCCTGTTTGCAAAAAGAGGTATAAAGGAAACAATTACTGGCCAATAACAGTTGATGACACATGCGACGACAAAAAAGAAGCATATTCCTTGTCCTAAGGGAAGATAACAACAGGGTTGTGTTTGTCTAAAGTAGTGTGAGGACGAGATTGCAAATGGAAAGTACGCCGGACGAGCTACATTTTGGGCAAAGAACTATGGAAGATCCACATGCAGCGACGTGGGAAGATGGCCAGTGGAGCAAGGTCAGAGGGGATACACTAGTAGAAAAAGGGTCAAACGTGCAGCACATTAGTGCCGGTTTGTATTAGAGCCGGCACTAATGTATACATTAGTGCCGGTTCCAACGGCTAGCCGGGCCGCTCTCATTAGTACCGGTTCGTGGCTAACCTTTAGCACCGGTTCGTGCCACGAACCGGTACTAATGAGGGTGGTGGCAGGATGTTGTCAGTCTGGGCCCCCTACAGCACCTTTAGTACCGGTTCGTGCCACGAACCGGTACTATAGGTCGATGTACATAAACCCTTTGTCCACCTGAGCCACTCTGTTCTTCCCCTTTCCCCTCACTTCTCCCCTGTTCTTCCCCTTCCCCTCGAGCTCCTCACAAATTTTGCCCAAAATTTGTCAAGATTTGAAGGCCCCCATCCATTCAAATGATCACAAAGGTTAGCAACTTTGTCCTTTCAACTCTCATTGCTAGATTAGCTCTTCCCATGCTTTGTATAGTTACTAATTTGTGAGTTTAGTAATTTGGGAGGAAATATATATATGTGCTAGTATTTGATTTATATGCAATTTGAGGTAAAAAATAACACTTAGTTTGCATATGTAGGTGTGGTTTACTTAGTGCCTTCTAAATCTCCGTCGTAACCACCGTCGATCGCCCTTGCAAATCCGTCACGGCACCACCTTGTGGTGAGCCACTTGTTCATGTAATTTTATATAAAAAATTGATGTTTGTGTGATTTGGATATATAGTTAATCATGTAATAATTATCTTAATTACCCGTATGTTGTTTGTTATACATAGTGCCATGGTTTTGATATCCGTCCCCGTCGGCCCTCGTCCTTGTTATGATTCGGATGTGGTATATTCTCTTTTAAAACTATTAGTTGCATTTCGTGTTTATGACAAATTATGCCAGTCAAGTTGACATAGATATTTTTATCTAGGAGGTATGTGAACCGGAAATTCCAACCGACCCTATTCTCGAGAGGTTAAATTTAGTTGAAAGAGAAAACGAGTACTTGAAAGAAAAATTGAAAAGAATTGAGGGGATAGAAGATGGAATTGGAGTTGCATGTTGCCGATGTCGTCGATGATCACAAGGTCAAGATGGAGAAAATGCGCTTGAAGAATAGAAAGATTAGAAAATATGCCATCGATAGTGAGGCTTGGTATCATTATCTTTGTTGGATCAATTATTACCTTAGTTGCGATCTTGATCGCATTTGTTGTTGCATTTAAATGCTTTAGCTAGAGAGTTATTTGTTTGTTGCATTTAAGTGCTGTATGAACTTTATGTATGAACTTGTATTAATTTGGTCTATTCGATTGTTGTGTAATGAAGATGAGCCGGCAATGGATGTCGATGACCGATGCTCTCCCAGTTTGTTGAGGCGTGCATACTTTTACGCTTATGGTGAGGCAAACAAGCGGGCGGATGGTTTTATGCCTTGTCCATGTCTTTGTCTGTAAGAATGATCGCAATTACTCTCGTCAAGAACCATTCCGTCCACTGTTTGAGTCGGTTTCATGCCCCACTATATGTTTGGACCAAGCACGGAGAAAGAGGGGTTATGATGGAAGATAATGAAGAAGAAGAGGACGGCGACAGCTATCCGGCCATGGGTTCCCTGAATACGATGATACAACAATGGGGAAGAAGCTGAGCGTAATGCGGGAAGAAGCTGAGCGGCAATGCAGGAAGAAGCTGAAGAAGAGGCATCAGATGAGCCCGTTGATGATCTAGGTCGGGCCATTGCCGATGCAAAGAGAAAATGTGCAAGTGATTTGGAGAAGAAGAAGTTGCAGCGCATGTTAGAGGATCACAAAAATTGTTGTACCCATTGCGTGAGGTGACAAGAAAAAGCTGGGCACCCACTGGAATTGCTGCAATCGAAGGCGAGAGAATGGTGTATCGACAAGGGATTTGGAAAGTTGTTGGTAATGATAAAGGATATGCTTCAAAGGACAACGAATTGCCCGAGAATGCGTCTGAAGCAAAGAAGGCTATCGCCCTCTAGGGTTAGAGGTGCAAAAGATACATGCATGCCCTAATGATTGCATCCTCTACCGCGGTGAGTACGAGGATTTGAGCGCTTGCCGGTATGTGGTGCATTGCGCTATAAGATCAGCGCGATGAGCTGGTGATGTCGGCGAGCACCCGGAAGAAGATTCCTGCCAAGGTGATGTGGTATTCTCCTATAATACCACGGTTGAAACGTTGTTCCAAAACAAAGAGCATGCCAAAGCGTGCGATGGCACGAAGAAGACCGTAAGAAAGGCGGAAAGTTGAGAGTACCCGACGACGGTCGCGGTGGAGAAAAATCGAAAGAAATGCGGGAAGGAGTTTGCGAGATGGCGCAAGGGCGTATGGTTTGGTCTAAGCGCAGATGGCATTAATCCTTTTGGGGAGCGAGTAGCAACCATAGCTTTGGCCTGTGACTCTATGTTTGTATAACCTTCCTCCTTGGTTGTGCATGAAGCGGAAGTTCATTATGATGCGGTGCTCATCCAAGGCCCTAAGCAACCCGGCAGCGACATTGATGTGTACCTAAGGCCATTAGTTGAAGAACTCTTACAAGCTGTGGAATGGAGCAGGTGTGCGTCGTGGGATGAGCACATGGGGAAGAATTTGACCTCAAAGGCGTTGCTGTTCGTGACCATCAATGATTGGCCTGCTCTCGGTAACCTTCGGGATAGACAAACAAGGGATACGCGGATGCATGCACTGTTTGGATGATACCGACAATATATATTTGAATAGTTGTAAGAAGAATGTGTACAGGACATCGTCGATTTCTTCCGAGCAGGCATCCCGTAAGAAAGAAAGGCAAGCATTTCAAAGGTGAGGCGGATCACGGACGAAGCCTCGCCACCGTCTTGGTGCTGATGTACATGATATGGTCAAGGATTTGAAGGTGATATTTGGAAAGGGTCTGGCGGACAACCTGTTCGAAGGGCAGCGGACGGACACGCACCCATGTGGAAGAAGAAATCTATATTTTGGGACCTGCCATATTGGAAAGACCTAGAGGTCCGCTCCGCAATCGGCGTGATGCGTGATGAAGAATCTTTCGCGACCTGCTTGGCTTCTTGGGCGTGTATGGGAAGACAAAAGATACACGAGGCACGGAGGACCAGCAACGTATGCACGGAGAAGGCGGCATACATCAAGGTCATGCAAGCTATGCTCTTACCAAAGAAGAGAAGAAATCTTCTTTGAATGCACTTTCGATATTAAGGGACCGTCGGCTTCGTCGAATATAAAGGGAATAATAAACATGGCGAGAAAAAGTTTCCGAACCTAAAGTCTCATGAGCGCCACGTGATTATGACGCAAGCGCTTCCGGTTGCATTGAGGGGCTTTCTTTCGAAAGCGTTCGATTAGCCATTGTGAAGCTATGTGCATTTCTCAATGCAATCTCTCGAAGGTAATCGATCCAGAAATCATACCAAGGTTCTGAGAATGATTTGGTGCAATGTCTTGTCGATTTCGAGTTGGTGTTCCCACCATCCTTCTTCAACATCATGGCGCTTGCGTCCTAGTTCACCTATCTTGAAGAGATTAATGTTTTGGGTCTGTATTTCTACACAATATGTTCCCCTTTGAGAGGTTCATGGAGTCTTAAAGAAATATGTTCATAACCGTGCTAGGCGAAGGAAGCATCTCCAAGGGCCATCAAAATGAGGAGGTCATTGAGTTTTGTATTGACTTTATTCGACCTTAAGCGATTGGTGTTCTGAATCGCGGCATAGGGGTAGGCTGGATGGAAAAAGGCACGCTAGGAGGAACAAATAATATGTATGGACGGACATTCTCTCCTTTGAAGCACACTACAGTTCTCTGAATTCCACCTTGGTGGCTCCATATATGGATGAACACAAGAATTTGCTACGCTCCAAACACCGGGCGGTCGATGGTGGATTACACGTGAACAAACCGGGAGTTTCACCAACTGGTTGCGAACACGTACCATGCATGACACCTCTATTGAATATGACCTCTACTTGCTGTCCCGATTACCATCTTGAATATAATGACTTTCAAAGTGCGAGATAAATGGTAATACATTTTACACGATCGCCCAAGATAAGAAGAGCACCAACCAAAACAGCGGTGTCCGCTTTGATGCAGAAACCAAGGCGGGAAAGAAACATATTATGGTTATATACAGGACATATGGGAACTTGACTATCGGCGTGGTTTAAAGGTCCCTTTGTTTGGTGCAAATGGGTCGATATGACACGAGGCGGGTAACGGAAGACCCGCGATGCGGAATGACAACAGTGGATCTCAACAATCTTGCGTATCAGAGCGAACCATTCGTCCTAGCCAATGATGTGGCACAGGTTTTCTATGTGAAGGACATGTCTACCAAGCCAAGAAAAAGAAAAGATAAGGAAGCGAATGCATCGCACGATGAGCCAAAGCGGCACATAGTTCTTTACGGGAAGAGAAACATCGTGGGAGTGGATGACAAATGCAGACAAGTCGGAAGATTATGAAAAGTTTGATGAAATTGCTCCATTCACGGTGAATATTGACCCGAGCATCCCGTTAAATGATGAAGATTTTCCATGGTTCTGGCGCAAAGGGACACCGCGAAGAAAAAGTTTCACACCCAAAGATCGGGATGTGATCGGCTTCACTATCATCACTTTCTTCGTGTTTCACACCCGGAGGGAATATCTGTAATAGTTAGGGTAGTTATGTGTTTTGGCATTTGAAACACGAAGAAATTTTATGTGCAAACAAATTCTTTTCATGCATTTCTTGATTTTTTCCAGCTAAATGACCCTGAAATTGAAAAGCAATTCAAATGAACTCAGAAAAGGTTGAAAGTTGGCATGGTATCATAATTTCATACAAATAGCATGTGCAAGAAAGTAGAGAGGTTACTGCAAAAGCTGGATGCACTTTGTGTACAAAATGGACAATCTCTTTCGACGTATCAGGGTTTCAGACGAAAACTGAACTGTTACAAAGGCATTTCATTTTTTAAATAACCTAAGCATTACTAAATTGAATATAATGATAAAACACACTAATATTAAACATAAGAAAAAGAATCACTGAAAAAACATTTTTCAAAGTTAAGTTATTCACAAACTAGTGATTCACACAAATTTCAAATAATTCAAAATTTAAACTATTCAAATTTGAAATCTACCGGCACTAACAGAAAGTTTGTAATTTTTTGTACCTAAAGCAAAAATATTCACAAAGAAACTCTAAATACAGAAAAAAAAACTCAAAAATAAATAAAACAAAAATAAATAAATCAAAAAAATAAGAAAATAAAAAAGCCCGCCTACTGCGCCATAGCGGCCTGCATACGACTAGAAACCCAACTTTGTAGTTGGGCGGGATGCAGAGCCCGCAAATGATAGGCCCACAGGCAGAGTGGGAGAGGTAGGCCCAGAAGGCCTGCTATTGAGAGGAGTTCAATGCAGTGCCCGCGCCGGGGCTTATAAACTGGTCCTGGCGCTCCTAAACTAGCGAGGTGGGACTAAATTTCGCGCCCTCACTGGCAGCAAGACACCCTTTAGTACCGGTCGTGGCTCCAACCGGTACTAAAGGGGCCTTTAGTACCGGTTTGTGCCACCACCCGTACTAAAGGGGTCGCTTCGCCGCTGCTTTGGCCAAAACAGACCTTTAGTACCGGTTGGTGGCTCCAACCGGTACTAAAGGTGCCTTCTATATAAGAAAACACTTCAAAATTTCATCAGTTTCTCATCTCTCCCTCTGCTTCTTCTCCTCTATACCGTCGCCCGCCGCCCCCGCCGTCTCCATATCCCTCGACGCCGCCCCGGCCCGTCGCCGCCCGTCGCCGCCCGTCCCGTCGTCGCCGCCCGTCGTCCGTCCTGTCGTCCCGTCGTCACCGCCGCCCGTCCGGCAGCGTCATCACCGTCCCGTCGTCGTCGCCGCCTTGACCGTCGTCCCCATCCCCATCGTCGCCGCCCGCCAGACGTCCCGTCCCGTCCCGTCGCCGCCTGCATAATCGCCGTCCCGTCGCCTTGGCGCCCCGTCGCCTCTCGCCTCGCTGGGCCGGTGAGTCTTGCACACACACACATACATTTTAGTTATAGATTTTTCTGTTTTAAGAAATTGTTAGACATTTTTCTGTTTTTTAGAAATAGTTAGAAATGTTAGAATTGTTAGAAATGTTAGAAATTGTTAGAAATTTTTCTGTCTTTTAGTTCTGAAATAGTTATAAAAAGTTAGAATTGTTAGAAATTTTTCTGTTTTTAGTTATAGAAATAGTTATAAAAATGTTAGTTATATATATAGAAATGTTATAATTTTTTCTGTTTTTAGTTATAGAAATATTAGAAATGTTAGTTATATATAGCATTGTTAGAAATGTTATAGAAATGTTAGTTATATAGAAATGTTAGAAATTATAGTTATCAAAATCCAATCATTAAAAAAATGTTACTTTTTGCGGGCATATAGCTAGTATTTGTTCTCGGCGATGCCGGCCCGCATCCTCGCCGTCGACCCGTCATGACGGCGCCCAGCCGACCCATGTGCAGGACTAGGCTCCGCCAGAGCTGGCAGGAGGTGCTGCTTGGAGGCGCGCCGCTTGACGAGAACCCGCCGCGGGTCCGTCGTCGACCACGATCTCGTTTGGTGGCGTTCGCGTGGGCGATTTGATGCGGAGGACCCGGCCCGCCGGAGGTGATGCGTCGCCGTGTCGGGGAGGAGGGCGAAAGCACGTCCATCGCTACATGGTTGCGTTAGAGGGTGGCAGAGTTCTCCAATACGTGGCTGTGTCGAGGAGGAGGAACGCGAGTGTCCTAGATTCTTACGTAGTATTCGATCTTTATTAGCTAATAGCGGTGATGTACTATTCAATATTATATATTATTCGAGGCGATGTATTTGAGATTATATCTATTATTCGGGCGATGTATTGAGATTATATCTATTATTCAAGATTTGAATACTAAATTGTTTTATATTTCTTTTGGATTAGTTAAACAAAAGCTATGGCGAACAATAACGACGAGAGAGGAGAGCAGACCATGTTCGATATGATCTGTGAGGCAGATGATAATCAGAATGAAGAAGATTATGGCGGCTCGAATTTCTAAACAACACGGAGAGGGTGATATGATATTCGATCGCGACGAAGTCATGAACTATGATTATGGCGATGACGAAGAACATGTTGACCTGAAACAACAAACACCGACGAGGTATATATATTTATATAAGCGAGCATCTGGCGATCATCACATGTTTTAAATGACTTGAAGATATATTAACGAATCGATCTTTGTTCTTTCAGCCATCCGGATCGAGCAAATCTTGAGCAAAAGGGCGAAATGAGGCCCGAACAAAAGTTGAAGCGGGCGTAAAGTATAATATCGAGGCATGTGGCCCTCTTGGGAAACCATTAGCGCCTAAGAAGATTGCGGACAAGTTCGTTCGTCGGTCTTGGAGTTCTTGTGAAGGACCAACTCGATCAAACTTCAAGAATGGAGAGCGCCCGGCAAAGCCACGTCCGGATGTTACTTATGTCGATAAGAATCAAAAGATCGCTTTGGGATACTCTCATGGAACATTTCACCCTACGGATCATTTCACGAAGCGGATGTGCGAGAAAGTCAAAGAGGCTGCTCTTAGGATGATGGCGACTGCATTCAAGAACTACAAGAATGGTGAATGGAACAAATGCGTCAGCGGAGGAAGGAAGACTCCAGTATTCAAGGAACACCGGAGAACCAACGTGATCATTGGGACGATTTCGTGAAATTCAAGGATTGAATTAGCTAAGGAGCGGTCGAGAATAAACAAGAAGAATGCGAAAAAGGATAAGTTCCATAAGTGGGGCGGTGGCTATCGGTGGCAATGCCTAAGTGGGATAAGTCGAGAAAGAGATGGAGGATGCAGGTGTCACTCCGGCTACTAAGAGCTGGCCCCGAGTCGGGACTTGGTTCTATGCGCATGGGGGAGTTGGACCGGAGGCAGGCAATGTTTCGACGAGGGCAAGTCTGAAGGGAGCCGGCGATGCGATACTTGTTGCAATAGAAGAGGCACGAGCGGGGTGTTCCAGCCCAACACGAGAAGCAGCGAGCTTACGCGTGCCTGGGAAATCCTGAACACGGGGAAGAACACGAGGCAAAGGCGCTCTGCCGTGGTATGAGGGTTTTCAGGTGGAACAACGACTCTGAGAACCCGTGCGAGAAAGAAGATTGCGGAGGAGAAGAAGAGGAAGATGGAGGAGGAGCAGAGGAAGCGGGACTATGAACGCCTTCAAGGCCTAGAAGCAAGTCAAGCGGAATTGGCGGTCAAATTCCAGCGGCAGCGAGGAGCAGATCAACTCACTTACCCATCAAAGGGGTCTCGGCAGCTGCAGCAGCTAGCGGATGATCCAGCATTGGATAGCACCGGCCCATCCATGCCGAGAAGCAGCGTGGGTTCCGTCCGGACGACGCAATGCTGGGTAGATACCCGTGGATGACATCATGGAGAACACTAGCTGTGAGCTACGTCAAAATGAAGAACATATCCATGAAGGTGGCGGACGGCTGTGCTTTCACAAATCCCCTCGAGGCAACCTTCCATTGCAACCCGATTCAGCGGGCTATGCTCGTGTCTTGGTTGATGAGGTGGTGGACCCACCATATTCGGGCTATAGCTTGACATTCTTTGGAGGTGGCGGCGCTTTCTCGGAGAGGCCAAACATCGTATCATCCTATGGAAAAAGGATTGCATCATCTTTCCAAGGCCACTAACACCGCGTCACCCGAGTCCTTGTCGAAGTCCGCCACCGAGTCAGCAGACTCCCGCTCCTCCAAGTCCGGCAAAGTGTCAGGACAATCCTCCTCCTCCAAGTCGGCAAAGTGTCGGGACAATCCTCCTCCTCAAGTCTGCCACAGCGTCAGGCGTCCTCCTCCTCAAGTCCGGCACAACCTCAGGCCACTCCTCCTCGTCCAACTCAGTCCGTCGGCCGTGTCGGCCGCCTAAGCAATCGCAGAAGAGACACCCGCAGCTATGGTGCGTGGCGGCACAAGTCGAGGTAGTACAGAAATACAGGCGGAGGCAAGCGATATAAATATGGTCCAAGCCTCAAGCCTCTTCCGCAGAGGTCTTATGACAGGTCGAGGAGGAAATCACAGCCATATCGAAGGCGAGGTGGAAGCCCATTGTGCACGAAACCGCCACCGCCGCCAAGGAGAAAGTGCACGAGGAAACAATTGACCACTTCATTCGTATGGCTCAACCACCAGCTTCAAGCACTGTTGACACAGACTATGAGCGCCACATCGGGAAGTTAAATCGAGCACGTCTACAAAGGGAGGCGGCACGTCTACATCGGATCGAGCAAACAAGAAGCAGCTGCCAAAAATGCGGAAAACCATTCCCAATTTGGGAGAACAGCGGTATAATCGATCCCTCGCTTGTTGTGCCAACAAAGGTGACGATCTGCGCCCCAATATTATTGTGGGCAAGCGATTGCATGTTCGAGGTGGGCAATGTGGTAATAACGGAGGAGCATATAATGCAGGCTGAAGTTCTCAACATCACTGTTGGACAACTCCTCGAGATCGAGCCCATGCCTTTGCTTAGAGAGGATGAAGTAAAACGGAAATATGTCTGGGGCCAACCTTTGGTCGTGCCAGACAAGGTCAAGAACGTCCCAACGAGAATGTATGAATTGCATCAATGGTACATGAACATTACCAAGATTTCAGATCGAGTGTCCCTCATGGTGAATGTCAAGAAGGACCATTACTACCATGAGAAAGCTGGGTCCGTTGAGTATTCAGAACTGTTTCAGTTATACAATCAAGGCGCACTCGACAAATCTATAAATCGATTGCTATTGTATGTAAGTGATCTCTTTCTATAATTTAAGTCTCAAGCTAGCTGTAGTGATCCTTTTGATCAATCATTACTGTAATATCCTCACTATATTCTTTTACGTGGTATTATGCAGGATGAAGATATATGAAATGAGAAAAGGTGGACGCTTTGGCATTGGGTTCATTGACCCAAACACCGTTAATGAATACACATGGAAGATAAATGAACATCATGCAAAGGAAGTAGAGGACAACATGCTAGAGTTCTTGAAGCGCCTCAAATACAATGAAGATATACTACTTCCTTACCACTTTGGGTGAGTCACACTGTCTTGTACTACAAATTCTCTGTTTTTGCCTACTAGCTAGCTACATGTTTTTGCTTACATATACCTTAATTAAGACATGTAAACATGTGTGCATGCAGATTTCATCGGTCTTGTGTATCATTAAAGTTGGCCTTGGAACAGTTGAAATCTTGGACTCACTAATCTCAAAAACACCGACTTTAACATCTTGTATCGGATAGTCAACAGGTAATTTCAATCATTATTAACTATATATCTCGGCCTATTTAGTTCATCATTTCATGATATAAACTATTTAATAACCCCTTTATTCATTTTCTTTGTCGGCGGGCAGGGCTTGGGCAAGATTCATTAGCGTCACGGAAGGTGAATGGAAACAAAAGCTTCAATGGTTTTGACCCAAGGTAAGTAATTAAGTAGTACTAGCTAGCTAGCTAGCTGCCATCTCTTTAATTATCATGCTTGATTAATTTTTATCTCATCAATTCCATTCTCGTAAAGGCCTGAAGCGGTATTTGGGACTGATCTGTGTGCATTCTGCGTTTATAGAACATTCGCATGATGGCGTCCGAAAGGAGCAGATCTCAAAGACAGCAATGGGTGCGCTTGTCGAACACTATTCACAATTTTACACCATTATCGATATCTAGCTAGTCACACAACTAATACACATGCATATTGATCTCCTTCTTAACAGTTCAAAGAGGTGCGGGAGAAGCTCATAGAAAGGGAGCGCGTAGAAGCACTTCAAGAGGAAATAGCGGGATTTTTGCTCGACCAGGTCATAAATCCGAATGAAGAATTCTATTACCCGCTACCGCCCCATGAAAACCACTTTCAATTGTCATCGTGCTCCGAAGGCACCAATTAGGCTAATGCCACGGGCTCCGAAGGCAACATTCATATGTAGGAGAAATTGTATATAGCTATACATGTGTGTATGTGTGAATTAATTAATTTGGTGGTTTAATTTGTGAGACATTGATGTGATATATATATATATATATGCATAACGTGTACAATGTGTAGTATCGTAAAATACCAGCAAACGAAAAAGAATTAAAATGGAAACACAAAATTAAATGAAAAGAAATCATAAAACTAAAACCCCCAAACCTTATAGTACGGTTGGTCTTACCAACCGATCTCAAAAACTCTAGGTCCCCGGAGCTGGCTCGTGCCACGTGGTTGCCCTTTAGCACCGGTTCGTGCTGAACCGGTACTAAAGGGGGGGGCCTTTAGTGACCACAAATTAGTGCCGGTTATGTAACCGACACTATAGAGCCTTATGAACCGGTGCTAATGCCCGGTTCTGCACTAGTGATACCTGGAGGTCGTCAGGATGTAACAAGGTGAGCGGTGGCGGGAAGAATCTGCCCATATTGTGGCAGCGAGCAGGTGGCATAGGCCCTACCGCGCCGGAGCTTGGTCAGAGAGAACAGCGTGTAACACAGATCAGGACGTGCTGCCTCGGTGCCGTCGAATGGAGAAATGATGCACATCCACCCTTTCTGTTGGCGGACGGGATGCTGCCGGATCAGTGACCAACGGTGAGAGAGAGAGAGAGAGAGAGAGAGAGAGAGGACACCGCAGCCTTGTGTGAGATACTCTGAAGAGAGACAAACCAGGCAGGCAGGCTCCATTGTATATAGTGGAGCGGACTACCTTTTTCTCCATAAAAATAATTTTATATTCTGTGTACGTCCCATTGAGTGATATAACTTTATTTAAAAATAACGCGCCAATGCATCAAGTCGAACTTTGTTTCGTGCACGCGTGGTACACGACCTCCGTAGGTAAACAACCGCTACATGCGTTCAAATTAGCATGTGGGCTGCCATTTCGTACACAAATGAGCTCCACCATGTACCCGCGCAGGTGTGGCTGGGCACGAAGCATGAGTACGTGCACGGTGCACCTATTCTCTTCTTGTATACGTACACCACCTACGTGAGGTTGTGTGAGAGATATACAAACGTAGGGAGATATAGTGTGTGGGTTCGTGAGAGTTTTGGGGGGGGGGTCAATCAAAAAATGTAACATGTGCAATGTGTGTGAAATAGAGTCCTGGATATATCATATATATAGAGGGGGCGATCCACGAGAAGAGAGTGGAGGTATCATCGGCTTGAGGTGTCCATAGAATCGAAGAGAGGGATGATGCGTGTCTGTGCGCGCGCGATCGATAAAGAGTGCCATCGACTTTGTGTGTGCCCATGTCAAAGATATAGAGTGGCTGGCCTACTTGAACGTGAGAGGGGACAGGTGCAGTTTGTCTCTATGGCATGGATATGTGTTGTCGGGGGGGGGGGGAGGGAGGCCTAATTAACTATAGAGGTACAATGGCTGGTATATGTGTGGAGGAGGAGAGAGGCCTACCTCATGTATTAAGGGAGATCGATCTACCTCATGTATTAAGGGAGATCGATCGGCATCCATGCATATGTGTAGGAGAGGAATAAGGTTGGGAGAGAGACAGAGCTAGAATGTTGGAGGGGGTGGTAGTGGAGTTGCTTCTAATAAATGGTGGGATAGGCTTGCTAGACAAACGGAGGGCACACCTGCAATATCAATAAGAGAGGGGATGGCTGCCTTTCTGTGCACGTGTGTGTGAGAGACGGGTCAGGAGGCATGCACGAATGATGAGGGGGACGATATGGCTGTGGTAAGTAGACGTAACTACATAGGAAGATCAATCGTCCTTTGTCAGAGAAAGGAGAGACATAACTTGTGAGGTACATCGATCGATGGGGGGAATAGTTAAAGTCGACCTAGGTATATGTTGGGAGATCGATCCGTATACATGCATGTGTGTGTTAGAAGCAAATGAGGCACGGGCAGAAGGATAGAGAGAGAGGGATGCATCTTGGAGGTGGTGCGAGAGGCATACTATATCGAGGGGGAAGGAGTGTGCGAGTACAAGATTGATGAAAAGAGTGGCGGGAGTGAGGCATGGACAGTGATAAGAGAAGAGGGGAAGCTTGTGTTTGTGCTAGGCACACCTAGCTAGAGAGGATATCGATCGATGTGTGCCGTAAAGAAGGAGCTGGGGTGCCTACACACACCATGGGTGAATGACCTAAAGTGAAAAGACGAACTTGCGCGATGGAGCTAGAGAATGCTGAGGGAGGGTGAGAGGGATGCAGGCGTGTGCATGCCCGAGAGAAAGTTAGCGCTAGCTACAAAGATAAGAGGATTTTGTGGGTGTAAAAGACGAATAGGGATCATACTTTAAAAAGTGAATTAGGATATTTGAAGAATTTATCATAGTGTTTTAAACCGACACGTGTGTGAATATATATAACGGTGATACACATGGTGTGGTTATGAACATGTTATACTACATATAGTATATTTTATCTCTACTCTTATAAAAAATGGAGTTGTTGATGATGGTGTGCCTGCCATTCTGAAATATAGGCTGTCCGATTTATATCTGACGGATAGGAAGGAAACTATGGCAATTCTGAAAAAATATACCCACACCCCTCTCCACATTTGCAAATTAGGCCTCCCCTTGATCATGTTGATGTTCTGTGGAACGCATACTATGTATAATATATAGAACATTGATTATAATTTGGGCTAATGTGTGGCTTTTGCAGCTCAGGTCTAAATACTTGTCATAATGTAGGGGGCGGGGCAGTATACTTTGTGTGATAAACACGATGTACGTATGGAACATGGTTTAGATTATGAATATATAGTTAGTACATCAAATGTACTATTATTTGGAATCAACATCAAGTGTATTCAAAAAATAGAATTCGAGTTCATGTAGTACACATAGTTTATATCTATCTCTATAGTAATCATGTGGTGTGTTATTAAGGTAATACATGAATGATAGTTGAAGTTGGCAACAATCATGATTGTAGATTCTTATTGAAATAGAGAAACGAATTCAAATTCAGTTCGAATTGCAGCGGTAGTATAGACATTTGGAATGCACTAAAATGTTGGTATGAGTAGGTTACATGCATTATACAGCAACCGAAAAAATTTAATTGGACATAACATGGATTCATACTCCCTCCTTCCATCTATATAGGGAGTAATGCGTTTTTTAAGACCGCCTTTGACTATTGATAAGATTAATAGTACATGACATGCACAATGTGAAAATTATATCATTGAAAGCTCCTTTCATAGACGAATTTAACGGTGTTCTTTGTGTAAGTTGCATGCCATATATTATTGCTCTAATATTTGGTCAAAGTTAGCATCGAAAACGCATTAGGCCCTATATAGATGGAAGGAGGGAGTAGCTTTAAATAGCATTTGTATAGTAAAATGGGGCAAGACTCTCTCTTTGTGTGGTGTGAATAGTTTTATTTGTTTTGTTTTCTTTTTGGTTGAGGGAAGTGCGAATTGATTTGGTACGTACAAGTACAATATTACACGTTAGACTTGTCCCTAAAATTCAACTCGCGCCTTGTTATATCTCGAAAATTCAGATATCGTGCTCCCAAAACTAGCGCCTTCACAACCCGCGCCTTGCTATCCCGAAATTACAACACGCGCGAAAAATCCCTCCAACTGCCAAATCCCGACACACGAAATCCCCCTTCTAACCCTGAGCCGAAAGGGCCGCTAGTTCAAATCGGTGGGGCTGCTTTTGTAACACGCCCTACATTTTGGACAAGCACGCCCCGAAGTCATGGTTCACCCCCTCCCATTGCCTCCTTTTCGCCGTTCGAAATCCCAGGCCGCCATAACCTCTCTGCTCTAGCTGTGAAACCCCACCCTTCTCCGTTCGCCACCTCACCGCTGCTCAGCCGGAGCCTCTTCCTCGACAACCTCGTCCACCTCCTTGGATGAGGATCCGTCGTCCATCTCGTCATCCCACCGGTTCAGCCGCCCCATCCTCCACCTCGAAGGAGCTGCTCCGACGATCGCCTCGTCTATCGCGGCTGCTCCATCCCCATAGCGCCGCCTTAACCTGCTCCACCGGAACCGCAACATCCTCACCGACTCCTTGGACAAAGTCGAGGCCTACTCGGCGCCACCAGAGAGGTTGTACACTCATCGCATCGCACCTTCTCCTTAACTCGACCTCCCAGCGCCCCATGGAGTGGCTACCTTGAAGCCGGCGCTGCAAGCGACATCTCTATGGAGGCTCTCCCCCAGTGCGAGGCCCCTTCGGCGGCGTCGTCCATACCAGCCGGATCTGCTGCAGCTGCTCCGGCTCTCGCTCGCTCGCGCTGCTGCTGCTGCTCTGGCTCTTGCTCGACCGCTCGCTCGCCCAGCTGCTACTGCTCCGGCTCTCGCTCACTCGTTCGCGCAGCAGCTGCTGCTCCGACTCTTGCTTGCTCGCTCGCACTGCTGCTGCTGCTCTCCCCCTCGCTCGTGCTGCTGCTTTGCTCCGATTTAGCTACACTTGATCGTTGAATCGACTTTTGGGTCGATCGATTTTGGGGTGGGGGGCTCGCGGAGTTAAGGAAAAACCACCCGCAGCGGCGATGGGGGCTCGCCGGAGAGGTACCCCACTATCTATCTTAGGGCTCAGGGTGGGGGGGGGCGAGGCGGCGGCGAACCGGGGGTGGGGAGTTGTTTTGGGGCGGCGAGGCGACGCTAGGGCCGGCGGTTCGGCCGGTGGTGGCTGGCGGCTCAGGGGGGTGCAGGTTGAAGATGAACTGCATGCCCTCCCTAAACTACATGTCAAGTGCCTCTCTGCTACCATTGCGTTCAGTTTTGACAGTAACATTCAGATTGCACAGTAAATTTCAGTTTCGACAATTAAATTCAGAGTCAATAGTTTTTACCTCATCTGTTGTAGTCAGGTGGTTTTTGGTGATGTAAATTTTACATCTATTTTACATCATCCATTGGAGATGCTATTAGAATCCCACTTGAGATTGATGATGTCTGTCTTGTGCTGCTTCAGCCCTGACGTCTTATGGCTCACCGGAGCTGCTCCAATGACAGAATGATCCATCACAACAGAGCAGTGCCCTGGACGCCGTCTACAGATTCCTCAGATCTTCCTCCACACCTCCGACAACCACCTCTACCTCAACTACTTCAGCGACCAACCCAATGATGCTGAGGTCGACACGGCTATGGCAAAGAGGTTGTACACTTGTTGCATCACTTATTACTATACATTCATGTCGATCCATTAGGGCTATTTTGGTTCAACAGAAAACATAGCAATATGAATTTTCCAATGGCACTCTACTATTCAATTATTCATGCATTTTGTTGAAAGGAATGAAGCAAAACATCCACCTGGACCTACTTTTCAAAATCCTATGCATGAAAACAAGACCAAGTGCATTAGTGGCAGAATAACATTCTAACTGTACATGCTTTCATATGGTTTCACTCTATTTTGGCCATGTTTCTTTGCATTCCTCCACTCTTCCAATTCCTGTAAACCAAAACCCAAGTTGACAGAAATCCGGTGTTTACAAATGCTCTGTTTACCATGTGCATTCCTATCCTATTCCGGGGTTTTTCCTATCCCTGTGTTTTTAGAATCATGCAAGCCAAATGAGCCCTTACAGAATTACTTCAGTTATAGGTAGGTGTCGAAGGGAACTTTGTGTGGTTTGTCCTGCTCCTGCCGCGGCGTCGTCCACCTCACCTGAGCTGCTCCATCGACAGAAGCATCCACCAAACCAGACATCACGACTCCTGACCGTCTTTTGCCGCCTCAGATCTCCTTCCCTGCCGCCGGCACCCACCGGAATGGCATCACCATCATCGACTCAGTAGATGAACCTGAGGAGTACACTGGTCCACAAGAGAGGTCGCACTCTTTTGTTTCTGGTTAGGTTATGCATTGCTTAAAATTACCTGCTACTTTATCGTCCTGTTCACCTCTTGGACTCCAAGTCAGGTCCAAATTAATGTTCAAACTTGAGTTCTAAATTAGTTGTGGGGCACATATCGAGGCAGCAATGAATAGTATCACTGTCTAATATCTGTTTCACCTAGGGTATGCCTATGTTGTTCATCTTGGGTGGGAAACAAATAGTAAAGCAATCATCATCTGTCTTTTTATTAAATTAAAGCAATCATCAGCCTGCTATCATTATTTTTGGATCCATCCACTGGTTGTTGCCATCACTCTAAATTTCTGCATGCTCTCCTTACATAATCTCACCATATTTTTCGTATGCATGTCAGATATTGTACACAGTCATGCTGAACATGTAGAGAAAAAAAGAAGAGTTTTGTGCGGCAATACAATGTCATGCAGACATCGCTCCATGGTGGGTTCAATGGCGAACCCTCCCCACCCCTCTCCAGATTGTAATCCAAAGGAAGATATCTGTTCTGATGCGGATTCAGACGCCGTTGACCACTCCTATTTACCCCCCAAGGTGTTTTCTCTACCTTGGCATGATGATGTTAGTCATATTATGCATATGTTGCCTTGCAGTGCCTACTTTTGACATCATATATGTAATCTTCTTAGTTTAGACATGTTCTGTAATGCCACCTGTTTAGTTTCTATATCATATATGGGAATTATGTAGTCTCATGTCTTTTAGCCAGCCATAATATATGTGAAATGTGCAATGCCATCCTATTTAACCAGGCGTCATATATTTGAATGATATCTTGCCCATCCTTTTCTTCATTACATTTCCATTTGTCGACAATGTTTGTACATTAAACTAATCTTCCTGTGAATCAGCCATTTGGGTGGGAGTTTTGTAGGACAGTAGCAATTTTCCCTCAAGTGGTTGACCTAAGGTTTATCAATCCGTGGGAGCCGTAGGATGAAGATGGTCTCTCTCAAACAACCCTGCAAAAAAATAATAAAAAGTCTCTTATGTCCCCAACACACCAAATACAATGGTAATTTGTATAGGTCCACTAGTTCGGCGAAGAGATGGTGATACAAGTGTAATATGGATAGTAGGTGTTGCTTTTTGTAATAGGAACAATAAAAAACAGCAAGGTGGCAATTGATAAAGCGGAGCACGAACGGTATTGAAATGCTTGAAAATGAGGCCTAGGGTCCGTACTTTCGCTAGTGCAACCTCTCAACAATGCTAATATAATTGGATCATATAACCATCCCTCGAAGTGCGATGAAGAATCACTCCGGAGTTCCTATCTAGCGGAGAACATAAGAAGAAATTGTTTGTAGGGTATGAAACCACCTCGAAGCTATTCTTTTCGATCGATCTATCCAAGAGTTCGTACTAAACTAACACCAAATAATTTCAGATTCATAATACTCAATCCAACACAAAGAACCACAAAGAGTGCCCCAAGATTTCTACCGGAGAAACAAAGATAAGAACGTGCATCAACCCCTATGCAAAGATTAACGCAATGTCACCTCGGGAATCCGCCACTTGAGTGCCAAAACACATATCAAGTGAATCAATATGATGCCCCATTGTCACCACGAGTATTCATATGCAAGACATATATCAAGTGCTCTCAAATCCATAAAAGTATTCAATCTGATAAAATGAAATCTCAAAGGGAAAACTCAAATCATCACAACAAGATAGAGAGGGGAAAACACCATATGATCCGACTATATTAACAAAGCCCGCGATACATCAAGATAGTGACATCTCAAGAACACGAGAGAGTGCGAGATTAAACACATAGCTACTGGTACAAACCCTCAGCCCCGAGGGTGGACTACTCCCTCCTCATCGTGGTGGCCGCCGGGATGATGAAGATGGCCACCGGTGATGATTCCCTCCCTCTGGTAGGGTGCCGTAATAGGGTCTAGATTGGTTTCTCGTGGCTACAGAGGCTTGCGGCATCGGAACTTCTGATCTAGGGTTACCCCGAGGGTTTTTGGAATATTTGACGATTTATAGGGCGAAGAGGGGGTATGGGAGGCCACCGAGGTGAGCACAACCCACCTAGGCGCTCCTGGGATCCCAGGCGTGCCCTGGTGGGTTGTGCCCCCCCTCGGGGCACCCCCCAAGTGCTTCTCTAGACCATATGATGTCTTTTGGTCCATAAAAAATCCACAACAAGTTTCACGGTGTTTGGACTCTGTTTGATATTGATTTCCTGCCATGTAAATAACAAGCAAAAAAAACAGCAACTGACACTAGGCACTGGGTCAGTAGCTTAGTCCCAAAAAATGACATAAAGTTGCTATAAAATGATTGTAAAACATCCAAGAATGATAATACAACAGCATGAATACTTCATAAATTATAGATACGTTGGAGACGTATCAGCATCCCCAAGCTTAATTCCTACTCGTCCTCGAGTAGGTAAATGATAAAAGAAATAATTTATGAAGTGTGAATGCTAGCAAAGTGCATAAGTTTGATTAATGAAAATTTCAATCACTTTTCCTAGCATCATAACAACAATTCTTTCTTATAAAACTTCTCATGTTAAAGTAGCAACCAATTCACATATTAAGGTTCAAACAATGAATTCTCTTAAAACTCAACAACCCGTGTTCTCAGTCACCAAGCAATTGCAATTCAACTTATTCAACAGAGTCTAAGTAAGAGCTCCACATACTCAACCATCATATAGTCTTCTATGATTGCTAACACTCACCGCATACACATGAGCAAAAAGTTTCAACCAGACACAAAGAAAGATAGGGGCTTGTAATTTCGCTTCCCAACGTATTCACCTCAAGGGCGATGTCAATAACAATAACTCATGCTACCCATATCCAACTGGATATATGTGCCTAGATCTTTCCTCACCACATGAAGCTTGCCAAAAGAGAAAAATAAAAAGGAATAGAGAGAAAAACTTTGACTCTTGCATGAAATAAATACATAAAAGTAAAAGTTAGGCCCTTCGCAGAGGGAATCAGAGATTGCTATGCGCTTTTTGTTTGTATGCTCAATCCCTTAGTGCAAAAGAATGTCACATTATATTGCCCCTTATGATAGCAACCTTTATTATGCAGTCTGCCGCTTTTATTCTTTGCCATCACAAGTTTGTACAATGCTCAATTTTCTCTTACACTAAATGATATAACACTTTTTAGAAGCAATTTTTATTGCCTTATTGCACCGATGACAACTTACTTGAAGGATCTTACTGAATCCTTAGGTAGGTATGGTGGACTCTTGAAAATAAGATTTGGGTTTAAGGCTTTTGGATCCACAAGTAGTATCTCTACTTGGTGCGAAATTTTTGGCTAGCAAAGATGAGGGGCAAGCACCACATGTTGAAGGATCTATGACAATATAACTTCTAGGTGAATATGAACAAACATAAATCATTACGTTGTCTTCCTTGTCCAACATAAAAGAAATTGGCATATAATATTTTGATGGGGGCTCACAATCACAAAAGATTTCCAAGATAGTGTATTTGCATGTGAAAGTTCTCTTCCTTATAGTAATCACTCAGGAATTACTTGTGTGACCAATATTGTGATTGTCAAGCTACAAAAGATTTTACTTTCTAAACCCAATGTGAAGCTACCACTAGGCTTGATATGAACATATAATTTCAACTTCATGATATTCAATTCATTCAAAAATTTACTCATAGGATATAAGTGAAGCACAAGAGTAAATGACAAGCTACTCCAAAAAGATATAAGTGAAGATCAAACGAGTAGTTAAGTAAATGGGTAGCTATTTGCGGACTCTCTCTTATTTAAAAACTTTCAGGTCTAAGTATTTTATTAAAATAGCAAGCAAAACAAAACAAAATGACATTCCAAGAAAAGCAGAACTCATGTGAAGAAGAAAAAACATAGGCTCAACCGATACTAACTGATAATTGTTGATGAAGAAAGGTGGGATGCCTACCGGGGCATCCCCAAGCTTAGATGGTTGAGACTTCTTGAAATATTTTCTTTGGGATGCCTTGGGCATTCCCAAGCTTAGATGGTTGAGACTTCTTGAAATATTTTCTCTGGGATGCCTTGGGCATCCCCAAGCTTGAGCTTTTTTCTCTCCTTAATTCCTTTTATATCACAGTTTCCCGAAATCTTAAAAACTTCATCCACACAAAACTCAACAAGAACTCGTGAGATAAGTTAGTATAAACCAATGCAAAAACCCTATCATTCTCTACTATAGCAAATCACTAAAATTATTATTCTACATTGCATACTAAATGCCTCTGCACATTTAAAACTCCTATCCTCAAATAGAATCATTAAACAAGCAAACATATGCAAAAATAACAGCAATCTGCCAAAACACTACAGTCTGTAAAGAATTCAAGAGTACCAATACTTATTTAACTCCAAAAAATATGACAATTTACCACACTGTAGAAAATTTATCAGAGCTTATTGTGCAAAAAGTTTCAACATTTTATCACGTTCTGACGTTTCCAGGGAATTTTTGCAACAGCGATAAACTTTGTGTTTTGAAACAACAACATATAGACTTGCAATGCATGGTAAAGGCTATACTCGACATTTTTATTGACATAAAAGATGTAAAACATTATTCTAAATAACAACAAGCAAATTGTAGCGACCCGACCCGAATGGATCAAGTCTCTGTGCTTAAGTGTCATCCCTGGATCAGTATGCTGACACACACAGTACTCGAGGATTTATAACAGAGGTAAATCACATGTATAAATAACGTAAATACTATTACCTCAATCGAAAATAGCAGAAGTAACAAGGTTGTGGATTCCCATCAACACCAATGGCAAAGTTGAGTATAGGAATCGTAACCCTAACGTATCACTTACTCGTCGTAAGATCCTGCAACATGAGACGTTGCAGCCACAAAGGGTCAGTACATTGAATGTACTGGCAAATTCACACCATAGAGCAATGATGAATAAAGGCTATCACTACATGCATATATGGCTGGTGGAGGCTCTATGGTTATAATGTTTTTGCGAAAAGCCAAATTTTCCCTACTGCAAAGGAATAAATTTATTCAACTATCATGGTGGTTGTTAAACATTGATAATGGTTGACAGCATTCTCAATCCCAATTAAAAGTACTCATTAACAACCCAACAATATTAATTAAAGTAACATGATGAGATTCACATGATATCCAGATACTAGATACTCAAGATGTCCATAACCGGGGACACGGCTAACCATGATTAGTTTATACACTCTGCAGAGGTTTGCGCACTTTTCCCCACAAGACTCGATCGCCTCTGTTGGATTTCTCGCACTACATGATATTTGAGAAACGGATGACCGAGACATAGTCTTTCGGAAGCGCTAGCACCTTACATAAAGGGTAGACCGGTACACCTACTTTCCCCTACATCTGCTAGTCCACCCGTAAGAGTTCGCACGACTTAATCAACTATGCCAGAGCCCATAATGGCTTGTGGCTGCACACGTAAGTTTCTAGTTTGAATAATCTCATGATCCCTTTGAGCCTGGGTGGCGGTCCGAAGAAAAACAGGCAAGTCCTAGAAACCAGGTGCCTCAATCCACCCAGATGTGTGTTTAAGTTGCCACCTTAAATAAACCATTAATTAACAAACTCACATCTGTCATGGATACACTCACCCAATCCACGTCTACTAGCATAGCATGGCATAAAGCAAACGTAGAAGTAACTCCCAGGGGTTTGAAAATAAAACAGGTAATAGGTACTACCTCAACTAATTCCCATAACCCACAATTTAATTAGATCCTAATCATGCAATGTTTGAGGATTGATCTAATGCATAAAACTAGGCATGAGAAAAGGTATGATCAAAGTGTGAACTTGCCTGCAATGTTGATGAAGATCATTCGCACTCAAAACTCTTGATAGTTCTACTTGTCACACTCCGGTCAATCTATCGTGAGCAGGCAATAGTAACCACACATAAGCAATCACTCAAAAGATCGGAAAGAACGAAGAGTATGATTCGGAAAACATCAAAACCAAGCGAATAACTCTTGCAACATAAAACAATTCCTAACAGTACCAAAATTATGTGAATTTGGCCTTATCAGAAAGTTTAGGTCAAGAGCTTCGATTTGCAAAAAGAATCAACTAAATCGAAGTTATAAAACTCAAGTTATGATCAAACAAAGTTCAAATTCAAATCTGATCAAATTCAAATTTTAAACTTCCAAAAACATGTTTGAGTTGGATTACTGGACAGAGGGGATCATAACGAAGAAGTGGGCGTTGGTTTCGTTAGATTTTGACAAGCGAGTAAAAAGTTGTGAGCGTTTGAAAACTAGGGGCTAATATGTAAATATAATACTCACAAACGAGCCCCTGGCAGAAACTAAAATAAAAGAAAAAGACTAAATAGCGAACGTTCACTACACAGATCTACAGAACGAAAACATTCACTAAAAAATAACAAAACACAAAACGTTCGTTAAATAATAAACCAAAAACTAGGGTTTTTCAAGAAAACCGAACTAAACCGAAAATAAACCAATTCAAACCGGGCCAACGGTTTTATCGGTTTGGCCGGTTCGGTCAACTCCGGCGATGGGGCGGGTGTCTCCGGCGACTGTGGGGCGGCGGCTGGCAGCTCCGGCGAGTGCGGCGTGGGTTACTGTGGCGGCGACGCTAACAACAAGCGTGGGCGTCGAAGCGAAGGCGACGGCTGCGGCGCGGGGAGGCGAGGAGATGGCGGCGGCGGACGGATCTCATCGGGGCGGCGGCGGTGATGGGATGCGGCCCGAGGCGGCGGTGAAAACGGGATCCAGGGGGTCCCGGGGCGCACTTTATAGGAGGGGGAGGGCGGCTCTTAGGCGTGGAGGAGGGGGCACGGAGAGGCGGCGGAGGAGTCCGCGTCCGGGATGGCGGCGGCGGCCGTGGTCGAGCGGGACTCCAGCTCGGAGGTCGGGGATGCGCGGTTGGGCTGGGCCGCGGCTTGTTGGGCCGGCCCAGTTCGGCGGAGGGAAGTTTTTTTAATAGACAGTCAAAGAAATAAACAAAATAAATAAAAACAGAAATATAATATAGGCATATTATATATCAAAATTTTCAGAAAAAGATTTTCTACAACATGAACGTTATTCTAGCTTCAAATTAAATCTACAAAATTTCAAATAAATCAAACAATGCTACTGCTCTAATAAAATCCAATAAACATCATTTTGAAAATACCAAAATGAATTCAAATTTATTTCTCTCCATTTTTCTGATGTAGGGAATCATGTTACCCTATTTTCCATATATTTTATTTTTGGAGAAAAATAATTTGAATAAACTCAAATAACTCCAAATTGAAAATAAATTCAAAAGAACTTTGAATTTAATTCTTTGAAACTCCCAACTCATATTTCATATGTTTTGAAGAAGTCATTTTATCTTCGCTCGTGAAAATCATTGAGTTGCATAAAGTTCCTGGGTTGGAAATATTTTCCAAATGAAATTCAAATATTTTTCAGGGTTTGCATTACTCCTATCGATCCTTCACAACTCTCAGGTTTTGCGTTACTCCTATAAATCGTCTACCGATAAAATCGTAACTTCTTCAGGGTTTTTCCTTCAGCAAGAGTGTGCTTGCTTCTTGGCAGGTCCTGGGGCCTGTGGGTTATGGCCCATCTCATCACTTGTAGTCCTTGAACTCATTCTCTGGGCAACTGATCGTTATTCCAACATTCAACTTCCTAGTATTCTTAAATCCATCCAATTGTACTGTCTTCCTTCCTTCTATTGGCACCAAACTAGGACATGATTACTTAGACTTATCATGGAATTTCCATTGATCCATATTTCCAACATCATACCTCCTTTATATCCAATAGTAATTCATCTCTCCATCCTCGTGGGATATCCCACATACCGAGATAAAAACTTATACTTATGAAGTCCATACTCCACTTCGTGGAACATCATTATCCTTTCCAGGGTCAAGCATCCTTACAGGGGAATATTGGCCATCTCTGCATGGCACTTCTTCAACTGGGAAACGTGAAACACATCATGAACTCCTGACAGTCCTTCGGGTGACTCCAACTTGTTGGCCACTTCTCCTATACGCTCCAAAACTCGGTATGGTCCTACAAATCTTGGGGCTAACTTTCCCTTAACTCCAGATCGTTTAACTCTTCGCAGAGGGGACACACGAAGACATGCTCTGTCTCCAATTTCATAGACTACCTCCTTGCATTTTTGAGTCTGCATAACTCTTCTGCCTAGACTGAGCTACCTTCAGTCTATCTCGAGTCAACTTAACATTCTCTTTTTGAATCCTTAATCACATTTGGTCCAAACAACTGACGGACTCCAACTTCATCCCACATCAACGGTGTCTGGCTCCTTCTCCCATACAAAGCTTAAAAAGGGGTCATCTTCAAACTGGCTGGGTAACTTTTGTTGTGTGAGAACTCCGCGTAAGGTAGATTATCATCCCTACTAGATCCATAATCTAGCGCACACGCTCTTAACATGTCGTCCAGAATCTAATTGACTCTCTCAATTTATCCATCTGTCTGCGGATGAAAGGCTGCACTGAACTCTAGCCTAGTACCCAAGTCTAGTGCAGCTGGTTCCAAAACTTTGAGATAAACTGTGTTCCTCTATCTGATGTGATGGTCCTCGGAACTCCATGCAGACATATGATCCTGGTCAAATATATCTTGGCCAACTTCTCTCTTGTATAGGTGGTTTTCACTGGGATAAAGTGAGCCATTTTGGTCAAGCGAATCAACTGCTACCCAGATAGAATCATAACCCAATCGGGTTCTGGGAAATCCGGTAATGAAATCCATGCCAAGCTTATCCCACTTCCATTCGGGTATCAGCATTGGCTATAGTAATCCTGCTAGCTTCTGGTGCTCTGCCTTTACTCTCTGGCATACATCACTACGACTACATACTCCGCAATATCCTTCTTCATACCAGTCCACCAGAAACACTCCTTCAAATCCAAATACATCTTGGTGTTTCCAGGGCAAATCGAGTATGGTGAGTCATGAGCCTCCTGAAGTATTAACTTCCTGATCTCTGCATTATTAAGTACATGTACACTATCCTCAAACCATAAGGTGTCATTTTCATCCTTACGAAAACCTTTGGCCTTTCCTTTGCTCATCCTCTCTTTTACCTCAGCAATCTCGTTGTCATCCTTCTGAGCTTCACGGATCTTTCCCAACATTGTAGACTGAACTTTCATTGTTGCAACAAAACCTTTGGGAACAAACTCCAACCGAAGTTCCCTGAGATCCTCGACTAACTCATTTGGTAAGTCCCCACTTATGAGGGTATTCATCCTTGTTTTCTTTATGGTTGTGTCCTATTTCTCCACAAAGCTTGTATGCACAAGGTTTCTTCATATCATTTCCATAAGGCTTCAACTTCTGGGACACAAATCAAGACATTGGCAAAGTCAACTTAAATTCTTTCCAAGTAGTTACTCTTTGCCATCCATTGATGGTTTGTTACATCCTCCACCAAGTAGCAGCACCTCTTTCAAAGTACTGAAGAGAATGCTGGGTCATATCCTTTCCGGCTATAGGGTTATTCTTCATGTGATCCTCCATGTTCTGAATCCATTGGCTCGTCTCCAATTGAGTCATCGATACAGAAATATAAGCTCATCTCCATTCATCCTCTATTTGGTCCATGGGTTTGGGGTGGGATAAGAGAGATCGAGAGGGATGCACACAATACAATCAAAAGTTTTGAAAAGGCAGATTCTATTGTGGCTGTCGAAAAAACAACAAACAAAAGACAGCTCACAATTGTCGCATCTAACGTAAGTATATAACAGGGGTTTGGTCTTCTAATGGTCAATAAATCTTCAACGTCATCAAACTCTTCAAGTCTTGGTCATGTCTCCGATGGCTCCTTCTGATCATGCTTGTCCTTCTCAAGTTCCTATGCCAGATCTCTGTTGACGCGAAGTCTCTAGTGACATCCTTTAATATTCTGCAGTTGCATTGCAAACTTCTGGTTTCAACATCCTTGGCATGAACCATGGTCTTACTGTCCTTTAGTTTCTGACGAATCTCTGGTATCTAGAGGTTTTTCTTCCTCCAGTTTGGCTACTTCAGCTTCAGGTTCTTTTGTTCTTCACGAGTTGCCTCCTTGTCAAATATGACTTCCTAAAGTCCATCTTAAAATCCTTGATGTAATACTCCAGATCTTAGTGATACACCAGCTAAGGTTAAAACTTGATCTCTTGCTGGTAGTTGCTCCATCAGCCCTTTTGTCATCCAATCCTTCCAACGAAATGCATGCTTAACTCAGCACGATGACAATAGCATAATGGGTAATAACACCATGGTCAGCCGTGTCTATGCTCATGTTACTGCGATGAGCTTTCATTCCATAATTGATATCTCCTGTCTTCGGGTTTTCCTGACAAAACTTTGAGTTCTAATGCTCCATGTTCTGGTCTTCCTCCGATACACCTTGATCTCGGGTGTTGATAACTTCCATAGTCCGCCAAGTTCCATAAGGGTAGCCTTCCTAGGTCATAAAAATCTGGGGATTCTTCAGAGCCTTCAAATTCTCCTAGTCTTCAACAGTTGTAGTTTCCATTATCATAACGTATGGTAAAATCCTCTTCATTCCGAATGGTCTTAGTTGTCTGATATCTGGTCCTTCTTGGAGTTGTCCCATCAGTCAAATCTTCGAGAAGTCAAAAGGGGAAAGGCGTATAGTCTCACTAAAAGGAATTTTTGAATAAGCTTAGAAGAGAAGAGAGGTAAAAGATTCTTTTGAAAACAAATTTGTAGAGAAATATCTTTCCTATGGGCTTGCCAGTTTCTAGGGTCACGTCCTACAGTCAACATGTGCTCTGATACCATCTTGTAGCGACCCGACCCGAATGGATCAAGTCTCCGTGCTTAAGTGTCATCCCTGGATCAGTATGCCGACACACACAGTACTCGAGGATTTATAACAGAGGTAAATCACATGTATAAATAACGTAAATACTATTACCTCAATCCAAAATAGCGGAAGTAACAAGGTTGTGGATTCCCATCAACACCACCAGCAAAGTTGAGTATAGGAATCGTAACCCTAACGTATCACTTACTCGTCCTAAGATCCTGCAACATGAGACGTTGCAGGCACAAAGGGTCAGTACATTGAATGTACTGGCAAATTCACACCATAGAGCAATGATGAATAAAGGCTATCACTACATGCATATATGGCTAGTGGAGGCTCTATGGTTATAATGTTTTTGCGAAAGCCAATTTTTCCCTACTCCAAAGGAATAAATTTATTCAACTATCATGGTGGTTGTTAAACATTGAGAATGGTTGACAGCATTCTCAATCCCAATTAAAAGTACTCATTAACAACCCAACAATATTAACTAAAGTAACATGATTAGATTCACATGATATCCAGATACTAGATACTCAAGATGTCCATAACCGGGGACACGGCTGACCATGATTAGTTTATACACTCTGCAGAGGTTTGCGCACTTTTCCCCACAAGACTCGATCGCCTCCGTTGGATTTCTTGCACTACATGATGTTTGAGAAATGGATGACCGAGACGTAGTCTTTCGGAAGCGCTAGCACCTTACATAAAGGGTAGACCGGTACACCTACTTTCCCCTACATCTGCTAGTCCACCCTAAGAGTTCGCACGACTTAATCAACTTTGCCAGAGCCCATAATGGCTTGTGGCTGCACACGTAAGTTTCGAGTTTGAATAATCTCATGATCCCTTTGAGCCTGAGTGGCGGTCCGAAGAAAAACAGGCAAGTCCTGGAAACCAGGTGCCTCAGTCCACCCAGATGTGTGTTTAAGTTGCCACCTTAAATAAACCATTAATTAACAAACTCACATCTGTCATGGATACACTCACCCAATCCACGTCTACTAGCATAGCATGGCATAAAGCAAACATAGAAGTAACTCCCAGGGATTTGAAAATAAAACAGGTAATAGGTACTACCTCAACTAATTCCCATAACCCACAATTTAATTAGATCCTAATCATGCAATGTTTGAGGATTGATCTAATGCATAAAACTGGGTATGAGAAAAGGTATGATCAAAGTGTGAACTTGCCTGCAATGTTGATGAAGATGATTTGCACTCAAAACTCTTGATAGTTCTACTCATCACACTCCGGTCAATCTATCGTGAGCAAGCAATAGTAACCACACATAAGCAATCACTCAAAAGATCGGAAAGAACGAAGATTACGATTCGGAAAACATCAAAACCAAGCGAATAACTCTTGCAACATAAAACAATTCCTAACAGTACCAAAATTATGTGAATTTGACCTTATCAGAAAGTTTAGGTCAAGAGCTTCGATTTGCAAAAAGAATCAACTAAATCGGAGTTATAAAACTCAAGTTATGATCAAACAAAGTTCAAACTCAAATCTAATCAAATTCAAATTTTAAACTTTCAAAAACATGTTTGAGTTGGATTACTGGATAGAGGGGATCATAACGAAGAAGTGGGCATTGGTTTCGTTAGATTTGGACAAGCGAGTAAAAAGTTGTGAGCATTTGAAAACTAGGGGCTAATCTGTAAATATAATACTCACAAACGAGCCACTGGCAGAAACTAAAATAAAAGAAAAAGACTAAATAGCGAACGTTCACTACACAGATCTATAGAACGAAAACATTCACTAAAAACTAACTAAACACAAAACGTTCGTTAAATAAAAAACCAAAAAAAACTAGGGTTTTTCAAGAAAACCGAACTAAACCGAAAATAAACCAATTCAAACCGGGCAAATGGTTTTACCGGTTCGGCTGGTTCGGTCAACTCCGGCGGTGGGGTGAGTGTCTCGGCGATGCGGGCGGCGGCTGGCAGCTCGGCGAGTCTTGGCGTGGGCTCTGTGGACGCGGCGTGAAATAGCGGCGTCGGGCGGCGTTGAAGGTGACTTGGCTGGCCTGCGGGAGGCGAGAGATGGCGGCGGCGGATCTCATCGGGCGGCGGCGGTGACGGATGCGCCCGAGGCGGCGGCGAAAACGGGATCCAGGGGGTCTCGGGGCGCGCTTTATAGGAGGGGGAGGGCGGCTCTGAGGCGTGGAGGAGGGGGCACGGAGAGGCGGCGGAGGAGTCCGCGTCCGGGACGGCGGCGGCAGCCGTGGTCGAGCGGGACTCCCGCTCGGATGTCGGGATACGCGGCTGGGCTGGGCCGGCCCAGTTCGGCGGAGGGAAGTTTTTTGTTTTTAACAGACAGTCAAAGAAATAAACAAAATAAATAAAAACAGAAATATAATATAGGCATATTATATATCAAAATTTTCAGAAAAAGATTTTCTACAATATGAACATTATTCTAGCTTCAAATAAAATCTACAAAATTTCAAATAAATCAAACAACGCTACTGCTCTAATAAAATCCAATAAACATCATTTTGAAAATACCAAAATGAATTCAAATTTATTTCTCTCCATTTTTCTGATGTAGGGAATCATGTTACCCTATTTTCCATATATTTTATTTTTGGAGAAAAATAATTTGAATAAACTCAAATAACTCCAAATTGAAAATAAATTCAAAAGAACTTTGAATTTAATTCTTTGAAACTCCCACCTCATATTTCATATGTTTTGAAGAAGTCATTTTATCTTCGCTCGTGAAAATCATTGAGTTGCATAAAGTTCCTGGGTTGGAAATATTTTCCAAATGAAATTCAAATATTTTCAACACCCCTTGTCATTTAAATAAAGTCCATGCACAGCTACTATGACGAGGCCAAACGGCCATATTTGAGTCCATTCCGTCCGCCAGCGTTAAGTTGTGGGTCCGGAGCTTACACGTGGGACCGCATGGACGTGGGTCCAGAGATGACATGTAGGCCCGTGCAACTAAATCCCCAAATCATTTGTAGCTCACTCTACCCATCCGCTTCCCCGCCGGCCGGCTGACCTGCGCCGCCGCCAGCACTTGCACCGTGGCCAGGACCTGCCCCGCCACCAGCTGCACGCCTACTCCACCGCTACCTTTCTGCGCCTACGCTCCACGGCTGCCTGCGACGCCTGCCACCTTCCTGCGACGCCACGGGTGGGGCGCCCGCTACCTACTCGACCCATGGCGCCTCCTTCCGTGCGCCCGGCGGGCGCTCAAAGGTGGGGCTCTCTGGAGCTATTTGAACTAGGAGGAAGAACCCTAGGCCGAAATGGAGAGCAGCGGCGACCCCGGAGTATCTGGCGAGGCAGGCATCGGGCCGGATATCCGCCGCGTCCACGACTGGGTTCCCGAGGGGTAAGTCTTGCCTCATGTTTAGATTGAGCTTAGTTGTGCATTTGAACACTCGATTCGAGTAGGTTTGCCCAATTAGTATGCTGATTGCGTCTCTGTTTTTCGCCGGTTAGGATGGAGTTGCGGTTTGCTTTCTTGATGCACATTAGAAGGGACCGGTACACGTTCGATGCAAAGGATCAGAAGAAATACCAAGGAGGTTTTGATTATCGGTTGCCAATGGCTAGTGATTGGAGTTTCAGACAATTTGGGGAGGTAATTTGTAGCCAATATCCTTGGGGTTTGCTTGATGAAGTGGTATACAAATACTATGATGGGGAAAAGAAATGGGTGACAGTTAGTAATGATGAAGAGCTAGCTACCATGTTTGTTAGGCATAAAGAGAAAGATAATTTTCATGTGAGGCTGCAAGTTGATGTGCTTGAGCAGGCATTTGGACCTAGGATGACGGGTGCAACATCTCGCGGAGAACCAAGTCATCGTAATGGCATCTCTAGCCAGAACAGTTCAGTTGGTGCATGGCGACGTGGTGGCTCGACAAGTGTGGGCAACAGTAGTAGGGTCCCCCTTGAAGTGGAGCATGATGACTACAATTATGGGGTTGATGAAGAGAAGCTATATTCTGATGTTATTCAGAATTTACGACGGGCACCTCGGGTTGATAACCAAGATGAGGCTCACAATGCAGTCCGTGTGGATGATGACGCGGTGGGTGAGGACGAAGACCTTGCAGCTATTGAATGGGACCCTTTGAACCCTAATTTGGAAGAAGGTACAGTTTTTGCATCCATGAATGAGTGTAGAAATGCAGTTGTGACATACTGCATCAAGGTAGAACATACTTTCAAAGTTGACAAGAGCGATCAAGTACGTTGCAGAGTGCACTGTTCGACTAAGTGTTGTCCATGGAGGCTGCTCGCATCTAAAATGCGAAATAGCACTAATGTTCAGGTCAAAGTGAACCCTTTTAAGCACACATGCCAGGAATCAACCCTTAGGAAGGATACAATCAGTAGAGCCAAGTCAAGATGGGTAGCAGAAGAAGTAAAGAAGTGGGTGAAAGAAAACCAGCAAGTGGGTCCAAAGGAATTGCAGAAGAACATCAAAGATAAATTCAAGATAGATTTACCATACATGAGGTTGTTCAATGGTAACCAACAGGCTATGGATTCTATGTATGGTAACTGGCAGGAAAGTTTTCAATTGTTGTATTCATTCAAAGGTGAATTGGAGAGGACAAGCCCAGGTAGTATTGTAGATATTGATCACCACACCGTGGAGTACACATTCAGGGGAGTGACAAAGACCAAGGAATGCTTTAGGAGGGTTTTTTCTGCTTTGAGGCTTGTCGTCGGGGTTTTTTGGCAGGTTGCAGGCCTTATTTGGCTATTGATGCCACTTTTCTCACAGGGAGGTTTAAAGGACAGTTAATAGCTGCTTGTGCAGTTGATGCACACAGTTTTGTATTTCCAGTTGCCTACGGTGTGCTGGAGACAGAGTCTGAGGAGAGCTGGACTTGGTTTTTGCATAATCTGCGCCGGGCTATTGCACATCCCAATGGGTTGATCATTCATACAGATGCCTGCAAAGGTTTAGAAGTGGTCGTGGACATTGTGTTCCCTGGAGTAGAGCATAGGGAATGCATGTGTCACCTTGCTGCAAATTTCATGAAGAAATTCAAAGGAAAGGTGTATACCGACAATTTATGGCCAGCATCTTTGACTTGCAGTGTGAAGAAGCACAACTAACACTTGAGGCAGTTATACATGAATCCCAAAGTGAAAGAATACTTGGAAACACACCACTCCAAGTTATGGGCCAGAAGCCAATTCAGTGAACTGAGCAAAGTTGACTATGTGCACAATAATCCAGCAGAGTCTTTCAACTCAATGATCCGAAAACTAAAGGGTCATTATGTGGTGGATTTGCTGGATAGGATAAGGATAGAATACATGCAGAAATTTCATTATCGTGCAGGAATAGCCGAGGCAAAATTCATGGGCCACATTATCATCCCTGCCATGATGAATGAGATGATGCAGAAAACAACAGGCTTGGAAATGAACATGACTCTTTGCTCGGGTACCACAACAGAGATATCATATTTGGATAAAGAGAAGAGGGAATGGAGATATCCGGTGGATTTAGAAGCTAGAACTTGCAGTTGTAGGCAATGGCAGATAACTGGGTTGCCATGCATTCATGCGTTGTTTTTCATCACTTCTTTCCCTGGTCCAGCAGGGAACATTCGGCAGTATGTGCATGATTACTACTCTGTTGCAAGGTTCAAAGCCACATATGCTTATGCCTTGCGTGCTATGGAGGGAAAACAACAATGGGACATGGTGGACCACGGATTCAAGCTTTGCGCTCCGGTTTCGAAAAGAGCAGCAGGTAGACCAAGGAAGAGTCGAATCGGACCTCGCGCGAAGGAGCTGGACTTGGAGCGAGGAAGCGTAAGTGCACAAGATGTGGTGGGTCTGGTCATTTCGGTAAGTATTGTGATAACACAGTAGATCCAGCATTCGGAGAGAGTTTCGATGAAGCCTTCGATGAAAATGATGGATGACAGCGGTTGCATCGGATGAGGATTTTGACGAGGTTCGAAATGATGATGGTCAACAGCCGCATGATTTTGACGATGATCCAAGTGAGGCTCCAAATAGTGATCATGGTGATCCAAGTGAGGCTTCAAATGATGATCATGGTGATCCAAGTGAGGCTCCAAATGATGATCTTGGTGATCCAAGTGAAGCTCCAAATGATGAACTTGGTGATCCAAGTGAGGCTCAAATGATGATCCTAGTGAGGCTCTAAATGGTGACCAACCTTACATTGTTGTGAGTTACGCTAGGTATGTAAATCTTGCAAGGGTCAAATACTCTTGTACATTTATGGGTCACTTGACATGATCTCATTACCCTTTATGCTTTGCACAGCTCTATGATAGGTTTGAAGAAGGCGCACAAGGTGCAGACAACCAAGAGGAGAAGAGAAGAAGCAATGAGCACAAGGTGCACAAGGAGCAAAGTGATGGCAAGAAGCTCAAGGAGCAGCATGAAGCCCTAAGCGCTATATGTGAATAATTATGAAACATTATGAATAATGTTGTATTTCTGTTGGATGATGTTAGAACTATGGTTGACATGATGGTTAAATCTGTTGGATGATGTTTGAATGAGCACATGGTTTTTCCATTTTTTGATTTTTTTTGAATATGTTTTGCTCATTTGAATTCTGGTCAAACCTAACTTTGACCATGATTTGAACAAGTCTAAAACATCAAAATGAAGAACTAAGCCTGGATCCTTCTTAGTCAATCCAAAATGAAGCTGTGGTGAGGTTTTTGAACTTTTCATGAAAAAATGTGCTAAAATGAGGGTCCAAAGGTAGGGTAAACGGCCTCATCTCTAAGCAAGGTTTTTTTCGACCTTGTCTAAATCAGCCAAATAACTTTCCTAAACATATATTCTATATATACGGACTATGTGCGCTGGTTTTTTCATTTTTTTGATTTTTTTAAATTTTTTTTGCTCATTTGAATTCTGGTCAAACTTAACTTTGACCAAGATTTAAATAAGTGTAAAACATCAAAATGAAAAACTAAGCCTCGATCCTTCTTAGTCACTCTAAAATGAATCAGTGGTGGGTTTTTTGAAATTTTCATGTTTATTTCCCCAAAACACTTCTCTTCACTTCGTACAAAAGAGTTTGAGATACTCGAGATATCATACAAATACACATGAACTTATCGTTTAAATGTATGTAAACCTTATTTATCAACTTAAATCGTTAGTATATGACATAAGAAGACTATGTGCGCTGGTTTTTTATTTTTCTGATTTTTATTTAATTTATTATGCTCGTTTGGAATCTGGTCAAACATAGCTTTGATGCTCCAAACCCTCCCAAACCCGCTAACCCTAGCGCTGAACCAGGACCGTTCATCTAACCCTAGCTGAACAAGGGCCGTCGATCTAACCCTTCTAGAAGGAATCTGTGGGGAGGAGGCGATCCGCGAGATGCAATCTGTTTGGTTGGGAGATTTTTTTAAACAAATATCGGTATTTGGATGGACTGTTGGGCCGTCTCATTGTGCAGGCACGAGAACGCGATAAATAGCCCGTCTCGGCCTTTCGGGCCTTGCATGCATGCATGGGAGGTGGCGGCGATGCATAGGCTGCGGCGTGGGTTTGCATCTTGCGGGAGGCTGCGGCGTGCATGCATGCAGCGAAGTCGGCGAGGCGTGCTAAGCGCGCTAGGCTAGCGAGCCAGCTAGGTGGTTCAACGAGTCGAGATGCACCGTCGGTCAAAGAGCTATCAGATGATTCAAATGCGACGCGCCCCATGCATGCATCATTTTTGTGCAAAAGTTTAAGAGTGCAAAGCGTAACGGATACACACACGCGTTCGGGTTCACACATGCACCCTTCTCACCCTTTCTCTCTTCCTCTCCCACCCACAGGCCTATAAATGGGGTGCCTATCTTCCTCTCCCACCCATAAGCCAGATCCGATCCATTCTCTCCAACTTCAAACACCCAATCGACCGAGCCCTCCCCAAGCGAGACCATGCAGTTCAACGGGCCGACCTTCAGCCATCCGCCTGTCGTGCCGGAGCGGCGCTACCCATCGGGAGTGCTCGTGAAGAGGGAGCTCCGCGTGTGGGCTTTTTCAAGGTGGAGGGGTTCCGTCGAACTCACCCGCGCCTTCCTCAGAGCCGGCTATGCCCACCTCCCACGGGGCTCGCCGAGGATGTTCACCCTCAACGAGGTTTGTGACATGGCGGCATCCTCCCTCTGCTCAGGTCACCTTCACCAACCCGTTTGGCGCTTGAGCTCCTCGGCCAAGTCTTTTGGTGCGGCTGCGAGGCCATCTTCTTCACCGTCTACAACATCTACACCGACTACGAGAACATCTTCCCCACTCCAACCGGGATGCACTCCCTTCCCTACGATGACGAGGAGGAGGTGTGAAGATGAAGATGGTGTTGAAGGGGTGCGCGTGGCCAAAGTGGAAGGAGGAGATCAAGATGAAGATTGTTTCGTTTTTTATTTGTTGCTTTTCTATGTCATGTCGTGTCGTGTCATGTTTCATCATGTGTCCGTGAACTGTCCGTGAACTTCTATTATTGTAATGGTACTTGTGTTGCATCTTCTCTAAGTTATTTATTAGGGTTTATTATGTGTGTTAAAAAATGTCCGTGCCCAAGCATATAATTTCTTCCCTAAACCAACTCATGAAGCTCGAGAACTTGTGGTTGTCATCCAAAAGAGGGGGTGAGAAGCCCTCCGTTTTACTCAAAAAAAAAGTCATGAACTAACATGCAAATTTAATCCGTTTAAATCCTAAACCAAGTGCCACTCTAACACTAAACCAAGTGCCACTCTAACCAAAACCACATGGCAGTGCAAACAAACGTTTTCACGGTCTCACATTTTTTTGACAAATTTCACAGTCTCACTATGTATACGTTTCTTCCCTACCCATGTCAAGCTCTTGCCATCTGTCCTAGCGGTTACCAGTGCAGCCCTAAACACCACAAACCCACGCGGTCTTGGGTTCGAGTCCCCAGCCGCACCAATTTTTTGTGCATTTTCCACCCTTCATTTTTTTGACAAATTTCACAGTCTCACTATGTATACATTGCTTCCCTTCCCATGTCAAACTCTTGCCATCTGTCCTAGCGGTTACCAGTGCAGCCCTAAACACCACAAACCCACGCGGTCTTGGGTTCGAGTCCCCAGCCGCACCAATATTTTTTTTGCATTTTCCACCCTTCATTTTTTAGAAAAATTAGTTTCTACTCAATGTAATGCCCTTAAAAATGTTCATTTATTTTGGCACTAGGTGTAAACATCTACCAGAGCTGAGGAACATTTTCCATGACATTTTGGTCTTTGATTTAAATCACGGTGTATTTGAATTGGATTACTTAAATTGCTATTAAATATTTAACAGCTCCAAAAAATTTCTAACCTTAATTGTTTGGCTCTGGAATAATTCATTAGCTCATTACATTGATCAAAAGTTTCTGAATTCTTCATTTCTTCTCCTTTTTTTCAACATATTTAAATGTTGGTCACTTCTTCTCTTTTTTTTCAACATTTAAACTAGGTGAATTTCTCATACAATTTCAAGATTACAAATTCCTCCATAATTCATGCCTTTCCATACATTTTCAACATTACAACCAGTGCGATTACCATACCTACAAATGCCCAAAAGTATTTGCAAATGGGTATTGGTAGTGCTTGATCTTCAATCTTCCTAACCTTCTTCTTCAACATCCTAAGCTCAACAGCTAGCTCTCTGTCAGTGCGTGCTTCGCCCTCCATCTCTTCTTCCGGAGCTCGTGCTGCGGCCACTGCGGTTTGTGGCAGCATGCACAACCATTCGCCATGCTCTTCTTACAGTTCATTTATCAGAGTCTTGGCGAGAGCATCGACCCAAAGAAAGAAGCATGTCACCTACATGAACACGGAACAGATCAACCGATTGCTCAAAGATCCCGACCACGAAAATGGTGCAATTGCCCCGATTCTTACCCCATTCTCATTGGACACATAGAACGGACGATTGTGGTTCCTCGGTGTGTGAGAAACCCTCCGATCAACGCTCGCCCGGCACCGCGGACAGACGAAGACAGGCATCTCCACACGCGCCCGGCTCTGCATCCGCGAGGTGGCGCGGGAGCTTGCGGAAGACATGGAGCTCGGAGCCGAACGGGATCTCAACGCCGCCGCGCCCTCCACTGCTAGCTTCCCACCGCCGTGCCCTCCACAGCTAGCTTCCCACCGCCGTCGTGCTCTCGCTCTCTCGCCGTGGTGAGCGTCATGTTCTCTGTCGCCGTGGTCACCGCCGCTGTCGCCCACTAATATAGCACACCAGCAACGGCTCTAAGCTCAACGGCTCTCTGCTGGGTCCCGCAAGCCACGCATGCAACAGTCTGAATAAAATTGGCCGCCTCTGCCGCCTGGTCCCACCTGTAAGGGCCGAGTCAAAACGTTGACCTGACGGAGATGCCCAAGTTCACAGAACGAGTCGGTGCGCACGGACTAGGGGCAAAACTGAGCACAATTTGCATCTGAGGGCAAAACTAAGCAGATGGACACCACTAAGGGCAAAAGGATAATTAACCCTTAAATAAATGGAAGAAGTCATGTCATCTTCCCTCCAGGGTTTTGTGGTGAAAAGAATTTGAATTCACGGAGATCACGAATGAAAAATGAAAGTTTGGGAAAGTCCTTTTATTCCCTCTCATTTAACTTTCAAAAAGTTTCGAATTTCACTCAATCAATCACACAATCAAACAAACAATCAATCAAATCTATCTATTTATTATAAAATTCCAAAATTTAGAACTTTGGGATGTTACACAAATCCTAGCAAAATAAATTGACGCTCCAAGTAAAACACATATCATGTGACGAATAAAAACATAGCTCCAAGTGAGGTTACCGATAATGTTGGAGACAAAAGAGGGGATGCCTTCCGCGGCATCCCCAAGCTTAGTTGTTGGATATTCCTTGAATATTGTCTTGGGGTGCCTTGGGAATCCCCAATATTAGGGTCTTGTAACTCCTTATTCTTCTCATATCGATATCTCACCCAAAACTTGAAAACTTCAATCACGCAAAACTTAACGAAACTTCGTGAGATAGGTTAGTATGATAAAGAGCAAACCATTTCACTTTGGTACTGTCAAAGACAAGCTTCATAATTGTTCTCACACAATGCCTACTGTACCTTATAATTTCCACAATTTATATTGAGCAATATAAGCCATAGAAACTAGGAAACAAGCAAACTATGCACTGAAAACAGAATCTGTCAAAAATAGAACAGTATGTAGTATTCTGTACTCAAACCATACTTCTGCTACTCACAAAATTCTGAAAAATTAGGACAACGTAGGGAATTTTTATATCTATCACCTGTAAAAATTTAAGATCAAAATCACGTTCCTGTGAATTTTAAAAATTCCTGGACTGAGCGCAAAAGTTTCTGTTTTTACACAGAATCAAGTCAACTATCATCCACACTATCCCAAAGGCTTTACTTGGCACTTTATTGAAACAAAACCTATAAAACATGATTACTACAGTAGATTAATCATGTGAACAAACAAAAACAGTAGGGGTAAATGTTGGGTTGTCTCCCAACAAGCGCTTTTCTTTAATGCCTTTTTAGCTAGGCATGATGATTTCAATGATGCTCGCATAAAAGATAAGAATTGAAACACAAAGAGGGCATCATGAAGCATATGACTAGCACATTTAAGTCTAACCCACTTCCTATGCATAGGATCTTGTGAGCAAACAAATTATGGGAACAAGAATGAACTAGCATAGGAAGGTAAAACAAGCAAAACTATAATATTTTCAACACATAGAGGAAACTTGATATTATTGCAATATCTACAAGCATGTGTTCCTCTCTCATAATAATTTTCAGTAGCATCATGAATGAATTCAACAATATAACCATCACATAAAGTATTCTTTTCATGATCCATAATCATAAAAAATATCTTACTCTCCACATAAGCAAATTTCTTCTCATCAATAGTAGTGGGAGCAAACTCAGCAAAATAACTATCATGAGAGTGAAAATTAAAATCGTGATGACAAGTTTCATGGTTATCATTATTCTTTATAGCATACATGTCATCACCATAATCATCATAGATAGCAACTTTGTTATCATAGTCAATTGAAGCTTCATCCAAAATGGTGGATTCTCACTAAATAAAGTCATGGCCTCTCCAAATCCACTTTCATCATTATAATGATCATAAATAGGAGACATGCAATCATTATAAAAAAATTCACATCAAATCTTGCGGGACTAAAAATATCATATTCTTCAAAAATAGCATCCCCAAGCTTATGGCTTTGCATATCATTAGCATCATGGATGTTCAAAGGTTCATACTAACAACATTGCAATCATGCTCATCATTTATACCAAACATTCTATTGAAGTCTTCTTCTATCAATTGAGCACAATTTTCCTTTCCATCATTTTCACGAAATACATTATAAAGAATAATATGATGCAACCTCAATTCCATTTTTTTGTACTTTTCTTTTATAAACCAAACTAGTGATAAAACAAGAACTAAAAGATTCAATTGCAAGATCTAAAGAATAATATGATGCAACCTCCCCGGCAACGGCGCTAGAAAAGAACTTGATGTTTACTACACAACTTTATTCTTGTAGACACGTGTTGGGCCACCAAGCGCAGAGTTTTGTAGGACAGTAGCAATTTTCCCTCAAGTGGATGACCTAAGGTTTATCAATCCGTGGGAGGCGTAGGATGAAGATGGTCTCTCTCAAACAACCCTGCAACAAAATAATAAAAAGTCTCTTGTGTCCCCAACACACCAAATACAATGGTAATTTGTATAGGTGCACTAGTTTGGCGAAGAGATGGTGTACAAGTGTAATATGGACAGTAGGTGTTGATTCTTGTAATAGCAACAATGAAAACCAGCAAGGTAGCAATTGATAAAACGGAGCACAAATGGTATTGCAATGCTTTAAAGTGAGGCCTAGGGTCCGTACTTTCGCTAGTGCAATCTCTCAGCAATGCTAATATAATTGGATCATATAACCATCCCTCAAAGTGCGATGAAGAATCACTCCAAAGTTCCTATCTAGCGGAGAACATAAGAAGAAATTGTTTGTAGGGTACGAAACCACCTCGAAGCTATTGTTTCCGATCGATCTATCCAAGAACTCGTACTAAAATAACACCAAATAATTCCAGATTCATAATACTCAATCCAACACAAAGAACCTCAAAGAGTGCCCCAAGATTTCTACCACAGAAACAAAGACAAGAACGTGCATCAACCCCTATGCAAAGATTACCCCAATGTCACCTAGGGAATCCACGAGTTGAGTGCCAAAACACATGTCAAGTGAATAAATATGATACCCCATTATCACCATGAGTATTCATATGCAAGACATATATCAAGTGCTCTAAAATCCATACAAGTATTCAATCCGATAAAACGAAATATCAAAGGGAAAACTCAATTCATCACAACAAGATAGAGAGGGGAAAACACCATATGATCCAACTATATTAACAAAGCCCGCGATACATCAAGATCGTGACATCTCAAGAACACGAGAAAGAGAGATTATACACATAGCTACTGGTATAAACCCTCATCACCGAGGGTGGACTACTCCCTCCTCATCGTGGTAGCCGCCGGGATGATGAAGATGGCCACCAGTGATGGTTACCCCTCTGGCAGGGTGCCAAAACGGGGTCTAGATTGTTTTTTCGTGGCTACAAAGGCTTGCGACAACGAAACTTCTGATCTAGAGTTACCCCGGGTTTTTTTGTAATATTTGACAATTTATAGGGCGACGAGGGGGTATGGGAGGGCACTGAGGTGGGCACAACCCACTTGGGCGTGCCTGGGCCCCCAGGCATGCCCAGGTGGGTTGTTCCTCCCTCGGGGCACCCCCTAGGTGCTGCTCTGGCCCATTGGATATCTTCTGGTCCATAAAAATCCCAGAAAAAGTTTCGCGGTCTTTGGACTCTGTTTGATATTGATTTCCTGCGATGTAAAAAACAAGCAAAAACAGCATCTGGCACAAGGCAATGGGTCAATAGGTTAGTCTTAAAAAACTAGTAAATATGCACATGCAATGCACGTCTCAACTAATATTACAGGAGAACGAACGGACAGACACTGGTCGCAGGAGAACGACGTGTGACCTCCCAATTAATTTACCTACAATTAAGGAGAGAGGGGATAACTGCAAAACACTCTTAAGTGGATCTGGAAGCAATCCCACCTGTGATCTGTCACCGTACGTTGCCGATCCCATGCCCCAGAATAATAGTTTCCAGATTTTCATTGAATGTGCATTTTCACCTGATACATCGCCTACAATCATATGTGAAAAAGCACATCGTTTGTTATAATTAGTACCCTCAACCTAAACATATGCTACATATGCTACTACTGTACATCCATTTTAAATTATTACAAATCTGTTAATAGAAACATTATTGATCAATTTTAGATTTTACGTATACACCTAAATGAAGCAAGCATTCAGATATGACACTCATTTCCAAAGCAACAGCGGAAGAATTCTTAACTCTGAAGATTGAAGGTTGTGCTGTATTTTCAGGGATGTGCCTGCAAACTTGTTTAGTCATCAATCCAAAACCGGACATCAACAGGGCAGGTTGCACACTTTGTAAACTGATGACATCATGACAGTGAAAGGTTATTTTACTGCTAACATGAAGTCAATCACTGTATGCCTTTTAAAAATGCTTTTCTATGTACCCAATTATTACGTGCTTTGTCTGCAGTACCAAATTATCAGTCCAACTAAAAGAACTAACTTAAAATATATGGATGGCATATCAAGAACAAGTACTTGCTTGATCAGATACATAAACACAATATTCAAATAACCAGTGAGAGAATTATTTGACCATAAACACAATATTCGTCAGATAATTAACTATGCGGCAATAATCCTATTACATTACTGCCACCAAACTCAGAGAAGTAGTTTAGTTGCATTACTTCTTGCCATGGATTGATAGCGATAAGGACAACCGATAATCCAAAGTAATGAAGTTGGAAAAATATAAGTTGGGGCATCTTGATCTTATGGGTGACTGTACCAGGTCAAATAATGGTGGGCGAGCATAGAGATGTCCGTCTTGTCCGTTGGGTGAAAAATTGTAACGAAGAACTAATGTGGGAGGTGTCCTAGAGCAGTATCAACACTGTACTGCAAATAAACTAACCCATCAGAAATTCTAAAATGACCCAAAGAATCAGAGAATGAGGAAATGGAGAGGGTTGCATACATATGTCAAGTTGATACCTGAAACCAGACATTTGGATCACAAATACTACTAGCCAGCTTGAACCTAAAATAAGAACCATGATGAGGGAAGATGCCGACCTTGAAATAGAAACAATATGAAGATCATGTGTCTCAAAAATCTTGTTTGCACTTGGTAGTGAACTACTTCTATAATAATTTGGTGGAAAACAATAAAGCCATTGTGATCCCATTGACATGTTAAAACTTGCATCAAAATTCAAACATATTACAAATATCATTTTGAAAATGAGCATCATAAAATCCAGAAAAAAATATTGATCCAATGGATAACTCAAAACATAGAGAATCCCTCACTATTATTATTAATGAGTAAATATAAGAAGAAAGTCATTTGCACACTCCGCAAATATAAGAAAAGTAATGCAAAATACAGTCTTGGTTTGATAGAGCAATTAGTCTTGGTTTGATGTGCTTGGTCAAGTAGCAGAGCGGGATCGGAGGACAGCACAACATCGAGGCGTGGCTAGTTCATCCGCTTTCGGTCGAGAAGGTGCACGTGGCGTAGTTGATTGATGGTATTGAGGCTACAAATATTTAAGTGAGTGATTACAATGAGATGTTAACTGAACCAAATCGGGATCAGAAAATATATTTTTACCCTAACCAACATGCTATTATCATGTCCTATATAAAAAGTTTCAAATAGTGAATCATTCTCAGCTAAAAACAGTGACCCTCACAATCAGTATCCATTGCATGTAGAGAACTTCCTATGTAGTGATGCATGCGAACTCACTCACAAATTTCTAATTATAATGCTACTGGATATCAGGAAACAAGACTAAAACAAAAAAAATGATTCCATCAATAGCCTCTTCTCCTTTCTTGTGAATCCTGACTATATATAGCTAAAGGAGAAGAATATTGATACATTGCCAGTCATATAAAACATAGCTAATTACTAAAGCTTCTAAAGTAAGGATCAGAGGCCGATGCATGTCTTGACTAATATGAATGCGCATATCCAAAACAAAACTTTGGAGCCTTTAAGAAATAAGATATCTAAGTATCTGACAAATGCAATAACAGTGAAGGCAAAAAACCAAAAGAGATAGTTAAAACTCAAATATGGCAAGCTCGCATTTGTGTCCCTGACCACTATGAAGAGGACACCTTTGTCCCCTATGAAAAAACAAGTCAAACCTGCATATATATGTCCAATTTGTACCCTATGAAGAAACAAGTCAGAATTGCATATATATGTCCAATTTTCATACATCTCCAGAGAAAAACAAACAAGATGAAAGGTTGTACTTCTGAATTCATCATGTTGCAAAAAGAATAGTGAAATATAATAGCAGATGGTAACACATAGACATAGAAGAATGTTTATTACCTCTCGTCTCATGTCCTTGCTGATGACTTTGCCATTTCGAAAATCTTCCTCCAGCCTTCCATTGGACCATACTTCTGAAATCATCATGCTGCAAAAAGAAACACCAAGTTCAGAAAGCCAAAAGTTCATTTCATCTATTTTACCAAACTATAAATTCAGAAGTTAGGTCTCAAAAGTTCAGCGAGCCAAAAGTTTATTCCAGTCAATTTTTTGTGGGAAATCCTATATCGCTTGGACGCGCAAGTCCAACAATGGATTTGCTATAATACTGTCCATATGTACATCAAGTAATACATTTCTTCCTATCTTGTAATTTGCATCTTTAAGTTGGATTAGTTCTCAATTTCATCTAAAAATCAATGCACCTATCGTCATATAATATGAAATTCACAGAGATAATCTGATGTATTGTTCTTCAATTCCTTCTCCCACATATTACAATTGGGAATGCAAATGACTCCTTGGAAATTCGATGAACAAAAAAAAGTTGATTGAAGAGAGGAAGCGTCACTATGTTACCATGGGCGTGTGACGAACAACTTGTTGGCCAGGGCTAGACTTCGTCGTCTGCTTGGGCCGACATGGCGGATGCATGGGGAGTGGAGAGAGCCCGCATCCTGCGGAAGCAAGGCAAGTAAGCCAGGCAGCAAGGCAGCAAGCGGCATCGGCGGCGCTCGAGCAACGCGATCCGTGCCTCGGCGCTGCTGCACCAAGCGTTCGCGCGCGTGCGACCACCAAGCCGACAGAACCGGGGCCCGTCGTCGACCTCCTTGGGGCTGGCCTAAGCCGCCCAGCGCGCCCTCTGGCAGCGGCGGCGGCGAGACAGGAGGAATTGGGGAGGAAGGGGTGGTGGCTAGGTTTCTCCCGAGACGCATGGAGGAGCTGGCCCAAGCCGCCCAGGCGCACTCGCGGCGGCGAGACAGGGAGGAGGTAGGGAGGAAGGAGTGGCGGCTAGGGTTCTCCCGAGACTCATGGAGGCGGCGGTGGCTGCTATATGGAGAACCCTTTGCGTTGTGAAGCGTTGTACACAGACGGCGTGGAATATTCCTCCGCGGGTGGAGTGCGTTCAGTCGTACTAAATTGCTAATTGCACACATAGCTCGGGATTAGACTAACTGTAACCATTAGATTTTATTTAGTGGGGCTAATCTGACGGTGGTAATTAGGCTAGGTACATCTGCGGGGTGGCATTAAGAAAGAATTAGTTTGATTGTTTAATAGTAGTATAGATGATATAGAGTTGCTATAAAAATGATTGTAAAACATCCAAGACTGACAATATAACAACATGAATACTTCATAAATTATAGATACGTTGTAGACGTAGAAGTGATAGACTCTACGTTCATATACAACGGATGTAAGATAGTTTTTCACATGCAGAATACTTGGGTTAAACTTGACGAGCCTAGCATGTACAGACATGGTCTCAAAACACTGGAGACCAAAATGTCAAACGTGAATCATATAGTAGATATGATCAACATAGAGATGTTCACCATTGATGACTACCCCATCTCACGTGATGATCGGACATGGGTTAGTTGATTTGGATCACCTATCACTTAGATGACTTGAGGGATGTCTATTTAAGTGGGAGTTCTTTAGTAATTTGATTAATTGAACTTAATTTTTCATGAACTTAGTCTTGTAGTTTTGCATATCTATGTTCTAGATCAATAGCTCGCGATATAGCTCCCCTATATTTTAATATTTTCCTAGAGTAAACTAAGTTGAAAGATGATGGTATCAATAAACTAGACTGGGTTCGTGATTCTGAGGATTATCCTCATTGTTACACAGAAGATTTATGTCCTTCATGCGCCGCTAGGTGACAGACCTGTTGTAGGAGCTGATGCAAATGTCATGAACGTTTGGCAAGATCGATATGATAACTACTTGATAGTTTAGTGCGCCATGCTTTACGGCTTAGAATCGGGGCTCCAAAGACATTTTGAACGCCATGAAACATGTGAGATGTTCCAAGAGCTGAAATTGGTATTTCAGACTCATGCCCTTGTCGAGAGGTACGAGACCTATGACAAGTACTTTGACTACAAGATGGAGGAGAATAGCTCAGCCAGTGAGCATGTCCTCAGAATGCCCGAGTACTACAATCACTTGAATCAAGTGGGAGTTAATCTTCCAGATAAGATAGTGATTGACAGAGTTCTCTAGTCACTATCACCAAGCTACTATAACTTAGTGATGAACTATAATATGCAAGGGATGACGAAAACGATTCTCGAGCTCTCTGCAATGCTGAAATCAGCGAAGGTAGAAATCAGTAAAGAGCATCAAGTGTTGATGGTTAACAAGATCACTGGCTTCAAGAAAAAGGGCAAGGGAAAGAAAAGGAACTTCAAGAAGAATGTCAAGCAAGTTGCCACTCCCGTGAAGAAGGCCAAAGTTGGACCTAAGCCTGAAACTAAGGGCTTCTACTACAAAGGGAATGGTCACTGGAAGCGGAACTGCCCAGATACTTGGCGGATAAGGATGTCAAAGTGAACAAAGGTATATTTGTTATACATGTTATTGATGTGTACTTTACTAGTGTTCGTAGCAACCCTTGGGTATTTGATACCGGTTCAGTTGCTAAGATTAGTAACTCGAAACAGGAGTTGCAGAATAAACAGAGACTAGTTAAGGACGAGGTGACGATGTGTGTTGGAAGTGATTCCAAGGTTGATACGATCACCATCGCACACTCCATCTACCTTCGGGATTAGTTTTGAACCTAAATAAATGTTATTTGGTGTTTGCATTGAGCATGAACATGACTAGATCATGTTTATTGCAATACGGTTATTCATTTAAGTCAGAGAATAACTGTTGTTCTGTTTACATGAATAAAACCTTCTATGGTCGTACACCCAATATTAATGGTTTATTGAATCTCGATCGTAGTGATATACATATTTATAATATTGATGCCAAAAGATGCAAAGCTGATAATGACAGTGCAACATATTTGTGGCTCTGACATTTAGGTCATATTGGTGTAAAGCATATGAAGAAACTCCATGCGGATGGACTTTTGGAATCACTTGATTATGAATCATTTGATACTTGCAAACCATGTATCCTTGAGCAAGATGACTAAAACTCCGTCTCCGGAACAATGGAGCGAGCTAATGACTTATTGGAAATAATACATACCGTTGTACGCGGTCTGATGAGTGTTGAAGCATGCGGCAGGTATCATTATTTTCTCACCTTCGCAGATGATTTGAGTAGGTATGGGTATTTCTATTTGATGAAACACAAGTCTGAAACATTTGAAAAGTTCAAAGAATTTCAGAGTGAAGTGGAGAATCATCGTAACAAGAAAATAAAGTTTCTAGATCTGATCACGGAGGTGAATATTTGAGATACGAGTTTGTCTTCATTTAAAACTATGTGGAATAGTTTCACAACTCATGCCACCTGGAACACCATAGCGTAATGGTGTGTCCGAACATCGTAACCATACTTTATTGGATATGATCTGTTCTATGATCTCTCTTACCGGTTTGCCATTATTGTTTTGGGGTTATGCATTGGAGACAACTGCATTCACGTTAAATAGGGCACCGTCTAAATCCATTGAGACAACACCGTATGAACTATGGTTTGGCAACAAACCTAAGTTGTCGTTTCTTAAAGTTTGGGGTTGCGACACTTATGTCAAAAGGCTTCACCCTATAAGCTCGAACCCAAAGCGGAGAAGTACGTCTTCATAGGTTACCCGAAAGACACTATTGGGTATACCTTCTACCACAGATCCGAAGGCAAAATCTTTGTTGCTAAGAATGTGTCCTTTCTAGAGAAGGAGTTTCTCTCGAAAGAAGAGAGTGGGAGGAAAGTAGAACTTGATGAGGTAGTTGTACCTTCTCTCAAATTGGAAAGTAGTACGTTAGAGAAAGCCATTCCCGTGATGCCTACACCAACCAGGGAGGAAGCAAATGATGATGATCATGAAACTTCAGATCAAGTTACTACAGAACCTCGCAGGTCGACCAGAACACGTTCCGCACTAGAGTGGTATGGCAATCATGTCCTCGAGGTCATGTTGTTGGACAACAGCGAACCTACGAACTATGAAGAAGCTATGATGAGCCAAGATTCCGATAAATGGCTTGAGGCCATGAAATCTGAGATAGGATCCGTGTATGAGAACAAAGTATGGACTTTGGTAGACTTGCCCGATGATCGGAAAGCCATTGAGAATAAATGGATCTTCAAGAAGAAGACATACGCTGATGGTAATGTTACCATCTACAAAGCTCGACTTGTCGCGAAAGGTTTTTAACAAGTTCAAGGGGTTGACTACGATGAGACTTTCTCACTCGTAGCGAGGCTTAAGTTAGTCTGAACCATGATGGATTCATGTACCTAGGGTAGGGTCATAGGCCTGACCTAAACGTCCTACCCAAGGGCACTCGTAGAAGAGATCATCTTCGATCGACCAAAGAGAATCCACTCGACTTGGATGGAAGGACTCGACCATGGAAGACTCACTCGACCATGAAGACTCACTCGACCACGGAAGGTCGAAAGCACTCCATGCATAGCGGTTTGCTATTGAATAGACTTAATGATAGTTAAAAGCGCCTTATGAGGCGTTACAGTAACCCCCGGCAATGTACTTTAATCCCTCCATTATGTGGGCTGGCTGGGGTCTGGCGCACTCTATATAAGCCACCCCCTCCACAGATAGAAGGGTTCAGATTCTTGTAATACTCATACTCATAATCCGATCGACCGCCTCCGGGCTCCGAGGCGTAGGGCTGTTACTTCCTCAGAAGGGCTGAACTTCGTACATCACTTGTCTTCACAACTACTCCATAGCTAGGACATGGCCTCTCCTTTACCTACCCCTACTTCTCTTGTCGGACTTAGAACCACGACGGTTGGCGCCCACCGTGGGGCAGGTGTTTTAGTGATTTGTGGAGGTTGCAGTACTTTCAGTACCTTCATCATGATGACTGCTGGAGTTTTGGGTGAGGGCACGAGATCCGTCTCGGAGCTCTCACTTTTGTCGCCGGCGACTCGCGTGGCTCGAGGAGGCTCCACTTGACATCGGCGCTCCCGTCCGTGAGGCGGGCACTTCGCGCATGTGTTCGCGGCGTTTTGCTGCGGCAACCGTCGACCCGTGTCGGTCGACTCCCCTATCGGCCGCCCTTGATCTCCCACCAGCGCAAAGCGCTCTGGTGATCGAGGCTTCAGCGGTGGGTGAAACCGCGGTGGCTCGCCAGACAGCCACCGCCCAGTCGCGGCTATCGAGCCCAGCGAATCCCTCTGGCTGTTCGATCATCGGCGGCTCCGTGAAGCTGCATCCGAGTGTGATAGCGGTGATCCAGCGGCGGAGATCCTCATGGTCGGCGGCCCTCGCGATCCTCGGCCGCCCATGGCGGTGGGGCGCCGGAGGAGGAGATCCGTACAAGAACACGAGGAGTACCAGCCGAGACACTCGACTCTCTGCGAGAGAGAAGAGCTTCGTCGCGAGGAACATGGATGCACTACATACTCCTATCGCGGAGAGACCCACGAGGCTCGTGCCTTGGAGGAAGCACGTTTGGCCAATGTGGCTGAGCAGCGCTCGCTGGAGAATCTTCAGCGAGCACTCGGCAATGGCAGCAGCAGCGACTCCTTGAAGCGGTCGGCGTCGGCTCTTCCCGCCGACTCGGGTATACCGCCGCCCGATTCAGAATTTAGCAGCTACCTTTCGCATAGCGAGTCCATCCAGCCGTCGGTCGGAAGTGGAAGAGGCTTCAGCGGATCGAAGATTTACTCGGCGGCGGTGACGAGAACTCAGCCGTGTCGCGATCGCGCAAGCAGGATTCACGGTCGATCCGTCGCTGCGAACAACATCGGTCGGCTCCTGACCCAGATCGCCTCCATGGCGAAGAAGCGCGACAACCGGCGAGCAGCACGGAGACCGATTCGGCCGAGATGACGGCGTCGATTGCCCTTTCCCCTCGAGGAAGGTCGTGCGCTCCTCGGCGGCAAGATGACGAGCAACGATTCGATGATGAGGCGAAGGTTCGGTCGACCCGAGGAACCGAGCTTTGATCGCGATCCATTATCGTGCAAGGCTTGGTCGACCGGAACAGAGCCCATCGAGGCGGACCGAGAGGATGCACCCACTAGCGATCGAGTGCATGTCTGCGGTCGGAGTGTTTTAGCAGGGCTATCGAGCCGCATTGATCCCCCAATTTCAGATTAGCAGCGAAGTCGACAAGTTCCTTTGGAGAATCCAAGCACGAAACTTGGCTTGAGGATTACCAGTGGCTGTTCAGATTGGTGGTGGGAATGATGAGGTGGCCATGAAGGATTTGCCCCTCATGTTGGAAGGTTACGCGAGCATGGCTGAATCAATTACCTCACAGCAGTATATACACTTGGGAAGATTTATCCCGAGTGTTCGTCGAGACTTTGAAGGGACTTGCAAGCGACCGGCTGGTTTGTGAGCTGCAAGTTTGTGTCTGAAGACCAATGAAACTCTCAGAGTACATACAGAGGTGGATTACCTTGCACCATCTTGTGGAAAATGTGTCGACCATCGGCGGTTTGCGCCTTCAGGGCGGTGTCAAAAGCAGAGAATTGAGTCGAAGTTCGGTCGAACGGGGACATGACCCTGAGTCGAATGATGGAGATTGCTAGCAAATCGCCAATGGCGAGGAAGAAGACCGACTCGAGCGGCAAGTACAAGCCAAGCCGGTCGGAGAAGGAAATTCGATCGAGCGAAAAAAGCCGAGCCAGCAGCTCTGGAGAGGCCGTGGCGTGACTTCGAGGGAAGTTCAAGGAAAGCCCAAAGGATCACGGAATCGAAGAAAGTGAAAGATAAAGAAGGAAATGGCGTGATGCATATGCCATGCCATATTCACACGAAGAAGGATGAAGAGGGCAACATTATTTACCGAAGCACACCACTTGCGATGTCGACTCTGGTCCAGCGGTTTGAGGAAAAGCAGTCTAAGGACAAGGAGAAGGAGCGAACAAGGCGGAGATAAAGAGGACGGTGAGGAGGAATACCGCATGTCAACTCCACTCGATGATCTTGGCGGATGTGGAAAGCAAAAGTCGTTGAAAGTCATCAACCGGGAGGTGAATATGGTTGCCCAGTTAAGCCAAGTTATGTGAAGTGGTCCCGGACACCCATCACATTCGATCAATCGATCACCCGACTCACATTGCCACCTGGCGGCAAGCGTTAGTGGTCGATCCGGTTGTCGAAGGCACTCGGCCGACGAAAGTCTTGATGGATGGTGGTAGTGGGCTGAATTTGTTATATCGGATACATTGAAAGGGATGGGCATTCGATGTCGATTGGCGCCCGATAATATGAGTTTCCGCGAGTCATACTGGGGAAGAAGGCCAACTCACTCGGCCAAATAGCCACGGGCGTGGTTTTGGTGATTCAAGCACTTCCGCAAAGAAAAGTTGACCTTTGAGGTTGTAGATTTTGAGTGCATACCACGCCATTTTGGGGAGGCCGCCTACGCACGATTCATGGCTCGACCATGCTCGTGTACCTCAAACTGAAAATGCCGGGACCCAAGGGAGTGATCAACATCACCGGCGATCGGAAGAAAGCGAAGAGTGCTTTCGGAAGGGCTCGAAGATTGCCGACTCCCAAGTGACAGCGGTCGAATTCGGCAGTACATGCAAAACGCAGATCCGAGTGATTTGCTACGATCTAAGAAGCCAGCCACGAGTGCGCATTCAAATCGTCCGGTGAGACAAAGCCAGTTCATATTCATCCGGTGAACCCGATGCAGCTCCGACCCACATATCCACAACACTCGACTCGAAATAGGAAGAAGCGCTCATCCGGTTCCTCCGTGAGAAGCGGGACATTTTGCATGGAAGCCGGTGACATGCGGGTGTTCGAGGCTGGCTGAGCATCGCCTCCGAGTCGACAAGTCGTGAAACCGGTCAAAGAGCATCTTGGCGGTCCGCCGTCGAAGAAGAAAAGCTATTGGTGAAGAAGTGGCTCATTGTTGGCGGCAGGATTTATCGAGAGATTTACCACTCCAGTGGCTCGCTAATGTTGTCATGGTCCCCAAGAAGGATAACTCACTCCGCATGTGCATTGATTTTAAGCACATTAATCGGGCCTGCCGAAGGATCATTCCTCTCCCGTGTCGATCAAATTGTCGACTCGACGCGGGGTGTGAGAGGTTGTCTTTCTAGATGCATATTCGGGTATCATCAGATCCGTCTGTATGGACCCGATGAAATAAAACAGCTTTCATCACTCCATTGGTGCTTCGCTATATCACCATGCCATTCGGCCTCAAGAATGCGGAGCCACATTTATGCGAATGATTGAAGTGTCTTCTCCTCAAATCGGTCGGAATGTGGGCGTATATGGATGATATAAATCGTTAAGTCGCGAAAAGGTTCCGACCTGCTTGCTGACCTCGCGAAACATTTGCCAACCTCGGAAGATGCGATATCAAGCTCAATCCGTCAAAGTGCACATTCGGAGTTCTGGTGGAAAATTACTCGGTTTTCGTTTCGAGCGAGGAATCGGCGCTAACCCGAGAAGATTGGCACTATTCTCCGAATGAAAGCATACTGTGCGAGTGCACGGCGTCGAGCTTCTTTGGATGCTTGGCGCTTTAAGTCGATTCATCTCACGACTCGGTGAAAAGGCATTACCTCTTTACCGATCGATGAAGAAGGTGACAAGTTCGAGTGGACTCCGGAAGCGATGCAGCGTTGCCGAGCTAAAAGCTCTGCTCTCCACCCAGCCGGTGCTTGCTGCTCCAATCAGCAAAGAGCCTCTGTTGCTTTACATTGCAGCCTTTGGACAAGTTGTCGATTACGTGCTTACGGTCGGCGGGAAGAGGAAGGAAAGGCCTTCAAAGTTCAGCGCCGGTGTATTATTTGTGCGAAGTCTTGACTCCATCAGCGAGAGATATCCTCATTATCGAAGCTTGTGTATGGTATATACATGACCACAAAGAAGGTTGCTCATTATTTCTCGATCATTCTATCACGATCGTCGTGACGCTCCTTTATCGAGATCTTGCATAACGAGAGCGCAACCGGTCGAGTGGCGAAATGGGCGATTGAACTTCTTCCCTTGATATCAAATTCGAGGCAAAAAAGCCATTAAGTCCCGAGGCTATAGCGGATTTCCTTGCGAGTGGATTGAACAACAACAACCGGTGAAGTTCACTCGGAGCATTGGACCATGTTCTTTGCGGCTCCAAGATCTTTGAATGGTTACGGTCTTTGGGGTTGTTCGGTTTCCCCAGAGGAGATAAGCTTAGGTATGTGCTCCAGATTCACTTTGATTCCTCCAACAATGAGGCGATCTGAGGCCCTTCTATATGGATTGCGCATGGCCATCTCACTCGGCGTCCGTCGCTGATGGTTTATGGCGACTCAGATCTAGTGGTCGATCAAGTGATGAAGGAGTGGGGCGTGAGAAGCCCAGCTATATTGGATCTTGCAATGCAGATGAGGAAGCTGGAAAAGAAGTTTGAGGGTTGGAACTCCATCACATCCCCATTGAAAAATCAAGCGGCAGATGATCTGGCGAAGATAGGTTCAAGAGAAGCCATTCAGTGGTGTGTTTTTGGAACATATACACACTCCGTCGATCAAAGAAGATCCTTCACGGAGGAAGCTCCGCAACCCAAGAGTGCCACGGACTCGGCGAGGTCGAGGTCCGGCGATGGTCGACTTGGTCATGGAAGTTTTAGTGGTCACTCCGATTGGACAATTCCATACATCACGTATATTACGAAAGGAACTCCCGGAGGATGGCGAAGAGGCTCGGCGGATCGTTCGTCGATCCAAAGCCTTTACCGTTATCAATGGGCAATTATATGAGAGAAAGCCGGCGAGTCGGACAAAAATGCATAACGCCGGAAGAAGGTCGAGTCATACTCAATGACATCCACTCGGGGACTGTGGTCACCATCGTCCTCTCGGACCATTGTAGCCAAAGCATACCGAGCGGATTTTCTTGGCCAAGAGCAAATGAGATGGCGAAGGAAATAGTGGACAAGTCACGAAGGATGCCAATTCTACTCAATATGTCACACAAGCTGCGTCGACCTTGAAGACCATTCCACTCGTCGGCCCTTCGCAGTGTGGGGGTTGGACATGATCGGTCCCTTACGAACAGGTCGGAGCGGTTTCACGCATGTACTGGTAGCAGTCGACAAGTTCACCAAGTGGATTGAGGCTAAGCCAATCAAAAAACTTGATGCTGGTACTGCTGTTTCCTTCGTCAGAGGGTTGACGTTCAGGTTTGGAGTCCCGCACAGTATTATTACGGACAACGGGTCGAATTTTGACTCGGAAGAATTCAAGGATTTCTGCAACGCCCAAGGCACACGAGTCGACTACGCTTCAGTCGCCCATCCTCAATCGAATGGACAGGCGAGCGAGCCAGCGGATTGATCCTCAAAGTGCGAAGCCCGATTGATCACGAGATCTCAAGCATGCGGTGGAGCTTGGGTCGACGAGCTTCCTTGATGCTTTGGGGTTTGCGGACCACGCCTAATCGGTCGACCGGAAGAACCCCTTCTTCTGGTCTATGGGCGAAGGCAGTCCTTCCGAGTGATCTCCTTCACAATGCTCCTCGAATTGAACTATACAATGAAGCGAAGCTGAGCAAGCGCGTCGGGATCGATTGACCTCTGGAAGAGGAAAGGAAATGGCTCGATCCGCTCAACCATTTACCAACAAGACTTGCGCGCGCTGTCGCCCGAAATGTGAGAGGTCGAGCCTTCCGGGAAGGAGATCTGGTCCTTTGAGTGGATCAGTGAAGCAACATAAGCTTGCTCCCTCACAGGAAGGACCCTTCATCGTCACAAGGTTCTCCACAATGGGGCATATCGTCTCTACAATGTCGAACACAATATAGATGAGCCCCGAGCTTGGAATGCGGATCTGCTCCGCCCGTTTTACACTTAAAGTTTTTCACTCGGAAGAGTTGTAATAAAATACTCCTGTAGCTCACGAGCTTTGAAGTAATAGTGTCGTAATTCCTTCATAATTTTTGTCACTCTTTATTTTTCGTCGAGTAATTTTCCCCCAGTGGGTGGCTTAGTCGCGAATCCGTTTTGCCTAAGTTTTTTACAAATCCTACCGAGTGGTAAGCCAGGCTTCCACTCGAAGGCTTAGCTGCGGCTCAGTGCTCGCCTAAGTTATTAAAATCCTACCGAGTGGTAAGCCAGACTTCCACTCGGGGGCTTAGCTGCAGCTCAGTGCTCGCCTAAGTTATTAAAATCCTACCGAGTGGTAAGCCAGACTTCCACTCGGAGGCTTAGCTGCAGCTCGGTGCTCGCCTAAGTTATTAAAATCCTACGAGTGGTAAGCGGACTTCCACTCGGGGCTTAAGCTGCAGCTCGGTGCTCGCCTAAGTTATTAAAATCCTACCGAGTGGTAAGCGGACTTCCACTCGGGGGCTTAGCTGCAGCTCAGTGCTCGCCTAAGTTATTAAAAATCCTACCGAGTGGTAAGCCAGACTTCCACTCGGAGGCTTAGCTGCAGCTCAAGAGCTCGCCTAAGTATAAAGTATACTAGCAAGGAAAACGAGGTGCAGGACGACTGCGACCCTCTCCTCCGATCTACGCCATAAGTATGATGTGCGATTGCAAAGAAGACGAAGTGCAGGTCGACTGCAACCCTCTTCTCCGAGCTTCGACACAAATACAACGGAAATCCTACCGAGTGAAGAACAAACTTCCCACTCGGGGGCTTAGCTGCAGCCCAATGCTCGCCTAAGGTAAAAGAAATCCTACCGAGTGAAGAGCAAACCTCTCACTCGGGGGCTTAGCTGCAGCCCAGTGCTCGCCTAAGGTATAAGAAATCCTACCGAGTGGAGAGCAAACCTCCCACTCGGAGGCTTAGCTGCAGCCCAGTGCTCGCCTAAGGTATGAGAAATCCTACCGAGTGGAGAGCAAACCTCCCACTCGGGGGCTTAGCCGCAGCCCAGTGCTCGCCTAAGGTATAAGAAATCCTACCGAGTGAAGAACAAACTTCTCACTCGGAGGCTTAGCTGCAGCCCAGTGCTCGCCTAAGATAAAAGAAATCCCACCGAGTGAAGAGCAAACCTCTCACTCGGGGGCTTAGCTGCAGCCCAGTGCTCGCCTAAGGTATAAGAAATCCTACCGAGTGAAGAACAAACTTCTCACTCGGAGGCTTAGCTGCAGCCAGTGCTCGCCTAAGATAAAAGAAATCCCACCGAGTGAAGAGCAAACCTCTCACTCGGGGGCTTAGCTGCAGCCCAGTGCTCGCCTAAGATAAAAGAAATCCTACCGAGTGAAGAGCAAACCTCTCACTCGGAGGCTTAGCTGCAGCTCAGTGCTCGCCTAAGGAATAAGTCGACTGCAGTAGGCATCTCGCTGTTAACCTGCAAAGAGCAATCATTTCCAAACATCCAATCTAAATAACCGAGAGTGCTCAGGCGCTAAGCCTGTTAAAGTTTTATCGGTTACAACTCCACTCGGCATACCGAGGCAAATTTAAGGTCAAAGAAAGTTTTTACCCCTCACGTGGAGGGCTGGATGGAAGCAACGAACTCGTCAAGATCAATCCCGTCGGCAATCCAGCGTGGCAGCAGCAATGAAAGTCTCCATGAAGGTCTGAAGTCGTGCTTTTTGGTGTTGGCCACTCGGAGCCGCCATGACTTATCTTCTCGGGCTTCCTTGCAATGGACTCGCGCCCGGACAGGCGGCGTCGCACCGCACCGAGCGAAGACTTCTTCCACTCTTGCACTTTCGGTCGGGGCGGCGTTTAGTCGAGCCATCAATGACTCGAGGTCATTTTGGAGTGTTTCACTGGGCGAGGCGTCGAGTCGATGCGGGGCGTAGCAACCTTGAGTCTTGCGAGATAATCCACGACAGCGACAACACGAGACTCGGTCGGAAGATGTTCATGGCAGTTTCATCGTTCACGGAGAGTTGGCGAGGTCAAGGTTCGTCTCGGTGGCTGGTTTCTTCTTCAAAGTTGCGGCGAGAACTCGCAAAGACAAAACCCGAATCAGGAAAATAGTCGAATGGGAACATAACAGTTGGAAGAATTGGTCGAGTGAAGAAGATTACCTTGAGCTTAAGGAACAATTTTTAGCAAGACCACCAAGAAGCTTTCCAGCTCGTTCTTCTTCCCAGCCATTTGGAGGACCTTCTCGATCGAGTCTTCTTGTCGGCCTTCATTCGCTCAACATCCTTCTTTGGCGGTGGCGAGCAGCCTTCAGATTGGCGTTATCTGTTCGAGCTTGGCGGTCGAGGCGATTTTTCATCGGCAAGCTTGATCTTCTCGAGACAGCTCAAGCTCCTTCTTCCTTTGAGCCTCCTTCACCTTGCACGTAAATCGCAGCAAAGTCAAACTTGAAGCAAATGAGGGAGAAAAGAGTCGTCGAAATCTCACCAAACATACCTTTGGTCTCCTCCTTCGCCTTCGTCGATTCTCTTGCACTAGCTTCAAGTCCAACTCGAGCTGAATATGCTTACGCTCCGATTCGATATAGCGTGCCGCAAGATCACAAGATTTCTCTGAAGGTCGGTTGCAAAAATATCGAGAGATAATCCACTTCGAGTGAGTAAAGAAGAATGGTGCGTTTCTAAGACTACGATCGAATGCAAGCATTCGACCGTAGTCTCGAGGACTACACCAGTGGGTGCACTCAGCGTGCCCCCCCGGTCTTATTCAAGACATAGTCGACCCGTCGACCAGTTTAAAAAAAAGGAGAAGCGAGTCGACCGATCGGCCGAAACTTCTTCAGATGTAATCAGCGCGTGATCGACCACGATCTCGGGGACTACACCGGTGGGTGCACTCAGCGTGCCCCACTGGTCTCGGCTCCATTCGTTCCATTGGGATAACGATCAACATCTACTTAGTAAGCCTAAGACCATTGCCCGTGATCGACCTTATATGGGGACTACACCGGCGGGTGCACTCAGCGTGCCCCGTCGACACGGAGTTTTTACCAACACACCTAGTGGGTGGCTGCTATAATTCGAGAAAGAAAAGTTTTGATAGCATATCCTAATGAGCAGGTGGTGGTCGATCGACACTGAACATTGCTCGAAGGCGAGCTGGCATCGTAAGCTGCTTGGCTCGCATCGGCGATCTTCACTGCTCCATCATGATCTCTGCTTGACGGATCGCCTCCTTAGCAGCATCGGCCTGGTCCTCCGGGGCGTGGTGCATGGTGAAGATCGAAGGTTGTCGGCACTTTCGGCGAAGTGGGCGAGCACTTTCGTCGGCGGATTCGCGAAAGACCGCGGTATGTCGAGTGCCGACCTCTCCTTCCGTCACAACGGTCTCGGGCACCGTCACACCTTGAGCTTCCTTGCCAGTAGATGCCTTCCTGCTCCTCCTAGTCCTCAATGGCTCCTCATCTTCATCATCGTCGTCAGGAAGAGTGATGATGTCATTGGTTGGAGCTTCAGAAAAGAGTTAAAGTCAGAAATCTTGGGTCAGTCGACTAAGAACAAGAATTAAGGATATAGTACCAGGATTTGAGGTGGCGGCGTCCTCCATCTCATGGTCGTCGGCCTTAGCTGAGGTTTCGGAAGTCGCAGCGCTGAAAATCCAAAGAATCAGTCGACCGATTCAAGTATCAACCAGAGACAAAATTTGTATAGAGCAAGAAGACTTAAGCAATATGTTTACCACGAGATGGTGGGGATGGACACCTTCATTTTTAGCGAGGCTTGGTTGTCCTCGTGGAACTACCTTCGATTGCTTTGGCGCTTTCTCAATCGGCACGGAGAAGCGGTCCGAGGCGTTTGGTCATTGCGAGGCGATCGCGACTCCTTACGCGTTCAGCCGAAGGGTCGTGCACAAGTTTTGACCGCCTTTCCAAGCGCGGTGGTGCGACTTCCTCCTCTTCATCCTCGTCATCATCATCCTCGTCATCATCATCATCGTCGTCGTCGTCTTCTGCAGCGTCTGAATCCCACTCTTCCTGACTCTCGCCTCCACTGGCTTCCCCCTCCTCAGTCGGAATCTGGGCGCCGTTGGGCATTGAGTATAGCTTCGGTGAGGGCTGGAAGTTTGAAGCGAATTCGATCGACCAAATTCTGAAACACACTCGACGGATATACAGCGGAAAGCGAGCAAGTGTACCTTATACGGGCAGCTGTCACGATCAAGTGGAGAAATCCTCCGAGATCGCGAGGATTGTCCTTGTTCGATGATCGCAGCCATCCATCTTTCCACTACAACATCGTCGATTGCCTCCGGGTGGGCCGAGTCTCGTCTTCGGTGCGCGATATAGCCACATCGGTGACTCCGGGCTGAAGGGGCTGGATTAGCCTCGAAGAAAAACCTCAGAGGTCCATGCGGTCCTCCGTCCCTAACCAGCTGCACCACGCGGTCCATCAGCATCTTCACTTCAGTCCTCTCCTCTGGAACAACCTTGAGGAGGAGGTGCATCCACTCGACTCATGGTGAATGCGGGAAGACCGGTCGATCGCCCGGCGTCGTCTCATTCGGCAATAGAACCAGGTCGACTGCCAGCCCCTGACCGACTCGGGAAAAGACATAGCTGGGAAGGTGCTTTTGTTCCTCAACTGGACCCCTAAGCCACCACACATCTGGACTACTTGGGTCTTCTCGTCACCAGGGCTTGCCTTCTTCACAGTCTGAGAGCGACATGTGAAGATGTACTTGAACAAACCCGGTCGCGGTCGACAACCCGGAAGTTTTCACACATAGACACAAACGCGGCAAGGTATACAATGGAGTTTGGAGTAAAATGGTGGAGCTGGGCTCCGAAGAAATTCAGAAAACCCCGAAAGAAGACACTCGGCGGCAACGAAAAACCTCGGTCGACATGGGTGGCCAAAAGCACGCACTCACCCTCTTCTGGTTGAGGCTGCCACTCTCGGCCAGGAAGTCTCGCGGCGCCGTGGGGAATCAATCCGTCGTCGGCCATATCAAGGAGATCCTTCTCCTTGATGGTCGACTGGATCCAGTCTCCCTGGACCCAGCCTTTCGGCAGGTTGGATCTCGACGAGGAACCACCGCGTCCGGTGGATCTCCCCTTGCCTTCTCGGCCGCCGGCGCCTTCTCCGCCGCCCGGCGCCTTCTTGCGCGCTCCAACATCGTCGTCTTCTCTTTGCCCATGGCGCGGCGAGAATGCGCAAAGGGGAGGCGGCAAGAGAAGCAGCAGCGGTGGCGGAGAGCGGAGCGGAGAGAACTAAGGAGGAAGAACAAGGTCTTGTGCATCAGCCTCGGGAGTTACATTTATAGCATCCCTTCCGAGTGGATGACAGGTGGACCCAAACAATCCAATCATATCGAGCAGCCGCCTTTGCGCGATCGTGGCGGAAAAAGCGGTAGCGGAGATCGAGGCCCTTATTCGTCCCATCCAAGCGCCCATGATCCGTTCCGTTTCGCGCTTCCCCAAATTTCGTATCCGCGAGATCCGTGAGCGGCAGATCGATCTGTCAAGTGCGAGATCTCCTGCGATCCGTTGCTCGGGAATAGCAAAGGAAGTCACTCGACTAAAGAACAAGAATGGATCAAGTCATTGAAGGAAAGTTTCTTGTTATCAACAGAGAAGATCTTGATCCAAGACAACACGTAGCCGATATGCAAAAGCGTTCGGAAACAACGTCAACTCCTCCTTCACTCAAGCCTCAATCCATTAGGGGCTAATGATGGATTCATGTACCTAGGGTAGGGTCATAGGCCTGACCTAAGCGTCCTACCAAGGGCACTCGTAGAAGAGATCATCTTCGATCGACCAAGAGGAATCCACTCGACTTGGGTGGAAGGACTCGACCATGGAAGACTCACTCGACCATGAAGACTCACTCGACCACGGAAGGTCGAGAAAGCACTCCATGGCATAACGGTTTGCTATTGAATAGACTTAATGATAGTTAAAGCGCCTTATGAGGCGTTACAGTAACCCCGGCTTAATGTACTTTAATCCCTCCATTATTTGGGCTGGCTGGGGTCTGGCGCACTCTATATAAGCCACCCCCTCCACAGATAGAAGGGTTGATTCTTGTAATACTCATACTCATAATCCGATCGACCGCCTCCGGGCTCCGAGGCGTGGGGCTGTTACTTCCTCAGAAGGGCTGAACTTCGTACATCACTTGTCTTCACAACTACTCCATAGCTAGGACATCGCCTCTCCTTTACCTACCCCTACTTCTACTGTCAGACTTAGAACCACGACAAACCATGTTAGCAATTGCCACATTTTATGATTATGAAATCTGGCAAATGGACGTCAAAACTGCATTCGTTAATAGATTTCTTAAAGAAGAGTTGTATATGATGCAACCAAAAGGTTTTGTCGATCCTAAAGGTGCTAACAAAGTGTGCAAGCTCCAGTGATCCATCTATGGACTGGTGCAAGCATCTCAGAGTTGGAATATACGCTTAGATGAAGTGATCAAAGCATATGGTTTTATACAGACTTACGGTGAAGCCTGTATTAACAAGAAAGTGAGTGGGAGCTCTGTAGCATTTCTGATATTATATGTGGATGCCATATTGTTGATTGGAAATCACATAGAATTTCTGGATAGAATAAAGGATACTTGAATAAGAATTTTTCAATAAAAGACCTCGGTGAAGCTACTTACATATTGAGCATCAAGATCTACGGGATAGATCGAGATGCTTAATAGGACTTTCACAAAGCACATACCTTGGCAACGTTTTTGAAGAAGTTCAAAATGGACCAGTCAAAGAAAGGGTTCTTGCCTGTGTTGCAAGGTGTGAAGTTGAGTAAGACTCAAAACCCAACCATGGTAGAAGATAGAGAGAGAATGAAAATCATTCCCTATGCCTCAGCAATAGGTTCTATAATGTATGCCATGCTGTCTACCGGACCTATTGTGTACCTTGTCATGAGTTTGGCAAGGGGGAACAATGGTGATCCAGGAGTAGATCACTCGACAACGGTCAAAATCATCCTTAGGACTAAGGAAATGTTTCTCAGTGATGGGGTTGATAAAGAGTTCGTCGTAAAGGGTTACGTCGATGCAAGCTTTGACACCGATCCAGATGACACTAACTCTCAATCTGGATACGTATTGAAAGTGGGAGCAATTAGCTAGAGTAGCTCCATGCAGAGCATTGTAGACATAGAAATTTGCAAAATACATATGGATCTGAATGTGACGGACCTGTTGACTAAACTTCTCTCACAAGCGAAACATGATCCCACCTTAGTACTCTTTGGGTGTTAATCACATGGCGATGTGAACTAGATTATTGACACTTGTAACTCTTTGGGTGTTGGTCACATGGCGATGTGAACTATGGGTGTTGATCACATGGTGATGTGAACTAGATTATTCACTCTAGTGCAAGTGGGAGACTAATGGAAATATGCCCTAGAGTAAATAAAAAAATGGTTATTATTATATTTCCTAAATCATGATAAAGGTTTATTATTCATGCTAGAATTGTATTGATCAGAAACTTAAATACATGTGTGGATACATAAACAACTATTGTGTCCCTAGTAAGCCTCTAGTAGTAGCTCGTTGATCAAAGATGGTTAAGGTTTCCTAACCATAGACATGTGTTCTCATTTGATAATGGGATCACATCGTTAGGAGAATGATGTGATGGACAAGACCCATCTGTTAGCTTAGCATAATGATCGTTTAGTTTATTGTTATTACTTTCTTCATGTCAAATACATATTCCTTCGACTATGAGATTATGCAACTCCCGGATATCGGAGGAATACCTTGTGTGCTATCAAACATCACAACGTAACTGGGTGATCGTAAATATGCTCTATAGGTATCTCGGAAGGTGTTTGTTGAGTTGGCATAGATCGAGATTAGGATTTGTCACTCCGAGTATCGGAGAGGTATATTTGGGCCCTGTCGGTAATACACATCATAAGAAGCCTTGCGAGCAAAGTGACTAAAGAGTTAGTTACAATATGATGTATTAAGGAATGAGTAAAGAGACTTGCCGGTAACAAGATTGACTAGGTATGAAGACACCGACGATCGAATCTCGGGAAAGTAACATACGAATGGACAAAGGGAATTACGTATGTTGTCATAACGGTTCGACCGATAAAGATCTTCGTAGAATATGTAGGAGCCAATATGGGCATCCAGGTTCCGCTATTGGTTATTGATCGGAGAGGTGTTTCGGTCATGTCTACATAGTTCTCGAACCCGTAGGGTCCACACGCTTAATGTTCGTTGACGATATAGTTATATGAGTTATATGACTTGGTGACCGAATGTTGTTCGGAGTCCCGGATGAGATCACGGACATGAAGAGGAGTCTCGAAATGGCCGAGAGGTAAAGATTGATATATAGGGCGATGGTATTCGGACACCGGAAGGGTTTCAGAATGCACCGGGTAGCCATCGAGTCACCGGAATGGGTTCCGGACACCCCCGATAGGTGTATGGGCCTAATAGGCCAAGGGGGGGATAGACCAGCCCCTGGTGTGCCCCTTCTTTGGATAGCAGGCCCTATGGGACAGAAATGGGCGTGGTGGACCCTCCTTCCTTTCCCTCCTCAAGTGAGAAAGGAAAGGGGGGCACCCTCCCCTGCCTTCCTCCCGCACCTATATAAGGCAAGGGAGGGGCGCGGCTTGGGAGGGACCGCAAGTAGGATTCCTCCTACTTGGGCGCTCCCTTTGGCTGCTCCATCCTCCCTCCCACCTATATATATGTGGGAGGGGGGAGCCTAGCACAAAACAAACAATTGCCTAGCCGTATGCGGCGCCCCCTCCATCGTTTACACCCCCGGTCATATTTTCGTAGTGCTTAGGCGAAGCCCTGTGGAGATAGCTTCACCATCACCGCCACCACGCCACCGTGCTGCCAGAACTCATCTACTACCTCGCCGGCTTGCTGGATCAATAAGGCGGAGGACGTCACCGAGATGAACGTGTGCAGAAGGCGGAGGTGCCATATGTTTGGTACTTGATCAGTCGGAGCGTAAAGAAGTTCGACTACATCAACCGTGTTATCTAACACTTCCGCCTGATACGTCTCCAACGTTTCTATAATTTTTGATTGTTCCATGCTATTATATTACCCGTTTTGGATGTTTATGGGCTTTACTTTACACTTTTATATCATTTTTGGGACTAACCTACTAACCGGAGACCCAGCCCGAATTGCTGTTTTTTTGCCTATTTTAGTGTTTCGAAGAAAAGGAATATCAAAAGGAGTCCGAACGGAATGAAACCTTCGGGAGCATCTTTTTGGAACAAACGCAATCCATGGGACTTGGAGTGGACGTCAAGCAACAGAGGAGGCGGTCACGAGGGTGCCCGGCGCGCCCCCTGGGGGTGGGCGCGCCCCCCACCCTTGTGGGCCCCTCGAGCATCCACGGACCTACTTCTTCCTCCTATATATACCCACGTACCCTGAAAACATCCAGGAGCACCACGATAAACTATTTCCACCGCCACAACCTTATGTATCCGCGAGATCCCATCTTGGAGCCTTCACCGGCGCTCCGCCGGAGGGGGAATCGACCATGGAGGGCCTCCACATCATCTCCAAGGCCTCTCCTATAAGTTGTGAGTAGTTTACCACAGACCTTCGGGTCCATAGTTATTAGCTAGATGGCTTCTTCTCTCTCTTTGAATCTCAACACAAAGTTCTCCTCGATCTTCTTGGAGATCTATTCGATGTAACTCTTTTTGCGGTGTATTTGTGAGATCTGATGAATTGTGGGTTTATGATCAAGCTTATCTATGAGAAATATTTGAATCTCGTCTGAATTCTTTTATGTGTGATTAAGTTATCTTTGCAAGTCTCTTCGAATTATCAGTTTGGTTTGGCCTACTAGATTGATCTTCCTTGCAATGGGAGAAGTGCTTAGCTTTGGGTTCAATCTTGCGGTGTCCTTTCCCAGTGACAGCAGGGGCAGCAAGGCACTTATTGTATTGTTGCCATCGAGGATAAAAAGATGGGGTTTATATCACATTGCATGAGTTTATCCTTCTACATCATGCCATCTTTCTTAATGCGTTACTCTGTTCTTCATGAACTTAATACTCTAGATGCAGGCAGGAGTCGGTTGATGTGTGGAGTAATAGTAGTAGATGCAAAATCGTTTCGATCTACTTGTCACGGACGTGATGCCTATATACATGATCATGCCTAGATAATCTCATAACTATTCGCTTTTCTATCAATTGCTCGACAGTAATTTGTTCACCCACTATAATACTTATGCTATCTTGAGAGAAGCCACTAGTGAAACCTAGGGCCCCTGGGTCTATCTTTTATCATATAAGTTTACCATCTACTTTTATTTGTATCTTTACTTTCCAATCTATATCATAAAAATACCAAAAAATATTTATCTTATCATATTATCTCTATTAGATCTCACTTTCGCAAGTGGCCGTGAAGGGATTGACAACCCCTTTATTGCGTTGGTTGCGAGGTTCTTGTTTGTTTGTGTAGGTGCGTTGGACTTTTGAGGAGCCTCCTACTGGATTGATAACTTGGTTCTCGAAAACTAAGGGAAATAATTACGCTACTTTGCTGCATCACCCTTTCCTCTTCAACGAAAACCAACGCAAGCTCAAGACGTAGCAAGAAGGATTTCTGGCGCCGTTGTCGGGGAGGTCTTCGCTCAAGTCAAGACATACCAAGTACCCATCACAAACTCATGTCCCTCGTATTACATTACCAAGTACCCATTTGTCAAGACGCGACAGTGGAAGCCCACGCGGAGAGGAGTATGAGGGTTCACTGGTTCGGCTGTGGTGTGAGGCTGCCGTTTCCGCAGGGCCTGGCCAGCGGTGGGAATAGTAGGGGGCGGTGAGGCCTCCGCGGCAGCAGAGCCGGCCACGGGAGGCAGGAGCATGCGGCACGACCAGCATTGCTTTGGGCGTCTGGAGCAAGAAGAGCAGAGGTTGAAGAAGCACTACAGCCGTTGGATGGACATCGTACGGTCACTGGAGCTAGAATCATTCACATTTACTAAGTTGAGAAGCCCTTCATCCCCGTCAACTTAGTAGGCCCACAAGTCAGCCTCCCACCAAGTTGTGTCCCAGCTAGCAAGGGGAGTATTCATTTTTTGTGCGTAATAAGGAGGCACTCCCGGTGGGTCCGAGCTGACAGCGGGGGGAACGTTTTTTTCGCGAAATACGGTGGCCCGCCGGTGGGTCCCAGCTGTCCGGGGGAAACTTTTTTTCGCGAAATACTGGTGGCCCGTTCGGTGGGTCCCTGCTGTCAGGTGGAGGAATAATTATTTTCTGTGTAATAAGGAGGCACTTCCTTGCGGCTGCCGTGGACCCAGCTGTCGGCCTCTCCACGTACAGTACTCTTCTGATGGAAGTAGGTCATTGACCACATTGACCACGCAGCGCCGAGAGCACCACGGTGGTGGACGACGGCGAGGACTAGGAAGGGGACGACACGGAGCTGGGGAAGACACGGCAGTGGATGCCCACGCAGAGAGAACTACGCGGGTTCACTGGTTCGGCTGCGGTGTGAGGCTGCCGTCGCCGTAGAATAACAGGGGATGTGGGTGAGTTGAGGGATGGCCTGGACAATGGTGGGAGTAGTATGGGGACGGTGAGGCCTCCGCGGTAGCACAGCCGACCACGGGAGGCAGGAGCAGGCGGCACAACCGGCGCTACTTTGGGCGGCTGGAGCAAGAAGACCAGAGGTTGAAGAAGCACTATGGCCGTTGGATGGAGATCATACGGTCACTGAAGCCCTCCGTCCCCGTCAACTTAGTAGGCCCACAAGTCAGCCCAACAATATGGTGGGTCCCAGCTAGCAGGGGGTATTCCTTTTTTTGGGCGTAATAAGGAGGCACTTCCTTGCGTGCGAAGATATAGCTGGTGGGTCCGACCTGTCAGCGGGGGGAACATTTTTTCATGAAATACAGAGGCCCTTCCCGTGGGTCCTAGCTGTCAGGTGGAGGAATCATTATTTTGTGCGTAATAAGGAGGCATTTCCTTGTGTGCGGCCGTGGACCCAGCTGTCAGCCTCTCCACGTACAGTCCACTTCCGATGGATGTCGGTCATTGACCATGTTGACCAGGCCGCGCCGAGAGCACGAGGGCGGTGGGCGGCAGCGAGGCCTAGGAAGGAGCGACACGGGCCGTGGAATACTCGGCAGTTTTTTCCCATGCGGAGGAGTACGAGAGTTTACTGGTTCGTCTGCCGTCCCCAGAGAATAACAGCAGGTGTGGGTGAGTAGAGGGATGGCTAGGCCAACGATGGGAGTACGGTGGGGCCGTGAGGCTCTTGTGATAACATAGCCGATTTGCAGGAGGAGGAGCGAGCAGTCCATGAGACGCTTGTTTGAGTGGCTGGAGCATGAAGATCAGAGATTGAAGAAGCACGACAGCCATTGGATAGACATCCAACAGTCACTGCTCTCATGTGTTAAGTAAGTTGACAGGGCGTTGCGTGTGCATCAACCTATTTTTTATGAAAGCATACGCATCAACATGTAGTAGGCGCACAAGTCAGCCTCAAATCTATAGAAAACAGCATACAACCCATCTGCCATTATTTCTAGTAATGTACAGCCCATTTGCTAATTCTTAAGAATTTTTTTGGAGCCCATCTTCTTTTTGTTAGCATTACACACCATATTGTGGCCACGGTTGAAAAGTATACGAAATTTTGCATAATTCGGTGCGGTCAACTGTTTTTAGTCCAGAAATATTGATTCACATTCAAACTATTTTGAAAAACAATTTATATAAATATAAAATCCAAATAATTGTCCATGCATAAAAATCAATGGAATTTAAAATCTTGTAATGAAAAAAAATTGAAACTAATTCCCGGTTTGATGTGTTTTAAAAATGTACAGCCCATTTCTGGGCAAACCGAATGAAAATCTCCTCATCTTGAAAGATTTGCAGCCCAGCAGGGCCAATAAAGCAAGTAGGCCTTGTTTGGGTATTTCTTTAAAAAAATAGAACTGGGCTAGCCATTTTCAGCAAGAAAAAACACAACTGGGCTCATGATGTGCTAAACATAAATAAAACCCTGGCTAGACATGCCACAGCCCCAGCACAGCCCTGTTGTTACCCTGATGCGTCGCTAAAACTAGTATAAATAATAACTGCTTATTCCTAAAAAAACTGCGCAACCTGCTGGGTCCCTGGTGTCAGCCGCTCGTAGTGTAATTCTCTCATTTATTGACTACGTTGACAATGGCGTGAGCCCCAAATGTCCAACCATTAAGAGGAATCATATTTTTGGGCTTGTAATATAGAGGCACTTGCTTGCGTACTGCCATGACGCTGGTGGCTCCCTACTGTCATCCTCTCCACGTACAGTCATCTCCTTGTTCCTCTCAGTTGTTGAAGACGTCGACAACGCAAGAGGGCGGCGCACCGTGCACGGCGAGCGAACCAAGGCCGCAAGGCAAAAGACGACGGCGAGGCCTCGGACGGAACGAACAGGAGCCGTGGAAGATGCGCTGGTCGAAAGCGGCGGAGAATCTGAGAGTTGGTGGTTGGTCGGAGTGCGTGTTGGGGCTGAAGTCGCCGGAGAATAACAGGACGTGTGGGGGAATAGAGGGAGGGACTGTGTAACGCCCCGGATACAACTTTCCACATTCGTAACTCCAACTCTTGCCTTTTCCGGAGATGTGATATATTATTTTCCTCCGTGGTTGGCTTGTTTTTGCATTTTGTTCATGTCATGCATTTCATCTCATGTCATCATTCGCATTGCATCTGCATGTTTTCATAAAAACTCGTAGCCGTTAGTTGTTGCCGCTTCTTCCTCCCCTCCGTTGGCCTTTCTTAGACCAATTGTTCTTTTGTTGCCTGACCATTTGACCCCTTTGCACAGTGCAGACCCCCACGTGTGCGCTTCCGAAACTTCCCCGAACCCGACCAGGGCAGTCGTCACCATTGGATCCGGATCATCCCCCAACATCCCTAAAACATCTCCGTTTTCTTATTTGGATTTCCCAACCTAGTATTTCGGACCGTCCGATTAATATCGGAGGGACCAAATATCCCCCTAACTTAATCCACCAACGTATATAAGCGGGGCAACCCTAAAATCAAGGAGAGCTGTCCCATCCTTCTCCCCGCCGCCACTCTCTCTGGTTCCCGTCGGGATTTTAGACGCCAGCCAATCCCTCGAGCCGGCCGCAAGCAGCGCCGCCAGCAGGACCTCGCGCTCTGCCATCTCCTTCTTCCTCTCGTGCTCTTTCTCCCTTCATTTGGTTTCTCTCTCTTACCTTCTCCCTCTCCAGGACCTCCAAGGTGCCATGGATGACCTCCCCGCCACCCGTCGTCTTCGTTCCCGGCAAGCACCGCTGCTGCCTCGCTCGCCCACGCGAAGACCTCGCCTCTGCCCAGATCCTACCTGGCGCCGCCGCCTTCGCTTGCCTCGCCGTCGCCAAGTCCCTCCTACCGTCGCCCGGATCCAGCGCCCCTTCGCCCGTCCTCGCCGGATTGAGCTGCGCCGCTGCTTTGCTTCTGCTTCCTATCAGTAGAGGACCGCGCCCTGCTTCCCTGCATCGAGCATTGACCGCAGCATCGATCCAAGCCGGCCTCATCCCGATCTCCAAGCCCTTCAGCAGCAAGGCCCAGCCGCGCCAGATCCGGCCTGCCTGGCCTACTCCTCCCAACCGGCCTGCTTCAGCCAAGGCCTGATGTGAGAAGCTCCCCCAGCCCAGTCCGCCTCAGATTCAGCCCATGCCATGTTTTTTTCCCTGCTGCAAATTTGTCCAATTATCCAGAAACTGCATATTTACAGATTGCACCCTCATGTTCATGCATATAAATATTCCACAACCGTGCATCATATGTAAATGATTTTAACATGAAAAAGGCTTAGAATTTCATCTGGTTTCCCAATATGCCACTTTCATCCATGTTTAAAATGTTTAAAAATGTTGTTTGTTTAAATTTGCTAAAATGCCTTGTTAAAATGATTCATTTAATAACTAAATAACCGTAACTCGGTTTTAAATAAACTTTACATGTAAATGGGGTGGAAAAATGCCTAGTTTAACTTGGTGGACTTTATTTTCCTGTTTAACAACAATAAAATATGTTTTAGGGCAGAACAATACCAAATCCATAATTTGCACATGATGATTTTCCCGGAATTGTTGTTTGTTGTTCCGGCCTCATTTAAACTTGCCTAAATAGTTAGTTCCAATATGCTTCATCCTTTGCCATGTTTAACAACATTTACCATTGTTGTGTACCTAAACGAGATCAAACTAAATAATTGCTTGTGGTGTTTCGTCAATATGCAACTCGTTTCATATTGAGATCCACTTAACTTGTAGTTTTGTTTGTTGCACTTTGCCATGTCATGCCTCATTAAACCTGACATTCATCATACTTGTTTGTGCATCATACCATGTTTATGCTTGTGCATTTACCATGTTGTTTGTTTCTTTCCGGTATTGCTTCTTAGTTTCGGTAATGTTGCGATTGTGAGGATTCGTTCGACTACGTTGGTTCGTCCACTTCATGGACTCGTTCTTCTTTTCAGGCGAGATGACCGTCACCTTGGATCTCGTTACTATCATTTCTATGCTAGTTGCTTCGTTCTATCGCTATGCCGCGCTTCCTATCACTTGTTCTTCAAGCCTTCCCAAATTGCCATGAATCTCTAACCTTTGTCACCCTTCCTAGCAAACCGTTGCTTGGCTATGTTACCGCTTTTGCTCAGCCCCTCTTATAGCATTGTTAGTTGCAGGTGAAGTTGAAGATTGCTCCATGTTGGACAGGGTTATGTTGGGATATCACAATATCTCTTATATTATTAATGCATCTATATACTTGGTAAAGGGTGGAAGACTCGGCCTTATGCCTGGTGTTTTCTTCCACTCTTGCCACCCTAGTTTCTGTCATATCGGTATTATGTTCCCGGATTTTGTGTCCCTAATGCGGTTCGGTGATTTATGGGACCCCCCTTGACAGTTCGCTTTGAATAAAACTCCTCCAGCAAGGCCCAACCTTGGTTTTACCAATTGCCTCACCTAGCCTTTTTTCCCTTGGGAGTCGCGCTCCCGAGGGTCATGTTATTTTTACCCCCCCCCCAGGCCAGTGCTCGTCGTGAGTGTTGGTCCAACCTGTCAGCCGAAGGTGGTCACCAGGGGCAACTCTGGGCTGGCCTACCGGAAGTTTGGACAATCCGGTGTGCCCTGAGAACGAGATATGTGCAGCTCCTATCGGGATTTGTTGGCACATTCGGGTGGCTTTGCTGGTCTTGTTTTACCATTGTCGAGATGTCTTGTAAACCAGGATTCCGAGATAGATCGAGTCTTCCTGGGAGAAGGAATATCCTTCGTTGACCGTGAGAGCTTGTGATGGTCTAAGTTGGGACACCCCTGCAGGGTATAAACTTTCGAGAGCCGTGCCCGTGGTTATGTGGCAGATGGGAATTTGTTAATGTCCGGTTGTAGATAACTTGACACCAGATCCGAAATAAAATGCATCAACCGTGTGTGTAGCCGTGATGGTCTCTTCTCGGCGGAGTCCGGGAAGTGAACATGGTTTTGGGTTATGTTTGACGTAAGTAGGAGTTCAGGATCACCTCTTGATCATTGCTAGCTTCACGACCGTTCCGTTTGCTCTCTTCTCGCTCTTATTTGCGTATGTTAGCCACCATACATGCTTAGTCGCTGCTGCAAACTCACCACTTACCCCTTCCTTTCCCATGAAGCTTTGCTAGTCTTTATACCCATGGTAATGGGATTGCTGAGTCCTCGTGGTTCACATATTACTACAACAATAGTTGCAGGTACAGGTTATGTGATGATCATGATGCGAGAGCGATGTTTGCTTGTTTTGGAGTTCTTCTTCTCCTTCTTCTTTGATTATGGTATAGGTTCCAGGTCGGCAGCCTGGGCTAGCAGGGTGGATGTCGTTTGAGTTTCTGTTTGTGTTTCATCCGTAGTCGGATGTTGCTCTTATGTATTGTGATGTTGTATTCATGTTGCATTGTATGCCTTTTGTATGTATCCCCATCTAGTATGTAATGTTGATGTAATGATATCCACCTTGCAAAAGCGTATCAATATGTGGTTCTATCCTTGGTGGGGCCTGCGACTCTCTTTAGGATAGTATCGCATATTGGGCGTGACAAGCTTGTATCAGAGCCTCGACCGACCATAGGAGCCCCCTTAATTGTTGGCTGTTGTTGAGTCTAGAAAAAAAACTATTTTGAGTCTTAGGATTATATATATCGGAGAGTAGGATTCTTTTTACTCCTCAGCCTCCTTCGTCGCTCTGGTGAGGACTCTCGACGTAGATGTTTTGTCTTTCCTCTCCTCAATTTTTCCGAATTTTTTTAGGATCACGTGGGTATCTTGGGATCGTTCCGATATTCTTGTGACGAGAACATTGTTCTTGGTGCCTCCTGACATTTAGGGGTTGTGGCAGTGTCCCGAGGAGTTGAGCTCCGAGGTGTTGTCGTCACAATTTTATCGTTGCAGTTCTAGAATACCTGAGTTTTGTCGACATCGAAAATCTCTTTTATACAGTTGTTGGTGAGATAACCTCGACGCCACCCAGTACTGGGGAGTTCGGGAGTATTGCCATAGCTCGTATAATGGATGCTTTTCGAAGGTCCAGGTACACAATTTCCGAAGGTTTCTTGGTTATGTGTTGACGGATGGATATAGCTTGGATGTAGGTATTGTTAGTTTGGGTGAGATATTTATTGCTTCCCCTGTATCCCCAACACCAGATTGCATAACTAGAAAGTTTCGGGAGTTTTATAGGTGGGAAATCAAGTAGCTCTAGTTTTTTTTTCTTTCCGACAGATGCATGATATGAGATTGGGGTTCAGCGTCTAGTGGTCCGCCTATCCATGGTCGTTTTTACAGTGGTCTCGTTGTGTCTTAAAGAGCCCTTGGCTATGCTGGTTCGGGGACACTTCGTATGTCATGTGCACTGCCTTGTACATGATGGTACTGTACGATCGAGCCCGTGTGGGCCCCACCACGAAAACTTTGGATGAAATCTCTATCATATCATTGTTCCGGCTTATTCTGCAAGCCAAATCCTTTGTTTTGTTTTATTTGTGGTATTCGAGTTGCTTCGAAGTCAAATGTTGAATCCATACCTTTCCTAAACGGTGTTCTCATATTGCTATGTGAATACTAATCCTTTTGATCATTGAAGTTGTCATGTTAATTCTTTTCCAACCGGTGTGCTTCTCTTCAAGATGATCCCATCATTCTCCCCATCTGCAAGATCAATTCTAAGTTTTTCTCAACGGTGTTTGTTTCGTTCATCCCAAGTTGTCTTTGTTTTTCCCCACCCTCCTAGCCCTTTTCTTCAAGGACTCATTTATTTTAATCAAGTATCCATTTATTCATGTGAATTCACTTCACTCTTTCAATCAATGTTCTGATCCGGTGATCCCTCGTGAAGATACTAACGGAGCTTCAAGTTCATTATTCTTCGTCTCTTTTCTTCTCCGGTGGGTTTAATTCAAGCTTTCGATATTCATCATATTCCTTTCCTCGTTTCTAATGCTTTCTCATGCCGATGCACCTCTTAATCATTCACTTCTTCCTATTCATTTGTTCTGGAGTGCTGAAGATATCTCACAAGACTTGTGTTTCCATTCTCAATCCGTTAAAGATATTTGGAGATTATTATCTCATTCAAGTCATTTAATTCAACTGGTGCAATCTCTCTTTAAAATTATTTCCAATGGTGTTTTCTTTTGAGTGGGCCCTAACCTACAGGTCTTTTCCCAGGATCTTACCTGACTCTTCAAATTATCAGTAGCGATTCTCAAATTCATTTGCATGTTTGACGTAAGAATGAATTTTCATCAGTCACATGCCTTCTCCAAGGTCGTTTTCAAATTATCTTCATCTTTGGCTCAACCTTTCCTCTTTTAATTCTCTCGGAGTATCTCAACAATTGATGGTGGTTCTCATCATCATTCTCAACATTTGAAGACCGAAGAAGAGTTCCTCTTAAATTGTTACCCTTTCTTCCAAAGAGGCGTAGTTCAAGCTTGATGCCATCCTCTCATAATTGTTTTCGATGTTGAGAATTCTTTTCACCCATTCGGAGCATTTCATGAGTTGTTTCCATTTCTTTCCCCCAAAGGTCATCATGTCATAATTCTTCATTCTCAGCATGTAGCTATCGTTCTCCAAATCTTACCGGTGAATCGTTCAAATATCCTCTAATCAGTTCATGTTCTCTTCATTCTCATGTATCTAAATCCCTTCAAGTATCTTCATTCGTTTTCAAAGTCTTTCCGGTGAATTGTGCCCTTGCTACTCTCTTTTCCAATTTTTACGGTGGTTCATTCGAGATTTCACTTCCTTTGTTATCATATCAATTCATTCGTTGTTTCCAAAACCCACCGGTGGTTCCATCAATACCTTCTCAAGTTTGCGCTATCTCTATCCTTAATTCCTCAAGAAGAATAAGTAGTATGCCAAATCCGTTGCTTGTCATCAATTTAAATTGGTGAAGGATACGCATAACGTAATTCTTATTATTGTTTCATCCAAGTGATCTTGTTTCTTCTTTCCAGAGTTATTCATCATGTCACATTTCTCGGTTCGAGATGCTTCATCTTTTCTTTTCCGGAGTTCCAAGTTTTCCACATTATCGTCGCGAAGCTCCATCTAAATCATTGCAAGGCTTCACCTTGTGTTTTCAACTTCTCTTTTCTTTTTATCATCCTTTGATTACCGGAGTTCTTCATGGAGGCTATACATGATGGTTCGTCAAGGATTCCTTTCAATCTCGAATTGTTCTTCAGGATTTCTCTTGAAGTTATGACCCGCCAAGCTATACTCAAAATTAAACATGGTGCTCAACACATGTTTTGTTTTGAGGCGTTCAGACATTCTTCATCTTGCATTCCTAAGTGCACTTCTCCTACCTTATCTTTTGAGATGGTGTTATATCATTCTTGACAATTTCCATTCATGTTTGGTGATTCACATGTCGTCAAGAATGAGGTATTTTAAATCCATCAATCCCTTCTTTGGAGTTATCTTGGTATAGGTTTCACCTAAAGCTTTCCCGAAGGAATGTTGCTATTTGTGGTGCTTATCAATGATCCGAGTTTTCTCCTATCCTCTCGGCGAAAGAAGTTTTCATCTCTTCTTTGATCTCAAACAAGCAATTGTTTTTCGTTAGTGGCAGAATTTCACCTCAAGTGTTGAGATGTTTCCATAAGCCCACAATAAGCTTATTCTTTTGTTGTTGATTTTTCAACAACTCTGTTTAACCCTTCTTCGTAAGGATGGTTTTCAAATTCATTTATGGTAGAAGATGTTGTTGTCTTCTCCGTTCTTTTCCTTCATTTCTTTCTTTTCTTCCGGAGGCATCGTGATGTTGCTCTCGTCCAGTATCATCTCATCTTGTCAAGTCATCTTCTGTTTCTTCCATGTTCAACCGGAGTGCTGCCAAAATTCTGTCATTCTTGTTACTTGGTTATCTCATTATACCGGTGCAGTTTCATAATGTTTTCGGTTCGTTAAGCTCTTGTTTCATGTCGTTCAACCTACAAGGTTCTCGTAATGTTCCTTGTTCCTCTTTTCTAACGGATTGTTTGCAATCCCGTTCATCTCTGTTGTACTATTTCTTTTAATTTGCTCAACCTATAAGGTTCTTTGGTTTCACTCTTTTGTCGAAGAGGCAACTTACTTTTACCTCTTCTCTTCCTCTTCCATTTTCCCTCCGGTGCCATCCTAGATCTCAGGACGAGATCCTCTCATAGTGGTGGAGTGTTGTAATGCCCCGGATACAACTTTCCACATTCGTAACTCCAACTCTTGCCTTTTCTGGAGATGTGATATATTATTTTCCTCCGTGGTTGGGTTTTTGTGTTTTGTTTTTGCATTTTGTTCATGTCATGCATTTCATCTCATGTCATCATTCGCATTGCATATGCATGTTTTCATAAAAAATCGTAGCCATTAGTTGTTGCCGCTTCTTCCTCGCCTTCGTCGACCTTTGTTAGACCAACCGTTCTTTTGTTGCATGACCGTTTGACCCCTTTGCATAGTGCAGACCCCCTCGTGTGCGCTTCCGAACTTCCCCGAACCCGACCCGGGCAGTCGTCACCGTTGGATCCGGATCATCCCCCAACATCCCTAAAACATCTCCGTTTTCTTATTTGGATTTCCCAACCTAGTATTTCGGACCGTCCGATTAATATCAGAGGGACCAAATATCCCCCTAACCTAATCCACCAACGTATATAAGTGGGGCAACCCTAAAATCAAGGAGAGCTGTCCCATCCTTCTCCCCGCCGCCACTCTCTCTGGTTCCCCTTGGGATCCTCCCAAATCCATCCCCTCCTCGATTTCAGACGCGAGCCAATCCCTTGAGCCGGCTGCAAGCAGCTCCGCTAGCAGGACCTCGCGCCCTGCCATCTCCTTCTTCCTCTCGTGCTCTCTCTCCCTACATCTGGTTTCTCTCTCTTACCTTCTCCCTCTCCAGGACCTCCAATATGCCATGGACGATCTCCCCGCCACCCGTTGTATTTGTTTGCAGCAAGCACCACTGCTGCCTCGCTCGCCCGCGCGAAGACCTCGCCTCTGCTCAGATCATACCTGGCGCCGCCGCCTTCACTTGCCTCGCTGTCGCCAAGTCCCTCCTGCCGTCGCCCGGATCCAGCGCCCCTTCGCCCGTCCTCGCCGGATTGAGCTGGGCCGCTGCTCTGCTTTTGCTCCCTATCAGTAGAGGACCGCGCCTTGCTTCCCTGCATCGAGCGTTGACCGCAGCATCGATCCAAGCCGGCCTCATCCCGATCTCCAAGCCCTTCAGCAGCAAGGCCCAGCCGCGCCAGATCCGGCCTACCTGGCCTCCTCCTCCCAGCCGGCCTGCTTCAGCCTAGGCCTGATGTGAGCAGCTCCCCCAGCCCAGTCTGCCTCAGATTCAGCCCATGCCATGTTTTTTTCCCTGCTGCGAATTTGTCCAATTATCCAGAAACTGCATATTTACAGATTGCACCCTCATGTTCATGCATATAAATATTCCACAACCGTGCATCATATGTAAATGATTTTAACATGAAAAAGGCTTAGAATTTCATCTGGTTTCCCAATATGCCAATTTCATCCATGTTTAAAATGTTTAAAAATGTTGTGTGTTTAAATTTGCTCAAATGCCTTGTTAAAATGATTTATTTCATAACTAAATAACCGTAGCTCGGTTTTAAATAAACTTTATATGTAAATGGGGTGGAAAAATGCCTAGTTTAACTTGGTGGACTTTATTTTCCTGTTTAACAACAAAAAAATATGTTTTGGGGCAGAACAGTACCAAATCCATAATTTGCATATGAGGATTTTCCCGGAATTGTTGTTTGTTGTTCCGGCCTCATTTAAACTTGCCTAAATAGTTAGTTTCCATATGCTTCACCCTTTTCCATGTTTAACAACATTTAACATTGTTGTGTACCTAAACGATATCAAACTAAATAATTACTTGTGGTGTTTCATCAATATGCAACTCGTTGCATATTGAGATCCACTTAACTTGTAGTATTGTTTGTTGCACTTTGCCATGTCATGCCTCATTAAACCAGACATGCATCATACATGTTTTTGCATCATACCATGTTTATGCTTGTGCATTTACCATGTTGTTTGTTTCTTTCCGATATTGCTTCTTAGTTTCGGTAATGTTGCGATTGTGAGGATTCGTTCGACTACGTTGGTTCATCTACTTCATGGACTCGTTCTTCTTCCTAGCGGGACTTCAGGCAAGATGGCCGTCACCTTGGATCTCATTACTATCATTGCTATGCTAGTTGCTTCGTTCTATCGCTATGTTGTGCTTCCTATCACTTGTTCTTCAAGCCTTCCCAAATTGCCATGAACCTCTAACCTTTGTCACACTTCCTAGCAAACCGTTGCTTGGCTATGTTACCGCTTTTGCTCAGCCCCTCTTATAGCGTTGTTAGTTGCAGGTGAAGTTGAAGATTGCTCCATGGTGGACAGGGTTATGTTGGGATATCACAATATCTCTTATATTATTAATGCATCTATATACTTGGTAAAGGGTGGAAGACTCGGCCTTATGCCTGGTGTTTTCTTCCACTCTTGCCACCCTAGTTTCCGTCATATCGGTATTATGTTCCCGGATTTTGCTTCCCTAACGCGGTTGGGTGATTTATGGGACCCCCTTGATAGTTTGCTTTGAATAAAACTCCTCCAGCAAGGCCCAACCTTGGTTTTACCATTTGCCTCACCTAGCCTTTTTCCCTTGGGAGTCATGCTCCTGAGGGTCATCTTATTTTACCCCCCCCCCCCGGGCCAGTGCTCGTCGTGAGTGTTGGTCCAACCTGTCAGCCGCCGGTGGTCACCAGGGGCAACTCTGGGCTGGCCTACCGGAAGTTTGGACAATCCGTTGTGCCCTGAGAACGAGATATGTGCAGCTCCTATCGGGATTTGTCGGCACATTTGGGTGGCTTTGCTGGTCTTGTTTTACCATTGTCTAAATGTCTTGTAAACCAGGATTCCGAGACTGATCGGGTCTTCCTGGGAGAAGGAATATCCTTCGTTGACCGTGAGAGCTTGTGATGGGCTAAGTTGGGACACCCCTGCAGAGTATAAACTTTCGAGAGCCGTGCCCGCGGTTATGTGGCAGATGGGAATTTGTTAATGTCTGGTTGTAGATAACTTGACACCAGATCCGAAATAAAATGCATCAACCGAGTGTGTAGCCGTGATGGTCTCTTCTCGGCGGAGTCCGGGAAGTGAACACGGTTTTCGGTTATGTTTGACGAAAGTATGAGTTCAGGATCACCTCTTGATCATTGCTAGCTTCACGGACATTCCATTTGCTCTCTTCTCGCTCTTATTTGCGTATGTTAGCCAGCATACATGCTTAGTCGCTGTTGTAACCTCACCACTTACCTCTTCCTTTCCCATGAAGCTTTGCTAGTCTTGATACCCATGGTAATGGGATTGCTGAGTCCTCGTGGCTCACAGATTACTACAACAACAGTTGCAGGTACAGGTTATGCGATGATCATGATGCGAGAGCGATGTTTTCTTGTTTTGGAGTACTTCTTTTGCTTCTTCTTCGATCAGGGGATAGGTTCTAGGTCGGCATCCTGGGCTAGCAGGGTGGATGTTGTTTGAGTTTATATTTGTGTTTCATCCGTAGTCGGATCTTGCTCTTATGTATTGTGATGTTGTATTCATGTGGCATTGTATGCCTTTTGTATGTATCCCCATCTATTATGTAATGCTGATGTAATGATATCCACCTTGCAAAAGTGTATCAATATGCGGTTCTATCCTTGGTGGGACCTCCGAATCTCTTTAGGATAGTATCGCATATTGGGCGTGACAAGTTGGTATCAGAGCGTCAACCGACCATAGGAGCCCCCTTGATTGTTGGCCGTTGTTGAGTCTAGAAAAAAAACTATTTTGAGTCTTAGGATTATATATATCGGAGAGTAGGATTCTTTTTACTCCTCAGCCTCCTTCTTGCTCTGGTGAGGACTCTCGACGTAGATGTTTTGTCTTTCCTCTCCTCAATTTTTCTGAATTTTTTTTAGGATCACGCGGGTATCTTGGGATCGTTCCGATATTATTGTGACGAGAACATTGTTCTTGGTGCCTCCTGACATTTAGGGGTTGTGGCAGTGTCCTGGGGAGTTGAGCTCTGAGGTGTTGTCGTCACAATTTTATCGTTGTAGTTCTGGAATACCTGAGTTTTGCCGACATCGAAAATCTCTTTTATGCAGTTCTTGGTGAGATAACCTTGAAGCCACCCAGTACTGGGAGTTCGGGAGTATTGCCATAGCTCGTATAAAGGATGCTTTTCGAAGGTCCAGGTACACGATTTCCGAAGATTTCTTGGTTATGTGTTGACGGATGGATACAGCTTGGATGTAGGTATTGTTAGTTTGGGTGAGATATTTATTGCTTCCCCTGTATCCCCAACACCAGATTGCATCACTAGAAAGTTTCGGGAGTTTTATAGGTGGGAAATCAAGTAGCCTAGTTTTTTTTCTTTCCAACATATGCATGATATGAGACTGGGGTTCGACGTCTAGTGGTCCGCCTATCCACGGTCGTTTTTACAGTGGTCTCGTTGTGTCTTAAAGAGCCCTTGGCTATGCTGGTTCAGGGACACTTTGTATGTCATGTGCACTGCCTTGTACATGATGGTCTTTGTCTGATCGAGCCGTGTGGGCCCCACCATGAAAACTTCGGACGAAATCTCTATCATATGTTTGTTCCGGCTTATTCTGCAAGCCAAATCCTTTGTTTTGTTTTATTTGTGGTACTCGAGTTGCTTCGAAGTCAAATGTTGAATCCATACCTTTCCTAAATGGTGTTCTCATATTGCTATGTGAATACTAATCCTTTTGATCATTGAAATTGTCATGTTAATTCTTTTCCAACCGGTGTGCTTCTCTTCGAGATGATCCCATCATTCTCCCCATCCGCAAGATCAATTCTATGTTTTTCTCAATGGTGTTTGTTTCGTTCACCCCAAGTTTGTTGACTGGCTAGTAAGTCGACACCACCTTGGATAGGCTATTTCCTCGCGGGTCCCAAATGTCAGAATCCAAATCTGTCACAGTCATGCAGCCTTTCCTATGAAAATTTACAGCCCATTTGATGTGCTAGTTCGAAATAAGTTTGGGTGCTGGTGGGGGCTAATCACTTGGCTTCTGTAATGCACAGTGAGCTCAAGCAGCCGACGAGAGTGATGTTATTTCCCTTGGTTGGGATTTGTTACAATATTTCACTCTAAATTAAACGAATGGCAAGCCATTTGCCTTGTTTCAAAGAAAATATGATAGTCACAGCCGAGTTGAAATGGGCAGGAACATCTAACTCCAGCTTACAAACTGTACAAAAGCACGAGGGTTAGTTGTTCATCAGGTTTACAAAAAAAACCGGGTTGAAAAGGGCAATAACATCTAACTCCGGCACTGTTTTCGGCAGTCACAGTCAAATGGATCGGTCAGGTCCATAGAATGAACATCCTGGGTCATAAAATTTACTGGATTATGTCCACAATATGTTGTTAATAGAAGCGTGGCATGTTCAGAAGCTCTTTTGCCCACCTGAAACTCCTTTTTTGCTCTTCGACATACCCATCCGTCAAAACCATGTTGCTAATAAACTTAAGCCTGATGGACAATAGTAACCTCGCATTCAGCAGGAAGAATGTGACAAATCTAGTGTTTGCACGATTGGCTACATATCGTTCTAGCGTTATTGTCTTCAATCGAATCTCATGAGAAGTGAGAAAATCCCGATGCTTACGAATCCACCGATTGGTTATAACTTTCTTACCCCGTCTTGTTGCCTAAATAGACATGAAGATTGAAAATAGTTAAGGTCTAAAAAAAGAGTGTCGAAAGAGCAACAGCTAAACGGTTAATTCTAGTACACTATATGTGTGCTTCCAACGTGCGTGAAATTATCACCTTTATATACAACTTCTCCAGACATGGAAAGCATTGAAGCAAGCCCATAATCTTGTTCAGATCAAAACTATTCATTTGGATATATAAGACCTTGATAGAATCCATCACCATTGATAGGCCATCCATGGAGAAACTCTTCATTGAGCATAGAACATAATATTAGTACAAAATGTGTACTCCAAGATGATATATAACTTATGCGCAGAAATTTAAAATGCAGCTTATGGTTACAAGTGTAGATGATAATATAAAGTACCTGAAGAACTATGGAGCCAAACACCATATTGAAATGAGCACAGAGATCATGTATTACACCCAAGGTCTCCAGTTTAGGCACAGAGAGGACGGTTATTTGCAACGGTGAATAACTAGAATCAAGGATCAACCTTTGAAGTGAAGGGGCATCTTGGATGATGAGCTGCCTTCCGTCAAAAGAAATTCCAATTCTTACAAGGTTAGGCGACTTTATTTGGAGACAACCGATTCTAACTGTGAAAACAAGCACCAAGCACTCCAGGGCAGGGCAACTAGAGTGGATGATGTGTGCAATGAGGCCTCTGATATACGAACCCACACAAGTGAAAGTTTGTTGAGAAATGGGAGTCAAAGGTTTAGTACCAGATTGTCTGGTAGGTAGCACGGCGCAAAGGTGGCAGTGTGGAGAGAGGAGGAAAATCACGAGATGGACATCGGTGCTGAGGGCACAAGTTCATGTCGTTCGGTATGTGGTATGTGATTTCCAGGGGAATAGTAGAACTCAAGCAGCTGTAGTTCTGTGAATTCAGGGGATTTCAGCCAGGCGTCCACTGTGCAGGGCATGGTATGCTTGCTCAGGTAGCATGATGGGATGCAGAGGCTTTGAACGGAACCCTGGTGGAAGGAGATGATGGCTTTGGGGATTTCAAAATCATTGAAGAGAGATAGCTGACGACAGTCGAGATTAAGGGGCACGACGCGCCATAGAGGGCGCCACCGAATTGAGAGGACTTGGGTGCGGCAGCAATCCTTGGTGGGAAAAAGCGAGATGATCTCCCCAAGGACGGCGTCCGGGAGATCGCTGATGCGGTCCACCCGAGATTCTACGGGTTCCTGGGATCCGGTGGGGGCGGGGTCGCCGCTTCTCCCCGCGCTGCCGGGTGCGGGATCTTCAACAGGTGTCGCCGCTGGCGGTAGCCTCATCTTCTTGGCACTAGGGTCAGCCGACTCCATTTTCCTCGAGGGTGTTGCGTCGCGCTCACAGATTTGAGTAGAGTAACGAATGCCGAGCCTAGTTGTAGTGCGAGTGAAGAAGAAGGGGAGCTGGGGGTTTTCTGTAGTAGTGAGGAATAAGGAGAGCTGGGGTTTTCTGTAGGAGTGAGGTGAGGAATTTGGGGGTACGAGTGGAGCGAGCTGACAAGAGGTGGGTGGGAGCGAGGAGGAAGAAGAGCACCCAGATTTTTTTTGGGGGGGGGGGTGGTGTGCTAGGAGTGGTAGCGCCTCTCATTCAGTAAATATCTGGGCTTTTGAATTGATTTTACTATTTACTTGTGTGGATGGGCTGTTTTGTCTTGGGCCTAGAGAAACAATTACTACTAGTACAGTGGAGACACTCTACAACTACCTAGAAAAACAATTACTACTAGTAGAGTGGAGACACTCTATCGCTTCTGGCTCCTCCTAGGTCATTGAAGCGTCTCCCTCTACTGAATGTCGTTATACTTTTGTTCACCGACATGCAGGCCATGCAGCGCGCGGGCCCAAATGCCATCCACCAAATTAGAAGGTAGTATACAGGCAGAGAGCCACCTCGGTCGTAGCGCAGCAGTAACGAGCCATCGTATCACAAAAGCCCACCTCCCCGCAGTCTAAGTTTGACGGACGAATCAACCATCATTTCACTCTTTGTTGAATCCCTTTCTCCCTCACCATCTTCAAGAAAGGCAACACTCACATCTGCCACTGTTCTTCTCTCCCAATGAAGGGAAGGTAAGCGGATCCGTGAAGTTGGTATATTTTTGTTCAGAGAAGAAAAAGAACTTTTGCAAAGCAGTAACCGACCCTCACTCTCTTTTTTGTTTCATTGTCATTGCGATTGTGTTTTCCTTTCAGTGATCTCCTAGTATTCGTCAGTTTCATGATGGACCAAGGAGAACAAGGCAAAGATCTGCCGATATTGGAGCAGACGCGGGAGGCTGATCCCCGCGAGACGGAGAGCTCCAAGAAGATGGAGGCAGCCACCAAGCCGACACCAGATACACTCACAACCACTACTGAGATGGTCAACACCCCGTTTGAGGTTACAGCCCCCGTGGCACTGTAGGAGCAGTTTTCCCCCTTTGAGGATGTGCCCCCGCTGAGATGCCCAAGGTGATTTCCTTCTTTGCCGATCTCGATTGTGGTTTTTCATCTAAGTATGTGGTGATTAATAAAGCAAAATTTTATTAGCTTCGATGCCATGCTATACATATTGGTTTAAATAACTTGTGTTTCTTATACTGAAAAGTAATTCAGAATTTGTTTTAGTTTCAATTAGAGCCCTAATGCAGCCAAGATTGTGTGGTTGTACATGTCACTCGCTATGAGGCGGATGACCTGAATATACACATTGGGAAAATAGAGTTCTTGGGCTGTTGGATCCTGGAAGCCATTTATGGTTATTCCAATGAAGAGTTGTATTCCAGCCTCACTGTTGTCAAGCATGTTGTCCAGGGTGTACTGAAGCACAAGAAGTTCAAAGCTACTCCTTCGTTTGTGAGGCATACTGTTCTTGTCAAGCTTACGCAGGAAGATGACATGGCATGCCTTCACAAACAAGTTTATCAGTGGCAAGGCCACAAGGTTGTCTTCATGAAGGTTCACAGGATTGAGCTGCTGCAGGACGTCCTCGATGATGTTCATGGCAAGGTCCATCTTGTGTCCAGCCCAAATTAGATAGAGGCATGAAATAGTTGCCCCAGCTAGTGTTTAATAGTAGTTTGGATTGTGTCTAATTATCCAAACCTTGCCTGTTATCGACCCCTCTGGGGCTAGTACTCTGTTTGAATCCCATAAGGGAACTGCTGCTACTTTTGTGTGCCCGTGAATCATGTGAGAACCATCGTAATTGTTACCGAAATAGATGCGTCCTCGCTAGTTTTTTCATGAATATGGCATGGTAAGACATAAGTTGTCATGGTTTCTCATATGAGCAGTGTGTGTTTTGATGAAATAGAGCACTCGTTCGAGAACTGTGCGCTGACGTATACATAAGTACTTCTAAACACTCTTGGTATTACCCCACTTGTAACTAGTTGTGCAAAACATGGCACATTGGCTCAGCTCGCTTCAACACTAGGCTATCGACCAGCTAACAATCAACAATCTGATGTCTGACATATAAGCAACTATGTATCTTGTTACAGTGGTTCATGAAGCTAACTGAGGCCACAATGTAAATTCCAAACGTTCACACGCTAGTATAACGCTCATGTGGAACACTCACATTAAACTCGTCTTCATAAAAAAACTTGGAAAGCATAACTTAAGCAATTTTATACATCTCAATGATTCATAGAACATAACAAACATATACTAGTTCACAGCAAAAGACAAAGTTGTGAGAACGTTTACAAATCAGGAAAAAACAAGCAAGGCTTCTATGAGCAAAGGGCCTCCCGGCAGGCTTAAATTTCCTGGAGTTCACTCTAGTTTTTTCTTGTTGCCACCATCCAGGGTTAGGTTCTCTCATTCCAGAATAACCAATTATAATTGTGGTCTCAGCTGGAATGCTGAACTGGACCATGCAGTGTACTGACCAGGTGAAATTCTTGTGCATTCCACTAAATTTAAGCACCGCTATTTGCATAAATAAGCAGACCACAATGCCTCTTGTCCGCGCACCTGTACAAAAAACCGCTGTGCAGCCATGCGAGCTAGTCCTCGGTCCATGGATGAACTGGTAGAAAGTGCATTCCGGACTAGGATGTAGTTGTTTTCGCTCGTCCCTGCACTGCAATTAGGAAGTAAAACATACGAATCAGCTTCTTTTAGATTGCATTGGTCATTCTACCTTAGTTACTACCAATGTAGGAATACCTTGAAGATTGGAGGTTAGACGACAGCAACGAGGGATAGCCATCTCATTTTTTGCAGTTCTACTAAAACTGAGATGTGTGCTTTTGATTGCGCAGATAGAAACGATACGGAGACAGACATCCCGAAATGATATGGAGACAGACATCCTGTTTTGCCCAATACGAAATAAGGTTATTTAAACAATGACAGATATTTGCAGTGGCGTATGATTAACAGCAGCATCTATTGTGTTATAATTGGCACTAGATTGACAATATGAAGAGTCCTTAAGTAAGTAACATCACATCACATCAACGATGCCACTAGATTAACATGCAGAACAATAGCATTAGTATTACTGTCATGAGAGTAGCACATGGTCAGTAAATGTGCAATCAAATTTGTGCAGTTCCATTGGGATGAAGCAATGTTAGCAGTGTGAGATTTAAGTGTAATTGCAAAAACACAATTCATGGGAAATAAAGCAAGATGGAAGCACTTCATAAAATGGTGGTGGCATTGCGTCAATTTATTGACGGCACTAGACCATTACTTATAGTGACATTAGGTGGCATTGCTTAATGCTTCATGTGATTTTACATTAACGGTAGCGATATGGGCGTAGGGACAGCAGGGGCATAAAGTGGTGAGGCAGATTTGGCTACCGAGAGCGGCAAACACTCAGGTAGCATGTCTGCATTTGTCCCATTTTTTCTCTCCTCGGCGACATTTTCCTATGTGAGCACATGAAATCTAGACCTGCTCATTCTCATTTGTGTTGTCACCCAACACCCGTCACTTTCTTTCCATTTTCAACCAAGAGATAGGTCCACTTCCCTCCACCCTTCGCCATCCACCATGCTTTCTTCGTCTTTTCAACCAAGAGACCGGTTGGGTAGCCATTATCTACTACTTTCCCCCGTTTCCTCTTAGAACCAAGTCCTAGATTCATGATACAACTTTCCCACTTTCTTCCCTGTTTGAACCAACTCTTAGAGTCAACTGTATGAACTAGCTTTACCTCTAATAATAGTAAAAGTCTAGGTGGCTTTGGAACAGTGTACGGAAGTAGAAAAAGATCCACACAAAGGGAGCTGGGGCATTAGAGCAAGGCAGGTGTTCCGTTTCGAAGGAATATATACCTGAGGGTCGTCGGCATGTGGCAAAGACGGCGTCGGGAGGCCACATCTTGGCCACAATACCGCAGGGCGGAAGAAGGGGTCGGAGGCCCTCCCGAGCCGGCACTCTCTCGGAGAGAACGGCACGGCCGCGATCGGGATGCGCGAGCAGTCGTTGGTCTCCTCCCTCCCCACCGACGACAGCGTGAATGATGCACCTACACCCCTGCCCCGGTCGAGGTTGTCCGGTCGGATTTGTGACCAGCCGTGAGCTGAGAGAGAGTGTGGCCACCTATGTCTTGCTTAGATTTGGAGAGCATGAGAGAGTGAACGAGAGGAAACCCTAGTAAAGCAAGCGCTAAGGCTCATGCTTATATATATAGTGGAGTGATTTTGTTGTACCAGCTTCAAAAAAATGCGCTCCTACGTGTACCAGCGAGTGGGTGTGAGAGAACTAGTGCGTGCGTGCACCGCTTCTCTTCGTGAGAGTACAATATACTATGCCCAAAGAATGTTCGCCACAAGAGTAATAGTATAATTGTGTGATGTGTGAGCTAAAATAAAATGTGCTGACGTCTTTTGTTTTTTAGAAGTTCTAAGGGTAGGGTGTGAAGAGCACATATGTGCGTGACGTCTACCTGCAGATAGACGGTGGGTGTGACGTGCGAGCCTGCGAGAGGACTCGTGAGAGTCGTGACTCGTGAGGGTGCGTGTGCATGAGAGAGGGGGGCACGTATCAATGCAATGCATGTGTCTGTAAATCATTATCCGACAAACGTTCGCCACAAACCTTTTCCTGACGAATGCCGTAAGAACCGTTAGATTGGCATCCGATAGTGTCAGTTTTGCCATGTCATTTAACAGAACTGCCACTCCTCCTACACACAAATCTTCCACGTTAGTGTTAGCAACTGCCGTATGCTCCCTCCATTCCGAAATGCAGTGCATATAGCTTTATTGAAAATTCGAACCTCGCAAACTTTTACCGAGTTTTCGTGTACCAAATTGCACATGTAGAATACCCTGTATATATCATTTCATTCATCTTCGAGAGGTAACTAGAAAGATGGGGGAGGAGTCTACAAAGAAAGACCATCGTATCACCCGCAACAATTTCAACCATCCTTTGGTGTTGAGGAATATCATATGAACTCTATATGATATGATTTTTATAGGATTTTTTTCCTTTAAAGCCAATTGGTTCATAGGAATAGATTCATATACTCCACATTTCAAAGGAAATAAACATGATATCATTTCTATAGCTTTAGAGCCACTTGGTTCATATGAATGGATTTCTATACTCCCTTAATTTCAAACGAAAATAAACATTAGCGTATATTCAATAGAAAAGTTCCTATGATATGAACCAAATTACATCTCTTTTCTAATCCCTCCTCAGAGGAATTGAGATACATGTCATCTCGAGATTCAATAGAAAAGTTCCTATGATGTGAACCAAATGAAATCTCTTTTCCAAACCCTACTGATAGGAATTGAGATGCTCCATCTCATCTCTTCCCTACAACTTCCATGTATACATCTTCTATTCCTAAATAGATAGTACAGCCCACTAGTAGCTTTTTTCCAAAACATGCAACTATGGCACAAGAACTATATGGTGTGCCAATAACTTTGAAAGATGGTTGCTGGATGAAGCTAATCCGACAGTGTAGAGATGGCAAATCCGAGCACTACTGGCCGTTGGTTATCATCAACATTCCACCGGATCTGCCACATGTATAATTCAGAAGACTCCATGGTTGAACTTAAGCATAATGCACAAACCTCAAAACACAAGCACTTCTCCTTTGTTCTAGAATCTTCTGTATCATAATTGATTTTTTTTCTAAATGAATTGCCATTATTTGTTTTTTACTTTATGCTTTACAATGCACAACCCTATGAATCTTAACATTTTTATAATACTAATTGATTTTGAATGAGATGAACTATAAGAACTAAACGAACATCTACATCATGCATATATGACTCAAAGCTTTACATGTGAAATCTCATGCGTTCAATGCATGTGTACCTTACTAGTTTTGAGTAGAGTAGCAAATTTCATGCAGCCCCGAGTATATCAAAATGCAGGGCCCATGCATCATTGCCTTTCGGTCGAACCTACATCCACAATTTTTTGTACGTACTATATCTCAACTGGTCCCCGGACCCAAAATGCTGCCTTGTTCCCGTAAAACCAAGCGGCCCACACATATTTAAGGCGTCGACTCGAACCCGTTTACTACGACGTGGCCCCGCTCGCCATAGTACTCCTACAACCCCTACCACTGCACTCATCATCGGGTTTTCTTCAAGAGGATGAGGGAGAAGGCGATTTGTAGTGGGGGTGCTTTAAAAAAGGATCTGTAGTGGAGACCCCTACCCTAGGGAGCCCTAGGTAGCTGCCGCACGCATCATTGTTTTCTCTTTTCTTTATGCTCTTGCACCCTAGAGTGAAATGATGGTTGCTTCGTCTATCCAGCTTAATGCGGGAAAGGTGGGGCTTTGTGATTTGACCCCTCATCGCTCATTTTCTACTACTGCGGCGCTACGACCGGGGTGCCTCCAATTCCAACCGCTGCTCCGAACTGTAATTTGGTGCATCACACGTGGAACAAGACGGTGGATGAGCCACATGTCATCCAAATGGGTCCTATTAAGTGTGTCGCCATTTCGTGTGCGGACTGACCTTGCTTGAGTTGCTACGCCAACACGACAGGAGCAGCCTACCACTTGGTTTTGCTCCTTGGTGAATCCCGACTATATTGATCTAAAAAGATACGTGCTGAACTACCCTCTCCGTCTCGGTTTTTTACTTTTAGGCATCTCGGTTCATAGGGCATGCACGTAGATCTAGGTCATCCATTTGACTAACTAAATATGAGTTACTATGTCACAAAAAGTATATCATTGGATTCTTAAGCGGATGTAGTTGTATTTAAAAATCGAGGGTGGGGTTTTTCCTGCGTGGTAGGCGGGGTAGTTCCACCTAGTCGGTTCGACAGAGACGCGAGAAGACGAGGGAGTAGGTTGCTGCAAACGTAGGGCTGTGTGATTTGACATCGAGTTACTGCTGGACAGGTGGGGCCCCGTGATTTGACTTGCCATTATCATTTTAACTGCGGCGCTACGACCGGCGTGAGTCTCCCGATTCCTGACCACCTCCATATAGGTGCCTCTCCCAATGCTCCACCATGTAGTAGAGGCTGGCTCTTGCATGAGAGCCCACTTCTCCACTTTTTCCTTGTCTCTCTTTCCTCCACATATGCAAAAATGCCATGTAAAGCGCACTATTGTACTTACTTGCTCCTACAGGTGCTAAGCTTTCCACATAGGCATAAAGTCTGATGTGGCAAGTTAATCAAGAAGAGAGAGACTAGTTTGGTGACCCAAGGGAGAAACAGTGCTAAGCGTGTGTACCTAGGTGAAAAGACAATTTTGAGTCTATAGCTAATTAAATGAAGCAAACTTAGCAACAAAAAACTAATAAGCACACCATTTCATTGGAAGAGGTCACTCCTTGGCAAATGAAATAAATACTACTCCTTGTGTCCCATAATATAAGAATGTTTTTGGCACTACACTAGTGTCAAAAATGTTCTTATATTATGGAACGGAGGGAGTACGAAGAAAGAGATAGAGAGAAGTAAAAAAAATACACTTATAGACAACCTTATAGCTAACCTTGTTGTAGTATGAGTGACTAGGTGATGACTATGTATGACATGCCAACATCAGATAGCCTAACACCCCGTGTTAAATCTCCAAGGGAGCGACCGCGTGAGCGACGCGACGGTCGTGGTAGGCGCGACCATGATACGGGCTGCTGGCAGCCCTTGGATCTGAGATCAAACGGTCGCATGCTAAGTTGCTGAAAATTTGCAGAATAACCCTCCAGGATAGGATATTCACCCATAGGTCTAGAATCACACCATGAAACTGTTTGATCTTAGATCCAAGGGCTCTCGGAAGCCCGTATAATGGGAGAATGGAAAGCCACTACCCTGTCGTTCGCACGCTGGCAGTTCGCTCCTACTCGTCCCCACACATCCTTTAATACTACGGCGGTTCGCTCCTAGTCGCCCCGTCCTTTCACATTACAGCAGTTCCACTAATCCTAACCCTCCTCCCAAATCCATGCCCAAATCTCCATGATCGGTGGTGAGTACAAGGTCAGAACCATCACCGACGATGAGTTCGACGTTATCTACACCCGTTCTTCCACGACGGTGAAAGGATGCCTTTCTCGCTTCAGACGCATGTTCAAAAACTCAGATGATGAGTGGGTCGCTGGGCTAGATGTTGAGTACACCACAGTCCTGGGACAAGAGAAGGATCTAAAGGACGAAGAGAGGAAGAAGCCCGCCGTGATCCAGGTTTGCGTGCATGACTTATGCTTGGTCTACCACATATGCCATGCCGATGTAGAATGCCTGGATTTTAAGAACTTCCTCGAGAGCAACCTAGTCAAATTCATTATTGTAAACTTTACGAACAATAAAGAAGTCTTGGGTCGGATAGGCCTCGTTGTAGGCAACCCCTTCGACCTCCAGAAGAATCGGCTGCTGCCCTTCGGTGGCCAGCCTTCAGTGCTGACCCTGGCAGGAGCCATGGTTCATCCTTCGTATCGTAAACTGGAGAAACCTCATTACACGTCTCATCGTCATGCATGGCAGCGGAATGTACTAGATATAGACCACATCCACTACCCTGCATTGGATGGCTACCTTTGTTTCAATATCTACAAGGGTTGGATGAAGAGCAAGAGCCAAGTGTGCGGTTCAAGCAAAGAAGTATCGGCCAAGAGGAAGAGGGACAAGGATGAAGTCGAGGACGTGGACGAGGACTTCGAGTGAGTGAGGTGTCAGTATCGTTGCTCATGGTGGTTCTAATGCAGTGTCTACCGGATTAGTTGCATAGTTTAATTTCAGGTGTGCTTAGTTTAATTTGAGGGGTGTGTTGTGCTGAGCCCCAGCAGAACTATGTTATGTTTCTTCTCGTTACTTTAACTCTTCAGTATATACATACTACTAGTATTTCTTTAATAGAATTTAGCACCCCAATTAAGGACTTACTAGCTTTTTTAATAGTACTATATGCATAATTTGGCGATGAGCGCTCTCTATATGTACCACCTTTTTTTAATTTCAATTTTGCTCCATGGCGCAATCCATCGATACTACTACTGTACAAAAGTATACATTTTTAAAAGGCTAGGGTACTGTTCATCACATATATAGCCAGTCAAATTCTCAACCTAGAACGACGTGCATGCCATGTAGTAAATCGATATGGAGGAAGTATAGTAAAAATGAGGTGATTTTACCGAGCGATCGGCGGGGGAGCATGGCCTGTTATGCGGTCCCACGTGTCATGATGTACCAAGGCGATGCCCGTGTCCCTCTTGAGGCAGAAGCAATATTACGTGGTTTGAGATGATGGCGAACCGAAGTTTGAAATAATGGTTGCTTCGTCCGTCTGCGAAGGTGCGGCATTGTGATTTGACGTCTCATTACTCATTACTACTACTGGGCCGGACGAGTGGGGTGTGTCCCCCTGTTGTTCTACACTGTTATTTGGTGCTTGACACGTCGACCCAGTTGCTATATGTCCCACATGTCGGTGACAGGAAGTACAGAATTCATGAAAGGGAGCGTCGACGGGGGAGTATACTACATAATTCATGAAAGGGAGCGACTTAGTTTTGGAAAAATATGTTTTTACGGAGTATGTACCCACTAGGGTTTATAGGGCTCATCTAAAAAACATTCGTTTTTCCGTTTGATAAGTCTCAATTCTACTACTAGTAGTAGTACCATTACATGTTGGATTTCGAGGTGCGTTAGATCACCCGATGCTAGCAGTGTCAAGAGGAAACTCACCAATGCATGTAGAAGTTCATGGAAATTTAGTGGTCATTCATGCATTCGTTCTAATTAATGCCTCGGTAAACATAACTTCTTGAGAAAAACGAGCATACTAATTACTTGTGCAAAGTACAAAATTAATTCGACCACTAACCATCTACCTTGGTTGGAGAGATTTTGAAATTGAGCCATAAACTGGAAAGAGGGAGTAGTAACTTTTGTCTCGATTACTATTTGTGGCCTTGTATAGATGCAAAATGTATTTTTTTATAGTGGCCTTGTATAAGTAAATGGAGGGAGTACTAAAGGACATATATATTCCAAACTATATGATAATCTCTCTAACCAAGGTTGATACGTCTCCGTCGTATCTATAATTTTTGATTGTTCCATGCCAATATTATTCAACTTTCATATACTTTTGGCAACTTTTTATACTATTTTTGGGACTAACATATTGATCCGATTGCCAGTGCAGTTCCTGTCATTGCATGTTTTTATTTCGCAGAAAACCAATATCAAACGGAGTCCAAACGGGATAAAAACGGACGGAGATTTTTTTGGAATATTTATGATTTTTGGGAAGTAAAATCAACGCGATACGGTGTCCGAGGTGGTCACGAGGTAGGGGGCGCGCCCTACACCCCCAGGCACGCCCCTAACCCTCGTGGTCCACCCGTAAGGCGGTTGACGCTCTTCTTCTGGTGCAAGAAAGCTAATTTTATGAGAAAGACCTGGGCGAAAGATTCACCCCAATCGGAGTTACGGATCTCCAGATATTTAAGAAACGGTGAAGGGGTAGAATCTGAGAACGCATAAATAAAGAGATAGATCCAATCTCGGAGGGGCTCTCGCCCCTCCCATGCCATGGGAGCCAAGGACCAGAGGGGAAACCCTTCTCCCATCTAGGGAAAAGGTCAAGGAAGAAGAAGAAGGGGGCTCTCTCCCCCTTGCTTCCGGTGGCGCGGGAACACAGCCGGGGGCCATCAACATCACCGCGATCTTCACGAACACCTCCACCATCTTCACCAACATCTCCATCACCTTCCCCCATCTATATTCAGTGGTCCACTCTCCCGCAACCCGCTGTACCCTCTACGTGAACATGGTGCTTTATGCTTCATATTATTATCCAATGATGTGTTGCCATCCTATGATGTCTGAGTAGATTTTCGTTGTCCTATCAGTGATTGATGAATTGCTATGATTGGTTTGATTTGCATGTTTTATTATTGGTCTTGTCCTATGGTGCCCTCTATGTCGCGCAAGCGTGAGGGATTCCCGCTGTAGGGTGTTGCGATGTGTTCATGATTCGCTTATAGTGGGTTGCGTGAGTGACTGAAACACAAACCCGAGTAAGTAGGTTGTTTGCGTATGGGATAAAAGGGGACTTGATGCTTTAATGCTATGGTTGGGTTTTACCTTAATGAATCTTTAGTAGTTGTGGATGCTTGCTAGAGTTCCAATCATAAGTGCATAGAATTCCAAGTAAGGGATGATATGTTAGCTTATTCCTCTCCCTCAAATAGAATTGCAATAGTGATTATCGGTCTAGTAACATAGTCAATTGCTTAGGGACAATTCCACAACTCCTACCGCCACTTTTCCACACTTTCTATATTTACTTTATTGCATCTTTATTTAAACAGCCCCTACTTTTTATTTACGTGTTCTTTATCATCTTGCAAACCTATCCTATCACACCTACAAAGTACTTCTAGTTTCATACTTGTTCTAGGTAAGCGAACATCAAGCGTGCGTAGAGTCATATCAGTGGCCGATAGGACTTGAGAGAATATTTGTTCTACCTTTAGCTCCTCATTGGGTTCGACACTCTTACTTATCGAAAGAGGCTACAACTATCTCGTATACTTGCGGGTCATCAAGACCCTTTTCTGGCGCCGTTGCCGGGGAGCAATAGCATGGGGTGAATATTCTCGTGTGTGCTTGTTTGCTTTATCACTAAGTAATTTGTATTTGCTGTTCTTAGTTGTTTTCTATCTTTAGTTATGGGTAGGAAACGCAAAATACCAAAAAAATTAGTTGTACCTACTGCTCCAATGGTTGAAGAACCACTCAAAATCTATCACACTACTGAAGCTTTTTACTTGGATCATCTTTTCTCCCTATGTGCTCGTGCTGAAACCCCAACTAGCTTAGTTGAGGGCAAATCTTTAGATGAGCATGCTTGTTATGTGCGACACCGTATATCTGAAAAAGGGAAACTATTATGGGATCAAATTCAACGTTTGCAATGCTATGCTTGGAATTTATGTTCGGAATATGATTTTACTTGTTGTTCTGAAAACCCTAAAAAACACCTTCCCTACCAATGTGAGTTTATTGATAATGGGATCTTATCTTCGTATGCTAAGGGTGTTTATAGTTACTATGATGTTCAACAAATTGAAGAATTTGTTGCTTTTAAGGGTGCTTTTGAAATTGCTTCTTTGATTGAAAAGTATGATGCTACTCTCTACAAATATGAAAATTTTGCCATACTTGAATATTGTTATGAGAATTATGCTTCTAATGCCTATGTTAAACCATATATCGAGGCTTACCCCGCTGTCCAAGAAGATACTAATATTTTGCAGGAGCCTATGGAAGAGGAAATTGATGAAACTGTGAGCTCATTGGATGAAAAAGATGATGAGGAGAGCGAAGAACAAAAGGAGGAAGAGCGGATTGATCACCCGTGCCCACCTTCCAATGAGAGTAACTCTTCAACTCATACACTGTTTAATTCCCCTTCGTGCTGACCGAAGGATGATTGCTATGATGACTATTATGATCCCATTAATTCTCTTGAAATATCCCTTTTTGATGATGCTTGCTATGCTTGTGGCCAAGATGCCAATATGAATTATGCTTATGGAGATGAACTTGCTATAGTTCCTTATGTTATGAATGAAATTGTTGCTATTGCACCCACGCGTGATAGTCCTATTATCTTTTTGAATTCTCCCTACTACACTTTATCGGAGAGGTTCGTGCTTATTAAGGATTATATTGATGGGTTGCCTTTTACCATTGCACATGTTGATTTTGATAGATATAATATGCATGTGCTTGCTGCTCCTACTTGCAATTATTATGAGAGAGGAACTACATCTCCGCCTCTTTATGTTTCCAACACGATGAAATTGCAAGAAACTGCTTATACTATGCATTGGCCTTTACTTGGTGTGCATGAATTGTTCTTTTATGACATGCTGATGCATAGGAAGAGAGTTAGACTTTGTTTTTGCATGATATATGTTACTTTGTGCTCACTACTAAATTATAAATCATTGTTAATTAAAATTGGCTTTGATATACCTTGGGATCCGGGTGGATCCATTACTTGAGCACTAAATGCCTAGCTTAATAGATTTAAAGAAAGCGCTGTCAGGGAGACAACCCGGAAGTTTTAGAGAGTCATTTGTTTATGTTGAGTGCTTTCATATAGTTTAAAAATAACAAAAATAAAGAGGGGAACCCAAAACTTTTCAAAAAGAGAAGTGAAAGTGAGAGAGACGAGCATTGTGAAAGTGGGGGACGTCCTTAAACTTGTTCAGGCCCATGGGAACTTTGTGAATCTTAATTACAGAAGCTTTTCAATAAAAATATTATCCCCTTGTACAATTCCATTGTTTTATAAAAATAATGTGCCAAGGTTTGCCTTTAGGATGTTTACAATGCTTGTTGGTTTGTACGGTGCAGGACAGAAACTTTGGCTGTAGTGCGCGATTTTACATTTTTAACAGGAACGTCAATTGGTTCTGATTCCTTTTGCACTGTCTTGCTATACAACTTTTTAATTTTTCAGAATTTTTATAGAATTTTTGGGGTACTAGAAGTACGGTGGATGTTCAGATTGCTACAGACTGTTCTGTTTTTGACAGATTCTGTTTTTGATGCATAGTTTGCTTGTTTTCATGAAACTATCAATTTATATCAGTGGATTAAGCCATGAAAAAGTAATATTACAGTAGACACATTGAAAAAACAAAATATGAATTGGTTTGCAATAGTACTTAGAGTGGTGATTTGCTTTATTATACTAACGGATCTTACCGAGTTTTCTGTTGAAGTTTTGTGTGGATGTAGTGTCTAATCGAGGATGTCTGGATATGAGGAAAAGGAAGAGAGGCAAGAACTCAAGCTTGGGGATGCCCGAGGCACCCCAAGTAAATATTCAAGGAGACTCAAGCGTCTAAGCTTGGGGATGCTGTGGAGGCATCCCCTCTTTCTTCAACAAGTATCGGTATGTTTTGGATTCGTTTCGTTCATGCATTATGTGCAAGTCTTGGAGCGTCTTTTGCAATTAGGTTTTTATTTTTCTTTTATGCACCATGCTAGTATGAGATAGTCCTTGGTTGATTTATAGAAGTCTCATTGCACTTCACTTAAATCTTTTGAGTATGGCTTTATAGAATGCTTCATGTGCTTCACTTATATCATTTGAAGTTTGGATTGCCAGTTTCTCTTCATATAGACAACCGCCATTTGTAGAATGCTCTTTTGCTTCACTTATATTTGTTAGAGCGTGGGCATATCTTTTGTAGAAAGAATTAAACTCTCTTGCTCACTTATATCTATTTAGAGAGATGACAGGAATTGGTCATTCACATGGTTAGTCATAAAATCCTACATAAACTTGTAGATCGCTGAATATGATATGTTTGATTCCTTGCAATAGTATTGCGATATAAAGGTGGTGATATTAGAGTTATGCTAGTGGGTGATTGTGGATTAGTAGAAATACTTGTGTTGAGGTTTGTGATTCTCGTAGCATGCACGTATGGTGAACCGCTTTGTGATGAAGTTGGAGCACAATTTTATTTATTGATTGTCTTCCTTATGAGTGGCGGTCGGGGACGAGCGATGGTCTTTTCCTACCAATCTATCCCCCTAGGAGCATGCGCGTAGTACTTTGTTTTCAATGGCTTGTAGATTTTTGTAATAAGTATATGAGTTCTTTATGACTAATGTTGAGTCCATGGATTATACACACTCTCACCCTTCCATCATTGCTAGCCTCTTCGGTACCGTGCATTGCCCTTTCTCACCTCGAGAGTCGGTGCAAACTTCGCCAGTGCATCCAAACCCCGTGATATGATACGCTCTATCACACATAAGCCTCCTTATATCTTCCTCAAAACAGTCACCATACCTACCTATCATGGCATTTCCATAGCCATTCCGAGATATATTGCCATGCAACTTTCATCATCATCATCATATACATGACTTGAGCATTCATTGTCATACTTCTTTGCATGATCGTAAGATAGCTAGAATGATGTTTTTATGGCTTGTCCGTTTTTTGATGTCATTGCTATGCTAGATCATTGCACATCCCGGTACACCGCCGGAGGCATACATATAGAGTCATATCTTTGTTCTAGATATCGAGTTGTAATATTGATTTGTAAGTAAATAGAAGTGTGATGATCATCATTATTAGAGCATTGCCCCAGTGAGGAAAGGATGATGGAGACAATGATTCCCCCACAAGTCGGGATGAGACTCCGGACTTTACAAAAAAAAAGAGGCCAAAGAAGCCCAAATAAAAAAAAGAGGCCAAAGAAGCCCACCAAAAAATAAATAAATAAAAAATAAAAAAATGAGAGAAAAAGAGAGAAGGGGCAATGTTACTATCCTTTGACCACACTTGTGCTTCAGAGTAGCACCATGTTCTTCATAGAGAGAGCCTCCTATGCTTTCACTTTCATATACTAGTGGGAATTTTCAGTATAGAACTTGGCTTGTATATTCCGATGATGGGCTTCCTCAAATGCCCGAGGTCTTCATGAGCAAGCAAGTTGGATGCACACCCACTTAGTTTCAGTTTGAGCTTTCATACACTTATAGCTCTAGTGCATCCATTGCATGGCAATCCCTACTCACTCACATTGATATCTATTGATGGGAATCTCCATAGCCCGTTGATACGCCTAGTTGATGTGAGACTTTCTCCCTTTTTGTCTTCTCCACATAACCTCCACCATCATATTCTATTCCACCTATAGTGTTATGTCCATGGCTCACGCTCATGTATTGCGTGAAAGTTGAAAAAGTTTGAGATTATTAAAGTATGAAACAATTGCTTGGCTTATCATCGGGGTTGTGCATGATTAAATACTTTGTGTGATGAAGATAAAGCAACAGCCAGACTATATGATTTTGTAAGGATAACTTTCTTTGGCCATGTTGTTTTGAAAAGACATGATTGCTTTATTGGTATGCTCGAAGTATTGTTGCTTTTATGTCAAATGATAGACTATTGCTTTGAATCACTCGTGTCTTAATATTCATGCCATGATTAGACATATGATCAAGATTATGCTAGGTAGCATTCCACATCAAAAATTATTTCTTTTTATCATTTACCTACTCGAGGACGAGCAGGAATTAAGCTTGGGGATGCTGATACGTCTCTGTCGTATCTATAATATTTGATTGTTCCATGCCAATATTATTCAACTTTCATATACTTTTGGCAACTTTTATACTATTTTTGGGACTAACATATTGATCCAGTGCCCAGTGCCAGTTCCTGTCTCTTGCATGTTTTTTGTTTCACAGAAAACTAATATCAAACGGAGTCCAAACGGGATAATAACGGACGGAGATTTTTTTGGAATATTTATGATTTTTGGGAAGTAAAATCAACGCGAGACGGTGTCCGAGGTGGTCACGAGGTAGGGGGGCGCGCCCCTGACCCTCGTGGTCCACCCGTAAGGCGGTTGACGCTCTTCTTCTGGCGCAAGAAAGCTAATTTTATGAGAAAGATCTGGGCAAAAGATTCATCCATTCGGAGTTACGGATCTCCGGATATTTAACAAACGGTGAAGGGGTAGAATCTGAGAACGCAGAAACAGAGAGATAGATCCAATCTCGGAGGGGCTCTCGCCCCTCCCACGCCATGGGAGCCAAGTACCAGAGGGTAAACCCTTCTTCCATCTAGGGAGAAGGTCAAGGAAGAAGAATAAGAAGGGGGGCTCTCTCCCCCTTTCTTCCGGTGGCGCCGGAACGCCGCCGGGGGCCATCATCATCACCGCAATATTCACCAACACCTCCACCATCTTCACCAACATCTCCATCACCTTCCCCCATCTATATTCATTGGTCCACTCTCCCGCAACCCGCTGTACCCTCTACGTGAACATGGTGCTTTATGCTTCATATTATTATCCAATGATGTGTTGCCATCCTATGATGTCTGAGTAGATTTTCGTTGTCCTATCAGTGATTGATGAATTGCTATGATTGGTTTGAGTTGCATGTTTTATTATTGGTCCTGTCCTATGGTGCCATCTGTCTCGCGCAAGCGTGAGGGATTCCCGCTGTAGGGTGTTGCAATGCGTTCATGATTCGCTTATAGTGGGTTGCGTGAGTGACTGAAACACAAACCCGAGTAAGTAGGTTGTTTGCGTATGGGATAAAAGGGGACTTGATGCTTTAATGCTATGGTTGGGTTTTACCTTAATGAATCTTTAGTAGTTGTGGATGCTTGCTAGAGTTCCAATCATAAGTGCATAGAATTCCAAGTAAGGGATGATATGTTAGCTTATGCCTCTCCCTCAAATAGAATTGCAATAGTGATTATCGGTCTAGTAACATAGTCAATTGCTTAGGGACAATTCCACAACTCCTACCGCCACTTTTCCACACTTTCTATATTTACTTTATTGCATCTTTATTTAAACAGCCCCTACTTTTTATTTACGTGTTCTTTATTATCTTGCAAACCTATCCTATCACACCTACAAAGTACTTCTAGTTTCATACTTGTTCTAGGTAAGCGAACATCAAGCGTGCGTAGAGTCATATCAGTGGCCGATAGGACTTGAGAGAATATTTGTTCTACCTTTAGCTCCTCGTTGGGTTCGACACTCTTACTTATCGAAAGAGGCTACAACTATCCCGTATACTTGCAGGTCATCAAAGGTACATAGTAGGGACGAGGAGTAAACGGAGGGAGTAGTAAAATTTTCTCCGCGTGCTGCAAGCCACCGCGCGCGTGGGTGAGGGAGCGACCGTAAGGCGTACAGTAGTAATACTACTACTACTCGTAAGCAAGCTTCACCTCATCCTGCGAGCCACCGCGCCTGTGGGCGGGGGTGACGGCGTACTAAGCAAGCTTCTCCTCGTTCTGTGAGTTGACGGGACACATCAAAAGTACTCCAGTGTATATAGCCTTGCCTCTAAGGTAGGCCCCACATGGTTTGCCTCTTTTTTTAACATAACACGTCAAGTCACAATTTGTTTGTTCACCCGTGGTAGACGATCCTCCCTCCACCAAGTAGACAACCAGTACATGTGTCAAATTACCACGTGGGCTGCCTTTTCGTAAAGAAATGAGCTCCACCGTGTACCCGCGTGGGTGTGGTTGGGAAAGAGACGGGAGTACGTGTGCCGTGTGTGCACCTCTTCTCTCCATGCACGTCCCCCACCTATGTGGGTGTGTGAGAGAGAGATACAAACCTAGACATAATGCGCCGTCCATCCCCATGCCTCCGCGTAGTCCGACCACCAGTCACCACCATGCCCCACTCCTCCTCTCCTTATCTCTCATCTTTCTTCCTCCATTTTTATATACAAGGGGCCACTATCAAAATTACAATTTGCAGATATACAAGGCCACTAACACTAATCGATGCAATATTAATGGTGTTTGCCTCGTGGTACTAGCAAAGGAGGACATTAATTATCCCTTGCATGCATGCGGGAGTTTGTAAAAAAATGCATCTTGATTTTCCGTGCAATGCACGGTCATCTTGCTAGTCCATGGAAACAACACATGGCAAAATTCCACGGCGAACGAGGGATTTGAATCTGTTGGGAGGGGCTGTTTAGATCTTGCCCGGGGTAGCCAAAATATTGGCGACCCTTTTGTCCACCGGTGCCTTTGCCACCGATGAAGGAGGAATGGCTCGGGTGCTCATGCTGTCATGCATCCTCCAGCGCGCACGTTGGAGACGAGCTCGCACGAGCTGTGTATTTTTGTTCCACAACGCTGCTCGACCCACCCGCAAACCGACCGGCGACCCGCAAATTACGCCATCCAACCGTAGCCGCACACATTATGACAGAAACTCAACAACCCGGACGAAATTCATGCAAACACGTAGACAAACTGATATTTCATATAAACAACGACATAAATCATATAAAATACCTGATTTTCATACAAACATGACGGATTTCATTACATTCAAATGAACTACGTGGTGCTATTTTTGGACAGCACAGGTATATAATACCTGGCCTAAATGGTCGCCCGCCGATCGATTTGTGTTCCTCATGTCCGTCAGCACGATCACCGGACTGCCGGGAGCCCCGAAGGTATATGCTTCAGCGCAAAGGTCGGCTCGCTTCCCCACTGCCCAACTGGTATCATTGGCTAATGCCGAAGATGATGGTGGCTGACACCGGTTTGAGTTCATCACCGGCCACTACTTCGCCATGGACGGCATCGGCTCGAGTTCATCGTAACATTCCCCTCTTCCGTGGAGCCCATGCGGGTTCGACGAAGGTCCTCACAACAAAAGGATCCGGCAAGACACCTGCTTTGTACGCCGGCATCGCCTCCGTGGTGGCCTTCATGGGACCCAAGCGGCGGCGGCCTCCCGTGTTCTATTTCTCCTCGATGATGGCGGCGGACGCGGAGGCGCTGGCCACCGACTCGTTGCTCTCCGCGCACCCGGCTTCTGTCGCTGCTTGCATGGCGACCGCCGGCATGGGAGTCTCGGCCACAGAAACGGGAGACGCGGTACGAGGCGGCGACGTGGACGGCAGGAACGACGCTCACGTGCCCCTCCTCGTCGAGCTGGTCTGGAGCGGCGAGTTGCTGAACCGCGCACCGGCTTGGGGCAGCAACTGGCTCCGTTGGGCGAGGGAAGTGAGGTGGATCAGCGAGCTGCATAGCTCGTATTCGGTGGGCTACCCAGCCAGCTTGGATGCGGAATAACTACTCTTCGTAAGCCATTGTAAGAGTGGACAAAATGGTGAAGGAGGAGATAGGGGAGCGGCGGAGGTCTGCAATTCTTGGCCGGCATTTGGCCTCGTTTAAATAGGAGATTAAATAGACAGCGAACAGGAGGAGCTCGGCCGGTGTTGCGTTTAATGCCGGCCCGGTCATGAACAGACGTGTGTCTAGAGTGGGTTTCTCGGATTCCACACGGGCGGGTTTCATGGAGGCGTTTCAATGTGGCAAGGAGGCGTGTTCAGCCGAGCGTGCAGCGAGTGGCGCCCTCGACTCTGACCTATGACACTGTGTCGTTCTTCCACTAACGTGTGGGCTCTTTGGGTACATGGCCTGCATGTCAGGGACCCAACGCAGGCAGCGCACATCAGAGAAACCTTTGGTGGGCCAGGGCAGTCAGAAGCGGGCATTTCATAAATCGATGATTGTTCATTGAGTGTGACATCATCTTTTTCATGTAGATAAGCCAAATATGTTGATAGCCCGTTCGATACGTTGTGATTTATAAAGACCGCTGCAAACATCAATGTTCTGCTTATCACAGATAAGATTGACTAATACCCGTAACAATCCATGTCCTTAAAAAAGGGTGCATGCACGCATAGGTTGAGCATGTGTCTTGCGTCGTGTGCTGTGTGCATGCAGGCGTGCGAGTGTTGCGTGCGTGCAAGGGTACGTTTCAGTGTTGCATGCATGGGTGCGTACGTGCGTGTGTTCATGAGTGCATGTGTATGTGTCAGTGTGATGACCCACAAGTGTAGGGGATCTATCGTAGTCCTTTCGATAAGTAAGAGTGTCGAACCCAACGAGGACCAGAAGAAAATGATAAGCGGTTTTCAGTAAGGTTTTCTCTGCAAGCACTGAAATTATAGGTAATAGATAGTTTTGTGATAAAATAAAACGTAACGAGTAACAAGCAATGAAAGTAAATAAAGTGCAGTAAGGTGGCCCAATCCTTTTTGTAGAAAAGGATAAGCCTGGACAATTTCTTATAATGAGAAAAGAGCTCCCGAGGACACATGGGAATTATCGTCAAGCTAGTTTTCATCACGCTCATATGATTCGCATTCGGTACTTTGATAATTTCATATGTGGGTGGACCGGTGCTTGGGTACTGCCCTTACTTGGACGAGCATCCCACTTATGATTAACCCCTATTGCAAGCATCCGCAACTACAAAAGAAGTATTAAGGTAAACCTAACCACATCATTAAACATATGGATTCAAATCAGCCCCTAACGAAGCAACGCAAACTAGGGTTTAAGCTTCTGTCACTCTAGCAACCCATCATCTACATATTACTTCCAAATGCCTTCCTCTAGGCCCAAATAATGGTGAAGTGTCATGTAGTCGACGTTCACATAACACCACTAGAGGAAAGACAACATACATCTCATCAAAATATTGAACGAATACCAAATTCACATGACTACTAATAGCAAGACTTCACCCATGTCCTCAGGAACAAACGTAACTACTCACAAAGCATATTCATGTCCATAATCAGAGGAGTAATAATATGCATTAAGGATCTGAAAATATGATCTTCCACCAAGTAAACCAATTAGCATCAACTACAAGGAGTAATCAACACTACTAGCAACCCACAGGTACCAATTTGTGGTTTTGATACAAGATTGGATACAAGAGATGAACTAGGGTTTTGAGAGGAGATGGTGCTGGTGAAGATGTTGATGGAGATTGACCCCCTCCCGATGAGAGGATCGTTGGTGATGACGATGGTGATGATTTCCCCCTCCCGGAGGGAAGTGTCCCCGGCAGAACAGCTCTGCCGGAGCCCTAGATTGGTTCCGCCAAGGTTCCGCCTCGTGGCGGCGGAGCTTCGTCCCGTAAGCTTGCCCACGATTTTTTCCAGGGTAAAAGCCTTCATATAGCAGAAGGTGGACACCGGAGGGCCACCAGGCCAGGGTGTGTGCCCCCTAAGGTGTTTCTTCCACTCAATAATTATTATTAATTCCAAAAATAAGTTTCATGGAGTTTCAGGATTTTTGGAGCAGTGCAGAATAGGTTTCCAATGTTTGCTCCTTTTCCAGCCAGAATTCCAGCTGCCGGCACTCCCCCTCTTCATGGTAAACCTTGTAAAATAAGAGAGAATAGCCATAAGTATTGAGATATTATGTGTAATAACAGCCCATAATGCAATAAATATTGATATAAAAGCATGGTGCAAAATGGACGTATCAACTCCCCCAATCTTAGACCTCACTTGTCCTCAAGCGGAAGCCGATATCGAAAAATATGTCCACATGTTTAGAGATAGAGGTGTCGATAAAAATGAAATACGGACATGAGGGCATCATGATTATTCTTATAACAGGAACATAAATAATTTTATCATATGATTTCTTATGCTCAAGTAATGATCAATTCACAATGTCAAGTATGGTTCAGAAACTTCATTGGAAACTAACAAACTATAATCTCAGTCATTGAAGCAATTGGAATTTATCATAACATGAGAAAGAGTCAAGAATAGAGCTTTTCAGCAAGTCCACATACTCAACTATCATGTAGTCTTCTACAATTGCGAACACTCAGGCAATACTTGTGGTTATGGAGTTTCAGCCGGACACTGAGAAAGATAGGGGCTTATTGTGTTGCCTCCCAATGTATTCACCTTTAGGTGATGTCAACAATAATAGCCCATGCTAACTTACATCCAATTGGATATATATATATATATATATATATATATATATATATATATATATATATATCATGATCTTTCAAACACGAGGAGTTTGCTAAAGGATAAAATGAAAAAGGGAAAGGTGAAGATCACCTTGACTCAAGCATAAAGTAAAAACATAAATTAAAAGTTAGCCCCTTCGAAGAGGGAAGCAGAGGTTGTCATCTGCTTTTAGGGTTGGATGCATAAAATCTTAATGCAAAAGAACGTCACTTTATATTGCCACTTGTATGTGGACCTTTATTATGCAGTCCGTCGCTTTTATTGCTTCCACACAAGATCGTATAAAGCTTACTTTCTCTGCACTAATAAGTCATACATATTTAGATAGCAATTTTTATTGCCTGCAACATGACAACTTACTTGAAGGATCTTACTCAATCCATAGGTAGGTATGGTGGACTCTCATGGAAAAACTGGGTTTAAGGATGTTTGGAAGCACAAGTAGTATCTCTACTTAGTGCAAGGAATTTGTCTAGCATGAGGGGGAAAGGCAAGCTCAACATGTTTGGAAGGTTAATGACAATATACTTTAACTGAGATGTGAGGAAACATAAACCATTACGTTGTCTTCCTTGTCCAACATCAACTCTTTTAGCACGTCATACTTGATGAGCGCTTCACAACCATAAAAGATGTCCAAGATAATATATTTGTATGTGAACCTCTCTTTCCTCATTACTTCCTATTAATTGCAACGATGCCCAAAAACTACGTTTATCAACTCTCAACAACTTTTATGCCTCATACTTTCTATGTGTGAAGTCATTACTATCCATAAGATCAATATGCAGTCTTTTATTCTCTACTTTCTCAAGATCATAGCAACATAGCAAAGCCCTTGACTCAACACTAATCTTTATTATAGATAGCTCACGGACTCGAATACATAAAGAGATCACAAAGCAAAACTCAAAACTACTTGATACTAAAACTTCAATCTACTAGATCAAAATACTACTAGAAGGATCGAACTAAATAAAACGGTAAAGATAGGAGTGTGATGGTGATACGATACCGGGGCACCTCCCCCAAGCTTGGTAGTTGCCAAGGGGAGTGCCCATACCCATGTGATTATGTCCTCGGAGGTGGCAAAGTAAAAGATGTTGATGATGTAGGCTTCTTCCTCAATTTTCGCTTGATGATAATATTTTGCTCCTTTAGATCATCGATCTCTTGCTCAAGACTTAATATTCTTTTGCATAGTTCCTGTTTATTTTCCTCCAAGAGACGAAAAGGGATAAACTCGATCTTTGGCTTCTTTGCTCTATCAGGTAGGCTTGACTTTTTAAACTCCACATGCATATCCCCAGGTTGAGGTAATGGGGTTTCGTCTTCGTCTGAACTCGTCTCCTCCGTTCCCTTAGGCTCGTAGTCTTCCTCTTCTTCAGTGGTCCAGCCACCATGCTCCTAGTCCCCGTAGACCTTAGTATCTGCAAGTTAATCAGCTACATAGCTCTCCCCTTCCGAATCCTGAGACGACATATTGCTCTAAATCTGTAACAGAAACAGCTCGAAATGGAAACATGGGATATTTGCGTGATGCGGTGGTCAAAACCTTCGGAAGACTATATAATGAATTTTTACCGACCAAAATACGTAACGTGCAAGAAAATGGAGTCCGGGAGGCACACGAGGTGGCCATGGGACAGGGGGGCGTGCCCAGTAAGGGTGGGCGTGCCCTCCACCCTCGTGTCCTTCTCGGACTACTTCCTTCTTCCTAAAATTCTTAAATATTCCAAAACTGATAAAAAATTGCCATTAGAATTGTTTTGGAGTCGGTTTACTTACCGTACCACATACCTATTCCTTTTCGGAGTCTGGAACGTTCTGGAAAGTGACCCTTATGTATTCCTCTGGGGTTACGGTTTCAACAACATTAGTTTCAACATTGATAGGATTACCTGAGATATAATGTTTAATTCTTTGAACGTTCACCACCCTCAGATTTGTGCCTTTGAAGTTGTTGATATTTATGGCACCAAAACGATAGACCTCCTCGATAATGTAAGGACCTTCCCATTTAGAGAGAAGTTTTCCTGCAAAAAAACTTAGACGAGAGTTGAATAATAACACATAATCACCTACGTTAAACTCATGCTTTTGTATCCTTTTGTCATGCTAGCGTTTGAATTTTTCTTTGAATAGCTTGGAATTCTCATAGGCTTGGGTTCTCCATTCATCAAGTGAGCTAATATCTAACAACCTCTTCTCATCGGCAAGTTTAAAGTCATAGTTGAGCTCTTTAATAGCCCAATATGCTTTATGTTCAAGTTCAAGAGGTAAATGACATGCTTTTCCATAAACCATCTTATACGGAGACATACCCATAGGATTTTTGTAAGCAGTTCTATAGGCCCATAATGCATCATCAAGTTTTTTGGACCAATTCTTTCTAGATCTATTGACAGTCTTTTGCAACATTAATTTGAGCTCTCTATTGCTTAACTCTACTTGACCACTAGACTGCGGATGATAAGGAGATGCGATTATATGATTAACATCATACTTAGCAAGCATCTTACAAAAAGCACCATGAATAAAATGTGAACCACCATCAGTCATAAGATATCTAGGGACTCCAAACCTCGGAAAAACAACTTCTTTAAGCATTTTAATAGAAGTGTTATGATCAGCACTACTAGTTGGAATAGCTTCTACCCAGTTAGTAACGTAATCAACTGTAACGCCCCGGATACAACTTTCCATATTCGTAACTCCAACTCTTGCCTGTTCTGGAGATGCGATATTATTTTTCCTTCGTGTTTGGGTTTTTGTCTTTTGTTTTGCATTTTGTTCATGTCTTGCATCTCATCTCATAGCATCATGTGCATCGCATCCATATGTTTTCATAAAACCCGTACCCGTTCGTAGTTGCCGCGTTCCCCTTGCCTCCTTTGACCGTTCCGAGGCCAACCGAGTTTCTCGAGTCCCTCTTGTCTGACCACCTAACCTCTCTGCACAAGCACCCACCCCCTCTTGCGCGTGTCCGAAACTTGTCCGAACCCGACCCGCTCAGTCTTTACCGATGGATCCGGATCATCCCCAAACATCTACAAAACATCTCCGTTTTGTTATTTGGACTCCCTGCCTATTCTATTCCGAACCATCCGATTTCAATCGGATGATCCAAACTCATCTCCCCTTTCCTTTATATAAATCTCCTTGTCCATTTTTAGACCAAACCCTAAATCCTAGGACATTTGTCCCCCCCCCCTAGCCGCCGCCACCTACAACCTTCCCCCTCCTCGGATCAGCCGCCGCCACTCCACCCAAATCCTCTCGGGATCCCCTTCCTCGATCCCGCAGCCTCCTTCCTTCCTCGCTTTCAGATCCAACCAATCCCCCATCCCGATCCGCTTTGCTCCTCTCCTTCCATGCCCGTCATCCCGAGCCAGAGCCCCTCGTTCGACCGCCTCCTCCCGCTCGTCACCTCGCCGCCTCTCCACGCACACCTCCCTCCGGCCGCCAACCGCGATGATGCTTGGCTGGAGCCCGCCGGAGCAGCCTGCCGCCGGGTCGTCCTGCTCCCTGCCTTCTCCCTCCTTTCTCTTTTTGCTGCTTCCTCTGGATGCCCCTCAACTCCCCGTCTCTTCCCCTGTAGAAACCCATGGCGCCATCCCCATGGAGCTGCGGCCGCCGCCGCCATGTTGGAGCCCCTACTGCGCCTCGCTCTGGTGACCCGCAGCTCCCTGCCTCCCTCCCGCAGCTCGTCCACGCGATCCCCGCCGCCGTGCCCCACCTGCAGCCAACGCCCGCGGCCACCTCTGCTTCACGACCTCCCGCAGGCCGTGCCTGTGCCCCCCTGGCCTCCTCAAGCCGCCGCGCGGGTCGTCCTCAACGCCTTCCCCGCCTCCGGTCGCTCAGTGCCGGCGAGCCCAGTCGCCGGTGAAGCCCTGCAGGTCACCGTGCCCTTCCTCTCTAGCCTCCCCTCTGTTTTCTTCTAGATCGCCGGCAACGCTCTCTCTCAGGATCTCTCTTCTCTCTCGCTTCTCTCCACAGGGAACCGAAGCCGTGGCCGCTGGCCGTCCATGGTCGCCGCCGCAAGGATCTGCTCGCCTCCGCTGCCTCCGCGCCATCCCTGTCGCCGGAGGATGCAGCCCCGCCGCTTCCAAGTCCTCTGCTTCGCCCGTGGTCGAGCGAGACGACCATAAATGTAGCCGCGTTGACCGCCCGCTCGCCAGCGACTCTCTGCCTCGCTAGCAAGGCCCAGCCTGCTGCAGCTCCTCATCCAGCCTGCCAGGCCTCTCCACCAGCCGGCCCAAGGCCCAGGGTGAGCAGCCCCCTCCAGATCCCTCTCCTGTGCACTGCTGGGCTAGCCAGATTCGGCCCACGCATATTTTTTTTCCTGGTCCTGCGAATTTTGCCATTTATCCAGAGAATGTCAGTCTACAGAAAACCCCTTGCACTTCATGCATTTAATTACTCACAAACCATGCATCTTTTGTAAATAATTTATACGTGTAAAATGCTCAGAAAATTGTGTAGATTAATAATATCCAACTTTCATCCATGTTAAAATATTTAAAACTGATGTTTGTATTAATTTGCATATATGCCATGCTAAAATGTTTTATTTCATAACTAAATAACCGTAGCTCGGTTTTAAATGTTCTTTATATGTAAATGGGGTGGAAAAATGCCTAGTTTAACATGGTCCACTTTATTTTCCTGTTTAACAACTTTAAAATATGTTGTAGGGCAGAACAGTACCAAATTCATAATTTGCATATGTGGATTTTCCGGAATTGTTGTTTGTTGTTCCGGCATCATTTAAACTTGCCTAAATAGTTAATTTACTTTTGATTCACCCCTTGCCATGTTTAAACAACATTTAATATTGATGAGTAGCATAACCAAGAGTGAACTAAATAACTCGATGTGGTGTTTCGTCAATATGCAACTCGTTGCATATTGAGCTCCACTTAACTTGTAGTATTGTTTGTTGCATTTTGCCATGCCATGCCTCATTAAACCGGACATGCATCATACTTGATTGTGCATCATGCCATGATTATGCTTGTGTGTTTACCATGTTGTTTGCTTCTTTCCGGTTTGCTTCTCTCGTTAGCTTCGGTTCCGTTCCGGAATTGTGAGGATTCGTTCGACTACCTCCGTTCGTCTTCTTCATGGACTCGTTCTTCTTCCTAGCGGGATTTCAGGCAAGATGACCGTCACCTTGGATCTCACTACTATCATTGCTATGCTAGTTGCTTCGTTCTATTGTTTTGTCGTGCTACCTATCCCTTGTTGATCAAGCCTCCCAAATTGCCATGAACCCCTAACCTTTGACACCAATCCTAGCAAACCGTTGTTTGGCTATGTTACCGCTTTGCTCAGCCCCTCTTATAGCGTTGCTAGTTGCAGGTGAAGTTGAATATTGCTCCATGGTGGACAGGGTTATGTTGGGATATCACAATATCTCTTATATTATTAATGCATCTATATACTTGGTAAAGGGTGGAAGGCTCGGCCTTATGCCTGGTGTTTTGTTCCACTCTTGCCGCCCTAGTTTCCGTCATACGGTGTTATGTTCCCGGATTTTGCGTTCCTAACGCGGTCGGGTGATTTATGGGACCCCCTGATAGTTTGCTTTGAATAAAACTTGTCCAGCAAGGCCCAACCTTGGTTTTACCATTTGCCTCACCACCACCTATACCCTTCCCTTGGGTCGGCCTACCAAAGGGTCATCTTTATTTTAGCCCCCCCGGGCCAGTGCTTGTCTAAGTGTTGGTCCGAACCGAGCCACTTCTGGGCCACCTCGGGAAACTCAAGTCTGGTTTTACTCGAGCCTGTCTCATCCGGTGTTGCCTCGAGAACGAGATATGTGCAGCTCCTATCGGGATTGTCGGCAAGATCGGGCGGTCTTGCTGGTCTTGTTTTACCATTGTTGAAATGTCTTGTAAACCGGGATTCCGAGATCGATCGGGTCTTCTGGGAGAAAGTCTATTCCTTCGTTGATCGCGAGAGCTTGTCATGGGCTAAGTTGGGACACCCCTGCAGGGTATAAACTTTCGAGAGCCGTGCCCGCGGTTATGTGGCAGATGGGAATTTGTTAATGTCCGAATGTAGATAACTTGACACCAGATCCGAATTAAAATGCATCAACCGAGTGTGTAGCCGTGATGGTCTCTTCTCGGCGGAGTCCGGGAAGTGAACACGGTTTCTGGGTTATGTTTGACGTAAGTAGGTGTTCAGGATCACCTCTTGATCATTGCTAGCTTCACGACCATTCCTTTGTTTCTCTTCTCGCTCTCATTTGCGTATGTTAGCCACCATATATGCTTAGACGCTGCTGCAACCTCACCACTTTACCCCTTCCTTTCCCATTAAGCTTTCCTAGTCTTGAATCCCATGGTAATGGGATTGCTGAGTCCTCGTGGCTCACAGATACTTCCAAAACCAGTTTGCAGGTGCCTATGTTACCGAGCAGGTGATGCAACCAAGCTCAAGGAGGAGCTCGATGAAGATCTTGCCCTTTGTGTTGTTTCGTTCTAGTTGATCAGTAGTGGAGCCCAGTTGGGGTCGATCGGGGACCTTTGTCGCATTTGGGGTTCTTCTTTTATTTTGGTTCTGTAGTCGAACCTTGATTGTATCTGGATGGTGTAATGCTTTATTCATGTAATTGTGTGAAGTGGCGATTGTAAGCCAACTATGTATCTCTTTCCCTTATGTATTACATGGGTTGTGTGAAGATTACCTCACTTGCGACATTGCTTTCAATGCGGTTATGCCTCTAAGTCGTGCTTCGACACGTGGGAGATATAGCCGCATCGAGGGTGTTACAAGTTGGTAATCAGAGCCTTCCCTGACCTTAGGAGCCCCACTGCTTGATCGTTTTTAGCGGCTGAGTTGTGTCTAGGAAAATGTTTTGAGTCATTTAGGATTATATATATCGGAGAGTTAGGAATTCTTTTTACTCCTCAGTCCCTTCGTCGCTCTGGTGAGGTCTCCTGACATAGAGTTTTTGACTCTTCTCTTCTCAAAATTTCACTAAATTTTTTTTTTAGGATCACGCGGGTATTTTGGAATCATTCCGATGGTTTTATGATGAGAACATTGTCTTGGTGCCTCCTGTCAGGGGTTTAGTGGAAGTGTCCCGGGGAGTTGAGCTCTGAGGTGTTGTCGTCATAATTTTATCGTTGCAGTTCTGGAATACCTGAGTTTAGTACGCCGACATCGAAAATCTCTTTTATGCAGTTGTTGGTGAGATAACCCCGATAACCCAGTACTGAGGTGAGTACGGGAGTATCGCCATAACTTGTATAACGGATGCTTTTCGAAGGTTGAGGTAGACGATTTCCGAAGGTTTCTTGGTTATGTGTTGAAGGATGGATACAGCTGGTTGTAGGATTTGCTAGTTTTGGGTGAGATATTATGCTTCCCCTGTATCCCCAACACTTGATTGCATAACCGGAAAATTTCGGGAGTTTCATAGGTGAGAATTAAAGTAGCTCTTAGGATATCTTTCCGACGGATGTATGATATGAAATTGGGGTTCGACGTCTAGTGGTCCGCCTATTCACGGTTGGTTTTACAATGGTCTCGTTGTGTCTTAAAGAGTCCTTGGCTATGCTGACTCGGGGATGCTTCATATGTCATGTGCACTACCTTGTACATGATGGTGCTGTACGATCGAGCCCGTGTAGGCCCCACCAGGAAAACTTCGGACGAAATCTCTATCATATGTTTGTTCCGGCTTATTCTGCAAGCCAATCCTTTGTTTTGTTTTATTTGTGGTATTCGAGTTGCTTCGAAGTCAAATGTTGAATCCATACCTTTCCTAAACGGGGTTCTCATATTCCTATGTGAATACTAATCCTTTTTGATCATTGAGGTTATCATGTTAATTCTTTCCAACCGGTGCGCTTCTCTTCGAGATGATCCCATCATTTTTCCCATCCGCAAGATCAATTCTAAGTTTTCTCACCGGTGTTTGTTTCGTTCATCCCAAGTTGCCTTTGTTTTCCCCACCCTCCCACCCTTTTCTTCAAGGACTCAGATTTCTTAATCAAGTATCCATTTATTCATGTGAAGTCACTTCACTCTTTTCAATCAATGTTCTGATCCAGTGATCCCTCGTGAAGATGCTCACGAGCTTCAAGTTCATCATCCTTCTTTATTGTTTCTTCTCTGGTGGATCCAATTCAAGCTTTCAGTGTTGATCATATTCCTTTCCTCGTGTCAAATGCTTTCTCATGCTGGTGCACCTCTTAATCATTCACTTCTTCCTATTCATTTGTTCTGGAGTGCTGAAGATATCTCAGAAGACTTGTGTTTCCATTCTCAATCCCTTCAAGATATTTCGAGGTTGTTATCTCATTCAAGCCATTTAATTCAACCGGTGCAATTTCTCTTTAAAATCCTTTCCAACGGTGCTTTTATTTTAGTGGGCCCAAACCCACAGGTCTTTCCCCAGGATCTTACCTGACTCTTCTATTTTCGCAGAGCTATCCTAAATTCTTCTCCAAGTTTGACGTAAGAATGAGTTATCATCAGTCAAATGCTTTTCTCCAAGATCTTTTAAATTCTTTTCATAGTTGGCTCAACCTCTTCACATTTGATTCTTCCGATGTGCCTCAATAATTCTTGGTGGTGTTTCTCATTGTCATTCTCATCATTTGAAGACTGAAGAAGAGTTTCTCTCTAATCTTGCTCTATTCTCTTCAAGATTCATGGTGTTAGCTTGTCGCCATCCTCTCATAATTGTTTTCGATTGTGGGAATTCTTTTCATCCATCCGGAGTATTTCATGAGTTGTTTCCATTTCTTTCCTCCGAAGGCCATCATGTCATAATCATTCATTCTCAGCGTGTAGCTATCACTCTCCAAATCTTACCGGTGCATCAATCGAATACCCTCTAATCAGTTCATGATCTCTTCGTTATCAGGTATCTAAATCCCTTCAAGTATCTTCATTCATTTTCCAATTCTTCCCAGCTAATTGTGCCTTTGCTTCTTTCATTTTCAATTCTTACGGTGGTTCGTTCAAGATTTCACCTCTTTCGTTATCATTTAATTCATTTCGTTCTTTCCAATCCTACCGGTGGTTCGTTGAAGACCTTCCCAAGCTTGCGCCATATCCATCTTAATCCTTTCTACGAGAATAAGTGGCATGCCAAATCCATTGTGGGTCATCAATTTAATTGATGAGGGATAAGCATAATGAAATTCTTATTCATGTTTCATCGAGTAAATTCAATTCCTTATTCCGGAGGTTCATCAAAAATTCTTGGTTTCAATTTCTCATCCTTCTTTTCGGAGTTCCAAGTTTTCACGGTTATATAATCGCGAAGCTCCATCTAAATCATTGCAAGGCTTCACCTTGTGTTTTCAACTTCTTTTCTTCTCATCATCCTTTTATTACCGGAGTTCTTCATGGAGGCTCTACATGATGGTTCGTCAAGGATTCTTTTCACTCTTCAATTGTTCTTCAAGATTTCTCTTGAAGTTATGATCCGCCAAGCTATACTCAAAAATAAACATGGTGCTCAACACATGTTTTGTTTTGAGGAGCTCAAGTATTCTTCATCTAGCATTCCAAAGTGAAATTCTCTCTACCTTATCCTTTGAGATGGTGTTATGTCATTCTTGACAATTTCCCTTCACGTTTCATGATTCACAAGTTTTCAAGAGTGACATAGTTAAATCCATCATTTTCTCTTTGTTCAAGAGATCTTTTCAACCATCAACTTCTTTGTTGGAGTTATCTTGTGTCAGATTTCACCTAAAGCTCTTCCTTAAGGGTTGTTGCTATTTGTGGTGATTATGCATGACCCAATCTTGCTCTTTATCCTCTTGGTGGAAGAAGTTTTCATCTCTTCGTTGATCTTAACCAAGCAATTGTTTTTCGTTAGTGGCAGAATTTCACCTCAAGTGTTGAGATGTTTCCATAAGCCCACTATAAGTTTATTCTTTTCATTGTTGGTTTTCCAACAACCCCGTTATAACCTTCTTGGAAGGGTGATTTCCAAACTCATTTGTGGCAGAAGTTGCCTTTTTCGCCTACATTCTGTTAATCCAATGATCTATCTTCTATTCTTTCTTCCGGTGGCAATGTGATGTTGTGCTCTTCACCCATCACCTCGTTTGGCGAGGATCGTCTTCTTTTCATGCTTATCCATTCAACCGGAGTGCTGTGTCACGTCTTCAAGTTCTTTTCATCTTATCAAGTTTTGCCTCTCTGTTCAACCGGATTGCTGTCTGAAATCCTTCTTACCCTTTGTGCCATTCTTTCAATAGTTCTGGAGGCAGTGTGTTGTTGATTTCATCAAGTATCATCCCATCTTCTCAAGTTCATGTTCTATTCCTTCCATGTTCAACCGGAGTGCTGTCCGAATTCTTCCCCTCTCATCTTGTTTTAACCGGAGTAGTTTCGAATTCTATCTTGTCCATTAAAATCTTGATTCATGTCTTTGCAACCTTCAAGTCCTCGTAATGTTGCTTGTTCCTCTTTTCTAACGGATTGTTTGCAATCTCGTTCATCTCTATTGTACTCTTTCTTTTAAGTTGCTCAACCTCTCAAGGATCGTGGTTTCACTCATTCGTCAAAGAAGCAACTTAGTTTACCTCTCATCTTCCTCTTCCTTTTCCCTCCGGTGCCATCCTAGATCTCGGGACAAGATCCTCTCGTAGTGGTGGAGTGTTGTAACGCCCCGGATACAACTTTCCATATTCGTAACTCCAACTCTTGCCTGTTCCAGAGATGCGATATGATTTTTCCTTCGTGTTTGGGTTTTTGTCTTTTGTTTTGTATTTTGTTCATGTCTTGCATCTCATCTCATAGTATCATGTGCATCGCATCCATATGTTTTCATAAAACCCGTACCCGTTCGTAGTTGTCGCGTTCCCCTTGCCTCCTTTGACCGTTCCGAGGCCAACCGAGTTTCTCGAGTCCCTCTTGTCTGACCACCTAACCTCTCTGCACAAGCACCCACCCCCTCTTGCGCGTGTCCGAAACTTGTCCGAACCCGACCCGCTCAGTCTTTACCGATGGATCCGGATCATCCCCAAACATCTACAAAACATCTCCATTTTGTTATTTGGACTCCCTGCCTATTCTATTCCGAACCATCCGATTTCGATCGGATCATCCAAACTCATCTCCCCTTTCCTTTATATAAATCTCCTTGTCCATTTTTAGACCAAACCCTAAATCCTAGGACATTTGTCCCCCCCCCCTAGCCGCCGCCACCTACAACCTTCCCCCTCCTCGGATCAGCTGCCGCCACTCCACCCAAATCTTCTCGGGATCCCTTCCCTCGATACCGCAGCCTCCTTCCTTCCTCGTTTTCAGATCCAACCAATCCCCCCATCCCGATCCGCTCTCCTCTCCTTCCGTGCCCGTCATCCCCGAGCCAGGAGCCCCTCGTTCGACCGCCTCCTCCCGCTCGTCACCTCGCCGCCTCTCCACACGCACACCTCCCTCCGGCCGTCAACCGCGATGCCGCTGGAGCCCGCCGGAGCAGCCTGCCGCCGGGTCGTCCTGCTCCCTGCCTTCTCCCTCCTTTCTCTTTTTGCTGCTTCCTCTGGATGCCCCTCAACTCCCCGTCTCTTCCCCTGCAGAAACCCATGGCGCCATCCCCATGGAGCTGCGGCCGCCGCCGCCATGTTGGAGCCCCTGCTGCGCCTCGCTCTGGTGACCCGCAGCTCCCTGCCTCCCTCCCGCAGCTCGTCCTCGCGATCCCCGCCGCCGTGCGCCACCTGCAGCCAACGCCCGCGGCCACCTCTGCTTCACGACCTCCCGCAGGCCGTGCCTGTGCCCTCCTGGCCTCCTCAAGCCGTCGCGCGGGTCGTCCTCAACGCCTTCCCCGCCTCCGGTCGCTCAGTGCCGGCGAGCCCAGTCGCCGGTGAAGCCCTGCAGGTCGCCGTGCCCTTCCTCTCCAGCCTCCCCTCTGTTTTCTTCTAGATCACCGGCAATGCTCTCTCTCAGGATCTCTCTTCTCTCTCGCTTCTCTCCACAGGGAACCGAAGTCGTGGCCGCCGGCCGTCCATGGTCGCCGCCGCAAGGATCCGCTCGCCTCCGCTGCCTCCGCGCCATCCCTGTCGCCAGAGGATGCAGCCCCACCACTTCCAAGTCCTCTGCTTCGCCCGTGGTCGAGCGAGACGACCATAAACGCAGCCGCGTTGACCGCCCGCTCGCCAGCGCCTCTCTGCCTCGCTAGCAAGGCCCAGCCTGCTCCAGCTCCTCATCCGGCCTGCCAGGCCTCTCCACCAGCCGGCCCAAGGCCCAGGGTGAGCAGCCCCCTCCAGATCCCTCTCCTGTGCACTGCTGGGCTAGCCAGATTCGGCCCACGCATATTGTTTTTCCTGGTCCTGCGAATTTTGCCATTTATCCAGAGAATGTCAGTTTACAGAAAACCCCTTGCACTTCATGCATTTAATTACTCACAAACCATGCATCTTTTGTAAATAATTTATACATGTAAAATGCTCAGAAAATTGTGTAGATTAATAATATCCAACTTTCATCCATGTTAATATATTTAAAACTGATGTTTGTATTAATTTGCATATATGCCATGCTAAAATGTTTTATTTCATAACTAAATAACCGTAGCTCAGTTTTAAATGTTCTTTATATGTAAATGGGGTGAAAAAATGCCTAGTTTAACATGGTTCACTTTATTTTCATGTTTAACAACTTTAAAATATGTTTTAGGGCAGAACAGTACCAAATTCATAATTTGCATATGAGGATTTTCCGGAATTGTTGTTTGTTGTTCCGGCATCATTTAAACTTGCCTAAATAGTTAGTTTACTTTTGATTCACCCCTTGCCATGTTTAGACAACATTTAATATTGATGAGTAGCATAACCAAGAGTGAACTAAATAACTCGATGTGGTGTTTCGTCAATATGCAACTCGTTGCATATTGAGCTCCACTTAACTTGTAGTATTGTTTGTTGCATTTTGCCATGCCATGCCTCATTAAACCGGACATGCATCATACTTGATTGTGCATCATGCCATGATTATGCTTGTGTGTTTACCATGTTGTTTGCTTCTTTCCGGTTTGCTTCTCTCGTTAGCTTCGGTTCCGTTCCGGAATTGTGAGGATTCGTTCGACTACCTCCGTTTGTCTTCTTCATGGACTCGTTCTTCTTCCTAGCGGGATTTCAGGCAAGATGACCGTCACCTTGGATCTCACTACTATCATTGCTATGCTAGTTGCTTCGTTCTATTGTTTTGCCGCGCTACCTATCTCTTGTTGATCAAGCCTCCCAAATTGCCATGAACCCCTAACCTTTGACACCAATCCTAGCAAACCGTGTTTGGCTATGTTACCGCTTTGCTCAGCCCCTCTTATAGCGTTGCTAGTTGCAGGTGAAGTTGAAGATTGCTCCATGGTGGACAGGGTTATGTTGGGATATCACAATATCTCTTATATTATTAATGCATCTATATACTTGGTAAAGGGTGGAAGGCTCGGCCTTATGCCTGGTGTTTTGTTCCACTCTTGCCGCCCTAGTTTCCGTGATACCGGTGTTATGTTCCCGGATTTTGCGTTCCTAACGCGGTCGGGTGATTTATGGGACCCCCCTGACAGTTCGCTTTGAATAAAACTTGTCCAGCAAGGCCCAACCTTGGTTTTACCATTTGCCTCACCACCACCTATACCCTTCCCTTGGGTCGGCCAACCCAAGGGTCATCTTTATTTTAGCCCCCGGCCAGTGCTTGTCTAAGTGTTGGTCCGAACCGAGCCACCATGGGCCACCTCGGGAAACTCAAGTCTGGTTTTACTCAGAGCTTTGTCTCATCCGGTGTTGCCCTAAGAGCGAGATATGTGCAGCTCCTATCGGGATTGTCGGCGATCGGGCGGTCTTGCTGGTCTTGTTTTACCATTGTTGAAATGTCTTGTAAACCGGGATTCCGAGACTGATCGGGTCTTCCTGGGAGAAGGTCTATTCCTTCGTTGATCGCGAGAGCTTGTCATGGGCTAAGTTGGGACACCCCTGCAGGGTATAAACTTTCGAGAGCCGTGCCCGCGGTTATGTGGTGGATGGGAATTTGTTAATGTCCGGTTGTAGATAACTTGACACCAGATCCGAATTAAAATGCATCAACCGAGTGTGTAGCCGTGATGGTCTCTTCTCGGCGGAGTCCGGGAAGTGAACACGGTTTCTGGGTTATGTTTGACGTAAGTAGGTGTTCAGGATCACCTCTTGATCATTGCTAGCTTCACGACCGTTCCTTTGTTTCTCTTCTCGCTCTCATTTGCGTATGTTAGCCACCATATATGCTTAGACGCCGCTGCAACCTCACCACTTTACCCCTTCCTTTCCCATTAAGCTTTGCTAGTCTTGATACCCATGGTAATGGGATTGCTGAGCCTCGTGGCTCACAGATACTTCCAAAACCAGTTTGCAGGTGCCTATCTTACCGAGCAGGTGATGCAACCAAGCTCAAGGAGGACCTCGATGAAGATCTTGCCCTTTGTGTTGTTTCATTCTAGTTGATCAGTAGTGGAGCCCAGTTGGGGTCGATCGGGGACCTTTGTCGCATTTGAGGTAGTGTCTTAAATCATAAAAGAACTTTTTCTTTTGCTGGTATGTGAAACTAGGTGGTATAAATTTAGCACCAATGTAATTAGCATAATCAGCATACCAAGGAGCAGTACGAGAAGCATTAATGATCGCTAATTGTTCACCAGGAAAGCTATCATCAATAGGCAGTGGGTCATCAAGAACATTTTCTAACCTAGACAAGTTGTCTGCAACGGGGTTCTCAGCTCCCTTTCTATCAATAATATGCAAATCAAATTCTTGGAGCAAGAGAACCCATCTAATGAGTCTAGGCTTAGCATCTTTCTTTTCCATAAGATATTTAATAGCAGCATGATCAGTGTGAATAGTAATTTTGGAATCAACAATATAAGGTCTAAACTTATCACATGCAAACACAACTGCTAAGAATTCTTTTTCAGTAGTAGCATAATTTCTCTGGGCAGTATCAAGAGTCTTGCATACTGGATAACATTCAACTTCTTATCAACTCTTTGCCCTAGAACAGCACCTACAGCATAATCACTAGCATCACACATAATTTCAAAAGGTAAATTCCAATCAGGTGGCTGAACAATAGGTGCAGTGATCAAAGCTTTCTTAAGTATTTCAAATGCTTCTACACAATCATCATCAAAGACAAAAGGAATATCTTTTTGCAATAAATTAGTCAGAGGCCTAGAGATTTTAGAAAAGTCCTTAATGAACCTCCTATAAAAACCGGCCTGACCAAGGAAATTCTTATACCTTTTATGTCCTTGGGACATGGCATCTTTTCAATAGCATCAACTTTGGCTTTATCAACTTCAATACCTCTCTCGGAAATCTTATGCCCCAAAACGCTGCCTTCATTAACCATAAGTGACACTTTTCCCAATTCAAGACGAGACTAGTGTCTTCGCATCTCTGCAAAACTCGATCAAGGTTGCTCAAGCAATCATCAAAAGAGGACCCATAAACGGAGAAATAATCCATGAATACCTCACAAATCTTTTCACAAAAGTCAGAGAATATAGCCATCATACATTTTTGAAAGGTAGCAGGTGCATTACATAAACCAAAAGGCATACGTCTATAAGAAAAAGTACCGAAAGGGCAAGTAAAAGTAGTTTTTGATTGATCCCCCGCTGACACAGGTATTTGAGAGAAACCAGAATAACCATCTAGAAAGCAGAAATGAGTGTGTTTGGATAGTCTTTCTAGCATTTGCTGAATAAAAGGTAAAGGGTAATGATGTTTCTTAGTAGCTTTATTTAATTTACGTAAATCAATTACCATCCTATAACCTGTAATAATTCTTTGCGGGATCAATTCATCTTTATCATTAGGAACGACAATAATACCTCCCTTTTTAGGAACACAATGGACAGGGCTCACCCAATCACTATCAGCAACGGGATAAATTATACCTGCCTCAAGGAGCTTTAGTATCTCCTTTCTTACCACTTCTTTCATCTTGGGATTCATTCGTCGTTGTGGATCTCTAACTGGTTTGGCATTGTCCTCCAAATTAATTTTGTGTTGACATAACGTGGGACTAATGCCCTTAAGATCATCCAGAGTATATCCAATAGCAGCGCGGTGCTTCTTCAGAGTTTTCAATAATCTTTCTTCTTCTTGCTATGAAAGGTTAGCGCTGATAATAACAGGATATATTTTCTTTTCATCAAGATAAGCATACTTAAGATTATCAGGTAATGGTTTGAGTTCAAACACGGGATCACCCTTGGGTGGAGGGGGATCCTCAAGAATTTCACCGGGAAGGTTGTATTTCAGCATAGGTTCCTGTTTAAGGAACACTTCATCTATTTCCCTTCTTTTCTTCATAAACATATTATTTTCATGGTCAAGAAAATATTGTTCTAACGGATCAGTAGGAGGTACGGCAATGGAAGCAAGACCAATAATATCATCCTTACTAGGTGATTCTCTATCACGAGGTTGTCTACGAAACTTAGCAAAATTAAACTCATGAGACATACCCTCTAAGCCAATTGTGATAGTATCTTATTCACAATCAATCCTAGCATTAACTGTAGAAGGGTCTACGAAAAATAATGGGACAAAAGGCATCTTGTGGGGAACCAAGAACAAGAAAATCAGCAGGATATTTAACCTTCCCACACAAGACTTCAACATCTCTAACAATCCCAAATGGCTTAATAGTATCCCTATTGGCAAGCTTAATACTAACATCTATATCTTCCAATTCAGCAGGTGCAATATCGTGCATAATTTCTTTATATAAAACAGGGTATTGCACTAGCGCTAGCACCCATATCACATAAGCCATGATAACAATGATCTCGCATTTTAACAGAAATAACAGGCATGCCTACAATAAGTTTATGTATCTTAGTATCTGGTCTAGCAATATTAGCAGTTTCACCACATAAATAAATAACATGCCCATCTAAATCATCATCCAAGAGATCTTTACCCATAGCAATACTAGGTTCAACTTTGATTTCCTCAGGAAGTGTATAAGTCCTAGTATTACTCTTACGAACAACAATCGAAGTTTTAGCATGATCCTTTATCCTAAAAGGAAAAGGAGGTTTCTCAACATAAGTAGTAGGAACAATAGGATCACTATGGGTGACAGTCTTTTCTTCAACTGTAATAGGTGCAACTACTTTTACTTCAACGGGAGGATTATATTTAAACCACTTCTCCTTAGGGAGATCAATGTGAGTAGCAAAAGATTCACAGAAAGAAGCTACTATCTCAGAGTCAAGTCCATATTTAGCGCTAAATCCACGCAAAGCATCGATATCCATAAAAGATTTAACACAATCAAACTTAGGTGTCATACCTGACTCCTTACCATCGTAAGAACCCCAATCTTCAGAGTTGCGTTTAATTCTTTCCAATAAGTCCCATTTGAATTCAATAGTCTTCAGCATATAAGAACCAACACAGGAAGTATCGAGCAGGTTGCGATCACTGAGAGAAAGACGAGCATAAAATTTTTGAATAATCATTTCTCTGGAGAGCTCATGATTGGGGCATAAATATAACATTGACTTAAGCCTCCCCCAAGCTTGAGCGATGCTTCCTCCTTTGTGAGGCCAGAAATTATATATGTAATTACGATCACGATGAACAAGATGCATAGGATAGAACTTCTGGTGAAATTCCAACTTCAATCGCTTATAATTCCAAGATCTCGTATCATCACATAGCCTATACCATGTCAATGCATCTGCCTTCAAAGATAAAGGGAAGACCTTCCTTTTGACAACATCATCGGGAATACCTGCAAGCTTAAATAATCCACAAACTTCATCCACAAAGATAACGTGTAAATCGGGATGCAATGTTCCATCTCCTGCAAATGGATTAGCTAGCAGTTTCTCTATCATACCCGAAGGAATTTCAAAGTAAATATAAGTTCAGTAGGTTGAGGAGCAAATCTTTGCTCTTTTGGTCAGGGTGAAGATACCCCGAACAAGCCCCTCAAAGGATTAGTTTCCATAGTAACAAGTGACAGAAAATTTCAGCACACTATATAAATGTTTCCTTACCAAGTTCCACTCACCAAAAGCGCTACACTCCCCGGCAACGGCACCAGAAAAGAGTCTTGATGACCCACAAGTGTAGGCGATCTATCGTAGTCCTTTTGATAAGTAATAGTGTTGAACCCAACAAGGAGCGGAAGGAAATGATAAGCGGTTTTCAGTAAGGTTTTCTCTGCAAGCACTGAAATTATAGGTAATAGATAGTTTTGTGATAAGATAAATTGTAACGAGTAGCAAGCAATGAAAGTAAATAGTGCAGAAAGGTGGCCCAATCCTTTTTGTAGCAAAGGATAAGCCTGGACAATTTCTTATAATGAGAAAAGAGCTCCCGAGGACACATGGGAATTATCGTCAAGCTAGTTTTCATCACGCTCATATGATTCGCGTTCGGTACTTTGATAATTTGATATGTGGGTGGACCGGTGCTTGGGTACTGCCCTTACTTGGACAAGCATCCCACTTATGATTAACCCCTATTGCAAGCATCCGCAACTACAAAAGAAGTATTAAGGTAAACCTAACCACAACATTAAACATATGGATCCAAATCAGCCCCTAACGAAGCAACGCATATACTAGGGTTTAAGCTTCTGTCACTCTAGCAACCCATCATCTACTTATTACTTCCCAATGCCTTCCTCTAGTCCCAAATAATGGTGAAGTGTCATGTAGTCGACGTTCACGTAACACCACTAGAGGAAAGACAACATACATCTCATCAAAATATCGAACGAATACCAAATTCACATGACTACTAATAGCAAGACTTCACCCATGTCCTCAGGAACAAACATAACTACTCACAAAGCATATTCATGTTCATAATCAGAGGAGTAATAATATGCATTAAGGATCTGAACATATGATCTTCCACCAAGTAAATCAATTAGCATCAACTACAAGGAGTAATCAACACTACTAGCAACCCACAGGTACCAATTTGTGGTTTTGATACAAGATTGGATACAAGAGATGAACTAGGGTTTTGAGAGGAGATGGTGCTGGTGAAGATGTTGATGGAGATTGACCCCCTGCCGATGAGAGGATCGTTGGCGATGATGATGGTGATGATTTCCCCCTCCCGGAGGGAAGTGTCCCCGGCAGAACAGCTCTGCCGGAGCCCTAGATTGGTTCCGCCAAGGTTCCGCCTCGTGGCGGCGGAGTTTCATCCCGTAAGCTTGCCCACGATTTTTTCCTGGGTAAAAGCCTTCATATAGCAGAAGGTGGACACCGGAGGGCCACCAGGGGGCCAGGAGACGGAGGGCGTGTCCCCCACCCTCCTGGCCAGGGTGTGGGCCCCCTGAGGTGTTTCTTCCGCTCAATAATTATTATTAATTACAAAAATAAGTTTCGTGGAGTTTCAGGATCTTTGGAGCAGTGCAGAATCGGTTTCCAATGTTTGCTCCTTTTCCAGCCAGAATTCCAGCTGCCGGCACTCCCCCTCTTCATGGTAATCCTTGTAAAAAAAAGAGAGAATAGCCAGAAGTATTGAGATATAATGTGTAATAACAGCCCATAATGCAATAAATATTGATATAAAAGCATGATGCAAAATGGACGTATCACAGTGTTGCACGCCAGCATGCGTGCGTGTGTACGTTATTTGTACGTGTCAATGTTGCACGCCTGCATGTGTGCGTGTCTTGCGTGCATGCATGTGTACGTGCGGGGTGAGACTACACGTCAGTCGACTGACTTTTACATCTCTGGTCATTAGATTTTCCAGCCATTGGATACAAAATCAAGGGCCTCCAGTTTATCATCAAACTCCACCCCCCTGAGCTGCCAGCCACCACCGGCCGAACCGCCAGCCCCCGCCGCCCGTGGCTGGCCCACGCCGCCACGCCGCCCCCCCCCAAAACCACTCCCCACCACCGGTCCGCCGCTGCACCGACCATCCCTGTAGCCCCTCCCCCCCCCCCCGCGCCGAGCTTTTTCTCCGGCGATCCCCACCCCACCGCCCAATCAACGCGCCCCCAACCGACGGCGACTGCCAACTAGAGGTCTCACGACTTCGAATACCCACCGACCACTAATTTATTACCATTTCTTTCCTTCATATACGCGTTGGCGGGTGGGCCCCATGGTAATGTGCGCTGCTGAATGTGGACCATTTGACTGGTCAATTGATCGTGTTATCCACAAATTAAGGAGCTGTATGGTGAGCCAGTGACTATATGATCACCCTAAAATGTACTCCTATTTTATTAACACAGTACAGACTCACACTACCATTTCTTTCTTTCATATACGGGCTGACATGTGGTTCCCACGGTTACGCGCCCCGATGGTGCAACACTAGTTGCGCTGCGTGGAACGTTTGACTGGTCAATTGATTGTGTCATCAACAAAATATGGAGTTGTACGGGTGAGCCAGTGACCATATAATCATGACATGTATTTGTTTAACATGGTACAAATGCAAGGGCTCATATATACGCGCAAGCACTCACCGCTATAAGCGCACACACACGAACCCTACCCCTATGAGCACCTTCGAGAGAGTGGGCCAGCATATATGATCTTGAGATTTTATGAAGTCACCATAGGTGCCTCGTAGTCGAGTGGAACGTCTCCTCCCATTGAACGCACATCACCGGAAAATAATGAAATTAACACAAGATAAGTGCGAGCACCGGGACTTTAACCTTGGTGGGCTCGAGAAACCACTGCCCTCCTAACCATCCAACCACATGTTGGTTAGCACGACAAAATGTATGTGGTGACCGTGATGAGCTTATTCTGAAGTCTAGTGACCATATCGTGCTTTCGCTTCAAATACAATGATGGTAAGTGTCGTCAACAAAATACGGAGCACGCATCAAATCCAAAGTCCGTCAGTGTCATCAACAAAATATGGAGACGTATCGTGAGCTAGATACTGTTGTACTATTGTATATGCTTATTTTATTAGTGGTCGATTGCATGTGTGGTATGATGGGCACATCATTTCTAGTTGTGGTGGGTCAACATGAAGACTCATGGGTCGGTTCCATCCTGCGCCACATATAGGTTGGACCGAGACGCGTTATACGAAGGCCCATGTGGAGGACTCGGCGTACAACACGAAGCTACTAGAGTCGCAGAGGACTCTATCCCCACTGGTGATAAGCCGACTATATATGATTTGTAACCCTGGGCCCCCAGTATGTTATAGAAGCTTGGGGGCTAGTTCATCGATAGTATACACACACGCACAATGCCTGGTATTCACGTGTACTTTGTACACACCCCTATCACTAATATACAGTACCAGGAGTAGGCTCTTTATTCAAATGCAAGGGTCCAAACTAGGGTAAAACTTAGCCTCGTATTACCATCCAGCCTAACAGCCAGGGATATCCTACCGAATGATATGATGAAATCATATCTACCAACTACTAAGAGAGAGGTGTGTCTGGGGGGAATGTCTGCGAGAGAGGCCTAAAGATAATGTGCGTGCGGGAGACACGTAGGCACATATATGTGCGTATAGAGGACTAGTAGAGACCATGCGTGTGTATATATGCATGTGAGAGAAATAGTGTTTTCCATCTGAGATTAGTGAAAAGATTGGTACATAGTAGTCAGAAAGAGAGAGAGAGAGAGAGAGAGAGAGAGAGATAAATAGAGAGAGCATGTGTGTGAGACACCCCTACACCCTGAGAGAGATTGTGAACATGTGTGAAAGAGAAATGCCGATGCATATAAAGTGTGTGCACTTATGTGTTAGATAGAGAGATATATAACGTGTTTGTGAGAACGGGCCGAGGCATAGTGCATCTACGTGTAAAAGGCGGTTCTACGCATTAAATTAAAATATAAATGGCATTATTATTTTTGGATGAGATCATAAATTTTGCAAATTGCGTATGGACAAAAATCGGTCTATCAGACACCCGTACTCTATTGAATTCTATCATGTGCATGTGTTTATTTCATATTATTGATCCATAGAGTGAGAGCGGTTTGAAATACAGGCAATGGATGCTTTTGCAATTCATATATAAACATTAATTAGTGCACTCCATGTTGTTAGTGTGAAGCACTTTATACATTTGTCACTTGCATGGATACATTCCAAATTGCTCGCTACGAAATAGAATACATGTCAAATTCAACATAAAGGGGGTTTCGAAGATTCGAATTCATAGGAAGTGCATTCACCTATTTGAACCCGAGATAATGGCATTTTTAAATCAGATGTAAAAGGGGGCATCAATCTTTTTTGTGAGTTTGAACATGCTATATATATTCATACGCATATCTAACTTTTTTTTGCAACCAAGGAGATTATATCTGGAACCACGATGAACTGAGGTAAGTTGCATATTTTTTAATATATACTTGTGTACAATGTATATTCAAATGTACCACCTCCATTCAAAAATAATCGTAGCTTTAGGATTTTCAAGAGTAAAGATTTGTGAAGTTTGACAAATCCTGAAAGTTCAATTCAAGAGAACCGAAAACGTTAATGCTTCTGCACCCAAATATTGAACGAAACGCCAAATAGGCATGTGGTCCCTGAAACCGCGCGAGACTAATGTTTGGTGGTAGGAAATTAATGTCCTGACTCTGGCCCGTGTAGCCTATCAGCCCGATGTCCAAAGGTCTAAACCGGGGTAGGTTTGTAACTTCACCAAGACGCCAGTCTCAACAGCCTCTGAGAAGCATTCATACGCCATGGGCGCCTAAACACCCATGTGGTCGGCTGAAATCTATCCCGCCCACATTTGGGACACCTGACAATACTGTCCTACCCCCAACCCGCAATATGTCCGAAATTTTAGATGGGGGCAAAGTTTGTAACTTTCATCAAATTTCAAACAAGCGCGTCTCAAACCGAAACATTGTTCCCCCTTAGTTGCCTGCCTCCCTCCGTTTCCCCATTCATACTTCACGGGCGCCAAAACGCCCTCTCCACTAGTCGAAAAACCCCAGCCTCCTTCGTCCTCCACCCCGTAGCGGCCAATCCACCGCCTCCCTCCTCCATCACGCCGGAGCCGGTACCCCGACGTCATCGTCCAACACAACCGCAACCGCAACGCCCTCAAGGACTTAGCAGCTGAAGCCGAGGCGGAGCTACCTCCACTACGCCGATGCCGACGTGCGCCGTACCAGAACCACTCCGACCACGCCGTCCTGCGCCTCACTGCTGCCGCTCCACTGTCGCAACCGTCCACCGCACCGGAGCTGTTCCCGCTACGTCGTCGTTCGTCGCCTCGGATCTGGTTCCCCGCTGCCGACAGACGGCCACCGTACCACACTCAATAACTTGGCCATGGGTTCGTCCAAGGCTCCACCGTCCTCCACAACTTCTCATTTCCAGCAAACCACAAGAAGATCGTTGGAAAAACAGAAGGAGGACATAGCACTGCCAGCAGAAAGAGGTACTCCTCTTCCCTTATTCATGCAAATCTTACATCTCTGCTCACACCGTATTCATCCCACGAAAGAAACTAGTTGTGCGCTTCTTACTGCATCTTCTTCGTGATATTAAATACACGAGGTTTCCTCCCTTTACTATTTCACCTTTGCTAGAGGTCATAGCCCTCCTGGATTTCAATTCAGGGTCAGTCGAACCGCAATTAAAATAAGCAGCACCCGCTTAGGCGTGCGGAGCACCTAGTCCGCCTGTTCCCCGGGGAAGCGGCGCATCGATGTCTATCATAGGGGTGTGGGGCGCAGGAGCTGCTTGCGCCTGATCTGGAGGTCGGCGGGGCTTGAATGGATGGCCGGGGGCGGTGCCAAGCATGGCGGTGCGGTGAGGTCGAGGGCAGGGCGCAGGCAGAGGAGGAATACTGGGCCGATGGTCGCTGGCATTTCGAAGAAGATCGTCAACACTGACTGGCTGGAGGTAGATGAAGGCAATCTGCCCGTTCTTTGTACATTGGACGGTGCAGAAAAAATGGACTAGCCTATTTGTTTTCAGTCAACTATTATTTTCATAGAATCATGTAGTAATTTAGTGTGCCATGCATGTTGTAGAGCTATCATATGTCTCCCGTCATTTATTTCTCACCGACCTGCTATCTGCTACCTTTACACTGTACTAATTTTGCACACACTTCACCCATACTCACACTATTGTTTTTTTATGCATGGGTATTTCAGACTCTGACGCAGTGTTGATGAATGCAGAAAAGAAATGACTGAAGTCGCTCCAGTGTAATTCGAAGATAAGCACTAAGCGTTTCAGCGCTCTAATGGGTGCAGCGTTAGCGATTGGAGACGAGAACGTAGCTCATATTGACGATCTCAATTGCCACACACAACCATCCCAGGTGCTTGCTTTAACTTCGCGCTGTCAAATGTGGTTGCATGTTGCATATGGTGTCTAGCTTGTATTGCTTCCAATTTGGTTAAATTGCATCTGCTTACTTTACACATTATACCTTTGATAATGACATGCCTTCCTGTTTTTGATACATACTACACATGTCTATTAACCATGTTCGTACATCAAACTAATGCTCTTTTGTATCCCTCGTCAATCACTTATGATGAGACAGTCACCCGAGTGGGTTACTATGAGACTCCCTACTCGTTTAAAGAGTGCAGTGTCATCCTCCCCACATGATTCTCAAGAAATAGCAAGGCTAAATGTAGTCAACGTAGCTCTCTAGTTGATCACCGCGATTCCCCCACACCACCATTGCATGTGCTTGCTCTTACTTGGCAGTATGATATGTGGTTGCATGTTGCATATGGTGTCTACCTTGTAATGCTTCTAATTAGGGTAAATTGCATCTTCTTAGTTAACGCATTATACCTGTGAATATGACATGCCTTCCTGTTTTTGTTATATACTACGTCTTTCTATTAACCATGTTCTTACATCAAACTACTTTTCTTCTGTATCCCTCATCAATCACTTCTGACGGTACACCTTCAAGTTGACAGTGTAATATTGGTTGCATCTTGCATATCATTTCAAACATATATTGCCTCTAATTTGTTAAAGTGCCACTTATAATGAGACACATCTAACTTGGTAGAGTGATTTTGGTTGGATCTTTCATATGGTGTCTAGATTGAATTGCTTCCAATTTGTTGAAATGCCTTCTGCTTAGCATTTTTCATACATATTTCATCCTCCTACAATGTGGGTGCCATACATAAAAGTTGTGTTCCTCAGTATCATGCATCAACGAATTCGGAAGTGCGAATTTCATTCCTTTTTCTTGTGTGTTTACTTGACAAGGCAAAATCTGAAAGGACGAAGGCACGGAATGATGGTGGTCCTCTTGAGCAACCGAAACAGATGATCTCTTCAGATTCTCCTGCTACTCGTACTGCAGTGCTAGTTCAAAATCTCATCTCCCCTACTCCACAACCCAAGGTTCTTGCTCTAACATGGCAGTGTGATATCTGGTTGCATGTTGCATATGGTGCCTAGCTTGTATTGCTCCTAATTTGTTAAATTGCATCTCCTTATCTTACACATTATACATGTGAATATGACACGCCTTCCTGTTTTTGGTACATACTACATCTGCCTATCACACCATGTTCTTACATCAAACTACTGTTCTTGTGTATCCTGCATCTATCGCTTATGATGAGACAGTCATGCGCGTGGGTTAATATGAGATGCAATAGTCTTATAAAGAATGCAATTTCATCCTCTCCACATGATTTTCAAGAAACAGCAAGCCTAAATGAAGATATTGAACGTAGCCCTATACTTGAAGACCGCACTTCCCCTACACCACCATCACAGGTGCTTGCTCTAACTTCGCAGTGTGATATGTGGTTGCATGTTGCATACGGTGTCTAGCTTGTAATGCTTCTAATTAGGGTAAATTGCATCTGCTTAGTTTACACACTATACCTGTGAATATGACATGCCTTCCTATTTTTGGTACATACTACATCTATGTGTTAACCTTGTTCTTACATGAAACTACCTCTCTTCTGTATCCTGCATCAATCACTTACGATGAGTCACCTTTATTCGTTGCATATTGCATATTATTTCTAGCCTGTTGCCATGTATTGCTTCTAATTAGGTCAAATACATTTGTTAGGGCACCTTTTTAATTTGGCAGATCGATATTGTTTCATCTTTCATATAGTTTCTAGCTTGCATTGATTCTAACAAGTTCAAGCACCTTGTGCTTAGTTTACACTTTATACATCATACATGTCAACATGTCACGCCGTCCTGTTTTTCATACATATTCCATATTCCTATCATGCTGCTACCTTACATGAAAGTAGTGTTCGTCAGTATCATGCATCAATGAGTTCTGAAGAGCAAATTTTATTCCTTTTTCTTGTGGGTTTGACTTGACAAGGCAAAATCAAGAAAGAGGAAGGAAAAGAGTAAGGAATGCGATGATGGTGGTCCTCTGCAGCAATGTAAACGGGGCATCTGTACCGATTCTCCTTGTCTTGATAGTGCATTACAAGGTCCAAGTCTCCGCCCCTACTCCACCATCCAAGGTGCTTGCTCTAACTTGGCAAAGCATGTGATATCTGGTTGCATGTTGCATATGGTGTCTAGCTCGTATTGCTCCTAATTAGTGTAAACTACATCTGCTTAGCTTACACATGATACATGTGAATATGACATGCTTTCCTGTTTTTGGTACATACTATATTTGTCTATCACACCATGTTCTTACATGAAACTACTCTTCTTGTGTATCCTGCATCAGTCACTTATGATGGGACACCTTTAAGTTGGCAGTGTGATATTGGTTTGCGTCTTGAATATGATTTCTAGCATGTATTGCTTCTAGTTTGATGAACGCCACCTATGACGAGACAATTTTAACTTGGCAGAGTGATATTGATTGCACCTTCAATATGGTGTCTAGTTTGCAGTGCTTCTAATTTGTTGAAGTGCCTTCTGCTTAGTTACCGCATCATAGGTGTGAATATGTCAAGCCGTCCATTTTTTCATACATATTCCATCCTCGTATCATGACTTTTCCTTTCATCAGAGTAGTGTTCGTCAGTGGCATGCATGAATGAGTTCTGAAGAGCGAATTATATTCCTTTTTCTTGTCGGTATGACCTCACAATGCAAAATCAATAAAGTTGAAGGAAATTGGCAAGGCATTGGATGATCAACTGAAATGGAGGTTCTCTACAGATTCTACTCCGCCATCCTCCCAACAAGATTCGCAAGACAACACAAGGCTAGACAGTCAACGTAGCTGTGTAGATGGTGAGCACATCTCCCCTACTCCACCATCACAGGTGCTTGCTCTAACTTGGCACTATTATATGTGGTTGCATGTTGCATATGATGTCTAGCTTGTATTGCTTCTAACTTTGTTGAATTGCATCTGCTTACTTTACACATAATGCCTGTGAATATGACATGTGCTCCTGTTTCTACATCAGGCTACTGTTCTTGCATATCCCGCATTAGTCACTTATGATAAGGCACCTTTAAGTCGCCTTTGTGATATTGGTTGTGTCTTGCATATGATTTCTAGCATGTCTTGCTTCTAATTTGTTGAAAGCCATACTGATTTGAACTTGGCGAGTGATATTGGTTGCATCTTTCATATGGTGTCTAGCTTGCAGTGCTTCTAATTTGTTGAAATGCCTTCTGCTTAGTTACCACATCATAGGTGTGAATATGTCATGCCATCCTGTTTTTCATACATATTCCATCCTCGCATCATGTGTTTGCCTTTCATCCGAGTAGTGTTCGTCAGTATCATGAATGAACAAGTTCTGAAGAGCGAATTTTATTCCTTTTTCTTATCGGTTTGACTTCACAATGCAAAATCATTACAGCTGAAGGAAATTAGTTCGGTAGTGGGTGATGGTGGTCCTCCGAAGCAACTCAAACAGGGGGTCTCTATAGATTCTACTCTGGCATCCTCCCAACAAGATTCGCAAGACAACACAAGGCTGACAGTCAACATAGCTGTGTAGATGATGAGCACATCTCCCCTACTCCACCATCATAGGTGCTTGCTCTAACTTGGCACTATTATATGTGGTTGCATGTTGCGTATGATGTCTAGCTTATATTGCTTCTAACTTGAGTTGCATCTGCTTATTTACACATAATGCCTATGAATATGACACGTGTTCCTGTTTATAGAATATACGTGTACATGATGAGCACATCTCCCCTACTCCACCATCATAGGTGCTTGCTCTTACTTGGAACTGTTATATGTGCTTGCGTTTTCCATATCGTGTCTAGTTTGTATTGCTTCTGATTGTGTTGAATTGCATCTGCGTAGCTGACAAATTATACCTGCAACAATCACTTACCCATAAGACACATTTAACTTGGGACTGTGATGTAGGTTGCATCTCGCATTGTCTTCTAGTTGGTACTGCTTCTAATTTCTTGAAATGGCACTTACGACAATACACTTTTTACCTAATAGAGTGATATTGGTTGCATGTTCATATGGTGCCTAGCTTTCATTTTTTTCTAATTTTGTTGAAATTCCTTCCGCCTACATTTTTTTCATACATATTCCATCCTCCTATCGTACGTGTGAACATGAAATGCTGTCTTTTTGTATATATTCCATCCTCCTATCCTGCGCTTGCCTTACATCAAAGTAGTGTTAAATGCATATCATGCATCAACCAGTTATGCAGAGCTAATTTTATTCATCTTCTTGTGGTTTTGACTTCATAAGGCAATATCAGAAAATAGGAAGGAAAAGAGTAAGTTAGGGGATGTTGGTGGTCCTCCGCACCGACGCAAACAGAGACTCTCTAGATTTGCCATCGCTATCGCTAATGAAGTTGAAGTCCCAAGTCTACATGATGAGTTCATCTCCGTACTCCACCATCGCAGGTGCTTGCTCTAAGTTGTGATGTGATAATTAGTTTCATGTTGCATATGTTGTATAGCCTGTATTTCTTCTATTTTGATTAAATTGCACCTGCTGAGTTTATCGTTATACATGTGCATATGACATGGCTTTCGTGTCTAGAATACTTTGCATCTATCATCATACCATGTTCGACATCAAAGTATCTGCTGTTGTGTATCCCGCATCAGTCACTCATGATTGGGCGCTTTTAACATGGCAATTTGATAGTGGTTGCATCTTGCATTGATTTCTCGTTGTCTTGCTTCTAATTTTTTGAATTGCCACTTATGACAAGACACTTTTAACTTGGCGAGTAATATTGGTTGCATCTTTCATATGGTGTCTAGCTTGCATTACTTCTATTTTCTTGAAAATCATACCTTAGTTTGCACATCGTAGCTGTGAATATGTCATGCCGTCTGTTTTTCTTACATATTCCATCCTCATACGGTTGTCTTACATCAAAGTATTGCTTGTCTGTATCATGCATCAATGAGTTCTGAAGAGCGATTTTATTCTTTTGTGTTGTGGGTATGGCTTGACATGGCAAAGTCAAAAAAGAGCAAGGAAAATAATATAGTAGGGAGTGTTGTTACTCGTCGGGTGAAATGGAAAAGGATCTGCCGTCGAGATTCTGCTGGTACTTATAGTGCAGTAGAAGGTCCAAGTCCACCGGCCAAATCTACAAACACAGTATCACCTGCTCCACCAGCTGCAGGATCCGCTTCAATTGTACCAGCATCTCAACAAGTTACTCATTCGTTTGCTCTGAAACTGGCCAGTTCCCAAGCTGCCTTCACACCTAACACTACTTCTGAAGCACTGCTGACACAACAGGACTTGGCAAGATCAGATGAACCTCATGAGCATCAACACCAAGACGGTACCTGACCGAGTCAAGTTGCAGTTGCATGCTCCTTTATATGTACTCTCACAGTTTGATGTACACTAACACTTTCCATATTCGTTGTTGAACTAGCACCACGGCGCAAGCAGAAACAAACATCATGGATAATGCTTGACAGATTAACAAAATCTAAAGGAGGAAGAATGGAGATCCATTTTGAGGCAGATTTAAAAAGGCCACGTGATGCTACAGAGTCAGCCAAGTTAGTATCAGAGGCAGCCATTTCCGTTAGGTGTCATGCACGTATCCACCCAACGTGGATCCAGTACAGGAATGAGAAAGACAATACCCAGTTTAATACCTTCCTTGACCATTTATCCGTAAGTAATGTTATTCATCGCAATTAGTAATATTGTCTTGCTCTGTCCCATACTTTCTAGCTTCCTCCTAATAAGACTCACATTCTTTTTTCAACAGATGAGGTCCAAGTTGGATCCGAAAGATGATGCAACTAAACAAGCATGCACTCATGTTTTTCAGTCTCCACTGCGATAGTATTGGTACCACCTTAGAAAATCTCACTTTGAAGGCAAGGCTAACAATGAAATCGCCCAAACATCTCCAGTGGAATATATTACAGATGAAGACTCGACAGCCCTCGTTCAACACTGGTCTAATCCAAAGTATCAGGTAGGCTATATATATTTGATCAGACCAGATATTGAACTTGTATTTATGTATGTGACTTACAAGTGTATCTTCTTCTATGCTAACTGTTTGAAGAACAAAACCAACCGTTCTAAAGTGAAATTCCAACAGACAACAGGATCTCATAGCTATATTGCACACTGTGAGGCTCTTGTAAATAGCTGCTACTTTCTTCTTTTTTTGTGCCATATTATCGTACCTATATTGACTTGTTCCAAATACAGAGAAAAGCCCGTGCGGACAAAAAAGAACCTGAACTGAATGCAGTGCAAATCTTCAAGGATTGCCACACCAGCAAGATGAAGGGCATGAGCACACTAGTTCAAGCCGCTGTTGTAAGTCCTTACTCCTCCTGCCTTGAACAGATTGGTACTGTGATGTGTTCATTTAACTACTTGGTTTGCAGCCAATGTCAGTTACTCTGTTCACTTTTATACACAGTTGTCTTAACGTATCATTTCACCTTACATGGTTTAAAATAGATGAGGGATATTCTTTTGGTCTTGATCTGTAATCTAGTTGTTATGTTCACGTGCGCACACAATGATAAAATAGCCTGTTTGTTTATCTGTTTGCCCATGATATGAATGATGTCATACTATGTTCATCCTACTTTAAACCATGTCTCTTTATCCTTAGATGTCAAGAAATGTGAGGAAATAGACAATACAGTAGGCATGCTACATGGACATATGTTCCGAAAGTGATTTTATTATGTAGTTTGCAGTACAATACATGCTAATGTATTACATTAGTTCACCAAAATAAGTTATGTATAAACATTTAACCTATTTTGTTTGTTTTTGTCTCATTAGTAACTTATCTGGTATACTAATCTACAAGTTCAAACTTTCAGGAAGCTATGGAAGAAATGATTGAACAGCCACAACCACTTGAAGGTGATGAGGCTACCACAGGCACAATGTCACCTCTTGCTGCAGTGCGTCAGTATCTCTCCACTATCAGTGCAAAAGGCACCTTCCTGCATAATTCTGGGTTGGTTGTCAAGGTAACCTCGTCCAAATCGCCTACTGAACAAAATCTTCCTGCTAGACAGAGTGATATATCTGTGCTCCAGACACAAGTCCAATCCCTAATGGACGTCGTTTCGGAAACAAGAATAGTGGGTGACAAATGTCGTTAAGATATGAATGGTTTCGAAACCAGACTATCAGACATTCACTTCGTTGTTCAAGAGCAATGGCGGAAAAAGGTGAAGATTGTGCTGCTCCATCAGATTCTACAGCCTAAAACATTAGCACTTAGGTCAAATGACCTGTGCTTCTATACATCTGATGGTGCTTTTATCTGGAAGGACTATAAACTTTATGCCAACAGGCCTTTTGTTGTATGGTTGGAATTTATTTTGTTGTGATACAACATTTATGATGTTGCCACAGGCTGCAGTAATTACGACGCTATTTTTGTATAGTGTAGGTTTATCTTAGTAATGTATTCGCCGAAAGCTTCAGTAGGAGCCCAACATGCCAACATTAAATCGGGCCCATTCCAATTGGGCTAAAAGCGATTCTGGGCGAAATTGGCATGTAGCCCACTAAAATATCTGGGCCTAAATCAGCGAAGCTTTCATATTTTTTGGTAGGCCTATGCCCATAGTGGGCCTTTAACAGGCCTAAACATAATTTGGGCCCTCAGTAAAAATAGGACGTTTACAGGTGTAAATATCTCGAGCCCATAAAAAACATGGGCCTTTAATAGATCGAAAGTGAGATTGGGCCCTGATTGTGCCAAATAACCCACTGGTCTTAGCAGGCCGAAATGGTGGCCCATTTACGATGCGGATCTTTGACAGGCCGAAATTCGGACGGGCCGTAAATGCGCTGACCTAATACACAGGCTAGTTTATCGTCATTTTTATATGGGTCGTTAATGGGCCCGATATGACGTTGGGCCACATATGGCCCATGGTTTTCGTCTGGCGTTAACCGGCCGAAAATGACAACAGGCCGAAAGTGGCCTAAATCTATAGTGGGCCTCTAACAGGTCGAATGTTGGACATGGCCGAATATGACCCAAATCCTTCACGGCCGCTTATGGGCTTAAAGTTTTGATGGCCTGTAAATGGGCCAAAATGAAGCAGGACCTTTAACATGCCGGAAATACACCGGGCCGTAATTCGGCCCAATTACTTAGCGGACTGTTAATGGGCCAGAAGTGACCATGGGCCGCGTTGATGACAAGTTTAGGACACGCCGTTGACGGGCCGATTTGATAGAGAATGTTGGGCCTTTAGCTGGGCCGGCCCATTATGGTCTACAGAATCTTGTGGGCCTTTAGCTGGGCCGGCCCATTATGGTCCACAAAATCTTGTGGGCCTTTAGCTGGGCTGGCCCATTATGGTCTGCAAAATTGTGTGGGCCTTTAGCTAGGCCGGCCCATTATGGTCTGCTAAATTTTGTGGGCCTTTAGCTGGGCCAGCCCATTATGGTCTACAAAATCTTGTGGGCCTTTAGCTGCGCCGGCCCATTATGGTCCGCTAAATCTTATGGGCCTTCGGTTGGGCCGGCCCATTTAAACTTTATGGGCCACTTTTGGGTCGGTCCACGTGTCGACATATCATAGGCCCATCTCGACCGTTGGATGAGTGACACATGTGCCAACGTGGAGCTGAAGCGTGGATCCGTCAGCCAATGAGAATTTTACATGTGGAAAATCGGCATTGATCGTGGCTGTTAGCGGGTTATCGGATCCAAAAAACCGAACCTGATAGGTTAACAGCGGTTAACGGACGTTAACGGCACCCCGTTACGGTGGATGCCACGTGTCGGCACCCTTGACGGAAGCACTTCTATGACGCGTGATTTATCGTTATGGAAGTGGACACTTCCATGATGATAATTTTGGTAATGTCATGGAACACTTCTACGACAGCACATGTATGACTATCTTGATTCTGCAATAAAATCGTCATGGATATACATGCATGACAGAAAACGCGACCTACTGTGACAAACACGTATCATCACGGAAGTGTATTTTTTTTGTACTGTATCTTTTGCTTTAGATGAATAAAAGTTTAGTTCAATCCTTTCTTTTTGAGAGTTTGCTTAGCGATCTATCGTTGTAATCGTGTGCGAGATATATAATAAAGTTTAGTTTGTTTCCTTTCTTTACTTTCATATTCCAATAAAAAGAAAGGAAATAAATCAAAAAGGTCATATGCTAATCTTATGGTAGGTAAAGACACCACAAAAGGAAAAGTATAAGTAGAAAATTTTATTAGAGACTGACAAACATATCATTGGTCAATGATGAACTCATGAAAGAATTAATAAGGGAAGAGAAGATTCACATAGAAATACACTATCCCGGAAATCTTTTGTGATTGTGAGCCCCCATCAAAATATTATATGCCAAAATTGTTGAAGTTGGACAAGGAATACAACGTAATGATTTATGTTTGTTCATATTCACATAGAAGTTATATTGTAGATCCTTCAACATGTGGTGCTTGCCCCCATCTTTGCTAGCAAAAAAATCCGCACTAAGTAGAGATACTACTTGTGCGTCCAAAAACCCTTAAACCCAAATCTTATTTTCAAGAGTCCACCATACCTACCTAAGGATTTAGTAAGATCCTTCAAGTAAGTTGCCATCGGTGCAATAAGGCAATAAAAATTGCTTCTAGAAGTGTTAGATCATTTAGTGTAAGAGAAAACTGAGCGTTGTACAAACTTGTGATAGCAAAGAATAAAAGCGACAGACTGCATAATAAAGGTTGCTAACATAAGGGGCGATATAACATGACGTTCTTTTGCACTAAGGGGTTGAGCATACAAACAAATAAGCGCATGGAAACCTCTGCTTCCCTCTGCGAAGGGCCTATCTTTTACTTTTATGTATTTACTTTTATGCAACAGTCAAGAGCCCCTATCTTTCTATATGTGTTCGATTGAAACGTTTTTCTCATGTGTATGCGGTGAGTGTTAGCAATCATAGAAGACTATATGATGATTGAGTATGTGGACTTGCCTAAAGGCTCCGATATGTAACCCTTCCTGAAAAGATGATGAATTGTAGTTGCAAAGTTGACTGAGAACATAGTTTGTTGGTTTTAAATAGAGTTTATGCTTTATACTTAGATAGTGTGATGAATTGTTACTTATTCATGAGAAGTCTATGATAAAGGTTTTATTTTAAAGTTTGTTGTTGTTATAATAATTCACATGATGCTTCTATGTCCGTGCTTTGTTTTTATGGACACCTGGACATGTTTTTCGATTTCGGTTTTCGCTTGAGGACAAGCGAGGTCTACGCTTGGGGGACTTGATACGTCCATTTTGCATCATGTTTACCTACTATTATTTATAATGTTTTTATTCATAATAATTCTTTCTGGAGTAATTCTAATGCCTTTTCTCTCATAATATGCAAGGTACACAAAAAGAGGGAGAATTCCAGCAGTTGGAATGAGCTACGTCAGGCTACCTATTCTGCACAACTCCAAATGAGCTGAAACTTCACGAGGATTTTTTATGGAATAAATAAGAAATACTGGAGCAAATAACCACTGAAGGGGGGCCACCTGGTGAGCACAGGACACCAGGGCGCGCCTGGCCCCCCAGGCGCGCCCTGGTGGGTTGTGCTCAGCCCAGCCCACCTCTGGTGCCCATCTTCTAGTATATAAGTCATTTTGACCTAGAAAAAATAGAGAGAGGACTTTCGGGACGGAGCACCGCCGTCTCGAGGCGGAACTTGGGCAGGAGCACTTTTGCCCTTCGGCGGAGCGATTCCGCCGGGGGAACTTCCCTCCCGGAGGGGGAAATCATCTTCGTCATCATCACCAACAACTCTCCCATCTTGGGGAGGGCAATCTCCATCAACATCTTCAACAGCACCATCTCCTCTCAAACCCTAGTTCATCTCTTGCGTTCAATCTTTGCACCGGAACTATAGGTTGCAGGGTGATTCTTACACATCCAGTGCTTACAATGATCATCACACTTTTATTTACTTACAACTCAAGAATTACAACTCGATATTTAGAACAAAATATGACTATATGAATGCCTCCAGCAGTGTACCGGGATGTGCAATGATCTAGCGTGGCAAATGACATAAAAATGGACAAGCCATGAAAACACCATTCTAGCTATCTTACGATCATGCAAAGCAATATGACAATGATGGTATGTGCCATAGTAAAACGGAACGGTGGAAGTTGCATGACAATATATCTCATAATGGCTACTCAAATGCCATAGGTAGGTATGGTGGCTGTTTTGAGGAAGGGTATATGGTGGGTTTAATGCACCAGCAAAAGTTGCGTGGTACTAGAGAGGCTAGCAATGGTGGAAGGGTGAGAGTGCGTATAATCCATGGACTCAACATTAGTCATAAAGAACTCACATACTTATTGCAAAAAAAAAATTTAGCTATCGAAACAAAGTACTACACGCATGCTCCTAGGGGGATAGATTTGTAGGAAAAGACCATGGCTCGTCCCCGACCGCCACTCATAAGGAAGACAATCAATAAATAAATCATGCTCCGACTTCATCACACAACGGTTCACCATACGTGCATGCTACGGGAATCACAAACTTTAACAGAAGTATTTCTACAAATCCTTAATTACTCACTAGCATGGCTCTAATATCACCATCTTTATATCTCAAAACAATCAGAAGGAATCAAACTTCTCATAGTATTCAATGTTCTTTATATGAAATAAAGTTTTTATTATATCCGTCTTGGATGCTCATCATATCAGGACTAAATTCATAACCTAAGCAAATTACCATGTTGTTTAGAGAGGCTCTCAAAATAATATAAGTGAAGCATGAGAGTTCAACAATTTCTATAAAATAAAGTCGCCGTCGTGCTTTTAAAAGATACTTCCTCCGTTCTGATTTACTCGTTGTCGTTTTAGTTCAAATCTGAACTAAAACCACGACGAGTAAATCAGAACGGAGGGAGTATAGCACTAGAGCAAAATTGCCTAGCTCAAAAGACATAAGTGAATGACATAGAGTATTTTACTAAATTCACGATTCATGTGTGTCCCTCTCAAAAGGTGTGTACAGCAAGGATGATTGTAGCTAACTAAAAAGCAAAGACTCATATCATACAAGATGCTCCAAGAAAAACACATATAATGTGGTGAATAAAAATATAGCCTCAAGTTAATTTACCGATAGACGAAGACGAAAGAGGGGATGCCATCTGGGGCATCCCCAAGCTTAGATGCTTGGTTGTCCTTGAATATTACCTTGGGGTGCCTTGGGCATCCCCAAGCTTAGGCTCTTGCCACTCCTTATTCCATAGTCCATCAAATCTTTACCCAAAACTTGAAAACTTCACAACACAAAACTCAACAGAAAACTCATGAGATTCGTTAGTATAAGAAAATAAATCACCACTTTTGGGTACTGTTGTGAAATCATTCTTTATTTATATTGGTATAATATCTACTGTACTCCAACTTCTCCATGGTTCATACCCCCCAATACTACCCATAGATTCATCAAAATAAGCAAACAACACATAGAAAACAGAATATGTCAAAAACAGAACAGTCTGTAGCAATATGAAAACTTTGAATACTTATGTAACTCCAAAAATTCTGAAAAATTAGGACAACCTGGGAAATTTGTGTATAAATCTTGTGTAAAAGTTCAGATCAAAAGCATGCTTCTGTGATTTTTTTAAATTGTTTTACTGGGCGCGAAAGTTTCTGGTTTTCAGTATGATCAAATCAACAATGTTCCAAACTATCCCAAAGGTCTTACTTGGAATAAACACTAAATTGAAACACCAAAACACAATTACTACAGAGGTAATAATGTGTGTTCTCATAAAAACAGAAAAGAAAAATATTGGGTTGTCTCCCGACAAGCGTTTTTATTTAAGGCCTTTTAGCTAGGCATTGATAATTTTTTTTGACCATGAACAGTAGGAAAGGCTCCTACTGTGTTGCTATATTATATATATAATATAAGGTTGCACAGGGGGGTTTTTACATGATGGGGGGGTGGGTAATCTACAAGTTGCCAACTTTGTGGCAAGCAGAGATAAGCAAAGTAAAACTACTAAAGAGAGTGCACAAGGTTCAGCACAAGGAGCCTATGCTCCTCTTTGACTCTATGTTGGAGAAGACCAAAGTCGTTCTTGAATCTGTGCAGCCAGGAGGTGAGTGAAGGTGCTATTGTTCGAAAATGCTTGTTATTCCTCTCCTTCCAAATACTCCAAGCTGCCACAATGAATTTCTCTAGGAACAGGGGAGTGTGATGAGAGTTTCTGTGATCTTGTACTGCTTGTATTCGGCCCAGGAAAGGTTCCCAGTCAAGCCCAAGTTTGGCCCAACACAGTTTACTGAAAGTGCACGTAAAGATCATATGTTCCACTGTTTCCTCGATGTTTAAACCACACAGGAGGCAATTGTGGTCATCCCCTATGTTGTAGTGCCGCCGTTTCAACATGTTCCGCGTATTGAGTCTGTCGTGGAAGAGCAACCAGGCGAAGACTTTCAACTTCATCGTGCATTTTGAATCCCAAATCCATCCAAATATCTGCTGCACTTGGACATTTTGAAGAAGAACATTATAGTAGTCCGATGATTTGTAGATTGCCTTACCCCATACGTAGTGCCAAATATCCGTGGAGGATGAGGACGGTTGTAGATGAGCAGTGAGTGTTTGCAGGTCTCTAACCTCCTCGAGTGCCTGAGGGGTTAATGGTAGGTGAAACGTTTCATGCAGGGAAGACATGCCCAGGAACTGTTGGACCGAAACATCCTCATCGAGAGAGTGGGAGAAGGCCCAGGATGGGAGTCTTGCATGATTTGCTCTGACCATAGGTCTTTCCAGAACAGAGCCGTGGTGCCACACACAATTTTGATTTGGGAAACCCCACGAAATTTAGGTGTGAGCTTGAGTACGTCCTTCCACCAGAATGAGCCGACTGGATCCGATGCATGAGGTACTTTTTGGGTGTAATAAGAGTCCCAAGTGAGCTTCACCCACGGTATATCCAGCTTGTTATAAAACTTATGCAGAAACTTCATGAGAAGAGCTTCATTTTGGACACGCAAATTCAGCACACCTAGCCCTCCCTTGTTTTTAGGTTTACACACCATATCCCAGGCTGCAAGCGAGTTGGACTTATCTCCTTGGTCAGTCTTTTTAATCCATAAGCATCGGCGCCTAATTTTGTCCAGGAGTTCAATGAGCTTTGGGGGGAAGTGTAACGTGCACATGGCATAAATGAGCAGTGAGGTAACTGTGGAGTTGAGAAGGGTTAGTTTGCCAGCTTGTGACATTAGTGACCACGTTGATGACAAGCTTCTTTCCACCATGCTGACAAGTGGCATAAAGTCCTGGAGCGTGGGTTTAGTCGTGCCCAGAGGTAAGCCCAAGTAAGTGAATGGCATGGAACCAACTGTGCACTGAAAGATAGCAGCAAGTTGCGCAGTTAGATCCGCGTCCAAGTTTATGGGAATAAGCGTGGACTTATGGAAGTTGATTTTTAGGCCGATGGACTGAGCGTATTTGGTAAGAATGCCTTTGATGATCATGGCTTGTTGGGGGCACGCAGGCATTAGCAAGATTGTATCATCTGCATATTGGACAATCGGGTAGTCCATTTGACCCGTGGCTGGAAAGGGTAGTTGAATTCTGCCTTCTCTGTAAGCTTCGTTGATGGCCGATTGCAGAAGGTCAGCTGCCAATACAAATACTAGCGGAGATAATGGGTCACCCTGGCGAACACCACGCTTGCAATGAAATTGTCGGCCGGGTACACCATTTAGGAGCACCGAGGATCGGCCGGAGGAGAAAATGGTCCTTATCCACGAGAGCCACCTATCATTAAAGCCCATATGCTTCATGATGTTGATCATGGGATCGTGCTCAATTGTATCAAAAGCCTTAGCAAAATCGAGTTTTAGCATGACAATCGGTCGCTTGGATGCCTGGCATTGGTGAATGTATTGGAACGTCCACGCAAGACAGTCCTGTATAGATCTTCCACGGATGAATCCATATTGGTTGCGGTGGATAATTTGCACGATGACTTTCTGTAGGCGGTTAGCCAACAATTTGGTAATGAGTTTGAGACAGCAGTTTAGCAGAGTGATTGGCCTGTAGTCATTAACTGTGGATGGTGCTCCATTCTTTGGGATAAGAGTAATCAATCCCTCATTAATGCTTTGGAGATTAAGTGTTCCTGCATGAAATTGATCACATAACGTGTAGGAATCCTGTTTAATGATTGGCCAACAAGCTTTGAGGAACAAGCCACTGAAACCATCTGGTCCAGGCGCCCGATCGCCTGGCATTTCTTTAACAACCAAATCAATCTCTTCATGCGTAAAGGGGAGCGTGAGATGATCTAAATTTGCATTACGTCTGATTAGAGATGGAAGATCAAAGTGCATTTGAGTAGTGCTAGAAGAGCCCAATCGGTCTGAATATGCCTGAAAGAGCATGGCCTCCTTTCCATTATGATCTTCCACGACCAAGCCTTCCTGAGTTTGAAGTGTAGCAATGTTGTTTTTACGATATCTGTCAGTAGCCATGGCCTGAAAGAACTTGGTATTTTCGTCACCAAACTTAACCCACCTGACAGTACATGAAAGTTAGCAATTGAAACACGAAGAGAGCATCATGTGGTATGTGAAAAACAATTTTAAGTCTAACATACTACCTATGCAGAGGCATTTTATAATCAAACAAATTATCAAGACAAGCAAAAACTAGCATATGCAAGGAAGAAGAAATAAACAATAGCAATCTCAACATAACGAGAGGTAATTTAGTAACATTAAAATTTCTACAACCATATTTTCCTATCTCATAATAATTACATGTAGGATCTGTTCGCACACGAACACGTCACCGTGTACCTCCAACGCCGAGGGTGATGCACCGCAGCTCACGTCGAAGGAGACCCGTCCGGAAGCGCGGTACACAAGCAATCCGGCGGGCGCTTTTGAGCACCCGAAACCCCACGCACCCGGGAGGGACCCCGTCTGGACGTGCGGCGGCTATGGGCTGCCCTAGGTTGGTTCGCCCGCCCCTAGAGCCTCGAGGATCGCTGCCCTTCAACGAAGAACGAACGAAGAACGAGAGAGAAAGAACAAGGGAGAGATGTAAAACTAGGGTAAAAAGTAGATTGATTGTTCGATTGTGTGTTGTTCAATCGGCCGTCACCCCTTAGGTATATAAGAGGTGGCTGGACTTCCCGTGCAAGGAAAAGGCTTGGATTCACGTCCAAAACCCTAGCCAAATTCGGATTGGTTTTGCCCGAACTTTCCAAAACTGTTCGGTTTAAACTGGCTGCACCTTGCGGGTCTTTTTTGTGGTGGTAAACGATCTCGGATGGAAACGAGCCCAAAAGCAATCTTGACCGTTTCAACGAGACGAACAACTTTTATGTTGAACGTTTTTTGATCAGAGGTCATCTTGAGGGTCAAATCGGTCGCGCAAAACAGGTTATCCCTCGCGCTACCCATCAGACAGGGTGTCTGGTGGGGCGCGCCATTTTTTGCCTCCTGACAGGGCTGTATTCTGATGGCTCTAACTTTTGCATACGAACTCGGATTGGAATGATTTTTATATCAAAATCGATCGTTTCGACGAGACGAAGAACTTTTCTGTTGTTACTTTTTCCATTAGAGGCCATCTTGGTTAGGTTTCATGCCATTTTATAATCTGGTGTCAACACGAGTATCTCCGAAATTGGCATATCTTTTACACTTGAGCTCCGTTTTGATCCATCTTCACATTTACTTTGATTATTTTGAAGAGAGCCATCAAATGGTGACATGAACTCATAAATTTGACCTCATCTTGCTACAGCCTCAAGTCACTCTTTGCGATCATGCCCTTTTTGAGCGTCAACACATGCCCCCCTGTTTTTCGGCAAAGCTAGCGCGCCGAAAAATAACTTGCAAAACGTTTGTCTAAGGACGATGTCAACACTCCATCGGCCATTTATATGCGCTTAGGGCGATAATCTCTATATCGGCCATGTTTATGCTTAGGGCGATAACTTTATATCGGCCATTGATTTTAACTTCTGGTTCACATCATACCTTGTAACCGATTACCACCAATCGGTTTTAAAGAGATGGGAATGAACCCGTTCCTTGTAGCACTAAGGAAATCAAACTCCGAGAGGTCACGCCCTGTTAAGCAAGTAACATCGGGATGATTCCAATCCACCGATGCATCGGCCAAAGCAACACAAGCCGAATTATCCGCGTGAATGATTTCTACCTCATCATCAATCCATTGTATTAAAAATTGATGCATGGTAGATGGCACACATTGGTTAGCATGAACCCAATCACGACCTAATATAACATTATAGTTACCTTGCACCTCGGCGATGAAGAATGTGGTGGCCAAAGTTTTGCTTCCCACGGTGAGTTCCATGCACATCACACCTTTGGCCTCTGTCTTTTCTTTACCCTCGAATCCATTAAGTACCATATTGGTCTTCATCAATGCATCATCATCTAACCCCAACTTTTGAAGACCGAGTAGGGCATAAGATTTATCACAGCACCACCATCAACGAGCATCCTAGCAACGGCGATCCGTTAATATGACCTTTGAGGTACAATGGCTTCTAGTGTGTCACGGTTCTCTTGGCTTCTCAAAATAGCATTCTTAGGACCAAAATTCAGCTGGGCTACCTCCCTTCTTCACCTATAGCACGAAACTTCGGCAGGTAAGTAATATACCATATTAATATCCATACCTTCCCGAACCGGCATATATTCATAATCCACCATCTCATCTTCGTCTCCCAATGTGAATATTGGGCTCAAAGATTCCTCAATTGAAGGGGATGTTTCAGGTGGTGTGGACGATGTAATAGGGGTTGCATCATCCTCTTTTGGTGGTGAATGTGTTGCTGTAGCTAATGTAGAAGCATCTGTGTTTTCTTTTTCTTTAGGCCTCCACACTTGTTTTGTGAGTGCCATGGGCCGAATTTCACTTAACAATTCGTCCCTTTGCCTCTCCTCTTTGTGCTCTACCTTCTCGTGGTTCCTCATGCGTTGTAATCTCCTTTTCATGGTCTTGGTTAAACCGGGAGGACACCACTTAGGTTGAGTATATTTGGGATCCCTTGGTTTGGCCTTGCTTGTGCTCGCCTCATGATCACTAAGCATGGAACCCTGCTGAAAAATAACAATATCACCATTAGAAGTAGCCAGATTACAAACAACCGGCTTTCTAATCTCCTTTTGCTTGTCGCATTCTGAAATTTCCGCACTAGATGACTTAAGACGCCACACTTTTTTATTGGCCTTACTTGGAGAAATTTTTGTTGGCGATTAGCACCATATCTCGACGGCCTTGTGTGGGATAATAAAGCCTCTCACGAGCAGGCCTTCTAGGTGCTGCCCACCCCATATGGAAAGCATAAGGAGCCATTGGGGGCTGCCCCCATCCTCCACCGAAGCCTCTCATGTAATATGGCGCATAGGAGGGTTGTGACATCCATGGAGCCGGTGCCCCTGACACATATGGCCTTGCATATCGTTGAAACTCTTGCTCGGAGGCAATCTTGAACGCTTTGAATGTGATGGCGATTAGAGCTAGAACCGCCGCTTGACTTGCATATTTGGATAGCAACATATCAAAAGTTGGCTTGATTCTCTTGTTCTTAGTTTCATTCTTTTTCCACTTGCCAACTTCTGAATTCTCAGACTTGATCAATTTAACATGAGCATCCTCTTGTACTTGTGGTTGCCCCCCGAGTGTGGCATTTTTTATAGTGATCTTCAACACTTCCTTGCCATCGGGTTGCTTCTCAAGCACAATCTTTCTTCCCAAGACCTTGTCGCCCTCCTTGCTATTCCTGGGTTCACCAATAACAACATTATATTTATTAGCAGATTCGGCTATGCTAGGCCGAATCAACATTTTCTTTCCCTCCAAGTCCATGGTGTTTATCGGGAAGGGCTGTTTATCAACTTGCATCTCAACAAAATTCAATCGTCCGTCATTAATGGCCGATTGTATCTGTCGTCGGAAAACATTGCAATCGTTAGTAGCATGAGAAAATGAATTATGGTACTTGCAATAAGCACGCCGTTTCAGCTCCTCAAACGGCGGTATGGTGTGTGATATTCTAATCATCTTATCTTGCAAGAGTGCATCAAATATTTTATCACACTTTGATATATCAAAAGTAAACCTCATCACGATTCTTGCGAATCGGCTTAAGAGCATTGCACATATAGGGTTTGACCTTTGAGGACCAAACAAATTCAGTAGTATAGACATCAACCTCATCGTCCGAATTATCATCATTGTGTTCAACCATATGCATTCTAGGACGATCGGTTGTAGACCTATGGACCTCTTTACTTCGACTCTCTTGGGCCAAAGCTTTTTGTAAGACTTGATTAATGCTCAAAAACTCATAACTTTCTAGCCTCTCTTTAATGTGAGTTTTCAAACCATTAAGAACAAGATCTGCCAAGTCTCTCTCAGTTATCACTAAGCTATAACATCGGTTTTTTATATCTCTAAATCTCTTGACATAATCGGTGGCCGATTCATCATGTTTCTGCCTAACCGATGTAAGATGTGACAACTTTAGCTCATTATCGCCGCTATAAAAGTGATCATGAAACTTTTGCTCTAATTGCGACCATAAGAGAATTGAGCCATGTGGTAAAGCCGCAAACCATGAAAATGCGGTACCAGTTAAAGATAATGGAAATAAACGCACTTTCAATTCTTCCATGGAACTTGCTTCACCCAACTGTGCTAGATACTGACTCACATGCTCCCAAGTTGTTTTCGTACCCTCACCACTAAATTTAACAAAATCAGGAACCTTATAACCTTGAGGGTAAGAAATTGCATCGAAGTGTTCAGGATAAGGCTTTTGATACACACGACTCTTTACTTTCGGCTCGTTTCCGAAAGTTTCTTGAAACATCTTATGCAAATCCTCCTTAATTTAGCTAAAATTGGATCCGAGGTAGATGAAGATGTTTGTGGCAATGACATAGGAGCAACCTGAGTACTAGCTATTGGTGCAACTTTGGGATGGGCGCCGAACCATAATTCGCGGAAGACCAAACATGCTTGCACCTATGGGTGGTGTGACAAAGTGATTGGCGTTGGCCTTTAATTGGGCATACTCATAATAGGATTAGGGTATGTAGATGCAGTCACAAGTTGGTTGGTTTGAGTAGGGCAAAAATTCAACGGCATATTATATTGTTGTTGCATAGGTGGTGCCGATGAAATAGGTAAAATTGGACTAGGGTTTTCAGATATACCAACAGTACCACTAGATGATGGAGGCATATTTTTCTGAGCATTAGCACTAGCCAAAAAAGAATTGTATGCCATCACATTACCCTTACTAACAAGACTTTCAATCACAGCCACTTGCTCTGGAGAAAAAACTTTACTCACAGTGATTACATCTTGTTTGTCGTTGAGGGGAGGAAAATTGACGTTTCCAACCGGAGTGATGTTGCCTTGACGGTCCTTCTTGAAATTTGAAAGAAACGCTTCCAAATCCTCCTCCTCGCGCTTCTTCTTGAGCGCCTCAAAAGCCTCTTCACGCTGCTTCTTGCGCGCTTCGTAGGCTTGGCGATGTTCATCCGATAGTTCATCAAGACCGGGCTTAATGATGTTATCGACGTCAACTTCTGAGGGCTTGGGGATATTAGACATAGTTGATGATGATTCTTGATCTTTCGTCCCCAGCGGAGTCGTCAAAAAGTGTGTTCGCACACGAACACGTCACCGTGTACCTCCAACGCCGAGGGTGATGCACCGCAGCTCACGTCGAAGGAGACCCGTCCGAAAGCGCGGTACGCAAGCAATCCGGCGGGCGCTTTTGAGCACCCGAAACCCCACGCGCCCGGGAGGGACCCCGTCTGGACGCGCGGCGGCTATGGGCTGCCCTAGGTCGGTTCGCCCGCCCCTAGAGCCTCGAGGATCGCTGCCCTTCAACGAAGAACGAACGAAGAACGAGAGAGAAAGAACAAGGGAGAGATGTAAAACTAGGGTAAAAAGTAGATTGATTGTTCGATTGTGTGTTGTTCAATCGGCCGTCACCCCTTAGGTATATAAGAGGCGGCTGGACTTCCCGTGCAAGGAAAAGGCTTGGATTCACGTCCAAAACCCTAGCCAAATTCGGATTGGTTTTGCCCGAACTTTCCAAAACTGTTCGGTTTAAACTGGCTGCACCTTGCGGGTCTTTTTTGTGGTGGTAAACGATCTCGGATGGAAACGAGCCCAAAAGCAATCTTGACCATTTCGACGAGACGAACAACTTTTATGTTGAACGTTTTTTGATCAGAGGTCATCTTGAGGGTCAAATCGGTCGCGCAAAAGAGGCTATCCCTCGCGCTACCCATCAGACAGGGTGTCTGGTGGGGCGCGCCATTTTTTGCCTCCTGACAGGGCTGTATTTCGATGGCTCTAACTTTTGCATACGAACTCGGATTGGAACGATTTTTATATCAAAATCGATCGTTTCGACGAGACGAAGAACTTTCTGTTGTTACTTTTTCCATCAGAGGCCATCTTGGTTAGGTTTCATGCCATTTTATAATCTGGTGTCAACACGAGTATCTCCGAAATTGGCATATCTTTTACACTTGAGCTCCGTTTTGATCCATCTTCACATTTACTTTGATTATTTTGAAGAGAGCCATCAAATGGTGACATGAACTCATAAATTTGACCTCATCTTGCTACAGCCTCAAGTCACTCTTTGCGATCATGCCCTTTTTGAGCGTCAACAGGATCATAATCAAATTCAACAATATAACTATCACATAAAATATTCTCTTCATGATCCACATGCATGCAAAGTTGACACTCTTCCAAAATAGTGTTATCATCAAATAAAGTCATGACTTCTCCAAACCCATTTTTATCAAAAATTTCATAAGATTGATCATACTCCAAAGTAGTGGGATAATTACCTCCTAAAGTTGACACTCTTCCAAACCCACTTTCAATATTATTGCAAACATATTCATCATGTGGTTTAAATAAATTTTCAAGATCATAAGAAGCATTATCATCCCAATCATGATCATTGCAATAAGTAGTGGACATAGCAAAACTAGCATCCCCAAGCTTGGAATTTTGCATGTTATTGGCACAATTGACATTAATAGAATTTATAATAACATCATTGCAATCATGCTTTTGATTCAAGGAACTATCAAGTATGGTGCAATAGCAATAATCTCATGTTTAACATAAGGAACTATAGCAAATTCATCTCCATAAACATTATTAATATTGGCATCATGGCCATAAGAATAGCAAGCATCACATTCATCAAGGGAGGGTATCTAAATCAAATCATCGGAATCATAATTATCTATAGATTTATGCATATCATTATTTCCTTCCAAAGCAATAGTCATTCTCTCAATAAATTCTTTGACATGGGCATTATGAGCATAGTTTTCATGGCAATATTTAAGTATGTCAAAATTTTCAGATTTGTAGAGAATAATATCATACTTTTCAATCAAAGAAGCAACTTCATAAGCACCCTTGAAAGCAAAAAATTCTTCAATTTTTTGGATATCATAGTAACTAAAAACACCATTTCCGTAAGAAAATAAGATTTCACTATCATTAAACTCACATAGGTAGGGAATGTATTTTTTAGGGTTCTTAGAGCAATAAGTAAAATCACAAAAAAAATTCCAAGCGTAACATTTATTTGATTCCATAATAGTCTCCCTTTTTCAGACAAACGGTGACGCACAAAATGAGCATGCTCATCTAAAGATTTTCCCTCAACTAAACTAGTTGGGGTTTCAGCATGAGCACATATGGATAGAAGATGATTCAAGTAGAAAACTTTAAGTGGATCCATAAACCTTTTTGTTTTGGATTTTCAATAAACACACAATTATACCAAGTAAACAAGCAAACGAGCCAAGCAAGACATAAAGGCAAACAGAAAGAAGGCAGATAAAAGGGCAAATATTTTTGTATTTTTTCTGAAAACGTTTTAGAAGTGGGGAGAGAAAAACGAGAGGCAAATGGCAAATAATGTAATGCAAGAGATGAGACTTTATGGTTGGTACTTGGTAGGCTTGATGTAGCTCTCCCCGGCAACGGCACCAGAAATTCTCCTACTTCTTGAGCTTGCGTTGTTTTTTCCCTTGAAGAGGAAAGGGTGTTGCAACAAAGTAGACATAAGTATTTCCCTCAGTTTTGAGAACCAAGGTATCAATCAGTAGGAGATACACGCAACTCTCCAATCTATGTACCTGCACAAACAATCAAACACTTGCACCCAATACGATAAAGGGGTTGCCAATCCCTTCACTGTCACTTGCAAAGGTGAAATCTGATAGAGATGGATATAAAAGATTACTAAAACGTAAGGAAAAGTAAAAAGTAAATAAATTGTAGCGACATATTTTTGGGTTTTTTGTTAGATATGAAAATATATGATGGAAAATATACCCGGGGGCCATAGGTTTCACAAGAGGCTTCTCTCTTGAAGGAAACTAATATGGTGAGTGAACAAATTACTGTCGAACAATTGATAGAAAAGCGCAAAGTTTTGACGATATCCAAGGCAATGATTATGATTACAGGCATCACGTTCGTGTCAAGTAGACCGACACCTACATGCATCTACTACTATTACTCCACACATCAACCGCTATCCAGCATGGATCTAGAGTATTAAGTTCATAAGAACGAAGTAACGCCTTAAGCAAGATGTCATGATGTAGAGGGATAAACTCAAGCAATATGATGAAAACCACATCTTTTTACCATTGATGGCAACAATACAATACGTGTCTCGCTACCCCTACTTTGTCGTTGGGTGAGATCACTGCAAGATTGAACCCAAAACTAAGCACCTCTCCCATTGCAAGAAGAACCAATCTAGTTGGCCAAACCAAACCGATAATTCGAAGAGAAATACAAAGATATCAAATCATGCATATAAGAATTTAGACAAGATTCAAATAATATTCATAGATAAACTGGTAATAAATCCACAATTCATCGCGCCTCGACAAACACACCGCAAAAGAATATAACATTGGATAGATCTCGAAGGACCCGTAGGTCTATGGTAAACTACTCACGCTTCATCGGAAAGGCAATAGAGTTGATGTAGAAGCCCTCTGTGATCGAATCCCCCTCCGACAGGGTGCCGAAAAAGGTCCCTAGATGGGATCTCACGGGTACAGAAGGTTACGGCGGCGGAAAAATATTTTGGTGGACGCTTCTGGTCGTTTGAGAATATTTCTGAATATATAGGCCAAGAATTATGGTTGGAGGAGCCCCGAGGGGCCAACAAACCCTCGCCCCTGTGGCTTGTGGCCTCCTCCGGACTCCTCTGACTTCATATCCAAGTCCTACGTGTGTCTTCTAGTCCAAGAAAAATCATCACAAAAGTTTGATTCCGTTTGCACTCCGTTTGATATTCCTTTTCTGTAAAACTCAAACACAAGGAAAAAATAGAAACTGACAGTGGGCTCTGGGTTAATAAGTTAGTCCTAAAAATAATATAAAATAGCATATTAATGCATATAAAACATCCAAAACAGATAATATAATAGCATGGAACAATAAAAAATTATAGATACGTTGGAAACGTATCATAGCTCAGGCAGTTCCAGTGTTTTTGATGTCATGTTTTAAGCCCCCGAGGGGGTTCGTGAACATCTCAATATGCTGATCTGGAATTTTTGGTGGGGCGGTTCAAATGGGAAGCGCATGCCATATTGGGTGTCATGGGAGGCTATGACCCAGCCCAAGTGTATGGGGGGGGGGAGGGGGTCTCGGTTTTAAATACATTGAGCTTTTCAACCTCTCCTTGCTTGCTAGTTAGGCCTGTTGAATCCTGCAAAATCCAGAGAGATTGAGTTCCTGAATCTTAAAAAGTGTTTACTTCCCCAACACTGCCATCCTAAATGCATAACTGGGAGGCCACCCTAGCCAAATTTGGAGGGCAATAATGGAGGAAGAGGAGGGTGGCACTGGCTCGTCGGAGGAGGCATCCTCCATTTGCACGTCCGTGTCGAAGGCGTCCTTCAGCTGCCTGCCGGCCTGCCAGTCAGCAGCAATGGTGGCCATGGCCTTCTTCTGCTTTGACGTCAGCCAGTCCCAGAGAGCATTGGCTGCGGAGGGATCAATGTCGGGGAGTGGTGCAGAGAGGGATGAATGTGACTATGGTTGGGGCACACCGGTGGGCGATAGAGGGACGGAAGGGTGGCGCGGGAGGAGACGCCTCGGCAACTGCGTGCCATCAATGCGGGCGGTAGACGGACGGGCGGGCGGGCGTCATGTGCTTGAACGCGCGGCAGTCGCCTGCACCGGGAAGCGGCGCTCTCTCAGTCGGCGCGCCGCTTCAATGCTGGCGCCGGTGAGTGATCGCGTCCACTCAGGCCGGGCATGAATGCAGGCGGTGACGTTCTGGAGCAACGCTGGCCGAAAACGCGCGGGAAGGGGAAGGGGTTTTTGGTGCGCTAGGGTGGTCAGAAGCGGGCTTGAGATCGGTCTGGACTCCCGCAAACCTCCTCCAACGGATCGATACAGGACCGCGTTGGATGGCTTCCGTGGTCCGGACGGTTGCGGAAGGTCTGTGGGTCGGCGTTGGAGATGCCTTTAGGTTATCATCATATCACACGATTCTTGTTCTTAGTTAGTCTACAACTTAGCATATTCATGTTCTGACGGGGATTAGCTAATTAATTCATCCACAGGCGGAAAAGGATGGCTCTCCAGGCTCGGTCACAAAGGCACACCCGCACGAAAAATGTTCGTCGGCTCTCCTCCATAGGTTCTGGGCCGGTCAAAATCGGAAGCAATGAGTGATTCCACAAACCCGGAAGAATCGAATCGATTTTGATTTGAGCACTGCAAAATCATGGTACTGCAGCCATCTCACGGAGTCATAAAGAAATATTGATACGACGACGATCAAGAGCCATCCAACACACGTAAGATAGCGGCCGAACCACTTGACCATCCATGCGAGTGGGCGCGAAAGGAAGAGATACCTATTCCATATTCCATGGGAGCCGAGAAAGGATGGACGAAAGCCCGATTTGCCAGCACACCGTGGGGTCCCGATAGAGCACCCAGCCGATCAGTGGAGACGAAGCACTACCGCGACGAGCGATCAGTTGTCACCGAGCCCTCTCCACCAACCGTGCAGAGAGCTAGCACGAGCAGCTCCTGCGGAGAAAGGTCACGAGCAGCAAGTAGTGGTAACACGTACGTACGACACACTTTTGCAATCCTATTTCTATTTCTATCGCTAGCTTTTCGTGCATCACGTGCTCACGACAGTGAGACGAGGTGGCCTGACCAGTGTGCGCTGACTGGTCGCCTCGCTTAGTGGGCTTAGGCCAACTCCAACGCAAGATCCTAATGGTCGTCCGTGTCCGTTTGAGGCTAAACTGACATAAAATATGGTCCAATACGCAAGAGCAAACGGACAAACGTTTGTTTTTTTTTGTTCAATTTCAACCCTGTTAACTGACTAAATTGAATCGCATTTGCATCGAAACGGACATATGCGGACGGGCGGGACGTGTGCCCTCACGCCCGTTGAGGACATGAACGCCCTTTTTCTCTTCTGCTCCCCCCTCCACCCCGTGTCATAGCCGCCGCCCATTTTCCCGTCCGCCTCACTGTCCAGCCTGGCCGCCCAAAGCACGACCACCCGAATTTGTGCCTCTCTCGCCCCGACGCCGGCGGTCAACCGGTACATTTGCGGCGGTGGGATTTGGCGCATCCAACCGCCGGCGACTGCACCTTGTCATGGATTGGTCGGGTACCGGACCACATAGCCCCGGCAACACCTCCCCGCCCCATATGCAGGCTCTGCCTCTAGCCGCTCGGATCTATCCCGTCGGCGGTTAGCCGGCAAAGACACGCCCCGGCTCGTCGGCTCACCGTTGTAGCTCATAAAGTGCGATGACTGCCCGCGACAAGTCGTGCACCGCGTTTCTACCACGCCGGAACATCCCGGATGGGTGTTCTTCAAGCGCAAACAAGACGGGGTATGTACTTCTTTTGATTCAGTTGTGCTCCCGGACAGTGGCGGATCCAGGAATGGAACAAGCCCCGGGCCCAAAACAAAATTCCGCGAGAGAAAAACTTAACCTCCATCAAACTATTGCTACCTCAAATATGGCTCAATTGTACCAATAATTTCGAATTTAAACTCAATGCTTAAAGATACAACAAAATAGATAAAACAAGATGACAAAAACTAAGAACAGTACATCCAGTAAAAGGAGTACCAAATGGCTTGCTTCATCAGTGTCTTCCATAACTTGATCAACGGTGGAAGAAGAGCCAATACCTTGGAGAAATGAAAAGTAAAATTTCATAACAGAAGACATAAACATCAAGTGAAACAATTAACATTGTACAGAGTTGAAAACTTACTACTACGAGGAGTCCCGAATTCGGCACATTTTCGGTAGCTCATTGCTTATACTCAAATTTGTGTGTAGGATGAATGCAAGTTTTGGTATTGGGGAGAAGAATACATTGATTTGTTGATTGCATGAAATTTGATAGATTCTCGTGCACTTGTTGCTAGAATGAAGAGCAGAGATAAGATTAGATGCGAAGCAACGCCTACTTCTTTCGAATCGAAGAAGAAACAAGTGTGCAAACTCGAGAAGCCGACAATGAAGACATACAAAAGATATTAATCCAATTAGTGAGAGCAGTTATGAAAATTGGATATCTTTTAAAATGTCTAATTGTGATTCTTGTTTTCTTTGGCCTTATTCTCCTAGCAAAGAATTGATGAATGCACTCCAATACATCAAAATGTTCGTTGATGAAATAAAAAAATGTGTTTTAGTGGTTAAACAAGTGTATACATACGGACATCAGCCGGCAGTGACGGATCAGATGCGTCCGTGCGTTGAGCGCACGGCCAGCACATCTAGCAAAACGGCCGATCGTCGCTCCGTTACCCTACCTAAATGGACAAAATTCAGAAAAGAAAAAACGGATGCCCGTCTGAGGTCAGTGCGTTGGAGTTGGCACTATCGCATGGTGATCAGCACTTCGCTGGTCTCTGGTGCCACGAGGCATGGCAAAGGCCAAAAGGTGCTGGCTGGCTCCTTCTCGGAAGGCGACTGCCCGGCCGTGTCGATGTTAACCACGCATAGCAAATGTGCAGATTACAGTACATGCGTCAACTCTACGAGTTAGGAGGTTTGAATTTCCAGTCGGAGCACTAGCAGCAGCGGCAGCGCACACACGGTCACACGCGCACACGCAGGAGACGGGCGGGTCCCTGAATGCCGACCGGTCCGGGTCGGCACTCGCTTTACGCAGCGCAGGCTCCTCCTATAAATTGCACCGGTGCCCTCGGTACCCAGAGGCAGGCCAGGCACCCACCACCACCACCTCGCGCTCTCTGGATCGCCAGTAGACATTTACTCGTTCTCTGCAGATCACGCTGCACAAGATCGCATCTCTAGAGCGCAGAGTGCACTGCACTTACTGTGGTCTGGCCTCCTCTTTATCAGTTCTCACCTGCAAGCGAACTCTCTCTCTGTTGGCAGCAGCTAAAGCCTAGGGAGAGGTCGATCGGGATGGCGGACAACGTCGTGGCCACCTACTACTACCCGCCGATGGAGGTAGCCGCCGCCGAGCTCGGCCAGACCGCCGGCTCCAAGCTAGACGACGATGGCCACAACAAGCGCACCGGTACGTAAATATCCTTCGGCTTATGGTGTACGACGTACTATATCATATGTCGGTCACCCTGAGTCTGATGAATGTCCCGATGTGTGCAGGCACGATGTGGACGGCCAGCTCGCACATCATCACGGCGGTGATCGGCTCCGGGGTGCTGTCGCTGGGGTGGGCCATCGCGCAGCTCGGCTGGGTGGCCGGCCCCGCCGTCATGCTCCTCTTCTCACTCGTCACCTACTTCACCTCCTCGCTTCTCGCCGACTGCTACCGCTCCGGCGACCAGAGCACCGGCAAGCGCAACTACACCTACATGGACGCCGTCAACGCCAACCTCAGCGGCGTCAAGGTCCAGATCTGCGGGGTGCTGCAGTACGCCAACATCGTCGGGGTGTCCATCGGCTACACCATCGCCGCCTCAATCAGCATGCTCGCCATCAAGCGGGCAAATTGCTTCCACGGCAATGGCCACGCCGACCCCTGCAAGGTCTCCAGCGTGCCCTACATGATCATCTTCGGCGTGGCTCAGGTCTTCTTCTCTCAGATCCCCGACTTCGACCAGATCTCCTGGCTCTCCATGCTCGCCGCAGCCATGTCCTTCACCTACTCCTCCATCGGCCTCGGCCTTGGCATCGTCCAAGTGATAGGTAGGTGATTATGCACACTCATCGATCGAGGAGTAATTCTGATACATAGTCAGCAATGTGCTAACCAATTATACATGCATGCAGCTAACGGAGGCATCAAGGGCAGCCTGACCGGCATCAGCATCGGCACGGTGACGCCCATGCAGAAGGTGTGGCGCAGTACGCAGGCCTTCGGGGACATTGCGTTCGCCTACTCCTACTCGCTCATCCTCATCGAGATCCAGGACACCATCCGGGCGCCGCCACCGTCGGAGTCCACGGTCATGAAGCGCGCCACCATGGTCAGCGTCGCGGTGACCACGGTCTTCTACATGCTCTGCGGCTGCATGGGCTACGCGGCCTTCGGCGACGCCGCCCCGGGGAACCTCCTCACAGGGTTCGGCTTCTACGAGCCCTTCTGGCTCCTCGACATCGCCAACGCCGCCATCGTCATCCACCTCGTCGGCGCCTACCAGGTGTACTGCCAGCCCCTGTTCGCCTTCGTGGAGAAGTGGGCGGCGAAGAGGTGGCCGGAGTCTACATACGTCACCGGCGAGGTCGAGGTCCCGCTCTTCAGGACGTACAAGGTGAACATGTTCCGGGCGACGTGGCGGACGGCGTTCGTGGTGGCCACGACGGTGGTGTCCATGATGCTGCCCTTCTTCAACGACGTGGTGGGGTTCCTGGGCGCGCTGGGGTTCTGGCCGCTCACCGTCTACTTTCCCGTGGAGATGTACGTGGTGCAGAAGAAGGTGCCCAAGTGGAGCACGCAGTGGGTGTGCCTCCAGATGCTCAGCCTCGGATGCCTCGCCATCTCCCTCGCCGCCGCCGCCGGGTCCATCGCCGGCATCAAGTCCGACCTCAAGGTGTACCACCCGTTCAAGTCATAATCGACGCTTGACGATCATGCACACACCGAAGAACATGTTTAAGATAGCGTCCTATAAAGTTCACTGTGGCTGAAGGGTGAAAGCCAAACTGGGTCAAAAGAAGAGCGACAAGCTACCGAAGTGTCAAAAAATTGTTTAGGCTGGCTAATGACCGCCGTAGTCACCTCAAAGAAAAGATACTACTACCTAAGTGTCAAGAGTGTGTGTCACCAACTAATTTTCTTGTTTTGCGTGGTGGTAGAAGCTAATTTAATAATAGTACAGAATTTGAAAAGAATATTGAAGTGTTTCTGTCGTCTGTTGTCACCCTGAGCTCAGACTGTGTGTCATGCATGTTCAAATCACACCAACCTCGGCTGATTTTGAAGCTAAAGTTGATCCAGCGTTCCTTTCGGAAATGGGTTGGCGAAGCGTCGAATCCTCGGAAGAATCTTCGTTTCCTTTGTACTACGAGTGGAAAGGAAGCATCGGGGCCAGCCGGCATCCTGCGGGATGAATCTCGGAGGGGTCCGTAACGTCGTGGTGTTCAAAGATCCCGGCCGGCACTTTGGGCGATGTGACCTTCGCTTTTCCGGTGAGATTCCAGATGCCAAGTCTCGTCGACACTCTTGAGTGGGTTCGTGCTGGCGGCCCGGCGGCTTCACGGTCACGGCCACCCCTGGGCCTCTCCAGTCGCCATCGCAGATTCTGTGGTTGGTTGGTGCCGACGGTAGCATGCGACCGTGCGTACAAAGGGAGCAAGAACCCCACGAGTAAAATACATAGAGGAATACGATGACAGCTAGCTAACGTGGCCCTTTTCTCGATTTTGAAGAGCTTTTTTTGCCGAACTTCTCAACGGCTGTTATTACAAAACTGCATTACAAATACAGAAAACGATTGAAGATGCTCTTGAACAAGTTTGACTAAGTTAGATGGGTGTTTGATTCTAGCCACACCTAAGGAAGAAACCGTTGCTAATCACGAGCTCATCTGCTCATGGATGTACAGGCAAATCTTAAAAAATGGGGAAAATGAAAAATAAAATATGACACTATTTTTACATGAAAGATAAACAAATTCTTCATGTGTATGCAAAGTTTCATGACCTTATGACATCCTGGGAGTTCGGGATAGAAAAATTAAATCAGGGCTCCAAAACAAGAATTTTGACCCTTTCTCAAAGCTTTGATTTTTGTTTTTCTGTCTAGAGCTCTCCCAATGACATGTCGTCATGAAATTTTGTAGGGCGCATATAATTTTTGTTCATATTTCATTCAAAAAAGTATTGATTTTTGTTGTTGCTATTCTTGCTTATTTTATTGTTCATTAATAGGAGCAGATGAGCTCCACGCCGGAAGGCTGTCCTCCACTTAAGGCAAGAATCTTTCTACGAGCAATAAGCCCCACATGCCATATACATATAAAAGTGTGGCAAGATTTCCTAAGGGAGCCAAAGTGTGACTAAGAATTGGAGCACCTCAAGTATGGTAAGCTCGGGAAAAATAATGTTACAACTTACAACATGTGGCAAAGTTAATCACAAACAAAACATGACCGTTATTTTCTTGTATACATTTAGTGTATAGTTGTAAAATACTTATTGAATATAAGTAGATAGAGGAAAAGGGAGAGGCAGGGAGGGAGAGGGGGGGGAGTAACGCGGCTGGCCACGACATCGCCAACGAGGAAGAGGGTTAACATGTTTAGAGGGGGTGTTCTGTACTGACCGCCATTTAGATTGGATGGAGCCGAAGCACAAGATGGGGACGGAATCGACGAGGAGGGCTCGGACAAGACCTTGCCAGAGGTGAAGTAGAGGAGAGGAAGGGACGACGGCTAAAAAATTGTGGCTCTACGGAAAGTTGGAGGAAAAGATCGACAGTGCCGCTGGAGGAGGTGGACCAAGAAGTGGAGGTTGTTGGATTTTAGTTCGATAGATGTGGTGATTCAACTTAAACTTTAGAAAATTCCAGTCGCATGGATCATATCTGCAGTTGAATTCAAGTTTAAATTTCAAAACTTTAGTTGAGTTGTAATATTTTAATTAGAACTAGTGCTGCATTTGAATATTTTCATTCGTCGAAAGTTTGATATGCTATTATTTTGAGTGCTCCGGACTTGGGAAAAAAATTAGACGGGCGTTAAGGAGAAAGGGTTGTGTATGAGTATGTGTGGACTAGTCCAGACCAGTCCATAGACGAATACAGTACCCGTTTTGGAGGACGCGTTGGAGATGCCCTAAGCTGTCGAATCCACTATTCATTCCAAGGTTTCACAGGAACACAGGCAGTTTTGTACAATTCCACACGAGCACAAATGCAGGCAACGTCAGTAGCGGGCAATCACTCACTCCTGACCCTGAGGCTTGCGGGGTGGCATGTTCATGTACTTGTAGGTGGTGAAGCCGCCGTCGACTACCAGGTTCTGGCCGGACACGTACTTGGCATCGTCCGACGCGAGGTACGCAGCCGCCTTGGCCACATCCACCGCCTCGCACGTCGCTCCCTTGAGCTCGCCGAGGCCGCCGATGATGGCGGCCAGCTGCGCCTCATCGGCGCCAGGGAACAGCTGCGAGAACTGCTCCAGCACCAGCGGCGTCGGCACGGCGTGCGGCGATATGCAGTTGATCCGGACGCCGTGGCGGGACAGCTCGGCGGCGGCGGTCTTGACGAGGCCGGCGACGGCGAGCTTGGAGACCGCGTAGGGGTACGTGCCGAGGCCTCCGAGAAGGCCGCTGATGCTGGCCATGCAGAGGATGGAGCCGGAGCCCGCCGGCGCCATGACGCGCATCGCGTGCTTGATCCCCGCCAGGGTGCCGCGCACGTTCACGCTCATGACGCGGTCGAACTGGCCCAGATCCAGGCTGGCCACCTCCGACGTTCCGGAGAGCGCGCCCACGATGCCGGCGTTGTTGAACATGACGTCGAGCCGGCCGTGCTTCGTGACCGTGGCGTCCACGGCCGCGGCGACGCTCTCCTCGACGGTGACGTCGCAGTGGACGAAATGGGCCTGTGGGCCGAGCTCCTGGGCTGTCTCTAGGCCCAACGCAGAGTTGACGTCGGCGATGACCACGGACGCGCCCTCCTGGATGAACTCGTGAGCCGTGGCCTTTCCGAGCCCACTCGCTCCTCCAGTTATGAGTGCGATCTTCCCCTCGAGTCTGCAAAATGAGACGGTAGCAACTTATCGAGATTTGAGGATTTATTTTTCTATCTTTGCTAGTTATAGTGTGCCAAGATGCTCACTCCTCTTGTGCATGTATGGCGATATATACTTGGATGCATCAAGAAATGCAATTACGATATGAGGTCCATATGAGCCCAATATAGTAGATACTTAACAGAAAATCAAACCTCTAAGAAAAATAAATCAAATGTCCAGGTTTAAAAATGGGGCGGAATCATAGACATACATGTAAATTTTGGTACTCCCTCCTATCCAATTGACGCAACCTCTATACAATGTAAAATGGACAATTTATAGAGGCTGCGTCAATTAATTCGAACCGGAGGGAGTAAAAAATTAAAATGGTTTAAGGTTTGTTTTAATAATTTAGGTTATGATTTATATCTAGCTCACAAATAATCATACTTCTCACCAAAATTTAAATTTATGGACCCCGTTAAGTTTTCATTATTTGTTTCTAAATGGATCTGAGATCATAAAATTCACTATCCACGCGTCTCTCATGTAAACGTAAATAGAAGTTTATATGGGAAATTCGAATAACGTAAAGGAACAAGTGGAATTTAATAACAAAAAGGAGGTGGTAACAATAAATAAAGTGTATGCATAATGTCCAGGTTGAAAGAAAGTAAGAGAAGACCATACGTTCACACTTATTTTGGGACGGATGGAGTATTAATTTTTAAGAATTAGAAGCTTTCATCTATTTACATGTCTGATGACATACTACCTATCACGGTTTCAGACCGTGATGGTTGCTTGTCGCGCTAGGAACCCACAATAGGACAGTCTGTTTCAAAGCTCGTTACCATCGGTGGCGGATCCAGGACCCAGGCCCGGGGGGCCTGGGCCTGAGGCCTGGGGCGTGAAGAATAATCACAGGCTTGACTGTAGCATCTCAGGTACTGTAGCGACACTGTTGCGCATTGTAGCACACCTGGGGCCGGGGCTTGGCCCAATTTAGCTCTGCCCCTAGTCACCATCATACAGTTGCGTACAGATGGTCAGGTTCCTTGTGGTAGAACCAGTCCACCATGGTTCAAGTTGGCACTACTGTTCGTATTCTTCTGGATTTATTTCAGACTTTCTAGTGATGTTTGTTCGGTGGGAGGAGACGTTCCCGTCGACTACAAATCGTCTAGATAAGGTGTGTGTGTACGTTTATAGGGATGAGTGTACATGCATGTATGTGAGCATCTGGGATCATACTGTGTTAGAAAATGTAATTGTTTCGTTCGTGAAATCTCATTGAGGTTTTGTTTTTCGCACCAACATATTATTTTTTGGATTTCACACCAACATATTAGACGCTGGTTTAGTCAAGGTTTTAGATTAGGGCATCCTATTTTGCTGAAATAATACAGACACTTTTGGAGAGAAAAATAACACCGGTGGCGAGGTTTGGGATTCCGGTGAGCATACAGACAAACGGGCGGGTTGCTGAACTCACGGTTGTTGGACATGCATTTCAGTGGCAAGTCAACGCTGGAGAGACAATGATTGAACAGAAAAAGTCTTGCTATGAGCAGAAACCCTGCCAAGTGACAACATCGCTGGCTTGCTTCATGGAACCTACCACCTCTCTCTCTCTCTCTCTCTCTCTCTCTCTCTCTCTCTCTCTCTCTCAGGTTGACATGATCAATGAACATGTATTTTGGAATCAAAACACCCCGGAGAACATGTCTTGCCCATCTTACTAATTAACTAACTACAACACCTGGCCAGGCAAAAGCTCTTGCTCATCTTACTAATTAATGGCTTACCTTCCCTTCTTCGCCGCTGCCGCCGACGACCCCCGCCCTGCATCGTCGGCCATCTCCTCGGCGATCTTCCCACTACAGAAGAGGACAAGAAACAACTACCATAGGTGATACAGCCGATCGTTGTTTGCTTCACAAAAACAAAACATGCATACTTCAGCAGGGGAAACAAACAAAATAACTACTATATGCATGCAGTATGCACCCTACGATTTACAGGAGAGATCATAATCGATCTGTTCAAGAGCACCTGTGGACTTTGGTAGGAAGAATCAGAGTGATTTCTGTGAGGGCGAGTTTTTCAGTCAGGGAACGATGAAGCTAGCTAGCAAGGGATGCGACCTGACAAATAACAATAAGAAGGCATGCACCACCTCGGGATAACTTACCTTAGCTGTCGCCGACGAGCCGGAGCAGTCTGTCCTAGTTCTTGAGGGAGGGGGGGAGGTAGGGAGTGAGGGAGGGAAAGAGAGATGGTGGTGGTGTGTCGAGACGCTCTTACATAGAACCATGAAGACGTTCCCTCAACCAACCAACCAACCAACCGTTCAAAGATAGAGACACTATTTTCATTCTGAATTTTATTATGGTGCAAATACTTGTTCTATATATCAACATGCAAATCATGTTATGGACCATCATAAAAAATGTGCAAGTTCACTCTCATACCTTATACATATTTTATCAATGTAGTCAAACAATGGTCTGGGTTGCCCATAACCTTTTTTGCTGCACAACACCAATTCTTCTCTCCTTGTGCACATCGAGAAGAAGAGTAAGCGAGGTTCGAGTGACATCGTACTCAACAGAGCGAGATTTGTGAGTTGTGACCTCACAAACACTTCTCGCATGCTAATAACTTTTCATGGAATACAATGCCAACCTTCCAAACAATAGGGATACTTTATTTACGAGGACTTGGGTACAAACTAAAATGTCCTCTCTTTCTAAAATTATAACTTGTTTTCTCATTGCCTAAGTAATGGGATCGCCTATCAAGAAGGTATGGGTTGCCGTTGTGTTATAACAATGTCTAGTGAAGCAATGAATATTCATTATATAATAATCCCCGTGTAATTACTATGGAGTTCTGTTTCTCTTACAATTTTCAACCTCCACTGAATATGTCTGTTGGAGTTTACATTATCCTTGGCACTTGCAAGTAAAATGATATCTGAGGGTTCTAGTGTACATGAAAAATGATTAAAAGACTATACATGCTTGTTAAGCATATGAACAAGTGTTAGTCCTAAAGGTTGAAAGAAAATGTAGATGAAGATCCCCTATAAAAAAGAGAGAAGGAATACATCATATTAAATTCATGCAGTCCCTTATGCTTGAATCATACAAACGCTGTACTATAGAGGGGGGGGGGTCACATAATAACTTGAGGTGGAATTATATTGCCTATATTCAATCCTAGTCAACACCCCAAGTTCCATAAAATGACTTGAGAAAGCGGAGATAAAAAATCTTCAAATATACTCTATGTGCTTTCTTCATATGGCCCGGAGGTTTCGGGCCGAATCTCTTGGACACCTAGAATGTAAACCAACCTCTGGGTGAGTCCAGTAGCTCCCTGCACTAGTAGAAAAGAGGGCTTTGGTCCAGGCCGGGTTAGCCCATTAGTCCCGGTTCAATCCAGAACCGGGACTAATGGGGGCATTAGTCCCGGTTCGTGAGCCCAGGGGGCCGGCCGGGCCACGTGGGCCATTTGTTCCGGTTCGTCTGGACCTTTTAGTCCCGGTTGGTGCCACGAACCGAGACTAAAGGGTGCGATGCCCATTAGTACCGACTCGTGGCACCAACCGGTACTAAAGGTTAGACCTTTAGTCCCGGTTCGAGCCACCAACCGGTACTAATGGGGTTTGAGGCATTAGTACCGGTTTATGGCACGAATACTGTGGTCAAACTATGGTGAAAGATCGTGGATGTCGCCTAGAGGGGGGGGGGGTGAATAGGCGCTTTAAAATAATTACGGTTGAGGCTTGAACAAATGCGGAATAAACCTAGCGGTTAATTTGACAAGCACAAAACCTACAACAACTAGGCTCACCTATGTGCACCAACAACTTATGTTAAGCAAGATAAACAACTAAGTGATAGCAAGATATATGACAAGAAACAATATGGCTATCACAAAGTAAAGTGCATAAGTAAAGGGCTCGGGTAAGAGATAACCGAGGCACGCGGAGACGACGATGTATCCCGAAGTTCACACCCTTGCGGATGCTAATCTCCGTTTGGAGCTGTGTGGAGGCACAATGCTCCCCAAGAAGCCACTAGGGCCACCGTAATCTCCTCACGCCCTCGCACAATGCAAGATGCCGTGATTCCACTAAGGGACTGAGGGAGTCCTGGACTAGGGGGTGTCCGGACAGCCGGACTATCAATAACCGCCGGACTCCCAGACTACGAAGATAGAAGATTGAAGACTCCGGCTCGTGTCCGGAAGGTACTTTCCTTGGCGTGGAAGGCAAGCTTGGCAATACGGATATGTAGATCTCCTACCATTGTAACCGACTCTGTAACCCTAGCCGCCCGGTGTCTATATAAACCGGAGGGCTTTAGTCCGAGGGACACAACATTACATCTCAACAACCATACCATAGGCTAGCTTCTAGGGTTTAGCCTCCTCGATCTCGTGGTAGATCTACTCTTGTACTACCCATATCATCAATATTAATCAAGCAGGACGTAGGGTATTACCTCCATCGAGAGGGCCCGAACCTGGGTAAAACATTGTGTCCTCGTCTCCTGTTACCATCCGCCTAGACGCACAGTTCGGGACCCCCTACCCGAGATCCGCCGGTTTTGACACCGACATTGGTGCTTTCATTGAGAGTTCCTCTGTGTCGTCACCGATAGGCTCGATGGCATCTTCAACCATCAACGCTGTCCGGTGAGATTTTCTCCCGGACAGATCTTCGATTCGGGCGGCTTTGCACCGCGGGCCAATTCTCTTGGCCATCCGGAGCAGATCGAAGCTACGCCCGCCGTCAGTCGATTCGAAGCTTGAACTTCACGGCCGATGACCGCGGAGACTTGATCTTCGACGGACTCGAGCCACAGCCAAGCGCGCCGCACTGTGACGATGGGCATGATCTAGCTCTGCCGCCGGACAGTGCTTTGGTGGCCGCACTCGAATCCGCTCCGGCTACTAGCCCGGAGCCGATTGCCCATGACGAGGGCCGGTGGATAGACGCCGCCCTGGGGGCTTCAACATCCACGGCGATGGAGCCGAATACCGATCTTGTCCCCTGCGGAACTCGTGATCCCGAGGCGCCGGACTCCGAGCCTCCCGCGCCCCTGCCAATTAAACCGGATTGGGCGCCGGTTATGGAATTCACCGCCGCGGACATCTTTCAGCACTCGCCTTTTGGCGATATCCTGAATTCTCTGAAGCATCTCTCGCTATCAGGAGAATCCTGGCGGGACTATGGCCAGGACGGTTGGAGTTCGAACGACGAAGGAATTCAGAGCCCACCCACCACCCACTTTGTAGCCATTGTCGACGATCTAACCGACATGCTAGACTACGACTCCGATGACATCGACGCTATGGACGATGATGCCAGAAACGATCAGGACCCAGCGCCCACAGGGCACTGGAAGGCCACCTCGTCATATGACGTCTACATGGTGGATACCCCAAAAGAAGGGGATGGCGAGAAAGCAGCGGAGGAAGATTCTCTAAAGAAGCAGCCCAAACGCCGGCGTCGTGGCGCCGCCTAAATCCCGCCACAACAAGAATGGAGATTCCGCACAGAAATAACAATACCCCGAGAGTGCCGAAGACAAACCCTCCAAAGAAGACTCGGCGCGCAGGAGGATGCGTAGCAAGCCCTCACGAAAGGGCGGTAGAAGAAAAGGTCGAGGATCACAACTATATACCTCCTCCAAGACGAAACAAGCCCCAATGACGATTTAACTCGAGGAGCCCGTCGAACAAGAGCTTTTCAAACGCAGGCTCATCGCTACTGCAAGAAGCTCAAGAAGGAAAACGGAAGCTCAACACAGCAGAAGACGCGCTCCGAATAAGATGGAGCAAAGTACTCAAGACCGCAGATAAACACGGCAACGGCCACCAATCGAAGAGCTACCCGGCGCAAGCTGCTCCCTGACCGACGAGGAGGCCATAAAGCCCCCACCATCCAATGGCCCAGCCAGTCCATCTACGGACCCAAAAGACAGCCCCAATAAGCAAAGGAACACATCAAGTGTCCGACGATAGCGGCACGCATACAAATGTGGGCGCCAGACACCCACTATGCTTCATCGACGAGGTCTTTGGATCATGAATTCCCAGCAGGGTTTAAACCCATAAACATAGAAGCATACGATGGAACAACAGACCACGAGTGCGGATAGAAGACTATATATTGCATATACATATGGCGGAGGAGACGATCTCCACGCCATAAAATATCTACCCTCAAGCTCAAAGGGCCAGCCCGTCATTGGCTCAAAAGCCTCCCAGAAAACACTGTTGGAAGTTGGGAAGAGCTCGAGGAAGCGTTTAGAGCAAATTTTCAAGGGACTTATGTCCGCCTCCGGATGCAGATGACCTAAGTCACATAACTCAACAGCCCGGAGAGTCAGCATGAAATTCGGAACAGGTTCCTTACCAAAAGAACCAAATAGTCGATCGTCCGGGACGCCAAGCCTTAGCAGCTTTTAAGCACAATGTCCGAGACGAATGGCTCGCCAGACACCTCGGTCAAGAGAAACCGAGGACAATGACCGCATTAACAAGCCTCATGACCCGCTTCTGTGCAGGAGAGGATAGCTGGCTGGCAAGATGCAGCACCAGCGACCCAAGTACATCCGAGATAAGAGATGGAAATGGAAAATCACGGCGCAGAAAAGAGCAGCGCCGGAATAAAGAAAAAGCCCAAAGAGCACGGCAGTCAACGCCGGATTTAAAAGCTCACGGCCAAATAATAAAGCTCAGCCCGTCAAGGATGACAGCGACGAATTGTCCAACCTACACAAAATTCTGGGTCGGATATGCCAAATCCACAGTACCCCCGGAAGGCCCGCAAATCACACCCACAAGGATTGTTGGGTTTTCAAACAGTCCGGCCGATTAAACACCGAACACAAGGGGCTCGACGCGTCAAGCGAAGAAGATAAACCCCGCCAGCAGGGCACCGGAAAACAAAAAACTTTCCCCAAGGGGTCAAAGAAGTAAACTCACTTCATGTGAGGACACGGAAAAACAGCGCGGCACTTTCTAAAAAGAGCCTCGCATGGTCCAACCCAGCAGACCGTAGAGATTGGATATCAAAGCCAATCACTTTCGACCACCTGGACTACTCCAGAAGTGTTCGAAACGCGGGACGGACTCCCCTGATATTGAATCCGGTAATAGACGGATTGCAATTCACAAACGTCCTAATGGACGGAGGCAGTGACTTAAACATGCTATACTCAAACACAATCCGTCGGATGGGGATAGACCCTACCAAAATTCGACACAGCCGCACTTCCTTCAAAGGAGTTACGCCAGGCCCTTACGCCAAGTGCACAGGCTCGATATTACTAGAAGTCGTGTTCGGGTTGCCGAACAACTTTCGACGCGAAAAGTTAATTTTCCATATCGTCCCATTCAAAAGTGAATATCAAGCACTATTGGGACGAAAGGCTTTTGTCCGCTTCAACGCCATACCACATTACGCGTCTCTTACACTTAAGATGCCCGGTCCACATGGCGCCATTTCAGTGCGCGGGTCATTTAAAGACCCCGGACTCGGATAGACGAATCCGGACTCAGCAGGCTAGGGGCTCCCTAGCCGCATACCCTTTCACAAGGGGCTGCGCGCACAACTAACCGCGGTTTCATATAAACCTAGCTTTAATTATTTACACTTATTCTTTTGCATATTTTTCGCACGAACTGTTTCTAAAACTAAAATGTTCCTCTCTTTTCTACAGATGAACAACGTGCGTACCCGTCCAGGATAACGGCGCAACGGAGACACAGGCGCAGACGTGCAGTAGGGACCCGTCGCAAGGATTCTTTTCAGATTAAGACCCTACGTAGACCTTTTTATTACTGTCTCTTGTTGTTAAATCTCCCTCGGCTTCTTCCTATAGCCAAGGCGGAGCCTGACGCTTTGGCATCGGCCGCGTCAGAAGACAATGCCCGTACCTGGACACAAGGGGCTTAGGGCATAATTCTGCCCGTTATCATAAAGTCCGAACACCTTCGGGAGTGTTCGGCGTCTCAAGTTAGGCATTATATGCATCAGCTCCGAATCATGTCTTTGGTCAAATGTTGGGTTTGCCCGGCTCCTGTGTTTTGCTGCCTTACGTTCCGTATCACCCGGCTAACGCGGCACCAGGAGAACTACTGCGATTGTGCCCCAGTTCGGCTGGGCGAGCACCTCAGTAGAGAAAGCCGAAAACTGACTGTCATGATATAGCGAGAGTCTGGTCAGCCACTTGATCGACTACCGGAATGTTTAGAATTCCCCGCCTTGACGAAGGACCGCTTCCCGGTCAGGCACATACGCACCCCGAATCCGGAGATGTGCGGTGTCATTAGGGGCTATATCGTAGCCCCACCCTCGAGCTCCATTGGCTAAGTGAAAGAAATAAAGCACCATAGTCCGGATTGCCTCGTTCGCTACGCTACCACCTCCTTATAACAGGACCGAGACGTCGGATTAAGTGTGAAAAAGCGCTATTTTGCGAACACCCCAGCACCTTGTGCAAGGGGGCTGAAGCCGAAGACTGCATCTTTCAGGTTATACACAAGTATACGCAAACGGCCGCACAGGAGAAGTTTTACTACTTGGAAGCACAAGTATAAAAAGCATTCATACTATAATCATTAATTTACAAGGTATTGCGTTCATTTGAACGTTACATTCTTTGAGCACTGCGCCTCTACTTTACGAGCACCGCGCATGACTTCTCCGAAGTAGTGCTCGGCAGGGAGCCGGCTTCCATCCGGACCCTGGGCAACAACGGCGGTGGCATCCATCTCCGGATAATGCACCTTCACACGAGCAAGGGCCATCCGCGCGCCCTCGATGCAGGCCGACCGCTTCATCTCCCTTATATGCGGCACCGCACCAAGGAATTGCTGCAATAAGCCAAAGTAGCTCGTCGCCTTGGATCTTTCTGGCCAGACATGGGCCACGATGTCAGTCATGGCCAGTCCGGACAGTCTATTCAGTTCGGCCCATTCGGCCAACCTGTCCGTCAGAGGAAGAGCACGATCCGGGCTGTGGAATTGAGACCAATACAACTCTTCCGCCTCGTGATCCCCTTGGCTCCGGAAGTGTTTAACGGCATTAGCCGCACTCGCAGCCAGATCCATGTACGGATCCTCCGAACTCCACAGCCGCTCAAATTGAGCGTACTTGGCATCCATAAACCGGCGACGCATAAGAAAAGGCTTGCCAGGCACGATTTCTCCGGCTTGGCGCAGCTCCTCCTTCATAGCCCGCATTGCAGAACGGGCATCCTTGGCTTCGGCGGTGGCCTTCTTCAGGTCTTCCCGCCCCGATAGGCGCTCCTTTTCAAGAGCCTCGCTACGGTCGGTAGCATCCTTTAATTTCTTGGCCAATTCGGCCACCTCCGCCCTGCTTAGGCAGTGCGCAGCCTTTTCGGCCTTCACCTCTTCGGCCGCCCTCGCGGCAGCCACATCACTCCTTCGGGCTTGCTCCTTAACTTGAGCAAGCTCGGCCCGAAGGCTCTCCACAGCAGCAGCACTATCTGTATTAACAACATATAACTTATCAGAGGCGGGCTTGGACCCACTCAATAAAGCAGCTGCGGAGAATTTATTTACCTTGCGACTCGTCAAGTCGCTGATTGACAAGGGCGATGTCAGCATCTGCCACGTCAAGTTGTCGACTTAATTCGACAAACTCACTAGTCCGGCTGGCCCCCGGACTATCTGCTACCTGTATTAGAGCAGCGGTATTCATTGCCTGAGATGTTGAGATTTTGATCCTCGGCACGCTGTCGTTTTTGACAACCTACCGAGTCTCAGGGGCTACTATCTATACAGGGCGCATTTTTTATATGCAAAACTGTTAAAAGGGGTGCATCATTTTCGCATACCTCAAATCCCGCCAGCAAGCTCATGGCGGCATTACGCAATCCGCTTTCAGCGGACGAAATCCTTCCGACCACCACACGCATTAATGCGCGGTGATCTTCTGAAATGGACGCCCTCTCAAGCAAACTCTTCAGTTCTCCCGGCCGGACTCTGGTGGGTGTTGAACTCTTTGGCCCCTCCGGACTCGGGGATGCCCTCCGTGACGACACTTCGGGCTCGTCTGCCTCATCTGGCAGCGCGGCAGACGGAGGCGTATCGCTCTCCATCATCTCCGGAAGAAGATCCCCCGAGGATGAACTCATCTGAGATGGCTGCAGATCCGAACTGCGATATAAATATTTCGGTTACCTACAGAAGCGTAAACGAAGGTATTTCCTTATTAAACTTCTTCTTTCATACTCACGGCTCGTTGGAGGGCTGGTCCTTGGGCGATGATTGCGCGTCCGGATTCTCTCCGGACGCCGGACCCCCCGGTGGGGATTTCTTCCCACGCTTAGGGGCTTGGACCTCCGGATCTTCGGAGGCGGTCCTCTTCTCCCTCTGAAGGGAGGGATCCTTGGTTCCCTCCTCTCCAGTCGCCTCTTTGGACGAAGTATTAGCTCCTTTATCTCCCCCGTCGCCCCCTTCTGTGGGCGCAACCTCCAACATTCTGACCAGCACGGGCTCCAGTGCGGTCTCTGAGAGGGGGGCCGGACACCTTATCAGCCTCGATCGCGCCACCCATTCCTGTAAAAAACCAAAAGGGTCCGGAGATGATCTTTTGAAAGGCATACGAATAGAATGTCCGAGCTCTGAGCTACTTACCTGAGTATCCGGGCGATCGCGGCTTAAGCCCGCGTCCTCGGCCGAATCCGGACACGCTACCTGCGGTCCGAAGAACAGCTTGTACATCTCCGTGGGTGTCGCGCCCATAAAATGCTGGAGAATACGAGGTCCCTCCGGATTGAACTCCCATAGACGGAGAGGACGACGTTTGCAGGGCAGGAGGTGCCTGATTAGCATGACTTGCATCACCTTGACCAGGTCGATCTCCCTTGTTTGGAGGTCTCAAATCCGGCCCTACAGTGCGGGCACGTCCTCGGACGGCCCCCAGTTGAGCCCTTGGTTGACCCACGACATTAGTTGCCGTGGAGGTCCCGGGCGGAAGGAGGGCGGCGGCTTTTGCTTGCTGCCCCTTGGAGCGGTGATGTAAAACCACTCCTGCTGCCACAATCCCTGTTCCTCTTGGAAGGAACCTTCGAGCCATGGGGCATCGACCTTCTTGCTTATGGTCGCCCCGCCGCACTCGCTTGACGCCCCCCGATCATCTTCGGCTCTACCTTGAATGTTTTCAGCCACAGGCCGAAGTGGGGGATGACGCGGAGGAAGGCTTCGCAGACGATAATGAATGCGGAGATATGGAGGATGGACTCCGGAGCCAAATCGTGGAAGTCCAGCCCGTAATAGAAAGGAGCCCTCTCACAAAAGGATCCGTCGGGAAGCCTAATCCCCGACGGAGGTGAGATGCGAAAACGACGCGCTCGCCGGGCTCGGGAGCTGGCACGGCCTGCCCTGGGGCAGGCAACCTGTGCGAAACTTCGTAGGCCAGGTACTTGGCCTCCCGCAACTTCAAAATGTCCTCCTCCATGACGGAGGAGGGCATCCACCGGCCCTGGAGGTCGGAGCCGGACATTGTGTAGGATCCGAAGCGCTCGAATCTGAAGCTCGGGGTGTTGGAACTAGGAGCAGAGGAAAGATTCGATGCGAGATTGAAGAACAAGGACAGGCCCTGGTCCTCTTATAAAGGGGAAATAATACCAAGGGCCGTCTCCGTGACCGTTTGAGATTCCCCTTCGATAGAGGAGGCGTGGCGACGGGAACGGTTGGGTTACCCACGCACGTATTGATGAGGATCCCGGATAAAAGGGAACATGATCTCTGCTTCGACAGGACGTGCCAAGGAAACCGCTTCGCTAAACATGCTGAGGCGGAATAATAAAAACGATTCGAACGAGGGCTTGGCTGCGGTGTGATGTCACGCCGCATAATACGTCAGCAGATTGAGCTAAGTGTATATTTTATTCTCTCTACGTTGGAATGTGGAATTCATTTTGCAGAGTCGAACACTATCCTGGTGTTCATTATCTTCTCCGGATTATTCAAGGGAGGAACCCGCCTTGCAATGCCAAACATTATGCACGCCGGACTTATCGTCATTGAAGACTGGTTCAGGGGCTACTGAGGGAGTCCTGGACTAGGGGGTGTCCGGACAGCCGGACTATCAATAACCGTCGGACTCCCAGACTACGAAGATAGAAGATTGAAGACTCCGGCTCGTGTCCGGAAGGTACTTTCCTTGGCGTGGAAGGCAGCTTGGCAATACGGATATGTAGATCTCCTACCATTGTAACCGACTCTGTGTAACCCTAGCCGCTCCGGTGTCTATATAAACCGGAGGGCTTTAGTCCGTAGGACACAACATTACATCTCAACAACCATACCATAGGCTAGCTTCTAGGGTTTAGCCTCCTCGATCTCGTGGTAGATCTACTCTTGTACTACCCATATCATCAATATTAATCAAGCAGGACGTAGGGTATTACCTCCATCGAGAGGGCCTAAACTTGGGTAAAAACATTGTGTCCCTCGTCTCCTGTTACCATCCGCCTAGACGCACAGTTCGGGACCCCCTACCCGAGATCCGCCGGTTTTGACACCGACAGGGACCCTTGAGGGCGGTCACCGAACCCGTACAAATGGCGACCCTTGGGGGCGGTCACGAACCCATACACTTTGGCAACCCTTGGGGGCAGTCACCGGTACCCGTCAAATTGCTCGGGGTGATCTCCACAACCTAATTGGAGACCCCGACGCTTTCCCGGAGCTTTACACCACAATGATTGAGCTCCGAACACCATCAACCGTCTAGGGCACCCAAGCACCCAAGAGGAACAAGCTCAAGGGCACCAAGCGCCCAAGAGTAATAAGCTTCTCAACTTGTAACTTCCACGTATCACCGTCGAGAACTCAAACCGATGCACCAAATGCAATGGCAAGGGCACATGGAGTTCCCAAGTCCTTCTCTCCCAAATCCCATCGTAGCAACTAATGCTAGGGAGTAAAATGAGAGGAAGAACAAGAAGGAGAACACCAAGAACTCCAAGATCTAGATCCAAGGGGTTCCCCTCACATAGAGGAGGAAGTGATTGGTGGAAATGTGGATCTAGATCTCTTCTCTCTTTTCCCTCAAAAACTAGCAAGAATTCATGGAGGGATTGAGAGTTAGCAAGCTCGAAGAAGGTCAACAATGGGGGAAGAACACGAGCTCAAAGGATAAGGTTCAATGGGGAAGAAGACCCCCTTTTATAGGTGGGAGGAAAACCCAACCGTTATGCTCACAACCCGCATAGAGCGGTACTACCGCTCGTCCTCACGGTACTACCGCTAGGGATCGCGGTACTACTGCTTGCGGTACAAAAAAAATACTTCCATAGCTACCTCCGCAGGACTTGGGACGAGTTTTTTGGTCCGGAGCGGTACTACCGCTATAGGAGCCGCGGTAGTACCGCTCTGGAGCGGTAGTCAAAAATTACATCCGCTCCAATTCGCGGTAGTACCGCTGCAGCCTTTTCAGAACACTAAAACTGCCACAACTTTTGCAAACGGACTCCGAATTCGATGAAACCAAGTTTGTTGGGAAGCTAGCGACAAGGGATAACACAATCTTGAAAGAAACATCAATAAGAAGAAAAATAGAAAAGGCCCATAAGAAAAAGGTGAGAACTCTTCCTTGGATAAGACCGGTAAAACCTCGAACATTGAAAACATCATAGAAGACGCATGCGAACTCCGTTTTCGATGAACTCAAGCTTGTCATCAAGATGACCATAAGCTCTAAGACTCACAAAGAGAATCAAACAAGAACCCAGAAACATGATGCAAGGATGCAATGGTTTGAGCTCTCTACGAATGATACGGTCAAGCAACTCATCGAGAGCCCCCCTTGATAGTACGGCAATCGATCCTATAACCCGGTCTCCCACAACTACCACGAGACCGGTAAAATAGAAAACCTATCAAGGGCAAACCTTTGCCTTGCACATGGTCCACTTGAGCTAGATGATGACGATCTTCACTCCCTCAAGTTGGACCACCTTTCTTGATTGCGTTGGCTCGATGAAGACTAGATGATTGCTCCCCCATAGTCCACTATGGGTGAGCCACTCTTCGGCTCATCTTCACAAGTCCATTGAAACCACAATGGATGGCAAGATTCAAGCACTTGATCTCTTTGTGATGCTCCACTTGAACTTGCACACGGCAATCTTGATGACGATCACCACTTGATGTCATCCTTTCCATGGGTTGTATGATATCTTCCTCTTGATGAAAGCCCATGGATACGTACCTAACCCCACATAGAACTCTCACATAGACCATGGGTTAGTACATAAAGTGCAATGGACAATGCTTACCATACCATGAGATCACTTGATTCCTCTCGGTACATCTTCTACGCTTTGTGAGTTAATCAACTTGATTCACTATTGACTTAGTCTTGATCAACCTTGAATCTTTGCAACTCTCTTCATTTGGATGATGTATTGAAGGTAAACATGAATGATCACACAACCTTCTTCTTCAAGACATGCTTGCAATAAGCTCAACACTCGCATGACCAATCTTTGGATAATTCCTTAATAGCACCTTGGTCAACTCATAAACTCCATGAAACCAACACATGGACTTCAATAAAAGCCTATGGACAAATCCTTCAAATATAACTCAAGACAACCGTTAGTCCATAGAGATTGTCATCAATTACCAAAACCAAACATGGGGGCACCGCATGTTCTTTCAATCTCCCCCATTTTGGTAATTGATGACAATCACTTTCAAGAGAGTTTATACAAGGAATTATGCATCACCATGCAATGCAACAACCAATGATGCATGAGAATGAGATGCAAATGCTTAGGAACCAAAACCAAAGCAAGGAGAAAACTCAGAAGACTTCTCCACAAAACTCTCTGAAACTCCTCCCCCATTGGCATCGATTGCCAAAATGGGTGAAAAGCTAAGAAGGCCAAAATAAAAGGTGTTCCTCCATAAATTGTGTATTTCTCAACAAGAGAGTGGAATGCAATACACATATCCAACTGCCAATTCTTGGAGGAAGACAAAGTATATTGAGGCCCAAAGATTGCAACAAAAGGATATGACACAAAGACATAACAAAGAGAGACACAAGCAATCAGAAGATACCAATTGAAGCAAGCAATCAACGGATATCAATTGAACCAACTACACAAATGATCCTACATGCCACAAGAATAAAGATATTATGATAAGCGCAAATGAGTGTTCTAAAGAAACTAGGGAAGCTCCCCATGATTTGTGCACACATAAGAATTTTTTTATTTGAATACAAAGTGCACAAAATAGGATCATAGCTCCCCCAAAATCAATAGAAACTCACATCCAGTGCAAGTGAGCATATAGGAAGCAAAGCCTAGCGCTTGCAACAAGCACATGGTTGAGCAACATGTAAAAGAGGCAACTTAAGAATAGGCTCAACCAAAATGATGTGTGTGAGTCATGGCGAAGCACTTGAGAAGACTAAAATTAGGATGAGCATTAAGCATCAACATAGTCTTGAAAGAATGAGGCACACGGTGCAAGGCCTATCATTCCCACACACAACTAGCAAATGGGTTCACAAGCTTACTAATAAGCATATAAAGAACTTATGCTTGTGACAACCCGTGGTGAAGATAGAAGATGAAAGCCTCATCAAGACGAGGGATGCCAATTAAGATGGCAAAAGCCTCGTAAAGATAAGCATGAGGAAAATAATCTTCACCACACAAGAGTGCATCAAGATGCAACGATAGAGGACACGCACTCAAGGCAAAAGCTTTCACGGAGCCACCAAAGAAATAACATAAGAAAGACAAGGTGGACGTGAAAGAAAGGATATCAACTAGAGATGTAATTTATCTCAAGTGTATAAGGTTCTATGTAGACGAAATCATGATGATATATATATCTACAAAGAAGGATGTACACCCGAAATAGTTACAACACGAAGGAACAAGATATCCACAAGGAAGTCATAAATATACCAATAAGATATTTGCTTGAAAGCATAGCACTTGGCTAGATATGGTCTTATTGTATATAAATGAAGTCCAAACACACATCCATCAAGGGCATCACAACTAGCAACAGAGATCATCGTTGGGATGCATTGAGAAAGGAAACAGGTATCACAAGATATGAAATGAATATCATGCCAAGATACAACCTACAAACAGTTGAATGCAAGAGGGGAAAGCATGAATAGATACTTGTTACCGAGATATCATTGGAAGGATGTAGTAGATACCAATTGAAGGTAGATAGTAGTTCATTGATCATCCTAGCTTGACTCCAATATGCACATGGTGACAACACCTTCCTTGTGAGTGAGCCAAGCATCCAATGCATCTCCAAATGTTCCTAGAAGAACAACACAAACTAAACGGTACTCAAACTCATCGGGACCAAATAGTTAGAAACACCAATACATAGGACAAACTCCACATAAATATGTGCATATAGATATGAAAATGAATTTCATGCACATCTCATCCAAATTGAGACTAGGTGGAGTTTTTGTTGGAAATATGCCCTAGAGGCAATAATATAAGTATTATTATATTTCATTATTCATGATAATTGTCTTTTATTCATGCTATAACTGTATTATCCGGAAATCGTAATACACATGTGAATACATAGACCACAATATGTCCCTAGTGAGCCTCTAGTTGACTAGCTCGTTGTGATCAACAGATAGCCATGGTTTCATGGCTGTGGACATTGGATGTCGTTGATAACGGGATCACATCATTAGGAGAATGATGTGATGGACAAGACCCAATCCTAAGCATAGCATAAGATCGTAGTTCGCTTGCTAGAGCTTTTCCAATGTCAAGTATCTCTTCCTTTGACCATGAGATCGTGTAACTCCCAGATACCGTAGGAGTGCTTTGGGTGTATCAAACATCACAACGAATCGGGTGACTATAAAGGTGCACTACAGGTATCTCCGAAAGTGTCATTGGGTTGACATGATCGAGATGGATTTGTCACTCCGTATGACGGAGAGGTATCTCTGGGCCCACTCAGTAATGCATCATCATAACGAGCTCAAAGTGACCAAGTGGTTGGTCACGGATCATGCATTACGATACGAGTAAAGTGACTTGCCGTAACGAGACCGAACAAGGTATTGGGATACTGACGATCGAGTCTCGCAAGTAACGCATCGATTGACAAAGGGAATTGTATACGGGTTTGATCAATCCTCGACATCGTGGTTCAACCGATGAAATCATCGAGGAGCATGTGGGAGCCAACATGGGTATCCAGATCCCGCTGTTGGTTATTGCCCGAGAGTCGTCTCGGTCATGTCTGCGTGTCTCCCGAACCCGTAGGGTCTACACACTTAAGGTTCGGTGACGCTAGGGTTGTATGAATATGAGTATGCAGCATACCGAATGTTGTTCGGAGTCTGGATGAGATCCAGGACGTCACGAGGAGTTTCGGAATGGTCCGGAGGTAAAGAATAATATATAGGAAGTGGTATTTCGGCCATCGGTAAAGTTTCGGGGTCTCCTGGTAATGTACCGGGACCACCGGAAGGGTCCCGGGGGTCCACCGGGTGGGGCCACCCATCCCGGAGGGCCCCATGGGCTGACAAGGGAGGGAAGCCAGCCCATAGTGGTCTGGTGCGCCCCCTAGGCCCACCCTCTGCGCCTAGGGTTGAAACCCTAGGGTGGGGGGGCGCACCACATGCCTTGGGGGCACTCCTCCCCCTGGCCGCCGCCCCTTGGGAGATTCAATCTCCAGGGGCGGCGCCTGGGGCCTATATAAGGAGGGCAGGGGAGGGCAGCCGCACCTCGTGCTTGGCGCCTCCTCCCCGCTACACCTCGCCCTCCTCCCGTAGTCGCTGGCGAAGCCTCGCTGGAGTTTTGCTGCATCCACCACCCGCCGTCAGCTGCTGGATCATCATCAACCTCTCCTTCCCCTTGCTGGATCAAGAAGGACGAGACGTCTCCCGCCCCGCACGTGTGTTGAACGCGGAGGTGCTGTCCGCTCAGCACTTGGTCATCGGTGATCTGAATCACGGCGAGTACGACTCCTTCATCACCATCCCCTTGGACGCTTTCGCACTCGATCTACAAGTGGTATGTAGATGCAAACTCACTCCCTTGACTCGTTGCTTAGTTGAACTCATAGATGGATCTTGGTGAAACCGTAGGAAATTTTTTAATTTTCTGCAACGTTCCCCAACAGTGGTATCAGAGCCAGGTTTATGCGTAGTTCTCTAATGCACGAGTAGAACACAATTTTGTTGTGGGCGTGGATCTTGTCAACTTTCTTGCCACTACTAGTCTTTTCTTGCTTCAGCGGTATTGTGGGATGAAGCGGCCCGGATCAACCTTACACGTACGCTTACGTGAGACCGGTTCCACCGATTGACATGCACTAGTTGCATAAGGTGGCTGGCGGGTGTCTGTCTCTTCCACTTTAGTTGAAGTAGATTCGATGAAAAGGGTCCTTATGAAGGGTAAATAGAAGTTGACAAAATCACGTTGTGGTTATTCGTAGGTAAGAAAACGTTCTTGCTAGAACCCAATTGCAGCCACGTAAAAGATGTAACAACAATTAAAGGACGTCTAACTTGTTTTTGCAGTGATTGTTCATGTGATGTGATATGGCCAGAAGTTGTGATGAATGATGAATTGTGATGTATGAGATCATGTTCTTGTAATAGGATTCACGACTTGCATGTCCATGAGTATGACAACCGGCAGGAGCCATAGGAGTTGTCTTTATTTTTTTGTATGACCTGCGTGTCATTGAAGAACGCCATGTAAACTACTTTACTTTATTGTTAAACGCGTTAGCCATAGAAGTAGAAGTAGTCGTTGGCGTGACAACTTCATGAAGGCACGATGATGGAGATCATGGTGTCATGCCGGTGACAAGATGATCATGGAGCCCCGAAGATGGAGATCAATGGAGCTATATGATATTGGCCATATCATGTCACAACTATATAATTGCATGTGATGTTTATTATGTTTATGCATCTTGTTTACTTAGAACGATGGTAGTAAATAAGATGATCCCTTTCAAAAATTTCAAGAAGTGTTCTCCCCTAACTGTGCACCGTTGCTACAGTTCGTCGTTTCGAAGCACCACGTGATGATCGGGTGTGATAGATCCTTACGTTCACATACAACGGGTGTAAGACAGTTTTACACACGCAAAACACTTAGGGTTAACGTGACGAGCCTAGCATGTATAGACATGGCCTCGTAACACGGAGACCAAAAGGTCGAACACGAGTCATATGGAAGATACGATCAACATGAAGTTGTTCACCGACGATGACTAGTCCGTCTCATGTGATGATCGGACACGGCCTAGTCGACTCGGATCGTGTAACACTTAGATGACTAATCTGAGTGGGAGTTCATAATTTGATTACATGAACTTAATTATCATGAACTTAGTCTAAAACTTTTGCAAATATGTCTTGTAGATCAAATGGCCAACGCTCATGTCAACATGAACTTCAACGCGTTCCTAGAGAAAACCAAGCTGAAAGATGATGGTAGCAACTATACGGACTGGGTCCGGAACCTGAGGATCATCCTCATAGCTGCCAAGAAACAATATGTCCTAGAAGGACCGCTAGGTGACGCTCCCGTCCCAGAGAACCAAGACGTTATGAACGCTTGGTAGTCTCGTGCTAATGATTACTCCCTCGTTCAGTGCGGCATGCTTTACAGTTTAGAACCGGGGCTCCAAAAGTGTTTTGAGCATCACGGAGCATATGAGATGTTCGAAGAGCTGAAACTAGTTTTCCAAGCTCATGCCCGGGTCGAGAGATATGATGTCTCCGACAAGTTCTATAGTTGTAAGATGGAGGAAAACAGTTCTGTCAGTGAGCACATACTCAAGATGTCTGGGTTGCACAACCGTATGACCCAGCTGAACATTAACCTCCCTGATGAGGCGGTCATTGACAGAATCCTCCAGTCGCTCCCACCAAGCTAAAATAGCTCTGTGATGAACTACAACATGCAGGGGATGGTGAAGACCATTCCTGAAGTGTTCTCAATGCTGAAGTCAGCAGAGGCTGAACTCAAGAAAGAACATCAAGTGTTGATGGTCAATAAGACCACTAAGTTCAAGAAGGGCAAGGGCAAGAAGAACTTCAAGAAGGACGGCAAGGATGTTGCCGCGCCCGGTAAGCCAGTTTCCGGGAAGAAGTCAAAGAATGGACCCAAGCCTGAGATCGAGTGCTTTTATTGCAAGGGAAGGGTCATCGAAGCGGAACTGCCCCAAATACTTAGCGGATAAGAAGGCCGGCAACACCAAAGGTATATTTGATATACATGTAACTGATGTGTACCTTACTAGTACTCGTAGTATCTCCTGGGTATTTGATACCGGTGCCGTTGCTCATATTTGTAACTCACAGCAGGAGCTGCGGAATAAACGGAGACTGGCGAAGGACGAGGTGACGATGCGCGTCGGGAATGGTTCCAGAGTCGATGTGATAGCCGTCACCATGCTGCCTCTACATTTACCTACGGGATTAGTTTTGAACCTTAATAATTGTTATTTAGTGCCAAGTTTGAGCATGAACATTGTATCAGGATCTCATTTAATATGAGATGGCTACTCATTTAAATCCGAGAATAATGGTTGTTCTATTTATATGAGAGATATGTTTTATGGTCATGCTCCGATGGTCAATGCTTTATTCTTAATGAATCTCGAGCGTAGTATTACACATATTCATAGTGTGGATGCCAAAAGATGCAAAGTTGATAACGATAGTCCCACATACATGTGGCACTGCCGCCTTGGTCACATTGGTGTCAAGCGCATGAAGAAGCTCCATGCTGATGGACTTTTAGAGTCTCTCGATTATGAATCATTTGACACATGCGAACCATGCCTCATGGGCAAAATGACCAAGACTCCGTTCTCCGGAACAATGGAGCGAGCAACCAACTTGTTGGAAATCATACATACCGATGTGTGCGGTCCAATGAGCGTTGAGGCTCGCGGAGGATATCGTTATGTTCTCACTCTCACTGATGACTTGAGTAGATATGGGTATGTCTACTTAATGAAACACAAGTCTGAGACCTTTGAAAAGTTCAAGGAATTTCAGAATGGAGTAGAGAATCAACGTGACCGAAAAATAAAGGTCCTACGATCAGATCGTGGAGGAGAATATTTAAGTCACGAATTTGGCACACACTTAAGGAAATGTGGAATCGTTTCACAACTCACGCCACCTGGAACACCTCAGCGAAACGGTGTGTCCGAACGTCGTAATCGCACTCTATTGGATATGGTGCGGTCTATGATGTCTCTTACCGATTTATCGCTATCATTTTGGGGATACGCTCTAGAGACAGCTACATTCACTTTAAATAGGGCACCGCCTAAACCGCTGAGACGACACCGTATGAATTATGGTTTGGGAAGAAACCTAAGCTGTCGTTTCTAAAAGTTTGGGGATGCGATGCTTATGTCAAGAAACTTCAACCTGAAAAGCTCGAACCCAAGTCGGAAAAATGCGTCTTCATAGGATACCCTAAGGAAACTGTCGGGTATACCTTCTACTTAAGATCCAAGGGCAAGATCTTTGTTGCCAAGAACGGATGCTTTCTGGAAAAGGAGTTTCTCTCGAAAGAAGTAAGTGGGAGGAAAGTAGAACTCGATGAAGTACTACCTCTCGAACGGAAAGTGGTGCAGCTCAGGAAAATGTTCCTATGATGCCCACACCAACTGAAGAGGAAAATAATGATGATGATCAAGGTACTTCGGATCAAGTTGCTACTGAACTTCGTAGGTCCACATGGACACGTTCCGCACCAGAGTGGTACGGCAACCCTGTCCTGGAAATCATGTTGTTAGACAACGGTGAACCTTCGAACTATGAAGAAGCGATGGCGGGGCCAGATTCCAACAAATGGCTTGAAGCCATGAAATCCGAGATAGAATCCATGTATGAAAACAAAGTATGGACTTTGACAGACTTGCCCGATGATCGGCGAGCAATAGAAAACAAATGGATTTTTAAGAAGAAGACGGACGCGGATGGTAATGTTACCATTTATAAAGCTCGACTTGTCTCTAAGGGTTATCGACAAGTTCAAGGGATTGACTACGACGAGACATTCTCTCCCATAGCGAAGCTGAAGTCCGTCCGAATCATGTTAGCAATTGCCGCATACTATGATTATGAGATATGGCAGATGGACGTCAAAACGACATTCCTTAACGGACATCTTAAGGAAGAGCTGTATATGATGCAGCCGGAAGGTTTTGTCGATCCTAAGAACGCTAACAAAGTATGCAAGCTCCAGCGATCCATTTATGGACTGGTGCAAGCATCTCGGAGTTAGAACATTCGCTTTGATGAGATGATCAAAGCGTTTGGGTTTATGCAGACTTATGGAGAAGCCTGCGTTTACAAGAAAGTGAGTGGGAGCTCTGTAGCATTTCTCATATTATATGTAGCTGACATACTCTTGATGGGAAATGATATAGAACTTCTGGAAAGCATTAAGGCCTACTTGAATAAGTGTTTTTCAATGAAGGACCTTGGAGAAGCTGCTTATATATTAGGCATCAAGATCTATAGAGATAGATCGAGACGCCTCATAGGTCTTTCACAAAGCACATACCTTGATAAGATTTTGAAGAGGTTCAAAATGGATCAGTCCAAAAAAGGGTTCTTGCCTATGTTACAAGGTGTGAGATTGAGCTCGGCTCAGTCCCCGACCACGGCAAAAGATAAAGAAGAGATGAGTGTCATCCCCTATGCTTCAGCCATAGGATCTATTATGTATGCCATGCTGTGTACCTGACCTGATGTAAACCTTGCCGTAAGTTTGGTAGCAAGGTACCAAAGTAATCCCGGCAAGGAACACTGGACAGCGGTCAAGAATATCCTGAAGTACTTGAAAAGGAAAAAGGACATGTTTCTCGTTTATGGAGGTGACGAAGAGCTCGTCGTAAAGGGTTACGTCGACGCTAGCTTCGACTCGGATCTGGATGACTCTAAGTCACAAACCGAATACGTGTATATGTTGAATGGTGGAGCAGTAAGCTGGTGCAGCTGCAAGCAGAGCATCGTGGCGGGATATACATGGCAGCCTCGGAGGCAGCGCATGAAGTGATTTGGGTGAAGGAGTTCATCACCGACCTAGGAGTCATACCCAATGCGTCGGGGCCGATCAAACTCTTCTGTCAGGACAACATCGAGCTATTGCACTTGCCAAGGAGCCCAGGTTTCACAAGAAGACCAGCACATCAAGCGTCGTTTCAACTCCATCCGTGAAAATGTTCAAGATGGAGACATAGATATTTGCAAAGTACATACGGATATGAATGTCGCAGATCCGCTGACTAAACTCTCTCATGAAAGCAAAACATGATCAACACCGAACTTTATGGGTGTTCGATTCATCACAATGTAACTAGATTGGTGACTCTAGTGCAAGTGGGAGACTGTTGGAAATATGCCCTAGAGGCAATAATAAAAGTATTATTATATTTCATTGTTCATGATAATTGTCTTTATTCATGCTATAACTGTATTATCCGGAAATCATAATACACGTGTGAATACATAGACCACAATATGTCCCTAGTGGGCCTCTAGTTGACTAGCTCGTTGTGATCAACAGATAGCCATGGTTTCCTAGCTATGGACATTGGATGTCGTTTATAACGGGATCACATCATTAGGAGAATGATGTGATGGACAAGACCCAATCCTAAGCATAGCATAAGATCGTGTAGTTCGTTTGCTAGTGCTTTTCCAATGTCAAGTATCTCTTCCTTTGACCATGAGATCATGCAACTCCCGGATACCGTAGGAGTGCTTTGGGTGTATCAAACGTCACAACGAATCGGGTGACTATAAAGGTGCACTACGGTATCTCCGAAAGTGTCTGGGTTAACACGGATCGAGATCGGATTTGTCACTCCGTATGACGGAGAGGTATCTCTGGGCCCACTCGTAATGCATCATCATAACGAGCTCAAAGTGACCAAGTGGTTGGTCACGGATCATGCACTACGGATGCGAGTAAAGTGACTTGCCGGTAACGAGACTGAACAAGGTATTGGGATACCGACGATCGAGTCTCGCAAGTAACGCATCGATTGACAAAGGGAATTGTATACGGGTTTGATCGAATCTCGACATCGTGGTTCAACCGATGAAATCATCGAGGAGCATGTGGGAGCCAACATGGGTATCCAGATCCCGCTGTTGGTTATTGCCCGAGAGTCGCCTCGGTCATGTCTCAGTGTCTCCGAACCCGTAGGGTCTACACACTTAAGGTTCAATGGACGCTTAGGGTTGTATGAATATGAGTATGCAGCATACCGAATATTGTTCGGAGTCCCGGATGAGATCCAGGACGTCACGAGGAGTTTCGGAATGGTCCAGAGGTAAAGAATAATATAAAGGAAGTGGTATTTTGGCCATCGGGAAAGTTTCGGGGTCTCCCGGTAATGTACCGGGACCACCGGAAGGGTCCCGGGGGTCCACCGGGTGGGGCCACCCATCCCGGAGGGCCCCATGGGCTGACGTGGGAGGGGAGCCAGCCCATAGTGGGCTGGTGCGCCCCCTAGGCCCATCCCCTGCGCCTAGGGTTGAAACCCTAGGGTGGGGGGCGCACCACATGCCTTGGGGGGCACTCCTCCCCCCTTGGCCGCCGCCCCCTTGGGAGATTCAATCTCCCAGGGCCGGCGCCGGGGGCCTATATAAAGGAGGGCAGGGGGGAGGGCAGCCGCACCTTGTGCTTGGCGCCTCCCTCCCCCTGCTACACCTCGTCCTCCTCCCGTAGTCGCTTGGCGAAGCCCTGCTGGAGTTCTGCTGCATCCACCACCACGCCGTCGTGCTGCTGGATCATCATCAACCTCTCCTTCCCCCTTGCTGGATCAAGAAGGAGGAGACGTCTCACATCCCGTACGTGTGTTGAACGCGGAGGTGCTGTCCGTTCAGCACTTGGTCATCGGTGATCTGAATCACGGCGAGTACGACTCCATCATCACCATCCCCTTGGATGCTTCCGCACTCGATCTACAAGTGGTATGTAGATGCAAACTCACTCCCTTGACTCGTTGCTTATATGAACTCATAGATGGATCTTGGTGAAACCGTAGGAAAAATTTTAATTTTGTGCAATGTTCCCCAACAGTTTTCTCTATATATTGGGTCAAAGAAAGAAAGCATGCCAAATTAAATACATGAAGTAAACATGCATGCTCAAGACTTTCAAAACCCGAAACCAAAAGACAAAGAAATGCCAAGTGAAAAGGATACCAAATGGAGAAATCATCACTTGGAAGATATCATTAAAGATATATCAAGGAATGAGATATCCATTGATACACACTAAACTAAAGATGTCAAACTCCCAAAGAGAGGATGGCTCCAAACAAACCAAGCTCTCAACAAAGTTTCATGATGGCACAAAGTACCAAAAAGAAATGGCTTGCCTTCCACCAAAACACACTTGATAAGGATCACAAGAAGAGTGTTATGAAGAAAATAGAATAGCTCCCCCACGAGTTGTGCATTATATAGGATTTGTATTTGAATACAAAATGCACAAGGTGGGATCACCGCTTTCACTATATCTAGAAAACACTAGACAAGAACAAGAAATAAACAAGATCCACAACTGGTATGGAAGACAAAGGGAGTTGACACAAACCTTGGCAAGAGAAAAGGCAAGTAAAACAAAAGCCAATGTAAAGATTATCAATAAATTTACCACACATAAATGACTACCAATTGTCAAAAGACAAGAAGTAGATGGAAAGAATTCCCGGTGGTAGATAGCAAGGATATCCAACATCATCTTCACACCACACACAAGCAAATTGCAACTTGTAGAGCTAACATGCCACCTAGGAACAAGATAATCTACAATATCAACACTAGGTGACAACATCTCAAATGTACACATTTTCTAGGCTAGTAATATACATAGCATATTACTCCCCCATAATGTGATACCAAAGAAGAAAACTTAACAAGAGGCAATAAGAGGATCCAACACGAGATAATCAATGGAATTTTTAGGATTCGAATTTCTCATGAGAGATATACCACCTAGCGACTAGATAATCTTGAAATATCAATACTAGATGGTATTACTCATGTGCGCACATTTATAAGATTGTGAGGTGCACAAAGCACACCACTCCCCCATAATGGATATTCCATTAATCTCTCACAAGAGCCAACTAAGAAATAAACACGATGCACCAAGGCTCAACGAACGACACACAAGTACATGATGTGCAAACCAACATACACAAAGGCAATTTGAAGACACATCATATACAAACACATGCAAGGAACAAAACCAAAACATGCAAAGGGGCAAGTAACTTTCAATGTAAACAATTTAAGTACAAGTTACCGCAAGGAGGCACATTGGATATAAGATAGAAACTTGACAACCAATTGACCTGGCTTGAGACAACAAGAAAGATGAAGTCCCCTTAATTCTTCATAATGTAGCCAAGTCTCCAATGACCTCCAAAAACACCTATTGATCAAGTTTGATCTTGTTGGTCCCCAACCAAGTTGGGTCCTAAGAGGTTAGTCACAATAGGCTTGGATACCCAAATGGTTCTTTTCTTGACACCACTTTGAGTACCAACAAACTTGGCAAACACATTGCCAACCTTATCCTTCCCAAGAGAATAGATATCATCAATAATAATTGGGTTGGATAAGTTACCACTAGTGCATGAAGAAGCGACGTGACCTTTCTCACGACATAAGTAGCAACGTCTACTCTTCACTTTCTTCTCACTTGATTTTTCCACAAGAGAAGCATTAGCTTGAGTCTTCTTGGGAAGTGGCCTTTCTTCAACTTGAGGTTGAGCATGAGATTGAACTTGTGCCCTCTTCCCTTGTTGCTTGACACTAATGACCTTCTTCTTCAATGGGCAAGATCTAACATGATGCCCTTCTACTTTGCACTTGAAGCAAATAATTTTGGCCGAATTCTTGACTTGTTTTTGGCCCTTCTTCTTGTTGATCTTGGACTTCTTCTTGTTGTTGGAGTTGAATCCAAGTCCACCTTTGTCATTGGGGGATTTTTGCACACTCAAGATATTGTTGAGTGTGGCCTTCCCTTCATGACACTTTTCCAAGTCTTTCTTCAAAGAAGTGACTTGGGCCTTGAGCTCTTTGATTTCCTCTACATGGTTAGTCTCAACACAAGTACTAGGGGAAGTATAAGCTTCATTGTTAGAGCAACAAGGCAAGGAAAGCAATTCATCACAAGATGTACCAACATTGTGAGTAGATGAATTACAAGGACTAGCATATGGCAATATAGCACTTTCACTAGATGTAGTGCTAGTATCCACATGAGGCTCACTAGATGTTACCTTAGTAAGCATGGCCTCATGAGCTATATTTAGCACATTATGGGATACTAGAAGATCATCATGAGAGTTTGAGAGCTTTTCATGGCTTTCTTCCAATTTCCCATATTTGATAGATAGCACCTCAAGTTGAGCCCGTAGCTCAACATTCTCCTTCAAAATGGATGCTTCACAAGTAATAGAATTAGTAGCACAAGCATCATCATTAACAACAAGAGGAGAAGGCAACTTGGCAAGCTCTTTTAAATAAGAAGCTTCAAGTTGAGCATGAGACTCGGTGAGTTTGATGAGCTCACCCTTGATGACCCTTGAGTCATTTTCGAGGTGCTCAAAATCCTCAAGGAGTCTAGCATGAGCAACTTCAAGCTTAGCATTTTTATTTTCAAAAACATTGGCCACCTCAAGAGCTCTATTAGTAGATTCCTTCACTCTAGACAATTCTAGAGCAAAAGTCTCCTCAAGAGATTCCTTGGTGGTTTGTTCAATTTCAAGAGCTTGAGAGAGGTCCGCAATCTCATTAGCGTAATCACGCCCATGACCTTCCGTTTTATCAATGGTGACCTCATGCTCCTCAAGACGAGATTCCAACTCATCAATATATTTCTTGCTCTCAATAGCAATGGACATAATTTCCATGAAGTTGGAACGAGCAATTTTATTTTTATGAAGAGCTTTAAAAACCATTTCCCTCTTAATTTTAAGGAGGCAACATTATCATTCTCTTCATCATTATCCTCATCATCATTAGCATCAACATCATCATCAAGAGACATATTGGGGTACAAAGTAGGAGATACCTTTGACGCCTTAGCCATAAGGCAAAACGCAATAGATGATGATGTAGGATCCCTTGAGGCACCATTAAACACCACATCTTGTTCCATGGAGTGTTCGGTTTCCTCTACATTGTTAGCACAACAATTCGAGGAAATAGATGCAATTTTATCATGGCAACAAGACATAGCAAGCATATCATCATGATATTTAGTCAAGCAGTTTCTACATGATATGCAAAGACTATCAACACAAGCATGTGAAACATTTGGAGTGCTCGAAGTGTTAAAGCCCAAAGAGGGAGCATTGCAATAATATAGTGATGAAGGATCACCCACAATAAGCATACTATCATCATTGCAATGACCAACACTACTCACCATATCATTACCTTGTGGCAAACCACATGTAGGTGAAGTAGAAGAAGTTGAGAAGACTATATGACCGGAGGTGGAGGGAGAACAACCATCCCCACAAATCTTGGACACGCCATATTTATCTTGAAGCTTTGTCCATAACTCATGAGCATCCCGGAACGACATGAGTTGAAATATATCTACATTGCTCAAAGCATCGAAAAGCACATTAGAAGCTTGAGAATTGAGATAAGAGTTTTTCTCATCCTCAAAAGATAATCTTTGGGGATCCTTTGGAGGAGAAAAACCCATATCTACAGTTCCTCTAAATTTGGGTCCATGACCCTAAAGAGGTTAAGCATGCGAATTACCCAAACATCAAAATTTGTGCCATTGAAACTAAGAGTGTCAGAGAATCCTAATCCCCTAGTCGACATCTTTACTCTCTAGGCGGTTAAGCCCAACAAAGAGAGACGAGGCTCTGATACCAATTGAAAGATCGTGGATGTCGCCTAGAGGGGGGTGAATAGGCGCTTTAAAATAATTACGGTTGAGGCTTGAACAAATGCGGAATAAACCTAGCGGTTAATTTGACAAGCACAAAACCTACAACAACTAGGCTCACCTATGTGCACCAACAACTTATGCTAAGCAAGATAAACAACTAAGTGATAGCAAGATATATGACAAGAAACAATATGGCTATCACAAAGTAAAGTGCATAAGTAAAGGGCTCGGGTAAGAGATAACCGAGGCACGCGGAGACGACGATGTATCCCGAAGTTCACACCCTTGCGGATGCTAATCTCCGTTTGGAGCGGTGTGGAAGCACAATGCTCCCCAAGAAGCCACTAGGGCCACCATAATCTCCTCACGCCCTCGCACAATGCAAGATGCCGTGATTCCACTAAGGGACCCTTGAGGGCGGTCACCGAACCCGTACAAATGGCGACCCTTGGGGGCGGTCACGAACCCGTACACTTTGGCAACCCTTGGGGGCGGTCACCGGTACCCGTCAAATTGCTCAGGGCGATCTCCACAACCTAATTGGAGACCCCGACGCTTGCCCGGAGCTTTACACCACAATGATTGAGCTCCGAACACCATCAACCGTCTAGGGCGCCCAAGCACCCAAGAGGAACAAGCTCAAGGGCACCAAGCACCAAAGAGTAATAAGCTTCTCAACTTGTAACTTCCACGTATCACCGTGGAGAACTCAAACCGATGCACCAAATGCAATGGCAAGGGCACGCGGATTTCCCAAGTCCTTCTCTCCCAAATCTCACCGAAGCAACTAATGCTAGGGAGTAAAATGAGAGGAAGAACAAGAAGGAGAACACCAAGAACTCCAAGATCTAGATCCAAGGGGTTCCTCTCACATAGAGGAGAAAGTGATTGGTGGAAATGTGGATCTAGATCTCTTCTCTCTTTTCCCTCAAAAACTAGCAAGAATTCATGGAGGGATTGAGAGTTAGCAAGCTCGAAGAAGGTCAACAATGGGGGAAGAACACGAGCTCAAAGGATAAGGTTCAATGGGGAAGAAGACCCCCTTTTATAGGTGGGGTAAAATCCAACCGTTATGCTCACAACCCGCATAGAGTGGTACTACCGCTCGTCCTCACGGTACTACCGCTAGGGATCGCGGTACTACTGCTTGTGGTACAAAAAAAATACTTCCGTAGCTACCTCCGCAGGACTTGGGACGAGTTTTTTGGTCCGGAGCGGTACTACCGCTGTAGGAGCCGCGGTAGTACCGCTCTGGAGCGGTAGTAAAAAATTACATCCGCGCCAATTCGCGGTAGTACCGCTGCAGCCTTTTCAGAACACTAAAACTGCCACAACTTTTGCAAACGGACTCCGAATTCGATGAAACCAAGTTTGTTGGAAAGCTAGCGACAAGGGCTAACACAATCTTGAAAGAAATATCAATAAGAAGAAAAATAGAAAAGGCCCATAAGAAAAAGGTGAGAACTCTTCCTTGGATAAGACGCATGCGAACTCCGTTTTCGATGAATTCAAGCTTGTCATCAAGATGACCATAAGCTCTAAGACTCACAAAGAGAATCAAACAAGAACCCAGAAACATGATGCAAGGATGCAATGGTTTGAGCTCTCTACGAACGATACGGTCAAGCAACTCATCGAGAGCCCCCCTTGATAGTACGGCAATCGATCCTATAACCCGGTCTCCCACAACTACCACGAGACCGGTAAAATAGAAAACCTATCAAGGGCAAACCTTTGCCTTGCACATGGTCCACTTGAGCTAGATGATGACGATCTTCACTCCCTCAAGTTGGACCACCTTTCTTGATTGCGTTGGCTCGATGAAGACTAGATGATTGCTCCCCCATAGTCCACTATGGGTGAGCCACTCTTCGGCTCATCTTCACAAGTCCATTGACACCACAATGGATGGCAAGATTCAAGCACTTGATCTCTTCGTGATGCTCCACTTGAACTTGCACACGGCAATCTTGATGACGATCACCACTTGATATCATCCTTTCCATGGGTTGTATGATATCTTCCTCTTGATGAAAGCCCATGGATACGTACCTAACCCCACATGGAACTCTCACATAGACCATGGGTTAGTACATAAAGTGCAATGGACAATGCTTACCATACCATGAGATCACTTGATTCCTCTCGGTACATCTTCTACGCTTTGTGAGTTAATCAACTTGATTCACTATTGACTTAGTCTTGATCAACCTTGAATCTTTGCAACTCTCTTCATTTGGATGATGTATTGAAGGTAAACATGAATGATCACACAACCTTCTTCTTCAAGACATGCTTGCAATAAGCTCAACACTCGCATGACCAATCTTTGGATAATTCCTTAATAGCACCTTGGTCAACTCATAAACTCCATGAAACCAACACATGGACTTCAATAAAAGCCTATGGACAAATCCTTCAAATATAACTCAAGACAACCGTTAGTCCATAGAGATTATCATCAATTACCAAAACCAAACATGGGGGCACCGCATGTTCTTTCATATGGTCAAACTGTGGTCAAACAATGGTCAAACTAATTATTCAAGAAATATTAGTGTTACTAAATATTAGTGTTATTTTTTAAAACAATAGTTTCAGACTCAAACAGTAAAATGTGTGACTTCATGCTCAAGCTAAATTCCTGAGGTTAATAGGATTGACATCTTACTATTGTCAAGAAAACAACAAGTGCAGACTTGGAAACGAGGGAGAATAGAACCCGGAAGTTAAGCGTGCTCAGGCTGGAGTAGTGAGAGGATGGGTGACCGTCCGGAAAGTTAGATGATGAGGGGTGATTAGAGGTTAAATTGAGCAGTGATGAAGGGTGATTAGAGATGAGAGGTTAAAATAATTCCGAAATTTGAAAATAAAAAAAATATTCCAAAAAAAATTCAAAAAAAATCATAAAAATTCCTTTAGTACCGGTTGGTGTTAACAACCGGGACTAAAGGTGGACCTCCAGGCAGCGGCCACGTGAAGAGCCTTTAGTCCCGGTTCGTGACTAAAGGGGGAGGCTTTAGTAACGACCCTTTAGTCCCGGTTCCAGAACCGGGACTAAAGGCCCTTATGAACCGGGACTAAAAGCCCTTTTTCTACTAGTGCTGAGCTTCTAATCTCAACGGAAGGCCGACCAGGAGTCTCGTCCAGAATCCAAGCAGCCTCGAGGTTGCATCCAAAATCTTTGGGTTGAACCTACAGGTTGTACATCCGACATCCCAACGGAAAGAGTTTGTAGTGGGATATATAAAAGGGGTATCTCTTACCCCCATTCGACCCAAGTTTCTTCTCCCTCATACTCCATTATTCCATAGCTCAAAAGTTTAATTTTCGCCACATGTCCCTTTGTTAAATCCATCCAAGCGTTTGAGGGAAAAGAAAGAGGAGCCCTTGATCTAAACTTCCACATATATGAATATAAATTTTCTGTATACATTAACATCCTTTAAATATGATAAAAAGTCACGTATCTAACCTTTTTTTAATACTTGAAACTATTGTATACATGAATATAAGAATTGTATACATGAACCTTTTTAGATATAATATGAACTTTTTCCATCTATATATTATTTTTAATCCAAAAAATCTTAAAGGTGCGTAAACATTTCTTAATACATGAATATTTTTTGCATACATGGATATTTTTTGAACGCGTAATGCATACTTATATTTCATATATATTAACTTTAATTGTTAAATATGTAAAAATGTGTTATTTCACAATACAATACTTACCATTTTCCAAACCTTTTTGACAACATTACTTAAAACCGGTTGAGAAAAAATATTTCATTTTCCCCACAAATATATTATTTTTATATTATCTAATCCTCATTTTACATTATTTTTCTAAAAATTGATAATAAAAAGACCGAAACCAGGCAGCGAACATTCGAAACGTGTTTTTTCTCCAGGATTCTAGTTTTTGTGTTGTATGCTCCAATTTAGTATGCCTTGCTTTGGGTTTTTATTTTATTTTTCTATTTCTAATTTTTAGTTTCATCAATTTGTGTTAACCTCTCACCCCTTGGATCCATGAAAAAATACCTTACGCCACTAGCTGTCATCTAAGACAGTTCGTCGCAAAAAAGAAATATTTTTTGGGGCCTACTTTGCGTCCGCCAGCGGATGTTTTTAAAAGATCCGCCGGCTCGGCGATGATCTTTCGCCATCCAGCGGCCCAGCCCCGTCATCATCATTGCAACAAAGATAGTGTTGTAGAAGACTTGGCAGCAGAGCTCATGTTGCGGAAACACTTGCAATAGAGATTGTGTTGCGGATCTTTGCAACAGAGCTCGAGTTGCGGAAACATTTGCAACAAAGATTGTGTTATGGATTTTTCTTTTCGTAGTCTCATGGACTTCTGCAACATAGGTCATGTTTCAGAAACATCCTGCCACAACAGTTACCTTGTCTTGCAGCTCCACCGTTCTTGTTGAAGCACGAGGGATATTTTTGAAGCAGCTATGTTTCTGCAACACTGGCTATGTCCCCGCAACACTGGTTGTGTTGCAATCCTAGTGAGCGGCTCGCCTGATTTATTCGAGGATTTACCAATGAAGCACGTGAGCTATGGTGGCGACACACAAGGCGCTTTCCCCGTCCCCAACGCCTCCATCGCAGCAGCGCGGGCATCCCCTGAAGCATCCAAGTGCCCCTCATAACTCCTTCAGCAGCGCCAATCGAGGTACGCCCTGAGTGGCAGCGAAGAGCTTGGCAATTGGGGGGAGATATATGTGAAAGAGAAAGGTAGGAGACGGAATGGAGAGATGAGGTTGGAGGCGAGCGGCTCTCAAGCGGTGCATGGTCCACACCAGGACGCGTGGCACCCGAGAGACGCGGCGGATTTCTTTCGAGAAATCAGCCCGTTGAAGCCAAGCATTTTTTATATTTTTTCCCTGCAAAAAGAAAAAAACGTTTGCAAGTGTACCCCTACCTAGTGATTACCAAACTTCTGTACTCTGTTATCAGTTTCAGCAATAAGATTTGGAGCGAGAACTCTTTTACGTCCAACATGGAAGATGGAACCCAACCCAAAGACCACGGCCAAGCCAACGGATCGCCTTGGGAACGAGCAGCGCCAAGACTTATCCCCTCGCGGTTACCTTCCCGCCACAGGCTGCCGCGGCAACTCAACCCACCCACCCACACGCACACACTGACACACACAGGCAGCAGCAGCGGCGGCAGCGGAGCCAAGCATGTGGTCAGGAGCGGCAGCCGCGGCGGCGGCGGCGCGCACCGTGTCCCCGCCGCTCCACGCGACGACGTCCCTCTCCGGGCGACGCGGCGCGGGGCGGCCGTCGACGGTGTCGGTGCGCGCGGGCGGCGGCGGGCTGATGGACTTCGTGGGCGGGGACCTGGTGAAGCCGGACCTGGGGCGGTGGCTGGACGACGTGGAGGAGCACAAGGCGCTGGCCATCTACCCGCCGCACGAGGGCGGCTACGAGGGCCGCTACCTCAACCGCCTCCGCTACCAGGGCTACTACTTCCTCGACCTCTCGGCGCGCGGCCTCGGCGACCCGGAGTCCACCCTCACCAAGATCCACCCCGTCTGCCCGGTCCGTCAGCAGAACCGAACCGAGGATGATGCATTTCCCTTTCCCCGCCATTAATGCCGTCTGCTCTGCTTAGCTTAGCTGACTATGGTGCGGTGCTTGCTTTGCTGCCGCAGCCTAGCCTCGGGAGGCAGCCGGTGGCGAGGTGGTACTTCCCGCCGGAGGTGGACTACAGGCTCAGCCTGCTGCACCCGGACGCCAAAGGGCTCATCGTCTGGGTCTACGAGGCCAAGGTCTCTCCCATTCCCTCGCCACTCTCACCCGTTGCCCATCGGCTCTGCTGTTTCTCATCGTTCCATTTGCAGGTTCTGTCCAAGGCCGAGCTGCAGTTCCTGGCCATGCTCCCTGACCTCCGCCCCAAAGTCAGGGTCATCGCGGAATGCGGCAACTGGTACGTATATCAGCCACCACCTGAACTCTCACTGAATTTAACAGACCATAACAGACGAGTGTTCTCTCTTGTGAATGACTTTCGAGCCGGTTTGATTGATGCAGGAGAAAATTCATCTGGAAACCGCTGAAGCAAATATCGGGCCTCGAGCCTGATCCGGACGCCGAGGAATGAGGAGCCACCGTCCGGCAGCTGCCTCGTTCAATCTCTCGCCTTACACTCTGTTTTCAGCTTTGTACCAAGGAGCACAGGAAAGGATGTACATAAAGTATACATTTTGGCTCAGTTCCACAAGAGAATCATCAATCGTGTAACACCCTTCAAACATACACATATCCAACAAATCAAATCATATATGCAAGCTCACACGCGTTCCGATACAGTCAGAGGCCTCAGCTTCTGGATTCAGGTCCACTGCACATGCCCAGCACGGCACGGCAGGCCAAAATGTTCAGCGCCGTAGGTACACGAGGTCGGTTCGGAGCAGGAACGGGTAGCCGATCCCCCTCCTCTTGGAAGGGAACATGACGAAGAGGAGGCTGACGACGAAGCCGACGACGAGGGGCACGGTGTTCACCACCTTCCTGGGCGCGCCGGGGTAGTAGCACCGGACGATGTCGTGGTGGGAGGCGGCGAAGGTCACGAAGGCCACCAGGGACAGCGCGGTGTGGAACAGGTCCGACCACCGCAGCCTGTACCTCTCCGGCTCCCTCGGCGCCTTCCTCCGGCTCCCCCCGCCGGCGCAGAACGTCGCGATGCCCGTCGGGGTGGCCACGCCGTAGCGGAGCCGGCCCGTGGCGGAGCGGAAGCTGTCGGTGAGCGTGAAGAAGACGCAGGAGGCGGCGCAGAGCAGCACGAACGCGCCGGTGAGCACGCGGTTGACGCGCGCGCACTTGCCGTCGTCGGTCACCAGCGGCGCGAAGATGGCGAAGGTCAGGATGGTGGCCGTCGGGAGGAGCACGTTGAGCCGGGCCGTGCCGCTGAGGACGAGGTTCATGACCAGGATGAAGCTCGAGGTGTCGTCGGCGTCGTCATCGTCGGCGTCTTGGTGCGGTTCACCGGCGTCTTTGCTGGTCTGATCGATGAGCACCTTGTACTCTTCTCCTTCTTGCTCAGCCATTGGTAGTGCGTGTGCAGGGGGGTGTGAGATTGTTGGGTTTGATGAGACGAGAAGGTTACAGGGTTAGTTAAAGGAGAGCTCTGAAATGAGCAAGCGCTGAAAAGAATCTGCCTGGCTTTCGGTGATGATGGCTTTGGACATGGAAGAAAGGATTGCTTTCGCAAGTGCAGCGAGGCAAACGGAGCATTGCCATTACACAAGCAAAGAACATCACCACCAGTGAGAAAATAATGTGCAGATTCAACAGAAGTGAAAGAGGGAATGATTTTTGAGTTCTTCAGATTCTTTCCCCATTTTCAAAGAATACAACAGTTACAGATGATAGCCGGTATAAGATGCATCCCCAATACTATACCATACCGGTTCCTCAAAAACAAAAATACATGGAAAAAAACTTTTGATGTATAAGACATATATCCCCAATACTCTACCGGTTCCTCGAAAACTACAAGGGGGAACAAGCCCTTTCCTGTTTATAGAGCCCTAAAGTACAATCTACAGACTGGATAGAATGAAAGAATGCGAACCATGGCCACAAGGATCACTGAGCATCTCAAGTTGGTCAAAATTATTCTGCTGCCCTTGGTGACCTCAGAGGGAGGCCTTCAGCAGCGGATCTAAGAGGAATTCCTTCAGACGCATAGCCGTTTTCATCACCATGTTTCGGAATCCTGATAGGCAGAGTCGGTGGGAGACCTATAATGCCAGAAAGTTATAAGTTACCAAATATACTAGTTACTATGAGCAAACCAGAAGAAGGGAGGAGTGGAACCATACCATCAACCATATCTTTAGTCTTATGAAGAAGAAATGTTCCAGAAAGGATTGTGACAAAACCACACATCTCTGTCACAATTTGAGTTGGATTTTGACGATCCCAGTCCTGCAAGCAAGTACTATTAGTAGGCTATAATATCGTGAGCATTATCACTAACTCTATACGACAAAACCGGCAGCTTATCAAGTTTAACAGAAACATTTGTTGAATACAAACATATGTTAGATAATTTACAGACTAGACGGCTGAACTCAAGATGGCATAATAGTGACCGTGGCACTAGAAATTAGATTACCAGGTGCTGAAACAAGAAGACTGTTGTCCATGGGGCTTGAAACAAGAAGATGAATTACTGATTAAATGAACTTTAGAAATGTTGTGTAGCCCCATGGACAACAGCCAAATCAACTGAAAAGATAATTACAAAGTTAAGCAGTCATTTCCAGATGACAAGAATCGATAATTGGATTGTCCTAGACTGAAAAACACTAATATGGCATAGATCATGATAGGTGAGCCCTTGGTTTGATGAGTGCAGTTTCAGATAATAAAAATGCTAATCCCAAAAATTCTCTCAAACAGAAAATTGGTTGCCAATTAAATATTTGGGTAACATTGGTGCCCTTTACTCAGACTTCATTCAATCACTGTGTCCAACTTTGGTGAGATAAGATAACTGCCAAAAGGGCACTTCAGCAAGTAACGATTCTAAAAGCAATTCACTGCATACTTAGTATAAGCAAGCGCTACTTGATCTCATGTTAAACTTGCAATTAAACAAGTAGACTAAGAAGCACCATCTAGAGCACCATAAAAAAAACTACAAGCCCAAATATGTTACCTTGAACATTATGACGCTTGCCAGTATTGTTAGTGATGTAAACATAGTATAGTATATTGGTGAAACAACTGCTGTATTGAATGTGTCAAGAGCCTGCAAAAGCAAACATAGTAGGTTGAATGACGCACGAAACACCAAGCATAAGTTTGTAACAAGCAGAATCATGTAGTCAGATACTAATATCAATAGCATGCCAGTACCCATTATGGCAGATTAAAGATGTACTCCCTCTGCAACTTTTTATAAGACATTTTTAGAGTCCATGACAGTGTCAAAAAACGTCTTATATTAAGTTACAGAGGGAGTAATAATCTGCGGTACTAAAGTTACTTGGCAGATATTGAAGTACGATCACTAAGCAACAGAAGAACCATCGGCAAAGAATTATTGTTACCTTGTTCAGATAGTTCATCTGTGTTAATATACATGCAACAACAATAATTGCGAACAACCATGTCTGCGGATAGATTAGCTGGTTTATCCCAGAAAAAGTCAGTTTCAAGGCTATACCAAGAGCTTTCACGCTCATGACCTGTCAAGTAAATAAATAAAAAACAAAATTCGAGCATTAATAAATAGTATCATGTGAATAAACATTGAGCTACTAATTATTCGTAAGTAGAACGGACACCTACCGATAGAGATCCTACAAGTGAACAAACACCAATATAAACCATGATATGTGTCTGACCATACTGTGGGATATAACGGAATATGAGCACAAAAGTTGCAGCAAGCACGATTGCCGCATAAAATAGAAATGCTGCAAGAAAATACAAAAACATTAGTACTTTATAAGACAAATAGGCAAAGCATGGTTGCTAATCAGGGAAAGAAAGGAAAGTACCTGGTTCTGTAGCAAGATCCCATACTTCTGCGACAGACTCAATTTCACGCTCCTGGGGGGCATGAAGCACAATAGTTGTTGAACCCATGACACAAAGAACACATCCAAGTATACCAAATATATGTAGCTTCTCCTTTAACATAATGTCTGCAAGAACGGCACTGTGCGAGAAATACGTTAGTTAGAATCAACACAGACTTTCAGAATTGTCAGCACCTGAACATCTCAAGATTTATAACTAAGGACCGCACTTCTGGCTTTTACCTAATGATGATGCTAAGTGCACCAAGTGGAGTGACGAGTATAGCAGGAGCAAACGCATATGCTGCAAAGTTAGCAACTTCTCCAACGATCACTGGGAAACAGCACTGAATACCGTCAGGATCACATTGTTAAGTAGAAGCAGTACAAGAAAATCCACTTGTATCAGAGAGGTGCACTTACTTGTAATCATTCCTGCCCACCATAATGGTTCATACAAATAAGAGTACCCACCAACCCCTGCCATAAACAGCAAATTTGAGCGTAACCAGTCAGCAAGAACAAACTGTTTCCGGCTTATAAATAGAGCCATCTAGTTGAACAGAACTAAATAGCTTGAGAACTAAAATCTTCGTAACCATTGCTCAGGCCAATTTTGGTAGCTTCTCCGCACAAACTTGAAGCCAAGAACAGCCTCTCAAAAATCAAAACGACAGATTGATAATTTTTGCCGTGTTTGGAAGAATTAACTAAGTGAGGTCATTCTCCACTAAGTTAAACTAGTACATCTAAAATTAATGCACTCAATTGGCTGAAGAATGAGATGAGAACCAGACTACATTGCAACCATGTAACGCACAACGCAGAATAAAAGCAATACCGACATAATTACGGCACCGTTGGCTACAAACTCCAGCATATGTGAACTCCCAACATCTAAATCGGCGTCAGCATTATCAGCCTAAACTCTGACGTGCTCACCCTATCCCTAAACCCATTACATGTCCACTGTTCCAACATGGATTTCAGCCGGAATGGGATCTAATCATAATCAGACACCAGCGTCTGTCAGCTCAGATCAGAGCACCAACCAGGGCACACAAATAACATGCAGCTAGGAGATCGACAGGCAAGGCAATGATGCCCCGATGGTAAGCAGCGCAATTAGGTCACCTGCACGGACGCCGGACGCGCCGGCCTTCCTGAGCCCCTTCTTCTTGACGATGAAGCTGGTGCCGATGAAGACGCTGGAGGAGAGCGCGAGCACCAGCCCCTTGATGTTGTCCGTGGACATCCCCGTGTACGACTCCACCCAGCTCCCGCCCCCCGAGCCGGCGGCCGCCGAAGTGGACGTCTCCGCCGCCATGCCTCCCGCAGGCGCCGGAATTCCCGCGAAACCCTCCCTCCGCCCCGTGTGCTCCGCCGCTAGATCGCGCGGTGGCGGCGCGTGCGAGCGAGATCCCGATGCGGCGAGCGGCGGGAGGCGTCGCGCGCGGGGGCGTTCGGCTCAACGCTCCGGCCAGGTCACGACCGCCTCGCGCAGACGCTCCGCATTCGCGGCGTTTATGGCTGTGGGGGGAGAGGAGAGCGGATCGGACGCAGACAACGGCGACGGCGACGGCGACGCCGGCGAGGAGGTAACGGGTGAAGGGGAAGGTTGCGCGAGTCCACGCCGCGCGGATATGTTCGGGTGTGGACTGGCTAGTGCCTAGTTTTTTTTGCGGGGAACTTTAGAGAGCTTTATTTAAACGAAGGCATTCACTGGGCAGTCACCAGAGGATACTAACCGGGAAGCTAGGGTGGTGTCGGTGAACTTTCGGTCCGTTCAGCGACATGCACGCTTAGCACACAAATGTGCAGGACTGTTAGCGGATCGAGTTACATGAGTAATAGTAAATGAAGAAAACTATAAGAGAGCTCTCTAACTTCGGCTAGAATGGGTGCTACAACCGATCGTCGGTGTAGCCAGAGTTCAGAGGTCAACCGCCTCTAGGCGGTCGGATTCGGTTACGCGTGCGTGTAGCGCAAGACGTCCAAGATGGTACTCGCGAATGGAGAGCACCTCAAGAATGAACGGATCTGTGACCCCTAGTTGGGGTTTGCACCATGCACCCAAGAATGCCGAGGAAGAGCGAGCAAGGCCTCCAATGCTGCGCAGTGCGAGTCACGATGGATCGCTGCATCGGTGTTGATCTTGATGAAGTTTCCCTCAGAGGCCGCCACCATAGCCTAGAAGGTATGGAAACCCGTCCGGGTATATCAAGCAATGCAAGATCTTCGCGAATCCTCCCGACCGAAATGGCAGGTCGATAGTCTCTCGATCATGCGTATATCGTTGTGGGACATCCAGATTGCCCACATAACCGTGATGATCGTGGCGCGATCCTTATCAGAGAACCGCCGATCACATAATATGTCTCTTGCCCAAGAACTGGGATGAAGCTGTGGTAGCCGGACCTGGAAGAGCAACCTCGCCTCCTCCCAGAACCGCCTAGCGTGGGAGCAATGGATCAAAGCATGCATCAGGTCCTCGTCCATGGCAAGGCACAATTTACATAAGCTTGTTTCTTTGATATGTCGGTGTTTGAGTGTACACTCGTCCGGGATGATCCCACGGATCACTCTCCACCAAAAGACCCTAACTTTAGGGACCACTTTTAGCTTCCAAAGAGCACTCCACATCTGTTGTTCGTTCGTTGATGGCTCCGCTATCTGCCCTTCTTCTAGAGCTGCACGCTCTTTTTGATTCATTAGAGCTCGATAGGCCGTTTTGACAGAGTAGATGCCCGATCGTTCATGTGTCCATGCTAGTGCCTAGTTGGCGAGCCGGTCTTGCTTAGCATCGAGGCAAGCGGCACCTGCCCTGTACAACGGAGGTGCTTCAGGGGAAAAAAACGGTTTTTTTTCTCCTACGTGCTTTTTTTTCGAGAGCACGCGAATCGCGTGCCTTACTTTTATAGAAGAGAGCAGAACACAATGTACAAGAGACCTGGGGCGGATACAGGCAAACCCCCAAGTTAGATCATCCCTACACACCCCCAAACTACTACAAGCCTACTCTCTCACAAAAATCAGCAAAACGTCCTCCTCCAAGTCCAGCAACCTTCCACTCCCGCAGCTCTCCGCTGATCGCCCTCGCCAGATCCGGCGCGTTGAGCTGCCGATTCGTCCTGTTGAAAACTCTCGCGTTCCGCTGCTTCCAAAGAGCCCAAAGCACCGCAATCACCACCGTATCAAAACCCCTCTTAGCTTCCCGGCTCCATCTTGCACGTTGCGCCAACCACCATTCCAAGAGTCGATCCTGCCCCTCCGGGATGGCTACCTGTAAACCCAAAGCCTCAAACATGAGATGCCACACCTCCCTGGCATACACGCACTGGACCAGGATGTGTTCTGCGTTATCCTCCTCTTGCAGACACAAGTAACATGCAGAGGGACGATCTTGTAACCCATGCCTCGCCCGCCTGTCCGAGGTCCAAATACGATGCTGCACCGCCAACCACGCGAAGATTTTGCACTTGAGCATAGCCCAACTCCTCCCAATACAAACTGCATACGGCGCAACCGTGGCACCGAGGCAGAGCCGTTGGTAAGTCGACCTCGCGGTATAAACACCCGACGGATCAGCGGGCCACGAGAAGGCATCCGGGCGCGAGACGTCCCGCTGCACCAAACTAACCGCGTGATTGAGGTGAATGAGCTGCATGTGGTCACCAAAACCGAGATCTCCAGTTATATCCCGCAGCCACCTCCCATTCTCCAGCCCCTCCGCAACCGTTCTCCTATTTGCCGTCCTCGTATCCACCATCGAGAAAATAGATGGCGCAATATCCTTTGCAGAGAAACCCTGGATCCATCGGTCACGCCAAAACAGCACCTTCGTGCCTTCTCCCACCGAGATGCAAACCATGCTATCAAACACTGCTCGGGCATCTCTGTCCTCCATCATTGGCAAGCCTTGCCAAGGCCTGTCAGGGTCCGTTCTGCGAAGCCACTCCCATCTCACCCTCAAAGCTAGCCCTTGCAGCTGCAAGTTCCGGACGCCAAGGCCACCCAGGTAGGTGGGTTTGCAAACCGCATCCCAGGCGATCAGGCATTGCCCACCATGGGCCTTCTCCTTACCAGCCCAAAAGAAACCCCTCATCCATTGCTCGATCTCCTCCAACACCCAAACCGGAGCCTCCGTAACCATGAAGTGGTGAATCGGTTTGGCCGAAATAACCGATTTCACAAGCACTAGACGACCCGGCCGGTGGATCAATCCCCTTTGCCAGGCCGACGCAAAGCTCTTCGCTTGATCTAACACAGGCTGCCACTCCGCCCTAGAAAGAGTCCTGATGGCCAGTTGCATCCCAAGATATTTGCATGGGAAGGCACCCATGCGGCAATGCAAGACCGCCTCGACCCGATCCCTGTCCGCACTGTCTCCGTGGATCAGAATCGCCAAGGATTTGTTGTAATTCACCTTCAATCCCGAAGCCTCCCCAAACGTCGTGAGCACCGACCGGACAAGATAGAGATCCATGAGCCGAGGTTTGACAACTAAGGCCACGTCGTCAGCATAGATGGACACCGCCTGGTGAGGGGCAATGCCCGTGAAGGTACTCACGACACCCAAGTTTGCAGCCCGAATCATCATCTTCGAGAGAACGTCCATGGCAATCACAAAGAGAAGGGGCGAGACAGGGTCCCCTTGCCTTAGGCCCTTAGCGTGCACGAAACTTCTACCCGGCACTCCGTTCACAATGACTTTCGTGCTGGCGGTCCTTAAGAGTATGGCGATCCACTGGCACCACTTAGGACCAAAACCCTTCCTGCGCATAACCTCAAATAAGAACGGCCAGGCAAGGGAGTCAAAAGCCCGTGAGATGTCCAGTTTCAAGAACACTCCCGCATCCTTCCGAGCATGAATTTTCCTCGCGACTTGCCGGACCAAGAGGAAGTTATCATGGAGGTGTCTCCCACAAATGAACGCCGACTGGTTTGATTCCACGATCTCCTTCATCCTCTTCCTCGCACGATTAGCAAGCATCTTTGCAAACAACTTGGCTGCACTATGAGTGAGGCTGATTGGCCTAAAATCACCCACCTCCTCCGCCTCGGGCTTCTTGGGGATCAACACGATGTGCGCTCGGTTCAATTTACCAAAACCCCGGCCATCCCCCACATATAATTTCATGAAGACTGCCATTACGTCCCTCTTGATGATCGGCCAGGCTTTCTGGTAAAATGCCGTGATGAAACCATCCGGGCCCGGGGCCCGGTCCGGCGGCATCTCTTTGGTCGTATTCCAGACCTCCTCTTCCGTGAACATCCCCTCCAACTCCACCAGGTCAGTGCCCTCCAAACCAAGAAAGTCTAAATCCACCTCCGCCTCCCTCGCGTTGGCCTTCCCAAGCAGCCGCTCATACACCTCCGTGAAGATCTCCTCCTTCCTAATTTGGTCCGTGATCAGCTCGCCATTGTGTCTAATATGCGGTATAAAGTTCTTGCTCCTCCTTCCGTTAGCCACCGCTTGAAACAGCTTAGTATTCGCATCGCCCTCCTTGATCCATTTGAGCCTCGATCTTTGCCTCTTAATCGTACGTTGTAGGGAGGCCAGCCCTAGAAACGAGTGTTTCAAAGTTTTCCTCAACCACCTCTCCAACCACGACAAGACCCTCGACTCCATCGCCTTATCTAGCCTCGGGATTACGTAATTAGCAATGGCAATTTGGATCTTAATGTTCCCCGTCGTCCTTTGCCCCCAAGCTTGAAGGGCCACCGTCGTATTCCTAAGCATAGCATTCAACCTTTTGAACGGGTCTGAGGTCTCCTCCGGGCACACCCAAGCTTCCTTCACTACATGCTCAAACCCCTCAAGTCGCGTCCAAAACAGCTCGAACCTAAATCTCTTCTTGGCGCAGAAAGGTGCCGCCGTAGAGAGGTGCAACGGGGCGTGGTCGGAGATATTAGTGGAAAGAGCTTGCAGCAAAACATCCGGGTAGTAAAGCTCCCAATCCACCGACACTAGCACACGGTCAATCTTAGTCATCACCACGTTCTCCCTCTCGTTCGACCACGTAAACCTCCTACCGTGCATGTAGATATCTTTGAGCTCATTATTGTCAACAAAAGACTTGAATCTCCGCATCATCGCTCTATTTAGATTAGGATTATTCTTCTCCTCCGCCTTGAGGATCATATTGAAGTCACCCAAAACCATCCACGGGCCCGGGCAAGTATCTCTCCTATGTTGCAGGTCGATCAAAAAGTTAATCTTCAATTCATCGCCTTGAGGGCCGTACACTACGGAGAGCCACCATTCCCATCCATCTTTATTTCGCACACGGCCCGTGAGGAAATTAGCGTCTCGTGTTAGATTGTCAATCTCCATGTAAGCGCTCTCCCAAGCTAGCAGAATGCCACCTCTAGTGTTGATAGCCGGGAGATAAGCAAAACCATCAAAAGATGGCCCAATGCATTGCATCACCACATATGTGTCAAGTACATCTAGCTTAGTCTCGAGGAGACACACCAAGTTCACCTTAGCTTCAATAACAAAATCCCTAACCGCGTTCCTTTTAGCAGGGTTATTAAGGCCCCTCACGTTCCAAGATAATATACGAGGATTCCAATCCATATGAGACATCATCCCGGAGTCCACCCAACGCTCGACCCAGCAATCAGGCCTCCCCCACCACCACAGACGTAGGAGCATCCCGCGCGTGCACCGGAGGCGTCTCCTTACCGAACAGGGCCGCGATGACCCGAATATGCTGCTCTCTGAGAGGGGACTCAAAGATCTCCGCTAGCTCGGGTATCTTGTCTTCATGGCCCTCCAAATCCTCAGGCACCAAACCTAACGCACGCATAAGCACGTTCTCAGCAGGCGAGGCCTTGGACTTGGCCGGCAAAGCCCTCCTCGCACTCCTAGTGGCACGCCGGGGTGTAAAAGGCTCGGCCTTTGGACGCAGGGCGACTGGACCTCCAAAAGAAGCGGAGGCGCGAGCTTCTTCACCAAAGCATTGCAAAACCACTTCATTTTTTCGAACGCGATCACTTCCTGGGGCGTCATCCCCCCATCCGCAGCATCCTCCCTTCGTTGCATGGCCAAATTCACGTCCGGATCCGGCTGGCCCGCCGCAACTTCCTGTGTGCTCGCCACTTGTCGCTGCTCCATCACCACCACCGGGCACGCCAGTTGTCGCTGTATGTCCACACCTGCCGGAGACGCCTGCCGAATCATCTCGCAATCCGCTCCAAAGGATAAAGGGACCGGATCCACTATGGCAATGACTCCCCCACACCCGTCCAAACCCCTGGTAGCCTCCAGCTGCGTCTCCTCATGTGTTGAAACAGCCCCCGATTCTGCGGTCCCACCCGCAGGATGGACCGGCCTCTCCTGGATAGGAACCAACCCCCTCGTCACCCATGTCTCCTGAAGCGCGGGCCCCTCCAGGTCTGGCGACGCCGCTCGCCCACTCACTGGTGGCTCCGCACTAGCCATAGGCACCCCAGGGCTCGCCACGATGGCACCCGTCGGGATCAGCACCCCCTGGGCCACCTCGGTCTCCACCACGCTCCCGCCCGCCTCCTGCACGTTTGTCTTGTCCAGCCCGGAATCCAGGACCCGCAAAGCCTGTGTCTCCTGGGGCGCGGGCCTCCCCATGTCTGACGCCGCCGCTGGCCCACCCGCTGGCAACTCCGAACCAACCAATGGCAACCCAGGCCTGGCCACGATGGCGCCCGTCGGGATCAGCGCCTCGGTCTCCACCACGCTCCCGCCAACCAATGGCAACCCAGGCCTGGCCACGATGGCGCCCGTCGGGATCAGCGCCTCGGTCTCCACCACGCTCCCGCCAAACTGAATCCTGTTGGTCTTGTCCAGCCCAGTCTCCACTACCAGCGCGCCCGGCTCATTCAAAATAGCCTTTTCCACCCCGGTCTCCACTCCACCCGATGCGCCCAGTCGGTCAAAAGCGGAGTGACGCAGCGACAGTCTGTCCCGCACTGTAGCGATGGGCCTGTCTGGCCCCACCTGCGGGGCCGGATCCATGGGTGGGATCCTCCAATCCACCGTCTTCCCGGTGCCACGGACAACTCCGGCATAAGTCCGGCCAGCCGCCGAACCAGAACCTCTGCCTCCGCCAACGTTGTCACCCCTGTTATAACGCACGCCATGCTGCCAGACGCAACGGCGTGTGCTCGGCCCATCGCCCATCTCCGGCGGCGAGTCCGGCAACCCGCTTTGCCCGCTACCTGACAAGCTGCCGCCGAGGAACCAAGGCTCTTCTCCCTCCGTGAACGTGGTGACTGAATCCAAGTGGATGAGCACCTTGTATTGCAGCGTCTTGGGTTGAAACACCTCTCTCTACTCCTCTGGCTCCGGTACCGCTAGCCACCTACGCGTAGGAATCATCTCCGGGTCCGCCGTCCACGCAAGCAGCTTGAAGGAGGACAGGTCCGTCCTTGACGACGTTTCCGGCGCCACCGCCTCAATGAAGCAAGATCCCCCCAGCAAGCATTCAACCATCTCCAACTCCCAAGCGTGCGGGGGAATGCCCTCGATCTCCAGACAAACCTTGGTCCTCAGCACAGCGAACACCGCCTGGTTTTGCCTGATCCACTGTCGAAACGAGAGCCTGCACCCATCAAACTCAATCACTGGCCGCGAGCTCACTCTGTTCATGTCTTCCCTGTTAGCAAACACCACCAAGAAATCCTCTGGCTGGAACTGGTGCACCGACAATCTGTCCGCAGCAATGCCGAGCCTTGCCTGAAGCGCGCGCCTGACCAGCTCCGGCGAGAGCCCCGACCTGTCACCACTCGCAAACACGACCATAGCATTCTGTAATCTACCTTCCAAATCCGCCATGGCCCTGGACCTCCTGACGACACACAATTCCGACGGTGCTGTTGGGGAACGTAGCAGAAATTCAAAATTTTCTTACGTGTCACCAAGATCTATCTATGGAGAAACCAGCAACGAGGGGAAGGAGAGTGCATCTACATACCCTTGTAGATCGCTAAGCGGAAGCGTTCAAGAGAACGGGTTGAAGGAGTCGACTGCGTCGTGATCCAAATCACCGGAGATCCTAGTGCGAATGGGCGGCACCTCGCGCTCAACACACGTACAGCCGGTGACGCCTCCCACGCCTTGATCCAGCAAGGAGAGAGGAGAGGTTGAGGAAGACTCCATCCAGCAGCAGACAACGGCGTGGTGGTGATGGAGGCGTGGTAGTCCAGCGAGGCTTCGCCAAGCACCGCGAGATATGAGGAGAAGGAGAGAGGTATGGCTGCGCCAACAGAAAAGAAACTCATGTGTTGGGCTGCTCCTATGCCTCCAATATATATAGGGGGAGAGGGGGCTGTGCCCCTACCTAGGTTTCCACCCTAGGGGGTGGCGGCCAGCCCTAGATCCCATCTAGGGGGGCGGCCAAGGGGTGGAGGGAAACTTGCCCCCAAGCAAGGCGGGCGCCTCCCAAACCCTAGGCGCCTTGGGCCTTGGTGGGAGGGCGACCAGCCCATCCGGGCTGGTCCCTCTCACACTTGGCCCATGCAGCCCTCTGGCCGGTGGCCCCTTGGTGGACCCGGGACCTCCGGTGGTCCCAGACATTACCGATAAAACCCAAACTTTTCCGGTGACCAAAACAGACTTCCCATATATAAATCTTTACCTCCGGACCATTCCGAACTCCTCGTGACGTCAGGGATCTCATCCGGACTCAACAACATTCGTAACCACATACAAGCTTCCTTTATAACCCTAGCGCCATCGAACCTTAGTGTGTAGACCCTACGGGTTCGGAGACATGTAGACATGACCGAGATGTTCTCCGGTCAACAACCAACAGCGGGATCTGGATACCCATGTTGGCTCCCACATGTTCCACGATGATCTCGTCGAATGAACCACGATGTCAAGGACTCAGTCGATCCCGTATACAATTCCCTTTGTCTAGCGGTATTTTACTTGCCCGAGATTCGATCGTCGATATACCGATACCTTGTTCAATCTCGTTACCGGCAAGTCTCTTTACTCGTTCCGCAACACATCATCCCGTGATCAACCCCTTGGTCACATTGTGCACATTATGATGATGTCCTACCGAGTGGGCCCAGAGATACCTCTCCGCTTGCACGGAGTGACAAATCGAGCCTCGATCCGTGTCAACCCAATGCAGACACTTTCGGAGATACCGTAGTGCACCTTTATAGTCACCCGATTACGTTGTGACGTTTGATACACCCAAAGCACTCCTACGGTATCCGGAGTTACACGATCTCATGGTCTAAGGAAGAGATACTTGACATTAGAAAAGCTCTAGCAAACGAACTACACGATCTTTGTGCTATGCTTAGGATTGGGTCTTGTCCATCACATCATTCTCCTAATGATGTGATCCCGTTATCAACGACATCCAATGTCCATAGTCAGAAACCATGACTATCTGCTGATCACAACGAGCTAGTCAACTAGAGGCTCACTAGGGACATATTGTGGTCTGTGTATTCACACGTGTATTACGATTTCCGGATAATACAGTTATAGCATGAATAAAAGACAATTATCATGAACAAGGAAATATAATAATACTTTTATTATTCCCTCTAGGGCATATTTCCAACAGTCTCCCACTTGCACTAGAGTCAATAATCTAGTTCACATCGCCATGTGATTAACACTGACAGGTCACATCGCCATGTGACCAATATCCAAAGAGTTTACTAGTGTCATTAAACTAGTTCACATCATCATGTGATTAATACTCAATGAGTTTTGGGGTCTGATCATGTTTTGCTTGTAAGAGAGGTTTTAGTCAACGGGTCTGCAACATTCAGATCCGTATGTACTTTGCAAATCTCTAGGTCATATTGTAAATGCTGCTTCCACGCTCCACTTGGAGCTATTCCAAATGGTTACTCCACTATACGATCCCGGTTTGCTACCGAGTCACTTTCGGATAGGTGTTAAAGCTTGCATCGACGTAACCCTTTACGCTGAACTCTTTATCACCTCCATAATCGAGAAACATATCCTTATTTACCCCAAGGACAATTTTGATCGCTGTCCAATGATCCATTCTCGATCATTCTTGTACCCTTGATCGACTCATGGCAAGGCACACTTCGGTGCGGTACACAGCATAGCATACTATAGAGCCTACGTCTGAAGTATAGGGGACGACCTTCGTCCTTTCTCTCTATTCTGCCGTGGTCGAGCTTTTAAGTCTTAACTTCATACCTTACATCTCAGGCAAGAACTCTTTCTTTGACTGATCCATCTTGAACACCTTCAAGATCATGTCAAGGTATATGCTCATTTGAAAGTACCATTAAGCAGTTTTTGATCTATCCTCATAGATCTTGATGCTCAATGTTCAAGTAGCTTAATCCAGGTTTTCCATTGAAAAACACTTTTCAAATAACCCTATATGCTTTCTAGAAATTCTACATCATCTCTGATCAATAATATGTCAACAACATATACTCATCAGAAATTCTATAGTGCTCCCACTCACTTCTTTGGAAATACAAGTTTCTCATAAACTTTGTATAAACCTAAAATCTTTGATCATCTTATCAAAGTGCACATTCCAACTCCGAGATGCTTACTCTAGTCCTTAGAAGGATCGCTGGAGCTAGCATACCTTTTAGCATCCTTAGGATCGACAAAACTTTTCTGATTGTATCACATACAACCTTTCCTTACGAAAACTGGTAAGGAAACTCATTTTGACATCCATCTGCCAGATTTCATAAATGCAGCTAATGCTAACATGATTCCGACGGACTTAAGCATCGCTACGGATGAGAAAATCTCATCGTAGTCAACTCTTTGAACTTGTGAAAAACTCTTCGCCACAAGTCGAGCTTCATAGACGGTGACATTACCGTCCACGTCGTCTTCTTCTTTAAGATCCATTTATCTCAATGGCTTGCCGATCATCGGGCATGTCCACCAAAGTCCATGCTTTGTTCTGATACATGGATCCTATCTCGGATTTCATGGCTTCTAACCATTTGTCGAAATTTGGGCCCACCATCGCTTCTCCATAGCTCGTAGGTTCATTGTTGTCTAGCAACATGACCTTCAAGACAGGATTATTGTACCACTCTAAAGTAGTACGCATCCTTGTCACCCTACGAGGTACGGTAGTGACTTGATCTGAAGTTTCATTATCACTATCATAAGCTTCTACTTCAATTGGTGTAGGTGCCACAGAACAACTTCCTGTGCCCTGCTACACACTAGTTGTAGTGACGGTTCAATAACCATATCAAGTCTCCACCATCCTCCCACTCAACTTTTCGAGACAAACTTTTCCTCGAGAAATGACCCGATTCAAGAAACAATCCCTATTGCTTTCGGATCTGAATTAGGAGGTATACCCAACTGTTTTTGGGTGTCCTATGAAGATGCATTTTATCCGCTTTTGGTTCGAGCTTATCAACCTGAAACTTTTTCACATAAGCGTCGCAGCCCCAAACCTTTAAGAAATGACAGCTTAGGTTTCTCTAAACCATAGTTCATACGGTGTCATCTCAACGGAATTATGTGGTTCCCTATTTAAAGTGAATGTGGCTGTCTCTAATGCCTAACCCATAAACGATAGTGGTAATTCGATAAGAGACTTCATGGTACGCACCATATCCAATAGGGTGCAACTATGATGTTCAGACACACCATCAAACTATGGTGTTCCAGGCGGTATTAATTGTGAAACAATTTCCACAATGTCTTAATTGCGTGCCAAAGCTCGTAACTCAGATACTCATCTCTATGATCATATCATAGACATTTCATCCTCTTGTCATGATGATCTTCAACTTCACTCTGAAATTACTTGAACCATTCAATAATTCAGACTTGTGTTTCATCAAGTAAATATACTCTACATCTACTCGAATCATCTCGTGAAGTAAGAACATAACGATATTCATTTGCATGCCTCAAAGACTCATTGGACTGCAGACATCAAAATGTGTTACTTCCAACAAGTTGCTATCTTGTTCCATTTTTTGAAAAACGAGGCTTTTTAGTCATCTTGCCCATGTGGTATGATTTGCATATCTCAAGTGATTCAAAATCAAGTGAGTCCAAATGATCCATCTGCATGGAGTTTCTTCATGCGTATACACCAATAGACATGGTTCGCATGTCTCAAACTTTTCAAAACGAGTGAGTCCAAAGATCCATCAACATGGAGCTTCTTCATGCTTTTACACCAATATGACTTACATGGCGAAGGCCACAAGTAAGTGGTACTATCATTACTATCTTATATCTTTTGGCATGAAAATGTGTATCACTACGATCGAGATTCAATAAACCATTCCTTTAGGTGCAAGACCATTGAAGGTATTATTCAAATAAATAGAGTAACCATTATTCTCCTTAAATGAATAACCGTATTGCGATAGACATAATCCAATCATGTCTATGCTCAACGCAAACACCAAATCTCGATGGTAGAGGGAGCGTGCGATGCTTGATCACATCAACCTTGGAAACACTTCCAACACATATCGTTAGCTCACCTTTATCTAGTCTCTATTTATTCCGTAGCTTTTATTTCGAGTTACTAACACTTAGCAACCGAACCGGTATCTTAATACCCTGGCGCTACTAGGAGTACTAGTAAAGTACACATTAACATAATGTATATCCAATATACTTCTATCGACTTTGCCAGCCTTCTCATCTACCAAGTATCTAGGGTAATTCTGCTCCAGTGATTGTTCCCCTTATTACAGAAGCACTTAGTCTCGGGTTTGGGTTCAACCTTTGGGTTTCTTCACTAGAGCAGCAGCTGATTTGCCGTTTCATGAAGTATCCCTTCTTGCCCTTCCCCTTCTTGAAACTAGTGGTTTCACCAACCATCAACAATTGATGCTCCTTCTTGATTTCTACTTTCGCGGTGTCAAACATCACGAATACCTCAAGGATCATCATATCTATCCCTGATATGTTATAGTTCATCACGAAGCTCTAGCAGCTTGGTGGCAATGACTTTGGAGAAACATCACTATCCCATCTGGAAGATCAGCTCCCACTCGATTCAAGTGATTGTTGCACTCAAACAATCTGAGCACAAGCTCAACCATTGAGCTTTTCTCCGTTAGTTTGCAGGCTAAGAAAATCGTCGGAGGTCTTATACCTCTTGACGTGGGCACGAGCCTGAAATCCCAATTTCAGCCCTCGAAACATCTCATATGTTCCGTGACGCTTCGAAAACATCTTTGGTGCCTCAACTCTAAACCGTTTATCTAAACTATCACGTAGTTATCAAAACGTGTATGTCCGATGTTCGCAACATCCACAAACGACGTTTGGGGTTTAGCACACTGAGCGGTGCATTAAGGACATAAGCTTTCTCTCGTCCGCATAATCGCCATGTCAACTTTCAACTATATTTTCTCTAGGAACATATCTAAACAGTGGAACTAAAGCGCGAGCCACGACATAATTTGCAAAGATCTTTTGACTATGTTCGGGATAATTAAGTTCATCTTATGAACTCCCACTCGAGATAGACATCCCTCGGTCATCTAAGTGATTACATGATCCAAGTCAACTAGGCCGTGTCCGATCATCACGTGAGACGGACTAGTCATCATCGGTGAACATCTTCATGTTGATCGTATCTACTATACGACTCATGCTCGACCTTTCGGTCTCCGTGTTCCGAGGCCATGTGCGTACATGCTAGGCTCGTCAAGTTAACCCTAAGTGTTTTTATTTGTGTAAAACTGTCTTACACCCGTTGTATGTGAACGTAAGAATCCATCACACCCGATCATCACGTGGTGCTTAGAAGCGATTTAACCGTAGCAACGGTGTACGTTAGGGAGAACACTTCTTGAAATTTTGTAAGGATCATCTTATTTACTACCGTCGTCCTAAGTAAACAAGATGCATAAACATGATAAACATCACATGCAATCAAATAGTGACATGATATGGCCAATATCATTTTGCTCCTTTGATCTCCATCTTCGGGCTCCATGATCATCATCGTCACCAAAGATGACACCATGATCTCCATCATCATGATCTCCATCATCGTGTCTTCATGAAGTTGTCTCGCCAACTATTACTTCTACTACTATGGCTACCGGTTAGCAATAAAGTAAAGTAATTCCATGGCGTTGTTCAATGACACGCAGGTCATACAATAAATCAAGACAACTCCTATGGCTCCTGCCGGTTGTCATACTCATCGACATGCAAGTCGTGATTCCTATTACAAGAACATGATCAATCTCATACATCACATATCATTCATCACATTCTTCTTGGCCATATCACATCACATAGCATACCCTGCAAAAACAAGTTAGACGTCCTCTAATTGTTGTTTGCATGTTTTACGTGGCTGCTATGGGTTTCTAGCAAGAACGTTTCTTACCTACGCAAAACCACAACGTGATATGCCAATTGCTATTTACCCTTCATAAGGACCCTTTTCATCGAATCCGTTCCGACTAAAGTGGGAGAGACCGGCACCCGCTAGCCACCTTATGCACGAAGTGCATGTCAATCGGTGGAACCTGTCTCACGTAAGAGTACGTGTAAGGTCGGTCCGGGCCGCTTCATCCCACAATACCGTCGAAACAAGATTGGACTAGTAACGGTAAGCATATTGAACAACATCAACGCCCACAACTACTTTGTGTTCTACTCAAGCAAAGAATCTACTTAATAGACCTAGCTCATGATGCCATTGTTGGAGTACGAGCAGAAATTCAAAATTTTCCACGTGTCACCAAGATCTATCTATGGAGAAACCAGCAACGAGGGAAGGAGAGTGCATCTACATACCCTTGTAGATCGCTAAGCGGAAGCGCTCAAGAGAACGGGGTTGAAGGAGTCGACTGTCGTGATCCAAATCACCGGAGATCCTAGTGCGAATGGACGGCACCTCCGCGTTCAACACACGTACAGCCGGTGGACGCCTCCCACGCCTTGATCCAGCAAGGAGAGAGGAGAGGTTGAGGAAGACTCCATCCAGCAGCAGCACAACGGCGTGGTGGTGATGGAGGAGCGTGGTAGTCAAGCAGGCTTCGCCAAGCACCGCGAGATATGAGGAGAAGGGAGAGAGGTATGGCTGCGCCAACAGGAGAAGAAACTCATGTGTTGGGCTGCTCCTATGCCTCCAATATATATAGGGGGAGAGGGGGCGGCGCCCCTACCTAGGTTTCCACCCTAGGGGGCGGCGGCCAGCCCTAGATCCCATCTAGGGGGGCGGCCAAGGGGTGGAAAGGGGGAAACTTGCCCCCCAAGCAAGGTGGGGCGCCCCCTCCCCAAACCCTAGGTGCCTTGGGCCTTGGTGGGAGGGCGCACCAGCCCATCTGGGGCTGGTCCCCTCTCACACTTGGCCCATGCAGCCCTCTGGGCCAGTGGCCCCCACTAGTGGACCCTCGACCTCCCGTGGTCCCGTGACATTACCGACAAAACCCAAACTTTTAGGTGACCAAAACAGACTTCCCATATATAAATCTTTACCTCCGGACCATTCCGGAACTCCTCGTGACGTCCGGGATCTCATCCGGGACTCCGAACAACATTCGGTAACCACATACAAGCTTCCTTTATAACCCTAGCGTCATCGAACCTTAAGTGTGTAGACCCTACGGGTTCGGGAGACATGTAGACATGACCGAGATGTTCTCCGTGAAGGAAATATGCCCTAGAGGCAATAATAAAGTTATTATTTATTTCCTTATATCATGATAAATGTTTATTATTCATGCTAGAATTGTATTAATCGGAAACATAATACATGTGTGAATACATAGACAAACAGAGTGTCACTAGTATGCCTCTATTTGACTAGCTTGTTAATCAAAGATGGTTATGTTTCCTAACCATGAACAAGGAGTTGTTATTTGATTAACAAGGTCACATCATTAGTTGAATGATCTGATTGACATGACCCATTCCATTAGCTTAGCACCCGATCGTTTAGTATGTTGCTAATGCTTTTATCCATGACTTATACATGTTCCTATAACTATGAGATTATGCAACTCCGTTTACGGAGGAACACTTTGGTGCTACCAAACGTCACAACGAATCGGGTGATTATAAAGGAGTACTACAGGTGTCTCCAAAGGCAGATGTTGGGTTGGCGATTTCGAGATTAGGTTTTGTCACTCCGATTGTCGGAGAGGTATCTCTGGGCCCTCGGTAATACACATCATCAAGCCTTGCAAGCATTACAACTAATGAGTTAGCTGTGAGATGATGTATTACGGAACGAGTAAAGAGACTTGCGGTAACGAGATTGAACTAGGTATTGATACCGACGATCGAATCTCGGGCAAGTAACATACCGATGACAAAGGAACAAACGATGTTGTTATGCGGTCCGACCGATAAAGATCTTCGAGAATATGTAGGAGCCAATATGGGCATCCGGTCCCGCTATTGGTTATTGATCGGAGACGTGTCTCGGTCATGTCTACATAGTTCTCGAACCCGTAGGGTCCGTGACGCTTAACGTTTCGTTGGCGATATAGTATTATATGAGTTATACATGTTGGTAACGAATGTTGTTCGAGTCCGGATGAGATCATGGACATGACGAGGAACTCGGAATGGTCCGGAGATAAAGTTTGATATATGGGATAATAGTGTTTGATCTCCGGAAGGGTTCCGAATTCACGGAAGGGGTTCGGATGTTTCAAATGTTTGGGTACGAGAACACGTTATTTGGGCTAAAGGGAAAGCCCACGAGGCTTATGGAAAGTGCAAAAGGAAGTTTTGCGGAGACCGAGGCTAGACGCCAGAACCTGGCGTCTAGGGGTAGACGGGAACCTGGCGTCTAGCCCTCGAGTCCGTAGGACTCTTGCCTTCGGCAAAACCGACTTTGAGGAGGCTTTTACTCCAAGTTTCACCCGAGGGCTCAACATATAAATAGAGGGGTAGGGCTAGCACCAAAGACACATCAAGAAACACCAAGCCGTGTGCCGCAACCCGTCCCCTCTAGTTTATCCTCCGTCATAGTTTCCGTAGTGCTTAGGCGAAGCCCGCGAAATTGTTCTTCACCAACACCGTCACCACGCCGTCGTGCTGCCGGAACTCATCTACTACTTCGCTGTCTTCTTTGGATCGAGAAGGCGAGGACGCCATCGAGCTGAACGTGTGCGAACTCGGAGGTGCCGTGCGTTCGGTACTTGGATCGGTCGGATCGTGAAGACGCACGACTACATCAACAGCGTTGATAAACGCTTCGCTTAGCGATCTTCAAGGGTATGAAGATACACTCCCCTCTCGTTGCTATACATCACCATGATCTTGCGTGTGCGTAGGAATTTTTTGAAATTACTACGTTCCCCAACATGATGGCATCCGAGCCTAGGTTTTATGGTTTGATGTTTTGCACGAGTAGAACACAAGTGAGTTGTGGGCGATACAAGTCATACTACCTACCAGCATGTCATACTTTGGTTCAGCGGTATTGTGAGATGAAGCGGCCTGGACCGACATTACGCCAGACGCTACGCGAGACTGGTTTCACCGCCACGAGCACTCGTTGCTTAAAGGTGACTGGTGGGTGTCTGTCTCTCTCACTTTAGTTGAACCGAAAAGGCTACGCCCGGTCCTTGAGAAGGTTAAACGGAGTCTATTTGTGAAGTATCATTGTGGTTTTGATGCGTGGGTGAGATTAGTTCTTGCTTAAGCCCGTAGCAGCCACGTAAAATTTGCAACAACAAAGTAGAGGACGTCTAACTTGTTTTTGCAGGGCATGTTGTGATGTGATATGGTCAAGACGTGATGCTATATTTTATTGTATGAGATGATCATGTTTTGTAACCGGTTATCGGCAATCGGCTGGAGCCATATGGTTGTCGCTTTATTGTATGCAATGCAATCGCCTGTAATGCTTTACTTTATCACTAAGCGGTAGAGATAGTCGAGAAGCATAAGATTGGCGAGACGACAACGATGCTACGATGGAGATCAAGGTATCGCGCGGTGGCGATGGTGATCATGGTGGTGCTGCGGAGATGAAGATCACGAAGCACAAGATAATGATGACCATATCATATCACTTATATTGATTTGCATGTGATGTTTATCCTTTATGCATCTTATCTTGCTTTGATTGACGGTAGCATTATAAGATGATCTCTCACTAAATTATCAAGAAGTGTTCTCCCCGAGTATGCACCGTTGCCAAAGTTCGTCGTGCCCAGACACCACGTGATGATCGGGTGTGATAAGCTCTACGTCCATCTACAACGGGTGCAAGCCAGTTTTGCACACGCAGAATACTCGGGTTATACTTGACGAGCCTAGCATATGCAGATATGGCCTCGGAACACGGAGACCGAAAGGTCGGCGTGAATCATATAGTAGATATGATCAACATAAGATGTTCACCATTGAAAACTACTCCATTTCACGTGATGATCGGTTATGGTTTAGTTGATTTGGATCGCGTGATCACTTAGATGACTAGAGAGATGTCTGTCTAAGTGGGAGTTCTTAAGTAATATGATTAATTGAACTTAAATTTATCATGAACTTAGTCCTGGTAGTATTTTGCAAATTATGTTGTAGATCAATAGCTCGCGTTGTTGCTTTCATATGTTTGTTTTTGATATGTTCCTAGAGAAAATTGTATTGAAAAATGTTAGTAGCAATGATGCGGATTGGATCCGTGATCTGAGGTTTATCCTCATTGCTGCGCAGAAGAATTATGTCCTTGATGCACCGCTAGGTGACAGACTTATTGCAGGAGCAGATGCAGACGTTATGAACGTTTGGCTAGCTCAATATGATGACTACTTGATAGTTTTGTGCACCATGCTTTATGGCTTACAATCGGGACTTCAAAGATGTTTTGAACATCATGGACCATATGAGATGTTCCAGAATTGAAGTTAATATTTCAAGCAAATACCGAGTTGAGAGATATGAAGTCTTCAACAAGTTCTATAGCTAAAAGATGGAGGAGAATCGCTCAACTAGTGAGCATGTGCTCGATTATGCAGGTACTTCAATCACTTGAATCAAGTGGGAGTTAATCTTCCAGATAAAATAGTGATTGACAGAATTCTCTAGTCACCATCACCAAGTTAGTAGAACTTCGTGATAAACTATAGTATGCAAGGGATGATGAAAATGATTCCCGAGTTTTTCATGATGATGAAATCGATGAAGGTAGAAATCAAGAAAGAACATGAAGTGTTGATGGTTAACAAGACCACTAGTTTCAAGAAAAGGGCAAAGGGATAGAAGGGAATTTCAAGAAGAACGGCAAGCAAGTTGCTACTCAAGTGAAGAAGCCCAAGTCTGGACCGAAGCCTGAGACTAAGTGCTTCTACTGCAAAGGGACTGGTCACTGGAAGCAGAACTACCCCAAGTATTTGGCGGATAAGAAGGATGGCAAAGTAAACAAAAGTATATTTGATATACATGTTATTGATGTGTACTTTACTAGTGTTTATAGCAACCCCTCGGTATTTGGTACTGGTTCGGTTGCTAAGAGTAGTAACTCAAACGGAGTTGCGAATAAGCGAAACTAGTTAAGGGTGAAGTGACGATGTGTGTTGAAAGTAGTTTCACGATTGATATGATCATCATCGCACACTCCCTATACTTCGGGATTAGTGTTGAACCTAAATAAATGTTATTTGGTGTTTGCGTTGAGCATGAATATGATTTGATCGTGTTTATTGCAATACGGTTATTCATTTAAGTAAGAGAATAAACTGTTATTCTGTTTACATGAATAAAACCTTATATGGTTACACACCCAATGAAAATGGTTCATTGGATCTCGATCGTAGTGATACACATAATATTGAAACCAAAAGATGCAAAGTTAATAATGATAGTGCAACTTATTTGTGGCACTGCCGTTTATGTCATATTGGTGTAAAGCGCATGAAGAAACTCCATGCTGATGGGATTTTGGAATCACTTGATTATGAATCACTTGATGCTTGCGAACCATGCCTCATAGGCAAGATGACTAAGACTCCATTCTCCGGAACAGTGGAGCGAGCAACTGACTTATTGGAAATAATACATACAGATGTATGCGATCCAATGAGTGTTAAGGCTCGCGACGGTTATCGTTATTTTCTCACCTTCACATATGATTTGAGCAGATATGGGTATATCTACTTGATGAAACATAAGTCTGAAATAGTTGAAAAGTTCAAAGAATTTCAGAGTGAAGTAGAAAAATCATCGTGACAAGAAAATAAGGTTTCTATGATCTGATCGCGGAGACAAATATTTGAGTTACGAGTTTGGTCTTCAATTAAAACAATGTGGAATAGTTTCACAAATTCATGCCACCTGGAACACCAGATCATAATGGTGTGTCCGAACGTCATAACCGTACTTTATTGGATATAGTACAATCTATGATGTTTCTTACCGATTTACCAATGTCGTTTTGGGATCATGCATTAGAGACAACTGCATTCACGATAAATAGGGCATCATCTAAATCCGTTGAGACGACACTATATGAACTGTGGTTTAGCAAGAAACCAAAGTTGTCGTTTCTTAAAGTTTGGAGTTGCGATGCTTATGTGAAAAAGTTTCATCCTGATAAGCTCGAACCCAAATCGGAGAAGTGCGTCTTCATAGAATACCCAAAGGAAATTGTTGGGTACACCTTCTATCACAGAACCGAAGGCAAGATATTCGTTGCTTAAGATGGATCCTTTCTAGAGAAGGAGTTTCTCTCGAAAGTAGTGAGTGGGAGGAAAGTAGAACTTGATGAGGTAACAGTACTAGCTCCCTTATTGGAAAGTAGTTCATCACAGAAATTGGTTCCTGTGACACCTACACCAATTAGTGAGGAAGTTAATGATGATGATCATAAAACTTCAGATCAAGTTACTACCAAACCTCGTAGGTAAAATAGAGTGAGATCCGCACCAGAGTGGTACGGTAATCCTATTCTGGAGGTCGTGTTACTTGACCATGACAAACCTACGAACTATGAGGAAGCGATGATGAGCCCAGATTCCACAAAATGGTTTGAGGCCATGAAATCTGAGATATGATCCATATATGAGAACAAAGTATGGACTTTGATGGATTTGCCCGATGATCGGCAAACCATAGAAAATAAATGGATCTTCAACAGAAGACGGACGACGATAGTAGTGTTACTATCTACAAAGCTAGACTTGTCGAAAAAGGTTTTTGACAAAGTTCAAGATGTTGACTACAATGAGATTTTCTCAACTGTAGCGATGCTTAAGTCTGTCCGAATCATGTTAGCAATTGCCACAATTTATGAAATTTGGCAAATGGATGTAAAAACTACATTCTGAATGGGTTTCGGAGGAAGAGTTGTATATGATGCAACCGAAGGTTTTTTCGATCCAAAGGAGCTAACAAAGTGTGCAAGCTCCAATGATCCATCTATGGACTGGTGCAAGCATCTCGGAGATGGAATATACGCTTTGATGAGTTGATCAAAGCATATAGTTTTGTACAGACTTATGGTGAAGCCTGTATTTACTAGAAAGTGAGTGGGAGCACTACAGCATTTCTGATAAGTATATGTGAATGACATATTGTAGATCGGAAATAATGTAGAATTATTCTGCAAAGCATAAAGGAGTGTTTGAAAGAAGTTTTTCAAAGAAAGACCTCGGTGAAGCTGCTTACATATTGAGCATCAAGATCTATAGAGATAGATCAAGATGCTTGATAAGTTTTTTCAATGAGTACATACCTTGACAAGATTTTGAAATAGTTCAAAATGGATCAAGCAAAGAAAGGGTTCTTGCCTGTGTTACAAGGTGTGAAGTTGAGTAAGACTCAAAACCCGACCACGGCAGAAGATAGAAAGAGAATGAAAGTCATTCCCTATGCCTTGGCCATAGGTTCTATAAAGTATGCCATGCTGTATACCAGATCTATTGTATACCCTGCACTAAGTTTGGCAAGGGAGTACAATAGTGATCTAGGAGTAGATCACTGGACAGCAGTCAAAATTATCCTTAGTGGAATAAGGATATGTTTCTCGATTATGGAAGTGACAAAAGGTTCGTCGTAAAGGGTTACGTCGATGCAAGTTTTGACACTGATCTGGATGACTCTAAGTCTCGATCTAGATACATATTGAAAGTGGGAGCAATTAGCTAGAGTAGCTTCGATCAGAGCATCGTAGACATAGAAAAATTGCAAAATACATAATGGATCTGAATGTGAAAGACCCGTTGACTAAGACTCTCTCACAAGCAAAACATGATCACACCTTAGTACTCTTTGGGTGTTAATCACATAGCGATGTGAACTAGATTACTGAATCTAGTAAACCCTTTGGGTGTTGGTCACATGACGATGTGAACTATGGGTGTTGATCACATGATGATATGAACTATCGATGTTAATCACATGGTGATGTGATCTAGATTATTGACTCTAGTGCAAGTGGGAGACTGAAGGAAATATGCCCTAGAGGCAATAATAAAGTTATTATTTATTTCCTTATATCATGATAAATGTTTATTATTCATGCTAGAATTGTATTAATCGGAAACATAATACATGTGTGAATACATAGACAAACAGAGTGTCACTAGTATGCCTCTACTTGACTAGCTTGTTAATCAAAGATGGTTATGTTTCCTAACCATGAACAAGGAGTTGTTATTTGATTAACAAGGTCACATCATTAGTTGAATGATCTGATTGACATGACCCATTCCATTAGCTTAGCACCCGATCGTTTAGTATGTTGCTAATGCTTTTATCCATGACTTATACATGTTCCTATAACTATGAGATTATGCAACTCCCGTTTACCGGAGGAACACTTTGGGTGCTACCAAACGTCACAACGAATCGGGTGATTATAAAGGAGTACTACAGGTGTCTCCAAAGGCGATGTTGGGTTGGCGTATTTCGAGATTAGGTTTTGTCACTCCGATTGTCGGAGAGGTATCTCTGGCCCTCTCGGTAATACACATCATGAAGCCTTGCAAGCATTACAACTAATGAGTTAGCTGTGAGATGATGTATTACGGAACGAGTAAAGAGACTTGCGGTAACGAGATTGAACTAGGTATTGGATACCGACGATCGAATCTCGGGCAAGTAACATACCGATGACAAAGGAACAAGCGTATGTTGTTATGCGGTCGACCGATAAAGATCTTCGTAGAATATGTAGGAGCCAATATGGGCATCCAGGTCCCGCTATTGGTTATTGATCGGAGGCGTGTCTCGGTCATGTCTACATAGTTCTCGAACCCGTAGGGTCCTTGACGCTTAACGTTTCGTTGACGATATAGTATTATATGAGTTATACATGTTGGTAACGAATGTTGTTGAGTCCGGATGAGATCATGGACATGACGAGGAACTCCGGAATGGTCCGGAGATAAAGTTTGATATATGGGATAATAGTGTTTGATCTCCGGAAGGGTTCGAATTCACGGAAGGGGTTCGGATGTTTCCCGAAATGTTTGGGTGCGAGAACCGTTATTTGGGCTAAAGGGAAAGCCCACGAGGCTTATGGAAAGTGCAAAAGGAAGTTTTGCGGAGACCCGAGGCTAGACGCCAGAACCTGGCGTCTAGGGGTAAACGCCGGGAACCTGGCGTCTAGCCCCGAGTCCGTAGGACTCTTGCCTTTCGGGCAAAACCGACTTTGAGGAGGCTTTTACTCCAAGTTTCACCCTGTGGCTCAACATATAAATAGAGGGGTAGGGCTAGCACCAAAGACACATCAAGAAACACCAAGCCGTGTGCCGGCAACCCCGTCCCCTCTAGTTTATCCCCGTCATAGTTTCCGTAGTGCTTAGGCGAAGCCCTGCGGAAATTGTTCTTCACCAACACCGTCACCACGCCGTCGTGCTGCGGAACTCATCTACTACTACTGTCTTCTTTGGATCGAGAAGGCGAGGACGTCATCGAGCTGAACGTGTGCAGAACTCGGAGGTGCCGTGCGTTCGGTACTTGGATCGGTCGGATCGTGAAGACGTACGACTACATCAACCGCGTTGATAAACGCTTCCGCTTAGCGATCTTCAAGGGTATGAAGATACACTCCCCCTCTCGTTGCTATACATCACCATGATCTTGCGTGTGCGTAGGAATTTTTTTGAAATTACTACGTTCCCCAACACTCCGGTCAACAACCAACAGCGGGATCTGGATACCCATGTTGGCTCCCACATGTTCCACGATGATCTCGTCGAATGAACCACGATGTCATGGACTCAGTCGATCCCGTATACAATTCCCTTTGTCTAGCGGTATTTTACTTGCCCGAGATTCGATCGTCGATATACCGATATAGCTTGTTCAATCTCGTTACCGGCAAGTCTCTTTACTCGTTCCGCAACACATCATCCCGTGATCAACCCCTTGGTCACATTGTGCACATTATGATGATGTCCTACCAAGTGGGCCCAGAGATACCTCTCCGTTTGCACGGAGTGACAAATCCCAGTCTCGATCCGTGTCAACCCAACAGACACTTTCGGAGATACCTGTAGTGCACCTTTATAGTCACCCAGTTACGTTGTGACGTTTGATACACCCAAAGCACTCCTACGGTATCCGGAGTTACGATCTCATGGTCTAAGGAAGAGATACTTGACATTAGAAAAGCTCTAGCAAGCGAACTACACGATCTTTGTGCTATGCTTAGGATTGGGTCTTGTCCATCACATCATTCTCCTAATGATGTGATCCGTTATCAACGACATCCAATGTCCATAGTCAGAAACCATGACTATCTGTTGATCAACGAGCTAGTCAACTAGAGGCTCACTAGGGACATATTGTGGTACGTGTATTCACGTGTATTACGATTTCCGGATAATACAGTTATAGCATGAATAAAAGACAATTATCATGAACAAGGAAATATAATAATACTTTTATTATTGCCTCTAGGGCATATTTCCAATAGGTGCCATGTCCAGATCCTCCAGCACATCAAGCCTAGGATCCGCCCGTCGGAGGCCACCCAACGGCGACACCGCTCTCGACACGGGCCGCCGAGGAGGAGGGGGGAGGAGGGGAGGGCGAGATCGCGACTGACACGGCCGCACCAGCGAGGGCGCCCGCGCCGCGACCCCCCAGCACCGGCGCCCGCTGGCCACCACCAGCGACCGCATCCCGCCTAAGCTCCTCCACCGGCGACGGGCTGCGAGGCCGCTTGCACTGGCTCGCGACGTGCCCCGACGCACCACACCGAAGACAGACGACCTGGTTCGTGCAGTCCTTCAGAAAGTGCCCTTTCTCCAGGCACTAGAAACACCGATCTCGCATCTCCGGCGTCACCTCCCTCCGCGGCGGCGAGCCGGACCTTCCCGCCCCCACCAACGGAGCAGCTTCGCGGCGGCGCTTCCAAAGCGTGCGCTTTGACGCCGGAGCTTCCTGCCAGGGCGCGATCCTGCGCGTGGGCATGGGATCCCCCAACGGCAACCCCACAACAGCCTCCTCCTCCGCAGCAGAGCCACCCGAGGCCGACGAGAGACCGAGGCCCGAGACAACCGGCCGCTCCCCGTGGAACAAGGACGTCGCAGAGCCCGGGCTACCCGCCATGAGCACCAGATCTGACCCCGAGGGAACCGGGCAGCACACCGAAGGGGGAAGAGGAGGGTCACCACCCCGAGGCGACCGGGAGAGGGGAGTTGGCCGCCGGAGCCAGAGCGGCTGACGGCGGGAAGGTGGACGCCGGCGTCGGAGTGACGCACGGCGGAGGGGCAAGGCGCGCTCACGCACTCACCCGCTCTCAAAGCTCCCCAAACCGTCCGGAGCGCCAAACGATCTGACCGTATGTCTTTCTCCTATGCGCTTGACCAGATGCTTCAGGCCTTAGGCCAACTCCACCGCACAACCTCAAATGGACGTCTATTTTGTCCGGACTCTGTCCGTTTGGGTAAGGCGATGGGGTCGTGTCCCGGCCTGTCCAGGGATGCGGTGGCCGTGCGCCCAGTGCGCGGCCGCATCCTTTGGCCTCATCTTGTCTGCCTCCAAAGAGAACAACGTTTCAAATACCAACGACCTACTTCACGCCACCGGCCCTAGTTCACGCCGGCAACAAAGCCAGCGGCCTACACGTCCTCGCCGGCAACAAAGCCAGCGGCCGGCAACACAACCAGCCTCCAGAATGAATAGTTTTGTTCGCCGGCAACACAACCAGCGGCCGGCAACACAGCCAGCCTTCAAAATGAATCTGTTTCTCGCCGGCACACAGCCAGTGGCCCAGCGGGCGGCACCCATGCCAGCCTCCAAAAAAGAATGGCCACGGCCGATCGGACGACCTAGTTCGGGCTGTCGGCGTCAAACATCTCCTTCTGCCTGGCCACGAACCAGCTCCTCGTCTTCTCGCTCATTTTGGTCAAGTCCACGCTCATGATCGCAAGGGTCACCTCCTTCGCTTTGGTTGCGGCATTGGTGGCCTCGATGTCGAGCTGCCTCTGCATGGCCTTGACATTGGCGGCCTTGATCTCGAGCTGCCTTTGCCGGGCCGCCTCCTCCATGTCAATCTTCCTCTTCTTGGCCGTCTCCTCCATCTCAAGCTTCTTCCTTTGAAGTTCTAGGTATTGCTTCATTTTCTCGTCCTTGCTTTGTCGCTTCTTCTCGTCCCTTGCGTCCTTTTGAGACATCATGACATGCAAAGTCTCATGCAAGGCCATGGATGAGGCATCACATATGTCGTCCACCTTTGGAGTTGGTCTTGCCCCTCGGCCTCTTCAACGCCTCGCCATCTCCACCTCCGGCGAACTTGGCCGTCTTCTTGCCTCTCTTCCTTTGAAGTTCACGGTATTGATCCTTGAACTTAGGGCAATTGTTCATGATCGTCCAACAATGCGTAAGAGTGAATGGCTTGTCATTGTGCCGGGCCTTGAATGCTTTCAAAGATTGAAATGCCTACACTACATGATCAACAAGATTTGGACATGCAAACATATACAAGGCCAAAGTCTCATGGTCGTAGCAAGGAAAGGACTAGGATGAGGAGAGCATACCATGTCCCCAACGCCGAGACCACTCACGGACCATGCTTCAACGCTCTCAAATGCGGCACAATACTTGTTGCACTCTTGTTGGATAAACAACCACCTCTTTTGAATCGTGGTGATGCCACGGTTGCTTGTGATTTGATAGGGCTCAAACATCTTCCTTTCATGGAAAGTTTTGTGGACTCTCGTCCAAAAAACTAGGCCCTTTTGTTGCGCGCCCGTCCTCGGATCTTGGCTAATCTCCATCCAACATTGGCAAATCAACTTGTCCTCCTATTGTGTGTATGAACCAGTGCGAATGCTCTTCCTCCTCTTTTGTGCTTCCGCTCTTTGGGTGAGCTCGTCGATAAACAATGGCTCGCCACTAATACCAATGTCATTGCCTTCATCTTCATCACCATCACCTTCGCAATAGATGTCATCGTCTTCATGCCACGAGTCACCATGGTCATAGTCAGCATGGTCGTCGGCCTCTTCATCGGCAACGAACTGGGCGCGGCCATCCTGACTTTGGGTCTCCTCGGGATCGTAGCTAGGGACATGTCCACCATCGTAGATCACATCCTCCATGAACTGGTTGTAGTTGGGGTCGTCGACCGGTGGCGTTGGTGTTGGCATTCCGTTGAACAAGACGCGGGGGGACGACATGGTGCCCGTAAACAGCGGTCGTGCTTGCTTTCTTTGCATCTCGACGGACGGTCGACCGCCGCTGTTGGACCCAAGTGTGATGTTGAGGTCGATGACGGCCGAGGGGCGTGGGATGGACGGCGCGATCATGCTCACGTCCGGCGACCCCGAGAAATGGGTTTGGCCGTTGTGCCTTGGCGGGGGGAAGCTGGGCGACATGGTGTGGTCCACGACTGGCAGTGCGGAGGCCGGGCGACTGACAAGCCTGTGCTCGCCGGGCCGACGACCGCTGCAAAGAAACCGGCCGGAAGACGAATGCCAAGCATGAGGAGGGCGTGCGCTTTGTTGACGAGGGCCTCCTTATCCTCGACCTCGGCCTTGCGTCGCGCGGCCTCCATCGCATCGCGCTCGGTGGCAAACTTGGTTGCGGCGGCGTTGTCCTTGACGACCGCCCTACGGTTCCTCCTCTTCGCCGATTCTGCGTGCAACTTGGCGATCTCCTTCGGCGTGCACTCCGACCGCGGCTTCCTTGGCGCCTTGGCCTTCTTCTTCTTCTTGGCCATTCCAGGTGGGTCAACGGTCGGGCCACCAGAATTCGGCTGGGCATCGGCCATGGACGGGGGAGGGAGGGGGACGGCGAGACGTGAGAGGGTTTGGGGGGAAATGTCGCCAAAGGCGGGGCGGGGGGGGGGGGTTTGCTTTGTGCCACCGGCAGGCGGGCCAGGGGTGGACAAACGCGCGCGTCCCGCCCGTCCGCGCGCTGTCCGTTTCACCCCAAAATCGGCACAAACTTGGGCCGGGGATGGGTCGAAAGAAGACACAAAACGGACAAAAGTCTGTTTGCTCCCACGCGCTGGGTCGTCTAGTTCGTCCGTTTTGCCCGAAATGGACACGCCCGGACAGGATGGGGTCGCACGGTGGAGTTGGCCTTAGGGCATGTGCAACAGTTTCGACAACGTCTATCTATAATGGCCTGACATGTCATCTGTAGACAGCCCTAAGGACATCGTCTACATTGTGACCTTGTTCGGTGGTCTATTGAAACAAAATAAATAAATGATAAATCTTTTGGTGGATCTGGACGGAACATTGGGGATTTGATCCTGGCCGCTGAACTTCCGCTGGGTGGAAAGGCTAATCACCAGATCGATCGTGGAAGGAGAAAATTGTCGTAAGTGCAGACGACCTCGATACCACGGTACATGACCGTATGTATCTCCCGATTTTCCTGCCCTACAGATCGTCTGGAATTCTACCGACGACCTCTTCATCTCTCTTGATTCTCTTTCCTCCACATCATTTAAAATCCTAGTTGTCAAACCTTCTAGACAGCTAACTGTACATCATTGTACATGCCCTTATACAATGGGAGGTGTTTAGAGAGATACTTAGAAAAATAAACTAGGTTTTTCTGAAGCACCGGTGTCTATTTTTACAGGAGAGATGCTTAGTTAAACGTCTATCCTGTACAGATAAGCACCGGTGCTTAAGAAAAGACTGGTTTATTTTTTTAAGCACCTCCCCTAAGCACCTCCCATTGTACAAGGCCTCATAGAGGCAACACAAGCCAAAGTTTCCTTCCGGTTGGCACCGATGCTTCAGCCTTTCGATGGTAAACAAACAATCTCTCGCTAGTGAGGACTCCATAGTGTAAGCAGGCCCCTCCTCTCTCCCGTGTCGCTCCCCGCGGGCGGCTCGGGAGAAACCCTAGGCGCCGCCGCCCAACACTCCCACCCCACCCCTCCCCTCCCTCGCCGCCGCCGGAGGGCGTCGCCGGGCAAAGCCAGCTGGCGTCGGGCGGCGCAGCGGGCCTGGTTCTCCCTCCGCTTGGCGCTCGGCGGCCTGGGCTGCTCAGCCAGCGGAGGCGTCGTCGGGCTAAGCGGCAAGGGACAGCGTCGTCGGGCTAAGCGGCGGCAAGGGGCGGCGTCCTCGGGCTAGCGGAGTCTGGCGGCGGCGGCGCGCATGGCCGCGACGGAGACTTGAGGCGGTGCACGCAGATCTGGCGCGGTGACCAGCGGCCGGGCGGATCTAGAGCTGGCAAGGAGCTGCAGTTCGCGGCGCGGTGTGGAGAAGCTCTGGCGCTCCAACGAGGAGCCGCAGATGCGCGGGCGCGATCTTGGCCCGGTGGCTTGGGGCGGTCTTCCTCTGCTTCTCTGCATCAAGGCCAGGCGTGGTGGCGGCGCTGTGCATCGAGGCCTCTGTTCGTGATGGGATGTTGCTGCTGTGGGATCTGGCTCCAGGGGTGGATGCGTGGAGATGCAGGTGGGCTGGCCGGATTTGCTGTTGACCAGAAGTTTTGAGGGTTGGGTGAAAACCCGTTTCTGCCTATGGCTGGAACCTGTGACGGCGGCGTTTGTGGACACCGTAACCTTCTTGAAGGCGTCGACAGTATGCTCTCTCTTCCTCTGTGAGACACAACTTCGGGGGAAACCCTAGACCCGGAGGGTCGGTCGTTGGCGGCGCGTAAGCGTCCTTTCCCTCTTGAGGGCATCGATTTTGAAGTTCAATCCGGTTAGAGGGACCGGTGGGTGTGCTAGGAGGTTGGTGGAAGGCGTTGGTGTGGTGCTGGGGCTTCTGTGGCAACAAAGTTGATGGGGGCGAGTGAAGTCGGAGGCATGACAGTGGTTGCGGTAGTCGGCTCTTCTCCGGCGTGTCCGTGGGATTACCTCGGTTTGTTTGTTGCGGTGAAGTCGGAGCTGCGGCGGCGGGGCCCCTGTGGCAACGATGACAGGCAACGGGCGGTCTGTTCGGTGGTCTTCCACGGCGCCAACCTTGTATGGTTTCTCCTTCGGATCTCTCCTTCAGAGGCGATGCTGTGCTGCCCTTGGTGCAGGTGGCTGAGTTCTGGCAGGATCTTCATGTGTTTCTACACGGCTTCTGCGGTGAGGGTTGAGTCGACGTTTGTTTGCAGCGAAGTCGGAGTCGCTTGCTCAGGGATTAGGGGCATCGATGACGCGTGCTTGGGGAGAGGTGATGACGATGACGTCTGTGTGCTAACTCGACAAGGCACTCTTCGTATAGGTGTGTGTGGGGTATCTTTTGTATGCGCCGTTCAGCGGATTGTGACGGTTTTCGCCCGGTTTTCCGCTAAATTAACCGGGCAATTCTCTTCTGCTTATTTAATGGATGAGGCAAATCTTTTGCCTCCGTTTCGAAAAAAAAACAATCTCTCTCTCTCTCTCTCTCTCTAAATACATGTATTAATCCAGCCTAAGCACATGTACGAGGCACTGCCCATTGTAGGTGTCAATTTTCTCTAGAAAGCAAGCATACTCTCTCTCCTTAAGCACCTGTGCATAAGCATTCCTCATTGTACAAGGCCTAAGATTTGCTTGCCAATTCCTTTAAAAAAAGATCCGCTTGCCAATGCATTTTAAAAAATGCTTGCCAACGCATTCTTTTAAATGCTTGCAAATGGTACTTGCAGTCTCTTAGCTAATATGTAGGCCGGGAACGAATCAAGTTTATGGAGGGATTAGGCATGGAAAATAGATTTTTATTCTCATTTCTTTTCTTACAGAAAACTAATCCGGAATAAAAGTCTGATCACATACATGACAAGAAATTGATGGAAGTTGGCTTCCTTTCTTACTCCCCTTTCAATTTAAACTCCCGATCCCTTTAACAAATCAATGGACTCTCGTCGTCCTTCAACTTTCAGTTCCCATCTTTAATTCCCACAAACCAAGTAAGGTGTAGAACGCTTTGACTTATGATTTAAAAATAATAAATTTGTTGGCTCTGGTGGACCGCTTCAACAAATGATCGAGCAAACGATATGGCTCCAGTGTGGGTGACAAAACCAAGCTTCAGTCCAGTCCCAAAAACCGAGACTGGAATTCAAGTTGTGTTGACGATCACTGCTGGCGAGATGCCGAGCCCGATCTCCACACTTGACTCCAGTGCACTGTCCTCACCATTGGCTATGAGTTAGCAGAGTGGCCTCAGAGTGTTGTGATGTTATTTTCTTGTTAGAGTCAAAAGATTTTCTGCTGGATGTTTCCTTCTTTCCGGTTACTTTGTTCTCTGGTTATCAGCTGGCCCTGCATGGCTTTGAACTGGGTTGTGAACTCATGTGGTACTTTGGTTTTGGGTTCCTTTTCAATGAAAATGGGAGCCGGAGAGCTCCTCCCATCCATCTAAAAATAATAATAATAAATTTGTTGTCATTTTTGAGAAATGCAAAATAAAGGGCACCTCTTGATTAGTACTACATGCAAGGGTAGCGGAGGTGTGCATGTGGCCTTGTGTGAAGGTCGTGGTACACTGATAGAATTGACACATTGGAATATTTTTTATAGGTTTGGTCGTCTCATGGAGCATGACACAATGTTACGTTAAGAGAGGCGATGGGACAAATGTCTTCACTAGTGACTAGGATCACTTAACGTAATGATGCCTTGAGAATCCATTTCTCCTAACAAAGGAAGTATTTCCACCAACGGTTAGGACCATTTGAGGAAATGTCGCCTCGAAACTCCTGCTTTGTTGTCGTTTTGACCCTCTCAAGGTCTCTCGGCTCTCAGCTTTGTCTCTTTTTTCCAAGCCTTTTTGCGCTCCTTAGAGGCCTCACACCTTAAGTTTACTCAAGTGAGAGTGGAGGATCATAATGATGCATCGGTGGAGGGGAGTCCCTTGGAATCTTCATGTATCTCACCATGGGGCGCCCAGTGTGGCATAGGGTGGAACTGACTTAGGGGTCCTCATCCCAGCCCACCAGTTTGAGAAACGTCATGATGAGTGCCCCTAAACCGGGACACCGACACCAGGCTTTTAAGAATAACCACTCGTCCCTTGAGATGAGAATTGTATATCATTGAAGCAATATATCTGTTGGAGCATCACCCCACAAAGTATAGGCTTGTGATCCATCACCATTGGTTCAGAGTGTTGGAGAAACCTCCATGCCACAATAAAATACGAAAGAAGATATCGAAGTCACCGCATCAATAACTAGCCAATAACTCTACTTGAAAGACACACCAATTGCCAATATCTGAAGGGAACCAACAAATCTGCAGACACAAACTCTCACAGGCCCTTCGTCAGCACCAAATCAGATGTTATTAAGGTGGGGAAGGACCGGAGGGACCTTATTCGAACACGCCATCGCCACCGCCACCTCATTGATGTCGGCGGGGAAACAAAAACATAAGGAGAATAAAATATGATGGAGCGGTCCCTACTCCTATTGCCGCAGACGAGGCCATCAGATGAGGAAGAGGAGGGAGACCGAGGCGGCCTCAATGTTGGGAAGTTGTGGCGACGTCTAGGGTTATGAGAACTATTTTAGAGCCATGTGTAATATCACCTGGCAAATCTAGGATTTTAGTTCTCTCATGTTTTTTTGCAAATTTGTAATGCTCACATGTCAAATTTAGCTTTAGAGCCATAGCAAATTACATTTCTGGACCATGGATATGTTTTTAGCCATGGGAAATTTAGAGCATGGCAAAAAAAAATCTGCTCACATGGGAAATTTTTACATCATTGCAAATTTTGTCACCATGGAATGTAACTCTATATACCCCATGGAAACTATAAACACATCCTGGAAAGTACACATATCATAACACTTTGCACATAATTTTTTTATGCTAACACGTGGACTTCACAATTTTTTTTCTTTTCAGTAGTAGTGTCGATCGTATTATGAACCGGGACTAATGCGGGCATCAGTCCCCGTTTGAGCGGCCAGGACGCCGGCCGGGCCACGGCAGGCATCAGTCCCGTTTCGACTAGGACCATTAGTCCCGGTTCCAGATACCAACCGGGACTAAAGGACCTTGCTCCTGGCGCAACCCCTTTAGTCCCGGTTGGTGTCTGGAAGGTATAAAATGCCTATATATCCTCTCCTCTGCTCGCCCTCTTCTCTGTTTTTTGGCCGCGAAAGGTGGGAGGTCTGTGTGTGATGACCCACAAGTATAGGGGATCAATCGTAGTCCTTTCGATAAGTAAGAGTGTCGAACCCAGCGAGGAGTAGAAGGAAATGACAAGTGGTTTTCAGCAAGGTACTTTCCGCAAGCACTGAAATAGTCGGTAACAAGTAGTTTGATAGCAAGATAATTTGTAACGAGCAAGTAACAGTAACGGTAAATAAAGTGCAACAAGGTAGCCCAATCCTTTTGTGGTAAAGGACATGCGAGAATGGTCTCTTATAATAAGCAAAGCGTTCTTGAGGATACACGGGAATTTCATCTAGTCACTTTCATCATGTTGGTTTGGTTCGTGTTCGCTACTTTGATAATTTGATATGTGGGTGGACCCGCACTTAGGTGTTGTTCTTACTTGAATAAACCTCCTACTTATGATTAACCCCCTCGCAAGCATCCGCAACTAGGAGTAAAGTATTCAGATAAAATCTAATCATAGCATTAAACTTTTGGATCCAAATCGGTCCCTTATGAAGTAGCTTATAAACTAGGGTTTAAGCTTCTGTCACTCTAGCAACCCATCATCTAATAACTACTCCACAATGCATTCCCTTAGGCCCAAATATGGTGAAGTGACATGTAGTCGACATTCACATGACACCACTAAGGGAATCACAACATACATATCATCAAAATATCTAACACATGTCAAGTTCACATGATTACTTGCAAACATGACTTCTCCCGTGACCTCAAGAACAAAAGTAACTACTCACAAATAATAATCATGCTCAAGACCAGTGGGGTATTAAATAGCATGATGGATCTGAACATATAATCTTCCACCAAATAAACCATGTAGTAATCAAGTACAAGATGTAATCAACACAACTAGTCACCCATAGGTACCAATCTGAGGTTCCGGTACAAAGATTGAACACAAGAGATGAACTAGGGTTTGAGAGGAGATGGTGCTGTTGAAGATGTTGATGGAGATTGCCCTCCCAAAGATGATAGGGTTTTTGGTGATGATGATGACGATGATTTCCCCCTCCGGGAGGGAAGTTCCCTCGACGGAATCGCTCCATCGGAGGGCAAAAGTGCTCATGCGCAAATTCTGCCTCGGGACGGCGGCGCTTCGTCCCGAAAGTCCGCCTCTGATTTTTCTAGGTCAAAATGACGTATATACCAGAAGATGGGCACTGGAGGTGCGCCGACGAGGGCACAACCCACCAGGGCCCAGGCACGCCCTGGTGTCTTTTGCTCACCAGGGTGGCGCCCTCCGGTAGTTATTTGCTCTAGTATTTTATATATATTCCAAAACAATTCTCCATAAATTTTCAGCTCATTTGAAGATGTGCAAAATAGGTAACTCTGACGTAGCTTTTTTAGGTCCAGAATTCCAGCTGCCGGCATTCTCCCTCTTTGTGTAAACCTTGCATATTATGAGAGAAAAGGCATTAGAATTACTCCATAAAGCATTATTATGCATAAAAACATTATAAATAACAGTAGAAAAACATGATGCAAAATGGGCGTCTCCTTAGACCTCGCTTGTCCCCAAGCGAAAAACTGAAATCGAAAAACATGCCCACATGCTTAGAGAGAGAGAGAGAGATGTGTCGATAAAAACAAAATACGGACATAGAAAAGCATCATGCTTATTATTACAGCAACGAATTTTAACATAAAAATTTATCACACAACTTTTATCATATAACTTCTCAGGAACAAGTAACAATTCATCACAATATTAAAGTATAAAGCATAAACCTTATTGAAAACTAACAAACTTTTATCATATAACTTTTATCATATAACTTCTCATTCAATTTTGCAACTACAATTCATCATATTTTTAGGAAGGGTCATGTATCGGAGCCTTTAGGAAAGTCCACATACTCAACCATCATTAAACTTCTATGATTGCTAACACTTACAACATACCCATGAACAAAAAGTTTCAACCGAACACATAGAAAGATAGGGGCTTATAGTTTTGCCTCCCAACGTATTCACCTCATGGGTGATGTCAACAATAATAACTCATGCACGCTCATATCCAACTGGATATATGTGCCTAGATATTTCCTCACCACATGATGCTTGCAAAAAGAGAAAATAAAAAAGAATAGGGAAGAATACTTTGACTCTTACATACAAGTAAATGCATAAAAGTAAAAGATAGGCCCTTCGCAGAGGGAAGCAGAGGTTGCCATGCGCTTTTTGTTTGTATGCTAAATCTCTTAGTGCAAAAGAACGTCACGTTATATTGCCCCTTATGATAGCAACCTTTATTATGAAGTTTGTCGCTTTTATTATTTTGCCATCACAAGTTCGTACAATGCTCAATTTTCTCTTACACTAAATGATCCAACACATTTAGAGGCAATTTTTATTGCCTTATTGCACCGATGACAACTTACTTCAAGGATTGATGTCTACTACACAATTTGTTCTTGTAGACTCATGTTGGGCCTCCATGTCGCCGTCAAAACCGGCAGATCTCGGGTAGGGGAGGGGCCAAGCTGTGCGTCTAAGGATCAATGATAACGATGGACAGTGGGACACAATGTTTACCCAAGTTCGGGCCCTCTTAAAGGGGGGTAAAACCCTACGTCCTGCTTGATTGTATTCAATGAGTATAGGGGTTGCAAGAGTTGATCTACCTCGAGATCGTAATGGCTAAACCCTAGCTTGTCTAGCTTATGAATATTATGATTGTCTCTACGGACTAACCCTCCGGCTTATATAGACACCGGAGGGGCCTAGGGTTGTATAGAGTCGGTTTACAGGGAAAGAAAATAGAATATCTGGACACCAATCTTGCCATTCACGCATATAGGAGTCCTACCCGAACACGGGGGATGGTCTTCTGCCTTTATCTTCACGGCCCATCAGTCCGGCCCATATCGAATAGACCGGATGCCCAAGGACCCCCTTAGTCCAGGACTCCCTCAGTAGCCCCTGAACCAGTCTTCAATGACGATGTGTTCGGTACGCGAATTGTCTTCAACATTGCAAGGCGGGTTCCTTCTCTTGAATATCGTACGCCAGCTTCCCTTATAAAAGAACTATGTCCGGCTCTGCATAATCAATACAACCCTTAGCCACAAAGGCAAGATGTTAAAACAAAAATAATGTCTTTTATTGACAACTTTTTTCGGCGAAGCGTCACACTTGACTCATCAGCATTTTGAATCGTTTTCACACCTCTTGTTTCATGTTTCGAGGTCGAGCCTCCATTGGCACGTCTTGTCAAAACAAAGATCTTGCCCGCTTATTACGGGATTCTCATCAATGGGATTTGGGTAACCCAACCGCGTCTTACGCACGATCTCATTGGGAACAGGCGAGGTTTAAGGCTTTAGAGAGGGACAGTCGGCATTTTCACCGCCTATAAGAGGACAAAGATTCCTCCTTTCTTCCCCATGCTTTCCTTTAGCCTCTGTCTTCCAATCCCCAAGCTCCAGCACCCAAAAAGCTCCGATCTTTCCACCGCCACCACCTTCCCCAGCCATGATCGGGTCCGGCTCCAAGGGCAAGTGGGAAGCCTCCTCTGTCACTGAAAGGACGTGAAGAATCTCTGGAGCGTGGGCTATCTGTCCACGGATATCTCGCACCGGCACCCCGACAAGGACCAGGTCATCCCTACTCCGGGGCCCGGCGGGAGGGTCGTATTCATCCCCCATTTCCTCAGGAGGCTAGGGTTTCCCCTCCACCTCTTTATCTGAGGCCTTATGTTCTACTACGGGCTAGATTTCCATGATCTGGCCCCGAATTCCTTCCTCCACATATCGACGTTCATCGTCGTGTGTGAGGCTCTGCTCCACATCCCGCCACACTTCAGCTTATGGGTCAAGGTTTTCAATCTAAAGCCGAAGGTGGTCGATGGACAACACGCGAATTGTGGCGGGGCCATGGTAAGCAAGCTGCCCAACGCCACATGGCCCACAGGGGCATTCATCGAGACCGTCAAGGTGTGGCACCAGGAGTGGTTCTATATCACCGAACCTCGCCGCGCCAACTGGGTGGCCATACCTGAGTTCAGATCCGGACCCCTTACGAGACTCACCTCATGGACCGCTAAGGACCTTGATTGGGGGTCCCAGACGGAGGAGAAGATGCTTCAGAAACACATCACCAACGTGCTGGGTACAAACATCGGCCTCACAAACGTGGTTCAAGTGATGCTCTTCCGTCGTGTCCTTCCCTGCCAATGCCGGGCCTCCCCCCGTGTGCGAGTTCAATCCGGAGGGGCCGCGAACCCTGAAGCGCTTCTTCGGCACCACACACGAAGAAATTTGGAAGCTGCTCTTCAATGCCCGGAAGAGCTGGCCGATGAAAACCGAGGACATCGGGCTTGGCATCGAGAATCTGGCCTCAGAGGTAAGCATTAGTTTTTTCGAAGACCTATTCGGTTTATGTTTTAATCAGTAGAGGTTTTATCATCTGCCTTCCGCACAGGGCTGGACATCAAAGGCGGAGCGGATCAACTGTCCGGCACCGCTGCTAGAGAGCCCAACCACACCCCAGCTAACAGAGATGCTGGTCCCTGCGCCTTATCAGGCGCCGGAGAAGAAGGCCAAGAAGAAGGGCAAGGAAGCCAAGGGGGGCCCCCACCGTAGAGGTCCTTCGGACACTATGTCCGGAGAGACCGAAGTCCTTTCCTCCCAAGAGGGAGACGAGGAAGAAGAGGAGGAGGAGGAGGTGGAAAGCGACTCCCCCCGCAAGGGGAGGAGGAAGAAGAGGACTGCCTCCGAAGACCCGGAGGGGGAGGTGCCGAAGAGAGGGAAGCTGGCCCTCTTGGACAGTTCAGACTCAGAGTCCGAGCACGTCCCCAAGAGACCTCCCAGGGTGAAGCCCCTGGCCGAATCATAAGTATAAATAACCTTACTGTTCGTCTTCACCTTACCTGCCTCTTGCCTCTACTATGAAAATTTAGCACTGCACTTTTTTGTACAATATCATGGCAATTTTTCATGCAAATGTCAATTTTAGAGGCCTAAAATTTTTATGCATTTTTCTCTTATCAAATTTATGTACTCCCTTTATAGTAAATTAACGACAATTAATATGGATCGGAAGGAGTAGTTTTCTTACTTTAATATATCAAAAGAAATATTTTTTTTTACTGTTGGCAATCTTTTGGTTAGAAAACAGCTGGCCTAGCCTAGTTAATTTTTTCCGGCATGCTCCCCTGTATTGTTGGGCCAGCTGTCGTCGCACGGGCCAAACCATGGAGCAAACACCTGATGGAATGATCAAGGTTCGCTCGAGACGCAAAGGGAGCAACAAACTAAGGGATACCCCTAGATGGGGATTCCAGTGGGTAGTCTCCCACGCGAGGGAGCACTCTAGCGCCGCCATGTATCGCGCGATGGGTGCTTCCTGCATCGGATGGTTGTTTTTTTTTTCTCTTGGGTTTCATGTTTTTTTTCAGTTTATTAGTTCTCTTGTTTTTTTTTTTTGGTTTTTTGTCTACCAGGAGCGTGAAGCACAAGTAGTGTTTCGTTGGAAAAGTACGGTAATGTTTCCGTGTGAAGCACAATAGTTCTTTCACATGAATCTCATGCGTGCTTCTACGAGAAAGGAAAGCACAGTAGTGCTTTGTGTGAAAAGGGAAGCACAATTGTGCTTCTCGCGTCTTGTGCTTCTCTGGCGAAGGCACAATTGTAATTTTCGGAAAAGTGAAGCACTGGTGTGCTTCCATGTGAAGCACAACTATGCTTCTCGCTTGAGAAGTACAAACTATGCTTTCCAAAAGTGAAACACGAGTTAGTACATTTAAATGACGGTTTAGTAAATTTTTGGAGCACAAATTCCTTCCAAAAAGTTTCTTGGAACCCATCAATATACAATCTAGTTTTGAAGATCTCGACGCGAAGAATGAAACGGTGAAAACGATTTGTGATTTGGACGCATGGTTCGAGAGATAAATCATTTTGAATAATCAACTATATAAAATAGTACTAATAAACCCACCTTTCTGCGCGTGGGAGAAATCTCACCAAAACTCTCTAACTGCGACAAGACCACCAGAAAAGGTGAGAGTGGCCAAGAGGTATCTCTTAACTAATGATTTCACTTTCCCTCGGAGCTACTCTAGTTGACATTCGTCTATCAGCGGCCCTATAAAAAGTTAAGAACTTTCTTAAATTTCTCGTGACACATATTCACACCCATAATCTTCGGTTGTCCTAACTTGGACGCGAAGGCAAACACAATTGCACTGAGTACTGACGTCCAGGTATGGAACTGAGCTTCAGCTTCTACTAGCTGTAACTATCGAGCGCGCATATGAGTGGGGCGGTAGCGTGACCAATCTTGAGTAAATATCCTGCTTAGCTACAAAAGAACGTGGAGGAATCGGAACTTCGGAAGACATCGCAGCACGGAGGGAGGATCTCAACTCAATCCAGCACACACCATGCATGATGCAGGCATGCAGCCCAGCAGTGGATCGGTCCACCATTGCTCCTACTGTCCTACCCTACTGAATGAATGCTAGAGACGGAGCGCTGTGGCTACTTTCCACTTCTTACCGAAATAAGAAGTGTTACCGGCCGGAACATATTATATAAGCATATACTGCTAATTTCTGATTACATAACCAACTCGATGCATACGCATGAAAGAACAGCAATGCATAAATAATCCATCCAGAAAGGAAATGGTGGTTATAATAGATCACATTCCATGCAGCAATTATAAGTTGGTAATGCAGAAGTGCAAACTAAATCCATCAAATGCAGAATGTTTTCATTTTTCTCTTTGCTCCGTTTACGAGCTGTACTGGATTTCAGACTTTGTTTTTTGCTGCGACTTTTTAATAATATGGCCGCATGCATCTTTAGGATGCAAAGGCCGGGGTAATCCTCCTTTTCAAAAAATAAATAAATCAAATGCAGTTTCAAAAAAAAAAACATCAAATGCACTGGTATCTTAATTTTTTGAACGAATGGAAACAAGTGTAAATCTTTATGATGAACTGGGTGCTGATTGTCACTGAAGCTATCTGTTTTGACTATCAGCCATCTTTGTCTTGACTGTTTGCATAGAATGTATTACTAATTTACTATTGGAAGTCTTCAAATTTCCTCAAAACTTGCCACTGGTGAAGATGAACTCTGGTTTGTTGGTAAAGATGATGTTGCCTGATGAGTAAGAGAGAAAAACCACTGATAGTTAACACAAGAGCAGGAAGCATAAGAGAAGATAGAATGGTGTTAATTATCAACAGCACCAACCTGCCATTACCCAATAACAAGTAGGTGGTACAGTTTAATCGGAGCAATCTTGACATGCAATCTACTCTGCAGCTTTTGCATCCATTTTCCTGCAGATAAGTACAAGGGAAATAAGATCACAATTTAACAACCATTAAATAAAGACGGTAGAGATAAGCATACTCTTTGTATGAAAGAATATCTATGCGTATGTCCTCTAGGTTCTCCAGTTCCTCCGGATCGAACAAGGCATCCTTAGAACAAAGTCATCAGTTAAACAAACAAATTAGTAAAAGACTTTGTGAAGCACAAACAGGAATGTTGTGTAAAGTTTGAAGCGGGTGACATATACCAGATGGCTCAAATCTTCTCCCAGTTTTTCGATGGTGAGAAAACAGTACACGAAGTAAAGAACATACATACCACAATCTACTCCACTTTGTTGTGGCACCTACAAGTTTGTTTAAGTATCATAACAGAAATCCAAATAATTAAGAAGCAACAATGTAGAACATAATAATAGATATATTTTTTCCAAAAGATGAAAAATAGTTCGACTGTCAGAAGTTAAACACCATACCTTAGGAAACTCAAGTTCGACTTCATTTATGAACTGCTCTAACTCTTCTCGCTCTTCGAATTTTAAAATATCAACAATGAATCTGGTATACACCAGCAATAAAGGGCTAATAAATATAGGGCATTCAGAATAAGGATGACAATTATGTGTTATAGACAATTCAAACGAGTAAATAAAACATTTATGTGAACGTAAACTAAGGCATATATCAGGGCGCTTTTGACGCCCACTACATGCAACCTCCAACTACAATTAATGCACAATGTTATTTGAAATACTAAACGCCTTGTTGGGCTACCAGTATATATAGATAAAAAACATATCTCATTTTAGTATCTTGAGTTGCCTACATGCAAAACCATGCTACAACAAAATATGTAAACATGCTAACATAGTATCATATTTGGAATTATTTTGATGGCTTAGTGAGAGGGAAAATAAAGTGAACAAACCTGTTGATGATTGGTTGTAACCTCTTCGCTTTCACCTTTTTAAGTGAATCCAGTAGCAGCATGCGTGGCCCCTTCTTAGTACCCAAGTACTTGGTCTCGCCAAAATTGCACAACACAAGAAGGCTCCAGTGTCCCCTTTATGTAGTCAACAAAGTGAATATTTGGTATCATGCGGATCAAATAAGTGATTCTGCATGATCATAATGTGAGTAACATACCAAATAACAATAGGTACAAATACATATTGTCTTGTGAATATCTTCTCAGCTTTTATCCATTTAAGGATTCTTGATTTATCATCCCAGTCGGTGTACATACTAAACCACAACGGATTAAGGTACGCATAATCATTCTTCTTTTTAATATCCATGCATGACCAAACATCCCTACATAGAGAGTTGTAGTAGTACATTATAAGATTAACATTCCAATCAAAAGAAAATGAAAACTAACAACCTAAGACAAAGACAGAACATACTCCATGCACAACTCAAAAATACGAGTGTCTAGCATCTCTTTATTTGTTTTGTCCCTCCTGCTAATGCGGCTTGACCTTTTTTTTAGAGGGGTTTGATCTTGAAAGGAGGGTAGTTCATTTTTCAAGCTCCGTCGCGTCTTAACTTCTCTGCCTTTGCTTGTCTGGGAGCACTTGTTTTGGCATTCTACACAGGAAAAATAGAAATGACATGGAGATAACACTCATGCATGTGCCCGCACGCACACGCTTACACGCTCACGCAATGTTAGACCGCGTGAATTAAAAAAAAGAACACTCTTGTGTAACTATTTTGTACTATGTAGTAAAATCATCTTGAAAAGCCACATATGAACGTAAGACTAAAGTAAGATACAACACATAACAGTTGCACAATTAACAACAAGTCATCATGTTTACAATATGTATATGGGAAAGTATATAAAAATTGTAAATCAAGCACTTACAAGATCAATATTTTTCTGTTAAAAGAAACTGGTACAACCCTGGTTCATGACCAGTGAACTAAGTTACTACTGTTTACAATGATATAATAAAGTACTCCCTTCGTAAAGAAATATAAGAGTGTTCAGATCAATAAAATAGTGATATAATGAATCAAGAGGAAGTGATTTGCTTCCTAGATGACAAAATAATTTCCCTTGTGGAAGAAATGCCAGCGTATGATTGTTAAACAGCCTAGAATGTGATCCTCCTGTGCACTAGGAAACGTATCCAGTGAAACGATACTAAAGCTAAATAATATCATATTCCATAATTAATTAATAATCGGGTAAACTCCTAGATTGTGCTAAAAAAACATATGCAGCCATATTAAACAAATGGTGTATTGTAATTGACATGATGAATTAGGCCATTGAAATTAGATAAGAGATAAGAATTTCCAATGATTAGTAAACCTCCAACTTTAAGTTAAACAACATCAAAAATAGTTTAGCTAAACACAAGTGACGAGTGAGTTGGTAGTCATACTACGTCACATACATAAAATCATAACTATCAAATCTTGTAAAGCTACCGAAACAGGACAAAATCATGAACAGTGATTAGATGTTATAAACAGTGGTAATTGATCGATCACACCACTGATTAGTACTTGAATACTAGCTAAGCAGCCTTTCCATTGCCCTAACCCCTAGATGTGGTGATGCTAGTAGAACTTGGCAAATTTATGTATACAAAGATACATACTACTTATAGGTGAAAAATTTATTAAACAACAACGCCAAGGCTCTCTATGCCCTAGATGGTTAATCTATGCAAGCACCAGATCTCACCACGGAACGGAGTCATGAACATCTAATCACCATTGTTCTAGATATGAAAGACTAATCTGAACTGAATAAACCACTAAAATGGCTCATTGGATCTACTGACCTTTCAATAATCTTATGCATATGTAGGTCTATATAATTTTAACCTTGATTCAGAGCGAGATATTAATCAGTCTTTTTAATATCTGACCAGACCCTCTAAACATCCATTTCGTATAAAATACATCACCCAAACTAATACCATGATTTCTATCTAAGCGGCTAATGATCCTAGGAATTCCTGTCCGTTTCCAAGAAGCAATAGTGTAATCCAAACATGGAGCATGCAGTCGTTTTAAATGACCAATAGAATCCGCCCAGAAATATAATTTGAGGAGCTATTTCGAACCTTCTCCGTTTGCAAGAAATTAAACAAGGAGCAAACCTAATCTAATCTAATCCGAACAGAAGACGGGAGTGAGCAGCGCCATATTGCACCTGTCCTACCAACCATCGAACAAAAATACACCACTCTATGCAACACCATCAGAGTCTCACAGGCAACGGACAAGATCACGGGGGACGCCCAAGGCCCCACACCACCGTGATGAGCAGATCAAGCGGATGGATAGGGAAAAGGACCAGGTTGGTCGTCGATCCCGCGCTTACCTTGGTCGCTGCTGTCGTCGCCGTCAAGGTCGATGACGATGTTCTCCTGGCTGTGGCGGGGCATGGCGGCTCCCAGACCCGGAGTCCCAGGGGTCTGAAATGGAGAGTTCTTTCTTGGGTTTGAATGATTTGGTTCCTCGCGGTACAAATAGGCGATGGAGAGTTCAGATCGGGAAAGTGGTAGTGGGATGACGCGTCTTGTATCTGAGCTTTGCTTCTCTGGCCGGGTTGCCTTCTTGTTCCTTTCCTTTTCTGGAGCGAAGATGAAAACGGACCCCGGGAAAGCCCGCCTGTTCTTTTTTTGAAACACAATCAGATAGATGGCCGACTAGAGCTGGTACGTGTAGCAAAGGTCTCATTTTTATTGTAAAAATGTCTCATTTCTCTCAGGGTTTTTTTGTGAGGATTTGTCTCATTATTCCTGATATATTTCATTGAGAAATCTACCTGTCTCTGTTTTTTTTTTTGCAAGACAGCCTGAATTTTTTTTTGACGGTTGAGCATATATAAGGACAGAGATCCCTGAAAGTGCACTTATTTGAAACGACACGACGGACGCCCGGGTCGGCCTACTGGTTCTTTTTTTTTGGGGGGGAAAAGGAGTTTATCCAATGTTCATTGAGTTACACTCGAGAAATACAAGTTCCTTAATACACGGGCACTATGGTTAAGCCACATTGCCGTGGTGCATTCTATGCGGCTGTAGTTTGCCCGGCATTTACAAAAATAGGCTTTCATCCTACTCTATAGATAAAGCAACCACCAAGCAACAAGGTTATCGAAGTACAAGATCCAAGTACCAACACGAGAACTTAGTCTGCTAGGGGGCACCAGCTAAAGAACAAGCCGACACACGCACGTAAACATAAAAAAGCAGGGACCCTAGTACGGATCAGGCAGAGGCGGTGGCGTCAGGCGTTGCTCAAGGGAGCGAAGTCTAGTAGATATATCGTCGAGGGCTTTGTGCTCCGGTTGCTTTCTTAGGACCTTCTATTGTTGCAAGAAATCATATAGTCTGTAAATAGCAATGGATGAGCAAGGCAAAATTAGTTTCTCAATAGCTTGTTTACCGTGGATCATCCAAACTGTCCAAGACACCCTGCCGAAAACCAGCCACAACCATCGCCTATCGCAGGGAGAGCAAGCCTGAATGTCTCTGAAGAAATCCCGGAAATTTGGGTGGCACCACATGCTCCCAAGTAATTCCTGAATACAGCTCCAAACAAATTGGACGGACACACGAGTGAAGAAAATGTGATTCGAGTCCTCTTGCACCAAGCATAGTGGGCACATGCCATCGCATGGGCCTTTGCGCTTGTGTACCTCCACCCCTGAAGGTACCCTACCGTGAATGAGCTGTTAAAGGAAGATCCGGATTTTAAGGCAATTTGACGTTCCAAATCTGAGACAACTCCTCTGCCCCCATCCGAGTGAGCAATACATCGATATAGTGACTTGGTATGGAAATGCCTTGAAGTCTCCAGGTGCCAAGATATGTTGTCAGGATGGACAGAGGGGGGGGGGGGTGAAGGGCAACGCAGTCCAGCAACTCTTCCCACACAAAAAGCTCAACATGCCCGAACGAGCGTCTGAACATGAGCTGCCCTAGGTCCCGGAGGGCGGCCACTACCGAGATGTTGGGTAGGCCGCAGATGGATAATAGGACGGGGAAACGGGTCCCCAATGGTTGGTTGTTGACCCTTTGAACAACCAAAATAGGGTCATTGTCCTCGTACCCACTGAGATGGACGAGCCTAATCAGAGCACCGGCATCAACTGAATCACGGCTTGCCAAAAACGAGAGCCACCGGAGCGTTGCCAGAAAGCAAGAGGCGGTGTCAAAATCGGCGGATCTCGGGTAGGGGGTCCCGAACTGTGCGTCTAGGCGGATGGTAACAAGAGACAAGGGACACGATGTTTTTACCCAGGTTCGGGCCCTCTCGATGGAGGTAAAACACTACTCCTGCTTGATTAATATTGATGATATGGGTAGTACAAGAGTAGATCTACCACGAGATCAGAGAGGCTAAACCCTAGAAGCTAGCCTATGGTATGATTGTTGTTCGTCCTACGGACTAAAACCCTCCGGTTTATATAGGCACAAAGAGGGTTAGGGTTACACAGAGTCGGTTACAATGGTAGGAGATCTACATATCCGTATCGCCAAGCTTGCCTTCAACGCCAAGGAAAGTCCCATCCGGACATGGGACGAAGTCTTCAATCTTGTATCTTCATAGTCCAGAGTCCGCCAAAGGCTATAGTCCGCCATCCGGACACCCCTAATCAGGACTCCTCGGTAGCCCCGAACCAGGCTTCAATGACGACGAGTCGGTAGCGCATATTGTCTTCGGCATTGCAAGGCGGGTTCCTCCTCCGAATACTTCATAGAAGATTTTGAACACAAGGATAGTGTCCGGCTCTGCAAAATAAGTTCCACATACCACCGTAGAGAGAATAATATTTACACAAATTCAATCTGCTGACGTATTCCGTGGCGTGACATCACACCACGGCCAAGCCTTTATTTGAATCGTTTTTACTGTCCCACCTCAGCCCGTTTAGCGAGGCGGTTTCCTTGGCATGTCTTGTCGAAGCAGAGATCGTGTCCCCTGATTTCGGGATTCTCATCAATACGGGCGTGGGTAACCTAGTCGTGCCCGTTGGCTCGTCTCCTCTATCGAAGGCGAGTCCCGAACGGTCACGGGGAAGGCTCTTGGTATTCAACCTCTTTATAAAGAGACCAAGGCTCCACTCCTTTCTTTCAGTCTCAAACGAATCCACCCCTTGCCTCGAGTTCCAACACCCAAAGCTCCAGATTCAGGCGCTTCAGACCTTCAATAATGTCCGGCTCCGACCTGCAAGGCCGGTGGATGCCTTCCTCCGTTAGGAAGAAGACGTGCTAAAGCTAAGAGATGCCAGGTATCTAACCGGCAAAATTTCGCATAGGCTGCCTGCCCAAGGGCAGGTTATTCCCACTCCCAAGCCTGGCGAAAGCGTAGTGTTCGCGTCTCACTTTCTTCGGGGGCTAGGTTTCCCGACGGACCCCTTCGTGAGGGGGCTCATGTTCTACTATGGGTTGGAATTTTATGACTTGGATCCGGAGTCCATCCTCCACATCTCATCGTTCATTGTCGTATGCGAAGCCTTCCTCCGCATTACCCCTCACTTCGGATTGTGGCTCAAGACCTTCAAAGTGGAGCCGAAGATAATCAAAGGGCAGCAGGCAGAGTGCGGAGGGGCTGTTATAAGCAAGAATGTTGATGCTCCGTGGCCCGAGGGCTCTTTTCAAGAGGAGCTCGGCTTATGGCAACAAGAGTGGTTTTATATCACCGCTCCAAGGGGCACCAAATGGGTGGCGCCACCTGCCTTTCGCTCCGGTCCTCCACTGCGGCTGGCGTCATGGGTCAATAAAGGACTTGACTGGGGGCCGTCCAAGGATGTGCCCTTGTTGCAGGGCCGCATTCAAGATCTCCTAGAGAGAGAGAGAGAGAGAGATCACTCTGGTTGTAGTGGCGTAGGTCATGCTGATTCGTCGCACCCTGCCCTGCAAACGTCGCCCCCTCCGCCTGTGGGAATTTAACCCGGAGGGACCACGAGCTCTCCAACATTTTATGGGCGCGACGCCCGTGGAGATGTACAAGCTTTTCTTGGATCTGGCGATGTGTCCGGACTCGACCGAGGAAACAGGTCTGAACTGCAATCGCCCGGACACTCAAGTAAGTAGCCCTGTACCCGGACACGCTATCCCATATTTATCATGAATTCGCCCTCAAAAGAGTTGTCCCTTGAACAGGAGTGGATAGCGAAAGCAAAGTTAATCAGGTGTCCGACCCCCCTCCCTAGACCACGCCGGATCCCGTGTTAACCAGGATGCTGGAGGTTGCGCCTTCGGAAGAAGGTGAAGGGGGGAACAGGGAAGCTACCGCCTCCGCGAAGGAGGCTATTAGGAAAGGAGGGATCGAGAATCCCTCCATCCGAGGGAAGAAGAGGACCGCCTCTGAAGACCCGGAGACCATGGTCTCAAAGCAGGGGAAGAAATCTTCGTCAGAGGGTCCTGCCCCGAGAGATGCCTCGGCCGCATTATGCCCCCAAGGGGATCAGCCCTCCACCGAGCCGTAAGTAAAAAGGGGAGTTTTGTTTTGAAGGATATCCCTGCCCTATTTCTGATGACGATAACCGAAATTTTACCTTGTAGTTCGGATCTCAGCCCTTCTCAGCAGAGCTCATCTTCGGGGGATCTTCGTCCAGAGATGATACAGAGCGAAACGCCTCCCCCTGCCGTACCGTCTTGCGAGGCGGGCGACCCTCAGGTGTCGTCGCCGAGAGTTTCTCCGAGTTCGGCAGGGCCGGAAGGCAGTTGTGTGTCCCCTCAAAGCCCTCCGCGTCGGGCCTTCGAAAAAGGCCATCGGACGAGTTCGGCACCACCTGGTGCACGGTCGGAGGAGCTGAAGGATCTGCTCCGGCGAGCGTCTATCTCAGAAGATCACCGTGCGTTAATGAGTACGGTGATTGAAAGGATTTCATCCGCTGAGAGCGGATTGCGAAGCCGTCGAAGTTCTTGACAGGTTTTGAGGTACGCAAAATGATGTACCTTCTGACAGTTCCGCATATAAAATGCGCCCTGTGTAGATAGTAGCCCCTGAGGCTCGGTGTGTTGTCAAAAAATGACAGCGCGCCGAGGACCATAATCCCAGGTATGATATGTCGCCCTTCCTATGTAGGTGGCGAAGGGTCCGGTGGCCGGCCAGAATGATGAATTTGCCGAACTAAAGCGGCAACTTCACGTGGCGGATGCCGACATCGCGCTTGTCAATAAGCGACTTGAAGAGTCACAAGGTATGCAATTTCTCCACGGACACCTGGTAAGGGAGCTTGATGCCCGTGCCTTACAACAAGTATGCTTGATGCAGATGGTGTGCTGCCATGGAGAACCTGCGGGTGGAGCTCGCCCGAGCCAAGGAGCAGGCCAGAAAGAGTGACGCGACTGCCTTAAAGGCAACCGAAGAGCTAAAAGCCGAACAGGCTGCTCACTGCCGAAGCAAGAAGGAAATGGCCGGGATGGCCGTGAAGTTGAAGAATGCTGCCGACCGCTGCAAGCTTCTTGAAAAAGAAGATCGAGCGGTATGAGAGGACCTGAAGAAGGCCACTACCGAGGCCAAGGATGCTCGCTCTGCGATGAGAGCTATGAAGGAGGAGCTGCGTCAGGCCGGAGATATCGCGGCTGGAAAGCCCTTTCTGCTACGGAGGAAATTCATGGATCCTAATTATGCTCAGTTGGACCGGCTGTGGAGTGCGGAGGATGCTTATCTGGACTTGGCGGTAAGTGCCGCGGACGCGGCCGAACACTTCCGAGATCAAAAGGATCACGAAATGGAAAAGTTTTTTTTGGTCGCAGTTCCATAATCCAGAACGCCCACTTCCATTAACCGATCGCTTGGCCGAATGGGCGGAGTTGAATAGGTTATCCGGGATTGCCATGAAGGATGTCGTGAACCTTTTGCAGCCGCAAAGGCCCGAGCCGAAGAGTTATTTTGGCTTGGTGCAGCATTTCCTTGGTGCGGTGCCGCATATCAATGCAATGAGGAGGTCGGCATGCATAGAGGGTGCGCGGATGGCTTTTGCTCATGTCAAGACATACTGGGTGGAGATGAAGGCCACCGATCTTGCATCCCAAGATTCGGACGGAAGCCGCGTACCTGTCGAGCACTATTTTCAGGATGTTCTGCAGGGCGCTCGTTTAATAGAGACGCAGTGCTCGAAGGATATTATGTTCGAATAACATGTATTATTTTCAAACAATGTATTGATGGAATATAAAAGCTTTTTTATACTTGTGCCTTCAAGAATTAAAATACCTCCTGTGCGGTCGTTAATGTATATGTGTATATAACCTGAAAGATGGTAGTCTTCAGCTTCAACCCCCACGCATATAATGCGGGGGTGTTTGCAAAAGGCGCATTTTCACACTTGATCCAACGTCTTGGTCCTATAAAGGAGGTGATAGCGCAACAAATTAGGCAACCGGACTATAATGCTTTATCACTTTCACTTAGCCATAGGAATTTGACAGTGGGGCTACTATATAGCCCCTAGGGGCACCGCGCTCACCCGAATTCGGGGCGCGTATGTGCCTGACCGGAAAACGGCCCTTCGTCTATGCGGAGGAATCCTAAAGATTCCGGCGGGTCATCGAGTGGTTGACCAGTCTCACGCTATATCATGACAGTCAGTTTTCGGCTTTCTCTACTGAGGTGCTCGCCTGGACGAACCGGGGCACAATCGTAGTAGTTCTCCTGGTGCCGCGTTAGCTGATAGAGTGGAATGTAAGGCAGCAAAACACAGGAGCCGGGCAAACCCAACATTTGACCAAAGACATGATTCGGAGCTGATGCATATAAGGCCTAACTCGAGACGCCGAATACTCCCTAAGGTATTCGGTCTTTATGAAAGCGGGCGAACAACACCCTTGGTAATAAGCCCCCGTGTCAGTGCAGCGCAAAAATTGGCGTGGCCCATGCCGCCAGCCTCCTCCTTGGTTATAGCAAGAAACCAGGGGATGTGTATCAACGAGAGACAGTAAAAAAGGTTTACGCAGTGTCTTAATCTGAAAAGAATCCTTGCAACGGGTCCCTACTGCACGTCTGCGCATGTGTCTCCATTGTGCCGTATCCTGGACGGGTGTAGCACGTTGTTCATCTGTAAAAGAGAGGAACTTAGTTGAAAAGGATCATGCGAAAAATGTACGTTATATTAAATAAACAAAGTACGATTCAAAAAATGAATAAGATTGAGCTTTATTGTCTCTTGTTGTACAGGCGCGGAGCCCCTTGTGCGGGGGTATGCGGTTAATAAGCCCTTATATGTTTATGCCGGACTCGTCTAACAGTGTCCGGGGTCTGGACGACCTGTTTAGGTGCTTTGATTAGTAAAGCCGGTTTAGTGTGTGGCTGTCAAGGCAGTCACACAATCTTCCGCGCTCGAGGAACACTCGATATTTCCCTTTAAGGAGATGATGCCTCGCGGACCGGGCATTTTAAGTGTAAGGGATGCATAATGCGGTATTGCGTTAAAGCGGGCGAAAGCTTCGCATCCCAGTAGTGCTTGATAACTACTTGTAAATGGGGCGAGGTGGAAGGTTAAATTTTCGCGGCGGAAGTTGTCGGGTGAGCCGAACGCAACTTCTAGCAGTAGAGAGCCCGTACAATGGGCATATGGGCCTGGCATTACCCCTTGAAAGGAAGTGTTGCTATGGCAAATTTTGGTTGGGTCTATCCCCATTTTACGGATTGTGTCCTGGTATAGCAGGTTTAGATCACTGCCGCCGTCCATTAGGACTTGTGTAAATTGGAGTCCGTCAATTATGGGATCTACTATCAAGGCAGTCCATCCTGCATTCCGGATACTTCTAGAGTAATCCTGATGGTCGAAGGTGATTGGTTTTAACAACCAGTGGCGGGACTCCTCTGGGATAGGCCGTATGGCGCGTACCTCTATGGGCGCCGCTCTATTTTTCCCTTTTGTCACGTGAAGTGAGTTTACTGTTTTGACTTCTTGTGGGAAATTCTTTTGTTTTCCGGTGCTCTGCTTGTGGGGTTCGTCATCGTCCTCGCTTGGTGTGTCGAGCCCCTTGTGTTCGGCGTTGAGTTTGCCGTACTGCTTGAAGACCCAACAATCTCTGTGGGTATGGTTTGCAGGCTTCCCGGGAGTACTGTGGATTTGGCATATCTTGTCCAAAATTTTGTTTAACTTAGACAGCTCGTCCCTGTTATCCTTAAGGGGCAGTTTTTTATGATTCTGCCGAGAGCCTTTGAATCCGGCGTTGACTGCCGTGCTCTTCGGGCTGTTTCCCTTGGTCCGACGCTAGTCCTTGCTGCGTTGCAGTTTCCCGTTTCCATCCCTGACTTTGGATGTACTTGGGTCGCTGGTACTGCATCTTGCCAGCCAGCTATCCTCTCCCGCGCAAAAGCAGGTCATGAGGCTTGTTAATGCGGCCATTGTTCTTGGCTTTTCTTGGCCGAGGTGTCTGGCGAGCCATTCGTCTTAAACGTTGTGTTTGAAAGCTGCTAAGGCTTCGGCGTCCGTACAGTCGACTATTTGGTTCTTTTTAGTAAGGAATATGTTCCAGAATCTTGGTGACTCTCGGGTTGTTGAGTTATGTGACTTAAATCGCATCCGGAGGTCGGACATAGGTCCCTTGAAAATTTGCCCGAAAAGCATCCTCGAGCTCCTCCCAACTTCCAATGGTGTTTTCGGGGAGGCTTTTGAGCCAATGCCGGGCTGGCCCTTTGAGCTTGAGGGGTAAGTATTTTATGGCGTGGAGGTCATCTCTCTGGCCATGTGTATGTGGAGGATGTAATCCTCAATCCAGACTCCAGGGTCTGTTGTTCCGTCGTATGCCTCTATGTTTACGGGCTTGAATCCCGCTGGAAATTCATAATCCAGAACCTCATCGGTGAAACATAGGGGGTGTGCGGCACCCCTATATTTAGGTGTACCGTAATATTCGGATACTTGATGTGTTGCATTGCTTACTAGAGCTTGCTTTCTTGGCCCGTAGATAGATCTAACTGGGCCATCTTTTTGATGCGAATCCGTGTACGGATCGCGTGTCGGCTTGTGTGCGGCGCCGTTTGCTGCTCTATATTTGCCATGGGGTCGTCTATCCGACCGGGTGGTCTCCTTGTTCTTTGATTGGGGGGGCTCTACGGCCTCCTCATCAAATACGGGCAGTAGTTTTCGTTTAGAGTAGCTCTTTGTTCGGCGACTATCGCCGTATTTGTCTGCGGTGTTGAGTACTTTGCTCCATCTGATTCTAAGCGCATCTTCCGCTGTTTTGAGCTTCCGCTTCTGCTTTTTCAGGCTACGCACAGTGGCAACGAGCCTTTTGTGGAGGTTCTTCTGCTCCAGCTAATTGTCTGGCGTGAGATCGCCCGGACTGTTATCTTCGCCGGGGACGGATTGTTTATCCGTATTTTCCTGTTCGGACGGTTGCTCGATAGCATGTTCACCGTCCACCGGTTCGCCCTACTCTATGGCTGGGCCTGTGTGGCTGTTGTCTTTGTTGAGGCGGGATTTTGAGCGGCGCTTATGTCGCCGTTTTGACTGCTTTTCGAGGGAATGATCCCTCGTGGCGTCCCATTGTTCCTCATCGTCGCTTCCTTTAGGTGTGTCCACCATGTATACATCGTGAGATGAGGTGGCTGTCCAGTGCCTTATAGGTGTTGGTTCATGCTTATCTCCTACATCATCGTCCATACCGTCGATGTCTTCGGAGTCGAAATCGAGCACGTCGTTTAAACTTTCGACAGTGGCTACGAAGTGGGTGGTGGGTGGGCTTTGAATTTCTTCGTCGTCCGCATCCCAACCTTGCTGACCATAATCCGGCCAGGGCTCTCCTAATAAAGAGAGAGACTTTAGTAAATTCAGGATGTCGCCAAAGGGCGAGTGCTGAAAGATGTCCGCGGTGGTGAACTCCATGATCGGCGCCCGATTGGATTCGATTGGCAGGAGCGCGGAAGGCTCGGAGTCCGGAGAGGAGTCCGGCACCTTGGAGTCACGAGCTTCGCAAAGGACAGGGATGGTTTTCGGCTCAATCGCCGTAGAGATCACAGCCCCCGAGGCGGTGTCCAGCCACCCGTCCTCGATCGGCGCAGTCGGCTCCGAGCTAAGGGTCGGAGCGGACACTGGTGCGGCCTCAAGGGCACTGTCCGGCGGCAGAGCTAGATCATGCCCACCGTGACAGTGCGGCGTGCTTGGCTGTGGCTCGAACCCGCCGAAGATCGAGTCTCCGCGGGCGTCAGCCGTATAGTTTAAACTTCCAAATCTGACCTGATGGCCAGGGGCGTAGCTTTCAATCTGCACCAGATGGCCAAGCGAATTGGCCCGCAGTGCAAAGTCGCTGAATACGAAGATCTGTCCGGGGAGAAAAGTCTCACCCTGGACCACATCGTTCTTGATGATCGGAGGAGCCATCGGGCCCAAAGATGATGACACAGAGGAACTCTCAATGAAAGCACCAATGACGGTGTCAAAACCGGCGGATCTCGGGTAGGGGGTCCCGAACTGTGCGTCTAGGCGGATGGTAACAGGAGACAAGGGACACGATGTTTTACCTGTGTTGGGCCCTCTCGATGGAGGTAAAACCCTACCCCTGCTTGATTAATATTGATGATATGGGTAGTACAAGAGTAGATCTACCACGAGATCAGAGAGGCTAAACCCTAGAAGCTAGCCTATGGAACCCTAGAAGCTAGCCTATGGTATGATTGTTGTTCGTCCTACGGACTAAAACCCTCTGGTTTATATAGGCACCGAAGAGGGTTAGGGTTACACAGAGTCGGTTACAATGGTAGAAGATCTACATATCTGTATCGCCAAGCTTGCCTTCCACGCCAAGGAAAGTCGCATCCGGACACGGGACGAAGTCTTCAATCTTGTATCTTCATAGTCCAGGAGTCCGGCCAAAGGCTATAGTCCGGCCATCCGGACACCCCCTAATCCAGGACTCCCTCACTGGCCCTTAGGTATTTGACCTTGATGATATCTAACCAGAGATAGCCATCATTATTGGATATGCGCCAGAGCCGAGGAGAGCGATGTTCATACGGTTGGAGCTAATAATGCCAAGACCCCCTCATACTTAGGCTTGCAAAGCTCACACCAGTTGACCATATGATACTTATGCTTGCCTCCCTCTCTGGATCAAAATAATCAGGACTGGTACGTGGCAATCTCCTCGTGCAATCCTTCGTGAAGAAGGTAAAATCCCATGATAAACATGGGGAGTCTCGCCAAGGAAAATTTATTAGGACCGTCCTTGACGCCTTGGAGAGTACCCTCCCCTGCCAAGGCTCGAATCGATGATGGATCTTAGTTACCACCGGACGAAGATCCTTCATCAGAAGCCAAGAGTCACTAACTGGAATACCCAAATAAGAGGTAGGAAATGAACCAAGTTTGCGATTAAGACAATTTGCAAACTCAGTTTTTCTTCCTCGAAGTACCATAATACTATGACTTCGCTTCTATTAAAACTAAGTGGTATCCCGCGTGTTGCGGCGGGAATTTGTTGTGAATTTTGAGTAATGTCCGCATAACTAAGACGATAGCTTTTTGAATCAATAATATGGTAGACTTCATATAGAGGTGATAATAATTAACAATGTGATAGATTTCATATATAAGTGATTCAAATTTATTCGTGGTGTCATTATATATTGTATGGTAAAATTATAGCAATTTGTAGCATGAACGATATTCTTAGTAGTATCTATTTGATGTTGCTTGCGGGTGTCTCGGTAGTCAACAATGTATCCAAAGAATGGATGATCGCGGGACAATTTGTTAGCGGTTTATTATGGTGTGGACTCACATTTTAAAGTAAAAGAGTAATGGTTCTTTTGTGTTCTTGATCGTTGCAGTTACATCTTTGTATTCCTCCCGAGCTTCTCTAATTGTAATGGCAAAAGAAGATGGCTGATCATTGTTTGAAGAACTAGGGTGGATCCTGCAGAAGACGTGTGTTGTCAATCAGGGTATGCACTAAGGTAAAAACTGAAATGCAAATATATAGATTATGTTATAAAAAGTTTCTTTTTAAATGAGAAAGGGACAATGCGTTTCTTGATCTTCATTTCCGCATTTTGCTAATGCCTGATGCAAAACAGAATTAAGAATCACAATGAGTACTTCATTACCCCTGAAGATCTATTGCTAAGAACATCACATCATTAAATATCAGAAAATGCAAATGGTAATCGTGAAAAACGAGAGTAAAAAACTAGTATAGCGAAGTGCTCACTAGAAGTCTAGAACAGACAAAACAATTAACAGGCTTGTAGGCTCATGAAACTGAATAAACGTGTTGACATTTGCTAGCACCTGCGTCTGGTCGTAGTTCGCACGAAGCAATATGTGCCATGCAGACGTTTAAAAAAAATGTGCCATGCAGCTGCTGCACGGAGAAGGAAGAATATAAGCAAGTGGGGGGAATAAAACATGATAAAAAAAATACTCCCTCCGTGCCATAAGGGACAGTGTCAAAAAACGTATTACATTATGGGACGGAGGGAGTACAACGAGGTTACAAGTGGATTTCACACCGGCTGGATTTTATTTTCCGTGACAACACCATCGGTCATGATTTATGCACACGTGCAAGAACAAACCCATAATTAAACTAATCAATCATGATGCATTTGAGCAAGCAATCGGGGATGTCAAAAACTCCGTGTACTAGCCAAGAAGAAATGCCACATCGAAGCAATAGCAAGAGGAGAATAGCTTACAAAGTGTGTGATCCCCTATAACTTGTCATGCCACGGAAGTGAGATGTATAATTAAACAAAAAAAAATATGTTTAGAACGAAGATCATATGTACAAATCAGATGGATTGTGTCACTCACCATGATGGTCTTTGGCCTTTTGACTTGGAGATAGTTTTCCCCTCCTCCCGACCGGCCCTCATGCCGTCTTCCCGAGAGGCGGCCGGGGCAGCGCATCCCTCCCCTCCCCTCGTCCACCCTCCCTCCTCCCTTCTCCCCTCCCCTCCCTCCCCCGCCGCCGTCGTCGGACGCCCTTGGATCTGGTCCGGGTGGTGTTGGCGGCGGGGGGCTCTCCAGTCCCCGTTTGCGATTCCCCTTCCCGGGGCAGGGGGGCGACGGCGGTCCGGCAACCTGGTGGTGCTGGCCGGCGGCGGGCGCGGTGGTGGTGCTTCCCTTGGCGGCAGGGCGGACTGGGGGTGCTGGGTGGCCGGCGGCGCGCCCCCGCCCCAGATCTGGGCCCTTAGCGCCCATCTGGGTCCTAGCGGGCCGGCTCCGGTGCGGCCACGGTACCTCCTGTGCGGTGATGCGCATGAGCGATTTGGATAGGAGGCGACGACGACAACGGCGTGCCTTTTGCAACACGAAGGTGGGAAGTTTACGAACATTTGAGGGTCTGGCCGGGCCTGTGGGCCGATGGGCCTGGTATGCTCCTACTCTTGCGTCCGTTCAGTTACCGTCGTTGATGGTGGAGATTGGTCCCTCCCACGTGCCGACCGTGCTGAAGCCCCTAGTCCCGGATCCTCTTTTTTGTTGTGCAGACCCCACTTCGCGGTGCTGTGGTGAGACAGCATGGGAAGCTTCAAGACCGTGTTGGCGTAGGATGGTGGACGGTTTGGTGGCGAGCTCCGGAGCGCCCGAGGTGAAGTTTGGGATCGGGAGAAATCCCTATCGGCCTGGCCGACTCCGGCGAGGTGGCGCCTGAGGGTGCCGCCTGTTGGAAACAATTGTTATGGCAATGCTTCACGATGTATTGATCGGTGCAAAGCGCACGTATATATGGAGTACAAAGTGGACCACAACCTCAACTATACAAAGACTAGGAGGTGGGCCAGACTATACAATATACATGCACAAACCATATATTCAACACCCCCCCGGCAGTCGAAGCGTCGCCGGAGACGCAAAGACTGGACCTGAACTCCTAGAAAACAGAAGTAGGCAGTCCTTTCGTCATGACGTCGGCGAACTGCTGCGCCATCGGGACGTGGAGGACCCGGATGCGCCCAAGAGCCACCTGCTCACGAACAAAGTGTATATCGAGCTCAATATGCTTCGTTCGACGATGATGGACCGGGTTGGCGAAGAGGTAGACGGCGGAGACGTTGTCGCAGTAGACAAGCGTAGCCTTGTGAACATCACAAAGCAACTCCTGAAGCAGCTGATGGATCCAAGAGCATTCAGCAACGGCGTTAGCCACTGCTCGATACTCAGCCTCGGCACTCGAGCGGGAGACGGTGGGCTGTCGCTTGGAAGACCAAGAGATCAGGGACGGCCCAAGGTAGACACAGTACCCCGAGGTGGAGTGCCGTGTGTCGGGCAGCCAGCCCGATCCGCATCGAGTAAGGCGACGAGGTCGGTGGAGGCGGAGGCCGTCAACGTAAGTCCCAAAGACTGGGTGCCGCGTATGTATCGGAGGATACGCTTCACCAGAGTCCAGTGAGAATCGCGCGGAGCATGCATGTGAAGACAGACCTGCTGAACGGCATACTGCAAGTCGGGGCGCGTCAGGGTCAGGTACTGCAGGGCGCCCATGATGGAGCGGTAGAAGGCCGCATCAGATGCAGGCGAGCCCTCCAAAGCGGAGACCTTGGCCTTGGTGTCAACTGGCGTGGGAGCAGGCTTACAGTTAAGCATGCCAGCTCGGTCGAGAAGCTCATGGGCATAGCGCTGCTGATGCAGGAAGAACCCATCTGGTCATCGAACCACCTCAATGCCAAGGAAATAATGCAGAGGACCCAAATCCTTCAGGGCAAACTCATCGCGAAGACGAGCAGTGAGCCGCTGGAGGAGCGCGACAGTGGATGCCGTCAGAATAATGTCGTCGACGTACAGCAGCAAGTAGGCCATGTCAACTCCGTGATTATACACGAAGAGGGACACATCGGAGCGAGTCGATGTATATCCGAGCGTCTGCAGGAAGGCGGCGATGCGCTGGTACCAGGCTCGAGGTGCCTGCTTCAGCCCAATAGAGAGAACGGGAGAGCAAGCACACATGATCTGGATGCGTGGCGTCGACGAAGCCGGTGGGCTGCTCACAGAACACCTGCTCAGCTAGGTGGCCGTGCAAGAAGGCGTTGGACGCGTCCAACTGATGCACAGGCCATGCTCGGGACACGGCTAGCTGGAGCACGGCGCGGATCGTGCCCGGTTTAACAACCGGGGCAAATGTGTCGGTGAAGTCCACGCCTGCGCGTTGCCGAAAACCCCGAACCACAAAGCGAGCATTGTAGCGCTCGAGAGTGCCATCCGGGCGAGTCTTGTGCCGAAAGACCCACTTGCCCGTGATAATGTTGGCACGGTGCGGCCGAGGAACAAGCTGCTAGGTACGGTTCCGCTGGAGCGCATCGAACTCTTCCTGCATCGTAGCGAGCCAATGAGGATCCCGAAGGGCGGCTCGAGCTGACGATGGGAGAGGAGACGGCTCGGCGGTGGAAGCAGCGAGAAGATACTCATCGCTGGGGTACCGCGTGCTCGGGCAAAGGGTGCCAGCCCGAGAGCGAATCATCGGGCGGGGCAGTGGGTCCGGAGGGGAGGTGGGTGAGGACGAAGACGAGCCCGCCTCCGATGGGACCGCCGCGGGCGAGGCCCCCGCGGACGAGGCCGCCGGCGAGGCCGCCGCGGACAAGGCCGCCGGCGAGGCGGGCGGGCGAGGCCGCTGCGGGCGGCGGACGAGGCCACCGGCGTGGCGGAGGCCGCCGGCGTGGCGGCGGTCGAGGCCACCGGGAGGGTCGAGACCGGGAACGCCGGGGGCGTCGCAGGCGTCGAGGGGGGTGCAGCCCCTAGGGCAGCCAAACAGGGAGAGACTCGACCCGTGGCGCGGGGGGCACCCTCAAAGCCGGGAGGCGGCCCAAGAGAGGCACGTGGGCGGCCGTCACCGGGAGCGGGCAAGGCCGCATCATCCGAAGGTACCTGCTGGAACGGAAAAACCATCTCATCAAAGTAAACGTGTCGTGAAGTGATCACCCGATGAGAGATAGGATCATAGCAGCGGTAGCCTTTGCTGTTAGGAGGATAGCCGAGAAAGATGCAGGCCACAGACCTAGGTGCGAGCTTATGAGGAGCGGTGGAAGCGATGCTGGGGTAGCACAAGCAACCGAAGATGCGAAGCTCAGCATAGGAGGGTGGCGTGCCAAACAACAGATGATGAGGTGCGAATTTCCCGCGAGTGCGACAGGGACGGATGTTAATGAGTAGTGATGCGGTGGAGGCCAAAAACGTGGTGGCACATTGGCGTGAAAAAGGAGGGTGCGAACGCAGTCATTGAGAGTGCGTAGCACGTGCTCAACGCGGCCGTTTTGTAGCGAAGTGTACGGGCAAGTGAGACGAAAGATCGTGACGTGTGTGGCGAGAAGGTTGCGGATCACAAGGTTATCGAACTCCTTCCCGTTGTCTGTTTGCAACGCATGGATGGGACGTCCAAACTGCGTGGAGACATAGGAGTAGAAGGCGGTGAGAGTGGCAACAGAGTTCGACTTTTGCCGCAACGGGAAGGTCCACACATAGTGCGAAAAATCATCAAGTATGACAAGATAATAAAGATAGCCCGTGTTACTTGCAACAGGAGAGGTCCAGACATCACTATGAATTAACTCAAACGGGTATGACGCGACATGCGAGGAATTGCTAAAAGGAAGACAAACATGTTTGCCGAGGCGACAAGCATGACAAGTGTGATCGTCGATCTTATTACACGTGAATGAAAACTCAAAGAATGTGACGAAGGGTGGCGATGTTGGGATGACCGAGACGAGCGTGCCAAAGGTCCACTCCGGCGGAAAGCGCCATGGGTGCAGCAACGGATGAGGTAGGTGAGTGGACCGAGTAGAGCTCGTCGGGGCTGTCACATCGGTGGAGCACCATCCGGGTACGGGCATCCTTGACAGAAAAGCCAAACATGTCAAATTCAACGGTAACAGGATTTTCACGTGTAAGAGAACAAACGGAAACAAGATTTTTAATGATGTCAGGAGAAACAAGCACATTGGAAAGATATAATGGCATGGAGTTAGAAGGAAAAGCAGCATGGCCGACATGAGTAATGGGCATGGAAGAGCCGTCACCCACGGTAATGCGAGTAGCGGTGTGAACGGGATGAGCGGCAAGAAGGTTACCGGGGTTGGCGGCCATGTGAGTTGTGGCTCCGGTGTCCATATACCAGTCGCCACCGCCGGTGTACTGCTGCGGCGTGGGGGCGGTGTGGAGAGCCGCTAGGAGCGCAGGATCCCAAGGTGCCGGCGGGAGGGCCGGGGCAGACGGTGTCGGCTGAGGCGATGGCGCCACATACCCATAGCCCGAGGGGCCGTAGAGAGGCGCAGGCTGGTACGCCTGAGGGGCCACGTACATGGCCTGATGAGGGGCCGGGCGGGCGCCAAAGGAGCCGGGGACGGGTGCACGCGGTATAGGCATGGAGTACGCGTGCACAACCCCCGTCCACGGGTTCTGGCCAGCCTGCCAGGGCGCCGGCGGCAGCGGGTGCTGCGGCTGGCGGGAGGCCCCACCGTGGGTAGCGGGCTGCTGCGGCTGCTGCTGCTTGCGGCCTCCGCATGACATGGCGCCGCCGGCGCTGCTTGCTGCTTTCGGCGGGCGGAGGGGCTCTTGGCGGCACCGGTAGGGGAACCAGGCGGCGGCGCTGGAAGGGCCCGAGGCGCCGCGGTGGTGGGGCCGGGCGGTGGGCGGCGCACCGCCACAGGTGCCGGCGGTGAGGGCCATGTGCGTGGCCCGGGTACGTGACATCCGCAGCCGCTTCTCCTCCAGCTTCAGGTACGCGACGATCTTGGGAAAGGTCGGGTTGGTGATGAGGGGGATGTTGGAGGCGGCGTTCCCGAAGTCATCGTTCGGTCCGGAGATGAGAGTGCTGAGGAGAAGCTCATCGGAGACCTTCTCACCGAGATCACGGAGCTCGTCAACAAGTTTCTTGAGGCGCATGCAATAATCATCAACAGACGACTCAAGCTGCTGGCACCCAAAAAACTCGCCGTGCAGGAAGACCTTGTGTTGGAGCGCGTTGTCGGTGAAGAGGCCGTTGAGCTTGGTCCAAACGGCGTGAGCGTCATCGTCGGCGGAGACCACCGTGTGGAAGTGGTCCTTCGAGATGGTGGTGTAGAACCAACGGATGAGGGTGGCGTCGATGGCCGTCCACTCCTCATCGTCCTCCATGAAGCGGGAGCCCATGGAGCCATCGATGTGATCCCGGAGGTTGTACTCACGGAACACAAGGGAGAAGTACGTCTTCCAGGCATAGTATGTGGAGGTGAGGTGGTCGAGGATGACGGGAACCCGGGCGAGGATGTTGAGGTCGCGGATGATGGCGGGATCAGGACCGTCGAACGGGTTGGTGCGGCGGCTGCGGGAGGTGCCAGTGGAACCAGGGGAGGCCATGGCCGAAGGGGGTTGGTGCGGCGGCTTGAGAGCGACGGCGTGGCGCAGGAAGTGGGAGGCGCGGCGCTGGGCGGCGCGACGGGGCTGGCGGAAGCGCGGCGGCGGCGGCGATCAGGGCGTGCGGTGCGCGGCGGCATAGGGACGCTGGCGGCAGCGGCGGCCCGAGGTGGCGGCGGAGGCGGCGGCGATGGGATCGCGGCGGTGGCGGCGGCGGCACGGGTTAGGGTTAGGATTGTAGGTATGATACCATGTTGGAAACAATTGTTATGGCAATGCTTCACGATGTATTGATCGGTGCAAAGCACACGTATATATGGAGTACAAAGTGGGCCACAACCTCAACTATACATAGACTAGGAGGTGGGCCAGACTATACAATATACATGCACAAACCATATATTCAACACCGCCGAACCTTCCTGGAGGGCGTCGGGGGCCAGCCTTGCTCTCTCCTTGCCGCGTACCTGGAGAAACCCTTGGCAACAACGTCATCATTGTCTCGTCCCTTCTTGGAGATTTGTACCGGCACTTCGGAGTCTAGGAGCTTGGTGGGAGATCTCTGATGGGAGCAGCGGTCGCGAGACTTCTTCGTTTTTGTTGATCCGCCATTGTCAGCATTTGTTCTTTTTGTATTTTCTCTTTCATTTTTATTGGATGTGACTGTGCTGCTTCCGTACTAGCACCTATATACAGTCGTTGTATTGGTGATAATTGCTTTGTAATACAAAGCGAGGGATAAACTTTTTTTGGACTTGGAGATGGCCGCTGAAGAGCATGGGGAGACCAGTTTATTCGCTTTTCTGTCCATAACCTTTGAGAGGGAGCTCGCAATTAAACGGCGTACGACTAAACATGCTTAGCGACGGCGGCATCGTATGCATCGAAGGATAACAAGAAGGGCACCAATAGGCGTCGGTGCGCCGGCCGAATCGTTCGGCCGGTCAGCCCCTAGCCGCATGATGCGCGCGTCTACACCGCACGATTTTTCCCCTCGCCCCTCGTGCGCTCGTCTTCTTTCTCTCGACAGCTCCCTCAGGTCTCCTGCTTCCTCCCCTCGCTGACCAGCCACGACTCCGCGCTTGCCCCTGCGCCGCCCGCGCTCACCGGCGCCCAGGGCGCTGCGCTCGTCCTCGTCGGCCACCCACGCCGCCGTGCTCCCATCGTCGTCGAGTGGTTGCAGCTTTTTCGCCGGGCGTTTCCAGCATCCTTGATGGGAAGTTCCTGCACTGCCGGTGGTGACCACCGCAACTCCGGGGAGTAGCGTCGCCGGCGCTCCGTCGTACTGGTTCCAGCACCGATCTCGCTCTGCCGGTCCACGGGTGCATCATCCCAAAAATCAAAGAGGTCGCCCCCCTCCCCTTGCAGCTCCACTGCACCGCGGTTCTAGCTCGCCGGACAACGGTTGCACATCCCAGCCGCAGGGGGTCGCCTTGCAGCTCCGCTGGGCTACGATTCCAGCTCCTGTGGCCATGGTTTGCAGCTCCCCTTGCCTGGTGCGGCACGCCATGCCGGCGGCCATGTCGTCTCGCTGTCACCGATGCAGCAAAATTGGTCGCCCGTAGTAGCAAAACAAAACCACGGTTGTAGCTCCCGTGCATCACCATTGTAGCTCTAGAATACTGTTGTAGCTTTTTCCTGTGGCTGCCGGTCGCAGCTCGCCTTCGCGCCCCCACCCATCACAGATGTAGCAAATTTTATCACTGGTTCCAGCAAATCTAGATGCCCGTTCCAGCAAAAATAACTGCCACCGTCGTTGCTCACATCGGTTGTAGCAAAAAAGACATCCGGTTCCAGCATCTGGTGTGGTCGGTTGTAGCAACAAAAGTTGCTGGTTGTAGCTCCAACCCTGGCCGGCTCCAGCATCTGGTGTGGTTGGTTGTAGCTTTTTGGTGGATGGTTGTAGCTTTTTTGGTAGACGGTTGTAGCTTTTCTGTCCACCGGTTTCAGCTTCCTGGCATGCTTCCTCCTCTGTCCCCGTCCTTCCCTGTTGTCCTCGCCGGAGAAGCCGCGGCCCTCGCCGGAGGCAAGACGAGGAGAGAGGCAGAGAGGTCCGCGGAGATAGAGACGGGGGAGAGAAATTGCAGCTCACGCGTAGCCGGATGTAGCTTTTCCGTCCACCGGTTTCAGCTCCCCGGCGTGCTTCCTCCTCTGTCCCCGCCATGCCGTGTTGTCCTCGCCGGAGAAGCCACGACGCTCGCCGGAGGCAAGACAAAGAGAGAGGCAGAGAAGTCCGCGGGAGATGGAGAAGAGAAATCCAGAGACGAAGCATGCGCGGATGAGATGTGTGTGGAGGAGAGGATAGGGGAAAGACGAATGCGTGCGGGCCCTTGTGCTACGTGGCGTCCGCGTGGGCGAGCGACCGGCCGAATCTTTCGGCTGGCACGCCGTTCTGAAACGTTTCCCTAACAAGAATGGGACTGGATCTTGATAAGATGCGTTGATGGAGGAGACCATGAGTCGGAGAAGGCATAGTGTGGTGTGGAGATTAATAGAAAGGGATTTGGTGGAGAAGATGAAGAGGGTGAGAGAAATCAACCGGTAGTGCTGAGAAGCCGGTGAGATGGATCTGGGGAACATGATAGAGTTGCAGTGCCACAACGCGGTCTTTTTTTTCTTCGGGAGAGGGAGGCTGAGTGTTTGACCGGTCACTCCTCCCGGTTGCTTGCATTTAGACCAAAGTAGCCGGGTATAAAACCCACACGAATGTGCAAAGAGCCCTCCCGCCTTTTTTTGAGATTAAGGCGACTTTTATTCAATAACAATCATGTCCTTTACAATAGTAGGGATTAGAAAAGATGGAACTTCGTCCCACCATTACTCCTCCAATTTAGACATAGAACAAAAGCGAGCAAGCTCATGTGCAGCAACATTAGCTTCTCGATTACAATGAGAAATTGTGGCCATGCGAAAAGAACTTAACAATTCCATGCATTCATCGGTAATCACCGCCCCCGAGGCTCTGTATTCTGCCGGGTAAAGAATTGCATTCACTATTTCCATAGAATCACTCTCCACCTTTAGGTCATGAATACCCAGATTTTGTGCTAGCCTCAAACCGAGCAACATAGCTGAAGCCTCCATACTCGGCACATCAAGTGCATGTTGCTTATAACTCACTACAGCCGCTATGAAGATCCCTCCAGCATCTCTGACAATTGCTCCCAAGGCCCCTGAACCTGTATCAACATCAAAGGATGCATCTACGTTCAGTTTAAGAGATCCCATAGCTGGTCTTGTCCAACCCTTTACATTCCTTCGCTGCTTCATTTTCTGGGCATTACAGTTTGCAACAATGCCTCGAATACTTAGCCCTGTACGAACTACAGTACCAACCTTTCCACCATTGACTAACTTCCTTCGTTCCCACCAAAGGAACCAGCAGGTCACCATAACAATTTCCGTGCTATGTATAATCTGGCTGTTATTTTCATTCAGAAATTGCGCAAACATAAGATCTTCAAGGATCTCTGGAAAAAAAAAGAGCCCTCCCGCCTGGACCAAAAGAACCAACGTGGCTCCATCAGCCCCAGGTGAGAAAAATGTTTCATATCCTTCAACGCGGTCCAAGAATGGTTTGTATCCATCAGCAGAATATAGTGTCTTTTTCTGAACATGCTTGGGCAAGAAACTATATTAGGCCTTCCGCTATTTTTTTGGGGGTGGGGGGTCCTGGTAATTTTTGGACCGTGTCCATCATATCTACGCCCCGCATTTTTGCCGGTTTCTCTATCCCACCCACTCCTTGACACGAAGGAAATTTCAACTCGCACCCGCGAGGCCACGGCCGTTGCCGCCGCCGCATCTCCCTGTCGTAAATTGCACCCCCGGCCACCCTGAGCCGTCGAGTAGCACCGCTGCCCCCCCCCCCAATTTTGGAGGGGGTGGGGGTGCCCATTTCCCCCCACGGGCGAGCGGACGGCACTGATGGCATGGATCCGCCCCGAAGCTCGCAGCGCAGCCTAGTAGCAGGCGGATTTGTTTGGTCCGGGCGCTGATGAGCCGCAGAATTTACAGAGGTGCAGCCATGCTTGTCGGCGCCGTGGATTTGGAGCCATGGTGAAGAAGAGGTTCGGCGAATTGCTTCGGTTGGCGGTGGAGAAGAAAGGGGCGGCTGACTTCATTCCAACTGACGGAATTATTTCGTGGAAGGTAATTTGAAGCCCATTTGTTGTTTCAATCTTAGGGGTGGTGATATTTAAAAAAATCTTAGGTGTGGATTTATTTCTTAGATGGACGCTTGGAGTTCTTCGTCGGATGATTCCGACATGAAGGAGATGATTTTGGACGACGATGACTACCACCTAATTTTGTTGCATCTCATCAACAAATTTGAAGCCGACCGAAAGGGAAAGCGCCGCGGATCGACGGTTGGCCGGCTTTGCATTCCTTACAACAGAGCTCTCGGCCACAACATGCTCATTAAGGACTACTTCACCGAGGTACCAGCATATCCATCTCATCTTTTTCCTAGGCGATATCGAATGCGTAGGTCTATTTTTATGCGCATAGCTGAAGCTTGGGCTTAGTTCATACAAAAAATATCAGCGGCAATGAGAGTGATTGTGTATGGTGTTCCGGCTGACTACATCGATGAGTATCTTTGCATTGGAGAAGATACCACACTCAAATGCGTTCGGATGTTTGCGAAGACATTGATCCAGATTTTGGTCCGGGGTATTTTCAAGCTCCAAATGTGGACGGCACAAATAAGTTGATGGCGATTAATGAAGAAAGAGGATGGCTGGGCAAGCTTGGAAGTGTGGATGCATGCATTGGAGGTGGAAGGACTATATGTGGTTTGGGCGGGGCAATACACCGGTCACAAACATAAACCGCATATTGTGCTCGAAGTGGTGGCTTCACACGACTTGTGGATTTGGCATTACTTCTTTGAATTGTCGGGGTCACTCAATGATATCAATGTGTTGCAGAGATCTCCTCTTTTTGCTTAGCTAGCTAGTGGAAAATCTCCGGCTTGGAACAATATTGTCAATGGATATGACTATACCATAGGGTACTATCTTGCCATCGGTATTTATCCTCCATGGTCAACATTTGACCATAAGTGACCCAAAAAACAAGAAGCGCTTTTTTTTGCCCAAGCACAAGAAGCATGCGGAAAGGATATTGAGAGGGCATTTGGTGTGTTGCAAGCTCGGTTTGCCATTTTTCAAGGTCCTGCTCACTTCCGGGATAAGAAAACCCTCGAAAACATCATGACTATATGTGTAATTCTACACAAGATGATCATCGAGGATGAAGGATTTCAACTAGAATTTCACTATGATAATGTTGGTAGTGTTGGGAAATGTAGTAAAAAACAAAAAAAAAAAATCACCTACGATCACCCAGGAGCAATATGAAGATGCATAAGGGGTTTGGATCAATCGTTACTGACTCCGGGAGTGCAACGGAAGTAGACGAGTCGGTGTACATCGTACTTAGAGTCCCTCGAATGTTGATGTCGATCCCGCGAACCACCCTCAAACGGAAGACCAAAAGCACGACCTCTCTACTTGGTTTTAAGCGTACAGTCTTCATGATTCGGCAGCGCTTTGCCTTCCAGAGTTAATTGTCATTGGAGAATTAGAGAGAGGAGATTAGTGAAGGAAATATGCCCTATAGGCAATAATAAAGTTATTATTTATTTCCTCATATCATGATAAATGTTTATTATTCATGCTAGAATTGTATTAACCGGAAACATAATACATGTGTGAATACATAGACAAATATAGTGTCACTAGTATGCCTCTACTTAACTAGCTCATTGATCAAAGATGGTTGAGTTTCCTAACCATGGATATGAGTTATCATTTGATCAGTGGGATCACATCATTAGAAGAATGATGTGATTGACTTGACCCATTTCGTTAGCTTAGCACTTGATCGTTTAGTATGTTGCTATCGCTTTCTTCATGACTTATACAGGTTCCTATGACTATGAGATTATGTAACTCCTGCTTACGAGAGGAACACTTTGTGTGCTACCAAACGTCACAACGTAAATGGGTGATTATAAAGGTGCTCTACAGGTGTCTCCGAAGGTACTTGTTGAGTTGACGTATTTCAAGATTAGGATTTGTCACTCCGATTGTCGGAGAGGTATCTCTGGACCCTCTCGGTAATGCATGTCACTATAAGCCTTGCAAGCAATGTAGACAATGAGTTAGTTACGGGATGATGCATTACGTAATGAGTAAAGAGACTTGCCGGTAATGAGATTGAACTAGGTAATGAGATACCGACGATCGAATTTCGGGAAAGTAACATACCGATGACAAAGGGAACAACATATGTTGTTATGCGGTTTGACCGGTAAAGATCTTCATAGACTATGTGGGAGCCAATATGAGCATCCAGGTTCCGCTATTGGTTATTGACTGGAGACATGTCTCGATCATGTCTACATAGTTCTCGAACCCGTAGGGTCTGCACGCTTAAAGTTCGATGACGGTTATATTATGAGTTTATGTGTTTTGATGTACCGAAGGTAGTTCGGAGTCCCGGATGTGATCACGGGCATGACGAGGAGTCTCGAAATGGTCGAGACGTAAAGATCGATATATTGGACGACTATGTTTAGACACCAAAATGGTTTCGGGGAGTATCGGGCATATACCCCCCGAGGAGACTAATTGGCCTATTGGGCCCTAGTGGAGAAGAGGAGGGGCGGCCTAGGGCAGCCACGCGCCCCCTACCCCCCTACCAGTCCGAATTGGACAAGGAGGGGGGGCGGCGCCCCCTTTCCTTTCCTCCTCTCTCTCCTTCCCTCTCCTCTCCTACTCCCACATGGAAGGGGGGAGTCCTACTCCCAGTGGGAGTAGGACTCCTCATGGGGCGCGCATAGGGTGCCGGCCCCTCCCCCTCCTCCACTCCTTTATATACGGGGATGGAGGCACCCCTTGGAGACACAACAATTGATCCCTTGGATCTCTTAGCCGTGTGCGGTGCCCCCCTCCACCATAATCCACCTCGATAATATCATAGCGGTGCTTAGGCGAAGCCCTGCATCGGTAGAACATCATCATCGTCACCACGCCGTCGTGCTGACGGAACTCTCCCTCAAAGCTCGGCTAGATCGGAGTTCGAGGGACGTCATCGAGCTGAACATGTGCTGAACTCAGAGGTGTCGTGCATTCGGTACTTGACCGGTCGGATCGTGAAGACGTACGACTACATCAACCGCGTTGTGCTAACGCTTCCGCTTTCAGTCTACGAGGGTACGTGGACACACTCTCCCCTCTAGTTGCTATGCATCACCATGATCTTGCGTGTGTGCACTAGTAGAAAAAGGACCTTATATGAGACACATTAGTGGCGGTTCGATTTTGGCCCGGTACTAATGGTACCATTAGTACCGGTTCGAACGGCTATGCATTAGTGCCGGTTCGTGTTGAACCTTTAGTACCAGTTCGTGCCACGAACCGGTATTAAAGGAATGGTGGCAGGCTAGCGTCAGGCCGGGGCCCCACGAGCCCCTTTAGTCCCAATTTGTGGCACAAACCGGTACTAAAGGGCCAACCTTTAGTACCGGTTCGTGCCACGAACCGGCACTAAAGGGGTCTAACCTATAGTCCCAGTTGGAGACACAAACCGGGACTATATGGCAATTTTCAAACTTGGAAAAATCAAAACTAAATCATCCTAATACATATAATATATCAAAATTTGCAGAACAAAAAGATTGATCCGCTGAAACAACAAGTTTTACGTTTCGACAATTTTTTAAAATCTCAAAATTCCAAAGGGAAAATAGAGTTTTTAGACGTTTTTTAGACGTTTTGTGCCTTTAGTGCTAGGGTTTAGATTTCAGAGTTTAGGGTTAGGTTTTATGGTTTAAACCCTTAGTTTTACTGTTTAGCATAGAGTTTCCGACGTTTTAAGTCCCGGGTTTAGGGTTTAGGACAATTTTTGAAATGACAAAATTGTAAAAGGAAAAAAAGATATGCTCTAATTTATGTTTTTTAAAATTTTGGTTAAATCTTGTCAAACCGGTCAAACAACTGATTCAAGAAATATAGAGTGTTACTAAATAATTACGCAATAATATTAGTGTTACTTATTCAAGAAGTATTAATGTTGCTACATAATTTCAGTTTTTTTAATTTTGGTTAAATCTGGTCAAACTATGGTCAAAATACTTATTCAAGAAGTATTAATGTTGCTACATAATTATTAAAAAATATTAGTGTTACTAAATAATTATTTAATTTTTTTGAATTTTGGTCAAATCTGGTCAAACTATGGTCAAACTGTGGTCAAATTATGGTCAAACTATGGTCAAACTTATTCAAGAAATATTAGTGTTACTAAATGTTTTTTTAGAATAATAGTTCCAAACTCAAACGGTGAAACGTGTGACCTAATGCTCAAGCTAAACTGCTGAGGGTTAATAGGATTGACAGCTTACATTTGTCAGGAAAACAACAAGTGCAGACTTGGAAACGAGGGAGAATAGAACCTGAAAGTTAAGCGTGCTCAGGATAGAGTAGTGAGAGGATGGGTGACCGTCCGGGAAGTTAGATGATTTGGAATGATGAGGGGTGATTAGAGATTAGATATTAAATTGAGCAGTGGTGAGGGGTGATTAGAGATTAGAGGTTAAAATAATTAAAAAATTGAAAAAAATCAAATATTTTTTACAAAATTTTAAAAAAAATACCTTTAGTACTAGTACTAAAGGTCCCCCATACCACGGCGCGAGCTCACGCCACGTGGTGGGCCTTTAGTGGCGGTTCGTGCCGAACCGGTACTAAAGGGGGGGGGCCTTTAGTCTCCACCCTTTAGTGCCGGTTGCAGAACCGGCACTAAAGGCCCTTACGAACCGGTTTTAAAGCTCCGGTTTCTACTAGTGGTGTAGGAAATTTTTTGAAATTACTACGTTCCCCAACAATTAGAACCACACTGAGCTTCTAATTATGAGGATTAGAGGTGGCTAGAGCTAGCTGTAATTGATCAACTAGGGCCAACAAGAACTATAACTAGATCAACTAGAGGAGGCTCCAAAACTTGCGCTCTCTATTGGGCACCAAACCTCCACTATATATTGGTTAGAGGGGAGGGGGATGCCACCAAGGAGGGAAACCCTCCTTGGGGTGTCCAAGCAAGGGGAGGAGGAGTTGGACTCCTTCCCTACTCCTATTTGGCCTCCTTCCTTAGGAAGGGGTGCCTCTCCCCACTTGGGCCCTTGTAGCCCAAGTTGCTCTCCACCTCTTGGCCTTTTAAGGCCCGTTGATATTTAAGTTAAATATAAAATATTCTAAATACTTCTAAACCATTATATACAGAATTTAACATCTTCGGAAACATTCTTCACATATACATAATTAATCGGTAGTACCTGGTAGTACCCGATACTCACTGAAACCCTTCCAGTGACCCCGAAACGCTTCCGGAACCTCTCAAAACTATTCCGGATATTAATGAAACAATTCCAAAAATATATTATCATCACTCCCGTCCCACTAACACTCAGCATATCATGATTACCTTAAGCTTGTGACCCCATAGGTTCGGTAAATCATAGACATGAACGAGACCGCTCCATTCAATGACTGATAGCGGAACTGTGGACATCCAATCGGTCCCTATGATTACACGAATGATACTCGAGTGAACCTTTTGGTTATCATGTGATGTTCCATTTGCTTCGCGATACTTTACAAAACCCGGTGTGCATCGGTATCCTTCTGAGTCATCACCATGCTCACTATACCATTGCTCCCGTTACCGGTTTTGTTCTTCTTTCTCATTGACGGTTCCGGCATCCTCGTGACATAGTCAACTGTGTCTGGCCAGACAATGATGGATGTCGTCAAACCGAGAGGGCCCTAAGAATGTCTTCCATCGTCAGAGGAGCAAATCCCACTTTCGAGCTACCCGGTCACTTTTCAAACTTTCCGATGAGCCTGAAAGTTGTCGTTATGACCACCTTGTTACAAATGACGTTTGAGCAACCCCAAAGCCCACCGTCCGGTAGGAAGTGACCGAGACACTCTCATGGTCAGAGGAACTAAAACACATGCTAACACTCTATGTTATAACAAATGATTTTAGACGATAAAATCAGTAAGTATAACGGATAAGTTTGGGTCGATTCAATATGATCGTTCTTAACACCATACCTGCAATGTTGTTTTAGGATTATTGTTACACTTAACACTACAAGAAATCTGTTAATACGTGACGGTACATGTCCGTCACAAATGAGTGGAATACTGTCATGGTTGCCCATGCATGACGGACCTCAGGTCCGTCATGTATATCGCGTCATAATTTGACGTCGTGTCTTCCTTGACGGTCCTTGACCGTCATGGATCTGCCCCAAGCCCGCCCAGGCCCAAACCATTGTGACGGAACAAGCCGTCATAGTTTGACGCCACGTTGGATTTTTGATTCAGCAGTTCGAATGATGTGGCTGCCTACGTGGATACTACATTTTGTCACAGAAATCGTCACGACTGTAGGCATGATTTACGTACGGTGCAGCCAATTTGTTACGGCCCAATTTTAACACAGTATATTTTTTAGCCAATTTTGGCCCAAAGAGAAAGTAATTTCAAACAGTTCACGCGATAGGCGGCCATCTGTATGTATATATTTTTCTCAGAAAAATTATGTGTGTATATACAACATAGCAGTTTACAAATGCTTCATCTAATGATAATTTACAACATAGATTCACTAAATATATCACACAACAAGGTTACATAGCAGTACAATCCAGTTTACATCAACATAACATATAAACTTTCAAGGCTGTTGTTCAGGTTCTTCGTCGACTCTCCTGATGGCAACTTTGTATGCAACATCGTGAACATTTCACTGAAATTTCACGGAGTTCAGAAGCCTGCTATGTAAGAATCATCAAACTGTGAGATATCAAGTTTAAGGCTGACTTGAGAAATCGAGCAAGAATCAAGAGCTACTTGTAAGCATCTATCATATTAATGAATGACAACTAGACAACCATTAGAACATATGCGCATTCAGATCAAAGGTGGCATGATTTAGCTCAAACATTCCAATACTAACTAATCAGATAAATAAATTATAACTCCAGATGAAAGATTGCTTTCTCTGTTGATTATGATCACCTAAAGCATCACAAAAATCTGTATTCTACAAATATTGACACATGGTTACAACCAGGAAATCATCCAAGAACATTAATACAAAGGGAATAAAGGGCAATGATATCAGCTACTTTCATAGTGATAGAATTTTACATCATATACACTATTTACATGAGATTTAGGAAATAAAAATTATTGTGACAAGCTACTTTGAACAGCTTAACACATATAAAGTTTGTGCATGGTATAGAACAGAGAAACAGTGTAATAGCAAACCTAGTTAGCAAACAATCTTACTCTTAGTCACTGGATTGAGATTAATGAATTGATTTGAAAACAAAACGCTAAAAAAACATGTCGCTCTATTAATACAGTATTAAAAATCATGTCTCGAAGACCTATTTTAACAGAACATACTACAATATATAATCATATGAAACAAACAAGTCGTCATTGCAGTATGCATGATTTGATTTATGTAAGCAACAAAAAAACTAGTGCAACAGATTTATGTTTTGTTGTTGAACAGTATATGTTCATAGTATCTATCTCTATCTCTACTACTATAGTGCGACAGTTTTGAAATTGGATTTACCACTCCATCTTCGGTTCTCCCGCTCAAACAGCCATTGGCTCAAAATCCACCGTTCATTTCCCCTCCCATGCATATCATTGACATCCATCAAACAAAGACTGAACATGATCTGACGGCTAAAAGCTGCCGGATTCGCTCCCGCTCCTTGTGCACATGGTCGACTCTGCTCTCCAAATAAACAAATAAAGAAGTCCCAATTAAATCTGGATTGCACCTACTGAAGTTGAGAAATGTCTAGAAACTGCTGCCATCTCATCACATGCAAGTACGACAACTTGGCAAATAGCTAGCACATTTTGCTTCGCCCTTGTCACTTGGAAAATAAACACTCTACTACTAAACTTATTTCTTTAGATTGCTGTAAAAAAAGAATTTTTTTTAGATGCCACTATACTGCAAACTTGACACGGTTCCATAACATAACATTGCATCGCTGATGCTAGCTAAAGTTCTATTTTGCTTCATTGAGAAAGGTACTATTTTTATTATTCGCGAAAAAAGGTGTAATATTTTTATTTCAGTCATACATAAGCTATACCTAAAGCTAATACAAGACATGAATGTCTATCAGAACTAAATGAATTATTTAGTTGCACAAAATAGCCCATAAACATGCATGTAAACCGTCAAACAACTAAGGAACTATGCATCAATGGAACTCTTGAAACAACATATAATAAAACTACAACTTTTATCGTGCAATCAAATTCCTACTTGGAACTCAGTTTGATTTGTGCAAGTGATTTGCTTCGTATTTAAGCATAGTCCTTAGATCTTGCAAACAAACACAATGTGATATCTAGTCAAGATACGAGTACCATTTCTCTCTCTAAAAAGAAGGTATACGACTATCTATCATACAGAACTATACATGCAAAGCACGTGCCATGGACTAGTATTCCAAAGAGGAAAAGAGAAAATATCATAGATCTTTCACTGGTAGGTAGTTCATCACAGATCTTCATCACAGAAATGCATTACCTATCTTGTTTGGAACCAGTGCATGTATGTAGAACGAAAAACATTGTGGAACAGAGAGTATGGAGAGAAGCAAAGCCTCACCAGGCACCGCCCTCCTTCTACCCCGGTGCCCTAGAGAAGACCTCCTGGAAGACGCGGAGCTCCATGAGCGACCTATCGAAGGCACTCGCACTGGTGCCGTAGTCGTCGTCTGCCCTGGCGGCCACATCCTCGCCAAAGATGAAGCGGATGGCGTCGTCCTACCAGAAGCCCAACGCGTCCTCCGCGTCCATCTGAGGAGGGAGAAGCGAATCTGAGCGGGAAATCCGGGGGCGAGAGGAAGAAGATGGTGCGGGAGAGCAGATCCGTCTGTACCTGAGCGAATGCGGGAATCCCTGTGCATCAAGGGTGGGTGAAGGTAAGAGGCGGCCTGGGTGGCGGTGAATCGGGAGCGGTTCCGCCGGCTTGGTCTTCTGCCGCGGCGGGGCGGGGCGAGATCCGAGCGCCGCAAGTATGGCGCACGCGGCTGGGGTGAGGAAGGGCACACCGACGTGCAGGCGGCCGGCGGCTGGGGCCGGCTCCTCTACTGCTCGCCGACGAAGATTTGTGGGAGGAGGGAGGCGAGGTGGTAGGTGGCGGCGATGGGTAGGAGGGGGCTGTGGACGAGGGAGAGAAGAGGGGACGAGGACGAGGGTTAGGGTTAGCAACTTATATGGGTAAAGATTAGATGGGCTTTAGCGGGCTTGGGCGGGCTTGGCAGGCTATACCATGCCATCCATGACAGTTTTGAAAACGTCAATAAAAATCCGTCACGTATTAACAGATTTCTTGTAGTGTAACGATATCCTAAAATCCGGAAAACTTGATCACCAACAACACTTGAGCCAGTCTTAGAGGCGAGACCGGGAACCTATTATTTACCGTTTATAATTTCACACGTGCAAATGAGTTTTCCACTGAATCGCATATTCCAGGATCATAGCAGTTATAGCATGAATTATAAACTCTATACTATGAACATGGAAATATAATAATATGCTATTATTGCCTCTAGGTCATATTTCTAACAAGTAGCCGTGTGAAGCCTGCCAAGGATGCATATGAGATCAATTTCTTGAGACCTATCTGAAGATTGAAACAGTGCACAATGCTTCGTACTACCAGCTCCGTGATGATCTTGTTGAACATCAGTGGCAACTGTATGGGAGATAGAGTCTCATTTTATTATGATAAATTTCATATGTCTTTGTGTGTGATTTGAATAATTATTTGCCTTCTGACCATTTGTTGCTGTATTAATTATTAGAATTTAAACATTTGTTGTAACGAAGACAGTTGTTGTATTGTGATTTGCCTTTTGGACCATTTATAAGTTTGATTTATATTGTGATTCTATTATGTTTATATTTCTTGAAAATCATGAATTTGCAACGCTCCTGAAAATTTGCGGTGCCGTGAGGCTTCCGGTGCGGAACAGATCCTGTAAAATCGTGCCACAAAAAATTTGCATGACAAGTTTACATGATCTATTCCGTCGGATGCCTCGTGGTACCATTTTTTTTAAAGACGGCCCTTATATCAAATTTTGCAAGACGTGGTTTTATGGGATCCGCTAGAGTTGCTCTAAGAGTTTCGTCCGAGGTCTTGTGTGCAAAAGCCGAAGCACTTATATTAAATTTAGTTTTCTTTGGGGTCCTTCTAAGGGATGCGATGTAACCGAAATTGCAAGCTCATGTCAGCTCCTAGGTCATTCGGGACCCTTAAACAATTATTTCGCAAATGGCAACATAACAAGCTCGATGACTAGGATGACATTTTTTTTCCACTAAAATAAAATGAAATATTCAAAGAAGAGAAAGAGTGATTCGTAACCATAATTTACCTCAAGACGGAGGAAAGCACACGGTTGCGGAATTCATCCTGGAGTTAAAAACATAAAATATGGAGCGAAAGGGACCAGCGGCTTATATAACGATTTCCTTCGAAGGAAAAACTTATATAAAACGAGTTCGTTATACAGGCGAGCGCCCGCCCATTCCTGCTCCCTCCCTCGCTCCCTCGCCGTCTCCGCCGGCGAAAATCTCCGCCCGCGACGCGACAAGAGCAAGGTGCTCCACCAGCCGCCGCGTCGCCTCGGATCATCCTCCGGCCACCTCACTGGCAATGAGGTGCCCGCCATATATTCGCCGCGGGCGCCTTCGAGATGCCCCCCGCGCCAGCCGCCCCACCGAATGTACTCCGTGCTCTCGAGAATATACTCCGCGGCGCGCAGCCGTCTCCAGGTACTAATAGACTCGCTCCCGGCCGGCCACGATGGCAGCAGGGACTCGCATCGCCGCCGCCGCCGCCGCCGGGACGACCGGAGCAGGAGCAGCGGCACCAGCACCCCCATCAGCACGCCCGCGTCCATGTACTCCGCGCTCAGCCCGGTGGACACCCACGCCGTCGCCACCGCCGCGGCGGCCAAGCTCGCGATGGACGCCCCGGCCGCCGGGTCGGCCGCCATGCCCATCTCCCTGTCGCCGCTCCTCCCGCCGCCGCAGATGGTGGTGGTGGCGCTCGACGCCACCCGCGACCACCGCGAGGTGGAGGTCAGGATGTCGCTCAGGGCGCTCGTGGCCCGGGGCGACATACTTCGCGGCGGCGACTCCCTCCTCGTGCTCGGCGTTCTCCACTCCGTCACCAATCCGAGTGAGGGCCGAGCTCCCCCTTTAGGTCTCTATTTCCCGTCGGGTTGCGGTCTCTTAGCCATTCTGCTCGACCTAATCCACCCTTGTTTAAATTGCTCTTCTCCACCCTACATTCATCATTCATGTGCTGAATTGAACTTCCAAAAATGCTTCCTAGTTGCGATCGACCTCTGTAGTTGAGTATTGTGTTCATGCTTATACATAGGTGATAGACTGGTAGATTTGGAATGTCAGTGTGTCACATTGAAGTTGATTCTTAATTTCTGTCACCCATGTGCTAATTAGATTATCATTATAGTGGTCAGGTAGAAAATTTTATATGACGTCCTCTTCCGAAAATGTTAGTGTGTGTTAAGTTTATTCATGCATGTCTGAGTCTGACAGATGCTTCCATGTATGTGCCGACTGGCTTTCAGTCCTGTTGGTCACTGTTTCACTCGTCATTTGGTAATACATGTCCCTTGAAGAAGCATCATGACATTTAGAATCACCAACATTGTAGAGAAGAGTGCCACTATTGAGCTTGATAAATGGTATAATGACAAGGAAAATCAACTTTAAAACAGCAGAATGAAACACATTCTGTGTAATAAATTACTAAAGTCAAGGTTGCATAAACATGTTTGTATGGGTGCAATTAGACTTTCCATTCTTGTTGGATAAGATAGACTGTTCATTCTTGTTTCAAGCGTATTATCTGAGTCGAGAAATTCCAGTAATACAGTGCTCTGTCCATTTTTTTTCTCAATCTGGCATTGAATTGTAGTGAGTGGTGCTATCTCATCCTCCTGATTATTGCTGTTGTTTGGGAATTTGCAGTCACTGTTCACTTTGTAGAGTATTAGCTCCTACTTCAAATTTACTGAAAACTTTTATCTGTTGTACTTCTTTTGCGTTATTAGTGGGATACCAAACCAAAGCATCTAGTGATTCTTTTGCCGGGACGAGCTTGCGGTACCTAGGTGATCAGGTTGCGAAGAAAGCTGAATACTACAAAGACAAGCTCCTCCAGGATGTGGAGGAGCTCCGTCAAGTGGGGGTAACATTTCCTACATTCATTTTTCTGTTAGGATAAGTAGCTGCTTTACCAATTGGACTTGCAACATTCTTGAAAACATTGGTTACATTCTGATGTTCATATTTTTTTTATTTCAGATTAGTGTGACCCTCAAAGTATGCCCTGGATCACCAGCGAAGGTTGTCATTATCCATGAAATCAATTCAAGTAAAGCTGCTTGGGTTGTACTAGACAGGTATGTGCATAATTTATTGTTTAATCATTCCTGGCATGCTATCCTAACGGAGAATTTGTCTGTTCAGTAGTTAAACTAGTATTGGTTTATAATGAAATTACAGGCACTTCAGACGAGATTTCAAGCACTTCGAAAAGCACATAGCCTGTAAGGTTGCAGCATTTCAAGATAACCTGTCAGTGCAGACCTTGAAGTCAATTAGGACAAATCTATCAAGCAAAAGTATGGGGGAGATGAAGGACCTACAAAACTTAGTAGTGTCACTTGATCTAAGTTCCAAAACACTAGATACTGACAAGGTCCGCGTGTCGGTCAGGTCATCGCCTGTAAGTTACTTTGCCTCTCTAACCAATCATGAGATGTACTACACCCCCAGTGTGGTTGGTAGCAGCATCCAGGACTTCACACCGTCAATGAGCGTCACGTCCATCCCGGTGATCGATGAGACTGAATTCAATGGTATGACATATTTCTTCAATTAAGCACAATCATAAAGTTGCAACTAGCTTATCTTTTTTTCGAAAAGGGGGGACTTCCCGGCCTCTGCATCAGAACGATGCATACGGCCACATTTTGTTATAAAATAAAGTAGTTCAACAATGTCTTGCAGTCTGCAACAAAATGATAAGCTGGCTCACGAAGAGCAACAGAAACAAAAAAAGGCCCAAAAGCCACAACCGGCTGGCAAAATATAGATAGGTAAACTAATCGTCTATCCTATTACATGACCACCATCCAAACCGGTTGAAGATATCCCGCGCTACCATCTCCCACCGGAGAGATCCAGTAACCAAACGCTCCCTGGCCTCCATCGGAGTGAGTAAGGACCACATACGGATTAGCGCAGTAGCCCGAAATAAAACCTGCAAAAAATGAATAGTTGATGTTCTGTTAAAAGCCAAATCATTTCTGCAGTTCCAGATTGCCCATAACATCGCACATGCTCCTATGCGAATTTGTCTAGCTGTTTCGGACTCTATCCCAACAAGCCACGTTCCAAATAACGACCCGACCAAATTCGGAGGAGTATTGTTAAAGGCAATTTGCACCGAGCGCCACAGAACCCTCGCCAACGGGCAATCAAAGAAGAGGTGCTTGATAGTTTCATCCTGATCACAGAAACTACACCTAGTAGAGCCTGTCCAGTTGCGCTTAACCAAATTATCTTTCGTTAAGATAACTTGTTTATGTACAAACCACAAAAACACTTTGATTTTTAGCGGAACCTTAACTTTCCAAACATGTATGGAACTAGGAACAACACTAGAATTGATGACATCAAGGTACATCGACTTGACTGTGAATTCCCCAGAAGTAGTAAGCTTCCAACACAACTGATCGGGCCGATGAGTAAGCTGAACCTCCATCAGTCTACTCACCAGATGAAGCCAAGCTTCCCACCGTTCTCCAACAAGCACCCTCCTAAACTGAATATTAAGGGGGGTGGACTGCAACTAGCTTATCTATTTTGCCGAAATGTTAAAACGGGGCCTAGTAGTGCTTAAAAGGTAGAAAAGGTCTTTCTAATTCTAGTAGCTCATTCATGCAGAATTCAAGAACTTGCTTAAATATTTGTTCAATGTTGACCAAGTAGCTGTAGTTTTACCTTCCAAAACATAATGTTACACAGAACATCTACAGTTTCATATTTACTAATACTACGCATGTTCCCCTGATCTTTACAGCAAAATCTATTGAAGACAACATGATCGGCCAGTACGATTCATCAGAAAGACCAGTTCTATGTGCTGGTTGTGGGCTAAGATCAGTTCTTTACATCAAGGAATCCATGAAATATCCTTTCTCAGAGATTCAGTCTGCAACATCTGACTTCTCAACTGAGAATTTGGTGGGCGAGGGCGGATTTGGGCATGTGTACAAAGGGAAGCTCAAGGATGGCCAGGTCATTGCTGCTAAGCTGCGTAAAGAAGCTAGCTCGCAGGGCTATACCGAGTTCTTCTCTGAAGTGCAAGTGCTCAGCTTTGCCCGGCATCGGAACATTGTCATGTTGCTTGGGTATTGTTGCAAAGAGAGCTACAACATCTTGGTGTATGAGTATATATGCAACAACTCTCTTGAGTGGCATTTATTTGGTACGTGCTTGGTATGCATAAAGTTAATTCATAATATGAAGATGGTGACAAACATAACCTTACCTTTGCTCTTTGCTTTTGCCACTTGATGAAATAGACAAGGCAGCTGGCTTACTCGAGTGGCACAAGAGGCATGCTATTGCCCTTGGTATAGCGAAGGGGCTGCGCTTTCTGCATGAAGAGTGTCGCGCCGGTCCAATAATTCACCGGGATTTGCGCCCAAGCAATGTACTGCTGACACATGACTTTGTTCCTATGGTAAGCTAGACCTCACTTCTTACTGGTGCATTTGGAGATGCAAACATATTTATGTGTTATGTTGTGATTACGTCCTGTCTTCCACAGCTTGGGGACTTTGGTCTTGCTAAATGGAAGGCTGTCAATGCTTCTATTCATACAAGGGTTCTGGGGCAATCAGGGTCAGCGCAGAACTCTCTTGCTCTTCCAATACTGTCAGCACTGTTCCATTCTATGCTACCCTTTGGCTTCTGTATTTCTGACCATGCCAGGATTTTCTTGTCATGTCCATCAGGTACTTGGCGCCTGAGTATGCTGAATACGGCATAGTTTCTGTCAGAACAGATGTGTATGCCTTTGGGATCGTTCTTTTCCAGCTGATATCGGGTCGCAAGGTGCTCGAGGAACATGAAGGACAGTGCACTCACATACTGCAATGGGTATTCTTTTTTGTGGATTTTTTTCCCAACTTGGTTACAGTATACTTGCACCATTCATTTTCGTGTATCTCTGTAAATTTTCAGGCAGAGCCTTTGGTGGAGAGTCTTGCACTGCACGATCTAATCGACGAGCGCATTGCAGATACATACGACACGTATGGGCTGTATCATCTAGCCAGAGCAGCGTATCTCTGTGTCAGGACAAACCCGGAGCAGCGGCCTTCTATGGGGGAGGTTGTCCGTCTTATCGAGACGGAGAATGAGCATATCAGGGACTTGTCCCGACAGTTCATCCCACATTTTACAAAGTAAAGAAACTAAAATGAGATCCTACGGAGGAGTCCCGTGGACAATACATTAAGGTAGAGCCCAGCTGGGTGAGATACCCTGAAGTTCGACGAACTCGGGTCAGCAAGGATGCGGCACTGCGACACCTACCTTTACTTACGACGAAGTGAAGAAACAGTCCGAGGGACGTCCTGTATCCTGATTTCATCGCTGAAGTTTCTATGATGCTCGCAGAGGGATATCTCCGGTTCGCACCGGTGAAATCGCGACACGCATGTTACTGTCTGCTCCCCTGTTTTCTCCTTTCTCCTCCCCTTCTGTTTTGTTCTTCCACGCATAAAATGGTGTGTACATAGGGAACGAGTAGTTCCCTTTTTTTTTCTGCCTTATGTTTGTAAATGAAATGCCGTTCTACCCGGGTTACATTTCTGAGTTTTTGTTCCCTGGCCCTCATCTTTGCTACTGTTCGTCTGTTGTGCTGTGTGTTTGTGGCTGTTGAAGAGTCTGATCTGCAGGATGCAGGATGCAGGACAAGCCGTCGCGCCGCGACTTTTTTCCGTTGAAATGTTTTCTCAGCCTGGGTCACAGAAAGAGGGACGAAGAAAATCTGTTCCAGCAGCGTAGGCGCCTGTTTTCGTTTACTTTCGCCATCAGCTTTGCCCTTTCAGGCGAAAGTGATGGATGCTACTCAGAAAAGACGTGGACAGACGAGCAGAAAATTCGTCTGGATATGATGAGCCGTTGAATGAATGCTACTGCATGCTGGTTAGATCCGAGTTTCTGCCGGAATTGTGCTGCTTGATGGGGCATGGATGAAATTCTTGATGAAATAGAAACGGAACGAATCAGGCCCAAAAGCAATGAATAGACAATGTGGGTTGCTATCCGCCGTCCCTTTCCGGGCCCTGCAAGTTGGCAAGCAAGGGGAGCCATCATTCTGTTGAGATGAAAATCTGAAAAATGTGGATCATCATTGCATTTAAGCGGCCAAGCTGTTTGCATAATCTTTCTTCAACTTTCTGTGCCCATGATTTGGTTTGGGCCGAATGGGATGCGCTCCGACTCACTGGACGCCTGTTCTCTGGAACCAGTTTCAGAAAATGAAGGAAAGCATATCGCCTTTACCTGAGAACCTGCAAAGCTTAGAGCATCTTCAGCCGCGCCCTCAAAACGGCCTCCCCAGGCATTTTTACACCGGCCAAAAAAAGCAGCCCGTCGCTTCAGAATCCGTTTTAGCGGCTTGGGCGAAATCAGCGTCGGCGGACCAGCCGAACCCGACGCAGCGGGGCGCCGGGCGCCGGTCGCGAAAGTGTTTTAGCGAACCAGCCTGGGCCCTTGAGTCGATGAGACGGCCGCCGTCGACCTCATCGCCTCGGTTCCGCGGGAATCAATCGCGAGCTGCCGCTGCTGCCGCGCGGTCGACCTCCGATGATGCCTCGCGGGCGGCTTGATGAAGACGCCGCCGACGCAGCGTCCCGCCCGCTCCGCCACGCGCGTCGCCAAGCATGCTCCTCCGCCGCGCGCCGGCTATAAAAGCGCCCGCTCCACGACGGTGGCGCCACAGCCTCCCTCTCCCCCGCAAAGCCTTCTACACGGCGGCTTCCCCACCACTCCCCTCCCCGCCGACGAGCGAAACCATGGCCGAGAGATACCTAGGCGACGGCGAAGCGACGAACGGCTTCGGCCGCCGACACCTCCAGGAGCCGGAGGCGCGCCTTCTGTACGAGGCCGAGTACCAGCGCTTCAACATGCGCGCGTGGCGGCGAGATCGAAGCGCCGGCGGCATCCCGGTGCCGCCGGTCCCCGAAGGGGCGGCACGGCAGGCGGAGATCGCCCGCATCCGCTCCTCGTTGACGGAGGAGCAGCGAAACGAGCCGAGGTACGTACTCGACAGCGAAACGCTATGGACGATGTACTTCCAGCGCCGCCGCGAGGAGCAGATCGCCTCCGTCAACGGCATCATCCCCCACGGCCGCCTCAACTCCAAAGGCCGGCGCGAGTGGTGGGGCGTCCCCGGCCGCACACTCGACGCCGTCCTCGACCACATCGAGACCGGCAATGTGCCACGGCTGGAGTACCCGACGCGGCCCCTCCTTCTCTCGCCGCCGCGGCAGTTCCTGGATGACGCGGCGAATGGAGCCGGGGTCGTCCTCGTCGTCATGCTCCGGCTCGGCGGCCCTCCGCGCCGTCAAGCCCGAGCCGGAGGGGACACCGCTCGGGCGTGGCGCTCGCAGCAGCGCTCTCATCATCAATGAGCCCTCGCCTGTGACGGCACCAACGAGGCGCTCCCTCCGCCTGCCGCCGCCGAAGCCCTAGTCGGACATGCTCCCCGTGAAGCCGGAGCACGCCGGCATGGTGGCTCCCGACGACGAGTCCGCACTCAAATGGGCGAAGGAGGACTACGTCCGCGAGCAGGTGCGCCGCTAGTATCGGGCGTACCTGGAGACCCAGGCCCGTAGCCGCGCCAAGGAGGGCGGCGTTATCGTCATCGACAGCGACGATGAGGTGAGGCGGGCCGTCAGCGCCCGGCGACCGGCGAGGCTGCAGCGAGGACGCCGCGGTGGTAGGCGCGACGACGACGACGACGGCAGCGACTACACCCGCTTCTACAGGCTTGTCGGTATGTAGACGACGGCGGCAGCGGCTAGGCTTTTTAATTCGTTTTTAAGTTATTTAGGTGTAATAAGTTTTTTTTACAAATTTCAACGAAGTATGGCCGAGTTCCTGCAAAAGTCGCCGAGTTTGCAAAAAATTGAAACGATCTTCGCAGAATCCGCGGCTACCATGGGCCTGTGCCTGGGAGCGAACCGAACCCCAGGGCCAGTTTAGCGCCAGTTCGCCCCAGGCCGCTCTTTTTGGCGCCCTGAGGGACCGAACAGCTGAAGATGCTCTTATACTTGAATGCATGTACTAGAAAAAGGTGCCCAGTCTTCACTACCGGGAAATCTTGCAAAAGTGAAGGTGTATGTACTGGATTTTTTTGTTTATTTTTGCCGTTTCCACTACTGGAAAAGCAATCCCCAAGATATTGGCGGAGCTCGAGTAGCAGGCTGCGTGAAGCTTTTCTCGGATAATAATGATGGGGTGTGAAGCTGAAGCCGACCTTAATTAAACGGCTAAATACGGGGTAGCATTTTTTATTGTTAGCCAAGGAATCTGGGGAGCGAAAGTTCCATACGTACGCGTTACCATCGGATGATATCTCTTTGCAGATAATGGAGGCTTTGGTATGATGATGATATGGATTGCGCGGTAGTACTAGCTTCACGAGGGCTCCTTCCCTTCGCACGTGTGGAACGTCCCTTCGCCGTGACGCGCGTAGAAACAAAATATCTTTACGCAAAGCGAATTAATATGCCGGGTCAATGAAGGTGCTGTGAGGTGCGGCGGACGACACCGCAGTTCCGTCTCGTGGGCAACCCCCGCCGGTGGCCGCACAAACAAGGGATTCGGATCTAAATACTCTTATACTTTTCATTTTAAAATATAGTGCGCCCGCGTTTTTCGAGGTTCAACTTTAACCATAAATTTAATCAACGAGACCGACCGTGGTGGGAGAAAAAAATAATATAATTGAAAACTTCTTTTAAATACGAATTCACTGATATAACTTTTGCTCCCGCCACAGTCGTTCTTGTTGATTAAATTTATGAACAAGGTTGAAGCACGGGAATAGAGGAAGCACTATATTTTAAAACAGAGGAATACTATACATTGTCAACTCATATAAAACGTCTTAACAAAGGAGCAACAAAACTGTATCATGTTTGGGTCATTGTATACTTCCTCCACGGGAAATTACCTATCGTTCAAACGGCTATACGTATTTGAAGCTAGGTAGATAAAGCCGTTTGAGCGGTAACTAATTTCAGACGATGGAAGCACCAGCAATATTGAGGCTGGTCATAGTGGGGAGTAACTTAGACTAGTGTCATATGCATGACATTAGTCTAAGTTACTACCTTCATAATGCAAAGTACCATGATAGTAGTGTCATAGGTGGCTTCATTTATTAGCTTGTAGACTCATCTTGTCTTGGAAAGCGCTATGTTACAGTAACATATTTATGTTACCACCTTACATTAAATACTTGCCACATAAGCAAAAATTTCTTGAAGTGCGCTATGTTATTAGCTAAGTTACTCCCACTATGAGACTAGCCACAATGCATAGTAACATGCACTAGTAACATACACATATCCCTAGACTATGTTACTACCCACTATGAAGGTAGTAACATAAGTGTAGTAACATGCAAAGCTTCATTTATAAGGTTATAGACTCATATTGCATTGGGACATGTGATGTTACAGTAACTAGCTAAGTTACTGTAACTACTTCTCTCCTCATTAACTCATTGCCACATAAGCAAATTTGCTGAGTTGGACTCGACGTTACTGCTGAAGTTACTCCCGCTGTGGCTAGTCTGACTAGCCTGGGAGAGAGGGGGAGACATAGGCCAGGGTAATCCAACTGTTTTTGTTCCTGAAGATTAGGCTGGTCACAGTGGGCAAGAACATAAGCTAGTAACTTACACACTTCCCTAGACTATGTTACTACCTCCATAGTGGGTAGGAACATCTATGTTCTGTCATGCAACGATGTATTTATTAGGTTATAGACTCATTGTTTCTTGGAGTGTGTGATGTTCCGGTAACTTAGCTAGTTACCACAAGCACCTCTCTCTTCATTAAATATGTGCCACATAAGCAAAATTGTATTGGAGTGTGTGATGTTACTCCTAAGTTCCTCCCCATTGTGACCAGCCTTAAGTTAGGTCTAGCAGCGTTCATTATTAAAATCACAGCAGTACAATATTTCATACCGTAGTGTATTTTACAAGGAAACTTGCGTGTCCATGTTTTCTCGTGCAGTGTATGGCTAGATAACTACACTAACTAAATTCTTGTAGTGGTGGTCGTACAGTAGTTCGCGGTCTACGACTTTCTTTGCTTGACGGACCGTCCAATGTCTGCTCCAGCGCATTCATATGGATGCTACGCAATCTCTTTTGTCAATTGCTACTCCATCGTACTCATATGAGTACTAATCTGTATGTATAATCATTGTTAACTTTCAGCAGTGCGACGCTGGTGATCTTATCATCACGCTGCCTTTCTGCCTCCCTGCTGAGAAAAGATCGAGCTACGGGTGAGGGCCAACGTGAGCTGCATTCGTGGCTAGGTTCATTGCGGCTGCAAACGACACGAAATAGAGTTTTTCCGTTTTTCGAGTTGGAGTTATTTATTTATTTTTTGAGTTGGACGAAGAATAGCAAGCACGGCTCGGAGCATCTACACTCGGAGGCCTCAAATGTTTGGGCGGACGACCCGGTCATCGATCGGTTAAATATACCGATTCAGATGGATCCCTCATATCGGTCCTGAATGTCCGGCCGACCGGCACCCTTTGTCTCCAGTCTAAATCTGGGGCGCATACGGGAAGACCCGGGCGCGTTCGTCACGTCGGATTAGACAGTCCGACCCTATCACAAATTGCATCAAATCCCTTCCCTCCGACCTACCCGATTCCATTTGTTTCTCTCGTCTCTTCTCCCTCTTCTGCGTCGGTCATCTCCTATGGATTTGGCATCCATGACTTTATGGATTTGAATGCTTTCTCTGAGATGGGCGGCGTTTGTAAAGACCATATCTGATCCCCAAGGTAACAAACAAAGACAGTTTGCAACAATGCCGGAAACAGCAAGGAAGGATGTGCAGTGAGCATTCATGTGGGAATTGTTTGTGGAGCTGCAATCATGTGGGAATCGGAGACTTTGTGGTAGCTGATGACATGTTGTGTCATTTTGCACAGTATGATTGTCAAAAAGGAGGATGATGGGGGTAGCCCGAATCAATAATTTTGAAGCGTCTGTAGAACAAGTCCATATCTCGAAAGATCAAGATGTAAATCAACGTATGAATTTCTAGAGATGCATCAGAATCTTTGAGATCATCAGTTGCATGCACAGCTACTCGGTGATCTTGTGAAGCATATGTAGACCTACAATGAAAACCAAAGAGCTAATATTTGACTTGTGCACTTAAAATAAATTTTATGTTCAATGTATTTTCGCTACCAACAAATATAATATACATGTGACATTAACATGTACTCCCTCTGTTCGGAATTATTTGTTTCAGAAATGGATGTATCTAGAACTAAAATACGTCTATATACATCCATTTCTGCGATAAATAATTCCGAACGGAGGGAGTATGGTGGACGTGAATGAACTTGCATGAATTTGAGAGTTTGAATTTAAGGTGCAGGCTTGCCCGACCACGTACTACCTGGATGTTGTAAAACAGACTATAGTAGTACATCTTAGCCGAATAGCCGTAGGCAGTAGGCGGTGAGCATTGACTGAATGGCGAGTGACACAGCCCACTACCACTGGGGAGCAGCAGGACATACCAATGGAAAGTGTCCCCCATTTGGATTTTTGCGATCAATCAATCGATGGATCGAGGCATGATTGCTCACGTAGGTTTATAGTTCATTGAACTTGGACGGCTCTTTCTCGTTCTCTCCTTTTAGTTTCTGGTGATGAAGGTGTGCCATTATAGAGGTGCGTGTTTGAAAAGAACACGAAAACAATGATGTTGATGAACACTAACCATGTAAATTCTGCATCTCTAGTGGTTCACTTCTTGCAAAAAAGAAAATCTAGTCTTTGGTTCAATTTCTTTAACTCTCAAAATATACTTTTTAAAAATTAAAGACGTCAAGTCATTCCTCTCAATATTCCAACTCCTAAAAATTCCGAGGGTTTACCACTCAAACTTAACCCCACCTACTCAAATTTGAGCAAACTTCTTCTTCCTAAGCCTTTCCTGTTCGACTGAAAAATAGCGCCAATAGCATTCATGCCCCAACCGCCGGCACCGACTCGCTAACCTCGGTCGCCGCACTGCCCTCCTCCTACGAAAACTTGTCGTTGGCTCCCTCCACACCGACCCCTTTCCAAAACCTAGTCCACCATTGTAGAAATTGACCTCCTACCGTCCGCTCCCCGCCCCTGAATAGAGCTCCCATCATCGCCACTTGCCATGGTCCGAATCAAGGCCACCATCTCGGCAATGCTCTTGTGGCAGCGGAGGGCTGAGATGGCCATGGTCGCGCCCACGCCGTTGTCTTAATCGAGCCCCAAATCGGAGCGGGAGGAGATGGAGGAGCGGGAGGAGGAGCCGGAGATTATGCCGTTGGAGTTGGCTGAGCGTGAGCTCGAGATGCAGGAGGAGGTGGAGGATGAGGAGCAACACCTCGTGAAGAACCAACTCGCCACGAAATGTGTCGACCAAGCCGCGCTCGCCGCCATCCGCATACGCACGTTGGCGGTCAAGGAGCACCTCGCCATCGAGGCATTCGTTGATGCTTCGCACGATGACACCAGCAACCACGCCGCTTATGCTGTGAAAGAGAAGGTGTTAGTCGAGTTGTTTGCCTACCTTGACAAGCTTGGCTCCCCCCCCCCTCCGCCGACAAGGTCGTCCCCATGGCCAAGGGGCACCCACGACCCCAAGGTATTAGGCTCCAACAAGGGCAAGGAGGCGATTGAGATCTCCTCGGACAAGGAGAACATGTTTGCACCTTGGGCGGAGGGGGTGTTTTTTTTTCCGACAAATGATGAATTTTATTGACTCAAAATGAAGTATCAAGAAAATACAAACACAACGAGCACACGCCCGACCTTTGCATTGCTAGGGCGCACACAACCAACACCAATGCACGCACACAAAAACACGTCGGCAATACCAAAGTCATATAAGACCAAAGTTATGCGTAGGCGAGGAAAAAACCCAAAGCAATCAGATTTGCGATCGTCAAACTTCAACAATGACTATATACGCACCAACCAACTCATGACATACACGGACGACACAGTTCTTCAAACAACAACACCTTTAAGAAGGGAGCGACGCTTAAGTGCCACCGTCACCGGATCCAACCATGTAAGGCTAGAGTATAGGTTTTTTACCCTTAAAAAACCACTCTGAACATATCCGAGCAATGCCCTCAACAAGGTAACGATGTCAAAACATTGTCATTGCTAGGTACTATGTCACGCCCAATATGCGACCCTATCCAAAAGGAACTCGAAGGTCCCACTAAGGATAGACCCGCATATTGAAACGCTTTGCAAGGTGGATATCATTACATCAACATTACATAATAGATGGGGATACATACAAGAGGCATACAATGCCACATGAATACATCAATACAACATACAAGAACAACATCCAACTACGGATGAATCATAAACAGAAAACTCAAACAATATCCACCCTGCTAGCCCAGGCTGCCGACCTGGAACCTATCCCCTGATCGAAGAAGCAGAAGAAGAAACTCCAAAACAAGCAACATCGCTCTCACGTCATGATCATCGCATAACCTGTACCGCAATTGTTGTTGTAGTAATCTGTGAGCCACGAGGACTCAAAGCAATCCCATTACCATGGGTATCAAGACTAGCAAAGCTTAATAGGAAAGGAAGGGGTAAAGTGGTGAGGTTGCAGCAACGACTAAGCATGATATGGTGGCTAACATACGCAAATGAGGCGAGAAGAGAAACAAAGGGCGGTCGTGAAGCTGGCAATGATCAAGAGGTGATCACGAACTCCTACTTACGTCAAGCATAACCCAAAGACCGTGTTCACTTCCGACTCCGAGAAGAGACCATCACGGCTACACACACGGTTGATGCGTTTTAATTCGGATCTGGTGTCAAGTTATCTACAACGGACATTAACAAATTCCCATCGCCACATAACCGGGCACGGCTCTCGAAAGTTTAAACCTGCAGGGTGTCCCAACTTAGCCCATGACAAGCTCTCGCGATCAACGAAGAATAGACCTTCTCCGGGAAGACCCGATCAGTCTCGGAATCCGGTTTACAAGACATTTCGACAATGGTAAAACAAGACCAGCAAAGCCGCCCGATGCGCCGACAATCCCGATAGGAGCTGCACATATCTCGTTCTCAGGGCAACACCGGATGAGACATCCTACGAGTAAAACCAGACCTCAAGTTTCCCTGAGGGGGCGCTGCAAAGGACTCTAGTTCGGACCAGCACTTAGACAAGCACTGGCCCGGGGGGCTAAAATAAAGATGACCCTTGGTTGGCCGACCCAAGGGAAGGGTATAGGTGGTGGTGAGGCAAATGGTAAAACCAAGGTTGGGCCTTGCTGGACAAGTTTTATTCAAAGCGAACTGTCAGGGGGGTCCCATAAATCACCCGACCGCGTTAGGAACGCAAAATCCGGGAACATAACACCGGTATGACGGAAACTAGGGCGGCAAAACAAAAGTAAACTAACTATTTAGGCAAGTTTAAATGAGGCCGAAACAACAAACAACAATTTCGGAAAATCCTCATATGCAATTTATGAATTCGGTACTGTTCTGCCCTAAACCATATTTTAAAGTTGTTAAACAGGAAAATAAAGTGGACCATGTTAAACTAGGCATTTTTCCACCCCATATACATATAAAGTTTATTAAATTCCGAGTTACGGTTATTTAGTTATGAAATAAAGCATTTTAGCATGGCATTATGCAAAATAGACACAAACAGCATTTTAAGCATTTCAAACATGGATGAAAATGGCATAATGTGAAACTAGATGAAATTCTAATCATTTTACATATATGACATGTTTAATTTGGATGCATGGACAATTACTTATTAACACTTTAATATGATGGCATTTTTCTGTAATTATGCATGCACAGGATATTTAGCAAATTCGTCCAGAAAAAAAAACATCCACGGGCTGAAACTGGTGCATGCTGGGCTGAACAGAGAGGAGGGGCTGCTCACATCGGGCCAACAGGCCGGCCGGGTGGATGTAGAGGCGCTGGGCCTTGGCGCAAAGAGTGGCCCAGTCGGGGTCAAACGAGGCAGTGGCTTGGGCGGAGTCAACGGGCGCGGTCCTCTGTCCGTCAGGAAGCAGAGCAGCGGTGGCGAGGAGCTTGCAGGTCGGCGCGCGACGGAGGAGGCCCGGACGGACAGGGCGAGGCGGAGGTCAGGCGGGAGTCGCGGGCTCAGTCCGATCTTGCACGAGATGAAGGAGGTCGGCGCTTGGTGGGCCAGACTCACCGACGCGGACGGCGAAGCTGCACGACGGCGCTGGTATTTGTGATGGCGGATGGCAACGACGCTGATGCGGAAATCCCGCTGTTCGAATCTTGGAGAAGGTCTTGGCGGCTATGAAGCTTTTCGACGATCGGCGGCTTGAAGACAATGGCTCCATGGCCTCTGTTCGAACATGCGGAGAAAACAGAGAGAGATGAGACAGGAAGGAAGAAGGAAAGAAGGAGGTAGCGCGATGGATGGCACGGAGGTTGGCGGACGAGCGGAGAGGGAGCACCGCGGCTGCGGTGTCGGAGACGAGCAGGAGGAGGGCCTCGGGCCTGCTGCTACAAGTGGATGGCGGGGACGGCATGAAGTGGGAGGCGGCAGGGAGCTCCTTTCGCTGGCTCACGACGAGGGGAACAAGGCCGAGCGCTCCTGCTCGGGGCCTTGGGCAGCTTCACGATCCAAGGGGATCGAGGGGAGGGGAGGTGGCTTTGGGCGCCTGGGGAAGAAGCAGCGGAGGAGCTCATCTTGCTAGCTGAAGGTTCGGACGCCGGCGGCAGATGGGAAGGGCGACTGGGAGGCGGGAAGAGGAGGCACGACCTCGGGCGTTGGTTGGAGGGGAATGGATCTGGGAGGATCCCAAGGTGGGATTTGAGTGCGGCGGCGGTGGGGAGGATCCCTAGAAATTAGGTGGTGTGTCTAGATTAGGTTAGGGGTGATCTATTTATAGCAAAGTTAGTCTAGGTTTGGACCTTCTGATTTGCATCGGATGGTCAAGATACAAAGGTTAAGAGAGATCAAATAATAAACTGAAGATACTTTCAGGATGTTTGGGGTGATCCGGAACCATCGGCGATGACTGTCTGGGTCGGGTTCGGGGGAGTTTTCGGACACGCGCAAGAAGGGGTCGGTGGTTGTGCAGAGAGGTTAGGTGGTATGACAAGAGGGAAACGCAAACACGGTTGGTCTCGAAACGGTCAACGAACGCAACGGAGAGAAGCGAGGAACGACAACTACGAGCGGATGCAAGTTTTAAAAACAATGACAGCAACGAGTGCCGATGCAATGCAAATGATGCGACGAGATGAGATGCATGACATGAACAAAATGCAAAACAAAAAAACAAAACCCAACCACGAAGGAAATAATATATCGCATCTCCGGAAAAGGCAAGAGTTTGAGTTACGAATATGGAAAGTTGTATCCGGGGCGTTACAACACTCCACCACTACGAGAGGATCTCGTCCCGAGATCTAGGATGGCACCGGAGGGAAAAGAAAGAGGAAGAGAAAAGGTAAAACTAAGTCGCTTCTTTAACAAACGAGTGAAACCACGAACCTTGAGAGGTTGAAAAACTTGAAAGAAAAAAATACAACGGAGATGAACGAAGTTGAGAGCACTCCGGTAGAAAAGAGAAACAAGGAACGCCATGTGAACCTTGGAGGTTGCAAAGCTATGAATGATGAGCACAAAGGACAAGAAGGAATTGAAAGCACTCTGGTTGAAACGAGATAAACAAGGAACAAGGAAGAACAAATTCAGGCAGCACTCCGACTGTAAATGGAAGGAGTTGAACATGGACTTGACAAGATGAGAGGATACTTGATGAAATCAACAACACACTGCCTCCGGAATTGAAAGAATGGCACAAGGGGTAAGCAACATTTCAGACCGCACTCCGGTGGAGAAGGGAGGCAAAACTTGATAAGGTGAGAGAACTCGTATGAAAACACGACACTCCGGCTAAACGGATAAGCAAGGAAAATTACATGATCTTGACAAAACAAGATAATTGGTAGAAGAGAGCAACATCACAATGCCTCCGGAAGAAAGAATAGAAGATAGATCATTGAAATAATAGAATGGAGAAGAAAATGACAACTTCTGCCACAAATGATCTTGGAAGCACCCTTCCAAGAAGGTTAGAACGGAGTTGTTGGAAAACCAACAACGAAAAACACAAGCTTGTTGTGGGCTTATGGCAAACATCTCAAAATGATGAGGTGACAACCGGCCACCGATGGAAACAGTTAATTGGATTGAGATCAGCAAGGAGATGAAAACTCCTTTTAATGAGAGAATATGAGGAAACTTGGATTATCGATAGGCACCACGAATAGCAACATTCCCAATGGAAGGCTTTAGGTGAAATATATCCCAAGATAACTCCAACAAAGAGATTGATGGATTTAAAATACCTCATTCTTGACAACATATGAATCAAGAAACATGAAGGAAATTGTCAAAAGTGACATAACACCACCTCAAAAGATAAGGTAGGAAGAATTGCACTTTGGAATGCAAGATGAAGAATACTTGAGCTCCTCAAAACAAAACATGTGTTAAGCACCATGTTTATTTTAGAGTAAAGCTTGGCGGATCATAACTTCGAGAGAAATCTTGAAGAACAATTGAAGAATGAAGAGAATCTTTGATGAACCACCATGTAGAGCCTCAATGAAGAACTCCGGTAATAAAAGGATGATAAAAAAGAAAGAGAAGTTGAAAACACAAGGTGAAGCCTCGCAATGATTTAGATGGAGCTTCGCGACGATGTAACCGAGAAAACTTGGAACTCTGAAAAAGGAAAAGATGAAACACTAGAACCGTGAATTACTTCATCATGATCAATCTCCGGAAGAAAAGAATTGAATCACCTCTAGGAAATAAGAATAAGATTTATTGTATGTTTATCCTTCATCAAATTTAATTGATGACAAGCAACGGATTTGGCATACTAATTATTCCCGTAGAAAGGATTAAAAGAGATATAACGCGAACTTGAGAAGGTATTGATGGAACCACCGGTGGGATTTGGAAACAACGAATGAATGAATGAATTGATACGATGACGAATGAAGAGAAATCTTGAACGAACCACCGTAAGAATTGAAAATGAACATAGCGAAGGCACAATTCACCGGGAAGAATTGGAAACGAATGAAGATACTTGAGGGGATTTAGATACATGAGAACAAAGAGATCATGAACTGATTAGAGGATATTTAAACGATTCACCAGTAAGATTTGGAGAATGATAGCTACGCGCTGAGAATGAAAAATTATGACATGATGGCCTTCGGAGGAAAGAAATGGAAACAACTCATGAAATGCTCCGGATGGTAAGAAAAGAATTGTCACAATCAAAACAATTATGAGGATAGCATGAAGCTAGAACTATGAATCTTTGGAAGAACGGGTAAGGATTTAAGAGGAACTCTTCTTCGGTATTCAAAATTTGAGAATGACGACGAGAAACACCACCATGAATTGTTGAGATACTCCGGGAGAATTAAAAGAGGAAAGTTTGAGCCAAAGATGAAAAAAATTTGAAAACGACCTTGGAGAAGGCATGTGACTGATGAAAATTCATTCTTACATCAAACTTGGAAATGAATTTGAGAATCGCTCATGATAATTAGAAGAGTCAGGTAAGATCCTGGGAAAAGACCTGTGGGTTAGGGCCCACTCAAAAGAAAACACCGTTGAACAATTTTAAAGAGAGGTTGCACCAGTTGAATTAAATGGCTTGAACGAGATAACAACCTCGAAATATCTTGAACGGCTTGAGAATGGAAACACAAGTCTTGTGAGATATCTTCGGCACTCCAGAACAAATGAATAGGAAGAGGTGAATGATTAAGAGGCGCATCGGCATGAGAAAGCATTAGAAACGAGGAAAGGAATACAATGAATATCGAAAGCTTGAATTGGAATCACCGGAGAAGAAACAACAATGAAGGATGATGAACTTGAAACTGTTGAGCATCTTCATGGGAAATCACCGGATACGAACATTGAAAGAAAAGAATGAAGATACTTCACATGAATAAATGGATACTTGATTAAAATAAATGAGTCCTTGAAGAAAAGGGTGGGAGGATGGGGAAAAACAAAGACAACTTGGGATGAACGAAACAAACACCGTTGAGAAAACTTAGAATTGATCTTGCAGATGGGGAGAATGATGGGATCATCTCGAAGAGAAGCGCACCGGTTGGAAAAGAATTAACTTGACAACCTCAATGATCAAAAAGGATTAGTATTCACATAGCAATATGAGAACACCGTTTAGGAAAGGTATGGATTCAACATTTGACTTTGAAGCAACTCGAATACCATAAATAAAACAAAACAAAGGATTTGGCTTGCAAAATAAGCCGGAACAAATACATATGATAGAGATTTACCCAATCCCATATCATGCATCTGTCGGAAAGATATTCTAGGAGCTACTTGAATTCCCACCTATAAACTCCTGAAACTTTCTGGTTATGCAATCTGGTGTTGGGGATACAGGGGAAGCAATATATCTCACCCAAACTAACAATACCTACATCCAAGTTGTATCCATCTGTCAACACATAACCAAGAAACCTTCAGAAATCGTGTACCTCAACCTTCGAAAAGCATCCGTTATACAAGCTACGGCAATACTCCCGAACTCCCCAGTACTGGGTGACGTCGAGGTTATCTCACCAACAACTGCATAAAAGAGATTTTTGATGTCGGCAAAACTCAGGTATTCCAGAACCGCAACGATAAAATTATGACGACAACACCTCGGAGCTCAACTCCCCGGGACACTGCCACAACCCCTAAATGTCAGGAGGCACCAAGAACAATGTTCTCGTCATAAGAATATCGAAACGATTCCAAGATACCCGCGTGATCCTAAAAAAAAATTTAGTGAAATTTGAGGAGAGGAAAGACAAAACATCTACGTCAGGAGGCCTCACCAGAGCGACGAAGGGGCTGAGGAGTAAAAGAATTCCTACTCTCCGATATATATAATCCTAAGACTCCAAATAGTTTTCTTCTAGACTCAACAACGGCCAACAATCAAGGGGGCTCCTATGGTCGGTCCAGGCTCTGATTACCAACTTGTCACGCTCAATATGCGACCCTATCCAAAAGGAACTCGAAGGTCCCACTAAGGATAGACCCGCATATTGAAACGCTTTGCAAGGTGGATATCATTACATCAACATTACATAATAGATGGGGATACATACAAGAGGCATACAATGCCACATGAATACATCAATACAACATACAAGAACAACATCTGACTACGGATGAATCATAAACAGAAAATTCAAACAATATCCACCCTGCTAGCCCAGGCTGCCGACCTGGAACCTATCCCCTGATCGAAGAAGCAGAAGAAGAAACTCCAAAACAAGCAACATCGCTCTCACGTCATGATCATCGCATAACCTGTACCTGCAACTGTTGTTGTAGTAATCTGTGAGCCACGAGGACTCAGCAATCCCATTACCATGGGTATCAAGACTAGCAAAGCTTAATGGGAAAGGAAGGGGTAAAGTGGTGAGGTTGCAGCAGCGACTAAGCATGATATGGTGGCTAACATACGCAAATGAGGCGAGAAGAGAAACAAAGGGCAGTCGTGAAGCTGGCAATGATCAAGAGGTGATCCTGAACTCCTACTTACGTCAAGCATAACCCAAAGACCGTGTTCACTTCCCGGACTCCGCCGAGAAGAGACCATCACGGCTACACACACGGTTGATGCGTTTTAATTCGGATCTGGTGTCAAGTTATCTACAACCGGACATTAACAAATTCCCATCTGCCACATAACGCGGGCACGGCTCTCGAAAGTTTAAACCCTACGGGGTGTCTCAACTTAGCCCATGACAAGCTCTCGCGATCAACGAAGGAATAGACCTTCTCCGGGAAGACCCGATCGGTCTCGGAATCCGGTTTACAAGACATTTCGACAATGGTAAAACAAGACCAGCAAAGCCGCCCGATCGCCGACAATCCCGATAGGAGCTGCACATATCTCGTTCTCGAGGCAACACCGGATGAGACATCCTCTGAGTAAAACCGGACCTCAAGTTTCCACGAGGCGCGCAAAGGACTCTAGTTCGGACCAGCACTTAGACAAGCAACGGCCGGGGGCTAAAATAAAGATGACCCTTGGGTTGGCCGACCCAAGGGAAGGGTATAGGTGGTGGTGAGGCAAATGGTAAAACCAAGGTTGGGCCTTCTTTGGACAAGTTTTATTCAAAGCGAACTGTCGGGGGTCCCATAAATCACCCGACGCGTTAGGAGCATAAAATCCGGGAACATAACACGGTATGACGGAAACTAGAGGCGGCAAGAGTGGAACAAAACACGGGCATAAGGCCGAGCCTTCCACCCTTTACCAAATATATAGATGCATTAATAATATAAGAGATATTGTGATATCCCAACATAACCACATTCACCATGGAGTAATCTTCAACTTCACCGCAACTAGCAGCGCTATAAGAGGGCTGAGCAAAAGCGGTAACATAGCCAAACAACGGTTTGCTAGGAAGGGTGTCAAAGGTTAGAGGTTCATGGCAATTTGGGAGGCTTGAAGAACAAGTTATAGGAAGCGCAGACAAAGCGATAGAACGAAGCAACTAGCATAGCAATGATAGTAGTGAGATCCGAGGTAGCGGTCATCTTGCCTGAAATCCCGCTAGGAAGAAGAACGAGTCCATGAAGAAGATGAAGCCACGAAGACGAACCACACGTAGACGAATGAATCCTCACGATCGCAACGAAACAGGAACTAACAAGAAGAAGCACACAACATAGGTAAACACACCACACATGAATAAGGCATGATGCACAACAAGCATGATGCATGTCCGGTTTAAAGAGCATGGCATGGCAAAGTGCAACAAACAATACTACAAGTTAAGTGGAGCTCAATATGCAACGAGTTGCATATTGACGAAACACCACATCCGAGTCATTTAGTTTGCTCTCGTTTAGGTACACAACAATGTTAAATGTTGTTAAACATGGCAAGGGGTGTAACAAAAGTAAACTAACTATTTAGGCAAGTTTAAATGAGGCCGAAACAACAAACAACAATTTCGGAAAATCCTCATATGCAATTTATGAATTCGGTACTGTTATGCCCTAAACCATATTTTAAAGTTGTTAAACAGGAAAATAAAGTGGACCATGTTAAACTAGGCATTTTTCCACCCCATATACATATAAAGTTTATTAAATTCCGAGTTACGGTTATTTAGTTATGAAATAAAGCATTTTTGCATGGCATTATGCAAAATAAACACAAACAGCATTTTAAGCATTTCAAACATGGATGAAAATGGCATAATGTGAAACTAGATGAAATTCTAATCATTTTACATATATGACATGTTTAATTTGGATGCATGGTCAATTACTTATTAACACTTTAATATGATGGCATTTTTCTGTAATTATGCATGCACAGGATATTTAGCAAATTCGTCCAGGAAAAAAAAACATCCACGGGCTGAAACTGGTGCATCTGGGCTGAACAGAGAGGAGGGCTGCTCACATCGGGCCAACAGGCCGGCCGGTGGATGTAGAGTATTGGGCCTTGGCGCAAAGAGTGGCCCGATCGGGGTCAAACGAGGCGATGGCTTAGGTGAGTCAACGGCGCGATCCTCTGTCCGTCAGGAAGCAGAGCAGCGGCGGCGAGGAGCTTGCAGGTCGGCGCGCGACGGAGGAGGCCCGGACGGACAGGGCGAGGCGGAGGTCAGGCGGGAGTCGCGGGCTCTAGGTCCAGTGCTGGCACGAGATGAAGGAGGTCGGCGCTGGCTGGCCGCACTTTCGCCGACGCAGACGACGCAAGCACTGTGGCGCTGGTATTTGTGATGGCGGATGGCAAACGACGCTTGATGCGGAAATCCCGTGTGTTCGAAATCTTGGAGAAGGTCTTGGCCGGCGTTGAAGCTTTTCGACAGTCGGCGGCTTGAAGACAGCGGCTCCATGGCCTCCTGTTCGAACATGCGGAGAAAGACAGAGAGAGATGAGACAGGGAAGGAAGAAGGGAAAGAAGGAGGTAGCGCGATGGACTGGCCTGGAGGTTGGCGACGCAACGGAGAGGGGAGCACCGCGGCTGCCGGTGTCGGAGACGAGCAGGAGGAGGGCCTCGGGCCTGCTGCTACAAGTGGATGGCGGGGACGGCATGAAGTGGGAGGCGGCAGGGAGCTCCTTTCGCTGGCTCATGACGAGGGGAACAAGGCCGAGCGCTCTGCCGGGGCCTCGGCAGCTTCACGATCCAAGGGATCGAGGGAGGAGGTGGCCAGGCGCTGGGAAGAAGCAGCGGAGGAGCTCATCTTGCTAGCTGAAGGTTCGGACGCCGGCGGCAGATGGGAAGGGTGACTGGGAGGCGGGAAGAGGAGGCACGGCCTCGGGCGTTGGTTGGAGGGGAATGGATCTGGGAGGATCCCAAGGTGGGATTTGAGTGCGGCGGCGGTGGGGAGGATCCCTAGAAATTAGGTGGTGTGTCTAGATTAGGTTAGGGGTGATCTATTTATAGCAAAGTGAGTCTAGGTTTGGACCTTCTGATTTGCATCGGATGGTCAAGATACAAAGGTTAAGAGAGATCAAATAATAAACTGAAGATACTTTCAGGATGTTTGGGGTGATTCGGAACCATCGGCGATGACTGTCTGGGTCGGGTTCGGGGGAGTTTTCGGACACACGCAAGAAGGGGTCGGTGGTTGTGCAGAGAGGTTAGGTGGTATGACAAGAGGGAAACGCAAACACGGTTGGTCTCGAAATGGTCAACGAACGCAACGGAGAGAAGCGAGGAACGGCAACTACGAGCGGATGCAAGTTTTAAAAACAATGACAGCAACGAGTGCCGATGCAAGGCAAATGACGCGACGAGATGAGATGCATGACATGAACAAAATGCAAAACAAAAAAAACAAAACCCAACCACGAAGGAAATAATATATCGCATCTCCGGAAAAGGCAAGAGTTTGAGTTACGAATATGGAAAGTTGTATCCGGGGCGTTACAACACTCCACCACTACGAGAGGATCTCGTCCCGAGATCTAGGATGGCACCGGAGGGAAAAGAAAGAGGAAGAGAAAAGGTAAAACTAAGTCGCTTCTTTAACAAACGAGTGAAACCACGAACCTTGAGAGGTTGAAAAACTTGAAAGAAAAAAATACAACGGAGATGAACGAAGTTGAGAGCACTCCGGTAGAAAAGAGAAACAAGGAACACCATGTGAACCTTGGAGGTTGCAAAGCTATGAATGATGAGCACAAAGGACAAGAAGGAATTGAAAGCACTCTGGTTGAAACGAGATAAACAAGGAACAAGGAAGAACAAATTCAGGCAGCACTCCGACTGTAAATGGAAGGAATTGAACATGAACTTGACAAGATGAGAGGATACTTGATGAAATCAACAACACACTGCCTCCGGAATTGAAAGAATGGCACAAGGGGTAAGAAACATTTCAGACCGCACTCCGGTGGAGAAGGGAGGTAAAACTTGATAAGGTGAGAGAACTCGTATGAAAACACGACGCTCCGGCTAAACGGATAAGCAAGGAAAATTACATGATCTTGACAAAACAAGATAATTGGTAGAAGAGAGCAACATCACAATGCCTCCGGAAGAAAGAATAGAAGATAGATCATTGAAATAATAGAATGGAGAAGAAAATGACAACTTCTGCCACAAATGATCTTGGAAGCACCCTTCCAAGAAGGTTAGAACGGAGTTGTTGGAAAACCAACAACGAAAAACACAAGCTTGTTGTGGGCTTATGGCAAACATCTCAAAATGATGAGGTGACAACCGGCCACCGATGGAAACAGTTAATTGGATTGAGATCAGCAAGGAGATGAAAACTCCTTTTAATGAGAGAATATGAGGAAACTTGGATTATCGATAGGCACCACGAATAGCAACATTCCCAATGGAAGGCTTTAGGTGAAATATATCCCAAGATAACTCCAACAAAGAGATTGATGGATTTAAAATACCTCATTCTTGACAACATATGAATCAAGAAACATGAAGGAAATTGTCAAAAGTGACATAACACCACCTCAAAAGATAAGGTAGGAAGAATTGCACTTTGGAATGCAAGATGAAGAATACTTGAGCTCCTCAAAACAAAACATGTGTTAAGCACCATGTTTATTTTAGAGTAAAGCTTGGCGGATCATAACTTCGAGAGAAATCTTGAAGAACAATTGAAGAATGAAGAGAATCTTTGATGAACCACCATGTAGAGCCTCAATGAAGAACTCCGGTAATAAAAGGATGATAAAAAAGAAAGAGAAGTTGAAAACACAAGGTGAAGCCTTGCAATGATTTATATGGAGCTTCGCGGCGATGTAACCGAGAAAACTTGAAACTCCGAAAAAGGAAAAGATGAAACACTAGAACCGTGAATTACACAACATAGGTAAACACACCACACATGAACAAGGCATGATGCACAACATAGGTAAACACACCACACATGAACAAGGCATGATGCACAACAAGCATGATGCATGTCCGGTTTAAAGAGCATGGCATGGCAAAGTGCAACAAACAATACTACAAGTTAAGTGGAGCTCAATATGCAACGAGTTGCATATTGACGAAACACCACATCCGAGTCATTTAGTTCGCTCTCGTTTAGGTACACAACAATGTTAAATGTTGTTAAACATGGCAAGGGGTGTAACAAAAGTAAACTAACTATTTAGGCAAGTTTAAATGAGGCTGAAACAACAAACAACAATTTCGGAAAATCCTCATATGCAATTTATGAATTCGGTACTGTTCTGCCCTAAACCATATTTTAAAGTTGTTAAATAGAAAAATAAAGTGGACCATGTTAAACTAGGCATTTTTCCACCCCATATACATATAAAGTTTATTAAATTCCGAGTTACGGTTATTTAGTTATGAAATAAAGCATTTTAGCATGGCATTATGCAAAATAAACACAAACAGCATTTTAAGCATTTCAAACATGGATGAAAATGGCATAATGTGAAACTAGATGAAATTCTAATCATTTTACATATATGACATGTTTAATTTGGATGCATGGACAATTACTTATTAACACTTTAATATGATGGCATTTTTCTGTAATTATGCATGCACAGGATATTTAGCAAATTCGTCCGGAAAAAAAACATCCACAGGCTGAAACTGGTGCATCTTTGGGCTGAACAGAGAGGAGGGGCTGCTCACATCGGGCCAACAGGCCGGCCGGGTGGATGTAGAGGCGCTGGGCCTTGGCGCAAAGAGTGGCCCAGTCGGGGTCAAACGAGGCAGTGGCTTGGGCGGAGTCAACGGGTGCGGTCCTCTGTCCGTCAGGAAGCAGAGCAGCGGCGGCGAGGAGCTTGCTGGTCGGCGCGCGACGGAGGAGGCCCGAACAGACGAGCGAGGCGGAGGTCGAGCAGAGTCGCGGGCTCTGTGTCCAGTGTACCGCACGAGATGAAGGAGGTCGGCAGCCTGGGCTAGCAGGGTGGATATTGTTTGAGTTTCTGTTTATGATTCATCCGTAGTCGAATGTTGTTCTTGTATATTGTATTGTTGTATTCATGTGACATTTATGTATTGGACGTATCCCCACTATTATGTAATGTTGATGTAATGATATCCACCTTGCAAAAGCGTTTCAATATGCGGGTCTATCCTTGGTGGGACCTTCGAGTTTCTTTTGGATATGGTCGCATATTGGGCGTGACATATTACCTCCGTCCACATGTGGTGACAACATAGTACCAAACGCCTGTACCCGGGGTGAAATCGTAGATCATAGTACCAACTCTGGTCAGATCTAGGATTTCACCCCGGGGCTAGAGGCCGGATGCTCGAGTAGCATTGTCATCGAAGCCACATATGTGTTGTCGCCACCTATTTTCCGTGATCCCAACAGCTACATGTGATGTATCCGCCGTCGCCGCGGCACCATTCCTCAGTGTCAAACTATTTTTCATAGTTTGCATCTCACCGTCGAAGTGAACTATCGGATCCGCAGAGAAACTCTCACGAAGACCTATCGATGGCCACACACAAACCCCAATGTTTATATGTCGAATATATTCTATTTATAAAAAGATGAGCTATTGAAAAAAAATCTCATAGCCCTGCACAAGAGATTATCTGGTGGAAACCAACTTACACAGTGAAAACAACAATTGAAAGTTTTCAAGAACTCTAAAAGAATTAAAACATGTCTTCATCATTTACAAGGTGTATAAAACAAATTCGGCAATAAACAACACACCCTTTTTTTCCGCTGAATTTGTTTTTCCCGTAGTTTTGCCCCCAGCACAAAAGGTCCCCCGCTTCCCCACCGAATTTGTCTTTCCCCAAACATATCAATCCAGCACAGGATCTGACAGTTCTGCCCCCAGCACAAAATCCACCCCACAGTCCCACACACAGAAAAGCCACTATGCCCCACACCAACGGCCGTTCATGCGCATCCCCCGGGCCGGGCCGGGCCGGGGCGTTTCCAGAAGTTTCGCGGTGGCGCCTCCGCGGTGGCGAGCTATCCTAGAAGGGCGAGATGTGCTGAAACAGGGAATTATCAGAAGGATTGGGAATGGCACAACTACACGCATTTGGAGGGACAATTGGATACCCAAAGAAACAGCCCCGAAGCCGATCATATCTCGGGTGGAGGCACCTCCTGCTATGGTGTCCGATCTTCTGTTGTCTGCCACTGCTTCATGGAATGAGTCTTTGGTGCGCTCAGTTTTTTTACCTTTTGATGCGGAAGCAATTCTGAAGATACCGTTTGCACGAAACACGGAGGATTTTGGGCTTGGAACCCGACGGGAGGGGCGAATTCTCGATAAGTTCGCTTATAGGCTGCTAGTCACAACAAAAGTGCGAGAGGAAGCTTGGCTGGACGGAAGGGTAGCTCGTCATCCGATTCTAGAGAAGAGAAAGCTTGGACCCGGTTGTGGCGGTGAAAGTACCATCAAAGGTGCGGGTATTCTTGTGGCGCCTCGCCGTCACTCCATACCAACTACCGACGTTTTGCATAGAAGGAACATGGCTAACGAGTGTATGTCCATTGTGTGGATGCGAAGATTCGTGGAGACACGCCCTATTGTCATGTACTATGTCAAGGTGTATATGGGCTCGACGGAGGAAACCACAGTCACAAAGATGATGGAACACCTTGAATCAAGCGCGAAAAATTGGCTGTTTGAACTTCATGAGGAGCTGGACCATGGGAATTTCACGAAATTGGTTGTTACTCGTGGGCGGTGTGGTATGCTAGGCGCAAGGCAATTTATGAATCCTTATACCAAAACCCACACCAAACTATCTCCTTTGTAGAATCTTATCTGCAGGAGCTGCACATGATTTCTACTTGTAGACCAAGAGTGCAGTAATCTGCTGCCTGTGCAACAAATGGCCGATGGATCCCTCCTCCGGCGGTGTGGTCAAGATCAATGTGGATGGTGCTTTAGCAAAGAACAGGAGAGTGGGAATAGCGGCTGCTATATGTCGAGACTCAAATGGCACCTATCTTGGTTCATCAGCAGTTGTCTTTCGAGGAGTCAGAGATCCTATGATACTGGAGACATACGCTTGTCGGGAGGCTTTATCTTTGGCGGAGGACTTGTACGAGCAGAACATGGTGGTAGCTTCTGATTGTCAAGGCGTGGTGCAAGACATCAATGAAGGGACGAGAGGACCCAATGCGGCTGTAATACATGAAATAATAGACCGCAAAGCTAGTTTCTCTTCTTGCTCGTTTGTTTTTGAGAGGCGAAATTTTAATTTCGAGGCTCATAATCTCGCTAAATTCGCATGTAATTTAGATATAGGTCGACATATTTGGTTGGGCAATCCTCATGACCCGAACCGTGTACCTATGAACATTATTCTGAATCAATAAAGTGAGCGAGATTTCTCAAAAAAAAAAAAAAGCAACCGCCCACAGACACCCCTCCCGTTTTCCCGTCACCGCGTCTGGGAAAACGCAAAAACAAAACGGGAGGCTGAGAAAAAAAGAGTCCGCCGCCGTATACGGGAGAAAAAAAGGAAACGCAGTCCCCAGGCCGTCGCCGTCCCCACGCCCTGCTCACGTGCGCAGCCCCCCCGCCCGCCACGCGCCGCCCTCGTGAGCCCCCCGTCCTCATCCCCCCCTCCCCCCCTCGCCGCCTATTAGAACCCGGCCTCGCTGCCTCCACAGGCAGCCGCCAGTGCTCAACTGCGGCAGCTAAAACTCGATTTTATCCCCCCGGAAAATAGATAGATCGCCTCTCCGCAGCGGCGGCGGCGCCGCTTCGCTTCTCGGCTTGCTCGGCTGGGTGAGTAGAGCTCCCGTCCCTTTCTCCCCGTGTAATTTATCCTTGCTGTTTGTTTTTAGGATTTGTTCTAGTCCTGTAATCCTGTTCGGTGCCGGGGAGCGGGATCGCCGCCGGAAACTGGATCTGCTTCGATTCTCCGAGCTTTCGCTCGGCGTTTCCGTAGTTTTTTTTTTCTGTGGCTGCCTGTGCGCGAAAGCTACCCCTTCGATCCTGGGCAAAGCTCCTGGCTGTTTTCTTGGATAATATTCCTCGGATCCTGATGTTTGCACCGGGTCCCTGTCCCCGAGGCTGGCCCGGTTAGCATTTAGTCCCCGAAGATTCGAGCTAATCTCTCCATTGAATTCTCTGGATTAGCTGATTATTAATGGAGATTGTTCTGGATTAGCCGATTCGCTTCTGGCAGCGGCGGAGCATCCTATGCTTTAGTTTGGTTCTTCTGGTTTATTAAAGGTTTGCGTTGCTGTGCACGCCTCTGGCGGTTTATAGAAGTAGAAGATCCAAGAGGAAGCGGCCGGAACCTCCGGCGCTTGCTTGCCGTTTCCATTTAATTTTGGCTTTGTGCTTTCCACGGCTGCAGACCCCAAAGCTCCTTTTGAGAAGGTCTGCGTTATGCAAAGTTCACTCTCCCGGGATTTTTGCGCAAGTTCCTCGATTGGAAGTTGCTGCTTGCCCCCCGCAAGTATATTTGATTCTAGGTGATCTCGTAGATTGGATCGTTGATACAGAGGTACTGATCCTAAGGCCGTCCGTTCTTACGCCACTTCTAGCTGACTTTTGGTTCCTTCTGAACGCTCTGAGAGATTAGTGCAGTAGTCGTTGCTTCTTGAAGAATTCTTTCTCGAACACGCATCTAAATGCGTGACATTTTGTATTACAAGGAACTCTGCCGCGTAAGAGATCTCCATGGTTAACAACGTAATCCTGATATTAGTATAAGCCAACCAAAAAAATTAAAGCACACGGCAAGAAAACAGAAACAAAGCAAAAGCAGAAAAGAAAAATCAAGTGCTGGGCAAAAAAGCGAGACATAGCAAAGAGACAAGGACGGCACTACTTATCTAGGCAATAGCGTCTAGGTTCTCGATTGTATTATTGCTCCATTTCTCTGTTTGTGTTCCCTACCTAATTTTGCGGGTATTTATCTTCAGCTCACTAGATGTGACGTGTTCAAATAAAAGTAGTAAGAACCCTACCTTGATCAAGTAATTGCTAGATCTCGGTGAGGGCTTCTGACAGCGACATTCCAGTATGGTCTAGCGCATTCCTGGGAGGTTACTTGGGTGCATTTACGTTTTTGTTGCAGATACTTATTGCTAATCTAACCTATTGACTCTGTTTATACAAGTTTGCTAATAGCTGCACTACTGAATGCAGGTTTCGCTGTGAAAATGGTCAATGCACAGATGGTGAGTGGGTACTTGGACAATTCGTTCAATGCACTCATGGTTTCTGGTGGTGGTGAGAGTGGACAGACACAGAATGGTGTCACAGACACCACCTTGTCAGGTTGGAAGGACCTCCCCATGGAGCTTCTGCTGAGGATCATATCAGTCGCTGGAGATGACAGGATGGCCATTGTAGCCTCCGGTGTTTGCACCGGATGGCGTGATGCACTAGGATGGGGAGCCACAAGTCTCTCCTTCTCGTGGTGAGTGATCTTCAGTTCTGCATTTTTCTCGTATGTGAAGTTGACCAATATTAGATTCTTCAGTTAACACGATGGTTCAAAATTTTGGTTACTATTATGAAATGTCACTTGTATAGCACAGCTTATCACTGGGTTTGTAGTTTAGATCATTTTATATATTATTTATGTTGGAAGTTCACTGCAAATGTGAAACTTTCTTAGTCAATCAATTTGGTTCTTCAGCTGTCCAAAAACATAAAATGTTGTAGTTGTACAACCATTAAAACTTCTCAATCAGATGATATATTTGCCCCAAGAAACTTTCATTTCTTACTTCGAAATAAATAAATGGTTTGTTCAGGGCCTTATGTGACGACTACTTGTCTTATTAGCAATGTTTGAAGTGCAGTCCAGATGAAAGGTTATTGATTGACCAAAGTGTCATTTTCAGGTGCCAGGACCACATGAATGAGTTGGTGATATCACTCGCCCACAAATTTACAAAGCTTCAAGTCCTTTCTCTAAGGCAAATCAAGCCTCAGCTTGAAGACAGTGCAGTGGAGGCTGTAGCAAATTCTTGTCATGATTTGCGCGAGTTGGATCTGAGCAGAAGCTTCAGGCTCAGTGATCGGTCCTTGTATGCTCTGGCACATGGGTGCCCTCGCCTTACAAGGCTGAACATCAGTGGATGTTCCAATTTCAGTGATGCTGCTTTGATCTACCTCACTAGTCAGTGCAAGAACTTGAAATGCTTGAATCTGTGCGGGTGTGTGCGGGCAGCATCCGACAGAGCATTGCAGGTACTAAAGCTGCGACGACATACTTCGCGTGAACCTTTATTTAATATCTATTATCTTGATGCAGGCCATAGCCTGCAACTGTAGTCAGCTGCAGTCTTTGAACCTTGGTTGGTGCGATACTGTCACTGACGGGGGAGTCACTAGCTTGGCATTAGGATGTCCTGAACTTAGGGCCGTCGACTTGTGTGGCTGCGTTCTTATAACAGGTAATTTTTTTGATCGATCTCATGTTCCTGCAGTCTGCACAATCTGGTGCTCTGTTGATTGCTAAAACAAAATATACAAGGATATTAGGACTTTGTTTCTCTGCTCTGTTAGGTAGTTTTAACTTTTCAGTTAATATATCAGACATGCTGACAGACAAACAATATCAGAACTGATCCTGGCTTTCGGCCAAGTCTTATGCTTTGCAATCATATTGTAATGTTAGGACAAGGCATTTGCAACTTGCATTATTTATTGGAATGCACAATCTCAAACATTACATTACACACATCCTTAGATTTTTTAGTTTGCTATATATGTCTTCTTTTTTTTTTCGAAAAGGGGTTTTACCCCAGCCTCTGCATCAGAAAGATGCATACGGCTCATATTATTAATAAAAATATCCAGCAACGAGTCTCCAAGTCGCTGACATATGCACGTTATGTGTAAAAGAATCTCTTATAAAAAGGTTCAACATTTCCTCCACTGGAAAGGTGGTATGTGAAAAAGAATCTCTTATAAAAAGGTTCAACTTCTCCACTAGAGAGGTGGTACTAATGTTTTCAGCACATCCCTTATCATGACACCTACATGGGCTCTCAGAAATTTTTCTAAAATTAAAAAGGCTGCATCAGAAAGATGCATATGTCTTCTTACATAACGTGCTCTCTTCCTGATTTTGTTAAGTTGATTCTGCATCCTTTTTTACCCTTATACACTGATCTCTGAGGTCCAACCTTCATACTTCTCCAAGATGAGAGTGTGGTTGCTTGTCAGTCGCATGTAGAGGCATGCTCGTTGCCTGAAATCTGACCCCTGTCCGTTTTTCCTTCCACAGATGAGAGTGTGGTTGCTCTTGCAAACGGCTGCCCTCACCTGCGTTCCCTGGGGCTGTACTACTGCCAGAACATCACAGACCGGGCCATGTACTCGCTGGCCGAGAACAGCCGCATCAGGAGCAAGGGCATGAGCTGGGACGCGGCTAAGAACAGCCGCAGCCGCGACGACAAGGACGGCCTCGCCAGCCTGAACATCAGCCAGTGCACCGCGCTGACGCCCCCCGCCGTGCAGGCGGTGTGCGACTCCTTCCCGGCGCTCCACACCTGCCCGGAGAGGCACTCCCTCATCATCAGCGGCTGCCTGAGCCTCACCGCCGTGCACTGCGCGTGCGCCCACCACCGGCACCGCGCCGGGGCCGGGAGGGCCATCCTGTCTAACCATGCGTACTGAGGTCCATCCATGTGTGGATCATGGCAGGGTCGGAGATCCCGGTGTGGCGGAGTTTGTATCGTGTTGTATCAGCGAATGTGAAGTGGAACCGAGGTGCGGTGGAAGTCTGTGTGTCTGTACTTGGACATTAACAAAATGAGTTCTCTGGAGAATATGTGAGCGGTTGCTTGTGCAATGTGCCTGGTCAGGGATTTTTTTTTTTTGTGTGTGTGGGTGTGACGGGACTGATCTAATTAGAAGAAAGCCACAGGATCTACTAAGCTGAGATAATTAGAGGGGATTGAGACTGTGAAGCAGAATCAAAACGCCCCCGTGTCACCCTCGCTCGGGCGGCGCCCGATTCTTCTTTCCGGACAACGCACTACAACACATATCTCATATTACTGCTCACTAAAAACTATTTTTTTGTGAAATTACTGCTCACTAGAAACTGACGGAGCTAGTATTGAATTAACCAGCAAATTAACTTGTTTAATTTTTCAACAAAGGGTGAATTTTATTGGCTTAAACGGAGCATCAAGATTTTTCTTTTATAAAAGAGAGTTTCCTCTCCGATTTTCATTAATAGAAATCACCACGTCTTACACAGAGCATCAAGATGATACATCACACTGAACACACACCTTGCCTCTGCATAACTAAGATGCATGCGCTAGGTGCAGGTGTGGAAAAAGGAAAAAAGAAACAAGAAATAAGTCCCAAAGCGACTAGATGAACGATCGATAAACTACAACTAAGACCATATCCGCACTAACCATTGACATCACATGGATGACAAGGATTTTCAACAGCAATGCTTTTAGGAAGAAAGCGACGCCGTCACCGAAACCGATCACAAAGGTGAAGGAAATATACCCTAGAGGCAATAATAAAGTTGTTATTTATATTTTTTATATCATGATAAATGTTTATTATTCATGCTAGAATTGTATTAACCGAAAACTTAGTACATGTGTGAATACATAGTCAATGCATAGTGTCTCTAGTATGCCTCTACTTGACTAGTTCGTTAATCAAAGATGTTTATGTTTCCTAACTATAGACATGTGTTGTCATTTGATGAACGAGATCACATCATTAGGAGAATGATGTGATGGAGAAGACACATCCGTTAGCTTAGCATTATGATCATTACAGTTTCATTGCTACTGCTTTCTTCATGACTTATACATGTTCCTCAGACTGAGATTATGTAACTCCCGAATACCGAAGGAACACCTTGTGTGCTATCAAATGTCACAAGTAACTGGGTGATTATAAAGATGCTCTGCAGGTGTCTCTGAAGGTGTTTGTTGGGTTGGCTTAGATCAAGATTAGGATTTGTCACTCCGTGTTTCGAAGAGCTATCTCTGGGCCCTCTCGGTAATGCTCATCACTATAAGCCTTCAAAGCAATATGACTAATGAGTTAGTTGCGGAATGAAGTATTACGGAACGAGTAAAGAGACTTGCTGGTAACGAGATAGAACTAGGTATGATGATACCGACGATCGAATCTCGGGCAAAGTAACATACCGATGACAAAGGGAACAACATATGTTGTTGTGCGGTTTGACCGGTAAAGATCTTCATAAAATATGTACGAGCCAATATGAGCATCCAGGTTCTGCTATTGGTTATTGATCGAAGACGTGTCTCGATCATGTCTACATAGTTCTCGAACCCGTAGGGTCCGCACGCTTAACGTTCGATGACGATTGGTATTATGAGTTATGTGATTTGATGACCGAAGTTTGTTCGGAGTCCTGGATGAGATCACGAAGATGACGAGGAGTCTCGAAATGGTCGAGCATATAGATTGATATATTGAAAAGTTATGTTCGGACACCGAAAAGGTTTCAGAAGGTTTGGACATTTTTCGGAGTACCGGAAGGTTACCGAAACCCCTCTGGGGAAGTAGTGGGCCTTCTGTTGGGGAACGTAGTAATTTCAAAAAATTCCTACGCACACGCAAGATCATGGTGATGCATAGCAACGAGAGGGGAGAGTGTCGTCCACGTACCCTCGTAGACCGTAAGCGGAAGCGTTATGACAACGCGGTTGATGTAGTCGTACGTCTTCATGATCGACCGATCCAAGTACCGAACGTACGACACCTCCACGATCTGCACTGCGTTCGGATCGGTGGCGCCCCGAACTCACGATCGATGAGAGCTTGAGGAGAGTTCCACAAGACGACGGCGTGATGACGGTGTCGATGAAGCTGCCGACGCATGGCTTCGCCTAAGCACCGCTACGATATGACCGAGGTGTATTATAGTGGAGGGGGGCACCGCACACGGCTAAAAGATCAATGATCAACTTGTGTCTTGGGGTGCCCCCCGCCCCCATATATAAAGGAGCTAGGGGGCAGGCGGGAGGCCAAGGAGGAGGGCGCGCCAAGGGGGGAGTCCTACTCCCACCGGGAGTAGGACTCCTCCTTTCCTAGTAGGAGTAGGAGAAGGGGAAGGAAAGGGGGGCGCCGCCCCCTCCTTGTCCAATTCAGATTAGAGGGGGAGGGGGCGCGCGGCCCTGCCTTGGTGATACGTCCATTTTGCATCATGCTTTTATATCGATATTTATGGCATTATGGGCTGTTATTACACGTTTTGTCACAATACTTATGGCTATTCTCTCTGATTTTACAAGGTTTATCATGAAGAGGGAGAATGCCGGCAGTTGGGATTCTGGTCTGGAAAAGAAGCAAATATTGGAAACCTATTCTGCATAGCTCCAAAAATCCTGAAACTCCACGAAAGACATTTTTGGAATTAATAAGAATTATTGAGCGAAGAAGTACCAAAGGGGGCCCACACCATGGCCACGAGGGTGGGGGACGCGCCCACCCCTACTGGGCGCGCCCCCTGCCTCGTGGGCCCCCTGGTAGTCCAACTTCTGCTATATGAGGTCTTTTACCTTGAAAAGAAATCATAAGCAAGCTTACGAACCGAAACTCCGCCGCCACGAGGCGGAAACTTGGCGGAACCAATCTAGGGCTCCGGCGGAGCTGTTCTGCCGGGGAAACTTCCCTCTGGGAGGGGGAAATCATCACCATCATCATCACCAACGATCCTCTCATCGGGAGGGGGTCAATCTCCATCAACATCTTCACCAGCACCATCTCCTCTCAACCCCTAGTTCATCTCTTGTATCCAATCTTTGTATCCAAACCTCAGATTGGTACATGTGGGTTGCTAGTAGTGTTGATTACTCCTTGTAGTTGATGCTAGTTGGTTTATTTGGTGGAAGATCATATGTTCAGATCCTTAATGCATATTAATACCCCTCTGATTATGAACATGAATATGCTTTGTGAGTATTTACGTTTGTTCCTGAGGACATGGGAGAAGTCTTGCTATTAGTAGTCATGTGAATTTGGTATTCGTTCGATATTTTGATGAGATGTATGTTGTCTCTCCTCTAGTGGTGTTATGTGAATGTCGACTATATGACACTTCACCATTGTTTGGGCCTAGAGGAAGGCATTGGGAAGTAATAAGTAGATGATGGGTTGCTAGAGTGACAGAAGTTTAAACCCTAGTTTATGCGTTGCTTCGTAAGGGGCTGATTTGGATCCACTTGTTTCATGCTATGGTTAGGTTTACCTTAATACTTCTTTTGTAGTTGCGGATGCTTGCAACAGGGGTTAATCATAAGTGGGATGCTTGTCCAAGAAAGAGCAGTACCCAAGCACCGGTCCACCCACATATTAAATTATAAAAGTAACGAACGCGAATCATATGAGTGTGATGAAAACTAGCTTGACGATAATTCCCATGTGTCCTCGGGAGCGCTTTTCTCATTATAAGAACTTGTCCAGGCTCGTCCTTTGCTACAAAAAGGATTGGGCCGCCTTGATGCACCTTATTTACTTTCATTGCTTGTTACCCGTTACAAATTATCTTATCACAAAACTATCTGTTACCTACAATTTCAGTGCTTGTAGAGAATACCTTACTGAAAACCGCTTGTCATTTTCTTCCGCTCCTCGTTGGGTTCGACACTCTTACTTATCAAAAAGACTACGATAGATCCCCTATACTTGTGGGTCATCAAGACTCTTTTCTGGCGCCGTTGCCGGGGAGTGAAGCGCCTTTGGTGAGTGGAACTTGGTAAGGAAACATTTATATAGTGTGCTGAAATTTTACATCACTTGTTACTATGGAAACTAATCCTTTGAGGGGCTTGTTGGGGTATCTTCACCCGACCAGAGAACTAAGAGTTGCTCCTCAACGTACTGAACCTACTGAAAATGTTTACTTTGAAATTCCTTCGGGTATGGTAGAGAAACTGCTAGCTAATCCCTTTGCAGGAGATGGAACATTGCATCCCGATTTACACCTTATCTATGTGGATGAAGTTTGTGGATTATTTAAGCTTGTAGGTATGCCCGATATGTTGTTAAGAGGAAGGTCTTCCCTTTATCTTTGAAGGGAGACGCATTGACATGGTATAGGCTATGTGATGATACGAGATCTTGGGACTATAATCGATTGAAATTGGAATTTCACCAGAAGTTTTATCCTATGCATCTTGTTCATCGTGATCGTAATTATATATATAATTTTTGGCCTCGTGAAGGAGAAAGCATCGCTCAAGCTTGGGGAGGCTTAAGTCAATGTTATATTCATGCCCCAATCATGAGCTCTCAAGAGAAATGATTATTCAAAAAATTTATGCTCGGTTTTCTCTCAATGATCGCACCATGCTCGATAATTCTTGTGCTAGTTCTTATATGCTGAAGACTATTGAATTCAAGTGGGACTTATTGGAAAGAATTAACGCAACTCTGAAGATTGGGGTTCCGATGATGGTAAGGAGTCAGGTACGACACCTAAGTTTGATTGTGTTAAGTCTTTTATGGATACCGATGCTTTTCGTGGATTTAACACTAAATATGGACTTGACTCTGAGATAGTAGCTTCTTTCTGTGAATCATTTGCTAGTCAAGTTGATCTCCCTAAGGAGAAGTGGTTTAAATATAATCCTTCCACTAAAGTAAAAGTAGTTGCACCTGTTACAGTTGAAGAAAAGACTATCACTTATAATGATCCTATTGTTCCTACTACTTATGTTGAGAAACCACCTTTCCCTGTTAGGATAAAGGATCATACTAAAGCTTCAACTGTTGTTCGTAAGAGTAATACTAGAACTTATACACCTCCTGAGCAAATTAAAGTTGAACCTAGTACTGCTATGGTTAAAGATCTCTTGGCTGATAATATAGATGGGCATGTTATTTATTTCTATGAGGAAGCTGCTAATATTGCTAGACCCGATGCTAAGATACATTGACCCTGTCGTAGGCATGCCTATTATTTCTGTTAAAATAGGAGATCATTGTTATCATGGCTTATGTGATATGGGTGCTAGCGCTAGTGCAATACCTATTTCCTTATATAAAGAAATTATGCATGATATTGCACCCGCTGAAATAGAAGATATTGATGTTACTATTAAGCTTGTCAATAGAGATACTATTTCACCATTTGGGATTGTTGGAGATGTTGAAATCTTGTGTGGGAAAGTTAAATATCCTGCTGATTTTCTTGTTCTTGGTTCCCCACAAGACAACTTTTGTCCCATTATCTTTGGTAGACCCTTCTTGAATACTGTTAATGCTAAGATTGATTGCGAAAAGGATGTTGTTACAATTGGCTTGGGGGATCTGAAACATGAGTTTAATTTTGCTAAGTTTCGTAGACAACCCCATGATAAAGAATTTCCTAGTAAGGATGAAATTAGGTCTTGCTTCTATTGTCGTGCCTCCTACTGATCCGTTAGAACAATATTTGCTAGACCATGAAAATGATATGTTTATGAATAAAAGAAGGGAAATAGATGAAGTATTCCTTAAACAGGGTCCTATTTTGAAACACAACTTACCTGTTGAAATCCTAGGGGATCCTCCTCCACCCAAGGGTGATCCCGTGTTTGAGCTTAAAACATTACCTGATACTCTTAAATATGCTTATCTTGATGAAAAGAAGATATATCCTGTTATTATTAGTGCTAACCTTTCAGAGCAGGAAGAGGAAAGATTATTGAAAACTCTGAAGAAGGACCGTGCTGCTATTGGATATACTCTGGATGATCTTAAGGGCATTAGCCCCACTCTATGCTAACATAAAATTAAATTGGACGAAGACGCCAAACCAGTTAGAGATCATCAACGGCGGTTAAATCCTAAGATGAAAGAAGTGGTAAGAAAGTAAATACTAAAGCTCCTTGAGGCAGGTATAATTTATCACGTTGCTGATAGTGAGTGGGTAAGTCCTGTCCATTGTGTCCCTGAGAAGGGAGGTATTACTGTAGTCCCTAATGATAAAGATGAATTGATCCCGCAAAGAATTATTACAAGTTATAGGATGGTAATTGATTTTCATAAATTAAATAAAGCTATTAAGAAAGATCATTACCCTTTACCTTTTATTGATCAAATGCTAGAAAGATTATCCAAACATACACATTTTTGCTTTCTAAATGGTTATTCTAGTTTCTCTCAAATACCTGTGTCAGCGGACGATCAAGCAAAGACTACTTTTACTTGCCCTTTCGGTACTTTTGCTTATAGACGTATGCCTTTTGGTTTATGTAATGCACCTACTACCTTTCAAAGATGCATGATGGCTATATTCTCTGACTTTTGTGAAAAGATTTGTGAGGTATTCATGGATGATTTCTCCGTTTATGGATCCTCTTTTGATGATTGCTTGAGCAACCTTGATCGAGTTTTGTAGAGATGCAAAGATACTAGTCTCGTCTTGAATTGGGAGAAGTGCCACTTTATGGTTAATGAAGGCATTGTCTTGGGGCATAAAATTTCTGAAAGAGGTATTGAAGTTGATAAAGCTAAAGTTGATGCTATTGAAAAGATGCCGTGTCCCAAGGACATTAAAGGTATAAGAAGTTTCCTTGGTCATGCCGGTTTTTATAGGAGGTTCATTAAGGACTTTTCTAAAATCTCTAGGCCTCTGACCAATTTATTACAAAAAGATATTCCTTTTGTCTTTGATGATGATTGTGTAGAAGCATTTATAATACTTAAGAAAGCTTTGATCACTGCACCTATTGTTCAATCACCTGATTGGAATTTACCCTTTGAAATTATGTGTGATGCTAGCGATTATGCTGTAGGTGTTGTTCTAGGGCAAAGAGTTGATAAGAAATTAAATGTTATCCGGTATACTAGTAAAACTCTAGACACTGCCCAGAGAAATTATGCTACTACTGAAAAAGAATTCTTAGCAGTTGTATTTGCTTGTGATAAGTCCAGACCTTATATTGCTGATTCTGAAGTAACTATTGAAGGAAATATGCCCTAGAGGCAATAATAAAGTTATTATTTATTTCCTTATATCATGATAAATATTTATTATTCATGCTAGAATTGTATTAACCGGAAACATAATACATGCGTGAATACATAGACAAACAGAGTGTCACTAGTATGCCTCTACTTGACTAGCTTGTTAATCAAAGATGGTTATGTTTCCTAACCATAGACATGTGTTGTCATTCGATTAAAGGGATCACATCATTAGGAGAATGATGTGATTGACATGACCCATTCCGTTATCTTGGCACACGATCGTTTAGTATATTGCTATTGCTTTCTTCATGACTTATACATGTTCCTATGACTATGAGATTATGCAACTCCCGTTTTTCGGAGGAACACTTTGTGTGCTACCAAACATCACAACGTAATTGGGTGATTATAAAGGAGCTCTACAGGTGTCTCCAAAGGTACATGTTGGGTTGGCGTATTTCGAGATTAGGATTTGTCACTCCGATTGTCGGAGAGGTATCTCTGGGCCCTCTCAGTAATGAACATCACTTAAGCCTTGCAAGCATTGCAACTAATGAGTTAGTTGTGAGATGATGTATTACGGAACGAGTAAAGAGACTTGTCAGTAATGAGATTGAACTAGGTATTGAGATACCGACGATCGAATCTCGGGCAAGTAACATACCGATGACAAAGGGAACAACGTATGTTGTTATGCGGTTTGACCGATAAAGATCTTCGTAGAATATGTAGGAGCCAATATGAGCATCCAGGTTCTGATATTGGTTATTGACCGGAAACGTGTCTCGGTCATGTCTACATAGTTCTCGAACCCGTAGGGTCCGCATGCTTAAGGTTTCGATGATAGTTTTATTATGAGTTTACGAGTTTTGATTTACCGAAGGAGTTCGGAGTCCCGGATGAGATCGGGGACATGACGAGGAGTCTCGAAATGGTCTAGACGTAAAGATTGATATATTGGACGACTATATTCAGACATCGGAAAGGTTCCGAGTGATTCGGGTATTTTTGGAGTACCGGGGAGTTACGGGAATACGGGGAAGAGTATTGGGCCTTGATGGGCCTTAGTGGGAAGGAGCCAAGAGGTGGCGCGTGCCCCTCCCAAGCCCAGTCCGAATTGGAGAAGGGGTTTGGGGCGCGGCCCCCCTCTCCCTTCCTTCTCCACTCCCCTCCTTTCCCCCTTCTCCTAGTTGGACTAGGAAAGGAGTCCTACTCCCGGTGGGAGTAGGACTCCCCTTGGCGCGCCCTCCTTGGCCGGCCGCCCCCTCCCCCTTGGCTCCTTTATATACGGGGGCAAAGGGGCACCCCATGACACACAAGTTGATCTTCGTGATCGTTCCTTAGCCGTGTGCGGTGCCCCCCTCCACCATATTCCACCTTAGTCATTGTTGCGGTGCTTAGGCGAAGCCCTGCGTCGGTAGAACATCATCATCGTACCTGCCGTCGTCTTGTGGAACTCATCCCCGACACCTGCTGGATCGGAGTCCGGGGATCATCATCGAGTTGAACGTGTGCTGAACTCGGAGGTACCGTACGTTCGATACTTGGATCGGTCGGATCATGAAGACGTACGACTATATCAACTACTGTCGGTGTCAAAACCGGTGGATCTCGGTAGGGGTCCCGAGCGTGCGTCAGCGGATGGTAACAGGAGACAAGGGACACAATGTTTTTACCGAGGTTGGGCCCTCTCGATGGAGGTAAAACCCTACTCTGCTTGATTGATATTGATGATATGGGTAGTACAAGAGTGGATCTACCACGAGATCAAGGAGGCTAAACCTAGAAGCTAGCCTATGGTATGATTGTTGTTACGTCCTATGGACTAAAACCCTCCGGTTTATATAGACACCGGTGAGGGCTAGGGTTACAGAGTCGAGTTACAATGGTAGGAGATCTACATATCCATATCGCCAAGCTTGCCTTCCACGCCAAGGAAAGTCCCATCCGGACACGGGACGAAGTCTTCAATCTTGTATCTTCATAGTCTTGGAGTCCGGCCGATGATGATAGTTCGGCTATCCGGACACCCCCTAGTCTGGGACTCCCTCAGTAGCCCCTGAACCAGGCTTCAATGACGACGAGTCCAACGCGCATATTGTCTTCGGCATTGCAAGGCGGGTTCCTCCTCCGAATAATTCATAGAAGATTGTGAACACCAGGATAGTGTTCGGCTCTGTAAAATAAATTCCACATACCACCGTAGAGAGAATAATATTTACACAAGTTCAATCTGCTGACGTATTTTGTGGCGTGACGTCACACCACAACCAAGCCTTTACTCGAATCGTTTTTACTGTACCACCTCAGCGCGTTTAGCGAAGTGGTTTCCTTGGCACGTCTTGTCGAAGCAAAGATCGTGTTCCCCTTATTCCAGGATTCTCATCAATACGGACGTGGGTAACCCAACCGCGCCCGTTGCCACGCCCCCTCCATCGAAGGCGAGTTCCAAATGGTCACGGGGACGGCTCTTGGTATTCTCCCTCTTTATAATGAGACTAGGGCCCGTTCCTTTTCTTCAACCCTCAATCGAATCCGCCCCTCGCCCCGAGTTCCAACACCCGGAGCTCCAGATTCGGGCACTTCGGACCTTCGACAATGTCCGGCTCCGACCTAAAGGGGGGCTGGTGGATGCCCTCCTCCGTCACGGAAGAGGACGTGCTAAAGCTGAGAAACGCCAGGTACTTAACCTACGAGATTTCGCATAGGTTGCCTGCCCAAGGGCAAGTCATTCCTACTCCCGAGCCTGGCGAGAGTGTCGTGTTCGTGTCTCACCTCCGTCGGGGTTTAGGCTTCCCGATGGATCCCTTCGTGAGGGGGGTCATGTTTTACTATGGGCTGGAATTCCACGACTTGGCGCCGGAGTCCATCCTCCACATCTCATCATTCATTGTCGTCTGCGAAGCCTTCCTCCGCACTACCCCTCACTTCGATTTGTGGCTCAAAACCTTGAACGTGGAGCCGAAGATGATTGAGGGGCATCAGGCAGAGTGCGGCGGGTCGGTTATAAGCAAGAGGTACGATGCTCCATGGCCCGAGAGCTCTTTTCAGGAGGAGCTCGGCTTGTGGCAACAGGAGTGGTTCTATATCACCACTCCAAGGGGCAGCAGGCAGAGGCCGCCGCCCGCCTTTCGCTCGGGCCCTCCAGAACGACTGACATCATGGGTCAACAAAGGGCTTGACTGGGGGTCGTCCAAGGACGTACCCCTATTGGAGGGCCGGATTCGAGACCTCTAAGAGAGGGAGATCAATCTGGTCGTAGTGACGCAGGTTATGTTGATTCGGCGTCTTCTGCCCTGCAAAAGTCGCCCCCTTCGCCTGTGGGAATTCAATCCGGAGGGACCACGAGCTCTCCAACACTTCATGGGTACGACACCTGTGGAGATGTACAAACTGTTCTTCGGATCACAAGAGATGTGTCCGGACTTGACCAAGGACGCTGGCTTAAGCTGCAATCGCCCGGATATATTTATTTATCATGGATTTGCCTTTTAACCAGCTATCCCTTGGACATGAGTGGATAGCGCAAGCAAAACTGATACGGTGTCCGGCCCCCCTCCCTGAGACCACGCCAGATCCCGTGTTAATCAAAATGTTGGAGGTTGTGCCATCGGAGGAGGGCGAAGGGGGGAACAGGGAAACTACCACCTCTGCTAAGGAGGCTCTCAGCAAGGGAGGAATCAAGAATCCCTCCCTCCAGGGGGAGAAGAGGACCGCTTCCGAAGACCCGGAGGCCAAGGCCTCAAAGCGGGAAAAGAAATCTGCACGGAAGGTCTGTGCGGGAGGAGTCCCGCCGCCTGATCTCCCAAAGGAATCAGCCCTCCAATGAGCCGTAAGTAGAAAAAAGGGAGTTTTGTAATAAGGACATCCTATTTTATTTCTAAGGATAACGAAGTTTTACCTTGTAGTTTGGATCTCTGCCCTTCAGCAGAGCTCATCCTTGGGGACCTTCGTGGGAGATGATGGAGAGTGAACGCCTCCATCTGCCGCCCGTTAGGCGGGCGGACGACCCTGGGTGTAAATCACGGAGGGTCTCTGAGGAGTCTGGACTAGGGGTGTCCGGACAGCGGACTATCATCGTCCGCGGACTCCAAGACTACAAAGATACAAGATTGAAGACTCCGTCCGTGTCGGATGGGACTTTCCTTGGCGTGGAAGGCAAGCTTGGCGTACGGATATGTAGATCTCCTACGATTGTAACCGACTCTGTGTAACCCTAGCCTCCTTGGTGTCTATATAAACCGGAGGGCTTTAGTCCGTAGGACACAACATACATTACAACAATCATACCATAGGCTAGCTTTAGGGTTTAGCCTCCTTGATCTCGTGGTAGATCCACTCTTGTACTACCCATATCATCAATATTAATCAAGTAGGGCGAGGGTTTTACCTCCATCGAGAGGGCCCGAACACAGGTAAAACATCGTGTCCCTCGTCTCCTGTTACCATCCGCCTAGAAGCACATTCGGGACCCCTACCGAGATCCGCGGTTTTGACACCGACATTGGTGCTTTCATTGAGAGTTCCTCGTGTCGTCACCGATAGGCTCGATGGCATCTTCAACCAACAACGCTGTCGAGGTGAGACTTTTCTCCTGGACAGATCTTCATATTCGGCGGCCGCCTCTGCGGGCTAATTAAGCAGCCATCTGGAGCAGATCGAAGCTACGCCCTGGCCGTCAGTCGATTCGAAGTCTAAACTTCACGGCCGGCGTCCATGGAGACTTGATCTTGACGGGCTCGAGCCACGCCAAGCGTGCCGCCTTTATTACGAGGGCACGATCTAGCTCTGCCGCCGAGCAGTGCCTTGGTGGCGCTGCGAATCCGCCTCGGCCTTTAGTCCGGAGCCGATCGCCCATATCGAGGATCGGTGGATGGACACCGCCTCGGGGGCTTCAACTTCCACGGCGATGGAGCCGAACGCTAATCTTGTCCCCACGAAACTTCGTGATTCCGAGTGCGGACTCCTTCCGGACTCGAACCTCCACGCCCCTACCAATCGATTCGGATTGGGCGCGGTTATGGAATTCACCACCGCGGACATCTTCCAACACTCGCCCTTTGGCGACGTCCTAAATTCGCTAAAGCATCTCTCGTTGACGGGAGAGTCTGGCGGACTATGGCCAAGATGGTTGGGATACGGACGACGAAGAAATTGAGCCCACCCACCACCCACTTTGTAGCCCTTGTCGGCGATCTAACCGACATGCTAGACTACGACTCCAAGACATCGGCGCTATGGGCGATGATGCCGGAGATTTAACAGAACCAGCGCCTACTGAGGCCTTGGAAGACCACCTCATCATACGACATATACATGGTGGACACCCAAAAAGACGGGACGGCGGAGAAGCAGCGGAGGCAGTTTCTTTAAAAAACAGCAGCCAAGCGCCGGCGCCGGGGCGCCGCTCTAAGTCCCGCCACAGAAGAATGGAGATTCCGCACGAGAGATAATAATACCCCGAGAGTGCGAAGATAACCCCCAAAGCAAGACTCAGCGCAGGAGGATGCAAAAGCAAGCCCTCACGAGAGGCGGCGGGGCGAGGTTGAGGATCATAACTATATGCCTCCCTCCGAAGGCGAGGCAAGCCTCAACGACAGCAATTAAATGCGTGCTCGAGATCTGTCGAACAAGAGCGTTTTAAACGCATGCTTATCGCCACGGCAAATAGCCTAAAGAAAAAGCAGCAGCAGCTTCAAGCTGATCAGGATCTGCTGGCGATCGATGGACCGAGGTCCTCGCGACGAAGAGCATAAACTTGAACGCCCTCAAAAGCTACCCAAGGCGCAAGCTGCTCCCCGATTAGAGGAGAAAGCATACATACCTCCATCACCAACAAGACGATCTGGTGACCGACCACCCGTGGTCGTGACAGAAGAGGCATCCAGGCCCCAACCAAGACCGTACCCGGCATCGCTCCAAAAGTCTGAAGCCAAGAGGAACACGCCGGACTTGCGAGATATATTGGAGGACAAAGCAAGGCAATCCAGATCCATCTACGGATCACGGGGCGCCCACGACCCATGACGAATACCGTCGCGCGGATACAATAACCCGGACGGGCGAACACGATGAACAACGCTCTCGAGCTGCGTCGTGATATTGCTCAATACAGAGGCGCCGCACACCCGCTATGCTTCACTGACGAAGTAATGGATCACCAAATCCCTGAAGGGTTTAAACCCGTAAACATTGAATCCTACGATGGCACAACAGACCCCGCGGTTTGGATCGAAGATTATCTTCTCCACATCCATATGGCCCGCAGCGACGATCTCCACGCCATCAAGTACCTCCCACTCAAACTTAAAGGACCAGCTCGGCATTGGCTTAACAGCTTGCCCGCAGAGTCAATTGGGTGTTGGGAAGACCTGGAAGCCGCATCCCTCGACAACTTCCAGGGCACGTATGTGCGACCACCAAACGCCGATGACCTAAGCCACATCATTCAGCAGCCAGACGAATCGGCCAGACAATTCTGGACACGGTTCTTGAGAAAGAAAAATCAAATCGTCGACTGTCCGGATGCAGAGGCCCTTGCAGCCTTCAAACATAACATCCGCGACGAATGGCTAGCCTGGCACCTGGGACAGGAAAAGCCAAAATCCATGGCAGCCCTCACATCATTAATGACCCGCTTTTGTGCGGGAGAGGATAGTTGGCTAGCTCGCAGCAACAATCTCCGTAAAAATTCTGGCAGTTCGGATACCAAGGACAACAACGGCAGGTCACGTCAAAACAAAAACAAACGCCGCATTAACGACAACGATAAGGAGGATACGACGATCAATGCCGGATTCCGAGGCTCTAAACCCAGTCAATGGAAGAAGCCATTCAAAAGAACCACTCCGGGTCCGTCCAATTTGGACCGAATACTCGACCGCTTATGCCAGATACATGGCACCCCTGAAAAGCCAGCTAATCACACCAATAGAGATTGCTGGGTGTTCAAGAAGGCAGGTAAGTTAATTGCCGAAAAAATGACAAGGGGCTAAACAGCGACGACGAGGAGGAGACCCGACCGCCGAACAATAGAGGACAGAAGGGTTTTCCCCCACAAGTGCGGACGGTGAATATGATTTACGCAACCCATATACCCAAGAGGGAGAGGAAGCGCGCACTAAGGGACGTCTATGCGATGGAGCCAGTTGCCCCGAAGTTCAATCCATGGTCCTATTGTCCGATCACTTTCGATCGAAGAGACCATCCGACCAGCATACGCCATGGCGGATTCGCCGCATTGGTTTTAGACCCAATCGTCGATGGATTTCACCTCACGAGAGTCCTGATGGACGGCGGTAGTAGCCTGAACCTGCTTTATCAGGATACAATGCGCAAGATCGGCATAGACCCCTCAAGGATTAAACCTACAAAGACAACCTTTAAGGGTGTCATACTAGGTGAAGCCAACTGTACAGGCTCAGTCACATTGGAAGTGGTCTTCGGATCCCCGGACAATTTCCGGAGCGAGGAGTTAATCTTCGACATAGTCCCGTTTAGCAGCGGCTATCACGCTCTGCTTTCGGACGAACCGCGTTTGCAAAATTCAATGCGGTGCCGCATTATGCATACCTCAAGCTCAAGATGCCAGGTCCTCGTGGAGTCATCACGGTCAATGGGAATACGGAACGCTCCCTCTGAACGGAGGAACATACAACGGCTCTCGTGGCAGAAGCAAAACGCGCCCAAAGCAATACCAACCAAGACCACCTGGCGCGATCAGAGCACGCGTAGCAATGCGCCCCCAACCCCCGCCCGCGCGTGATTGCAAGAATAACCCTCCGCATACATCATTACGCTTTGGAGATACCATGGGCGCAGGGGAAGGGGCACGATCGCAATGGACCCAGAGTGCGGTTCGACCACACCAGGGGCTCGCAAGTGCGCCCCTCCTTTTTATTATTATTTTCCTTCTTTGTGTACACAGGACTCCGTTAACCAGAGGCCCTGTCCGGCGATGAACCTGCCGAACTCATGATGCAACAACCAGGGAAGAAAGAAGGCTGCGACGAACACTCAGGTGGTCTCAATTACGAGCATTAAATTCGATTATATACACCAAGTCTGCAGCTCAACCCTGGAGGGGGACATGTTTAATTAGTCCAAATCCCTTGCTTATCGCACTATTTGTATCAGTCCGCACTCATAGCAGACTTTCTTTCATAAATAATGCAGCACCTTTTTGACTGCAATTACATTACCTTTTATATATATGTTCATTACATGACATCTTGCACCCGTATATTTTGGTACGGCCTAATACACCAGGGGCTTATGTTCCCCACATTATGGTGTGATAAGTCCGAACACTTTCATAAGTGCGGCACCCCGAACTTATAGCATTATATGAATCGGCTCGAATCATGTCTTGGGTCAATAGTTGGGTTTGCGGCTCCCACGTTTTGGTGCCTTACGTTCCGTTCGCCGGCTAAGGTGGGCCTGGGAGAACCACTGCGATTGCACCCAGTTGAGCGGGCAAGCGCCTCGGTGGAAAGCTAAAACGGCCGGCATGATAAGGCGACAGACTAGTCGCTGTTCGAGAGGTTTTTCGGTCATAAAGACTCACGCCGCTTGGCGAGTTTGGACCATGTCCGACAAAGGCGTGGATAGCGCCCGGATTGACCTTCGAATACCGGGGCTTCGCCGAAATTTAAATTATAGAATTCTATGGCTAAGTTAGAGTGTTCAAGCATTATAAGTCCGGTCACCTTGTTCGTTGTGTTGAGCGCCTCCCTAGATGGACCCAAAAATGGGAACAAGAGTGCTCAAGTTTATCGAACACCCAAAGCACTCGTGGCTCGGGGCTGAAGCCAACGACTTGCCATCTCTCGATTTTATAAGCGGCCGCCTGAAGGTAATATTTTAAATTAAAACAAGCGTTGCTCAAGGCGCATATGAACGAAGTTTTCAGCGCACAGGATAATACATGGCGAGTTTACTCAAAGATTACATTTCTGGGGCACTCATCCGCAACATCGCGGGCTCCCTTCAGGATAGTTTTATAATACATTTCGGGTGTGCGATACTCCTTGCCCGGTGGCGGTGGGTCCGTGAGAAGCTTCTCCGCATCCAACCTGCCCCAATGCAGCTTTGTGCGGGTAAGGGCCCGACGAGCACCTTCAATACAGGCGGAGCGCTTGATGACCTCCACCCAGGGGCACGCATCCACCAGCCGCCGCACGAGGCCAAAGTAGCTCCCAGGCATGGCCTGTCGAGCCATACCGGACTATAAGGCCCTTCATGGCCTCCTCGGCTACCTTGTGGAGTTCGACCACTGCTTTAGCTGGTCGCTGGGGCACCGGATGGACCGGCCTCGGTGTCTTGAGACCGAAGACCTTCTCCGTCGAGCTCCCTCCTCGCCACGATAGAATGCGGCAGCATCGGACGCCTCTGGCAGATCTGCAAGCGCCTCGAGAGCTCGAATGCGGGTAAGTGTCGGGTAGTTTACATTAACATGCCCGCTTTGCATGAAAAATGCCTTACCGCCGCTATCTTCTTTACATCTTCAACCTCTGAAGGGCCTTACGGGCCTCGGCCTTGGCGGACTTGGCACTTTCGAGGCGAGGCAAGCTCGGACTCTTGAGTCTTGAGTCACGCCCAAACTCTCATGCTTTTCCATGAGAGCCTGGAGCTCTTGCCGTACTTCCGCCACTCGTGCCTCCTGCTTTTCTCGCTCTGCCCGTTCAGCGGCCGCACTGCGTTCGGCCGCGGACACAGCCTCCTTCAGGGCTACCACCTCGTTCATGGCCCCTGCAATACCCATATTATCCTTGTTAATTTTATTGCAACCAAAATCCTTTTCTGTAAGGTAACTATTCAAAGTGGTGTTACTCACCTTCGTTGTCCTCGAGCTGCTTCTTGGCATGGCCGAACTCCTTCTCGGACCGCTCGAGATCTCGCTTCAAGACAATCGACCTCCTTGATCGGTCTGGCGAGAGGTTAGCAGCGCAGCCTGCAAACCCATATTGACATATTTTAAACAACCCTGTGTATATCTTGTTAGATCCTCAGTTCGGCTTTTCTTTCCGAACACCGAACTAAGCATCAGGGGCTACTGTCTATGCGGTATTACATTACATAATTTTAACTTCTTACCTCAAAGCACTGTTAGAAGGCTGCTGCGAGCTTCGGTCAGCCCGCTCTTGGCGAGCTGAACCTTCGAATCACCGCACTCATGATGGTGCGGTGTTCTTCCTCGATGGAAGCACCTTTAAGTGCCTCCAACAAGTTATCCGGCGCCCCGGTTGGGCCAGAGGCCGCCCGGCGTCATGGTCTTGCCCTTCTTTGAGTGGGCGCTTTGCGGACTCTGGAACCACTACGGGTTCGATGTAGAGTCGGCGCAAAGTCCGGAGGCTGCTGACGGCGCCCGAGCCTCCTCTGATGGGTCCCTCTCAGGATCCCACCTCGGCGTCCTCGTCGTGGCTGGGGTAGAGGCGATCGGAAGTGAATCCACATCCGGCGGGCTAACGACCCGCTTCGATGAAGCGGGGAGATCATCATCGGCCGGACTACGGACAGAATGCGGCATTAGAAGTACATTACGCGACATGAAAGAAATTGCATATCAGGGATCCGGATACTTACGATCTTGCCGGACGCCTGGCCCTTGAAGGCCACTCCTCCTCGCCAGCGATGGCGTTGGTGAAACTGTCCGGGGGAATAGATCTCCCCCTCTTGGACCCTTCGGCCTCCCCTATCGGGGAAGCCTTCCTCTTCTTCTCTCCCTCCTCCGGGAGAGAGTCCTCTTCCTCCTCCTTGTCTTCGGGGGAGGAGTCTGCCTCGTCGTCGGACGCCTGATTACGGGAACTCTTTCGAGTCCCCGCGGCCACCTTCTTGGCCTTCTTCTCCGGCACCACGTGCGGTGCCGGAACCAGCAGCCCTGCTAAAGGGCGTCCACTGGGTCTTCTGGCATGGGAGCCTGGCTGATGAGCTGCTTGGCCTTCTCCATCCATTCCTGTCAAAGGAAAAGAGAGATTGAAACCCTCTTAGAATCTGTTTAATTACCACAAGTGTCCCGTAACGGGGTTGAATCACTTACCTCGTCAGCCGGATGCTGCGAGCGAAATCTGCGATCTTCCATCGCGGATGCAGGGGCTTCGGCACCCTTAAACAGCACCCTCCAGGCGCCTTTGTATGTCGTATCGAAGAGCCCGCTTAGCGCCTGGTGCTGTTCCGGATTGAACTCCCACAGATTGAATGCCCGTTCTTGGCATGGGGGAATCCGGCGGATGAGCATGACTTGGACAACGTCAGCGAGCTGAGCTTATTGCTCACCACTGGATGCGGGCTCGAGTCCCGTCAGCTCGCCGGATTGCCCCACAACAAGCCCTTCTCTTTCCAGGAGGTGAGCTGCGTGGGGACGCCAGATCTAAACTCGGGGGCCGCCACCCATGTGGGCCTGCGCGGCTCGGTGATGTAGAACCACCCCGATTGCCACCCCTTGACGGAGTCCACGAAGGCCCCTTCGAGCCAAAGGATGTTGGGCAACTTACCCAACATGGCGCCTCCGCATTCCGCTTGCGTGCCCTTCACAACCTTTGGCTTGACGTTGAAGGTCTTGAGCCACAAGCTGAAGTGGGGCCGGATGCACAGGAAGGCCTCGCACACAACGATAAACGCCGAGATGTTGAGGATGAAGTTCAGCGCTAGATCGTGGAAATCCAGGCCGTAGTAAAACATGAGCCCCCGGACGAATGGGTGGAGTGGAAAGCCTAGTCCGCGGAGGAAGTGGGGAAGGAAGAAGACCCTCTCATGGGGCCCAGGGGTAGGGATGAGCTGCCCCTCGTCGGGCAGCCGATGCGCGATATCGCCGGAAAGGTATCCGGCGCTGCGCAGCTTGGTGATGTGCTCCTCCTTAGCGGTGGAGGCCAACCATTTGCCCCGCTCCGGACATATTCGGAAAAGGTCGGGCGAGATCTTGTGAGCTTAGGCGTTGGAGCTCGAGTCTTGCGGAGATGGATAAGCAAAGGAGGAAGAAGGCGTGGGTGAGAAGGTAAATCCTTATCCCTTATATATAGGCGGACGAAAACTATGCGTCCCCCACCGGCCTGGTAAAACTCGCTTATCTCCCAAGCGCCACCATCAATGGCGCGGTTGGGTTACCCACGTCCGTATTGATGAGAATCCTGAATAAGGGAACACGATCTCGCTCGACAAGGCGTGCCAAAGAAACCGCTTCGCTAAGCGTCTTTGAGGTGGTATAATAAAAATGATTCAAACAAAGGCTTGGTAGCGGTGTGATGTCACGCCGCATAATACGTCAGCAGATTGGAACAGTGTATATTTTATTCTCTCTACGGTGGAATGTGGAATTTATTTGCAGAGCCGGACACTATCCTGGTGTTCATGATCTTCTCTGTATTATTCAAGGGAGGAACCCGCCTTGCAATGCCGAACATTATCGCGCCGGACTTATCGTCATTGAAGCCTGGTTCGAGGGCTCTTGAGGAGTCTGGACTAGGGGTGTCCGGACAGCCGGACTATCATCGTCGCCGGACTCCAAGACTACGAAGATACAAGATTGAAGACTCGTCCCGTGTCCGGATGGGACTTTCCTTGGCGTGGAAGGCAAGCTTGGCGTCGGATATGTAGATCTCCTACCATTGTAACCGACTCTGTGTAACCCTAGCCTCCTCTGGTGTCTATATAAACCGGAGGGCTTTAGTCCGTAGGACACAACATACATTACAACAATCATACCATAGGCTAGCTTTAGGGTTTAGCCTCCTTGATCTCGTGGTAGATCCACTCTTGTACTACCCATATCATCAATATTAATCAAGCAGGACGTAGGGTTTTACCTCCATCGAGAGGGCCTGAACCTGGGTAAAACATCGTGTCCCTCGTCTCCTATTACCATCCGCCTAGACGCACAGTTCGGGACCCCCTACCCGAGATCCGCCGGTTTTGACACCGACAGTCTCCCCGAGTCCGGCGGGGCCGGGGAGTTCGGCACCCACTGGAGTACGGCCGGTGGAGCTGCAGGATCTGCTTGAGAGGGCGTCTATCTCAGAAGATCACCGCACATTAATGAGTACGGTGATTGAAAGGATCTCATCCGCCGAGAGCGGGTTGCATGAGGCCGTCGGAAGTTTACTGACGGGGTTTAAGGTACGCAAAAAAAATGACATACCTTTTGACAGTTTTGCACATAGAATGTGCCCTGTATAGATAGTAGTCCCTGAGACTCGGTATGTTGTCGAAAGCGACAGCGTGCCGAGGATCATAATCTCAGTTATAAAATGTCGCCTTTCCTATGCAGGTGGCGGAACGTTCGGTGGCCAGCCGGACTGATAGAGTTGCCGAGCTGAAGCGGCAACTCGACATTGCGGATGCGGACATCACGCTGGTCAATAAATGACTTGACGAGTCACAAGGTAGGTGGTTTCTCCGCGGTCACCTGGTAAGGGAGCTGATGCCCACTCCTTACAACATGTATGCTTGATGCAGATGGTGCCACTGCTGTGGAAGACCTTCGGGCAGAGCTTGCTCGAGCCAAGGAGCAAGCCAGAAAAAGTGATGTGGCTGCCTCGAAGGCAGCAGAGGAGCTAAAAGCCAAAAAGGCTGCTCACTGCCGAAGCAGGGAGGAGATGGCCGGAATGGCCGTGAAACTAAAAGATGCTACCGACTGCTATGAGGTTCTTGAAAGAGAACGCCAAGCGGAGCAAGAGGATCTGAAGAAGGCCACCACCAAAGCCAAGGATGCCCGTTTTGCAATGCGGGCTATAAAGGAGGAACTGCGTCAGGCCGGAGACATTGCGGCTGGAAAGCCCTTTCTGCTGCGTAGGAAGTTCACGGATCCAAAGTATGCTCAGTTGGGCCAGTTGTGGGGTGCGGAGGATCCTTATCTGAATTTGGCGGCGAAAAGGGCGGACGCAGTCGTGCACTTCCGAAGCCAGAAGGATCACGAAATGGAAGAGCTTTTTTGGTCTCAATTCCATAGTCCGGAGCGTCCACTTCCGTTGACCGATCGGTTGGCTGAGTGGGCTGAGCTGAATAGATTGTCCGGATTGTGCCATGACGGATGTGGTGGCTCATCTGTGGCCGGAAAGGCCCAAGCCGAAGAGTTATTTTGGCTTATTGCAGCAATTCCTTGGGGGCGGTGCCGCATATCAAGGCGATGAAGCGGTCGGCATGCATAGAGGGTGCACGGATGGCTCTCGCCCGTGTTAAGACATACTGGGCGGTGATGGATGCCACCGATGTTGCATCCCGGGGTTCGAACAAAAGCCGATTACCCGTCGAGCACTATTTTGAGGAAGTCCTGTAGGGCGCTCGTTTAATAGAGTCGCAGTGCTCGAAAAATGTTATGTTCAAATGACATGTATGATTTGTGAAACCATATTTATAATGTAACGACTTTTTATACTTGTGCTTTCAAGTATTGAAATATCTCCTGTGCGGCCGTTAATGTATAAGTATGTATAACCTGAAAGATGGCAGTCTTTGGCTTTAGCCCCCACGCACATGGTGCGGGGGTGTTTGCAAAAAAAAGCGCATTTTCACACTTAATCCAACGTCTTGGTCCTTTGAAGGAGGTGATAGCATAGCAAACTAGGCAACCGGACTATAATGCTTTATCACTTTCACTTAGCCATAGGAGCTCGATGGTGGGGCTACTATATAGCCCCTAGAGGCACCGCTCTCCAAACTTCGAAGCGTGTGTGCACGACCGAAGCGGTCCTTCGTCAAAGCGGAGGAATTCTAAACATTCCGATAGTCGATCGAGTGGTTGACCAGTCTCTCGCTATATCATGATCGGTTTTGGCTTTCTCTCTTGAGGTGCTCGCCCGGCCAGGCGGGGCACAATCACAGTAGTTCTCCTTGTGTCGCGTTAGCGATGGAAGGAACGTAAGGCAGCAAAACACAGGAGCCGGAAAACCCAACATTTGACCAAAGACATGATTCGAGCTGATGCATATAAGGCCTAACTCGAGACGCCGAACACTCCACGAGGTATTCGGTCTTTATGATAACAGGCGAACAATGCCCTAAGCCCCTAGTGTCAGTGCAGGCGAGAACTTCGACGCGCCGATGCCAAAACGCCACCTCCTCCTCGGTTATGGTAGGAAACCGGGATGTGTATCAACAAGAGAGCGAGAAGAAAGGTTTACGCAGGTCTTAATCAAAAGAATCCTTGCAACGGGTCCTCTTTGCACGTCTGCGCTGTGTCTCCGCCAGTTTGTATCTGGACGGGTGTTCCACGTGGTTCATCTGTAAAAGAGAAGAACTTAGTTTGGAAAAATATCGTGCAAAAATGTATTTAAAAGCAGTATGATTTGGAAGATGAATAAAGTTGAGCTTTATTGGCTCTCATTATTCATACGTGCAGCCCCTTGTAAAGAGGTATGCGGCTGGGAAGCCCCTTGTTTATTTATACCGGACTCGCCTAACCATGTCCGAGGTCTGAATGACCTGTTTTTAGGGGCTTTGATCAGCAAGGCCGGATTAGTGTGTGGCTGTCAAGGCAGTCTCACGTTTTCCGTGGTCAAGGAACACTCGGAGTTACCCTTTAATGAGATTATGCAGCGTGGACCTGGCATTTAAGTGTAAGAGACGCATAATGCGGTATTGCGTTAAAGCGGGCGAAAGCTTCGCGTCCCAGTAGTGCTTGATGGCTACTTTTGAATGGGGCGATATGGAAGATTAGCTTTTCACGACGGAAGTTGTCGGCTGAACCGAACACAACCTCTAGTAGTACAGAGCCTGTACAATTGGCATAAAGGCCTGGCGTCACTCCTTTGAAGGAAGTGCTTCTATGGCGAATTTTGGTAGGGTCTATCCCCATTCTGCGGATGGTGTCCTGGTATAGAAGGTTTATATCACTGCCGCCATCCATTAGGACTTGTGTGAATTGTAGTCCGTCGATTATGGGATCCAATATGAAAGCAGTCCCTCCTGCGTTTCGAATACTTCTAGAGTAATCCTGATGGTTGAAAGTAATTGGTTTTGACATCCAATTTCGAGGCTCCGCTGGGGTGGACCGTGCGGCGCGTGCTTTAGCAGGTGCCACACTATTTTTCCTTGTTATCACATGAAGTGAGTTCACTGTTTTTACTTCTAGTGGGAAAGTCTTTTGTTTTCCGGCGTGCTGCTTGTGGGGTTCGTCATCGTCTTCGCTTGGTGTGTCGAGCCCCTTGTGTTTGGCGTTAAGTCGGCCGGACTTCTTGAAGACCCAACAATCTCTGTGGGTATGGTTTGCAGGCCTCCCGGGGGTACTGTGGATTTGACATATCCTATCCAAGATTTTGTTTAGGTTGGATAGCTCGTCACTGTTGTCCTTAAGAGGCAGTGTTTTGTTATTCGGCCGAGAGCTTTTGAACCCGGCGTTGACCTCCGTGCTATTTGGGCCATTTTCCTTATTCCAGCGCTGATCTTTTCTGCGTCGTGATTTCCCATTTCCATCCCTGACCTTGGATGTACTCGGGTCGCTGGTGCTTCATCTTGCTAGCCAGCTATCTTCCCCCGTGCAAAAGCGGGTCATGAGGCTTGTTAGCAGGGCCATTGTTCTTGGTTTTTCCTGGCCGAGGTGTTTGGCGAGCCATTCGTCTCGGACGTTATGTTTAAAGGCTGCCAAGGCTTCGGCGTCCGGACAGTCGACTATTTGGTTCTTTTTGGTGAGGAACCTGTTCCGGAATTTGCGTGCTGACTCTCCGGGCTGTTGAGTTATGTGACTTAAATCGTCTGCATCCGGAGGGCGGACATAAGTTCCCTGAAAATTTGCTCGAAACACATCCTCGAGCTCTTCCCAACTTCCGATGGTATTTTCTGGGATGCTTTTGAGCCAATGCCGAGCTGGCCCTTTGAGCTTGAGGGGTAGGTATTTTATGGCGTGGAGATCGTCTCCTCTAGCCATATGTATGTGTAGGATATAATCCTCAATCCAGACTCCGGGGTCTGTTGTTCCGTCATATGCCTCTATGTTTACGGGTTTGAATCCCACTGGAAATTCATGATCCAGTACCTCATCGGTGAAACATAGTGGGTGTGCGGCGCCCCTGTATTTAGGTGTGCCGTTATCTTCGAACACTCGGCGTGTTGTGTTGCTTCCTGGAGCCTTCTTTTTTGGCCCATAGATGGACCTGACCGGGCCATCCTTTTTGCGAGGATCCTTATGTGGATCGTGTGCCGGCTTGTGTGCGGCGCCGCTTGCCGCTCTTAGCCTGTCATCTGGTCGTCTATCCGGCCAGGCGGCCTCTTTGTTTTTTGACTGTGGGGGCTCTACGGCCTCCTCGTCAAATTCGGGCAACAGCTTGCGCTTCGGGTAGCTCTTTGCTTGGTGACTATCGCCGTATTTATCTGCGGTCTTGAGTACTTTGCTCCATCTCATTCTGAGTACGTCTTCCGCTGTTTTGAGCTTCCGCTTCTGCTTCTTCAAACTTCTTGCAGTGGTGACAAACCTTTTGTGAAGGTTCTTATGCTCCGGTGATGTGTCCGGCGTGAGATCGTCTGGATTGTTGTTTTCGCCGGGGATGGGTTGCTCGTCCAATTCATCCTGTTCAGATGGTTGCTTGGTGGCATGTTCGTTGTCCACTGGTTCGCCCTGCTCTACGGCTGGTTCAGTATGGGTGCTGTTGTTATCGAGGCGGGACTTTGGGCGGCGCTTGCGTCGCCGTTTTGGTTGTTTTTCGGGGGAATTATCATTCGCCGCGTCCCGTTGTTTCTCGTTATCGCTTCCTTTTGGTGTATCCACCATGTATATGTCGTGAGCTGAGGTGGCTTTCTAGTGCCCAGTAGGCGCTGGTTCTTGGTCGTCTCCGGCATCGTCGTCCATACCGTCGATGTCTTCGGAGTCGAAGTCTAGCACGTCGATTAGGTCGTCGACAGTGGCTATGAAGTGGGTGGTGGGTGGGCTTTGAATTTCTTCGTCGTACGCATCCCAACCGTCCTGACCATGATCCGGCCAGGGCTCTCCTGATAACGAGAGATACTTTAGCGAACTCAGGATGTCGCCAAAAGGTGAGTGCTGAAAGATGTCCGCATCGATGAACTCCATGATCGGCGCCCAACCGGATTCGATTGGTAGGGGCGCGAGGGGTTCGGAGTCCGGCTAGGAGTCCGGCACCTCGGAGTCATGAGCTTCACAAGGGACAAGGTCGGTATTCGGCTCCATCGCCGTAGAGGTTGCAGCCCCCGAGGCGGTGTCTAGCCACCCGTCCTCGATCTGCGCAGCCGGCTCCGAATTAAGGGTCGGAGCGGACTCATGTGCGGCCTCCAGGGCACTGTCTAGCGGCAGAGCTAAATCATGCCCATCGTGACAGTGCAGCGTGCTCGGCTGTGGCTCGAATCCATCGAAGATCAAGTCTCTGCGGATGTCAGCCGTGAAGTTCAGACTTCCAAATTCGACCTGACGGCCAGGGGCGTAGCTTTCGATCTGCTCCAGATGGCCAAGCGAATTGGCCCGCAATGCAAAGCCGCCAAATACGAAGATCTGTCCGGGGAGAAAAGTCTCACTCTGGACTGCGTCGTTGTTGTTGATGATCGAAGGAGCCATCGAGCCTATCGGTGACGACACAGAGGAACTCTCAATGAAAGCACCAATGTCGGTGTCAAAACCGGCGGATCTCGGGTAGGGGGTCCCGAACTGTGCGTCCAGGCGGATGGTAACAGGAGACAAGGGACACGATGTTTTTACCTGTGTTGGGCCCTCTCGATGGAGGTAAAACCCTACTCTGCTTGATTGATATTGATGATATGTGTAGTACAAGAGTGGATCCACCACGAGATCAAGGAGGCTAAACCCTAGAAGCTAGCCTATGGTATGATTGTTATTCTGTCCTATGGACTAAAACCCTTCGGTTTATATAGACACCGGTGAGAGCTAGGGTTACACAGAGTCGGTTACAATGGTAGGAGATCTACATATCCATATCGCCAAGCTTGCCTTCCACGCCAAGGAAAGTCCCATCCGGACACGGGACGAAGTTTTCAATCTTGTATCTTCATAGTCTTGGAGTCCGGCCGATGATGATAGTTCGGCTATCCGGACACCCCCTAGTCTGGGACTCCCTCAATCGCGTTGTCGTAACGCTTCCGCTTACGGTCTACGAGGGTACGTGGACAAAACTCTCCCCTCTCGTTGCTATGTATCACCATGATCTTGCATGTGCGTAGGAATTTTTTTGAAATTACTACGTTCCCCAACAACTATTCACACTGATCATGCTGCTATTAAATATCTTATGGAAAAGAAAGATGCTAAACCTAGACTTATTGGATGGGTGCTCTTGCTCCAAGAATTTGATTTGCATATTATTGATAGAAAGGGAGCTGAGAACCCCGTTGCAGACAACTTGTCTAGGTTAGAGAATGTTCGTGATGACCCACTACCTATTGATGATAGCTTTCCTGATGAACAATTAGCGGTCATAAATGCTTCTCGTACTGCTCCATGGTATGCTGATTATGCTAATTACATTGTTGCTAAATTTATACCACCTAGTTTCACATACCAGCAAAAGAAAAAGTTCTTTTATGATTTAAGACATTACTTCTGGGATGACCCACACCTTTATAAAGAAGGAGTAGATGGTGTTATTAGACGTTGTGTACCTGAGCATGAACAGGAACAGATCCTATGCAAGTGTCACTCCGAGGCATATGGAGGACACCACGCTGGAGATAGAACTGCACATAAGGTATTGCAATCTGGGTTTTATTGGCCTACTCTCTTCAAGGATGCCCGTAAGTTTGTCTTGTCTTGCGATGACTGTCAAAGAATTGGTAATATTAGTAGACGTCAAGAAATGCCTATGAATTATTCTGTTGTTATTGAACTGTTTGATGTTTGGGGCTTTGATTATATGGGACCTTTTCCTGCCTCTAATGGATATACACATTTTTTAGTTGCTGTTGATTACTTTACTAAGTGGGTAGAAGCTATTCCAACTAGTAGTGCTGATCATAACATTTCTATTAAGATGCTTAAAGAAGTTATTTTTCTGAGGTTTGGAGTCCCTAGATACTTAATGATTGATGGTGGTTCACATTTTATTCATGGTGCCTTTCATAAAATGCTTGCTAAGTATGATGTTAATCATAGAATTGTATCTCCATATCACCCACAGTCTAGTGGTCAAGTAGAGTTGAGTAATAGAGAGCTCAAATTAATTTTGCAAAAGACTGTTAATAGATCTAGAAATAATTGGTCCAAGAAACTTGAAGATGCATTATGGGCCTATAGAACTGCATATAAGAATCCTATGGGTATGTCTCCGTATAAAATGGTTTATGGGAAAGCTTGTCACTTACCTCTTGAACTTGAACATAAGGCATATTGGGCCATTAAAGAGCTCAATTATGATTTCAAACTTGCCGGTGAGAAGAGGTTATTTGAAATTAGCTCACTTGATGAATGGAGAACCCAAGCCTACGAGAATGCCAAACTGCTTAAAGAAAAAGTTAAAAGATGGCATGACAAGAGGATACAAAAGCGTGAGTTTAACATAGGTGATTATGTGTTGCTATTCAACTCTCGTTTAAGGTTTTTTGCAGGAAAACTTCTCTCTAAATGGGAAGGGCCTTACATTATCGAGGAGGTCTATCGTTCCGGTGCCATAAGAATCAATAATTTCGAAGGCACAAATCCAAAGGTGGTGAACGGTCAAAGAATCAAACATTATATCTCAGGTAACCCAATAAATGTTGAAACTAATATTATTGAAACCGTAATCCCGGAGAGTACATAAGGGAAACTTTCCAGAATGCTTCAGACTCCGAAAAGGAATAGGTATGTGGTACGGTAAGTAAACCGACTCCAAAACAGTTCTAACAGCAATTTTTCTCCGTTTTGGAATATTTAAGAAAATGGAAAAATTAGAAGTGGTCCGGGAAGGACACGAGGCGTCCACGAGGGTAGAGGATGCGCCCAACCCTACTGGGCGCGCCCCCTGCCTCGTGGGCACTTTGTGTGCTCTCCGGAATCCCTTTTCGTGCACGATACTTCTTTTGGTCGGTAAAAAATCATTATATAATCTCCCAAAGGTTTTGACCACCGTATCACAAAAAAATCTTCTGTCTTTGTTTCGAGCTGTTTTTCTGACAGATCTAGAGCACCATGATGTCTCCAAGCGCTCCCAATGACAAGTTTTTCGAGAGGGTCATCAACCCCTATCTCACAGAGGTGCTGCATCACCCGCAAACCATTGAGATGCATGAGGGGGTGTTGCACATCCACGATGTTGAAGGACCAATGAGTACTGGAAGCGTGGAGACAAAGCTCGAAGCGATGGAACAACAAGTTTTCAAGTGCCAAGGGATGGTGGAGCATGGACTTAATGCCAACCAGATGATGATCGCGGAATTCACCAACAACCATAAGCTGGACGCCAAGAATATTGGGGAGACCGTATTCAAGCTTCATGAGAAAATTTAGCACCTCCAAGCCCAGATCTATGACCTGCAAAACCAAAACTATGAGTATGAATATAGATTCAAGAGGATGAGTTTGGCTGCAGATTTGAGGATCCCGGAGACTCGATCATCCTTCTATGTTGGTGAGCCTATACCTTGGAAGACGGACGACAAGCCTACATCATCAACAACTCCTTCACCACCTCCGAGGACATAATCATATGGGTATGGGAACTCCCCTTGGCAACTGCCAAGCTTGGGGGAGTTGCCCCGGTATCGTATCACCATCATACTCCTATCTTTACCGTTTTTCTTAGTTCGATCCTTTTGGTAATATCTTGATCTAGTAGAATAAAGTTTTGGTATGAATTAGTTTTGAGTTTTGCTTTGTGATCCCTCTTTGTAATCGAGTCCGTGAGCTTTAATAAAGATTAGTGTTGAGTCAAGGGCTTTGCTACCTTGCCATGATTTTAAGTGCATAAAAGAATAAAAAGAATAAAAGAGTTCATATTGATCTTATGGATAGCAATGACTTCACACATAGAGAGTATGAGGCCTAAAAGTTGTTGAGAGTTGGCAAACATAGTTTTGGTCATCGTTGCAAGTAATAAGAAGTAATAAAGAAAGAGAGGTTTTCACATATAAATATACTATCTTGGACATCTTTTATGATTGTGAGCACTCATTAAAGTATGACATGCTAAAGGGTTGATGTTGGACAAGGAAGACAACGTAATGGGTTATGTTTTCTCACATCTTAGTTAAAGTATATTGTCATGGATCGTCCAACATGTTGAGCTTGCCTTTCCCCCTCATGCTAGGCAAATTCCTTGCACCAAGTAGAAATACTACTTGTGCTTCCAAATATCCTTAAGCCCAGTTTTGCCATGAGAGTCCACCATACCTACCTATGGATTGAGTAAGATCCTTCAAGTAAGCTATCATGTTGCAAGCAATAAAAATTGCTCTCTAAATATGAATGACTTATTAGTGCGGAGAAAATAAGCTTTATATGATTGTAAGATATGGAAGTAATAAAAGAGATGGACTACATAATAAAGGTTCATATCAAAAGTGGCAATATAAAGTGACGTTCTTTTGCATTAAGATTTTGTGCATCCAACCCTAAAAGCACATGACAACCTCTGCTTCCCTCTGCGAAGGGCTTATCTTTTACTTTATGCCTTATACCTATTGCAAGAGTCAAGGTGATCATCACCTTTCCCTTTTTCATTTTATCCTTTTGCAAGCACCTCGAGTTGGAAAGATCCTGATACATATATCCAATTGGATGTAAGTTAGCATGAACTATTATTGTTGACATTGCCCTTGAGGTAAAACATTGGGAGGTAACACAATAAGCCCCTATCTTTCTTAGTGTCCGGCTGAAACTCCATAACCACAAGTATTGCGTGAGTGTTAGAAATTATAGAAGACTACAAGATAGTTGAGTATGTGAGCTTGCTGAAAAGCTCTATTGTTGACTCTTTCTGATGTTACGATAAATTGCAATTGCTTCAATGACTGAGATTATAGTTTGTTAGTTCCCAATGAAGTTTTTGAACCATACTTGACATTGTGAATTGATTGTTACTTGAGCGTAAGAAATCATATGATAATATATATATGTTGTTGTTATAAGAATAACCATGATGCCCTCATGTCCGTATTTTATTTTTATCGATACCTCTATCTCTAAACATGTGGACATATTTTTTGATTTCGGCTTCCACTTGAGGACAAGCGAGGTCTAAGCTTGGGGGAGTTGATACGTCCATTTTGCATCATGCTTTTATATCGATATTTATTGCATTATGGGCTGTTATTACACATTATATCACAATACTTATGGCTATTCTCTCTTATTTTACAAGGTTTATCATGAAGAGGGAGAATGTCGGCAGCTGGGATTCTGGGCTGGAAAAGGAGCAAATATTGGAAACTTATTCTGCACAGCTCCAAAAGTCCTGAAATTCCATGAAAGACATTTTTGGAATTAATAAGAATTATTGAGCTTAAAGAAGTACGGAGAGGCCCCACACACAGCCACGAGGGAGGGGGCGCGCCCACCCCTACTGGGCGCGCCCCCTGCCTCGTGGGCCCCTTGGTGGCCCTCCGGTGTCCATCTTTTGCTATATGAGGTCTTTTACCCTGGAAAAAAATCATAAGCAACCTTACAAGATGGAGCTCCGCCGCCATGAGGCGGAACCTTGGCGGAACCAATCTAGGGCTTCGGCGGAGCTGTTCTGCCGGGGAAACTCCCCTCCGGGAGGGGGAAATCATCACCATTGTCATCACCAACGATCCTCTCATCGGGAGGGGGTCAATTTCCATCAACATCTTCACCAGCACCATCTCCTCTCAAACCCTACTTCATCTCTTGTATCCAATCTTTGTATCCAAACCTCAGATTGGTACTTGTGGGTTGCTAGTAGTGTTGATTACTCCTTGTAGTTGATGCTAGTTGGTTTATTTGGTGAAAGATCATATGTTCAGATCCTTAATGCATATTAATACCCCTCTGATTATGAACATGAATATGCTTTGTGAGTAGTTATGTTTGTTCCTGAGGACGTGGGAGAAGTCTTGCTATTAGTAGTCATGTGAATTTGGTATTCGTTCGATATTTTGATGATATGTATGTTGTCTCTCCTCTAGTGGTGTTATGTCAACGTCGACTACATGACACTTCACCATTGTTTGGGCCTAGAGGAAGGCATTGGGAAGTAATAAGTAGATGATGGGTTGCTAGAGTGACAGAAGTTTAAACCCTAGTTTATGCGTTGCATCGTAAGGGGCTGATTTGGATCCACTTATTTCATGCTATGGTTAGGTTTACCTTAATACTTCTTTTGTAGTTGAGGATGCTTGCAACAGGGGTTAATCATAAGTGGGATGCTTGTCCAAGAAAGGGCAGTACCCAAGCACCGGTCCACCCACATATCAAATTATCAAAGTAACGAGCGCGAATCATATGAGCGTGATGAAAACTAGCTTGACGATAATTCCCATGTGTCCTCGGGAGCGCTTTTCTCATTATAAGAACTTGTCTAGGCTTGTTCTTTGCTACAAAAAGGATTGGGCCACCTTGCTGCACCTTATTTACTTTCATTGCTTTTTACCCGTTACAAATTATCTTATCGCAAAACTATCTGTTACCTACAATTTCAGTGCTTGCAGAGAATACCTTGCTGAAAACCGCTTGTCATTTCCTTTCGCTCCTCGTTGGGTTCGACACTCTTACTTATCGAAAGGACTATGATAGATCCCCTATACTTGTGGGTCATCACTTGGCCGCCCCTCCTCTTCTCCACTAAGGCCCATATGGCCCATTATACTCCTCGGGGGGTTCCGATAACCCCTCGGTACTCCGGTATATGCCAGAACTTGTCCGGGACACTTCCGGAGTCCAAACATAGTCATCCAATATATCGATCTTTATGTCTTGACCATTTCGAGACTCCTCGTAATGTCCGTGATCATATCCAGGACTCCGAACTACCTTCAGTACATCAAAACACATAAACTCATAATACCGATCATCACCGAACGTTAAGTGTGCGGACCCTACGGGTTCAAGAACTATGTAGACATGACCAAGACACGTCTCCGGTCAATAACCAATAGCGGAACCTAGATGCTCATATTGGCTCCTACATATTCTACGAAGATCTTTATCGGTCAAACCGCATAACAATATACGTTGTTCCCTTTGTCACGGTATGTTACTTGCCTGAGATTTGATCGTCGCTATCTCAATACCTAGCTCAATCTCGTTACCGGCAAGTCTCTTTACTCGTTCTGTAATACATCATCCCGCAACTAACTCATTAGTCACATTGCTTGCAACGCTTATAGTGATGTGCATTACCGAGAGGGCCCAGAGATACCTCTCCGACAATCGGAGTGACAAATCCTAATCTCGATCTATGCCAACTCAACAAGTACCATCGGAAACACCTGTAGAGCACCTTTATAATCACCAAGTTACGTTGTGATGTTTGGTAGCACACAAAGTGTTCCTCCGGTAATCGGGAGTTGCATAATCTCATAGTCATAGGAACATGTATAAGTCATGAAGAAAGCAATAGCAGTAAACTAAAACGATCAAGTGCTAAGCTAACAGAATGGGTCAAGTCAATCACATCATTCTCCTAATGATGTGATCCCGTTTATCAAATGACAACTCATGTCTATGGTTAGGAAACCTTAACCATCTTTTTTCAATGAGCTAGTCAAGTAGAGGCATACTAGTGACACTTTATTGTCTATGTATTCACACATGTATTATGTTTCCGGTTAATACAATTCTAGCATGAATAATAAACATTTATCATGAAATAAGGAAATAAATAATAACTTTATTATTGCCTCTAGGGCATATTTCCTTCAGTCTCCCACTTGCACTAGAGTCAATTATCTAGATTACATAGTAATGATTCTAACACCCATGGAGTCTTGGTGCTGATCATGTTTTGCTCCTGAGAGAGGCTTAGTCAATGGGTCTGCAACATTCAGATCTGTATGTATCTTGCTAATCTCTATGTCTCCCACCGGACTTGGTCATGGATGGGCCCAGGCGTCTCTTGATGTGCTTGGTTCTCTTGTGAAATCTGGATTCCATTGCCAAGGCAATTGCACCAGTATTGTCACAAAAGATTTTCATTGGACCCGATGCACTAGGTATGACACCTAGATCGGATATGAACTCCTTCATTTGCTACTTCCGAAGTAGCTATGTACTCTGCTTCACACGTAGATCCCGCCACGATGCTTTGTTTAGAACTGCACCAACTGACAGCTCCCCCGTTCAATATAAACACGTGTCCGGTTTGCGATTTAGAATCGTCCGGATCAGTGTCAAAGCTTGCATCGACGTAACCATTTACGACGAGCTCTTTGTCACCTCCATAAACGAGAAATATATCCTTAGTCCTTTTCAGGTATTTTAGGATGTTCTTGACCTCTGTCCAGTGATCCACTCCTGGATTACTTTGGTACCTCCCTGCTAGACTAATAGCAAGGCACACATCAGGTCTGGTACACAACATTGCATACATGATAGAGCCTATGGCTAAAGCATAGGGAACATTTTCCATTTTCTCTCTATCTTCTGTAGTGGTCGGGCATTGAGTCTGACTCAACTTCACACCTTGTAACACAGGTAAGAACCCTTTCTTTGCTTGATCCATTTTGGACTTTTTCAAAACTTTGTCAAGGTATGTGCTTTGTGAAAGTCCAATTAAGCATCTTGATCTATCTCTATAGATCTTGATGCCCAATATGTAAGCAGCTTCACCGAGGTCTTTCATAAAAAAACTCTTATTCAAGTATCCCTTTATGCTATCCAGAAATTCTATATCATTTCCAATCAACAATATGTCATCAACATATAATATTAGAAATGCTACAGAGCTCCCACTCACTTTCTTGTAAATATAGGCTTCTCCAAAAGTCTGTATAAAACCATATTCTTTGATCACACTATCAAAACGTTTATTCCAACTCCGAGAGGCTTGCACCAGTCCATAAATGGATCGCTGGAGCTTGCACACTTTGTTAGCACATTTTGGATCGAAAAAACCTTCTGGTTGCATCATATACAACTCTTCTTCCAGAAATCCATTCAGGAATGCAGTTTTCACATCCATTTGCCAAATTTCATAATCATAAAATGCAGCAATTGCTAACATGATTCCGACAGACTTACGCATCGCTATAGGTGAGAAAGTCTCATCATAGTCAACCCCTTGAACTTGTCGAAAACCTTTTGCAACAAGTTGAGCTTTGTAGACAATAACATTACCGTCAGCGTTAGTCTTCTTCTTGAAGATCCATTTATTCTCGATTGCTTGCCGATCATCGGGAAGTCAACCAAAGTCCACAATTTGTTCTCATACATGGATCCCATCTCAGATTTCATGTCCTCAAGCCATTTTGCAGAATCTGGGCTCATCATCGCTTCCTCATAGTTCGTAGGTTCGCCATGGTCAAGTAACATGACCTCCAGAATAGGATTACCCTACCACTCTGGTGCGGATCTTACTCCGGTTGACCTATGAGGTTCGGTAGTAACTTGATCTGAAGTTTCACGATCAATATCATTAGCTTCCTTACTAATTGGTGTAGGCGTCACATGAACCAGTTTCTGTGATGAACTACTTTCCAATAAGGGAGAAGGTACAGTTACCTCATCAAGTTCTACTTTCCTCCCACTCACTTCTTTCAAGAGAAACTCCTTCTCTAGAAAGGATCCAAATTTAGCAACAAATGTCTTGCCTTTGGATCTGTGATAGAAGGTGTACCCAACAGCCTCCTTTGGGTATCCTATGAAGACACATTTCTCCGATTTGGGTTCGAGCTTATCAGGTTGAAGCTTTTTCACATAAGCATCGCAGCCCCAAACTTTAAGAAACAACAACTTTGGTTTCTTGCCAAACCACAGTTCATAAGGCGTCGTCTCAACGAATTTCGATGGTGCCCTATTTAACGTGAATGCAGCTGTCTCTAAAGCATAACCCCCAAACGATAGCGGTAAATCAGTAAGAGTCATCATAGATCGCACCATATCTAGTAAAGTATGATTACGATGTTCGGACACACCATTACGCTGTGGTGTTCCGGGTGGCATGAGTTGCGAAACTATTCCGCATTATTTTAAATGAAGACCAAACTCGTAACTCAAATATTCTCCTCCACGATGAGATCGTAGAAACTTTATTTTCTTGTTACGATGATTTTCCACTTCACTCTGAAATTCTTTGAACTTTTCAAATGTTTCATACTTATGTTTCATTAAGTAGATATACCCATATCTGCTCAAATCATCTGTGGAGGTGAGAAAATGACGATACTCGCTGCGAGCCTCAACATTCATCGGAAACATACATCAGTATTTATGATCCCAACAAATCTGTTGCTCGCTTCATTGTTCCGGAGAACGGCGTTTTAGTGATCTTGCCCATGAGGCATGGTTCGCAAGTACCAAGTGATTCATAATCAAGTGATTCCAAAAGTCCATCAGTATGGAGTTTCTTCATGCGCTTTACACCAATATGACCTAAACGGCAATGCCACAAATATGTTGCACTATCATTATCAACTCTGCATCTTTTGGTTTCAATATTATGAATATGTGTATCACTACTATCGAGATTTAATATAAATAGGCCACTCTTCAAGGGTGCACGACCATAAAAGATATTACTCATATAAATAGAACAACCATTATTCTCTGATTTAAATGGATAACCGTCTCGCATCAAGCAAGATCTAGATAATGTTTATGCTCAACGCTGGCACCAAATAACAATTATTCAGGTCTAAAACTAATCCCGAAGGTAGATGTAGAGGTAGCGTGCCGACCGCGATCACATCAACTTTGGAACCATTTCCCACGCGCATCGTCACCTCGTCCTTAGCCAATCTTCGCTTATTCCATAGTCCCTGTTTCGAGTTGTAAATATTAGCAAAAGAACCAGTATCAAATACCCAGGTGCTACTTTGAGCATTAGTAAGGTACACGTCAATAACATGTATATCACATATACCTGTGTTCACCTTGCCATCCTTCTTATCCGCCAAATACTTGGGGCAGTTCCACTTCCAGTGGCCAGTTCCTTTGCAGTAGAAGCACTCAGTCTCAGGCTTAGGTCTAGACTTGGGTTTATTCTCCTGAGTGGCAACTTGCTTGCCGTTCTTCTTGAAGTTCCCCTTCTTCTTCCCTTTGCCCTTTTTCTTGAAACTGGTGGTCTTGTTGACCATCAACACTTGATGCTCCTTCTTGATTTCTACATCCACAGCCTTTAGCATTGCGAAGAGCTCGGGAATAGTCTTGTTCATCCCTTGTATATTATAGTTCATCACGAAGCTCTTGTAGCTTGGTGGCAGTGATTGAAGAATTCTATCAATGACACTATCATCCGGAAGATTAACTCCCAGTTGAATCATGTGATTGTAGTACCCAGACATGAGTATATGGTCACTGACGGAACTATTCTCCTCCATTTTGCAGCTGTAGAACTTATTGGAGACTTCATATCTCTCAATCCGGACATTTGCTTGAAATATTAACTTCAACTCTTGGAACTTCTCATATGCTCCATGACGTTCAAAATGTCGTTGAAGTCCCAGTTCTAAGCTGTAAAACATGGCACACTAAACTATCGAGTAGTCATCAACACGCGACTGCCAGGCATTCACAATGTCCGCAGTTGCCGGCGCGGGTGGTACACCTAGCGGTGCTTCCAGGACGTAATTCTTCTATGCAGCAATGAGGATAATCCTTAAGTTACGGACCGAGACCGTGTAATTGCTACCATCATCTTTCAACTTAGCTTTCTCAAGGAACGCATTAAAATTCAACGGAACAATAGCACGGGCCATCTATCTACAACAACATAGACAAGCAAAAATACTATCAGGTACTAAGTTCATGATAAATTAAAGTTCAACTAATCACATTACTTAAGAACTCCCACTTAGATAGATATCCCTCTAATCATCTAAGTGATCACGTGATCCAAATCAACTAAACCATGTCTGATCATCACGTGAGATGGAGTAGTTTTCAATGGTGAACATCACTATGTTGATCATATCTACTATATGATTCACGCTCGACCATTCGGTCTCAGTGTTCCAATGTCATATCTGCATATGCTAGGCTCGTCAAGTTTAACCTGGGTATTCTGTGTTGGGGAACGTAGTAATTTCAAAAAATTTCCTACGCACACGCAAGATCATGGTGATGCATAGCAACGAGAGGGGAGAGTGTTGTCTACGTACCCTCGTGAGACCCGAAGCGAAGCGATCTGGCGTAGAGGAAGTAGTCGACGTTCTCCTCGCGATCCGACCGATCCGGCACCGTTACTCCGGCGCCCCGAGTTCTTGACACACGTACAGCTCGATGGCGTCCCTCGTACTCGATCCAGCCGAGTGTCGAGGAGAGTTCCGTCGACCGACGGCGTGGTGACGATCTTGATGTTTCACCGGCGCAGGCTTCGCCTAAGCAGCGATGGTATGACCGAGGTGGAATATGGTGGAGGGGCACCACACACGGCTAAGGAACGATCCGTAGATCAAACTTGTGTGTCCTAGGGTGCCCCCTGCCCCGTATATAAAGGAGGGAGGGGGAGGTGTGGCGGCCCAAGGAGAGGCGGGAGGAGTCCTACTCCCAGGGAGTAGGACTCCCCCTTCCTAGTTGGAGTAGGATTGGGGGGGGGGGGAAGAAGGAAGGGGCGCCGCCTCCTTGTCCTATTCGGACTAGGGGGAGGGGGCGGCCACCCCTGGCCGGCCCCTCTTCTTCTCCCTCGAGGCCCACTAAGGCCCAATAGCCTCCGGGAGGGTTCCGGTAACCCCCCGATTTTCCGGTAAAATCCGATTTCACCGGAACCATTCGAACTCAAATATAGGCTTCCAATATATCAATCTTTATGTCTCGACCATTTCGAGACTCCTCGTCATGTCCGTGATCACATCCGGGACTCCGAACTTCTTCGATACATCAAAATACATAAACTCATAATAACTGTCATTGAAACCTTAAGCGTGCGGACCCTACGGTTCGAGAACAATGTAGACATGACCTAGAACTATTCTCGGTCAATAACCAATAGCGGGACCTGGATGCCCATATTGGTTCCTACATATTCTACGAAGATCTTTGTCGGTCAGACCGCATAACAACATACGTTGTTCCCTTTGTCATCGGTATGTTACTTGCCCGAGATTCGATCGTCGGTATCCAATACCTAGTTCAATCTCGTTACCGGCAAGTCTCTTTACTCGTTCCATAATACATCATCTCACAACCAACTCATTAGTTGTAGTGCTTGCAAGGCTTCAGTGATGTGTATTACCGAGAGGGCCCAGAGATACCTCTCCGACAATCGGAGTGACAAAACCTAATCTCAAATCGCCAACCCAACATCGCCTTTGGAGACACCTGTAGTACTCCTTTATAATCACCCGATTACGTTGTGACGTTTGGTAGCACCAAAGTGTTCCTCCGTAAGCGGAGTTGCATAATCTCATAGTTACAGGAACATGTATAAGTCATGGATAAAAGCGGTAGCAACATACTAAGCGATCGTGTGCTAAGCTAATGGAATGGGTCATGTCAATCAGATCATTCTACTAATGATGTGACCTTGTTAATCAAATAACAACTCTTTGTTCATGGTCGGAAACATAACCATCTTTGATTAACAAGCTAGTCTAGTAGAGGCATACTAGTGACATGTTGTTTGTCTATGCATTCACACATGTATCATGTTTCCGTTAATACAATTCTAGCATGAATGATAAACATTTATCATGAAATAAGGAAATAAATAATAACTTTATTATTGCCTCTAGGGCATATTTCCTTGATCTCCCACTTGCACTAGAGTCAATAATCTAGATTACATAGTAATGATTCTAACACCCATGGAGTCTTGGTGCTGATCATGTTTTGCTCGTGGAAGAGGCTTAGTCAACGGGTGCGCAACATTCAGATCCGTATGTATCTTGCAAATCTCTATGTCTCCCACGGACTAAGTCCGGATGGAATTGAAGCGTCTCTTGATGTGCTTGGTCCTCTTGTGAAATCTGGATTCCTTCGCTAAGGCAATTGCTCGAGATTGTCACGAAGATTTTCATTGGACCCGATGCACTAGGTATGACACCTAGATCGGATATGAACTCCTTCATCCAGACTCCTTCATTAGCTGCTTCGAAGCTGCTATGTACTCCGCTTCACATGTAGATCCCGCCACGACGCTTTGTTTAGAACTGCACCAACCGACAGCTCCTCCGTTTAGTGTAAATCGTATCCGGTCTGCGATTTAGAATCGTCCGGATCGGTGTCAAAGCTTGCATCAACATAACCGTTCACGATGAGCTCTTTGTCACCTCCATATCGAGAAACATATCCTTAGTCCTTTTCGGTATTTGGGATGTTCTTGACCGCTGTCCGATGATCCACTCTGGATTACTTTGGTACCTCCTGCTGAACTTATAGCAAGGCACACATCAGTGCAGTACACAGCATTGCATACATGATAGAGCCTATGGCTGAAGCATAGGAACATCTTTCATTTCTCTCTATCTTCTGCGGTGGTCGGGCATTGAGTCTTACTCAACTTCACACCTTGTAACACAGTGCAAGAACCCTTTCTTTTCTTGATCCATTTTGAACTTCTTCAAAATTTTGTCAAGGTATGTGCTTTGTGAAAGTCCAATTAAGCGTCTTGATCTATCTCTATAGATCTTAATGCCCAATTTGTAAGCAGCTTCACCGAGGTCTTTCATTGAAAAACTCTTATTCAAGTATCCCTTTATGCTATCCAGAAATTCTATATCATTTCCGATTAGCAATATGTCATCTACATATAATATCGAAATGCTACTGAGCTCCCACTCACTTTCTTGTAAATACAAGCTTCTCCAAAAAAGTCTGTACAAACCCAAATGCTTTGATCACACTATCAAAGCGTTTATTCCAACTCGAGATGCTTGCACCAGTCCATAGATGGATCATTTGGAGCTTGCACACTTTGTTAGCTCCTTTGGATCGATAAAACCTTCGGTTGCATCATATACAACTCTTCTTCCGTAAATCCATTCAGAAAGCAGTCTTTACATCCATTTGCCAAATTTCATAATCATAAAATGCGGCAATTGCTAACATGATTCGGACAGACTTAAGCATCGCCACGGGTGAGAAGGTCTCATCGTAGTCAATCCCTTGAACTTGTCGAAAACCCTTTGCGACAAGTCGAGCTTTGTAAACGATAATATTACCGTCAGCGTCAGTCTTCTTCTTGAAGATCCACTTGTTTTCTATTGCTTGCCTACCCTCGGGCAAGTCAACCAAAGTCCATACTTTGTTTTCATACATGGATCCCATCTCAGATTTCATGGCCTCAAGCCATTTTGTGGAATCTGGGCTCACCATCGCTTCTTCATAGTTCGTAGGTTCATCATGATCTAGTAGCATGATTTCCAGAACAGGATTACCGTACCACTCTGGTGCGGATCTTACTCTGGTTGATCTACGAGGTTCTGCAGTAACTTGATCTGAAGTTTCATGATCAACATCATCAACTTCCTCACTACTTGGTGTAGGTGTCTCAAAAACCGGTTTCTGCGACAAACTACTTTCAAGTTAGGGAGAAGGTACAATTACCTCATCAAGTTCTACTTTCCTCCCACTCACTTCTTTCGAGAGAAACTCCTTCTCTAGAAAGGATCCATTCTTAGCAATGAATGTCTTGCCTTCGGATCTGTGATAGAAGGTGTACCCAACTGTCTCCTTTGGGTATCCTATGAAGACACATTTCTCCGATTTGGGTTCGAGCTTATCAGGTTGAAGCTTTTTCACATAAGCATCGCATCCCCAAACTTTAAGAAACGACAACTTTGGTTTCTTGCTAAACCATAGTTCATAAGGTGTCGTCTCAACGGATTTCGACGGTGTTCTATTCAGTGTGAATGCGGCCGTCTCTAGAGCATAACCCCAAAACGATAGCGGTAAATCTGTAAGAGACATCATAGATCGCACCATATCTAGTAAAGTACGATTACGACGTTCGGACACACCATTACGCTGTGGTGTTCCGGGTGGCGTGAGTTGTGAAACTATTCCGCATTGTTTCAAATGTAGACCAAACTCGTAACTCAAATATTCACCTCCACGATCAGATCGTAGAAATTTAATTTTCTTGTTACGATGATTTTCAACTTCATTCTGAAATTCTTTGAACTTTTCAAATGTTTCAGACTTATGTTTCATTAAGTAGATATACCCATATCTGCTTAAGTCATCTGTGAAGGTGAGAAAATAACGATATCCGCCACGAGCCTCAACATTCATCGGACCACATACATACGTATGTATGATTTCCAACAAATCTGTTGCTCTCTCCATAGTACGGAGAACGGTGTTCTAGTCATCTTGCCCATAAGGCACGGTTCTTAAGTGCCAAGTGATTCATAATCAAGTGACTCCAAAAGTCCATCAAGATGGAGTTTCTTCATGCGCTTTACACCGATATGACCTAAGCGGCAATTGCCACAAATAAGTTGCACTATCATTATCAACTCTGCATCTTTTGGTTTCAACATTATGAATATGTGTATCACTACTATCGAGATTCATCAAAATAGACCACTCCTCAAGGGTGCATGACCATAAAAGATATTACTCATATAAATAGAACAACCATTATTCTCGATTTAAATGAATAACCGTCTCGCATCAAACAAGATCTAGATATAATGTTCATGCTCAACGCAGCACCAAATAACAATTATTTAGGTCTAAAACTAATCCGAAGGTAGATGTAGAGGTAGCGTGCCGACCGCGATCACATCGACTTTGGAACCATTTCCCACGCGCATCGTCACCTCGTCCTGTGCCAGTGTTCACTTAATTCGTAGTCCCTGTTTCGAGTTGCAAATATTAGCAATGAACCAGTATCAAATACCAGTGCTCTGCGAGCTCTAGTAAGGTACACATCAATAACATGTATATCACATATACCTTTGTTCACCTTGCCATCCTTCTTATCCGCCAAATACTTGGGGCAGTTCCGCTTCCAAAGTGACCGATCGCTTGCGGTGAGAAGCACTCAGTTTCAGGTTTAGGGCCGGACTTGGGTTTCTTTCTCCCGAGCACAACTTGCTTGCTGTTCTTCTTGAAGTTCCTTCTTCTTCCCTTTGCCTTTCTTCTTGAAACTAGTGGTCTTATTGACCATCAACACTTGATGCTCCTTCTTGATTTCTACCTCCGCAGCCTTTAGCATTGCGAAGAGCTCGGTATAGTCTTTACTAACCCTTGCATATTATAGTTCATCACGAAGCCTTTGTAGCTTGGTGGCGGTGATTGAAGAATTCATCAATGACACAATCATCCGGAAGATTAACTCCCAATTGTGTCAAGTGATTGTAGTACCCGGACATTACGAGTATGTGCTCACTAATGTAACTATTCTCCTCCATCTTGCAGCTATAGAACTTATTGGAGACTTCATATCTCTCAATCCGGGCATTACTTTGGAATATCAACTTCAACTCTGGAACATCTCATATGCTCCATGACGTTCAAAACGTCGTTGAAGTCCCGGTTCTAAGCCGTAAAGCATGGCTGCTGAACTATAGAGTAGTCATCGCTTTGCTCGCCAGACGTTCACAACATCGGTGTTGCTCCAAAGAAGAGCTGTCACCTAGCGGTGCATCGGGGCGTAACTCTTACGTGCAGCAATGAGGATAATCCTCGAGTTACGGACCCGATCCGTGTAATTGCTACCATCATCTTTCAACTTTGCTTTCTCAAGGAACGCATTAAAATTCAACGGAACAACAAAGACGAGCCATCTATCTACAATCAAACATAAACAAGCAAGATACTATCGGTACTAAGTTCATGATAAATTTAAGTTCAATTAATCATATTACTTAAGAACTCCCACTTAGAAAAACATCCTCTAGTCATCTAAGTGATCACGTGATCCAAATCAACTAAACCATAACCGATCATCACGTGAAATGGAGTAGTTTTCAATGGTGAACATCTTATGTTGATCATATCTACTATATGATTCACGCTCGACCTTTCGGTCTCCGTGTTCCAAGGCCATATCTGCATATGCTAGGCTCGTCAAGTATAACCCGAGTATTCTGCGTGTGCAAAACTGGCTTGCACCCGTTGTAGATGGACGAGACCTTATCACACCGATCATCACGTGGTGTGCGGGCACGACGAACTTTGGCAATGGTGCATACCGGGAGAACACTTCTTGATAATTTAGTGAGAGATCATCTTATAATGCTACCGTCAATCAAAGCAAGATAAGATGCATAAAGGATAAACATCACATGCAAATCAATATAAGTGATATGATATGGTCATCATCTTGTGCTTCGTGATCTTCATCTCCGCAGCACCACCATGATCACCATCGCCACCGCGCGACACCTTGATCTCCATCGTAGCATCGTTGTCGTCTCGCCAATCTTATGCTTCTCGACTATCGCTACCGCTTAGTGATAAAGTAAAGCATTACAGGAGCGATTGCATTGCATACAATAAAGCGACAACCATATGGCTCCAGCCGATTGCCGATAACCGGTTACAAAACATGATCATCTCATACAATAAAATATAGCATCACGTCTTGACCATATCACATCACAACATGCCCTGCAAAAACAAGTTAGGCGTCCTCTACTTTGTTGTTGCAAATTTTACGTGGCTGCTACGGGCTTAAGCAAGAACCGGTCTCACCTACGCATCAAAACCACAACGATATTTCGTCAAATAGACTCGTTTTAACCTTCTCAAGGACCGGGCGAGCCACACTCGGTTCAACTAAAGCGAGAGAGACAGCACCCACCGGTCACCTTTAAGCAACGAGTGCTCGTGGCGGTGAAACCAGTCTCGCGTAAGCGTCTGGCGTAATGTCGGTGCGGGCGCTTCATCTCACAATACCGCTGAACCAAAGTATGACATGCTGGTAGGTAGTATGACTTGTATCGCCCACAACTCACTTGTGTTCTACTCGTGCAAAACATCAAACCATAAAAACCTAGGCTCGGATGCCTTTGTTGGGGAACGTAGTAATTTCAAAAATTTTCCTACGCACACGCAAGATCATGGTGATGCATAGCAACGAGAGGGAGAGTGTTGTCTCACGTACCCTCGTAGACCCAAGCGAAGCGATCTGGCGTAGAGGAAGTAGTCGACGTTCTCCTCGCGATCCGACCGATCCGGCACCGTTACTCGGCGCCCCGAGTTCTTGACACACACGACAGCTCGATGGCGTCCCTCGTACTCGATCCAGCCGAGTGTCGAGGGAGAGTTCCGTCGACCGACGGCGTGGTGACGATCTTGATGTTTCACGGCGCGAGGCTTCGCCTAAGCTTGCGACGGTATGACCGAGGTGGAATATGGTGGAGGGGGCACCGACACGGCTAAGGAACGATCCGTAGATCAAACTTGTGTGTCTAGGGTGCCCCCTGCCCCGTATATAAAGGAGGGAGGGGGGAGGTGCGGCCGGCCCAAGGGGAGGCTGCGGAGGAGTCCTACTCCCACAGGAGTAGGACTCCCCCTTCCTAGTTGGAGTAGGATTGGGGGAGGGGAAGAAGGAAGGGGCGCCGCCTCCTTGTCCTATTCGGACTAGGGGGGGGGGCGCGGCCACCCCTAGCCGGCCCTCTTCTTCTCCCTCGAGGCCCACTAAGGCCCAATAGCCTCCGGGAGGGTTCCAGTAACCCCGGTTTTCAGTAAAATCCGATTTCACCGGAACCATTCGAACTCCAAATATAGGCTTCCAATATATCAATCTTTATGTCTCGACCATTTGAGACTCCTCGTCATGTCCGTGATCACATCCGGGACTCGAACTTCTTGGTACATCAAAATACATAAACTCATAATAAATCGCCATCGAAACCTTAAGCGTGCGGACCCTACGGTTCGAGAACAATGTAGACATGACCTAGAACTATTCTCGGTCAATAACCAATAGCGGGACCTGGATGCCCATATTGGTTCCTACATATTCTCTGAAGATCTTTGTCGGTCAGACCGCATAACAACATACGTTGTTCCCTTTGTCATCGGTATGTTACTTGCCCGAGATTCGATCGTCGGTATCCAATACCTAGTTCAATATCGTTACGCAAGTCTCTTTACTCATTCCGTAATACATCATCTCACAACCAACTCATTAGTTGTAGTGCTTGCAAGGCTTGATGATGTGTATTATCGAGAGGGCCAGAGATACCTCTCCGACAATCGGAGTGACAAAACCTAATCTCGAAATACGCCAACCCAACATCGCCTTTGGAGACACCTGTAGTACTCCTTTATAATCACCTAGTTACGTTGTGACGTTTGGTAGCACCAAAGTGTTCCTCCGTAAGCGGAGTTGCATAATCTCATAGTTACAGGAACATGTATAAGTCATGGATAAAAGCGGTAGCAACATACTAAGCGATCGTGTGCTAAGCTAATGGAATGGGTCATGTCAATCAGATCATTCTACTAATGATGTGACCTTGTTAATCAAATAACAACTCTTTGTTCATGGTCAGGAAACATAACCATCTTTGATTAACAAGCTAGTCTAGTAGAGGCATACTAGTGACATGTTGTTTGTCTATGCATTCACACATGTATCATGTTACCGGTTAATACAATTCTAGCATGAATGATAAACATTTATCATGAAATAAGGAAATAAATAATAACTTTATTATTGCCTCTAGGGCATATTTCCTTCATTCTGCGTGTGTAAAACTGTCTTACACCCGTTGTATTTGAATGTAGAGCTTATCACACCCGATCATCATGTGGTGTCTCGGCAGGAAGAACTTTCGCAACAGTGCATACTCAGGGAGAACACTTATACCTTGAAATTTAGTGAGAGATCATCTTATAATGCTACCGTCAATCAAAGCAGAATAAGATGCATAAAAGATAAACATCACATGCAGTCAATATAAGTGATATGATATGGCCATCATCAACTTGTGCCTTTGATCTCCATCTCCAAAGCACCGTCATGATCACCATCGTCACCGACGCGACACCTTGATCTCCATCGTAGCATCGTTGTCGTCTCTCGAACTATTGCTTCTACGACTATCGCTACTGCTTAGTGATAAAGTAAAGCAATTACAAGGTGATTGCATTGCATACAATAAAACGACAACCATATGGCTCCTACCAGTTGCCGATAACTCTGTTACAAAACATGATCATCTCATACAATAAAATTTAGCATCATGTCTTGACCATATCACATCACAACATGCCCTGCAAAAACAAGTTAGACGTCCTCTACTTTGTTGTTGCAAGTTTTACGTGGCTGCTATGGGCTGAGCAAGAACCATTCTTACCTACGCATCAAAACCACAACGATATTTCGTCAAGTTAGTGCTGTTTTAACTTTCAACAAGGACCGGGCGTAGCCACACTCGGTTCAACTAAAGTTGGAGAAACTGACACCCACCAGCCACCTATGTGTAAAGCACGTCGGTAGAACCAGTCTCACGTAAGCGTACGCGTAATGTCGGTCCGGGCCGCTTCATCCAACAATACCGCCGAACCAAAGTATGACATGCTAGTAAGCAGTATGACTTGTATCGCCCACAACTCACTTGTGTTCTACTCGTGCATATAACATCTACGCATAAACCTGGCTCGGATGCCACTGTTGGGGAATGTAGTAATTTCAAAAAAATTCCTACGCACATGCAAGATCATGGTGAAGCATAGCAACGAGAGGGGAGAGTGTCGTCCACGTACCCTCGTAGACCGTAAGTGGAAGCATTATGACAACGCGGTTGATGTAGTCGTACGTCTTCATGATCGATCGATCCAAGTACCGAACGTACGGCACCTCCGTGATCTGCACACGTTCAGCTCGGTGACATCCCACGAACTCACGGTCCAGTAGAGCTTTGAGGGAGAGTTTCTCAGCACGACGGCGTGATGACGGTGTTGATGAAGCTACTGACGCAGGGCTTCACCTAAGCACCGCTACGATATGACCGAGCTGTATTATGGTGGAGGGGGGCACCGCACACGGCTAAAAGATCAATGATCAACTTGTGTCTTGGGGTGCCCCCCCGTCCCCGTATATAAAGGAGCTAGGGGGAGGCGGACGGCCAAGGAGGAGGGCACGCCAAGGGGGGAGTCCTACTCCCATCTCCTAGTAGGAGTAGGAGAAGGGGGAAGGAGGGGAGAGGGGGGAGGAAAGGGGGGCTCCGCCCCCCTCCTTGTCCAATTCGGACTAGAGGGGGAGGGGGTGTGCAGCCCTGCCTTGGCCGCCCCTCCTCTTCTCCACTAAGGCCCATATGGCCCATTATACTCCCCGGGGGGTTCCGGTAACCCCCCGGTACTCCGGTATATGCCCGAACTTGCCCGGAACACTTCCGGAGTCCAAACATAGTCATCCAATATATCGATCTTTATGTCTCGACCATTTTGAGACTCCTCGTCATGTCCGTGATCATATCCGGGACTCCGAACTACCTTCGGTACATCAAAACACATAAACTCATAATATCAATCGTCACCGAATGTTAAGCGTGCGGACCCTACGGGTTCGAGAACTATGTAGACATGACCGAGACACGTCTCCGGTCAATAACCAATAGCGGAACCTGGATGCTCATATTGGCTCCTACATATTCTACGAAGATCTTTATCGGTCAAACCGCATAACAATATACGTTGTTCCCTTTGTCATCGGTATGTTACTTGCCCGAGATTTGATCGTTGGTATCTCAATACCTAGCTCAATCTCGTTACCGGCAAGTCTCTTTACTCATTCTGTAATACATCATCCCGCAACTAACTCATTAGTCACATTGCTTGCAAGGCTTATAGTGATGTGCATTATCGAGAGGGCCCAGAGATACCTCTCCGACAATCGGAGTGACAAATCCTAATCTCGATCTATGCCAACTCAACAAGTACCATCGAAAACACCTATAGAGCACCTTATAATCACCCAGTTATGTTGTGATGTTTGGTAGCACACAAAGTGTTCCTCTGGTAACCGGGAATTGCACAATCTCATAGTCATAGGAACATGTATAAGTCATGAAGAAAGCAATAACAGTAAACTAAAATGATCAAGTGCTAAGCTAACAGAATGGGTCAAGTCAATCACATTCTCCTAATGATGTGATCCCATTTATCAAATGACAACTCATGTCTATGGTTAGGAAACCTTAACCATCTTTGATCAACGAGCTAGTCAAGTAGAGGCATACTAGTGACACTTTATTGTCTATGTATTCACACATGTATTATGTTTCCGGTTAATACAATTCTAGCATGAATAATAAACATTTATCATGAAATAAGGAAATAAATAATAACTTTATTATTGCCTCTAGGGCATATTTCCTTCACCTTCATGGGCCTTAGTGGAAAGGAGAGGAGGGCCGCAAGGGTGGCCGCGCCCCCGCCATGGCAAGTCCGAATTGGCCTAGGGAGGGGGTGGCGTCCCCCGTTTTTCCTTCTCCCTCTCCTACTCCTTCCCTCTCTCCCCCTCTTGGAAAGGAAGGGGACTCCAACTAGGATTGGGAATCCTAGTTGGACTCCCCTATGGCCCGCCCCTCCTAGCCGCCGGCCTCCTCCTCTCCCTCCTTTATATATGTGGCCAGGGGGCACCCCAAAGCACAATAGACAATCTCTTAGCCATGTGCAGTGCCCCCCTCCACATTTTAACACCTCTGTCATATCGTCGTAGTGCTTAGGCGAAGCCCTGCGCCAGTAAATTCAACCTCACTGTCGCCACGCCGTCGTGCTGACGGAACTCTCCCTCGTCCTCAACTTGATCAAGAGCACGAGGGACATCATCGAGCCGAACGTGTGCTGAACTCGAAGGTGTCGCACGTTCGGTGCTAGATCGGTTGGATCGTGAAGACGTTCGACTACATCAACCCTGTTACTAAACGCTTCCGCTTTCGGTCTACGAGGGTATGTGGACACATTCTCCTGTCTCGTTGCTATGCATCTTCTAGATAGATCTTGCGTGATCGTAGGATTTTTTTTGAATTACTACGTTCCCTAACAGTGGCAGCCGAGCCAGGTCTATGCGTAGATTATATATGCACGAGTAGAACACAAAGAGTTGTGGGCGATAATAGTCATACTACTTACCATCAACATCTTACTTTGATTCAGTGGTATTGTTGGATGAAGCGGCCCGGACTGACATTACATGACCGCATTCATGAGACTGGTTCTATCGACGTGCTTTGCACATAGGTGGCTAGCGGGTGTCTGTCTCTCCAACTTTAGTTGAATCAAGTTTGACTACGGCCAGTCCTTGTTGAAGGTTAAAACATCACACTTGATGAAAAATTGTTGTGGTTTTGATGCGTAGGTAAGAATGGTTCTTGCTAGAAGTCCATAGCAGCCACGTAAAACTTGCAACAACAAAGTAGAGGACATCTAAATTGTTTTTGCAGGGCTTGTTGTGATGTGATATGGTCAAGACATGATTTGATATAAATTGTTGTATGAGATGATCATGTTTTGTAATGAGTTATCGGCAACTAGCAGGAGCCATATGGTTGTCGCTTTATTGTATGAAATGCAATAGCCATGTAATTGCTTTACTTTATCACTAAGCGGTAGCGATAGTCGTAGTAGCAATATTTGGCGAGACGACAACGATGCTACGATGGAGATCAAGGTGTCAAGCTGGTGACGATGGAGATCATGACGATGCTTCGGTAATGGAGATCATGAGCATAAGATGATGATGGGCATATCATGTATTTTGATTGCATGCGATGTTTATCTATTATGCATCTTATTTTTCTTAGTACAACGATAGCATTATAAGACGATCCCTCACTAAATTTCAAGGTATAAGAGTATGCACCGTTGCTATAGTTTGTCGTGCTGAGACACCATGTGCTGATCGGGTGTGATAAGCTCTACGTTCACATACAATGGGTGCAAGCCAGTTTTGCACGTGCAGAATACTCGGGTTAAACTCGACGAGCCTAGCATATGCAGATATTGCCTCAGAACACTAAGACCGAAAGGTCGAATGTGAATCATATAGAAGATATGATCAACATACAGATGTTCAGCATTGAAAACTACTCCATCTCACGTGATGATCGGACATGGTTTAGTTGATTTGGATCACGTGATCATTTAGATGACTAGAGGGATGTCTATCTAAGTGGGAGTTCTTAAGTAATATGATTAATTGAACTTTAATTTATAATGAACTTAGTCGTGATAGTTTTTGCATATCTATTTTGTTGTAGATCAATGGCCCATGCTACCGTTCCCTTGAATTTTAATGCGTTCCTAGAGAAAGCTAAGGTGAAAGATGATGGTAGCAATTACATGGACTGGGTCCATAACTTGAGGATTATCCTCATTGTTGCACAGAAGAATTACATCCTAGAATCACCTCTAGGTGCAAGGCCTGCCGCAGGAGCAACTGCGGACATTATGAACGTCTGGTAGAGCAAAGCTGATGATTATTCAATAGTTCAGTGTGCCATGCTTTACGGCTTAGAATCGGGACTTCATAGACGTTTTGAAAATCATGGAGCATATGAGATGTTCCAAGAGTTGAAGTTAATATTTCAAACAAATCCCGAGTTAAGAGATATGAAGTCTCCAACAAGTTCTATAGCTGCAAAATGGACGAGAATAGTTCTGTCAGTGAACACATACTCAGAATGTCTGGGTACCATAACCACTTGGCTCAGCTGGGAGTTAATCTTCCTGATGATAGTGTCATTGATAGAGTTCTTGAATCACTGCCACCAAGCTATGAAGGCTTCATGATGAACTATAATATGCAAGGGATGCCGAACATGATTCCCGAGCTCTTCGCAATGCTAAAGGTTGTGGAGGTAGAAATCAAAAAGGAGCATCAAGTGTTGAGGGTTAACAAGACCATTAGTTTCAAGAAAAAAAGGCAAAGGAAAGAAAGGGAACTTCAAGAAGAATAGCAAGCAAGTTGCTACTCCTGGGAAGAAGCCCAAGTCTGTACCTAAGCCTGAAACTCAGTGCTTCTACTGCAAAGGGACCGGTAACTGGAAGCGGAACTCCTCCAAGTATTTGGCGGATAAGAAGGATGGCAAAGTGAAAAGTATATTTGATATACATGTTATTGATGTGTACCTTACTAATGCTCGTAGTAGCACTTGGGTATTTGATACTGGTTCTGTTGCTCATATTTGCAACTCGAAATAGGGGCTACGGATTAAACGAAGATTGGCTAAAGACGAGGTGACGATGCGCGTCGGAAATGGTTCCAATGTCGATGTGATCGCCGTCGGCACGCTACCTCTACATCTACCTTCGGGATTAGTTTTAGACCTGAATAATTGTTATTTGGTGCCAGCGTTGAGCATGAACATTATATCTGCATCTTGTTTGATGCGAGACGGTTATTCATTTAAATCAGAGAATAATGTTTATTCTATTTATATGAATAATATCTTTTTATGGTCATGCACCCTTGTTGAGTGGTCTATGTTTGTTGAATCTCGATCGTGGTGATACACATGTTCATAGTATTGAAGACAAAAGATGCAAAGTTGATAATGATAGTGCAACTTATTTGTGGCACTGCCGTTTAGGTCATATTGGTGTAACGCACATGAAGAAACTCCATGCTGATGGGTTTTTGGAATCACTTGATTATGAATCACTTGGTGCTTGCGAACCATGCCTCATAGGCAAGATGACTAAAACTCCGTTCTCCGGAACCATGGAACGAGCTACTGACTTATTAGAAATAATACATACCGATGTATGTGGACCAATGAGTGTTGAGGCTCGTGGCGGGTACCGTTATTTTCTGACCTTCACAGATGATTTGAGCAGATATGGGTATATCTACTTAATGAAACATAAGTCTGAAATATTTGAAAAGTTCAAAGAATTTCAAAGTGAAGTGGAAAATCATCGTAACAAGAAAATAAAGTTTCTATGATTTGACCGTGGAGGCAAATATTTGAGTTACGAGTTTGGTCTTCATTTGAAACAATGTGGAATAGTTTCACAACTCACGCCACCTGGAACACCATAGCGTAATGGTGTGTCTAAACGGCATAACCGTACTTTTTTGGATATGGTGTGATCTATGATGTCTCTTACTGATTTACCGCTATCGTATCAGGGTTATGCTTTACAGATGGCTGCATTCACTTTAAATAGGGCACCATCAAAATCCGTTGAGATGACACCATATGAACTGTGGTTTGGCAAGAAACCCAAGTTGCCGTTTCTAAAAGTTTGGGGATGTGATGCTTATTTTAAAAGGCTTCAACCTGATAAGCTCAAACCCAAATCGGAGAAGTGCGTCTTCATAGGATACCCAAAGGAAACTGTTGGGTACACCTTCTATCACAGATCCGAAGGCAAGATATTCATTGCTAAGAATGGATCCTTTCTAGAGAAGGAGTTTCTCTCGAAAGAAGTGAGTGGGAGGAAAGTAGAACTTGATGAGGTAAGTGTACCTTCTCCCGAATTGGAAAGTAGTTCATCACAGAAATTAGTTCTAGTGATTCCTACATCAATTAGTGAGGAAGCTAATGATGATGATCATGAAACTTCAGATCAATTTATTACCGAACCTCTTAGGTCAGAGTACGGTTCGCACCAGAGTGGTATGGTAATTCTGTTCTGGAAGTCATGTTACTAGACCATGATGAACCTATGAACTATGAGGAAGCGATGATGAGCCCAGGTTCCGCGAAATGGCTTGAGGCCATGAAATCTGAGATGGGGTCCATGTATGAGAACAAAGTGTGGACTTTGGTGGACTTGCCCGATGATCAACAAGCCACAGAAAATAAATGGATCTTCAAGAAGAAGACTGACGCTGATGGTAATGTTACTGTCTACAAAGCTCGACTTATTGCAAAAGGTTTTCCACAAGTTCAAGGAGTTGACTACGATGAGACCTACTCATCTGTAGCGATGCTTAAGTCTGTCTGAATCATGTTAGCAATTGCCGCATGATGGATGTCAAAACTGCATTCCTGAATGGATTTATTAAACAAGAGTTGTATATGATGTAAACAGAAGGCTTTGTCGATCGAAATGGTGCTAACAAAGTGTGCAAGCTCCAGTGATCCATTTATGGACAGGTGCAAGCCTCTCGGAGTTGGAATATACGCTTTGATAGTGTGATCAAAGCATATGGTTTTATACAGACTTTTGGAGAATCTTGTATTTACAAGAAAGTGAGTGGGAGCTCTGTAGCATTTCTAATATTATATGTGGATGACATATTGTTGATTGGAAATAATATAGAATTTCTGGATAGCATAAAAGGATACTTGAATAAGAATTTTTCAATGAAAGACCTCGGTGAAGCTGCTTACATATTGGGCATCAAGATCTATAGAGATAGATCAAGCCGCTTAATTGGACTTTCACAAAGCACATACCTTGATAAAGTTTTGAAGAAACTCAAAATGGATCAGTCAAAGAAAGGGTTCTTGCTTGTGTTACAAGGTGTGAAGTTGAGTCAGACTCAATACCCGACCACTGCAGAAGATAGAGAGAAAATGAAAGTCATTCCCTATGCCTCAGCCATAGGTTCTAGCATGTATGCAATGCTGTGTACCAGACCTGATGTGTGCCTTGCTATAAGTATAGCTGGGAGGTACCAAAGTAATCCATGACTGGAGCACTGGAAAATGGTCAAGAACATCCTGAAATACCTGAAAAGGACTAAGGATATGTTTCTCGTTTATGGAGGTGATAAAGAGCGTGTCGTAAATGGTTACGTCATTGCAAGCTTTGACACTGATCCGGTTGACTCTAAGTCGCAATCCGGATACGTATTTATATTGAATGGTGGAGCTGTCAATTGGTGCAGTTCCAAGCAGAGCGTCGTGGCGGGATCTACGTGTGAAGCGGAGTACATAGCTGCTTCGGAAGCAGCAAATGAAGGAGTCTGGATGAAGGAGTTCATATCCGATCTAGGTGTTATACCTAGTGCATCGGGTCCAATGAAAATCTTTTTTCACAATAGTGGTGCAATTGCCTTGGCAAAGGAATCCGGATTTCACAAGAGAACCAAACACATCAAGAGACGCTTCAATTCCATACGGCATCAAGTCGCGGAGGGAGACATAGAGATTTGCAAGATACATACGGATCTGAATTTTGCAGACCAGCTGACTAAGCCTCTTCCACGAGCAAAACATGATCGACACCAAGACTCCATGGGTGTTAGAATCATTACTTTGTAATCTAGATTATTGACTCTAGTGCAAGTGGGAGACTTAAGGAAATATGCCCTAGAGGCAATAATAAAGTTGTTATTTATATTTACTTATATCATGATAAATGTTTATTATTCAGGCTAGAATTGTATTACTGGAAACTTAGTACATGTGTGAATACATAGACAATACATAGTGTCCCTAGTATGCCTCTACTTGACTAGCTTGTTAATCAAAGATGGTTATGTTTCCTAAGCATACACATGTGTTGTCATTTGATCAATGGTATCACATCATTAGGAGAATGATGTGATGGACAAGACCCATCCATTAGCTTAGCATTATGATCGTTATAGTTTCATTGCTACTGTTTTCTTCATGACTTATACATGTTCCTCAGACTATGAGATTATGCAACTCCCGAATACCGGAGGAATACCTGGTGTGCTATCAGACGTCACAACATAACTAGGTGATTATGAAGATGCTCTACAGGTGTCTCCAAAGGTGTTTGTTGGCTTGGCACATATCAAAATTGGGATTGTCTCTCCGTGTTTCAGAGAGGTTACGGGATGTGACTAATGATTTAGTTGCGAGATGAAGTATTACAGAACAAGTAAAGAAACTTGCCGGCAATGAGATAGAACTAGGTAAGATGATACCAACGATCGAATCTCTGGCAAGTAACATACCGATGACAAAGGGAACAACGTATGTTGTTGTGCGGTTTGACCTACAAAGATCTTCGTAGAATATGTAGGAGCCAATATGAGCATCCAGGTTCCGCTATTGGTTATTGATCGGAGATGTGTCTCAATCATGTCTACATAGTTCTCGAACCCGTAGGGTCCGCACGCTTAACGTTCCATGACGGTATGTATTATGAGTTATGTGATTTGATGACCGAAGTTTGTTCGGAGTCCCGGATGAGATCACGGACATGACGAGGAGTCTCGAAATGGTCTAGACATAAAGATTGATATATTGGAAGGTTATGTTCGGACACCATAAAGGTTTCGGAAGGGTTCATGCATTTTTCGGAGTACCAGGAAGTTAGCGGAACCCCTCGGGGGAAGTAGTGGGCCTTCATGGGCCTTAGTGGAAAGGAGAGGAGGGCCGCAAGGGTGGCCGCACGCCTCCCTCATGGCAAGTCCGAATTGGACTAGGGAGGGGGCGGCGCCCACCTCTTTCCTTCTCCCTCTCCTATTCCTTCCCTCTCTCCTCTTCTTGGAAAGGAAGGGGACTCCAACTAGGATTGGGAATCCTAGTTGGACTTCCCCTGTGTGGCGCCCCTCCTAGCCGTCGACCTCCTCCTCTACCTCCTTTATATACGTGGCCAGGGGGCACCCCAAAGCACAACGGACAATCTCTTAGCCGTGTGCGGTGCCCCCTCCACAGTTTAACACCTCGGTCATATCGTCGCAGTGCTTAGGCGAAGCCCTGCGCTGGTAACTTCATCATCACCGTCACCACGCTATCGTGCTGATGGAACTCTCCCTCGTCCTCAACTGGATCAAGAGCACGAGGGACGTCATCGAGCTGAACCTGTGTTGAACTCGGAGGTGCCGTACGTTCGGTGCTAGATCGGTGGATGGTGAAGACGTTCGACTACATCAACTGCGTTACTAAATGCTTCCACTTTCGGTCTATGAGGGTACGTGGACACACTCTCCCTTCTCGTTGCTATGCATCTCCTAGATAGATCTTGTGTGATTGTAGGAAATTTTTTGAATTACTACGTTCCCTAAAAAAGTCAGTATCAAAGTTTTCACCCTGAAGAATCAGTCCGAACATATCCGAACAATGCCTCCAACAAGGTAATGACGTAAAAAAAATCACCATTGCCAGGAATAACCACTCGGGTTTGTCCTAGGCTTTCGCCCTGGAGCTCGAGACCGGGTGCACGTAGCACCACCATCCAAATCTCACATGTGTTGTCTCCACCACTTTTCCGCTATCCGAGTAGCTACAATTGGATCGTTGTTACTCCACAAACAACCCTGCGTCAAGTCATTGTCCATAATTTATAACCCACCACTGAAGTCATCCACCGGATCAGGAGATAAAACCTCCCGAAGTCTTTTTTATGATGTCGTGGATAAGTATGAAGTCGCTGCAGAACAATCTACATACGCCACCATCCGGCCAATCGAATCTAAATCACCTCATCTATCCAGCACATCACCGCAGCCCCAACAATCCACAAACAGCGTGGCCAGAGCAATGCCAAGACCACATTTGCCTCAACGACCGCCACGCCGGAGCCACCACCACAGATAGATGGAGGTGGGCGCTACCAGAGACGAGGGCCACCATGCATGAGGCATATTTGCAACTCGACGCAGCTAGGTTGGATCTTGGAAGATGTTAGGTGCAGCTCATGGGGAAACAGACCACCGCCACCATGGCCACTGCCAGTCCGCGACTCCATCCGACACCAGCCACCGCAGACCATGACACCATCTTGGGGAGGAGGTCAGGGGCGCGCGCAGCAAGCTAGGGGATCGATCTGCCCCGTCGCCACAATCCGCCATCGCGGGACCTTGCCGCAGCTGCAGGTCTGCCCCAGCGCCACCCACATGGGCACCTCGGCAACACCACCACCAACACCCGGGGCCGCTGCCACGCCTGTTTATCAACATGTTTAATAAGATTTTGTGTTTGATCAGATCTTGGATTCATTGATGAGAAATTACTGTTTGAATATTGGGTGAGCTAATGAGAAATTACTGTTTGAGTATTGGGTGAGCTTTAGGTGCAACTACCAATTTTAGAAAAATCTCGTAAGGCCCACGTAGGTGTCAATGACAAGGGACGTGATGGAAATGTTAGGTGGGACGTGGTGAAAAGATTAGGCTAGGGACCTCCTGTGTTTATTGCAAAAAGGAGTCGCGGTTTCGCACAGGAGGCGGCTCACCTTGGCCGGCCCATTCGATGTCCTTCACAGATGAAACTTCGCAAAAATAGAGCACACTCTACATATGCATGTGCTACGCTAGCCACTGTGACTCGTGAGCTATTTGCTGCGCTAGCCTCTGCGACTCGTGAGCTATTTTGAAATATTTGCAGCATCGATGTTAGAAACTACCGTAGCGGCAAAAAACAAAACCAGCTTGTGAAATTCCAAAAAACTTGTGGGAGAGGGATTGAACACAACTCCTCTAACCAGAGAAGTGCATACATAGCCACTGTAGTAACTGAGGTTTAGTGTATAAAATGGCAGCCTGGTATAGATGCACTATAATACACGGCAGATTAGAATTTTTTTATTCCAAACCAGATTTTTTAAAAGTCGTACCTTTTGAAACGCGAACATTATTTAGGAAACTCAATTTAAAAAAATAGGAACACAAATTGAATATGAGATCATTTTTCAAAATTATGAACTACTTGTTGTAACCGCAAAACATTTTCTGGAAAACAATAATAAATTTGAAAAGGTGAACATTTTTGAAAATTACAAACTATTTTTTCAAAACCTGAGCAGTTTTTTAATTTGCGGGCTAATTTTGAAAGAGTACATATTTTCTGAATTTGTGAAAAATAAAACCATGGCACTTTTTGAATATGTGAACAAATTTGAAAAACAGGACATTTTTAAATTCCCAAATATTTTTAATTTGTAGACAAAAATTAAACATGCAAAGATTTTTTGAATTTGTGAACAAATTTTGAAACATGAACTTTTTTCAATATGTGAACTTTTTTGGAAAATGGAAAGAATTTTTTGATATTCCTGAAATTGACGTGGTATTTAATATGAAATGTTTGCGATGAGAAGGAATACATGTGGCTTGATGACGTTTTATATCAAATTTTGAATTTGTGAACGAAACTTGGAAACAGGAACATTTTTTTGAAAATTCGCATCAATTTTGAATTGTGAATAAAATTTAAACATGTGAATAAACTTTGAATTTGAATTTTGAAATGAGAACTTGTTTGAAACAAATTATTTTTGAGTTTTGTACAAAATTTAAAAAGGTGAACATTTTTTGTATTTCTGAACATTTTCTGAAATGAAGCTAACAAATTTTGAAATTCTCTTTTTTGGAATTTATGTACAAATTTTAGACAAGAACATTTGGAGAAAAAGAACAAAATTTGTAAAATGCGAATTGTTTTTTATTGTTTGAACAATTTGGAATAGATAATTAATTGGAGAAAGAAAAATGAGAAGGAAAAGGAACGATAAAAGAAGCAAAAATGAAAAAAGTAAAGAAAATAAACAGAAAAAGGAAAAAGGAGATAAAATGAAAATGCGATCTTTTTTTTTTGACGGGAACACGGTAGGCAAAGCTGGCCTGAACTGATATTTCTAAAAGAAACGATAGTATATACAGCTGAGATAATTAAAGGGTATTGAAATTGGGAAGTAGAATCACAACGCCCCTCGTGTCACCCTTGCTCGGTCGGCGCCCGATCCTTCTTCCTGGACGACCCTTACTAGAACACATATCTCGTATTATTGCTCACAAAAAACTGGCGGTATTAATATTGAATTAACCAGCAAATCAATCGGTTTGTCAGATTTTGTGTGTGTTTGATCAGATTTTGGAGTCATTGATGAGAAATTACTGTTGAATATCGGGTGGGCTTTAGGCCCTGTCGTGGTTCTAAATCTGACAGTAGAATAGGGGGATAGGTATGGAGAGGCAAGATCCTAGCTATGGAGTAGTCGTATACACAAGATGTTTACGAGTTCAGGCCCTTCTCGGAGGAAGTAATAGCCCTACGTCTCGGAGCCCGGAGGCGGTCGACTGGATTATGTGCGTATGAGTTACTGGGGTGCGAACCCTTTACACTGAGGAGGGGGTGGCTTATATAGTGTCTGCCAGACCCCTCCGGCCCTCAGTTATGCGGGGTTTAAAGTACATTAAGGCCTGGCGTTACTGGTAACACCCTACATAAAGTGCTATCATGACCATAAAGACTACTTAATAACAGACCGTTTGGGTACAGAGTGACTCTTGCTCTCCTGGTGGTCGAGTGAGGCTTCCTGGTCGAGTGTTTTCGAGTCCGTCGAGTGGAATCCTTCCAGGTCGACTGAAAGGTAGTTTCTTCTAGAGATGTACTTGGGGAGGGTACCTTGGACAGGTCCATGACCCTACCCTAGGTACATGGCTTCATCATTAGCCCCCGAATGGATCGAGGTTTGAGTGTGGAAGGAGTTGAGAATTCTTCCGATCTGTTTTTCGCGCTGCGAATGTGTCTTATTCTGGACCAATGACTTTTAGTGATGGCATCGACTTATCTTTCAGTCGCCTTGATCCATTCTTTGAATCTGTTGAGTGAACTTTATGAGCTTGGAGATTTCTGAGCGACGGATCGGAGGAAATCTGCGGTCTGACAAGTTGCTCTGCTGTTCGCGGATTTAGCGGGATCTGAATTTTGGGAAGCGCGCGAAGCGGAGGAGGCCGTGGTACTCGGATGGGATAAGGCAGGGACGCCTCGATCTTTGCGCCACCTTCTTCGCCACGTATCACGCGCGCGACTATTACGGGATTTGACAGGATCGTCCGGGCCTACCAGTCAGCCACTCGGAAGAGACTCCATATAAGGCGCCAGACGAGGGTTTTTTGAACAGTGCGCCCTCATTTTCCCCTCTTTCTTCCTCAGATTCTCCTGCTGTGTTCGCCACCGTCCCAGCGCGGTTTCTCTGTGTCTGCTTCGCCGGCGACGATGGTGAAAGAGAAGACGGCAGCTTTGGAGCGGGCGAAGAAGGCGATGGCGAAGGGGAGGGCGACTAGTCGGGGTGGATCCTCGTCGCGGGCCGGCCTGCCGCAAGGCTGGATCCAGGAAGACTGGATCCGCTCGACCATCACCCAGAAGGACCTCGACGACCTGGCCAACGAAGGACTGATCCCCCATGGGTCAGTGAGGCTTCCGGGGAAGGAGTGGCAGCCGCAGCCTCAGGAGGGTGAGTGCGTCCTCTTAGCCACCCATGTTGACCGTGGGTTTTCTCTACCGCCGAATCCTTTCTTTCGGGGGTTTCTGAACTTCTTTGGGGCACAACTCCATCACTTCACACCCAACTCCATTGCCTATCTCTCCGTTTTCGTGTCCTTGTGTGAAAACTTCTTGGGTTGTCGGCCGCACTGGGGCCTTTTCAAACACATTTTCACCTGTCGCTCTCAGATGGTGAAAAAGGCTAGTCCAAGTGACAAGAAAACCCAAGTAATCCAGATGTGTGGGGGTCTTGGGGTTCAGATGAGGAGTAAAAGTGTCTTTCCAGTCATGACCCTTCTCGAGTCAGTCCGAGGGTGGCAGTCGACCTGGTTCTACTGCCAAGACCAGCCGACGCCAGGGCAGTCGACTGGATTCCCTCCGTTCTCCATGGACCGAGTGAACAAGCCGTCCTCTCTGAAGGTGGTCCCAGAGGAGAAGGCTCAGGTTAAGATGTTGGTAGAGCGTGTAGTCCAGCTCATTCGCGACGGGGTAACTGGCATGGATCTTCTGGAGGTTTTCCTTCGACGGTGCATTCAGCCACTTCAATATCGGGGCCATCCGATGTGGTTGTACTCTGTGTTGGGGAACGTAGTAATTTCAAAATTTTCCTACGCACACGCAAGATCATGGTGATGATATAGCAACGAGGGGAGAGTATTGTCTACGTACCCTCGTAGACCGAAGCGGAAGCGTTGACGCAACATAGAGGAAGTAGTCGACGTCCTCCGGTCCGACCGATCCAAGCACCGTTACTCCGGCACCTCCGAGTTCTTGACACGCAGACAGCTCGATGGCGCACCCTCGATCTCCGATCCAGCAGAGGCGCCGAGGGGAGTTCGTCAAGACGACGGCGTGGTGACGATCTTGATGTTCTCTGTCGCAGGCTTCGCTAAGCACCGCTACAATATGACCGAGGTGTAATATCATGGAGGGGCACCGCACACGGCTAAGGAACGATCAATGATCAACTTGTGTGTTCTAGGGTGCCCCTACCCTGTATATAAAGGAGGGAGGGAGGAGGTGGCTGCCCAAGGGGGCGCCATAGGGGGGGGAAACCTACTCCAAGTAGGTTTCCTCTCTTTCCTTATCTTATTTGGAGGGAAGGAAGGAGTACTAGTATTAGGAAGTAGTACTAGTAGTAGGAAGGAAGAGAGGGGGAAGGAGAAAGGAAAGGGGGGGCCGGCCCCCCTCCCCAATTCGGATTGGGCTTAGGGGGGCGCGCCCCCCATCCCTTGCTCCTTCTCTCTTCCTCCTACATGGGCCCAATAAGGCCCATATACCTCCCGGGGGGTTCCGGTAACCTCCCGGAGCTCCAAACTTCTCCGGAACCTTTCCGGTGTCCAAATATATCCGTCCAATATATCAATCTTTACGTCTCGACCATTTCGAGACTCCTCGTCATGTCCGTGATCATATCCGGGACTCCGAACAAACTTTGGTACATCAAAATACATAAACTCATAATATAATTGTCATCGAAACCTTAAGCGTGCGGACCCTACGGTTCGAGAACGATGTAGACATGACTGAGACACGTCTTTGGTCAATAACCAATAGCGGGACCTGGATGCCCATATTGGTTCCTACATATTCTATGAAGATCTTTATCGGTCAAACCGCACAACAACATACATTGTTCCCTTTGTCATCGGTATGTTACTTGTCCGAGATTCGATCGTCGGTATCCAATACCTAGTTCAATCTCGTTACCGACAAGTCTCTTTACTCGTTCTGTAATACTTCATCTCATAACTAACTCATTAGTTACATGCTTGCAAGGCTTAGGTGATGAGCATTACCGAGAGGGCCCAGAGATACCTCTCCGACAATCGGAGTGACAAAACCTAATCTCGAATTATGCTAACTCAACATGTACCTTCGGAGACACCTGTAGTACTCCTTTATAATCACCCAGTTACGTTGTGACGTTTGGTAGTACCCAAAGTGTTCCTCCGGTAAACGGGAGTTACACAATTCTCATAGTTATAGGAACATGTATAAGTCATGAAGGAAGCAATAGCAGAATACTAAACGACCAAGTGCTAAGCTAACGGGATGGGTCATGTCAATCACATCATTCTCCTAATGATGTGATCCCATTAATCAAATGACAACACATGTCTATGGTTTAGGAAACATAACCATCTTTGATAAATGAGCTAGTCAAGTAGAGGCATACTAGTGACTATATGTTTGTCTATGTATTCACACATGTATCATGTTTCCGGTTAATACAATTTTAGCATGAATAATAAACATTTATCATGATATGAGGAAATAAATAATAACTTTATTATTGCCTCTAGGGCATATTTCCTTCAGTCTCCCACTTGCACTAGAGTCAATAATCTAGATTACACAGTAATGATTCTAACACCCATGGAGTCTTGGTGCTGATCATGTTTTGCTCGTGAGAGAGGCTTAGTCAATGGTCTCGCAACATTCAGATCCGTATGTATCTTGCAAATCTCTATGTCTCCCACTTGGACTTGGTCCCGAATGGAATTGAAGCGTCTCTTGATGTGCTTGGTCCTCTTGTGAAATCTGGTTTCCTTTGCCAAGGCAATTGCACCAAGATTGTCAGAATATCTTCATTGGTCCCGATGCACTAGGTATGACACCTAGATCGGAAATGAACTCCTTCATCCGACTCCTTCATTTGCTGCTTCGAAGCAGCTATGTACTCCGCTTCACATGTAGATCCCGCCACGACGCTTTGTTTAGAACTGCACCAACTTACAGCTCCACCGCTTAATATAAACACGATCCGGTTTGCGATTTAGAATCGTCCGGATCGTGTCAAAGCTTACGTCGGCGTAACCATTTACGACGAGCTCTTTGTCACCTCCATAAACGAGAAATATATCCTTAGTCCTTTTCGTATTTGGGATGTTCTTGACCGCTGTCCGATGATCCACTCTGGATTACTTTGGTACCTACCAGCTAACCTTATTGCTAAGCACACGTCAGTGTCGGTACACAACATTGCATACATGATAGAGCCTATGGCTGAAGCATAGGAACATCTTTCATTTTTTCTCTATCTTCTGCCGTGGTCGGGCATTGAGTTTGACTCAACCTCACACCTTGTAGCACAGGCAAGAATCCTTTCTTTGCTCGATCCATTTTGAACTTTTCAAAATTTTGTCAAGGTATGTGCTTTGTGAAAGTCCTATTAAGCATCTTGATCTATCTCTATAGATCTTGATGCCCAATATGTAAGCAGCTTCACCGAGGTCTTTCATTGAAAAACTTTTATTCAAGTATCCCTTTATGCTATCCAGAAATTCTATATCATTTCCAATTAATAATATGTCATCAACATATAAAACTAGAAATGCTACAGAGCTCCCACTCACTTTCTTGTAAATACAGGCTTCTCCAAAAGTCTTTATAAAACCATATGCTTTGATCACACTGTCAAAGCGTTTATTCCAACTCTAAGATGCTTGCACCAGTCCATAAATGGAACGTTGGAGCTTGCACACTTTGTCAGCACCTTTTGGATCAACAAAACCTTCAGGCTACATCATATACAACTCTTCTTCTAGAAATCCATTCAAGAATGCAGTCTTGACATCCATTTGCCAAATTTCATAACCATGAAATGCAGCAATAGCCAACATGATTCGGACAGACTTAAGCATCGCTACGGGTGAGAAAGTCTCATCGTAGTCAACCCCTTGAACTTGTCGAAAACCTTTTGCAACAAGTCGAGCTTTGTAGACAGTAACATTACCATCAGCGTCAGTCTTCTTCTTAAAGATCCATTTATTCTCGATGGCTTGCCGATCATCGGGCAAGTCAACCAAAGTCCATACTTTGTTTTCATACATGGATCCTATCTCAGATTTCATGGCCTCTAGCCATTTAGCGGAATCTGGGCTCATCATCGCTTCCTCATAGTTCGTAGGTTCATCATGGTCAAGTAACATGACTTCCGAATAGGATTTCCGTACCACTCAGTGCGGATCTTACTCGTAGACCCACGATGTTCGAGAGAAACTTGATCTCAAGTTTCATGATCAATATCATTAGCTTCCTCACTAATTGGTGTAGTTGTCACAGAACCGGTTCTTGTGATGAACTACTTTCCAATAAGGGAGTGGATCTGATTATCTCATCAAGTTCTACTTTCCTCCCACTCACTTCTTTCGAGAGAAACTCCTTCTCTAGAAATGATCCGAATTTAGCTACGAAAATCTTGCCTTGGATCTGTGATAGAAGGTGTACCCAATAGTCTCCTTTGGGTATCCTATGAAGACACATTTCTCCGATTTGGGTTCGAGCTTATCTGGTTGAAGTTTCTTCACATAAGCATTGCAGCCCCAAACTTTAAGAAACGACAACTTTGGTTTCTTGCCAAACCATAGTTCATAAGGCGTCATCTCAACGGATTTTGATGGTGCCCTATTTAACGTGAATGCGGCCGTCTCTAAAGCATAACCCCAAAACGATAGCGGTAAATCGGTAAGAGACATCATAGATCGCACCATATCCAGTACGATTACGACGTTCGGACACACCATTTCGTTGTGGTGTTCCGGGTGGCGTGAGTTGCGAAACTATTCCACATTGTTTCAAATGTAAACCAAACTCGTAACTCAAATATTCTCCTCCACGATCAGATCGTAGAAACTTTATTTTCTTGTTACGATGATTTTCTACTTCACTCTGAAATTCTTTGAACTTTTCAAATGTTTAAGACTTATGCTTCATTAAGTAGATATACCCATATCTGCTTAAATCATCTATGAAGGTGAGAAAATAACGATATCCGCCACGAGCCTCAACATTCATCGGGCCACATACATCTGTATGTATGATTTCCAACAAATCTGTTGCTCTCTCCATAGATCCAGAGAACGGTGTTTTGGTCATCTTGCCCATGAGGCACGGTTCGCAAGTACCAAGTGAATCATAATCAAGTGATTCCAGAAGTCCATCAGTATGGAGTTTCTTCATGCGTTTTACACCAATATGACCTAAACGGCAGTGCCACAAATATGTTGCACTATCATTATCAACTCTGCATCTTTTGGCTTCAACATTATGAATATGTGTATCACTACTATCGAGATTCAATAAAAATAGACCACTCTTCAAGGGTGCATGACCATAAAAGATATTACTCATATAAATAGAACAACCATTATTCTTTGATTTAAATGAATAACCGTCTCGCATTAAACAAGATCCAGATATAATGTTCATGCTCAATGCAGGCACCAAATAACAATTATTTAGGTCTAAAGCTAATCCCGATGGTAGATGTAGAGGTAGCGTGCCGACCGCGATCACATCGACTTTGGAACCATTTCCCACGCGCATCGTCACCTCGTCCTTAGCTAATCTTCGCAATCCGTAGTCCCTGCTTTGAGTTGCAAATGTTAGCAAGAACCAGTATCAAATACCAGTGCTCTGCGAGCATTAGTAAGGTACACATCAATAACATGTATATCACATATACCTTTGTTCACTTTGCCATCCTTCTTATCCGCCAAATAGTTGGGGCAGTTCCGCTTCAAAGTGTCGACCGCTTGCAAAGAGAAGCACTCGATTTCAGGCTTAGGTCCAGACTTGGGTTTCTTCTCTTGAGCAGCAACTTGTTTGCTGATCTTTTGAAGTTCCCTTCTTCTTCCCTTTGCCCTTTTCTTGAAACCAAGTGGTCTTGTTGACCATCAACACTTGATGCTCCTTTTGATTTCTACCTCCATGGCTTTCAAAGATCGCGAAGAGCTCGAATAGTCTTGTTCATCCCATGCATATTATAGTTCATCACAAAGCTCTTGTAGCTTGGTGGCGTGATTGGAGAATTTCATCAATGACGCTATCATCCGGAAGATTAACTCCCAGTTGAATCAAGTGATTATTATACCCGGACATTTTGAGTATATGCTCACCGACAGAACTGTTCTCCTCCATCTTGCAGCTGTAGAACTTATTGGAGACTTCATATCTCTCAATCCAGGCATTTGCTTGAAATATTAACTTCAACTCCTGGAACATCTCATATGCTCCAGACGTTCAAAATGTCGTTGAAGACCCGGTTCTAAGCCGTAAAGCATGGCACACTGAACTTAGAGTAGTCATCACTTTGCTCGCCATACGTTCTTAACGCCGGTTGCCATCATCAAGCAGGCACTGGCACCCAGCGGTGCTTCCAGACATAACTCTTCAGGCAGCAATGAGGATAATCCTCGAGTTACGGACCCAATCCGTGTAATTGCTACCATCATCTTTCAACTTTGCTTTCTCAAGGAACGCATTAAAATTCAACGGAACAACAAAGACGAGCCATCTATCTACAAACAAACATAGAAAAGCAAAATACTATCGGTACTAAGTTCATGATAAATTTAAGTTCAATTAATCATATTACTAAAGAACTCCCACTTAGGCAGACATCTCTCTAGTCATCTAAGTGATTACGTGACCCAAATCAACTAAACCATGTCCGATCATCACGTGAGATGGAGTAGTTTCAATGGTGAACATCTCTATGTTGATCATATCTACTATATGATTCACGCCGACCTTTCGGTCTCCGTGTTCCGAGGCCATATCAGATATGCTAGGCTCGTCAAGTATAACTGAGTATTCGCGTGTGCAACTGTTTTGCACCCGTTGTATTTGAACGTAGAGCCTATCACACCCGATCATCACGTGGTGTCTCAAAGACGAAGAAATTTCGCATAACGGTGCATACTCGGGAGAACACTTCTTGATAATTAGTGAGAGATCATCTTAAAATGCTACCGTCAATCAAAGCAAGATAAGATGCATAAAGGATAAACATCGATGCAATCAATATAAGTGATATGATATGGCCATCATCATCTTGTGCTTGTGATCTCCATCTTCAAGCACCGTCGTGATCACCATCGCCACCGCGCGACACCTTGATCTCCATCGTAGCATCGTTGTTGTTACGCCATCTATTGCTTCTCGACTATCGCTACCGCTTAGTGATAAAGTAAAGCAATTACAAAGCGTTGCATTTCATACAATAAAGCGACAACCATATGGCTCTCGCCGATTGCGTAAACCGGCTACAAAACATGATCATCTCATACAATAAAATATAGCATCACGTCTTGGCCATATCACATCACAACATGCCTGCAAAAACAAGTTAGACGTCCTCTACTTTGTTGTTGCAAATTTTACGTGGCTGCTACGGGCTTAAGCAAGAACCAATCTCACGACGCATCAAAACCACAACGATAGTTTGTCAAGTTGATGCTGTTTTAACCTTCGCAAGGACCGGGCGTATACACACGGTTCAACTAAAGTTGGAGAAACAGACACCGCTAGTCACCGTGTGCAAAGCACGGCGGTAAAACCAGTCTCGCGAAGCGTCACGCGTAATGTCGGTCCGGCCGCTTCATCCAACAATACCGCTGAACCAAAGTATGACATGCTTTGGTAAGCAAGATGACTTATATCGCCCACAACTCACTTGTGTTCTACTCGTGCAAATAACATCAAACCATAAAACCTAGGCTCGGATGCCTTTGTTGGGGAACGTAGTAATTTCAAAATTTTCCTACGCACACGCAAGATCATGGTGATGATATAGCAACGAGGGAGAGTATTGCCTACGCCCTCGTGAGACCGAAGCGAAGCGTTGACGCAACGTAGAGGAAGTAGTCGTACGTCCTCCCGGTCCGACCGATCCAAGCACCGTTACTCCGGCACCTCCGAGTTCTTGACACGCGTACAACTCGATGACGCACCCTCGATCTCCGATCCAGCAGAGGCACCAAGGGGGAGTTCCGTCAGCATGACGGTGTGGTGACGATCTTGATGTTCTCCTGTCGCAGGGCTTCGCCTAAGCACCGCTACAATATGACCGAGGTGTAATATCGTGGAGAGGGGCACCGCACACGGCTAAGGAACGATCAATGATCAACTTGTGTGTTCTAGGGTGCCCCCTACCCCCGTATATAAAGGAGGGAGGGAGGAGGTGGCCGGCCAAGGGGGGCGCCATAGAGGGGGAAACCTACTCCAAGTAGGTTTCCTCTCTTTCCTTATCTTATTTGGAGGGGGAAGGAAGGAGTACTAGTATTAGGAAGTAGTACTAGTAGCAGGAAGGAAGAGAGGGGGAAGGAGAAAGGAAAGGGGGGGCCGACCCCCCTCCCCAATTCGGATTGGGCTTAGGGGGGCGTGCCCCCCATTCCTGCTCCTTCTCTCTTCCTCCTACATGGGCCCAATAAGGCCCATATACCTCCCGGGGGGTTCCGGTAACCTCCCGGAGCTCCAAACTTCTCCGGAACCTTTCCGGTGTCCAAATATATCCGTCCAATATATCAATCTTTACGTCTCGACCATTTCGAGACTCCTCGTCATGTCCGTGATCATATCCGGGACTCCGAACAAACTTCGGTACATCAAAATACATAAGCTCATAATATAATTGTCATCGAAACCTTAAGCGTGCGGAGCCTACGGTTCGAGAACGATGTAGACATGACTGAGACACGTCTCTGGTCAATAACCAATAGCGGGACCTGGATGCCGATATTGGTTCCTACATATTCTACGAAGATCTTTATCGGTCAAACCGCACAACAACATACGTTGTTCCCTTTGTCATCGGTATGTTACTTGTCCGAGATTCGATCGTCGGTATCCAATACCTAGTTCAATCTCGTTACCGACAAGTCTCTTTGCTCGTTCTGTAATACTTCATCTCATAACTAACTCATTAGTTACATGCTTGCAAGGCTTAGGTGATGAGCATTACCGAGAGGGCCCAGAGATACCTCTCCGACAATCGGAGTGACAAAACATAATCTCGAATTATGCTAACTCAACATGTACCTTCGGAGACACCTGTAGTACTCCTTTATAATCACCCAGTTACGTTGTGACGTTTGGTAGTACCCAAAGTGTTCCTCCGGTAAACTGGAGTTACACAATTCTCATAGTTGTAGGAACATGTATAAGTCATGAAGGAAGCAATAGCAGAATACTAAACGATCAAGTGCTAAGCTAACGGGATGGGTCATGTCAATCACATCATTCTCCTAATGATGTGATCCCATTAATCAAATGACAACACATGTCTATGGTTTAGGAAACATAACCATCTTTGATAAATTAGCTAGTCAAGTATAGGCATACTAGTGACTATATGTTTGTCTATGTATTCACACATGTATCATGTTTCTGGTTAATACAATTTTAGCTTGAATAATAAACATTTATCATGATATGAGGAAATAAATAATAACTTTATTATTGCCTCTAGGGCATATTTCCTTCAGTCTCCCACTTGCACTAGAGTCAATAATCTAGATTACACAGTAATGATTCTAACACCCATGGAGTCTTGGTGCTGATCATGTTTTGCTCGTGAGAGAGGCTTAGTCAATGGGTCTGCAACATTCAGATCCGTATGTATCTTGCAAATCTCTATGTCTCCCACTTGGACTTGGTCCCGAATGGAATTGAAGCATCTCTTGATGTGCTTGGTCCTCTTGTGAAATCTGGTTTCCTTTGCCAAGGCAATTGCACCAGTATTGTCACAGAAGATCTTCATTGGTCCCGATGCACTAGGTATGACACCTAGATCGGAAATGAACTCCTTCATCCAGACTCCTTCATTTGCTGCTTCCAAAGCAGCTATGTACTCCGCTTCACATGTAGATCCCGCTACGACGCTTTGTTTAGAACTCTGGTACCGAAGACACCACTCGGGTCCACCCGGAGGAGGTCGACGATGCCACTCTGGAGAGGTGGATGACTGCCATCACAGGGAACAAAGATAATCCCCGTGGAGCCAGGAGGATCCCGCCACTCGACCAGTCATACGAACCAGATAAGGTCTGACCACATATCTCTGACCGTGAACCTTTTTCCTTCATTCTGCTTTGCTACCATTTGGTCGACTGACTTTTGTCTTGTTTGTTGTCTTTTAGATCACTACTGAGATGTATTCGATGCCCAACGGGGCGTAAGAACAGACCGAAGAGGAGGAAGGGAGCGGGGGTGAAAGTCAGGATGAGTGGGAATCCGATGGTGAGGAGGTTGACGAAGATGCCGGCTCTGAAGAGGAAGAGGGGGAGGAAGAGGAGGAGGAAGTCCAGTCTCCCCGTACTGAAAGACGATCCAAGCTCGTCCATGATCCCGCAGTTGAGCGTGTCAATGCGGTCGTGCCTGTTGGGCAGTCGACCAAACGTCCTCGGACGACCTCTCCGGTGCCGACTGAGAAAGCGCCGAAGCAACCCCGAGCGACGTCATCCAAGCCGACGAAGGCCCTGCCGAAGATGAGGATGGTGATCCCCACCATTTCCGGGTAATGGCATAACTTGTGTTTTTTTGTTTAACATGGATTCACTCTTGGTCGACTCGTTCGCTGACCGACTGATTTCTGAAATCGTAGTGTTGCTACTTCTGTGACCTTGATCAGACATGAAGATCAAGAAATGGAGGATGCTCTCACTTCCAACCCTGGTATGATCTCTGTAGTTTCGCTTTCATAGGATCTTCATTTTTAACTTTTGAATCTTTTCTGCAGCTCCACCTAATATCATCATTGATCTCCCTGATGATGACGATGAGGAGCCACTGAAGCAGAGGAGGAATAGGAAGACGTCTGCTGGCAAGACTGCTCAGGTCGTATCGGCACCTGATACACTGGTTCCGGAGGGGGGCAACGCCACTCGGACTGCCATGTCCTTTGTTGTGCTGCTGACGAGTGCTCGCCCTCCGTTGTCGAGTGCAGATCCGCCTTCCCTTTTTTCCACCCACCACGTCCCAGAGGACCAAGCAGGCGCTGCTAAAGAAGCTATACTCCAAGCGGGGGTCATGATGGAGCAAGTGAAGGCGATCCGAGACACCAGCCAAGCGGCTTATGATGCAAGCTCGGTCCTTCAGAGCAATGTCCAGGTTAGTTGACCACCGCTTGTTCTGTTAGGATATGATACCTGAAAACTTTTCTTTCTGGAGATCTTAGTATCTGTCGTACACCCACTTGGTGTGTCGATTGAATGTCTGGATTGGTGGGGGCACGCTGAGTGCACCCACTGGGTGTAGTCCCCGAGACTGTGGTGGACTGTTGGCAGTCGACTATAGTCTTTATACCTTGAACTTTTTCTCTTTAATTTCTCCACTTGATCTGGTCGAATAGAATCATGGAACAAGTGGGGGAACACTTAGTGCACCCACTGGGTGTAGTCCCGAGACTGTGGTCGACTGCTGGCAGTCGACTATGGTCTGAAGAACTTTTTTTTGAAACTGTGGTTAACCGCTGGTAGTTAGCCTTTTTATCTCTCTTTTGGTCGACTGATCGACCCGAGCTAATAGAACTAGTGGGAGCACGCTGAGTGCACCCACTGGGTGTAGTCCCCGAGACTACAACTGAATATTTTGATTCGGCTATAATCTTAGAAATACTATGATCTTTCTCTTAGTCACTCGGAAGTGACCTATCTTTGACGTCTGTCGATTGATTTTTCGCAGAAATCTTGTGAGCTTGTGGCTCGTTATACTGAGTTGGAGAACAAGCATAACCAGCTCGAACTTGATCTGAAGCTTGTCCAAGAGAACTTCACGAAGGCGAAGGAGGAGGCAAAAGGTATGTTTGGTGAGAACCTCGACGACTGCCCTTATTTCTTGTCCATTCATGAGTCTGACCCCACTGCCATTTTGCAAATAAACTGAGGGATGCTCTGAAGAAGAAGGACCTTGACCTTGCCGAGGCACAGAAAACGGCTTCAGACAAGAAGAAACTTGCAGAAGAAAAGCGGGCTTCAATCAGCAAACTTGAAGAGGAGAATACTAATATGAAAGCTGCTCTCGACGCGGCCAACAAGGAGGTCAGTCGACTGAAGAATGACAAGATAACCCTGAGCGACAAGGCTAGCTTGAAGGAAATATGCCCTAGAGGCAATAATAAAGTTATTATTTATTTCCTTATTCATGATAAATGTTTATTATTCATGCTAGAATTGTATTAACCGGAAACATAATACATGTGTGAATACATAGACAAACATAGTGTCACTAGTATGCCTCTACTTGACTAGCTCGTTAATCAAAGATGGTTAAGTTTCCTAACCATAGACATGAGTTGTTATTTGATTAACGGGATCACATCATTAGGAGAATGATGTGATTGACATGACCCATTCAGTTAGCTTAGCACTCGATCGTTTAGTATGTTGCTATTGCTTTCTTCATGACTTATACATGTTCCTATGACTATGAGATTATGCAACTCCCGTTTACCGGAGGAACACTTTGTGTGCTACCAAACGTCACAACGTAACTGGGTGATTATAAAGGTGCTCTACTAGTGTCTCCGAAGGTACTTGTTGGGTTGGCGTATTTCGAGATTAGGATTTGTCACTCCGAATGTCGGAGAGGTATCTCTGGGCCCTCTCGGTAATGCACATCACATAAGCCTTGCAAGCAATGCAACTAATGAGTTAGTTGCGAGATGATGTATTACGGAACGAGTAAAGAGACTTGCCGGTAACGAGATTGAACTAGGTATTGGATACCGACGATCGAATCTCGGGCAAGTAACATACCGATGACAAAGGGAACAACGATATTGTTATGCGGTCTCGACCGATAAAGATCTTCGTAGAATATGTAGGAACCAATATGGGCATCCAGGTCCCGCTATTGGTTATTGACGGAGACGTGTCTCGGTCATGTCTACATTGTTCTCAAACCATAGGGTCCGCACGCTTAAGGTTTCGATGATGCTTATATTATGAGTTTATGAGTTTTGATGTACCGAAGGAGTTCGGAGTCCCGGATGAGATCGGGGACATGACGAGGAGTTTCAAATGGTCGAGACGTAAAGATTGATATATTGGACGACTATATTCGGAGTTCGGAAAGGTTCCAGTGATTCGGTATTTTTTGAGTACCGGAGAGTTACGGAATTATTTGGGAGAAGTATTGGGCCTTATTGGGCCATACGGGAAAGAGAAAGGGGCTGCCTAGGGCAGGCCGCGCGCCCCCCCAGGCCTAGTCCGAATTGGACTTGGGGGAGGGGCCGCACCCTCCTTCCTTCCTTCTCTCTTCCCTTCCTTGTCTCCTACTCCTACTACTTGGAAGGTCTCCTAGTTGGACTAGGAAGGGGGAATCCTACTCGGTGGGAGTAGGACTCCCTAGGCGCGCCATAGAGAGGGCCGGCCCTCCCCTTCTCCACTCCTTTATATACGGGGGCAGGGGGCACCCCATGGACACACAAGTTGATCTACGAATCGTTCCTTAGCCGTGTGCGGTGCCCCCCTCCACCATATTCCACCTCGGTCATATCGTAGCGGTGCTTAGGCGAAGCCCTGCGTCGGTAGAACATCATCATTGTCACCTCGCCGTCGTGCTGACGGAACTCATCCCCGATACCCTGCTGGATCAGAGTCCGGGGATCGTCATCGAGCTGAACGTGTGCAGAACTCGGAGATGCGTGCGTTCGGTGCTTGGATCGGTCGAATCGTGAAGACGTACGACTACATCAACCGCGTTGTCATAACGCTTCCGCTTGACAGTCTACGAGGGTACGTAGGCAACACTCTCCCCTCTCGTTGCTATGCCATCACCATGATCTTGCGTGTGCGTAGGAAATTTTTTGAAATTACTACGTTCCCCAACAGTGGCATCCGAGCCTTGGTTTTATGTGTTGATGTTATATGCACGAGTAGAACACAAGTGAGTTGTGGGCGATATAAGCCATACTGCTTACCAGCATGTCATACTTTGGTTGGTGGCGGTATTGTTGGATGAAGCGGCCGGACCGACATCACGCGACGCTTACACGAGACTGGTTTTATCGCCGTGCTATGCACACGGTGACTAGCGGTGTCGGTTTCTCCAACTTTAGTTGAACCGAGTGTGGCTACGCCCGGTCCTTGCGAAGGTTAAAACAGCATCAACTTGACAAACTATCGTTGTGGTTTTGATGCGTAGGTAAGAACGGTTCTTGCTCAGCCCGTAGCAGCCACGTAAAATTTGCAACAACAAAGTAGAGGACGTCTAACTTGTTTTTGCAGGGCATGTTGTGATGTGATATGGTCAAGACGTGATAAGATATAAGTTGTTGTATGAGATGATCATGTTTTTGTTGAAGTTATCGGCAACTGGCAGAAGCCCTATGGATGTCTCTTTGTTGCATAAGATGCAAGATCCAAATAATTGCTTTACTTTATCGCTATACGATAGCAATAGTTGCAAGAGCAATAGTTGGTGAGACAACCATGTGATGACACATTGATATAGATCAAGATGATGAAGATCATGGTGTCGTGCCAGTGACGGTAGAGATCATGACAGTACTTTGGAGATGGAGATCAAAGGCGCAAGATGGTCATGGCCATATCATGTCACATATTTTGATTGCATATGATGTTTATCTATTATACATCTTATTCGTGCTTTGATTGACGGTAGCATTTTAAGATGATCTCTCACTAATTATCAAGAAGTGTTCTCCCTGAGTATGCATTGTTGCCAAAGTTCGTCGTGCCCAGACACCACGTGCTGATCGGGTGTGATAAGCTCTACGTCCATCTACAACGGGTGCAAGCCAGTTTTGCACACGCGGAATACTCAGGTTAAACTTGACGAGTCTAGCATATGCAGATATGACCTCGGAACACGGATACCGAAAGGTCGAGCGTGAATCATATAGTAGATATGATCAACATAGTGATGTTCACCATTGAAAACTACTCCATCTCACGTGATGATCAGACATGGTTTAGTTGATTTGGATCACGTGATCACTTAGATGACTAGAGAGATGTTTTTCTAAATGGGAGTTATTAAGTAATATGATTAATTGAACTTTAATTTATCATGAACTTAGTCCTGGTAGTATTTTGCAAATTATGTTGTAAATCAATAGCTTGCATTGTTGCTTTCATATGTCTATTTTGATATGTTCCTAGAGAAAATTGTGTTGAAAAATGTTAGTAGCAATGATGCGGATTGGATCCGTGATCTGAGGTTTATACTCATTGTTGCACAGAAGAATTATGTCCTTAATGCACCGCTAGGTGACAGACCTATTGCAGGAGCAGATGCAGACGTTATGAACGTTTGGCTAGCTCAATATGTTGACTACTTGATAGTTTTGTGCACCATGCTTTATGGCTTAGAATCGGGACTTCAAAGATGTTTTGAACATCATGGACCATATGAGATGTTCCAGGAATTGAAGTTAATATTTCAAGCAAATACCCGAGTTGAGAGACATGAAGTCTCCAACAAGTTCTATAGCTAAAAGATGGAGGAGAATTGCTCAACTTGTAAGCATGTGCTCAGATTGTCTGGGTACTACAATCGCTTGAATCAAGTGGGAGTTAATCTTCCAGATAAGATAGTGATTGATGGAATTCTCTAGTCACCATCACCAAGTTAGTAGAACTTCGTGATGAACTATAGTATGCAAGGGATGATGAAAATGATTCCCGAGTTTTTCATGATGATGAAATCGATGAAGGTAGAAATCAAGGAAGAACATCAAGTGTTGATGGTTAACAAGACCACTAGTTTCAAGAAAAGGGCAAAGGGATAGAAGGGAACTTCAAAAGAACGGCAAGCAAGTTGCTGCTCAAGTGAAGAAGCCCAAGTCTGGACCTAAGCCTGAGACTAAGTGCTTCTACTGCAAAAGGAATGGTCACTAGAAGCGGAAATGCCCTAAATATTTGGTGGATAAGAAGGATGGCAAAGTGAACAAGGGTATATTTGATATACAGGTTATTGATGTGTGCTTTACTAGTGTTTATAGTAGCCCCTGAGTATTTGATACTTGTTCGGTTGCTAAGATTAGTAACTCGAAATAGGAGTTACAGAATAAACAAAGACTAGTTGAAGGGGAAGTGACGATGAGTGTTGGAAGTAGTTCCAAGATTGATATGATCATCATCGCACACTCCCCATACTTTCGGGATTAGTGTTGAACCTAAATAAATGTTATTTGGTGTTTGCGTTGAGCATGAATATGATTTGATCGTGTTTATTGCAATACGGTTATTCATTTAAGTAAGAGAATAAACTGTTGTTCTGTTTACATGAATAAAACCTTATATGGTTACACACCCAATGAAAATGGTTCATTGGATCTCGATCGTAGAGATACACATATTCATAATATTGAAACCAAAAGATGCAAAGTTAATAATGATAATGCAACTTATTTGTGGCACTGCCGTTTAGGTCATATTGGTGTAAAGCGTATGAAGAAACTCCATGCTGATGGGATTTTGGAATCACTTGATTATGAATCACTTGATGCTTGCGAACCATGCCTCATGGGCAAGATTACTAAGACTCCGTTCTCCGGAACAGTGGAGCGAGCAACTGACTTATTGGAAATAATACATACTGATGTATGCGATCCGATGAGTGTTAAGGCTCACAAGGGTATCGTATTTTCGACCTTCACAGATGATTTGAGCAGATATGGGTATATCTACTTGATGAGACATAAGTCTGGAACATTTGAAAAGTTCAAAGAATTTCAGAGTGAAGTGGAAAATCATTGTGACAAGAAAATAAGGTTTCTACGATCTGATCGCGGAGACAAATATTTGAGTTACGAGTTTGGTCTTCAATGAAAACAATGTGGAATAGTTTCACAAATTCATGCCACCTGGAACACCACATCATAATGGTGTGTCTGAACGTCATAACCGTACTTTATTGGATATAGTACAGTCTATGATGTTTCTTACCGATTTACCAATATCGTTTTGGGATCATGCATTAGAGACAGCTGCATTCACGTTAAATAGGGCACCATCTAAATCCGTTGAGACAACACTATATGAACTGTGATTTAGCAAGAAACCAAAGTTGTCGTTTCTTAAAGTTTGGGGCTGCGATGCTTATGTGAAAAAGTTTCATCCTGATAAGCTCAAACCCAAATCGGAGAAGTGCGTCTTCATAGAATACCCAAAGGAAATTGTTGGGTACACCTTCTATCACAGATCCGAAGGCAAAACATTCGTTGCTAATAAATGGATCCTTTCTAAAGAAGGAGTTTCTCTCGAAAGAAGTGAGTGGGAGGAAAGTAGAACTTGATGAGGTAACTGTACCTGTTCCCTTATTGGAAAGTAGTTCATCACAGAAATCTGTTCTTGTGACTACTTTACCAATTAGTGAGGAAGCTAATGATGATGATCATGTAACTTCAGATCAAGTTACTACCGAATCTCATAGGTAAAACAGAGTGAGATCCGCACCAGAGTGGTACGGTAATCCTGTTCTGGAGGTCGTGTTACTTGACCATGACAAACCTACGAACTATGAGGAAGCGATGATGGGCCCAGATTCCGCGAAATGGTTTGAGGCCATGAAATCTGAGATGTGATCCATATATGAGAACAAAGTATGGACTTCGATTGACTTGCCTAAATGATCGGCGAGCCATTGAGATTAAATGGATCTTTAAGAGGAAGACGGACGCTGATAGTAGTGTTACTATCTACAAAGCTAGACTTGTCGAAAAAGGTTTTTGACAAAGTTCAAGGTGTTGACTACGATGAAATTTTATCACTTGTATCTATGCTTAAGTCTGTCTGAATCATGTTAGCAATTGCCGCATTTTATGAAATCTGGCAAATGGATAAACAAAACTGCATTCCTTAATGGATTTATTAAATAAAGAGTTGTATGTGATGCAACCAGAAGGTTTTGTCAATCCTAAAGATGCTGACAAAATACGCAAGCTCCAGCGATCCATCTATGGACTGGTGCAAGCATCTCAGAGTTGGAATATATGCTTTGGTAAGTTGATCAAAGCATATAGTTTTATACAGACTTGCGGTGAAGCCTGTATTTACTAGAAAGTGAGTGGGAGCACTACAGCATTTCTGATAAGTATATGTGAATGACATATTGTAGATCGGAAATAATGTAGAATTATTCTGCAAAGCATAAAGGAGTGTTCGAAAAGAGTTTTTTTCAAAGAAATACCTCGGTGAAGCTGCTAACATATTGAGCATCTAGATCAATAGAGATAGATCAAGATGCTTGATAAGTTTTTTCAATGAGTACATACCTTGACAAGATTTTGAAGTAGTTCAAAATGGAACAGTCAAAGAAAGAGTTCTTGCCTGTGTTACAAGGTGTGTAATTGAGTAAGACTCAAAGCCCGACCACGGCAGAAGATAGAAAGAGAATGAAAGTCATTCCTTATGCCTCAGCCATAGGTTCTATAAAGTATGCCATGCTGTATACCAGATCTATTGTATACCCCACCACTGAGTTTGACAAGGGAGTACGGTAGTGATCTAGGAGTAGATCACTGGACAGCGGTCGAAATTTTCCTTAATGGTATAAGGATATGTTTCTCGATTATGGAAGTGACAAAAGGTTCGTCGTAAAGGGTTACGTCGATGCAAGTTTTGACACCGATATGGATGACTCTAAGTCTCGATCTAGATAAATATTGAAAGTGGGAGCAATTAGCTAGAGTAGCTCCGTGCAGAGCATTGTAGACATAGAAAATTGCAAAATACATAACGGATCTGAATGTCAAAAACCCGTTGACTAAGATTCTCTCACAAGCAAAACATGATCACACCTTAGTACTCTTTGGGTGTTAATCACATAGCGATGTGAACTAGATTACTAAATCTAGTAAACCCTTTGGGTGTTGGTCACATGGCGATGTGAACTATGGGTGTTAATCACATGATGATGTGAACTATCGATGTTAATCACATGGTGATGTGATCTAGATTATTGACTTTAGTGCAAGTGGGAGACTGAAGGAAATATGCCCTAGAGGCAATAATAAAGTTATTATTTATTTACTTATTTCATGATAACTGTTTATTATTCATGCTAGAATTGTATTAACCGGAAACATAATACATGTGTGAATACATAGACAAACATAGTGTCACTAGTATGCCTCTACTTGACTAGCTCGTTAATAAAAGATGGTTAAGTTTCCTAACCATAGACATGAGTTGTTATTTGATTAACGGGATCACATCATTAGGAGAATGATGTGATTGACATGACCCATTCAGTTAGCTTAGCACCCGATCGTTTAGTATGTTGCTATTGCTTTCTTCGTGACTTATACATGTTCCTATGAGTATGAGATTATGCAACTCCCGTTTACCGGAGGAACACTTTGTGTGCTACCAAACGTCACAACGAATCGGGTGATTATAAAGGTGCTCTCTGGTGTCTCGAAGGTACTTGTTGGGTTGGCGATTTTGAGATTAGGATTTGTCACTCCAATGTCGGAGAGGTATCTCTGGGCCCTCTCGGTAATGCACATCACATAAGCCTTGCAAGCAATGCAACTAATGAGTTAGTTGCGAGATGATGTATTACGGAACGAGTAAAGAGACTTGCGGTAACGAGATTGAACTAGGTATTGGATACCGACGATCGAATCTCGGGCAAGTAACATACCGATGACAAAGGGAACAACGATATTGTTATGCGGTCCGACCGATAAAGATCTTCGTAGAATATGTAGGAACCAATATGGGCATCCAGGTCCCGCTATTGGTTATTGACCGAGACGTGTCTCGGTCATGTCTACATTGTTCTCAAACCGTAGGGTCCGCACGCTTAAGGTTTCGGCGATGCTTATATTATGAGTTTATGAGTTTTGATGTACCGAAGGAGTTCGGAGTCCCAGATGAGATTGGGGACATGACGAGGAGTCTCGAAATGGTCGAGACGTAAAGATCGATATATTGGACGACTATATGCGGAGTTCGGAAAGGTTCCGAGTGATTCGGGTATTTTTCGGAGTACCAGAGAGTTACGGGAATTCGCCGGGAGAAGTATTGGGCCTTATTGGGCCATACGGGAAAGAGAGAGGGGCTGCCTAGGTCAGGCCACGCGCCCCCCCAAGGCCTAGTCCGAATTGGACTAGGGGGAGGGGCCGCACCCCCTCCTTCCTTCCCTTCTCTCTTCCCCTTCCTTGTCTCCTACTCCTACTACTTGGAAGGTCTCCTAGTTGGACTAGGAAAGGGGGAATCCTACTCCCGGTGGGAGTAGGACTCCCCTAGGGCGCGCCATAGAGAGGGCCGGCCCTCCCCTTCTACACTCCTTTATATACGAGGGCAGGGGGCACCCCATGGACACACAAGTTGATCTATGGATCGTTCCTTAGCCGTGTGCGGTGCCCCCCTCCACCATATTCCACCTCGGTCATATCATAGCGGTGCTTAGGCGAAGCCCTGCGTCGGTAGAACATCATCATCGTCACCTCGCCGTCGTGCTGACGGAACTCATCCCCGACACCCTGGTGCATCGGAGTCCGGGGATCGTCATCGAGCTGAACGTGTGCAGAACTCGGAGGTGCCGTACGTTCGGTGCTTGGATCGGTCGAATCGTGAAGACGTACGACTACATCAACCGCATTGTCATAACGCTTCCGCTTGACAGTCTATGAGGGTACGTAGACAACACTCTCCCCTCTCGTTGCTATGCATCACCATGATCTTGCGTGTGCGTAGGAAATATTTGAAATTACTACGTTCCCCAACATAGCGAACTGGCGGGAAAGAAGAATGATCTAGAGGTTTATCTAGGAGGACTCGCCAAGAAGATATTGCTCATGCTTGAAGGTAATGTTTTATGTCTGATTGACTTGTAATTGTGGACTTACCACAAAACTGCGGGCTTATCCTTGGGTTGTGTTTACAGAATTCTGCCAAAACTTTGAGGAAGAAACTGGTCGAGTGGAGACAAGCCTAGATCCCATCAACTCTCCTGTGAAGGATGAAGCCGCCATGAACGTGCTCCGGCTCAAGTCTCGCGTTGCTGATGTGGTCGACTATCTTTCTCATTTGAAGGTTGCAATGTCGCGCATTGACACAGCACTCTGGCCAGGGGAAACACTTTAGAATGACCTTGAGTCTCTGATGACTCGACTGAACGAAGTTCCAAGTCGAGTGCAAGAATGGAAGAAATCTTCTGCCAGGTGTGGTGCTGATGTTGCTCTGCCTCTGGTCCGTGTTCACTGCAAGGACGCGCGAGAGGACAAGCTGGCGTCTCTCAAGGTGGCCAATACCAAGAAACATGACTTTCGATCTTTCATGGAGACCTTCATTGCTGCTGCCACTCGGATTGCAGATGGAATCGATCTGGACGAGTTTGTCGCGCCTTCTAGTCCTCCACAGGAGGAGTAAAAAACTTCTATGCTTGATGCCTTAAATTTGCCTCGGAATGCCGAGTGATTTTTGTAACCGGTAAACTTTAACAGGCTTGGTGCCTGAGAACTCCTGGATCTGTAGGATGCTATCTGAACTTGGGTTTGCCATTGAATACGTTTGTGTTTGTCTTCGAACGAATACTGATCTTCGCTCTGAATATATGCTAGTGCTTGTGATGCACTCTTGCAGGTTGGAATGAAGCACAGATTACAGTCGACTTGCGTTCTTGCGGATCCGACTGGAGCGGAATGGATACTTAGGCTAGCACTATGCTGCAGCTAAGCCCCCGAGTGGGAGGTTTGCTCTCCACTAGGTAGGATTTTTAGAAACTTAGGCGAGCACTGGGCTGCAGCTAAGCCCCCGAGTGGGAGGTTTGCTCTCCACTCAGTAGGATTTTCAAAAACTTAGGCGAGCACTGGGCTGCAGCTAAGCCCCGAGTGGGAGGTTTGCTCTCCACTCGGTAGGATTTTCAAAAACTTAGGCGAACACTCGTGCAGCTAAGCCCCTGAGTGGGAGGTTTGCTCTCCACTCGGTAGGATTTTCAAAAACTTAGGTGAGCACTGGGCTGCAGCTAAGCCCCCGAGTGGGAGGTTTGCTCTCCACTCGGTAGGATTTTTGTGGCGTACCTCTAAAGGAGAAGGTAACAGTCGACTTGCACCTCGTCCTCCTTGCGGAGCGCACGTTGTATTTGTGGCGTAGCTCGGAAGGAGAAGGTAGCGGTCGACCTGCACCTCGTCCTCCTTGCGGAGCGCACATCGTATTTGTGGTGTAGCTCGGAAGGAGAAGGTAGCAGTCGACCTGCACCTCGTCCTCCTTGCGGAGCGCACATTGTATTTGTGGCGTAGCTCGGAAGGAGAAGGTAACAGTCGACCTGCACCTCGTCCTCCTTGCGGAGTGCACATTGTATTTGAACTTAGGCGAACACTGGGCTGCAGCTAAGCCCCCGAGTGGGAGGCTGGCTCACCACTCGACAGGATTTTGTTAAACTTAGGCGAGTACTTGGACTGCAGCTAAGCCTCCGAGTGGGAGGCTGGCTCACCACTCGGTAGGATTTTGTTAAACTTAGGCAATTACTTGGACTGCAGCTAAGCCTCCAAGTGGGAGGCTGGCTCACCACTCAGTAGGATTTTGTTAAACTCAGGCGAGTACTTGGACCGCAGCTAAGCCTCCGAGTGGGAGGCTGGCTCACCACTCGGTAGGATTTTGTTAAACTTAGGCGAAACAGATTCGCAGCTAAGCCCCCGAGTGGGAGACTGGCTCACCACTCGACAAGGTTTTTTTTTTACAAACTTAGGCGAAATGGATTCGCAGCTAATCCACCCACTGGGGGATTGCTCAAGTATACAAAAGTAGTAACAATCACTTGGAAAATTATAACACTATCGTCTTTGATAAATAAACTACAGAAGTACTTTTATTACATCTCATCCGAGTGGATACTTAAGTATAAAAGGGGCGGAGCAGCTCCGCGTTCCAAACTCGGGGCTCGTCAATCTGGTGACCGACATTATAAAGGTGGTATGCCCCGTTGTGGAGAACTTTGGTGACAATGAAGGGACCTTCCCAAGTAGGAGCAAGCTTGTGTAGCTTCTGTTGATCCACTCGGAGAACCAAATCTCCTTCTTGGAAGGCTCGACTCTTCACGTTTTTGGCATGGAAGCGACGTAAGTCTTGCTGATAAATGGTCGATCTTATCATTGTCATCTCTCTTTCTTCTTCTAGAAGGTCGATTGCGTCCTGTTGGGCTTGCTCTGCTTCATCTTCAGTGTAGAGTTCTACTGGGTGCGTTAGAAGCAGGTCACTCGGCAAGACTGCTTCACTCAGAGACCAAGAAGAACGGAGTTCTCCCAGTCGACCGATTAGGTGTGGTCCTTAATCCCCAAAATACTAATGGAAGTTCGTCGACCCATGCACCAGCAGCGTGCTTGAGATCACGATCACCGGGTTTCAACCCTTTGAGAATTAAACCATTTGCTCGCTTCGCTGTCCATTCGACCGGGGTGAGCGATCAAGCATAGTCGACTCGTGTGCCCTGGGATGTGCAAAAGCTCAACTCCTCGGAATCAAAGTTTGACCCATTATCGGTGATGATGCTATGTGGAACTCCATATCTGAATATCAACTCTCTAATGAAGTCGACAAGAAGATCGACATCAAGATTCTTGATGGGTTTAGCTTCGATCCACTTAGTGAACTTGTCGATCGCCACCAAGACATGGGTGAAGCCGTCGCTGTTCTCAATGGTCCGACCATATCCAATCCCCATACAGCGAAAGTCCAGACGAGTGGAATGATCTTCAAGGCTGAGGCGGGCCTGTGTGACATATTGGAGTAAAATTGAAATCCTTCGCACTTGTCGACTATCTCCTTTGCCATTTCATTTGCTCTCGGCCAGTAAAATCCCGCTCGGTATGCTTTAGCCACAATGGTCCGAGAGGACGCATGATGGCCACAGGTCCCAGAGTGGATATCGTCAAGGATTATCCGACCTTCTTCAGGCGTTATACATTTCTGACCGACTCCAGTCGCGCTTTCTCTGTACAACTGTCCCTTTATTACGGTAAAGGCTTTGGATCGGCGGACGATCTATCGAGCCTCTTCTTCATCCTCTCGGAGCTCTTTCCTTAAGATATACGCGATGTACGGCTCTGTCCAGTCGGGAGCGATGACCAACGCTTCCATGACCAGGTCGACCACCGCTCGAACTTCAACTTCATCGGATCTGTGACACTTTTGGCTGCGGAGCTTCTTCGTAAAAGGATCTTCTTGAATCGATGGAGTACGGATATGTTCCAAGAACACATTACTGGGAATGGCTTCTCTCTTGGAACCTATCTTTGCCAAATCATCAGCCGCTTGATTCCTCAGTCGGGGTATATGATGGAGCTCTAACCCTTCAAATTTCTTCTCAAGCTTTCATTGCATTACAAGAACTAGTCATGGCTGGGCTTCTAACGCCCCACTCCTTCATCACCTGATTGACCACCAAATCTGAGTCGCCATAAACCATAAGGCGACGGACGCCGAGTGAAATGGCCATGCGCAATCCATACAAAAGCGCTTCGTATTCTGCTTCATTATTGGAGGAATCAAAGTGGATCTGGAGCACATATCTGAGCTTATCTCCTCGGGGGGAAACCAATACTACCCCAGCACCGGAGCCATTCAACATCTTAGAACCATCAAAGAACATGGTCCAAAGGTTCAATGAACTTGAGTCGGTTGTTGCTGTTCAATCTACTCGGCGATGAAATCTGCTACTGCTTGGGACTTAATGGCTTTCTTTGCCTCAAACTTGGTATCAAGGGGAAGGAGTTCAATCGCCCATTTCGCCACTCGACCTGTTGCATCTCTGTTGACGACTGTAATGGAATGATCAGAGAAATAATGAGCAACCTTCTTCGTGGTCATGTAGATCCCATATACAAGCTTCTGATAATGAGGGTATCTTTGCTTCGATGGGGTCAACACTTTGGAAAGATAATATACTAGGCGCTGAACTTTGAAGGCTTTCCCTTCTTCTTCCCGCTCGACCGTAAGTACTGTACTGACGACTTGTCGTGTGGCTGCAATGTAAAGCAACAAAGGCTCTTTGCTGATTGGAGCAGCAAGCACCGGCTGGGTGGAGAGCAGAGCTTTTAGCTATGCAAATGTTGCATCAGCTTCTGGAGTCCACTCGAACTTGTCTGACTTCTTCATCAGTCGGTAAAGAGGCAATGCCTTTTCACCGAGGCGGGAGATGAATTGACTTAATGCGCCAAGCATCCAAGAAGTTTCGACATCGTGCACACGACGGGCGTTTCATTGGATTATAGTGCCAACTATTTCGGGTTGGCGCCGATCCTCGCTCGAAACGAAAACCGAGTAACTTTCCGCCAGAACTCCGAATGTGCACTTTGATGGATTAAGCTTGATATCATACCTCCCGAGATTGGCAAATGTTTCAACGAGGTTAGTCAACAGGTCGGAACCCTTCCGTTATTTGACCACAATATCATCCATGTATGCTTCCACGCCCGACTGATTTGAGTGAGTAAACACTTCTTAATCATCCTCATGAATGTGGCTCCGCATTCTTGAGGCCGAATGGCATGGTGACATAGCGAAGCACCGAATGGAGTGATGAAAGCTGTTTTGATCTCGTCGGGTCCATATGCATGATCCGATGGTAACCGGAATAAGCGTCTAAAAAGACAAGCGCTCACATCCCGCAGTTGAGTCGACTATTTGGTCGATGCGGGGGAGAGGAAAATGATCTTTCGGGCAGGTCCGATTGATATGTTTGAAATCAATGCACATGCGAAGTCACTTGTCCTTCTTGGGGACCATGACAACATTGGCGAGCCACTCGGAGTGGTAAATTTCTCGGATGAACTCTGCTGCCAGGAGCCGAGCCATCTCTTCACGAATGGCCTTTCTTTTCTGGACGGCGGACCGTCGAAGATGTTCTTTGACAGGTTTCACTTTTGAGTTGACTCGTAGACGATGCTCCGCCAGTCCCCTAGGAACACCCGGCATGTCAGCAGGCTTCCATGCGAAGATGTCCCAGTTCTCACGGAGGAACTGGATGAGCGCTTCTTCCTATTTAGAGTCGAGTGTAGTGGAGATGTGAGTCGGAGCAGCACTGGGGTCGGTCGGGTGAATGTGAACGGGCTTCGTCTCACCAGATGACTGGAACGCTGACTCTGTGGCGGGCTTCATGGCCCGCAATAAATCACTCGGATCTGCATTTTTCTGGTATTCCTGCTACTCCACCACTGTTATCTGAGCATCGGCAATCTTTGAGCCCTTCTGAAAGCACTCTTCTGCCTTTTTCCGATTGCCAGTGATGGTGATCACACCCTTGGGACCAGGCATCTTCAATTTGAGGTACACATAACATGGTCGAGCCATGAATCGTGCATAAGCCGGCCTGCCCAAAATAGCATGATAGGCACTCTGGAAATCCACAACTTCAAATGTTAACTTTTCTTTGCGGAAATGCTTTGAAACGCCAAAAACCACATCAAGAGCAATTTGGCCGAGTGACTCAGCCTTCTTCCCAGGAATGACTCCATGGAAACTCATGTTGCTGGAACTGAGTCTGGACATCAGAATACCCATTCCTTTCAGCGTGTCCGCATACAATATATTCAGGCCGTTGCCACCATCCATCAGAACCTTAGTTAGTCGAGTTCCTTCGACGACTGGGTCGACCACCAAAGCTTGCCTCCCAGGGGTGTCTATGTGTGTCGGATGATCAGACTAGTCGAACGTGATGGCAGTCTGGGACCATTTCAGATAACTAGGTGTCGCCGGAGCAACCATATTCACCTCACGGTTGATAACTTTCAATCGACTTTTGCTCTCAACATCAGCAAAAATCATCTGGGTGGAATTGACATGGGGGTATCCTCCATCACTGTCCTCTTTGTCCTCAACCTTGTCCGACTCCTTTTCCTTATCCTTGGGTTGTTTCCCTTGAAACTGCTGAATTAAGAGCCGCATCGGCAAGTGGTATGTTTCGGTAAATGAAGTTACCCTCCTCGTTTTTCTTCGTATGGATATGGCATGGCAAATCCATCACATTGTTTCCTTCCTTGTCTTTCACCTTCTTGGGGTTCCAAGATCCTTTGGGCTTCCCTTTAAACTTGCCCTGAGTCACGGCCAAGGCTTCTCCAGGAGCAGCTGGCTCGGCTTTCCGCTTCGCTCCGATCGAGTTCCTCCTCCGGTTTCATGGGCGATCGGTTTGTACTTGCCACTCCGGAACCGATCCTCTTCTTCGCCATTGGCATATTTGGTGGCTATCTCCATCATTCGACTCAGATTCATGTCTCCGGTCCGACCGAACTTCAAACTTAACTCTCTATTCTTAACGCCTTCCTTGAAGGCACAGACAGCTTGGTGATCAGATACATTCTCCACCGTGTGATGCAATGTGATCCATCTCTGGATGTAATCTCTCGAGGTCTCATTCGACTTTTGCACGCAAACCTGCTGGTCGCTTGCAAGTTCCTTCAAATGTCCTCACAAACACTCAGGCAAGATCTTCCCAAGTGTAAATGCTGCTAGGTGCTAACTGATTCAGCCAGGCTCTCGCCGAGCCCTCCAACATAAGAGGTGTTGGAAATATGCCCTAGAGGCAATAATAAAAGTATTATTATATTTCCTTGTTCATGATAATTGTCTTTTATTCATGCTATAACTGTATTATCCGGAAATCGTAATACACGTGTGAATACATAGACCACAATATGTCCCTAGTGAGCCTCTAGTTGACTAGCTCACAGATCAACAGATAGTCATGGTTTCGCTATGGACATTGGATGTCGTTGATAATGGGATCACACCATTAGGAGAATGATGTGATGGACAAGACCCAATCCTAAGCATAGCACAAAGATCGTGTAGTTCGTTTGCTAGAGCTTTTCCAATGTCAAGTATCTCTTCCTTAGACCATGAGATCGTGTAACTCCCGGATACCGTAGGAGTGCTTTGGGTGTATCAAACGTCACAACGAATCGGGTGACTATAAAGGTGCACTCAGGTATCTCCGAAAGTGTCATTGGGTTGACTCGGATCGAGCGGGATTTGTCACTCCGTAAACGGAGAGGTATCTCTGGGCCCACTCGGTAGGACATCATCATAATGTGCACAATGTGACCAAGGGGTTGATCACGGATGATGTGTTACGGAACGAGTAAAGAGACTTGCTGGTAACGAGATTGAACAAGGTATCGGTATACCAACGATCGAATCTCGGGCAAGTACAATACCGTTAGACAAAGGGAATTGTATACGGATCGATTGAGTCCACGACATCGTGGTTCATCCGATGAGATCATCGTGGAACATGTGGGAGCCAACATGGGTATCCAGATCCCGCTGTTGGTTATTGACCGGAGAACGCCTCGGTCATGTCTACATGTCTCCCGAACCCGTAGGGTCTACACTTAAGGTTGGATGACGCTAGGGTTATAAAGGAAGTTTGTATGTGGTTACCGAATGTTGTTGAGTCCGGATGAGATCCCGGACGTCACGAGGAGTTCCGGAATGGTCCGGAGGTAAAGAATTATATATGGAAGTCCTATTTTGGCCACCGGAAAATGTTCGAGATTTTTCGGTATTGTACCGGAAGGTTCTAGAAGGTTCGGAGTGGGGCCCACCTGCATGGGGGACCCACATGAACGTGGTAGTGGGGCAAGGCCCCACACCCCTGGTCAAGCGCACCAAGATCCCCCTTAGAAGGAATAAGATCATATCCGAAGGATAAGATCAAGATCCCTAAAAAGGGGGATAACAATCGGTGGGGAAGGAAATGATGGGATTTCTTTCCTCCCACCTTGGCCAACGCCCCAATGGACTTGGAGGGCAAGAAACCAGCCCTCCACCCCTATATATAGTGGGAGGCGCATGGGAGCCACGCACGTTTCGGCGCAGCCCTCCCTCTCCCAAGTCCTCCTCCTCTCCCGCGGTGCTTGGCGAAGCCTGCAGATTGCCACGCTCCTCCATCACCACCACGCCGTCGTGCTGCTGCTGGACGGAGTCTTCCCAACCTCTCCCTCTCACCTTGCTGGATCAAGGCATGGGAGACGCCACGGGCTGTACGTGTGTTGAACGCGGAGGTGCCGTCCGCTCGCACTAGGATCTCCAAGTGATTTGGATCACGGCGAGTACGACTCCTTCAACCTCGTTCTCTTGAACGCTTCGCTTAGCGATCTACAAGGGTATGTATATGCAATCTCCTTCCCCTCGTTGCTGGTTTCTCCATAGATAGATCTTGGTGACACGTAGGAAAATTTTAATTTCTGCTACGTTCCACAACAGTGGTGTCAGAGCCAGGTTTATTGCGTAGATTCTTTGCACGAGTAAAACACAAAGTAGTTGTGGGCGTTGATTTTGTTCAATATGCTTACCGTTACTAGTCCAATCTTGTTTCGACAGTAATGTGGGATGAAGCGGCCCGGACCGACCTTACTCGTACACTTACGTGAGACAGGTTCCACCGATTGACATGCACTTGGTGCATAAGGTGGCTAGCGGGTGCCGCCTCCCACTTTAGTCGGAACGGATTCGATGAAAAGGGTCCTTCAAGGGTAAATAGCAATTGGCATATCACGTTGTGGTGTTGCGAGGTAAGAAACGTTTGCTAGAAACCCATAGCAGCCACGTAAAACATGCAACAACAATTAGAGGACGCCTAACTTGTTTTTGCAGGGTATGCTATGTGATGTGATATGGCCAAGAAGAATGTGATGAATGATATGTGATGTATGAGATTGATCATGTTCTTGTAATAGGAATCACGACTTGCATGTCGATGAGTATGGCAACCGCAGGAGCCATAGGAGTTGTCTTTATTTATTGTATGACCTGCGTGTCATTGAACAACGCCATGTAATTACTTTACTTTATTGCTAACCGGTAGCCATAGTAGTAGAAGTAATAGTTGGCGAGACAACTTCATGAAGACACGATGATGGAGATCATGATGATGGAGATCATGGTGTCATGCCGGTGACAATGATGATCATGGAGCCCCGAAGATGGAGATCAAAAGGAGCAAAATGATATTGGCCATATCATGTCACTATTTGATTGCATGTGATGTTTATCATGTTTATGCATCTTGTTTACTTAGAATGACGGTAGTAAATAAGATGATCCCTTACAAAAATTTCAAGAAGTGTTCTCCCCTAACTGTGCACCGTTGCTAAAGTTCGTCGCTTCTAAGCACCACGTGATGATCAGGTGTGATGAATTCTTACGTTCACATACAACGGATTCGCAGCTAAGCCCCCGAGTGGGAGACTGGCTCACCACTCGACAAGTTTTTTTTTTACAAACTTAGGCGAAATGGATTCGCAGCTAATCCACCCACTGGGGGATTGCTCAAGTATACAAAAGTAGTAACAATCACTTGGAAAATTATAACACTCTCGTCTTTGATAAATAAACTACAGAAGTACTTTTATTACATCTCATCCGAGTGGATACTTAAGTATAAAAGGGGCGGAGCAGCTCCGCGTTCCAAACTCGGGGCTCATCAATCTGGTGACCGACATTATAAAGGTGGTATGCCCCGTTGTGGAGAACTTTGGTGACAATGAAGGGACCTTCCCAAGTAGGAGCAAGCTTGTGTAGCTTCTGTTGATCCACTCGGAGAACCAAATCTCCTTCTTGGAAGGCTCGACTCTTCACGTTTTTGGCATGGAAGCGACATAAGTCTTGCTGATAAATGGTCGATCTTATCATTGTCATCTCTCTTTCTTCTTCTAGAAGGTCGATTGCGTCCTGTTGGGCTTGCTCTGCTTCATCTTCAGTGTAGAGTTCTACTCGGGGTGCGTTGTGAAGCAGGTCACTCGGCAAGACTGCTTCAGCTCCGTAGACCAAGAAGAACGGAGTTCTCCCAGTCGACCGATTAGGTGTGGTCCTTAATCCCCAAAATACTAATGGAAGTTCGTCGACCCATGCACCAGCGGCGTGCTTGAGATCACGCATCAGTCGGGGTTTCAACCCTTTGAGAATTAAACCATTTGCTCGCTCTGCCTGTCCATTCGACTGGGGGTGAGCGACTAAAGCATAGTCGACTCGTGTGCCCTGGGATGTGCAAAAAGCTCTGAACTCCTCGGAATCAAAGTTTGACCCATTATCAGTGATGATGCTATGTGGAACTCCATATCTGAATATCAACTCTCTAATGAAGCTGACAGCAGTACCGACATCAAGATTCTTGATGGGTTTAGCTTCGATCCACTTAGTGAACTTGTCGACTGCCACCAGCACATGGGTGAAGCCGCTTCTGCCTGTTCTCAATGGTCCGACCATATCCAATCCCCATACAGCGAAAGTCCAGACGAGTGGAATGATCTTCAAGGCTGAGGCGGGCCTGTGTGACATATTGGAGTAAAATTGAAATCCTTCGCACTTGTCGACTATCTCCTTTGCCATTCATTTGCTCTCGGCCAGTAAAATCCCGCTCGGTATGCTTTAGCCACAATGGTCCGAGAGGACGCATGATAGCCACAGGTCCCAGAGTGGATATCGTCAAGGATTATCCGACCTTCTTCAGGCGTTATACATTTCTGACCGACTCCAGTCGCGCTTTCTCTGTACAACTGTCCCTTTATTACGGTAAAGGCTTTGGATCGGCGGACGATCTATCGAGCCTCTTCTTCATCCTCTCGGAGCTCTTTCCTTAAGATATACGCGATGTACGGCTCTGTCCAGTCGGGAGCGATGACCAACGCTTCCATGACCAGGTCGACCACCGCTGGAACTTCAACTTCAGTCGGATCTGTGACACTTTTTGGCTGCGGAGCTTCTTCGGTAAAAGGATCTTCTTGAACTGATGGAGTACGGATATGTTCCAAGAACACATTACTGGGAATGGCTTCTCTCTTGGAACCTATCTTTGCCAAATCATCAGCCGCTTGATTCCTCAGTCGGGGTATATGATGGAGCTCTAACCCTTCAAATTTCTTCTCAAGCTTTCTTACTGCATTACAGTAACCAGTCATGGCTGGGCTTCTAACGTCCCACTCCTTCATCACCTGATTGACCACCAAATCTGAGTCGCCATAAACCATAAGGCGACGGACGCCGAGTGAAATGGCCATGCGCAATCCATACAAAAGCGCTTCGTATTCTGCTTCATTATTGGAGGAATCAAAGTGGATCTGGAGCACATATCTGAGCTTATCTCCTCGGGGGGAAACCAATACTACCCCAGCACCGGAGCCATTCAACATCTTAGAACCGTCAAAGAACATGGTCCAGTGCTCCGAATGAACTTGAGTCGGTTGTTGCTGTTCAATCTACTCGGCGATGAAATCTGCTACTGCTTGGGACTTAATGGCTTTCTTTGCCTCAAACTTGGTATCAAGGGGAAGGAGTTCAATCGCCCATTTCGCCACTCGACCTGTTGCATCTCTGTTGACGACTGTAATGGAATGATCAGAGAAATAATGAGCAACCTTCTTCGTGGTCATGTAGATCCCATATACAAGCTTCTGATAATGAGGGTATCTTTGCTTCGATGGGGTCAACACTTTGGAAAGATAATATACTAGGCGCTGAACTTTGAAGGCTTTCCCTTCTTCTTCCCGCTCGACCGTAGTAAATCTTGATCGACGACTTGTCGTGTGGCTGCAATGTAAAGCAACAAAGGCTCTTTGCTGATTGGAGCAGCAAGCACCGGCTGGGTGGAGAGCAGAGCTTTTAGCTATGCAAATGTTGCATCAGCTTCTGGAGTCCACTCGAACTTGTCTGACTTCTTCATCAGTCGGTAAAGAGGCAATGCCTTTTCACCGAGGCGGGAGATGAATTGACTTAATGCGGCCAAGCATCCAGTAAGTTTCTGGACATCGTGCACACGTACGGGGCGTTTCATTCGGATTATAGTGCCAACTATTTCTGGGTTGGCGTCGATCCCTCGCTCAAACGAGAAAACCGAGTAACTTTCCGCCAGGAACTCCGAATGTGCACTTTGATGGATTAAGCTTGATATCATACCTCCTGAGATTGGCAAATGTTTCAACGAGGTTAGTCAACAGGTCGGAACCCTTCCGTTATTTGACCACAATATCATCCATGTATGCTTCCACGTTCCGACTGATTTGAGTGAGTAAACACTTCTTAATCATCCTCATGAATGTGGCTCCGGCATTCTTGAGGCCGAATGGCATGGTGACATAGCAGAAGCACCCGAATGGAGTGATGAAAGCTGTTTTGATCTCGTCGGGTCCATACAGACGGATCTGATGGTAACCGGAATAAGCGTCTAAAAGACAAGCGCTCACATCCCGCAGTTGAGTCGACTATTTGGTCGATGCGGGGGAGAGGAAAATGATCTTTCGGGCAGGTCCGATTGATATGTTTGAAATCAATGCACATGCGAAGTCACTTGTCCTTCTTGGGGACCATGACAACATTGGCGAGCCACTCGGAGTGGTAAATTTCTCGGATGAACTCTGCTGCCAGGAGCCGAGCCATCTCTTCGCGAATGGCCTTTCTTTTCTGGACGGCGGACCGTCGAAGATGTTCTTTCACAGGTTTCACTTTTGAGTCGACTCGTAGACGATGCTCCGCCAGTCCCCTGGGAACACCCGGCATGTTAGCAGGCTTCCATGCGAAGATGTCCCAGTTCTCACGGAGGAACTCGATGAGCGCTTCTTCCTATTTAGAGTCGAGTGTAGTGGAGATGTGAGTCGGAGCAGCACTGGGGTCGGTCGGGTGAATGTGAACGGGCTTCGTCTCACTAGATGACTGGAACGCTGACTCTGTGGCGGGCTTCATGGCCCGCAATAAATCACTCGGATCTGCATTTTTCTGGTATTCCTGCAACTCCACCATCGTTATCGAGCATCGGCAATCTTTGAGCCCTTCCAAAGCACTCTTCTGCCTTTTTCCGATTGCCAGTGATGGTGATCACACCCTTGGGACCAGGCATCTTCAATTTGAGGTACACGTAACATGGTCGAGCCATGAATCGTGCATAAGCCGGCCTGCCCAAAATAGCATGATAGGCACTCTGGAAATCCACAACTTCAAATGTTAACTTTTCTTTGCGGAAATGCTTTGAAACGCCAAAAACCACATCAAGAGCAATTTGGCCGAGTGACTCAGCCTTCTTCCCAGGAATGACTCCATGGAAACTCATGTTGCTGGAACTGAGTCTGGACATCGGAATACCCATTCCTTTCAGCGTGTCCGCATACAATATATTCAGGCCGTTGCCACCATCCATCAGAACCTTAGTTAGTCGAGTTCCTTCGACGACTGGGTCGACCACCAAAGCTTGCCTCCCAGGGGTGTCTATGTGTGTCGGATGATCAGACTAGTCGAACGTGATGGCGATGCCGGGACCATTTCAGATAACTAGGTGTCGCCGGAGCAACCATATTCACCTCACGGTTGATAACTTTCAATCGACTTTTGCTCTCAACATCAGCAAAAATCATCTGGGTGGAATTGACATGGGGGTATCCTCCATCACTGGCCTCTTTGTCCTCAACCTTGTCCGACTCCTTTTCCTTATCCTTGGGTTGTTTCCCTTGAAACTGCTGGATTAAGAGCCGGCACTGGCAAGTGGTATGTTTCGGGTAAATGAAGTTACCCTCCTCGTTTTTCTTCGTATGGATATGGCATGGCAAATCCATCACATTGTTTCCTTCCTTGTCTTTCACCTTCTTGGGGTTCCAAGATCCTTTGGGCTTCCCTTTAAACTTGCCCTGAGTCACGGCCAAGGCTTCTCCAGGAGCAGCTGGCTCGGCTTTCCGCTTCTGCTTCCGACTGGAGTTCCCTCCTCCGGTTTCATGGGCAGTCGGCTTGTACTTGCCACTCCGGAGCCGATCCTCTTCTTCGCCATTGGCATATTTGGTGGCTATCTCCATCATTCGACTCAGATTCATGTCTCCGGTCCGACCGAACTTCAAACTTAACTCTCTATTCTTAACGCCTTCCTTGAAGGCACAGACAGCTTGGTGATCAGATACATTCTCCACCGTGTGATGCAATGTGATCCATCTCTGGATGTAATCTCTCGAGGTCTCATTCGACTTTTGCACGCAAACCTACTGGTCGCTTGCAAGTTCCTTCAAATGTCCTCACAAACACTCGGGCAAGATCTTCCCAAGTGTAAATGCTGCTAGGTGCTAACTGATTCAGCCAGGCTCTCGCCGAGCCCTCCAACATAAGAGGTGTTGGAAATATGCCCTAGAGGCAATAATAAAAGTATTATTATATTTCCTTGTTCATGATAATTGTCTTTTATTCATGCTATAACTGTATTATCCGGAAATCGTAATACACGTGTGAATACATAGACCACAATATGTCCCTAGTGAGCCTCTAGTTGACTAGCTCGTTGTGATCAACAGATAGTCATGGTTTCCTGGCTATGGACATTGGATGTCGTTGATAACGGGATCACACCATTAGGAGAATGATGTGATGGACAAGACCCAATCCTAAGCATAGCACAAAGATCGTAGTTCGTTTGCTAGAGCTTTTCCAATGTCAAGTATCTCTTCCTTAGACCATGAGATCGTGTAACTCCCGGACACCGTAGGAGTGCTTTGGGTGTATCAAACGTCACTGGCGTAATCGGGTGACTATAAAGGTGCACTACGGTATCTCGAAAGTGTCTTGGGTTGACTCGGATCGAGACTGGGATTTGTCACTCCGGTAAACGGAGAGGTATCTCTGGGCCCACTCGGTAGGACATCATCATAATGTGCACAATGTGACCAAGGGGTTGATCACGGGATGATGTGTTACGGAACGAGTAAAGAGACTTGCTGGTAACGAGATTGAACAAGGTATCGGTATACCAACGATCGAATCTCGGGCAAGTACAATACCGTTAGACAAAGGGAATTGTATACGGGATCGATTGAGTCCCTGACATCGTGGTTCATCCGATGAGATCATCGTGGAACATGTGGGAGCCAACATGGGTATCCAGATCCCGCTGTTGGTTATTGACCGGAGAACGTCTCGGTCATGTCTACATGTCTCCCGAACCCGTAGGGTCTACACACTTAAGGTTCGATGATGCTAGGGTTATAAAGGAAGTTTGTATGTGGTTACCGAATGTTGTTAGGAGTCCGGATGAGATCCCGGACGTCACGAGGAGTTCGGAATGGTCCGGAGGTAAAGAATTATATATGGAAGTCCTATTTTGGCCACCGGAAAATGTTCGAGATTTTTCGGTATTGTACCGGAAGGTTCTAGAAGGTTCGGAGTGGGGCCCACCTGCATCGGGGACCCACATGAACGTGGGTAGTGGGGCAAGCCCCACACCCCTGGTCAAGGCAAGACCAAGATCCCCCTTAGAAGGAATAAGATCATATCCGAAGGATAAGATCAAGATCCCTAAAAAGGGGGGATAACAATCGGTGGGGAAGGAAATGATGGGATTTCTTTCCTCCCACCTTGGCCAACGCCCCAATGGACTTGGAGGGCAAGAAACTAGCCCCTCCACCCCTATATATAGTGGGAGGCGCATGGGAGCCACGCACGAAGTTACAGGCGCAGCCTCCCTCTCCCAAGTCCTCCTCCTCTCCGCGGTGCTTGGCGAAGCCTGCGCAGATTGCCACGCTCCTCCATCACCACCACGCCGTCGTGCTGCTGCTGGACGGAGTCTTCCCCAACCTCTCCCTCTCACCTTGCTGGATCAAGGCATGGGAGACGTCACCGGGCTGTACGTGTGTTGAACGCGGAGGTGCCGTCCGTTCGGCACTAGGATCTCCAGTGATTTGGATCACGACGAGTACGACTCCTTCAACCTCGTTCTCTTGAACGCTTCCGCTTAGCGATCTACAAGGGTATGTATATGCAATCTCCTTCCCCTCGTTGCTGGTTTCTCCATAGATAGATCTTGGTGACACGTAGGAAAATTTTAATTTCTGCTACGTTCCACAACAGTGGTGTCAGAGCCAGGTTTATTGCGTAGATTCTTTGCACGAGTAAAACACAAAGTAGTTGTGGGCGTTGATTTTGTTCAATATGCTTACCGTTACTAGTCCAATCTTGTTTCGACAGTACTGTGGGATGAAGCGGCCCGGACCGACCTTACTCGTACACTTACGTGAGACAGGTTCCACCGATTGACATGCACTTGGTGCATAAGGTGGCTAGCGGGTGCCAGTCTCTCCCACTTTAGTCGGAACGGATTCGATGAAAAGGGTCCTTATGAAGGGTAAATAGCAATTGGCATATCACGTTGTGGTGTTGCGTAGGTAAGAAACGTTCTTGCTAGAAACCCATAGCAGCCACGTAAAACATGCAACAACAATTAGAGGACGTCTAACTTGTTTTTGCAGGGTATGCTATGTGATGTGATATGGCCAAGAAGAATGTGATGAATGATATGTGATGTATGAGATTGATCATGTTCTTGTAATAGGAATCACGACTTGCATGTCGATGAGTATGGCAACCGGCAGGAGCCATAGGAGTTGTCTTTATTTATTGTATGACCTGCGTGTCATTGAACAACGCCATGTAATTACTTTACTTTATTGCTAACCGGTAGCCATAGTAGTAGAAGTAATAGTTGGCGAGACAACTTCATGAAGACACGATGATGGAGATCATGATGATGGAGATCATGGTGTCATGCCGGTGACAATGATGATCATGGAGCCCCGAAGATGGAGATCAAAAGGAGCAAAATGATATTGGCCATATCATGTCACTATTTGATTGCATGTGATGTTTATCATGTTTATGCATCTTGTTTACTTAGAATGACGGTAGTAAATAAGATGATCCCTTACAAAAATTTCAAGAAGTGTTCTCCCCTAACTGTGCACCGTTGCTAAAGTTCGTCGCTTCTAAGCACCACGTGATGATCAGGTGTGATGAATTCTTACGTTCACATACAACGGGTGTAAGACAGATTTACACACGCAAAACACTTAGGGTTAACTTGACGAGCCTAGCATGTACAGACATGGCCTCGGAACACGGAGACCGAAAGGTCGAGCATGAGTCGTATAGTAGATACAATCAACATGAAGATGTTCACCGATGATGACTAGTCCGTCTCACGTGATGATCGGACACGGCCTAGTTGACTCGGATCATGTAATCACTTAGATGACCAGAGGGATGTCTATCTGAGTGGGAGTTCATAAGATGAACTTAATTATCCTGAACATAGTCAAAAGATCCTTTGCAAATTATGTCATAAGCTCGCGCTTTAGTTCCACTATTTAGATATGTTCCTAGAGAAAATATAGTTGAAAGTTGACAATAGCGATTATGCGGACAGTAGAAAGCTTATGTCCTTAATGCACCGCTTAGTGTGCTGCACCCCAAATGTTGTTTGTGGATGTTGCGAACATCAGACATACACGTTTTGATGACTACGTGATAGTTCAGTTAAATGGTTTAGAGTTGAGGCACCAAAGACGTTTTCGAAACGTCGCGGAACATATGAGATGTTTCGAGGGCTGAAATTGAGATTTCAGGCTTGTGCCCACGTCAAGAGGTATGAGACCTCCGACGATTTTTCTTAGCCTGCAAACTAAGGGAGAAAAGCTCAATCGTTGAGCTTGTGCTCAGATTGTCTGAGTGCAACAATTACTTGAATCAAGTGGGAGTTGATCTTCCAGATGAGATAGTGATGTTTCTCCAAAGTCATTGCCACCAAGCTGCTAGAGCTTCGTGATGAACTATAACATATCAGGGATAGATATGATGATCCTTGAGGTATTCACGATGTTTGACACCGCGAAAGTAGAAATCAAGAAGAAGCATCAATTGTTGATGGTTAGTGAAACCACTAGTTTCAAGAAGGGCAAGGGCAAGAAGGGATACTTCATGAAACGGCAAATCAGCTGCTGCTCTAGTGAAGAAACCCAAGGTTGAACCCAAACCCGAGACTAAGTGCTTTTGTAATGAGGGGAACAACCACTGGAGCGGAATTACCCTAGATACTTGGTAGATGAGAAGGCTGGCAAGGTCGATAGAAGTATATTGGATATACATTATGTTAATGTGTACTTTACTAGCACTCCTAGTAGCACCAGGGTATTAAGATACCGGTTCGGTTGCTAAGTGTTAGTAACTCGAAATAAAAGAGCTACAGAATAAACGGAGACTAGCTAAAGGTGAGCTGACGATATGTGTTGGAAGTATTTCCAAGGTTGATGTGATCAAGCATCGCACGCTCCCTCTAGCATCGAGATTTGGTGTTTGCGTTGAGCATAGACGTGATTGGATTATGTCTATCGCAATACGGTTATTCATTTAAGGAGAATAATGGTTACTCTATTTATTTGAATAATACCTTCAATGGTCTTGCACCTAAAGGAATGGTTTATTGAATCTTGATCGTAGTGATACACATTTTCATGCCAAAAAGATATAAGATAGTAATGATAGTACCACTTACTTGTGGCACTGCCATGTAAGTCATATTGGTGTAAAACGCATGAAGAAGCTCCATGTTGATGGATCTTTGGACTCACTCGTTTTGAAAAGTTTGAGACATGCGAACCATGTCTATTGGTGTATACGCATGAAGAAACTCCATGCAGATGGATCGTTTGGACTCACTTGATTTTGAATCACTTGAGATATGCAAATCGTACCACATGGGCAAGATGACTAAAAGCCTCGTTTTTCATAAAATGGAACAAGATAGCAACTTGTTGGAAGTAACACATTTTGATGTGTGCAGTCCAATGAGTCTTTGAGGCATGATGAATATCGTTATGTTCTTACTTCACAAATGATTCGAGTAGAGTATATTTACTTGATGAAACACAAGTCTGAATTATTGAATGGTTCAAGTAATTTCAGAGTGAAGTTGAAGATCATCGTGACAAGAGGATGAAATGTCTATGATATGATCATAGAGATGAGTATCTGAGTTACGAGCTTTGGCACGCAATTAAGACATTGTGGAAATTGTTTCACAATTAATACCGTCTGGAACACCATAGTTTGATGGTGTGTCCGAACATCATAGTTGCACCCTATTGGATATGGTGCGTACCATGATGTCTCTTATCGAATTACCACTATCGTTTATGGTTTAGGCATTAGAGACAACCACATTCACTTTAAATAGGGCACCACGTAATTCCGTTGAGATGACACCGTATGAACTATGGTTTAGAGAAACCTAAGCTGTCATTTCTTAAAGGTTTGGGGCTGCGACGCTTATGTGAAAAAGTTTCAGGTTGATAAGCTCGAACCCAAAGCGGATAGAATGCATCTTCATAGGACACCCAAAACAGTTGGGTATACCTCCTAATTCAGATCCGAAAGCAATAGGGATTGTTTCTTGAATCGGGTCCTTTCTCGAGGAAAAGTTTGTCTCGAAAAGTTGAGTGGGAGGATGGTGGAGACTTGATATGGTTGTTGAACCGTCACTACAACTAGTGTGTAGCAGGGCACAGGAAGTTGTTCCTGTGGCACCTACACCAATTGAAGTAGAAGCTTATGATAGTGATCATGAAACTTCGGATCAAGTCACTACCGTACCTCGTAGGGTGACAAGGATGTGTACTGCTTCGGAGTGGTACAGTAATCCTGTCTTGAAGGTCATGTTGCTAGACAACAATGAACCTACGAGCTATGGAGAAGCGATGGTGGGCCCAAATTCTGACAAATGGTTAGAAGCCATGAAATCCGAGATAGGATCCATGTATCAGAACAAAGCATGGACTTTGGTGGACTTGCCCAATGATCGGCAAACCATTGAGATAAATGGATCTTCCAGAAGAAGACGGACGTGGATGGTAATGTCACCGTCTATGAAGCTCGACTTGTGGCAAAGAGTTTTTTCACAAGTTCAAGGAGTTGACTACAATGAGATTTTCTCATTTGTAGTGATGCTTAAGTCCGTCGGAATCATGTTAGCATTAGCTGCATTTATGAAATCTGGCAGATGGATGTCAAAACAAGTTTCCTTACCAGTTTTCGTAAGGAAAGGTTGTATGTGATAAAATCAGAAAAGTTTTGTCGATCCTAAGGATGCTAAAAGGTATGCTAGCTCCAGCGATCCTTCCATGGACTGGAGTAAGCATCTCGGAGTTGGAATATGCACTTTGATAAGATGATCAAAGATTTTTGTTTATACAAAGTTTATGAGAAACTTGTATTTCCAAAGAAGTGAGTGGGAGCACTATAGAATTTCTGATGAGTATATGTTGTTGACATATTGTTGATCAGAAATGATGTAGAATTTCTGGAAAGCATATAGGGTTATTTGAAAAATGTTTTTCAATGGAAAACCTGGATTAAGCTACTTGAACATTGAGCATCAAGATCTATGAGGATAGATCAAAAACGCTAAATGGTACTTTCAAAATGAGCACATACCTTGACATGATCTTGAAGGTGTTCAAGATGGATCAGTCAAAGAAGGAGTTCTTGCCTGAGATGTAAGGTATGAAGTTAAGACTTAAAGCTCAACCACGGCAGAAAAGAGAGAAAGGACAAAGGTCGTCCCCTATGCCTTAGACGTAGGCTCTACAGTATGCTATGATGTGTGCTATGATGTGTACCGCACCGGAAGTGTGCCTTGCCATGAGTCAGTCAAGGGGTACAAGAATGATCCAGGAATGGATCATTGGACAGCGGTCAAAATTGTCCTTGGAGTAAATAAGGACATGTTTCTCGATTATGGAGGTGATAAAGAGTTGGCGTAAAGGGTTATGTCGATGAAGCTTTAACACCTATCCGAAAGTGACTCGAGTAGCAAACCGGATACGTATAGTGGAGCAACCATTTGGAATAGCTCCAAGTGGAGCGTGGAAGCAGCGTTTACAATATGACCTAGAAATTTGAAGCACACACGGATCTGAAAGGTTCGGACCGTTGACTAAAACCTCTCTCACAAGCAAAACATGATCAAACCCCGAACTCATTGAGTCTTAATCACATGATGATGTGAACTAGTTTAGTGACACTAGTAAACTCTTTTGATGTTGGTCACATGGAGATGTGACCTGTGAGTGTTAATCACATGGCGATGTGAACTAGATTATTGACTCTAGTGCAAGTGGGAGACTGTTGGAAATATGCCCTAGAGGCAATAATAAAAGTATTATTATATTTCCTTTTTCATGATAATTGTCTTTTATTCATGCTATAACTGTATTATCCGGAAATCGTAATACACGTGTGAATACATAGACCACAATATGTCCCTAGTGAGCCTCTAGTTGACTAGCTCGTTGTGATCAACAGATAGTCATGGTTTCCTGGCTATGGACATTGGATGTCGTTGATAACGGGATCACACCATTAGGAGAATGATGTGATGGACAAGACACAATCCTAAGCATAGCACAAAGATCGTGTAGGTCGTTTGCTAGAGCTTTTCCAATGTCAAGTATCTCTTCCTTAGACCATGAGATCGTGTAACTCCCGGATACCGTAGGAGTGCTTTGGGTGTATCAAACGTCACAACGAATCGGGTGACTATAAAGGTGCACTACGGTATCTCCGAAAGTGTCATTGGGTTGACATGGATCGAGATCGATTTGTCACTCCGATGGCGGAGAGGTATCTGGGCCCACTCGGTAGGACATCATCATAATGTGCACAATGTGACCAAGGGGTTGATCACGGGATGATGTGTTACGGAACGAGTAAAGAGACTTGCCAAGAACGAGATTGAACAAGGTATCGGTATACCGACGATCGAATCTCGGGCAAGTACAATACCATTAGACAAAGGGAATTGTATACGGGATCGATTGAGTCCACGACATGGTTCATCGATGAGATCATCATGGAACATGTAGGAGCCAACATGGGTATCCAGATCCCGCTGTTGGTTATTGACCGGAGAACGTCTTGGTCATGTCTACATGTCTCCCGAACCCGTAGGGTCTACACTTAAGGTTCGATGACGCTAGGGTTATAAAGGAAGTTTTTATGTGGTTACCGAATGTTGTTCGGAGTCCGGATGAGATCCCGGACGTCACGAGGAGTTCCGGAATGGTCTGGAGGTAAAGATTTATATATGGGAAGTCCTATTTTGGCCACCGGAAAATGTTCGAGATTTTTCGGTATTGTACCGGGAAGGTTCTAGAAGGTTCCAGAGTGGGGCCCACCTGCATGGGGGGACCCACATGAACGTGGTAGTGGGGCAAGGCCCCACACCCCTGGTCAAGCGCACCAAGATCCCCCTTAGAAGGAATAAGATCATATCCGAAGGATAAGATCAAGATCCCTAAAAGGGGGATAACAATCGATGGGGAAGGAAATGATGGGATTTCTTTCCTCCCACCTTGGCCAACGCCCCAATGGACTTGGAGGGCAAGAAACCAGCCCTCCACCCCTATATATAGTGGGAGGCGCATGGGAGCTACGCACGAGTTACAGGCGCAGCCTCCCCTCTCCCAAGTCCTCCTCCTCTCTGCGGTGCTTGGCGAAGCCTGCAGATTGACACGCTCCTCCATCACCACCACGCCGTCAGGCTGCTGCTGGACGAAGTCTTCCCCAACCTCTCCCTCTCACCTTGCTGGATCAAGGCATGGGAGACGCCACCGGCTGTACGTGTGTTGAACGCGGAGGTGCCGTCCGTTCGCACTAGGATCTCCAGTGATTTGGATCACGACAGTACGACTCCTTCAACCTGTTCTCTTGAACGCTTCCGCTTAGCGATCTACAAGGGTATGTAGATGCACTCTCCTTCCCCTCGTTGCTGGTTTCTCCATAGATAGATCTTGGTGACACGTAGGAAAATTTTGAATTTCTGCTACGTTCCCCAACAAGAGGTAGGTGTTTCATGGCCACCTCATCATTGCCACCGCCAATCTGAACAGCCACTCGGTAGTCCTCAAGCCAAGTATCGGGCTTGGACTCACCAATAAACTTACTCACTCCAGTCGCCAACCTGAAGTTGGGAGGAATCACCGCGGCTCTGATGGCTCTGCTAAAACACTCTGGCCCTGAAACATGAACTCTGCTGCTGGTGGGTACATCTCTATCATGACCTTCTCGGTGAGCTCTGTTCCGGTCGACCAAACCCTGAACGATAATGGATCTCACATCAAAGCCTGGTTCTCTGGGGTCGGTTGGAACTCTTCATCCAACACTATGCTGGCGCCTGTCATCTTGCTGTCGAGGGGCGTACGACCCACCCCTTGGGGGAGGAGTGGGCACTCGACGCCGATCATCGCGATCGAATTGGTCATCATACTGATCACGTCGACCTCCACGTCCCTCACGCCGCGGGGGCGATCTTGGGCTATGGGCCGACTGGACTGTATTCGCAGCGACTAATCGACTGTGAATCCTATTACGCAACTGCAATACAGCTGAATTTTGATCTCCCGCTGCCCGGAGCAAATCTCGGATCTGCATCAAGCCTCTGCCAGCCTCTGACTGAGAGGGCTGAATCGACTCCGCTATACGGGCTGCAGCTTCTAGATTCCGAATTGGAGTTCGATATACCTGAGTCGATGGTGGAAAGAGTTGACATCGACTGGAGTCTGGTACTCGTTGCCGCGCACGTTCATCGAGTGCTCGTTGGAAGTTCTCCAGTCGAGTGCGTTCAGCCAAGTTGGCCAAACGCACGTCCTCTAGGGCGCGAGCCTCGGGGGTTTCTCCTATGATAGGAGTATGCAGGGCATCCATGTTCCGGCGGCGAAGATCTTCCCTTTGCAGCGAAGTGAGTGGCTCGGGTTGATACTCTTCGCGAACCTGCGTTGTGTCGCCTCCGCCGTCTCCTCCGTCGGTGCGGGGGAAGCCGGGAGGACTACGCGGTCCATTGACCATCAGGACCTCCGCCGCTGGATCACTGCTGTCGCACTTGGATGCAGTCTCTACGGAGCCAGTCGACAGATCGAACATGCCGTAGAGAGATTCGTCGGGCTCGATCGCCGCGACTTGGGTGGTGGCCGACTGGCGAGCCACTGCGTGCCTCATCCACCGCTGAAGCCTCGACCGACCGGAGCGCTTGCGCTGGCGGGAGACAGGGAGCGAGGATGACGCAGGGGTCGACCGATACGGGGCCGACGGTTGCCGCAGTAGGACGTCGCGGACACATGCGCGAAAGTGTGTCGCCCCGCGGACTCGAAGCGCGTCGATGTCGAGTGGAGCCTCCTGGAGCCAAGCGGAGTCGTCGGCGATGAACGTGAGCGCGCCGAGACGGATCTCGCGGCCCTCAACTAAAACTCCGCCAGAAACCATGGTGGAGGCGATCGGAATAATTGCAACTTCTCCAATAAGTCGCTAAGACACCGGCCCCACGGTGGGCGCCAACTGTCGTGGTTCTAAATCTGACAGTAGAATAGGGGGGGAAGTATGGAGAGGCAAGATCCTAGCTATGGAGTAGTCGTATACGCAAGATGTTTACGAGTTCAGGCCCTTCTCGGAGGAAGTAATAGCCCTACGTCTCGGAGCCCGGAGGCGGTCGACTGGATTATGTGTGTATGAGTTACAGGGGTGCGAACCCTTTACACTGAGGAGGGGGGTGGCTTATATAGAGTCTGCCAGACCCCTCCGGCCCTCAGTTATGCGGGGGTTTAAAGTACATTAAGGCATGGCGTTACTGGTAACGCCCTACATAAAGTGCTATCATGACCATAAAGACTACTTAATTGTTGGGGAACGTAGCAGAAATTCAAAATTTTCCTACGTGTCACCAAGATCTATCTATGGAGAGACCAGCAACGAGTAGAAAGAGAGTGCATCTACATACCCTTGTAGATCGCTAAGCGGAAGCGTTCAAGTGAACGGGGTTGATGGAGTCGTACTTGTCGTGATTCAAATCGCCGATGATCAAGTGCCGAACGCACGGCACCTCCGCGTTCAACACACGTACAGCCCGACGATGTCTCCCACGCCTTGATCCAGCAAGGAGAGAGGGAGAGGTTGAGGAAGACTCCATCCAGCAGCAGCACAACGGCGTGGTGGTGGTGGATGAGTGTGGCAATCCAGCAGGGCTTCGCTAAGCACCACGGGAGAGGAGGAGTACTTGGGAGAGAGGAGAGGGCTGCAACCAAAGGCAGAGATCGAATCACGTGTATTCTGTGTGTCTCTGGGCAGCCCCTAGGCCTCACTATTTATAGGGGAGAGGGGCTGCGCCCCCTTTAGGGTTTCCCACCCCAAGGGGTGCGGCCAGCCTCCAGATGGCATCTGGGGTGGCGGCCAGGAGGGGAGGAGAGGGAGGCGCAGGGAGCATGGGCCTTAGGGCCCATCGCCTAGGGTGCCCCTCCCACTCTCCCTCGCGCTTGGGCCCCTTGTGGGGCGCACCAGCCCACCTAGGGCTGGTTCCTCCCACACATGGCCCACGAGCCCTTGGGGTAGGTGGCCCCACTTGGTGGACCCCGGGACCCTCCGGTGGTCCCAGACGTTCCGATAAAACCCAAACTTTTCCGGTGACCAAAACAGACTTCCCATATATAAATCTTTACCTCCGGACCATTCCGAACTCCTCGTGACGTCCGGGATCTCATCCGGACTCGAACAACATTCGTAACCACATACAAGCTTCCTTTATAACCCTAGCGCCATCGAACCTTAGTGTGTAGACCCTACGGGTTCGGGAGACATGTAGACATGACCGAGACGTTCTCCGGTCAATAACCAACAGCGGATCTGGATACCCATGTTGGCTCCACATGTTCCACGATGATCTCATCGGATGAACCACGATGTCAAGGACTTAATCAATCCCGTATACAATTCCCTTTGTCTAGCGGTATTTTACTTGCCCGAGATTCGATCGTCGGTATACCGATACCTTGTTCAATCTCGTTATCGCAAGTCTCTTTACTCGTTCCGCAACACATCATCCCGTGATCAACCCCTTAATCACATTGTGCACATTATGATGATGTCCTACCGAGTGGGCCCAGAGATACCTCTCCATTTACACGGAGTGACAAATCGATCTCGATCCGTGTCAACCCAGAGACACTTTCGGAGATACCTGTAGTGCACCTTTATAGTCACCCGATTCGTTGTGACGTTTGATACACCCAAAGCACTCCTACGGTATCCGGAGTTACACGATCTCATGGTCTAAGGAAGAGATACTTGACATTGGAAAAGCTCTAGCAAACGAACTACACGATCTTTGTGCTATGCTTAGGATTGTCTTGTCCATCACATCATTCTCCTAATGATGTGATCCCGTTATCAACGACATCCAATGTCCATAGCAGAAACCATGACTATCTGTTGATCACAACGAGCTAGTCAACTAGAGGCTCACTAGGGACATATTGTGGTCTTTGTATTCACACGTGTATTACGATTTCCGGATAATACAGTTATAGCATGAATAAAAGACAATTATCATGAACAAGGAAATATAATAATACTTTTATTATTGCCTCTAGGGCATATTTCCAACATTAATAACAGACCGTTTGGGTACAGAGTGACTCTTGATCTCCTGGTGGTCGAGTGAGGCTTCATGGCCGAGTGTTTTCGAGTCCGTCGAGTGGAATCCTTCCAGGTCGACTGAAAGGTAGTTTCTTCTAGAGATGTCCTTGGGGAGGATACCCTGGACAGGTCCATGACCCTACCCTAGGTACATGGCTTCATCAGGCCCAACTAACAATTTTAGAAAATCTCTTAAGGGCCCATGTAGGTGTCAAGGAATGTGGTGGAAAGATTAGTTAGTATCACCCCACTAGTGGAGGAAGAGTTGGACCTCCTTATAAGAGATACTTGTCCACAAGTTATTGGAGCTGAGAAGAGAAGTGGTTCCCGCGTGCAGCTCTGCCGCCGCCCGCCTTGCCATGCCTTGCGTGAATGAGCTGAGCCGAGCTTAGACCCATGTCACTTGTGCGCTTGCGGTTAATTTTTGCCGGCCAGGAACGGAGAAGGTGGCTTCTAACCTTCCTCGGAGAAATTTGCCAATTTTAGAAACCTTCCAGGCGGTTTTGGGAAGGTTCTGTCGGGGGTTTTCCCTTTTTTTCTCTACCACTTGTACAATTTTTCTGGTTTTTTATTTTGGTTTTCTTTTATAGTTTATTTTTTGGTTTTTTCTGTATTCCCCTTTTTCTTGACATTTTTGCAAATGCATGTTGAACTTTTTGTATAGACGATAAACATTGTTCAGATACACCTTGAACATTTTTCAAATAGATGTTGAACATTTTTCTGAATATAGGTCGACCACTTTTTAAAATGCATGTTGAACACTTTTAAACAATTGTTAGATGCACGTTCACCATATTTATTACACATTGAACCTTTTTTATATACAAATTAAACAATTTTCAAACACGCATTGAACATTTTTCGAATACATGCTGAACATTTTTCTTAAATGCACATTAAATATTTTTGAACATTTTCTATATGCACATTAAACATTTTGTGAATGCACGTTAATCATTTTTCAGTACACGTTGAACATGCTACAAACACACATTGATTTTTTTAAGTATATGTTCAACAAATGCATGTTGACCATTTTTAAAATACATGATGAACAATTTTAACACGTTGAACATTTTTTAAATACATGTTGAACATCATTAGGCGTTGCTTTTGTTTAACCGATGTAAGATGTGACAACTTAAACTTATTATCGCCGCTATCAAAGTGATAAAAGTTCTGCTCTAAATGCGACCATAAGAGAATAGATCCATGTGGTAAAGCAACAAACGATGAAAATGTGGTGCCGGTCAAAGATAGGGGAAATAAATGCACTCTCAATTCTTCGAGATGGCCGGCAGTCGATGGAGGGGCTCCGGAGGAAAAAGATGTGGTGTGTGCTTTTGGCGACAAGATCGACACGATGGTGGCGATAAAGCTTGATTCCGGTGACGACAACAATCGACGATCATCTCGGAGTGGGGCGGACCGGTGGCGGAGGCAGCGGGGTGTCGGCGGAGGCAAAGGGTGGTCGCGAGAAGCAACGCCGGCGAAGATGCGGTGTGCGGTGGGGACGGTGCCGACGTGAGTGGAAGGGAAATTTGTTTACTCCAGAGGTGGGCAGGCAAGTATATTTAAGAGTCGGGTGGCTGCGGAGTAATTTTTTTATTCTAACGCATATAGGAGATCGGTCAGGTGCAGTTTGGAGGAATAAAATCGGATTTTTACTCCTCTTACGCCTTTTAGGGATTGGTTAAAGATGCTCCAAGACCCCTACATGCCGGCGGCAAGTGTAGTGAAGCAATTCTACATGTAAATTTGACATGTAGTAGACTATAACCAAGGAAACTTCAAACGTGCATTTATGTGTTTAGGCCTGGAAGCTATTATATGCGCCCTGAATGCGCCTTTAGTCTGAATTCTTTCTGTAGCTAGAAGAGGAAGCTTACATACAATGTTCAACTTCTTCAGCCAGAAGATAATCGTTACAAATGATGTGTACTTACCCCTCCCTTTACGTAACGGCATCCCTCATTTTCTCTAATAATAAAACAGATTATGTGATGAAGAACGAACCCAGTGGAACCACCCTTGCCTACGCGGAATGATTCTGCTATTTGCTTATCCTGTACTGCCCCTTCCATTGTAGCCCTGAAAAAATTACACAGCTCCTCTTCAAGATGAAAAGGCTGGCCGTAAATATCAACACCATATTGTGACAAGGACGGTTATTTCACCGTTTGCAGTTACGCTGAACAGGCCGTAGAGCATATTCCCAGCAGCTTAGCTGTGATTAAGATAGGATATGAGGTGGTTCCAACTCGAAATGGAAGTAAATTCGTCCGGAATACCGCATTACACAAGGCTATACTGACTGTCAATCGGGCCTCAACTCAATCATCATTAAGACATCAACAGACTTTAGTGGACACCACAACGATGAGTCCATGACCATGACAGTATTGTTATCAAAGTATCAATTGATCTTCATGGCGTCCATGATGTTCTTGCCGTCGAGCTTGCTGGTGACCACGAGCTTCACATACTCCTCGACGCTGACACTCCTGTACCGCGGCTCCTCGTCTCCGACGACCTCCTCCAGCGGCCCGTACATGGTGCCGAACTTCCCGCTGTGGAACGTTGCGATGGACATCCGCTCGTGGCGTGCGTTAACCACCGCCCTGTGCTCCACGCTCCTGTACTTCCCGTTGGTGAACACCTCAATCACGTCGCCGACGTTGACGACGAGGGCGCCGGGGAGCGGCGCGACCGGGACCCAGCCGCCTTTCCTCCTGATCTGCAGCCCGGGGACCTTGCTGACCTGCAGCAGCAGCGTCAGCCCGACGGCGTCCGAGTGCGGCGACAGGCCCAGCACGCTGTCCACATGCGCCTCCGGGCAAGGCGGGTAGTAGTTCATCCTCACTGACTGCGACGCCGCGAGCCTCGTCATGTCCGAGTGGTCTCTCACGCCCAGGTTCTCCGCCATGGCTCCCAGCAGCTCGCCTGCCACCCTTTGCACCTCCGCAGAGTAGTTCTCCAAGCAATTCCTGCCACAGCAAACAAATCAACGGGAGCTCATGCTCATCACACAAAGGCCGCTACCTGGCTACGTTCGGAAGCTTGACGATGATACGATTTTCTTCTGTCAGCTGATAATAATCCATGGGTTTACTTACTTGAAAGTGGAAGGGTTGGACGGCCAGAGGCGGAGGTCGCGGTAGCTGGGCGGCTGCGTGAGGAGGAAGAACATGTCCGCCCAGTCGAGCGTCTGCTCCTCCGAGACGACGAACGCCTGGCCGTACCCCTCGATCTCTCCGGGCTGCTGCGCGAAGGCCGTCTTCTCGGCCAGCGGGAGCGCGAAGAATCCCATGACGTTCCTCTTCATCTCCTCCAGGGTCTCCTCGGGTATCCCGTGGTTCACCACCTGGAAGAACCCCCAGTCCTCGCAGGCCGAGCGCAGCCTGGCGGCCTCCTCGTCCCGTCCGCCGGCGAGGCCGTCCGGATCCAGGAGCCGGCGGAGGTCGATGATGGGGACGTGCTCCTGTTCTTCGCCGGCAGGGGCGTCGTGGCGCAGGTCGGCCGTGTTGGGCTGAGGCCGCACATAGCGGCGGAGGAGGGTGGGCGTGAGCGTGAGGTCGTCGGCCCGCGCGGCGAGGTCCTGCACGTTGGGCACGGGCAGCGAGCCGCCGAGGTTCCGCGGCTTGGTCTCCTCCATCGGATCAGGTTGATAGATTATTGTGCTTGCTCGCTGCTCACTGCTCACCTCGTCAGTGATCGATTTATCTTGCAGTTGCAGGTGAAAGGCGGCCGGCACGTTTGTCTTGTCCGGAGTCCTGTGCTCGTGGCGTTCGCCACGTTGAGGAAGGAGACGAGATCGACCAACAAAACTGCTAGCTGGAGTAGAAAAAGTCAATAGCTAATTGAGCAAATGGCCAAATGCCAATAGAAAAAGTCTGAGATACCGACGCGGCAGCTACCACCACTTTGTTTGCTTGCAAAGAGGAGAAGGGAATCACATCACGCCCTCCTTTTTTTTTTGAGTAACACATCACACCCTCCTGTGTAGGAACCTGGTCATCGACTCCCATGCTAACCTAGTGCAGGGCCGGCCCTGACGAGGGGACCTCCTATGTGCCGCTTACTGCGGCAAACTGCCGATGCAACATAAAAAATCAACAATGAAAAAAAAAAACAGACGTTGGATGGATTCAACCCCGCGACCAGCAGTACACACGACTGTGCAGCTAGCCAGTGCGACAACCAAACTCCACTGCAAATTTGGCAACGTGATATTTAAAGAACGAACTGCTACGCCAAAACTAAAAGAACAGCCCGCAAAATGCATGTGGGGGATTGGGCACACGACCACAACCTAGTGAACCACGTCGCTAGCCACTCCATTCATTTACTTGTTTGTCTAAAAATGCTAGCTCAGTTAATATAAAATATACGCGGCAAAAGAAAATGAAGTTCTTTTCAAATTTCAAACGTGGTTTATTTTTCACAAAAGTATATACATTTATAAAGCCGAACATTTTAAAAAATTGCTAGCAATCTTTTAAAGAATCAAACATTTTTTTTGAGAATCTGAAACATTTTTGGAAAAGAAGGAACAAAATTGCAAGCGAGAACATTTTTCGCAATTACAAACACCTTTTTCAAAATCCGCACATTTTTTAAAAACAGGAACAAAAATTTTAAAACACTGACATTTCCTGAAATTAATAATAATTTTTGAAAAACGAGAAAATTTATGAAATTCTTGCAAGCATTTTTACAATTTAAGAACAAATTACGAAAACGTTGCCTTTTTAATTTGTGAATAAACTTTGAAAACAGGAACATTTTATGTAAAATGCAAACATTATTTATAAAATAAACAATTAATTCAAAACACAAACATTTTATGAATTTGCGAACAAATTTGGGAAACACGAAAATTTCTGAATTTGTGAACAATTTTTTTAAACATTTTTTTTCAGAAATCCGTAAATATTTTTTGAATTTTGAACAAAATTTAGAAATGCGAGCATTTTCAGAATTTGCAATATTTTATAAATTTATGTACATCTCGGAAATTAAGTGAACAAATTAAATTACTATTTTTTTGGATTTTCTGAACAAAATTTGAAAACAGGAACAAAATCTGTAAAAATAAACAAATTTTAAGAAATACAAAAATTTAAATTGCATACAATTTGTTGAGAATAGAAATTAACTTGAAAAGGAAAATGAAAGAAAAGAAAAAGGAAAGGAAAAAAAGACAAAAAAGGGAAAAGGACAGAAAAAGGAAAAAGCAGAAAATATAAAAATAAAAATAAAACGGATCAATAGAAAAATGATACCTCTGTTCATTTACTTGCTTGTCAAAAAATGCTAGCTCGGTTAATATAAAATATATTCGGCAAAAGAAAATGTAGTACTTTTTCAAATTTCAAACATGGTTTATTTTTCACAAAAGTATTTATATTTAGAAAGCCAAACATTCTAAAAATTTGCTAACAAACTTTTTAAGACTCGAACATTTTTTTGAGAATCTGAAACATTTTTGGAAAAAGAGGGAACAAAATTGAAAGCGAAAACATTTTTCGCAATTACAAACAACTTTTTCAAAATGCGAACATTTTTTTAAACAGTAACAAACTTGTTAAAATGCTGACATTTTCTGAATTAGTAATAATTTCTGAAAACGCGATTTTTTTTAAATTCTTGCAAACATTTCTTAATTTTTTTAACAAATTACGAAAACGTTGACGTTTAAAATTTGTGAATAATTTCGAAAATAGGAACATTTTATGTAAATATGCAAACATTTCTATTATAAAATGAAGAACTAATTCAAAACTTGAACATTTTATGAATTTGCGACAATTTTTTGAAACAGAAACATTTTCGGAAATCTGTAAACATTTTGGAATTTTGAACAAAATTTAGAAATGCGGACATTTTCTGACATTGTAATCTTTTATGAATTTACGCTTATTTTGGAAATTAAGTGAACAAATTTAAAGTAATATTTTTTTGGAATTTCTGAACAAAATCTGGAAAAATAAATAAATTATAAGAAATACAAACATTTTAAATTGCATACAATTTGTTGAGAAAAGAAATTAACTTGAAAAGAAAATGAAAGAAAAGAAAAAGGAAAGAAAAGAAAAAAGACAAAAAAGTGAAAAAGGACAGAAAAAGGGAAAAGCAGAAAATATATATAAAAATATAAACAGACTAATAGAAAAACCTGTTCAGAAACCTTCCAGAAGGTTCACAAAACCGGTAAAAACCAGCAAGGAAACTACTGGAACCTGAAAACTGTACGTACGGTACAGATGGCCTGGCCCAAGTCGCTCGCTTGGTCGGCTCGCCTGCGATTTCCCGACAGTTTGACGCAAAGTGTGTCGAATAGGATTTTCCCCTGACGAGTGTGACACTGTCAAAAAAAAACCAAATGATAACGCCCACACGTGTAGCATGTTTGCACATCGTCCACACATCTTGATCCATGTTGATTATGTTTTACACGAATCCTAAAGGAATCGGTTAGAATCTGAGTGCCACGTGGGCATCATTATGTGTGTGGGCGTTGAAGAGTTCGTCCACACGCCCCGCATCACGCGGTTTTGCTAGCTGCACTGTGTGGGCGAACTAGTTTCTGCTCACACAGCCACCACCTAATCCACGCACGTGTGGGTGAACTGCTTTTCGCCCACACGACACTCATACGTTGTTGGATGACAACTGCAGCTGCGCGTGGCAACTAGGTAAACACACATGGCAACTATGATTCATTGCTAAACGGCAACTGCAGTTGCGCGTAGGTGGCAACTTGATAAACATACTCCCTCCGTTTTTATTTACTCTGCATATTAGAGTTGACTGAAGTCAAACTTCGTAAAGTTTGACCAAGTTTATAAAAAATAATATAGACATTTATCATAATAAATCTATACGATGTCAAAGTACATTCAATAATAAATCCAATGTTGTTGATTTGTTATTGTATATCTTAATATTTTTGTTTATAAACTTCTTTAAAGTTTGTAAAGCTTGACTTTGACGAAAGCTAATATACGAACCAAATAAAAACGGAGGGAGTACATGGCAACTATGGCTGGACCACACGTGGCAACTGGGTAAACACACATGTCAACTATTGTTTGACCATATGTGGCAAATAGTTGATCACACACGGTAACTATGATTTGACTACACGCGGCAACTATCATACATTAGACATGACAAGTATAGTTAACGAAAACAGAAAGAGTTGCCATGCTTTTACAACTACATTTGCCATCCGGATAACTACATTTGTCATCCCGGATGGCAATTAAATCTTCATCCCGTGAGTACCTAACGTAGTTGTGCCAGGACGTGTGGGCATATTTGCTTCGTGCCACACACGTGGAATGGGGATGAGTAGTACTTGTTGGGCGTGTGACACGAAGTAGCTGCGCCCACACGTGTGGGCATATTTGCTTCTGCCACACGCGTGAGGTGAGGATGAGTAGTACTTGTTGGGCGTGTGGCACGAAGTAGCTGCGCACACACATGTGGGCAATTCTAATGTTCACCCACACACATTCCGTGTGGGCTGCCTCCTGATTATGCCACATAGGACATGTGAGCGGATCTCTAATATGCCACATGTGTGAAAATTATCAAGACCCAAAAGAAACTAACCTCGTGTACGTGTATCTCTAGCTAGCTTTAGCATCTACACGGTCAACTTATTGAGGAGGAAATCAATCAAGCAAGATATATCAGCTTGATGTGAGTCTGCGTCTCGACGAAAGTAAAGCTGAGCCCGAGGCAAACAATGAAACAATGGCCGAATATTTTGGTATTGCTGATACCCAGTGGCGGGGCCAGGAATTAAGGATAGGGGACCAAATGACTCAAACTTTCAATAACAGGGGCCAAACAATATAAATACATGTATTTTTGTATAAATTGCACATGGCCCATCTAGTAATTAGCGCAAATCAGTAATCTTAGGGGGGGCAGGGCCCCTGCTGGTCCCCCTGTCTCCGCCACTGCTGATACCATCCGTCAAGAACAACCAACAAGAATGCTAGCATGTCCGTCAAGAACAACCAACAAGAATGCTACTGTATGTCTAATGCGTTTTTTGGTGCAACCCAATCCATATTGGCTGCATCAAGTTTTTATTTTTGTTTTTCGAGCAAAAGAGAGGCTTTCCCCTCCGATTTCATATTAGGAAACCATTTGTCTTAAGCGAAGTACAAATGCTACACACTCCAACCCAAGCAACAAAACTCCCAGGTAGATAAGTTGCTATTACAGGCCCAACGTTGCAGGGGCCAAAACAGAGCGAGAAAAACGACTGCTGGACAGCAACCTAAATAACAGTTTCACCAACCAGAACAACGCAAAAGGATCAACAAACCAACGGAGCAGAACCACCTGGGAGCTAAACCCAATAACCTAACTTCCAGGACTAGCAATGTCAAAGGGAAATACCCTTTGATTTTTGGGTGTATATACACTCCATATAGAAAATAAAAATAATTATTAAAAAACTTAAAAAAGTTTCGATTTTTTTTACAAAAACTTGACTTTCTTTTGCACTAGTATATAAATTTTTGTGAATAGAAAACCAGGGTGACTTCAGGGGAAAAAAACAAAATTTATTTGCTATTATAGGTCACTATTCACACTATTTTGATCGAAAATTTTCTCTTCTCTAAATTAAGTCAACGAGATCTTTTTCTTTTTATAGAATTTTTTTACCAGTACAATGGAAGGCCAAGTTTATTTCAAAGAAAAATTCAGAATTTGTTGACATTTTATTTAACCTCTGGGTCCTTTATCTGCAGAATGGACCGATCAGTGATCCTGCTACATATTAGTTTTCCTAAAAGAGAAATTGTGCCACCCTTTTTTTCGAAACGGAGGCAAAAGATTTGCCTCATCGATTAATTAAGGAGAAGAGAGTTGCCCAGTTAATTGATGGAAAACCGGGCGAAAATTGATACAAACCTACCACACGCGGACTACTCACATAACATGTAACCCCATAAGCACACAATCAGCCCGACAATCATACCCAACACATAACGACCACCAACCTCCACACAGCTACATCGCATAGACACCCCTAACGAGAGTACCTCAGCCGGAGACCATGAGCACCACCAAGACCACAGAGACAAGTCAGGCCATATGGACAACTGAAGAGACTGATGACCATACATCAAGCAGCTGCGAACACCTTTCCTGCGCCACCACTCTTCTTACTTTTGCTCTTGATGAGAGCCTCCTCCACAATTGCCTTGCCGGATCCAGGACAAGCCGCCTCCAAACGCTTGAGCAAGCTGTGAACCTCTAACTCGAAGAGAATCTCATCGACCTTGTCACGCGCCGACACCACCTTCCCAATGGCCACCTCCGAGTGGGTGACCGCAACGTCGGAACCTCCGCGGTCCACAAAGGCGAGCAGCTGGCCGGGCTCCCAAGAGTCAGGCGCCAACATACAGACCGCCTCAACATCATCAGCCACAGAAAACCACTGGCACGACAACATCGCCCACGGAACCATCGACATCGACTCAGCACCTCCAGCTTGCTCACATGATGAGGCGAAACATACCCTCACACGAGGTCATCAAGAGTCCGCCTCCACGCTCCACGCACAAAGGCTAAACAGGGCACAAACATAGCTCTTGTAGGTCAGGCATAATCTGCAGAATTGGAGCCTCGGGCACGGCGATGGGCTCACCCTCACTAGTACGCAACACAGGAGACAAGGTCAACAGTGCCGATGAGATATCTCCAACACGAGGAGAGAAACACCCATATAGCTCTTGGCTCCCTTCCTCCCTGGAGGCAACACCGACCACACCAGGAGGGCATGACGTCAGAGCGGTCGGCAACACAGTCGACACAAGGGTGAGCTTTCCCAAAGCAGCCTCTTCTCTCTCCAAAATGCTCTCGGCCCGTGCCATCCAACCCTGCAGCAGTGCAGTCTGATCAGCCAGAGCAGCTTGCAACATCACGTCAGGCTGGGTTGTCGAGCCAACGGTAGCAGACACGACAGATGCCCAAGACCCATGAGGAAGCACCTTGGATGGGAGCGTGGATTTCATCGGACTCTCACATGAAGCTGAAGCAGGATGATGGACGGTACCAACTAATGGCTGCACAGTAAGGCAAGACAACGAGCTTAGAGGATGCCATGGATTGCGGCATCCACGTGCACGGTGACCGTTCTCCAAGCAATGGGAGCACCGAAATGGATCTCTGCACTCAGCCGCACGGTGCCCACGAGCGAGGCATCTACATCATCGACCATGCATCCAAGCAGGGATGGGGCGAGGAGCCACTGCCGGGGCCGGCAACATTGGACAACGCGGACCACGCCGGGGCAACACCTCTTGCCATCTTCCGCACACCTCCGACACACGTCGCACACCAGACTGGGTAGCGGTCAAGCCCAAGCCATTGGCAGCGAGCTGTGTTGTAGGGACCAGGTTGGAGTCGAAGACCATGGAGGCAGCTTGTGGCACTAGTTCTTCTTCGTCCTCATCCTCTTTGTCATTGGCAGTAGAACCCCACGTGCCCACACCATTAGGCGCCGGCTCCTCCTGGACATCAAGTGTCGTGGACGACCAGCCAGGCTCGCCACATGCTGCAGAAACCCAGTCCGCAGGAGCTCCGGAGGTGCCTGATCTGGCCCCGGCAGGGATGTAGGCGTCGACGCCGGGGACGACGGCAGCTGGCCGGGGGAGACGCCAACAATGGGAGCAGAGGTGGAGCCGTTGTCGGCCCTCCGGCCACCTATGGACGAGTCGGCCTTGCGGGAGGCCAGCGCAGCCTCGGCCAGCTTCGTGGCGGAGACGATGGGCGAGGTCCGAGCAGCAGTCGACACAGGGAGCCTCGCGGACGCGGAAGCTGGCAATTTGCCCAGGGGCACCTCAGCCACCTTCACGGATCCCCCACCAACCTGGACGGGGTGGCCCAGCATCGGCTGCGGCAGTGCGGACAAGAGCTCTCGATCCAGATCGGATCGAGCAGCAGACGGAGGCGCCGGTAGGACGACGCACGCCGTGCAGGTAGCAGGCAGCTCGGCGGGAGGCGGCGGAAGCTTGCCGGCCGAGACAGGGGGCGGCGACGGGAAGGCCGACGGAGCTGCTGGTGTTGAGGACGAAAGGGACGACGCGAGGTTGCGGGGCCTCATCTTGCACACCTACTCGTCCTTGCGGGAGGGAGAGGAAGAGCAGCTGGCGTGGAGGCTGGATTCGGGCGCGGTGGGAGCGGGGGTGGTCGGAGCAAAGAGATCCGGCCGGCGGCGGCGGCCGCATGCTCACGCCGCCATGAACGCGGACACGAGATTCACTTCTAGGGCCCTCACGTGCCGCTATGGTACCTAATCAGATTGGTATGTTGAAGCTTTGCAAGCTGCAATTCACTGTGCCACCCTTTTTCAATTGCCTTAGTGACTAAAACACTGCAATCAAAGCAAGTAAAATACAGGCTTGGATAGGCTTCTTTGAGTGTCTAACTTTCAACCCGCCAATCTTCCCAAAACCTAGTATTCTTTCCATCCCCAATATTATTTTTCACATTTGATAAAAATGTGAATCCCCCACTTTTGGTTTAATGCCAGAGATACACATACCTTTCACATATTTACTCAAAAGAACCTCTTACCATAATCCAGACTCAGTTTCTAGTTTCCAGAACCATTTAGCAAGTAAAGCTTTGTTAACCCCCTATTGCTTTGGCATACAGTAGGTTTTCCAATTACTAAATGATAAAAATAATTCTTATCTTTATCAGCCTGCCAAACCAACCCAGCTCTAAAAAAGCCAGCCTTCTCCCTAATTCCAACAGGAATGTGGTAGAAAGACATCATAAAGAGGGGGGGGTGCTAGTGAGGCAGGATTGCATAAGAGTAATTCTTCCAGCTATATTTAATAATCTCCCTTGCCAACAAGCACATTTGTTTCGATTTTTTGTTGTTACCACCTTCCAAGTTGTATTCGGAAATAGGGAGTCCTAAGTACTTTAGAGGGATAGAACTCAGCTCGCAAGTAAAGATTTCTTGTATAATGCAGCTCTCTTAACAACCTCGCCAAATAAAAAAATCTCACTCTTATGAAAATTAATGGTGAGTCCAGACATTGCTCAAAAGAATTAAGAATGAATTTAAGATTTCAAGCACTCTCCTTATCATCCTGAAGCAAGAAAGTCATGTCATCTGCATATTGCACATATTAATTCCATTATTAAGATTTTTAGTTAAAACCCCTTTAGCAAATCCCCAACTGCTTAGCCTTTTCTAAAATAATGGCCAAAGCATCCATAGATAGATCGAACAACAAAGGAGATAAGGTATTTCCATGTCTTAAACCTTTGTGTGTTTAATAAAAAAGTCAAATGGCATCATTCACATTTATTCCAGCATGCCACCCTATCATAGTGTGCATGACTCAGTCACACCATTAATCAAGATTTTTTTAATCTTCAAAATTTTATACACAAAAGGCAACTTAATTTTGTCATGTGCTTTCTCAAAATCAACTTTGAAAAGCATGACACTTTGTCTTTTGTGATATATAGTATTTAGGGTTTCATGTAAAACCACAACCCCCTCCATAATGTACCTACCTTTTATGAAGGCAGTTTGAGTATGAGAGATAATAGGATCCACCACCCTACTTAGTCTATTCATCATAATTTTTTGTTATAATTTTTAGCTAAAATTAAGCAAACAAATAAGTCTAAATTTCTGTATTTGTTTGCATCTTTAGTTTCAGGCAGCAAAGTAATAATTTCATAATTAAGTCTGGAGATATACAGCCTACCCCCTTGGAAATCATCAAGCAATCCCTTGAGACCCTTTTGATCACATCCCAAAAATGCTAATGAAAATCAGTAGGAAAACCATCAGGACTAGGGCTTCTATTTTTTCCATGGGAAAGAGTGTATCTCTTCCATGGAAAAAGGTTCCACCAACCCTACAACATTTTGTGGATCAATTTCCACTACTTCCTAAATGTTTAAAGCAATAGAGCAAACATCAGCATGTCCAAATAGTTTTTTTATAAAAGTCAGTAATGTATTGCATCAAGTTATCTTCTCCTCGATTACTCCTTCATCTTGTTCCAAAGATAAGATTCTGTTTTTACTCCTTCTCCCATTTGCTTTAGCATGGTAATACCTTTTATTACAATCGCCTTCCCTGGTTTCTTTATCTTTATATATGTGAAGTCATTTTAACTCATCCTATTTTAGCAATTTATTCACTTGTTCTCTGAGTGTAATATGCTCATTTCTATCATAAGCAGATAAACCATTAACCTCGACACTTTTATCAATGGCATCCAGTTTATCCAGAATCTCTTTTTATGTTTTATATATAAAGCACAGACATTTAAGTTCCATCCCTTAATTTTCTGTCTCATAATTCTCATTTTCTTCTGCCATCTTTCTATATTGGAGCCCTTAGTGATCCAAGTTTTAGTGACAAATTCTATAAAGCCCTCTTAACATCCAGTAATTTTCAAATCTAAAGATGGGTTTAGGACCCAGTCTCCAAAATAAGAGGAGTGTAGTCAGCAGTTTCTCTCTCCAAAGCTTGCACCATAGTGAGTGGATACTTTTCTTCCCATACAGGACAAATTAAAATTCTAACAAGTTTCTCATAGGTTGGGTCAGTTAAATTTTTAGCCCAAGTAAATTCCTCACACTCATAGGATGCTCTCTCAGCCCAGCATGTTCTATAATGGCATTAAACACAAAACTCCAATGGTCAGAGCCAGAGGGTTTGTTTTAATAGCTATTTCTATTCAAATAAAATCACCACCCACCACACATGGGAGAGGGTTATCCTGATATACCCTGGAAAGTTAAGCTAAATAAGGAGTCGTACCATCATTCTGGTCATCCCCATAAACCATAATAAGATTCAAGTGGAAGTTAGCAATTTTATCATAAAGTAGTAATCTCACAAAATATATTCCCTTTTCTACTTGGTCAACATTAAAAACATTACTATTAACCCCTATCAAGATACTCCCAGATCTGCCCCTGGGCTGAGATCATTTCTAGCTGAAAGGTTTTCCACCACAAAGATTATGAAGCTCATTATTGTAAAATCAACTTTAATAGTTTTTTGTAATCCAACAAATTCATATTTCTCTCCAAAATAATCTCTCTAATAAACTCTTTTTTAATATCTTGCGCAATCCCTCAAACATTCCAGAACATTCCTATCATGGTTTCTATTTCCTGGATTTTTTAGACCCCCAATGGAGACAGAGTGCTTCAGACAGCTAATTTCTGCATCAAGTAGACATGTAGTTTCACGAACTCTAGTCATGGAGGAAAATTATGTAGCATATTTTTTGTTTTCAATTAGTCCACTACTTTAAAGTGGGAAGAGCTTGAACTAAAAAATTGTTGCACCAAATTTTCAAGAATTTTTAAGTCTCCCATAAAGAAATTCTGGATAAGTGGCGTGCAATTGACTTTGACAGATATACCAGGCATCTAACCATGTCACCGGCCTAAAAAACTTTCATAATCTGCAATTTTTGATAAACATTTGAGACTAGTCATGTCCTAGGAGAGTTAAATAAAATATTTAATGAGATTGATATTGATATCATCATTGTGACTATGCAGGTATGCATCTAGGAATATTAGAATAAATTTTAACGTGTTATGTATAAATTATTCAATACAAATATTGCTTTGGGACACACTTGAATTGTTTATTTATAACTATATATTATTTGCGAGAAAACACTACACGCACACTAATATTATTTTGATAGTTATATTGAGGGGCCTCGGGTTGTAGTTTTGCCTCAGGCCCTATAAACGTCAGGACCCCACCCTGATGTTGTGCTCCACCACTGCATCAAGTACTATTCATTTTCATTGATGCGCCAAAAAATTTGGGTAATTCAACTTCGCAGAATGAAAGCTCGAGACGAACTCGACTTAAAATTAACAAAGCCCCCAATCGAGTAGGAATTAAAAATGATAATCACCTTATACATGAAGAAAACAACGAATGCATCATCCTCCAACATCTGCCGCCTGCAGGGCCGAGGAGGTAGTGGCACCCACGAAGCCGAAGAGATATCCCTTCGCTCCACCTAAAGTTGTCGCATGGAAATCTAGAGCTCCCTGCATGGAGGCGGAATAGAGGATCACCGTTGCCATCGGCTTTGACGACCATGCAGGCTTCCTAGGAGGCCTTCTTTGGTGGTGGCAAAGGGGGCAGGGGGAGGCAGTGGCGCACACTAGGATTTGGTCGTCGCGCCTAGTGGAAAGAAGCATATTTGTTCTTGAAAACTTTGTATAAGTTGTGTATGCCCCAAGCACTGGATTAACTTCCGACAGTTAGGCAACCTTCTCCCTCTTTTCGTCCCTTCCTAGTCTCTAGTTGCGATGCCACGACTCTCCATGTCGTCCCCACCTCTAGCGAGGTTGCCTCCTAATCTAAGTGGCGTCAAAATCGAAAAGCCCCCACCCGCAGCTTAGAAACCACGTCCTTGCCTACGCCAGCAACACCACAACCGGCCACGTCACCCCAGTATCAGCCTCAAAGCTTCATGCGCACCTCGCCTCTTCATCTTTTCTTCAAATTCTAAATTGATCGATTTTCTTCACATTTTCAAACAACGGCCAAAATGGCAAGTACATTGTTTTTAGTTATAAATCACCGTGTTAGGCTCATATCATTTGCCCCCCTGATAACCCACAAGTATAGGGGATCAATTGTAGCCTCTTTCGATAAGTAAGAGTGTCGAACACAATGAGGAGCTAAAGGTAGAACAAATATTCCCTCAAGTTCTATCGACCACCGATACAACTCTACGCACGCTTAACGTTCGCTTTACCTAAAACAAGTATGAAACTAGAAGGACTTTGTAGGTGTTGTTGGATAGGTTTGCAAGAATATAAAGAGCACGTAAATAAAAAGTAGGGGTTGTTTAGATAAACAAGCAATAAATTTAGTATAGCGAGTGTGGAAAAGTGGTGGTAGGAGTTGTGAAATTGTCCCTAAGCAATTGACTACTTTACTAGACCGATAGCAAGTTTTATGTGGGAGAGGCCACTGCTAGCATGTCATTCCTGACTTGGAATTCTATGCACTTATGACTGGAACTATTAGCAAGCATCCGCAACTACTAACATTCATTAAGGTAAAACCCAACCATAGCATTAAGATATATTGGTCCCGTTCAATCCCGTATGCATCAATTTCTATGCTAGGTTTGAAGTTTGTGTCACTCTAGCCCTCCAATACATAATCCTATCAACATACAACTAACCCTATGGTGTGATCCACACGCGTGCTCATATGATGGGCATCAAAGGACATCAACATAACCACAAGCAAATTAAACCAATCATAGCAATTCACCAATTACCGAAAGGACAACGAAAATCTACTCAGACATCATAGGATGGCAACACATCATTGGATAATAATATGAAGCATAAAGCACCATGTTCAAGTAGAGGGTACAGCGGGTTGCGGGAGAGTGGACCGCTGTAGATAGATGGGGGAAGGTGATGGAGATGTTGATGAAGATGACGGAGATGTTGGTGTAGATCACGGTGATGATGATGGCCCCGGCGGCGTTCCGGCACCACCGGGAGAGAGGGGGAGAGAGCCGCCCTTCTTCTTCTTCTTCTTCCTTGACCTTCTCCCTAGATGGGTGAAGGGTTTCCCCTCTGGTCCATGGTCTCCATGGTGTGGGAGGGGCGAGAGCCCCTCCGAGATTGGATATGTCTCTCTGTCTCTCTCTGTTTCCGCCTTGCTGGTTCTGCCCTTTCACCGTTTCTTATATTCCCGGAGATCCGTAACTCCGATTGGATTGAAACTTTGAACACGATTTTTCTCCGGATATTAGCTTTCTTGCGGCGAAAGAAGGGCGACAACCGCCTTACGGGGTGTCCACGAGGGTCAGGGGCGCGCCTACCCCCCTAGGGTGCGCCCCCTGCCTCGTGGGCCCCTTGAGCACCGTCTCGCGTTGATTCCACTTCACAAAACTCATAAATATTCCAAAAATAATCTCTGTCCGTTTTTATCCCGTTTGGACTCCGTTTGATATGGATTTTCTGCGAAACAAAAAACATGCAACAAACAGGGACTGGCACTGGGCACTGGATCAATATGTTAGTCCCAAAAATAGTATAAAAATTGCCAAAAGTATGTAAGAGTTGTAGAATATTGGCATGGAACAATAAGAAATTATAGATACGACGGAGACGTATCAGCATCCCCAAGCTTAATTCCTGCTCGTCCTCGAGTAGGTAAATGATAAAAAAGATAATTTTTGATGTGGAATGCTACCTAGCATAATCTTGATCATGTAATCTAATCATGGCATGAATATTAAGACACGAGTGATTGAAAGCAATAGTCTATCATTTGACATAAAATAATTTAATAGTCGGGCATCCCAACAAACAATCATGTCTTTCAAAATATCAATGCTAAAGAACGTTATCCCTACAAAATCATATAGTCTTTTATGCTCCCTTTTCTTAACACAAGGTACCCCTCATGCCCATCCCGATGTCAGCCAAGCAATTGTTTCATACTTTTTAATGCGCTTCAGCTTTTTCAACCCTCGCGCAATATGATAACCCACAAGTATAGGGGATCGCAACAGCATTCGAGGGTAGAGTATTCAACCCAAATTTATTGGTTCAACACAAGGGGAGCCAAAGAATATTCTCAAGTATTAGCAGTTGAGTTGTCAATTCAACCACACCTGGGTAACTTAGTATCTATAGCAAAGTATTTAGTAGGAAAGTAGTATGATAGTAATGGTAATAGTGGCAAAAGTAACGATAGCAGTTTTATAGTAATTGTAACAGTAGCAACGGAAAAGTAAATAAGCGAAGCACAATATGTGAAAAGCTCGTAGGCATTGGATCAGTGATGGATAATTATGTTGGATGCGATTCCTCATGTAATAGTTATAATATAGGGTGACACCGAACTAGCTCCAATTCATCAATGTAATGTAGGCATGTATTCCGAATATAGTCATACGTGCTTATGGAAAAGAACTTGCATGACATCTTTTGTCCTACCCTCCTGTGGCAGCGGGGTCCTAGTGGAAACTAAGGGATATTAAGGCCTCCTTTTAATAGAGTACCGGACCAAAGCATTAACACATAGTGAATACATGAACTCCTCAAACTACGGTCATCACCGAGAAGTATCCCGATTATTTTCACTTCGGGGTTGTCGGATTATAACACATAATAGGTGACTATAGACTTGCAAGATAGGATCAAGAACTCACATATATTCATGGAAACATAATAGGTTCAGATCTGAAATCATGGCACTCGGGCCCTAGTGACAAGCATTAAGCATAGCAAAGTCATAGCAACATCAATCTCAGAACATAGTGGATACTAGGGATCAAAGCCTAACAAAACTAACTTGATTACATGGTAAATCTCATCCAACCCATCACCGTCCAGCAAGCCTATGATGGAATTACTCACGCACGGCGGTGAGCATCATGAAATTGGTGGTGGAGGATGGTTGATGATGACGACGGTGACGAATCCCCCTCTCCGGAGCCCCGAACGGACTCCAAATCAACCCTCGCGAGAGAGATTAGGGCTTGGCGTCAGCTCCGTGTCGTAAAACATGATGAAACTTTCTCTCTGATTTTTTTCTCCGTGAAACGGAATATATAGAGTTGGAGTTGAGGTCGGTGGAGCATCAGGCGGCCCACGAGACTGGGGGCGCGCCCAGGGGGAGGGGGCGCGCCCCACCCTCGTGGATAGGGTGTGGGCCCCTTGGCCTTGATTCTTTCGCCAGTATTTTTATTTTTTCCAAAAGTTATCTCCGTGGATTTTCAGGTCATTCCGAGAACTTTTGTTTTCTGCACAATAAACAACACCATGACAGTTCTGCTGAAAACGGCGTTAGTCCGGATTAGTCTCATTCAAATCAAACAAGTTAGAGTCCAAAACAAGGGCAAAAGTGTTTGGAAAAGTAGATACGTTGGAGACGTATCACAATACATGAGCGCAAGCCATGGATATAGCACTACATGTGGAATAGAGTATGATGGTGGAGGTTGTGTGGAGAAGACAAAAAGGGAGAAAGTCTCACATCGACATGGCTAATCAACGGGCTATGGAGATGCCCATCAATTGATGTCAATGCGAGGAGTAGGGATTGCCATGCAATGGATGCACTGGAGCTATAAGTGTATGAAAGCTCAAACTGAAACTAAGTGGGTGTGCATCCAACTTGCTTGCTCATGAAGACCTCGGGCATTTGAGGAAGCCCATCATCGGAATATACAGGCCAAGTTCTATAATGAAAATTACCATTTGTATATGAAAGTGATAACTCAAGAGACTCTCTATATGAAGAACATGGTGCTACTCTGAAGCACAAGTGTGGTAAAAGGATAGTAACATTGCCCCTTCTCTCATTTTCTCTCATTTTTTTGTTTTTGCTTTTTTTGGTGGGCTTCTTTGGCCTCTTTTTTTATTTAGACTTCTTTGGCCTCTTTTATTTTTCATAAAGTCCAGAGACTCGTCCCAACTTGTGGGGGAATCATAGTCTCCATCATCCTTTCCTCACTAGGGCAATGCTCTAATAATGATGATCATCACACTTTCATTTACTTACAACTCAATATTACAACTCGATACTAGAACAAAAATATGAGTCTATATGAATGCCTCCGGCGGTGTACCGGGATGTGCAATGATCTAGCATAGCAATGACATTAAAAAACGAACAAGCGATGAAAACATCTTGCTAGCTATCTTGCGATCATGCAAAGCAATATGACAATGAATGCTCAAGTCATGTATATGATGATGATGGAAGTTGCAAGGCAATATATCTCGGAATGGCTATGCAAATGCCATAATAAGTAGGTATGGTGGCTGTTTTGAGGAAGATATAGGGAGGCTTATGTGTGATATAGCGTATCGTATCACGGGGTTTGGATGCACCAGCGAAGTTTGCACCAACTCTTGAGGTGAGAAAGGGCAATGCACGGTACCGTAGAGGCTAGCAAATTGCGGAAAGGTAAGAGTGCCTATAATCCATGGACTCACATTAGTCATAAAGAACTCATATACTTATTGCAAAAGTTTATTGGCCCTCGAAGCAAAGTACTACTACACATGCTCCTAGGGGGGAGGTTGGTAGGAGTTAACCATCGCGCGCCCCCAACCTTCACGCAAAGATAAACAATCACAATACAATGCGCGCCAATTTGGTTACATAGTTAGGAGACTATACATGCATGCTTCGAGAATCACAAACCTTAACACCAATATTCTTACTAAACACAACCATTTACTAGAACCTCGCACATATTATCATCTCTATATAGCAAAACTATTGCAAGGAATCAAACATATCATATTCAGTGATCTACAAATTTTATGTAGGATTTTATGACTAACCATGTGAATGACCAATGTGCAATAGATATAAGTGAAGCAAGAGAGTTTAATTCTTTCTAAAAAAGATATGCCCACGCTCTAACAAATATAAGTGAAGCACAATAGCATTCTACAAATGGCGGTTTTTTATATGAAGAGAAACAGGCAATCCAACTTCAAATGATATAAGTGAAGCACATGAAGCATTCTATAAAGCCATACTCAAAAGATTTAAGTGAAGTGCAATGAGCATTCTATAAATAAACCATGGACTATCTCATACCAGCATGGTGCACAAAAGAAAATTGAAAACTAAATGCAAAAGACGCTCCAAGATTTGCACATATCGCATGAACGAAACGAATCCGAAAACATACCGATACTTGTTGAAGAAAGATGGGATGCCTTCCAGGGCATCCCCAAGCTTAGACGCTTGAGTCTCCTTGAATATTTACTTGGGGGTGCCTTGGGCATCCCCAAGCTTGAGCTCTTTCCTCTCCTCCTTTTCCTCATATAGAGACGGCCTCGATCTTCGAACACTTCATCCACACAAAACTCAACAGAAAACTCGGTAAGATCCGTTAGTATAATAAAGCAAATCACTACTCTAAGTACTATTGCAAACCAATTCATATTTTGTTTTTGCGTTGTAGCTACTCCAATATAACTTTTCCATGTCTTAATCCACTGATAGAAATCGATAGTTTCATCAAAACAAGCAAACTATGCATCAAAAACAGAATCTGTCTTAAACAGGACAGTCTGTAGTAATCTGAACATTCACCATATTTCTGGTACTCCAAAATTTCTGAAAAAATTAGGAAAATAAACAATTTGTATAGAAAGACAGTGAAAAAAGTTTCAGAACCTTTTGACGTACCAATAAAAAATGTAAAATTGCACACTACAGCCAAATTTTCTGTCCTGCACCGCACAAACCAACAAGCATTGTAAACATCCTAAAGGCAAACCTTGGAACATTATTTTTATTTTTAAACTTTATAAAAGCACACAACATAAATAAATGACTTTCTAAAACTTTCAGGTTGTATCCCTAGCAGCGCTTTCTTTAAAGCCATTAAGCTAGGCATATAGTGCTCAAGTAATGAATCCACCTGGATCCCAAGGTATATCAAAGCTAATTTTAATTAACAATGATTTGTAATTTAGTAGTAAGCACAAAGTAACATATATCATGCAACAATTAAGTCTAACTCTCTTCTGATGTCTACTATGCAACCTTCTCCTTGTAGACGTTGTTGAGCCTCCAAGTGCAGAGGTTTGTAGGACAGTAGCAAATTTCCCTCAAGTGGATGACCTAAGGTTTATCAATCCATGGGAGGTGTAGGATGAAGATGGTGTCTCTCAAACAACCCTGCAACCAAATAACAAAGAGTCTCTTGTGTCCCCAACACACCCAATACAATGGTGAATTGTATAGGTGCACCTGTTCGGCGAAGAGATGGTGATACAAGTGCAATATGGATGGTAGATATAGGTTTTTGTAATCTGAAACTATAAAAACAGCAAGGTAACTAATGATAAAAGTGAGCGTAAACAGTATTTCAATGCTAGGAAACAAGGCCTAAGGTTCATAGTTTCACTAGCGCAAGTTCTCTCAACAATAATAACATAATTAGATCATATAAAAATCCCTCAACATGCAACAAAGAGTCACTCCAAAGTCACTAATAGCGGAGAACAAACGAAGAGATTATTGTAGGGTACGAAACCACCTCAAAGTTATCCTTTCTGATTGATCTATTCAAGAGTCCGTAGTAAAATAACACGAAGTTATTCTTTCCGTTCGATCTATCATAGAGTTTGTACTAGAATAACACCTTAAGATACAAATCAACCAAAACCCTAATGTCACCTAGATACTCCAACGTCACCTCAAGTATCCGTGGGCATGATTATACGATATGCATCACAAAATCTCAGATTCATCTATTCAAACCAACACAAAGAAGTTCAAAGAGTGCCCCAAAGTTTCTACCGGAGGGTCAAGACGAAAACGTGTGCGAACCCCTATGCATAAGTTCACAAGGTCACTGAACCCGCAAGTTGATCACCAAAACATACATCAAGTAGATCACGTGAATGTCCCATTGTCACCACAGATAAGCACATGCAAGACATACATCAAGTGTTCTCAAATCCTTAAAGACTCAACCCGATAAGATAACTTCAAAGGGAAAACTCAATCCATTACAAGAGAGTAGAGGGGGAGAAACATCATAAGATCCAACTATAATAGCAAAGCTCGCGATACATCAAGATCGTGCCGAATCAAGAACATTAGAGAGAGAGAGAGAGAGAGATCAAACACATAGCTACTGGTACATACCCTCAACCCCGAGGGTGAACTACTCCCTCCTCATCATGGAGAGCACCGGGATGATGAAGATGGCCACCGGTGATGGATCCCCCTCTGGTAGGGTGCCAGAACAGGGTCCCGATTGGTTTTTGGTGGCTACAGAGGCTTGGGGCGGCGGAACTCCCGATCTATGGTGCTCCCGGATGTTTTCGGGGTATATGGGTATATATAGGAAGAAGAAGTACGTCGGTGGAGCTGCGAGGGGCCCACGAGGGTGGGGGCGCGCCCAGGGGGAGGCGCACCTCCCTGCCTCGTGGCCTCCTTGCTTCTTTCTTGACGTCCACTCCAAGTCCTCTAGATCACGTTTGTTCCAAAAATAACTCTCCCGAAGGTTTCATTCCGTTTGGACTCCGTTTGATATTCCTTTTCTGCGAAACACTGAAATAGGCAAAAAAATAGCAATTTGGACTGGGCCTCCGGTTAATAGGTTAGTCCCAAAAATAATATAAAAGTGTATAATAAAGCCCATCAAACATCCAAAACAGATAATATAATAGCATGGAACAATCAAAAATTATAGATATGTTGGAGACGTATCATCTTCCTATGCATCGGCATGTCATAAAACAACAATTCATGCACACCAAGTAAAGGCCAATGCATAGTATAAGCAGTTTCTTGCACTTCTATCGTGTTGGAAACATAGAGAGGTGGAGATATAGTTCCTCTCTCATAATAATTGCAAGTAGGAACAACAAGCACATGCATATTATATCTATCAAAATCATCATGTGCAGTAGTAAAACGCAACCCATTAATATAATCCTTAATAAGGGCAAACTTCTCCGATATAGTGTAGTTGGGAGAATTCAAAAAGATAATAGGACTATCATGCATGGGTGCAATAGCAACAATTTCATGTTTAACATAAGGAATTATAGCAAGTTCATCTCCATAAGCATCATTCATATTGGCATCTTGGCCACAAGCATAGCAAGCATCAAGTTCATCAAAAAAGGATATTTTAAACGAATCAAAGGGATCATAGTAATTATCATAGCAATCATCCTTCGGTGAGCACGAAGGGAAATTAAAGAATGTATGAGTTGAAGAGTTACTCTCATTAGAAGGTGGGCACGGGTAGCTAATCCGCTCTTCCTCCTTTTGTTCTTTGCTCTCCTCATCATCTTTTTCATCCAATGAGCCCACCGTTCCATCAATTCCTTCTTCCATAGACTCCCGCAAAATATTAGTCTCTTCTTGGACAGCGGAGACTCTCTCAATAAAATCATCAATATCGGAATTGGATTCATAATTCTCATAGCAATATTTAAGTATAGCAAAATTTTCAAGTTTGTAAACAACATCATCAAGATTTTCACACTCTTTAAACAAAGATTCAATTTCATAAGCACCCATTGAAGCAAAATTTTTTTCTATTTGTTCCACATCATAGTAATCATATGTACCATTACACTACTAGGAAAAACACTACTAGTAGCGTTGGTTTTTTGCATACTAGTAGCGCGGGGTACCGCACTACTACTATGACACTACAGCTATTTTTTAGCAGTAGCGCGTTTTTTACCCCGCGCTACAGCTAAATAGTTAGTAGTAGCGCCTACCACCCATGCTACTACTATTCTTAAGCAACGCTAGTACTATCTATGCACTAGTAGCGCACACTTTGACCCCGCTACTACTATGCAAGTAGTAGTAGTGCTCCATTTTGCCCCAACGCTACTGCTAACTAATTACAAATTAAAAAAATAAAAATTAGATGCAATATTCATGGCTGGAAATCAAAACACGTCTAGTGCAAAGGTCACATAACCATCTCAGCACTTGCAGCATTAATGGATGCAACATTGAACATCTCAACTCGAAAAGATCATGTGATCCCATTTAACATTAGACGCAAACCACTAGACAACTTCTCAAGATGTATCTACCAAGGCTCGGAGTTCAAACGTCGATGGACCCGAACCCTCCCTCCCGCCGGACAGTGGTGTCGAGGTCCTCCACCTCAGCGACCTTCAGCGTCGCAATCACCTGGACGATCATCTACGCGGCACAGTCTCTGGGCTTCACGGCGAATCCCCCTCTGAGTGTTTGAAGAGCACGACACCCACCGGGCTTGGTAGTCCGCGTCAATCACCCCTGCGCCCACGTCGGGAAAGTAAAAACTTATTAGTTCACGTCCTCGTTCAAATACAATATGGTACTTTCTTTCTTTTTAGCAAATGCACATGAATCAATAGTAACAACCAGAGGCTGGTCCATACTTGTTGCACGGGATGTGAAGAAGGTCGGGCCCCCTCCTTATTGAATCCAAGGAAGGCACTGCTCCAATACATAAAGAAGGCCAGCTCCCCTCCTTCTGCAAATAGCTCAGGTGCATGAAGTTGTAAGGAATCTGAATACAGTGAACTCATTGTAATGTATAATAACAAGAAAAAAACCATGAATTCTAAAAAAAGATCATTTTATGAGCCAGGTTGACAGTTTTGAGACACGGGAAAGGATAATGTTGGTAACAGTCATCATTAACAAGAACAATGGGCCGAGATTCTCAAGTGACATTTACTTCACCAACAATGAGTAGTAGTAGCATCAACATAACCTCTAATTCAACATAGGGGTTGCAAGCAAGGGAAAATTAGTCTACTACTCCCTCAGTTCTGATTTACTCATAGTGGTTTTAGTTCAAATTTGAACCAAAACCACGACGAGTAAATCGGAACGGAGGGAGTATTTTAAAACTAAAATGAGCATCCTTATGGTGTATGCATAGCACAGTACTAATGTCTATGTGATGTATTTTCAATCTAGTTTATATTCTGTTAGTTTTGGCATGTAGGTTAGCGTTATCATGTCAGGTGAATAAGTTGTCTTCACATGCCAAATTGAGCAAGGTTGGGGGTGGGATGCAAATGCAGCAGAACTAGTACAAAGTAACAAGTAATGCATCATATGATAAGATTAAAAAACTGTAATATTACATCTTAAGAGAATGGATGGTTATTGTCGGTGTCAAAACCGGCGGATCTCGGGTAGGGGGTCCCGAACTGTGCGTCTAGGCGGATGCTAACAGGAGACAAGGGACACGATGTTTTTACCCAGGTTCGGGCCCTCTCGATGGAGGTAAAACCCTACTCCTGCTTGATTGATATTGATGATATGGGTAGTACAAGAGTGGATCTACCACGAGATCAAGGAGGCTAAACCCTAGAAGCTAGCCTATGGTATGATTGTTGTAATGGTTGTGTTTTCTACAGACTAAAACCCTCCGGTTTATATAGACACCAGAGAGGGCTAGGGTTACACAGAGTCAGTTACAATGGTAGGAGATCTACATATCCGTATCGCCAAGCTTGCCTTCCACGCCAAGGAAAGTCCCATTCGGACACGGGACGAAGTCTTCAATCTTGTATCTTCATAGTCTTGGAATCCGGCTGACGATGATAGTCCGGTTGTCCGGACACCCCCTAGTCCAGGACTCACTCAATAGCCCCCGAACCAGGCTTCAATGACGATAAGTCCAATACAGATATAGTCTTGGCGTTGCAAGGCGGGTTCTCCTTGTTCCATGTACCGCCTTAACAGTGTCCAGCTCTTTTGTAAACGTTGCGCTCCTTGGCTTCCACGCCCAATAATGGCCTTCTTTCACGCGTCGCACGAATGCGAAAAGCCAGGGTATCTTTTATGTTTTACCCCCTAGCTGCGCAAATAATCTGCCTATAAGAGAGGCAAGAATCCAGATCCAAATCACACCATCTTCCTTCCGCGAGTACTCATCGGAGCGCCTCTGACCAAAAATCCATTCCATCATGGACCGTCGACGCGGCTCCTCCTCTCGCGCTCCCAGCCCTCCGCCAGGAGATTGGAGGAGATGTTCTGTCCCTCATAATGAGCTAGTGACGCTTCAAGCGGAGGGATATCTTCCTCCGGCCTTTATGGTTCCGGTTCGAGCCGGGTTGGCCACCTACAAAGGTGGGAAGCAAGCGGAGGCTACCCCAAGTCCCAACAAAGGGGAGCGGGTATGCTTCGTCCCCTATCTGATAAGGGGGCTCGGATTTCTGACATCCGCTCCTCCGCTGGCTTCGGAGTTCTATGGACTCCAGCTCCATCACCTCACGCCCGCCTCGATTCGCAGATATAGCGGGCTTCAGAGCTCTTTGCGAGCTATTTCGGGCATCGAGCCCCATTTTGCGCTGTGGAAGAGGTTATTTTGCCTCGCACTCGCTCTCACGAGGGGTCCATATATCAAGTGGGCAAGGTCGAAATATGGCGATCGCCGGGACCGGATATCCATCCGGAACCCCTAAGAAGGCGTCCGAAGACTGGCCTTCCGAATGGTTTTACGTAGAAGACGCTCCGCTGCCGGACCCTGTTCGGATCGGTCTCCCGGAGTTCAGCAATGCTCCTATGAAGAAACGCCTGAGTTGGCGTCCGCGGAGCCCCCAGCTGGAGGAAGACAAGAGCGTCCATTATTTGATGGGCCGGATAAGGTTACTGGCCCATTCCGGACTAACCATGATTGGAGTCATGGCCACGTGCATCATGCGGGGGGTGCAGCCACTGCAATACAGGGGCCACCCCATGTGGGATTTCAACGGAGAGAATGATGCCACTCGTCATGGCCGCCAAGGACCGGGATCGGCCGAAGACCTGGTGAAGATTCTGTCCGCCCTGTACAAGGGGGAGAAGGAGGACTTCCTCCAGGCGAGCCCATTGAATGGGTTCTCCATGAACAACCCTCGAAGCTGGGTAAGCGAATGTTCATTTATTCGACCCACGCTTTCAAAGTTAAGTACCTTACTTTATGGTTTTGACGCAGGATCTGTGCCGGACTGTGGAGAGCATTCATAGCCCGACTCCACAGCCCGAGGATCCAGAAAGATCCCTTGATCCATCCTCCGAAGAGGATCCGGACATAAAGGTGGAGCTAATCGACGGGGTGTTCCATCAAATCAGCATGGACAATGCTCTAGTCGCCATTACGGCCGACTACCCCGCCTATCTCCGCTCCCTGTGATTGTGACCAAGTCCCGACACCATTATTCCGCCCTGCGCATTTCGACCACCGTGTCCCATGGTGTCTCGTGAGGGGCGCCTTCAGGCAGGAGGCCGAGGCCACGGCTAACCGCCAACAAGGGTCATCCGCCCAAAGAAGGAAGAGGAGTGCGGCGCGGATCGAGACGTCGCCGCAACGGTCTAGCTCGCGATTGTTATTTAGGACAAAGTTCCTAGGAAGTGTTTGAATGCTCATGACCTTTGCAGGAGAAAGAGTGCCCGCTGGACTGTGGGCGTAGGAGTTGCCAACCCAGCTTCTGCCAGCCAGGCTCCAACGCCTGGTCTGGAGGGGGAGGCGAGCGCAAGGCGCGAGCCGGATACTCCTCCAACGGAGGATGCCGGCTGCATCGCCCGCCACTGTGTTCGAGGTGGAGAGCGCCATGAACCATAGGCGCCGCCGGACAGTTTTTCGTGATGCGTGCTTCTCCCCCGAGGTGTTGAATGCCTTTAACGCGGGGGACATGCACCTCCGTGCTGCTCAAGATGGTTTGACCAGAGCCACGGAGCAGTATGTAAAGGACATACAGGTAAGAGATTTTAATAGTTGTATATGCCAGTAGCCCCCGAGACTTAAAGTAGTTGGAATAACTGATTTAAGGATCATTTGATATGCAGGATCTTCTGAGAGAAGAATACCCGATTGTCCCAGAGCTACAAGAGTGCAAGGCCCAACTTGAGGCCGCACTAATCGCCGCAGAGGAAACACAGAGACCCCTCCCGGTAACACATTATTTCAAAAGATAATCGTGTGGGGCGTGCGTGTAAGTCCGACAATGACATTGTGGTGGTGCCGGACAGATCCGGACAGCAAGAACCATCGCGCCACCAAGGTCGGCGAGAGGGTGCCGACGAGGGTGCAGCAGAAAGGAACAAGCTCCAGATGCCCACGCCCAGCTTGGAGAAGAGCTGAAAGGTGTTCGGGCCGAGCTGTCAGCCCGTGAAGGAGAATCAGCGGCTTGTCGCGGCATCTATAGTAGTGCTTGAGCGAACTCCTTTGAAAAGAAGAGTTCGGCGAGGAAGTCAATTGACAAAAATATGTCTCAGAGGTGTGCTCACAGGTCGCCTCTGGAGGAGATGCCCGATCAACGGGTGATCAACTTCCCGAGTTGGTCCAACTGCTCGAACGAAGTTCGCAAGCAATGAGCGGCGCCGCCGTGCCTTATGGCCGCCCCTCTCCCTACCCGAGGGCCTTGGAGAGCTTATGGAGAAGCTTCAGGAGCGCAGCAGCTTCCATTTATGGAAGATTTCGCCTGCCGCCAAGGTGCTGTGGAGGCTCGGGCCATGGTGAAGACGCGGTACAAGAAGGCGGATCCCAACCACATGGCCGAGGTCGGACCTGTGGGGCCCAATAGGAAGGAGATCCCTGTGAGTTTAGTGTACGGCCAAGTAGAGTTGGCCGCTAAATATTCCCAACGGGACTGTAAATTAGACAGCCTGTTAGACGGGATTGAAGAGGAATATAGTTAGTCGATTTGACAATGTATTTTAAAATGACATGTAAAATGCCTTCTAGCCGGATTGTAGATCGTTTGTCTTTGCCGACCTTTTCGCTTCAACCTCGAGACCCTAGAGTCCGGAGTGTGTCCGAATACCTTCTCGGTTAAGAAACAACCGGGGCATGCATGGAGACAAGGCGAGGGGTCATTAGTGCTTTATCGCATAAGTGCCCAACTAGTTATGTTATATTACATGGTTAGTAAGAAACATCTTCCAGGGAGAATAGTTCCGTTAAGGGTTCCTTTCCCTGGGAGGCATGCCCTAAAGTGCATGTCCGGACTGCGAAAAGAGCAGGAAAACATCTGGGGGCAGATAAATAAATGGGTAAAAAATCATCTTTCAAGTCACCGACCGAATATCCCCTTAAGAACGCTTAGCTTTCGGCTTCACCCACCGAGGTACACATCCGTGACCCGGCAAGAATAATCGCAGAGGTGCTCCCTTTACCTCCTAGCCAAACAATCGTGAACGTAAGGGTAAGCACAGGAGCCAGGCAACCCAGCTTGGACAAAACTTAAGTCATATCGATGCATATAATGGTGAATAAAAGGTACACGTGGAAGTTTGACACATGCCGGGCATGAAGCCCTTATAATTAAGCTTCCGTAAAGAAACCCCGTGTATAATGAGTGCGGATAGCACATCAAGTGTGTGCGTAACAATGCACAAGTAGGCCTTTAAGGGCTTTTATGAAAAGGGTGAGAGAAAAAGAGAAACAAAAGACAGCTGAAGTGTAAAAATTTGGGCGGGGAAGGGACGAACTCTTAGTCCAGCGCTAGGCATAGAATCTTGGAGGCGGGCTGCGCTCCATGGGTTCGCTCGAGTCGGTTGTCCGACGATTTCGCAGATGGTACGCCCGCCGGTCAGACTTGATTGATAATGAAGGGCCTTCCCATTTGGGTTTGAGCTTGTCCTTTTTCTTGTCCGGCAGGCGAGAACTAGTTCGCCAACATTATAAGTCTTAGCCCATACTTCTCTGCTTTGATATCTTCGAGCCTGCTGCTGATAGAATGCGGAACGAGCCTCGGCGACGCCGCGTTCTTCCTCCAATGCGCCCAGCTGTCCCGCCGATCCAGATCGCTTCTCTTTCTTCGCATATGCGCACTCGAGGTGAGTCATGAATGATGTCGCAGGCAAAACTGCTCTCGCACCGTATACCATAAAAATGGTGTGAATCCGTAGTACGGTTGGGCGTTGTCCGCAGCCCCGTGAGTACGGAGTCGAGCTCCTCTACCCAAAGGCGTGTCGATTTCGTAAGGGACCGCACTAGTCCGGGTTTGATGCCGCCATTATTAGACCATTTGCTCGTTTCACTTGACCGCTGGTTTGAGGATGATAGACTGAGCGTAATCGAGCTTAATGCCCATATTTTTGCACCATAATTTAACCTCGTCGGCCGTGAAGTTCGTGTCATTATCGGTAATGATGCTATGGGGGACACCATAACGGTGTACTACCCCGGATATGAAGTCTATCACTGGTCCGGACTCGCCATTTTAACCGGCTTGGCCTCTATCCATTTGGTGAATTTGTCCACCATGACCAATAGGTACCTTTGCTTGTGGGTTCCCTTTAAGGGGTCCAACCATGTCAAGCCCCTGCATCGCGAACGCCGTGTAATGGGTATAGTTTTGAGGGCGGTGGGTGGCATATGGCTCGATTAGCAAAGAGTCGACAACCGACGATCTTTGACTAAGTCCCGAAAGATCCGCCCGGCCGTCGGCCAATAAAATCCTGTACGGAATGCCTTGCCTACAAGGGCTCGAGCTGCGGCGTGGTGTCCGCCTAGTCCGGCATGAATTTCAGCCAGAAGGTTTCGCCCTTCCTCTTCGGAGATACACCGTTGAAGGACTCCGGTTGTGCTTTTCCTATAGAGTTCTCCCTCGTGGACCTTGTAGGCTTTAGATCGCCGGACTATGCAGCGGGCCTCATTTTGGTCTTCGGGAAGCTCCTGCCTAAGTAAGTAGGCTAGGAACGGCTCTGTCCATGGGGCGATTACTGCCATTATTTCGTGGGCTGAATCTGGTATTTCATCGGCTGAGTCGCCGATTATGTCAGATTGTTCGTGGTTGGGCAGCGGCTGCTTCCGGTTGTTATTTCCGGACTCCTCTTCCCATAGTACGGATGGCTTAAAGAGTCGCTCTAGGAAGATGTTAGAGGGACAAGGTCGCGCTTTTGCGCCGGCGCGTACAAGACGCCGGCTGCTTGGTTATTATCTCGGGCTACATGGTGGAATTCGAGCCCTTCGAACCGAGCTGACATTTTTAGGACAGCGTTACGATAGGCTGCCATTTTCGGATCCTGGCGCCAAAGTCTCCATTTACTTGGGATATTGCGAGGTTTGAATCCTCACAGCACCTCCGTGCATTGAATGCCCATGGAGATTGCCATCCGGAGGCCATGTAGGAGGGCCTCATATTCGCTGCAATGTTGGAGTCCGTGTACATTATCTCGGCACGATTGGATCAGATCCGGTCGGGACGTCAATACGACGCCCGCCCCCAAGCCGGCCAACATTTTTGAGCCATCGAAATGCATAATCCAATTGGAGTATGCGCCGTACTCTTTAGGGAGTTTAGCTTCAGTCCATTCAGTGATGAAGTCGGCCAAGACTTGTGACTTTATAGCTCGCCGAGGTTTGTAAGTTATATCGAATGGTAAGAGCTCAATGGCCCATTTTGCAATCCTGCCTGTCGCGTCATGTTGTTTATAATGTCGCTGAGGGGCACTTCGAGGCCATGTTATCGAACACTCTTGAAAGTAGTGTCGGAGCTTCCGGATGCCATGAACACCGTGACACGCTATCTTTTGATAGTGCGGGTAACAGGACTTGTAGGGAGTTAAAACAGTGGATACGTAGTACAATCGGTTTTTGAAGAGCTTAATTTGTGCCCTTCGCTTTCGCTCGACGACGACGAGTACCGCGCTTACAACTTGATGTGTTGCCGTGATGTATAACAACATTGGTTCGCCCAGGTTAGACGCGGCCAGGACCGGATTTGTTGCCAATATGGCTTTGATTTCTTCGAGTCCCAAGAAGGGCAGATCCGCCCACTGGTGTTGGTATACCGAGGAGGCGATAGAGGGCAATGCCTTTTGTCCCAAATGGGAGATAAAGCGGCTTAGGGCTGCCACACATCCGGTCAATTTTTGTATTTGTTTGAGGTCTTTTGGAATATCTAGCTGTGACAGAGCTCGGATCTTGGCTGGGTTTGCTTCAATTCCTCTACCGGATACAATGAAGCCCAAGAGCTTTCCGGCTGGTACGCCGAAAACGCATTTTTCCAGATTCAGCTTGATGTCATATGCTCGGAGGTTTTCGAATGTTAGCCTCAAATCGTCTACTAGAGTCTCAACGCAGTTTATTTTGACGACCACGCCGCTCACGATGCTTCTACCGTTTTGCCGATCTGGGTAGCCGACATGTCCGAATCATGCGCTGATATGTTGCGCCCGCTTTTGAGTCCAAGGGCATCGTGTTGAAGCAGAATGGTCCATATGGAGTAATGAATGCCGTTGCGACTTGGTCTGCTTCCGCCATCTTGATTTGATGGTAGCCGGAATATGCGTCAAGGAAGCACAATGAATTGTGCCCTGCAGTAGCATCGATTATTTGGTCGATGCGGGGGAGGGGGAAGGGATCCTTTGGGCAGGCCTTGTTGAGGTCTTTAAAATCGACACATAGGCGCCAGGATTTGTCCTTCTTTGGTACCATTACCAGGTTTGCTAGCCAGTCCGGATAGTGCCTCCAGGGCTAACGCGGCTGTCTTGTTTTCAGCACGGAGTGCTATGTTCGGATCACTAGCGAGAGTGATTGTTCCGCCGGGCCCAGGCATCTTAAGCTTCATGTACCCGTAATGGGGTATGGCTTGGAAAATTGTGAATGCCTCCCGTCCTAATATAGCGTGATATCCGCTGCTGAACGGGCCACTTGGAACGTGACTTCTTCGACTCAGAATTGTCCGTGAAATAACACCACATCAAGTGTGATTTTTCTGTGCAGCGCTTCCGGCTAGGGATTATTCCTCTAAAGGTTGCGCTGCTTCGCTCAATGCGGCTCCGCCTAATTCCATTTTTTGAAGAGTTTCTCAGATATGAGGTTTAGTCCGCTGCCGCCATCCATGAGTACCTTGGTAAGACGAAGCCGCCCACTATTGGACCGAGGACCAATGCGGCTGGTGCTCGGGCTGTTTGGAATTTAGGTTCGTCGCCGGGCGTTGAAGGTGATGGCCGTGTCGCCCATGGATTTGTTGTTGCTACTTGGTAGACTTCGCAAGGCTGCGGATTGTTCGTTTCGCACATTATTTGATGCGAAAGTCTCAAGACTGCTGACACCGCATCGGCATGTTGGAGTGGTTTTCGGGGCTAGAAGCTCCTCGCCACTTTTGGCCACCGCCGCAATATCCAACATGCTCGAAGGCTATGTGTTGGGGTGGCGCCTTCTGTACTGTGAATTTTACAGGGTCCGCTGAGCCATCCCTCCAGTACGGTTCCTTGCCCTTTATGGGGTTTTTCCTTTATTGTTTTTGTACCTGGTGCCTGAGTCTACTGCACCCTTTTGTTACGGACTAGGGTTATATTCGGGGCCGGATTGTCCCAAAACTTAGTTTCGGTTTTTCGGAAACTCTCCATCGCACAGTACTTTCGTACTATGGACGCCAGGTCGGAGAAGCGTTTAATTTCACGTCGTTTGACGGCATTCAAGAGTCCCTCGTCCGTGCAATTATTGCAGAAAATTGAAATTGTGTTTTCTTCTCGGCAGTCCCTTATCCTGTCCATAACCAGGAGGAATCTGGCCCAGTAATGATGTACTGTTTCAGCGGGCTCTTGCCGGATTTGAGATAGATCGCATATGTCTGGGTGGGTGGGTGGAATTAAGTCCGGAACCCTACCCATCTCGAGGCTCAAGGGCCGAGTAATTTCCGAATTTGGAAGCTTGGATCGTTGGACGTCGTCCAACGAGTCCGGTCCGACGCCTGACTTTAGGTTCAGTGCTTGATCGAAGTCCGTCCCCCTGCGGGAGTCCGGCATGGAGGGTTCGGAAGCCTGGACATGACTAGTTTTCAATATAGGAGAAGAGTCGCCACGTTGTTCCTCTACCACCGCGATGTGGTGGGTAACCTGGGGAGAGTTAATCTCTCTCAGATCGGTTTTAAGCCCAATCTGATTGTAGTCTGTAGAGACTCCCAGGGCGGCGATGCGATCCAAGAGCTCGTTTACGGACGAAAGCTCTATTGGATCCAACTACTCGGCGAATTCCGAGTTGGCACGAAGATTGCTTTTGACGACCTGAGAGGTCGTCGTCGAAGCGGTGGCCGAATAGGCGGTCATGAGAAAACCACCCAGCCGGATAGTTTGGCCGGCGGCCAAGGCTCCTTCGGCGAAGATACCGTCTTTAAAGACGGGAAGAGGCATCCTTCCTATCGGTGACGACACAGAGGAAATCTCAATGAAAGCACCAATGTCGGTGTCAAAACCGGCGGATCTCGGGTAGGGGGTCCCGAACTATGCGTCTAGGCAGATGGTAACAGGAGACAAGGGACACGATGTTTTTACCTGTGTTCGCCCTCTCGATGGAGGTAAAACCCTACTCCTGCTTGATTGATATTGATGATATGGGTAGTACAAGAGTGGATCTACCACGAGATCAAGGAGGCTAAACCCTAGAAGCTAGCCTATGGTATGATTGTTGTAATGGTTGTGTTTTCTATGGACTAAAACCCTCCGGTTTATATAGACACCGGAGAGTTACACAGAGTCGGTTACAATGGTAGGAGATCTACATATCCGTATCGCCAAGCTTGCCTTCCACGCCAAGGAAAGTCCCATCCAGACACGGGACGAAGTCTTCAATCTTGTATCTTAATAGTCTTGGAGTCCGGCTGACGATGATAGTCCGGCTGTCCGGACACCCCCTAGTCCAGGACTCCCTCAGTTATACTCTATCTCCATAATTTGTATAGTAAAAAAAGAATCTTCAGAATTTGCCTTAAATGACAGAATTGTCATATGAGAAGAGCAGGCATCATAATGTTGATCAAGCTTGGTTATGCTACTGTGTGGATAAACATATATGTACCCATCCCTAAGCTTACAAAGAAGAGTATATATGTAATCATAAAAGAGTATAAAACTGTTGTGGTACTACATACTGATGTGTTGCACAATTAGCTATATGGAAGGAAAAGTGGCACTCCTGCGGATGACTATGGTGGTATAGTTTCTACTTTAAAACTAATTACAGTATTTACATGATATCATACTGGACTCTGGGTGCACATTAACTACTTTGCAAGGTTTCCATGTAAGAAACTATCCACACAGATACTAAACGACTGTTCATATAATTAAAGCTTGACTAAGAACCAACAACTATTCCTATAAAATCAAGATCGATACGTAGACAACAACAATTACTAGATATAAAGCTTTATCAAAACCAACAACTATTCTTTTAAAAGAATCCGGAAAATGGAATTTGATTTACTATTTTTAATGTTGAGTGTGTGTTTACCTTAGCTCGAGAGGAGTAGCAGCTAAATTAAGAACCATGACTGTAACAACATTGCAACGAGTTCTAACATCGCCATACCAAGTCCACCAATAATAAAAGTGGTCCCTGCAATCATGAAGGGTCAGGTTACGTTAGGTTGCTTTGAGAAATATTATGAAAAAGACTAGCGCCATCAGACTGCACGTCACAAGCAAACAACAGCACGCCAGCAAGCATCCAGATCCAGTAGTTTAGTGGAATAAATCTTAAGATTAAAAGTGAAGACGTTGAAGAATGAGGAGAGGATGCCGGGTTATCTGTGGCTGGAAGGAGAGAATGCTGCTTTTCGTGCTGGAGGGGATGGTCACCGGTCGAATCCAAGTGTCACCGCCGGCGGTGGCGGTGAGTCCAGGCGGCAATACTACAATGGCTCAACGCCTCAATGCATGAAGCTCTCTCAGTGCTTTCAAAAGTGGACTCAAAGACATGTGTGAAACCCTGATGCATGTTCTCAATGCTCACATCGGTTACCCTGCATACGAAAGGAAGAACAAAAGATTGACATACAAGCTTTGCAAAAATAAAAACAAGTTGAAATTTTTGAATGTCCAATGAGTGATGCCTCGTTCTCAAGGTTGATACGATCTTTTTTGACAAAGGGTTACATATGAGGGCATGGTGTAAACTAGCTGATACGAGTTGTTCTGACATAGTTAAGTGGACCTTTGATTTTTCTTATTGCAGAATGCATAAATATAGCCATATAAACTTTATACTGCAAACAAAAACGTCATAGGATAAAACCACATGAATCTGAATGTTCAAGATGTCATGTCAAGATATTTGTAATATTACTGGAAAAAAGGAGTTCACAGGGGTCTCATGCACACCAAAGTTTAGACAGGTTAAGGAATTATTTGAGGAGAACCGAGGTTGTTAAGATATATTACTAGTTTTTCTGTTAGCTGAATTAGATTTACTTGCTAATTTGACTACACTGGTTCCCCTGTTGGATCCAAGTGAAATAGCTTGTCTACTACTTAAATCCATCATTGTAAAGCAATCACATGGCTTACAAGCCAGCGGTCGCATAGGGAAGAATCACAGCCCATGCATGCAATTCGTCGAGCACCTACTGGGCGCAACCTAAGCAGCTATACCAATGGCTCACCAAAGGGGCGGCACAGGTGAAGGAAATATGCCCTAGAGGCAATAATAAAGTTATTATTTATTTCCTTATATCATGATAAATGATTATTATTCATGCTAGAATATTAACCGGAAACATAATACATGTGTGAATCAATAGACAAACATAGTGTCACTAGTATGCGTCTACTTGACTAGCTTGTTAATCAAAGATGGTTATGTTTCCTAGCCATGGACAAAAGAGTTGTCATTTGATTAACGGGATCACATCATTAGTTGAATGATCTGATTGACATGACCCATTCCGTTAGCTTAGCACCCGATCGTTTAGTATGTTGCTATTGCTTTCTTCATGACTTATACATGTTCCTATGACTATGAGATTATGCAACTCCTGCCACGGAGGAACACTTTGTGTGCTACCAAACGTCACAACGAATCGGGTGATTATAAAGGTGCTCTCACAGTGTCTCCAAAGGTACTTGTTGGGGTGGCGATTTCGAGATTAGGATTTGTCACTCAATGTCGGAGAGGTATTCTAGGCCCTCTCGGTAATGCACATCACTTAAGCCTTGCAAGCATTACAACTAATGAGTTAGTTGCGTAGATGATGTATTACGGAACGAGTAAAGAGACTTGCCGTAACGAGATTGAACTAGGTATTGATACCGACGATCGAATCTCGGGTAAGTAACATACCGATGACAAAGGAACAACGATGTTGTTATGCGGTTTGACCGATAAAGATCTTCAGAGAATATGTGGGAGCCAATATGGGCATCCAGGTCCCGCTATTGGTTATTGACCGAAACGTGTCTCGGTCATGTCTACATAGTTCTCGAACCCGTAGGGTCCGCGACGCTTAACGCTTTCGCTGATTTATATAGTATTATATGAGTTATGCATGTTGGTAACCGAATGTTGTTCGAGTCCTGATGAGATCATGGACATGACGAGGAACTCCGAATGGTCCGGAGATAAAGTTTGATATGTGGGATAATAGTGTTTGATCTCCGGAAGGGTTCCGAATTCACGGAAGGGGTTCCGGATGTTTCCAAATGTTTGGGTACGAGAACACGTTATTTGGGCTAAAGGGAAAGCCCACAAGGCTTTTGGAAAGTGCAAAAGGAAGTTTTATGGAGACAGAGGCTAGACGCCAGAACCTTGACGCCTAGGGGTAGACATCGAACCCCGGCGTTTAGCCCCGAGTCCGTAGGACTCTTGCCTTCGGACAAAATCGACTTTGAGGAGGCTTTTGCTCCAAGTTTCAACCCTGTGGCTCAACATATAACTAGAGGGGCAGGGCTAGCACCAAAGACACATCAAGAAACACCAAGCCGCAGTGCCGCAACCCCGCCCCTCTAGTTTATCCTCCGTCATAGTTTTCAGAGTGCTTAGGCGAAGCCTCGTGGAGATTGTTCTTCACCAACACCGCTACCACGCCGTCGTGCTGCCGAACTCATCTACTACTACCGCCTTGCTGGATCGAGAAGGCGAGGACATCATCGAGCTGAACGTGTGCGTAACTCGGAGGTGCCGTATGCTCGTACTTGGATCGGTCGGATCATGAAGACGCATTTACTACATCAATCGCGCTGATAAACGCCCGCTTAGCAATCTTCAAGGGTATGAAGATACACTCCCCTTCTCGTTGCTATACATCACCATGATCTTGCGTGTGCGTAGGAAAATTTTGAAATTACTACGTTCCCCAACAACAGGCAGGAAGGTGCAAGAATCAACATAGGGGTTGGCGGTGAGGGTAGCTACCGTACTAGTGGAAGGCCTTCATGAAGAGGACTTTGTCGACGAGGCCGTCGTAGCCGCAAATGAGCCCGTCTAGCCGCTCTGGGGTCACGGCCTCCTTGAACTGCACGATGACGAGGTGCTTGACCATGCCGCCACCGCTCCGCTCTTCTGTAGACATCTAGAAGAGAAGACCTGGCCAGAAATTAGACACGGGGAGGGAAAGAGATAGGAAGAGGAAGGAGGATGGATTGAACTCGCCGGAGTGAGAGGCGCAGCCACACCCGAATCCCTAGCCGCATGAAGGGATGCTGGTGGGCACGACCGTCGAATATAGCCGGAGGGAAGGACGCATCGGAGGGTGGTAAGTTCAGGAGGGTGCCTGGCGGTGGGAGGAGTCGCCGGAGTGAGGCGAGGCTGCCGGTGTATGCGGCTGCGGCGGCAAGGAGTCACAGCACAAAGAGGGAGGGGGAGAGGGACTTTCTTTGAGCGGTGTGAGATAAAGGATGGTGCCCTTAGTTGTAGAGCATGCCCTTAAACACACGCTATTGCTAAGTAGGGTCAACCAGCGGGTTTCGTCGATTGATAGTAGTAGCGCGGGTTGCACCTCACGCGCTACTACTATTAAAATAGTAGTAGCGCGTGTTGTACCACGCTACTACTACCGCTTGTCCGTAGGTATGGTTAGGGATATTTACTAGTAGCGTGTTTTTTAGACCACGCGCTACTAGTAAATATTAGTAGTAGCATGGATTAATATAGCTCGCTACTACTAATTAGTAGTAGCGTGGGGTCAATATACTGCGCTACTAGTAAATTACTACCTATAAGCTTTTTCCTAGTAGTGTTAGCATAAGAAGCCAAGATTTTATCATCATTAAATTTGCATGAAAAGGGAAGGTATGGAGCCTTCATCCTAGAGCAACAAGTATAATCATATCTTAAGCATAGTTCCCGAGCATACCAATGCAACATATGAATTTGATCCCATAATAGTTTCCCTTTTTGAGTCAAGCGATAATCCCCAAAGTATTCACGTTGATCCAACGTGTCTCCTATTACATAATTGAATGGGGTTTTCACATAACCAACATCGAGGGTTTTAGTACACCTAATTTTTTGGTATTTCGTGTTCCATATCCATAACTAAAGATAGAGAACAACCTAGAACAGCAAATAAAATCTACTTAGTGATAAAGCTAACAAGCACACACGAGAATATTTCACCCCACGCTATAACTCCCCGGCAACAGCGCCAGAAAAAGGTCTTGATAACCCACAAGTATAGGGGATCAATTGTAGCCTCTTTCGATAAGTAAGAGTGTCGAACCCAACGAGGAGCTAAAGGTAGAACAAATATTCCCTCAAGTTCTATCGACCACCGACACAACTCTACGCACGCTTAACGTTCGCTTTACCTAAAACAAGTATGAAACTAGAAGGACTTTGTAGGTGTTGTTGGATAGGCTTGCAAGAATATAAAGAGCACATAAATAAAAAGTAGGGTCTATTTAGATAAAGAAGCAATAAAGTTAGTATAGCGAGTGTGGAAAAGTGCTGGTAGGAGTTGTGAAATTGTCCCTAAGCAATTGACTACTTTACTAGACCGATAGCAAGTTTTATGTGGGAGAGGCCACTGCTAGCATGTCATCCCTGACTTGGAATACTATGCACTTATCATTGGAACTATTAGCAAGCATCCGCAACTACTAACATTCATTAAGGTAAAACTCAACCATAGCATTAAGATATATTGGTCCCCCTTCAATCCCGTATGCATCAATTTCTATGCTAGGTTGAAGCTTCTGTCACTGTAGCCCTCCAATACAGAGTCCTATCCACATAAAACTAACCCTGTGGTGTGATCCATGTGCATGCTCATATGATGGGCACCAAAGGACATCAACATAACCACAAGCAAATTAAACCAATCATAGCAATTCACCAATTACCGAAAGGACAACGAAAATCTACTCAGACATCATAGGATGGCAACACATCATTGGATAATAATCTGAAGCATAAAGCACCATGTTCAAGTAGAGGGTACAACAGGTTGCGGGAGAGTGGATGATACGTCTCCAACGTATCTATAATTTTTGATTGCTCCTTGCTACATTATCTACTGTTTTGGGCAATATTGGGCTTTATTATCCACTTCTATATTATTTTTGGGACTAACCTATTAACCGGAGGCCCAGCCCAGATTTGTCGCTTATGCCTATTTCAAAGGTTTCGAGGAAAAGGAATATCGATGGAGTCAAAACGAACTAAATCAACTTGAGAAGTTATTTTTGGAAGGAAAGCAACCCAGTGGAACTTGGAGTGCACATCGGGAGATACGGGCTGCCCACGAGGGTTGGGGCGCGCCATCACCTCAGCGCGCGCTCGCCGGTGTCAAACCGGCGGATCTCGGTAGGGGGTCCCGAACTCAGCGCCTAGGCGGATGGTAACAAGAGATGAGGGATACAAGAGTTTTTAACCAGGTTCGGCCCTCTCGATGGAGGTAAAACCCACGCCCCGCTTGATTAATATTGATGATATGGGTAGTACAAGAGTAGATCTACCACGAGATCAAGGAGGCTAAACCCTAGAAGCTAGCCTATGGTATGATTGTTGAGATGTAATGTTCGCCCTATGGATTCAAGGCCCTCCGGTTTATATAGACACCGGAGAGGCTAGGGTTACACAGTAGTCGGTTACAATGGTAGGAGATCTACATATCCAGATTGCAAGCTTGCCTTCCACGCCAAGGAAAGTACCTTCCGGACACGAGCCGAGTCTTCAATCTTCTATCTTCGTAGTCCGGGAGTCCGCGGATATTGATAGTCCGCTATCCGACACCCCTAGTCCAGACTCCTCAAGAGTCCTCGAACCAGTCTTCAATGTCGATAAGTCCGCGCGTATAATGTTCGCATTGCAAGGCGGGTTCTCTCCTTGAATAACTGGAGAAAATAATGAACACCGTGATAGTGTCCGCTCGCAAAATAAATTCCACATTCCAACGAGAGAATAAAATATACACTTAACTCAATCTGCCGACGATTATGCGGCGTGACATCACACCGCAGCCAAGCCCTTGTTTGATCGTTTTATTACTCCACCTCAAAGACGCTTAGCGAAGCGTTTCTTGGCACGTCCGGTCGGGCAGAGATCGTGTTCCCTTATCCGGGATTCTCATCAATACGCAGGTGGGTAACCCAACCGCGCCATTGATGATGGCGCTTGGGAGATAAGCGAAGTTTTACCAGCCGGTGAGGGACGATAGTTTTGTCCGCCTATATATAAGGGATAAGAATTTACCTTCTCAGCCACGCCTTCTTCCTCCTTTGCTCATTCACCCTCGCGAACTCAAGCTCCAACGCCTAAGCTCACAAGATCCTGCTCGACCCTTCTCCGAACATGTCCGGAGGGGAGGAAAATGGATGGCCTCCACCGCCAGGAGGAGGACATCACCAAGCCGCGCGACGCCGATACCTTTTTGGCGACATCGCGCGATCGGCTGCCGACGCGGGCAGCTCATTCCTACCCTGTGGCCTCATGAGAGGGTTGTTTTCCTTCCCCACTTCCTCCGTGGATCGGGCTTCCGCCCATCCATTTGTCCGGGGATCATGTTTACTACGGCCTAGATTTCCACGATCCGGCGCCGCATTCGCCCTCAACATCTCGGTGTTCATCGTCGTGTGCGAGGCCTTTCTCGCATCCGCCCCACTTCGCCTCGGGCTCAAGACCTTCAACGCTGTCAAGGTTGTGAAGGGACGCAAGCGAATGCGGAGGCGCCATGGTGGGAAAGCTGCTCAACGTCCCTTGGCTAGAAGGGACCTTCGTGGACTCCGTCAAGGGGTGGCAATCGGGGTGGTTCTACATTACCGAGCCGCGTGAGCCTACATGGGCGGCGGCCCCCGAATTTAGATCTGGAATCCCCACGCAGCTCACCTCATGGAAAGAGAAGGGCTTGCGGTGGGGTGATCCGTGGAGGTGACGGACTTCGAGCCTGCATCAAGAAGCCGGTGAGCAATAGGCTCCGCTCGCCGACGTGGTCCAGTCATGCTCCTCCGCGGATTCTCCCATGCCAAGAACGGGCATTTAATCTGTGGAGTTTAATCCGAACAGCACCAGACGTTAAGCGCTCTTCGACACAACGCATGAAGGCGCCTCGGAGGGTGCTGCTCAAGGGCGCCAAGCCCGCGATCCGCCATCAAGACCGGATTCAGCTGCAGCCTCCGATCGACGAGGTAAGTGATTCACCCCATTACGGGACACTTGAAGTAATTAGATTGACTCTAGCGAGGTTTTTAATCTACCTCTTCCTTTGACAGGACTGGATGGAGAAGGCCCAGCTGCTCATCAGCCCGGCTCCCATGCCAGAAGAACCAGTGGATGCCCGCTTAGCAAGGCTGCTGGTCCCGGCACCATACGTGGTGCCGGAGAGGAAGGCCAAGAAGGCGGCCACGGGGACTCGAAAGAGTTCCCGTAATCAGGCATCTGACGACGACGAGGACTCCTTCCTCGAAGACGAGGAGGAAGAAGAAGAGGAGTACTCTCTCCCGGAGGAGGGAGAGAGGAAGAGGAGGGCCTCCCCAACCGGGGCGGCCGAAGGGTCCAAGAGGGGGAGAACTATTCCCCCGGACAGTTTCGCCAACATCAATGTTGGCGAGGAAGAGTGGCCTCCAAGGGCCAGGCGTCCGGCAGGATCGTAAGTATCCGGATCATTTATATGCCGTATAGTGTATGTCACGCAGCGTCCTTCTAATGCCGCATTGTTCTTTAGTCCGGCCGTTGACGACCTTCCCGACTCGATGAGCGGGTCATTGGCACCGTCGGATGTAAATTCCATCCTGACTGCCTCTACCCCACGCGCCGAGGACGACGAGATGGAATCCCACAGGGGGACACGCCAGGAGGAGGCTCCGGAGGCGCCGCCAGCAGCCCTCGGACTTTGTGTCAAGACTCTACTCCGAACCCGAAGCGGTTCCAGAGTCCGCAAGCAGCCCTCAAAGAAGGGCAGGATCGTGACGCCGGGCGGCCTCCGCCCAACCGAGGCACGGATATTCTGCCGGAGGCGCCAAAGGCGCCCATCAAGGAAGAACACCGCACTCTCATGAGTGCGGTGATTGAGAAGGTCCAGCCACCAAGGGCGGGCTGACCGAAGCTCGCAACAGCCTTCTAACAAGCTTTGAGGTAAGAAGGTTAAAATTAAGTAATATAATACCGCATAGACAAGAGTTCTCGATGCTTAGTCCGTGTTCAAAAGAAAAGCCGGACTAAGGATCTTAACAAGATATACGCAGGTTTCTAAAATATGTCAATATGGGTTTGCAGTGTTGCGCTGTTGACCTCGCCGCATTAACGGCGGAGGTCGAGGCGCTGAAGAAGGACCTTGAGCGGTCGGAGCAAGAGCTCGCCATGCCAAGAGGCAGCTCAAGGAAAAGAAGGTGAATAACACCACTTTAAATAAGTACCTTACGTAAAAGGGTTTCGTTGCAAACATGATTAATAAGGATAATATATGTAATGCAGGGGCCACTAACGAGGTGGCAGCCTCGAAGGATGCCGTGTCCGTGGCCGAACGCAATGCGCCACGTAACGGATCGAGCGAGAAAAGCAAGCGGCACCGGTGGCGGAAGTTCGCAAGAGCTCTGTGCTCTCATGGAAAAGCATGAGAGTTTGGAGCGTGACTCTGCTCGAGAGTCCGAGCTTGCCTTGGCTCGAAAGTGCCAAGTCCGCCAAGGCCGAGGCCCGAAGGCCCATGAGGAAGTAGAGGACATGAAGAAGATAGCGGCGGTAAGGCGTTTTCATGCAGAGCAAGCATGTTAATGTAATTTACCGGATACTTACCCGAATTCGAGCTCTCGTGGGCATTTGCAGATCTGCCGCCAGAGTGCGCCCGATGCCGCTGCATTCTATCGTGGCGAGGAGGGAGCTCAACGGAGAAGGTCTTCGTCTCAAGACGCCGAGGCCGCCATCCGGTGTTTTCAAGCGACCGGTGAAGCAAATGGTCGAACTCCACAAGGTAGCCGAGGAGGCCATGAAGGGCCTCACAATCCGGCCAGGGCTGGGCAGGCCATGCCTAGCAGCTACTTTGGCCTAGTGCGGCGGCTAGTGGATGCATGCCCAGTGCTGGATGTGATCAAGCGCCTACCTGTATTGAAGGCGCCGTCGGGCCCTTGCCCGCATAAAGGTGCAATGGGGCAAGCTGGATGCGGAGAAGCTTTCACGGATCCGCGCCGCCGGCAAGGAGCATCGCACGCCGAGCGATATTATAAAGTTGTCTCAAGGGAGCCCGCGATATTGCGGATGAGTGCCCCTTAATGTAATCCTTGAGTGAACTTGTTGTATATTTATCCCGGCGCTGAGAACTTCGCTTATATGCGCCATGAGCAACGCTTGTTGAATTTAAAATATTACCTTCAGGCGGCCGCTTGTAAAATCCGAGAGATGGCAAGTCGTTGGCTTCAGCCCCGTGCTACAAAGGCTAGGGTGTTCGGTGATAAACTTGAGCACTCTTGTTCCCATTATTGGGTCCATCTAGGAGGCGCCAACACGACGTAACAAGGCGACCGGACTTATAATGCTTGAACACTCTCACTTAGCCATAGAATTCTATAATTTTAAATTTCGGCGAAGCCCCGGTATTCGAAGACCGAATCCGAGGCGCTATCCACGCCTTCGTCGGACATCATCCGAACTTCGCCAAGCGGCATGAGGCTTTAAGGACCCGAAGAACCTCTCGAACAGCGACCGCTCTCGCCTTATCATGCCGCCGTTTTAGCTTTTCCATCGAGGCGTTAACCCGGCTCAACCGGGCGCAATCGCAGTGGTTCTCCAGTGCTACCTTAGCCGACGGAACGGAACGAAGGTACCAAAACATGGGAGCCGCAAACCCAACTATTGACCCAAGACATGATTCGAGCTGATTCATATAATGCTATAAGTTCGGGTGCCGACTTGTGAAAGTGTTCGGCTTAATCACACCATAATATGGGGAACGAAGCCCCGGTGTATTCGGCCGCATCAAGTATACGGGTGCAAGATGTCATATAATGAACATATGTAAAAGATAACGCAATTGCAATGAAAAGGTAATGTACTTGCAAGAAGGACATGTTGCGTTATTTATGAAAGAATGTCTGCTAATAAAGCGGACTGATACAAATAGTGCGGTAAGCAAGGGATTCGTACTAAATTAACATGTCCCCCTCCAGGGATAAGCTGCAGACTTGGTGTATGTAATCGAATTTAATGCTCGTAATGGAGGCCACCTGAGTGTTCGTCGCAGCCTTCTTTAATTCCCCGATCTGTTGATCGTGAGTTCGCAAGTTCGCCGCCGGACAGGCTTCGTTAATGGAGTCCTGTATGCAAAAGAAGAAAAGATAAAAACAACGCCAAGGGGGGCGATCGTCGAGCCCCTTGTGTGGTCGAGCCGCACTCTTTGGTCCTTGTGATTAAGCCCTCCCTGCGCCCATGGTATTCCAAAGCGTAATGATGTACGCGAGTGTTATTCTAGTGATCATGCGCGGGCGGGGTTGGGGCCGCATTGCTACGCTGCGGCTCGATCACGCCAGTGGTCTTGGTTGTTGTTGCTCCGGCGCTTTTAATGTGTCCGCTTTTAATTGCCGGACTAGAGAATTGCCGAGAAGGCTACTCAGATTTCCGCCGCGAGAGCTGCTGTATGTTCCTCCGCTCGAGGGAGCGCCCGTATTCCCATTAACCGTAATGACTCCACGAGGGCCCGCATCTTGAGTTTTAGGTATGCATAACGCGGTACGCGCTGAATTTGGCAACGCGTTCGTCCGAAAGCAGGGCATGATAGCCGCCACGAACGGGACTATATCGAAGATTAACTCTTCGCTCGAAATTATCCGGGATCCAAGACCACTTCCAGTGTGACCGAGCCTGCATAGCTTGGCTTCCACTCGGATGACACCTTTAAAGGTTGTTTTGGTAGGTTTAATCCTAGATGGGTCTATGCCCATTTTATGACCGTGTCCCGATAAAGCAGGTTCAGCTGCCGCCGCCGCTCATCGTGACTCTTGTGAGGTGAAATCCATCGACGATTGGGTCTAAGACCACGCGCAAATCCGCCATGGCGATGCTGGTCGGATGGTCTTGTCGATCGAAAGTGATCGGACAGAGGACCATGGATTGAACTTGGGCGACTAGCTCCATCGCGTAGACATCCCGTAAAGCGCGCTTCCTCTCCTCTTGGGTATATGGGTTGCGTAAATCATATTCACCATCCGCACTTGTGGGGGAAACCCTTCGCCCTCTATCGTTCGGGCGGTCGGGTCTCCTCCTCGCCGCCGCTATTTAGCCCCTTGTCATTGTGTTCGCAATTAACTTGCCGCCTGCTTGAACACCCAACAATCTCTATTGGTGTGATTGGCTAGCTTTTCGGGGTGCCATGTATCCGCATGAGCGGTCGAGTATTCGGTCCAGATTGGACGGACCCGAGTTGTTCTTTAAATGGCTTCTTCCGCTGACCGGTTTTGAGCCTCGAATCCGCATTGACCGCCGATCCTCTTTGTCGCCGCCGCACGCGGCGCTTTGTTTTTATTCGACGTGACTGCCGTGGTTGTCCTTAGTGTCCGGACTGCCAGAATTTTTGCGGAGATTGTTGCCGCGGCTAGCCTGTGTCTTCTCCCGCACGTAAGCGGTCATTAGCGATGTGAGGGCTACCATGGGTTTCGCTTCTCCCGCCCCTGTGCCGGGCTAGCCATTCGTCCCGGATGTTATGTTTGAAGGCTGCAAGGGCCTCCGTGATCCGGACAATCGACGATTTGATTTTTCTTCGTCAAGAACCATGTCCGAACTGTCCGCCGATTCGTCTCGGCTGCTGAATAATGTGGCTTAGGTCATCGGCGCTCGGTGGTCGCACATATGTACCTTTGAAGTTATCATGAACGCTGCCTCCGTGTCTTCCCAACACCCAATCGACTCAAGGGCAGGCTGTTAAGCCAATGCCGAGCTGGTCCTTTAAGCTTGAGGGAGATATTTGATGGCGTGGAGATTGCCGCCGGGCCATATGGATGTGGAGAAGATAATCTTCGATCCACACCGCTGGGTCTGCTGTACCATCGTGAAGATTCGATATTCACGGGTTTGAACCCTTCGGGATCCGATGATCCATTACTTCGCCGCTGAAGCATAACGGTGTGCTGCACCTCAGATTGAGCGATATCGCGACGCAGCTCGAGGGAGCGCTGCTCGCTATGTTCGCCCGCCGGGCGTTATGTCCGGCGCGACGGTATTCGCTGTGGGTCGAGGGCGCCCACGTGATCCATAGATGGATCTCGATTGTCTTGCTTTGTCCTCCAAGATGTCTCGCAAGTCCGCGCGTTCCTTTTGGCTTCGCACTTTGGATCGATGTCGGGTACGGTCTTGGCTGGGGCCTCAATGCTTTTCGTCGCGACCACGGGTGGTCGGTCAGCCATGTCGCGGCGCCGGTGATAAAGGTATGTATGCTTCCTCCTCTAACCGGGAGCAGCTTATGCCTTGGGTAACTTTTGGAGGGAGTTCGAAGTTTATACTTCGCCGCGAGGACCTCGGGTCCATCGATCGGCTAGCAGATCTTGATCAGCTTGAGCTGTTGCTGCTTTTTCTTTAGGCTATTTGCCGTGGCTATGAGCCGCGCTCAAGCGCTCTTGTTCGACGGGATCTCGGTATGACGAATTCGCCATCGCTGAGGCTCGCTTGCCTTCGGAGGGAGGCATATAGTTATCGCCCTCAACCCTTCGCTTGCCGCCCTGTCATGAGGGCTTGCTTTTGCGCCCTCCTGCGCTTGAGTCTTGCGGAGGGATCGCCTTCGCACTCTCCGGAGTGTTATTGTCTCCCGTGCCGAATCTCCATTCTTGTTGTGGCGGATTTAGAGCGCCGCCACGACGCCGCCGGCGCTTGGGTTGCTTCTTTAGAGAATCTTCCTCCGCTGCGCCGCTTATCCCTTCTTTTGGGGTATCCACTATGTAGACGCTCAGACGACGAGGTGGCCTTCCAAAGGCCCTGTGGGTGCTGGGTCTCGTTCGCCTCCCGCATCGCCGCCCATAGCGCCGATGTCATCGAGTCGTAGTCTAGCATGTCGGTTAAATCTCGGCAGTGGCTACAAAGTGGGTGGTGGGTGGGCTCAATTTCTTCGTCGTCTCAGATTCCAACCATCCTCGCCATAGTCCGCCAGATTCTCCGATAGCGAGAGATGCTTTAGAGAATTCAGGATATCGCCAAAAGGCGAAGTGCCGAAAGATGTCCGGGCGGTGAATTCCATAACCGCGCCCAATCTGGTTTAATTGGCAGGGCGCTGGAGGCTCGGAGTCCGCGAGGAGTCCGCGCCGATCACGAAGTTTCATGGGGACAAGATTGGTATTTGGCTCCATCGCCATAGATGTTGAAGCCCTGTGGCGGCGCTTCATCCACCGCCCTCGCCATGGGCAATCGGCTTCGCCAGTAGCCGGAGTGGGTTCGAGTGTGGCCTCCAAAGCACCGTCCGGCGGCAGAGCCAGATCATGCCCATCGCCACAAAGGCGGGCGCGCTTGGCTGTGGCTCGAGTCCGTCAAGATCAAGTCTCCGCGTCATCGGCCGTGAAGTTCAAGCTTCGAACCGACCGACGCCAGGGGCGAAGCTGATCCGCTCCAGATGGCCAAGAGAATTGCCCGCAGCAGCAAAGCCGCCGAACACGTAAGATCTGTCCGGGAGAAAAGTCTTACCTGGACCGACAGCGCATGGTTGAAGATGCCATCGAGCCTATCGGTGACGCATACGAGGAACTCTCAATGAAAGCACCAATGTCGGTGTCAAACCGCGGATCTCGGTAGGGGGTCCCAACTATGTGTCTAGGCGGATGGTAACAAGAGACGAGGGCTCGGCAAGGCCCAAATAAGAAGATAAACCCCGCCAGCAGGGCACCAAAAAACAAAAGACTTTCCCACAAGGGGTCAAGGCAGTAAACTCACTTCACGTGAGGACAAGGAAAAACAGCGCGACACTTTCTAAAAAGAGCTTCGCACAGTCCAGCCCAGCAAACCATAGAGATTGGATATCAAAACCAATCACTTTCACCACCGGATCATTCCGAAGTTGCTCAAACGCGGAAGGACTCCCCTGATTTTGAATCCGATCATAGACGGATTACAATTCACAAACCTCCGTCAGCGACTTAAACCTGCTATATTCGAACACAATCCGTCGGATGGGGATAGACCCTACTAAAATTCGAGATAGCCGCACTTACTTCAAAGGAGTAACGCCTGGCCCTTACGCCAAGTGCACAGGCTCGGTATTACTAGAGGTCATGTTCGGATCGCCGAGCAACCCTCGACGCGAGAAACTAATTTTCCATATCATCCCATTTCAAAGTGAATATCAAGCACTGTTGGGACGTAAAGCTTTTATCCGCTTCAATGCCATACCATATTACGCGTCTCTTACACTCAAAATGCCCGGTCCCCATGGCACCATTTCAGTGCGCGGGTCATTTAAAGACCCCGGACTCGGATAGACGAATCCGGACTCAGCAGGCTAGGGGCTCCCTAGCCGCATACCCTTTCACAAGGGGCTGAGCGCACAACTAAACGCGGTTTCATATAAACCTCGCTTTAATTATTTACACTTATTCTTTTGCATATTTTTCGCATCTAACTGTTTCTAAAACTAAAGTGTTCTCTCTTTCTACAGATGAACAAAGTGTGTACCCGCCCGTGATAACGGCGAACGGAGACACAAAGCGCAGACGCAAGAGGGACCCGTCGAAGGATTCTTTTCAGATTAAGACCCCACGAGACCTTTTATTATCGTCTCTTGTTGTTAATCTCCTCGGCTTCTTTCTATAGCCAAAGCGAGCTCGACGCTTTGGCATCGGCCGCCGTAAGACAATGCCCGCATTCGACACAAGGAGCTTAGGGCATAATTCTGCCCATTATCATAAAGTCCCAACACCTTCGGAGTGTTCGGCGCTCCTGTTAGGCATTATATGCATCAGCTCCAATCATGTCTTTGGTCAAATGTTGGGTTTGCCTCGCCTCGTGTTTTGCTGCCTTACGCTCCGTATCACCCGCTAACGTGGCACCAGGAGAACTATCGCGACAGCCCCGCCCGGCTGGGCAAGCACCTCAAGAGAGAAAGCCGAAAACCGATCATCATGATGTAGCGTGAGTCTGGTCACCACTTGATCGACTATCGGAATGTTTAGAATTTCGCTGACGAAGGACCGCTTCGGTCAGCACATACGCACCCCAAACCGAGATGTGCGGTGTCATCAGGGCTATATCGTAGCCCCACCCTCGAGCTCCATTGGCTAAGTGAAAGAAATAAAGCATCATAGTCCGGATTGCCTCGTTCGCCACGCTACCACCTCCTTATAACAGACCGAGACGCCGGATTATGTGAAAAGCGCTTATTTTATAACACCCCAAAGACCTTGTGCAAGGGGCTGAAGTCAAGATCGTGCATCTTTCAAAGTTATACACAAGTATACGCAAACGGCCGCACAGGAGAAGTTTTACTACTTGGAAGCACAAGTATAAAAAGCATTCATACTATAATCATTGATCTACAAGTCAATGTGTTCAATTGAACGTTACATTCTTTGAGCACTGCGACTCTATTATACGAGCGCCACGCATAACTTCCCCGAAATAATGCTCGGCAGGAAGCCGGTTTCCATCCGAACCCTGAGCAGCAACAGCGGTGGCATCCATCTCCGAGACACTGCACCTTTACACGGGCCAGAGCCATCCGCTACCGATGCAGGCCGACCGCTTCATCTCTTGATATGCGGCACCGCCCCAAGGAACTGCTGCAGAGGGTCAAGTAGCTCGTCGCTTTGGACCCTCTCGCCATACATGGGCCACGATGTCGCCATAGCCAGCCCGGACAGTCTATTCAGTTCGCCCATTCGCCAACCTGTCCGCGGCCGAAGGGGCGATCCGGACTGTGGAATTGAGTCCAATATAACTCTTCCGCCGTGATCCCCGGCTCCGAAGTGCTTAACGCATCAACCGCACTCGCAGCTAAATCCATATACGGATCCTCCGAACTCCACACCGCCAAATTGAGCGCACTGCATCCATAAACCGGCGACGATAAGAAACGGCTTGCCACCGTGATTTCTCCGGCCATGCAGCTCCTCCTTCATAGCCCGTGATTGCAGTAATCGGCATCCTCGGCTTCGGCGGTGGCCTTCTTCAGTCCTCCCATCCGATAGGCGCCTTTTCAAGAGCCTCGCCACGGTCAAGAGCATCCTTAATTTCTTGGCCAATTCGCCACCTCCGCCTGCTTAGGTAGTGCGCAGCCTTTTCGCCTTCAACTCTTCGCCGCCTCGTGGCAGCCGTGATCACTCCTTCGGCTTGCTCCTTAGCTTGTGCAAGCTCGCCCGAAGGTTTCCACAAGAGCAAAGATCGTCTCAGATAAACAGCATATAACTTATCGAGGAGGGCTTTAACTCACTCAATAAAGCGGCCGCGGAGAATATATTTACCTTTGCGACTCGTCAAGTCGCTGATTGACAAGTGCGATATCAGATCCGCCATGTCCAGCTTGTCGACTCGCTCGAAACCGATCAGCCCGGCTGGCCTCGACTATCCGCCACCAGACGTAACGGCGGTATTCATTACCTGAGATGTTTAGATATTCGATCCTCGGCACGCTGTCGTCTTCGACAACCTACCGAGTCTCAGGGGCTACTATCTATATAGGGAGCATTTTTATATGCACAAACTGTTAAAACAACAAAGGGGTGCGCTATTTTCGCATACCTCAAATCCCGCCAGCAAGCTCATGGCAGCGTCACGCAATCCGCTCTCAGCAGACGAAATCCTTCCAATCACCATACGCATTAACGCACGGTGATCTTCTAAAATGGACGCCTCTCAAGCACTCTTCTTCGCCTCCGCCGCTTCGCTGGTGCCGAACTCTCTCCGCCCTCCGACTCGGGACGCCCTCCGATGGCGACACTTCGCTCGCCCGCTTCATCGGGCGGCGCCCAGAAGGAGGCGACGCTTCCATCATCTCCGGAAGAAGGTCCCCGAGGATGAACTCATCTCGAGACGGCTGCAGATCCGAATCGCGATATAAATATTTCGTTACCATGTAGCATAAACGAAGGTATTCCCTTATAAATTAATTTCTCTTTCATACTCACGGCTCGTTGAGGGCTGGCCCTTCGGCGATGATTGCGCGTCGGATTTCTCCGGACGCTGGCCCCGGTGAGGATTTCTTCCCACGCTTAGGGCTTTGACATCCGGATCTCCGAGGCGGTCCTCTTCTCCTCTGAAGGAGGGATCCTGGTTCCTCCTCTTGGTCGCTTCTTCGGGCTAAGTATTAGCCTTTATCTCCCCGTTGCTCTCTCGTGGGCGCAACCTCCAACATTCGACGACCAAGACGGGATCCAAAGGCGGTCTCGGAGGGGGCCGACACCTTATCAGCCTTGATTGCGCCACCCATTCCTGTAAAGAATAAAGGGTCGAGACGATCTTTTGAAAGGCATACAAACAGTAATGTCCGGACTTTGAGCTATTTACCCGAGTATCCGGCGATCGCGCTTAGTCCAAAGATCTCGGCGAATCCGACACGCCACCTGCGGTCCAAGAACAGCTCAGACATCTCCGAGGGTGTCGCACCCATGAAATGCTGGAGGATATGAGGTCCCTCCGGATTGAACTCCCATAAACGGAGAGGACGACGCTTGCGGTGGTAGGAGGTGCTCGATTAGCATGACTGCGCCACCTTGACCAGGTCGATCTCCCTTGTTTGGAGGTCTCGAACCGCCTCAGAGTGCGGGCACGCCCTGACGGCCCCGCTGAGCTCCTTGGTCGACCCACGACATCGCCGCCCGGAGGTCCCGGCGGAAAGAGGGCGGCGGCTTTTGCTTGTCGCCTCGGGAACAGTGATGTAAAACCACTCCCGCTGCCACAATCCCTGTTCCTCTTGAAGGAACCTCGAGCCACGGGCATCGACCTTCCTGCTTATGGTCGCTTCACAAGACTCGCTGACGCCCCGATCATCTTGGCTCCACCTTAAATGTTTTCAGCCACAGTCAAGTGGGGATGACGCGAGGAAGGCTTCGCAGACAATGATAAATGCGGAGATATGGAGGATGGACTCCGAGCCAAGTCGTGGAAGTCCAACCCGTAGTAGAATAAGAGCCCTCACGAAAGGATCCGCTGGAAGCCTAATCCCGACGGAGGTGAGATGCGAAAACGACGATTCACCGGCTCGGGTTGGCACGGCCTGCCCCTGGGCAGTAACCCAGGCGAAACTTCAGAGGCGTGTACTTGGCCTCGTGCAACTTCAATATGTCCTCCTCCGTAATGTAGGAGGGCATCCACCGCCCCGGAGGTCGGAGCCGACATTGTTGTGGATCCGAGGTGCTCAATCAAGCTCTAGGTGTTGGAACCGGGAGCAGAGGAAAGATTCGATGCAAGGTTGAAAGACAAGGACAGGCCTTGGTCCTCTTATAAAGGGGAAATAATACCAAGGGCCGCTCCGTGACCGCTTGAGATTCCCTTCGATAGAGGAGGCGGGCGACGGAACGGTTGGGTTACCCACGCACGTATTGATGAGGATCCCAGAATAAAAGGGAACACGATCCGCTCGACAGACGTGCCAAGGAAACCGCTTCGCTAAACGCGCCGAGGCGGAATAATAAAACGATCCAAACAAGGGCTTGGCTGCGGTGTGATGTCACGCCGCATAATACGCCGCCAGATTGAGTTAAGTGTATATTTTATTCTCTACGCTGGAATGTGGAATTTATTTTGCAGAGCCGACACTATCCCCGGTGTTCATTATCTTCTCCGAATTATTCAGGAGGGAACCCGCCTTGCAATGCCGAACATTATGCATGCCGGACTTATCGTCATTGAAGACCGGTTCGGGGCTACCGAGGAGTCTCGATTAGGGGTGTCCGGACAGCCGGACTATCAATATCCGCCGGACTCCTGCATCACGAAGATAGAAGATTGAAGACTCGCTCATGTCCCAAGGTACTTTCCTTGGCGTGGAAGGCAAGCTTGGCAATACGGATATGTAGATCTCCTACCATTGTAACCGACTCTGTGTAACCCTAGCCTCTCGATGTCTATATAAACCGGAGGGCCTTAGTCCATAGGACTAACATCTCAACAATCATACCATAGGCTAGCTTCTAGGTTTAGCCTCCTTGATCTCAAGGTAGATCTACTCTTGTACTACCCATATCATCAATATTAATCAAGCAGGACGTAGGGTTTTACCTCCATCGAGAGGGCCCGAACTCGGGTAAAAACACTTGTGTGTCCTCGCCTCTTGTTACCATCCGCCTAGACGCACAGTTCGGGACCCCCTACCCGAGATCCGCCGGTTTTGACACCGACAGACATCAAGCTCTTTTCTGGCGCCATTGCCGGGGAGGTTAGCGCTTGAAGGTATATCTTTAGATCTTGCAATCGAATCTTTTTGTTTCTTGTTTTATCACTAGTTTAGTTTATAAAAGAAAACTACAAAAAAATGGAGTTAAGTTTGCCTCATATGCTTCATCTTTTTAATGTCTTTCGTGAAAATGATGGGAAGGAAAATTGTGCTCAAGTACTAGAAGAAGAATTACATAGAATGCTTGGGATAAAATATGTGAATGATGAGCATGATTGCAATGTTGTTAGTATGAATTCCTTGAATATCCATGATGCTAATGATATGCAAAGCTACAAGCTTGGGGAAGCTATGTTTGATGAAGATGATATTTTTTGTCCCCCAAGCTTTGATGAGCAAATTTACTATGATGAAAGCATGCCTCCTATCTATGATGATTATTGTGATGACACGTATGCTTTAAAGAATAATGATAACCATGAAACTTGTCATCTTGATCTTAATTTTCAATCATATGATAGTTATTTTGTTGAGTTTGCTCCCACTACTATTAATGAGAAGAATTTTGCTTATGAGGAAAGTAGTAAATTTTCTATGCTAGTAGATCATGAAAAGAATGCTTAGGTGCTGGTTATATTGTTGAATTTATTCATGATGCTACTGAAAATTATTATGAGGGAGGAACATATGCTTGTAGGAATTGCAATAATATCAAGTTTCCTCTCTATGTGCTTAAATTCTTGAAGCTATGCTTGTGTTACCTTCCTATGCTTGTTGATTATTGTTCCCATAAGTTGTTTTCTCACAAAATCCCTATGCATAGGAAGTGGGTTAGACTTAAAAGTGCTAGTCATATGCTTCATGATGCTCCCGTTATGTTTCAATTCTTATCTTTTATGTGAGCATCATTGTCATCATCATGCCTAGCTAGAAAGGCATTAAAGAAAAGCGCTTGTTGGGAGACAACCCAATACTTATCCTTACTATTTTTGTGTGTTCACATGATTATGCTACTGTAGTAATCATGTTTTATAGCTTTTGTTTCAATAAAGTGCCAAGTAAGACCTTTAGGATGGCTTACGGTGATAGTTGTGTTGATCCTGCTGAAAATCAGAAACTTTTGCACCCAGCAAATTAGTTTTGTTAATTCACAGAAACGTGTTTCTGATCTGATTCTTTTTACTATGGATTGGTACACGAATTGCTTAGGACTTTCTAATTTGGTAGGTTGTTTGGAGTTACATAAGTATACGTTTGATACAGATTACTATAGACTGTTCTGTTTTTGACAGATTCTGTTTTCTATGTGTTGTTTGCTTATTTTGATGAATCTATGAGTAGTATCGGAGGGTATGAACCATAGATAAGTTGGATTACAGTAGATATTACACCGATATGAATTTAGAATGAGCTAATTACAGTACCAATGTGGTGGTTTTGTTTTCTTTCACTAACGGAGCTTATAAGATTTCTTGTTGAGTTTTGTGTTGTGGAGTTTTCAAGTTTTGGGTAAAGATTCGATGGACTATGGAATAAGGAGTGGCAAGAGCCTAAGCTTGGGATGCCCAAGGCACCACTACTTGAGTCGGGAGTATTGAAGCCTATAGACTATACATTGCTGTTAATCTTATGTTTGCTTGTTTAATGCATGCAGAGGCATTTGTTCAAAATACAGAGAAAATGATAAGGTTTTGCATTGGTTTATACTAACCTATCTAACTAGTTGTGTAGCGCATGATATGAGAGGTTACAAAAGTCGAAACTCGCTTAGCATGATAAGCGATTTAGCTAAGAGCGCCGCCGATAAAGCGCGCCAGAAACGCTACAAATATCGACCGGCGGTGTTCACCTAACTCTAAGTAGCAGTAGCGCGGTCGCAAGAACAGCGCTACTGCTAAGTATGTAGTAGTAGCGCGCTTTTTTCGAGATCGCTGCTGGTAAGTTTCAAATTGCCACAATTTTTTGTCCCAGTTAGCAGTAGCGCCGTACCGCAAAGCGCGCTGCTGCTAAATACTTAGCAGCAGCTGCTGCGCCTAGCCGCCAGGCTACTAACCCGCACCAACCCAACACCTTTCCCCACCCGTCCCTCCCCTCCCCCTCCTCTTTTCCCTTCCCCCTACCTCCCCCTCCTCTCTTCCCTTCCCCCTACCTCCACCACATGCTCCCACTCTCACTCTTCTTCTTCTCCTCAATACTTCTCCCCCATTACTCTCTCTCTTCTATCCACCTTTCTCTCTTCATTACTCCTACATAACTACACCACCTCCATTAATGCATCTCCTTTCTTTTCCTTCCCTCCACTAGTTGAAGTTGTCTCCTCCCAAATTAGGTAGCTAGGTAGATGTAGGATTTAGTTAAGGACCTATTTGCCCCTAACTAGATCTATCTTTGTCAAGAAGAGCTTTGTGCACTTTTGATCTCCCTACAACATCATCTCCACTGTGTGCTCGATCTCGATCGAGATAGAGGTGATGAAAATTTCATGCTTTTGCAAAATGGAAATGTGTTTATGTGTGTGTGATATGTTTGTGGAAATTGTGTGTGTGGCATGAGTTGACGCCGCCAAATTGTGCTTTTGAGTTGCCTATGTTTTGCCGAAATGTCGATTTATTTCGCTTCGCTAATTCCGCAAACTCTAGATCCATATATGTCCTATTTTTAGGGAAGGTCATGCCAAATTTTTTATGACTTTGATGCATGCATGCATTTTTATAATCAATTTTTTTATTATTACCGTGCAGAGTTGACGATGGTCAGTGGAACGATGGTGGACAGGTGGTTGCGGTCGGCGGTGCAGACATGAAAGAAAATAACCGGACAGAGGTTTTATGTCCGTGTTTAAAATGCAAAGGAATAGTTTGGCTCGACCCCATGACGATGGTCGTGTCAAGCGCACTCGCCATGACTGGTTTCATGGATGGCTATACTGTGGATAATTGAAGATGAGGATGACGATGTTGAGGATGCCGACGGGCAGGCAATGATGACACGGGCAAGACGAAGAGATGATCGATAATGGCGGCGGGAAGAGGCCGGACATGGCGGCGGAGAAGGGCCGGACATGGCGGAGGAGAAGGGCCGGACATGGCGGCGGAGAGAACGACATGGACTCCACGCAGCAGAGTTCGCTGGTACTAAGTTCAATTCAAAGGGACCTCATGTTCAAGCATTGCTTCGCAAGGAGACGAGTATCGAGAGAGCTGCTTCTAGAGAGGAGGCTAAGCCGAGCAACGGTGGTAGACTCAACACTCCATTGTATGATGGTTGCAATCCTCGAGGTGACCCGCTTGAGTTTCACGCCCAACTCCTCAAGACGAAGGCTAAAAACAAATGGACCGACACTAGCCTCGATGAGCATCTCAAGTACCTAAAGGATGTTCTTCCCCGGGTAATCTATGTCCTACTAGTGTTGATGAGGCCAAGAAGATCGTGCCCTCTTGATCCGCCACACGTTAGATACCATGCATGCATCAACGATTGCATAATTTATCGGAAGGAGCACGCGGAAAAACAAGCTGTCCGGTGTGCAATGCTTCTCGATACAAGAAGGCCGGGAAGAAATGTCCCTAGAAAGTTGTATGGTACTTACCGATCACTCCCCGTCTCCAGAGGTATTTTGTAGATCCCAAGGAAGCTAAGCTAATGCGCTCGCACGCGGAGAGGAAGAAGCCCGACGATGGAGATGATCCAAGTCGAGACACGTGAAGGATGGAAGCCGTGGAGAGCGTTGAACAGCTTCTATCGGTATTTTGAATGTGATGCAAGGAACATCGTGTCGGCGCGGTACCGATGGCATGAACTGCTTGGCAACCGTAACACCAACCATAGTACATGGCCCGTGTTTGTATGGATGTACAACCTCCCCTGGTTGTGCATGAAATCAAGTACATTCACATGAGCATGCTTATTCAAGGGCCAAACAACCAGGAAATAATATTAATTTGTATCTGGGCTACTTCAAGAGGAGTTAGACACGTTATGGAAAACACCGCCAAGACATGGGACGCCAAAGAAGGTGAGTATTTCAACATGAGAGCGAGCTGATCACGACAAAGGCAGGACTATCTCGTTACGGATATGTGGCAGGCCAGTGTGCCATGGATATTATGGATGCACGCGTGCATGGATGATACAACGCCTCAGCAGCTAACGCCAAGGAAAGATGGCGGTCTGGGAAAATCGTACATGGGGCATCAAGATGGCTTGAACAGACGACCCGTGGAGAAACCGTGGAGATCTATTCAATGGTCACGCTGAGCATCGAGGACCTCCACGTAAGCGGAGCGGTGCCGAAATCGATGAGCTGTTGAAAACTCGAAGGAGTGCCCCGCGCCGAAAGACGATGAGAAAGGCGCCGAGCCGCTGCTGAAGGTATGGAAGACGAGGTCTGTGTTCGGGACTTGGAGTATCGCACAAACTCGATACACCTCATTGCCTTGATCAAATGCATATCTGTAAGAATGTCCTTGAGAGCTTGCTCGCAACACCGATGAACATGCCGGATAAGACCAAGGATGGGCCAAGGCAAGAAAAGACTTGCAAGATTTGAAAATCAGGGAAGATCTGCACATGCCGCCCGTAAAATGTCGACGAGACAGAGACGGAGACAGAGGCACGGAGAAGAAGGGCAAGAAAATAAAGAAAGAGGATTATTGCCCCTTCTTGCTTCACCTTAAGTCAGCTGAGATCAATCAATTCTTTAAGTGCCTTACCGAGTGAAAGTTAGTTCCGTTATCGTGGCAAGATAAGCGATATCTAGACACGGACAAGAAAAGGTTCAGCGGGATGAAGTCTCATGACCGCTATGTGATGATGACGCAGATACTACCTGCCGCCCTTAGAGGGATAATGGACAAGCACGTCCGTGACACGCTTATTGGTCTCGCAACTTTTTCGACGTCATCTCTCAAAGTCGATCAGTGTGAAGCAGCTCCAAAGGCTACTGTGAAGAGATTGTTGCAGATATCGAATGAGCTTGAGATGTACTTCCCGCCCGCGCTTCTTCGACGTGATGGTGCATCTGTGTGTCCATATTGTGGATGACATAATAGACTGGGGCCGCCATTCCCGCACAACATGATGCCGCTTTGAGAGGATGAATGGGATCATCAAAGGATTCGTTTCAGAATATGTCCCGTCCGGATGGAAGCATCGTCTGTGGCTATTTGGCACAAGAGTGCATCTCTTTCGTGAGAATTTTCTATATGGCGCAGACCAGCCGCCGGTGTTAGTGTTGGTTTGCCCGCTAACAAGCTAACGATGGGAGGCTCAAGGAGATGGTCATCGCAACGGTCGCAGGAACTGCACGTGGCATACTCAGATCGACGCAGCGATTTTGACAGAGCAAACTTGGTAGTGCTACAACACCTAGACGAGGTAGATCCTTTCGTGGCAATCGCACAAAGAAATTATCGCAAAGAAGTATCGTGACCGGGGTATGCAGGACGGACGCCGGTTACTAGAGAGCACAACTCCACTTTCCTCGCATTGGTTCAAAGAGCATATTATTGCTAATCCCCGAGGAGGGCTCTAAGGACGGATTGCTCATATACGCTTTAGCACATGGCCCTCGCCCAACCTCAGAACCTATCGTGCATATGATATCAACGGATACACGTTCTACACGGAGGCAAAAGATATGGACAGTGATGATCGTAACTCGTGGGTGACGATGGAATGCATGACCGCAGAACAACGGCACAACCGAACGATTTTATGGAAGGGTCGAGGAGATCCGGGAGCTTGACTACTCGATCGCACAACACGACGATGTTCCGTGTCGATGGGCTAAGAATGTCGAAGAGAAAGCCGGATGTTCACTACCATGACTATACCCGACGCCAAGAGCGCTACCATGAACGCTATCGCAAAAAACGAGCCATGGGTACACGCTAAGCACGTGACACAATGCTTCTTCATAATCGACCCGCAATCCCAGCCGTGTTGTCGGAGGAGAGGCAAAAGGAACATCATTGAATGGATGGAGTCGCCAACGAGGAAGACTATGATCAAGACGGCAACCCAATGAGGGAAGATGACGATGATGATGAAGTATACGCCAAAAGAAGAATCAATACTACATTACCTAAGAAAAATCGACTCCATGGAAAAGGCAAAGTCACAATGAGGGGCTCAATTATTCTTCGATTTAACAAGAAGGGAAAGAAGCTGACTCAAAAACGAAAACGCCAAGACCGAGGAAACGTATGTTATGGGTCCAATGATGTGTAATATATATATGTTCCTATTTTGTATACACACTTAGCCATTATTATGCATGGGTCCAATGATGTGTAATATATATGTTCCTATTTTGCATACATATTTAACCGCCAAATGATGCAATATATATCGCCTCCCTTCGCTCAACGCCTCGGAAATAAAAGTGGATAAAATAAAGGAAAAGAAAAGGAAAGAGCGACGGTAGTAGCAGCGCTGCTTCTCCTAAACCAGCAGCTACAGATCTTAGTAGTAGCTTTCTCCTAAACCGCTGCAGCTACAGATCTTAGTAGTAGCGAATTTCACCTAAACCGCTGCATAGCTATCGAATTTAGTAGCAGCTGCTTTTGACATAACGCGCCATCGCTACGCCCACTTAACCCAAAATTTCACTCGCCTCGCTTCATCCCGCCATTTCCCCAAATCCCCACTCTCTCTCCCACGCCGCCACTCGCTCGACCTGGCCAAGGCCGCCTCCGGCACTGGCGCAAGGCTAGCCTCAAGGCCGCCTCGACCTGCCTCGACCTCGACCTCGACCTCGGCCGGCGCTTAGCCTCGACCACGCCGCCGCCTCGACCCAGCCGCCGCCTCGACCTCGGCCCGGCTCGCCTCGACCTCGGCGGCTCGCCGACCCATCGGCCTCGCCCCTCCCTCCTCGCCGCCGTCGCCTGGCCTGCCTCGCCCTGCACTCTCTCAGAAACCCCTCTCGCTAGGGTTCTTCATGTTAATTAATTAGGTTATCTATTTAGTTATGAATTTAGCTAGGTTTCAAAATTAGCTGAATTTATATGCAAATTTGAACTGACATGTGATATGTGCATATGTCATGTTTTGGACATGTCATGTTTGGAAAATGATCCGAGTGGCCTATGTTACGCCGAATGTTGATTCATTTCGCTTCGTGAATTTCAGCGCCGATATGTCCATTTTTAGCAAAGGTCATGCCAAATTTCCGTGAATAAAGGCATGATTTGTGCTACATAGTTGGTATATCGAAAGTGGTGGCACATAGATTTCTTTTTATGTCATTTCTCATTTATTCATACTTTTAGAAATAAATGAGGCCACTTAATCATAGGAAACATGTCGAACAACGAAGAAACCGGGCCTTCACCAAGATGCATTTAGATGGATTATGAGGGTGAACAAGAGTACTCGACTATTTGATCGCTAAGCAAGGTTTGCAGGTCGGCCTCGATGATGGTATCGACGCCGACATCGACACCGACGGCGCCGCACCGATGGCGGCACCGAGACCGTGGGGAAGGTATCAAGGGAAGGTACCGCCCCGATGCCGCCATCAAAAGAGGAAGCATAAGAAGCAGAGGATAAGAAAACCTAACAAACTAGGGATTGGACGACTTGTGATCACAAAGATGGCACCGCAAGTTTGAGCCGTTAGAGCCGGAAGAACCTCGCAAGTGCTATGGGAACCAAGTAGGATGCATCCTACGGAATGCGCGAGCATCAACGATTTATGACTTAAGGAGTAAAGAACATTTGACGCAGCTGCTCCTAAACGGTTGCACAAGAGATTCAAGTTCCCGACCGATGATAACATAGAACAACCGTGGATGATCCAAGATGAAAAAGATTAACAATCACGCCATGGGCATGTTCAGAATGATTTGGCCTCCGGAAAGGGAGGGTGAAACGAGCTATTGAGGCTGATGAACCCCGTCCAAGATTCTCGAGGAAAATCCGACACTTACGGAAGAGGAGTTCAAAAGTTCAAGGACACTTGCGCTACCGAGGCAGCCAAGGCTAAGGCTGCAAATTCAAAAGCCTTCAAAGAAAGGAACACGGAAGCATCGCCGAAGCCGTGGCTACCTCGGTAAAAGGCCCATATGGGATAAGGAGGACGCGAACGTGAAGCCGCTGGTCTCCTGCACTTTCGCGAAGTTCACCAACCCCTTGGAGCATGACTTCATCAGGCCCGCTACAAGTGGGACAAGGAGAAAAGGTTTTTACACGGACAAGATCACGAGGAAATTGATTAGACCATCGAGAAGCAACACCGCTTGCAGCCGAAAGCCCCATTCGATGAGGCCCAAGTGGGACACCCTCTCAACCGGCCTTGAACGAACTTAAGGGACTCCTGCTGGACCAGCGGCCGCAATATGGTCGTGGTGCACGGCGCCGAGACGGCGCCACGTGGAAGGTGTTTACAACGACGGCCCGGAGGCCAAGAAGCGTAAAAAGAAGTTTAGTCAGCGGACATCGACGCAAAGGTGAAGCTTATGGTCGAGAAAAAGCAGCCGAGGACGCGAAAAAGCAGCCGAGGACAAATATGAGTTGCTAAAGAAAATAATGCAGCCAGAATCGCCGCAGAAATGATTTTGCTACTAACTTGGTTCCAGCTTATCATCAATCGGGTGAAGGAAAATCCGCATAAGACGGTACATGATTTCGATGCCCGTTTCGTCGCGAGCAACTCCATGAACAACAACACCATCGCACCATCACTTGCTCAAGCAACCGGCCTCCTCTCGCAGCCGCCTCCCGCCATAGCAGCCCGCCCTCGGCCTCAGCGCTTAGGTGGGCCTTCGCCTTTGGCTGAGCTCGACGCCGCCACGGTAATTACATGTCGCACCAACATATATATATATATATAGATAATATTCCATTTTTGTTGCTTTTCGTTGTTTTACGCCACGTACATATGTGTTTGCAGCGAAAGAAACCCCTGCACCATACTCTACTTGATCAAAGGCCGAAGGTGGACGGGAAAGGGATGATAATGGACCCTCTCAACGACTTTTCCACAACCAGCCGATCTCGCTGGGCACTTCAGGTTAGCTTGACCAGGTGAAATTGGGGCACGAGGATTTGCCTCCTCCAAGACAAAGATGTGGGAGCGGACGACGAGACCCCACCGTGGATTGAAGTCGCAAGGGTTGGGTGCTGCTATGGTCAAGAATCTTATTCGTCTCGAGCCGCCGAGAGCACACCAATAACTACCACACATCAACAAGCATGTGCGGAGACCACCACCCCGCCCACGCAATTACCAGCCCCAGTAGTGCCGGGTGAGAGCGGCGGATGACATGATGAAGGGGTGCAATAGTATCGGCTGATGTAATTTCTCCCAGAGAACAGAGAATGGATGATGAGACGGAGGTCGACCCTATGGATTACCTCAATACAAACGCAGTATGACTCGTGACATAGATATGATGAGTCAACCATATGACTAATCGGGCTATCAGCTTGCTAATGAGGATATGGATGATATGCCCGGCAGGGTCGCACTCATGGATTGCAAAAGTCTCTTCATGAAATCCTCACAGACACGCTCAAGATGCCGCCAACACAGCTCAACTAGCCGGGCGCGAGGGTCGACAAGATTTAGCCCGGGAACACTTGGGCAGGGGTTAAGGAAGGGTCCGAAGGTGTGCCCAAGAAAAGGAGAGGAAGAGATCGGGAAGGTAATCGCTTCCAAACAAGCCAGAGCACACAGCAGCCAGACGATGCATTCTGAAGAGCGTGTACCCGTGAAAGGTGCGGTCATGTTCCATCTCACGGGCGAGCCGATGCTACCGCCGAAACCGCTGGAGGCACTATCGGGATCTCAGAGATCGCACGACCATGTGCCGCCGACCGAGAAAAGCCTACTAGCCTCAAAGGATCCAGATATCCGACATACGCGCTCGTGTGCCCGAGGGGAAGTGCTACGTCGACACACGGCCCGCTGGAGGTGTTCTTCCCGTGGTTTGACCATATCTTTGAGATGTTTCTAACAAGGCGGCTTGATTTTACTATCGTCCGCCTTTTTGCGCTACATATGAGCTCTGGCCATGAAGAGTGAAGAAGTCTCGCAAATCTGTGTGGCGGATCCGCATTACATGCACGAAGTCTTTCTTGAGTCTCGCGACTTTGAGCATGAAACTGCTAGGGAGTACCTCCAAAACTTCATGGTACGTAATAAGGACCGGAAATTGTCCTCGTGCCTTATCATCCAAAGTAAGTCAGTTCCGACAACCCTTTCAGACATTTCAATCATTCCTTCTCTCATATGGGGAATAATTTGAGGTGTCTTTTCCCCGCAGCAACGGGCGCCATTGCCCTTATCGTTTTTACCCGCAAGTCTCCCATGCCGTATTTTGACCCTTCCAGAGACTACGAGAAAAGGACTACACCCACATAATGAATATTCTAGATGATGCTCTCCAAGGCTTCAGCTTTAGAGGTGGCCACATGCATATCAAGAAACAAAGGAACAAGAAGATGGGTTTCACGATAAAACTAACTTCTCCCGCATCCATGTCCCAAAACCAAGCAAGAAGGATGGATTCTACATCGTCCATCTCATGATTCAGTTCAACACGGATCACCAAAAGCTTCAGATTAACAGCAGAAATGATGATCATATCCACAAGTGGCTAGAATCTCATGGAGAAGCTTAATTATAAACTTAGAGATGACTTCTTTCGCATCCAAAGCTTACATTGCGACGATCATCATGAAAGAAGTCATCGATGAGAAGGGATGTTCCACCACGGCCCTATATCGCGAATCGACGTCCGAACTCGATAGGCATGCAACGCCTAGACCTCACGCCGCTCAAGAAGCTAGGGTTCGCCCTCGATGATATGGAAGGATGGAACTTCTAGTGATTTATGATGCCGATGATGATGATATGTGTCGGTTGAACTTGTATACTTTTTGTAGCGATGAAACTTTGTGATGTCCACGGTCCTCGCCGAACTTGCGTAACGCTACTTTGTTAGTTTTGCGACGATGACCATGCACTCTAGTTAATTAATTTGCATGCATGTATATGTTGCATCTAGTTGCTAACCTTTCTTTTTTGGTGTTGCTCTAGTATATTTTGTTGCATATATATGATTGTACATCCTCTTCATGAACATGCATCTCTAATGTGTACCTAGTTTCTTGATGGCTAGATGGAAATGCTATGTCGTGGTACAAAGGGAAGGTTCCGGGGTGTACAACGAGTGGCATGAGTGTCAGCGCAAGTGAATGGGTTCACGGGCGCCAGCCATAAAGGCTTCAAAAGGCATAAGAAGGAGAAGCTAGTTACTTGAGGTTCACGCTAGCGCGAGAGAGGACTCAGAATCGCCACCTCATGTATCGTGATAGTTCCGCCTCACTCATAGTGATAGCACTTCTTGCGATACCTTTGTTTAGATGGATGACGTTGTTGTAGTTGCAAGTATTCGAGACTTGCATGTATTGCTATTTTCGAGATGATGACAAGATATCACTTTGTGTTGGATGATGATTATGATGAGACTATTTGTATGTACATGCTATGATTACATTTGTGGTCTCGCAGCATTTGTATGTGTATCATGATGACATTTCTATGTGCTAAAGATTCTTCTACAAAGCCGGTTCAAATACAAAACAAATATGCCAAAAAACTACTTAAATTAGCAAGAGCGAGTGTATAAAAGTTAGCAAAGAAGCGCAACCAATAGCAGTAGCGAAGCTTCCTCTAACCACGCTGTGCACACTTGTGTAGCAAAGACGCGCGCTAGAGCTACTAGCTTATTAGTAGCGAAGCCTCGATACATCTAACCGCTGCTGCTAGCCTTTTCCATAGTAGTGTTGGGGATGCTACACAAGATAATATTTGTGTAGCAACTATCGGTTAGTATTGGTTGAGCCAGTTTTTGCGCGCCATCGCTATGAGTTAGTCTTCAGATAGTTGCATAATTATTAGTTGCTCATAGCTTCACTTATATCTTTTGAGCGTGATAATTTTTGCTCTAGTGCCGCCATCGATACGGTGGTGGATCTAAAACTCTCATGATTCACTTATATTATTTTGAGAGTCTTAAATGCTAGCCTTTTCCCTAGTAGTGAATACTATGCTTGTGTTGAAGTTTGCAAGTCCCGTAGCATGCACGTATGGTTAAAGTTGTGTAACAAATTTGAAACATGAAGTGTACAAGGCTTGTGCATCCTTATGAGTGGCGGTCGGGGACGAGCGATGGTCTTTTCCTACCAATCTATCCCCTAGGAGCATGCGCAGTAGTACTTGATTTTTGATGGCTTCTAAATTTTTGCAATAAGTATATGAGTTCTTTTGACTAATGTTGAGTCCATGGATTATACGCACTCTCACCTTTCCACCTTTGCTAGCCTCTTCGGTACCGTGCATTGCCCTTTCTCACCTTGAGAGTTGGTGCAAACTTCGCCGGTGCATCCAAACCCCGTAATACGATACGCTCTATCACACATAAACCTCCTTATATCTTCCTCAAAACAGCCACCATACCTACCTATCATGGCATTTCCATAGCCATTCCGAGATATATTTCCATGCAACTTCCATCATCATCATCATGACATACATTACTTTTGTCATATTGCCATTGCATGATCATGTAGTTGACATCGTATTTGTGTTGGAAATATGCCCTAGAGGCAATAATAAATTAGTTATTATTATATTTACTTGTTCATGATAATCGTTTATTATCCATGCTATAATTGTATTGATAGGAAACTCAGATACATGTGTGGATACATAGACAACACCATGTCCCTAGTAAGCCTCTAGTTGACTAGCTCGTTGATCAACAGATGGTTACGGTTTCCCCGACCATGGACATTAGATGTCGTTGATAACGGATCACATCATTAGGAGAATGATGTGATGGACAAGACCCAATCCTAAGCCTAGCACAAAGATCGTAGTTCGATGCTAAAGCTTTTCAATGTCAAGTATTTTTTCCTTAGACCATGAGATTGTGCAACTCCTGATACCGAGGAGCGCTTTTGGTGTACCAAACGTCACAACGAATCGGGTGGCTATAAAGGTGCACTACATGTATCTCCGAAAGTGTTTGTTGGGTTGGCACGAATCGAGATCGATTTGTCACTCCCGTAAACGGAGAGGTATCTCTGGGCCCACTCGTAGGACATCATCAAAATGTGCACAATGTGACCAAGGGGTTGATCACGGATGATGTGTTACGGAACGAGTAAAGAGACTTGCCGCTAACGATATTGAACAAGGTATCGGTATACCGACGATCGAATCTCGGCAAGTATAATACCGCTAGACAAAGGGAATTGTATACGGATCAATCGAGTCCTTGACATCGTGGTTCATCCGATGAGATCATCGTGGAACATGTGGGAGCCAACATGGGTATCCAGATCCCGCTGTTGGTTATTGACCGGAGAACGTCTCGGTCATGTCTACATGTCTCCCGAACCCGTAGGGTCTACACACTTAAGGTTCGATGATGCTAGGGTTATAAAGGAAGTTTGTATGTGGTTACAGAATGTTGTTCGGAGTCCCGGATGAGATATCGGATGTCACGAGGAGTTCTGGAATGGTCCGGAGGAAAATATTTATATATGGGAAGTCCTATTTTGGTCACCGGAAAAGTTTCGGGTTTTTCCGGTAACGTACCGGGACCAGCGGGAGGGTCCGGGGGGTCCACCAAGTGGGGCCACCAACCCTGGAGGGCTGCATGGGCCAAGTGTGGGAGGGACCAGCCCCAGGTGGGCTGGTGCACCCCCCCACAGGGCCCAAGGCGCAGGGAAGTGGGGAAGGGGGCAAACCTAAGGCAGATGGGCCCTAAGGCCCACCCTAGGTGCGCCTCCCCCTTCTCCCCCTTCTGGCCGCCACCAGATGGCATCTGGGCTGCCCCACCCCGGGAGGGAACCCTAGAGGGGCGCAGCCCTCCCTCCTCCTATAAATAGTGGGGTTTTGGGGCTGCCAGCACACGAGAACCTCTCCTCTTGGCGCAGCCCTACCTCTCTTACTCCTCCTCTCCCGTGGTGCTTGGCGGCCCCGCAGATAGCCACGCCTCCATCACCACCACGCCGTTGTGCTGCTGCTGCTGGATGGAGTCTTCTCAACCTCTCCCTCTCTCCTTGCTGGATCAAGGCGGGAGACGCCACCGGCTGTACGTGTTAAACGCGAGGTGCCGTCTGCTCGCACTAGGATCTCCGTGATTTGGATCACGGCGAGTACGACTCCTTCAACCCCGTTTCTTGAACGCTCCGCTTATCGATCTACAAGGGTATGTAGATACACTCTCCTTCCCTCGCTGCTGGTTTCTCCATAGATAGATCTTGGTGACACGAGGAAAATTTTGAATTTCTGCCACGCTCCCCAACAAAGGGCATCATGAGCTAGGTCTATTATGAGATTCTTTGCACGAGTAGAACACAAAGTAGTTGTGGGCATTGATTTTGTTCAATATGCTTACCGATACTAGTCCAATCTTGTTTCGACGGTATTGTGGGATGAAGCGGCCCGACCGACCTTACACGCATTTTACGTGAGACAAAGTTCCACTGATTGACATGCACTTGGTGCATAAGGTGGCTATCGGGTGCCAGTCTCTCCCACTTTAGTTGGAACGGATTTTATGAAAAGGGTCCTTATGAAGGGTAAATAGCAATTGACATATCACGTTGTGGTTTTGCGTAGTGTCGGTGTACTAAGGTAGGGGGTACCTCAAGACTTAACTTGTGCACGGCAGCTGCAGCTTCCCGCTGCTGGATCCACCTTATGCTTGCCGAGATCATTCCCACTCCACACCAAGCCATTCAAGAACAAAGTGTACAAGACAGAAGATCAAGGCCCGGCAAGAGGAGCTTGCGGGAGGGCTGCTCTGTGCTCAAGATTACACCACTGTGCGAAGCCCCGGCGAGAGGAGCTCGCCGGGAGATTAGAAGACTACATTTCGTAAGACACGCCCGGCGCTTATACGCGTCGGCGAGGGCCCGGGAGCGACAAGTTACGAGCCCGACAAGCTCCGGGCCCGCAAGATCAAGATCCGGCAAGGTACTTGCCGGGCGAAGCTACGCTGCGTTCGCGCTCCAGCTCATCCGCCCACGCCGCCTTCAACTTTCTCCGTGAGACGCGGGGCGGTGGTCAGGTTGCATGAGGGTGCGGTGGCACTCCACGGTGGTGGCTCCATCGCTGCGTGGCAAACGGAGACGCAAGGGCGGAGCTTTTGGGGTCGACGGCGACGGCATTTAATGCTCTTGTCCCCTCTGTCAAAAGTAGGTAGAATCCACTATTCAAGCATCAGTAGCTGCACCGTTCCGCGACCGCTACAACTACCACCTCTCTTTACGCTTTTACCCTCTACCCCACGCTGACACTGCCGGTGACCCTTGCCCTATAAAAGGAGGCCCATGCACAACGAGAGGGGTTCACTCATTTGCAACTCTCATGCTCGGCAGCCGCCATCGTAGCTCTTCAAGCCCCGGCACAATACAACACAAAGCAGCAGAGGGTTTTACGCGACCATCGCGCCCGGCCGGGTAAAATCCTCACAAGATCGCCTCGATCCGCTCTCCGCGCAGCCTCCGCCTCGCATCAACTCACGGCGGGGCCGCCCCGCCCCATAGGTGCCGCCCCGCCGCGACATCTTTGGCGCGCCAGGTAGGGGGCGTCGAGGTTGTGCGGACCTGATCCGGCGTCCGCGCGACCGCGTTCTTCATCAACCCCTCCAGTTTCGTCTGCGACTTCATCGACAACTGCGTCATGGCCCCGAAGACGAGGGCCTCAAGGGTTGCAGACCCATCTGCGTCTCACCCGCCGCTACCGGAGCCAGCGGTAGGCGGAGGAGACGCCGGCGGAAGGATGGACACCGGCGAGGGCACTCGCGGCCCCCGCCAGATCCAGGGATCGGACGGATGACCGCGCCTCGGTCTCTGTGGATCCACGTCCATCCCAGCGCACGACGACCCAGCTGTGCCGTGCCATAAGACGTGGTACTCGCGACGCCGGGCAAGAACATGCCGGGCTCGCGGATGCTCCGGACCGCTGTCCATGCATGAGCAAAGCGAAGTGCCGAGGAGAACTTTGCTCCTCCTATCGCTACTAGGGGTCCGAGCATGTTACGTACCTCGCGCCGCCGCTCCCGCTCCCCTACGCCCGCAAGCGATCTCCTGAGCGCTATGTTGCCGCCGAGGACGCGCCATCGAGCTCTAAGTCCGCGAGGACGGCTCGGTGCTTACTCCGACCAGCGCAGCTCCTCGAACGCCTAAGCCCGGCGAAGGCAGCTCGTGCTCGCTCCGCAAACGCACCTCTCCGAGTGCTGCGCCGCCGCCAAGGACGCGCCATCGAGCTCCATCGCAAGTGCAAAGAAACGAGAAAAGAAAAGCTGTTGTTTCGAGCTGTGCGAGCACTCTAATTCCATGCTTTTTATGTTATATCCTCGCAAGATTCGCCTTTGTACGCTAAACCTCAGGCGCGGAGGAGCCGCTCGTGAAAGGTCGCACCTTACTTTGCTTCAACACGCCAGCGAGTTAAGAGTGAGTCGCGACCAGCCGGCGCTCGCTTCGCTTCGAGTCTGCTCGGCAAGTTAAGCGCTGCCGCGACTAGACACGGCAAGGTTGCTTGCGGAAGCAACACCAGCCAAGCCGGCTGCCGATGTTCCGCGACTCGCAAGCGTGTTAAGCACCGCAAGTTACCTAGAAGCGAGGGTGGAAGCACGCAGGATGTAGGGCGAGGGTATAACATGGCGAGCCTCGCCGGAGGCGCCCTTCAGATGAGAAACTTGGGCGCGAGAGGAGCCGAAGTCGTGGTCCAGCTTATGCATTTGTTTTGTTTCCGAGTCCGCTCAACAAACACAAGTGTGCTGCTGCACCTTATCTTGCTTTCGAGCCTGCTCAGCAAGTTAAGCGTCGCAACTGGCCCGACAAGGTTGTTTGCCGGAAGCAACACCGCCGGCGGGCTGTCCCGCGCTCGGCAAGCGTGTTCGCCCCGGCAAGCTCCCCAAAAGCGTAGAGTACGAACATACGGGGGACAAGGCACGGCATCGTATTGCATAGTCAAGATTTATACATACATACATATGCATGGAACAGTTGCTTGTCTATCTCAGCTGTTTTCATGACTGAAATTGCAGCAACAAGGAGGGACCGAAAGATCACACCAGCGCCTGGGGCCCGGCAAGCCGTGGTCGCGGGGCTACGGTGCCGTGGTTCTTCTCGGCAAGCCAGCCTCACTGGGGCTACGAGCGCCAAGATTCGCCTCCGCAAGACTAAGTTCTGGGGGCTGAGATATCGATAAGTTTTTATCCTCGCCATGCATCCTCCTATGGACCGGAAATGCGGGCTGCGCTTTGAACGAGCGTGTCTTGTAAAACCCAGACGTGGAGGAGCCGAGTCGTGGCCCAGCTTATGCATTTGTTTTGTTTCCGAGTCCGCCAACAAACACAAGTGTGTCTGCTGCACCCTTATCTTGCTTTCGAGCCTGCTCAGCAAGTTAAGCGCCGCAGAATCGCCCGGCAAGGTTGCTTGTCGGAAGCGACACCGCCAATGGGCCGCCCCAAGACGGCAAGCGTGTTCGCCCGGCAAGCTCCCCGATAGCGTAAGAACACACAAGGCACGCAGTCAAGTAAAAGACTCACCGCAAGCTTTCCCTCTTTTCATTAAAAACATCCTAGCATAGTACAAGTCCATGGGGATGAAAACATGATAGAGAGGATTACAAGTTCTTAAATGCAGCTAATGCCCAAGGGCTTACAAATTAAAAAGATAAGGTGCCGTGATCCCTCTCCTGTTTCTCTGCTCAGAGTTGGGAGGTAGGTCAAGGAGCCCCGGAAGATAAGCTTGCGGGAAGGAGGCCCCGCGAGAGGAGCTTGTCGGGAAGGGCGAAGGAGCGCCTAGGAGAGCGTGGCGGTGACGCCGCCGCCCCAGAGCTGCGCAAGGTGACGGGCATGGGGAACGATGCCCGGAGAGCCACGGGCGCCAGAAGACACCAAGAGAACACCGGGGCCGCCAGAGCTTGGCGGAGACGGCGGCGGAGGCAGAGCTTGAAGACGGGTGGTGGGACATCGCACGAGGGCACCTCGCCTCAGATTCGATTTAACGGCCTTGCCGCCACTCCCCTCTTCCTCTTCCGCAGCCTCCCACGCCACCGCCAAGAAGACGGCCTCGGGGAGTTCAAGGGCGGCGACCAGAAGATGAGGTCGCGGTGGCGCGAGGCAGCGGTGTCCGACGCCTAGTCGGGCCCGCCATCCTCGCCGCCGCTGCCGCCTCCTCCTCGTCACTCGCCGGGAGGAGCTCGCTATCCGAGGAGCTGTCCACACAGCAGCGTGCCGGGTCCGTGAGTCGCCAAGACCTTGACGGCGAAGAGGTCACCATCCAAGAACTTGAAATGGAGGGTGAACCCCGCCGTCAAGCTATGGATCCGGCAAACGCCTTCCACCCTCGGTCGAAGAACATCACGCCGGGCTGGGGACACGACACTCACCCGAAAGTGCCGCTGATCCCGCAGCCCTCGCGCGCAGCTCCATCACGCCGGTGGATCCGGTCCCATCGCGTCGCAACGGGGCCGGCAGCCGGAGGCGACGACGAGGCGCCGGCGGAGCTTGATGAAGAACTCCTGTGGGTCGCCTCGGTGTGGACCGCGCGTGGTCGAGATGCCGGGAGACGGGAGGCACATCACCACGACCGCCTCCCCGACCACCTCGCCACGCCCTGCCTCTCGCTGCCACGCCTTTCCTCTCCCTCTCGTGGCGGCTCCGCCGCCACGGAGCGGATGGGGAGTGGTGCGCTGCCTAGAAGCGACCCTCGCTGCCACCGTCGAAGAACCGGGTTCCCTCCTTCCATGGCGGCAAGAAGAACAGAAGATGAAGACGAAGATAGGAGAGGATGAGTGCGCCATTGTGCCCCTTCCGCCTCTTTAAAGGGGCGGTGGGGCTCAACCGCCTGGCCGACCAATCAGAAGCGAGAAGGCTGAGGAGCGGGCCGACTCGCCTTCTCCGCCTGCGTGACGGCTCGTCTCCCACCTTCGCCCACCGACCCCGTGCATGAGGGCCGCGTGGCAAAAAGCGGAGCCGAGCGACGGGTGAGGCGCCCGCCCGCACCACGATCACGGGTGGATGTTTTAAAGGCTGCATGCGCCGCCCACGCCTCCCACGACGCCGCGAGCCGACGCAGGCTGCGTTACGGGAGGGGAGGCGGCAGATGCAGGCAGATTCGCACGCCAGGCTTCGTGTGCCTGCAGCATGCCTTGGGCCTGGCCCAACAGCGCTCGGCACCGTGTGTGGCCAAGGCCGGGGGCTCTGTCGGTGTATTTAAGGTAGGGGGTACCTCAAGACCCCAACTTGTGCATCGGCACTGCAGCTTCCGCAGCTGGATCCACCTTATGCTTGCCGTGAGATCATTCCCACTCCACACCAAGCCATTCAAGAACAAAGTGTACAAGACAGAAGATCAAGGCCCCGCAAGAGGAGCTTGCCGGGAGGGCTGCCTGTGCTCAAGATTACACCACTGCGTGCGAGCCTGGCGAGAGAGGAGCTCGCCGGGAGATTAGAAGACTACATTTGAAGACACGCCTGGCGCTTATACGCGCCCGGCGAGGGCCCGGGAGCGACAAGTTACGAGCCCGACAAGCTCCCGGCCCGCAAGATCAAGATCCGGCAAGGTACTTGCCGGGCGAAGCACGCTGCGTGTTCGCGCTCCAGCTCATCCGCCCACGCGCCGCCTTCAACTTTCTCCAGAGACGTGGCGGTGGTCTGGCTGCATGAGGGTGCGGTGGCACTCCACGGTGGTGGCTCCATCGCCGTGGCAAATGGAGACGCAAGGGCGGAGCTTTTGGGGTCGACGGCGACGGGCATTTAATGCTCTTGTCCCCTCGTCAAAAGTAGGTAGAATCCATCGTTCAAGCTAATCGTAGCTGCCTTTGTTCCCGCGACTGTTACAACTACCACCTCTTTTACGCTTTTACCCTCTACCCCACGCTGACACCTGCGGTGACCCTTGCCCTATAAAAGGAGGCCCATGCACAACGAGAGGGGTTCGACTCATTTGCAACTCTCACGCCGGCAGCCGCCATCGTAGCTCTTCAAGCTCCCGAAGCACAATACAACACAAAGCAGCAGAGGGTTTACGCGACCATCGCGCCCGAAGCCGGGTAAAATCCTCACAAGATCGCTCGACCGCTTCTCCGCGCAGCCTCCGCCTCGCATCAACTCACGAAGGGGCCGCCCTCGCCCCATAGGTGCCGCCCGCCCGCGACACGTAGGTAAGAAACGTTTGCTAGAAACCCATAGCAGCCATCAGAAACATGCAAACAACAATTAGAGGACGCCTAACTTGTTTTTGCAGGGTATGCTATGTGATGTGATATGGCCAAGAAGAATGTGATGAATGATATGTGATGTATGAGATTGATCATGTTCTTGTAATAGGAATCACGACTTGCATGTCGATGAGTATGACAACGGCAGAGCCATCGGAGTTGTCTTAGTTTATTGTATGACCTGCGTGTCATTAAACAACGCCATGTAATTACTTTACTTTATTGCTAACCGGTAGCCATAGTAGTAGAAGTAATAGTTGGCGAGACAACTTCATGAAGACACAATGATGGAGATCATGATGATGGAGATCATGGTGTCATGCCGGTGACGATGATGATCATGGAGCCCCGAAGATGGAGATCAATGGAGCTATATGATATTGGCCATATCATGTCACTACTATATAATTGCATGCGATGTTTATTATGTTTATGCATCTTGTTTACTTAGAACGACGGTAGTAAATAAAATGATCCTTACAACAATTTCAAGAAGTGTTCTCCCTAACGTGCACCGTTGCTAAAGTTCGCTGCTTCAAGCACCACGTGATGATCGGGTGTGATAGATCCTTACGCTCACATACAACGGTGTAAGACAGTTTTACACATGCAAAACACTTAGGGTTAACTTGACGAGCCTAGCATGTACAGACATGGCCTCGAACACAGAGACCGAAAGGTCGAGCATGAGTCATATAGTAGATACGATCAACATGAAGATGTTCACCGATGATGACTAGTCCATCTCACGTGATGATCGGACACGCCTAGTTGACTCGGATCATGTAATCACTTGGATGACTAGAGGATGTCTATTCGAGTGGGAGTTCATAAGATGAACTTAATTATCCCGAACATAGTCAAAAGATCTTTGCAAATTATGTCGTAAGCTCGCGCTTTAGTTCCACTGCTTAGATATGTTCCTAGAGAAAATATAGTTGAAAGTTGACAAGAGCGATTATGCGGACAGTAGAAAGCTGATGTCCTTAATGCACCGCTCAGTGTGCTGAACCCCAAACGTCGTTTGTGGATGTTGCGAACATCGGACACACACGTTTTGATAACTATGTGATAGTTCAGTTAAACGGTTTAGAGTTGAGGCACCAAAGACGTTTTCGAAACGTCGCGGAACATGTGAGATGTTTTCGAGGGCTGAAATTGGGATTTCAGGCTCGTGCCCACATCAAGAGGTATGAGACCTCCGATGATTTTCTTAGCCTGCAAACTAAGGGAGAAAAGCTCAATCGTTGAGCTTGTGCTCAGATTGTCTGAGTACAACAATCACTTGAATCAAGTGGGAGTTGATCTTCCAGATGAGATAGTGATGTTTCTCCAAAGTCATTGCCACCAAGCTACTAGAGCTTTGTGATGAACTATAACATATCAGGGATAGATATGATGATCCTTGAGATATTCATGATGTTTGACACCGCGAAAGTAGAAATCAAGAAGGAGCATCAATTGTTGATGGTTGGTGAAACCACTAGTTTCAAGAAGGGCAAGGGCAAGAAGGGATACTTCATGAAATGGAAAATCAGCTGCTGCTCCAGTGAAGAAACCCAAGGTTGAACCCAAACCCGAGACTAAGTGCTTCTGTGATAAGGGGAATAGTCACTAGAGCGGAATTACCCTAGATACTTGGCAGATGAGAAGGCTGGCAAGGTCGATAGAAGTATATTGGATATACATTATGTTAATGTGTACTTTACTAGTACTCCTAGTAGCACCAGGGTATTAGATACCGGTTCGGTTGCTAAGTGTTAGTAACTCAAATAAAAGAGCTACGGAATAAACGGAGACTAGCTAAAGGTGAGTCGACGATATGTGTTGGAAGTATTTCCAAGGTTGATGTGATCAAGCATCGCACGCTCCCTCTACCATCGAGATTTGGTGTTTGCGTTGAGCATAGACATGATTGGATTATGTCTATCACAATACGGTTATTCATTTAAGGAGAATAATGGTTACTCTGTTTGTTTGAATAATAGCTTCAATGGTCTTGCACCTGAAACGAATGGTTTATTGAATCTCGATCGTAGTGATACACATTTTCATGCCAAAAGATATAAGATAGTAATGATAGTACCACTTACTTGCGGCATTGCCATGTAAGTCATATTGGTATAAAACGCATGAAGAAGCTCCATGTTGATGGATCTTTGGACTCACTCGTTTTTGAAAAGTTTGAGACATGCGAACCATGTCTATTGGTGTATATGCATGAAGAAACTCCATGCAGATGGATCGTTTGGACTCACTTGATTTTGAATCACTTGAGATATGCAAATCATACCACATCGGCAAGATGACCTGAAAAGCCTCGCTTTCAAAGAAGATGGAACAAGATAGCAACTTGTTGGAAGTAACACATTTTGATGTGTGCAGTCCAATGAGTGCTGAGGCATGCAGTGAATATCATTATGTTCTTACTTCACAGATGATTCAAGTAGATGCTGAGTATATTTACTTGATGAAACACAAGTCTGAATTATTAAATGGTTCAAGTAATTTCAGAGTGAAGTTGAAGATCATCGTGACAAGAGGATAAAATGTCTATGATATGATCATAGAGATGAGTATCTGAGTTATGAGCTTTGGCACGCAATTAAGACATTGTGGAAATTGTTTCACAATTAATACCACCTGGAACACCATAGTTTGATGGTGTGTCCGAACATCATAGTTGCACCCTATTGGATATGGTGCGTACCATGATGTCTCTTATCGAATTACCACTATCGTTTATGGGTTAGGCATTAGAGACAACCACATTCACTTTAAATAGGGCACCACGTAATTCCGTCGAGATGACATCGTATGAACTATGGTTTAGAGAAACCTAAGCTGTCATTTCTTAAAGGTTTGGGGCTGCGACGCTTATGTGAAAAAGTTTCGGGTTGATAAGCTCGAACCCAAAGCGGATAAAATGCATCTTCATAGGACACCCAAAAACAGTTGGGTATACCTCCTAATTCAGATCCGAAAGCAATAGGGATTGTTTCTTGAATCGGGTCCTTTCACGAGGAAAAGTTTGTCTCGAAAAGTTGAGTGGGAGGATGGTGGAGACTTGATATGGTTATTGAACCATCACTACAACTAGTGTGTAGCAGGCACGTGAAGTTGTTCTGTGGCACCTACACCAATTGAAGTAGAAGCTTATGATAGTGATCATGAAACTTGGATCAAGTCACTACCGTACCTCGTGGGGTGACAAGGATGCGCATCGCTTGAGTGGTGCAAGAATCTTGTCTTGAAGGTCATGTTGCTAGACAACAATGAACCCACGAGCTATGGAGAAGCAATGGTGGGCCCAAATTCACAAATGGTTAGAAGCCATAAAATCCGAGATAGGATCCATGTATCGTAACAAAGCATGGACTTTGGTGGACTTGCTCGATGATCGGCAAGCCATTGAGATAAATGGATCTTTAAGAAGAAGACGGACGTGGACGGTGATGTCACCGTCTATGAAGCTCGACTTGTGGCGTAAGAGTTTTCACAAGTTCAAGGAGTTGACTACAATGAGATTTTCTCATTCATAGCGATGCTTAAGTCCGTCGGAATCATGTTAGCATTAGCTGCATTTATGAAATCTGGCGGATGGATGTCAAAACGAGTTTCCTCACCCCGCCAGAAGGAAAGGTTGTATGTGATACAAGGTAAAAGTTTTGTCGATCCTAAGGATGCTAAAGGTATGCTAGCTCCAGCGATCCTTCCATGGACTGGAGTAAGCATCTCGGAGTTGGAATATGCACTTTGATAAGATGATCAAAGATTTTTGTTTATACAAAGTTTATGAGAAACTTGTATTTCCAAAAAAGTGAGTGGGAGCACTATAGAATTTCTGATGAGTATATGTTGTTGACATATTGTTGATCAGAAATGATGTAGAGTTTCTGGAAAGCATATAGGATTATTTGAAAAATGTTTTTCAAGTGAAAACCTGGTTTAAGCTACTTGAACATTGAGCATCAAGATCTATGAGGATAGATCAAAAACCGCTTAATGGTACTTTCAAATGAGCATATACCTTGACATGATCTTGAAGGTGTTCAAGATGGATCAGTCAAAGAAGGAGTTCTTGCCTGATATGTAAGGTATGAAGTCAAGACTTAAAGCTCGACCATGGCAGAAAAGAGAGAAAGGATGAAGGTCGTCCCCTATGTTTCAGACGTAGGCTCTATAGTATGCTATCTTTGTGTCAAGACCGAAGTGTGCCTTGCCATGAGTCGGTCAAGGGTACAAGAATGATCCAGAATGGATCATTGGACAGCGGTCAAAATTGTCCTTGGAGTAAATAAGGACATGTTTCTCGATTATGGAGGTGATAAAGAGTTCGGCGTAAAGGGTTACGCCGATGCAAGCTTTAACACCTATCCGAGTGACTCGAGTAGCAAACCGGATACGATAGTGGAGCAACTATTTGGAATAGCTCCAAGTGGAGCGTGGAAGCAGCATTCTGAGAATGACCTAGAGATTTGCGAAGTACATACGGATCTGAATGTTGCAGACCCGTTGACTAAAACCTCTCTCACAAGCAAAACATGATCAAACCCCAGAACTCATTGAGTCTTAATCACACGATGATGTTAACTAGTTTAATGACACTAGTAAACTCTTTGGATGTTGGTCACATGGCGATGTGACCTGTGAGTGTTAATCACATGGCGATGTGAACTAGATTATTGACTCTAGTGCAAGTGGGAGACTGTTGGAAATATGCCCTAGAGGCAATAATAAATTAGTTATTATTATATTTCCTTGTTCATGATAATCGTTTATTATCCATGCTATAATTGTATTGATAGGAAACTCAGATACATGTGTGGATACATAGACAACACCATGTCCCTAGTAAGCCTCTAGTTGACTAGCTCGTTGATCAACAGATGGTTCTTGTTTCGACCATGGACATTAGATGTCGTTGATAACGGGATCACATCATTAGGAGAATGATGTGATGGACAAGACCCAATCCTAAGCCTAGCACAAAGATCGTAGTTCAGTATGCTAAAGCTTTTCAATGTCAAGTATTTTTTCCTTAGACCATGAGATTGTGCAACTCCGGATACCGTAGGAGTGCTTTGGTGTACCAAACGTCACAACGAATCGGGTGGCTATAAAGGTGCACTACAGGTATCTCCGAAAGTGTCTCATTGGGTTGGCACGAATCGAGACTGGGATTTGTCACTCCGTGTAAACGGAGAGGTATCTTTGGGCCCACTCGGTAGGACATCATCAAAATGTGCACAATGCGACCAAGGGGTTGATCACGGGATGGTGTGTTACGAAACGAGTAAAGAGACTTGCCGGTAACGAGATTGAACAAGGTATCGGTATACTGACGATCGAATCTCTGGCAAGTACAATACCGCTAGACAAAGGGAATTGTATACGGGATCAACTGAGTCCTTGACATCGTGGTTCATCCGATGAGATCATCGTGGAACATGTGGGAGCCAACATGGGTATCCAGATCCCTCTGTTGGTTATTGACCGGAGAACGTCTCGGTCATGTCTACATGTCTCCCGAACCTGTAGGGTCTACACACTTAAGGTTCGATGACGCTAGGGTTATAAAGGAAGTTTGTATGTGGTTACCGAATGTTGTTCGGAGTCCCGGATGAGATCTCGGATGTCACGAGGAGTTCTGGAATGGTCCGGAGGTAAAGATTTATATATGGGAAGTCCTGTTTTGGTCACCGGAAAAGTTTCGGGTTTTTCCGGTAACATACCGGGACGACCGGGAGGGTCCGGGGGGTCCACCAAGTGGGGCCACCAACCCTGGAGGGCTGCATGGGCCAAGTGTGGGAGGGGACCAGCCCTGTGGGCTGCAGGCGCCCCCCCACAGGGCCCAAGGCGCAGGGAAGTGGGGAAGGGGGCAAACCCTAGGGCAGATGGGCCCTAAGGCCCACCCTAGGTGAAAGTGCAACTAATCCCCGGGTGGTTTTGGTAATTAATAACAACATATATATCATTGAACTAATAGTTACTTGAGAATCATTTCAGAGAGTTCAAGGATATGGGTATGGCAAGGATCAAGAAGTGGACCCCCAAAATGCTAAGGCAAGCATTGGCAAAAGCTCAAGACTCCATTTTTGGTTTAGTGATCCAAGATCACATTGAGTCCATAGGAAAAGCCAATACTATTAAAAGGGGATGAGGTTATGATGATGATCCGTTGCTCAAGTGCTTAGTGATACATCTCCTAAACTATCAAGAACTTTCACCGCCATAGACACTCATAAGTAGTCTCGGTCCCACCGATATTCCAAACTCACCACACCGAGATGAACCACCTCAGCCATAAGCCAAACCCTAGTAAACTCGGATTTTCCGATTCGAACTCGGTCTCACCAAACATGAGTTGCCAAGTTTCAGAACCTTCGTCATCAAATCGGTGTCACCGAGATGATGAAGTCGGTCCCACCAAACTGGCATGCTCTTGTCATTGCACGAATCGGACTAACCGAGATTGTATATTCGGTCCCACGAAAATCCCAACGCTCACATTATTTGAACTATCGGTCTCACCGAGTTGTCCACTTTGGTCCCACCGAGATTGCTCAAATGTGTGTAACGGTTGGATTTTGTGTGGAGGCTATTTATACCCCTCCACCCCTCTTCATTCGTGGAGAGAGCCATCGAAAGAACTACCACTCCTACCTTACATTTCGAGAAGAGAACTACCTACCCTTGTGTTGAGATCAAGTTGCTCCACTCCCACCATATGAAGCTTGATCTCTAGCCTTCCCAAGTTGCTTTCCACTCAATCCTTTCTTCCACCACAGCCAAATCGGTGAGGAGAGTTGAGTGTTGGGGAGATTATCATTTGAAGCACAAGAGCAAGGAGTTCATCATCATCTACAACATCTATTACCTTTTGGAGGGTGGTGCCTCCTAGATTGGTTAGGTGTCGCTTGGGAGCCTCCGTCGTCGAGATGTGGAGTTGAACCAAGAAGTTTGTAAGGGCAAGGAGATCGCCTACTTCGTGAAGATCTACCTCGAGTAAGGCTAGTCCTCCGTGGGCGAGGCCATGATGGAATAGACAAGGTTGCTTCTTCGTGGACCCTTCATGGGTGGAGCCTCCGTGGACTCTCAAGCAGCCGCTACCCTCCGTGGGTTGAAGTCTCCATCAACGTGGATGTACGATAGCGCCACCTATCGGAACCACGGAAAAATCACCGCGTCTCCAAAATTGCGTTTGCTCTTCTCCACCTCTCTTTACTACATGTGCAATTTACTTTCCGCTGCCTATACTCTAGAATTGCATGTGTAGGGTGATGCTTGACTTGATCATAATTGTGAATCTGCCAAAACTGTTCTTTGTCAAAAGGCAGAATTTTTATATTAACAAGTAGTCTAATCACCCCCTCTAGACATACTTTCGATCCTACAAGTGGTATCGAGCTTTGGTCTCCATTGTATTGGTTTCCATTGCATTGACTCCATAAGCTTGGTTTCACAACCTAGGAGAGTATGGCGCCTAGTGAGGGTAATTTTCAGAGAGGTCCTTACTTTGATGGTACAAATTTTGCTAGTTGGAAGCATAAAATGAAAATGCATATTCTTGGTCATAACCCAGCCGCATGGGGCATTATTTGTGTTGGTATGCAAGGTGAATTCTTCGAGGAAGGAAAAGTTCCGGATCGCGAAGCTACACCGGAAGAATTGCGGATGTTGCAAAACAATGCTCAAGCTTGTGACATTCTCTTCAATGCCTTGTGTCCCGAGGAGTTCAACAAAATCAGCCATCTTGAGAATGCAAAAGAGATTTGGGATACTTTGGTTGAAATGCACGATGGTACCGAGTCCGTGAAGGAATCAAAGCTAGATATTCTTCAAGGTCAACTTGACAAGTTCAAGATGAAGGATGGTGAAGGAGTCGCTGAAATGTACTCTAGGCTTGCTCTCATCACAAATGAGATTGCCGGCTTAGGAAGCGAAGAAATGACCGACCGATTCATCATCAAGAAGATTCTCAGAGCTTTGGATGGAAAGTATGACACCGTGTGCACTTTGATCCAAATGATGCCAAACTACAAGACTCTCAAGCCAACCAAGTCATTGGAAGAATTGTTGCTCATGAGATGACACTTAAGGATAAGGAAGAGCTTCACAACAAGTCAAGTGGTGCTTACAAAGCTACAAGTGATGCTCCCACAACCTCAAGTGACAAGTTAGTTTCCAATGAAGAGATAAGCCTAATGGTCAAGAACTTCAACAAATTCTACAAGAATAGAGGCAAAGAGAGAAGCTCAAAGTCTAGATCATATGATGAAAAGAGATCTTCTAGTCGTGATCGAATCTGCTACAATTGTGGAAGACCGGACACTACTCAAATGAGTGTACGGCTCCCCACAAGAGAAGAGAAGAATCTCCAAGAAGAAGAAGCTCAAGAGATGAGTCACCTCGAAAGAGAGAAGGAGCAGAGATGATCGTTATGAACGAAGACCCTCTCGGAGAAGCAAGGATTTGGAGAGGAAAGACAAGTCATCAAGGAGCTACACAAGAAGAAAACATCAAGCTCATGTAGGTGAATGGGTCTCCGGCCCGACTCCGACAATCAATCCAAGGAAGCTATCACTCCGACTCCGACTACAGCCAAGATGAAGGTGTTGCGGTCTTGCTCTCAGATCCTCCAACTCCAACTCCTACGACTTATTTGATTCACCAAATGAGGGAATTGGAAGATGCTTCATGGCTAAAGGCCCCAAGGTATCACACCCTGAATTCATTGACTTCGATAGTGATGAGGATGACTTGCTTGGTGAAGATGAGCACTTGCATGATAAATCCAAGGAGCCTAGTAATGATGAACATGCTAGTAGTCTTTATAGTCGAGAAGAGTCGAATGACAATGCTATGAAGGAGATTGAGCGCCTAACTAAAGAACTAAACACTCTTAAGTTAGCTCATGAAACAACTCAAGAAGATCATAGAGAGCTCCTAAGATCTCATGAGAAGCTACGCTCGAGAAGCTCACTCTAGAGCAAGAACATGAGTTTCTAAAAGCAATCAATGATGATCTTCAAAGAAGAGTTCTTCATATCTTGCCAAACGACTTCTCTTGTCTAATTTCTTGCCACCCATTAAGACTAAGCATGACAAGCATAAGAAAAATTCTTCCTCTAGCAAGTAATAATAACCATGCTAAATCCAATGTTGTTGCTTCTAGTAGTTCTCTTGATTCCACTAACAATGTTTCAAGCCAAGTTACACTTGAGCAAGAGAATAGTTTATTGAAAGGTATCATAGAGAAAGGTGTCTACAAGAGCCTTGCCGGAAGCAAGAACTTTGAGGAAATTGTTCGCAAGCAAGGAAGGCACCGGAAGAATCAAGGAATTGGTTTTGAGCGAAAGTTCAACGCCGAAGGCGTTGAGTGGGAAGAAGGTCAATATCCTACTCCACAGTTTGTTCCTCAAAAGGAGAAGTATGATCCTACTTCTTCCAATGTGGAACAAGCTCAAGATGACCTTCACCACAAGACCACAAGCTAAAAGGCAAGGACAAGCTTCAAGAGGAGATTGATGCATTTGTTGAAGCACCTCAAGCCATGGTCAAGTGGGTTCCCAAGGAAACGTCAAGTTCTACTTCGTCAAGCTCAACTACAACCCCAAGGATTCCCATCAAGATGATGTGGATCCCAAGAAGAAGAACTAGAAAGTTCTTGAGGGTGACTCCGCCAACATACTTCACTCACATTCATTTTGGCAAAAACTTGTGCAATCAACTTCCACATCGTGCACTAGTTCATGGAGTCACAAACCCTCTTGTTGGTAAGTCAAGGGACAAGGTAATCATTGCTTTCATGGACATCATCTATTGTGAACTTCAATCTATGTCCATGGATATCCTTGTTTGTTCCTTGTGGGACTAACCCATTTAGGTATTGAAAGTGCCCGAATCCAAAGGATAGCTCCCAACTCTTGATGATCTCCATCAACATTGAGCATCCACATCTTCAACATCTACATGAAGTCTTCTACGACAACCCAAGGTTAGTTTGACCCTTTAAAAGGGATTCTCACATCTAGGGGGAGCTTTGCTCTAAAAATTGAGCTAAAGCATCTTCAAATGATGTGAACACATCAATGCTTTATGTAAAAGTGGTAACCCCACTTGTGCTTAAACGATGAGTATGACCTATGATCAAATGTTCTCATTTGGCTCCTAAGTCAATATACTCATATAAAGATGACCTAGTCATCGACAAATTGTGTGTTAGTTGCTAGAGTTTTGGTTGTGCATATTTGACACATATTTCATTTGCTATCTTATTGTGTGAGCATGTTGGATGCATGATTTTATCCATTCAAGGACATCCATTTGTTGTTTTGGTCGTTTTGATTTTTCTGACCAAATGTATGGACAAGAATGCCTAAGTACCTCCCCTAGCTATCTATGCTTTTGTCTCAAATTCTATTCATGCTTACATCACAAATTTTGAACAAGTCATTTTCGGACCCTCCGGGTGAGGAGCACTCGGAGCCACCGATCCGTCAAGGGCTAATTTCCAAACCCTTCTAATTGATTTCGGTCAGACCAACTCACTCAAACTCGGTCGAACCGAAAGAATTTAGACTGATCTAGGTTTTCATCTCGGTGAAACCGAGTTGTGATTTTCGGCGTGATCAAGTGCATAATCGCCTAGCAGTTATCCATCTCGGTGCCACCGAAGTTTACAACTCGGTCTCACCGCAGCAAGGGGTATATATTCCGAGGGCGCGCTGATTCCTCCTTCAAACGTTTCACCCCACACCCCTTTGCCGTCGCCGCTTGGTCTCCGGATCGCCGCCGTGTGCCGCTCAGGCGCCCTCGCCGAGTCTCCGTCGCCGTCAACGGCCATCTCCTCCTCCAAGCTGTTGCCGCCGAGAAAAACTCCACCAAGTTAGGGTGAGTTTTGATCCCACTCGTGCTCCCATCTCCGATTCAATGCACGCTTGATTGCCTAGTATCTTGCCACGATTGAAATCCTCCTGTACACAGATTGGTTCGTTTGAACTAGATTCGAGTAAAAGTTTTAGGGTTAGGTTTCATGAACACATCTCGATGAGACCGGTTTTATATTTTCAGTATGACCGATTTGGCCTATGGCCATCAGATCGCACCCTTCGGTCCAACCGAAGTTGTGCAAAATCGGTGTGACCGAAATGAAGATTCTGTGAAACCCTAGTGTTTTCGGTGGGATCGAAACCCACTTCGTCAAACCGAAAGTGGTGTGCCAAGCTCTGTTTAACACTTCGGATTCACCGAACCTTAAACTCGGTCGACCGAAATGTCTTCGTGAAAACTTAATACTAGAATTTGAACTCATTTTTATTTTTTTGCAAAAACTTCGCATTTTGTGATGACTCTTCTTCTCTGCCTACACCTTATCTATTCACGGGTTGTCACCATGTCGATGCCAAGTGATGTGAGAACAGGTCGAGACACCCATTGCGAGACATTCCAGAGGCAGGCACTAGTCCCGATCCTAGTAGCTCATCCGATGATGGTGAGAGGAGTACACCAAGTGGCATGCCTCCTGCAGCCACCAGAGCTAGAAAGAAGAGGAATTCAGATGATGAGGATTCAGATTTTGTTGTTGAGGAAGAGGTGACCTCAAAGCCTAAAGGAAGGTTGTTGCCAAAGAGCAACAAGATCAACAATCTAAGAAGGGCACCAAGAAAGTCAAGCAATCAACTGTTGCTAAGAAGCTGAATTTGGGAGAGGCACTGCAAGCAAAGTGAAGAAAACCACCAAGAGAAAGAGGATAGTGCATGTGTCAGAGCTAGAGCAGATATGTATATTGATCCTCATGCAGATGCAGCGAGAGAGGATGAGGATGAGGAAGCACCCAGCCTCCTCCTCGTAAGCCAAGCTCATGGGTGATGCCATTAAGGTGGAGCCACATCAAAGCCCAAGAAATCTGCTCCAGCTAAGGCAGCTCCAAAGAAAGCCTCTTTGCCAAGCCCAAGAGGACCATCGAACATTCCGGCGTCGAAAAGAACAAGGATGATGTGCCACCACTGAGTCGACAATGAAGGACCAGTTTTTTTGAAACTTCGCCCAAAACTGCCACTCCATAATGATGCTCATCCTCAAGCCGAGGATATGAAGGCAAGGAAAGATAAAGGTCTCAAAGCTATGGAGACAAACCGACCCATATGCCGTGAGGAGAAGAAGAACCAGAGATCCCAGATTTCACACCGAGAGAGCAGCAGGACTTCTATGAGACCGTCTTGATGGACAAGAAGCCCATAGTTGCGCACACACGATATGTTGATTGGAAGTACATTGACAAATGAAGAGCACAGAAATTTCTTTCCACATGTGCATGAAAGTTTCACCGCATGTGGAGTTGCAGATTTTGTAGGTCGAAATTGACCAGTTGGAACAATGAGATGATAATGCAATTTTATGCCACAGACTCACTTCTACCCGATGGAAAGATTATGTGGATGGTCAAGGTCAAAGGTTTTCTTCTTCGTTGAAGAATGGGCAGAAATTTGAATGCTCCAAAGGCAACGAGAAGATGATATTGATGTATATGGGATTCCAAAGAAGAATCATGAATCCATGAAAAACATGTACAAAGAGGTTCCAGCAGAGGATTTGGAAATCTGGAAGCTCGGCTCAGTCTACCATCTCCAGGCAGGCTTACCTACCACTAATACCATTTTGAGGCATACCTTGATGCCCAAATCTGAAGATGATCACATGATCAGAGGATACTCTATCAACATGCTGCACATACTTGATGAGAGATCACCTTTCAAGGTGATGGACTTGATGGTAGAGACCATTAAGAGGACTGCGGTGACCGTAAAAGGTCATGTGGATTTGCCCGCAGATTCAGATGCTTATCAATGCCAAGTTTGGCACGGGCACATTCTTGTTGGATAGAGAACATTTACCGTTGCAGCCAGAGCATGAAGACAATGTTGTTGTGATGGATTAGGAGGATCCGACATCTGTTGAAGGTCAAGCCAAGATCGCAGATGCTAAGAAAGCCAAAGTCGACAAGGAAGCAAAAGCAAGAGCAGCAGCTAAACCAAAGAGTTTGGAGAGCAAATTCTTGAAGCTACTCAAAGGATTGAACAACGCCGCCAGCATTGAACAGTCCGGAGAGCTTAGAGAGGATTGTTGACGAGAAGATCCACGCCTGGACGTGAAGTCGATCAAGTACAAGTGACCGCCAACAAGCTCGAGGCGACATTGAGGAAGCAAAGCAGACAAGGCAGAGCTTATGCGTGAGTTGCAGGATGACTTAGTCCAGATTCTCATCGACAGATCGCTCCGGTTCCCAAAGGATCCCGATCACTGCTATTCCAAAGGATCGACACCAGACTACAGCTTCAAACCTCCCACAGTTCCAGTAGATTGCTCCTACTCCAGCTCCAGCTCAAAGTGTCCACTCCTCCAAAGACAGACATCGGTGAAGTCTTCGCCGATGTTGTCATATCAACTCCGACATCAACCTGCACGGAGCCGCCAACAGAGTCCACAGTGACGCTTAGCTCTATGCTTTTTGAACTTTTTGGTAACTTGTTGCCAAAGGGGTGAAATTGTATAGATCATAGGGCTTCGAGAGAGAGAGTGTTGTTGTCTTTGCGCTTTTGCTCTTTTCGTTCTTTTGCGGTTTCTTTGAGATACTTTTGGTTTTCGAGACATTCAGTGTGTTTGATACTCCGTTTGATTCTACCTTAATGAGTGCTTGGTCGTACTATGCTTTAATGTGTGCTTAATGCTTATCATATGCCATTCCTATCTCGTATGACCATTTACTCATGTCTTGGTGATTGGGTGCATGCTGTTCATTCTTATCATTTTGTGCGCTCCACCAAGATGTATGTGACATGGAAGAGTGACCCATGATCCTAATCGATTGTGCATTTGCATTCAAACGCAAATCTTAAATAATGCACAAATTTAGGGGGAGCTCTTGCTTATCACATACTTCTCAAAGCGACGATATTATTCATTGATTATATCCTTTGTCGAAGCTTTGATCTATGGTGTCATCAATTACCAAAAAGGGGGAGATTGAAAGTGCAACTAATCCCCAGGTGGTTTTGGTAATTAATAACAACATATATATCATTGAACTAATAGTTACTTGAGAATCATTTCAGAGAGTTCAGTGATATGGGTATGGCAAGGACTGAAGAAGTGGACCCCCCAAAATGCTAAGGCAAGCATTGGCAAAAGCTCAAGACTCCATTTTTGGTTTAGTGATCCAAGATCACATTGAGTCCATAGGAAAAGCCAATACTATTAAAAGGGATGAGGTTATGATGATGATCCGTTGCTCAAGTGCTTAGTGATACATCTCCTAAACTATCAAGCAACTTTCACCGCCATAGACACTCATAAGTAGTCTCGGTCCCACCGATATTCCAAACTCGGTCACACCGAGATGAACCACCTCAGCCATAAGCCAAACCCTAGTAAACTCGGATTTTCGATTCGAACTCGGTCTCACGAAACATGATTTGCCAAGTTTCAGAACCTTTTGTCATCAAATCGGTGTCACCGAGATGATGAAGTCGGTCCCACCAAACTGGCATGCTCTTGTCATTGCACGAATCGGACTAACCGAGATTGTATATTCGGTCCCACCGAAAATCCCAACGCTCACATTATTTGAACTATCGGTCTCACCGAGTTGTCCACCGGTCCCACCGAGATTGCTCAAATGTGTGTAACGGTTGGATTTTGTGTGGAGGCTATTTATACCCCTCCACCCCTCTTCATTCGTGGAGAGAGCCATCGAAAGAACTACCACTCCTACCTTACATTTCGAGAAGAGAACTACCTACCCTTGTGTTGAGATCAAGTTGCTCCACTCCCACCATATGAAGCTTGATCTCTAGCCTTCCCAAGTTGCTTTCCACTCAATCCTTTCTTCCACCACAGCCAAATCAGTGAGGAGAGTTGAGTGTTGGGGAGATTATCATTTGAAGCACAAGAGCAAGGAGTTCATCATCATCTACAACATCTATTACCTTTTGGAGGGTGGTGCCTCCTAGATTGGTTAGGTGTCGCTTGGGAGCCTCCGTCGTCGAGATGTGGAGTTGAACCAAGAAGTTTGTAAGGGCAAGGAGATCGCCTACTTCGTGAAGATCTACCCCGAGTAAGGCTAGTCCTCCGTGGGCGTGAGGCCATGATGGAATAGACAAGGTTGCTTCTTCGTGGACCCTTCGTGGGTGGAGCCCTCCATGGACTCTGCAGCCGTTACCCTCCGTGGGTTGAAGTCTCCATCAACGTGGATGTACGATAGCGCCACCTATCAGAACCACGGGAAAAATCACCGCGTCTCCAAAATTGCGTTTGCTCTTCTCCACCTCTCTTTACTACATGTGCAATTTACTTTCCGCTTCCTATACTCTAGAATTGCATGTGTAGGGTGATGCTTGACTTGATCATAATTGTGAATCTGCCAAAAACTGTTCTTTGTCAAAAGGCAGAATTTTTATATTGACAAGTAGTCTAATCACCCCCCCTCTAGACATACTTTCGATCCTACACTAGGTGCGCCTCCCCCTTCTCCCCCTTCTGGCCGCCACCAGATGGCATCTGGGGGCTGCCGCCATGTAACGCCCCGGATACAACTTTCCATATTCATAACTCCAACTCTTGCCTTTTCCGGAGATGTGTTATTTTATTTTCTTTGTGGTTGGGTTTTTGTCTGGTGTTTTGCATTTTGTTTTTGTTATGCATCTCGTCTCATCGCTTCATTCGCATTGCATCCATATGTTTTCATAAAACTCGTTACCGTTCGCAGTTGCCCTTTCTTTCGTTGCCTATGTTGGCATTTTGTCGGGCCCTTGTCCTCGTTGATCTGCTCGGACCGCTTTGCCTTTGTTGACCTTCTCGCAGACCGTTTGGACCCCTCTCTTCTCTCTTTATCCGAGACCAACCGGGTTTGCCATTCCCTCTTGTCTGGTCACTTAATCTTTCTCCACAGTGCATAGACCCCTCTCGTGCGTGTCCGAAAATTGTCCCGACCCGACCCGGGCAGTCATTGCCGTTGGGTCCGGATCATCCCCTAACATCTACAAAACATCTCCGTTTTGTTATTTGGGCTCCCTAGATATTTTATTCGTGTCCGTCCGATTACGATCGGAGGGACCTAACCGCCCTAAACTGTTTTCATCTGTTATACATATAAGGTCCAACCCTAGACCCTAGGCAGACCAACTCCCTCCAATCCCGCAGCCGCCGCCACTCTCCTTGTTTTCAGCGTCAAGCCAACCATCGGCCAGATCCATTCCTTCCCGCAGCTTCCCTCGCTCTGGATCGGGATCCCCTCGCCCGATCTCCCTCGATCCACTCGCCCAGCCAACCAACCGAAGCCGCCACCTTCCCCCTCGTTTTTCTCCGCCAGGCCAATCACCTCGCTCCGACCTCCTCCCTGCCCGAGGCAGCTGCCTCCCCGTCGTCCTCCTCGAGCAGGAGCTCACGCCCGAGCACCGCTGCCTACCCTCGTCCCTCCGCCTGAAGCGCCCTGCCAGGTCGCGTCGCCCTCACCATCTCTCTCCATCTCTCCTCGCCCAGCCTCACTTTCTCTCTCTCCCCGCAGGTCGCCGCCGCCATGTTCCCCGGTGCCGGCCAGCCCCGCCACCGCCGGGAATGAGCTCCTCGGGGCCAGATCCGTCCGGATCCGGCCGGGACCGCCACCCCATGGCCTCCTCCGCCCTCTGCTGCTTCCTCGCCGCCGGAGTCCTCAGTGCCGCCGCGCCTGCTGCCTGTTCCCCTGCTTCACGAACGAGACGGCGGCGAGCTCGCTCGCCTCGCGTTGACCACGGCCGGGCTCTCGCGCAACCGCGCAAGGCCCAGCCCAGCTCCCTCGGCCTCCCCAGCCGCAGCCGCGTCGCTCCTGGGCCGCGTCGCCAGCGTTCCAGCCTCGGCCCCTCTCCTCCAGGCCCATGGTCAGCCGGCCTCAAGGCACGCCTTAGCCTCTCCTCCGACGGGCTGAAGCCCATGGTGAGCCTCCACCTATCCTCACCCCAGCGCACCACATGTTAGCTTGCACCCACCAGATTCGGCCCGTTCATGTTTTTTTCCTGATCCTGCAAATTTCCTTTTATCCGGTGAATTACTGTTTTACAGAAAACCCCTCATCTTCATGCATATAAAAACTCATTAACCGTGCATCGGATTAAAATGATTTATATATGTAAAATGCTTAGTTTTTCGTCTAGTTTAATAATATGCCACTTTCATCCATGTTTAAAATGTTTAAAATGATGTTTGTTTAAATTTGCTCAAATGCCATATTAAAATGATTTAATTCATAACTAAATAACCGTAGCTCGGTTTTAAATAAACTTTATATGTAAATGGGGTGGAAAAATGCCTAGTTTAACATGGTCCACTTTATTTTCCTGTTTAACAACTTTAAAATATGTTTTAGGGCAGTATAGTAGCAAATTCATAAATTGCATATGAGGTTTTTTCGGAAATGTTGTTTGTTGTTCCGGCCTCATTTAAACTTGCCTAAATATTTAGTTTACTTTTGATTCACTCCTTGCCTTGTTTAACAACATTTAATATTGATGAGTAGCATAAACGAGATCAAACTAAATAATTGCATGTGGTGTTTCGTCAATATGCAACTCGTTGCATATTGAGCTCCACTTAACTTGTAGTATTGTTTGTTGCACTTTGCCATGCCATGCCTCATTAAACCGGACATGCATCATACTTGGTTGTGCATCATGCCATGATTATGCGATGGTTGTTTACTATGTTGTTTGCTTCTTTCCGGTTTGCTTCTCTCGTTAGCTTCGGTTTCGTTCCGGAGTTGTGAGGATTCGTTCGACTACGTCCGTTTGTCTTCTTCATGGACTCGTTCTTCTTCCTAGCGGGATTTCAGGCAAGATGACCGCTACCCTGGATCTCACTACTATCATTGCTATGCTAGTTGCTTCGTTCTATCACTTTGCCCCGCTACCTATCTCTTGTTGATCAAGCCTCCCAAATTGCCATGAACCTCTAACCTTTGACACCATTCCTAGCAAACCGCTGTTTGGCTATGTTACCGCTTTTGCTCAGCCCCTCTTATAGCGTTGCTAGCTGCAAGTGAAGTTGAAGATTTCTCCATGGTGAACAGGATTTTGGTTGGGATATCACAATATCTCTTATATTATTAATGCATCTATATATTTGGTAAAGGGTGGAAGGCTCGGCCTTATGCCTGGTGTTTTGTTCCACTCTTGCCGCCCTAGTTTCCGTCATACCGGTGTTATGTTCCCGGATTTTGCGTTCCTACCGCGGTCGGGTGATTTATGGGACCCCCCCTGACAGTTCGCTTTGAATAAAACTTGTCCAGCAAGGCCCAACTTGGTTTTACCATTTGCCTCACCACCACCTATACCCTTCCCTTGGGTCAGCCAACCCAAGGGTCATCTTTATTTTAGCCCCCCCGGGGCCAGTGCTTGTCTAAGTGCTGGTTCGAACCGAGTAGATGCGGGGCCCCTCGGGCAACTCGAGGTCTGGTTTTACTCGAGGATGTCTCATCCGGTGTTGCCTCGAGAACGAGATATGTGCAGCTCCTATCGGGATTGTCGGCGCATCGGGCGGCTTTGCTGGTCTTGTTTTACCATTGTTGAAATGTCTTGATGTACGGGGATTCCGAGACTGATCGGGTCTTCCTGGGAGAAGTTCTATTCCTTCGTTGATCGCAAGAGCTTGTCATGGGCTAAGTTGGGACACCCCTGCAGGGTTTAAACTTTCGAGAGCCGTGCCCGCGGTTATGTGGCAGATGGGAATTTGTTAATGTCGGGTTGTAGATAACTTGACACTTGATCCAAATTAAAACGCATCAACCGTGTGTGTAGCCGTGATGGTCTCTTCTCGGCGGAGTCCGGGAAGTGAACATGGTTTCCGTGTTATGTTTGACGTAAGTAGGTGCTCAGGATCACCTCTTGATCATTGCTAGCTTCACGACCGTTCTGCTTGTTCTCTTCTCGCTCTTATTTGCGTATGTTAGCCACCATTTATGCTTAGCCGCTGCTGCAACCTCACCACTTTACCCCTTCCTTTCCCATTAAGCTTTGCTAGTCTTGATACCCATGGTAATGGGATTGCTGAGTCCTCGTGACTCACCAGATACTTCCAAAAACCAGTTTGCTGGTGCCTATGTTACCGAGCAGGTGACGCAATCAAGCTCAAGGAGGAGCTCGATGAAGATCTTGCCCTTTGTGTTGTTTCGCTCTAGTTGATCAGTAGTGGAGCCCAGTTGGGGTCGATCGGGGACCTTTGTCGCATTTGGGGTTCTTCTTTTGTTTTGGTTCCGTAGTCGGACCTTGATTGTATCTGGATGATGTAATGCTTTATTCATGTAATTGTGTGAAGTGGCGATTGTAAGCCAACTATGTATCTTTTCCCTTATGTATTATTTGGGTTGGGTGAAGATTACCTCACTTGCAACATTGCTTTCAATGCAGTTATGCCTCTAAGTCGTGCTTCGACACGTGGGAGATATAGCCGCATCGAGGGCGTTACATGCCACCCCTGGGGAGGGAACCCTAGAGGGGGCGCAGCCCCCTCCCCTCCTTCTATAAATATTGGAGGTTTTGGGGCTGCCAGGTACACGAGAACCTCTCCCTCTTGGGGCAGCCCTACCTCTCTTACTCCTCCTCTCCCGTGGTGCTTGGCGAAGCCCTGCTGGATAGCCACGCTCCTCCATCACCACCACGCCGTTGTGCTGCTGCTGGATGGAGTCTTCCTCAACCTCTCCCTCTCTCCTTGCTGGATCAAGGCGTGGGAGACGTCACCGGGCTGTACGTGTGTTGAACGCGGAGGTGCCGTCCGTTCGGCACTAGGATCTCCGGTGATTTGGATCACGACGAGTACGACTCCTTCAACCCCGTTATCTTGAACGCTTCCGCTTATCAATCTACAAGGGTATGTAGATACACTCTCCTTCCCCTCGTTGCTGGTTTCTCCATAGATAGATCTTGGTGACACGTAGGAAAATTTTGAATTTCTACTACGTTCCCCAACAATTTGTGGCAAAGCCACCATGCTTTATTTTTCATACATGTCACTCTTGATTCATTGCACCATCCTGGTACACCGCCGGAGGCATTCATATAGAGTCATATCCTGTTCTAAGTTTCGAGTTGTAATCATTATGTTGTAATCAATAGAAGTGTGATGATCATCATTATTAGAGCATTGCCCAAAAAAAAGAGAAAGGCCAAAAAAAGGCCCAAAAAAAGAAAATAAATAAAAAGGGCAATGCTACTATCTCTTTTTCCACACGTGTGCTTCAAAGTAGCACCTTGTTCTTCATGTAGTGAGTCTCATAAGTTGTCTTTTTATACTACTGGGAATTTTTCATTATAGAACTTGGCTTGTATATTCCTACAATGGGCTTCCTCAAATGCCCTAGGTCTTCATGAGCAAGCAAGTTGGATGCACACCCACTAGTTTTCTTTTGTTGAGCATTCATATCTCTGGTGCATCCGTTGCATGGCAATCCCTACTCCTCATGTTGACATCAATTGATGGGCATCTCCATAGCCCGTTGATTATCCTCGTCAATGTGAGACTTTCTCCTTTTTGTCTTCTCCACACAATCCCCATCATCATATTCTATTCCACCCATAGTGCTATATCCATGGCTCATGCTCATGTATTGCGTGAAGGTTGAAAAAGTTTGAGATTATTTAAGTATGAAACAACTGCTTGGCTTGTCATCGGGGTATAGAAGTTGGGAACATCTTTGTGTGACGAAAATAAAGCATAGCCTAACTATATGATTTTGTAGGGATGAACTTTCATTTGCCATGCTATTTTGAGAAGATATGATTGCTTTGATTAAGTATGCTTGAAGTATTATTATTTTTATGTCAATATGAACTTTTGTCTTGAATCTTTCGGATCTGAATATTCATATCACAAGTAAGAAGATTTACATTGAAATTATGCCAAAGTATCACTCCGCATCAAAAATTCTTTTTTATCATTTACCTACTCGAGGACGAGCAGGAATTAAGCTTGGGGATGCTTGATACGTCTCCAACGTATCTATAATTTTTGATTGCTCCATGCTACTTAATCTACTGTTTTGGGCAATATTGGGCTTTATTATCCACTTTTATATTATTTTTGGGACTAACCTATTAACCGGAGTGTCAGGACCCCGACTCAATGCCACATCGATCTAGCATGTAACACCTCATATCACTTTGCGGCCTCACGCACGGTATCCCCACGGGTGTCGCCTTACCTTTGCCCGGGACCGTTTGCGCCTTTTGGCACACGTATATGATAGTGTCGCTAGCATCCATATGATAAGGAGCCCGGCTGACATGGCTAGTCGAAACCCAAAGTGGCACAAACTTACAGGACATGCATCCATGACCCAAAGATCGAACGTGTCGGTCATCACGAAAGTGAATCCGTGCTGTAGCACTGGCTAGCAGGACTCCGTGAACTGGGCAGTAGCGGGCTAACAGACTCGGTATTCATCACGTGACATTTCCCGAAGGGATGTACACAGAACGAAGAAGGACACATGCCGGCCAGCCTAAGTGTTTGGAGCGGTAGCAAGCTACCATGGCTCGGTGGAAACACTAGGAGACATTTCCCGGTAAGAGGGGCTACTAAGGATAAACAACTAGATAGTCAGATCCCACACATACCAAGCATTTCAATAACATACACACAATATGCTCGATATGTGCAAATACAACATGGCATCACAACATGACTCTACGACTCAAGTATTTATTCATTAGGCTCCGAGGAGCGAGATATTACAAACATGGGTCTCTCGACCCAGCATTCAGAGCATACAAGTCAAAGCACAAGCAGAAGCTCAACATGTCTGAGTACAGACATCTACAAATGAAAAAGGCTGAGAAGCCTGACTATCTACTAGATCCTGCCGAGGGCACAAGACCGTAGCTGAGGTAACAAGCTAAACGTCAAAGTCCACGCGGAACTACTAGTGAAGTCTCTCTGCAAAAACATAAAATAGGCAAACGTGAGTACAAATGTACCCAGCAAGACTTACATCAGAACTAACTACATATGCATCATTATCAACAAAGGGATGGTGGGGTTTAACTGCAGCAAGCTAGCTTTGACTCAGTGGCTATCCTGAACTACGACTGCAATGTAACTCTTTTGAGGTGGCGCACACGAGTCCACATATTCACCATATCAATACACCACTATGGATCCGCTCCGCCTCCCACGAGAACGCCATCCATAGCACTCATGCTTATCTTGCGCATTTTAGAGTATCCACTTTCACTTGTCTATGAACTATGCAAGGGTCCAAGTTTCCATATCCGAGGAATCCGCTATTCAATAGATAATGATAACCCCGCAGGGTGTACTTCTTCACACACGCTCTCGCCACTTACCACCATGTACACCACGTGTATCTCGGCAACCTTCAAGCGGAAGCCTGGCGAGGGAGTCGGCCACGACCTGACTAACCACACAAGTCTCTAGTCCAGGTTTATCGCCTATTCGGGTTCCATCCGCAAGGAGATCCGGCCGGGGTGTCGCTCACGGCCCCAAACGATGTGAGCAGGGTTCCCAAGCCCACCTCGACGGGTGGATGTACGCTTGGTACACCGTGCCATGGTGCCTAGCCTGTCCCAAGCCCACCTGTACCGGGTGCCACTTGGTAGACTACTAACACTACCTACAAACACCATAAACTAGTTGCAACTCCTGGACAGAGATCATGTTGATTAATAAGTCGAGAGAGCTTGGAGTGCCCGGAGCCCAATGTGTGGTAGTAACTGTTCATGGATCACAAACACAGAACTCAGTTCCTGAGGACGGCTACAATGAGACAACCCACCATGTACTCCTACATGGCCTCTCACCGCTACCTTTACCAAATCGTGTTCACACACTTAGCTCTCAACAGTAGGACATGTTCACACACCTCCAATTCATCCCCGATGAATCGGACCTGACACAACTCTAAGCAATAGCAGGCATGACAAACAAGCATGAATGAGTAGGCACATCAGGGCTCAAACAACTCCTACTCATGCTAGTGGGTTTCATCTATTTACTGTGGCAATGACAGGTCATGCAGAGGATAAAGGGGTTCAGCTACCGCAACAAGTAACAGATGAATCGTTGTTGTCCTAATGCAGTAAAAGAGAGCAGGAGCGAGAGAGTGGGATTGTATCGGAATGAACAAGGGGGTTTTGCTTGCCTGGCACTTCTGAAGATAATATAGTTCTCCATCGGTGTCATCGAATAATCGTCGGAACCACGTTTACTGAGAGGGAACAAACACCGACAACAGAGAAGAAATACAGTCAATGCAATGCACAATATGATGCATGATATGACATGGCAAAAATGAGTGTGTTTTGGCTAATGCAACTTAGAACAGATTAAATGAAGTTGGTTTGAACCAAGGGTTCAAATTCAAACTCCATATGTGGATATTTAAATGCCATTTATATGATTTGTGCTAAACAGCAGCTATAAGTTGTTCTAACATGCATGAAAACAGTACAGATGGATAGATTGGATTTTTCTGATCATTTTTCATATATAACTTATTTCATTTGGAGTTACGGTTGATTTTATATGAATTTTAGAAGTTTGTACTATTTTCTGGAATTTCCTATATAAGAATAAATCCAGAAAACAATTACTGCGTCAACATGACATAGGTGTGACGTCAGCAGGTCAACTGGGTCGGCCAGGTCAAACCTGACCTGTGGGAACCATAGTCAGTGTCTCAGTCTGGTTTGGGTGTATGACAGGTGGGACCGGTCAACATTGACTTGACCAAAGTCAAAGCTGACACGTGGGATCCACACGTATTAGTACTAATCTTAACAGAAAAATTAGACTAACCTAATTATGCTCGGGGACCCACATGTCATTGACACAGGTAATAGCTAAACATGATTAGCGCCTTAACTAATGGTGCCACGTCAGCACGCCGGCGGTTAAACAACGGCGACGACCCAGGGCGGCGGTGGCTCGCCGGAGTGGCGCTATGGGCTGCGGTTGGACGCGCAAAGAGCACCAGGAGGTAGCCCATGCCTGCGCGCATCCAGGGGGACCCACAGGAGGGCGTGGGGTGGCCGGGGTTCGCCGGAAGCGAGCTCCTGGCGGCGGCCGGAGTTCGGGCACGCTCGGATACGGTGCTTTGGTGCACGGGAGGACGAGCTGCGGGTTGCTAAGGAGTCCTGCGGACTCGCTGAGCACGGGGGTGGGCTCTAATGCGTCGTGCATGCGCTCTAGCTACGGCGGCGCCATGGTCGGCGGCGGTGAGCTCTCGGGCTCGATCAGAAAACGGGGCTAGGCGACGGGAACGGAGGGGGGAGCGAGGGGAAAGCAACAGGAGCTCACAGGGAGGCCAAAGAGCAGCTCCATGGGCTCGGGGAGGCGCTCGGGGCGGCGATCGTCGGGGCAGAGGACGATGATGAGCTCAATGGCGACGTTTCAGGCATCCCGCGAGCGCGTGCTTCGTCTTGGTGATCCACGGCGTCGAGGCAGGCCCGTTGGACAAAACAGAGGGCGAGGGGAGCTCGGTGGGACGGTGGCAAGTGAACGGCGGGCGGACTCCGCTCGGTGCGTGAGGGAGAGAGATCCGGGGGAGGGAATGAGCACGAGGAGAGAGCGAGAGGAGTAGGGGGGCTGCATGGCGTCTCCGAAGCGCCCAGACGACGAGGGGCAGCAGCAGCAGGAGGAGCTGGCCTCCTCTCGGGCGCAAGGCGAAAGCACGCAATGCTCCTACTGCCAGGAGGAAGACGACAGGAGGGAAAGCGATGGTGGGCTGGGCCGGCCACTTGGGCCGCCATGCTGGACAGGTAAGCAGCCCAGGTAGTTTCCTCTCTCTCTCTGTTTCCTATTTTAATAACTGTTTTCTATTTTTCTGCAACTTTGTGGCTTTACTAAAAATACTAAATCAATCCCAAAAATCATGCAACTACTCATGACCACTGTTGGAAATATATCCTACAGTAAACATTTCAGTTTGGGATTATTTGAGCATTTAAATGCCCAAATGCAAATACTATATGATTTAATTCAAAAATCCAGAATGGCCTAGAAAATGTGCACAATTTTGGAAGAGGTTCTAGACTAATCCAAAAATGATGAACTTTTCTGAAGGGCATTTTGGGTTCTTTGAGAATAGTTTTATTTGAACCTAGTTGATTTGATCTGGTGCTAGGGTTTGAACAATCCCCATTTCAACTTAAATAAAAATTTAAACATGATGCACACATGAAGGGCTAGCCTAGTGCATGCCAGGACTAGGGATGTGACACGGAGGCCCAGCCCAGATTTGCTGTTTTATGCCTATTTCAGTGTTTCGAGGAAAAATAATATCAGACGGAGTCAAAACGGAACGAAATCAACTGGAGAAGTTATTTTTGGAACGAAAGCAACCCAGGGAACTTGGAATGCATGTCAGGGGAGATACGGGCTGCCCACGAGGGTGGGGGGCGCGCCCACCCCCCCGGGCACGCCCCCCTACCTCGTGGGGCCCCCGTAGCTCCACCGACGTACCTGTAAAACTATGAAGCGTTCCTACTCCCTCGAAGGGAGCCGCGTGCGTATATATTGATAGGGCCGAAGGACTTGCCTTGGCGTACAAGGATGAGTACAAGAGTTTGAATAGAATAAGAGATAGAGGAGGAGGTTGAGATTACAACGCTAGGATGATTTGTTCTAACACCCTCCCTTAATCTCAACTATCCTAAATTAAGATTGCTCTTGAACTCATCAAATGATCGTGTCGGTAGTGCCTTGGGTCCGCCACTTGATCCTTGGAGGGAATAAACCGTATCTCAAGTTTCTTTGCTGCAACCCTCTCTCGCACAAAGTGAAAATCAATTTCTATGTGCTTTGTCCTTGCATGGAACACCGGATTTGCAGACAAATATGTTGCACCCAAATTATCACACCATAAGCATGAGATACGATTATTTTTGACTCCCAGCTCTTCAAGAAGTGATTCAACCCAAATAACTTCAGCAGTTGCATTAGCTAAGGATTATACTCAGCCTCTGTGCTTGAACGTGATACGGTGGCTTGTTTTCTGGCACTCCAAGAAATAAGATTGGACCCAAAGAATATTGCAAAACCTCCAGTTGATCTTCTGTCGTCACTACATCCTGCCCAGTCAGCATCAGAAAATGCGCTTACAAGAGTGGAATTAGAACTTTTGAAATGAAGTCCTATTCCCATAGTATGTTTTACATATCTTACAATCCTCTTGACAGCTGTCCAATGTGCAGAAGTAGGTGCATGTAGGTATTGACAAACCTTGTTGACAACAAATGAGATATCCGGACGTGTGAGAGTTAAATATTGCAATGCTCCCACCGCACTCCTATACCTTGTACTTTCTTCCTCTTGAAGTGGCTCTCCTTCATATGCTGAAAGTTTTTCTGAAGAAGACAAGGGTGTAGGTACTGGCTTACAATTGTTCATTCCCATGCAAGACAGAAGTTCAGTGATGTATTTCTCCTGCTTTAACATAATGCCATCTTGAGTTTTCTTGACTTCAATACCTAGGAAGAAGTGCAAATCACCTAGGTCCTTTAAGGCAAACTCTGAACTCAAGTCATGCAGAAGAGCATTAGTGGCATTTTGTGAAGAACATGCAACTATGATATCATCAACATATATAAGCAAGAAAATAACCACTCATGCCTTGTTATAAATAAACAAGGATGTATCAGCCTTTGAAGCAATGAAGCCAAGAGATTTCAATTGTAAGCTCAGTCTGGAATACCATGCCCTAGGTGCTTGTTTCAAGCCATAGAGTGCTTTATCAAGCTTGCAAACAGAGTGTGGAAATTTTTTACTTTCATACCCAGGTGGCTGTCTCATGAACACTTCCTCTTCCAGAACACCATGCAAAAACGCGTTCTGTACATCTAGCTGTCTTAGGCTCCATCCTCTTGAAACGGCAATGGCTAGCACAAGTCTGATAGTTGCAGCTTTCACAACAGGACTAAAAGTATCCTCATAATCAATGCCATAGCGTTGCTTGAAGCCTTTTGCAACCAAACGTGCCTTATACCTGTCAATGGAGCCATCTGCCTTCTTTTTGATTCTATATACCCATTTGCAATCAATTATATTTTTACCTTTCTGGTTTGGTACAAGATGCCAGGTTTTGTTTCTCATCAGTGCAGAATATTCCTCATCCATTGCCTTCTTCCATTTGGGATCATCAAGTGCACTACTCACAGTTGTTGGCTCTCCTGAAATACACAACATGCCATATGGTATAGTTCCATCCCTTGTTATCTTTGGATTTCGTATACCTTTTTGTAGTCTAGTCTTGACTCTTGGAGAAGCCACAGATTGGATTGCAGGTGCACTTGCCACAGCCGATCCAGGAGAATCGGGCGCTGGCGCAGAAGAATCTGGCGCAGTCTGCATAGAAGATCCTGTGGCCACTGGTGTGGCCGCCGCTCCTGCAGGCACGCGGGAAGTAACCGCGCGGCGCGGCACAGCGGATCCGCAGCCCGGCCACGGCTGCATGCGCACGCGGGGCGAGGAAGATGCGGTCCCGCTGCTGTCCCCACCTGTCGTCGATGCGGTGCCACGGGATTAGCTGGACCGGGAGCCGAAGCCACTGCTGGTGAGGGCGTGATCCAAGGAGGATTCGGTCGCGTGATCCAAGGACTGCATGCATGCAGGCGTACCAGACGCCGCCGGATCGTCCTCGTTGTCCGTGCCCGGCTCGTCTCCTGCTTCAGCATGAAATATAAGATCATTTTGAGTTGGATTTTCGAGATTTTGATCATTTTGAGCTCCGTTTTCTCCAGGGACCTGCACAGGCATAAGAGGAGGAGCAGTACCAGTAGAAATATTATCACATTGGTTAGTACAATCATCGCCCCCATGATCAAAAGTCCGAAGATGTGTGGGAAGAAGAAGAATTTCTTTGCGAAGGAGAGCACCGGCATTGGGATGAAGTGATGCAAACGGGAACACGGACTCATCAAAAACAACATCTCTAGATATGTAGACCCTACCAGTAGGAACATCAAGACATTTAACCCCTTTATGCATAGGGCTATAGCCTAAGAAAACACATCTTTTAGAGCGGAAAGCGAGTTTGCGTGTGTTGTAGGGTCTGAGATTGGGCCAACATGCACACCCAAAAACACGAAGGGATGTGTAGTTTGGCGTAACACCAAGGAGATGTGTAATAGGTGTGTCAAGTTTGATAACTTTGCTTGGAAGCAAATTGATGAGATATGTGGCAGTTAAAAAAGCTTCATCCCAGAACTTAAGTGGCATGGATGCATTTGCTAGCAGTGCTAGTCCCATATCAACAATGTGACGATGTTTTCTCTCAGCTGAGCCATTCTGTTGGTGAGCATGAGGACAAGAGACATGGTGTGAGATGCCAAGCTTTTGGAAAAAAGAGTTCAACTTCTCATACTCACCACCCCAGTCGGTTTGCATAGCAATGATTTTGGAGTTCAGTTTGCGTTCAACAAGGTTTTGAAAATTGATAAAAACTTGGAATACCTCGGATATTTTTTTCAACAAATAAATCCAAGTAAATTTACTATAATCATCAATGAAGCTTACATAGTAGGAGAATCTCCCAACCGAAGTAGGAGCTGGTCCCCATACATCTGAGAAAATGAGTTGTAATGGAGAAGTAGACACACTAATAGAAATAGGGTAAGGTAGTTGATGACTTTTAGCTTGTTGACACGGATCACAAACTGACTCAACACTAAGACTAGGCTCATAAGAGAGTTTATTTTTGCTAAGAATATATTTAACTATGACTGAAGATGGATGACCCAAACGACTGTGCCACCTTGATGACGAAGGCTTGGTGACAATATTTGCTTGTTTATCTGACCATGAAGGTGATGATGATATGAGTGGGTAGAGACCTCCCATGCACCGTCCTCTAAGAATTATTCTCCTTGTTGCCAAGTCCTTGACCAAGAAAAAATAAGGATAGAATTCTATGAGAACATTGTTATCAAGAGTGAAACGATGAACGGAAACAAGATTTTTGGAAGTTTCTGGAACATGCGAGACATCTTTTAAGTGCAAATTTTTCATGGGGTTTTTAACGATTGAACTACCAATATGCGTAATATTCATACCAGAACCGCTTGCCGTGCGAATTTGATCACCTCCATTGTACTTCTCCCGCATCGTCAACTTGTCGAGTTCACCCGTGATGTGATTGGTTGCTGCACTGTCAGCATACCAATTTGTGTCCACACCATAGGAGACTGCATGCGCCTCCTTTTCTTCTTGATCATTCTCTTCATAGCGAAACCAGCATACACGTGCACCTCCTGGATGATGCTTGAGGAAAATCTGACACTCTGGGAAGTCATGCTGCTCACCCACCTGCTGTTGTTGCTGCTGCCGAGGACGTCCTCTGAAACCGCCACTGCCATTAGAGGGAAAGGGCTGACGGTCACCGCGGTCACCACTACGGCCGCGCCCCCTTCCTCCTCGCCCGCGATAGGATCTGCCGCGGGATGAGCCACGGCCTCTATAGACAGCATTGGCGGATGTATGAAACCCGCCTGAAGAGGAGTCGCCCAACATCTCCATCCTTTGATCAAAGGCAGAGATCTGGGCAAAAAGATCATCGGCGGTGATGTTGTTTTTAACAGCACCGATTGCCGCCACCACGGAGTCGTAGTCGGGGTCCAGACCTGCGAGTATGTAGTCCACCATCTCCGGATCAGAGACGGGACGACCAGCAGCAGCTAGTTCATCCCCGAGACTCTTCATCTTCGCCATGTATGCTGAGCTCGACATGGTGCCTTTCTTGGTGTTGGTGATCGCAATCCTCAGATTGGTAATCCGAGACTGCGATTGTGAGGCGAAGAGGTTGTTGATTGTTGTCCAGAGCTCGAAGGTGGAGTCCCTCCCGACGACCTGTGCAAGGATCTCAGGAGACATGGAGTTGAGTAGATATGACAGAACCTGTTGATCTTTGGCAATCCAAGGTCCATACAGAGGGTTCGGCTCTTGGGCCGTAGTTTTGTCCGCCTTTGTGACCTCCACCATCTTGGGCGGAGCAGCGTCGGAGTTGTCGAGCAGCCCGGTGACCTGCGCACCTCGCAGGGCTGGGAGAACCTGCGTCTTCCAGAGGATGAAGTTCCCTCTCGCAAGTTTTTCTGACGGAGGTGAACCGAGGTTCAGGGCGACGCCGGCTGAGGAAGCCATGACAGCGATCGCGGATATGATCTAGGATTTGGTTTTTTGGGTTGTGGCTAGATGTGTCGAAGAGGGGCTCTGATACCATGTGAAACTATGAAGCATTCCTACTCCCTCGAAGGGAGCCGCGTGCGTATATATTGATAGGGCCGAAGGACTTGCCTTGGCGTACAAGAATGAGTACAAGAGTTTGAATACAATAAGAGATAGAGGAGGAGGTTGAGATTACAATGCTAGGATGATTTGTTCTAACAGTACCCCCTGCACCCATATATACTCTCGTAACCTAAAACTTCCAGAACAGAAGATAGATCGGGAGTTCCGCCGCTGCAAGCCTCTGTAGCCACCAAAAACCTCTCGGGAGACCGTTCCGGCGCCCTGCTGGAGGGGGATCCCATCACTGGTGGCCATCTTCATCATCCTGGCACTATCCATGACGAGGAGGGAGTAGTTCACCCTCGGGGATGAGGGTATGTACCAGTAGCTATGTGTTTGATCTCTCTCTCTCGTGTTCTCTCTCGTGTTCCCTCGATGGCACGATCTTGATGTATCCCGAGCTTTGCTATTGTAGTTGGATCTTATGATGTTTCTTCCCCTCTACTCTCTTGTGATGAATTGAGTTTCCCCTTTGAAGGTATCTTATCGGATTGAGTCTTTTATGAGAACACTTGATGTATGTCTTGTCATGATTATCTGTGGTGACAATGGGATATCATGTGCCACTTGATGTATGTTTTGGTGATCAACTTGCGGGTTTCGTGACATTGGGAACCTATGCATAGGGGTTGGCACACGTTCTTGACTCTCCGGTAGAAACTTTGGGGCACTCTTTGAAGTACTTTTATGTTGGTTGGATGAATCTGAGATTGTGTGATGCATATCGTATAATCATGCCCACGGACTTGAGGTGACAATGGAGTATCTAGGTGACATTAGGGTTTTGGTTGATTTGTATCTTAATGTGTTATTCTAGTACGAACTCTTTTATAGATTTATCCAAAAGAATAACTTTGAGGTGGTTTCGTACCCTACCATAATCTCTACGTTTGTTCTCCGCTATTAGTGGCTTCGGAGTGACTCTTTGTTGCATGTTGAGGGCTTGTTATATTATCTACCTATGTTATTATTGTTGAGAGAACTTGCACTAGTGAAAGTATGAACCCTAGGCCTTGTTTCCTATCATTGCAATACCGTTTACGCTCACTTTTACCACTTGTTACCTTGCTGTTTTTATTATTTCAGATTACAAAAACCTATATCTACTATCTATTTTGCACTTGTATCACTATCTCTTCGTCGAACTAGTACACCTATACAATTTACCATTGTATTGGGTGTGTTGGGGACACAAGAGACTCTTTGTTATTTGGTTGCAGGGTTGCTTGAGAGAGACCATCTTCATCCTACGCCTCCTACGGATTGATAAACATTAGGTCATCCACTTGAGGGAAATTTGCTACTGTCCTACAAACATGTGCACTTGCAGGCCCAACAAAGTCTACAAGAAGAAGGTTGTGTAGTAGACATCAGTGGACCACTGTAGATAGATGGGGGAAGATGATGGAGATGTTGATGAAGATGATGGAGGTGTTGGTGTAGATCACGGTGATGATGATGGCCCCGGCGGTGTTCGGGCACCACCGGGAGAGAGGGGGAGAGAGCCCCCCTCTTCTTCTTCTTCTTCTTCTCCTTCTTCTTCTTCTTCCTTGACCTTCTCCCTAGATGGGAGAAGAGTTTCCCCTCTGGTCCATGGTCTCGATGGTGTGGGAGGGGCGAGATCCCCTCCGAGATTGGATCTGTCTCTCTGTTTCTGCCTTGCTGGTTGTGCCCTTTCACCGTTTCTTATATTCCCGGAGATCCGTAACTCCGATTGGATTGAAACTTTGAACACGATTTTTCTTCGGATAATAGCTTTCTTGCGGTGAAAGAAGGGCAACAAACGCCTTACGGGGTGTCCATGAGGGTCAGGGGCGCGCCCCCCTGCCTCGTGGGGCCCTCGAGCATCGTCTCGCGTTGATTCCACTTCCTAAAATTCATAAGTATTTCAAAAATAATCTCCGTCCATTTTTATCCCGTTTGGACTCCGTTTGATATGAATTTTCTGCGAAACAAAAAAGATGCAACAAACAGGAACTAGCCCTAGGCACTGGATCAATATGTTAGTCCCAAAAATAGTATAAAAAGTTGCCAAAAGTATGTAAGAGTTGTAGAATATTGGCATGAAACAATCAAAAATTATAGATACGACGGAGACGTATCACCCCCTACCCCACCCCCACCCCCAAATTGCAAAAACAAACAATCGGGAGGTAAAATGTCAGCATTTTTCTATTGACTTTTCCCTAATTTCACATTTATTTTCTTTTTTATATTACCTTATTTTAAAATCATTTACCATTTACATTTTTATTCTATGCTTTCACGAATGCAATAATATTTTGTATGAGATACAAAGATACTTCTTTTAGAACATGTGTTCTTTAAACATGTTCAAGTTTAGTATATGAATATTTATCCTAAGATACATAATCTATTTTCAAATACATGGACATTTCTTTTGATGTATAAGAACATAGTTTGATACACGTGAAATTTCTTTTTGCAAGACAAGAATTTTCCTTTCACGTGCTATTTCCTTTAAATACATGAACATTTGTTTTGAAATACGCGGATATTCATTTTGATAGACATGAACATTTCTTTTGTATCACTTGTCTACACTCCTTATTATTTCACTGATTTTATTCAAAAGATATAGTGAAATAAATGCACTGTCTTGTTTTGAGGGGCACCGTTTAAAGTTGTTTTCATAGAGAAATTTAATTGTACCTTCTGATGGGCGGCACAAACTGTTGTCTCATTTTGAAAACCCCTGTATGCGAGCGGTCCTATTGCACAAATTGTTATCTCGTTTTTAGCGAGAGTACGTACCATCTCGCCTGAAGGGTTTCATTTGCCCGTATAGTCTTGGATCGAACCATTTCTAGCACTCCTTCGCACACTGGTTGTGTCACCGCTGCGGTTTTTTTCGTTTTTTGTTTGATTTTATTTCTTTTCTTTGTCTCTTCTCTGGTTTTCTTTGTTTCTTTATAGAATTTTAGTGGCTCTTTCTTTGGTTTTCTTTGTTTTTTCTTGGTTTTCACTGGTCTTTTCTTTCTTCTTTTCTTCTTCTTTTGTTCTTTTTTGGTTTTCTTTGTTTTTCTATAATTTTTTATCGGTTTTCACTGTTTTCCATTCTTTTGCAGTGTTTTTTTTTCGGTTTTCATTTACTTTGTTTCTTTTTTGGCTTCATTACTTTTGTTTGTTTTTCTTTGTTTCTTTATTTGGTTTTCATCGGGTTTTTTCCTCTTCTTGTATAGAAAAGGAACATTTTCAATACACGTTCAACCTCTGTTTCAAATACATGAAACATTTTCTGTGTACACGTTGAACTTTTTTTAAAACACACGATTAACATTTTAAGCACATATTCTGTTGGCCTCTTTTTACTTACACATTTTATTTATTTTGTATACGTCAAGACCATTTTTTATACACATGTTTAACATTTTCAAATGCATGATTAATTTTTTAAACAATATTGTTTTTATGTCCAATATTTTTTCTTACATATTGCACATTTTTTTACAAATCAAGACATTTTGTATATACAGGTTTGACATTTTCTAAAAATATATTTTTATGTCTAATTTTGCATAAATAATTGCACATTTTTTGTATACATTAGGAACATTTCTTAATACATGTTTAGCCCTTTTAATACATGATAAAAAATTCATATGTATGTTTTAATTTCTACTTTTTCGTACACACATATATATATATATATATATATATATATATATATATATATATATATATATATATATATATATATATATATATATATATATTTATACACGTTTAACATTTTGAAAAGACATGGTTAACATTATTTTTCATATTTATGTTTTGATGTCTACTTTTTTCCACACACATTATACATTTTGTGTACATTATGAACATTTTTAATACAGGTTTAATATTTTGAGATATACCATGATTAACATTTTTCATATATATTTTTTTGTCTACTTTCTTCCATAGAAATTGTGTATTTTTTGTATACATTAGGAAAGTTTTTTATACACATTTAGTTTTTAAAAAAATACATAATACATGTGTGGGCTTTTGTTTTCTACTTTTTAGATACATTGTATGATTTTTGTATACATAAGAAACATATTTTTTCTACATGTTTAACATTTTTAAAATGGGCCACTAATGTTTTTCAATTCTGTATGTTTAGTGATTTTTATAATAGATATATTTCTAATAGTTGAAAATATAAACAAAAGTAAAAGAATCAAGCAAAAAAAAAGCTAAAATGTGAAAATAAAACAAAAGGAAAGCATAGCGCTTAGGGCCTGTGGTGCCCTCTGGGTCGGCTCATTCGGCGGCTACTTGACGGGAGCCCCCCTGGAATCGGGAGCTCCTAACCGAGAGCTCCTCCTTGGCGCCTTCAGCGCCCGCTAGCGATTCCAGTGCCTGCTGTGTCGCTAGCATGGGCCTTGCCCAGCAGCACACGCTGCCTGCCGCCGCTCGCTCGATCGCTAGCTCCCGCTTGAGCTTTTTTTCCTTCATTCTAAAAGCTGCTACAGTATATACTGTTTTTCTTAGGGGAAAAACCCGGTTTGCTACAGTATGTACTCTTGTCTTAGAAAAAGTTTATCGATTTTGAAAATAAGTTGATTGAGTTTCAGAAAAGTTCAGCGAGTTTGAAAAAAATTCATTGAGTTTGAAAAAAATTCATCGAGTTTGAGAAAAAGTTCATCGAACTTAAAAAAAAGTTCATCGAGTTTGAAAAAAGTTCACCAAATTTGAAATATAAAGTTCATCAAATTTGAGAAAAAGTTCATCGATTTTGCATCAAACCCTGGAACAAAAGAAAAAAGGAAAAGGAAAGAAGAAAAACGGATTTTTTTTGAATAAAAAGGTAGAGCATTTTCTACCTTGTGCATTCAAAATGGGCAAAAGTACCCGAATGGCCAATGTCATTTACATGAAGGTGATGTTAACGCCGGACACTGTGTGCAGCAGGCCATCACCAGACCTGAGTTAGGATACAAAGCATAGGTGGAAAAAGAAGAGGCAATTCTCAACAGGCTAATTAGGATCGAGAGCATTTGCCCACACTAAAAGGTTATGTCTATCATGTTGTTTAGCGCCCAGGCTCCATAGCCTGATGAGATCGGCAACCTTGTTGTATAGTTGTCTCTCGTTCCAAAAGGACCCATCAAACACATGAGCATTCCTGACATTCCAAAGGGTGATTGCGCATGCTGTGAAGAGAACATGCCACTTAGTGCCATGTCGTGCCCACGGCTGTTGTGAACATAAGAGATCTCCTGCTACCATAGAGGATGAGGCAAGTTCTTGTATCTGTAGCTTGGACCATAGAGCTTGTGCTAGTTTGCATCTGAGCAAGATGTGGTTCATTGTCTCCGCGGCTGGGCATAGATCACACCCGTTATGTGACACAAGTCTATCCCAATGCTTTTTTAGCATATTGTCTCGAGTGTTATGCCTGTCCTGGAGGGCAATCCACAAGAAAACACGGTGCTTGTGCGGTATGATCCTGTCCCAAATATATTTAGCTGACTTACAAAGCTTTCCTCAAAAAGTGAGCAGTGGTAGCACATTTGTTTTCCAAAAGAGGCACTCTGGTGTCTGGCGTACCTTCCTGTAGCTGAACATTACTCAAGATTGTAGACATGCCCTCTAGCTCCTGTGTTGCTATGGAAGAGAGGTTTGGATGTAGTTGAATGTTCCATTGCCCATATCTGAACTGGGAGGCAACTGTGCAGAACTTGGACGTGGAGAAGGAGAAAAGTGTCGGGAAGCATGTCATGAGCTGACCACAGTCGAGCCAGTGGTCGTGCCAGAAGGCAGTACCCTGTCCATCCCCAATCCTGCATTTGGTAGCCTCCATAACCACTCATAAGGTGGACCTGAAGCCTCTCCAGATAGCGGTGTCCCGACTTTGTGGAGACCAGGAGATTTCCTTCTGACAGTATGTGCATGCAAACCAATTGTAACATGGAGCTTCACTCTGCTGCAAGATCTTTGCCATGAACTTGCAAACAAGGGCCATGTTGTGTGCTGCAATGTCTCTTACCCCCAACCCTCCATTCTCTTTTGGCAACGTGACCACTTCCCAAGCGACAAGGCATTGTCCTCCATTGGCCTGGTTCTTTCCTTGCCATAAGAAGCCCCTCATGATTTGTTCAACCTTGTCTAGTGATTGTTGTGGCCATAAAAAACAACCCATGAAGTAGCTGGGGATCGCTTCCAAGACTGCGTTAATCAAAGTGAGGCGGCCCCCCAAGACAGAAAAGTAGCAAGCCAGCCAGCCAGACGCTTGTCCACTTTGTGAATCACATGCATCAATAGGCCATGCGTGATCTTGTTGAGAGAGAGGGGTAATCCCAGGTATGTGCATGAGAAAGCTGCCACTTGACACTGTATAACATTTGCAATACTCTGGCAAGTTTGTTGGTCGAGGCATACTGGCATAAGAGTGCTCTTGTGGTAATTGATCTTTAGTCCCGTGAAATCACTGAAAGCCTGTAGAATTCGTTTGATAACCCGTGCTTGCTGGATGTCCCCTTGCATTAAGATCAACGTGTCGTCCGAGTACTGCAAGATCGGGAAAGGGCCATCGCCTCCAAGTGGGTGCTTAAGGTTCCCCGCTTGGTGTTCCCTTTTTGCAAAGCTGTTGCAAGACATCGGCGGCCAGAATGAATAGGTAAGGAGATAGGGCATCCCCCTGCCTTAAACCACTTCTTGATAAGATCCTCTCCCCAAGAGTTCCATTGATTATTATCTTGGATGAGCTAGTTGATAGGATATCATGTATCCATCTGACCCATCTGCTCCCAAAGCCTCTCGCTGCGAGGATGAGCTTCAAAGCATCCCAGCTGACACTGTTAAACGCTTTCTAGAAATCTAGTTTGAGCACTAGCATTGGCTTTTTCCTCTTTTTGCCTGCTGTACCAGTTCGGCTGCCAATGCAAAGTTTTCAGCTATGCATCTTCCAGGCAGAAAACCAGATTGTAGAGGGTCTGAGGCTCGGAATGAAATGTTGTAGCCGGACTGCTAGAACCTTGGTTGCAAGCTTGGGTATACTGTGGACCAAAGCAATCAGTCTAAAATCCTTAATATGCATTGGGTTCTCTTTCTTCGGGAGCTACATAATATTGGCAGTGTTGATGCCGCTCAGATCATTGCCATGTTCACAGAAGTCCTGAAAAAACCTCATCAAATCCTCCTTTAGTAGCCCAATGAAGCTCTTGTAGAACTCATTAGTGAAACCATCAGGCCCCGGGGTCTTATTATTCGGAGCTTTCTGAATAACAGTCGCAATTTCGCCCCAGGTGAAAGGCACCTCTAGCGCGCTTAGATCAGTCTGGTCGTATAAGTTCCCGGGGTCCAAAGTTGGCATAGAAACAGATTGTTTCCCAAAGATATTAGTGAAGAACAGAGTGGCAATTGGCAGCTTGTCCTGATCTCTGAAGAAATCTGTGCCATCCTTAACCAGCAGTTTAATTTTGTTTTTTCTGTGCTGACAGTTGGCGGCTACGTGAAAAAACTTAGTATTCTCATCTCCCAGGGTGCAGCCTCTTATTTTGGCTCTTCTCCTCCAAAAACTGGTCTGCCACAATTTTTTTGTTGTGCTTTCGAGTTGGCATGGTTTCTGAGAAAGGCCTCCAACCTTGACAGATGCCTCCTCTCCTCCACAAAATCAAGGTACTAAACGACGTGATTGCAGTTTGCTAGAGTGTCCTGCATGGGTGATTTCTTGCGTTCCCAGGCCCTGATAGCAGCTCTTGTTCTTCTTAGCTTGAATCCGAGCAGAGTAGCGACTGTTGCGAGTTGTCTGGTTCCTTTTTCCCAGCTCTGCGTTATCAAATTTCTAACTTCTAGTATGTGCAACCAGTGGTTTTCAAACGTGAAGAAAGAGCTTTTGGATGCTTCCCTTGAGAACTCCACACCAATGAGCACATGGTCTGAGGTTGTGGCAGGGAGGGCATCAGCCGAGGTGTTGAGGAAACCTAGGTTCCATTCTGCGTTAACAAGCACTCTGTCAAGCTTTATCAGGGTTGGCTACGCTCTCTTGTTGGACTAGGTAAAGCTTCTGTTGGCAACTTCAATACCATCAAGAGCATGGTCTCTGATCCACGTGTTGAACCTGTCCATCAAAGCCCAATTATTTCTTCCTTGTGACTTTTCATGCTCAAACCTATACATGTTGAAATCCCCTATGATGATCCAAGGCCTCGTTACTTGCTCTGCCGTGTGACTCATTACCGCAAAAAACTCATCCCTCTCAGCTTCTTCGCACGGGGCGTACGCAGTGGAGAGGACGAAACTGTCATTGTTGCTCCTGGACTGGAAACTTGCAGATATAGCAAATATGTGCTTTAGTATCTCCGAGCCTGAGACGACATTGTCATCCCAAGCCACGAGCATAAATCTGCAAGTTTCCAGGCTCGGAATCTGCAAATCTGCATGCAAAAGAAGGATCTTTGATTTGGGGGGGGGGGAGGAAGGAGACTGCCTTCATCGTGTCCACGACCTGCAATTTAGTCTCCTAACGCATCAGAAAAAGGAAATAAGAAAAAAGGAAAAATGTAAAAAAGGAAAGAGAAGGAAGAAAAGAACAAGAAAGATGCACGTAATCACATTAGGCTTGCTGGCGGGCTGCTTAGTGTTGTGTACTGCGAAGCAGAAGGTTGCTCGTGCGAATCCTAGTTCACCCCCTTTTCTTTTGCTTCGCGTTTTCAAAAGCAAAAAAAGGTAAAAGGGCCGGCCCATATAGCAACGATGGGATTTGACATTCTTATTCACCACCTTAAGCGGCACAACACGCTCGCGCCGCCTGAAGGATTTTCCTGCGCGCTGCTTCTTGGGCCAGGCCCATTTATCCTCAGCAAGGTTCGTTCGTTCTGTACGTCGTAGGTACGTTCTTATCGTTTCTTTTCCTTTTTTTGTTATTACTTTTTTGTCAGCTGTATATTTTTTGGTAAAATGTTCAGATTTCAAAATTGTTCAGATTCCAAATTTTTTAAAACATCAAAATTGTTCTTTTTGGGAAATTGTTCAGATTCAAAATTTGTTCAAACTTGAAAAATGTTCAGATTCGAAAATTGGTTTAATAAAAAAGTGTTCAAATTTGAAAATTGTTCAAGGTTGAAAATGTTCAGATTTTGAAAAAACATCACATTTAAAAATGTTCAAATTTGATTTTCAAATTTAAATTTTGTTCATTTATGAAATTTGTTCATTTCTGAAATTTGTTCATTTCTGAAATTGTTCAAGTTTTTAAAATTGTTCAAATTGTAAAGGTCGTTCAGATTTGAAAAGGAATATAGAAGCTGGTAGGAGCATAGAAGCAAGCGAGCGAATGAACGGAAGAGCCAGCGAGCGAAGGGATGTTATTGGGCCAGGCCCAATCGGGTCTTCCTTGAGGCGGCATCTTGGACACGCGCCGCTGAAGGCGGCATCTAGGAGCTCCCCACTGTTCAGCCCGGGGCCCTGTACAGAACCGTAGTGGTTGTCAGTCCCCGCAGGCCATTGTTTTCGTGGGTCGCGTGAGTCACTCGCGTGTGGCTTCCGCTTGCGTGGCTCGGAATCGGCCCAGCGTACGCTAGCGTGCGTTTCTCTCGCTCGATCCCCCGATGTGTGCGATGTACCCTTTCCGTTTCAAAATAGATGACTCAACTTTGTACTAATTTTACTCCTGTGACAGAGATCATCCGCGGCGCCTCCTAACCCTAAACCGCTGCCGCCGCCACAACTGCCGCCGCCGCCTCGGTCCCCCTCCTCTTTCCCGTCCCGCGGCCTCGTCGGCGGCAAGAGGAGTGGGGACCCGTCCGACTTGTTTTATTTTTCTTAGGTTTTTGTTTCTCCGACGGCATCGACGAGGTGGCGGCGGCGATGGCGTGTTGGAATAAAGTCTCTCCGGTCTCTTCATACCTCGACGACGTCCGATCCAGCGCCGGCGAAGGGCCTGTGAGTGTTTGTGTCCCCAGATCGGTTGGTTCCCTTCAGATCTTGGCAGTTTGTGTGTCTTTCAAGGAGTACTTCTGGCTGGCGTTTGGTTTGGCGACCACGACATCTTCTTCTGCGTTGCTCTGTGGCTTAACCCGGTTTCTCCAACCCTCCGATCTGGTGGTGGTGGATTGCAAGTTTGTTCTGCTTGGGGTGATGCTCCAGCCGATGCTGCTTCAACGACTTTTAGATCTTGTCTCAAGGGGCGAGTGGCTATTGCGGTCTTCAAAGCCTTGTATGGCGAGGGCATTTGCAGGTGTTGCTTTTCTTTGCCGTTGGTTCAGTGCAATTTTCAATCACCGGCGGGCAGCGTACAATCAGAGGAAGAAGAATAGTAGTATGCTTTTTATTGTAATTTTATTTTTTACTAGTCGTTCTATGTCCAATTGTCTATCCATTGTACTGGCCTTTGTTTTCCTCGATGATAATCAGATTTAAGTTGGGTGTCTTTATTAAAAAAAAAAACTTTACTCCCTCCGTTTCAAAATAGATGACTCAACTTTGTACTACTTACCAACCATCACCATAGGGTTATGCAATTCTCTATTTTTAATGGAACAGTTGGTAGGATTGTATTCAGGTTTTTTTTCCCACCACTTTCATCCGTTTTTTTATTGTTTTTTTCGTCCCCCTCTCACCATAACTCTCCACACCAGTTTATTTTTCACTTCACTTTTTTTTTAACAAAGCAGCACTTTCCTAACATACAAAAGTCCTAAATTATCCAAATCAACTGATCTCTCTAATTAATGCAGTTTATTTTAGGAAACAAATAACGTATTTTCTGAAAATAAATAACGGATTTAAAGGAAATTAACATGTAAATCATGACAAATAAATCTCATCATTTATGTATGGTGATGGTAGGTTTGATATCGTTTGTTTCGTTCGCTCCGCCTCCACTTCGCTCGCACGTATGTTCGCCTTCTCACCGGTTTAATCGATTTTTTTTTTCTATTCCGTTTGGACCCCAGCTGCTCCTCTGCCTTCTCCCCTCGCGCGTAGGGTTCCAAGCGGTCGCGCCGCGCCCCCCTGATTCCTCCTCGCTCGACTCCTCTCCCCACCTCGGCTAGGGTTTCTAAACCGAGGCGACTACAGTCTACAGCAACGATGCGCACCTACCTCTGCCTAGCCCTTCATCCGTCACAGCGAGCGCGCGCGGCGGCGACGCGTCACGCGTGCCAGCTCTGCCGCAGTGGGGAGGACGAAGCAACGGTGAAGGATCCATGAGCGGAACATATGCGCGGAGGCGGTGGCGCGTGGTGGGCGCAGGCAACGAGGCGGCTGCACTACGTTACAAGCGCTCAAGTCTGTGGCCGCACAGGGGATGCACGCGCGGTGCCTGCCCCAATCTCCCATCTGGACGAGGGTGGCGGGAACCCTCCCTGTTATTGCCCTCAGGGCCAACTCCTCATCACCGTCCGACAGCTCGCTGGATCTAACTGTGTGGCTTGTCCTCAGGTTAGCTGTTTTCCAATTCAATCGTCTCCTCTTGGCAATTCTTGTTCTTTGTAATGGACGCATACGCTTCATGTGTTCGTGTGCGCCCGTGCAGTGGAGGTTATGACCAGGTCGACGGTGTGGATTGGGAGGGGCTCTCCTGCTTCTGTGCGCAGACTGCAGAGTGAGTATGGGAATGCACACATTTCTTTTGATTTTAAGCCCGTACAGTTAAATATAGATTTACCTTTATTCGTTCGATCCCCTTGTTTACTTTTGTGATATTAATGTTGTTCTAGAATTTGGAGAATGATCACGCATCCACATCCGGATCTCGCATTGCTTATGCACTTTTTTTTTCTCTGTCTTCTGAACTGAAACCATGGTATATAACTATATATCAGTCCCTACTTCCTTGCTGTTTTGCTACATAGGTTGGGAGTAGAGGAAATTGTAGAAGAAGCTAATTAGGTAGGTGATCTGCAAGGTAACTATATGTACATGGAGATCCCAGGAAAATAAGGAAAAGAAATTTAAAGAGCTTTTTGAGTAGCATAAGTTGTATTGTATGAAGAAATTCTTGGTCACTCCTAGAAACCTGCCTACAACCCAATTCCTATGACAAACGTTGATACATAGACATTGAACAAACGACTACATACTCCCCATACTTAGTAGCATCTCCATCAGGTCAGCATGAACCCACTTGTTCCAAATCTATTGTTCAGTTGTTCCTCTTCTGTCGCTAAAGCAATGGGGATAAATCATGAAGCTCACATATTAAAAACCGTATTTCTTGGTGAAAGTGGAGTTGATCAATTTGCTAAAATTATCACGTGATTCTACTGCGTAGTCCTGTCATCTGTTCTTGCTATTCTAGGCCACTTGTTCACAAGTTTGTTATGGTTATTGTAGACTCCAAGGGAAGAAATTTACATAGAATTAAGTTTCCCCAAATCAAGCTCCATACATGGTATAAGGTATGAATAGATAGCATCGAACTTTGGTCCTCCCAAGTTATTTGTTTGTTGCAAGATGGACAGATCGACCATCTTCATTTACCCCTTTCTGAAATATGTAGTAGGGAATCTCACGGAGAGAGGGGTTCCTAGATAAAGCCCATGGAGACCCCTTCGCTCCCGTGGCACGCCCCCCGCGCGCGCCAAGGGAGAAACCCTAGCACCGCCAGCGGGCCTCCCCTCCTCCCTCCTCTCCCTTGCCGCCGTCAGAGGGCGCGCCGGGCGAAGCCTGGTAGGCGTCGGCGCCGACGGGGCTGCCTTGTCTTCTCGGTGGGGGGCCTTCGGCGCGGGTCGAGGCGGTCGCCTAGGATGCGGCGCTGGCGGCGGGCGCGCCAGCGCGGCGGCGAGCTGGAGCTAGATAGCGGCGGCTTCGTGGCGGCGGCGTAACCGGCGCGGTGGTGGTGGGTGCGCCTTGGTTGCCAGGGACGATGGGGTCAAGGCCGGATCTGGGGCTTGGCGGCACGGGTCGAGGGCGGCGCGCGCTGCCTGTCTCTGTCCATGCCATGGCCACGACGGTGGTGGTGTGACGTAGCAGTGGTTGGCCGGTGGGCGGGCCGGCCGGGATCCAAGGCTTCGGCTGCTGGACGACCGCAAGTCGCGCAGATGGGCTCCTCGGTGAGCTTCCTTCGCGATTGGTGGCGGCCCTTGGGATCTGTGTGTGTTGGTGGCCTCGCGTGGAGCTACGGTCGCCGCCAAGGTGGGGCGACACAGGAGGTGTCCGGTGGGGAGGCGGGCTCGAGGGATGTGAGGCGCCGACGAGCTCGGGCCACCCGTCGCTGGCACAGGGGTGTGCCGGCCTGGATGCGTCCGCTCACCATCCTTCCCCGTTCCCCGGTCGTGTGTGGGCTGACACAGCTCCTGCGTTGTTCAAGGTGGAACGTATGCTGCGGTTTCTTCGGTCAGGTGCGTCCTTTGGCCCAAAGCCGATCACTTTGGTTGGTCTTAGGGGTGTCTGGATGCAGGGCAGCGTCCCTGGCGGTGGGAGGCACGGCGTTCGTGGGTGGAACGTGCGCCTTGGGTGCGGGCGAGCGGCCATGGCCACGCGGGTGGGTGGTCGCTGGTGGTTGGCAGAGCTAGGTTGCTTCGGAGGGTTGGGCGTGCTAGGGTACATGGCCGACGGCGTCGGCTTCCGTGGACACCGTATCCTTCATGTAGGCTCTGTCGCAGTGGCCTTTCTCCTTCGAGTTGCTCCGGGTGAAAACTCGATCTGTAGGATCGGATGGTGGCGGCTACCAGTGGTCTTTCCCTTCTTGGAGGCACCATCTTGGAGTCATTGCTCCGTCGTTTCCGTCTCACCTCTCCTCGAAGGATTGGTGGTCTCCGATGGCTCCAAGCGCTTCGTCCTCGCGCATATGTAGTGGCTTGGTAGTCGTTGGGGTGGTGTGATGGTGCTCGGCACCTTTGTATCTTGTCTTGGGTGTGTGTCGTGTGCAGTGGCGGCATGAGTTTGTATCGTGGTACTTGCGGTTCAGTGCTTTATATATAAAGCGGGGCGAAAGCCTTTTTCGGTAAAAATGTAGTAGGTTGTTTCCAGTGGCGGACCCCGAAATAAAATGAAGGGTGTGCACATTTTAAGAAATTGAGGTCTATTTCAGCTGACTTGGATGGGCCTTAACAATCAGCTAATTATTACATGGTGATTTTTTTTCCTAAAATTCTGAGTGTGCCACGGCACGCCCCCTAGGTACGCCAGTGGTTGTTTCAGAGTATGAATAGATGTCGGCATTTATTCTTTTGTTGGTACTTTGTCGATGGTCCATGACTCGTGTAGTCAGGGCCTCGGGTTATGAGTTTTACTATGCTTTTTTGAAACTGAATTCACTAAGCTTTGTTTTGGAATATTATGTAAATTACAGGCTTGGTGCAACACTTAGCTTTTAATAGTAGAGATAGTAAATGGAGCTTCCTTACAACATCTTTGACTCCCGAGTTGCTGGCAGTGATGGTGAGAATAGATTGTGTAGATTGTGTTGATGAATGAATAAAATAATATGATTACTTGAGTATTGTCCTGCTTGACAATCCTTCTCTCTTCAAGTTGAGTTAGGTTGATGGGTTAGATTAAATTATTAATTGCACATCCATTTTAACAAAACATGTTAATATGCCAGCTTTGGTCCGATGGTGTGGTACATGTCATGCTCCATTATCATGGTTAATTCTGTTTGAACAAAGACATGTTAATTTCAAGTTTGCAATTATTGTTTTGTGCAAATATAATAATAGGCATGGAAGCAAATAGAGGAGAACATCAAGAATTAATAGCAAACTATTGGTCCATGAAGATAACAACATATTTTAATGCCCATCTTTTACTTTAGAATACTAACAAGTTCCATAATGAAATTTGTTACTTCTTTCGTCCGGAATCAACTATTAGAATGAACCTCTGCTGCATGTGTATATGAAAGTAAGGCTTCAATGCAAGTGATCAATTAATTTTAAAATTAACTTTTATATATAGTCCAGTTGACCAATTATTAGGATACCAATTACTATGATGAGGTGGGAGAAGAAAATTCATATAGGCTATTGGTATAATTCGGCAGTTAGCGGAGCTTGGACATTAAAATAAGCAAGTGTTCCTTTCAACTATAGCAAAACAATTTTGCAAGGACATCGGAGATACGATGAACTCCTTGGAAGGGTGGAGGTATTTAGCTAAGATACGATGACTTAATAGCATGCATTTCACCTTATCATTTTTTTCTGTTCGTCCTAATCAACTGTTAGAATGAACCTCTGCTGCATGTGTATATGTATTATTTCAAAAAAGGTCTAACATGATAAGTAGTGACTTAAAATACGTGCACGTCAATAGAAGATGGTACCTGTATGTTCTGAGCTCATGATCATTTGGTAACTGCATTTTGCTTCTGAATACTGCACTTCGGTTGCATCTTTGCAATTAAAACTTAGAAGTGGCACCTACAGAAGCCAATACATTTGAACAAATGCAAAAGGTAGTGGAGGAGCCATATTAATTTGCTTTAGTACAAAATGTGGTTGTTACGATGTGACTTGACAGGTTGATATTGCTTATGATTGCCATATATCGTATATAAGTCCAATAACTGCATTTCTTCCGAGGAAATCTAACAGTTTCGTAGTTTCACTTACCTCCCATGTCCTAATTATAGAGAGAATAAATTATATTGCTTTTTTGGTACAGTTAAAAAGGATGTGAGAAAGACACTGTTTCTAAAGCTCTCATGTCCTAATTATAGAGAGAATAAATTATATTGCTTTTTTGGTACAGTTAAAAAGGATGTGAGAAAGACACTGTTCCTAAAAGAAAACCAATTATTGTATTGTTGCTCATAACAAAAGTTGATATTGTTTATGATTCACTACTTGGTGTCATACTGACCCTGAACTACTGATCCTCTAATTAACAGTGAATGGGCTAATTTCTAAAGCTCCAACTGAGTTGGTTGATAATCTCACCGGCAAAGTATTGAGGATTAAACGTACCAAGGCCTGAATAAGCCACTAATCCAGCCCCCCAAGAACAAGAGCTATGACTACTGGGGCGTCCAGTGAAACATGTTTTGTTTAACTGCATACAAGAGCGTAATGTACTTGTTATCATGTTCTAAGTCATGAATCGTGTACCTCTTTATCATTTTGTAACAGTAAGGTTGTTCCAGTATTTTCATCTCAATTGAATGTTTTTTCTTATTTTGTTCACCAAATGTAGGTTAGTGATCCGGAAAAGAGCGATCAGAAGATAAATGGAGCATCAGCAGCGGACTAATGGTAAGTATAGACAGCATTAACAGCTATAGACGGTTCCAGTTAATTTGTTATTTCCACGCTCTTAAGAGTTTCTAACACTGATACGGTTTACTCCCTTGGGGTCGAGGTACAGACACAAGTGAATTATGACGATATCAATAATATTGTATATAGGAGTATCTGCTTCTCTGGGTGAACACTGAATACCAGAGAGGGTCCATGTTAGTTTCGTTTGGTTTCGTTTCGTCGTCCCCTCGTCCGCACAGCCGCCATGCATGGGCTAACGCAGCAAAATTTTAATGTCCAAGCAACCAGCCCAGCCGTAGTCCAGTCTCTCTCACCTCACGCAATGACGCAGCACACGCACGTCGCTCTCCTCCCATCCCGACGACGAACTGGTGTAGCCTAGGGTTAGCGCCGGCGCCAGCCGCACCCGCCCCTCAGCCCCTCCCCGGATGCCCCGTGCTCTCGCGCACGGTCGCCACCTCCCCTGCCAAAGAAACCGACGGCCGCCTCCCTCGCCCACGTACTTGCTTCTTGCTCTCCTGATGCCTCGCGTCACCTGTCTTCCTCCTCCTATGTCTGCCATCTCTCCTGCCGAGCTGACCTCTGTCACTCCGCCCAATCCCTAGCCCCGTAGCACCAGCAGTTACGCCTCGACTACTCCCGCCGCCGCAGCAGCATCCGTTCAGCAAGGTAAAATGATTCGTATAAGTTGGTGGAAAAATTAATCAGAAACTTTGGCAATAATGCAAACCCCCTCCACTGCATCTGTTCATAGTCAATCTTTCTGTTTCGATTTTGGTAGCTATCCTTGTTGTAGATCATAGGCCTTCAATCTTCACATGTCATGATATTTAAGTGATGCAAACAGCAGCTGGCACACCATCTTCACATGTAATGATATTTAAGGCACGTTGTTGTGTTTTTTTTGTGATATCCGAGTATGGCCTAAAGATGTTTGAAGAAATGGTTAGCCAAAATGGTGATTTCTTTTGCCAGATGATTTGACCGTCTTCTATGATCTGGAATGGGCACCTCTGGCACATACATGTGTATTTACTTGCGAACCTGATCCCAACAAGAATGTATTTGACCTTTTACATTTTCTGACAGAAAGTATGAGCTCCTAAATATCTTGGAATTCAGTAGGTCATGAAAACGGATGTTTGGAACAGTAAAGTACCCCACTCACTCTAAATGCTGTATCTTTTCACAAATAAATACCAAACTTGTGTATTGTCCATGCCTCCTTAGTCCTTATCTAGCTTCTCCATGTGCACCAGCTGGAAGATAATTTGAGAAGAGACTAAATGTCTGTTTTCTCCATGTGTACCATCTGGATTGTAATTTGAGGAAGACACTAAAAGGCACATAAATGGGTATTTTGATTCTGGTCTAAGAACGTTGGTTCTTGTATACTGTGTCTTCAAAGGTACCTCAAAATTATATCACTAAAATGGCATAGTAGGTTGAACTGAAGAACTGGGAGAAAGAATGGCTTGTTGAGGACATGAAAGGAGTTAAGGACTTATTCATCAGCCAAACCTGAGAATTCGGAGAAAATATGTGCCACCTTTGCAACGCACAGGTATTGTGCTATGTAGCTAGGAGGTAGGAATTTTGCAAAGTAGGAACAATTTCTCAAGTGTGCTTCTTCGGTCCTGAAATATGTCTTATCTTGTGGGGTTTCGCTCGGTTTCTGTTAGGACAAACAATCAGGAAGGGAGTATAGATATTGAAAAGGAGCTCAGACATGGTGCCGAGAATGAAAGAATGAACCTGCAAAAGAAAAGAGAATGGGAAGGAGGGGTAGGAGTTTTTTGTCTTCTAAAAATAAATAGAGCGTGGTTTAAGGAGACATGGCAATTATTGATAGAGAGAAAGAGCCGGAGAATCAGTTTGTCGTTATATTAATGGGAAGTACAAGTCATCATCTCTGACATATTTTTTTCTGAATTAGAACAATTGTTGATTATTTAGTGCTATTCTATGGCATTGCGTGGATATTTATTGTAAGGTATATGTTGGACAAGAATGATGTTGAACCACTAGAGTATGCGCCCGTTGTCTTATGACACATACCATTTCGTATATCATGGTTGGCTATGATGGTTGCATCCCTTGGCTCTGGGAATTGGCCTGGGACACCAATAGAGGGGAGAGGAGGGAGAGGATGACGCCATGGAGGGAAGCGGAGACGACGCTGAGAGGAAGGTCCGGCTGAATGCTGTAACGGGGAGAGATAAAAACGGCGTCAGCGAGGAGAGCAGAGCGGGGAAATGATATGTGGGTGAGTGTTGTGCCATAATGAGAGTGAATTGCTTTTTATAAATGAGAAGAAAAGGTGCGGCTGTTTGCTTATTGTAGGGAAAGCGGTTGTTTGCTGTGAGAAAAATGCCACATACCTTTATATATTGAAAAATATATAATACCCTAATAAAGCATTTCTAGAGAAAATACTGACAAGTGATTTACAGGTGAGCTTACAGTTTGTTAAAACTAGAATTCAACTCACTCTATTAGTAAGTATGATGTCACCATGTGGTAAGCAATCCAAACAATTTAAAAAAAGGTATGATGTCACTCACTCTGACTAAAAATGGTAATCTACTCGCATTTAGTATTGCATTTAACATCTAACCAAAGAATATATATTGTATATGAGTTTGTTTTAATATTGTTTATATGTTCACTTTTGTAGATCAGAGGCTGATTGCTTCCGATGATGCTTTGAGAATGTCAATTTGATAAAGCTTTATGCGACTTTACTCTTTCACGATTGCTCGCGGCAGCGAGCGATTCCCATGCGCGGAACGCTCCGTCCAGGGCAGCTGGCCGCTTTTATCGCGAGGATGGTGGGAGATGCATATGATTGACTCCCTTTCCTTTTTTATGCATTGCTCCCTCACGTAATCACACCACCCCGTGATTTTCAGGATGGGCTCCATCAAAACCTGCCTAATTCCACAGATCTCACGTAATCACTTGCCTTATTCTTCAGATCTTCTATCTGCTTCCCATAATCACAACGCGCAATAGTCACGCCCAGCTTTATGATGGATCAGACTGAAAAATCATAGAGTTTTACACAATCACAATCAGAAGATAATTATTCTTTATATATTTGTTGTGCAAAAAAAGGTGTGTTTCTATATATATTTATATATTGAGAGATATGAAGATGGAATATATCGACTTATCAAAAATAATCCATCGACAAGGGTGTTAAGGCGGTGTTGTTAGAAAGGACCAAATATTCACCGAGTTTTATATACAATAAAAAGCCCGTAGCAACGCACGTACATTCTACTAGTTAATAGTAAAGATACAGATTAGGATCTTACCAATCATATCTTTCCTATTTATTTAGTTGTTTATGAACCGTATCTTCCCTATTTATTCGGTTGTTTATGAACCGTATCTTTTCTATTTATTTGGTTGTTTATAGGTTGATACGAGGTAGTAACATCTCTTCCTTGGTAGCCAAGGCTCACGGTACATGTGATATATAACCGAATGTGCTGATCGCCTCCTCCCTCATATCTCTCGCTTGCAATCTCCCTCCTGCCAGGATTGCAAACTCTATCATGTGAACATCTCATCGATCCTCATGCTCGCAGATTGATATTTTCTAATGCCCCGTGCTAAACTTTTTCTTGGTTTGTTGTTGCCAGGGACGGGAGTGGTACCGGCAATGGAGACGACGGCGGCTGGTCGATGCGGCCGATGGATGCGGAGCAGCTTCGGGAGTGCGGGCACCGGATGGTGGATTTCATCGCCGACTACTACAAATCCATCGAGACATTTTCCGTCCTCAGTCAAGTCCAGGCACGATCACTCTTGACTCTTCTCCAAATCCTGCAATACGAACTTGCTATTTTTTTCAAACTTGTTTTTTATTAACATGGGAGTTTGCTCAGATGCTGCTTCTGCAACATTATCTCCTAGTACTCAATATGACTTGTTCACCGATTTACCCAGCCACTAGTTTAATCCATTCTATAAATAACTCTCTGGTACTTCGATCGCCTATATACATATATAATCTAATCCAAAAATAAATAAATTCTTCGGTCGTCGTAACTTCGATATGAAGCAGTTCAACATAGGATCGGTAACATTTGGTCACGGTATGATTCCCTTCCTGGATATCTTGAGAAAATATGGTTAAACTGCAGTGGCGGGGAGGACCCTTATCCGATACGCCTGATATATCACTTTTCAGAAGCATCTGTGCATCTAGCCACTATGTACAAGGACTTGGAACATCATTTTCCTTCTCTCTTTATTTTAAGGGATACAAAACTGTGCATCCGTCATGTTGTGAAATGGTGATGTTACCATTAAAGAACTAAGAAAACTGTCAAACATACCAGTTTGTCTACAGAAGATGGATTGTGTTAAGTACTATATTTGGCACTCTAATAAGATTTGTGCATCGACATCCATTGATCGGGTGTTTTCATTGCAGCCAGGATATCTAAATGAACTTCTTCCAGATTCAGCTCCAAACCGACCTGACACTTTGGATGCCCTTTTTGATGGTGATCTTCCTTCTAGTGCACTTTCAAGTGACATTGGAATTTATGTTTTATCAATTGCAATCCACAAACTATGCTTAACCAATCCTAAATTTTATTCATATAACTTTTCTAATGCCCAGATATACGAGAGAAGATAGTACCGGGAGTAACTCACTGGCAAAGTCCAAATTATTTTGCTTACTATCCCTCAAATAGTAGCACTGCTGGATTCCTGGGGGAGATGCTTATTGCTGCCTTTAACATCGTTGGGTTCAGTTGGATAACCTCTCCTGCTGCAACCGAGTTAGAGGTTATAGTCTTAGACTGGTTTGCAAAAATGCTTAAGCTTCCAAGCCAGTTTCTATCATCTGGTAAGGCTGCAATCATATTTTTTAGTTTGATGCACAAACTATTTGTTGATCACAACATATATTTTTGCAATTCTGTTCTTTATATATATGTAGCGCCTTTTAATTAATTTGCATCTCTAGATATGATATAAATGATAAGGTTACGATTAACAAACACTATGTGGAACATCCCTTGGCTATTCAATTACTTTTTTATTGTGTATTTCCGGTCTTTATTTATTAAGGTAATGTTTCTTGTTTCCTTCTTGACATATTGATCGTTTTGTCTAGTTTAACATTACTACGTAGAATACCGAACTACTCCCTCCGTCCCATAATGTAAGACGTTTTTTGGCACTACACTAGAGTCAAAAAACGTCTTACATTATGGGACGGAGGGAGTACTTTTTACAGCTGCTCCATAAAAAAATGTGGTCATTTCTTACTTTCTTGCAGGCTCCAATGCAAGATACTAACTATAATTTGCAATCATATTGTGCTATAAAAACATGAAACAAAAATCCAGCGACATTATTTCCACAATTAGTTATATGCTTTTACACAGCCATACTTTTGAATAGCTGATGGTATGCACCCTAGGATAATCTACATTATTGAGCGGTTGTAATACTTATCAAGATGTACCATTAATTTACCCGCAAAAAAATGTACAATTAATTAGCAATCGCATAACTATGTAGCCAGGTCGTGCGAGATTATCAATATTGCCAAAATGGTGGTCCTATGTAGGATTATTTTCATGTTCGTGGATCTTATAATGATGAATAGGATCTGACCTAAAAAAAATTATGGCTCCAGAGATCGTATGATCCGAACCATGGAACTTGAGTTATATGCTACCAAGCTGTTATTGTCCTATATGTCGATCGGAATCGGAATAATTTCATAGGGTTCTATGATCATGTGATACAGACTGTGATTTGGACTATCCTTGATCCGAGACATCTAATTTATAGATTCTTCTATAGTAGAATGGTACATAGAGGTGCTATCTTTTGATATAGAATGTGCATATTGTCCTTAGCTAAAGTCACGCTTCTGAGTTTCTCAACTGCCTACCTCTTTACAGCGGTTGGTGGAGGAGTAATCCAGGGTAGTGCCAGTGAAGCTGTCCTTGTTGTACTATTGGCTGCACGAGATAGAACCTTAGAAATGCATGGGAAAAAATCCCTTGAAAAATTAGTAGTTTATGCATCTGATCAGACACATTCTGCTCTGCAAAAGGCATGCCAGGTATGCATATGTAATACAACTCAAGTCTCACTAGAATGATTTCTAGTTATCTTTTGTTATGAAATATGAATAAATTACCTGTCTTTGTCGGTTCTTTGGATTTGATGTTATTCAAAGAATGACAATGAAGCAGTTAGATAATGTGAATTATGTTCTTGTACCTTTTTATCTGTTTTTCCTAAGATATAATTCTTCTTTTTATAGATTGCTGGGATTTTCCCAGAGAACTTCAGAGTTGTGAAGGCTGACTACAGTAATAGTTACGCTGTTGCACCTGAAGCAGTTAGTGAAGCCATTTCCGTTGACTTGTCATCTGGGTTGATACCGTTCTTCATCTGTGCAACTGTAAGCAATAAGCTGTGATTTCTTTGTATGCAAGCTTCTTAGGTTAATGAAAACTTGGGGGAATTTCAACATTTAAGTCTTGACATGATTTACTATACTTTAATTAAATAACTTTGAGTCAATATACTGAAAGTTCAGAAAAAATCTTCTGCAAGTTCACAATTTTGATACTAGTCTGTCTTCCAACTATCTTTGTGCAAAATTACGGGAGCTACATTTATGTATTAAAAAATTTCACAGTCGTGTGTTGTCTTGAATTATTCCGGTCTTGATTCTTGTGTACAAGCGCATGGTGCAGTCTGTGTGTGCGGGGGATTTGTATGGGGGCAATTTATGATCCTGGAGAAATTACGTGAAAATGACCCTCAAAAGTTGTAAATTCCGTGAGAATATGCGTATAAGTTTGAAGTAATCTCAATAATTTTTAGCTCTACTACAATGCATGTTCTACATCCATGCAAATTTCATGATTAATTCAATCCCATTTAAAAGATAAAAAAATGCTTAGTACTAGTGTCATGGTACAGTCATTACATAGTTGTCTGCTCTGTGTCTTGTAAATAAGATTGAATTTGATCCTTGCATTCTGCATTGGATATAGAACATCCCCTTCCCTATTACTGTTGATTACGGGTCCGTTTGAGAGCTCAGTTTTTTTGAAGTATTCTGATAATACTTCAGTTTCTAAAAATATTGAAGTATCAAATACTTTAAAGCATTTGGATCCAATAAATACTGTGGTTTATAAACTGAAGTATTGTGCAAAACTGCAGTTTTTTTGCAATATCGAAAACTTCACTCCCGACCACTTTTTTCTATAAACTGGAAGTATTGTATGACACTGCAGTATTCATTTGCCAGGCACTCCAATACTTCAGTTTTTGAATACCATAGTTTCAATAAAGCTGAGCTCCCAAACTAAGCCTACTTTTTTTTCCACGAAAACGCAAAAGCCTTGTGTTTCGATCCATTGATAGAAAAGAAGTTTTTGTATAAGTCCTAAAGAGGACCAACACCGCACCATACAACTCGACCCAAAACCTAGTCTAGGGGAGAAGTTGGCGAAGTCCTCGGGCCCCCGCGTCCGGCACTCATGAGCCTCAGCCTTCTATAGCATATTAGCCCTGAATTTGCAACTAGGCCATTTTCACGATATATGTCGTTGTAGTGGATATGCAAACATCTGAGTGAAGGAGGGCAATATTATTATCCTGATGTAGATGATCAAGATCATGCTCTTGACTTGCGAGCATGAGGGTCTTGGCCATTGCCGAATCCTCCATAGAGCTTCCCTAATCTACCGCCATATTAGGCCACTACCTGTTCGATGACCCTGATCAGCTGCTCATCTTTTGTTGTGGTTCTTTTCGGGTGGACGCGGTCAAACCAATTAATTTTAACGCACCAACCAGTAGAACCAAAAGCCCAGACTGATGGAGAAGTTTGGGAAATCCAAATATACTTAAACAGTAGCATGATAAATGTTACAGAAAGTAATTACTTAAATGGCATTCTCTTATTTTAATAGTTGTGCTTAGCTTTTTATCTACTCATTAGTACAATCTATATTTTTTCTCCATGTTTATCTTCTAAAGAATTTATTTGTTTCAGGTAGGCACAACATCTTCATCGGCCGTGGACCCCTTGCATAAATTAGGAAAGATAGCACAGGTGTTTGAGCCCGTTGCTTGTGATAATTAGGAAATTATCAATATTAGTATAATGAAATGCATCTATGTATTATATTTTCTAAAAGAATGTTGAACTTCTACCAGCTATGCATAGAACACTATTTTGTTGCTGCTAGTTGAAGACCTAATTATTATGTCCACTTTTGAGGAACAAGTCTGCGTTTTGATGGATAACTAATCTGTTAACAACGGTCCCCAGAAATTCTTAGATGGGACCACAATTTTGAAGAGGAATCCTTTTTATAGAAACAGCCTCCTACAGAAATGTAGGGAAAGGCTGCGTACTATAGACCCAAAGTGGTCGGACCCTTCCCCGACCCTGCGCAAGCGGGAGCTACATGCACCGGGCTAATCCTTTTTATAGAACTAAATTTAGTTTATTTTTTGTATTTTAGTTCTAAGTAATGCAAATTTGTGTTAGAGCAAGAAATAAGTTTCGATCAATCTATGGGATCTTTTATGGAGAATGCTTTTGGAATGTTGGTTCCACATTCCCATTGTTATTAACTATATTGTTTTGTATATTACTTGTGACAAATTATAGAAATATATATTTAAATATATTGATAAAAAATTGATCGATTGCTTATGTTTATTATTTTTGTTAGGCCCATGACATGTGGTTCCACATTGATGCTGCATATGCTGGAAGTGCTTGTATATGCCCAGAGTACCGACATCACCTTGATGGGGTAGAAGAAGCTGATTCATTCAATATGAATGCACACAAATGGTTTCTCACAAACTTCGACTGTTCCTTGTTATGGGTTAAGGTAAGCCATGTGATGATGTTCCAATTGGAGTACCATGTTTTACACATCTGGAATATTTCTTTACTTGTTTTTTCTACGTATATTACATTAATATTATGTCAATACTACCAAATGCACAAACTTACATGATGCATAATAAACAGGACAAGAGCTATCTCATAGAAGCATTATCTACAAATCCAGAGTATCTTAAGAATAAGGTTTCGATATATCCTTCCCTTCTCTATTTCTCTCTTGTGATAATTTTATTATTGTTCATGGTAGTGGATTAATCTACCTTTTGAAAAGATCGAGTTTTCTGGATTGCGAATGAATGATATCTTATCTAATTCCCCATTTTCCAAATTCTAGTGTTAACCATCTGGTTATCGTTGGGCCTAGAAATCCTATTAGCTACTGGGAGCCCTTTTCTAGTGGGAATGTGCTAGTTTGAGTTCTTTTTATTTTATATACAATTGTATGTTATTAAAAGTTGGTACTTTCTAACTTTTTTAAATGAAGCAAGAGAAAAAGAGTTAAACCTGACCAATTACTGCCCCCCGGCAGGTTGTACCGTTGTGGGAAATATCTTCCGACTAATTGTTGAAGAACTTGGTTGAAATTCTCAATAATTACATTATTTGTAGTAATGTGATACGTAAATATTCCCTCAATTTTAATCTGATTGGACAAACTGAAGTATAAAATTTTGAGAAAACAAAAAACATTTATATTGAAAGAACAATGGATGCCTGCAATCTAATTAATAAAAAAATACCTGTAAAGTGTTTGTGAGTTTTTTGTAAACATTTGGTGATGCTATAACTGTTTTACATTTTCAGGCTTCCCAAGAAAATTCCGTTGTTGATTTCAAGGATTGGCAAATTCCACTTGGCCGTCGTTTTAGGTGAAATCCTCTTGGCAATTTCATTACCGTTTGTGAAGTGTACTATTTATCTCTTGCATACAGTTTAGTACATAATATTTTGACAAGGAATGCAACACTAGATTAATACTTCAATAAATTATATCTAGCTTCTTCTTTGTAGAACTAATATTTACCTAACATTAAGTGTTAGCAATAAGCTTCGGTATTGCTATATAAATCACAAGTGGTAATAGCGTGTGGTCAAATGATTTTAAAAAATCACCAAGGAACCAAAGTTTGCTTGTATCCCATGTGGTATTGGATGGCTTCACAGTGTGCCATCAAAATAGATCTGAGCAGTTTGTGTTAGGTGGGCCTGCCCATTATTCAATATCATTGTTCCTATTAGAGAAATTGTAGCCTTTATACTATATTTACTTTGCTTGCAATTGGAGGATCAATATATAGTTCATACACATATGTCTATTACAGAAAAAGAATCTTACAATTTAATGTTGCTCAACACCATATATCAATGTGTTAACATCTAGCTTACCAAGTGCAGTCACTATGACAGTATGACTCGTCACATTGTTGTTCAGACTATATGCGGCAGTTCCTTGTATGCCAATTGAATTGATTTCTCTTACCAAGTGGAGCTTTTATTTTAGATCACTCAAGCTATGGATGGTATTGAGGCTTTATGGCGTGGAAAACCTGCAGAGCTATATCAGAAAGCACATACAGTTGGCTAAACAGTTTGAACAACTTGTATTATCTGATTCAAGATTTGAGGTAACAGAGAAAATAAACCAGTTAGTACATCTATTTAATGATACTATGGAACTCTCTGTTTCTGTTGTTCAAAAGAAACATCATGTTTTCTTCTTCCATTGGAAATCTCTATTTTATAGAGTTCTTATTTACTTCACTAATTTAGGTAGTAACTCCAAGGAACTTTTCCCTTGTGTGTTTCCGCCTTCTGCCCCCAACTTCGGAGGATGACAATGGCCGTAACCTTAACTACAGCCTAATGGATACCTGTAACTCAAGTGGAAAGATCTTCATATCACATACGGTTGGTTATTAGCAGATCCTTCAGTGATCTCCATATGTATTCATGAAGCATAAATATCCACTGATTTCCTGTGTGGTACTTTTTTCTTCAACAGGTTCTTTCTGGAAAATTTGTCTTGAGATTTGCCGTTGGAGCACCACTTACCGAGGAGAAACATGTGGATGCTGCTTGGAAGCTTTTGCAAGATGAGGCCAGCAAGATCTTAGGAAGTTCGTAGATTATAAATGCATATGCTTATTGATTAAGCTCCACCATTTAGGCCTATGATCTTGATTAGCTTTTACAGTTGCTCATACAAACAGTTTTGAAAGGTCCACATGAAGTCATAATAACAGTGATTACCGGCTTCATCGACCAAGGATTGTTAAAATAATATCAACCCCATATGGGTTCAAAAGAAGTACGAAATACAAACTTTTACCTTGTGAGAAGTAATTTGGGCTACCATCAAATTTACAATGTGCAAACTTTGGTTTAAGTAAGGATTCATCGGTGTAACAGATGGTCCTGAACTAAAGTTTACCGCACTGTGCCTTGATCACTAGGCGTATTTTTGCCAGTGTTTACATACTCACCCAACGCCTTAAAAATCTGTTGATTAATGCGTAGATAATTGATTGGTACTGTAGTAGACATGCTAGCACTTACAGAGGTACCCTCGAGTAGAGGGGTGAGCCTAGCCTCGCCAGATTAAGTGATGACGCTTTTACGATCTTTCTTGAAAGTCGCCATGAACACCTCCATATCTTCTTATTTATTCCTCTGTATCTCTTTGAGTTGCTCCTTGAGTTCATCTTCTCATTGCTTCTGCAACGCGCCCATCTCCTCTTGGCTTTGATCGCGTCAAAGAGTTGGTCCAGCATATCATCAAAGGCAGGCCGTATGACGTTATCGATACTGATTTTAGAAGTCTTAGGAATTTACCATCGGCCATAACTAACCGATTCAAAATGTCCCCAGCGGAGTCGCCAAGAAGTGTTTTGCTCGACCTCCCGTCGATCCCCGACCTTCCTCGCTGAGCTACAACAGAAGGTTTCTGCTTCCTCCCTCCCGGTTGTTGTGGGAGGTGACTTTAACCTCGTCCGCTCCCCGGACGAGAAAAGCAACAACCGGATTAACCGACCCCGGATGCAGATGTTCAACGACTGCATCGCGGAGCTCGGCCTTTGCGAGCTTGAGCGGACGGGCGCCAGGTTTACCTGGACTAACCGTTAGATTGACCTGACGCGATCCGTGATGGATCGCGTTCTAGTTCCTCCGGATTGGGAGCTTAGATGCCCCCTGCCTTGCTGCGGGCGATCACCCGGATCGGGTCCGGTCACGTCCCTCTCCTCTTCTCCACCACCGATGAACACCCCCCATTCCTCCGCGGTTCCGGTTTGAGCTCTTTTGGCTCAATCAGGCAGAGTTCCGTGAGGCTGTCGCGACTAAGTGGATCGCTGCGCGCAACTCTCCCCACCGCTCCATGTCCGCTGTTGACTCGTGGCAGTTTTGCGCCAAGCTCGCCCGCCAATTTATGAAGGGGTGGGGCGCGAACCTTGGCCGTGACTTATGCGATCACAAGAAAGCCCTCTTGACTACCATCCAAGCCCTGGACACCTGCGCTGACACTTCCGGGATCTCCTCTGATGAATGTATGTTGAGATATGATCTTGAGGATCAGCTCTCGACCATCTACACAGACGAGGAAGCGTACTGGAGGCTCCACGGCACCCAACGGTGGGTGCTCTGAGGGGACGCTAATACGACTTACTTCCAGGCTATTGCTAATGGGCGGGGATGACGGAACTCCATCCACTCCCCGTGGGATGGAGATGCCCAGCTCGTTCGCCCCTCGGACATCCGAGCTCATTTAGATGGCTTCTATAAAGCCCTTCCCCCACCCCTCGGGGTGGTGCTGCTCTGGCTCCCGATACCTGGTCGGTGGACCAGCTAGTATCCGCCGAGACTAATGCCACCTTGGTGACACCGTTCTCGGAGGAGGAGGTTCTCGCGGCGATCATGGGCATGAACCCCTCCTTGGCCCTGGGTCCGGATGGTTTGCCAGTAACCTTTTTCAAATCGTTCTGGCACATCATCAAACCGGAGGTCATGGCCCTCTTCGACGAGTTCTTCTCGGGGACCATGGACCTTGGGCGCCTAAACTATGGGGTAATCACTCTCATCCCCAAAGTTCCGGGTGCTTCAGACATCCGCCAGTTTCGTCCTATCACGGTGATAAATGTGATTTTTTGGATTTTAGCTAAAGGGTACGCCAATAGGGTGACCCTTTTAGCTGACTCCGTCACCCACGCCAACCAATCCGCCTTCATTCAAGGGCGATTTATTTTGGATGGGGTCTTGGTCTTCCATGAAGTCCTTCATGAAGTCCGGGCCAAGCACCTTCGCGCGGTCTTCCTGAAGCTCGACTTCCATAAAGCCTATGATACGGTTCACTGGCCCTTCCTGCGGGAAGTCTTGCTCCGCAAGGGCTTCGACGACTAGTGGGTGACCCAAGTTATGCAGCTTGTCTCCTGCGGTCAGACCGCGGTTAACATTAACGGGGAGATCGATTGGGTCCCCCACCCTTTGTGGGGTTCGCCAGGGTGACCCGTTTTTCCTGTTTCTGTTCAACATGGTGGTAGATGCCCTTGTTGTCATCTTGGACAAGGCCAAAGCCTCTCGCCATATCCAAGGCTTAGTTCCCCATCTGGTAGGAGTGGGAGGGGTCTCCCACTAGTGCAGAATTGGGATTTAGCACCGGTTCGTAAGGGCATTTAGTGCCGGTTCTGTAACCGGCACTAAAGGGTGGGGACTAAAGGTTCCCCCCCCTTTAGTACCTGTTCGACACGAACCGCCACTAAAGTGCCACCACATGGCACAGGCCAGGGCCGAGTGCGGGGAGACCTTTAGTACCAGTTGGTAACACCAACCGGTACTAAATGTTTGAGGGGTTTTAGTTTTATTTTTTATTTTTCCTTTAATTTTGTGTTTTCAATTTAATTTAGAGATTGTTTTTACATTATAATGAGTTGTTAATCCATTAGTGAAATTACCGTAGATTAGTTTCAACTGGATGCATGCATGGATCCTAGCTAAGTAATCAAAGTATATGCCATATCCATATTATTACTTGATCACTTATATATAGTAGGTGAGCAAATAATATGGATATGGCATATATTTGATCACTTAGCTAGCTAAGATCCATCCAGTTGAAACTAATCTGCGGTTTCTTTCATAAATGATATAATAACTCATCATCATCATATTAATATAAAAACTATTGCATCATATCATCACCAATAACATTATACTAGGTAGCTAAAAATCATCATAGTCGTCATTACCACTATTTAATCATCATAGTCATTACCGCTATCTAATCACCACCAATACTAGCTTAAAGAAGAAACATTCACTTGTACCAGAACGAAATGAATGAAAAATATCAAATGATGCCAGAAAGGGTTGAAAGTTGATGACGTGGCCTTGAATCGTGCATACTGAAGCTAAGCAACGTGCAGGTGAGCATTGCACTTCTCCTTCATCGTCTCTGCACTCAGGGCTTATAAACCCTGATACTTCGAAAGAGATTGTGTAAACATGTAAAAATATACATAAAAATACATTGATCAGTACTGCCTTTCAGCCAAAACGCGCTACTACTACAGAGAAATACATCAAAAATACATTGATCATCAATGATCTTTTTGTGTACAATCTGAATTGTCAATACGAGTCCTCACCGGTTTAGAAACCGGAGAAGACTCATATTGTGGCCACAAATTCTACACATAGAGTTCAGTGAAGACCAAGTGGTTGTGATAGTTTGAGATGTAACATATTTAAGGTGGTAAAAACTCTGTTAGCGGAGCGAGGTGGGGCTAAAAAACCGCTGCAGAGTGAATCAACTAGAAACCTCTAGTACCGGTTTGTGGCATGAACCGGTACTAAAGGTGCTGGTGGGGCCGCAACCTGACCACAACTTGACACAACCTATTTAGTACCGGTTCGTGGCAAGAACCGGTACTAAAGGTTCTCCACGAACCGGTACTAATAAGCTCCGCCCCCTAGCCGTTGGAACCGACACTAATGATCACATTAGTGCTGGTTCTGTTACAAATGGGGACTAATGTGCTTCACATTAGGCCCTTTTTCTACTAGTGTCCCTCCTACAATATGCTGACGACATCATAATAATGGTGGAGGGATCCGCTTCCGACATAGCTAACTTGAAGTTCCTCCTTCTTTACTTCCAGCGATGTTTGGACTCACTATCAACTTCGATAAGAGCGAAGTGATGATCCTTGGATTTCCTCCGGAGGAGGCCCAGGACATCGCTGACCGGTTGAGATGCCGCTTGGGTACCTTCCCCACGACCTACTTGGGGATACCCATTAGTGACTCTCAACTTACCATCGCTGACTCCGCCCGACTGTGACCCGGATGCAGCACAGGGTTGAGCCATGGCGAGGGAGGTGGCTCTCGAAAGCGTCCGGGGTAATCCTCATCAAGTCCTCACTTGCTAGCCTCCTCTAGTTTCTCATGAGCTTCTACCGCCTCCATGAGACTTTCCATCAGGAGATCGCCAAATACCAGTCTAGGTTTTTCTGGGCCGGCGAGGGCGACAAGCAGAAATACCACATGGTGAGTTGGCCAGACATCTGCAAACCCAAGGACCAGGTTGGTCTTGGGGATTCTGTCGTCTCGGTGCATGAACATCGCTCTCCTGACCCGATGGCTCTGGCGTATCGCCAATGTGGAGGGAGGCCTATGGCTCACCATCATCCATAATAAGTACCTTAGGGGGCAACCTCTAGCCTTCTGCCAGCGCTCTGGTGGCTCCCAGTTCTGGCAGGCTGTGATCCAGCTCCTGCCCATCCTCCGCATCGGCACGTCCATCTCGGTAGGCTCTGGGTCATCGACCCTGTTCTGGTTTGACCGTTGGTTAGTGGATTCCCCCCTGGCTGCTCGATTCTCGGACCTATTCGCTATTGCGGTTGACCCTCGGGTCTCTGTCAAGGATGGCCCTTATTGACTTAGGCGTCTCGCTTTTCGGCGCCCCTTCGCCCTCCTTGAGGTGGCCGCTTGGGACTCCCTCCTTCAGGACATCGCCCTTCTCCCGATGGACGTCGAGGGTGTCCCTGACTCCGTCTCCTGGCGGCTAGAGTCCTATGGCCGCTTCTCCACTAAGTCCCTCTATGCAGCCATCGCACCCTCGACTGCGCCGGAACCCTTTAGCCTGATCTGGGACATTCGCTTGCCTCTGAAGATTAGGATCTTCCTGTGGCAGTGGATCCGTGGACGTCTCCCCTCTAGGGTTGAGGTCCTCAAGCGTAATGGCCCAGGGGATGGGCTCTGCCCCCTGTGCGGCACGGTGGAGGATGCTAATCACATCTTCTTCTCTTGCTCCACTGCCCAGTTCCTGTGGGCCTGCTTTCGCGAGACGGTCGGTGGACAGTGGTGCAACACCAACTTCCCTGACCTTCTTGCTGAGATCCATGCCTCCCCTCCTCGTAACCGCCATATTAGATGGCTTTGTGTTGGGGTCCTCGCCTGGTTGCTTTGGACCATCCGCAACAAGCTTCTTATTCAGAAAGTGCCTCTCCGCCGTGCGACCGACGCAATCTTCAAAATGAGTGGATACTTGCAGCTTTGGCGGCTGCTTAGCCGCCCCCAGGATCAGGACGCCATCAACACCCTCCTCGCCGACCTTCGCTCGATGGCCTTCCGCGTGGTGCCCCTACTGCCACCCCCTCCCCCGGAGCCCGACTAGATGCTACTCGGGTTGCTGGGCTGAGTGTGTGTTTTGATTTCAGGGCTTGTTGTGTTGTTCTCTCAGCATTAACCCTATTATTTACTCATTTGTGCTTGTGAGACCTTTGTGTGCGTGTGCATGTGTGGAACCTTGTTGGATGTTGGCTTGGACAGTTTGCTTTATACATAAAGCGGGGCGAAAGCCTTTTTCGGTAAGAAGTGTTTTGCACGTGAACACATCTTTGCATTTCATTTCATTCAAAAGATAGAGTTTTGAGTTACAATCCACCTAGGAGGCAGGGACAGAGCAAAAGAAAAACATCAATGAACATTGATGCAGCTATTGCAGTGTTTCTAGATCATCCATGGGATGAGCAGGGTCATGGACGCTAAGTCTTTGTGCATTGAGCCTTGTTGTTGGGTGACGGGTCAATCTCAGCCAAACAAGGACCTCCGGATAAAATTAATGTTGTATAAACACAAGAAGGCAACGTATGTGCCGCTCTTATATTCCACTCTACGTTACTGCGCCGACAACCATGATTAGCCCGTCCTAATGGGCGTTTTGTTTGCATAATCTAGCATTTATCCTCTTATCTTGTAAAACTCTCAGTCTAAATACTTTTCAGACACATCATCCAGAGTTTAGGTTCTTTAGATATGAAAACTGCCAAGAAGTTCGTAGTAGCCTTGTTCGGTTGCTAGGGGTTCATTCCCCACATGGAACCAACTTACAGGAATTGGGTTGATCCTCTCATGTCGCCCAACCCCCCACCAACCAAATTGCATATTTCCTCGCATGGTATTAGAGCTAGGTACATTTTTTTGCACGTCGCAACTCGTGCTATTGATCCGCTCCGCGCTGCCACTCTCCTCCGTGGGCGTCGCTCTTCGCCGCCCTTCTGCCATGTGGAGCACAGGACTGGGCCGTCTCCTCCTCTCCCCGATCCAGTCCCTGCTGGATCCCGTCGCTAGCCTCCCCGTGCTGGATCCCGTCAACGTCACCAGCCTCTCCTATCCCATCGCCCCATGCTGGATCCCTCGCCAGTCCTCCGCCACCACAGGCCCGTGCCGGTCCTCCGCCACAGCCGCCGATCTCGCCGGATCTCGCTGCTGCCGCTGCAGCACTCCGCCGTCCCCACCGATCTCCACTGCCCATGCCAGATTCAGCCGCTATTCTCACCGGATCTCCCCGGCCCCCGCCGCTGCTGGCCCTGCCCTTGCCGAATCTAGCTCACTACTGGTCGCTGCGTTCGTCTGTTGGGCTCGATCGCTGGTTGGTCATCGTGCGGCCCTGTTTGCTGCCTGTTGATTGACAAAAAGGCGTGATATCTTCATCATCGAGTCTGCATGTCCCTAGCTGCCCGGTGACTCCTGACGATGTTTTCTTTACTACTCCCGTCTTGCACCGAGTAGGAGCTTGTGCGACTTCGTGATCTGCTGTCTGCCTTCGGCTCTTCATCGTCTAGTGCATCTACGTCGACCACTTTACTTGAGCCCCTGACTGAGCAGGAGATTATGCGGCTTTGATGCCCGCTCGCTGCGTCTCCTGGTTCTTCACCGACAAGTTCTGTTGGTTCTGCTACTGACTCTTCAGGCATTGTGAGACCACCCTCTACACAAGCAGGTACATCTCCATGGATTCTTGATACTGGAGCATCTTTTCATATGACTCGTGATTCATCCACTCTGTCCTCTACTCGACCTCTCGATTCTCCCATTCATGTTCTTACTATGGATGGTACCTCTCTCTCGGTTACTGGCCTAGGCACTCTTATCACTTCATCTTTTCATGTTCCTGATGTTGCTCAGGTTCCTCGACTTACCATGTAGCTCATTTCCATTGGTCAGATTGTTGACTCTGGTTGCAGGGTCATTCTCAGCTTCGACTCATGTTCCGTTCTAGACCGTCACACTGGTGCTTTTCTTGGTGCTGGCCCCCGGTGTCGTGACTCTCAAGGTCTATGGGAGCTTGGTTGGCTTCACCTTCCATCTACTGCCACTTCCGCCAGTCTCTCCACCATTCTTGCCTTGTCTACCAGCTCTTTTCAGCAGTGGCATCATCGCCTTGATCACTTATGTGGCTCTGGTCTCTCATCCTTAGTTCGACGTGGTTTGATTGGATCCATTTCCGGCGGTGTGTATTTAGACTGTCAGGATTGACGGCTTGGTAAACAGGTCCAGTTACCTTATCCTCATAGCGAGACTGTGTCTCAGCATCCTTTCAACCTTGTTCACCTCATGTCCGGGGTCCAGCTCCCTTTGCCTCGAAGGGAGGTCATCGCTACTATATTATCTTTATAGATGATTTCTCACGACACGCGTGGATATATTTTATGTCTTCTCGTAGTGATGTCTTATCTATCTATAACCGTTTTGCTGCCATGGTTCACACTCAGTTCTCTATGCCTATTCATGTGTTTCGTGCTGACTCTACTGGAGAGTATATCTCCAAGATGTTGCATGGAGTTCTTGCTGAGCAGGGTACTCTTGCTCAGCTCTCTTGTCCCAGTGCTCATGCTCAGAATGGCGTGGCTGAGCGCAGGCATCGTCACCTTCTTGAGACGGCTCGTGCATTGATGATCGCCGCCTCTCTTCTGCCTCACTTTTGGGCTAAGGCTGTCTTCACTTCCACCTATCTCATCAACCTTCAGGCGTCCACTGCTCTGCAGGGTGGCATTCCTTTCGAGCATCTTTTTGATTGTTCTCCTGATTATTTGATGCTTCATTTATTTGATTGTGTTTGCTATGTTATTATTGAAGGAAATATGCCCTAGAGGCAATAATAAAGTTATTATTAATTTCCTCATATCATGATAAATGTTTATTATTCATGCTAGAATTGTATTAACCGGAAACATGATACATGTGTGAATACATAGACAAACACATAGTCACTAGTATGCCTCTACTTGACTAGCTCATTAATCAAAGATGGTTATGTTTCCTGACCATAGACATGTGTTGTCATTTGATTAATGGGATCACATCATTAGGAGAATGATGTGATTGACATGACCCATTCTGTTAGCCTAGCACTTGATCGCTTAGTATACTGCTATTGCTTTCTTCATGACTTATACAAAGTTCCTACAACTATGAGATTGTGCAACTCCGTTTACGGAAGAACACTTTGTGTGCTACCAAACGTCACAACGAATCGGGTGATTATAAAGGTGCTCTCTGGTGTTTCGAAGGTACATGTTGGGTTGGCATAATTCAAGATTAGGATTTGTCACTCCGATTGTCGGAGAGGTATCTCTGGGCCCTCTCGGTAATACTCATCACCTAAGCCTTGCAAGCATGTAACTAATGAAGTTAGTTATGAGATGACGTATTACGGAACGAGTAAAGAGACTTGCCGGTAACGAGATTGAACTAGGTATTGGATACCGACGATCAAATCTCGGGTAAGTAACATACCGATGACAAAGGGAACAAAGTATGTTGTTATGTGGTTTGATCGATAAAGATCTTCGTAGAATATGTAGGAACCAATATGGGCATCCAGGTCCCGCTATTGGTTATTGACCGAGAATGGTTTTAGGTCATGTCTACATGGTTCTCGAACCCGTAGGGTCCGCACGCTTAACGTTTCGATGACAGTTTTATTATGAGTTTATAAGTATTGATGTACCGAAGTTTGTTCGGAGTCCCGGATGTGATCACGGACATGACGAGGAGTCTCGGAATGGTCGAGACATAAAGATTGATATATTGGACGACTATATTCAGACACCGGAAAGGTTCCGGAAGTTTTCGGAGAAAACCGGAGTGCCGGGGTGGTTACCGGAACCCCCCCGGGAGAGTTAATGGGCCACATGGGCCTAGGTGGGAAGAGAGAGGGGCGCCCAGGGTGGGCCGCATGCCTCCTCTCCCTCTGGTCCGAATTGGACTAGGGGGGGCGCCCCCTTTCCTTCCCCCCTCTCCCCCTTCCTTCCCCCCTCCTAGTAGGAGTAGGAAAGGAGGAATCCTACTCCTACTAGGCGGAGGATTCCTCCTCCCTTGGCGCGCCCAAAGGGGCCGGCCAGCCTCTCCCCTTCCTCCTTTATATACGGGGGCAAGGGGCACCCCATAGACACAAGTTGATCTACGGATCGTTCCTTAGCCGTGTGCGGTGCCCCCTTCCACCATATTCCACCTCGGTCATATCGTCGCGGAGTTTAGGCGAAGCCCTGCGCCGATAGGACATCATCATCGTCACCACGCTGTTGTGCTGACGGAACTCATCTCCGGAGCCTTTGCTGGATCGGAGGGCCGGAGATCGTCATCGAGCTGAACGTGTGCTGAACTCGGAGGCTCCGTACGTTCGGTGCTTGGATCGGTCGGATCGTGAAGACGTACGACTACATCAATTGCGTTGTGCTAATGCTTCCGCTTACGGTCTACGAGGGTACGTGGACGAACACTCTCCCCTTTCGTTGCTATGCCATCACCATGATCTTGCGTGTGCGTAGGAATTTTTTTGAAATTAGTACGTTCCCCAACAGTGGCATCCGAGCCTAGGTTTTATGCGTTGATGTTATATGAACGAGTAGAACACAAGTGAGTTGTGGACGATATAAGTCATACTGCCTACCAGCATGTCATACTTTGGTTCAGCGGTATTGTGAGATAAAGCGGCCCGGACCGACATTACGCGTACGCTTACGCGAGACTGGTTTCACCGTTACGAGCACTCGTGCTTAAAGGTGGCTGGCGGGTGTCTGTCTCTCTCACTTTAGTTGAACCGAGTGTGGCTACGCCCGGTCCTTGCGAAGGTTAAAACGGAGTCTATTTGACAAACTATCGTTGTGGTTTTGATGCGTAGGTGCGAACGGTTCTTGCTAAGCCCGTAGCAGCCACGTAAAATTTGCAACAACAAAGTAGAGGACGCCTAACTTGTTTTTGCAGGGCATGTTGTGATGTGATATGGTCAAGACGTGATGCTATATTTTATTGTATGAGATGATCATGTTTTGTAACCAAAGTTATCGGCAATCGGGAGGAGCCATATGGTTGTCGCTTATTGTATGAAATGCAACGCTCTGTAATTGCTTTACTTTATCACTAAGCGGTAGCGATAGTCGAGAAGCAATAGATGGCGAACGACAACGATGCTATGATGGAGATCAAGGTGTCGCTACCGGTGACGATGGTGATCATGGCGGTGCTTCAAGATGGAGATCACAAGCACAAGATGATGATGGCCATATCATATCACTTATATTGATTGCATGTGATGTTTATCCTTGATGCATCTTATCTTGCTTTGATTGACGGTAGCATTTTAAGATGATCTCTCACTAAAATTATCAAGTAGTGTTCTCCCGAGTATGCACCGTTGCCAAAGTTCGTCGTGTCGAGACACCACGTGATGATCGGTGTGATAAGCTCTCGTCCATCTACAACAAGCCAGTTTTGCACACGCAGAATACTCAGTTAAACTTGACGAGCCTAGCATATGCAAATATGGCCTCGAACACGAGACCGAAAGGTCGAGCGTGAATCATATAGTAGATATGATCAACATAGTGATGTTCACCATTGAAAACTACTCCATCTCACGTGATGATCGGTTATGGTTTAGTTGATTTGGATCACGTGATCACTTAGATGACTAGAGAGATGTCTATCTAAGTGGGAGTTCTTAAGTAATATGATTAATTGAACTTAAATTTATCATGAACTTAGTACCTGATAGTATCTTGCTTGTCTATGTTTGTTTGTAGATAGATGGCTCGTCTTTGTTGTTCTATTGAATTTTAATGCGTTCCTTGAGAACGCAAAGTTGAAAGATGATGGTAGCAATTACACGGATCGGGTCCGTAACTCGAGGATTATCCTCATTGCTGCACGTAAGAGTTACGCCTGGAAGCACCGCTGGGTGCCGAACTTCGCTGCCGATGTAACTGACGACGTTAAGAACGTCTGGCAGAGCAAAGCTAATGACTACTCTATAGTTCAGTGTGCCATGCTTTACGGCTTGGAACCGGGTCTTCAACGACGTTTTGAACATCATGGAGCATATGAGATGTTCCAGGAGTTGAAGTTAATATTTCAAGCAAATGCCCGGATTGAGAGATATGAAGTCTCCAATAAGTTCTATAGCTGCAAGATGGAGGAGAATAGTTTCACAAGTGAACACATACTCGAATGTCGGGTATAACAATCACTTGATTCAACCTGGAGTTAATCTTCCGATGATAGTGTCATTGATGAATTCTCCAATCATCGCCACCAAGCTACAAGAGCTTCGTGATGAACTATAATATGCAAGGGATGAACAAGACTATTCCCGAGCTCTTCGCAATCTTGAAAGCCGTGGAGGTAGAAATCAAGAAGGAGCATCAAGTGTTGATGGTCAACAAGACCACTAGTTTCAAGAAGAAGGGCAAAGGGAAGAAGAAGGGAACTTCAAGAAGAACGACAAGTAAGTTGCTGCTCAAGAGAAGAAACCCAAGTCCGGACCTAAGCCCGAAATCGAGTGCTTCTACCGCAAGCGATCGTCATCGAAGCGGAACTGCCCCAAGTATTTGGCGGATAAGAAGGATGGCAAAGTGAACAAAGGTATATGTGATATACATGTTATTGATGTGTACCTAACTAGAGCTCGTAGTAGCACACGGTATTTGATACTAGTTCATTGCTAATATTTGCAACTCAAACAGGGACTACGGAATAAGCGAGCACTGGCCAAGGACAAGGTGACGATGCGCGTGGGAAATGGTTCCAAAGTCGATGTGATCGCGGTCGGCACGCTACCTCTACATCTACCTTCGGGATTAGTTTTAGACCTGAATAATTGTTATGGTGCCAGCGTTGAGCATGAACATTATATCTGGATCTTGTTTGATGCGAGATGGTTATTCATTTAAATCAGAGAATAATGGTTGTTCTATTTATATGAGTAATATCTTTTATGGTCATGCACCCTTGAAGAGTGGTCTATTTTTATTGAATCTCGATAGTAGTGATACACATATTCATAATGTTGAAGCCAAAAGATGCAGAGTTGATAATGATAGTGCAACTTATTTGTGGCATCGCCGCTTAGGTCATATCGATGTAAACGCATGAAGAAACTCCATACCGATGGACTTCGGAATCACTTGATTATGAATCACTTGGTACTTATGTAACCGTGCCTCATGGGCAAGATGACTAAAACACCGTTCTCCGGAACTATGGAGAGAGCAACAAATTTGTTGGAAATCATACATATAGATGTATGTGGTCCGATGAATGTTGAGGCTCGTGGCGGATATCGTTATTTTCTCACCTTCACAGATGATTTGAGCAGATATGGGTATATCTACTTAATGAAGCACAAGTCTGAAACATTTGAAAAGTTCAAAGAATTTCAGAGTGAAGTGGAAAATCATCGTAACAAGAAAATAAAGTTTCTACGATCTGATCGTGGAGGAGAATATTTGAGTTACGAGTTTGGTTTACATTTGAAACAATGCGGAATAGTTTCACAACTCACGCCACCCGGAACACCACAACGAAATGGTGTGTTCGAATGTCGTAATCGTACTTTACTTGATATGGTACGATCTATGATGTCTCTTACCGATTTACCGCTATCGTTTTGGGGGTATGCTTTAGAGACAGCCGCATTCACATTAAATAGGGCACCATCTAAATCCGTTGAGACGACACCTTATGAACTGTGGTTTGGCAAGAAACCAAAGTTGTCGTTTCTTAAAGTTTGGGGCTGCGATGCTTATGCGAAGAAACTTCAACCAGATAAGCTCGAACCCAAATCGGAGAAATGTGTCTTCATAGGATACCCAAAAGAGACTGTTGGGTACACCTTCTATCATAGATCCTAAGGCAAGACAGTCGTTGCTAAGAATGGATCCTTTCTAGAGAAGGAGTTTCTCTCGAAAGAAGTGAGTGGGAGGAAAGTAGAACTTGATGAGATAACTGTATCTACTCCCTTATTGGAAAATAGTTCATCACGAGAACCGGTTCCTGTGGACAACTACACCAATTAGTGAGGAACTAATGATATTGATCATGAAACTTCAGATCAAGTTTCTGCTGAACCTCGTAGGTCTACCAGAGTAAGATCCGCACCAGAGTGGTACGGTAATCCTATTCTGGAAGTCATGTTACTTGACCATGATGAACCTACGAACTATGAGGAAGCGATGATGAGCCTAGATTCCACAAAATGGCTAGATGCCATGAAATCTGAGATGGGATCCATGTATGAAACAATGTATGGACTTTGGTTGACTTGCCCGATGATCGGCAAGCCATTGAGAATAAATGGATCTTTAAGAAGAAGACTGACGCTGATGGTAACGTTACTGTCTATAAAGCTCGACTTGTTGCGAAAGGTTTTCGACAAGTTCAAGGGGTTGACTACGATGAGACTTTCTCACCCGTAGCGATGCTTAAGTCTGTCCGAATGATGTTGGCTATTGCTGCATTTCATGATTATGAAATTTGGCAAATGGATGTCAAGACTGCATTCTTGAATGGATTTCTAGAAGAAGAGTTGTATATGATGCAGCCGGAAGGTTTTGTTGATCCAAAAGGTGCTGACAAAGTGTGCAAGCTACAGCATTCCATTTATGGACTGGTGCAAGCATCTCGGAGTTGGAATAAACGCTTTGATAGTGTAATCAAAGCATATGGTTTTATATGCACTTTTGGAGAAGCTCAGATTTACAAGAAAGTGAGTGGGAGCTCAGAGCATTTCTAGTTTTATATGTTGATGACATATTATTAATTGGAAATGATATAGAATTTCTGGATAGCATAAAGGGATACTTGAATAAAAGTTTTTCAATGAAAGACCTCGGTGAAGCTGCTTACATATTGGGCATCAAGATCTATAGAGATAGATCAAGACGCTTAATAGGACTTTCACAAAGCACATACCTTGACAAAATTTTGAAAAAGTTCAAAATGGATCAGGCAAAGAAAGGATTCTTGCCTATGCTACTAGGTGTGAAGTTGAGTCAAACTCAATGCCCGACCACAGCAGAAGATAGAGAGAAAATGAAAAATGTTCCCTATGCCTCAGCCATAGGCTCTATCATGTATGCAATGCTGTGTACCAGACCTGGCGTATGCTTAGCAATAAGTTTGGCAGGAAGGTACCAAAGTAATCCAAGGGTGGATCACTGGACAGCGGTCAAGAACATCTTGAAATACCTGAAAAGGACTAAGGATATGTTTCTCGTATATGGAGGTGACAAAGAGCTAGTCGTAAATGGTTACGTCGATGCAAGCTTTGACACTGATCCGGACGATTCTAAATCACAAACCGGATACGTGTTTTTATTAAACGGTGAAGCTATAAGTTAGTGCAGTTCTAAACAAAGCGTCATGGCGGGATCTACATGTGAAGCAGAGTACATAGCTGCTTCTGAAGCAGCAAATGAAGGAGTCTGGATGAAGGAGTTCATTTCCGATCTAGGTGTCATACCTAGTGCATCGGGACCAATGAAGATCTTCTTCGTGACAATATGGTGCAATTGCCTGGCAAAGGAATCCAGATTTCACAAGAGGACCAAGCACATCAAGAGACGCTTCAATTCCATTCGGGACCAAGTCCAAGTGGGAGACATAGAGATTTGCAAGATACATACGGATCTGAATGTTGCGACCGCTGACTAAGCCTCTCTCACGAGCAAAACATGATCAGCACCAAGACTCCATGGGTGTTAGAATCATTACTTTGTAATCTAGATTATTGACTCTAGTGCAAGTGGGAGACTGAAGGAAATATTCCCTAGAGGCAATAATAAAGTTATTATTAATTTCCTCATATCATGATAAATGTTTATTATTCATGCTAGAATTGTATTAACCGGAAACATGATACATGTGTGAATACATAGACAAACACATAGTCACTAGTATGCCTCTACTTGACTAGCTTATTAATCAAAGATGGCTATGTTTCCTGACCATAGACATGTGTTGTCATTTGATTAATGGGATCACATCATTAGGAGAATGATGTGATTGACATGACCCATTCTGTTAGCCTAGCACTTGATCATTTAGTATACTGCTATTGCTTTCTTCATGACTTATACAAAGTTCCTACAACTATGAGATTGTGCAACTCCCGTTTACCGGAAGAACACTTTGTGTGCTACCAAACGTCACAACGTAACTGGGTGATTATAAAGGTGCTCTACAGGTGTTTCCGAAGGTACATGTTGGGTTGGTATAATTCAAGATTAGGATTTGTCACTCCGATTGTCGGAGAGGTATCTCTGGGCCCTCTCGGTAATACTCATCACCTAAGCCTTGCAAGCATGTAACTAATGAAGTTAGTTATGAGATGACGACATTTAAACAAGTAAAGAGACTTGCCAAGAACGAGATTGAACTAGGTATTGGATACCGACGATCAAATCTCGGGCAAGTAACATACCGATGACAAAGGGAACAAAGTATGTTGTTATGCGGTTTGACCGATAAAGATCTTCGTAGAATATGTAGGAACCAATATGGCATCCAGGTCCCACCATTGGTTATTGACCGAGAATGGTTTTAGGTCATGTCTACATAGTTCTTGAACCCGTAGGGTCCGCACGCTTAACGTTTCGATAACAGTTTTATTATGAGTTTATAAGTATTGATGTACCGAAGTTTGTTCGGAGTTCCGGATGTGATCACGGACATGACGAGGAGTCTCGGAATGGTCGAGACATAAAGATTGATATATTGGACGACTATATTCAGACACCGGAAAGGTTTCGGAAGTTTTCGGAGAAAACCAGAGTGCCGGGGGGGTTACCGGAACCCCCGGGAGAGTTAATGGGCCACATGGGCCTAGGTGGGAAGAGAGAGGGGCGGCCAGGGTGGGCCGCGCGCCCCCTCTCCCTCTGGTCCGAATTGGACTAGGGGGGGGGGGGCGGCGCCCCCCTTTCCTTCCCCCCTCTCCCCCTTCCTTCCCCCCTCCTAGTTGGAGTAGGAAAGGAGGAATCCTACTCCTACTAGGAGGAGGATTCCTCCTCGCTTGGCGCGCCCAAAGGGGCCGACCGGCCTCCCCCTCCCTCCTTTATATACGGGGGCAGGGGGCACCCCATAGACACAAGTTGATCTACGGATCATTCCTTAGCCGTGTGCGGTGCCCCTTCCACCATATTCCACCTCGGTCATATCGTCATGAGTTTAGGCGAAGCCTCATACCGGTAGAACATCATCATCGTCACCACGCCGTCATGCTGACGGAACTCATCTCCGGAGCCTTTGCTGGATCGAAGGGCCGGAGATCGTCATCGAGCTGAACGTGTGCTGAAGTCGGAGGCTCCGTACGTTCGGTGCTTGGATCGGTCGGATCGTGAAGATGTACGACTACATCAACCGCGTTGTGCTAACGCTTCCGCTTACGGTCTACGAGGGTACGTGGACGAACACTCTCCCCTCTCGTTGCTATGCCATCACCATGATCTTGCGTGTGAGTAGGAATTTTTTTTAATTACTACGTTCCCCAACACTTATTGCCCCTCGCTAATGCACCAAACTGACCGCTTAGTCTGTTGAGTGTGTCTTCTTAGGTTATAGTGATGAGCATAAGGGCTATCATTGTTGGGATCCTATCGGTTGTCGGATGCGTATTTCTCAGGATGTGACTTTTGATGAGTCTCGTCCCTTCTACCCGCGTCCATCTTCCTCGACCTTTTCAGTGGAGGATATATCTTTCCTCACTTTTCCTGACACACCTATCACTCCTATTGAGCTCTTGCCCGTCCGTCTTACTGCCCCTACTTCTCCAACTTGTGCAGATCTGACACCACCATTTCCCATGGTTTCCTCCCCTTGCTTGTCAACAGGATTCTGCACCTTCATCCCTGGTGTGTTCTCCATCATCTTCGTCTCATCCGGATATCTCTCCTCGTATTCTTCCATCTTTTCCTTAGTATTATACTCGTCGTTCACGTGTTGTGGATGCGTCTACTAATGTGCCATCTTCCTCCCCTTAGCCTAGTTATGGCTTGCGTCCTTGTCCGCTTCTGCCTGTTGATCGCCTTGGTTTTCCGAGTGCTGGTGTTGCTGCTCTTAAGCCGACTTCTTATCGTCAAGCTGTTGTTCATCCTGAATGGCAGTTTGCAATGGCAGAGGAGCTTGCTGCTCTTGAGGGCACTGGCACGTGGGATCTTGTTTCTCTTCCTCCTAGTGTTTGTCCCATCACTTGTAAGTGGGTCTACTAAGTTAAAACTCGCTCCGATGGTTCTCTCAAGCGTTACAAAGCTCGTCTTGTGGCTTTTAGCAGGAGCATGGTCGTGATTACGATGAGACTTTTGCTCCTGTGGCCCATATGACCACTATTCGCACACTTCTTGCTGTGGCTCTGTTCGCCACTGGTCTGTATCTTAGCTTGATGTTAAGAATGCCTTTCTTAATGGTGAGCTGTGTGAGGAGGTTTACATGCAGCCACCACCTGGGTATTCTGTTCCCGATGGCATGGTTTGCCGTCTTTGTCGCTCTCTCTATGGCCTTAAGCAAGCCACTCGTGCCTGGTTCGAACGTTTTGCCTCTGTGGTGACTGCCGCTGGCTTTTCAGCAAGTGCTCATGATCCAGCGTTATTTGTCCACCTTTCAGCTTGTGGCCGGACTCTTCTTCTTCTATATGTTGATGACATGATCATCACTGGTGACGACACCGAGTATATTGCCTTTATGCAGGCACGTCTTAACGAGCAGTTTCTTATGCCTGATCTTGGCCCTCTCCGCTACTTTCTTGGGACCAAGCTCTCTTATACCTCTAATGGCTTTTATATTTCCCAAGAAAAGTATATCCAGGATCTTCTTGCTCGTGATGCTCTTACTGATGACCGCACTGTTGAGACTCCCATGGAGCTCAATGTTCACCTCTGTGATATTGATGGTGACCCCTTGTCTGGCTCGACGCGTTATCATCATCTTGTTGGGAGTCTTGTCTATCTGGATGTCGCTCGTCCAGTTATCTCTTATCCAATCCATATTTTGAGTAAGTTTGTCTCTGCTCCCACTTTGGTTCACTATGGTCACCTCCTTCATGTTCTCTAATATCTTTGTGGCACAATCTCTCACAGTCTATTCTTTCCTCGCTCCGCTTCACTACAGCTTCAAGCATATTTGGATGTGTCGGTGTACTAAAGTAGGGGTACCTTAGTACCCCGAACTTGTGCACGGGCAGTCGTAGCACCCCGCGGCAAGGCTTGCCGGGCGCCCGCCAAGGCCCTCCACTGTTCCTTATTACTGCCATTCAAGAACAAAGTACTAACCAAGAAAACGAAGGCCCCGGCAAGAAGAGCTTGCCGGGAAGACCAACCAAGGCATCACCAGAAGACTTGCCGCGGCGCCCCGCGCGTCCCGGCAAGGCCCGACGGCCAGCAAGCTTGCCGTCACAACAAGAGAAGGGCTGCGGCAAGGCACTTGCCGCGGCAAGGCTGCCACCCAAACTCCAGCGCACCCAGCGACGTGTCATCACAAGGCCATCCCAAGGGCACGTGGCGAGGCACTACGCAGCCATGCGGAGCGAGGTGGCAAACGGAGCTGACGGAGGCGCCATCGTGGCAACCGGTGGTTCACCTAACGGTCGTTTCTTTACACTGTTGGGGCGACCAGACGGGCATTTAATGCCCTTGTCCCCTGCCGTCAGAGTTAGGTAGGGGCACTATTGTGCACTGTTGTACCAACCTGCGATTTTACCTTTCTACCCCCTCTTCCTACGCTGCCACCTGTGGGTGCCCCCTTCAGACTATAAAAGGGAGGCCCATGCGCACGTAGAAGGGGTTCGATCCATTCGATACCCAGGACACCACCATACGCTCGCACGCTCGAGCAAGATCAAATAACAAACACAAAGCAGCAGTAGGGGTATTATCTCTCCGGAGAGCCCCGAAGCTGGGTAAAAATTTGCCCGTCTCCCCGCTGGCCGACCTCGACCGCGCTCTGCGACGCCCGCCGCCCTTGCCGAACTGAAGGGCCCCCATGCCCCATAGGTGCTCGAGGCCACAGAGAGAGCGACGCCCCGACATCTTTGGCGCGCCAGGTAGGGGAGCGTCGAGGTCGTGAGCATCTGATCCGGTCTCCACGCGCGCTACGTCAACGTCATCCTCAACATGCCACCGAAGAAGAAGCCTTCGGAGGTGGCCGCTCCGTCTACATCAATTCCACCACCACCGCCGGAGCAAGCAGGCGGTGGAGTGGACGCCGGCGGAGGAGCGGGCGCCGACGGTGGGACGCGCATCGTCACCAGATCCAAGAACAAGGCCCCGCAAGCGTCGGCGACGGTGCTGACGCCGCACCCTTCCCAGGAGGTGCAAGGTCAACAGCGCCCCGGTGCTCCTAGCACCGTGCTTGCGTTGGAGCAAGGCCATGCTGGTGGGTCGCGGGACGTTCGAGGCCAGCGTGCACGCCAGCATGCTGGCGCGAGTGAGGTACGGTCGCCCGGACGTGGTGTTGCTCCTCCCAATCCAGTTGGGAGTCCGAGCACATCGCGCTCCTCGCGCCGCTCGTCGCCACCGCCACCCAAGACAGCAGAGGAAGCGCTGACCCGAGCCGAGCTGCTTCTAGACTACCCTTCGGCGCCGCACAAGATCGACGACTGGAGGATGACCATTTACAGCCTCATCGGCTTCGCCAACGGCGACAAACCCCGGCGACCGAGCGTGTCGAGGCCCCGGCAAGGCACCCAGGCGCAAGCCGACGCCGACAAGACCGCTGGGGGTGCCACCTCCGTGCACTCCCAACCCCGAAGGCCAAGATTGCCAGCTCGCCGGACCAACCCCGACGCCGACTCCACCGCGTCGTCGGACCCGCGGACTCGCCGTGATCAGCGCCACGTTCTCCAGGAACGGCAACACGAAGACGCCGCCTTTTCGATCGAAGCGCCGGAGAGAAGCGCGGCGTCAATCTGACCAGCGCGCTGGGCCCGCCGTCGACGTGCACGCACCCGGAGAACCAGGCGACTTGTCTTACGCGGCAGGCTGCCCTGCGTTCACCCGCGAGCTGCGGCAAGTCCAGTGGCCCAAAACCAAGAACTTTGCCGACGTGTTCGAGAAGTACGACGGCAGGATACACCGTCGGAGTTCTCAAGATCTACACCATCGCGTGCAGGCTGCCGGGCGCGACGAGAAGATCCTCACCAACTACTTCCCGCTGGTACTCAAGCCTAACGCCGATCTTGGCTCATGCACTTGCCGGACGGCTCCATCTCTTCATGGGCGGACTGTGCCATCGGTTTGTCGGCGCCTTCACGGGTGGCCACAAGCCTCATGGCAGGAGAGTGACCTCCACTTGCTCGCCCGTATGAGGGGAGCCCTGCGCAGATACATACAAAGATTCAGCCGGTGCAGCGCAACATCCCGTGACGTCCACCCGCCGCGGTTATCGCGCGTTTCATCGAACGTGCGAATCGCAGGATGAGGGAGGAGATGGCGATGTGCAAGATCAGAGATGTCAGCGAGCTCTACGCTCTGGCCGACAAGTGTGCACGGGCTGAGGAGGGAAGGAAAATCCCCGGAGAGGTTGCAGGAGCAGAAGGATCTGACAGTGAGGAGGCCGCCCCGGCGAGGAAGAGCCGGAGGCGGAACAACAGGAAGAGAAAGGCTAAGGATGTGCTAGCCGTTGAGCATTCCGGCAACGGAGGCAGTTCCAACAAGGCCAAAGCCAATGACTCCGGCGAGGCCGTCGTAGCCGCCGACAAGCAGGATGGCTCCGGCAAGCGATATTGCAAGATCCACCGCACCAAGGGCCACGATCTCCAAACCTACAAGAAAGTGGAGCAGATGGCCGAGCTACAGAAAGCCGAATACGAGCGCCACGATAAGGAGAGAGCCCAGGGAGGTGGCGGAGGATCCGGCAAGAAGCTTCCCGCCCGGGGAGGGCACCGCGGCAAGGCCAAGCCACGGCAAGGAGACAGGCCTCCCCGCGGCCGCGACAAGGACGAAGATGAAGATGAGGATGATGAGATGGAGGAAGACGAGACTGATGACCAGGAGTTTCAGAAGGCAACAGAGGTGTTGTGCATCGACGGCGGCGCCTCTCTGCACACCTCGCACCGCCAACTCAAGCAGTGGGTGCGAGAGGTAAATGCCGCGGAGCCGTCCGTCGAGGCGCGCAAGCCTCTGAGGTGGTCCGGCACACCCATCGTCTTCGACGTTGAGGACCACCCTGACCGCGTCGCTACGGTCGGGTGCTTGCCGATGTTGGTCTCACCAACAATCTGCAACCTCAAGATCACGAAGATGTTGGTCGACGGCGGGGCCGGCCTGAACCTAATTTCCTCCGCAGTACTCAAGAAGCTCCAGATCCCCGACAGCGAGCTTGAAGAGACCGGCACCTTTCAAGGGATAAATCCGAGAAGGAGCAAGCCCAAGGGAAGATCACATTGCCGGTGACGCTCGCAGCGAACTGAACTTCAGGATCGAGAGGGTCACGCTCGACGTGGCTGATATCCATTACCCTACAATGGAATACTCGGCCGACCAGCGCCGCCAAATTCATGGCGGCCTCTCACTACGCTGCATAATGTGCTCAAGATGCCTGGCCCGATGAGTGTCATTTCTGTCCAAGGCGACAAGAGGGATGCACTCATCTGCGCCGACAAGATCTACCGGGAAGCAGCAGCCGCAGCAGAGCGCGAACCACTTGCCGCTGAAGCTCCCCGGGGGAAGAAGAAAGCCAAGTCCGGCAAGGATAGCTCTGATGCCCACTCCGGCAAGCACACCTCCCCGGAGTGCTGCGCTGCCGTCGAGGACGCACCATCGAGCTCCACCGGCAAGTGCAAAAAGGCGAAGATAACTTCGCCAAAGACCAAGAAGGTGGTCGCCAAGGAGGACGGCGCTGGTGGTACCTTCACCATCAGTGCCACGCTTGATCCTAAATAGGAAAGCGCGCTCGTTGCTTTCCTGCGGGCGAATGTCGGCGTATTTGCATGGCAACCATCCGACATCCCGGCGCCTCGAAGTAATCGAGCACCACTCGCCGTCCGCCTCGCGCGCGCCCGTCAAGCAAAAAGTCAGAAAGCAAGCAGTAGAGCGTCTAGTTCATAGCAGAAGAGATCAGGAAGTTGGAAGTAGCAGGCCTGGTCCGAGGAGTACTGCATCCAACATCGCTAGCTAACCCAGTAGTCGTGCGCAAGGCGAACGGGAAATGGAGGCTTTGCATCGACTTCACTGACGTTAATAAAGCCTGCCCCAAGGATCCATTCCCTTTGCCACACATTGACCAGATTGTGGACTCCATGGCAGGATGTGATCTGCTCTCATTTCTTGATGCTTACTCGGGGTATCATCAAATCTTCATGGCAGAAGAGGATGAAGAGAAAACCGCATTCATCACTCCATGTGGCACGCACTGCTTCGTACGGATGCCTTTCGGACTGAAGAATGCCGGTTCAACATTCGCAAGAGTAGTCAGCCATGCTTTTGAGCCACAGTTGCACAGGAATGTAGAAGCTTACATGGATGACATAGTGGTCAAGAGCAAAGATAGAAAGACTCTGATCCAGGATTTGGACGAGACTTTCACAAATCTGCGCAAGATCAATCTCAAGTTGAATCCCGAGAAGTGTGTATTTGGAGTTCCTTCCGGCAAGCTTCTCGGATTCTTTGTATCGCAGAGAGGGATTGAAGCCAATCCCGACAAGATCAAAGCAATTGAGCAGATCGAAGCACCAACTCGAGTCAAGGACGTGCGAAGGCTTGCCGGCTGTGTTGCTGCTCTCAGTAGGTTCATCTCTAAGTCTGCTGAGCGCGCCCTGCCATTTTTCAAAATCTTGAAAAAGGCAGGTCCAATGAAATGGACTCCGGAAGCGGAGGCTACGCTGCAGGACTTGAAGAGATACCTATCCTCCACTCCGACACTTGTCGCACCTAAGCCACAAGAGAAGTTGCTGCTATATCTAGCGGCAACCAATCAGGTGGTTAGTGTTGCATTAGTTGCGGAAAGGGAGGCAGATGATGAGTCAGCGACCACGGCAAGCGAGTCCAGCGACAAGCAGGGGGCTTCCCCGACAAGTTCTGGCCCCGGCAAGGATGGATCTGTACAGTTGCCGGAAGAAAAACAGAAGAAGATGGTGCAGCGCCCAGTTTACTTTGTCGGTTCCCTCCTGCAGGGGGCTAGATCAAGGTACTCTGGCGTGCAGAAGTTGCTTTTCGGCCTCCTCATGGCCTCGAGGAAGCTGCGCCATTACTTTCAAGCACATGAAATCACAGATGTCACTCGCTTTCCGCTGAAGAGGATACTGCAGAATCCAGAAGCAACAGGCAGGATTGTCGAGTGGGCACTGGAGCTGTCAAGTTTTGGCCTCAAGTTTGAGAGTACCTCAACTATCCAGAGCCGAGCATTGGCAGAATTTATAGCAGAGTGGACGCCAACACCCGATGAAGAAATCCCGGAGAGGATCATCCCCGTCAAGGAAGCTAGCAAAGAATGGATCATGTACTTTGATGGTGCCTTCTCGCAGCAAGGCGCTGGTGCGGGCGTATTACTTGTCGCCCCCACCGACGAGCACCTCAAGTACGTATCCAAATGCACTTTCCCAAGGAGCAAGCAACAAACAATACTGCAGAGTATGAAGGCTTGCTTGCCGGACTCAGAATAGCAGCAGAGCTTGGGATCAAGAAGCTTATTGTCAGGGGTGACTCGCAGCTTGTCGTCCGCCAAGTCAACAAGGATTACCAGAGTCCGTTGATGGAAGCCTACATCGATGAGGTGAGGAAGCTAGAAGAACATTTTGACGGCCTGCAAACGGAACATGTTCCAAGAGCTCAGAATGACATTGCAGATGGCCTGTCGTGTGCCGCGCTCAAGTTACCTGTGGAACCAGGGATTTTTGTGCTCAAGCTGACTCAACCATCCGTGACATCATCAGCTGGACAGAGCAAAAAGAGAAAGTTGGTTACTGGCGACTACTTTCCAACAGAGCTCCCCGGAGCCGCCGCCAAAAAGGTCCCCAGGATCAACACAGAAAGTGCTGAGGAGCAGTCTGCTCCGACGAGCCCTAGGGCTTGTGTCGTTGAAGCATATGCTCCCGACAAGCTGTGTCCCGACGCGCTTGCCGGGGAACATCATGCTCCGGCAAGATCCCAGATTCTTGCCGTGGAAGCGGATGTTCCCGCAGCAGCATTTGTGCCTTTAGTCCTTGCCGTCGAGCCACAAGCTCCGGCATGGGCACAGCAGATCGTCCAATTCCTTCAAACAGGAGAACTTCCCGAAGAGCAAGAAGCAGCGGAGAAAGTAGCCCGGCAATCTAGTATGTACCAGTTTGTCGATGACATACTGTACAGAAGAAGATTCAACGGAGTGAAATTAAAGTGCATTTCCCGGGAAGAAGGACAAGAGCTGTTGGCAGAGATACACGGAGGCATATGTGGTCACCACATTTGCGCAAGAGCACTTGCCGGCAAGGCTTTCCGGCAAGGTTTCTTCCGCCGACAGCCCTCCAGATGCAATCGCACAAGTAACCAAGTGTGAAGCGTGCGGCCCACTCCAAACAGATTCACCAACCAGCTCAAGCTCTCCAAACAATCCCTTTATCCTGGCCATTTTCGGTGCTGGGGCTCGACATCCTCGGCCCTTTTCCCCGAAGCTGTCGGGGCTTTGAGTACTTGTACGCTGTAATCGACAAGTTCACAAAGTGGCCTGAAGTGGAACCAGTGAGGAAGGTGACAAGACAACAAGTGATCAAGTTCTTCAGTCAATTGTTTGCCGCTTCGGAATCCCTAACATGATCATCACCGACAATGGCACACAATTCACAAGCCACACCTTCATGCAGTACGCCCAAGATCTTGGCACCAAGATTTGCTTTGCTTCTGTTGCTCACCCAAGAAGCAACAGTCAAGCGGAGAGGGCGAACGCTGAAGTGCTGCGCGGGCTCAAGACCAGAACTTTCGACAAGCTGCACAAGTGCGGAAGAAATTGGATCGAGCAGCTGCCAGTGGTTCTTTGGTCGATCAGGACGACGCCAAATCGAGCCACCGGCCGGACACCCTTTGCTCTCGCTCACGGAGCAGAGGCAGTTCTCCCACGGAACTCATATACGGGTCACCACGAGTGCTCGCTTATGATGAGCTTGAGCAAGAGCGGCTGCGACAAGATGACGCGCTGCTCCTTGAGGAGGATCATCTTCAGGCTGCTGTGCGAGTTGCTCGCTACCAGCAAGCTTTGCGCCGCTATCATAGCCGCAAGGTTAACGCCAGAAGCTTCGAGGAAGGCGACCTTGTTCTTCGGCGAGTTCAATCCGCCAAGAATTCAAACAAGTTGACGCCGAAGTGGGAAGGCCCTTATCGGGTAAAATGAGTCACTAGGCCCGGCGCTGTCCGCCTTGAGACCGAAGATGGCATTCCGGTGAGCAACTCCTGGAACATAGAGCATCTTCGCAAGTTTTACCCATAAGGCGCGGTTGCCGGACCCATTCCGGCAACCACCTTCTTTTGTACAAGCCTTGCCGCTGTTGCATGTAACCCTTTGTACAAAGCCGGGCGCAGCCCCCGTGCGTAAATAAAGTTAGTGTGCTTCACACATCTTGTAAAATTTAATGCATCTTCTTCTTTTGCATCTGTATCTGACACTCTGTGCAGCACACACCCCCGGTAAGCAATAGTGAACCATAAGGTTCCATACCATTATTTTCCCTTCTTTCTTCTCATAGACAGAAGATTCCTCTGCCAACAAGTTCACCGGGGGGGGGGGGAGGGAAGGTAGAAGTATGGACCAGGCGTTGTTCAAAGGAATCTAGCTTTGCCGGGACGCAGAAGACAGAAAAGCTAAGTAGCTAAAGATTGAACCTAGTCAATTTTAAATTTTCAAGTTATATCCCTTGAACGTTCGTGCCTTGTATGGAAAACCTGTGCGCAGAGGAATCGAATCGCGGCTAAGTTGCGCCCTTACGTTGTTTCCGAGCCTGCTCAACAATGCGAGTGAGCTGCAACTAGTCCCGACAAGATTTCTTGCCGGAAGCAGCATCACCACAAAGTTGCGATGTTCCAGACTCAACAAGTGTGCTCGCTACCGCAAGGTCCTCAACGTAGGGTAAAAAGCATACAAGGGATGCAAAGAATAAAGGGAATAACGTGACAAGCAAGATCCGTAATTAAGTTATATTACAAGAATGACTTATTATGGCACCGACTGAAATTGTTCCCAGAACCAAAATGGCAGCAGAAGAAAAAGGGAGAAGAGGAGCAGCCTAATCCACGCGCCGCCATCGACCCTCCTAACCTCGCTCACTTTGTCCACGATGGGTGCGACGATGGCCTTGAGCTCCTCAACATCAGCGCCCTCCGCAGCTTCTTGGTGACGCTGGAGAGGTCGATGCCCGGGTTGCGGAAGAGGACCTTCACCAACACCTTCTCCAGAACCCCAGCGCAGACCGCGCGCGACTCGGCGGCCAACTGCTTCGGGATCCTTTCCCGGAGCTGCCGGAGAGCCGTCACCACATCCTTGAAGAAAAGCGTGAGCTTGGCGCCGGGCTGGAGGTTCCCCTCTGTAGAGTACCCGAAGCCCGTCAAGTTCAGCTCTGCCAACTCCTCGTCAATAAGCGCGGCGATGTTGACGAGGCCTTCCGTCCAGAGCTCCACCGTGGTCTTAAAGGTGTTCTGGGCCTCGGCGGCCCTCGTCAATAGCTCCTCGTTGCCCTTGAGGTCTTTCCTCAGGGTATCTTCTCGCTTCTTGGCGGCATCCAACGTTTCCATCAAGGTGGCCAGTTTCAGCTCTAGATCAGCGCTAGAGTCCTTGGCGGCGTTCAGCTCTTTGATCTTCTCGGAGAGTTGGGCTTGCAGATCGCCATGGGTGCACGCATCCTTCTCACGATCGCGCTGGAGTGCGGCAAGCTCCTCGTTCTTCTTCATCGCGTCCGCCTCCAGCCGCGTCACTTTTTCCTCCAACTCCTTCTTGGCGGCCTCGGCAGCCGCGGCGGCGTCTTTCGCTTCCTTGAGCGCCCCGCCAAGTGACTGTTCCCGGACAGCGAGCTCCTCGTCATGGCTGTCCAAGTACGCCTTCCTTTGTATCAGCTCACCGTCCCGCTTGGACAGCTCCTCGGCGGCAAGCCTCTGCTGCTCCTCGGCTTCAGCCTTCTCCAGGATGAACGCCTTCTTCGCCTCATCGAGCGAAACCCTCTCCTCGGCAATGGACCGGAGGGCCTCTTGGTTGCGGCTCTTGAGTTCTTGCGCATGCTTTTCTATGTCAACTCCCGCTTGCGCGACAAGCGCTTCCCGGGACTCAAGCTTCGCTTGCCGGACGCGGTAGAGTGACACCAGCTTTCGGAGTAGCTGCTCCTCCTCGGACTCGCCACTGCTCCTGCTTGGCCTGTCGACCACCGCCAGCCCAGTAGAGGCAAGTACCTCCCCGTCAAATTCCTCTCCTTCAACTGGTGCCCTGGAGCTCGATGCCCATGGGAGCTTGATATACACGCCGGCTTTCAAGTATGCGCTGGCTGGGGCCTCGAGCTTCAGCGCCGATCGGCAAGCGAGGGATCAGCGGTCGGTGCAGCACCTTGCGCTCCTGCATCCTCCGGGTCGTCGGCACGGTCACCAGACCCCTCGCCGGCCCCTGTGCCAGCGGCCCCGGCGGCCTCTTTGCCGGTGGGCTCCTCCACACCGGCCCCTTCCTCAGCGGCAGCGGCATCCTCAGTGTTGCCACGGCCGTCCTCCTCGCCGGCGACCTCAGCCTCCATCGGGTCCCCAAGGGGAGGATCTGAAGGCAGGGAAGAAAAGGTATAGTCAAGCGAATACCCAAAAAAGGAAAAGGGAGATCAGCGAGACCCGAGGGAAAATCCCCGACAAGGAGGCTCACCTGCGCTGGGCTCTGTGATCGCGGGCTCCACCACCGAGGGCTCGCCGGTCCCACCCCTTGCCGGGGGCCCCTTCCTTGCCGGAGACGGCTCCCACATCGGGGAGTCGGCCCTCGGTGGCGTAGTCGAGGCCGACGACACCTCCGCATCGGCCTCCGGCTGCTCCTGGTGGGCTTGCTTTTCTCCTGTATACAAAAGAGCCAATAATCAAGATATTGGCAGAGGAAGAAGCGACCATGCGCGCCCCACGACGGGAGGTGAATCGAGACACTCACGCTGGGTGCTGTGCTGGGAGCTGCTGTGAGGGGAAGGGACCGGATCCGTCAAAGTGGTCTCAGACGTATCTTCCGCCGCCTTAGCAGGATCGTCCTCGACCACAGGGATCCTGGCCCTCTTCGCCGCCCTCTCCGCCAAAGTCCTGTGACAGAACAGGAGTTTGGAGAGAAAGACAGATTAGATACAAGACAAACAACGGCAAGGATCGAGGAAAAAGCGAGTACAGTACAAAAGAAGCCTTACTCCTCTTCGTCCTCGTCCTCTTCGTCGTCATCAGAGCTCAGTGCGGAGAGGTCAAACTCCGGTGCCCTCCCTGCGCGGCGTGGCGGAAGGGTAGGCTCCCTTTGGCGCTTGCCAAGGGCCGCGGCAGGCTCAGGCGTGGCGGCCCGAGAAGACCCGGCCTCAGTTGCTGGCGCGGTTTGGGATCCTCCCGCGGCAACGAAGTTTTCCGCGGTGGAGCGCGTCCCGCGGCTCCGCGGCTGCTGATCGGGCTGTGCCTCTGCCAGCTCTCCAACTCGACGGAGACGCCTTCTCGGATGAAACTGGGGCTGCGCCGAGGGCTCCGTCGGCGGCAAGTTGCTCAAAAACAGCCGGCCACTCGCACCCTCGGCGGGCTGGCTCGCCCCGGCCGCGGCCTCCCTTCACCGCCGCTATCTCCGCAAGATCTTCCTGGCGGCAAGGCTTGCTGCCTCGGCTGCTTCCGCCTCCGCCAGCGTGAAGCCAAACTTCGCCATGCGGCAGATTGCCGCCGCCGCCTCGCCCTCGCTAGCAATGTACGCCACCACCGCGGTGGTGGCACGGGTGAGGAGCTTCGCCGCCGATTAACCGCCGCCCGACAGGTCATCAAAGAATTGCTGCACGACCTCGGCGGCGAGCTCTATCCAGTTGGCGCTTACCCCGTGCGAGTCGCATTCTGGCATCATCGCACAGATGCGATCGCGCTAGGAGTTGTTGCACAAAGGGACAACGCCCTGCGGCAACTGGAACCACTCTGGGTGATTGGGGTCGTGCTTGAACGTCTCCCTCAGCATCGCGTCCAGCTCCAGGACTGTGAAGTTGAAGTTGAGGCCCGGGAGCAGCCTCATGAAATCCGCCGGGCCGCTAAACAGCCAGGCGGGCCTCCCCCTTGCCTGCAAAGGGGCAATGCGACGGCGAAGGAAATCCGCGCCGACCGCCCCTGTTGTGAGCCCGGCGTGCCTGAGCCGGAGGATTCGGGTGGTGGAGATCGTCAGCTTGGCGTCATCTGGCGACAGAGCGCTCCAGTCATTGCCGTGCACCACCCGAGTCTTGCGCAGCCTGGTGAACGACGGCGGATCTGCATCACAGATCCAACACCACTCCGCCCTCCACTCGCCCCACTTGCTGCGAAGCTCACCCGTCAAGTACGCCTCCTTCATGCCCATCCGGGAGGTCCATGCGATTCCGCCAGCCAGTGGCTCCCCTTTCTCAGCCCGAGGGGAAAAATAATGGCGAAAAAGAGCGACACTGGGAAGGATACCAACGAAGTTCTCGCAAAGGTGCGCAAAAACCGCCATTGTCAGAACGGAGTTAGGGGTGAAGTCGAGCAGATGGAACCCATAGGTATTCATAATGTCGCAAAAGAAGTCAGAAAAAGGTGGGCAGAGCCCGCAATAGAAGAACACAGGAAAGAAGTAGTACCCTCGGGCACTTCTTCGACGGAAGCCTCCATGAAAGCACCGCGCGGCGCGGATGCGCCCGCTCCGTCGATTAAAGAGGTAAAACCCCGACCGCAATGCATCCGGGGTGAGCTCAGGAGGGAAAAGCACCTGCCTCTTGTGCAGCGCCTCGAGCTCTAGTGCCTCGGCCGACTTCGCGGCCTTCGCAGCCTTCATAGCCTTCCCGGCCTTCGGGGCCATGGCGGGGGCAGCGGGGGGAGGCGAAAGCGACGGCGGCGACGGCGGTGATGGGCGGCGGAGCGCTGTTTTTTCTCGATTCAGGAGACGGAGGAGAGCGTCGGAGCTTTCGGAGGAAGGAACCGCAAGTGGCGAAAGTGGGGGAACGGCCCCGTTCCCTCCGCTTATAAACAGAGGATGCGAACATTACGCATTTTCTGGAACTAAACGCCACCCACGTCTCCCACGACGCCGCAATCGACGCGTGCCGTTGCGGGAGGGCGCGGTGGACACGGAGCCCGATTCTGTGTGGACCTGTGCCACGCTGCGTCTGCAGATCGCTTTTGGGCCTGGCCCAACAACGCCGCACCATGTATGGCCCAAGCCCGGGGGCTCCTGTCGGTGTACTAAAGTAGGGGTACCTTAGTACCCCGAACTTGTGCACGGGCAGTCGTAGCACCCCGCGGCAAGGCTTGCCGGGCGCCCGCCAAGGCCCTCCACCGTTCCTTATTACTGCCATTCAAGAACAAAGTACTAACCAAGAAAATGAAGGCCCCGGCAAGAAGAGCTTGCCGGGAAGACCAACCAAGGCATCACCAGAAGACTTGCCGCGGCGCCCCGCGCGTCCCGGCAAGGCCCGACAGCCGGCAAGCTTGCCGCACAACAAGAGAAGGGCGGCAAGGCACTTGCGCGCAAGGCTGCCACCCAAACTCCAGCAAGACCCAGCGACGTGTCATCACAAGGCCATCCCAAGGGCACGTGGCGAGGCACTACGCAGCCATGCGGAGCGAGGTGGCAAACGGAGCTGACGGAGGCGCCATCGTGGCAACCGGTGGTTCACCTAACGGTCGTTTCTTTACACTGTTGGGGCGACCAGAGGGGCATTTAATGCCCTTGTCCCTTGCCATCAGAGTTAGGTAGGGGCACTGTTGTACCAACCTACGATTTTACCTTTCTACCCCCTCTTCCTACGCTGCCACCTGTGGGTGCCCCCTTCAGACTATAAAAGGGAGGCCCATGCGCACGTAGAAGGGGTTCGATCCATTCGATACCCAGGACACCACCATACGCTCACACGCTCGAGCAAGATCAAATAACAAACACAAAGCAGCAGAGGGGTATTATCTCTCCTGAGAGCCCCGGCTGGGTAAAATTGCCTGTCTCCCCAGCTGGCCGACCTCGATCTGCTCACAAGACGCCCCGCCTCCCTTGCCGAACCAGAAGGGGCCCCCGTGCCCCATAGGTGCTCGAGGCCACAGAGAGAGCGACGCCCCGACAGGATGCTACATGGACAAGTGACCCCTCAGATTGTTGTTCGCTTTCTACTTACTGTGTTTTTCTTGGTGGTTCTCTCATAGCCTGGAAGACGAAAAAACATACTACAGTTTCTCGTTTGAGTGTAGAGGCTGAGTTGTGAGCTATGGCTCTTTTGACGACAGAGGTGACTTGGTTATGGTGGCTACTTCAGGACTTTGGTGTTTCTATCACTACACCTACTCTCCTGTTGTGTGACAATACATGTGCATTAGCATTGCGCACGACCCTATGAAGCATGAGCTCACCAAGCATATTGGTGTTCATGCTTTTTATGTGCGTGCTGTTGTGCATGATCGGGTTATTGCTCTTTAGTATGTGCCCTCCGAGTTATAGTTGGCGGATTTCTTTACGAAGGCCCAGACTAGAGCACAACATGGCTTCTATCTCTCCAAACTCAGTGTTGTTTATCCACCATCAGTTTAGGGGGGGGGTGTTAGAGTACTATATATATAGCCATGTAGCCTTTTGTATTTACCCCATTCTATAAGGGATCTTCTGCATATTTCCTGCACCTGTACATGTATATATACTGGCCTATGGCCTCATGGGAATACAAGTTGCATATTTCCTCACAATATGGAGATTGCAGTAAGTTTTAGGTTTTGCCGTGCCCTCTCGGCAGGCCATCCATATCTATTTTATATCATTGATCAACATACAATAGGTTACAATCAATCAGATCCTAAGATCGTGGTATATGCTAACTATATAGCTTGAGGATCAAGTCATATATGGTACAGCTATGTATACATGTTTACATTCCCCCTCAATCTTAACCTGTACAAACAAGGTTCAGATTGTGAGACAACCACTCAAGCATCTAACATGTAGCTGGTTTTGTGAAGCCGTCAGGCACTTGATCGCCAAAAGACATGAACCTGACATCAAGAGACCCCAATGCAACCTTCTCTCGGAAAAGTGAAAGTCTACCTCAATATGTTTGGTTCGTGCATGGAATACTGGATTTGCGGTGAGGTAGGTGGTGCCAAGATTATCACACCACAACACTGGTGCTCTTGGCTGTGGAAGATGGATTTCTTTGAGTAAAGAGTGGACCCATGTAACCTGAGCTACTCCGTTTGCCAATGCCTTATACTCAACTTCTGTGCTCGACCTAGAGATAGTTGGTTGTTTTCTGGAACTCCACATCACAAGTGTAGGACCAAAGAAGACGACGAAACCACCTATCGACCGTCAATCATCAGGGCTACCTGCCCAATCAGCATCTGTGAACACACTCAACAATGTGGATGCTGATTTTTGAAAGTCTAGTAGTGGCTCTTCCTCTGATATACCGCAAGATGTGTTTTATAGCTTCCCAATGCAGACCCGCGAGTTTGGAACTGACAGACCTTATTGACTGCAAAAGAGATATACGACTGTGTAAGAGTGAGATACTGTAGTCCCCAACAATAATGCGATACCGAAAAGCATCATCACCATTCAGCGGTGCACCCAAGGTACTAGAGAGCTTGTCACTGACGGATATGGGCGTAGAAACTGCTTTGCACTTCTCCATGTGTGCCTGATGAAGTAAATTTTCAGCATACTTGTGCTGAGACAAGGTCATTCCCCCTGAAGTGCGCAGCTTCAAGACCAAGAAAGTCACACAATGTGACAAGGTCCTTGATGGGAAAACTACGAGCCAAATTCTCCAGAAGAGTCTCAACCATACGGGAGCATGAACCAACAACAACAATGTCATCCACATATACTAACATAAGGACAGTGATTCCAGCATGATGATACACAAATAGTGAGGTGTCCGCGATAGATGTAACAAATCCCAATTGCTGAAGCTTGTCACTAAGACGAGAATACCATGCTCGAGGAGATTGTGTGAGGCCATATAGTGACTTTCAGAGTTTGCAAACAAAATGGGGATGTTGAGGATCTTCAAACTGGGTGGCTGTTGCATTAAGACATCTTCATCAAGGAAACCATGCCAGAAGGCATTGCTCACATCAATTTGTCGGAGGGTCCATCCACAAGAAACAACCAAAGAAAGAACAACGTGAACGGTGGCAGCTTTGACAACAGGGCTAAAAGTCTCCAGAAAATCAATGCCAGACTGTTGTGCGAAGCCTCGAGCAACTAACCGAGCTTTGTATTTATCCAAGGACCCATCAGGATGTTGCTTGACCTTGAAAATCCACTTGCAAGACACAATGTTTGTGGTGGTTGGCCGACATACAAGAACCCATGTCTTGTTTGCTTGCAAGGCTTGGAATTCGACCTCCATTGCAGCAAGCCAAGACAGATCAACAACAACATCTTGGTGAGAGGCTGGTAGAGCAAAGAAAGCACGGCGCCTCGGATCATAGCAAACTGTGCCATCAGCATACTTATGTGGTCGTCGAATTCCTGCTTTGAGGCGAGTGATGATGCCACCAGGTGATGCTGAAGACGCGGATGTAGAGGCATCACCATCTGGTGGCTGCTGCTTGTTGTCGATCAGACTATGCTCCTGAGCCAGCACATGGGCTGTCCGAGCTGGTTCGGGCGGGGAGGCCGGCTCATGGGCCGTGCCAGGTGAGCCATGCGAGGATGCCGGCTCGGACGTGGTGCCATGGGAGGCGACGCCCTGCATCCCATGTACGTCGATCATAGGCGATGTCATGAAGTCGATCGGTGCTTCGCTGGTTCCTGCATCCAAAGTATTAGGAGCTAACAGAGACAAGTTGTAATTTCACAATGGTGCATCCTGAACTACTGGCTTAGATGAAGGAAACATTCTTGGATTAATTAAGGGGATCAATATTAGGACTAGGTCCCGAAGCAAAAGGAAACACCTTTTCATCAAACATAACCTCACGGGATGTATAAATACAACCCGTAGAGCGCTCGAGGCACTTGTACCCTTTGTGAAAGGAGCTATCACTACAAAAAAAGACACATCCGTGACATTTTGGGCTGAACGAAATTTTTCTCTGTCATGCTTATGACACTTCTATGATGATAATTGTGACAAAACCCGGTATCATCATATATGTGGTGGGCTCCTACTTCTATGACAAAAAATCATGATAGAAAATGGGCTTTTCCTCCTGGGCGGGCCAGAGACGCACCTGCATGACATTCTTTGGGCCGTCCATGACAGAAAAAATCGTGGTAGAACCGAGGGTGAGGAAAATTTTGGGAAGTTCCCGGTTACGATGGGTGGTCGGGGCCGAGCGATGCACAAAGGTTTGCGTGTTTCTCTCGTACACGTACGTGTGTGTGTGTGTGTGTGTGTGAGAGAGAGAGAGAGAGGTATTGCGCTCTAACTGAACCCGAGTGAGGCGTTGGGCTCTAACTGAACCCGAACGATTGCACTAGGTACGTTACTGAACCCCGATCGATCCCTTGCTGTTAATTGAACCCGATCGAGGGATTCCTTCACCAGTGCTGCTAACTAAAACCGATCAAACCTGTTACCTCTTGATGAACATTGAACATGGGGGGTGGTTGAACGAGTCAAGACGTACGTGGTTGGGCTTGGATGAATAGTTCTCGGTGGGGGTTGGATGAACAGGACCCCGTGGTACTAGTAGCCCGTTGCCGCTGGATGAACAGGACCCCAATCGAGGAGGCCGGTAGAGGGTGGATGAACAGGACCCCGTGGAGGCTCCATGAACAATAGCCGGTGGAGGGTTGATGAACAGGACCCCGTGGAGGGCTAGTTGAACAGTAGCTGGTGGAGGCTAGATGAACAAGACCCCGTGGATGAAAAGTAGCTGGTGGAGGCTCGTGGAAGTCAACGGTGGAGGAACAGTAGCAGGTGGAGGCTGGAGGAAGTCGACGGTGGATGAACAGTAGCAGGTGGAGGCTGGAGCGAGGCAGTAGACGGTGGATGAACAGGTCCCGTTTCGACCATAGGCGCTCCAACACAAGTCCGTTTCCTCCGTTTTGCGATACGCCACACCCCTCCTGATCAACAGGACCTTGTTTCGAACGTAGGCCCTCTAGCACAAGTCCGTTTCCTCTGTTTTGCGATACACCGAACCCTTACCAATGATCAGGACCCTGTTTTGACTGTGCGGTCGAACACAAGTCCATTTCCTCCATTTTGTGGTACACCAGACCCTTCCTGATGAACAGGACCCCGTTTCGACCATACGCGGTGGAACAGAAGGCCCGTTTCCTTCGTTCTATGGTACGCCAGACCTTGTTTTGGCTGTTCCGTCCAAGCCGGTTGCCTCCCGATGAACACGATGCATTCCGTTGCCTCCCGATGAACACGTCGCATTCCATTGCCTCCCCATGAACATGATGCAGTTTCTCCGTTCCGACCCAGCCGGTTGCTTCCTATGAACAGGACGCCGTGGCTGCCGTCCGTGGCCTCTCCATGTACACGAGCCCTGGCCGTACGTATGCACGAGTACGCGTTCGAGACCCCACCCGTATTATGTATGTGGCCATATTTTTGGCATCTGGTTGTACGTACGTGTACACGGTTTTGACTGGACTACCTGAACTGCTACCGCTCCTTACTCGGCCATAGTTCATCGTGGCAGATGGACCGATCGACCGGTATGTACATAGAAAACGCTATGTACACTTCGACCAGGTGGGTCCCAGCTGTCAGGGAGGATAAGGACGCACTTCCTTGCGTGCAAAGATATAACTGATGGGTCCCAGCTGTCAGTGGGAAGAATCATTTTTTGCCTGTAATAAGGACACACTTCCTTGCGTGCGAAGATGTAGCTGGTGGGTCCCAGATGTCAGGGGGAGAAAACATGATTTTTAGGGTAAAAAGGATGCAGTTGCATGCATGCGTCCATGGGAGTGGTGCGTCCCCACTGTAAGTCTCTCCACGTATAATCATCTTCCAATGACTCTTGTTTGTTAACCACGTTGACCACACCATGCAGAGCGCACCAAGCCCGGGGACGGCGGCGAGGCCCCAGACTGGAACGCCCTGGAGATGGGAAAGACGTGGCAGTGGAGTCACAGACGGAGAGGAGTGGGAAACTTGACTGGTTCGGGTGCGGGGTGGGTCTACACTCGGCAAAGAATAATAGGAGATGCAGAGGAGTGGAGGGATGGCCTGGCCGTCGGTGGGGTAGTGTTTCACTTCGGGGCACGCAAAACAGCATCGCTGGACGCTGGAGGCTGGAGCATGCGGTCCCGGTAGCGCTGGGGAAGAAGACGAGAGATTGAAGAAGAATGTCGGCCATTGGATGTAAATACAAGGCCTTGCTTAGGCTTCGACCTTTGTATTTTTATTTTTTGCGAAAGTGCTTAGGCTTCGACCTACTGGCCCACATGTCAGCCAGTCCATTTGTTTTTTAGTCCATTTGGTGGGCTGGGTGAAACAATGATGTAGCATGTATGCATCCCGTTTATATATTATGGTAGAATTTAAAGCCCGTTTGCATTTTTCTCAAAATCCACAGACTTGCTGGGCTGGGTGAAAATATCATGTTGGACTAGACGGAGAAATGTATAAAAACATAAACACATGATTGCACGTCTATTACTGCATTAGTCAGTAAAATCTTTGCAAGCTTATGTACGCAATCACTAGGAGTTAACTTGCCAAGTTATATACTGGAAACAGCTACTTTGCCATCTGCCAGCTCTTTGCCGTCTGCTAGCGGACGGCAAAGAAGCTCTTGCCATCACTATTTAAAAGCGACGGCAAAGAATCGGCCGATGGCAAAGTACTTTTGCTATTTGATTCTTTGCCGTCCGCTAGCAGACGGCAAAGAAGCTTTGCCGTCGGCTAGCGGACGACAAAGAGGGAGGGGGCCCCACTGACGAGCTGGTTTAAAAAAACTTAACGCCCCCCCTATTTGCCGTCCGCTAGCAGACGACAAAGAGCAAGTGGGGCGGACGGCAAAGTGGGGCGGACGGCAAATGTTTAGGTTACTAATGGCGCCCTACCCCGCCCATCTCTCTTTGTTCGATCTGTTCCCCTCTCCTCCCCGACGACCACCGCCACCCGCCGCCGCCCCCGCCACCCACCGCCGCCCCTTGCCCCACCTCCCCTCGCCCCGTCACCCCATCGTCCCAAGCACTCTCCACCGCCACCCGCCACCGCCTCCCGGCCCCGCCCCGCCGCCTGTCGCCCCACCACCCGCCACCGCCTTGCGCCTGTCACGCCAGGCTGAGCCAGTTGTGTTGGGCCCCTGGCGTCCGCCGCCGCCCCATCCTCGAGCTAGGCTCGCCCGCCCCGCGCCGCCGCCGCCGGAGGCAGGCTCGCCCCTAGGCTGTGGTTCGCCCTCGGCCAAGGCCCGCCTTGCGCCCCGCCCCGAGCCAGGCTCGCCGCCGCCCTGCCAAGGCCACCCCTCCACCTCCATCGAGAGGAGCCAAGGTGAGCATTTTTTTCTACTGTTTTTCTTTGCTGTTTAGGTTTAATTAGGTTATTGATAGGTTTAGGTTAGTGGTTGGTTTAGGTTAGTGCTAGATATAGGTTTAGATTATTAGAAGAAGAAGAAAGTTGAAAAAAAGAAGAAGTAGAAGAAGAGGAAAAAGGAAAAAAGGAAGAAGAATAAGAAGAAAGTTGAAAAATATAAAAATATAGAAGAGGAAAAAGGAGAAGAAGAAAGAAGAAGAAGAAGAAGAAGAAGAAGAAGAAAGAAGAGGAGGAGGAGGAAGAGGACGAGGGAGAAGAAGAAAGAAAAGAAGAAGAAGAAAGAAGAAGAAAGAATAATAATAATAAGACCCCGACGCGCCACCCCGACACCCCGACCCCGACCCCCGACCCCCGACACACCCACCCCGACCCCCGACACCCGACCCGACCCCGACACCCGACACCCCGGCCCGACACCCCGACCCGGACCCCCGACACCCCGACCCCGACCCCCGACACCCCGACCCCGACACGCCACCCCGACACCCCGACCCGACACCCGACCCCGACCCCGACACCCGACCTCGACCCCGACACACCCGACCCGACACGCCACCCCGACACCCCGCCCGACACCCGACCCCGACCCCGGCCCCGACACTCGACACCACGCCCGACCACGAGACGACACCCGATACCCGACACCGACCCGACACGACACCCCGACCCGACACCCGACCCGACACCACACCCGATAACCTGACCTCGACCCGACCCCGACCCGGAACAGCACCCGACCCGACACAAGACCCGACATCGACAGACACCCGACCACCGACACCTCCTAAAAGGTGTTTTTGGCTTCCAGAGGTCGACGGGTCATATATTTGTGAATTATTAGTTAGGTCATATATTTTTCGATTTTGTTATGAAAAACATCATATATAATTGTGTTGATCGTGTAGTTTTAAATGTGCAGTTGTTTCATCGCTGTGAGGTTTGGTGTTCGATGACCTCGCCGTGCGTTTGACGAGCTCTGCCCCTTCGTTCGTGGGTGAGCACAAATGACAAGTCCTCCTCCCCCATTAATTATTTGATCTATTCCGATGAAACTTGATAGCTAGCTATATATGTGTCTTGAATCATCAGTATGCGTAACCAATATGTGTCTCCTGTTTGAAAGCGTCATAGTTATAAATATGCATGCATTTGCATATTTATAACCTTGATTCTTTCGAATTGTCCAACGCTATCCATGGACAGCCCGAGTATGTGTAGATTGGGTTCGTTTTCCCATATGCTTTGCTCGATCCGACGATAAATTTGCTGCTGCCTCCTGTTGTTCTCCGGCACACATCCTCTCTGCTTATTGCGTAGACGTGTATCAGAGAACAGGGAGGTGTCGCCAAATTTTGCGCCGGATCCGGAGCATAGCATGGGAAAATGAACCCAATCTACACATACACGGGTGGGATTAGGACCTATCATTACCTATTAGAGTGTAGGTTGCATGGACGTAATAAAATTGACAAAATAGATAAACTGATGAATATATACATGGTGAATTACATATATAATTGTTGTGTGTCCGGTAGCTCGAAAGTCAAGATGAGTGACCGTGCGTGGATGTATACCGTCACACTGGTCGTAACAAATGGAGCGCTGAATGGTTCACAAAAACCAAGGGTTTGTGCAAGCCGATTTGCAAATGGCCAAAGAAAACCTGGTGCCCTGCTTCGGTGCGGCAATTGGGAAAAGAAGACAGAGGCTGAAATGGGCAAACACCTGCAGAAGAGTGGTTTTACGCCCGATTATACGGTGTGGACATTTCATGGTGAGTCTTCCCAACGTGACCGAGCTGAGGTGGATCGTCATCGCACCGACGAGCATGGTACTGGGATGGAAAACATGGTGCAAGGCTATGATGATGCTCGGGATTCGGACGAGGAGATGGAGGAATCTGCAAAGGCTTTCAATAATGTTGGAGTCTTCAAAACGTTCGCTCCACGAGCACACTGAGCTTTGTCAGTTGGATGCCATCTCACAAGTAATGGCTCTGAAGGCTCAGTTCAACTTGGGCAGAAAATGCTATGACGCAATTATGACAGTATTTGGACGCTTTCTACCCAAAGGCCATGTAATGCCTGCAAACCTGTACCAGTCGGACAAAATCCTCCGTGCAATCAAGATGCCCTATGAGAAGATACATGCTCGTGAGAAAGGATGTGCCTTATTTAGGCTTGACTATGTAGACTTGAACTATTGTCCCATTTGCAAGTCTTCCGTATATTGTGGTAGACAACGGTATGGGTGAGAAGACATGCACCAAAATCCCGTTAGTGTTCTTGGTATATGCCAATCGTATCAAGACTTCAACGCCTTTTCATGGTCGAAGAGACGGCCGCATGATGACATGGCACAAAATAGGCAAACGAACCGAACTAGATGCAGATGGGAATCTGATGATGGTACACACATCGGATGGTGTTGCGTGGAAAAAGTTTGATGAATTACATGCTGACAAAGCGGCAGATCCGAGGCATCCTCGAGTCGGCATCAGCACGGATGGGTTCAGTGTGTTTGGTATGACGGCAGCCCAATATAATTGTTGGCCCGTATTTGTCTTTCCACTCAATCTCTGCCCTGGACAGATTATGCAAAGAAAGAACATTTTCCTGATGTTGATAATTCCAGGACCCAACTATCCGGGCAAAAATATGAATGTGTACATGCAGCCGCTTAAGGACGAATTGCAAGAAGCCTGGGATAATGGGTTCAAGACATACGACGCCTTTAGCAAACAGAACTTCATAATGCGTGTCTGATACATGTACTCGATACATGACTTGCGGCGATGCGCTTATTCGCTGGCTGGTGTGTGCATGGAAGGTTCCGTGCCCCACATGCAAGGGAGCTCTTGAGTTTCATTGGCTTCGGCCGGTCGCAAGTTTTCTTGCTTTGACATGCATAGACAGTTCTCGGATCCTCGCCATAAGTTCGGGAAAGACAAGAAGAACTTCATCAGGTAGAGTTGTCAAAACTCGCACCACCTGCATTGACAGCCAACAGACCTGGATCGCTTAAACGCCTCGAGCAGATCCACAACGCCCGTGGTACTTCAAGGGGTATAATACTAAGCACGCGTGGACTCACAAAACATGCTTATGGGATCGCCTTACTTCAAAGACCTCCTTTGCCCACACAACATCGACGTGATGCACATCGAGAAGAATATCGCCGAGGCACTTTTTGGTACGTTGTTCGCATAGATGGGAAGTCAAAGGATAATACTAAGGCTAGAGTCGATTCGAGGCGCTATGTGATAGGCCGTTACAAAACATGAAAGAACCGAAAGGAAAGCAGAATCGACGAAGCCAAAGGCATGGTTCAATCTTGGAAGGCTAGCTATGAGGGAATTCTCTTGTGGGTGCAACATCGTTGATGTTCCCGATGGGTATGCAAGCGAATCTAAAGAGGGAGCGAATCTTGATAAATCAAGATATTTGGTCTCAAGAGTCATGATTGGCACATATGGATTGAGCGGTAATGCGGTGACGTTGCGTGGCTTCATCCCTGAGGATGAATGGCTAGTACTGGCAGAACTCAGCTATTTCTTCCGTGTTCTTTGTGCGAAAGAACTATCGCCTGGCGTGCTAGAAGAAATGGAAGAGTTGGCGCCGGAGTTGATCTGCAAGTTAGAGAAGATCTTTCCACCGGCTTTTTAATCAATGCAGCATTTGATTTTGCATCTCCCGACCGAGGCAAGATTGGGGCGTGCAAAATCGTTGGTGCTACCCAACTGAGAGGATGCTGAAGACGCTTCGAGAAAAATGTAAAAATAAACGTAGAATTGAAGCATCGATGGCTGAGGCATTCATCACAGAGGAGGCGGCAAACTTCGTAACAGCGCACTACGAAGCCAAAAATCGTCATTTGCATAATCTGAAGCCTCGGTACAATGCTGACAAGCCTAAAAAGGGTGGATCTAACCTCAGCCTATTCAAAGGGAATCTCGCACCAGCTAGTGTTTCACATCCAGTATCTTTGGATAACGAAGAATGGCGGACCATTTCGTTGTATATCTTCAACAACCTGATAGAAGTGCAGCCGTACATCGAGTAAGTTCTCGGTACATTGTTTCGCAACTTCTATTTCCTTTGAACTACTCTTATTCCTGGATATGTCATACAGTCGATACGTCGCCATATTCTCGTATGGAGCGGAGATCCAAAAGGATTCCGTCGAAGAGTATGAGCTTCTCGCAAAGCAAGGAGGTGGCTATCTCGGTTTCATCTCTTGGTTCAAACAAACGGTAATTTCTATTAGACAATTTCATTACATTCGATAATTTGTGCATAATGCAACAATCCCCTTTCATATTAAACTTGTAGGCTAATTCAGAGTCTATGGATGCCGAATTGAGACAATTCGCTAATGGTTTTGACTATAAGGTCCGTTCATTTGACAAGTACGACATCAACGGGTATCGCTTTCGTCCTATGGCAAAGAGCTATCTATGGCTGACCGAAAGTCTACAAATTGTTGTGTATCTGCTATCGGCGAAGGAGGTACCGAGTATTATGGGAGAGTTGAAGCAATTTATGAACTTCTGTTCTATGGTGAAAACCCACCGAATGTCGTAGACTCGTAGTCTTCAAATGTTATTGGTTTCAGCCGAAGGAGACTAGAAGGACTCATGAACATATAGGGCTAGTTGAAATCAACCAAAGCACTCATTTAGATGTTCCTGATGTCTATATTATGGCTCAACATGCGACCCAAGTATTCTATCTACCGTGGGCCTGCCAAACTAATCCAAATCTGAAAGGTTGGGATGTCGTTTATGAAGTGCCGCCGTGCTAGACTTTCTCCCCGGAGGAAGAGGATTATGAACCTCACATTAACCTGCATACATATGAAGGAGAATTCTTCCAAGAGACACGTCTTTCCAAAAGCGTTTCAAGAACCGCTATACTTCACCCCAAAACATTGAAGTAGACAGCGACAATGAATCCGACATCACCCCAGAGGAGGAACAAGAAGAGCCGGAACAAGAAGAGGTTATTGCTGCGGATGACTGTCAATGCTTGACCGACACGCTAAGGTGGCCTTGCACATGTTGATGCCAAAGAACCCTATGAGCCCATCATTGATTATAGTGATGATGATGATTATGCATTTATTGATGATACTGATCGAGATTATTAGTAGTGTCAGATATTCAATTTTTTTATGTTGTACTTGATGATGATACACTTAAGTGATATACATATTATTATTCATGTCGGTACTTTTTTTTATGTTGTACTAATTTCGTTTATTCTTTGTCATGGCAGGTGTTGAAAGATGGTGGGCGCTGGTCGGGAGCACGCCGAGGCCCCTTCTTCGTTAGTGCGTGGTGCGAGGTCTTCCATTCCACATGCACCTCTCCGCCGAGCCTTGCTGGACAGTATGGCGACACCGCCGGGCCCTTCTTCGTCGACCGCGGTGCCCAGCAGGGGACGAGGTAAGAAGAAGAGAGGAGGTGGAGCACGTGGTCGCGGGAGAGGAGGTAGGGTGACTCTTACGGCGCCTTCCTCGCCACCGCCCCCAGCTGTTTCACCCGAGCACGTGACTGCTAGGATGGACTCGTCTGAGGAGGAGGCTGCACGGACTCCGGTCCACGAGCCTCCGGTCCATGGGTCTTCGGCCCATGAGCCTCGGGTCGATGGGCCTTCGGCCCACGAGACTTGGGCCCACGAGACCTCGGAGGAGCACACGTCTGGATGGGGTACCTGGTCGGGTCAGCCTGAGGATGGCGGGGAGCCGAGTGGCCATGCTGATGATGGCGGGGAGCCGACTGATGAGGAGGGGGGCAACGTCTACCAGCGTGGTGCTACACGGCTCCCGTCCGTGCCGGCGACCCGCGAGCAGAGGTGGTTGATTTTCCCTGATGGGGAGAGGTAAGTGCATTTAATCTTTTGTACCTTACGCATTCACGTTTCTTCAAATAATGGATGTGTTGGCCTTGTCATCTTTGCGGGGTTGGGACCACCATGAAAGTGTCCGCCGGCCCAACTCCGTCCTTGGAGTTCTGATTCGGCAAAACTTCCCGGGGTTTGTCATGTTGCCTGGTGAGGGTCGGCTTCCAGAGGTTGGATTGACTTGGGAGCACTACTTGGCTGCCCCGGCCCCGCCGGGTGAGATTATGGACGGTGTCTTGTGCAAGACGAGGGCAGATGTCGTGATCAGAAAGTTCTGGGTAATTGCTCCTTTACGCAATTTAAAATCTTCAACTAGCTAGTTATTAATTGTACTAATCAATATTGTCTCATTTGATTGCAGACATTCTACAGGTGTGAGGAGGGATACGAGGAGGAGGCGGATCATGTTATCCACAAGGAGTGCAAGCGCCTACTTCAGAACTTACGGCATGAGGTTCGGGTGCAGGCTGTTCGAGACTACTACACCGGGCGTGGTATCAAGAAGCCCAAGCAGGAGTGCCGCGATAAGTTCTTGAGTAAGGAGAAGTACATGAAGGTAATTCTTAAGGCCTTGTACTTATTTCCTTCATTTAGTAATTCATAGCCTTAGCGCTCAAGTTTCTATTTGCTAACTTAGGCCCCTCCGAGATGGTGTGCGGATCCGATGGATTGTTGGGAGGTGTTGGTCAATGCGTGGTGCTCAGAAGAATGGCTGGCCACCCACAAAGAGGCCAAGGACAAACGTGCCCAAATGGAAGGTGTGCCACACCACCAAGGCAGCTCCAACTTATTTCAGTACGGGCGGAACTGGGTATGTGGTTTGCTTCATGATTCATGCAATTCATTCATCATGCTAGCTTTAGCCCTTTAATTACTAATTTACTTTGTTTCTTTCTTTCAGGCACGCTCAATAAGGCGGATAAGGTGCCAGAGGTGTACGACCTGTATGCCATGGCCCACACTGGCCCTTACAAGAAAGTCAAGGCATTCTCTGCGTCTGACCTCGATGATCCAAAGAACTTCACCAACATCTCCGCCCACGAGAAGCTCGTGCAATATAGAGATCAGGGGAAGGCGAGGAAAGGGGAGGACTTTAACCCAAGCCAGGGTCCCATTGATACAGAGCTGCTGATGATATCTGGTGGCGGGAGGTCCCATGGCTCCATAGCCATGGGAGATGGACTTATCCGTTGTCCTAGCACTCTCCCGGAGATCAAGGCGCACCAGTCGAGCTCCGCTCCTGAGATAAGGCCTCGTGAACGGCCAGTCCAACTCGCCATCAAGGTTAGTTATACGTACTCAACTATCTTTCTCCATTACATTGTGTGCGCTTCCATCAATGATTACAAATGGTCATGTGAGTGGTGTTGCAGGCTGCTATACAGAGTGAGAGAGATAGAACAGAGAAACTTTTGGCGGAGGCGACGGAGAGGCAGCGGGAGTTGGAGGAGAAGACGACAAAGATGTTGGAGGAGGAGAGGGCACGGAATGACATGCAGGCAAGGGCCATGTACGAGCTCCTTGTGGTAAGTTTCTTCTGCAGATTACTTGCTAGTCTTAACATTTGAGTCTCATTACTAACTAGTATGACTCTATTGTGAAAACCAAATGTGCAATCGTGTGCGTAGAAGTCGGTCGACCGCTCGCCGATGCGATGATTGCTCCTTGGAGCACGGTGAGTTTAATTTGAATGGACATTACTTGCTAGTCTTAACATTTGAGTGTCATAATGCTAACGAGACATTGAAATGATCTTTGGTGCAGCTTAACTCCGTAAACGCATCGCACGATCCTTCTCCGACTACCGCGCGAGCCAGCCCGCGCTTTTCTCCACTCATCGGCGCGAGCCAGCCCGCCTCCTTCTCCAGCTACCGGCGCGAGCCAGCCCGCTCCTACACCTCCGTGATCACGGTAAGTTTCTCTAGTGTTTTGCTTAACAAATGCATAAAGACCTAGACTTAGCTTTATTTCCTCCAATATGCTTACCATAATGACCTAGAGTTAGCTTCTTTTCCTCCAAAATGACTTAATAAGCTTACTGACCTCATAAACCATCCATTCTACCTAAGTTAGCTCTAAAATGACTCATTTTACCTTAGTTAGCTTACAAGTGATCCAATTTATCCAAGTTAGCTCTAAAATGACCCATTTTACGTAGATTAGCTCCTAAATGATCCATTTTACCTACATTAGCTTTAAAATGACCCATTACACCTAGGTTAGCTCCAAAATGACCCATTTCACCTAGGTTAGCTCCAAAATGACCCATTTCACCCAAGTTAGCTAAAAAACGATCCATTTTACCTTAGTTAGCTCAAAAACGTGGCATTTCACCTAGGTTAGCTCATAAACGACCCATTTGACCTAGGTTAGCTCATAAATGACCCATTTCACCTAGGTTAGCTCATAAACAACCTATTTCACCTAGGTTAGCTCATAAATGACCCATTTCACCTAGGTTTGCTCATAAACGACTCATTTCACCTAACTTAGCTCATAAACGACCCATTTCACCTAGGTTTGCTCATAAACGACTCATTTCACCTAGGTTTGCTCATAAATGACCCATTTCACCTAGGTTTGCTCATAAACGACCCATTTCACCTAGGTTTGCTCATAAACGACCCATTTCACCTAACTTAGCTCCAAAATGATCCATTTCACCTAGGATAGCTCATAAACTACCCAATTCACCTAGGTTAGCTCATATACGATACATTTCACCTAAGTTAGCTAATATATGGCATATACTTCTTCTTCTATTCTTTTTCTTCTAGTCTAATTCTTCTTCTAGTCTTCTTTTTCTAACTTTCTTATTTGTCATTTTGCATGTTTCATTCACTTCACGGAAGCTTGACTTCCTATGATGGATTGCTTGCTTTTTCCTGTTTTTTCCTTTGATGCACTTGTATTCTGCTGGCTTGCTATGAAGAAACTTTGCATATTGTAATATGTATGGATCGATGGAACTATGTGATGGATATATATGTGATGTGAATTTTTTGATGGATATATATGTGATGTGATGGAACTATGTGATGGATATTTATGTGATGGATATATATGTGCTGTGAAATTTTTGTTGTGATAATTGTTGGATATAAGAAAAACAGAAAAAAAGAGGCAATGCAGGCTCTTTGCCGTCCGCGGCAGACGGCAAAGACCCCTTTGCCGTCGGTGGCAGACGGCAAAGGGGGCATGTGGCGCCCACCTGTGCTTCCTGGGGTGGACCATTTGGCCAATTTGCCAACAGTGGCGGACGGCAAAGCCTCGCTGACAGCAAAGACTTCGCCTTTGCCGTCCGCCGGGCGGACGGCAAAAAAAAAAAACGGGCACTGAGGTATTGCTGATGTCACCTGGCGGACGGCAAAGAGGCGCACTAATTTGCCGTCCGTTGGTGGACGGCAAAGGCCGCCGTTAGCCGCCTAACGGAGTGACAATGGCGGACGTGCCACATTTTGCCGTCCCCCCTCTTTGCCGTCCGCCGCTGTAGGCAAAGGGCTCTTTGCCGTCCGCCGTGGAAAGCAGACGGCAAAGGACCTGTTTGCCGACCCTATCTTTGTCGTCTGTGTTTGCCGTCCGCGGCGGACGGCAAAGTGCTTTGCTGTCAGCCGTCCCTGCCTTTGCTGTCCGCCATGGCAGATGGCAAAGTACTAGATTCCTGTAAACAATTATTATTATTTTGTAAGAACTTTCGATTTACGAAATAAAATAGTATTTTAATTTGATGAGTTAATAGGATGTGGGGTATTATTATTTTTTAGGCTAGATGTGGGACAGTTGAGTTGGTTCTAGGGAAAAGTACTGGGAGAAAACTCAGATTACATCAAAAAAGAAAGTGGGAGAAAATTCAGATATGGGATTAATGAAAACAAAAAATAAAGGAAGTGGGAAGGTCTATAAAATGGTTGGACGAACGATAGGTTTAACGGAACCTTATGTTGTTTCTATTATATATATGTAATAAAATAAGATATAAATATAAATATATATACTATTATAGAAGGGAAAACATAGGTTCAGTTTTGTATTCTTATAGAAAAATAGAACTGAGTTGTGCTTCGTCTTAAAAAAACAAACATAACTTGGGCTGCTGATGTTATAGACAAGCTAGACTGGGAGGCCCAGAGGCCGCTTGATACCTGCTGGATCCAAAAAAAGTTGAAACATGTTGTGGCTGCGCATGTTAAACAACAAAACCTAGGTCATGGACCTGGAGGGCCCGAGACTGTCAGCCTCTCGACAAACAGTCGTCTCCCGATTCCTCTTGTTTTGCTGACCATGTTGGGAACAACAGATGGCGCCATCGTGGCGAGAGCACCAAGGTGGAGGACGACGTCAGGACCTCGGACCGAACGAACCGGAGCCGGGGAAGGGTTGACTTGTTCTGGTGTAGGGTGGGCGGGTGGAGCTGCCGCCGTCGGACAATGTGTGGGAGTAGAGGGATGGCCTGGCCAACGCCATAGGCTATGATGGGTCACCGAGGCGTGTGCGACAGCACCGCCAGCTGCTGTATAGGAAGAGAATGAAAGATTGAACAAATAAAGAAATACAAATGGATATGTGGTTGGTCCCAGATGTCTCTATATGAGACCTGGTGGGTCCACCTGAGAAGGGGAATATGTTGGGAGGAAGGAGATTCAAAGCACGACAACCCAGTGAACTAGTTACATACATAAGCAAATAGCCACTAAAAGAATAAAGCAGGTTAATGGGTTCTTAGATGAAATATTTCGGACAAAACAAATAATTACGACACATAGGCTAATGCATGAAACACTCAGATGATAAAGGTGCTTACACAGATAAAGTACATCATCTAGACCTTCCTGGCACGCTTGATCATGACGCTGCGGCTGTCCGTGTACTCGTCGGTTACGGGAAGCAGACACGCCCTCATGTCCAAGATCCGCCTGTACATGTTGTAGCATGTGTATGCGTCCTTGGCAGCATAGGTTATATAGGCTAGATTCAGAGGTACCTCCCACGTGTTCAGGTCCTAGGTATCATTGTCTTCATTCATGTTGGCGTAGGAGGGGTCGATGATGGTCTCGGCGAGGTCAACCACGGAGTCCTTCTCCTGCCCGTTGCCGATGATCTTGTATTGCTTCTAGATGTCGACAAGCTTGTTGGAGCAGATGGCCAAATCGTCGCGTTCTTCCTTCTCTCTAGCGTAGCGAAGGTGCAGTTGGCACTGCCGATGAAACGGGCAAATGCTCCAGAACCTCTGATGGCCCTACAACAGCGGTAGATGGGAACCTCATCCCGCACGCTGATAACCCACAAGTATAGGGGATCGCAACAGTTTTCGAGGGTAGAGTACTCAACCCAAATTTATTGATTCGACGCAAGGGGAGCCAAAGAATATTCTCAAGTATTAGTAGCTAAGTTGTCAATTCAACCACACCTGGAAAACTTACTATCTACAGCGAAGTATTTAGTATCAAAGTAGTATGGAAGTAACGGTAATGGTAGCAAAAGTAACAGTAGCGGCTTTGTAGCAATCATAATAGTGGCAACGTAAAAGTAACTAAGCAAAGATCAATATGTGAAAAGCTCATAGGCAATGGACCAATAATGGATAATTATGTCGGATGGCATTCATGATGCAACAGCTATAACCTAGGGTGACACAGAACTAGCTCCAATTCATCAATATAATGTAGGCATGTATCCCGAATATAGTCATACGTGCTTATGGAAAAGAACTTGCATGACATATTTTGTCCTACCCTCCCGTGGCAGCAGGGTCCTAATGGAAACTAAGGGATATTAAGGCCTCCTTTTAATAGAGAACCGGACCAAAGCATTAGCACTTAGTGAATACATGAACTCCTCAAACTACGGTCATCGTCGGGAAGTGTCCCGACTATTGTCACTCTGGGGTTGCCGGATCATAACACGTAGTAGGTGACTATAACTTGCAAGATCGAATCAAGAACTCAAATATATTCATGAAAACATAATAGGTTCAGATCTGTATTCATGGCACTCGGTCCCTAGTGACAAGCATTAAGCATCGCAAATTCATAGCAACATCAATCTCAGAACATAGTGGATACTAGGGATCAAACCCTAAAAAAACTAACTCGATTACATAATAGATCGCATCCAACCAATCACCGTCCAGCAAGCCTACGATGGAATTACTCATGCACGGCGGTGAGGATCATGAAATTGGTGATGGAGGATGGTTGATGATGACAATGGCGATGATTTCCCCTCTCCGGAGCCCAAAACGGACTCCAGATCTGCCCTTCGAGGAAGAACAGGAGGTGGCGGTGGCTCCGTATCATAAAACGCGATGAATCCTTCTCTTTGAATTTTTTGTCCCGAACATGAATATATGGAGTTGGAGTTGAGGTCAGTGGAGCTTCATGGGACGCGCAAGCCAAGGGGCGCGCCCCCACCCTTGTGGATAGGTGGTGGGTCCCCTCTGGTTGATTCTTTCACCAATATGTTTTATTTATTCCAAAAGTATTCTCCGTGAAGTTTCGGGTCATTCCAAGAACATTTATTTCCACACAAAAATAACACGATGGCAATTCTGCTGAAAACAGCATCAGTCCGGGTTAGTTCCATTCAAATCATGCAAATTAGAGTCCAAAACAAGGGCAAAAGAGTTCGGAAAAGTAGATACGACGGAGGCATATTAACTCTCCCAAGCTTAACCCATTCCTTGTCCTCAAACAATTCAGTTGACAAACTGAAAGTGATAAAGAAAAACTTCTACAAACTCTGTTTGATCTTGTTGTTGCAAATATGTATAGCCAACATTCAGGTTTTTAACAAAGATCATGAACTAACCATATTCACAATAACATTTAGGTCTCTCATTTACTCATATAAATGGCATAATCAACTAGCAAGCAATAATAATAAATCTCGGATGACAACACTTTTTCAAAACAATCATGATATGATATAACAAAATGGTATCTCGCTAGCCCTTCCGCAAAACATAAATGCAGAGCACCCCTGAAGATCAAGGACTGACTAGACATTGTAATTCATGGTAAAAGAGATCCAGTCATAGTCATACTAAATATAAATTAATAAAAATGCATAAAAATGATAGTGGTGCTCTCTAACTGGTGATTTTTATAAGAGGATGATGACTCATCAGTAAAAGTAAATAGATAGGCCCTTCGTAGAGGGAAGCATGGATTTGCAGAGGTGCCAGAGCTCGAGTTTTTGAAACAGAGATAAATAATATTTTGAGCGGTATGCTTTCATTGTCAACATAACAACCAAGAGATCTCGGTATCATCCATACTAGATACATTATAGGCGGTTCCCAAACATAACGGTAAAGTTTATACTCCCCCACCACCAACAAGCACATTCCATGGCTGGTCCGAAACAATGGGTACCGTCCAACTAACAACAATCCTGGGGGAGTTTTGTTTGCAACTACTTTAATTTGATTTGAGCATGGGACTGGGCATCCCGATTACCAACCATTTTCTCGTGAATGATGAGCGAAGTCCCCTTATGATGAGAATAACCCACCTAGCATGGAAGATAGTGACAGCCCCCAGTCGCTACATAAGTGATTCAGGCATACAAAATAGATTATCATTTGAAGGTTTAGAGGTTGGCACATGCAAATTTACTTGGAACGACGGGTAAATACCGCATATAGGTAGGTATGGTGGACTCATATGGAACAACTTTGGGTTTATGGAAGTGGATGCACAAGCAGTATTCCCGCTTAGTATAAGTGAAGGTTAGAAAAATACTGGGAAGCGACCAACTAGAGAGCGACAACAGTCATAAACATGCATTTAGATTAACCAACAATGAGTGCAAGCATGAGTAGGATATAAATCACCATGAACATAAATATCATAGAGACTATGTTGATTTTGTTTCAACTACATGCGTGAACATGTGCCAAGTCAAGCCACTCAAATCATTCAAAGGAGGATACCATCCTATTATACTACATCACAACCATTCTAAAAGCATGTTGGCATGCAAGGTAAACCATCATAAACTCCTAGCTAATTAAGCATTGCATGAGTAACTATAATCTCTAATTGTCATTGCAAACATGTTTCATTCATAATAGGCTGAACCAGGAATGATGAACTAATCATATTTACAAAAACAAGATAGGCTGAGTTCATACCAGCTTTTCCTCATCTCAATCATTTCATCATATATCGTCATTATTGCCTTTCACTTGCACGACCGAACAGTGTGCATAATAATAATAGTGCACGTGCATTGGACTAAGCTGGAATCTACAAACATTTATTCAAAGGAGAAGACAAGGTAATATTGGCTCGTTGTTAGATCATCAATAATGCATATGAGAGCCACTCCACATTTTCATCGTGGTCTTCTCCTCTCGACCCCCAAAGAAAAGAAAAGAATTTCAAAGAAACAAACTGAAATGTTTTTGGAGTTTTTGTTTTTTTTGAAGAAAGTAAAACAAGAACGAGAAAAACTTTTTACACGAGAAAGCTCCCAACAAGCAAAATAAGAACAAGAAATCTTTTTGGTTTTTCTTTTATACTACTACCAAATAAACATGGAAAGTAAACTAAACTACAACTATTTTTTTGGTTTTTCTCAAAGTTTTTCAAACACATAAGAAGAAAGCAAGAAAAAGAAAATAAACTAACATGGATAATACAATGAAAATTATGAACACCGACAATTAGAAGGAGTGTGTGAACATTAATGTAATGTCGATGAGAAATACGTAGTCTCCCAAGCTTAAGCTTTTGGCCTAAGTTGGTCTACGCCCATGGATCAAAGTAGCCCTCTCCGGTGTACTCAGGAGGATCCTGGGGGTTCCACTGGTTAGCGAGCTCCCGCGGCTCCCACTAATAAATAAAATCCTAATATGGATCAGGTGATGGCTCTGGCTCAGGAACTAGGGATCGCGTCCCCTCCTAGTATGCGTAGATGTACGCGGGTAAAATGAAGTACCTGCCTGAATGAATATCGAACAAAGAAGGTGCATGCAAGGTAATAATCTGACAAGTCTTCTCGCTAAAGACCAGGTTATAGTGAGTCCATTGTCATCGTCTTTCTTAATAAAATCATGTTCTAACATACTGTCATAATCTAATTATATAGTGGGCAGAAACTTCTCCTCCTTTTCATCGTGCCTAATGGGTATCTTGAAGCGTTTATCAAGGCAGGAGGCATAGATACCTCCAAAATAGGACCCTTCGTACGGTTTAAACTCAACTGTTGAGCAACCATAGCGCCCAAACTAAAAGATTTATCACGAAGTAAAGCATGGCGCAAAATAGCAAGGCCAGGAGCACTAAGGCCTCCACTCTCCCCACGGCCAATTAAACATCTCCCAGCAAATAATGAGTAGTAGTGCAAAATAGGAAAAAAATGTAAACTAGACACCCTCGCTTCCGACACCTTTCTCCTTTCCCCTACGGCAACTTCATCAATAAACTCTTCCACATCTCTAGGATGTGGCTCGTCGAAACTTCCCTCATGAGGTAATTTACAAACCTCACAAAAGTCATAAAGCATCATCTCCTTATGCTCATCATATAAGTGAAACTCTACCGTGGGTGGTGATCTCCTAGCATAAAGATGAAAATTTTGCATGGAAGTATTAGTGAGTAGGAGGTACTGATCGCACTGGTCATGGAGGAAGTCGGTGATGCCCGCATTCTCCGCCAAATAATAGAAATCCTCATAAATTATGGCCGCCTCTAAGAATGCATCACATGGCCATTCACACGGCCGAACCTCCGCGGTGTGAGGAAGGTTATACTTGGGCTTTTCCTTCTCTCCATTTTCCTTTTCCTTCGAACCCCAGCTCGAGGAGCCTCCCAACAATCTCCTCATCATTTTCTTCCTCTGGAAATTTCTTAAATTTTTAGTGACCCAAAATAAAAGTGAACCAAACTCAACAAGATTGATAGCAACTACTCCCACAAGTGCCTAGAGGCTATATCATGCATCAAAACTACTTTGGACCCTATAAATTTGACATGCAAGCTCAAGAATAGGGTCACCTAAGCATAAAAAATTTGCAATAAATAAAGCACTAGAATAAAAACTAATTGTACCATTGGAGGAGTCACATACTGAAGAACAATCCACCAAAGCAGTTTTGCAAATGGAGCTTTGCACAAGGAGATCGAAAATGGCAGCAACATGAGCAAGAACACAGGTTTAAGCTACGGGATGATTTTTTCTGGAGGAAGACGAAGTGGATGGGTGCTGGAATAAGTGAAGGGGACCCACGTGGGACCCACAAGGCAGGGGGCACGCCCAGGGGGTAGGGTGCGCCCTCCACCCTTGTGGCCCATTGGTGCATCCCCATGGTGCATGTTCAGTGCCAGAAATCATGAAATATTCTATAAAAATCATACTAAATTTTCAGGGCATTTGGAGAACTTTTATTTTTGGGATATTTTTTATTGCACAGATAATTCAGAAAACAAACAAATAATACTATTTTTGCTGTATTTAAACTAAATAACAGAAAGTAAAGAGTAGGTACATGAGGTTGTGCTTTCTAAATTCATCCATCGCATGCTCATCAAAAGGAATCCGTTAACAAGGTTGATCAAGTCTTATTAACAAACTTCTTTCGAATAACATAAAACCGGAGAATTTTAAAATAACACTAGGTTACCTCAACGGGGATATGCATGCCCCAACAATAAGAATATCATGTTTCTTTTTGATAGTAGGAAGAGGGAATTCAAAACTCCAATAGTAATAGTTGAAATGTTCCCAATAGAGTTGATACTATGAACTTTAGGTTGTTTCTTCGGAAAGTGTACTGTATGCTCATTACCATTAACATGAAAAGTGACATTGCCTTTATTGCAATCAATAGCAGCCCCTGTAGTATTCAAAAAGGGCCTACCATGGATGATCGACATACTGTCGTCCTCGGGAATATCAAGAATAACAAAGTCCTTTAAGATACGTTTGCAACCACAACAGGCACATCCTCACAAATATCGATGGGTAGCAGTTGATTTATCAGCCATTTGCAAAGATATTTCAGTAGGTGCCAACTTATTCAAGTCAAGTCTACGATATAAAGAGAAAGGCATAACACTAACACTGGCTCCAAGATCACATAAAGCAGTTTTAACATAGTTTCTTTTAATGGAGCATGGTATAGTTGGTACTCCTGGGTCTCCTAGTTTCTTAGATATTCCACCCTTAAAAGTGTAATTAGCAAGCATGGTGGAAATTTCAGCTTCCTATATCTTTCTTTTATTTGTAACAATATCTTTCATATACTTAGCATAAGGAGACATTTTTAACATATCAGTCAAACGCATACGTAAAAATATAGGTCTAATCATTTCAGCAAAGCACTCAAAATCCTCATCATCTTTTTTCTTGGATGGCTTAGACAGAAAGGGCATGGGTTTCTGAACCCATGGTTCTCTTTCTTTACCATGCTTCTTAGCAACAAAGTCTCTCTTATCATAATGTTGATTCTTTGATTGTGGGTTATCAAGATCAACAACAGGTTCAATCTCTACATCATTATCATTACTAGGTTGAGCATCAACATGAACATAATCAACAACATTATCACTAGGTTCATGTTCATCACCAGATTGAGTCTTAGCATTAGAAATAGAAATACCATTTGGATTCTCAGGTGTGTCTTTAACAGGTTCACTAGAAGCATGCAAAGCCCTATCCGTTTTCTTTCTCTTTTTATTACTAGGACTAGGTGCATCAGTATTAATTCTCTGAGAATCTTGCTCAACTCTCTTAGGATGGCCCTCAGGATACAAAGATTCCTGGGTCATTTTACCACCTCTAGTCATAACCCTAACAACATTATCATTGTTCTTACTATTCAACTCATTGAGCAAATCATCTTGTGCCTTAAGTACTTGTTCTACATGAGTTCTAACCATGGAAGCATGTTTACTAATAAGATTAAGATCATCAACAATTCTACTCATAATCACTCAAGCAGTCAAGCATGTGAGCATTGCGTCTCAATTGTGTACTAACATAGGTATTGAAGTTTTCTTGTTTAACAATAAAATTATCAAACTCATCCAAGCATTGACTAGTAGACTTATTATGAGGAATATCACCTTCATCAAATCTATAGAGAGAATTTACCTCTACTATCTGTGTCGGGTTACCAAGACCATGTATTTCTTCAATAGGTGGTAAATTCTTAACATCTTCAGCTTTAATACCCTTTTCTTTCATAGATTTCTTTGCCTCTTGCATATCTTCAGGACTGAGAAATAGAATACCTCTTTTCTTCGGAGTTGGCTTAGGAGTTGGTTCAGGAAGTGTCCAATCATTATCATTACTCAATATATTATTCAATAGCAATTTAGCTTGCTCAACAGTTCTTTCCCTAACAACACAACCATCACAACTATTTAGGTGGTCCCTAGAAGCATCAGTTAGTCCATTATAAAAGATATCAAGTATTTCATTTTTCTTGAGAGGATGATCAAGCAAAGCATTAAGTTATTGGATAAGCCTCCCCCAAGCTTGTGGGAGACTCTTTTTCAATTTGCACAAAGTTAAGTATTTCCCTTAAGTCAGCTTGTTTCTTATGAGCAGGGAAATATTTTTCAGAGAAGTAGTAAATCATATCCTGGGGACTACACACACAACCAGGAGCAAGGGAGTTAAACCATAATTTAGGATCACCCTTTAATGAGAAAGGAAACAACTTAAGAATATAGTAATAGCGATTTTTTCCTCATGAGCAAACAGGGTGCCTATATCGTTCAAATTAGTAAGATGTACCACAACAGTCTCAGATTCATAATCATAGAAAGGATCAGATTCAACCAAAGTAATTAACTCAGGATTGACAGAGAATTCATAATCCTTATCAGTAACACAGATAGGTGAAGTAGCAAACTTAGGATCATATTGCATTCTAGCATTCAAAGAGTTTTTTTCAGCTTAGCTAATAGTTTCTTAAGATCATCTCTATCATTGCAAGCAAGAAAGTCTCTAGCAGTTTCTTCATCCATAATATAACCCTCAGGTACAACAGGAAATTCATATCTAGCAGGAGAATCATAATCCTTAGTTTCAATAATATCATCAGTTTCAATAATTTCATTCTCTCCAACCCTAGCTAGTTGTTCATCAAGAAATTCACCTAGTTGAACAGTATTATCAAGCAAAGAAGTAGTATCATCATAAGCATCATGCATAGAAGAAGTGGCATCATCAATAACATGTGACATATCAGAATCAATAGCAGGTGTAGGAGTCACAAGTTTACTCAAAACAGAAGGTGAATCAAGTGCAGAGCTAGATGGTAGTTCCTTACCTCCCCTTGTAGTAGAGAGATAGATCTTGGTTTTGTTGTCTTTCAGATTCCTCATAGTGATCAACAGATATAAAACCCAAGTGACTCAGAGAATAGAGCTATGCTCCCTAACAACGGCGCCAGAAAAAGGTCTTGATAACTCACAAGTACAGGGGATCGCAACAGTTTTCGAGGGTAGAGTATTCAACCCAATTTTTTTGATTCGACACAAGGGGAGCCAAAGAATATTCTCAAGTATTAGCAGATGAGTTGTCAATTCAACCACACCTGGAGAACTTACTATCTACAGCAAAGTATTTAGTAGCAAAGTAGTACGGAAGTAACGGTAACGATGGCAAAAGTAATAGTAGCAGTTTTGTAGCAATCGTAACAGTGACAACGGAAAAGTAACTAAGCAAAGATCAATATGTGAAAAGCTCGTAGTCAATGGATCAATGATGGATAATTATGTCGGATGGCATTCATCATGCAACAGCTATAACCTAGGGTGGCACAAAACTAGCTCCAATTCATCAATATAATGTAGGCATGTATTCCGAATATAGTCATACGTGCTTATGGAAAAGAACTTACATGACATCTTTTGTCCTACCCTCCCGTGGCAGCGAGGTCCTAATGGAAACTAATGGATATTAAGGCCTCCTTTTAATAGAGAACCTGACCAAAGCATTAGCACTTAGTGAATACATGAACTCCTCAAACTATGGTCATCATCGGGAGGTGTCCCGACTATTGTCACTTCGGGGTTGCTGGATCATAACACGTAGTAGGTGACTATAACTTGCAAGATCGAATCAAGAACTCACATATATTCATGAAAACATAATAGGTTCAGATCTGAATTCATGGCACTCGGACCCTAGTGACAAGCATTAAGCATAGCAAACTCATATCAACATCAATCTCATAACACAATGGATACTAGGGATCAAACCCTAACAAAACTAACTCGATTACATAATAAATCTCATCGAACCCATCGCCGTCCAGCAAGCCTATGATTGAATTAGTCATGCACGATGGTGAGCATCATGAAATTGGTGATGGGGGATGGTTGATGATGACGATGGCGACGATTCCCCTCTCCGGAGCCCAAACGGACTCCAGATCTACCCTCCCGAGGAAGAACGGGAGGTGGCGGTGGCTCCGTATCGTAAAACATGATGAATCCTTCTCTCTGATTTTTTTATCCCCGAACATGAATATATTGAGTTGGAGTTGAGGTCGGTCGAGCTTCATGAGACCCACAAGCCCGGGGGGTGCCCCCACTCTTGTTGACAGGTGGTGGGTCCCCTCTGGTTGATTCTTTCACTAATATTTTTTATTTATTCCAAAAGTATTCTCCGTGAAGTTTCAGGTCATTCCGAGAACTTCTATTTCTGTACAAAAATAACACCATGGCAATCCTGTTGAAAACAGCGTCAGTTCGGGTTAGTTCCATTCAAATCATGCAAATTAGAGTCCAAAACAAGGGCAAAAGAGTTTGGAAAAGTAGATACGATGGAGACGTATCACACATACCTGGGCGACGACGATCCATTGGCCCCTGTCAGGAGACGAATGGATGGGCACAAGGTCTAGTCCTGCGACCTTGTGCTTTCTCGTCCTATAGGTACTGCTTGAACTCGGCGAGGCAGAGCTTCACCGAGTCCGGATTGTTGGTGTACATCACATTCAACTTGGTGCAGTGAAAGTGCAACTAATCCCCGGGTGGTTTTGGTAATTCATAACAACATATAACTCATTGAATTAATATCCATTTGTCGGTGTACTAAGATAGGGGTACCTTAGTACCCCAACTTGTGCACGGGCAGTTGCAGCTCCCCGCGGCAAGGGCTTGTCACGTGCACGCCGAAGACCTTCCTGCTCCATGTTAAGCCATCCAAGAACAAAGTGAACAAGACAGAAGATCGAGACCCCGGCAAGCTCCGCTTGCCGGGAAGGCCATTTCAAGCTTAAGATGACATCACTCAAGCAAGGCCCCGGCGAGAGGAGCTCGTCGGGAAGACTAGGAGATTACATCATAGAAGACACGCCTCGGCGCTATACGCGTCCCGGCGAGGGCCCGGGGAGCGGCAAGCAACAAAGCCCGGCAAGCTCCCGGGCCCGGCAAGATCAAGACCCCGGCAAGGCGCTTGCCGGAGAGCTCTGTTGTGTGCTGCGCTCCAGCTCATCCGCCCCCGCGTCATACAGGGCCTTTCGAGGGGCAGCGTGGCGGATGGCTGTGCAGCCTGGGGGACACAGTGGCATTTCACGATGGTGGATCCATCGCCGTGGCAGACGGAGACGCAAAGGCGGGAGCTTTTGGGGTCGACGGCGACGGGCATTAAATGCCCTTGTCCCCCTCTGTCAAAAGTAGGTAGAAACCCTTTGTTCATGCATTGTAGCTTCTTTGTTCCGCACTGTTCCAACTACCACCTCTTTTACCTTTTACCCCTTTCTCCCTCGTTGACACTGTCGGTGACCCTTGCACTATAAAAGGAGGCCCATGCACAGCGAGAAGAGGTTCGAACCTAGGAGACTCTCGCTTGTGAGGTTGGCTGGTTCTACTCATTCGACGCAACAACATCACCATCGCTCGCTCTCTCGGCGAGATCAAATCTAAACACAAAGCAGCAGTAGGAGTTTTATCTCTCCGGAGAGCTCCGAAGCTGGGTAAAAAGCCGCCCGCGTGCTCGCCTCGATCTGCTCTCTGTGCCTCCTCCGCCCTCGTACCGCACTCACGAAGGGGCTCCGGCCCCATAGGTGTTCGTGGCAGACAGTCTCCCCCGGCATCTTTGGCGCGCCAGGTAGGGGGCGTCGAGGTTGTGCGGACCTGATCCGGCGTCTGCGCGGGCGCGTTCGCCATCGACCTCTCCAATTTCATCAGCAACTTCGTCAACAACTACGCCATGGCCCCGAAGAAGAAGGCTTCGGGGGCTGCAGGCCCGTCTGCGTCTCTTCCACCGCCACCGGAGCTAGCGGTGGGCGGAGGAGACGCCGACGGAAGGGTGGTCGCCGCCGAAGACACTCGCGGCGCCACCAGATCCAGGGACGGGACGGGTGACCGCGCTTCGGTCTCCGCGGATCCACGTCCATCTCAGCGCACGGCGACCCAGCAGCGCCATACCACGGGAGGTGGTATCCGCCTGCTGGGACAAGGACACGCCGGAGGCTCGCGGGACGCTCCGGACCAACGTCCGGACACGGGCAAAGCGAAGGCACCGGGGGAGGACCCTGCTCCTTCTAACACTGTTAGGAGTCCGAGCCTACCCCGCTCCTCGCACCGCTCGCTCCCGCTCCCCTCCACTCCGGCAGAAGCGCTCGTAAGGGCGCAACTGCTCCTCGACTTCCCTCCGGCGGCGGACAAGGCCAAGGCGGAGGCCACCATCAAGAGCCTGGTCGCCTTCGCCAACAACGACCCTTCGCAGGAGCCGGCGGCCTCGCGGCCGCGGCAAGCTGAGAAGGCGAAGGCTAACGGCGACAAGGCCGCTGGGGGTGCAACCTCAGTGCACTCCCCGCCGCAGAAGCAAAAGACGCCGTCCCGCGGGAACCACGCCGGCGACGGCTCCACGGCGTCGTCGGATCCGCGGGCTCGTCGGGATCAACGCCAGGTCCTCGACGACCGGCGACAAGAAGACGCTCGGACCACGATCGAGCGCCGCCGAGAAACTCGGCGACAATCGCACCAGAGCTGGAACGCTGCCGGCAGACGCGCGCCCGGTGAACCAAGCGACTTGCCGACGCGGCAGCTGCCCTGCGTTCACCGCGAGCTGCGGCGGCGTCGATGGCCCAGCATGAAGAACTTCAAGCCCGGCGTCGAGAAATACGACGGCAAGACGCACCCTCGGAGTTCCTCGGTGTCTACACCATCGCGGTGCGAGCTGCGGGCGCGACGACAAGATACGGCGAACTACTTCCGCTTCGTGCTTAGGCGAGCGTTCGTTCTTGGCTTATGCACTTGCGGAAGGCTCCATTTCTTCTTGGGCGACCTTTGCCATCGGTTTGTTGGCGCCTTCACTGGCGACCACAAACCCCACGGCCAGAGAGCGATCTCCACATTTTGGCCCGAAGGAAGGAGAATCCTGCGCAAGTATATCAACGCTTCAGCCGTGTGCAACACAACATCCTCGATGTCCACCTGCGCGTTATCGGCGCGTTCCACGTAACGTCGCGTAACCGCCGCATGCGTGAAGAAATGGCGATGACCAAGATTCGAGACGTCAGCGAGCTCTATGCTCTGGCCGACAAGTGCGCACGCGCGGAAGAGGGGAGGAAACTCCCCGGGGAGGATGCTGGCGCTGGAGGAAGCGACAGCGACGACAACGCCCCGGCAAACAAGAGCCGGCGACGGAACAACCGAAGGAAGAAAGAGGTGCTTGCCGTCGAGAAGTCCGGCAAGGAGACTCCCGCCAAGCAAACACAGGGTTGCTTCTCCGGCAAGGAACCTGCCCCTGTAGCGGCAGCCGACAAGCAGGGCGGCTCCGACAAGCAATACTGCAAAATCCACCGCACCAAGGGCCACGATCTCACCAACTGCAAGCGCGTCGAGTACCTCGTCGAGCAGCAAAAAGCTGAGTACGAGAGGCGCGACAAGGAGAAGGCCCAAGGTGGCGGAGGAGAACCAAGCAAGAAGCGGCCGTTCAATGGCCGGGGAGGACGTCGCGACAAGGCTAAACAGCGGCAAGGTGATCGACCTCCCCGGGGCCGCGACAAAGATGAAGAAGACGACGATGAAGACGTGGAGGATGAGGATGACAGTGAACAGGAGTTCCAGAAGGCCACGGAAGTCCTGTGAAGAAGACAAGCGCCAATTCCGGTGAGTGCTCTGGTGCCTGCTCCGGCAAGCGCACCTCTCCGGAGTGCCACGCTGCCGTTGAGGACGCGCCATCGAGCTCCACCGGCAAGCGAAGCCCGGCAAGGGCAAATCTGGTGCCCAGCCCGGCAAGGATAGCTCTGGTGCTACTCCGGCAAGCGCACCTCTCCGGAGTGCTGCGCCGCCGTCGAGATCGTGCCATCGAGCTCCTCCTGCCAGTAGGGCAAAGAAAGCAGCAAGAACAGCTCCGGCGCCCGCTCCGGCAAGCGCACTTCTCCGAAGTGCCACCGTCGAGGACATGCCGTCGAGCTCTACCAGCCAGTCTCAAACTTTTGAGTTGTATTCCCTGAAATTTCATACCTTGTATGGAGAACCTGTGCACATGGGGATCGAGCCGTGGCTAAGTTGCGCCCCTGATCTGTTTCGAGTCCGCTCAACGATGAGGGCGCGCTGCAATTAGCCCGACAAGTTCTTCCTGCCGGAGGCAACACCGCCAGCTGAACTGCTGATGTTCGCACTCAGCAAGTGTGTTTCTTGCCGGCAGGTTCCTGGCGTGAGGTGAAAACATACGAGGGGGAAATCAAGGGAGGCGCGCCTTGCGGATCGCGAGAAGAGTGGAAAAGCTAAGTCATCCGAGCTTTTGTGCAAAGCACTACTTAGTTACATGCTTTTATTTTCCTCGCGTTAGTCCTTTGTGCGCGATACGTGTGCGGAGGAACCTACCGTGGATAGCCGCACCCTTATCTTGCTTTCAACGATTCAAGTGAGCCGCGAGAAGCATCGCGCCCTTGCCTCGTTTCCGAGTCCGCTCAGCAAGCTAAGTGCGTCGCGACTAGCAGCGGCTAGGTTACTTGCCGGTAGGACCTTGGCCAGCAGGCTGCTTCGAGTTCAGCACTCAGCGCTCGCGACAAGGGCCCTTTTTGCCGGCAAGTTTCCCTAGAAGCATAGGGTAAAAGCGCACAGAGGGGGTAACATAACCAGCCCTGCCGTGAAATGCTCTTTGTATGGGAAACTTGTGCGCAGAGGAACCAGGTCGTGGCCCAGTTGCGCCCTTGGTTTGTTTCCGAGTCCGCTCAACAAACACAAGCGCGTTGCAACTGGCCCGGCAAGGTTACTTGCCGGAAGCAACACCGCCAGCGGGCTGCTGATGTTCCGCACTCAGCAAGCGTGTTCGCGCCGGCAAGTTTCCCGAGAGCGTAGAGCGTAAACATACGAAGGGCAAGGCACGGCATCGCATTGCAAGTTACACAGAAAAGATTCGTATACATATACATGTAAATAATGAAGCTATTGCAGAACTAGCTCAGCTATTTTCATGACCGAAATCGCAGCGACAAGGAGAAGCCAGAAGAGCACGCCAGCACCTGGATTTTGGTGGAGCCAGAGTCGCCGGGGGCTGCGAGTGCCAAAATTCCTCCCCGACAAGCTAAGGTCGCCGGGGGCTGCGAAAACAGATAAGTTTTTCATCCCTCGTCATGCATCCTCTCATGGACCGGGGAAAGCGGAGTCGCGTCTTTGAACGAGCGTGACTTGTAAAACCCATGCGCGGAGGAGCCAAGTCATGGCCCAGTTGCGCCCTTGTTTTGTTCCCGAGTCCGCTCGGCGAACACAAGTGTGTTGCTGCACCCTTATCTTGCTTTCGAGCACGCTCAACGGTTAAAGTGAGCTGCGACAAGCTTCGCGCCCTTGTTTCGTTTTCGAGCCTGCTCAGCAAGTTAAGTGCGCAACTGGCCCGGCAAGGTTGCTTGCCGGAAGCAACACCGCCAGCGGGCTGCTGATGTCCCGCACTCAGCAAGCGTGTTCGCACCGGCAAGCTCCCCGAAAGCGTAGGAACATACAAGGCACGAAGTCAAGTAAAAGACGCGGTCCGACGAGCATTCCCCTCTTTTCATTAAAAACATCCCAGTTTAATACAAGTCCATAGAGGATGAAAAACATGATAGAGAGGATTACACATTCTAAAAGCAACTAAGGCCCGAGGGCTTACAAATTGAAAGATAAGGTGCCCGTAATCCTTCTCCTGTTTCTCTGTTCAGGAGTTCAGGAGGTAGGTCAAGGAGTCCCCGGCAAGAGAAGCTTGCCGGGAAGGGCGAAAGGGGCGCCTAGGAGAAAGTGGCGTGCCCAGAGCTGCGCAAGGTGGCGGGCATGGGAACCATCGGCGGCGCCGTGACAAGTCCCTGAAGGCCGAGGGAGAGCTACAGGCGCGAAGACACCAAGAGAACTTCCGGGGCCGCCAGGAGCTTGGCGGAGGCGGAGGCGCCGGAGGCGAGGTTGAAGGCAGGGGTGGTGGGGCGTCGGCTTGCTGTCGAGGCTCCTCGCCCTCGTACTCGACTTGACGGCCTGCCGCCACCCCTCTCCCTCTTCGCAGCCTCCCTCGCCACCGCCAAGAAGACGGCCCGGGGAGTTTGAAGGCGGCGACCGGATTACGGGTCGCCGGTGGCCTGTGAGCAGCGGTGTCCGATGCCTAGTCGGACCCGCCATCCCCTCGTCGCCGCTGTCGCTCCCTCCTCGTCCTCTCGCTCGAGGAGGGCCTTCTCTCGGAGGAGCTGTCCACAGCACCTCGCCCGGTCCCGAACTCGCCGAAGACCTTGGCGGCGAGAAGGTTGCCCTCCATCAACTTGAAATGGAGGGTAAACCCGCCATCAAGCTGTGGATCCGGCGAATGTCTTCCAGCCTCGGTCGAAGTACATCACGCCGGGGGCTGGGGACACGACACTCACTCGAGTGCCGCTGATCCCGCAGCCCCTCATGCGCAACTCCATCACTTCGGGCGGATCCGGTCCCATCGCATCCTTGAACGGGCCGGCAGCCGGAGGCGGCGGCAGGCGCTCGGCGCAGCGATGAAGAACTCCAGTGTCGTCTCGGTGTGGACCGCCCGTGGTGGGGCTCGCCCGGAGGAGGCGGGGAGGCTCGTCGCCACGCCGCCCCTCCGCGCCCGCCTCGACCACGCCCTCGGCCTCGTCGCGGCCTCGCCCTCTCCCTCTCCCCTCGTGGCGGCTCCGCCCGCCACGGCCGCTGAGTAGGGAGAGGTCGCTACTGGAGGCAACCCTCGCGCCACCGTTGAAGAACCAGGATTTCCTCCTTCCATGGCGGCAAGAAGAAACGAAACGAAGATGGAGGGAGGAGAGAAGTGTGTGACCATCGTGCTCCCCTTCCGCCCTTCTTAAAGAGGCGAGGTGGGGCTCAACCGCCCTTTCGACCAATCGAGGGGAGCGAGAAGGGCGGAGGGCGGGCCGACTCGCCATCTTCGCCGCGGACGGCTCGGTCTCCCACCTTCGCCGCCCGACCCCGTGCATGAGGGCAGCGTGGCGAAAAGCGCGGCGCGGCGGCGGGCGGAGTGACCTCGCCCTGCACCACGATCACGGGAGTGGATGCCTTAAAGACCGCATACGCCGCCCACGTCTCCCACGACGCCGCAATCGACGCGTGCCGTTGTGGGGGGATGCTACCGATGCGGAAGTGGATTCGACGCACCGTGGGCCGCGTGTGCCCGTGCACTGTTTTGGGCCTGGCCCAACAGCGCTCGGCACCGTGTGTGGCCCAGGCCCGGGGGCTCCTGTCGGTGTACTAAGATAGGGGTACCTTAGTACCCCAACGTGTGCACGGGCGATTGCAGCTCCCAGCGGCAAGGGCTTGTCGCGTGCGCGCGAAGACCTTCCTGCTCCATGTTAAGCCATCCAAGAACAAAGTGAACAAGACAGAAGATCGAGACCCCGGCAAGCGGAGCTTGCCGGGAAGGCCATTTCAAGCTTAAGATGACATCACTCAAGCAAGGCCCCGGCGAGAGGAGCTCGTCGGGAAGACTAGGAGATTACATCATAGAAGACACACCTCGGCGCTATACGTGTCCCGGCGAGGGCCCGGGGAGCGGCAAGCCACAAAGCCCGGCAAGCTCCCGGGCCCGGCAAGATCAAGACCCCGGCAAGGCGCTTGCCGGGAGAGCTGCGCTGTGTGCCTGCGCTCCAGCTCATCCGCCCACGCGTCGCCCTAGGGCCTTTCCAGGGACGCGTGGCGGATGGCTGTGCAGCCTGGGGGACACAGTGGCATTTCACGATGGTGGATCCATCGCCGTGGCAGACGGAGACGCAAAGGCGGGAGCTTTTGGGGTCGACGGCGACGGGCATTAAATGCCCTTGTCCCCCTCTGTCAAAAGTAGGTAGAAACCACTTTGTTCATGCCTTTGTAGCTTCTTTGTTCCTTGACTGTTCCAACTACCACCTCTTTTACCTTTTTACCCCTTTCTCCTACGTTGACACCTGTCGGTGACCCCTTGCACTATAAAAGGAGGCCCATGCACAACGTAGAAGAGGTTCGGAACCTAGGCGACTCTCGCGCTTGTGAGGTTCGGCTGGTTCTACTCATTCGACGCAACAACATCACCATACGCTCGCTCTCTCGAGCGAGATCAAATACAAACACAAAGCAGCAGTAGGAGTTTTATCTCTCCGGAGAGCTCCGAAGCTGGGTAAAAAGCCGCCCGCGTGCTCGCCTCGATCTGCTCTCTGTGCCTCCTCCGCCCTCGTACCGCACTCACGAAGGGGCTCCGGCCCCATAGGTGTTCGTGGCGGACAGTCTCCCCCGGCACCATTCAAGTTAAACGTTTCAGAAAGTTCAATGATTGACATGGCATGGACTAGAGATGTGGACCCCTCAAAATGCTAAGGACAAAGATTGGCAAAGGCTCAAGACTCTTCATTTTCATTTTGGTGATCCAAGATCACATTGAGTCCGTAGGAAAGCCAATACTATTAAAAGGGGATGGGGTGTTGCTTAATGGTCTACTTGCTTAAGTGCTTAGTGATATAGCTCCAAAACCCTCAAGCACTTTCTCATTTCCACATTTGTCCAAAACCTAAAGTCAAACTTGGCCCCACCGATTTGATCTATCTGGCGCCACCGAGTTCATTGGACATAGCCATAGCCACAAACCCTAATCAATTTGATCTCACCGAAACAACTGTCGGTCTCACCGAGATGCCTTTGCAAACTCTCTGTTTCCCTTCATAACATATCGGTCTCACCGAGTTCGCATCACAAACTCACTGTTTCCTTTTTGTAACATTTCGGTCGCACCGAAATGAGCAATCGGTCCCATCGAGTTTGCTTGAACAAGTCTCTGTTTGCTTATTGCTGAGATCGGTCTCACCGAGCTCATGTGATCGGTCTCACCGAGATGAGGTTTTGCCCTAGCCCTAGCACATCGGTCCCACCGAGATTCCTAACGTTCACATTTTGAACTAAATCGGTCTCACTGAGTTTCTCTATTCGGTCACCGAGTTGGGTCAAATGTGTGTAATGGTTAGATTTTGTGTGGAGGCTATATATACCCCTCCACCCCCTTCTCCACTTGAGAGAGAGCCATCAGAACGTGCCTACACTTCCAGTACTCATTTTCTGAGAGAGAACCACCTACTCATGTGTTGAGACCAAGACATTCCAATCCAACCACAAGAATCTTGATCTCTAGCCTTCCCAAGTTGCTTTCCACTCAAATCATCTTTCCACCATGGCCAAATCTCTGAGAGAGAGTTGAGTGTTGGGGAGACTATCATTTGAAGCACAAGAGCAAGGAGTTCATCATTAAGACACCATCTATTACCTTTTGGAGAGTGGTGTTTCCTAGATTGGTTAGGTGTCACTTGGGAGCCTCCGTCAAGATTGTGAGTTGAACCAAAGGAGTTTGTAAGGGCAAGGAGATCACCTACTTCGTAAAGATCTACCCAGTGAGGCAAGTCCTTCGTGGGTGATGGCCATGGTGGGATAGACAAGGTTGCTTCTTCGTGGACCCTTCGTGGGTAAGCCCTCCGTGGACTTGCGCAACTGTTACCCTTTGTGGGTTGAAGTCTCCATCAACATGGATGTACGATAGCACCACCTATCGAAACCACGCCAAAAATCTTCAGGGGTACATTGCGTTTGCCTTCTCCAAACCCTTCCCTTTACCTTCATATGCAATGTTTTACTTTTTGCTGCTACACTCTTAGAATTGCATGTGTAGGTTGATTGCTTGACTTGTGCTAAGTTGCTAAAATCCGCCAAGACTTAAAATTGGGAAAAGGCTAGATTTTTATTTGATCAAGTAGTCTAACAACCCCCCTCTAGACCTACTTTCGATCCTACAAGTGGTGTCAGAGCTTTGTTCTCCATTTTCCTTGATTTCCATAGCTTTTTGTGATCACAACCTTGGTTTCACAACCTAGGAGAGTATGGCGTGTAGCGAGGGAAGTTACCACTGTAGAGGTCCTTACTTTGATGGTACTAATTTTGCTAGTTGGAAGCATAAGATGAAAATGCATATTCTTGGACGTAACTCCGTTGTTTGGGCTATTGTGTGTATTGGTTTGCAAGTTGAATTCTTCAAGGATGGAAGAGAACCAAATCATGAAGCAACTACGGAAGAATTGAAGATGCTGCAATACAATGCACAAGCTTGCGATATCCTCTTCAATGGATTGTGCCCCGAAGAATTCAACAAAATCAACCATCTTGAGAATGCAAAGGAAATTTTGGATACTTTGGTTGATATGACGAAGGTACTGAGTCCGTCAAGGAATCCAAATTGGACGTGCTTCAAAGTCAAGACATGTTCAAAATGAAGGATGGTGAAGGAGTCGCTGAAATGTAGTATAGGCTTGCTCTCATCACAAATGAGATTGCCGGTTTAGGAAGTGAAGAGATGATTGACAGATTCATCATCAAGAAGATCCTAAGAGCCTTGGATGGAAAATATGATACCGTGTGCACTTTGATCCAAATGATGCCCAATTACAAAGATCTCAAGCCAACGGAAGTCATTGGAAGAATTATTGCTCATGAGATGTCACTCAAGGATAAGGAAGAGCTTCACAACAAGTCTAGTGGTGCTTATAAAGCTTCATGTAATGCTCCTACCACATCAAGTGAAAAACAAGTCTTCAATGAAGAATTGAGCTTAATGTTGAAGAACTTCAACAAATTCTACAAGAGTAGAAGCAAAGAGAGAAGCTCCAAGTCAAGGTCCTACAATGACAAAAGATCTTCTAGTCATGATCACAATTGCTACAATTGTGGAAGACCCGGACACTACTCCAATGAGTGTATGACTCCCTACAAAAGAAAAGAAGACTCACCTAAAAGGATAAGTAGAGGAGATGAATCACCTCTAAGAGAGAGAAGGAATAGAGATGATTGTTATGAACAAAGACCCTCTCGTAGAAGCAAGGATTCAGAAAGGAAGGACAAGTCATCAAGGAGGTACACAAGACGAAGTCATCAAGCTCATGTTGGTGAATGGGTATCCGGTTCTGACTCCGACAACCACTCCGAGAGAAGTTATCACTCTGACTCAGAATATACTCAAGTTGAAGGTGTTGCCGGTCTTGCACTTGTGTCAACCAACTCCTACCACATATTTGACTCACCAAATGAAATAATTGGAAGATGCTTCATGGCTAAAGGCCCTAAGGTATCACACCCTGAGTATATTGATTTCAATAGTGATGAAGATGATTTGCTAGGTGACGATGATTTTCTTGTTGACAATGCTAGTAATGAAAACTATGATGAAATTGCTATTAATCATGCTAATCAAGATGAAACGAATGGCAATGATAACAAGGAGATTGAGCATCTAACTAAAGAACTAAACACTCTTAAGTTAGCTCATGAAACTAATTTGGAAGATCATCGAGAACTTTTAAAAACTAATGAGAAGCTATGCTTTGAAAAGCTCAATTTAGAGAAAGAGCATGGGTTCTTAAAAGCAATCAATGATGATCTTCGGAAGAAAAGTTCTTCATACATTGTCAAGCGTTTACTCTTGTCTACTTACATGCCACAAGTAAAATCTAGCAACAAAAGTAAGAAAGATTCTTCTTCTGGTAGTAACAATAATCATGCTGTAACATCCCAAAATTTCAATTTGGAATGTTATATATTAGATCATATTGCATTGCATATTTTCTTGCATTTGTCGATCCTAGAAATTTCACGCAACTCAAGGACCCTCGGAGAGAGTTGGAGATTTCGAAATTTTCATATTTGAGTTCTCTCGAATTATGAAAAAAGGATCATTTGATTTTATTTATTTCATCTTCAAATAATTTTCCAATATCAAAAATATGAGAGGGAATAATATGACTTTCCCAAAATTTAGGAAAGATGAAGATTTAATAAATAAATCAAGTTTTGGATTTTCCCGGAGTTTATTTGCCTTAGGGAAAAATTCGTGTTTTCAAAAATTGCATTTTAGGCCCCGAGTAAAAGTTCATTTTGTTAGACTCATTTTTAGGAGTCGGGAAAATTACTTTTAGTTTTGGAGTTCGTTTAGATTTTCTTTTCTTACGTTTTTCTGCAGCGTAATTATTTAAAAAAAAACATAGCGCCTCGCCGCTGGGCCAAGGCCCGGTGGCCCCACCTTGACCCAGCTGCCTCCCAGCAGCCCAGCCGCCGCCGCCGCCCGGCCGAGTCGGCTCGGACTCCGCCACCGCCACCGCCTTTGCTTGCCCCTCCCCAAGCAGCACCCCCTCCTATATACCCAGCCCCCCCCTCTCCTCCTCAAGCCGCGCGGTGGAGGTGCTGGGAGTATATATAGGAGAAGCTGCTGAAAGCAAACAAGCTGGCAAAATGATCAGCTGGCAGCTGGCGGCCTAAGCATGCAATTTTGAAAACACGCTTTTTCCCTAAGGCAAATAAACTCCTGAAAATCCAAAATTTGATTTATTTATTAAATCTTCATTTTCCTAAATTTTGGGAAAGTCATATTATTCCCTCTCATATTTTTGATTTTGGAAAATTATTTGAAGATGAAATAAATAAAATCAAATGATCCTCTTTTCATAATTCGAGAGAACTCAAATATGAAAATTTCGAAATCTCCAACTCTCTCCGAGGGTCCTTGAGTTACGTGAAATTTCTAGGATCGACAAATGCAAGAAAATATGCAATGCAATATGATTTAATATATAACATTCCAAATTGAAAATTTGGGACGTTACACATGCTAAATCCAATATTGTTGCTTCTAGTAGTTCTCTTGATTCCACTAATGATTCTGTTAGCCAAGTTACACTTGAGCAAGAAAATAGCTTATTGAAGGGAATTATAGAGAAAGGTGTTTACAAGAGCCTTGTCGGAAGTAATAAATTTGAGGAAATTGTACGCAATCAAGGAAGGCACCGGAAGAATCAAGGTGTTGGTTTTGAACGAAAGTTCAATGCTAATGGAGTTGAGTGGGAAGAAGATTAATACCCCAAGACAAATTTTGTTCCTCAACAAGAGAAGTATGATCCTACTTCATTTAAGGGAACACAAGCTCAAGATGATCTTCCACCACAAGACCACAAGCTAAAAGTCAAGGACAAGCTTTAAGAGGAGATTGATGCATTTTAAGAAGCTCCAAAGGCCTTGGTCAAGTGGGTTCCCAAGACTACTACATGTTCTACTTCATCAAGTACGACTACAACCCCAAGGATTCCCATCAAGTTGATGTGGATCCCAAAGAAGAAGAACTAGAGAGTTCTTGAGGATGACTCCGCCAACATACTACACTCATATTCATATTGGCAAGGACAAGTGCAATCAACTTCCACATCTTGCACTAGTTCAAGGAGTCACAAACCCTCTTGTTAGTAAGTCAAGGGACAAGGTAACCAAATGCTTTCATGGACATTATCATATGTGTACTTCACTCCATGCCTATGGATATCCTGGTTTGTTCCTTGTGGGACTAACCCATGTAGGTATTGATAGTGCAACTCACTCCAATGGATTGCTCCAAATGATCTACATCAATATTGAGTATCCACATCTTCAACATCTACATGGATTCATCATCGACAAAACCCAAGGTTAGTTCATCCCTCTAAAAGGGGATATCATACGTAGGGGGAGCTTTACTCTAAGAATTGAGCTAAAGCAAGTCTAATGGTGTGAGCACAACAATGCTTTATGTAAAAGTGGTAACCCCACTTGTGCTTAAAAGATGAGTATGACCTATGATCAAATGTTCTCATTTGACTCCTAAGTCAATATACTCATATATAGATGACCTAGTCATCGCCAATTGCTTGATAGATGCTAGAGTATTTGTGCATGCTTTGCCACATATTTCATTGGCTATCTTATTGTGTGAGCATGTTGGTTGCATAATTTTCTCCATTCGAGGACATCGATTTGTTTTTTTGATTGTTTGGCTTTTCTTTTCGCCAAATGGATGGACAAGAATGCCTAAGTACTCCCTCGAGCTATCTATGCTTTTCTCGACTCAAACTCTATTCATGCTACATAACAAAGTTTGATCAAGTCATATTACGACCCTCTGAGTTAGGAGCACTTGGAGCCACCGATTCGTCATAGTCTTAACTTCCAAAACCTCTTAGTGCATTTCGGTCTGACCGATTCATCCCATTCGGTCAAACCGAGTTCATTAAGTTGATCTAGGTTATAACCTCGATGCAACCAATTTGAACTTTTCGGTCACACCAAGTTGCAGCAACCGCTTGTCCACATCTCGGTGCCATCGAGGCGTTCCACTCGGTCACACCGACAAAGTCTGGATATATATATCCACGGGCCAAAAATTTGGAAATTTCTCCAAACGCTTCGCCCGCGCCTGTCCAGCTCTGCCGACTCATGGTCTCCGGATCGTCTTCTTGTCGTCAGCGTCCTCCTACCGCTGGTCTCCGTTGCCGTCAACGGGAATCGTCGCCGCCGTTGTCGCTGAAGCGGGTTCATCGCCAAGTTAGGGTATGAACTCGTCCCTTATTGAACGGAATTATAGAGAAATGTGTTTACAAGAGCCTTGCCGGAAGTAAGCAATTTGAGGAAATTTTACGCAAGCAAGGAAGGCACCAGAAGAATCAAGGTGTTGGTTTTGAATGAAAGTTCAACGCCAATGGAGTTGAGTGGGAAGAAGATCAATACCCCAAGATGAAGTTTCTTCCTCAACAAGAGAAGTATGACCCTACTTCCTTCAAGGGAACACAAGATCAAGATGATCTTCCACCATAAGACCACAAGCTAAAAGGCAAGGACAAGCTTCAAGAGGAGATTGATGCATTTGAATAAGCTCCAAAGGCCTTGGTGAAGTGGGTTCCCAAGACTACATCAAGTTCTACTTCATCAAGTACTACTACAACTCCAAGGACCCATCAAGTTGATGTGGATCCCAAAGAAGAAGAACTAGAGAGCTCTTCAGGGTGACTCCGCCAACATCCTTCACTCATATTCATTTTGGCAAGGACAAGTACAATCAACTACCACATCTTGCACTAGTTCAAGGAGTCACAAACCCTCTTATTGGTAAGTCAAGGGACAAGGTAACCAAATGCTTCCATGTACATCATCATATGTGTATTTCACTCTATGTCTATGGATATCCTTGATTGTTCCTTGTGGGACTAACCCATGTAGGTATTGAAAGTGCAACTCACTCCAATGGATTGCTCCAAATGATCTACATCAACATTGAGCATCCACATCTTCAACATCTACATGAATTTATCATCGACAAAACCCAAGGTAGGTCATCCCTCTAAAAGGGGATATCACATCTAGGGGGAGCTTTACTCTAAGAATTGAGCTAAATCGACTCTAATGGTGTGAGCACAACAATGCTTTATGTAAAAGTAGTAACCCCACTTGTGCTGAAACGATGAGTATGGCCTATGATCAAATGTTCTCATTTGACTCCTAAGTCAATATACTCATATATAGATGACCTAGTCGTCACCAATTGCTTGATAGATGCTAGAGTGTTTGTGCATGCTTTGCCACATATTTCATTTGCTATCTTATTGTGTGAGCATGTTGGATGCATATTTTTCTCCATTCGAGGACATCCATTTGTTGCTTTGATTGTTTGGTTTTTCTTTTTGCCAAATGGATGGACAAGAATGCCTAAGTACTCCCTCTAGCTATCTATGCTTTTCTTTTCTCAAACTCTATTCTTGCTACATCACAAAGTTTGAACAAGTTGAATTCGGCCCTCCGGGTGAGGAGCACTCAGAGCCACCGATCTGTCAAGGGCTTAAACTTCCGAAACCTCTTAATGCATCTCGGTCAGACCGATCCACCATACTCGGTCTCACCGAAATCGTTAGGTTAATGTAGGTTTTCACCTCGGTGTAACCGATTAGAACAGTTCGGTCACACCGAGTTGCAGTAACTGCTCACAATTTTGCATCTTGGTGGCACCGAGTCGTTCCACTTGGTCACACCGACAGTGACTGGGTATATATACTCCATGGGTTGGACTTTGAAAAATTCTTCAAACACACAACCACGCCTACCCAGCTCTGCCGCCCCTCTAGGTCTCTAGATCGTCTCCGTCGTTGCCAGCATCCTCCTACTACTGGTCCCCACTGCCGTCAACGGGAATCTCCATCGCCGTTGTCGCCATAGCGAGTTCGTCACCAAGTTATGGTACAAACTCGATCTCTTTGTGCTCTCTTTAACTCCGATTCTTGCACAAAGATCAATGCCAAGTTTCTTGCCACGATTGAGATTAATCTATCCACCGAAAACTTCCTCTAGATTAGATTTGTTGCAAAAACTTAGGGTTAGGTTCCTGCCGAACTCATCTTGGGCCGATCGGTCTAAAAGCTTCGGTCTCACCGATTTGGCTCAGGTCATTGCACATGTACTACTCGGTCTGACCGAAGTGTACAAATCTGTGTGACCGAAGCCACTAACTTTGTGAAACCCTAGCATCTCGGAGTCATCAAACTTCATCTCGGTCTGACCGAAATCGCAAGTTTAGACTCTGCAGCGGCTTTGGTGTCATCGAGTTAGGCAAATCGGTAGCTCTGAAATGCTTTCTGCAGATAAATAAAATTAAGTTTTTGTGTAAACTTTTTTGCCAAAATAGATGTGCTTTGTGATGCTCATCTACTCTACCTATACCTATCTATTCAGAGGAGCAGGCAAATCTGAGTGAGGGCACTAGTCCCTCCAATAGCAGCTATGATGAAGGTAGCGGAAGCACTCCAAGCAACCTGCCTAAGGCCACTATAGGCAAAGGAAGAAGAAAACCTCAAATTCAGAGGATGAGGATTTTCTAGTTGAGGAGGTGACCTCAAAGAAGAAGAAAGTGCTTAAGAAGTAATATGGTGCTGCTGCCTCCACCAAGCCTGGCATGAAGAAGAAAGCTCCTGCCAAGAGAGTTCCCATGTCCAAAGCCATAGCCTCCACTCAGGAAAATATAGAGTTCACTCTTGAACCAAGAGAAGAAGAGGCTGTTGGAGGAAAGAAAAGAAAGGAAAGAGTCAAGAAGACTATGGCCAGAGTCGTTGGCAAGCCTTCTATGATCAGAGATTCTAAAGAAGAGGAGGAGGAAGATCCTGTTGCACCTCCTACAAAAAACCAGAAGCTTATGGGGGATGCTATTAAGTCTGGGGATGCTCCATCTAAGCCCAAGACAACCCCCAAGCCTGCTGTTGCTCAAGACTCAAAGCCATCTGCACCCAAGAGATCCACTACGAACATCTCTGCTGTTGAGAAGAACAAGGCCCCAGTGCCAGAAGTTCAAGAAGAAGAGGAACATCAAGTGCTCAGAAAGTTGAAGCCAAAGATTCCTGATCATCATGATAACCATCCCGTTGTTGAGAACAGTCATCATCCCATTTTGAGAACATGAAGGACATAAAAGATGTAGGTCTGAGACTATGGAGGCAGTCTGATCCCTACGCTGTCAGGAGAAGGACATCAGTTGACTATCGTTTCCACATCAAGGAACAGCAAGACTTCTATGAAACAATCTTCTTGGACAAGAAGCCTATAGTCCGTGATATGAAGTGGGTTGCCTGGGAGTATATTGATGAGAATGCAGATTACTTCCGTGGAGTGCATGAGAGCTTCAGGATGAATGAAGTGGACAAATTTGTAGGACAGAAATTGACAAAGTGAAATGATGAGATGATTATGCAATTCTACTCCACTGCACACTTGTATCCCAATGGCAAGATAGTATGGATGACTGAAGGCACAAGATATAAGTCTACTATTGCTAAGTGGGCCAAGTTGATCAATGCCCCTGTTGAACATGAGGATGATATTGATGTGTATGCCAAGCCCAGAAAGGACCACAACTCCATGGCACATATGTACCTGGAAATTCCTGATAAGGCTTTGGAAACTCATAAGTTTGGATCCATCTACTATCTTCTCTCTGGCTTGACCACCATCAACACTATTCTAAGGCACACTTTGTTTCCCAAGTCAGGAGATCATAGGATGATCCATGGACATTCTATCAATTTGCTTCACTTATTTGATGTGCCACAAAAGTTCAAGGTCATGAGTCTCATTGTTGAAACAGTGAAGAGAACTTTAGCTGATCAAAAGAGATCTTGTTGATATGCCCCTCACATTTAGATTCTTATCAACTCCAAGATGGGAACATGGACATATCTACTTGACAAAGAGCATCTTCCACTGAGGCCAGACTTTGAGGACAATGAGGTTGTCATGGATGCATCTCATCCAACATGTGCAGAAGCCCAGGAGAAGAGAGAGAAATCAAAGGCTGAAAAAGCAGCAAAGCCAGCTAGTGCTCCAAATGCTTCACAAGTGGTGATCAAGACCAAGCAGGATCAACTCAGCTATCTGATTGAGGTACCTTGAGGATTGAGAAGGGATTGGCCACCCTGACTCCGAATCATGAGAGTCTTGAGAGGATCATTGAGACAAAGATTCATGATCTAGATGTGAAGGTCACTGAGATCCAATCAACTGTGGAGAAAATCCAGGAAGAGCTTGAAGAAAGGAATGAAGGACCAGACACAGATGCAATTCAGCAAGTCCCTAGGGCACCAAGGTCTTCAGCTGTGCCAGTTGCCAGTGATACCAGGACAATAATGTCAACACCTGCAGCAAGTGCCTCAGGGATTCCTCCAGTTTCAACTCCTCCAGCTCCACAGACATCAATTGAAGCTTTCATAGACGGACTCCTCTCCACGCCATCTACGCACACCGAAGCAACCAGCCAGAAGAAATCTTCAGGAGCTCCTGGAGATCGTGCCTAGAGTGTCGTATAGCACTATGCATTTTCAAGCTTTTTGATAACTTGTTGCCAAAGTGGGAGAAAGTGTATAGATCATTAGGCTTCGAGAGAGAGAGAGAGATAGAGATAGAGAGAGAGAGAGAGAGCGCATTTTGCCTTTTTGTTGCCTCTCTTGCTACTTTTGTCTTTTTGCTTTGAACATTTGCATGCTACAATATTTGTGCTTGTGTGTGAGATACTCTTATGATCATGTGTTTTATCATATTATGCTTTAATGTGTGCTTGCTTGATGATATGTGTATGATCAATCATGTTTGCCCTTGGTGATGAGTGCATGTTTCTTATAGCTTATCATTTTGAGCGCTCCACCAAGATGTATGTGACATGGAAGAGTGACCCATGATCCTAATCGATTGTGCATTTGCATTCAAAAGCAAATTTTAAGTAATGCACAAATTTAGGGGGAGCTCTTGCTTATCACATACTTCTCAAAGCGACGATGTATTTCATTCATATTATATTTTGTCGAAGCTTTGATCTATATGTTGTCATCAGTTACCAAAAAGGGGGAGATTGAAAGTGCAACTAATCCCCGGGTGGTTTTGGTAATTCATAACAACATATAGCTCATTGAACTAATATCCATTCAAGTTAAACATTTTAGAAAGTTCAATGATTGGCATGGCATGGATTAGAGATGTGGACCCCTCAAAATGCTAAGGACAAAGATTGGCAAAGGCTCAAGACTCTTCATTTTAATTTTAGCGATCCAAGATCACATTGAGTCCATAGGAAAGCCAATACTATTAAAAGGGGATGAGGTGTTGCTTAATGGTCTACTTGCTTAAGTGCTTAGTGATATAGCTCCAAAACCCTCAAGAACTTTCTCATTTCCACATTTGTTCAAAACCTAAAGTCAAACTCGGCCCCACCAATTTGATCCATCTGGCGCCACCAAGTTCATTTGACATAGCCATAGCCAGAAACCCAAATCAATTACGTCTCACTGATATGGCTCTCGGTCTCACCGAGATGGCTTTGCAAACTCTCTGCTTCCATTCGTATCATTTTGGTCTCACCCAAATGAGCGATCGGTCTCACTGAGTTCGCATTACAAACTCTCTGTTTCCTTTTTTGTAACATTTCGGTCTCACTGAAATGAGCGATCGGTCCCATCGAGTTTGCTTGACCAAGTCTCTGCTTGCTTATTGCTGAAATCAGTGTCACCGAGGTCATGCGATCGGTCTCACCGAGATGAGGTTTTGCCCTAGCCATAGCACATCGGTCCCATCGATTTGATCTCATCGGTCCCACTGAGATTCCTAACATTCACATTTTGAACTAAATCGGTCTCACCAAGTTTCTCTATTCGGTCTGGCCGAGTTGGGTCAAATGTGTGTAATAGTTAGGTTTTGTGTGGAGTCTATATATATATATATATCCCTCCAACCCCTTCTCCATTTGAGAGAGAGCCATCAGAACGTGCCTACACTTCCACTACTCATTTTTTGAGAGAGAACCACCTACTCATGTGTTGAGACCAAGACATTCCAATCCAACCACAAGAATCTTGATCTCTAGCGTTCCCCAAGTTGCTTTCCACTCAAATCATCTTTCCACCATAGCCAAATCTGTGAGAGAGAGTTGACTATTGGGGAGACTATCATTTGAAGCACAAGAGCAAGGAGTTCATCGTCAACACACCATCTATTACCTTTTGGAGAGTGGTGTCTCCTAGATTGGTTAGGTGTCACTTGGGAGCCTCCGTCAAGATTGTGGAGTTGAACCAAAGGAGTTTGTAAGGGCAAGGAGATCGCCTACTTCGTGAAGATCTACCCAGGTGAGGCAAGTCCTTCATGGGCGATGGACATGGTGGGATAGACAAGGTTGCTTCTTCGTGGACCCTTTGTGGGTGGAGCCCTCCATGGACTCGCACAACCGTTACCCTTTGTGGGTTGAAGTCTCCATCAACATGGATGTCGATAGCACCACCTATCAGAACCACGCCAAAAATCTCTGTGTCTACATTGCGTTTGCATTCTCCAAACCCTTCCTTTACCTTCATATGAAATGTTGTACTTTCCGCTACTACACTCTTAGAATTGCATGTGTAGGTTGATTGCTTGACTTGTGCTAAGTTGCTAAAATCTGCCAAGACTTAAAATTGGGAGAAGGCTAGATTTTTATTTGGTCAAGTAGTCTAATCACCCCCCCTCTAGAACTACTTTCGATCCGACATGCAGCCATGGGAATGAACGGCACACTCAAAGGTGAACTCCTTGCTGAAGTCCATATCCAGTAGGCTCACCCCTCGGATCGCCATTGGAGTCTCTTCAAGTGAACGAGTGGGTAGGCGGCAACAACAGTTTGTTTTTCAGCTCTTGGGAAACTGGATTCAACAGTAAACTGAGTGTGTACAGGCGACAACAGTTACTACCCCTCCCTCACCCGCTGGACACCCGGTAGAACACGCACCCTCGGCGCATTCAAACGCCTCCGATCCATTAAGAAACCTATTCTGGCCACATGTTGGTTCACGAGCGGGTCTGTATTGGTACTGTAATAACAAGTGTTAGTGGTCACTTTACTTAAATTTAATTAGCTTTAATTAAAATTTATTCTTAAAACAAGGAATGCATTATCTCGTTCTGTTAGTGCCACAGGATCAACATGCACAAAAATTAGAATTATTATTCTCAGGACGCACACGATCAACACATTTGCCGCACTTTCACACAGACAATACTACCAAGTTTGAACAGTTTGTTATGGTTGCTGTCCTCTGCATCATCATATCGTGTTTCCCAGCTTGGAAGATTCAGAACCAACAAATAAGATTCAAATAATAAGTACAACAAAGATGCCTACACATCTCATTGATTCCAAGCTTGCAAGATTCAGAACCAACAAATAGGATTCAAATAATAAGTACAACTAAGATGCCTACATATCTCATTAATTACCAGCTTGCAAGATTCAGAACCAACCCATTAGAGCCTTTTGATGAACTGAATACCGGAATTAAATCCATCTTGGCTAGTCGTGTCATACAACCCAAGAACTTGGCGAATGCTCTTGACCATCACAACATTTGTAGTTGAGTATTGATGTCTACTGCACAGCCTTCTTCTTGTAGACATTGTTGGGCCTCCAAGTGTTGAGGTTTGTAGGACAGTAGCAAATTTCCCTCAAGTGGATGACCTAAGGTTTATCAATCCGTGGGAGGCGTAGGATCAAGATGGTCTCTCTCAAGCAACCCTGCAACTAAATAACAAAGAGTCTCTTGTGTCCCCAACACACCCAATACAATGGTAAATTGTATAGGTGCACTAGTTCGGCGAAGAGATGGTGATACAAGTGCAATATGGATGGTAGATATAGGCATTTATAATCTGAAAATATAAAAACAGCAAGGTAACTAACGATAAAAGTGAGTGTAAACGGTATTGCAATGCTAGGAAACAAGGCCTAGAGTTCATACTTTCACTAGTGCAAGTTCTCTCAACAATAATAACATAACTGGATCATATAACTATCCCTCAACATGCAACAAAGAGTCACTCCAAAGCCACTAATAGCGGAGAACAAACGAAGAGGTTATGGTAGGGTATGAAACCACCTCAAAGTTATCCTTTCTGATCAATCTATTCAAGAGTCTGTAGTAAAATAACACAAAGCTATTCTTTCCGTTCGATCTATCATAGAGTTCGTACTAGAATAACACCATAAGACACAAATCAACCAAAACCCTAATGTCACCTAGATACTCCATTGTCACCTCAAGTATCCGTGGGCATGATTATACGATATACATCACACAATCTCAGATTCATCTAGTCAACCAACACAAAGTACTTCAAAGAGTGCCCCAAAGTTTCTACCGGAGAGTCAAGACGAAAACGTGTGCCAACCCCTATGCATAGGTTCATGGGCGGAACCTGCAAGTTGATCACCAAAACATACATGAAGTGGATCACATGATATCCCATTGTCACCACAGATAAGCACGACAAGACATACATCAAGTGTTCTCAAATCCTTAAAGACTCAATCCGACAAGATAACTTCAAAGGGAAAACTCAATTCACCACAAGAGAGTAGAGGGGGAGAAACATCATAAGATCCAACTACAATAGCAAAGCTCGCGATACATCAAGATCGTGCCATAGAGAGAATACGAGAGAGAGAGAGAGAGAGAGAGAGAGAGATCAAACACATAGCTACTGGTACATACCCTCAGCCCGAGGGTGAACTACTCCTCCTCGTCATGGAGCGCCGGGATGATGAAGATGGCCACGGTGAGGATTCCCCCTCGGCGGTGTCTTGGAACAGCGCTGAGAGGTTTTCGGTGGCTACAGAGGCTTGCGGCGGCGGAACTCCCGATCTATTGTTTGCTTCAATGTTTTTAGGGTATATGGGAATATATAGGCGAAAGAAGTAGGTCGGGGGAGCCACGAGGGGCCCACAAGACAGGGGGCGCGCCCAGTAGGGGGGGGGCCCCCCACCCCCGTGGCCACCTCGAAGCTTCCTTGACTTCAACTCCAAGTCTCTTGGATTGCTTCCGTTCCAAAAATAACGCTCCCAAATGTTTCATTCTGTTTGGACTCCGTTTGATATTCCTTTTCTTCGAAACACTGAAATAGGAAAGAAAACAGCAATATGGGCCGGGCCTCCGGTTAATAGGTTAGTCCCAAAAATAATATAAAAGTGTATAATAAAACCCATAATCATCCAAAACAGATAATATCTTTTTTAACCATTCGTCATTTCTAGTAGAAATTCTGAATTGGTATAATGGCTCTTTCTTACAACTTACAATACAAGAGTTTCTTACAGGAGTGAAACAAAACTAAAGAAAAAGATTAAAGAATAACGTTTGACAAAATGATTAATGCAAAATGTTAAAAAAAGAATTGATACAACAATTTGATTACTTAATCAATTAGTATAATAGCATGAATGCTTCATAAATTATAGATACATTGGAGACGTATTAGCATCCCCAAGCTTAATTCCTGCTCGTCCTCGAGTAGGTAAATGATAAAAGAAAGAATTTATGAAGTGTGAATGCTAGCAGGTGCACAAGTTTGATCAATGGTAATTTCAATCACCTTTTCTAGCATCATTATATGTCATAACAGTAGTTCATCGCATAAAACTTCTCACGAACAAGTAACAAGCAATTCACATGTTAAAGCATGGACCATAAACTTTCTTGAAAACTAGAAAACTTCATTCTCAGTCATCAAACAATTACAATTCATCTTATTTTCAGGAAGGGTCTATGTCAGAGCTTTGATTGAGCAAACTCCACATACTCAACTATCATATAGTCTTCTACAATTGCTAACACTCATGCAATACTTATGGTTATGGAGTTTTAATCAGACACTGAGAAAGATAGGGGCTTATAATTTCACCTCCCAATGTATTCACCTTTGGGTGATGTCAACAATAATAGTTCATGCTAACTTACATCCAATTGGATATATATATCAGGATCTTTCCAACACAAGGTGCTCGCCAACGGATAAAATGAAAAAAGGGAAAGGTGAAGATCACCTTGACTCTTGCATAAAGTAAAAGACATAAAGTAAAAGATAGGCCCTTCGCAGAGGGAAGCAGAGGTTGTGATGTGCTTTTAGGGTTGGATGCACAAAATCTTAATGCAAAAGAACGTCACTTTATATTGCCACTTGTGATATGAACCTTTATTATGCAGTCCGTCGCCTTTATTACTTCCATATCACACGATCGTATAAAGCTTATTTTCTCCGCACTAATAAGTCATACATATTTAGAGAACATTTTTTATTGCTTGCAACATGATCACTTACTTGAAGGATCTTACTCAATCCATAGGTAGGTATGGTGGACTCTCATGCAAAACTGGGTTTAAGGATATTTGGAAGCACAAGTAGTATCTTTACTTGGTGCAAGGAATTTTGGCTAGCATGAGGGGGAAAGGCAAGCTCAACATGTTTGAATGATCCATGACAATATACTTTAACTGAGATGTGAGAAAACATAACCCATTACGTTGTCTTCCTTGTCCAACATCAACTCTTTATCATGTCATACTTAATGAGTGCTCACAATTATAAAAGATGTCTAAGATAGTATATTTATATGTGAAAACTCTCTTCCTTCAATATTCTTTCATGAATTGTTCAAATGACCAATACAATGCTTGCTAACCTTCAATAAATTTACAACCTCTACTTCTTAGATGTGAAGTCATTACTCCCCATAGGATAAGAAAATGAAACATATATAATTTCAGATTTATGACATTCAACTCATTCAACCATTTACTCATAGGATATAAGTGAAGCACACGAGTAAATGACAAACTACTCCAAAAAGATATAAGTGAAGATCAATGAGTAAATAAATAATTATGCAGCTATGTGAAGACTCTCTCTCATTTAAAATTTCAGATCTTGGTACTTTATTCAAACAGAAAGCAAAACAAAATAAAATGACAACTAAGAATAGCAAACATCATTTGAAGAAGCAAAAACTTAGGTTCAACCGATACTAACGGATAATTGTTGAAGAAGAAAGGTGGGATGCCTACCGGGGCATCCCCAAGCTTAGATGCTTGACACTTCTTGGAATATTATATTGGGGTGCCTTGGGCATCCCCAAGCTTGAGCTTTTGTGTCTCCTTAATTCCTCTCATATCATGGTTTCTCTATTTCTCAAAAACTTCATCCACATAAAACTCAACAAGAACTCGTGAGATAAGTGTAACGCCCCGTATACAACTTTCCATATTCGTAACTCCAACTCTTGCCTTTTCCGGAGATGCGATATGTTATTTCCTCCGTGGTGGGGTTTTGTCTTTTGTCTTGCATCGTGTTCATGTCATGCATCTCATCTCATATCATCATGCGCATTGCATCTGCATGTTTTCATAAAACTCGTAGCTGTTCGCAGTTGCCCTTTCTCTCTTTGCCTCCTTTGTTATTTTGTCAGGCCCTTATCCTCATTGACCTCTCTCCAACCCCTTTGCGCGCGTCCAAAACTCCCCCGAACTTGAACCAGGTTGTCGTGACCGTTGGGTCCGGATCATCCCCTAACATCTATAAAATATCTGCGTTTATTTATTGGACTCCCCTAAGCCACTTATCTTCGGCCGTCCGATTTAATCAAAAGGCCCGAACCTAATCCTATTGTCCTATATATAGTCCACTCCCTTGTCCAACCCTAAAATCTAGGACAATTGTCCCTCGCCCCGCCGCCGCCGCATCTTCCTCGGGATCCCCATCGCCCAACCCAGTGCCTCCACTGTTTTTCTCCAATCCAATCCCCTCCGCCTCCACTCTGTGCCTCCACCACACATCCATCCAGCCGCAGCCGTGCCTCCCGCTCCCCTCTTCGATCCAGCTGCCGTCCAAGCCTTCCCCTTCCTCGAACCGCTGCCTCCTCCCTGTTCGGTCTAGAGGAGAGGAGCTCCTCCATGCCCCACCTCGCGCCGATGGTCGCCGGCCACTCAAGCAGCTGCAGGTCGTCGCCCCAGTCGTCCTCGACCGCGTGCGTCCCTGAGCGGAGAGGATCATCCCCGAGCTCACCGAGCCCCTCACCCGCGAGCGTCTGCCTCGTCCCCAAACCCCAGCGTCGTGCCCTCTCCTCCCGCGCAGGAGCCCGCACCCGCCTCCGTTCGCCTCCGGAAGCCGCATCGGCGAGCGCCACCGACAGAGCTGCTTCGTCTGCCACCGAGCTCCTTTGCGCCACCGGCGTCCAAGACCAGCTCCCAGGCTGAGCCCTTGCTTCCTTCTCCTTCCCTGCTCTCTCTTTCTCTCTGAATGCGCTCCCTCCCTGTCTTTCTTCCACAGGGAACCACGCCGCCCCTGAGCTCTGCCCACGCCGTCGTTGCCCAGATCCGGCGCCGGCCAGCCGGATCTGCCCCGTCCCCACCTCCGGCGCCCCAAGTCCCGCGCCAAATTGCCGTCCCCTTCCTCGCCTGAAGCCGCCATCGCCGGCCTCTGCTTCCTCTGCAACGAACAGGAGCACGCTCGTCAGGCGCCCGCCTCCTCTATTCCTGCTCGTGTGGGCTACGAGCCTCTCCAAGGCCCAGCGGGCTCTGCCTGCCAGCATCATCTCCATCGACTGGGCTTGGCCCATGGTGAGTGCCCCAGCGCCCAGCAGTTTTGGCCCGTGTACCTTTTTTTTCAAATCTACGAATTTTTCTATTTATCCAGAGACTGCAGTTTTTCAGAAAGACCCTCATATTCATGCATTTAATAACTCATTAATCGTGCATCGGATTAAAATGATTTAAACATGAAAAATGCTTAAAATTGTGTCTAGTTTAATAATATGCCACTTTCATCCAATGTTAATATGTTTAAAATGTTGTTTACATTAATTTGCTAAAATGCTATGCTAAAATGATTTATTTCATAACTATTTAACCGTAACTCGGAATTTAATAAACTTTATATGTAAATGGGGTAGAATTATGCCTAGATTAACATGGTCCACTTTATTTTCTTGTTTAACAACATTAAAATGGTGTTTAGGGAAGAACAGTACCGAATCTAAAATATGCACATGAGGATTTTCCGGAATTGTTGTTTGTTGTTCCGGCCTCATTTAAACTTGCCTAAATAGTTAGTTTACTTATGCCTCACCCCTTGCCATGTTTAACAACATTTAACATTGTTGTGTACCTAAACGAGATCAAACTAAATAATTGTTGTGGTGTTTCGTCAATATGCAACTCGTTGCATATTGAGCTCCACTTAAATTGTAGTATTGTTTGTTGCACTTTGCCATGCCATGCCTCATTAAACCGGACATGCATCATACTTGGTTGTGCATCATGCCATGATTATGCGATGGTTGTTGCTTCTTTCCGGTTTGCTTCTCTCATTAGCTTCGGTTTCGTTCCGGAGTTGTGAGGATCCGTTCGACTTCGCCCGTTTGTCTTCTTCATGGACTCGTTCTTCTTCCTAGCGGGATTTCAGGCAAGATGACCGCTACCCTGGATCTCACTACTATCATTGCTATGTTAGTTGTTTCGTTCTATCGCTATGTTGCGCTTCCTATCACTTGTTCTTCAAGCCTCCCAAATTGCCATGAACCTCTAACCTTTGACACCCTTCCTAGCAAACCATTGCTTGGCTATGTTACCGCTTTGCTCAGCCCCTCTTATAGCGTTGCTAGTTGTAGGTGAAGTTGAAGATTGCTCCATGGTGGACAGGGTAATGTTGGGATATCACAATATCTCTTATATTATTAATGCATCTATATATTTGGTAAAGGGTGGAAGGCTCGGCCTTATGCCTGGTGTTTTGTTCCACTCTTGCCGCCCTAGTTTCCGTCATACCGGTATTATGTTCCCGGATTTTGCGTTCCTTACGCGGTCGGGTGATTTATGGGACCCCCTGACAGTTCTCTTTGAATAAAACTTGTCCAGCAAGGCCCAACATTGACTTTTACCATTTGCCTCACCACCACCTACTTTTCCCTTGGGAGTCGCTCTCTCGAGGGTCATCTTTATTTTAGCCCCCTCGGGCCAGTGCTTGTCTAAGTGTTGGTCCAAACCGAGTAGACTGCGGGGCCCCCTCGGGGCAACTCGAGGTCTGGTTTTACTCGTAGGATGTCTCATCCGGTGTTGCCCTGAGAACGAGATATGTGCAGCTCCTATCGGGATTGTCGGCGCATCGGGCGGCTTTGCTGGTCTTGTTTTACCATTGTCGAAATGTCTTGATGTACCGGGATACCGAGTCTGATCGGAGTGTCTCGGGTGAAGGTCTATTCCTTCGATGATCGCGAGAGCTTGTCATGGGCTAAGTTGGGACACCCCTGCAGGGTATAAACTTTCGAGAGCCGTGCCTGCGGTTATAGGCAGATGGGAATTTGTTAATGTCCGGTTGTAGACAACTTGACACTTGATCCGAATTAAAATGCATCAACCGTGTGTGTAGCCGTGATGGTCTCTTCTCGGTGGAGTCCGGGAAGTGAACACGGTTTCTGGGTTATGATTGACGTAAGTAGGTGTTCAGGATCACCTCTTGATCATTGCTAGCTTCATGACCGTTCCGCTTGTTTCTCTTCTCGCTCTCATTTGCGTATGTTAGCCACCATATCATGCTTAGTCGCTGCTGCAGCCTCACCACTTTACCCCTTCCTTTCCCATTAAGCTTTGCTAGTCTTGATACCCATGGTAATGGGATTCTTTGAGTCCTCGTGACTCACGGATACTTCAAAACCAGTTTGCGGTGCCTATGTTACCGGCGGTGGCGCAACCAAGCTCAAGGAGGAGCTTGATGAAGATCTTGCCCTTTCTGTTGTTTCGTTCTAGTTGATCAGTAGTGGAGCCCAGTTGGGGTCGATCGGGGACTTTTGTCGCATTTGGGGTTCTTCTTTTATTTTGGTTCCGTAGTCGGACCTTGTTTGTATCTGGATGATTTAATGCTTTATTCATGTATTTGTGTGAAGTGGCGATTGTAAGCCAACTATGTATCTCTTTCCCTTATGTATTACATGGGTTGTGTGAAGATTACCTCACTTGCGACATTGCTTTCAATGCGGTTATGCCTCTAAGTCGTGCTTCGACACGTGGGAGATATAGCCGCATCGAGGGCGTTACAATAAGTTAGTATAAACCAATGCAAAACCTTATCATTTTCTACTGTAAAAAATCACTAAAACTATTATTCCACATTGCATACTAAATGCCTCTTCATATTTAATACTCCTATCCTCAAATAGAATCATTAAACAAGCAAACATATGCAAACAATGCAAACATACAGCAATCTGCCAAAACAGTACAGTCTGTAAAGAATGCAAGATTCATCATACTTCCCTAACTCCAAAAATGATGAGAAAAATACCTCACTGTATAAGATTTATCAGAGCTCAATATGCAAAAAAGTTTCAACAATATATCATTCTCTGAATTTTCTAGGGAATTTTTGCAACAGTGGTAAACTTTCTGTTTTCAAACAGCAACATGTATACTTGCAAAATAAGCATGGTAAAGGCTATCCTTGACATTTTTATTGAAACTAAAGATGCAAAACATTATTATAAATAACATCAAGCTAATACTAACAAAATAAAATGACGCTCCAAGCAAAACACATATCATGTGGTGAATAAAAATATAGCTCCAAGTAAAGTTACCGAAGAACGAAGACGAAAGAGGGGATGCCTTCCGGGGCATCCCCAAGCTTAGGCTCTTGGTTGTCCTTTAATATTACCTCGGGGTTCCTTGGTAATCCCCAAGCTTAGGCTCTTGCCACTCCTTATTCCATAGTCCATTGAATCTTTACCCAAAACTTGAAAACTTCACAACACAAAACTCAACAGAAAACTCGTAACCTCCGTTAGTATAAGAAAATAAAACCACCACTTAGGTATTGTAATGAACTCATTATAAATTTATATTTGTGTAATATCTACTGTATTCCAACTTATCTATGGTTCATACCCTCGGATACTACTCATAGATTCATCAAAATAAGCAAACAACACATAGAAAACAGAATCTGTCAAAAACAGAACAGTCTGTAGCAATCTGTATCAAATGTGTACTTATGGAACTCCAAAAATCCTACCAAATTAGGAAGTCCTAAAAAATTCGTGTACCAATAGGGAGCAAAAAGAATCAGATCAAAAGAACGTTTCTGTGAATTACCAAAACTCATTTACTGGGTGAAAAAGTTTCTGATTTTCAGCAGGATCAACACAACTATCACCGTAAGCTATCCTAAAGGTCTTACTTGGCACTTTATTGAAACAAAAGCTATAGAACATGATTAATACATTAGTATAATCATGTGGACACACAAAAACAGTAAGGATAAATATTGGGTTGTCTCCCAACAAGTGCTTTTCTTCAATGCCTTTCTAGCTAGGCATGATGATGACAATATGCTCACATAAAAGATAAGAATTGAAACATAACGGGAGCATCATGAAGCATATGACTAGCACATTTAAGTCTAACCCTCTTCATATGCATAGGGATTTTGTGAGCAAACAACTTATGGGAACAATAATCAACTAGCATAGGAAGGCAAAACAAGCATAGCTTCAAGATTTTCAACACATAGAGAGGAAACTTGATACTATTGCAATTCTTACAAGCATATATTCCTCCCTCATAATAATTTTCAGTAGCATCATGAATGAATTCAACAGTATAACCAACACCTAAAGCATTCTTTTCATGATCTACTTGCATAGAAAATTTACTACTCTCCACATAAGCAAAATTCTTCTTATTCAGAATAGTGGGAGTATCATAAGAGACTCAAATACTAAAAATTGTTTCCACATTAAAAGAGTAATGTTCAGAAAAAGGGTAATCATAATCACGACAATTTTAATAAATATAATCATCACTACTTTTTATAGCATAAGTGTCATCACAATAACCATCATAAGTAGCAACTTTGTTCTCATCATAATCGATTGAAACCTCTTCCAAGATAGTGGAATCATCACTAAATAAAGTTGACACTCTTCCCAATCCAATTTCATATTGATCACAATAAGATTCAACATCTTCCAAAATAGTGGGATCACTACTTCCTAAAGTTGACACTCTTCCAAACCCACTTTCATCAATATAATCATCATAGGTAAGAGGCATGCTATCATCATAACAACTTCGCATATCAAAACTTGGGATGCTAAAAATGTCATCTTCATTAAACGTAGCATCCCCAAGCTTGGGACAAACATTAATTGAGCAAATATATTCTCAAATATTTCATTCTCATCAAACATAGCTTCCCCAAGCTTGGGCCTTTTCATATCATAAGCATAATCACTCTCATCATTAATAGTATGGATAGCACCAATAGTATAACAATTATCATCATCACAATGAGTAGTAGGAGCAGCATCATTTGGGAGGGATACCTTTTTACCTTTGTTGCTCCTTCTTTTCTTTTTCTTCTTCACATTATGTGTGGGTTCAACTTTCTTCTTTGAGCTCCTTATTGATGAGATTGGTTGAATAGAAAGCTCCTCCTTGTTACCTGATTCATCATAAGAAATAATAGGAGGAGATTGGGCAGTCTCTTCCCTTTCATTAGTATTCTCATCATATTCTATTTGCTTCCCTTTATTTAGGTAATTATCAATATAAGGATTTTCAATGCAATTCACTGCACAAAACATATAAATATCCTCTAGATCAAAATCAAGAAATCTATCAAGATTAAATTTTGGAATACCCTCGGTTATACGTTTCATTTCTTCATACCGCAAAAGAAGACTAAGCTCTTTATGATGCTCAAGGGTAATCAAGTTATCACAATTTTTGGACACGATTCGATCATGAAACAGTTTGCATTGGAGATTTAAATGACCACGTTCATTGCAAAGTTCACAAGGATCGCGAAAAATATTGAATCTTTCAGCACACACATCTAGCCTTTCTTGCAACAATTTAGTTTCTAAACGCTTATGCCTCTTGCAATATCTATCTTCTCTATTTGGTGTGTCCATGCAAACCCAATGCTCTCCACAAAAATCGACATGCTTATAAGAGACATTTTCATCATAACTAGTGCAATTATCGTTAGTACTATGGATATTCAAGGAGTTTATACTAACAACATTGCAATCATGCTCATCATTCAAAGATTTAGTGCCAAGCATTTTAATGCATTCTTCTTCTAGCACTTGAGCACAATCCTTTTCATCATACTCACGAAAGATATTAAAAAGATGAAGCGTATGCGACAAACTCAAATCCATTTTTTGTAGTTTTTCTTTTATAAATTAAACTAGTGATAAAACAAGAAACAAAAATATTCGATTGCAAGATCTAAAGATATACCTTCAAGCACTCACCTCCCTGGCAATGGCGCCAGAAAAGAGCTTAATGTCTACTACACAACCTTCTTCTTGTAGACGTTGTTGGGCCTCCAAGTGCAGAGGTTTGTAGGACAGTAGCAAATTTCCCTCAAGTGGATGACCTAAGGTTTATTAATTCATGGGACGCGTAGGATGAAGATGGTCTCTCTCAAGCAACCCTGCAACCAAATAACAAAGAGTCTCTTGTGTCCCCAACACACCCAATACAATGGTAAATTGTATAGGTGCTCTAGTTCGGCAAAGAGATGGTGATACAAGTGCAATATGGATGGTAGATATAGGTATTTGTAATCTGAAAATATTAAAAAAGCAAGGTAACTAATGATAAAAGTGAGCGTAAACGGTATTGCAATGCTAGGAAACAAGGCCTAGGGTTCATACTTTCACTAGTGCAAGTTCTCTCAACAATAATAACATAACTGGATCATATAACTATCCCTCAACATGCAACAAAGAGTCACTCCAAAGCCACTAATAGCGGAGAACAAACGAAGAGATTATGGTAGGGTACGAAACCACCTCAAAGTTATCCTTTGTAATCAAATCTATTCAAGAGTCCATAGTAAAATAACACGAAGCTATTCTTTTCGTTCGATCTATCATAGAGTTCGTACTAGAATAACACCTTAAGACACAAATCAACCAAAACCCTAATGTCACCTAGATACTCCATTGTCACCTCAAGTATCTGTGGGCATGATTATACGATATGCATCACACAATATCAGATTCATCTATTCAACCAACACAAAGTACTTCAAAGAGTGCCCCAAAGTTTCTACCGGAGAGTCAAGACGAAAACGTGTGCCAACCCCTCTGCATAGGTTCATGGGCGGAACCCACAAGTTGATCATCAAAACATACATCAAGTGGATCACGTGATATCCCATTGTCACCACAGATAAGCACGACAAGACATACATCAAGTGTTCTCAAATCCTTAAAGACTCAATCTGACAAGATAACTTCAAAGGGAAAACTCAATTCATCACAAGAGAGTAGAGGGGGAGAAACATCATAAGATCCAACTATAATAGCAAAGCTCGCGATACATCAAGATCGTGCCATAGAGAGAACACAAGAGAGAGAGAGATCAAACACATAGCTACTAGTACATACCCTCAGCCCCGAGGGTGAACTACTCCCTCCTCGCCACGGAGAACGCCGGGATGATGAAGATGGCCACCGGTGAGGGATTCCCCCTCCAGCAGGGTGCCGGAACAGGCTCCCGAGAGGTTTTTGGTGGCTACAGAGGTTTGTGGCGGCGGAACTCCCGATCTATTGTTCGCTTTGATGTTTTTAGGGTATATGGGAATATATAGGCGAAAGAAGTCGGTCGGGGGAGCCACGAGGGGCCCACGAGACAGGGGGGCGTGCCCAGTAAGGGGGGCGTGCCCCCCCACCCTCGTGGCCACCTCGAAGATTCCTTGACTTCAACTCCAAGTCTCCGGGATTGCCCGTTCCAAAAATAACGCTCCCGAAGGTTTCTTTCCGTTTGGACTCCGTTTGATATTCCTTTTCTTTGAAACACAGAAATAGGCAAGAAAACAACAATATGGGCTGGGCCTCCGGTTAATAGGTTAGTCCCAAAAATAATATAAAAGTGTATAATAAAGCCCATAAACATCCAAAAGAGATAATATAATAGCATGAATGCTTCATAAATTATAGATATGTTGGAGACGTATCAAGTATTCCTATTTGCACAGATAAGAAAGAGCATGATTACTATAATAGTGGCACTAGTTGAAGCAAACTTTATTTCCAAAACGAGAAAAGATTGCAATAGAATAGCTTTATTTAAAAAATACAATGTTAGCATAGTATGACAAAGCACAATCATGTTGATAAAGGACATTGCAGACCGGTGTGAGATGACTTTGGGAGATCAAGTTATTCTTGATGTCCCCATATCTTGCCATGAAAGTGATTCATTGACGTTCATTAACACCTTAGTGTGGCAGTAGAAGGAGGAGCGTCGACTCATTTCAGTCACTTTTTTTATGCAGTTCAACTAAAATTATGGCGCCCGCCAGTTAGAGAGGAGGAGCATCAACTCATTTCAATTACTTTTTTTTAAATTATGTACAATGGAAATGAAATGGTATCTAAGACAGTAGTTCTATTTTAAATGTATTATTACTTCATTTTATCAGTGGTTGTAGCATTGCCAAAACTGTAGCACAAGATCACTAGCTAGATGCAGAGTCAAAATCAACCGAAAAGGAACATACCCGGTCATGGGAACCATAACTGAGAGAGGGGATCCTACACCGCGACGACTCAGTGAGGTCAACCAGTAGATCCATGATTCAATTCATGCAACTTTTTCTGCAGTTCACCTGAAATGAAGCAAAGATTGCATCATTCAGCTATCAAGAAGTACTTGCTCTCGTGAGCTGGCAGGTTCTTCTTTAGTAGTTGCACTAAAATTGAGCAACATTAAGGTTGGTTGTCCTGCTCATGTAAGGTGCGACTATAGTTTTCTTATCCTTTTGTGCAGTTCCACTAAAATATAGTGCCATTGTGGTGGCAGTGACGGCTCATCTTGCAAAGGCGAATAAAATGTTGCACGAGACTACCAGCAGAATTTGACGGAGATTTTGGAAACTCCAATCACCATTTATGCAGTTCCACCAAAATTGAGAGATGTTGCACACGTGACATTTTAGTTGAACTGCACAAGACACTCATTCCAAAAAAGTGTTTTGTGCAGTTCACTAAAAGGTCACAATAGCAACAAGGTGAAATGGATATCCCTATATGCACAAAAAGATAGAAAGAAAATAGTTCCTGGTCAATAACAAGATACGGAACATACATGAAATGAAAAGAAGCATCTTTATTATGTTCATGGCAATCACGCAAGGACAGTAAAAAATTTAATACGTCAGCAATGCTTCATGTTACCGGAAGCATTACGGTCAACAATGACATTCGTCAAATATGGGATTACTTTAATGGTGGCATTGCTTGTTTATCAGATATAGTAGATCAACATCAGCTAAAAGAGTTGGTTTAAGGGCATGGGACCGTGGGGACACAAGGACACTCAGCAGCGTAAAGAAGCAACTTACTTATCATACTGGGGGAAACAGCAGGAGTACCATTTGTAACACAGTTTAATTGCATCATATCACTGGAGGCATTAGATTAACAATAACACTGGTTAGACATGTCCCTAAGGTAACAGTGTGATCGCTTCATTTTACATGCGCCCTTACATTAACAATAGCAAAAAGTTTGTATAAATACATGCAATAGTGGACGCATCAGCACAATGTACCTACAAGGAGGCATAAAGTGGTGATGGCGAGTTTGTTCATACTCTGTGAGGGCAGCAAATCTAATCCTGGAGACTTTTTACTATGTGAGGGCAGCAAATCTAATCCTGGACATACTTTGTTGACTTGTCCACTAGCCGCCACTTTATCCTTTTTGTAACCAATAATAGATATGTTCCTTATCCACTTTGTACTATCTTTTCCCTTTATTTCCCGTTTCAACCAAGAGACTGGTTGGGTATCCAGTCTCTACTACTTTCCCCCTGCTATTTCCTCTTTGAATCAAGTCCTAGATTCATGCTATGACTTTCCCCCCTTTCTTCGTTATTTGAACCAAATCCTAGATTCGGCTGCATGAAGTAGCTTTACCTCCAATAATACTAAAAATTTAGGTGGCTTTGGAAGACTTGATGGAAGTAGAAAAAGATGCACATGTAGACACGTGGGGAGCTGGGGCAGTAGAGCAAGGCCGCTTTCAAAGAAATTATACCTGAGGGTCATCGCGATGTCGGCGGCTGCAGGTCGAATCTGTGCACAATACGACAGGGAGGAAGAAGGGTCGGAGGACCTCCCGAGCCGCCGCTGTGTTGGAGAGAACGACACGAGCAAAGGATCGGGACCCGACGGTAGCTATGGGTTTCCTCCCTCGCCGTCGATGACCGCGTGAACGATGCACTAGTCCTCTACACACACCAACTGAAGGGATCTGGCCGGATCTGTGGCCAGCAGTGAGCAGAGAGAAAATATTGCTACCGCTGTCTTGTTTAGATCTGGAGAGGATGAGAGAATGAAGAGAGCAACCCTAGTAAAGCAAGCGCTCAGGCCCCTGCTTATATATATAGTGGAGTGATTATCCTTTTCTCTCCAGAACAAGTGTTTCAATTTGTGTACATGGCATTAAAGAAAAGAAACTTTCTATTTAATGTGACTAACTGTATGACTCCTACTTACTAGTAGTAGTATTGTTCACTTGTGCTCCCCGGTCCTCCATTCATTGAACAACCCCACAGGTGAATAAACATACAGTACTAGTATTTATATATATAGAACGAACAAGCTTGAACTATTTTGTCTTTGAGATATCGATGGTACAGTTTGACCATGTTGCATCAATGGACTCAGTACTTTGAAGTAACCTATATGTATAAACACATGCACGGTTTACATTCTGAACTGCTAGCTAGAGCTTGAAATGTATTTGTTTACATGTACCACATTTTTCTTTTGGTTTTCTGCTCCATGGCGCAATTTGTCGATACAAAATTATACTATAAGTAGTTAAGAGTTGAAGGTGGGGCTTTTCTCGGGCAGTACGCGCGGCAGTTTTCGCGTAGGCGGTTTGACAGAGAGGCGAGGAGGGTGAGGCAGTAGCGGATTCAACTTACTGCTGGAAAGGTAGGGCTGTGCGATTTGACGGCGCGTTACTGCTAGAAAGACGGGCTCTTGTGATATGACTACTCACTATAGTCATGAATTATTGGCGCTACGACCGGGGTGATGCCCCCTTCCATTCCCCACTAATCTGGTGCATGACACGTCGACCCGGATGCTGGCTCTCCCACATGTCGGCGAAGTACGTAAGAAGGAGCAAAGAATCATGCAATATATATAGTGTATATACTAGTACTACTACTCACGTCAAAGGAGTGCGAACCACGACAGCCCACTGAACCAGCAGGCGATAGGCCATAGAAAATAATGTGGTGATATGGCCATAAAAAACAATGTGCTACAGTCTAGTCTGTAGCATGTATAGTACTACTCCTCTTCCTCATCTTGCTGGTTCATCGTCATCATACTTTCCCCATTCATGTGTTTTCAGTATCCTGCGAATCAAAGAGGCCCTTAGACTGGTTTATGTCCGGTCGTTTTTATAAATGTGTTATGTCCAAAATTTAATGAACGTGCTCCGGTGTCTATGAAAATAATCCGGTTTGCATCTAATTCATTTATTTATTTATTCTTCCACGGAGGGTTTGCATGTAGTTTGTGAGGTCTGAAATGTAAAGTACGCCGGCATGGTTGCATATGCTCCGAGTCGTTCATGCACTATGACCCAAATGCTCTATGTCCCACATGTCGGTGAAAGGGAACACGTGGAAATAGCCTAGGATTACATATAGGAGGATAAATGCGTGAAAAATATGTACTATGAAGTGTAGCTGCGGTTCGAAAAGGAGACCTAAAGTGGTGATAGGTACACGTCGCACGCACCCAACTAGTGGTACTAGACGTACGACTACTTCTTCCCTAAAAAAAGAGGTATGAGTACTCAGTACTCCTATTCTATCAACACGAGTCCCATCTGACAACAACATCCGTGCTACAGCTAGCTCTTCTCCCTCGTTTCTCTCTTCTAATTCTAACTTAGCCATGCACGGTGGGCGGGGTGGGGTTTGCCGATGGTCGGTTTGCTCAACTACGGCCCCACCTACAGTGAAAATGTTACGACTGGAATAAAAGTGCCATACACTAATAAAACATTAAGGCCACGAGGCAATGCAGTGTTGTTTACAGGAGGCAAGAAGAAAGATGCATCCATCGACGATGTCCACCTCCTCGACTAAGGGGCAGCGGCCCACTAAACGGCGGCTAAGTAGCAGCGGCTTTCGTGGCCAGGTCGACGTGCTTCTGAACAATGCCATCCAAAGATTCCAGCCGTTGGAAGAAGGCCAACGTCTTTCTGTCCTCGCTGGCCTTGTAGTGGCCTATGTAGACAATTTCCTCGTAGACGTGGATGTGCAGGTTGAAGGTTTCTTGCATGGCGAGGCGCTGCGCGGCGAGCGCGACCTCGAGGTGCACATTCTTTATCGTGACCTCTGGCACATGCAGGGCCACCAGGGCTTCAAAGAGTTCGGCACCATGGAGGTCGATGAGGGTGCCAGGCAATGAGGAGCCTAGGCGCGCGGGCTGGAGCATTACGGCAAGGTCGTCCGCGCGCTTCTTGACAGTGGTGAACTTGCAGATGGAGCAGACCATCATGTCGTCCATGCGAGAGGCGAAGCCGGCGTCGGCGAGGGCTACGGCGCCGGCGGTCGCCAACACCATGTGGAAACGCTATGCGGTGCGGGGCCGCAGGCCGGCGTCTTGGATGATCTGGCACAGCTGACTGCCGCTCGCATCCATCGCCTCCATAGGTGCTTGTGGCTTCTGGTCACTTGGTCTTGGATTGGAGTGAGCAGTGTTGCACAGAGACTAGGAGTAGATGGATTGGAGTGGTGGTGCGCCTTTATATGAGAGTCCAAACTTTGTTGCATTCACATCGTGCTGACTCTATTTTGCTTCTCCAATTAATTCCCTCTGCATGCTAATTGAGGATGCATCATTGACCGTTCAACGTCTCGGAAACCGCTACCATCTCCCTCCTTGGCATTCAAGCCGTATCAATGTAAATGTGGGTTAAGAAGAGACTAGTCAATTACTAAATTGTGCACCATGACCGTGTGGGGTGCAACGTGAACAACACAGGCATGCTGTACTTGTTCCACTTTCTCGTTTTGAACTCATGACTTGTAGTAACGCTCAGTTTTGAATATATATATATATATATATATATATATATATATATATATATATATATATATATATATATATATATATATATAAGTTTGGTTGTCGCGCCAATATATACAGCACTCCCTTCATGTAGGTTGGGTCGCTGAAGTCAAAATTAGACACAAAACATGATGGTGACAGACCAGTCTACCTTCGTACTGGTTTATTGCTCCCTGTCGTAATCTGTGCCAAATTTTGACCACAAATTTGACTAACAAAAGGTTCATTCATGTCACCAAAATTATATCATTGAAAACTATGTTCAAATGTAAATCAAATGATATAATTTTTGTTGACATGCACTAACATTTTGTCAGTTAAATATTTGGTCAAAATTTAGCACAACTTACAAAAGGGAATAATAAAACAGGACCTAGGTAGTACACCAGGTCGAAGACAGTGGTACTACATATAATTAATGCCAAATAAGAGCAAGGTATCACACATGTCATTTACGACTGGAATAAAAATGCCATACACTAATAAAACATTAAGCCCACAAGGCGATGTAGTGCTGGTTACAGGAGGCAAGAAGAAAGATGCATCCATCGATGACGTCCACCTCCTCGACTCAGGGAGATGGCCCATCGAATGGTGGCTAAGTAGCATCGGCTTTCGTGGCCAGGTCGACATGCTTCTGAACAATGGCGTCCAAAGATTCCAGCCGCTAGAAGAAGCCTGCATCTTTCTGTCCTCGCTGGCCTTGTAGTGGCCTATGTGGACGATTTCCTCGTAGACATGGATGTGCAGGTCGACGGTTTCTTGCATGGCGAGGCGGTGCGCGGCGAACGCGGCCTCGAGGTGCCATTCTTCATCATGACCTCCGACAGCTGCAGGGACACTAGTGCTTCAAAGAGTTCGCCACCTTGGAGGACGATGAGGGTGGCAGGAAACGAGGAGCCTGGGCGCATAGACTGGAGCAGTACGGCAAGGTCGTTCGCGCGCTTCTTGATGGTGGTGAATTTGCGGATGGAGTCGTCCATCATCTGGCACATGCGAGAGGCGAAGCCGGCATCGACAAGGACTATGACACTGCCGGTTGCCAGCACCGTCTGGAAACACTGCACGGTGCACGGCCGCAGGCTGGCAACTTGGATGATCTTGCACAGCCAACTGCCGCTCGCGTCCATGCACGCCATGGGTGCTTGTGGCTTCTGGTCACTTGGTCTTGGTCTTGGATTGGAGTGGGCAGTGTTGCGCAGAGACTAGGAGTAGATGATTGGACTCTATGAGAGTCCAAACTACGTTGCATTCACATTGTGTTGGCTCCATTCTTCTTCTCCAGTTACTTACATATGCATGCTAATTGAATACGGAGGCATCATTGACCGTTCAATGTTTCGGGAACTGCCACCCTCCGCCTCGTTGGCATTCAAGCCGTATCAATGTAAATGCGTGTCAAAAAAGACTCGTCAGTAGTAGTATACTCAATATTGTGCACCACGACCAAGGCGGAGAGGAAAAAGAGAGAACTATGTATTTATTTATGGTGTAGATTCACTCATTTTGCTCCGTATGTACTCATTTAGGGTGTAGTCACTTGTTGAAATCTCTAGAAAGGCAAATACACTCCCTTCGTTTTTATTTACTCTGCATATTAGAGTTGACTGAAGTCAAATTTCATAAAGTTTTACCAAGTTTATAAAATATAATATAAGCACTTATCATAAAAAATCTATATGATGTGAAAGTACATTCAATAATAAATTTAATTGTATTGATTTATTATTGCTTATGTTAATATTTTTTATAAACTTGGTCAAAGTTTATAAAGCTTGACTTTTACCAAAGCTAATACGCGGACTAAATAAAAACTGAGGGAGTATCTAGGAATGAAGGGAGTAGTCCCTGCTTTCCGGTTTATAGGGCTATACTATTAAGAGCAAGTACATTAGTGGGCTTATAGCCTGCTTACATGGCAATTTTGTCTCATGCAAGAGCCTGGCTATATGCGTGCTCCAAGGCTCCGCACCACGCCCCATCCCTACACAAAGACTGCCATGCGAGTGTACGCAACTGCCACGTTCGGGTTGCGCTTGGCTCTTTGCCTCTTCGAGAAGACGAACAATGATGTTACTACTTCTATAGTATCAAATTAACCGCTGCATTTCCATCCACTGCGTGCGGGAGGGATAGCTTGTTGTAGTAAGCAAAAGCATGTTCTCGTCTACGAGCAACCGCACGCATGGGCAAGGGAGAGGGAGTGTAGTAGTAAAATCAAGCTTCTCCTCGTTGGACGAGTTGACGCGACACATCATAGCACTAGCCCCACATGCTTGCCTCTAAACTTGGCTAAAAGACCCGCAGTGTACAATATATTTGCTGTAACCTCTAACATTTACCCAACCACCAAATAAAATATATATTCCTGTCTTGATCGGATGAGCGTGCAAACTAATTTCATCAGGAGCCGACTCCAATGATTTTAAGCTTAGAGGCACGGTACACGCTATCCTAGACTATGTTACTATGCTACCTCCCCTACACATGAAACTGCCACACGAGCGTCCGGGTTGCGCTTGGCTCTTCGCCTCTTCGGGAAGTTGAACAATGATGGTACTACTGCAGTGGAGTACTACTACGAGTATGCTTCTGGCCATCTGACACCGAATGAACTGCTGCATGTCCACCGCGTGCGGGAGGGAGAGCGTGTAGCAATAGCTTCTCCTAGTCCTGTGAGCCACCACACTCATGGGCGAGGGAGAGGGCATTGTAATCAAACTTCTCCTTATTGTACGAGTTGACGCGACACATCAAAGCAGTGCACTCGATATATTTCAATAATTTGCATTTACCGATGCATTAATTACAACGCATGCATGCATGTTGTGACTTTCCTTTTGATACTTGCATGTGTTGATTTAATGCACCTTGAAGTAGTATGAATATGTGATGGTAAAACTTTGTAATGCCTTGGCCCTAAAGCGAGAGATTGTTGTGCACGAGGATGGCGAGATCATGATGACGGAACATGACCCGATGATGGAGCTCTCTATGGTCTCTATGGACCTCACCTTGCTCCACTACCCCTTGTGCCACCACCCCTTAAAGCCTCCAGTGTATGAGGTTCGAGTACACCTCGTCCGCTCGGCTGATTGAGCAAGGTGTAGGTTTCTTGAATGATGTGATGTTTGATTGATTTGTTTGCAAGGGAGGGCACCTGGCCTGCGCAGACTGCTGCGGCGAGCGCCCCAGGAACCAGTAGCAGTGCTAGAACTGTGAGCGCGGCGGCGGCTTCGACGTGCAGAACACGGCGATGGACGCTGTCCTCTCCTCGGTGAGGGTGGAGTGCACGCATGAAAGTTGTGGGCTCTACATCACTTACCACAAGCTAGTCAATCACTAGAGCATGTGTCTGTTCGCGCCCTCCAAATGCCCCGTGCCCGTCTGCGGCTATGAAGGCCCACCGCCGGCGCCCCCACCACATCAGCACCATGCATCCCATGCCCGAATAGGATCTAGTACGGCAAGGTGCTCTAGCTGCAAGTGCCAGTGTCGGGGCCACGGCTCTTGTTGTTCGCGGAGGAGGATGGCCGCGCATTTTTCTTGGTTGGTGGCGTGCTCAACATCAGCGCGTCTATCACTGTGTCGGCCGTCTGCATCAGAGCGGGGGCATCCCCACTATTGCATTACGCGGCCAAGCTGTGGACGAACGGCCCGCCGAGGGAGCCCAAAGGCAGGAACGATGCCGTCAAGGTGGAAATCAAGGTGAAAAGCAGCAAGGATCCCGGTGACGTCGCCGTGCAGGAGCTGACCTTCTTCACAGTTCCGCCCAACCTGCTGGCCGGAGCTGGGTTGTCGAGGACGGTGTCCCTCCACATTCAGATCGACAAGCTCACCTCCTAAATGATTCTACAGTGCCTTCTGTTTATCTTAGTAATATGCTAATATAGGGGTTAGCTCGGTCTACTTTAGCTTAAGAGATGGTGGGTTTTGGTGGCGATGCAGCAATTACTTCGACATCAGATCAGCAGTTAAAGTAATTTCCAATAGTCGAATGGATATTTTGTGTCTGTTGGATATAAAGATCTTTTCGGTAAGAAGTATAAGCAGCTTATATGCTTGTTTTTTCAGGAAGTGTTGCATACTTGTGCGAGTTGACGCAACACATCAAAGTAGTACTACTAGTAGTACTCACCCGACTACGCACTAGGCAGACGAAGCTCGTGTCGTGTTGGTGTCGTGTCCGGCCTGCACATTAACCAAAACCTTGCCACATTTTAAACTTCTCAATCTCAAGGCCAAGGAGCAACGGGAACCTATGATAGAGCCAATCAGATGGTTGAGAACACTACAATTTCTAGCTACATATGCGTGTGTGAGAGAGGACGAGTGTGTGTGTGCACCTCTTCTCTTCATGTATAACATACTAAACTTAGAGTACAAGTGTATGTGGGTGGCATCGACCTAGGGATCTAGAGATGGTGCGTGCGAGAAGTCTCGAGAGACTAGGTGTGTGCGTGGGAAAGAGGGAGAGTGATGATATATATCGATGTAATGCGTGTGAAAAAAAGACTAGTTTATAGCTTGCCACGAGGCTATTCCTGTCGAACACCCCAATAATCGTAAGATATGTATCTGACGGTGCCAGTTATTGCACGTGCACAGCAGTAGAAAAAGAAGTACCATGGCATATTACAAAACTGCTACACCACGGCTGAGAACACGTTCCCACATTACGCCATCCGGGAATAGTGCCGCACTTCGAAACTAGAACTGTCAATAAATTTTGAGCTTGCGTCTCGTCACATTGCAAATTACTACCACGTTATATTTAATTGCAAACCTATTCACACCGATCACAACCTAAATAGTTTCGCACTTAGGAGTGTATTAGTACTCGGTTATAAATACTACTATGCCAAGATGACTGCAGATTCCTCCCTTGCATCTGCCATGGCCAGCGTGAGTTCTGGGTCGAGAGATTACCACCAGGGAGAGGCGAGCATGGAAGTGGAACCACGAGAGATGTCCCACCTCGGCACCAAAGCACCCGACATGTCCTGCCGTGCGACAGTAGCAACATAGAGGTCCCGCCGCGCTGCTGAAGTAGCACGGAGGTCCCGCCGTGTCGTCGATGCAGCAGACTGGTCCGGCTGCACCGCGGAAGCAGCAGAGATGTCCTGCCGCACCATGAATGCAGCAGAGATGTCCTCCCGCGCTACGGTGGCCTGGGAAAATGTCTCACGGGCAGGCGAGGACTCTTATAGGCGCATGCATGTGATCGTCCATAGCCAGATGGATCAGATCTCTGGTTGGGAGAGGTTGTAGGACGACATGAAAGCCTCATTTGAACAGGCTACCGGCGTCATCCAGCAACTAGGGGAGGGCAATGCGAAGCTCCGGGCCGAGCATGACCTGCTGAGGGCGAAGATCGCTGGAAGGGGGAAGCAGGCCGAGGAGACCGCTGCCTTGTTGATGAGGACAGGCGGCATCGTCAAGAAACTTATGGACAAGAATGCCATGCTATGCATCGAGCGTGAAAGGCTGGTGAAGGAATCCATGGATGCTGCCAAGCAATGTATTAAGGACATGGAACTGATGAAAGAGATCATCACCACTCACTGCGAGAACTAGTCTCCGCGACCTGCAGCGCATCAAGAAAGTAGAGATCAGCGAGTCAGATCATTGTATGCTTCTTCCTTCTTCTTTTTGCCCTTGTGTATTTCAGGCGTACCGCATGTGGCTTTTTAATTATCTTCCTAAATATGTAAGACAATTATTATCCATTGTCGTCATCCTTATATATTCATTAGTCTTGCTATAAGTGGCAGTAGATGCTATATAGGTCCGTCGGATCCTACATCAAGATCCGTGCAAAATTTTCATTTTTCTCTCTTAAATCTTAGTCGAGTGAGACATAGCCATGCCATTAAACAGGGGCTCGGGCGCCATTAATGGAGACCTTGGGAGAGAGGTGGACGGCAGATGGAGGTCAAAGGGCTCTCCTCCCAATAAGCATGCGCAGGGGTCTGACCGCACGCCTCCCATACTCAAATAGCTACTCCTACCCTACATGACGCCTCCTAGCTAATAAAAAAGGGGCCGCGTGGCGGCACATAAATGGTAAGTAGAACGCCCACGGTTTCAATAATACTTGTGTTTCTGATTGTAACGTGACAACACTTGTTCCAAAAAAAATCGTTGATTGTTAATGTGTGCGCCTTCGCAAATCGGACAACAAAATTACCACAACATGTTTGTGCCATGTCGTAACACCAAGCCAAGTTTTAGGATTTTCATGCGTGTTTTGGATTTACAGGAATAAAAAAACCAAGTTTCTCAATGTTTTCGGCCGAGCAACGATGCCCAGATGTTTGAATTTCATTCCCATTTATTGCATGGGACCTAGAAATTTACCCGAGGGCACACATGTGATTTTTCAACCAACTTTGGTGCACTGGAGCATGTGCTTGCAATTCAAATTTAAATTATGCACATTACATGACCAGAAACTCAATTAATGTATAAAAAGTCCAAATGAACCCAAAATAATTAAAAATTTAACACGACAGTCATATAGTTCTATGTTGCCTCTATAAAGAAAATCAAGGGGGCAGCGTATATCGTTTCGCACACAAAGGTGACACGTTCCCTCTCAGAACCATGAGTCTTCTTGAGAGAAGCTTATACCAAAACTTGTTCCAATTCGGCCAAAAATTTACCACAACATGTTAGTACCATGACATGACACCATGCCAAGTTTCATGATTTTCAGTCCTGTTTTGGATCTACAAGAATTTTAAAACCAAGTTTCTCAATGTTCTCGGCTGAGCCACGACGCCCAGATGTTTGAATTTCATTCCCATTTCTTGCATGGGACCTAGAAATTCACCCGGGGATACACATGTTATTTTTGAACCAACTTTGGTGCACTGGATCATGTGCTTGTAGTTCAAAACTAAATTATGTACATTAATGACCACAAACTCAATTAATGTATAAAAGGGCCAAACGAACCCGGACTAATCCCAAAATTTAACACGACACTCATATAGTTCTATGTTGCCTCTATAAAGAAAATCAAGGGGGGGGGGCAGCGTATATCGTTTCACACACAAAGGTGACACATTCCCTCTCAGAACCACGAGCCTTCTTGAGAGAAGCTTCGGTTGGCAAGAAGCTTATACCAAAACTTGTTCCAATTCGGCCAATTTTTTTACCACAACATGGTAGTGCCATGACATGACACCATGCCAAGTTCATGATTTCCAGGCGAGTTTTGGATTTACAGGAATTTAAAACCAAAGTTTCTCAATGTTCTCGGCCGAGTCAGGACGCCCAGATGTTTGAATTTCATTCCCATTTCTTGCATGGGACCTAGAAATTCACCCAAGGACACACATGTGATTTTTCAACCAACTTTGGTGCACCGAAGCATGTGCTTGCAATTCAAATTTGAATTATGCACATTAAATGTCCAGAAACTCAACTAATGTATAAAAAAGGCCAAACAAACCCGGAATAATTCCAAAATTTAACAAAATGTAAACTTAATTAGTACCTTCTCTATGTGCGGCATTTAATAAATGTCTATTATATATGTTTTTTACCCTATTCAAATTTAGTAGATATGATAGTTTGATGCTCTCACATAATGTATTATTGACACTATAGGGGATGTTGATTCCTATCAACTACCATATCCTAAAGGTTAAAGCAGGTACATAATCATCTTCTCTGTTTTGCTCAGTGCACTACCAACACCTATACGATGATTCACATTAAACTGTTGATACGAGTTTTATGTAAACTAGTGGCTTAAAGTTGATTTCCATATTGTTTGAAACTGTGTCAATAAAGATTTTTTTCAAGAATATTGTTTACTGATGTTTTCGGATGTGTGTATGAAAGATGCTTTTTTTCCTCCCGTTGCAACGTAGGGGCATGTTTTGCTAGTGTATAAAAAAGGCCAAACGAACCCGGAATAATTCCAAAATTTAATAGGGCACTCATATAGTTCTATGTTGCCTCTGTAAAGAAAATTAGGGGGGATGCAGCGTATATCGTTTCGCACACAAAGGTGACACGTTCCCTCTCGGAACCACGAGGCTTGTTGAGAGAATCTCCGGTTTGCAAGAAGCTTATACCAAAACTTGTCCCAATTCGGCAAAAAATTATACATATGAAAACAGGATTTAGACTATCCCAAACATCTTGCTACCTAGACCAATGTACTGTGATTTGAATTCAACATAAAATGGATACAACTATTTGAATTGGAGATTGTATGGTACATGTAGTTCATAGTGAAATATGATTACTACCATATGCATCTATTCTGTTATTAAGATACTATTTAAATGATGGTATAACTTGACAACAATCGTATTCAAATAAGGAAAATTGATTCAAATTTGTCCATATGGTAGACGACAATATATAGGTTCATAGGGTGGAGTAAAATGTTCATATAAGATGGAACATCAAAATGTAGGACTACATCCATTATAAATTGCAAGGTCACCTAACGATATATTCGAATTCAACATAACATGGATTCAAAAATTGAAATTTGAGATCCTGGCATTTGTAATCATATAAAAAGGGACATGACTCTTTCTTGTGGTGGGAATTGATTTGTTTTTTTTTGTTGTTGAGGGAAGTGTGAATTGATTTGGTACTGTACAGGGTAATCTTGTTCTCCCGGTTCTTTTTACATTTTTCTTGTAGTTTTTCAATGGCATTTATAGCAATATAGTAAAAGGGGACATGACTCTCTTGTGTCTTGTATAAATTGTTTTTTGTACACGTTAAGTTTGTTCTACCAAACATGGAATCCATGCCTTGTTATCCTAGAATTTTCAAGCTCGAGTATCTTTTGTCTCTTCTGCTGTGAAACTCACGCCTCTACAACCCGTGCCACGCCTTGTTATCCTGGAATTTTGACGCACGTGAAAACTCCCTCCTCATCCGAAATCTGTCCCGCAGCCCAGACATGCGAAATCCCCCTTCTACCCCTCAGCCGGAAATGCCGCCTCGACGTCGTGTGGTTAAAACTGGTGGGGGTGCGTTCGTAACTTACCCTACATTTCGGACAAGCGCATGCCTAAGCCATGGCTTCCCCTACTTTCCCCTTCGCCCCCCCCCCCCCATTCATACACCGAGACCGCCAAAACCCGCTAACCCCACGCTCTTCCGTCGGCCTCCCGATCGCCGCCCAGCCGGAGACTCTTCCCCGACAACATCGTCCACCGCAATAGCTCGCCGTCCCTCATCCACCGCACTAGATGAGGATCCGTCGTCGATCTCGTAGTCCCGTTGGATCAGCCGCCCCGTCTTCCACCTCCAAGGAGCTGCCCCAATGTTCACCTCGTCTATCGCGCCATCTCCATCCCCACAAACCGTCTTGACCTGCCCCACCAGAACCGCAGCACCCTCACCAATTCCTCTGATGAAGCTGAGGCTTACTCGACGCCACCAAGGAGGTTCTGCACTCATTGCTGCATTTTATCTTTTGTTCGATCTCATGGGGCTGCTGGTGCTCGATACCGAGAAGCCATGGCGGGTCTCCATCGACAGTGCTGTCGCTGGCCACTTCATCCATGGCATCTCTCCCCCATGTTGTTACTTCCTCGGCGGCGACTTCCACACCAGCACTAGTTGCTGCTGCTCTGTCTCTCGCTCGCACTGTGGCTCTGTTCTTGTTGTCGGTCACGCTGCTGCACTGCTCTTGCTTTCGTTCGTGTTGCTGCTCTGCTCTGCTATTGCTGTCGGTCGCGCTGCTACTCCGCTCTTGCTCTCATTCGTGATGCTTCTCTGCTCTTGCTCTCGCTCGCGCTGCTGCTGCTGCACGACCTCCGGCAGCTACAGGAGTTGCTGCTTTAGCACTCGCTTGTGATGCTGCTGCACGACTTGCTCTCTGCTAGTGTGTTCCCTGCTCGAGTGGTTTTTGATTTAAATCACTGCTTCTCTGCTAGTAGTGCTCAAACGCCCTAAACTTCTATTGCAATGCTCTGCTACTAGTTCAATCAGTTTCGACAGTAAAATTCAGTTTCGACTATAAAGTGCAGTTTCTTCAGTTAAGTTCAGAGTGAACGGTATTTACAGCATCTATCGGAGCGGCCGTGGCGCGGCTGATGCATTTTACATCTAACACTTTTTGGTGATACATTTTACATCATCTATTGCAGATGATATTAGAGTCCCACTTCAGATTAACATTGTCTGTCTTGTCCTGCTTCAGCCTCGCCGTCATACACCTCACCGAAGCTGCTCCAACGACAAAACCGTCGATCACAGCGGAGCAGTACCCTCAGCGCCGTATCCAGAGGCCTTAGATCTTCTTCCCCAGTCACACCAGCATCACCATCCTCCACGTCCGACCAATGATGTTTAGGTCAAGAAGGCTACGCCAAAGAGGTTGTACACTCGTTGCATCACTTTGTTACTTTACATTCATTTCGATCCCTTAGGGATCCTTTGGTTCAAAGCAGTTGCTAATCTAGAAATAAATGAATCGTGGTCACAAAGTTAATAGGGAGAAAACTAAATGCTCTTTTGAACCACAATTCTAATGTGGACCAAATCTATGCTCACAAAAAATTTCGAGGGCAGGCTTCAGCCTGTTGAAGACTGCCTACTAGAATTGCCATTGTTTCAAAGAAAAAGTGAATGAAAACATAGGAATTGGAAACTTTACTATGGTACTACTATACGTGCATTTGGTTAGAAGGAATGGAGCAAAGCAAAACTGGAGGAATTTTTTCCTTTGGTGTCTCTTTCAAAGAAAAAACGTAGGAATTTTAATATCCACTTGGACGTCCTTTTCAAATTAATATGCATGAATAACAAGACTAATTGCATTACTGGCATAACAAGATTCTTAATTTTTTTTCATTTTCACGTGATTTGACTTTAATTTGACCATGTTTCTCCATTCATGTGTTCTTCTAATTCATGTGAACCAAACACCCAGGTTGACAAAAACCCTATGTTTGCAAATGCTTTGTTTTCCATGTGCATTCCTATCCTATTCATGTGTTTTTCCTGTCAGTGCATTTATAGAATCCTCCAATTCTAAGGAGCCCTTATAGATTTACTTCATTTTCAGATAGGTGTTAAAGAAAACTCTATGTGTTGTGTCCCGCTCCTGCCGTGCCGTCATCCACCCCACCTGAGGTGCACGATCTATGGAAGCGTTCATTGTAGCAAAGATTCCCCCTGCAGACTTTCTTTCACCGCCTTAGATCATCTTTCCCGTTGTCGGCAGCCACGCCAACTGCATTACCATCATCGATTGAGCAGATGAACCTGAGGACTACACGGTTCCGGAAGAGAGGTCGCACTCTTTCGTGTCTTCTTACGTTATACATCAGTTATTATTACCCTCTACTTTATCGTCATGTTCACCTCTTAGACTCTGAGTCAGGTCCAAACTAATGTTCAAACTTGAGTTCTAAAATGCCTATGGGGCACATATCGAGGCAGCAACGAATAGTATCTGTCTACTATCTGGCTCATCTTGTTGGGGAACGTAGCATGCAATTTCAAAAAAATTCCTATGCTCACGCAAGATCTATCTAGGAGATGCATAGCAACGAGAGGGGGAGAGTTTGTCTACATACCCTCGTAGACCGAAAGCGAGAGTGTTTGACAACGCAGTTGATGTAGTCGAAGTTCTTCTAACTCTAGCCGGTCAAGTACCGAAAGTACGGCACCTCTGAGTTCTACACACGTTCAGCTCGATGACGTTCCTCGCCCTTTTGATCCAGCAAGGTGTTGAGGAAGTAGACGAGTTCCGTCCGCATGACAGCGTGGTGATGGTGATGGTGAAGTGATCCGCGCAGGGCTTAGCCTAAGTACCGCAACAATATGACCGGGGTGTAAACTGTGGAGGGGGGCGCCGCACACGGCTAAAAGTTGATGTTATGTGTTGTAGGCGCCCCCTCCTCCCATATATATAGGTTGGAGGGGAGGCGAGGCAGGCAAGGGGCACCCCAAGTAGGCCGAATTCTAATTGGGATCCTCCCCAATTCGGCCTCCCCCTTCCTTATTTTGCCGGAGAAGAAAGGGAAGGGAGAAGAGAGAAAGGAAGGGGGGCCAAACCCCCTTGTTCCTTCTCCAATTCAGCCTCCTGCCTAAGGGGGTGCGCCACCCCTTGTGGGCTGGTGTGCTCCCCTCTTATGGCCCATATGGCCCATATCTTCCTCCCGGGGGTTCCGGTAACCCCTCTGGTACTCCGATATGTACCTGGTACCTTCCGGAACACTTTTGATGTCCAAATACTATCGTCCTATATATCAATCTTTACCTCTTGACCATTTCAAGACTCCTCGTCATGTCCATGATCTCATCCGGGACTTTGAACAACATTCGCTCACCAAATCACATAACCCATATAATACAATATCGTCATCGAACGTTAAGCGTGCATACCCTACTAGTTCGAGAACTATGTAGACATGACCGAGACACCTCTCTGGCTAATAACCAATAGTGGAACCAGGATGCTCATATTGGATCCCACATATTCTATGAAGATCTTTATTGGTCGAACCGGTATGAAAACATACGTTATTCCCTTTGTCATCAGTATGTTACTTGCCCAAGATCCGATCGTCGGTATCTTCATACCTAGTTCAATCTTGTTACCGGCAAGTCTATTTACTCGTTCCATAATACATCATCCTGCAACTAACTCATTAGTCACTTTGCTTGCAAGGCTTCTTATGATGTGAATTACCAAGAGGGCCCAGAGATACCTCTCCGATACTCGGAGTGACAAATCCTAAACTCGATCTATGCCAGCCCAACAAACACCTTCAAAGATACTTGTAGAGCATCTTTATAATCACCCAGTTATGTTGTAATGTTTGATAGCACACAAGGCATTCCTCTGGTATCCGGGAGTTGCATAATCTCATAATCGGAGGAATATGTATTTGACATGAAGAAAGCAATAACAATAAAACTGAACGGTCATAATGCTAAGCTAACGAATGGGTCTTGTCCATCAAATCATTCTCCTAATGATGTGATCCCGTTTATTAAATGACAACACATGCCCATGGTTAGGAAACTTAACCATCTTTGATCAACAAGCTAGTCTAGTAGAGGCTTACTAGGGACACGGTATTTTGTCTATGTATCCACACATGTATCAAGTTTCCGGTTAATACAATTCTAGCATGAATAATAAACATTTATCATGAAACAAGGAAATATAAAATACCAACTTTCTTATTGTCTCTAGGGCATATTTCCTTCACATCTGGGTCTTTTATGTGGTTCATGTTGGGTGGGAAACAAACAGTAGATGATCCATCGTCTATATTTTTAAACTTAAAGTATAATCTACCTGTTATCATTAGTTTTGGATCTATCCACTCGTTTGCTACCATCAGTCTTGATTTTTGCATGCACCCTGAGGGAGTCCTGGACTAGGGGGTGTCCGAATAGCCAAACTATCATCATTGGCCGGACTCCAAGACTATGAAGATACAAGATTGAAGACTTCATCCCGTGTCCAGATGGGACTTTCCTTGATGTGGAAGGCAAGCTTGGCAATACGGATATGTAGATCTCCTACCATTGTAACCAACTCTGTGTAACCCTAGCCCTCTCCGGTGTCTATATAAACCGGAGGGTTTTAGTCCATAGGACGAACAACAATCATACCATAGGCTAGCTTCTAGGGTTTAGCCTCCTTGATCTCGTGGTAGATCCACTCTTGTACTACCCATATCATCAATATCAATCAAGCAGGAGTAGGGTTTTACCTCCATTGAGAGGGCCGAACACAGGTAAAAACATTGTGTCCCTTGTCTCCTGTTACCATCCGCCTAGACGCATAGTTCGAGACCCCCTACCCGAGATCCGCCGGTTTTGACACCGACATTGGTGCTTTCATTGAGAGTTCCTCTCTGTCGTCACCTATAGGCCCGATGGCTCCTTCGATCATCAACCACGACGCGGTCCAGGGTGAGACTTTTCTCCCCGGACAGATCTTCGTATTCGGCAGCTTTGCACTGCGGGCCAATTTGCTTGGCCATCTAGAGCAGATTGAAAGCTACGCCCCTGGCCATCAGGTCAGATTTGGAAGTTTGAACTTCACGGCTGACATCCGCGAAGACTTGATCTTTGATGGATTCGAGCCAAAGCCGAGCCTGCCGCACTGTCACGATGGGCATGATTTAGCTCTGCTGCCGGACAGTGCCCTGGAGGCCGCACACGAGTCCACTCCGACCCTTAATTCGGAGCCGACTGCGCCGATCGAGGATGGGTGGCTAGACACCGCCTCGGGGCTGCTACCTCTACGGCAATGGGCGAATCGACCTGTCCCTTGTGAAGCTCGTGACTCCGAGGTGCCGGACTCCTCGCCGGACTCCGAACCTCCTGTGCCCCTACCAATCGAATCCGATTGGGCGCCGATCATGGAGTTCACCGTTGCGGACATCTTTCAGCACTCACCTTTTGGCGACATCCTGAATTCGCTAAAGTATCTCTCGTTATCAGGAGAGCCCTGGCCGGATTGTGGTCAGGACGGTTGTGATGCGGACAACGAAGAAATTCAAAGCCCACCCACCACCCACTTTGTAGCCACTGTCGATGACCTAACCGACATGCTAGACTTCGACTCCGAAGACATCGACGGTATGGACGACGATGCCGGAGACAACCAAGAACCAGCGCCTACTGGGCACTGGAAAGCCACCTCGTCATACGACATATACATGGTGGATATCCCAAAGGATGGGAATGGCGAGGGAACAGCGGAGGAAGACTCCTCCAAGAAACAGCCTAAGCGCTGGCATCAGCGGCGCCGCTCTAAATCCCGCCACAGCAAGAATGGAGATTCCGGCACCGGAGATAATAACACCCCAGACAGTGCCGAAGACAACCCCCTCCAGCAAGATTCAGCACAGGAGGACGGAGAAGCCAGCCCTCACGAGAAAGCGGAAGACGAAGAGGTAGAGGACGATAATTACATGCCTCCCTCCGGAGACGAGACAAGCCTCGACGACGATGAATTCGTCGTGCCTGAGGATCCCGTCGAACAAGAGCATTTTAAACGCAGGCTTATGGCCACGGCAAACAGCCTCAAGAAAAAGCAACAACCGCTTAGAGCTGACCAAGATCTGCTAGCCGACAGATGGACTGAAGTCCTTGCGGCCAAAGAGTACGAACTCGAACGCCCCTCCAAAATTTACCCTAAACGCAAGCTGCTCCCCTGATTAGAGGAGGAAGCATATAAACCTACATCACCAGCGCTGTCGGTGACCGGCCACCTCGTGGCATGCAGAGAGGCCTCTAGGCCCTCCACTAAAGCCGTACCCGGCATCGCTCGAAAAGTACAAAGCCACGGGGGAATGCGCCGGACTTGCGAGATATATTGGAGGATAAGGCAAGACAATCAAGATCGATCTACGGATCGAGTGGGTGCCCCTGTCTGCGACGACAACCGTCGCGCGGATCTAACAAGTCGGCCGGGCCGAACACAGTAGACAAAGCTCGTTTGAGCTACGTCGTGATATAGCCCAATATAGAGGCGCCGCACACCCACTATGCTTCACAGATGAAGTAATGGATCATCAAATCCCCGAAGGGTTTAAACCCGTGAATATTGAATCCTATGATGGCACAACAGACCCCGCGGTTTGGATCGAAGACTATATCTTTCACATCCACATGGCCCGCGGTGATGATCTTCACGCCATCAAATACCTCCCACTCAAGCTTAAAGGACCAGCTCGGCATTGGCTTAACAGCTTGCCAGCAGAATCAATTGGGTGTTGGGAGGACCTGGAAGCCCCATTCCTTGATATCTTCCAAGGCACATATGTGAGACCACCAGACGCTGATGACCTAAGCCACATAATTCAGCAGCCAGATGAATCGGCCAGACAATTCTGGACACGGTTCCTAACCAAGAAAAATCAAATTGTCGACTGTCCGGATGCGGAGGCCCTCGCAGCCTTCAAACATAACATCCGCGACGAGTGGCTTGCCCGACACCTGGGACAGGACAGCTGGCTAGCTCATCCATGGCAGCCCTCACATCACTCATGACCCGCTTCTGCGCGGGAGAGGACAGCTGGCTAGCCCGCAGCAACAACCTCAGCAAAAATTCTGGCAGTCCGGATACCAAGGACCATAGCGGCGGTCGCGTCGCAACAAGCACAAACGCCGCGTGCGGCGACAATACTAAGGATACGGCGGTCAACGCCGGATTCAGAGGCTCCAAACCCGGTCAGCGGAAAAAGCCATTCAAAAGAACTACTCCGGGTCCGTCTAATTTGGACCGAATACTCGACTGCTCATGCCAGATACATGACACCCCCGAAAAGCCAGCTAATCACACCAACAGGGACTGTTGGGTATTCAAGCAGGCAGGCAAGCTAATTGCCGAAAACAATGACAAGGGGCTGCATAGCGATGACGAGGAAGAGACCCGGCCGCCCGAACAATAGAGGACGAAGGGTTTCCCCCACAAGTGCGGACGGTGAACATGATATACGCAACCCACATACCCAAAAGGGAGCGGAGCGTGCACTCGAGGGCGTATACGCGATGGAGCGGTCGACCCAAAGTTCAACCCATGGTCCTCTGCCCGATCACTTTTGATCGAAGGACCACCGACCAGCATCCGCCACGGCGGATTCGCGCGTGGTTCTAGACCCAATCGTCGATGGATTTCACCTCACTAGAGTCTTGATGGGCGGCGGCAGCAACTGAACCTGCTTTATCAGGATACGGTCGCCAAGATGGGCATAGACCCTCAAGGATTAAACCCACAAAGATAACCTTCAAAGGCATCATACTAGGTGTAGACACCAATTATGCAGGCTCGATTACTTTGGAAGTGGTCTTGGATCCCAGATAACTTCCGGCGAGAGTTAATCTTCGACATAGTTCCGTTCATGGCGGCTATCATGCTTTGCTCGGACGGACGCGTTGTAAAGTTCAACGCGGTGCCGCACTATGCATACCTCAAGCTCAAGATGCGAGGCCCTCGAGTCATCACGGTCAGCGGAAACACGAGCGCTCTCCGAGCGGAGGAGCATACAATGCTCTTCGCGGCGGAAATGAGCAGCCTCTTAAAGCAATTCTCGAGTCCGGCCGTTAGCGGCCGGACACGCTAAATGCGCCCGAGTAACCTACAACAAGACCACAGCGCGTTCGAGCATCGCGTAGCAATGCAGCCCCAACCCCAGCCCTTGCAAAATTGCAAGACCGGTACTTCGCATACATTCATTACGCTCTGGAGATACCATGGGCATAGGGGGAGGGGCACGACCACGACAGGCCCAGAGTGCGGCTCAACCACACCAGGGGCTCCCAAGTGTGTCATCCTTTTTCTTTCCTTTTTTTCCTATCCATAGGACTCCATTTACCAAAGGCCCTGTCCGGCAGTAGACCTGCCGAACTCACGATGCAACAGCCAGGGAAGGAGAAAGGCTACGACGAGTATCCAGGTGGTCTCCATTACGAGCATTAAATCTGTTTTATACACCATTCCGCAGCCTACCCATGGAGGGGGACATGTTTAATAGTCCCACCCTTGCTTATCGCACTATTCCTATCGTTCTGCATTCATGACAGTATTTCTTGAATAAACAATGCATCGCTTTTTGCCTATAATTGCATTCCTTTCTTATACATATGTTCATTTATGACATGTTGCATCCGTACACTTTGGTACGGCTAAATACACCAGGGGCTTAAGTTCCCCACATTATGGTGTGATAAGTCCGAACACTTTCACAAGTGCGGCACCCCGAACTTATAGCATTATATGCATCGGCTCCGAATCATGTCTTGGGTCAATAGTTGGGTTTACCCGGCTCCCATGTTTTGGTACCTTACGTTCCGTTATATCGGCTAAGGTAGCGCTGGGAGAACCACTGCTATTCTGCCCCAGTTGAGCTGGGCAAGCACCTCAATGGAGAAAGCTAAAACTGACCGTCATGATGAGGCGAGAGTTGGTCGCTGTTCGAGAGGTTTTTTTGGGTCCCTAAAGACTTATGCCGCTTAGAGCGAGGAATCGGCTTTGTCCGGCCCAGGCGTGGATAAGCGCCAATTGACCTTCAAACACTAGGGGCTTCAGCGAAATTTAAAATTATAGAATTCTATGGCTAAGTGAGAGTGTTCAAGAATTATAAGTCCGGTTGCCTCGTTCGTTGTGTTGAGCGCCTCCCTAGATGGACCCAAAAATGGGAACAAGAGCGCTCAAGTTTATCCCGAACACCCCAGCACTCGTGGCATGGGGGCTGAAGCCGACGACTTGCCATCTCTCAGATTTGATAAACGGCCACATAGAAGGTAATATTTTAAATTAACAAGCGTTGCTTAGCGCATATGAACAAAGTTTTCAGCGCACATGATAACAAAATGCGAGTCTACTCAAATATTACATCTTTGGAGCACTCACCCGCAATAATGCGGGCACCCTTCAGGACACCCTTATAGTACATCTCGGGCGTGTGATACTCCTTGCCCGATGGTGGCGCGTCCGTCACAAGCTTCTCAGCGTCCATCTTGCCCCAGTGCACCTTAGCACGGGCAAGGGCCCGACGGGCACCTTCAATGCAGGCGGAGTGCTTGATGACCTCAACCCATGGACAAGCGTCCACCAGCCGCCGCACCAGGCCGAAGTAGCTCCAGGCATGGCCTCTTTGGGCCACAGCCGAACTATGAGGCCCTTCATGGCCTGTTCGGCCACCTTGGAGCTCGACCAGCTGCTTCATTTGGTCGCTAAAAGCACGGATGTCCGCCTCGGCATCTTGAGACCAGAACACCTTCTCTGTCGAGCTCCCCTCCTCGGCTCTGTAGAAAGCGGCAGCATCGGACACGCTACGGGGCAGATCTGCCTACGCTCCTGGAGAGCTCCGAATTCAGGTAAGTAATAGGTAATTCACATTTACATGCTTGCTTTGCATGAAGAATGCCTTACCCGCCGCTATCTTCTTCAATGCCTCGATTTCTTGGAGGGTCTTGTGGGCTTCGGCCTTAGCGCCTTTGGCACTCTCAAGAGCCGACGCAAGCTTGGACTCTCGAGTCTTCGAGTCGCGCTCCAAACTCTCGTGTTTCTCCACGAGAGCCTGGAGCTCTTGCTGTACCTCCGCCACCCGCGGCTCCTGCTTCTCTCGCCCAGCGCGTTTTGCAGCCGCATTGCGTTCGGCCGCGGACACCGCCTCCTTCAGGGTCGCCACCTCGTTCGTAGCCCCTGGAGTACCCACGTTATCCTTGTCATTCCTCTTGCAACCAAATCCTTTTCTATAAGGTACAACTTTAATAAGGAGCTACTCACCTTCCTTGTCCTCGAGCTGCTTCTTGGCACGGCCGAGCTCGCTCTCGGACCGCTCGAGGCTTTGCTTCAAAGCATTGACCTCCGTAGTCAGTGCGGCAGAGGTCAGCAGCGCAGCCTGCATTCCCATATTGACATATTTTTTAAGACTCCTGCGTATATCTTTTTAGATCCTTAGTCCGGCTTTTCTTTCCGAACACCGAACCGAGCATCAGGGGCTACTGTCTATGCGGTACTATTTTACATATATTAAACTTCTTACCTCAAAGCCTGTTAGAAGGCTGCTGCGAGCTTCGTCGGCTGCTTTTGGCGAGCTGAACCTTCTGAATCACCGCACTCATGACAGTGCGGTGTTCCTCTTCGATGGAAGCGCCGTTGAGCGCCTCCAGCAAATTATCCGGCGCCTCCAGTTGGACGGAGGCCGCTGGCGTCACAGTCTTGCCCTTCTTACGAAGGGGCCGCCCGCCAAACTCTGGAACCACTGCAGGTTCCGGTGCGGAGCCCGGTACGAAGTCCGGGAGGTTGCCCTGCGGCACCTCCGGGGCCTCCTCCTCCGTCTGGGTCCCTCTCTGGGGGTGGAGGCGGTCGGAAGTGAAGTACTATCCACATCCGACGTACCCAAGGACCCGCTCGACGAAGCGGGAAGATCGTCCTTGGGTGGACTACAGGGTTGTATGCGGCATTAGAAAGACACCATGTGGCAAAACGAAAAATTATGAAGTTATTCGGGGGTCTGGACACTTATGATCTCGCCAGGGGCTTGGCCCTTGAGGGCCACTCCTCGTCGCCGTCGCCGACGTTGGCGGAACAGTCTGGGGGAAGGGTCCTTCCCTTCTTGGACCCTTCGGCCTCCCTCGTTGGGGAGGCCTTCCTCTTCTCTCTCTCACCGGGAGAGGCCTCTTCTTCTCCTCCTCGTCCTCGTGGGAGGAGTCCACCTCGGAGTCATCGGACGATGAATCCGATACCACCTGACGCCGGGAACTCCTTCGGGTTCCCGTGGCCTTCTTATTGGCCTTCTTCTCCGGCACTACGTAAGGTGCCGGGACCAGCAGCCCTGTCAAACAGGCATCCGCTGGGTCCTTTGGAAGGGGAGCCGGACAGTTAACCTGTCCGGACGTCTCTTGCCAGGCCTGTTAAAGGTGTTGGGAGTTTAGATCCCGCATAAAGTCAAACTATGAAAAAGCAAGTGTCCCATAAAGGATAACATGGCTTACCTCGCCAGCCGAACGCTGCGAGCTGAATCCGCGATCTTCGGTAGCAGATGCGGGAGCCTCGACGCCCTTGAACAGCACCCTCCAGACATCTTCGTACGTAGTGTCGAAGAGTCCGCTCAAGGTCTGGTGCTGTGCCGGATTAAACTCCCACAAATTGAAGTCCCACTGTTGGCAGGGGAGAATCCGACGGATGAGCATGACCTGGATTACGTTGACAAGCTTGAGCTTCTTGTTCACCAGGGTTTGGAGATAGGATTGAACTCCGGTCAGCTCTTCCGAATTACCCCACAACAGGCCCTTCTCCTTCCAGGAAGTGAGCCGCACGGGGATGCCAGATATGAATGCGGGGGCCGCTGCCCATTTAGGGTCACGCGTCTCGGTGATGTAGAACCACCCCGATTGCCACCCTTTGATGGTTTCCACGAAGGCGCCCTCGAGCCAATTGACGTTGGGCATCTTGCCCACCATGGCGCCTCCGCACTCCGCTTGGCTGCCCTTCACAACCTTCGCTTGACATTGAAGGTCTTTAGCCAAGCGAAGTGGGGCTGGATGTAGAGGAAGGCCTCGCACACGGACGATAAATGCGAGATGTTGAGGATGAAATTCGGGGCAGATCATGGAAATCCAGGCCGTAGTAGAACATGAGCCCCGGACAAAGGGGTGGAGTGGGAAGCCCAGTCCATGGAGGAAATGGGGAAGAATACCACCCTCTCATGGGGCCGGGGGTGGGGATGAGCTGCCCTCGTCGGGGAGCGGTGCACGATGTCATTTGGACAGATATCCGGCGCTGCGCAGCTTCTTGATGTGCCCCTCCATAACGGAGGAGGCCATCCACTTGCCTCCCGCTCCGGACATGGCTGGAGAAGGTTGAGGTGAGATGTGCGGACTTGGGCGCTGGATCTCGAGTGCGCGGAGATGGATAAGCAAAGGAGGAAGAAGGCGTAGGTAAAAAAGGTGGGTCCTTATCCCCTTATATATGGGTGGACGAAACTATGCGTCCCCACCGGCCTGGTAAAACCCGCTTATCTCCCAAGCGCCGTAATCAATGGCGCGGTTGGGTTACCCACGTTTGTATTGATGGGAATCCCGGAATAAGGGGAACACGATCTTTGCTTCGATAAGACGTGCCAAGGAAACCGCTTCGCTAAACGCGCTGAGGTGGTATAATAAAAACGATTCGAGTAAAGGATTGGTTGTGGTGTGACGTAATGCCACAAAATATGTCAGCAGATTGAACTTGTGTAAATATTATTCTCTCTACGGTGGTATGTGGAATTTATTTTGCAGAGTCGGACACTATCCTGGTGTTCACAATCTTCTATGAATTATTCGGAGGAGGAACCCGCCTTGCAATGCCGAAGACAATATGCGCGTCGGACTCGACGTCATTGAAGCCTGGTTCAGGGGCTACTGAGGGAGTCCTAGACTAGGGGGTGTCCGGATAGCCGAACTATCATCATTGGCCGGACTCCAAGACTATGAAGATACAAGATTGAAGACTCCGTCTCATGTTCGGATGGGACTTTCCTTGACGTGGAAGGCAAGCTTGGCAATATGGATATGTAGATCTCCTACCATTATAACCGACTCTGTGTAACCCTAGCCCTCTTCGGTGTCTATATAAACCGGAGGTTTTTAGTCCATAGGACGAACAACAATCATACCATAGGCTAGCTTCTAGGGTTTAGCCTCCTTGATCTCGTGGTAGATCCACTCTTGTACTACCCATATCATCAATATCAATCAAGCAGGAGTAGGGTTTTACCTCCATCGAGAGGGCCCGAACCTGGGTAAAAACAGCGTGTCCCTTGTCTCCTGTTACCATCTGCCTAGACGCACAGTTTGGGACCCCCTACCCGAGATCCGCCGGTTTTAACACCGACACACCCCTTAGGCCTTACATAATCTAACTATGTTTTTTTATTATGCATATCAGTTATTGTACACAATCGTACTGAACATTTAGATAAAAAGAGAAGACTGTTGCATGGGAATATAATGTCATGCATACGTCACTCCATGGTGGTAAGTGCCCCCCCCCGCGCCCCCTCCCGCCATTCCAGATTGTATTCCTGAGGAAGATAACTATTGAGAGGGGGATTCTGAGGGAGCCGACCACTCCTATTTACCCCCCGAGGTGTTTTTCTCTAACCTGACATGCTGATGTTGGTCATATCATGCATATGGCGCCTCACATTGCTTACATTATATCACCAGCTTAGTTTAGATTTGCTTTTTGTGAATGCCACCTGTTTGGTTTCTATATCATACTTCCACCGTTCCTAATTTTTTTTCTTTTAGATATTTCAACAAGTGACTACATACGGAGCAAAATGGGTGAATTTACACTCTAAAATATGTCTATATACATCTGTATGTGGTAATCCATTTGAAATCTCTAAAAAGACAAATATTTAGGAACGGAGAGAGTATATGGGAATTATGCAATGGCATCTTCTTTAGCCAGGCATCATATACGTGAATCATGCAATACCATCCTGTTTAGCCAGTCATCGTATAGGTGAATTGTATCGTGCCATATTTTTTCATAATGTATTCCATTTCTCAACAATGTTTATACATTCATCTACTCTTCCTGTGCATCAGCCATTTGAGTCGGTCATGGGAAAATCTAGAGTGAAAACAAGGTCTTCTAAGCAGTCAGTGCTACCTGTCGATGCAGATTTCTTGCTAGTTACAAATAGCTCCTCATAGGAGGATTCAGATACAGATGACCAGTCATATCCCCCCCCCCCCCGAGGTGTATGCTCTAACTTGGCAGGGTTTTATTGCTCATATCATGCATATGGTGTCTTCCATTGCCATGCCATCTGCTTAGATTAGACATGCTTTGTGTGAATGCCTCCTATTTGCTTTCTATATCACATATGTGAATTATGCAATGACATGTTTTTTAGCCAGTTATCATATATGTAAATTATGCACCGCCATGTAGCTAGGAATCATATATGTGAATTATCTCTTGCCATCCTTTTTTCATTACATATTCCATTTGTCGACATTCTGTGTATATTGAACTACTCTTCATGTGTATCAGCCATCTGAGCCGGTTATGGAGAAATCAGGAGTGAAAACAAGGTCTTCAGAGCAGGCAATGGTACCTGTTGAAGCATATATCTTGATGGTTAAAGGTAGCTCCTCGGAGGGGGATTCAGAGACAGATGACCAGTCCAATATCCCACCTGAGGTGTATGATCTAACTTGCAATGTTTATATTTCTCATATCATGCATATGGTGTCTTGCATTGCTTAGTTTAGACATCATATGCACAATATTCAATTCCATCTGCTTAGTTTGGAGATCATACATGCGAGTGCCAGATGCTTAGTATATGAATCAGTTATTTCAATTATATCATGCCATCATGTATACTTAGACAACATGTATGTGAATTATTTCATCCCAAACTATTTTAGAAAGACATCATATAGTTTTGTCATATCATCCTGTTTAGATACTCATCATATGTTGAATTATGCCATTATATCATGTTAAGTTATCCATCATATATCTGAAATTGTGTCATGCTATCCTATTTAGTTAGCCATCATATATGTGAAATTGTGTCATGTTGTCCTGTTTGGTTAGACAACATATATGTGAATTATCACATATGTCTATCATACAATGTATGTACATTCAATTTCTTTTCTTGTTTATCGCCATTTGAATTGGAGGAGGTGATAGCAGTATCTAAGGGATTAAAAACCCGTTCTTCACAAAAGACGGTGCTACCCGTTGATGCAGATAGAACCATGGTTGTATGGACCCACGAACTAGCCCCACCACACATAATCGAGACTCTTCCAGATTGCACACTTACGCCTTTGGACAGAGAACCAACTACAACCCATCTAACCCCAACCCCAGCAGATAGTAACCCTCTTCTAGTTGACACAACACCATGTCCACCACAGAGTACCCCCACACGAGCAGTTTGTAAAGCAACTGTCGTGCCCAAAGCACGAAGACCAACATAGTGAACCCAAACTCCATGTTTAAAGTAGAAGAGCAATTGTTCTCAGGTCAGATTCCGTAGCTATGGTCCATACTCCTTTGCTCTTGCATCATTGTATTTACTCATACCAACTACTTTTGAATTTGAATGATCCAATTGAAACTCCAATGGAGCAATATGTATGTTTTAAACCTATTTCTTTAACTGGATTGTTGTTCTAACTTCTTGCCCTATGTTGATTTCAGTTTCAGTTGTATAAAACTATAAATAGTTATGTTCTCATGTGATGCACATTAAAAGTATTGCCAATGTTGTGTAGTTTTTCACACTTATATTTGGTATATGCTGTTGTGTCTTAAAAATATATGATTTGAACTGTGTCTCTATCTTGATTTAGCAACATAAACTAGAATGATATGGACAATACAGTGACCATAGTACATAGATAGATGTTTGTTTCATGTTGTTATCCTATCCACCTTACCACTGAACCGGTTTACCAAAATGAGTTTCATATACTACATGCTAAACTTGTGATGTGTCTTCTTGTTTCTCTTGTAGAATGCGAACATGATATTGGAGAAGAGCACCCCACTATGCAATGGTAGAGAAAATAATGCAGGTCAGGTTTAAGATAGTGAGAAAAACATGTTGGTCTCCAAGGAAGGTGATAAAAACGATCTTGTAGACAGTGAGACAACCCCACAGTCCTACATTGATGTAGTGTTCGAGTTACTAGCCAGTACCGCTGTCACAAGCTCTTCGAACTAGCTACCTCAATCACTTCAGCTTTTTCAGTCTATGCTACAAGCTGAAAGGCATTAGTCAGTTGTGCTGCGGCAAGAAGCCGAAGGACTGAAGAAGTCCCTGCATAATTCAGATGCATACTTTCTGGTGCAATAGCAAGCACTGGAGGATTTAAGCGCCAAACAAGAGAAAGTTAATAAGCTCGCTAAGCATCTTGCCAGCATTATGGGTACCCAGGATATTGTTTCTTAAACTCTTTTGAAGTGGTTCCAGTTCTGGACTTGTTTTGTTGCGGTGTTTATTTGCACTTGTCACCAACTTTGACAACCAGTGTATGTGATATGCTGCTTTGTTCCCTATATTTGCACTGGTGGCGAACTTTGATGCCCAGTGGATGTAATATGTGTAATAGCCGTGATAGCCTAGCGTAAGTTGCTTGCTTATTTATTTCCTTGTTGTCTTGTTTATTTGTTTGCTTGTAGTCAGTGCAGTTCTTTTTCCACAGTTTACTAGTGGCCGCAATAACCTATTTTTTAAAACTAGGCCACAATAACCATGGGCTACATATTTACTGTAGTGACCATGGGCCTCCTACGGGCCGTAGAAACAATGGGCCTTCTACGGGCCATAGAAACAATGGGCCTTCTAAGGGCCATAGCATCAATGGGCCTTCTACGGGCTGTAAGATCGATTGGCCAAACATGGGCCAATAACGGACCGCATTATGGGCCGCAAACGGGCTAGAGTTGGAATCGTCCGTTCATGGGCCGACCATAACGGGTTGTCGTTAATCGGCCGTATTTGATGACGCTATGAAAATGGCCCAAGGGATTAACGGGCCACAAACGGACCGATTGTAACCATGGGCTGAATTTGGCCCACAAGCAGAAAAGACTAGTAACGGGCCATAAGTAACTGAATGCTGGAAATGAGCCCAAGAATAAATGAGCCCTGAGAAGACTGAAAGATAACACGGGCTGGAAACGGCCCAATGGAATAATGGGTCATTAATGGGTATAAAACGATACACTATTCATTATGGGTCAGTTTCACCACGGGTCGTTAATGGTCCAAGAGTTACAAAGGGCCTCATATGGCCCGAAAGACATCATGGGCCATACATGGGCCGGAAGTTACAACGGGATGGAATCATATTGGACGGCCCATATGACGCTACTGGGCCTAATTCGGGTAGGCCGTAACGGGCTATGAGTTAGCGGGATGTAAATGGGCTATATGCGAACATGTCGTTAACGGGCTTTCCGTGGGCCGACCTGCTACCTTTTGACCAAGTCAAATGGGCCGACCTTTTCACCGGAATGGTCCTCTGTTGGGTCATGCCACATGTCGACGTATCATAGGCGCCTCCTGTCCAATAAGTGGATGACATCTGTCCCAACGGTGAGCTGACACGTGGTTCCTCTGGCCATTGAGAATTTTACCCGTGAAAAATCTCCATTGGTCCAGGCTGTTAACGGGATATTGGATCCAAAGCCGAACCCGATAGCTTAACGGCGACCCGTTATAGTGGATACCACGTGTCGGTTATCCTTGACGAAAGCACTTCCATGATGCACCATTTATCGTCATGGAAATGGACACTTCTGTGATGATAATTTTGCTAATGTCATCAAACACTTTTACGACAGCACATGCATGACTACTTTGATTTTGTCATCAAATCGTCATGGATGTACATGCATGACAGAAAACGTGACCTACTGTGACAAACATGTATCATCACAGAAGCGGGTTTTTTTTGTAGTGTATAGCCAAGGAAAACACACAACTTAGATCGGTACTCAAGTTTTATACTTGCCAAGACTGGGCCAACATGCACATCAAAAAACATGTAAAAACGAATAATCGGGCTGAATTTTCACGAGGCGGGATAAAGGTGTATTGTTGGCAATGACGCAACTAGGCATGCGATTTATGAGATAGCAACCAGTGATCAACGCTGCATCCCAATATTGAAGGGGGAGCAATGAATGTGCCAAAAGAGCCAAACCGGTCTCAACATGGTGGCGATGTTTGCATTCGGCAGTACCGTTTTGCTAGGATGTGTGAGGACATGACACGCGATGAGAGCTGCCTATACGCTGAAAATAAGCATGAAGTCGCTGATACTCTCCACCCCAATCCGATTGAACGGATCGAATTTTGGAGTTGAGGAGATGCTCTACATGAGCTTGAAAACGATAAAAAATCTATTCAACATCAGATTTATGTTTGATAAGGTAAATCCTGGTAAAACGGCTAAAATTATCGATAAGGTAAATCTTTTCATATATATGTTTTGATGTCTACATTTTTCCACACACATTATACATTTTTTGTGTACATTATGAACATTTTTTAGTACAGGTTTAATATTTTGAGATATATGATGAACATTTTTCCTATATATTTTTTGCTGTCTACTTTCTTCCGTAGACACTGTGTATACATTAGGTAAGTTTTTTATACACGTTTAATTTTTTTAAAATACATAATACATGTGTGTGCTTTTGTTTTCTACGTTTTCAGATACATTGTATGATTTTTGTATACATAAGAAACATTTTTATACACATTTAACATTTTTAAATTGGCCACAAATGTTTTTCAATTCTGTATGTTTAGTGATTTTTATAATAGATATATTTCTAATAGTTGGAAATATAAGCAAAAGTAAAAGAATCAAGCAAAAAAAAAACAAAGCTAAAATGTGAAAGTGAAACAAAAGAAAAGCATAGCGCTTAGGGCCTGTGGTGCCCTCTGGGCCGGCTCATTCGGCGGCTGCTTGAGGCGAGGCCCCCTGGAATCGGGAGCTCCTAACCGGCGCTCTCAGTGCCGGTTCGTCTTACTGGCGCCCGCACGCGATGGTACTGGGCCGGCCAAGCGAATTTCAATAGATCGCAGACGACGTTTGCTCGTTCGTGGGTAGCGCCAAAAAATCGGCAAAAATAGGTCTCATAGTGAACGAACACGTGCCCTCACAAACACGTTTACGAAAAGCTAACCACCTAGCCTAGCTACGTGCTAGTTACCAAGTACAGGGCGAACTGTTTAACAACATTTATACACGCGCAATTTATTACACATCTATTTACTGTAGCATTTGAATTTTCAACTATTTGAAACAATTTACAAAAATCATGAATTACAAATGAAATCATTGATTTCGACAAAAGTTCATCAACTTTGAAAAAAAAAGCTCATGACTTTGAGAAAAAGCTCATCAAATTTGAAAAAAGTTCATCAATTTTCAAAAATAGTTCACAAATGTTGAGAAAAAGTTCATTGATTTGAAGAAAGTTCATCAAATTTTAAAAAAGGTTCATCAATTTTGAAAAAAGTTCACCGATTTTGAAAAAGGTTCATCAACTTTGAAAAAAGCTCACGCTTTTTGAAAAACTGTTCATTGAATTTGGAAAAAAATTCATCAAATTCGGAAAAAGGTTCATCATATTTGAAAAAAGTTCATTGATTTTCAAAAGGAAGGTTTGTACAATTAAAAAAACTTCATCAATTTTGAAGAAGTTCATCGATGAAAAAAGTTCATGAATTTTGAAACTTAACAGAAAAAGAAAAGGAAAAAAGACAAAAGAAACCTGGCCAAAAAAAGGAAAAAACACACAACACAGTTTAGTTAAAGAAACGTAAAGGAAGATAATTAGTGTCGGGGGTTGGGTGCGACATATGCCAAAGGATGGCTTATCATGGTGGGCGCGAGTAGAACGTCGTCGCGGTGCACAGAAAGCAGGATAAGGCGTGAACATGCACGCCGCAAATCTTACCCACTTGGGCTCTAGGAAGATAACACCCCTACTGCTGCTCTGCGGGGTCTCCGCATGATCACTCAAGCAAAGTGGCTACAACGGTGCTCCTAGAGCTGTATCGGGAGGCAGGGGAGAGCAAGGCTAGTTCTCTCCTCCCTGTGCCATGCGGTCTATCTCTATCAAGGTCTGAACCCTTTGCATGGGTTCCCCGGGGGGTTTATATAGGCCTACCCCCCGGGGGTACAATGGTAATCTGGCTGGGCGCGGGTCCCAGTCGTCTGTCTCTCATGCCGTTGTCCTTCCTGCCGGCTTCTGGGGCCCGCCGACTGGTGGGTCCATGAGACGAGCCGGAACCTTGTCTTGGCGCTCGATGTCGCGAGCTTGGTCGTGGTCATGGCAGCAGATGCCGCCGTCTATCGAGCGATCCGCCGCCATTCCCCATCAATCTGGTTAATGGCTCGTGGGGCCCGGAGGAGACGGCCGACTCGGGAGGCCGACTCCCCGAGGCCATCTTCAGCGCTCGCTCTCGCGCCACCCCTCGACAGCGGCCCCACGGTCTTTGCGCCCGTCTGAGCCGGCGTCGTGGGCGCAGTCGTCGCGCCTTATTCTTGTGGTTAGAGGCGAGCATGGCAGCGATGTCGCGCCTCGCCGGAGATCTTCAGCGTCTGGCTCATTGTAGCCATACCCGATCCCTCGTAGGCAGGAGGACGGCCACGTCGTGACCGTACCCCGCATCGGGCTTTGTGAAGCGTCGTGGGCCGACTCCCATAGTCGGCCTCTCTGGAGGTCGCCAGCTTGGAGTCGGCTTGCCTTGGAATCGGCTTGCCTTGGAGTCGGCTTGCCTTGGAGTCGTCATCGAGGACTCGGCTTCTCCGGAGATCGTCAGCTAGGACTCGGCCTCTCTGGAGGTCGCCAGCTAGGACTCAGCTGAAGGGACGCGGCCTGCCCCGATGTCTTGAAAGATCCTGGGTCCCGGGTTAGCCTACCCGTGGCCCATTACTCCGACAGTAGTCCCCGAAGCTGGTGAAGCCCGCGGACGCCGCCTCGTGGGGCTTCAACAGTTTCAAACTTCCCAGCACCGACTCTGAGACTCGACCGTTCGTCTTCTTTTGGGCCGACTTGCTGAAGTCGGATTCATTCATCGAGGGGCCGCGGTTGGCAAGCCGCGGCGGGAAATCAGGCGGTTTATTGGATACGCTTCCCTGCTGTCATCGACGCGGTCCTATCGCATGGCGCCACGTGGGGAGGATAGTCTGCTCACCCACGCGCGCGACGGGACGGGCCGTCAGGTGGGGCCCGCCACTACCGCGCCTCGGCATCCGAACGGATCCGCTGCAGTCGTGAACGGTTGGCTTCCCCGCGTCGTTACTGCGCGCAGTAACTTCGTGGGGTAAATCGTGGGGCGGCGTGGGGCTTCGCGCGCAGTTAATCCCACACGCGCCCCCTCGGCTCCTCAACCCACGGGTTATAAATAGGCAGAAAGGGGCGGGGCGACGCCGCACGCGCATCCTCTCCCCCACTCTCCTGCCTTCTCTTCTTCCTCCGCCGCGAGCAAGAGTACCTCACACCACGGCGATGAGTTCTTCCTCCGCCGCGGCCCCCGCCGCGCGCTCCGGCATGTGGGACGGTTCGGATGTGGAGGCGGAACATATCGAGTTCCTCCGCCGGACCCGCCGTCTTCCTAGTGCGGACCTCGTGCGCGCCCGCCCTGCACCGGCGGGAGAGACCAGGCCCGCGCCGGAGGAGGGCGAGCGGGTCGTCTTCCGCTCGCACTTCATGCGCGGCCTGGGGCTGCCGGCGAGCGGGTTCTTCCGCTCGTTCCTGGAGTTCCACAGCCCGCAACCACACCACCTTACTCCAAATGCGGTGGTGCTTCTCTCCGCCTTCGCCATTCTGTGCGAAGGCTTCCTCGGTGTTCTCCCCACCCTCGAGTTGTGGGGAGAATTCTTCTCTTCGAAGCTTAGTGCATAACGCAAGCCGCCGCGGCTCGGTCTTGCACCTACATCGCGGTCTTGGCGCGACGACGGCCGACAACCCCTTTCCTCCCATCTCGTGATAAAGTCGGTGAAGATGTGGCAGCGCTCCTACTTCTCGTGAAGAACCTCTCCACCGACGGCGATCGGGTCAACTCCGCCACCTTCAACCCGGCCCCCCGACCGAGGCTTTCCAGTTGGTCTCACCGGTCCAGGTCGCTGACTCCCTCCGGAGCTGCCGCCGTAGCGCGACTCCGAGTCGGTGAAGCTTGGTACGCAAGCCGCCGGCACGCCGGCTTAGTGCGGCACCTACATCGTGGTGCGGCGCATGACGGCCGACAACCCCTTTCCTCCCATCTCGCTGATAAAGTCGGTGAAGATGTGGTAGCGCTCCTACTTCTACATGAAGAACCTCTCCACCGACGGCGACTGGGTCAACCTGCCGCCCTTCAACCCGGCCCCCCTGACTGGGAGGCTTTCCAGTTGGTCTCACCGGTCCAGGTCGCTGACTCCCTCCGGAGCCGCCGCCGTAGCGCGACTCCGAGTCCTACTGCAGTCGGAGGGCCTCGTCGGATCTGACCTTCTGGCCGCCTTCGTGGCGCGCCGAGTCCTCCCACTCCAAGGCCGGCCTCACCTCATCTGTCAGATGAGCGGTCGCCACGACTCAAGTCGGTTGTGCACCAAGGAGATGCCCCGCAGGGAGGTGGCGAACTTGGTGAACCACATCGCGCACTTCGAGTTCACGGAGGACTGGCAGTCGGCAAGGAGCCGTACTCGCGCGACAACCCCCCTCCAGTGGTAAGTCGCATCTTTACGTAGTCTTGTCTTCTTTGCGGCCGACTCCGGCTTCTAATTCTTGTTGGTCTCTTCTGGGCAGAACCCCCTCATGGAGCCCGCAGCCGGCGCCACGCGAGAGCCCCGCGACTACGTCCCAGATCGCTCGGAGAGCGATGTTGACGACCCCGACTTGGGGGGCGGCGGCATTGGAGGCCGACGCTTGAAGGCGCGAAGGGGAAGGACGGCGGCTTCGGGCCCTCGGCCACCTTCACCGACCGGGCTCAAGACAGCGCCGGCGTGGAAGTCGCCGCGCCACCGGCCGAGGGCCGCCAGGCCGGCCAAGCGCGGCGCGACGCCGGGCGAAATCGCCCGGCGACAAGCGAAAAAAAAGCTCAAAGGCGGCCGCCGCGACCAAACGGGAGGAGGCGGCCGCGAAGGCCAACCGCTTCCGAAGGGAAGTGAGAAGGCCGCCGTTAGTTTCCGCGTAAGTCTTTACGCTCTCTTATTTTTCTTCGTTGTATCTTGTCCGAGTTTTCTTTGATTCTTCCTCTGCTCCTCCTCAGGCCCCCCTCACTCTCAAAAGATTCGCCGTCCCCTCTATTATGGGGCCGGCAGAGACATCCGCCAACACCCGGCGGGTCGACCCCACCGCCGACCGGGAGGCGGCCAGGCGAGCAGCGGGAGAAGCGCGACGAGGAGGAGGCCGACCGCTGGAGAAGCCGGAGGAGGAAGCCGCCGCCCAGTGGTGAGCGGCGCCGAGGAGGCCGCGTGTTGCCGATCGGCGATGCTCGTCCCTCCGTTGTCGTCGGCGCCGCCGGCTCCGGAGTTCACGGGGCAGACCGGAGAGGTCGGCACCGAGAACCCCCTCGTGGAGGAGGGCGGCGAGGCTTCGGGCTCGAACACCCTCGCGCCGCCTCCGCCGCCTCCGCCATCGTCTGGGAGGCCGCACGGCAAACAGCCGGTGGGCCCGTTGGATCCGACGATCGCGGACGAGGTCGAGGCGCGGCTGCTTCTTCAAGTCGCCGCGCTGGCGCGCCGCCGGCTTGAGAGGACGACCTCGGCGCCGCGAGCTCGGGAGACCGGCGCTGCCAGCTCGGCGAGTCTAGACGTCGAGGCCTCCAGTGCCGCGCCCACCGGGTGGTTGCCCGGAGGCGGCACCGGCCCATGAACCAAGCGCTCTGGATGTCGGCGAAGCTGCTTGCCATGAGAGCGGCGCCCTCAAGTCTCGCACCAGGCGATTCGGCGTCGCGGACATCCGTCCAAGTAAGTTTCCTTCTTTCTGATTTCTGTCTTCCTCTGTGGGGGCGTGCCAGCGCACCCAGGTGTAATCCCGAGTTCGGGCGGCTCTCAGCGGCGGTTCGGAACTCCCTCTGGCGAGTTCCGAATACTAACTTTGCCTTTGTCGGCTTTTTGTAGGAGTATCATAACCTCCGCGCCACTGCCTTCAACCGCAATGTCGAGGAGCTGAACAAGCGGACCGCCGACTTGGCGGAAAGCCGGGGTGAGCTCTTTTCCTCCTTCTTCGCGGGCGTAGCTGGCGCACCAGGCTGTAATCCCGAGATTCGGGCGGCTGCTGGCGGTCGGGCCGGATCTCCAGCGATCTAATTTCTTGATGACTTTCTTGTTTCTTCCTTCGTTCTTGAGTGCCAATGCCGCCCTTCAGAGCAGCTGGCGAGGCTAACACTTGCTCGGCGTGCCAGGAGGAGGAGTCGGCAGGCTTGCCAAAGAGCGTGACTTCTTTCGGGCGCGGCTGGCGAAAGCGAAGAGCTGCTCGAGGAAAGCGCAGGACGAGGCCAAGGCAGGGAGGCCGCCCTCATGGCGGAAATCTGAGATCGGCGCTTCTGCTGGACTGATAGGGACGCGATGCTGACCTCCGGCTACCACGAGCTCGAGGACATCGTTGGTGGTAAGTCCCTTTTGTTTCTTTGGGCTTCCGACTATGTATCGGGCCGACTTCTGATTTTCCGACTTTCTTCTTTTTTGTTTTGGCAGACTTCTTCCCTGGTCATTCACAGGCGGTCCCTCTGGCCATCGAGGCTGCTCGGGAGGCGCGAAGGGCGAAGGGTGAGGTGATCGCTGCCAATGCCCCCCGAACCATCGACGAGCAGCTCCTAAGCATTGGGGCCCGTCTTCGTCCGGCTCACCGATTTCCGCGCCACCGGGTGTGCGGTGCCAGGAGGTTGCCGCCTACAATGGCTGGACATGGTGGCTCCAGCGCACCGCCCGGTCGGACCGCCCGACCGGCTGGAAATCGCCGCCCGACCGTCTCGAGGCTTGGAAGGGCTCCTCGGCCGGGCGAACACGCTGGGCCTTGGAGTTAAATCGCGTGGTATCGAGGCTAGACTGGACCGTCTGGCCGCGTTCCGGTCAGAAGCCCAGGCCGAGCTGGAGGCCGTGGAAGGCGCCCTTGTCGAGCGCGCGGCAGCCATCGCCGAGTACACGGACACCAACGTCTTCGTGCCCGAGTGGACCGAAGGCGGCGAGGAAGTGCCGCCGGACAGGTTCGGGATGAACCCGGAGTGTGACGAAGACTCGGCGGAGGTGATCGACTCCAGTGCCGAGGAGGAGGACGAGGCGGAGGACGGAGGCAAGGAGGAGGCGCCGAAGACAGTAAGCGGCCAGCCTCGGCCGTCGCGCCTCAAGAAGCGAGCAGCGGAGACAAAGCGGCGCCACCGAGGCGACCAAGCTGAGACCGCCCAGCCGACTGCCCCGGCACCCGACACCGCCGTCACCTCCGATCCTCCGGCCCCGGAGGCCGCCTCCTAGACTGCTTTTTTCGCCTCTGTTTACCTGTCTTTAGTAATCTTTTGAAAGACTTGTTAGGTTCAAACAATTCCACCCGCAGGGTGTATCCTGAATTTCTATTCGAAAATTCGGCCAAGGGCCTATGTAAATATTCATCTGATTTCCGCCTTTCCTTGCTTATTGCTCCTTAGGCTTTTTCCTTTGCCGTCTTCCCTTAGTCGCCGCCTTGCCGGCTGGACAGCCGCTCTACGGACTGTCGCTAGGTCAAGTGCTTGGCTACTCCGGGAAGACAAGTACTTGGCCGTTTAGAGATTCTTTAGCAAGTCGGCTAGAAAGAGATAGGCCGACTATCCAAGAGTCGGCCGTCTTTGATAAAGGTTAAGACAGCGAGCCGACTAATCATAAGTCGGCTCTGCGGAGGGAGGCTGGTAGCCGGCTTGAGCTATGCGTAAGCTTTTAGGTCCTTAGCCATTTTTTCATGCGTGCACTCGTTCTTGCTTGTTCTCTGCTTACAAAGCAGCGCGCTCATGCTGTGACTTCGACAGAGGCGGCTTGAGCGCAACACATTACTTGTCCAACTGCTAGGAAGCATTTCATAGCGCAAGATGGCAAGTCCCGGGCGACTAGTCGGACCGGTGCGAGCAGTATGATAAAAAGTAGCATATTCGAAGCGTAATTCTTATCATAAAGATAACAAAAGCGGTCCCCGAGCTCGTCTCGAAGGCCTAAGGGTCTTAATGCTTTAATACAAAGAAGGGGTAGTGCGATACATACTGCATCAAGCGCAAAATCTTGAAGAAGATTCGCGTTCCTCGAGCGCTCTGTTTCTTTGCGAGTCGTCCCTCTTGCGCTCGAGGCTTCGGCGTCGATCGGATAGTAGGCGTCGTTCCTAGAACCTTGCTGATGATGAAGGGACCCTCCCAAGGTGCCGACAACTTGTGCTGGCCGGCTGTTCTCTGAATCAGTCAGAGCACAAGGTCGCCCTCTTGGAATGATCGCGGCTTGACCTTGCGGTTGTAGTATCGACGCAGACTCTACTGGTAGATGCTGGACCGGCTGAGTGCCAACAGCCGGCCCTCTTCCAGCAGATCAACGCCGTCTTGGCGTGCTTCTTCAGCTTCCTCTTCGGTGTACATGGTGACTCATGGAGAGTCGAACTCTATATCCGTCGGGATGGCGGCCGGCACCGTGAGCGAGGAAGAAAGGCGTGAAGCGGTTGACTTGTTTGGAGTCGTCTTGCAGACTCGAGAGGATGGTAGTAGCTCCTCGACCCAACACCGGCGAGCGCTCGAGTGGTTCGACCAGTCGAGGCTTGATGCCGGACAGGATGAGTCCATTGGCTCGTTCCACCTGTCCGTTTGACTGCGGATGGGCAACGGACGCTAAGTCCAGTCGGATGCCCTGCGTCGCGCAGAAACGGGCCAAGGCGCCCTTGGCAAAGTTTGTGCCGTTGTCGGTGATGATGTTGTGCGGTATGCCGTACCGCACCGTTATGTCGGCGATGAAGGTTACTGTAGTCGGCCCGTTCAACTTCTTGATGGGCTTTGCTTCCACCCACTTGGTGAACTTGTCCACCGCGACAAGCAGATGAGTTAGGCCGCCTCGGGCCGTCTTGAATGGTCCTACCATGTCCAGGCCCCAAATTGTGAAGGGCCAGCGATGGGGATTGTCTTGAAGACGGAAGCGGTGAAGTGGCTTGAAGCGGAACATCGGCACCTTGCATTTTTGGACTAGCTCTTTAGCTTCTTCTAGGGCAGTCGGCCAAAAGAAACCGTGCCAAAAGGCTTTGGCGACGAGTGCCCTTGAAGCGCATGGTGGCCTTTTCATACGATGGATGTCTCGAGAATTGCTTGGCCTTGTTACGATTCTCACGTGTGTTGGTAGACACCAGTGACACTGCGCTGACTAGCTCTCTGTTGACTATGTGTATGCTGCCGCTCGGCGCTGCACTTGCCGAGCCAGGATCTCATCTGTCGGCAACTCTCTATTCACTAGAAATTTGAGGATGGGTTGCGCCCATGAAGGTGCTGCTATCTCTTCAACTGCTACCACAGCGACTTGGACAAGGGTGGCTGGGCTGGGAGGTGGCGGGCTGGAGTCTGCTGACCGTTGCTAGATTGTGAGTCTGGGCCGGTGGCGCAGCTCCAGGCCAGACTCAAGTCCCAGCCGACCCGGTAGCCAGATCCCGGCCGGGCTCTGAAGTCCCGGGCAGTTAGCCTGATCCCGGGCGACTCTGAAGTCCCCGGGACGGTTTCAACTGTGGTTTTCTTGAGGCTGTCTGCTGGGGCTTTTGAGTCGGATCCGACTACTTCTGGAGGAGCCGGCACGAAGATGGAGTTTGACTCTGGTGAAGGCTTGATAGGCGGCTTGAGGAGGCTGAAGCGGCGGCGGAAGGTATCGCTTGGCGAGTGGAGCCGACTCGTGCCAAGGCATCTGCTTGATCATTGTCATTTCTTGGCACGTGAAGGAATTTGCACCCCTCGAAGTATCCGCTGAGTTGCTGCACTAGAAAGCGGTAGCTTGCCATGTTTGCGTCTTTGGCGTCCCAGTCGCCGGATGATTGCTGAACCACCAAGTCGGAGTTGCCGTAGCACAGGATCCGGCGAATGCCGAGTTCTTTGGCAAGCCGGAGCCCGTGAATGAGTGCTTCATATTCGGCGAAGTTGTTGGAGGCGGCGAAGTGGATCTGCAGCACATACTTGAGCTTGTCGCCCTTAGGGGAGGTGAGGATGACGCCGGCTCCCAGGCCGGTGCGCATCTTGGAGCCATCGAAATGCATCCGCCAATGGGTGGAGTCAGGCGCTGGCGGCAGGTACTGGGTCTCGGCTCAGTCGACGAGGAAGTCGGCCAGCGCCTGCGACTTGATGGCGGTGCGGGGCTGGTAGTAGATGGTGTAAGGAGCTAGATCTATAGCCCATTTGGCTACTCGGCCGGAGGCGTCTCGGCTTCCAATAATCTCGGCAAGTGGAGCGGTGCAAACCACGGTGATTGCATGCTCATGAAAGTAGGGCTTCAGCTTCTTGGCGGCAAAATGCACGCCGTAGCACATCTTCTGGTAGTGAGGGTAGTTCTGCTTGGAGGTCGACAGTACCTCACTCAGGTAATATACCGGTCTCTGGACACGGAGCGCCTTGCCTTCCTCCTTGCGCTCGACTACAATGGTATCTTGACTACTCGGCTGGTGGCGGCGATGTACAAGAGCATGGGCTCTTTGGGAGTCGGAGCCGCCAACACGGGGGGAGTAGTCAACATCTTCTTCAGTTGGAGAAATGCCTCATCCGCCTTGTGGTTCCACTCAAAAAAGGTGGTCTTCTTCATCAATTGATACAAGGGCAGAGCTTTCTCGCCCAGCCGACTGATAAATCGGCTGATGGACGCCAGCGGTGAACTTCTGCACATCCAACAGTCGGCTGGGTACCTCCATTCTCTCGATGGCCTTGATCTTCACGGGGTTGCACTCTATGCCGCGTTCGGAGACCAGGAAGCCAAGGAGCTGGCCGGCTGGTACTCCGAAAACGCACTTCTCGGGGTTGAGCTTGATCCGGAATCGGCACAGATTCTCAAAGGTTTCCTTGAGGTCTTCCAGCAGCGTCCCACGCTTCTCCATCTTCACCACCACATCATCCACATAGACGTGGGCGTTCCTGCCGAGTTGCTTGAGGAGGCACTTCTGCATGCAACGCTGAAAGGTGGCGCCGGCATTCCTCAAGCCGAACGTCATTGTCAGGTAGCAGAAGGCTCCGAATGGCGTGATGAAGGCGGTCTTCAGTCTGTCCGCTGGGTTCAGCTTGATCTGGTGATATCCTAAATATGCGTCTAGGAAACTCAGCAGCTCGCATCTGGCTGTGGAGTCTATCACCTGATCAATTCTTGGCAGAGCAAACGGGTCCTTTGGGCAGGCTTTGTTGAGGCTTGTGTAGTCGATGCACATCCGCCACTGCTTGTTCTTCTTCAGTACCAAAACCGGGTTTGCCAGCCATTCTGGGAAAAACACTTCCATGATGAAACCGGCTGCCAAGAGCCGGGCTATCTCTTCTCCAACAACTCTTCTTTTCTCTTCTGACAGGCGGCGCAAGGGCTGCCTGACGGGCTTCATATCTGGCCTGACGTGTAGCTTGTGCTCGGCGAATTCCGTCGGCACACCCAGCATGTCTTTGGGGGACCATGCAAAGATGTCCCGATTCTCACGGAGGAAATCGACGAGCTCACCTTCCTATTTTGCTGTCAAGGCCCGTGCCCATGACAGCGTACCTTTCTGGGTGCTCCGGGTCCAAGGGTATCTTCTTGGTCTCTTTGGCTGGCTTAATAATCCTTCTGCCTCCGACTCCTTGGGGTCGGGCGACATCTCTGGCTGCTTTCCGGCCATCGCCATGACTCGGTCAAGGAGCCGCTTCTCGGCCGCGATCACCAGGGACTCGGCCAGCCGACTGCTCTTGGCCGTGCAGGCGGACGACTTCTTGTAGTCGCCTGCTACGGTCAGAATCCCCTTGGAACTCGGCATCTTCATCTTGAGGTAGGCGTAGTGGGGAACCGCCATGAATTTGGCCAAGGCCGGTCGGCCAAGCAGGGCGTGGTACGGGCTCTCCAAGTCCACCACCTCGAACCAGACCGACTCTCGGCGGAAATGATCTTTGTCTCCGAAGAGGACGTCTATCAAGATCTTGCCGATTGGCGAGCAGGAAAGACCGGGTATAATTCCATGGAACACAGTCCGGCTGCTCTGCAGCTGTCTTCGCTTGATTCCTAGCTTCTCCATGGTGTCCTTGTATAGGATGTTGATGCTGCTGCCTCCATCTATCAGGACTCGCGAAAAATGGGCGGCCCGCCTATCAGTGGCCAAGGTCGCACCTAGGACCAGGGCATAAGAGCCTGGACTCGGCATCACCTCTGGGTGATCCGCCCGACTCCAACTGATAGGCCTCTCGGACCAATGCATGAACTCTGGAGCATCTGTTGCTACTGCGTTTACTTCTTATTCTTTGTTGGCGCTTTCTTCGCCGGTCATCTGCCACATGGTGAACACTCGTAGGCTCCATGCTCTTGAGGAACTCGTCTTGTCTTCGCCGACCGGCCGAGCCGCCCTTGCTCGAGGCGGCGGCGGCGGCGGCCCCAAGAGTGGTGGAGGAGTGAGGCCGTCTCCTTAGCGATCTTGGTGAGCGGTGGCACTTCTGGTGGTATGGTTTGGCAAGGCGCGCTGTGGAATTTGCAAGGACCATCCAAAGTCTGCTCATAGGAGAAAGCCGGCAACCAGTTGGACTTGCCGCCTTACGCCGCTTGGCGGAGGCTGCCCATCCATTGCTGATCTTCAAGCTAACTGCGACACGCCATTGTTGGAAGTCGGCTCTTTGGTCTTGCGCTTGTCGTCGTTCATTCTTTGTCACCGGTGGTGTCTCGGCCCGAGCTCGGGAGCACAGGAGTCACCTTGCGGCCGCGATTGACTTGAATCTCTGTCTTCATGGGCCGAGTCGGCCGTGGCGTTTTATCTGCTATGACTAGCAGTTCGTTGAGGGTTTCGGCTCATCGCAGAGGAGCGTATGCTTGAGGAGGTGCCCTCTCGGCACCGGCGGTGAAATACTCGATTACGCACCTCATGCGCCCTCGCAGGAGTTTTGAAGCTCGCCCCAGCGTGTGAGGTAGTCGCGTGTTGATTCGTCAGGGCCTTGCACGCACAAGGAGAGCTGGCGCGGCTTGGGAGGTCGCTTGTACGTGCTCGTAAAGTTGCGGATGAAGGCTTCGGTGAAGTCGACCCAGCTGTTGATGTTGCGGGGCTTCAGACTGTTCAACCATGTCCGGGCCGTGCCCTAGAGCATGAGAGGAACGTACTTCACGGCAACTCGCTTGTTGCCGTTCGCTATCTTGACGGCGGTGGAGTAGTCTATCAACAGTCCTCGGCTTCACGGGCGGTGTACTGGCGTGTCTTGGGGGCGTGAACCCTTTAGGAAGGGCTCGTCTCGATCGCGGGCCCGAAGCAAAGCGGACCAGCTCGTCTTCTTCTTCAGCGCCGAGGACGGTGGAGTCGTCGATCCGATGGCGGGCTTCATTTTCTCCGACTCCCTCTCGGCGGCCAAGGCGACCTCCGAAAGTCGGATGCTCAACGGCGGCGGGAAACTTCGCCGCTCTCTTCTGGCGGGGAGGCAGCTAATCGCCCCGCCGCTTCTCTCGGCGGCCGTCTTGGTCGCGCTTCGATGGTGATGTGAGTCCGACTGTGACTGACAGCCGGCTCCTTCTCTTTCCTTCCACGGACTCCGCCAGTCGGCGTCCGAGAGGTCGCGCCTGGATCTCGGCGGGGAGGCAAGTCATCGTTCGGCTGCTGCAGCGCATCTACGCGGCCGCCGGACGCGTTCTGCACAGCAACCGCGTCAAGGAGCTGCTGGACTCGCTCCGTCATCACACGGCGCTCTTCGCCCTCGAAGTTCTTCAGCTCGTTAGTCGCCGCTTGGGCGGCGCGGATGTTCTCCGCTGGGGTGGCGTACACGGGGCGTTTTGCTCCGAGTAAGTCGGCGATGGCTGCGCCGCGCTGCCGGACCGCACCTAGACGGCTCGGCCCAGTCGAAGCCGGCGAGCCGCCTACGGCGCGATCCATCTCACGCTGGTATGCCTCTGACAAGCGCGTCATGCTTGCCAACTTCTTGGCGCCTTCGATGATCTGAAGGCGGCGCGTCTCTAGCGTCTCGGCGTCTGCGTCCTCTGGAATGGGCGCAGTTAGGTCTTGCAGGGCCGCTGCTAGCGGGTCCTGGGCTTCTTCGCCGGAGTGCTCGCCGTGGCTGATGACGAGCACCTCCGTGACGGCGCTTCCGCCGCTCTCCTCGTACGGAAGCAGCTCGTCGTAGACCACCACGTTGGTGGGGAAAATGTCGAGCGACATGGCGTCGGAGTCGACCAGCATCGGGTCGGTGGAGCCTACGGACTCCAAGTCTATGGCAGGCTCGCCGGCGACGTGGAGTTGGTCGAGGAGGCCCGCGAGAAGGCTCTCGGGGCCGCCCGTGCTGCGTCGGATGCAGGTTAAATCGGAGGCGCACCTCGCCGATAAGTTCGGCGAGGCTGCTCGTGGCGCGGCGGTCTCGGCGCCGCCAGCCGTGTCGATCTGAACTCCATCTGGCGAGCTGGTGGCTGCGCTTCGCCAGGAGGAAGAGGGTTCCGTCGAGCAGACCTCCGGACGGAGGTGCACCTCGCCCACGGTGGGCGCCAAATATCGGGGTTGGGTGCGACATATGCCAAGGATGGCTTATCATGGTGGGGCGAGTAGAACGTCGCCGGTGCACAGAAGCGGGATAAGGCGTGAACATGCACGCCGTGAATCTTACCCGGCCGGGGCTCTCCGGGAGATAACACCCCTCTGCTGCCTCCTGGGTCTCCGCATGATCACTCAAGCAAAGTGGCTACAACGGTGCTCCTAGAGTCATGTCGGGAGGCGGGGAGAGCAAGGCTAGTTCTCTCCTCCCTGTGCTATGCGGTCTATCTCTATCAAGGTCTGAACCCTTTGCATGGGTGCCACAGTGGGGTTTATATAGGCCTACCCCGGGGTACAATAATGTCTGGTGGCGCGGGTCCCGGCCGTCATCTCTCATTCATTGTCCTTCCTGCCGGCTTCGGGGCCCGCTGATTGGTGGGTCCAGCGACAAACAGAACCTTGTCTTGGCGCTCGATGACGAGCTTAGTCATCGGTCATGGCAACAGATGCGCCGTCTATCGGCGATCCTTATCGCCATTCCCCATCAATCGGTTAATGGCTCGTGGGGCCTGGAGGGAGGCGGCCGACTCGGAGGCCGACTCCCACGAGGCCGTCTTGGCTTCCGCCGCCGCCGGTCCACCCAGCGACAGCGGCCCCACGGTCTTCGCCGGCCGTCTGGCCGGCGTCGTGGGCCTGATGAGTCGCTGCTTTATTCTTTGAGGTCGAAGCGAGCATGGCAGCGATGTCGCGCCTCGCGGAGATCTTCAGCGTCTGACCATCTGTAGCCATGCCCGATCCCTCGTAAATGGCGGCCACGTCGTGACCGTACCCCGCATCGGGCTTTGTGAAGCGTCGTGGGCCGACTCCCATAGTCGGCCTCTCTGGAGGTCGCCAGCTTGGAGTCGGCTTGCCTTGGAGTCATCATCGAGGACTCGGCTTCTCCGGAGATCGCCAGCTGGGACTCGGCCTCTCTGGAGGTCGCCAGCTCGGACTCGGGTGAAGGGGCGCGGCCTGCTCCGATGTCTTGAAAGATCCTGGGTCCCGGGTTAGCCTACCCGTGGCCCATTACTCCGACAATTAGCACCAAGGAAGATGTTGGCCAGTTGGTTACTGCGCTGGTTCGATCTCAAAGAAGAAACAGGTGCCGAGTATGAACCCCACCATCGCTGTTAGTTTGAGAGATTTTACAGAAAAAGAAGCGTAACATGGGCCAGCCCAGCGCGGAGCTGTAGTGTGCGCCCGTTTGCTGGAATCGAATAAACGGGCGCTGAAGGCGCCGTTTAGGAAATGCCCCTGCAATCTTCCAAGTTCATGGCGACAGACTGCTCCAACAAGCCAAGTCCTATTCGGCCCTTAAGCGCCATTTCCTTCATTTATTTACAAAACCGCGTGATCTCAGATTTCATTTTTACAAAATGGCGCACACCCCTCCTCGGGCCGGCACATTTTCACGTTCTTTTTTCTGTTTCTAAAACATAAAAAATGCGCGCGAGCTGTGGAATCCGACCCGCGCCGCGTGAGTTCAGTGCTGGACGCGACAACCACCCTGGCAACCTCACCTAGATTATCTACATACATGTCTTTTTCCTCTTTTCTTTCATTCTTCTTTATCTTTTTCTCTGTCTCTTTTTTCTTTCATTTTTAAATTTGCGAACAGATGAACGTTTCCCAAAATCCATGAACAGCTTTTTTCAAATTCGTTAATATCTTTCCTAATGGATGAACTTTTTCCAAATTTGTGAACTTTTTTCATAATCGATAATCTTCTTTCAAATTCATGAACATTTTTTCCAAAATCAAGGAACTTTTTCCAAATTTATGAACCTTTGTTTCAAAATAGATGAAATTGTTTTTAAAAATTCTGCGAACTCCAACAGCCCCTTTTCTCCGTGTTTTCGCCACTACTCCGTCTACATTCATCGTCTTCTAGAAAGCGGCGATCCGTAACGAGGTGCGGCTTTGCCATATTGGCCCTGTTTGGATACTCTAACTTAGTTAGAGGTTAGAGTTAGTTTCTAACCCTGAACTAACCCTGAACTAACTCTAACCAAAAAGATGTTTGGATGGCAGGGTTAGATTGACAATAAATGCTCTTTCTCAATCATTTGGCGATTTGTCTTTGTCCAGAGAGAGGCAGAAGCGCTTGCAAGGAGCAGCTAGCCTCTCGCGCAGCAGCCCGGCCGAATCCGCCATCCTGCGCAATGAACCATGTTGGCCGAGGCCAGCGGGGACAGGCATAAGAGCCATGACACATCTTGGCGGCGGGCAGGTCATGAGGAGGCGAGGGTTGGAACGGGAGGATAGGGCGGGGCTGCTGCGGGAAGAGCGAGAGAAAAATGTGTTTTTTTAGTGGTCCCAAGAAGAACTAACCCAAATAAGCACCCCTTGGATGGGTTAGTTTTTTTGGGTGGGTTAGATGCATCTAACCCAAACTAACCCTCCATGTTTGGATCTTTTTGGGTTAGTTGAGTCCAAACTAACCCAAACTAACTCTAACCTATGGATCAAAACAGGGCCATTACCACCACCGACTGTGCTCATGTGTTCCGTGCGTAAAATCCAATCTAGGGACAGACGCACGATTAGCACGCAGGCTCTGGTCCGCGGGACAGGAGCGGAGAGAAAACCCAACGCGTGCGTGCGTGCGAGCGCGACGACATGTTTCCGACATCGTCGATCTTACCAGCTCGTCCGTCGCCGTCGGCCTCGATGGGGTAACAACGCGAAACCTTATCCGTGGCTGGTTGTAGCTCCCCGGAACACTCAGCCAGCTGAAGCCTGACAACTGACGTGACGATACACAAAGATGTCCCGATTATTATTGCTTATCTGTCATGGGAATGTATCTGGTGCACCCGCACTTGTGGTGCTACCGGTGCACCGGATGTCATAGAATATTTTTAAAAATCTGAAAAAAAATTCAAGCACACAACATCAATACATGATGTCATAAAATTTCATATAAAAAGTTGAAATATTTTTTAAGATACAATGACAAATTTAACATCAGTGTAACAATGGGCCAAATCTAAAGCACAAGTTATGTTATGTACTGTCAGTGTTGAATTTATTATTTTTGTTTTTGAAGTTATGTTTCGAATTTTGACTTGAAATTTTGTGGCAATCTACATGGATGTTGTGCAAGCGTGCTAATTTTTCTTTCAGATTTTTTACATTTTGAAAACACAGTGTAAGTTCGATGTACCGCTAACACTACAAGTTTCGGTGCACCAGATATTTTCGCTATCTGTCATCCGGGCCAAATGGTAGGGGGCTGCCGTCACCGCGACGCCGACGCGGCCATCACGCTGCCGCTCTTGGGTTCCCGCACGAAAGAGGTTCAGGTCGACCATGCGTGGCCGGCCTCGCGTTGCACGCACCGGCACGCTAAATAGAGACCCATGCCTTGCAAACGCCAGTGAAAGGGTAGCAATCGGCATCCATCGGCATGCCGCGCGCACGAAAGCTCGCTCGGCTGATATCCAGCCCTCCTAGCACAGATTCGCTCATGTCATAGCAGTTTTATAGTTTATAAATTGCTTATCGCATGTGTCACATGGTGTTCTAGGAGAAACCATGAGTGGCTTTCTAGAATCTAGACGTCTTGGCCAGGAAAATGGAAAGCGAAAGAACATGATCAGCGCGACGAACGGCAGCATGGCCGAAATGATTGGGCAGCATGGCCGAGTTTGACAAACAGGGTCAGTCACACGGCACCATCGACCGTGCACTGGTGTCACTCGCCGACTCGTCGTGTGTCAAGACAGTCAAAAAGGCCCTCGACGAGACGACGTTAGTGGCGCGTCCAGTCTCACCTCGCGCACGACGACAGCATATCTGCATAGTGCCCAAGGTTTTGCAGGAAAGCACACGGAACGATGATGGGAACAGTTTGCATGCATGGTGTGGCGTACCGGGAAAAAATTCCCGGATAAGAGCATCTTATACCCGGCTAGGCAGGCCGTCCTGTCAGTTATCGGTCTAAAAAATCGACCCAACCGGACCTCACAAACCGGGGACAAACGACCGGACTGACCGGCACCCCTCATATCCAGCTCAAATATATGGAAGATATGGAGTGGCCCGGGCATGCCCACGCGCGTCCGTCTGACAGGCCCGGTCCACCATCGACCCCACAAAAAAACCCAATCCGGGCGCCTCGCTCCAAACCCTAGCTCACTCTCTCCCTCTCTCTCTCTCGCTCCATCCACTCCTCTCCCTCTCTGATTCCGATCCCATCCACTACGATGAGCAGCTCCGGCAGCGACTCCGGCTCCAAGCTCGACTACGAGGAGGTGATGGCCCTCCGCATTGCGCTGGAGCGGTCCAAGGTAGAGACTAGCGACAGCTCCAGATCCGGAGCGTCGTCGCAGCTCCCGCGTAGGCACAACACGAAAGTCGAAGCTGGCCCCTCCCGGCCCGCGCGCAGCGACGCCAGGACAGCACAGTCCGCGCCGGCCCCGAGTCCTCACCTTCCCCCACCGCCCGCTCCTCATGCGGCCAACGTTGGGTGCTTGTGCCCGTGCCGCCGGCCCGCACGCGCACTCCGGAGTCGGATGCGTGCTCTGCGCGCCGCGAGAGGCAGGGTGCACGGGAGAGCGATGCGGCGGAGCAGTCCGCGTGCGACAAGTCGCCACCGCGGGACGGAGGCCGACCCCGACGAGGATGCGTGTCTTCTCGCATGGGTCTACCGCCGCTCCCGCATGGAGGTGGACCCCGAAGAAATCAAGCTTGCTTTTCAAGGAGAAATGATATGACGAGGAAGATCGACATAAGCTTAGCTCATCGTCAAAAATTGTGCTCTGAGAAGAAGGACCAGGTAGCACGGTTAAAATTTAGCACGATAATGATATAGCCGATCATGCTAGAAATGACTTGATGGATTATTAAACACGTAAGCAACAAAAATTAATTAGAGTTATTGAATCGGAGTGCATGCGGAATCGATTCAGTTATTGGTATTCTTAAGTGACTAATAACACAGAACCTGGGCGGGGGGGACTGGAATCGTTGAGAAGGATGTGGAATGCTACCTAGCATATTTATCAATGTAATTTTCTTTTATTGTAGCATGAATGTTCAGATCCGAGAGATTCAAGACAAAAGTTTAATGTTGACATAAAAATAATAATACTTCAAGCATACTAACAAAGTAATCATGTCTTCTCAAAATAACATGGCCAAAGAAAGTTATCCCTACAAAATCATATATTCTGGTTATGCTCTATCTTCATCACATAAAGTATTTAATCATGCACAACCCCGATGACAAGCCAAGCAATTGTTTCATACTTTTGATGTTCTCAAACTTTTTCAATCTTCATGCAACACATGAGCGTGAGCCATGGACATAGCACTATATGTGAAATAGAATGATGGTTGTGGAGAATACAAAAAGGAGAAGATAGTCTCACATCAACTAGGCGTATCAACGTGCTATGGAGATGCCCATCAATAGATATCAATGTGAGTGAGTAGGGATTGCCATGCAACGGATGCACTAGAGCTATAAGTGTATGAAAGCTCAACAAGAAAACTAAGTGGGTGTGCATCCAACTTGCTTGCTCATGAAGACCTATGACACTTTTGAGGAAGCCCATCATTGGAATATACAAGCCAAGTTCTATAATGAAAAATTCCCACTAGTATATGAAAGTGACAACATAGCAGACTCTCTATCATGAAGATCATGGTGCTACTTTGAAGTACAAGTGTGGTAAAAGGATAGTAGCATTGCCCCTTCTCTCTTTTTCTCCCATTTTCTTTATTGGGCCTTTTCTCTTCTTCTTTTTATGGCCTCTTTTTTTTAGTCCAGAGTCTCATCCCGACTTGTGGGGGAATCATAGTCTCCATCATCCTTTCCACACATGGGACAATGCTCTAATAAATGAAGATCATCACACTTTTATTTACTTAAAACTCAAGAATTACAACTCGATACTAGAACAAAATATGACTCTATACGAATGCCTCCGGTGGTGTACTGGGATGTCCAATGATCAAGAGTGACATGTATAAAAATTATGAACGGTGGCCTTGCCACAAATACTATGTCAACTACATGAACATGCAAAGCAATATGACAATGATGGTGTGTGTCATAATAAACGGAACGGTGGAAGCTGCATGGCAATATATCTCGGAATGGCTATGGAAATGCCATAATAGGTAGGTATGGTGGTTGTTCTGAAGAAGGGCAAATGGTGGGTTTAATGCACCGGCGAAAGTTGGGCGCTGTACTAGAGAGGCTAGCAACGGTGGAAAGGTGAGAGTGCGTATAATCTATGGACTCAACATGAGTCATAAAGAACTCACATACTTGTTCCAAAAAATTTATTAGTCATCAAAACAAAGTACTAGACGCATGCTCCTAGGGGAGAGGTTGGTAGGAGTTAACCATCACACGCTCCCGACCTCCACACAAAGGATGACAATCAAAAAACAAATCGTGCTCCGACTTCATCACATAACGGTTCACCATACGTGCATGCTACGAGAATCACAAAATTTAACACAAGTATTTATACCAATCCACAATTACTCACTAGCATGACTCTAATATCATCATCCTTATATCTCAAAACATTCATAGAATCAAACTTCTCATAGTATTAAGTGTTCTTTATATGGAAGTTTATATCCCTCTTGGATACCCATCATCTTAGGACTAAATTCATAACCTAAGCAAATTACCATGTTGTTTAAAGACTCCCAAAATAATATAAGTGAAGCATGAGAGTTCAACAATTTCTATAAAATAAAGCCACTGTCGTGCTCTAAAAAGATATAAGTGAAGCATTAGAGCAAAATTGCCTAGATCAAATGAAATAAGTGAAGCACATAGAGTATTTTAACAAATTCACGATTCATGTGTGTCCCTCTCAAAAGGCGTGTACAGCAAGGATGATTGTGGCAAACTTAAAAGCAAAGACTCATATCGTACAAGATGCTCCAAGCAAAACACATATCATGTGGTGAATAAAAATATAGCCTTAAGTAAATTTATCGATGGATTGAAGACGAAAGAGGGGATGCCATCCGGGGCATCCCCAAGCTTAGATGCTTGGTTATCCTTGAATATTACCTTGGGGTGCCTTGTGCATCCCCAAGCTTAGGCTCTTGCATTCCTTATTCAATAGTCCATTAAATCTTTACCCAAAACTTGTAAACTTCACAACACAAAACTCAACAAAAAACTCATGAGACCCATTAGTATAATAAAATAAATCACCACTTTAGGTACTATTGTGAACACATTTTTTATTTATATTGGTGTAATATCTTCTGTATTCCAACTTCTTCATGGTTCATAACCCCCGATACTACCCATAGATTCATCAACATAAGCAAACAACACATAGAAAACAGAATCTGTCAAAAACAAAACAGTCTGTAGCAATATGAAAACTTAGTATACTTATGTAAATCCAAAAGTTCTGAAAACTTAGGAAAATATATGAAATTTGAATACCAATCTTGTGTAAAAAAATTCAGATCAAAATCACGCTTCTGTGAGTTGTTAAAATTGTTTTACTGGGCGCAAAAGTTTCTTGTTTTCAGCAAGATCAAATCAACTATCACCATAGACCATCCCAAAGGTTTTGCTTGGCTCAAAGACTAATTGAAACACCAAAACACAATTACTACAGAGGTAATAATGTGTAATTATTGAAAAACAGAACCAAAAACTAAAAACACAAAAATAAAATTGAGTTGCCTCCCAACAAGCGCTATTGTTTAATGCCCCTAGCTAGGCATAAAACATAGATCTAGGTATTGTCATGCAACTCCTTCTTAATCAAATCTTCCAAAACTTCTCTTAACAAATCCCTCTTTTCTTTTATTTCCCTTCTAGTAGGTGAACTTAATTAAAGGGCTCTGATTAGTGATTTTGACATTCATAAATTTATAGTCTAGATCATCACCATATATATCATCATATAAAATATGTATCTCATTGTTAATGGGTTCCCTAGTCATTTCGTCCAACCAATCATCATTAAATCCTACATAAATTCCCCTAGTTATCCAATCAAACTTGTCATAATTCTCAAGGTAAAGGGTTTGATTAGTTTTTCAGTAGGGAACTCTCCTCCTAAGGTTGTCATTGCAAGACTAATAATCTCTAGATTCCAAGCTATGCAAAGTTTCTTTATCATGGAGAATTTCTTCTATCGGAGGATGTTCAATATATTTATTGCAGAAAACAAAAAAATTCCCTAGCCTCTTGTATTATAAAATCAAATTCCTGCATAAGGATGATGGTGGCAATCTTTTTAGCCTTAGGATGATGAATATTGGGAAGTTCATAAAACACCCTTTACGGAGCAGGATGGATGTGCACAAATTTTCTTTCTAGTTTATCAATAAGCATGACAATGGCATCCGCATAGCAATTTGTGTCAAGAACGATAGATCTTTTATTAACAGGTAAAGTTCCCATACAATCAAAGAATTCTTGAATAATACTTTTCCCAATAATATTACCGTCTCCCACATGAAAAGTCTCGGTATTATAATTAGGGGGAGTGTCAGTTTCACGATCTGAAGAACAAGATCCATGTTTTTCCTCAAGATTTATGCTAGCAAGATTCTCAAAATTTTCAACGATAACCTCTCCAGATTCAGACATGATGGCAAGAAACCAATCTAGCAAATGGGCAAACAAAAAGCAAATGAAAATACGAATGAAAGAAGGGCGAATAAAAAGGCAAATATTTTTGTATTTTTCTGAAAATGTTTTAGAAGTGGGGAAGAGGAAAATGAGAGACAAATGGAAAATAATGTAATGCAAGAGATGAGAGTTTATGATGGGTACTTGGTAGGCTTGATGTAGAACCTCCCGCAACGGCGCTAGCAATTCTTCCTGCTACTTCTTGAGCTTGCCTTGGTTTTTCCCTTGAAGAGGAAAGGGTGATGCAACAAAGTATAGATAAGTTTTCCCCTTGGTTTGAGAACCAAGGTATCAATCTAGTAGGAGGTGCACGCAAGTCTCCAATTTATGCACCTGCACAAACAATCAAACACTTGCACCCAACGCGATAAAGGGGTTGTCAATCCCTTCACGGCCACTTGCAATGATGAGATCTGATAGAGATAGATATAAAAGATTATTAAAACGTAAAACAAAGTAAAAACAAATAATTTGCAGCAAAGTCCTTTTGGGTTTTCTTTGTTTATAGATCTGAAAATATAAGATGGAAAGTACACCCGGGGGCCATAGGTTTCACTAGAGGCTTCTCTCTTGAAAGAAAATAATACGGTGGGTGCAAATTACTGTCGGGAAATTGATAGAAAAGTGCAAAGTTATGACGATATCCAAGGCAATGGTCGTGAATATAGGCATCACGTCTGTGTCAAGTAGACCGACTCCTGCCTGCATCTACTACTATTACTCCACACATCGACCGCTATCTAGCATGCATCTAGAGTATTAAGTTCATAAGAATGGAGTAACGCCTTAAGTATGATGACATGATGTAGAGGGATTAACTCAAGCAATACGATGAAAACCCCATCTTTTTACCCTTGATGCCAACAATACAATACGTGCCTCGCTACCCCTACTATGTCACTAGGTGAGGACACCGCAAGATTGAACCCAAAACTAAGCACCTCTCCCATTGCAAGAAAAGAACCAATCTAGTTGGCCAAACCAAACCGATAATTCGAAGAGAAATACAAAGATATTTGATCATGCATATAAGAATTCAGAAAAGACTCAAATAATATTCATAGATAATCTGATCATAAATCCACAATTCATTGGACCTCGACAAACACAACGCAAAAGAATATTACATCGGATAGAACTCCAAGAACATCAAGGAGAACATGGTATTGAAGATCATAGAGAGAGAATAAGCCATCTAGCTACTAGCTATGGACCCATAGGTCTGTGGTAAACTACTCACGCTTCATCGAAAGGGTAATAGAGTTGATGTAGATGCCCTCCATGACCAAATCCCCCTCCAGCAGGGTGCCAGAAAAGGCCCCGAGATGGGATCTCACGAAAACAGAGGCTTGCGGCGGCGGAAAAGTATTTTGGTGGATGCTTCTGGTCGTTTGGGAATATTTTTGAATTTATAGAGCAAAAATTAGGGTTGGAGAAGTCCCATGGGGCCCACAAGCCAGGGAGGCGCCCCCTCCCTGGGCGCGGCCTCAGGGCTTGTGGAGTCCTTGGGACTCTTCTGGCCCCCTCTCCAAGCTCGGTGGATGTCTTATGGTCTAAGAAAAATCATCGCACAAGTTTTATTCTGTTTGGACTCCGTTTGATATTCCTTTTCTGTAAAACTCACAAAAAAACAAGGAAAAAACAAAAAATAGCACTGGGCTCTAGGTTAATAAGTTAGTCCCAAAAATAATATAAAATAGCATATTAATGCATATAAAACATCCAAAATAGAAAATATAATAGCATGGAACAATAAAAAATTATAGATGCATATGTATGACCCATGAAATCTTTCCGATTCACACAGATTAGGAAGGCATTGGTTTAACCCATCGGAGCGTGATGACCCATGAGTATAGGGGATCTATTGTAGTCCTTTCGATAAGTAAGAGTGTCGAACCCAACAAGGAGCAGAAGGAAATGACAAGCGGTTTTCAGTAAGGTTTTCTCTGCAAGCACTGAAATTGTAGGGGTAACAGATAGTTTTGTGATAAGATAAATTGTAACGACTAACAAGCAATGAAAGTAAATAAAGTGAAGCAAGGTGGCCCAATCCTTTTTGTAGCAAAGGACAAGCCTGGACAATTTCTTATAATGAGAAAAGAGCTCCCGAGGACACATGGGAATTATCGTCAAGCTAGTTTTCATCATGCTCATATGATTCACGTTCGGTACTTTGATAATTTGATATGTGGGTGGACCGGTGCTTGGGTACTGCCCTTACTTGGACAAGCATCCCACTTATGATTAAACCATATTGCAAGCATCCGCAACTACAAAAGAAGTATTAAGGTAAACCTAACCACAACATTAAACGTATGGATCCAAATCAGCCCCTTACGAAGCAACACATAAACTAGGGTCTAAGGTTCTGTCACTCTAGCAACCCATCATCTACTTATTACTTCCCAATGCCTTCCTCTAGGCCCAAATAATGGTGAACTATCATGTAGTCGACGTTCACATAACACCACTAGAGGAAAGACAACATACATCTCATCAAAATGTCGAACGAATACCAAATTCACATGACTACTAATAGCAAGAATTCACCCATGTCCTCAGGAACAAACGTAACTACTCACAAAGCATATTCATGTTCATAATCAGAGGAGTAATAATATGCATTAAGGATCTGAACATATGATCTTTCACCAAGTAAACCAATTAGCATCAATTACAAGGAGTAATCAACACTACTAGCAACCCACAGGTACCAATTTGTGGTTTTGATACAAGATTGGATACAAGAGATGAACTAGGGTTTTGAGAGGAGATGGTGCTGGTGAAGATATTGATGAAGATTGACCCCCTCCCAATGAGAGGATCATTGGTGATGACGATGGTGATGATTTCCCCCTCCCGGAGGGAAGTTCCCCCGACAAAACAGCTCTGCCGGAGCCCTAGATTGGTTCCGCCAAGGTTTCGCCTCGTGGCGGCGGAGTTTCTCCCGTAAGCTTGCCTCTGATTTTTTTCCAGGGTGAAAGCCTTGATATAGCCGAAGATGGGCACCGGAGGGCCACCATGGGGCCCAGGAGACAGGGGCGTGCCCAGTAGGGGTGGGCGCGCCCCCACCCTCCTGGCCAGGGTGTGGGCCCCCTCTGGTGTTTTCTTCACTCAATAATTCTTATTAATTCCAAAACTGACTTCCGTGGAGTTTCAGGATTTTTGGAGCTATGCAGAATAGGTTTCCAATATTTGCTCCTTTTCCAGCCAGAATTCCAGCTGCCGGCATTCCCCCTCTTCATGGTAAACCTTGTAAAATAAGAGAGAATAGCCATAAGTATTGAGATATAATGTGTAATAACAGCCCATAATGCAATAAATATTGATATAAAAGCATGATGCAAAATGGACGTATCAACTACCCCAAGCTTAGACCTCGCTTGTCCTCAAGTGCAAGCCGATATCGAAAAATGTGTCCACATGTTTAGAGATAGAGGTGTCGATAAAAATAAAATACGAACATGAGGGCATCATGATCATTCTTGTAACAACAACATAAATAGATTTTATCATATGATTTCGTATATTCAAGTAACAATCAATTCACAATGTCAAGTATGGTTCAGGAACTTCATTGGGAACTAACAAACTATAATCTCAGTCATTGAAGCAATTGCAATTTATCATAACATCAAAAAGAGTCAAGAATAGAGCTTTTCAGCATGTCCACATACTAAAATATCATATAGTCTTCTACAATTGCTAACACTCACGCAGTACATGTGGTTATGGAGTTTCAACCGGACACTGAGAAAGATAGGGGCTTATTGTGTTGCCTCCCAACGTATTCACCTTTAGGTGATGTCAACAATAATAGTTCATGCTAACTTACATTCAATCGGATATATATATATATATATATATATATATATCAAGATCTTTCAAACACGAGGAGCTTGCCAAAGGATAAAATGAAAAATGGAAAGGTGAGGATCACCTTGACTCAAGCATAAAGTAAAAACATAAAGTAAAAGATAGGCCCTTCGTAGAGGGAAGCAGAGGTTGTCATGTGCTTTTAGGGTTGGATGCATAAAATCTTAATCCAAAAGAACGTCACTTTATATTGCCACTTGTATATGGACCTTTATTATGCAGTCCGTCACTTTTATTGCTTCCATAACAAGATCATATAAAGCTTATTTTCTCTGCACTAATAAGTCATACATATTTAGAGAGCAATTTTTATTGCTTGCAACATGAAAACTTACTTTTACTCAATCCATAGGTAGGTATGGTGGACTCTCATGGCAAAACTGGTTTAAGGATATTTGGAAGCACAAATAGTATCTCTACTTGGTGCAAGGAATTTGGCTAGCGTGAGGGGAAAAGGCAAGCTCAACATGTTGAGAAGGTCTATGACAATATACTTTAACTGAGATGTGAGAAAACATAAACCATTACATTGTCTTCCTTGTCCAACATCAACTCTTTTAGCATGTCATACTTAATGAGTGCTTCACAATCATAAAAGAGGTCCAAGAAAGTATATTTGTATGTGAAAACCTCTCTTTCCTAATTACTTCCTATTAATTGCAACGATGACCAAAACTATGTTTGTCAACTCTCAACAACTTTTATGCCTCATACTTTTCATATGCGAAGTTATTACTATCCATAATTGTCGGGGGTTGGATGCGACATATGCCAACGGGTGGCTTATCATGGTGGGGGCGAGTAGAACGTCGCCGGTGCCTGGAAACGGGATGAGGCGAAGACATGCACGCCGGCGAATCTTACCCAGCTTCGGGGCTCTCCGAGGAGATAACACCTCTACTGCTGCTCTGCGGGGTCTCCGCATGATCACTATGGGGTGATAGTACAATGGTGCTCCTCGAGCTGTGTGGAGGCAGGGAGGAGCAAGGCTAGCTTCTTCCCCTCTTGCTATGTGTCTAAACCTATCCAGGGCCGACCCCTTTGCATGGGTGCCCCGGGGGGTTTATATAGGCCTACCCCCCGGGGGTACAATGGTAATCCGACTGGGCGTGGCCCCGATCGTCGATCTCTCGCAGCCGTCCTCCTGCCGACACGGGGCCCGATCGGGCCTCCATTTCAAGAGAGTAACAACTTGTGCAGCGCTCCTAATGACGCAGGCTCGGTCATGGGGTCGTGGGAACAGTGCCGCCGTCTGTCAGGTGATCACTGTCGCCACTCCCCGTCCAATCTGGTTTATGGCTTGTGGGACCCTAGCCGAGAGGCGGCCGACTCTGGGGAAGCCGACTTCCGTAGGGCCGTCTTCAGACTCTCCGACCGTCTTCTTCTATCTCACTGACGGGGGGCCCAGCGATCTCCGGGCCGTACGCGCCGCCGTCGTGGGCACAATGCCTTGCGCACTGTGGCTGAGGTCAAGGGAGGCATGGCGACAGTGCCGCGCCTCACCGGAGATCTCCTGGTGACGCAGCTCACTGTAGCCATGCCTTCTTCCCGTGGGTCCGAGGGGACAGCCACGATGGGGCTGTACCCCAATCGGTCTTCGTGAAAGGTCGCGGGCCGACTCTCACAGTCGGCCCCTTGAGAGGTCGCAAGCCCGGAGTCGGCTTGTTTCAGAGTCGCCATCTGAGGACTCCGCTTCTTCGAAGGTCGCCAGCTGGGACTCGGCCTTCTCGAAGGTCGCCCGCTGGGACTCGGCCTTCTCGAAGGTCGCCCGCTGGGACTCGGCCTTCTCGAAGATCGCCTAGCTGGGACTCGGCTGAGGGGCGCGACCTGCCCCGATGTCTTGAAAGATCTTGGGTCCTGGGTCAGCCTACCCATGGCCCATTACTCGACAGATAGTCCCGGTGGCGAAGCCGGTGGCGCCGCCTCGTGGGGCTTCGGCGATTCGATCTCGAGGTGCCGACTCGAGATTCGGCGGCCGTGTCTTCGCCGCCTCGCCGAGTCGGCTGGCCCGTGAGGGGCCGCCGCTCGCAAGACGTGGCGGGAAACCAGCGGCGATTAGCTACGCTTCGCTATCTGCGAGCGGTCCTATCGCGTGATGCCGCGTGGAGGCGATAGCCTGCCTGCCTGCAGCGTGACGGACGGAACGCCGGTGGGGCCCGCCATTACGCGCCTCGGCTCCGGCGGATCCGCTGCGGCGAGGCGGTTGGCATCACGTGGTTCTGCGGGCGATAACCGTGGGGGTTTAATCGTGGGCGTCGTGGGGGTCGTGGGCGCGATTAATCCCCGTCGCCCCTCGGCTTCTCAGCCCACGGGCTATAAATAGGCTGAGGGGGCGGCACGCACGCGCGCACTCCCTCCCCCGCTCTTTCGCCTTTCTTCTTCCTTCGCCTCGCTCCGTCGCTTTCTTCTTCCTCGCCGACGATGAGCTCTTCCTCCGCCGCGCCCCCCGCCTCGCGCTCCGGCGAGTGGGATGGCTCAGACGTGGATGCGGAGGACATCGAGTTCCTTCGCCGGACCTGCCGCCTCCCGAGCGCGGATTTGGTGCAGGCCCGTCCTGCGCTGGCGGGGGAGATCCGGCCCGCGCCGTCGGCGGGCGAGCGGGTCATCTTCCGCTCGCACCTCATGCGCGGGATGGGGCTCCCGGCGAGCGGGTTCCTCCGCTCGTTCCTCGAGTTGTACAACTTGCAGCCGCACCACCTCACCCCCAACGCGGTGGTGCTTCTCTCCGCTTCGCCACCACATGCGAGGGCTACATCGGCGTTCTCCCCACCCTCGAGCTGTGGGGGGAGTTCTTTCCTCAAAGCTCGGTACTCAGGCTGCCGGCACGCCGGCGCAGTGCGGCACGTTCATCGCGTCACGGCGCACGACGGCCGACAACCCCTTCCGCCCATCCCGCTGGTGAAGTCGGTGAAGATGTGGCGGAAGGCGTACTTTACGTGAAGAACGCCGCCACCGGCGGCGATCGGGTCAACTTGCCGCCGCCGACCCGAGCGCTGGTGGCGGCTGCCTAGCTGGTCCCATCGGTCGAAGTCGCTTTAAGCCCTCGGTCGGCGCCGTGGCGCGCCTCCGAAGTCATGACGCGATCGGAGGGGCTCGTCGCCTCCGATCTCTCGCGCCGCCGTGGCGCGGCGGTACTTCGCTCAAGGCCAGCCCCACCTCATCATCCGGATGAGCGGCCGCACGATCAAGCTGGCTGTGCACCAAAGACATGCAGCGTGGAGAAGTGGCGAACATGGTGAACCTCATCGCCATGCTGCAAGTTCACCGATGAGTGGCAGTTCGACAAGGAGCCGTACTCGCGTGACAACCCTCCGCCCGGTGGTAAGTTGTTTCCGTCGCATGCCGATCTCGCTTGTATCCGACTTGAGCTCGATCTTGTTGGTATTTTGAGCGAGAACCCTCTCACGGCGCCCGCTGCGGCGCCACGAAGAGCAGCGGAGTCGTCCCGACCGCGAGGTCAGCGACGTCGACAACCCCGACTTGGAGGCCGCGGCGCTGGAGGCCGGCGCCGAAGGCGGCGGAGAGGAGGAAGACGGCGGCCTCAGACCGTCGGCGACCTTCGCCGACTCGCCCGAGGGCGACATCGACGCGGAAGTCGCCCCGCCGCCAACCAAAGCCGCCCCTCAACCAGGCCGGCGCGAAAAGGCGTCACGCCGGGCCGAGTGCGCCCGGTGGCAGGTCGAAGAAACCCAGGGGAACCGCTGCCGCGACCAAGCGGGAAGAGGCGGCCGCGAAAGCCAACCGCTTCCGGAAGGAAGTGAAAAGGCCGCCACTTGTTTCTTCGTAAGTCCCTTACTCTTTGTTTCTCTTCTGACTTTCCTTGAATCTTTCTGACTTTCCCCCCCTTCTTCTCCAGTGCCCCCCTCTCCCTTGAGAGAGCCGCCGTGCCCTCTGTCATGGGGTCGGGGCACGCCCGCCAATACGCTGGCGGGTCGATCCGCCGCCAACCTCCGGAGGCGACGGAATGTAGCGCGGAGAAGCGCGGAGGAGGAGGCGGCGCTGGAGAAAGCGCGAGGCCGAGAAGGCGGCCGCCAACGCCCAGCGGCATCTGGATGAGGCCGTGGCGCGCCGCTGCCGCAGCAACGGGATCTTGAGGCCGTTCGTCGCCGAAGCGGCGCGTCTCGTTCCTCCCTGTCGTCGCGCCGCCGCCCCGAGTTCACGGGCAGACCGGGAGGTCGGCACCGCAAACCCTCGCGGAGGATGGTAGCGGCGCCTCGGGCTCCGGACACCCACGCCGCCTCCGCCACCTCCGCCGCCTCGTCTTGAGGCGCCGACGGTAAGCAGCCGGTGGACCCGCGAGATCCGCCGGCTGCGGACGACGCCGATCTTGCCTTGCTTCTCCAGTCGCCGTGCCGACACGCCGCCGGTCGAGAGGACGAGCTCCACGCCCATGAGCTCGGGAGGCCAGCGTCGCCCGGCATGGCGAACACTGGATGCGAAGCCTCGGTGCCGTGCCCACCGGCTGGGTCTTGTGGCGGCGGCGGGCCGCTGAACTAGGCGCTTCGGGCGTTCGGTCAAGTTGCGCAAAGAAAGAAGCCCTCAACTTTACACCAAGGCGATTCGGCCTGCGGACCTCCGTCCGGGTATGCTTCGTTTTCCTTTTTCGTTCTCTTGTCTTTTTACGTAGAGGCGCGCCGGCCTCCCACTGGGTGTAATCCCGAGTTCGAGTCGGCTGCTTGAGCGGCGGCTCGGAACTCCTTCTAGCGACTCCAAGGCTGACTTTGCTTTGCGGCCTTGCAGGAGTACCACAACCTCCGCTACGCCTTCAACCGCAGCGTTGAGGAGCTGAGAAGCGGACCGCCGACTGGCGGAAAGTCAAGGTGAGCGGATTCTTCCTTCTTCGGCGGGCTGGCGCACCAGCATGCTGTAGTCCCGAGATTCGGGCGGTAGTGGCGATCGGGCGGATCTTCGGCGACTTTCCTTCTTTCTTCTCAGCGGGCGCGCTGGCGCCGCTGGCTGTAATCCCGAGATTCGGGCGGCTGCTGGCGATCGGGCGGATCTCCAGCGACCTTCCTTGTTGACGATGCTTTATCTTTCTTTGGGCTTCAGACGCCAATGCCGCCCTTCAAGGGCAGCTGGATGAGGCCGATGCCGCCCGTCGCACTAAGGAGGAGGAGTGCGACAAGCTCGTTTGAGAGCGCGACCTTCTGGCGACGCAGCTGGCCGAGCAGAAGGACCTACTTCGGAAAGCGCAGGAGGACGCCAAGTCGCGGGAGGAGGCCCTTCTAGCCGAGTTCGCGATGGAGCGGGCCGCCTGGACCGACCGTGAGGCGATGCTGACCTCCGGCTATCACGTGCTTGAGGAAATTGTCGATGGTAACTCCTGGCTTCTCTTCTTTGATCTTTCGACTCTGTGTCGAACTGTCTTCTGGTTTTTCTGACTGTTTCCTTTTCTTGTCTTTGGCAGACTTCTTCCCCGGCCACTCGCAGGCCGTCCCTCCGGCCATCGAGGCGGATCGGGAGGAGCGGAGGGCGCAGGGCGAAGTGATCGCCGCCAACGCCCCCCGAACCATTGACGAGCAGCTCTTGAGCATCGGGGCTCGCCTTCGCCCTGCTCACCGTTTGATGCGTCGCCTTCAACGCGCCGGCGCCCAAGTCGCACCGCCAGTCGGACGGCCGACTGGCTGGAGGTCGCCGTCGGTCGCTTCGAAGCTTGGAGGGGCTCCTCGGCCCGCGCCGGAGCACGCCGGGCCCTGGAGTTCGTCAAGGGGTGGTACCACAGGCTGGACTGGACCGCTGGCAGCGTTCGGTCGGAGGCCCAGCGAGTTAAGGGGCGTGGAAGGCGCCCTTGTCGGCCTTGACGGCCATCGCCGAGTACACGGACACAGTGTCTTTGTGCTCGAAAGCGGACCGCCGACGGCGAGGAGGTTCCGCCAGTGGTTGAGGATGCACCTGAAGTGCGAGGAGGACTCGGCGGAGGTGTCGGCTCCAGACCGAGGGGAGGGCGAGTCGGAGGAGCGGAGGCGAGGAAGAGGCGCTAGAACACAAGCGGCGGCCAGCCTCGGCTGATCGCGCCCAAAGAACGAGCCTCGAAAGGACCCGCGCGACCGTCGGCAAGGCGACCAAGCCGAGACCGCCTAAGCCGACTGCCCGGCGCCGGACGCCGCCCGCCGCCTCCGGCCCTCCGGCTCGGAGGCCGCCCCTAGAGTGTATCAACTTTACTGTCTTTTTGTTCTTTAAAAAACTTGTCGATTCGAACAATTCCACCCGCGGGGTGTATTCGGCCAAGGGCCTTATGTAAATATTTATCAAATTTCCGCCTTTCCTTGCTTTGGCTCTTTAGACTTTTTTCCTTTGCCGCCTTCCTTCGGTTGCCGCCTTGCCAACTGGGCAGCCGCTCTGCGGACTGCCGCCGGGTCAAGCGCTCGGCTACTTTAGGAGGCAAGTACTTAGTCGTTTAGAACGCCGTAGCAAGTTTGGCTGGAGGTCGACAGGCCGACTCTCGAAAGTCGGCCGTCTTTGATAAAGGTTGAGACTATGAGCCGACTGCTCGTGAGTCGGCTCATAGGGGGAAACTGGGAGCCGGCTTGGGCTATGCGTAGCTCTTAAGTCCTTAGCCGTTTTTCATGTGTGCGCTCGCTCTTTCCGCCCCCCGCTTTACCGACAGTCGCTCTGCGAGCTGCGGCTTCTGTGAGAGGCGGCTTTGAGCGGCACATTACTTGTCGACCTCGGGAGCATTTCATAGCACAAAGCGGCGAGTCCCGGGCGACTAGTCGGACCGGTGCGAACGATATGATAAAAAGGAGAACGCATTTGAAGCGAGATCCATATCATACTGAGTAATCAAAGGCAGTCCCGAGCTCGTCTCGGGGCCTAAGGTCTTAGTACTTAATACAAAAGGAGGGTAGCGTGATACATCTGCATCAACTGTAAAATCTTCGAAGAAGATTTGCGTTCCACGGGCGCTCTGTTTCCTTGCCAGAGTCGTCTCTCTTGCGTGCTCGAGGCTTCTGAGCGTCGATCAAGTAGTAGGCGTCGTTCCCTAGCACCTTGCTGATGATGAAGGGGCCCTCCCAAGGCGCCGACAACTTGTGCTGGCCGGCTGTTCTCTGAATCAGTCGGAGCACAAGGTTGCCCTCTTGGAATGATCTTGGCTTGACCTTGCGGTTGTAGTATCGCCGCGAGACTCTGCTGGTAGATCTTTGGACGGTGAGTGCCAACAGCCGGCCCTCTTCCAGCAGGTCGACGCCGTCTTGGCGTGCTTCTTCAGCCTCCTCTTCGGTGTACATAGAGACTCGCGGAGAGTCGAATTGTATATCCGTCGGGATGACGGCTTCGGCACCGTAGACGAGGAAGAACGGCGTGAAGCCGGTTGATCTGTTCGGTGTTGTCGCGAGACTCGGAGGGCGGAAGGCAGCTCTTCCACCCAACAGCCGGCCGAGCGCTCGAGTGGTTCGACCAATCGAGGCTTGATGCCGGATAGGATGAGGCCGTTGGTCCGTTCCACCTGGCCGTTTGACTGCGGATGGGCAACGGACGCTAGGTCCAGTCGGATGCCCTGCGTCGCGCAGAAACGAGCCAAGGCGCCTTTGGCGAAATTGGTGCCGTTGTCTGTGATGATGCTATGCGGTATGCCGTACCGCACCGTGATGTCGGCAATGAAGGTCACTGCTGTGGGCCCGTTTAATTTCTTGATGGGCTTTGCTTCTACCCACTTGGTGAACTTGTCCACTGCGACGAGCAAATGAGTCAGGCCGCCTCGGGCCGTCTTGAAAGGTCCCACCATGTCCAAGCCCCAAACTGCGAAGGGCCAGGCGATGGGGATTGTCTTCAGTGCAGAAGCCGGCTGAAGGGGCTTGGAGCGGAACACCTGGCACCCCTTGCACTTCTTGACTAGTTCTTTAGCTTCTTCCAGGGCAGTCGGCCAAAAGAAACCGTGCCGAAAGGCTTTGGCCACGAGCGCCCTCGAGGCCGCATGGTGACCACACTCGCCCTGATGGATGTCTTTGAGGATCGCTTGGCCTTGCTCGATTCTCGCAGTCTTTGGTGGACACCAAAGTGTGGCTGCGTCGACTAACTCTCTGTTGACTATGGTGTAGGCTGCCGCTCGGCGTTGCACTTGCCGAGCGTAGTCTCATCATGAGCAACTCCTTGTTGACTAGGAACTTGAGGATGGGCTGCGCCCATGAAGGTCTTGCTATCTCTTGATTGCCACCACAGCTACTTGGACAAGGGTGGCTGGGCTGGGAGGCGGCGGGTTGGATCTCTGCCGCTTGCTGAATTGAGGGAATCTCTGGGCGAGTGGCGAGTCCTCGGCCGACCGGTGGCGCAGATCCCGGCCGGCCAGATGATCCCGGCCGGCCAGCGCGATCCCGGGCGATTGTGGCTTTCTTGAGGTCGCTTGCTTTGGGGTCTTGAGTCGGATCCGACTATCTCTGGGGAGCCGCACGAGAATGGAGTCGGATTCTGGCGAAGGCTTGATAGGCGGCTTGAGGAGGCGGCGAAGGCGGCGCCTGAAGGTATCGCTGGCGAGTGGAGCCGACTTCGTGCCAATGCATCTGCTTGATCGTTGTCGTTTCTTGATGCGTGGAGGAATTCGCATCCTTCAAAATATCCGCCGAGCTGCTGCACCAAGCGGTAGCTTGCCATGTTTGCGTCCTTGGCGTCCCGATCGCTGGATATCGCTGCACCACCAAGTCGAGATCGCCATAGCGAGGATCCGCGAATGCCGAGTTTTTGGCAAGCGAAGCCCATGGATGGCGCTTCATATTGGCGGCGTTGTTGGAAGGCGCGAAGTGAATTTGCAGCACGTATTTGAGCTGTCGCCTTTTGGGGAGGTGAGGACGGCGCCGCTCGAGGCGGGCGCATCTTGGAACCGTCGAAATGCGATCGCCAATGAGTAGAGTCGGCGCGAGCGGCAAGTATTGAGTCTCGGCCCGGTCGGCGAGGAAGTCGGCTAGTGCTGCGACTTGATGGCGGTGCGAGGTTGGTAGTAGATGGTGTAGGGAGCGGATCAATAGCCCACTTGGCCACTCGGCGGAAGCATCTCGACTTCGATGATCTCGGCGAGTGGGGCGGTGCGGACCACGGTGATAGGATGCTCTTGAAAGTAGGGCTTGACTTCTTGGCGGCAAAGTGCATGCCGTAGCACATCTTACGGTAGTGAGGTAGTTACGCTTGGAGGTCGACGATTACCTCGCTCGGGTAATATCTTGGTCTCTCGGACGGGGCGCCTTGCCTTCCTCCTTGCGCTCGACTACGATAAGCAGGTCTTGACTACCCGGTGGTGGCGGCGATGTATAAAGCATGGGCTCTTTGGGAGTCGGAGCCGCCAACACGAAGTCGTCGGCATCTTCTTGATTGGAGAAATGCCTCATCGCCTTGTGGTTCCACTCGAAAAAGTGGTCTTCTTCGTCAATTGATACAATGGCGAGCTTTCTCGCTTGATCGGTGATGAATCGGCTTATTGAAGCCAAGCAGCCGGTGAACTTCTGCACATCCAACAGTCGGCTGGGTACCTCCATCCTCTCAATGGCCTTGATCTTCACAGGGTTGCACTCTATGCCGCGTTCGGAGACCAGAAAACCAAGGAGCTGGCCGGCTGGGACTCCGAACACGCATTTCTCTGGGTTGAGCTTGATCTGGAATCGGCGCAGATTCTCAAAGGTCTCTTTAAGATCCTCTAGCAGCGTCCCACGCTTCTCCGTCTTTACCACCACATCATCCACATAAACATGGGCATTCCTGCCGAGTTGCTTGAGGAGGCATTTCTGCATGCAACGCTGAAAGGTGGCGCCGGCATTCCTCAAGCCGAACGTCATCGTCAGGTAGCAGAAGGCTCCAAACGGCGTGATGAATGCGGTCTTTAGTCTGTCCGCTGGATTCAGCTTGATCTGGTGATATCCTGAGTATGCATCCAAGAAGCTCAACAGCTCGCATCCGGCTGTGGAGTCTATCACCTGATCGATCCTTGGCAGAGCAAACGGATCCTTCGGGCAGGCTTTGTTGAGGCTGGTGTAGTCGATGCACATCCGCCATTGCTTGTTCTTCTTCAGCACTAGTACGGGGTTGGCCAACCATTCCGGAAAAAACACCTCCATGATGAAGCCGGCTGCCAGGAGCCGGGCTATCTCTTCTCCCACTACTCTTCTTTTCTCTTCTGACAGGCGGCGCAAAGGCTGCCTGACGGGCTTCACATCCGGCCTGACGTGTAGCTTGTGCTCGGCGAATTCCGTCGGTACACCTGGCATGTCCTTGGGGGACCACGCGAAGATGTCCCGATTCTCACGGAGGAAATCAACGAGCTCGCCTTCCTATTTCTTTGTCGAGGCGGTGCCCATGACAGCGTACCTCTCTGGGTGCTCGGGTCCAAGGGTATCTTCTTGGTTTCTTTAGCGGCTTGAATGATCCCTCCGCCTCCGACTCCTTGGGGTGGGCGACATCTCCGCTGCTTCCCAGCCATCGCCACGACGTGGTCAAGGAGCCGCTTCTCGGCCGCGATCACCAAAGACTCGGCCAGCCGACTGCTCTCGGCCGCCTGGCGGACGACTTCTTGTAGTCGCCGCAGCGGTCGGGATCCCCTTGGAAGTCGGCATCTTCATCTTGAGGTAGGCGAGTGGGGAACCGCCATGAATTTGGCGAGCAGGCCGGCCTAGCAGCGCGTGGTGCAGGCTCTCAAATCCACCACCTCGAACCAGATCGGCTCGGCGGAAGTGATCTTTGTCTCCGAAGAGGGCGTCTATCGTGATCTTGCCAATCGGGCGAACAGGAGAGGCGATGCGATCCCATGGAACACGGTGCGGCTGCTCTGCAGCTGCCTCCGCTGATTCCGAGCTTCTCCATGGTATCCTTATGCAGGATGTTTATGCTGCTGCCTCGTCTGCTCGGGACCCGTGAGAAGCAGGCGGCCCGCCTATCGGTGGCCAAGGTTGCTCCAAGAACCAAGGCGTAGAGCCGGGCTCGGCATCACCTCTGGGTGATCTGCCCGACTCGGTGATAGGCTTCTCGGACCAATGCATGAACTCGGGAGCTTGCTGCCCGCTGCGTTGACTTCTTGTTGCTGTTGGCGCTGCTGCCGATCATCTGCCAGACCGGTGAACACTACGTATGCTCCGTGCTCTTTACGGGAACTCGTCTGGACGCCGGTGGCCGAGCCGCTGGCTGCGGAGGCGGCGGAGGCGGCGGCGGCCCGCAGCGGCGGAGGGCGAGGCCGTCTCCTTGGCGATCTGACGAGCCAGTGGCACTTTACGGTGGTGTGGTTTGACGGCTTCGGCGCATTGTGAAACTTGCAAGGACCATCCAGAGTCTGCTCATAAGAGAAAGCCGGCAACCAGTTGGACTTGCCGCCCTTCTGCCGCTTGGCCGGAGGCTGCCCCTCTGGTGGCTGATCTTCTACTGCTGCGACTTGCCGACTATTGATAGTCGGCTGGGGGGCTTTGCGCTTGTTGTCGTTCTGTTGCTGCCGTCGGCTGGCGTCTCCAGCCGGCGTTCTGGGAGCCTGGGGAGTCACCTTGCCAGCCGCGTTGACTTGGATCTCCGTCTTCATAGAGGAGTCGGCCGTGGCGTGCTTATGCGCTATGATTAGCGGTTCGTCGAGGGTTTCGGGCTTGTCGCGAGAGGAGCTTGTGCTTGAGGAGGTGCCCTCTCGGCACCCGCCGTAAAAGTACTCAATGGCCTGCACCTCGTGCGCCCTCGCAGGAGTTTCGGAGTTCGCCCGGCGTGTGAGATAGTCGTAGCGTCGATTCCTCGGGGCCTTGCACGACAAGGAGAGCTGGCGCGGCTTGGGAGGTCGCTTATGCGTCTTTGGTGAAGTTGCGAATGAAGGCTTGATGAAGTCGACCCAGCTGTTGATCTTTGCGGGGCTTGTTGTTCAGCCATGTCCGGCCGTGCCACGAGCATGAGGGGAACATACTTTACGGCGACTTCGCTTGTTGCCGTTGGCGATGTTGGCGGCTGTGGAGTAGTCTATCGGCCAATCCTCCGGCTTCACAGAGCGGTGTACTTGGGCGTATCTCGAGGGCGTGAACCCCTTGGGGAAGGGCTCGTCTCGATCTGCGGGCCCGAAGCAAGGTGGACCCAGCTCGTGTTCTTCTTCTAACGCCGAGGATCGTGGAGTCGGTCGATCCGGTGGCGGGCATCGTTCTCTCCGACTCTCTCGGCGGCCAAGGCGATCTCCGAAGTCGGATGCTCAACAAAGCGGCGGAGAGACTCGCCGTTCTCTTCGGGGCGGGGGAGGCAGATAATCATCTCGCCGCTCCACTGCTCTGGGGCGGCCATCTTGGTCGCGTTCGATGGAGATGCGAGTCCGGCTGTGGCTCGCAGCCGGCTCCTTCTCTCTCCTCCCGTGGACTCCGCCAGTCGGCGTCCGGGAGGTCGCGCCTTGATCTCGGCGAGGGGGTAAGTCGTCATTCTTCTGTTGCTGCGCGCGGTAGCGGCCGCCGCCGCGTTTTGCGCAGCAACCGCGTCGAGGAGCTGCTGGACTCGCTCCGTCATCACACGGCGCTCTTCACCGTCGAGGTTCCTCAGCTCTTCGGTCGCCGCTTGGGCAGCGCGGATGTTCTCCGCAGGGGTGGCGTACACGGGGTGCTTCGCCCCGAATAGATCGGCGATGGCCGCGCCGCGCTCTCGGACCACACCGAGACGGCTCGGCCCAGTCGGAGCCGGCGAGCCGCCCACAGCACGGTCCATCTCGCGTTGGTATGCTTCGGACAAGCGTCTCATGCTTGCCAACTTCTTGGCGCCTTCAATGATCTGAAGGCGGCGCTCTTCCAGCATCTCTGCGTCCGCGTCCTCTGGGAGGGGCGCGGACAGGTCCTGCAGGGCCGCAGGCAGCGGGTCCTGGGCGTTTTCACCGGAGTGCTCGCCGTGGCCGATGACGAGCACCTCCGTGACGGCACTTCCGTCGCTCTCCTCGTACGGAAGCGGCTCGTCATAAACCACCACGTTGGTGGGGAAGGTATCAAGCGATACGGCGTCGGAGTCGACCAGCATCGGGTCGGAGGAGCCTACGGACTCCAAGTCTACGGCGGGCTCGCCGGCGACTTGAAGTTGGTCGAGGAGGCCCGCGAGAAGGTTCTCGGGGCCACCCGCGCCGCGGCCGCAGGTTCGTCGGAGAGGCGCACCTCGCTGATGAGTTGGCGAGCCGCTTCGCGCTATGGCGGCCGGCGCCCTTGCAAAGATCGTCGTCAGAACTCCATCTGGCGAGCCGGGCTGGCTGCGCTTCGCCGAGGAGGAAGAGGTTCCGTCGAACAGATCTCCGGACGACGGTGCACCTCGCCCCACGGTGGGCGCCAAATGTCGGGGGTTGGATGCGACATATGCCAACGGGTGGCTTATCATGGTGGGGGCGAGTAGAACGTCGCCGGTGCCTGGAAACGGGATGAGGCGAAGACATGCACGCCGGCGAATCTTACCCAGCTTCGGGGCTCTCCGAGGAGATAACACCCCTACTGCTGCTCTGCGGGGTCTCCGCATGATCACTATGGGGTGATAGTACAATGGTGCTCCTCGAGCTGTGTGGAGGCAGGGAGGAGCAAGGCTAGCTTCTTCCCCTCTTGCTATGTGTCTAAACCTATCCAGGGCCGAACCCTTTGCATGGGTGCCCCGGGGGGTTTATATAGGCCTACCGGGTACAATGGTAATCCGATCGGGCGTGGCCCCGATCGTCGATCTCTCGCAGCCGTCCTCCTGCCGGCACGGGCCCGCCATTGGCGGGCCCATGAACAAGAACTCTTGTCTGGCGCTCTGATGACGTGAGCTCGGTCATGGGGTCGTGGGAACAGTGCCGCCGTCTGTCAGGTGATCACTGTCGCCACTCCCCGTCCAATCTGGTTTATGGCTTGTGGGACCCTAGCCGAGAGGCGGCCGACTCTGGGAAAGCCGACTCCCGTAGGGCCGTCTTCGGACTCTCCGGCCGTCTTCTTCTATCTCACTGACGGGGGGCCCGGCGATCTCCGGGCGTCTGGCGCCGCCGTCGTGGGCACAAAGTTCTTGCGCCTTGTGGCTGAGAGTCAAGGAGGCATGGCGGCGGTGCGCGCCTCACCGGAGATCTCCTGGTGACGCGGCTCACTGTAGCCATGCCTTCTTCCCGTGGGTCCGAGGGGACAGCCACGATGGGGCTGTACCCCGCATCGGTCTTCGTGAAAGGTCGCGGGCCGACTCTCACAGTCGGCCCCTTGAGAGGTCGCAAGCCCGGAGTCGGCTTGTTTCAGAGTCGCCATCTGAGGACTCCGCTTCTTCGAAGGTCGCCAGCTGGGACTCGGCCTTCTCGAAGGTCGCCCGCTGGGACTCGGCCTTCTCGAAGGTCGCTCGCTGGGACTCGGCCTTCTCGAAGATCGCCTAGCTGGGACTCGGCTGAGGGGCGCGACCTGCCCCGATGTCTTGAAAGATCTTGGGTCCTGGGTCAGCCTACCCATGGCCCATTACTCCGACAATAATATCAATATGAACTCTTTTATTCTTTTTATTATTTCTACTTTCTCAAGATCATGGCAAGATAGCAAAGCCCTTGACTCAACACTAATCTTTATTATAGATAGCTCTTAGAATCGAACATAAAGAGATCACAAAGCAAAACTCAAAACTAATTGATACTAAAACTTCAATCTACTAAATCAAGATACTACTAAAAGGATCGAACTAAATAAAACGGTAAAGATAGGAGTGTGATGGTGATACGATACTGGGGCACCTCCCCCAAGCTTGGCAGTTGCCAAGGGGAGTGCCCATACCCATGTGATTATGTCCTCGGAGGTGGTGAAGTAGGAGTTGTTGATGATGTAGGCTTGTTGTCCATCTTCCAAGGCATAGGCTCACCATCATAGAAGGATGATCGAGTCTCCAGGATCCTTAAGTCTGCAGCCAAACTCATCCTCTTGAATCTATATTCATACTCACAGTTTTGATTTTGCAGGTCATAGATCTGGGCTTGGAGGTGCTCGATTTTCTCTTGAAGCTTGAAGATGGTCTCCCGAATGACCTTGGCATCTAGCTTGTGGTTGTTGGTGAACTCCGTGATCATCATATGGCTGGCGTTGAGTCCACGCTCCACCATCCCTTGGCACTTGAAAACTTGTTGCTCCATGCCTTCGAGCTTTGTCTCCACGCTTCCAGTACGCCTTGGTCCCTCCACATCGCGGATGTGCAGCACCCCCTCACGCATCTCAATGGTTTGAGGGTGTTGCAGCACCTCCGCGAGATAGGGTTTGATAACCCTCTCGAAAAACTTGTCATTGGGAGCGCTTGGAGACGTCATGATGCTCTAGATCTGTAACAGAAACAGCTCGAAATGAAAACGAGGATATTTGCGTGATACGGGGGGTCAAAGCCTTCGGGAGATTATATAATGAATTTTTAGCGACCAAAATGCGTAACGTGCAAGAAAATGGAGTCCGGGAGGCACACGAGGTGGCCACGAGATAGGGGGCGCGCCCAGGAAGGGTGGGCGCGCCCTCCACCCTCGTGGAGGCCTTGTGTCCTTCCCGGATTACTTCTTTCTTCCTAAAATTCTTAAATATTCCAAAACGGATAAAAATTGCCATTAGAATTGTTTTGGAGTCGGTTTACTTGCCGTACCACATACCTATTCCTTTTCGGAGTCTGGAACGTTCTGGAAAGTGTCCCTTATGTATTCCTCCGGGGTTACGGTTTCAATAATATTAGTTTCAACATTAATAGGATTACCTGAGATATAATGTTTAATTCTTTGACCGTTCACCACCCTCGGACTTGTGCCTTCGAAGTTGTTGATTTTTATGGCACCGGAACGATATACCTCCTCGATAACGTAAGGACCTTCCCATTTAGAGAGAAGTTTTCCTGCAAAAAATCTTAAACGAGAGTTGAATAATAACACATAATCACCTACGTTAAACTCACGCTTTTGTATCCTTTGTCATGCCAGCGCTTAACTTTTTCTTTGAATAGCTTGGCAGGCTTCGGTTCTCCATTCATCAAGTGAGCTAATGTCAAACAACCTCTTCTCACCGGCAAGTTTGAAGTCATAATTTAGCTCTTTAATAGCCCGATATGCTTTATGTTCAAGTTCAAGAAGTAATTAAGTGACAAGCTTTTCCATAAACCATCTTATACGGAGACATACCCATAGGATTTTTCTATGCAGTTCTATAGGCCCATAATGCATCATCAAGTTTTTTGGACCAGTTATTTATAGATCTATTCACAGTCTTCTGCAAAATTAATTTGAGCTCTCTATTGCTCAACTCTACTTGACCACTAGAATGCGGGTGATAAGGAGATGCGATTCTATGATTAACATCATACTTAGCAAGCATCTTACGGAAAGCACCATGAATAAAATGTGAACCACCATCAGTCATAAGATATCTAGGGACTCCAAACCTCGGAAAAATAACTTCTTTAAGCATTTTAATAGAAGTGTTATGATCAGCACTAGTAGTTGGAATAGCTTCTACCCACTTAGTAACGTAATCAACATCAACTAAAATATGTGTGTAACCATTAGAGGCAGGAAAAGGTCCCATATAATCAAAGACCCGAACATCAAACGGTTCAATAACAAGAGAATGATTCATATGCATTTCTTGACATCTACTAATATTACCAATTCTTTGACATTCATCACAAGATAAGACAAACTTACGAGCATCTTTGAAGAGAGTAGGCCAATAAAAACCGGATTGCAATACCTTATGTGCAGTTCTATCTCCAGCGTGGTGTCCTCCATATGATTCAGAGTGACACTTGCGTAGGATCATTCTGTTCATGCTCAGGTACACAACGTCTAATAACACCATCTACTCCTTCTTTATAAAGGTGTGGGTCATCCCAGAAGTAATGTCTTAAATCATAAAAGAACTTTTTCTTTTGCTAGTATGTGAAACTAGGCGGTATAAATTTAGCAACCATGTAATTAGCATAATCAGCATACCAGGGAGCAGTACGAGAAGCATTAATGACCGCTAATTGTTCATCAGGAAAGGTATCATCAATAGGTAGTGGGTCATCAAGAACATTCTCTAACCTAGACAAGTTGTCTGCAACGGGGTTCTCAGCTCCCTTTCTATCTGAGCAAGAGAACCCATCTAATGAGTCTAGGCTTAGCATCTTTCTTTTCCATAAGATATTTTATAGCAGCATGATCTGTGAATAGTAACTTTGGAATCAGCAATATAAGGTCTAAACTTATCACATGCAAACACAACTGCTAAGAACTCTTTTTCTGTAGTAGCATAATTTCTCTGGGCAGTATCAAGAGTCTTACTAGCATACTGGATAACATTTAATTTCTTATCAACTCTTTGCCCTAAAACAACACCTACAGCATAATCACTAGCATCACACATAATTTCAAAGGGTAAATTCCAATCAGGTGGCTGAACAATAGGTGCAGTGATCAAAGTTTTCTTAAGTATTTCAAATGCTTTACACAATCATCATCAAAGACAAAAGGAATATCTTTTTGCAATAAATTAGTCAGAGGCCTAGAGATTTTAGAAAAGTCCTTAATGAACCTCCTATAAAAACCGGCATGACCAAGGAAACTTCTTATACATTTTATGTCCTTGGGACATGGCATCTTTTCAATAGCATCAACTTTAGCTTTATCAACTTCAATACCTCTCTCGAAAATCTTATGCCCCAAAACAATGCCTTCATTAACCATAAAGTGGCACTTTTCCCAATTTCGTACGATACTAGTGTCTTTGCATCTCTACAAAACTCAATCAAGGTTGCTCAAGCAATCATCAAAAGAGGATACATAGACGGAGAAATCATCCATGAATACCTCACAAATCTTTTCACAAAAGTCAGAGAATATAGCCATCATACATCTTTGAAAGGTAAAAGGTGCATTACATAAACCAAAAGGCATACGTCTATAAGCAAAAGTACCGAAAGGGCAAGTAAAATTAGTTTTTGATTGATCCTTCGGTGACACAGGTATTTGAGAGAAACCAGAATAACCATCTAGAAAGCAGAAATGTGTGTGTTTGGATAGTATTTCTAGAATTTGATCAATAAAAGGTAAAGGGTAATGATCTTTCTTAGTAGCTTTATTTAATTTACGGAAATCAATTACCATCCTATAACCTGTAATAATTCTTTGCAGGATCAATTCATCTTTATCATTAGGAACAACGGTAATACCTCCCTTTTTAGGAACACAATGGACAGGGCTTACCCAATCACTATCAGCAACGGGATAAATTATACCTGCCTCAAGGAGCTTTAGTATCTCCTTTCTTACCACTTCTTTCATCTTAGGATTCAATCGTCGTTGAGGATCTCTAACTGGTTTGGCATCGTCTTCCAAATTAATTTTGTGTTGGCATAACGTGGGACTAATGCCCTTGAGATCATCCAGAGTATATCCAATAGCAGCACAGTGCTTCTTCAGAGTTCTCAATAATCTTTCTTCTTCTTGCTCTGAAAGGTTAGCACTAATAATAACAGGATATATTTTCTTTTCATCAAGATAAGCATACTTAAGATTATCAGGTAATGGTTTGAGTTCAAACACGGGATCACCCTTGGGTGGAGGGGGGTCCCCTAGAATTTCAATGAGTAGGTTGTGTTTCAGAATAGGTTCCTGTTGAAGGAACACTTCATCTATTTCCCTTCTTTCATTCATAAACATATTATTTTCATGGTCTAGCAAATATTGTTCTAACGGATCAGTAGGAGGCACGGCAATAGAAGCAAGACCAATAATCTCATCCTTACTAGGTGATTCTCTATCACGAGGTTGTCTATGAAACTTAGCGAAGTTAAACTCATGAGACACATCCTCGAAGCCAATTGCAACAGTATCCTTTTCACAATCAATCTTAGCATTAACAGTATTCAAGAAGGGTCTACCAAAAATAATGGGGCAAAAGTCATCTTGTGGGGAACTAAGAACATGAAAATCAGCAGGATATTTAACCTTCCCGCACAAGACTTCAACATCTCTAACAATCCCAATTGGTGAAATAGTATCTCTATTGGCAAGCTGGATAGTAACATCAATACCTTCCAATTCAGCGGGTGCAATATCATGCATAATTTCTTTATACAAGTCATAGGGTATTGCACTAGCACTAGAACCCATATCACATAAACCATGATAACAATGATCTCCTATTTTAACAGAAATAGTAGGCATGCCTACCACAGGTCTATGTATCTTAGCATCTGGTCTAACAATATTAGCAGTCTCACCACAGAAATAAATAACATGCCCATCTAAATCATCATCCAAGAGATCTTTAACCATAGCAATACTAGGTTCAACTTTGATTTGCTCAGGATGTGTATAAGTCCTAGTATTACTCTTACAAACAACAGTCAAAGTTTTAGCATGATCCTTTATCTTAACAGGCAAAGGAGGTTTCTCAACATAAGTAGTAGGAACAATAGGATCACTATAAGTGACAGTCTTTTCTTCAACTATAATAGGTGCAACTACTTTTACTTCAACGGGAGGATTATATTTAAACCACTTCTCCTTAGGGAGATCAACGTGACTAGTAGAAGATTCACAGAAAGAAGCTACTATCTCAGAGTCAAGTCCATACTTAGCGCTAAATCCATGAAAAGCATCGGTATCCATAAAAGATTTAACACAATCAAACTTAGGTGTCATACCTGACTCCTTACCATCGTCGGAACCCCAATCTTCAGAGTTGCGTTTAATTCTTTCCAATAAATCCATTTGAATTAAATAGTCTTTAGCATATAAGAACCAGCACATGAAGTATCGAGCATGTTGCGATCATTGGGAGAAAGACGAGCATAAAATTTTTGAATAATCATTTCTCTGGAGAGCTCATGATTGGGGCATGAATATAACATTGACTTAAGCCTCCCCCAAGCTTGAGCGATGCTTTCTCCTTCACGAGGCCATAAATTATATATGTAATTACGATCACGATGAACAAGATGCATAGGATAGAACTTCTGGTGAAATTCCAACTTCAATCGTTTATAATTCCAAGATCCCGTATCATCACATAGCCTATACCATGTCAATGCATCCCCCTTCAAAGATAAAGGGAAGACCTTCCTCTTGACAACATCATCGGGAATACCTACAAGCTTAAATAATCCACAAACTTCATCTACAAAGATAAGGTGTAAATCGGGATGCAATGTTCCATCTCCTACAAAGGGATTAGCTAGCAGTTTCTCTATCATACCCGAAGGAATCTCAAAGTAAATATTTTCAGTAGGTTCAGTATGTTGAGGAGCAACTCTTTGCTCTTCTGGTCAGGGTGAAGATACCCCGAACAAGCCCCTCAAAAGATTAGTTTCCATAGTAACAAGTGAAAGAAAATTTCAGCACACTATATAAATGTTTCCTTCCCAAGTTCCACTCACCAAAGGCGCTTCACTCCCCGGCAATGGCACCAGAAAAGAGTCTTGATGACCCACAAGTATAGGGGATCTATCGTACCTTTAGATAAGTAAGAGTGTCGAACCCACCGAGGAGCAGAAGGAAATGACAATCGGTTTTCAGTAAGGTTTTCTCTGCAAGCACTGAAATTGTAGGTAACAGATAGTTTTGTGATAAGATAAATTGTAACAAGTAACAAGCAATGAAAGTAAATAAAGTGAAGCAAGGTGGCACAATCCTTTTTGTAGCAAAGGACAAGCCTGGACAATTTCTTATAATGAGAAAAGAGCTCCCGAGGACCCATGGGAATTATCGTCAAGCTAGTTTTCATCACGCTCATATGATCCGCGTTCGGTACTTTGATAATTTGATATGTGGGTGGACCGGTGCTTGGGTATTTCCCTTACTTGGAAAAGCATCCACTTATGATTAACCCCTATTGCAAGCATCCGCAACTACAAAAAAAGTATTAAGGTAAACCTAACCACAACATTAAACATATGGATCCAAATCAGCCCCTTACGAAGCAACGCATAAACTAGGGTCTAAGCTTCTGTCACTCTAGCAACCCAGCATGTACTTATTACTTCCCAATGCCTTCCTCTAGGCCCAAATAATGGTGAAGTGTCATGTAGTCGACGTTCACATAACACCACTAGAGGAAAGGCAGCATACATCTCATCAAAATATCGAACGAATACCAAATTCACATGACTACTAGTAGCAAGACTTCACCCATGTCCTCAGGAACAAACGTAACTACTCACAAAGCATATTCATGTTCATAATCAGAGGAGTAATAATATGCATTAAGGATCTGAACATATGATCTTTCACCAAGTAAACCAATTAGCATCAACTACAAGGAGTAATCAACACTACTAGCAACCCACAGGTACCAATTTGTGGTTTTGATACAAGATTGGATACAAGAGATGAACTAGGGTTTTGAGAGGAGATGGTGCTGGTGAAGATATTGATGAAGATTGACCCCCTCCCGATGAGAGGATCGTTGGTGATGACGATGGTGATGATTTCCCCCTCCCGGAGGGAATTTCCCCCGACAAAACAGCTCTGCCGGAGCCCTAGATTGGTTCCGCCAAGGTTTCGCCTCGTGGCGGTGGAGTTTCGTCCCGTAAGCTTGCCTCTGATTTTTTTTCCAGGGTGAAAGCCTTGATATAGCCGAAGATGGGCACCGGAGGGCCACCATGGGGCCCAGGAGACAGGGGGCGGGCCCAGTAGGGGTGGGCGCGTCCCCCACCCTCCTGGCCAGGGTGTGGGCGCCCTCTGGTATTTTCTTCGCTCAATAATTCTTATTAATTCCAAAACTGACTTTCGTGGAGTTTCAGGATTTCTGGAGCTATGCAGAATAGGTTTCTAATTGCTCTTTTTCCAGCCAGAATTCCAGCTGCCGGCATTGCCCCTCTTCATGGTAAACCTTGTAAAATAAGAGAGAATAGCCATAAGTATTGAGATATAATGTGTAACAACAACCCTTAATGCAATAAATAATGATATAAAAGCATGATGCAAAATGGACGTATCAGGGCGTCTTAGGAACATATACCATAAACTTCGGGAGTAAACAACACAAGCTCGATAGTAGAGCATGGTTGGACAAATCAGAGAATACAAATTACCAAAGGCATTAAGTATCAGGGTAAGAACTCACAAGGTAATTTTAATATGAATGACACTGCCAACAAAGGATCTGATGATCCTCAACGTAGCTGATGTGAGCATCGGCACACAACTAGAGGAAGAAACAATGCAAGGGCATTGGATTATAGAAACAACTGACTAATTCAAAGCTCAAATGCAAAGAAATTATGATTTCCAAATCAAGGGATCAGAAGCAACGCTCTCATTAAGGATGGATAAGCTGAGTAGGCTTAGGGGTACAATCGATGGCAATTTGATTGGTCGAGATCCAGGTCATGTTTAAAATGACGTCTGAGCCGGAAGGACGAATTGTAGGATCTGATTAAGGACTACGAGCATTCGCAACATATCGAATCAAGGGACTCGAAATGATAGTGACAGAGGATGTCAACAGATATTGCTAGAAATGTGGAGTTACCATAATGTAGGAAGGCAAGGAATTCAGGAACAATAGGCTGCTGAGGATTTTCAAAAAATCGAGTAGTATTTCGAAGAATTTTGTGAAACACATGAACAACTAGGAATGCACAGATACTCGATAAGTGCGAGGAATTATCCGTAGGGGTATTCATGTGGCAAAGAACTGCACAGTAGTGGCACAAGGGATTCTTAAAAGTCGGAGAATAATTCGATGTATCTTGTAATAACAAGAGCAACTAGGAGTAATTGTATGAACAACAAGTGTCAGTCGTTATCCATATGCATATATCGATAGTAGGGAATTGAAAAGGCAGCGGGCACAAGGGTCTCGGGAAACATCGAAGAGTATCTTCGGAATCCTCTGGTGAAGCACGCGACCACCTGGACTGAGGGGCTCTCCGGGAGAAACTATTTATGAGAACCTAGAGTTAGAGTTAGCAAAATCATTTAACCTGAATACAAGAGAGATCAGAGTCCCAGAGTAAAAAGACAAGGAATAAAAGATCCTAATACCACCCAATGGCGATGTGGGCCCGTAAACCACACAACCATGTTAGTAAAAGTTTTGCAATGACTAGACTCGACTTCAGCTATGGAGTTTGGAAGGGGGATTCCTACAGGCAGTCGGCTCTGATACCAACTTGTGATGCCCTCGGTTCAATCATACACTAATCATACATACAAATGTGTACGATCAAGATCAAGGACTCACGGGAAGATATCAGAACACAACTCTAGACACAAATAAAATAATACAAGGTTTATATTACAAGCCAGGGGCCTTGAGGGCTCGAATACATAAGCTCGATCACAAACGAGTCAGTGGAAGCAACAATATCTGAGTACAAACATAAAGTTAAACAAGATGCCATAAGATGGCTAGCACAAAAGCAACAACGATCAAAAAGGCAAGGCCTCCTGCTTGGGAGCCTCCTAACTACTCCTGGTTGTCAACGGCCTGCACTTAGTAGTAGGCACCCTCGCGGTAGTAGCAGTTGTCGTCGACGATGGCGTCTGGCTCATGGGCTCCAACATCTGGTTACCTCATCTGAGATGAGTGGAAAAGGAGGGAAAAGGGAGCAAAGCAACCGTGGGTACTCATCCAAAGTACTTGCAAGCAAGGATCTACACTACATATGCATCGGTATCAATGAAATGGGTAGTATATGTTGATTGAATTGCAGAATGCCAGAATGAGAGGGGGATAGCTAGTCCTATCGAAGACTACGATTCTGACAGCCTCCATCTTGAAGCATATAGAAGAGGGTAGCAAGTATAGCATCAAGTAACATTGTATAGCATAATCCTACCCGATGATCCTCTCGTCGTCACCATGTGAGAGAGCGATCACCAGGTTGTCTCTGGAACTTATCTGGGTGTGTTTTTTTAAGTATCTAGTTCTAGGTCGGAATACAACTCCAAGCGTTTTGTTACCATGGACATGGCTATTCGAATAGATAAACTTCCCTGCAGGGGTGCATCACATTGCCCAACACGCTCGATCCCTCTAGCCGGACACACTTTCCTGGGTCTTGCCCGGCCTCGGAAGATCAACGCGTCGTAGCCCTACCTAGGCCCAACAGAGAGATCAGCACGCCAGTCTAAATCCTAAGTGCACAGGGGTCTTGGGCCCATCGCCTATTGCACTCCTACACATTGCGAACACGGCCGCTGAGCAGACCCGGCAGCCTCCATTACAAAGAAGGGTGCTTTATGCAATCCAACCCGGCGTGCGCCACTTAGTTGCTGACGTCTGAAGAGCTTCAGCTGATACTACGATACCGAGTGCCCATAACTGTCCCCGCGTAGTTGGTTAGTGTGTATAGGCCAAAATACCAACTCAGATCAAATAACCAAATCTTGTTAAGTGTGTTATTTTGAAACAACCGTGGGCATCGACCAGGGACCAGGCCCACCTCTCTCCTGGGTGGTCACAACCTGCCCTGTCACTCCGCCACAAAGAATCACTCGGGGGCTGTCGGGAACCCAGGCCCATCACAACCTAGATTGAACCACCTGCCCCTTCAGCCCCCACTTTCATGAATCACTCGTGGGTACTCTACGAGCCGACCGGACTTTAGTCACAACATGTATCAAGTATAGTATGTATGTATGTATATACCCGTGCTCACCTCCCGAGTGATCATGGCCCGATAGTATAGAATGGCAGACGGACAAGAATGTAGGGCCGCTGATGATAAACTAGCATCCTAAACTAAGCATTTAGGATAGCAGGTAAGGTATCAACAACAGTAGCAACAAGGACAGGCTATGCAGCAGAATAGGATCATCCGGAAAGTAGTAACATCTACACTACTCTAATGCAAGCAGTAGAGAGAAGGAGTAGGCGGTATCGAGATAATCAAGGGGGTTTTGCTTGCCTGGAAGCTTGGTCGAGAGGGAGGGGTCGTCAACACCGCAGTCGTACTGGGCAGCAGCGGGGTCGGTCTCGAAGTCTACTGGATAGAAGAGGGGGAAGAAAAAATGAATACAATGCAAACAGATGCAATACGATGTATGACATGACAATAAGCGGTGCTAGGTGTGATCTAACGCAGTACTAGCTGCTACTGGCTAAGGGGGGAAACATCCGGGAAAGTATTCCTGGTGTTAGACATTTTCGGATAGATGAAACAGAGGAGGACAGTTCCATGTTCGCTATGCTAGGGGCACGTTGTAGATGAACGGAGTGCGTATTCGAAGTCGTCATATTTTTTTTGATCGATTTTCATATATAAATTGTTTTCATCTGAGTTACGGTTTATTTTTTATTAATTTTTAAAGTTCTAAAACATTTTCTAAAATTTCTTAGTTATATATTAATTTTATTTAATTTTGAAATTCGTTAGTTTAAAACTAGGTGCACCCGATGTAGTGCAACCATGGGTGCACCTAGGTCAACTGGGCAGTTAACCAGTCAACAGGGGCCGCGGGGCCCAGCGTCAGTTGATCCCCTATACTTGTGGGTCATCAAGACTCTTTTCTGGCGCCGTTGTCGGGGAGTGAAGCGCTCTTGGTTAGGAAAAATTACTACTACGTGCTGAAATTTATTCTCACTTGTTACGATGGAGAACAATCCTTTGAGGGGTTTATTCGGGGTATCCTCACCTTGATCGGAACCACAATTAGTTGCCCCTCAACCTACTGCACCTACTGAAAATATTTAATATGAAATTCCTTCGGGTATGATAGAACAACTGCTAGCTAATCCTTATGCAGGAGATGGAACCAAACATCCTGATATGCACTTGATATATGTGGATGAAATTTGTGGGTTATTTAAGCTTGCAGGTTTACCCAGAGATGAATCTAAGAAGAAGGTTTCCCCTTTATCTTTGAAGGGAAAAGCATTCACATGGTATAGGCTATGCGATGATATTGGATCTTGGAACTGGAATCGGTTGAAATTGGAATCCATAAAAAATATTATCCTATGCATCTAGTTCATCATGATCGGAGTTATATATATAATTTTTGGCCTCGTGAAGGAGAAAGTAATACTCTAGCTTGGGGGAGGCTTAATTCAATGTTATATTCATGCCCCAATCATGAGCTCTCAAGAGAAATTATTATCCAGAACTTTTATGCTCGGCTTTCTCATAATGATCGATCCGTGCTCAATACTTCTTGTACGGGTTCCTTTATGAAGAAGACTATTGAATTTTTTTAGGAAGAACTAAATGCAAATCCAAAGATTGGGAACTCAACAAAGGTAGAGAGTCAAGTATTAAGCTTGAGTTTGATTGTGTTAAATCTTTTATGAATACCGATGCTTTTCAAAAGTTTAGCACAAAATATGGACTAGATTCTGGGATAGTAGCCTCCTTTTGTGAACCATTTGCTACTCATGTTGATCTCCCTAAGGAGAAGTGGTTTAATATCATCCCCCTATTAAAGAAGAAATTAAAGAACCAGTAGTTGCTAAAGATGAAACTATTATTTACAATGTTGATCCAGTTGTTCCTACTGCTTACATCGAGAAACCACCCTTCCCTGTTAGGATGAAGGAACATGCCAAGGTTTCAACTGTGGTCAATAAAAGTTATATTAGAACACCTAAACCAGCTGAACAAATCAAGGTAGAACCTAGTGTTGCTATGGTTAAGGATCTCCTGGTTGAAAACATAGATGTGCATGTTATTTACTTCTGTGATGAAGCTGCTAGAATTTCCACACCTGATGAAAAAGATAAACATAGTGAAAGTGCAACTAATCCCCAGGTGGTTTTGGTAATTAATAACAACATATATATCATTGAACTAATCATTTCTTGAGAATATTTCAGAAAGTTCAGTGATATGGGTATGGCAATGACTGATGATGTGGACCCCTCAAAATGCTAAGGAAAACATTGGCAAAAGCTCAAGACTCCATTTTTGGTTTAGTGATCCAAGATCACATTGAGTCCATAGGAAAGCCAATACTATTAAAAGGGGATGAGGTTATGATGATGATCTGGTTGCTCTAAGTGCTTAGTGATTTATCTCTCAAACTATCAGCAATCTTTCATTCCAACATAAACCCATAAGTAATCTCGGTCCCACCGATTCCAAACTCAGTCACACCGAGATGAACCACCTCACCATATACCCAAACCCTAAGAATCTCGGATTTTCCGATTCCAAACTCGGTCATTCGAAATTGGTGTTGCCAAGCTTCAGTAACATACGTACTCAAATCGGTGTCACCGAGATGAGAAAGTCGGTCCCACCGAAATTGGCAAACCCTAGACTTTGGAAGAATCGGACTAACCGAGATTGTATTTTCGGTCCCACTGAAAATCCCAACGTTCACAAGATTTGAACTTTCGGTCGACCGAGTTGTCAACTTCGGTCCGACCGAGATTGGTCAAATGTGTGTAACGGTTGGATTTTGTGTGGAGGCTATAAATACCCTCCACCTCCTCTTCATTCGTGGAGAGAGCCATCGAAAGAACTACCACTCCTACCTTACATTTCTGAGAGAAAACTACCTACCCTTGTGTTGAGATCAAGTTGCTCCACTCCCACCATATGAAACTTGATTTCTAGCCTTCCCAAGTTGCTTTCCACTCAATCCCTTCCTCCACCACAGCCAAATCAGTGAGGAGAGTTGAGTGTTGGGGAGATTATCATTTGAAGCACAAGAGCAAGGAGTTCATCATCACCAACACCATCTATTACCTTTTGGAGGGTGGTGCCTCCTAGATTGGTTAGGTGTCGCTTGGGAGCCTCCGTCATGATGTGGAGTTGAACCAAGGAGTTTGTAAGGGCAAGGAGATCGCCTACTTCGTGAAGATCTACCCCGAGTAAGGCTAGTCCTCCGTGGGCGAGGCCATGATGGCATAGACAAGGTTGCTTCTTCGTGGACCCTTCGTGGGTGGAGCCCTCCGTGGACTCAGCATGGCAGTTACTACCCTCCGTGGGTTGAAGTCTCCATCAACGTGGATTGACGATAGCACCACCTATCGGAACCACGAGAAAAATCTCCGTGTCTCCATTGCGTTTGCTCTTCTCCACCTCTCATTTACTATACGTGCAATTTACTTTCCGCTGCCATAACTCTAGAATTGCATGTGTAGGGTGATACTTGACTTGATTGCCATTGTGAATTTGCTAAGAAACTACTCCAATCAAAAGGCAAAATTTTAAGTTGTCAAGTAGTCTAATCACCCCCCCTCTAGACATACTTCCGATCCTACAAGTGGTATCAGAGCTTTGGTCTCCATTGGATTGGTTTCCATTGCATTGGACTCCATAAGCTTGGTTTCACAACCTAGGAGAGTATGGCGTCTAGTGAGGGTAATTTCCGTAGAGGTCCTTACTTTGATGGTTCAAACTTTGCTAGTTGGAAGCATAAAATGAAAATGCATATTCTTGGACATAACCCTGCCGCATGGGGCATTATTTGTGTTGGCTTGCAAGGTGAGTTCTTCGAAGAAGGAAAAGTTCGGATCGCGAAGCTACTGGCGATGAGTTGCGGATGTTCTGTAACAATGCTCAAGCTTGTGACATTCTCTTCAATGCTTTGTGTCCCGAGGAGTTCAACAAGATCAGCCGTCTTGAGAATGCAAAAGAGATTTGGGATACTTTGGTGGAAATGCACGAAGGTACAGAGTCTGTGAAGGAATCAAAGCTAGATATTCTTCAAGGTCAGCTTGACAAGTTCAAGATGAAGGAAGGTGAAGGAGTCGCTGAAATGTATTCTAGGCTTGCTCTCATCACCAATGAGATGGCAGGTTTAGGAAGCGAAGAAATGACCGACCGATTCATCATCAAGAAGATTCTCAGAGCTTTGGATGGAAAGTATGACACCGTGTGCACTTTGATCCAAATGATGCCAAACTACAAAGATCTCAAGCCTACCGAAGTCATTGGAAGGATTGTTGCTCATGAGATGACACTTAAAGATAAGGAAGAGCTTCACAACAAGTCAAGTGGTGCTTACAAAGCTGCAATTGAAGCTCCCACATCCTCAAGTGACAAGCTAGTTTCCAATGAAGAGATAAGCCTAATGGTGAAGAACTTCAACAAATTCTACAAGAGTAGAAGCAAGGAAAGAAGCTCAAAGTCTAGATCATATGATGAAAAGAGATCTTCTAGTTGTGATCAAAACTGCTACAATTGTGGAAGACCCGGACACTACTCAAATGAGTGTTCGACTCCCCACAAGAGAAGAGAAGAATCTCCAAGAAGAAGAAGCTCAAGAGAAGAGTCGCCTAAAAAGAGAGAAGGAGTAGATATGATCGTTATGAGCGAAGATCCTCTCGGAGAAGCAAGGATTCGGAAAGGAAAGACAAGTCATCAAGGAGCTACACAAGAAGAAAACATCAAGCTCATGTTGGTGAATGGGTTTCCGGCCCGACTCGACAATCACTCGAAAGAAGCTATCACTCCAACTCCGAATCTGATCAAGATGAAGGTGTTGCGGTCTTGCTCTCGTGTCCTCCAACTCCAACTCCTATGACATATTTGATTCACCAAATGAGGGAATTGGAAGATGCTTCATGGCAAAAGGCCCCAAGGTATCACATCCTGAGTTTATTGACTTTGATAGTGATGAGGATGACTTGCTTGGTGAAGATGAGCTTTTACATGATAAATCTAGTGAGCTTAGTAATGATGAACATGCTAGTAGTCTTTATAGTCGAGAAGAGTCGATTGACAATGCTATGAAGGAGATTGAGCGTCTAACTAAAGAACTAAACACTCTTAAGTTAGCTCATGAAACAACTCAAGAAGATCATAGAGAGCTCCTAAGATCTCATGAGAAGCTACGCTCGAGAAGCTCAATCTAGAGCAAGAACATGAGTTTCTAAAAGCTATCAATGACGATCTTCAAAGAAGAGTTCTTCATATCTTGCCAAACGACTTCTCTTGTCTAATTTCTTGCCACCTATCAAAACTAAGCATGACAAGCATAAGAAAAATTCTTCATCTAGTAGTAACAATAATCATGCTAAATCAAATGTTGTTACTTCTAGTAATTCTCTTGATTCCACTAACAATGTTTCAAGCCAAGTTTCACTTGAGCAAGAAAATAGTCTATTGAAAGGGATTATAGAGAAAGGTGTCTACAAGAGTCTTGCGGAAGCAAAAGCTTTGAGGAAATTGTTCGCAAACAAGGAAGACACCGGAAGAATCAAGGAATTGGTTTTGAGCGAAAGTTCAATGCCGAAGGTGTTGAATGGGAAGAAGGTCAATATCCCACTCCAAAGTTTGTCTCTCAAGAGGAGAAGTATGATCCTACTTCTTCCAATGAGGAACAAGCTCAAGATGACCTTCCACCACAAGACCACAAGCTAAAAGGCAAGGACAAGCTTCAAGAGGAGATTGATGCATTCATTGAAGCACCCAAGGCCATGGTCAAGTGGGTTCCCAAGGCAACTTCAAGTTCTACTTCGACAAGCTCAACTACTACCCCAAGGATTCCCATCAAGATGATGTGGATCCCGAAGAAGAAGAACTAGAAAGTTCTTGAGGGTGACTCCGCCAATATACTTCACTCACATTCATTTTGGCAAGGACTTGTGCAATCAACTTCCACATATTGCACTAGTTCATGGAGTCACAAACCCTCATGTTGGTAAGTCAAGGGACAAGGTAATCATTGCTTTCATGGACATCATCTATTGTGTACCTCAATCCATGTCCATGGATATTCTTGTTTGTTCCTTGTGGGACTAACCCATGTAGGTATTGAAAGTGCCCGAATCCAAAGGATTGCTCCCAACTCTTGATGATCTTCATCAAACATTGAGCATCCACATCTTCAACATCTACATGAAGTCTTCAACGACAACCCAAGGTTAGTTTGACCCTTTAAAAGGGGTTCTCACATCAAGGGGGAGCTTTGCTCTAAAGAAATGAGCCAGAGCATCTTCTAACGGTGTGAACACATCAATGCTTTATGGAAAAGTGGTAACCCCACTTGTGCTTAAACGATGAGTATGACCTATGATCAAATGTTCTCATTTGACTCCTAAGTCAATATACTCATATATAGATGACCTAGTCATCGCCAAATTGTGTGCTAGCTGTTAGTGTTTTGTTTGTGCATGTTTGACACATATTTCATTTGCTATCTTATTGTGTGAGCATGTTGGATGCATGATTCTATCCATTCGAGGACATCCATTTGTTGCTTTGGTCTTTTGGTTTTCTTTCTTTTGACCAAATGGATGGACAAGAATGCCTAAGTTCCTCCCTAGCTATCTATGCTTTCTTGTCTCAAACTCTATTCATGCTTATATCACAAACTTTGAACAAGACTTTTTGGATGACCGAGTGAGGAGCACTCGGAGCCACCGATCCGTCAAAAGCCTAACTTCCAAAACCTTCTAAGTACTTTCGGTCAAACCGATATATTCAAATCGACGGACCGAAATCACTTGGATTGATCTAGGTTTTCACCTCGGTGAAACCGAAGTTTCAAATTCGGCGTGACGAAGTGTGTAACTGCACGCAGTTAACCATCTCGGTCCCACCGAGTTTTCAAACTCGGTCCCACCGACAGCCGAAGGGTATATATACTCGAGGACAGAGCGCGTTGATTACTTCTTCAAACGCTTCGCCCTCAAACCCTTCGCTGCCGTCGCCTTGGTCTCCGGATCGTCTCCGCCGTCACCTGTGCGCCTTCGCCGCGGGTCTCCATCGCCGTCAACGGTCCTTCTCTTCGCGCCGTTGCCGCCGTAGTGAAGCTCCACCGCATTGGGTGAGTTTCATCCCTCTCGTGCTCCAACCGCTGATTCAATGCACGTTAGGTGTTGCCATGTTTCTTGCCAAGATTGAGATCTCCCTATCCAGCCGTTTAGGTCATAGAACAAAATTCGAGTGAAAATTTTAGGGTTAGGTTTCGCCGAACACATCTCGGTGTGACCGATTCTGCATTTTCGGATGACCGATTTGGCCTCGGCCATTACCGCACTTTTCGGTGAAACCGAAGTTGTGCAAATCGGTAAGACCGAAGTGAAGATTTAGTGAAACCCTAGTGTCTCGGCAGACCGAAACCCATTTCGGTCCAACGAAAGTGGTGTATGTGGTCTGTTTAGACGTTTGGTTTCACCGAATTTATAGACTCGGTCAGACCGACATGTATTCTGTGAAAACCTAAAACTAAAGTTTAAACTCATTCTTTTTGCAAAATCCTCTGCAGTTTGTGATAACTCTTCTATTCTGCCTATACCTATTCTATTCACAGGTTGTCAGTCATGTCTGATGGAAGTGACAGTCAGAACAGGTCTGAGATGCCAGTTGAGATTCCAGAGGCAGCTACAAGTCCAGAAGCAAGCAGTTTTTCAGATGATGGAGAGAAGCACTCCAAGTGGACTGCTGCGGCTGCTACCGAGGCCAGGAGGAAGAGAAATTCGATGAGGAAGATTCAGATTTTGTTCTTCGATGAGGAAATAACTTCTAAGCCAAAAAGGCAAGTGGTTGCCAAGGGCTATCAAGGGCAACAGTCAAAGAAAGGCACAAGCAAAGTGACAAAATCCTCTGTTGCACAGAAGCTCAGCATGGAAGAAACCTCCAGCAAGATCAAGAAGACTTCCAAGAGGAAGAGGAAAGTTCATGAAGAAGCTGATGATGATGATTCTGATGAGGAAGCACCTCAGCCTCCTCAGAAGCAGAAGTTGATGGGTGATGCCATCAGGGCAGGAGCACCCACAAAAGCTAAGCAATCAGCTCCAGCAAAGGCAGCCCAAGCCAAACCAGCTGCCAAGCCAAAGAAGACTGTGAGGAACATACCTGCTTCAGAGAAGAAGAAGGACAATGTGCCACCTGCAGAATCAGATGATGAGGCTCATGTTTTGCTCAAGCTCAGACAGAAATTGCCAGTTCATAATGAAGCTCATCCTCGAGCTGAGAATATGAAGGAAAGGAAGGATAAAGGTCTCAGGCTATGGAGGCAAGTTGATCCATATGCCACCAGGAGAAGAACAGCAGTTGACCCAAGATTCCACACTAGAGAGCAACAAGACTTTTATGAGACAGTGCTCATGGACAAGAAGCCAATTGTTGCTGACACCAGATATGTAGACTGGGAATACATCGACAGTGAAGAGCACAGAGACTACTTCCCACATGTGCATGAAAGCTTCACCGCTTGTGGGATTGCGAGTTCGTTGGTCGAAATTGTTGCTTGGAACGACGAGATGATCATGCAGTTCTATGCCACCGCACACTTCTATCCGGATGGCAGAATTGTATGGATGATGAGGGAGAGATTCCATTCTCTTGTTGAAGAATGGAGAGCATTGCTGAATGCACCAGTTTCAAGGAAGATGATATTGATGTCTATGGCATTCGAAGAAAAATCACGAGTCAATGAAGAACATGTACAATGAGGTAAATGAGAAGGATGTAGAGATATGGAAGCTTGGTTCAGTCTACTATCTTGAGCAGGTCTCCCAACCACCAACACCATTACGAGGCATACTTTGATGCCTAAGTCAGAGACCACCGCATGATAAGAGGGTACTCTATCAACATGCTGCACATTCTAGATCGAAGACACCTTTTAAGGTGATGGACACGATAGTTGAGACTATCAAGAGGACAGCAGCAGACTGTAAGAGGTCATGTGGGTTTGCTCCGCATATTCAGATGCTCATCAATGCCAAGTTTGGCACGGACACCTACCGTTGGATAGACCCCACTTGCCACTGCAGCCCTGAACACGAGGATAACGAGATTGTGATGACCGAGGATGCTCCCACATCTGTAGAAGTACATGCTAAGTCTGAAGCTGCCAAACAAGCTAAAGCCGAGAAGGAAGCAAAGCAAAGCCCAAGAGCGTTGAGAACAACTTCTTGAAGCCACTCAGAGAATTGAGCTACGCCTGGCCAGCATAGTGCGATCTCGGAGAGCCTTGAGAGGATAGTTGAGGATAAGTTCCATGCTCGGACGTTGTCGGTGAAGTGCAGGTCACCGTCAACAAGCTTGAGGCGACATCGAGGAAGCTAAGAGGAGAAGGCAGAACTCATGAGGAGATGGAAGGTGATATGGTCCAGATGACTATGAGCAGCTGCTCCGGTGCCCACAAAGCCCAGATCAGCTGCTATTCGATGTCGAGACCCCAGGCTACTACATCAAGCACCTCCTACAGCTCCGTCGGTTCAGCACCGGACTTCAATATTCACTCCTCCAGCTCCACAGACTTCAGCAGAAGCTTTGCAGATGCAGCTATCTCCACTCCATCGACGCAGACAGGAGCCGCCAGCAGAGTCCCGAGTGACGATTAGCTCTATACCTTTCGAACTTTTTGGTAACTTGTTGCCAAAGGGGGAGAAATTGTATAGATCATAGGCTTCGAGAGAGGGCTTCGAGAGAGAGAGTGCTCGTTTTTGCTCTTTCGTTTGCGGTTTTCCTTGAGATATTTTTGAGTTCTTTGAGATACTTCGTGTGTTTGATACTACGTTTGCTCTATCTTGATGAGTGCTTGATCATACTGTGCTTAATGTGTGCTTGATGCCTATCATATTCCATTCATATCTTGTATGATCATTTACTCATGTCTTGGTGATTGGGTGCATGTTATTCATTCTTATCATTTTGTGCGCTCCACCAAGATGTATGTGACATGGAAGAGTAACCCATGATCCTAATCGATTGTGCATTTGCATTCAAACGCAAATCTTAAATAATGCACAAATTTAGGGGGAGCTCTTGCTTATCACATACTTCTCAAAGCGACGATGTTATTCATTGATTATATCATTTGTCGAAGCTTTGATCTATATGTTGTCATCAATTACCAAAAGGGGAGATTGAAAGTGCAACTAATCCCGGTGGTTTTGGTAATTAATAACAACATATATATCATTGAACTAATCATTTCTTGAGAATATTTCAGAAAGTTCATTGATATGGGTATGGCAATGACTGATGATGTGGACCCCTCAAAATGCTAAGGAAAACATTGGCAAAAGCTCAAGACTCCATTTTTGGTTTAGTGATCCAAGATCACATTGAGTCCATAGGAAAGCCAATACTATTAAAAGGGATGAGGTTATGATGATGATCTGGTTGCTCTAAGTGCTTAGTGATTTATCTCTCAAACTATCAGCAATCTTTCATTCCAACATAAACCCATAAGTAATCTCGGTCCCACCGATTCCAAACTCACCACACCGAGATGAACCACCTCACCATATACCCAAACCCTAAGAATCTCGGATTTTCCGATTCCAAACTCGGTCATTCGAAATTGGTGTTGCCAAGCTTCAGAACCTTCGTACTCAAATCGGTGTCACCGAGATGAGAAAGTCGGTCCCACCGAAATTGGCAAACCCTAGACTTTGGAAGAATCGGACTAACCGAGATTGTATTTTCGGTCCCACGAAAATCCCAACGTTCACAAGATTTGAACTTTCGGTCCGACCGAGTTGTCAACTTCGGTCCGACCGAGATTGGTCAAATGTGTGTAACAGTTGGATTTTGTGTGGAGGCTATAAATACCCTCCACCTCCTCTTCATTCGTGGAGAGAGCCATCGAAAGAACTACCACTCCTACCTTACATTTCGAGAAGAAAACTACCTACCCTTGTGTTGAGATCAAGTTGCTCCACTCCCACCATATGAAACTTGATTTCTAGCCTTCCCAAGTTGCTTTCCACTCAATCCTTCCTCCACCACAGCCAAATCAGTGAGGAGAGTTGAGTGTTGGGGAGATTATCATTTGAAGCACAAGAGCAAGGAGTTCATCATCACCAACACCATCTATTACCTTTTGGAGGTGGTGCCTCCTAGATTGGTTAGGTGTCGCTTGGGAGCCTCCGTCATGATGTGGAGTTGAACCAAGGAGTTTGTAAGGGCAAGGAGATCGCCTACTTCGTGAAGATCTACCCCGAGTAAGGCTAGTCCTCCGTGGGCGTAGGCCATGATGGCATAGACAAGGTTGCTTCTTCGTGGACCCTTCGTGGGTGGAGCCCTCCGTGGACTCGCGCAGCCGTTACCCTCCGTGGGTTGAAGTCTCCATCAACGTGGATTGACGATAGCACCACCTATCGGAACCACGAGAAAAAATCTCCGTGTCTCCATTGCGTTTGCTCTTCTCCACCTCTCATTTACTATACGTGCAATTTACTTTCCGCTGCCATAACTCTAGAATTGCATGTGTAGGGTGATACTTGACTTGATTGCCATTGTGAATTTGCTAAGAAACTACTCCAATCAAAAGGCAAAATTTTTAAGTTGTCAAGTAGTCTAATCACCCCCCCCCCCTCTAGACATACTTCCGATCCTACACATAGACTTGTTGTTGGCATGCCTGTTGTCTCAGTTAAGATAGGAAATCACTGTTATCATGGTTTATGTGACATAGGTTCTAGAGTGAGTGTTATTCCTTTTACTTTATATCAAGAAATTATGAATGAAATAGCACCCGCTGAGATGGAAGACATGGATGTTACTATTAAACTTACTAATAGAGACACCATCACACCTCTTGGAATTGTTAGAGATGTTGAAGTCTTGTGTGGGAAAATAAAATACCCTACTTATTTTCTTGTTCTTGGTTCCCCACAGGATGACTTTTGTCCCATTATGTTTGGTAGACCTTCTTGAACACCGTTAATGCTAAAATAGATCATGAGAAACAAATTGTCGGTGTTAGTTTTGGTGATGAGTCTCATGAGTTTAATTTTTCCAAGTTTAGTAGAAAGCACCATAAGAAAGAATTGCCTAGTAAGGATGAAATTATTGGTCTTGCTTCTATTGTTGTGCCTCCTACTGATCCTTTAGAAAAATATCTGCTAGACCATGAAAATGATTTGCATATGCAAGAAAGAAATGAAATAGATAGAATCTTGTTCGAACAACGACCTCTACTTAAACACAATTTGCCTATTGAAACTCTAGGAGGTCCTCCTCCACCTAAAGGTGATCTTGTGTTTGAATTAAAACAATTGCCGGACACTTTGAAATATGCTTATCTTGATGAGAAGAAGATATATCCTGTTATTATTAGTGCTAAACTTTCAGAACATGAAGAAGAAAGATAATTGAAAGTTCTAAGGAAGCACCGAGCTGCTATTGGATATACTCTTGATGATCTTAAGTGCATCAGTCCCACTCTATGTTAGCACAAGATTAATATGGAACCTGATGCTAAACCCGTCGTTGATCACCAACGTCAATTGAATTTGAAGATGAAAGAAGTGGTAAGGACAGAAATATTAAAACTTCTAGAAGTAGGTATAATCTATCCTATAGCTGATAGTAGATGGGTAAGTCCTGTCCATTGTGTCCCTAAGAAAGGAGGTATTACTGTTGTTCCTAATGATAAGAATGAACTTACTCCACAAAGAATTATTACAGGCTATAGAATGGTAATTGATAGAAAATTAAACAAAGCAACTAGAAAAGATCATTACCCTCTGCCTTTTATTGATCAAATACTAGAAATATTATCTAAGCACACGCATTTTTGCTTCCTTGATGGATATTCTGTTTTTTCACAAATATCGGTTTCTCAATCTGATCAAGAAAAGACCACTTTTACTTGTCCTTTTGGAACTTATGCTTATAGACGTATGCCTTTTGGTTTATGCAATGCACCTGCTACCTTTCAAAGATGTATGACTGCTATATTCTCTGACTTTTGTGAAAAGATTGTTGAGGTTTTCATGGATGACTTTTCTGTTTATGGGAAGTCTTTTGATGATTGTTTAAGCAATCTTGATTGAGTTCTATAGATATGTGAGCAAACGAATCTTGTCTTGAATTGGGAGAAGTGCCACTTTATGGTTAATGAAGGTATTGTTTTGGGCCATAAAATTTCTGAAAGAGATATCGAGGTGGACAAAGCTAAGGTTGATGCAATTGAGAAAATGCCATGTCCTAAAGGTATCAAAGGTATTCGTAGTTTCCTTGGTCATGTTGGTTTCTATAGGAGATTTATCAAAGACTTTTCTAAAATTTCTAGGCCTCTTACAAATCTTTTGCAAAAGGATATTCATTTTGTTTTTGATGATGATTGTTTAGAAGCCTTCAAAACACTCAAGAAAGCCTTAATTTATGCACCTATTGTTCAACCACCTGATTGGAACTTGCCTTTTGAAATTATGTGTGATGCTAGTGATTATGTTGTTGGTGTTGTTCTAGGACTAAGAGTTGATAAGAAACTGAATGTTATTCACTATGCAAGTAAAACTCTAGACAGTGCCCAACGAAATTATGCTACTACTGAAAAAGAATTTCTAGCAGTGGTGTTTGCTTGTGATAAATTTAGATCATGTATTGTAGATTCAAAAGTAATTATTCACGTTGATCATGCTGCTATAAAATACCTTATGGAAAAGAAAGATTCCAACCCTAGACTTATTAAGTGGGTTCTCTTGCTGCAAGAATTTGATTTGCATATCACTGATAGAAAATGAGCGGAGAACCCCATGGCTGATAACTTGTCTAGCCTTAAAATTATTCCTGATGACCCATAACCTATTAATGGTAGCTTTCCTTATGAGCAGTTAGCTACAATAAATGTTTCTCATAACACACCTTGGTATGCTGACTATGCTAACTATATTGTAGCTCAATATTTACCCCCTAGCTTTACATACCAACAAAAGAAAAAAAAATCTTCTATGATTTAGGACATTACTTTTGGGATGACCCACATCTTCATAAAGGAGTAGATGGTATTATTAAACGCTGTGTACCTGAGCATGAGCAGGGACGAATCCTATGGAAATGTCACTCTGAAGTTTATGGAGGACATCATGCGGGAGATAGAACTGCTCACAAGGTATTGCAATCTGGGTTTTATTGGCCTACTCTCTTCAAGGATGCTCGTAAGTTCGTCTTATCTTGTGATGAATGTCAAAGAATAGGTAATACCGGTAAGCGTCAAGAAATGCCTATGAACTATTCACTTGTTGTTGAACCATTTGATGTTTGGGGATTTGAGTACATGAGACCTTTTCCTTCCTCTAATGGGTATACTCATATTTTCGTTGTTGTTGATTATGTTACTAAGTGGGTAGAAGCTATTCCAACTAGTAGTGTTGATCACAACACCTCTATTAAAATGCCTAAAGAAGTTATTTTCCCAAGGTTTGGAGTCCCTAGATATTTAATGACTCGTGGTGGTTCACACTTTATGCATGGTGCTTTCCGTAAAATGCTTGCCAAGTATGATGTTAACCATAGAATTGCATCGCCCTATCATCCTCAGTCTAGTGGTCAGGTTGAACTTAGCAATAGAGAAATAAAATAAATTTTACAAAAGACTGTCAATAGGTCCGGGAATAATTGGTCTAAGAAATTATATGATGCACTTTGGGCCTATAGAACAGCATCTAAAAATCCTATGGGTATGTCTCCCTATAAAATGGTTTATGGAAAAGCTTTCCATTTGCCTCTTGAGTTAGAACATAAAGCATATTGGGCAATTAAAGAACTCAAGTATTATTTCAAACTTGCTGGTGAGAAGAGGTTATTTGAAGTTAGCTCATTAGATGAATGGAGAACCCAAGCTTATGAAAATGCCAAGTTATTTAAAGAAAAAGTTAAGAGATGGCATGATAAAAGAATTAATAAGGGAAGAGAAGATTCACATGCAAATACACTATCTTGGAAATATTTTGTGATTGTGAGCCCCCATCAAAATATTATATGCCAAAATTGTTGACATTGGACAAGGAAGACAACGTAATGATTTATGTTTGTTCATATTCACATAGAATTTATATTGTCATAGATCCTTCAACATGTGGTGCTTGCCCCCTATCTTTGCTAGCCAAAAATTCCGCACCAAGTAGAGATACTACTTGTTCATCCAAAAACCCTTAAACCCAAATCTTATTTTGAAGAGTCCACCATACCTACCTAAGGATTGAGTAATATCCTTCAAGTAAGTTGTCATCGGTGCAATAAGGCAATAAAAATTGCTTCTAAAAGTGTTAGATCATTTAGTGTAAGAGAAAATTGAGCGTTGTACGAACTTGTGATGGCAAAGAATAAAAGCGACAGACTGCATAATAAAGGTTGCTATCATAAGGGGAAATATAATGCGACGTTCTTTTGCACTAAGGGATTGAGCATACAACCAAAAAGAGCATGGCAACCTCTGCTTCCCTCTGCGAAGGGCTTATCTTTTACTTTTATGTATTTACTTTCAAGCAAGAGTCAAAGTTTTTCTCTCTATTCCTTTTTATTTTTCTCTTTTGGCAAGCATCATGTGGTGAGGAAAGATCTAGGCACATATATCTAGTTGGATATGGGTAGCATGAGTTATTATTGTTGACATCACCCTCGAGGTGAGTAAGTTGGGAGGCAAAACTATAAGCCCCTATCTTTCTATGTGTCCGGTTGAAACGTTTTGCTCATATGTATGCGGTGAGTGTTAGCAATCATAGAAGACTATATGATGGTTGAGTATGTGGACTTGCCAAAAGGCTCTGATACATGACTCTTCCTGAAAATATGATGAATTGTAGTTGCAAAGTTGACTGAGAACATAGTTTGTTGGTTTTCAATAGAGTTTATGCTTTATACTTCGATGTTGTGATGAATTGTTACTTGTTCAAGAGAAGTCTATGATAAAAGTTCTACGATGTGTTAAAGTTTGTTGTTGTTATAATAATTTACATGATGCTTCTATGTCCGTATTTTGTTTTTATCGACACCTCTCTCTCTCTAAGCATGTGGCATGTTTTTTGATTCCGGTTTTCGCTTGAGGACAAGTGAGGTCTAAGCTTGGGGGAGTTGATACGTCCGTTTTGCATCATGTTTACATATAGTTATTTATAATGTTTTATGCATAATAATAATTTTTGTAGTAATTCTAATGCATTTTCTCTCATAATATGCAAGGTTCACACAAAGAGGGAGAATTCCGGCAGCTGGAAGTCTAGAGCTGAAAAAGCTACGTCATGCCACCTATTCTGCACAACTCCAAATGAGATGAAACTTCACGAGGAAGTTTTATGGAATAAATAAGAAATAATGGAGCAAATAACTACCGGAGGGGGCTAGCTGGTGATCACAACACACCAAGCGCACCCTGGTGGGTTGTGCTCAGCCCAGCCCACCTCCGGTGCCCATCTCCTGGTATATAAGTCATTTTGACCTAGAAAAGATAAGGAGAAGACTTCCCGGACAGAGCGCTGCCGTCTCGAGGTGGAGCTTGGGCAGGAGCACTTTTGCCCTCCGGTGGAGCGATCCGCCAGTGGAACTTCCCTCCTAGAGGGGGAAATCATCGTTATCATCATCACCAACAACTCTCCCATCTTGGGGAGGGCAATTTCCATCAACATCTTCAACAATACCATCTCCTCTCAAACCATAGTTCATCTCTTGTGTTCATTCTTTGTACCGAAACTATACATTGGTACTTGTGGGTGACTAGTAGTGTTGATTACATCTTGTAGTTGATTACTATATGGTTTATTTGGTGTAAGATTATATTTTCAGATCCATTATCCTATTTAATACCACTCTGATCTTGAGCATGATTATCATTTGTGAGTAGTTACTTTTGCTCTTGAGTTCATGGAAGAAATCTTGTTGCAAGTAATCATGTGGATTTTATATGTGTTCAATATTTTGATGGTATGTATGTTGTGATTCCCTTAGCGGTGTCATGTGAACGTCGACTACATGACACTTCACGATATTTGGGCCTAAGGGAATGCATTATGGAGTAGTTATTAGATGATGGGTTGTGAGAGTGACAAAATCTTAAACCCTAGTTTATGTGCTATTCCGTAAGGGACTGATTTGGATCCAAAAGTTTAATGTTATGGTTAGAATTTATTCTTAATACTTTTCTGGTAGTTGTGCATGCTTGCGAGGGGGTTAATCATAAGTAGGAGGTTTGTTCAAGTAAGAACATCACCTAAGCACCGGTCCACCCACATATCAAATTATCAAAGTAGCAAACACAAATCAAATCAACATGATGAAAGTGACTAGATGAAATTCCCGTGCGCCCTCAAGCACACTTTGCTTATCATAAGAGACTGTTTTGGCCTATCCTTTGCCTCAAAAGGATTGGGCTACCTTACCACACTTTTGTTACCATTACCGTTACTAGCTCGTTACAAGTTATCTTGCTATCAAACTAGTCGTTACTTATAATTTCAGTGCTTGCAGACATTACCTTGCTGAAAACCGCTTGTCATTTCCTTCTGCTCCTCGTTGGGTTCGACACTCTTACTTATCGAAAGGACTACGATTGATCCCCTATACTTGTGGGTCATCATGGCGCTAGGAGCGGAGCTCCGACGGGCGCTGGGGGGAAGCGACGGGGAGGTGCAGCAAGATAGGAAGCAGTCGCGGGGGTGGAGGGGCGAGGAGGGCGCGGCTCGACGGTGGGGATGGCAGCGGCGGCGGTAGCATGCTGCAGCGGAGGGCAGCGGTCGTGATGGGTAGCAGGGGTGGCTCGGGACAACGCGCATGGCGCAGGGGGCGGGTGCGACATAGGGCGCGCGAGTGCGAGCAGCGTGCGGGATGGGCGAGTCAAGGCGCGGCGGGGACACGGCGGGAGCATGCGATGAAGCATGGGGAGCGGAGGCGGGCAAGCAGCAACAAGTGCAATGGGACGGCTCCCTCCAACGACCATTCGGCCGACCGAGAGGTTCTTCGTGACACGGGCGGCACGAGACAGTGAATGTCACTATGGGCACGAGCACAGGAGGTCAGCATCAGCAACTACGACGGCTAGCAACAGCGCTCGACGGTACCGAGCCCAGATGGCATGCCTAGACCAACAGGAAGGGGCAGAAGATGCGCAAGCTCACTATGAGCTCGAGGCGGAGGTCGTAGGAGACGGTGAGGCAGTGGTGGCGGCGGTTCTGGCGATGGAGTGATAACCCACAAGTATAGGGGATCACAACAGTTTTCGAGGGTAGAGTATTCAACCCAAATTTATTGATTCGACGCAAGGGGAGCCAAAGAATATTCTCAAGTATTAGCAGCCGAGTTGTCAATTCAACCACACCTAAAAGACTTAATATCCGCATCAAAGTGTTTAGTAGCAAAGTAGTATGAAAGTAACGGTAACGGTGGCAAAAGTAACAGTAGCAGTTTTGTAGCAATCATAACAGTGGTAACGGAGAAGTAACTTAGCAAAGATCAATATGTGGAAAGCTCGTAGGCAATGGATCAATGTGGATAATTATGTCGGATGTAATTCATCATGCAACAGTTATAACATAGGGTGACATAGAACTAGCTCCAGTTCATCAATATAATGTAGGCATGTATTCCATATATAGTCATACGTGCTTATGGAAAAGAACTTGCATGACATCTTTTGTCCTACCCTCCCGTGGCAGCGGGGTCCTATTGGAAACTAAGGGATATTAAGGCCTCATTTTAATAGAGTACCGGACCAAAGCATTAGCACTTAGTGAATACATGAACTCCTCAAACTACGGTCATCATCGGGAAGTGTCCCGACTATTGTCACTCCGGGGTTTGCCGGATCATAACACGTAGTAGGTGACTATAACTTGCAAGATAGGATCAAGAACTCACATATATTCATGAAAACATAATAGGTTTGGATCTGAAATCATGGCACTTGGGCCCTAATGACAAGCATTAAGCATGGCAAAATCATAGCAACATCAATCTTAGAACATAATGGATACTAGGGATCAAACCCTAACAAAACTAACTCGATTACATGGTAAATCTCATCCAACCCATCACCGTCCAGCAAGCCTACAATGGGATCACTCACGCACGGCGGTGAGTATCATGAAATTGGTGATGGAGAATGGTTGATGATGACGATGGCGACAGATTCCCCTCTCCGGAGCCCCGAACGGACTCCAGATCAGCCCTCCCGAGGAAGAACAGGGCTTGGCGACGGCTCCATATCGTAAAACGTGATGAATCCTTCTCTCTAAATTTTTTTTCTCCCCGAACGTGAATATATAGAGTTGGAGTTGAGGTCGGTGGAGGTCCAGGGGGGCCACGAGGCAGGGGGCCCTCCACCCTCGTGGATAGGGTGTAGACCCCCTTCTGTTGATTCTTTTGCCAATATTTTTTTATTAATTCCAAAACATGACTCCATGAAGTTTCAGGTCATTCTGAGAACTTTTATTTCTGCACAAAAATAACACCATGGCAATTCTGCTAAAAACAATGTTAGTCCGGGTTAGTTCCATTCAAATCATGCAAGTTAGAGTCTAAAACAAGGGCAAAAGTGTTTGGAAAAGTAGATACGTTGGAGACGTATCAACTCCCCCAATCTTAAACCTTTGCTTGTCCTCAAGCAATTCAGTTGACAAACTGAAAGTGATAAAGAAAAACTTTTACAAACTCTGTTTGATCTTGTTGTTGCAAATATGTAAAGCCAGCATTCAAGTTTTTAGCAAAGATTATGAACTAACCACATTCACAATAACATTTAGGTCTCACATTTTCTCATATCAATGGCATAATCGACTGGCGAGCAATAATAATAAATCTCAGATGATAACACTTTCTCAAAACATAAATGTAGAGCACCCCTGAAGATCAAGGACTGACTAGACATTGTACTTCATGGCAAAAGAGATCCAGTCATAGTCATACTCAATGTAAATTAATAACAATGCATACAAATGACAGCGGTGCTCTCCAACTAGTGCTTTTTTGTAAGATGATGATGACTCAACATAAAAGTAAATAGATAGGCCCTTCGCGGAGGGGAGCAGGGATTTTCATAGGTGCCAGAGCTCGAGTTTTGAAACAAAGATAAATAATATTTTGAGCGGTATACTTTCATTGTCAACATAACGACCAAGAGATCTCGATATCTTCCACGCTACATACATTATAGGCGGTTCCCAAACAGAATGGTAAAGTTTATACTCCCCCAACACCAACGAGCACATTCCACGGCTGGTCCGAAACAACGGATACCGTCCAACTAACAACAATCCTGGGGGAGTTTTGGTTGCAATTATTTTGATTTGATTTGAGCATGGGATTGGGCATCCCGGTTACCATCCGTTTTCTCGTGAATGATGAGCGGAGTCCACTCATCGTGAGAATAACCCACCTAGAATGGAAGATATAGACAGCTCTAGTTGATACATGAGCTATTCGAGCATACAAAAAAGAATTTCATTTGAAGGTTTAGAGTGTGGCACATGCAAATTTACTTGGAACGGCAGGTAAATGCCGCATATAGGTAGGTATGGTGGACTCATATGGAACAACTTTGGGGTTTACGGAAGTGGATGCACAAGCAGTATTCCCGCTTAGTACAAGTGAAGGCTAGAAAGAGACTGGGAAGCGACCAACTAGAGAGCGACAACAGTCATGAACATGCATTAAGATTAACCAACAATGAGTTCAAGCATAAGTAGGATATAAATCACCATGAACATAAATATCATGGAGGCTATGTTGATTTTGTTTCAACTACATGCATGAACATGTGCCAAGTCAAGCCACTCGAATCATTCAAAGGAGGATATCACCCTATCATATTGCATCACAACCATTTTAATAGCATGTTGGCACGCAAGATAAACCATGAGTAACTATAATCTCTAATTGTCATTGCAAACATGTTTCATTCATAATGGGCTTAATCAGGAACGATAAAATAATCATATTTACAAAAACAAGATAGGTCGAGTTCATACCAGCTTTTCTCATCTCAATCATTTCATCATATATCGTCATTATTGCCTTTCACTTGCACGATCGAACGGTGTGGATAATAATAATAATGCATGTGCATTGGACTAAGCTAGAATCTGCAAACATTCAATTCAAAGGAGAAGACAAGGTAATATGAGCTCTTGGTTAGATCAACAATAATGCATATGAGATCCACTCATCATTTTCATCGTGGTCTTCTCCTACCCACAAAGAAAAGAAAAGAATTTCACAAAACGAGAAAAACTATTTACACAAGAAAGCTCCCAACAAGCAAAAGAAGAACGAGAAATCTTTTGGGGTTTTCTTTTAATATTACTACTACAAACATGGAAAGTAAACTAGCTAAAATCTACAACTTATTTTTTTGGTTTTTCTTGAGGGTTTTCAAACACACAAGAAGAAAGCAAGAAAAGAAAATAAACTAGCATGGATAATACAATGAAAAAGTATGAACACCGACAACTAGAATGAGCGTGTGAACATGAATGTAATGTCGGTGAGAAATACGTACTCCCCCAAGCTTAGGCTTTTGGCCTAAGTTGGTCTAAGGCCGCGGCTGGCCTGGCGGATATCCAAAGTTGTAGTGAGGGTTGTACTGAGATGCAGCAGCTACTGCCTGAAGGGCTGCAGCATGGAGGCAAGCAGCCTCCGTCTTACTCTCATATTCGTTTGCCTCCTCTCTGGTTATAAAACGTCTCCCATTTTCCTAAAGGTTCAAGAAGGCAGGAGCAGGAAGAGTAACATGGACAGCACGACGTCTTTCAAAGATTAGTCGGTATTGGAGGGACTGTTCGTTCCTCTCAAGAAACTGGTGGCGAACCATAGCATTATAATCTAGAAAAGCAGGTGGCAACTCAATATCATTTTCATTTATGGACACACCAAGATAATCAGCTAAACGAGTTGCATAAATGCCACCAAATAAATCTCCATCTTTAGCATTAAGATGTAACCTCCGTGCAACAATGGCCCCTAAGTTATATCATTTATCACCTAATACCGCACTCTTAAGGACACTAAGATCTGGAACGCACATGTGGCTAAGTTCATCCTTACCGTTAATGCATCTACCTATAAAGAGAGCAAAGTAATGTATGGTAGGAAAATGAATGCTCCCTATGGTAGCTTCTGTAATACTTCTAGTTTCTCCCACAGTGATGCTAGCAAGGAAATCATTATATTCAGATTTGTGAGGTTCACTAAAGATGCCCCACTATGGGATTTTGTAAGCAGTGTTAAAATCTTCAAGGTCCATGGTATAAGATTTATCATAAAGGTCAAATAAAATAGTGAGTGTTGCACTTAGATGTAAAGTTAAACCTCCGCACAAAGGAATCAGTGAGGTGATAGTATTGGTGGCACTTATCTGATATGAAGTCCTCAAGATTAGCATTACGCACATACTCATCAAATTCATCATTGAAGCCAGCATGGATCATAAATTCATCTGACGGCCATTCACAAGGCCGCACTGGAGCTTCTCTTCGTGGTTCAAGGTCCAGCTCACGTATCGCGAGCCTTAGTGCTTGCTTCCTTGAAGAACCACCTTGGTACATTTTCCTAAAAAAAATTCTTCCTCTAAAAAGTTTCTGGAATTTTTAGTGACTCAAAATAAAAGTGAACCAAACTCAACAAGATTGATAGCAACTACTCCCACAAGTGCCTAGAGGCTATATCATGCATTAAAACTACTTTGGACCATATAAATTTGACATGCAAGCTCAAGAACAGGGTCACCTTAGCAGCAAAAATTTGCAATAAATAAAGCACTAGAACAAAAACTAATTGGATCATTGGAGGAGTCACATACCCAAGAACAATCCCCAAAGCAGTTTTGTGAATGGAGCTTTGAGCAAGGAGATCGAAAGCGGAAGCAAAACGAGCAAGAACACGGGTTTGACCTAGGGATGATTTTTTCTGGAGGAAGACGAAGTGTGTGGGTGCTGGAATAAGTGGAGGGGGGCCACATGGGACCCACAAGGCAGGGGGCGCGCCCAGGGGGTAGGGCGCGCCCTCCACCCTCGTGACCAAATGGTGGGTCCCCCTGGTGTGTTCTAAGTGCCATAAATTCTCAAATATTCTACAAAAAATCATACTCAATTTTCAGGGCATTTGGAGAACTTTTATTTTCATGGTATTTTTTTATTGCATGGATAATTCAGAAAAATACTAATTTTGCTGTATTTAACTAAATAACAGAAAGTAAAGGTTGGTACAAAGAGTTGTGCTTTCTAAATTCACCCATCTCATGCTCATCAAAAGGAATCCACTAACAAGCTTGATCAAGTCTTGTTAATAACCCTCTTTTCGGATAACATGAAACCGGAGAATTTTCGACTAACACTAAGTTACCTCAACGGGGATATGCATGTCCCCAACAATAAGAATATCATATTTCTTTTTGACAGTAGGGAGAGGGAATTCAAAACCTCCAATAGTAATAGTTGAATTTTTTCCAATAGAATTGATACTATGAACTTGAGGTTGTTTCTTCGGAAAGTGTATCGTATGCTCATTACCATTAACATGAAAAGTGACACTGCCTTTGTTGCAATCAATAACAGCCCCTGCAGTATTTAGAAAAGGTCTACCAAGGATGATCGACATACTGTCGTCCTCGGGAATATCAAGAATAACAAAGTCCGTTAAGATAGTAACGTTTGCAACCACAACAGGCACATCCTCACAAATACCACTGGGTATAGCCGTTGATTTATTGGCCATTTGCAAAGAGATTTGAGTAGGTGTCAACTTATTCAAATCAAGTCTATGATACAAAGAGAGAGGCATAACACTAACATCGGCTCCAGGATCACATAAAGCAGTTTTAATATAGTTTCTTTGAATGGAGCATGGTATAGTTGGTACTCCTAGATCTCCAAGTTTCTTTGGTATTCCATCCTTAAAAGTATAATTAGCAAGCATGGTGGAAATTTCAGCTTCCGGTATCTTTCTTTTATTTGTAACAATATCTTTCATATACTTAGCATAGGGATTCATTTTAAGCATATCAGTCAAACGCATACGGCAAAAGATAGGTCTAATCATTTTAGCAAAGCGCTCAAAATCCTCATCATCCTTTTTCTTGGATGGCTTAGGAGGAAAAGGCATGGGTTTTTGAATCCATGGTTCTCTTTCCTTACCGTGCTTCCTAGCAATGAAGTCTCTCTTATCATAACGTTGATTCTTTGATTGTGGGTTATCAAGATCAACTGCAGGTTCAATCTCTACATCATTATTATTACTAGATTGAGCATCAATATGAACATCATTATTAACATTACCACTAGGTTCATGTTCATCACCAGATTGTGTTTCAGCATCAAAAATCAAAATATCATTGGGATTCTCAGGTGTGTCTATAACAGGTTCACTAGAAGCATGCAAAGTCCTATTAGTATTCTTTTTCTTTTTCTTAGAAGGACTAGGTGCATCAACATTAGTTCTGTGAGAATCTTGCTCATCTCTCTTAGGATGGCCCTCAGGATACAAAGGTTCCTGGGTCATTTTACCACCTCTAGTTATAACTCTAACAACATTATCATTGTTCTTATTATTTAATTCATTGAGCAAATCATCTTCTGCCTTAAGTACTTGTTCTACTTGAGTGGTAACCATGGATGCATGTTTACTAATAAGCTTAAGGTCACCTTTAACTCTAGACATATAATCACTCAAGTGTTCAACCATATAAGCATTACATTTTAATTGTCTGCCAACATAAGCATTGAAGTTCTATTTAACAAAAAATTTATCGAACTCATCCAAGCATTGACTAGCAAACTTAGTAGATGGGATTTCACCCTTATCAAATCTATAGAGAGATTTTACCTTTACTACCCGTGTCGGGTTATCAAGACCATGTATCTCTTCAATAGGTGGTAAATTCTTAACATCTTCAGCTTTAATACCTTTTTCCTTCATAGATTTCTTTGCCTCTTGCATATCTTCAGGACTGAGAAATTAATACCCCTTTTCTTTGGAGTTAGCTTAGGAGTTAGTTCAGGAAGTGTCCAATCATTATCGTTGCTCATTATATTATCCAATAGCAATTCAGCTTGCTCAACAGTTCTTTCCCTGAAAACACAACCAGCACAACTATCCAGGTGGTCTTTGGAAACATCGGTTAGTCCATTATAAAAGATATCAAGTATTTCATTTTTCTTGAGAGGATGATAAAGCAAAGCATTAAGTAATCGGAGAAGCCCCCCCCCCCCCAAGCTTGTGGGAGACTCTCTTCTTCAATTTGCATAAAATTAAATATTTCCCTTAAGGCAGCTTGTTTCTTATGAGCGGAGAAATATTTTGCAGAGAAGTAGTAAATCATATCCTGGGGACTACGCACACAACCAGGAGCAAGAGAATTAAACCATATCTTAGCATCACCCGTTAACAAGAAAGGAAACAATTTAAGAATATAGTAATAGCGAATTTTTTCCTCATGAGTGAATAGGGTGGCTATATTATTCAATTTAGTAAGATGTGCCACAATAGTTTCAGATTCATAGCCATAGAAAGGATCGGATTCAACCAAAGTAATTAACTCAGGATCGACAGAGAATTCATAATCCTTATTAGTAACACAGATAGGTAAAGTAGCAAAAGTAGGGTCATATTGCATTCCAGCATTCAAAAACTTTTCTTTCAGCTTAGCTAACAGTTTCTTAAGATCTTATCTATCATTGCAAGCAAGAAAGTCTCTAGTTGTTTCTTCATCCATAACATAACCCTCAGGTACAACAGGCAATTCATATCTAGGGGGAGAATCTTCATCATCACTTTCATTAATATCATCAGTTTCAATAATTTCATTCTCTCTAACCCTAGCAAGTTGTTCATCAAGAAATTCACCTAATGGCACATTATCATCAAGTAGAGAAGTAGTATCATCATAAGCATCATGCATAGTAGAAGTGGCATCACCAATAACATGCGACATATCAGAATCAATAGCAGGTGTAGGTGTCGCAAGTTTACTCAGAACAGAAGGTGAATCAAGTGCGGAGCTAGATGGCAGTTCTTTACCTCCCCTCGAAGTTGAGGGAAAAATCTTGGTCCTTTGATATTTCAAATTCCTCATAGTGATCAACAGATATAAATCCCAAGTGACTCAAATAATAGAGCTATGCTCCCCGGCAACAGCGCCAGAAAAAGGTCTTGATAACCCACAAGTATAGGAGATCGCAACAGTTTTCGAGGGTAGAGTATTAAACCCAAATTTATTGATTCGATACAAGGGGAGCCAAAGAATATTCTCAAGTATTAGCAGCTGAGTTGTCAATTCAACCACACCTGAAAGACTTAATATCTGCAGCAAAGTGTTTAGTAGCAAAGTAGTATGGAAATAACGGTAACGGTGGCAAAAGTAACAGTAGCAGTTTTGTAGCAATCGTAACAGTGGTAACGGAGAAGTGACTTAACAAAGATCAATATGTGAAAAGCTCGTAGGCAATGGATCAATGATGGATAATTATGTTGGATGTAATTCATCATGCAACAGTTATAACAAAGGGTGGCACGGAACTAGCTCCAGTTCATCAATATAATGTAGGCATGTATTCCACATATAGTCATACGTGCTTATGGAAAAGAACTTGCATGACATCCTTTGTCCTACCCTCCTGTGGCAGCGTGGTCCTATTGGAAACTAAGGGATATTAAGGCCTCCTTTTAATAGAGTACCGAACCAAAGCATTAGCACTTAGTGAATACATGAACTCCTCAAACTACGGTCATCATCGGGAAGTGTCCTGACTATTGTCACTTCGGGGTTTGCCGGATCATAACACGTAGTAGGTGACTATAACTTGCAAGATAGGATGAAGAACTCACTGTTGGAAATATGCCCTAGAGGCAATAATAAATTAGTTATTATTATATTTCCTTGTTCATGATAATCGTTTATTATCCATGCTATAATTGTATTGATAGGAAACTCAGATACATGTGTGGATACATAGACAACACCATGTCCCTAGTAAGCCTCTAGTTCTAGCTCGTTGATCAATAGATGGTTACGTTTTCCTGACCATGGACATTGGATGTCGTTGATAACGGGATCACATCATTAGGAGAATGATGTGATGGACAAGACCCAATCCTATGCCTAGCACAAAGATCGTGTAGTTCGTATGCTAAAGCTTTTCTAATGTCAAGTATCATTTCCTTAGACCATGAGATTGTGCAACTCCCGGATATCGTAAGAATGCTTTGGGTGTACCAAACGTCACAACGTAACTGGGTGGCTATAAAGGTGCACTACAGGTATCTCCGAAAGTGTCTGTTGGGTTGGCATGAATCGAGACTGGGATTTGTCACTCCGGTAAACGGAGAGGTATCTCTGGGCCCACTCGGTAGGACATCATCATAATGTGCACAATGTGACCAAGGGGTTGATCACGGGGTGATGTGTTACGGAATGAGTAAAGAGACTTGCCGGTAACGAGATTGAACAAGGTATCGGCATACCGACGATCGAATCTCGGGCAAGTATAATACCGCTAGACAAAGGGAATTGTATACGGTAATTGTATACATGTGGGAGCCAACATAGGTATCTAGATCCCGCTGTTGGTTATTGACCGGAGAACGTCTCGGTCATGTCTACATGTCTCCCGAACCCGTAGGGTCTACACACTTAAGGTTCGATGGCGCTAGGGTTATAAAGGAAGTTTGTATGTGGTTATCGAATGTTGTTGAGTCCGGATGAGATCCCGGACGTCGCGAGGAGTTCGGAATGGTCCGAGGTAAAGATTTATATATGGAAAGTTGTTGTTGGGTTAGGAAAAGTTCGGGTTTTTCGGTATTGTACCGGGAAGCTTCCAGAAGGTTCCGGAGGATTCCGGAGGGGTCCGGAGGTCCGGAAATTGTTCCACCACGTCCAATACAGTAGCATGGGCTGTAGGGGGGCGCCCTAGCCTTAGTGGGCCAGGGGCACCAGCCCCCCCAAGGCCCATGCGCATGGGGAGGGAAAACCCTAAGGGGGGAGGGCCTCCACTTGACTTGGGAGGCACTCCTCCCCCCCTTGGCCGCCGCCCCCTCCTCAGATTGGATCCGAGGGGCGCCCTCTTCCTTGCCCCTATATATATGTGGGGGTGGGAGGGCAGCCGCACCACAAGTTCTGGCGCAGCCCTCCCCTCTCCCAAGTACTCCTCCTCTCCCGCGGTGCTTGGCGAAGCCTGCAGGATTGCCACGCTCCTCCACCACCACCACGCTGTTGTGCTGCTGCTAGACGGAGTCTTCCTCAACCTCTCCCTCTCTCCTTGCTGGATCAAGGCATGGGAGACGTCACCGGGCTGTACGTGTGTTGAACGCGGAGGTGTCGTCCGTTCGGCACTAGGATCTCCGGTGATTTGGATCACGACGAGTACGACTCCCTCAACCCCGTTCTCTTGAACGCTTCTGCTTAGCGATCTACAAGGGTATGTAGACGCACTCTCCTTCCCTTCGTTGCTGGTTTCTCCATAGATAGATCTTGTTGACACATAAGAAAATTTTGAATTTCTGCTACGTTCCCCAACAGTGGCATCATGAGCTAGGTCTATTGCGTAGATTCTTTGCACGAGTAGAACACAAAGTAGTTGTGGGCGTTGATTTTGTTCAATATGCTTACCGTTACTAGTCCAATCTTGTTTCGACGGTATTGTGGGATGAAGCGGCCCGGACCGACCTTACACGTGCTCTTACGTGAGACAGGTTCCACCGATTGACATGCACTTGGTGCATAAGGTGGCTAGCGGGTGCCAGTCTCTCCCACTTTAGTCGGAACGGATTCGATGAAAAGGGTCCTTATGAAGGGTAAATAGCAATTGGCATATCACGTTGTGGTTTTGCGTAGGTAAGAAACATTCTTGCTAGAAACCCATAGCATTACGTAAAACATGCAACAACAATTAGAGGACGTCTAACTTGTTTTTGCAGGGTATGCTATGTGATGTGATATGGCCAAGAAGAATGTGATGAATGATATGTGATGTATGAGATTGATCATGTTCTTGTAATAGGAATCACGACTTGCATGTTGATGAGTATGACAACCGGCAGGAGCCATAGGAGTTGTCTTTATTTATTGTATGACCTGCGTGTCATTGAACAACGCCATGTAATTACTTTACTTTATTGCTAACCGGTAGCCATAGTAGTAGAAGTAATAAGTTGGCGAGACAACATCATGGAGACACGATGATGGAGATCATGATGATGGAGATCATGGTGTCATGCCGGTGACGATGATGATCATGGAGCCCCGAAGATGGAGATCAAAAGGAGCAAAATAATATTGGCCATATCATGTCACTATTTGATTGCATGTGATGTTTATCATGTTTATGCATCTTGTTTACTCAGAACGACGGTAGTAAATAAGATGATCCCTTACAACAATTTCAAGAAGTGTTCTCCCCTAACTGTGCACCATTGCTAAAGTTCGTCGTTTCGAAGCACCACGTGATGATCGGGTGTGATAGATCCTTAAGTTCACATACAACGGGTGTAAGACAGTTTTACACATGCAAAACACTTAGGGTTAACTTGACGAGCCTAGCATGTACAGACATGGCCTCGAAACACAGAGACCGAAAGGTCGAGCATGAGTCGTATGGAGGATACGATCAACATGAAGATGTTCACCGATGATGACTAGTCCGTCTCACGTGATGATCGGACACGGCATAGTTGACTCGGATCATGTAATCACTTAGATGACTAGAGGGATGTCTATCTGAGTGGGAGTTCATAAGATGAACTTAATTATCCTAAACATAGTCAAAAGATCTTTGCAAATTATGTCGTAAGCTCGCGCTTTAGTTCCACTGTTTACATATGTTCCTAGAGAAAATATAGTTGAAAGTTGACAATAGCGATTATGCGGACAGTAGAAAGCTTATGTCCTTAATGCACCGCTCAGTGTGCTGAACCCCAAATGTCGTTTGTGGATGTTGCGAACATCAGACATACACGTTTTGATAACTACGTGATAGTTCAGTTAAACGGTTTAGAGTTGAGGCACCAAAGATGTTTTCAAAATGTCGCGGAACATATGAGATGTTTCGAGGGCTGAAATTGAGATTTCAGGCTCGTGCCCACGTCAAGAGGTATGAGACCTCCGACGATTTTCTTAGCCTGCAAACTAAGGGAGAAAAGCTCAATCGTTGAGCTTGTGCTCAGATTGTCTGAGTGCAACAATCACTTGAATCGAGTGGGAGTTGATCTTCCAGATGAGATAGTGATGTTTCTCCAAAGTCATTGCCACCAAGCTGCTAGAGCTTCGTGATGAGCTATAACATATCAGGGATAGATATGATGATCCTTGAGGTATTCGTGATGTTTGACACCGCGAAAGTAGAAATCAAGAAGGAGCATCAATTGTTGATGGTTGGTGAAACCACTAGTTTCAAGAAGGGCAAGAGCAAGAAGGGATACTTCATGAAACGGCAAATCAGCTGCTGCTCTAGCGAAGAAACCCAAGGTTGAACCCAAGCCCGAGACTAAGTGCTTCTGTAATAAGGGGAACAACCACTGGAGCGGAATTACCCTAGATACTTGGTAGATGAGAAGGCTGGCAAGGTCGATAGAAGTATATTGGATATACATTATGTTAATGTGTACTTTACTAGTACTCCTAGTAGCACCAGGGTATTAGATACCGGTTCGGTTGCTAAGTGTTAGTAACTCGAAATAAAAGCTACGGAATAAACAGAGACTAGCTAAAGGTGAGCTGACGATATGTGTTGGAAGTGTTTCCAAGGTTGATGTGATCAAGCATCGCACGCTCCCTCTACCATCGAGATTTGGTGTTTGCGTTGAGCATAGACATGATTGGATTATGTCTATCGCAATACGGTTATTCATTTAAGGAGAATAATGGTTACTCTATTTATTTGAATAATACCTTCAATGGTCTTGCACCTAAAGGAATGGTTTATTGAATCTCGATCGTAGTGATACACATTTTCATGCCAAAAAGATATAAGATAGTACCACTTACTTGTGGCACTGCCATGTAAGTCATATTGGTGTAAAACGCATGAAGAAGCTCCATGTTGATGGATCTTTGGACTCACTCATTTTGAAAAGTTTGAGACATGTGAACCATGTCTATTGGTGTATACGCATGAAGAAACTCCATGCAGATGGATTGTTTGGACTCACTTGATTTTGAATCACTTGAGATATGCAAATCATACCACATGGGCAAGATGACTAAAAAGCCTTGTTTTTCAGTAAAATGGAACAAGATAGCAACTTGTTGGAAGTAACACATTTTGATGTGTGCAATCCAATGAGTCTTTGAGGCATCTGATGAATATCGTTATGTTCTTACTTCACGAGATGATTCGAGTAGATGTAGAGTATATTTACTTGATGAAACACAAGTCTGAATTATTGAATGGTTCAAGTAATTTCAGAGTGAAGTTGAAGATCATCATGACAAGAGGATGAAATGTCTATGATATGATCATAGAGATGAGTATCTGAGTTCTGAGCTTTGGCACATAATTAAGACATTGTGGAAATTGTTTCACAATTAATACCGCCTGGAACACCATAGTTTGATGGTGTGTCCGAACATCATAGTTGCACCCTATTGGATATGGTGCATACCATGATGTCTCTTATCGAATTACCACTATCGTTTATGGGTTAGGCATTAGAGACAACCACATTCACTTTAAATAGGGCACCACGTAATTCCGTTGAGATGACACCGTATGAACTATGGTTTAGAGAAACCTAAGTGTCATTTCTTAAAGGTTTGGGGCTGCGACGCTTATGTGAAAAAGTTTCAGTTGATAAGCTCGAACCCAAAGCGGATAAAATGCATCTTCATAGGACACCCAAAACAATTGGGTATACCTCCTAATTCAGATCCGAAAGCAATAGGGATTGTTTCTTGAATCGGGTCCTTTCTCGAGGAAAAGTTTGTCTCGAAAAGTTGAGTGGGAGGATGGTGGAGACTTGATATGGTTATTGAACCGTCACTACAACTAGTGTGTAGCGAGGGCACGTGAAGTTGTTCTGTGGCACCTACACCAATTGAAGTAGAAGCTTATGATAGTGATCATGAAACTTGGATCAAGTCACTACCGTACCTCGTAGGGTGACAAGGATGCGTACTGCTTCAGAGTGGTACAGTAATCTTGTCTTGAAGGTCATGTTGCTATACAACAATGAACCTACGAGCTATGGAGAAGAAATGGTGGGCCCAAATTCCGACAAATGGTTAGAAGCCATGAAATCCGAGATAGGATCCATGTATCAGAACAAAGCATGGACTTTGGTGGACTTGCCCGATGATCGGCAAGCCATTGAGATAAATGGATCTTTAAGAAGAAGACGGACGTGGACGGTGATGTCACCATCTATGAAGCTTGACTTGTGGCGAAGAGTTTTTCACAAGTTCAAGGAGTTGACTACGATGAGATTTTCTTATCCGTGGCGATGCTTAAGTCCGTCGGAATCATGTTAGCATTAGCTGAATTTATGAAATCTGGCAGATGGATGTCAACACAAGTTTTCTTACCAGTCTTCGTAAGGAAAGGTTGTATGTGATACAATCCGAAAGTTTTTGTCGATCCTAAGGATGCTAAAAGGTATGCTGGCTCCAGCGATCCTTCTAAGGACTGGAGTAAGCATCTCGGAGTTGGAATGTACGTTTTGATGAGATGATCAAAGATTTTGGGTTTATACAAAAGTTTATGAGAAACTTGTATTTCCAAAGAAGTGAATGGGAGCACTATAGAATTTCTGATGAGTATATGTTATTGACATATTGTTGATCAGAAATGATGTAGAATTTCTGGAAAGCATATAGGGTTATTTGAAAAGTGTTTTTCGATGGAAAACTTGGATTAGGCTACTTGAACAATAAGCATCAAGATCTATAAGATAGATCAAAATGCTTAATAGTACTTTCAAATGAGCACGTACCTTGACATGATCTTGAAGGTGTTCAAGATGGATCAGTCAAAGAAGGAGTTCTTGCCTGAGATGTAAGGTATGAAGTTAAGACTTAAAAGCTCGACCACGGCAGAATAGAGAGAAAGGACGAAGGTCGTCCCCTATACTTCAGACATATGCTCTATAGTATGCTATGCTGTGTACCGCACCGGAAGTGTGCCTTGCCATGAGTCAGTCAAGGGGTACAAGAATGATCCAGGAATGGATCATTGGACGGCGGTCAAAATTGTCCTTGGAGTAAATAAGGACATGTTTCTCGATTATGGAGGTGATAAAGAGTTCGGCATAAAGGGTTACGTCGATGCAAGCTTTAACACCTATCCGAATGACTCTGAGTAGCAAACCGGATACGTATAGTGGAGCAACCATTTGGAATAGCTCCAAGTGGAGCGTGGAAGCAGCGTTTACAATATGACCTAGAGATTTGCGAAGTACATATGGATCTGAATGTTGCAGACCCGTTGACTAAAACCTCTCTCACAAGCAAAACATGATCAAAACCCCAGAACTCATTGAGTCTTAATCACATGATGATGTGAACTAGTTTAATGACACTAGTAAACTCTTTGGATGTTGGTCACATGGTGATGTGACCTGTGAGTGTTAATCACATGGCGATGTGAACTAGATTATTGACTCTAGTGCAAGTGGGAGACTGTTGGAAATATGCCCTAGAGGTAATAATAAATTAGTTATTATTATATTTCCTTGTTCATGATAATCGTTTATTATCCATGTTATAATTGTATTGATAGGAAACTCAGATACATGTGTGGATACATAGACAACACCATGTCCCTAGTAAGCCTCTAGTTGACTAGCTCGTTGATCAATAGATGGTTACGGTTTCCTGACCATGGACATTGGATGTCGTTGATAACGGGATCACATCATTAGGAGAATGATGTGATGGACAAGACCCAATCCTAAGCCTAGCACAAAGATCGTGTAGTTCGTATGCTAAAGCTTTTCTAATGTCAAGTATCATTTCCTTAGACCATGAGATTGTGCAACTCCCGGATATCGTAGCAATGCTTTGGGTGTACCAAACGTCACAACGTAACTGGGTGGCTATAAAGGTGCACTACAGGTATCTCCGAAAGTGTTTGTTGGGTTGGCATGAATCGAGACTGGGATTTGTCACTCCGGTAAACGAAGAGGTATCTCTGGGCCCACTCGGTAGGACACCATCATAATGTGCACAATGTGACCAAGGGGTTGATCACGGGATGATGTGTTACGGAACGAGTAAAGAGACTTGCCGGTAATGAGATTGAACAAGGTATCGGGATACCGACGATCGAATCTCGGGCAAGTATAATACCACTAGACAAAGGGAATTGTATACGGGATCGATTGAGTCCTTGACATCGTGGTTCATCCGATGAGATCATCGTGGAACATGTGGGAGCCAACATGGGTATCCAGATCTCGCTATTGGTTATTGACCGGAGAACGTCTCGGTCATGTCTACATGTCTCCCGAACCCGTAGGGTCTACACACTTAAGGTTCGATGACGCTAGGGTTATAAAGGAAGTTTGTATGTGGTTACCGAATGTTGTTTGGAGTCCCGGATGAGATCCCGGACATCACGAGGAGTTCCGGAATGGTCCGAAGGTAAAGATTTATATATGGAAAGTTGTTGTTCGGGTTCCGGAAAAAGTTCGGGTTTTTTCGGTATTGTACCGGGAAGCTTCCAGAAGGTTCCGGAGGATTCCGGAGGTCTGGAAATTGTTCCACCACGTCCAATACAGTGCCATGGGCTGTAGGGGGGCACCCTAGCCTTAATGGGCCAGGGGCACCAGCCCCCCCAAGGCCCATGCGCATGGGGAGGGAAAACCCTAAGGGGGGAGGGCCTCCACTTGACTTAGGAGGCACTCCTCCCCCTTGCCGCCGCCCCTCCTCAGATTGGATTTGAGGGGCCGCCCCTCTCCTGCCCCTATATATATGTGGGGGGTGGGAGGGCAGCCGCACCACAAGTTCTGGCGCAGCCCTCCCCTCTCCCAAGTACTCCTCCTCTCCCGCGGTGCTTGGCGAAGCCTGCAGGATTGCCACGCTCCTCCACCACCACCACGCCGTTGTGCTGCTGCTGGACGGAGTCTTCCTCAACCTCTTCCTCTCTCCTTGCTGGATCAAGGCATGGGAGACGTCACCGGGTTGTACGTGTGCTGAACGCGGAGGTGCCGTCCGTTCGGCACTAGGATCTCCGGTGATTTGGATCACGACGAGTACGACTCTTTCAACCCCGTTCTCTTGAACGCTTCCGCTTAGCGATCTACAAGGGTATGTAGATGCACTCTCCTTCCCCTCGTTGCTGGTTTCTCCTTAGATAGATCTTGGTGACACGTAAGAAAATTTTGAATTTCTGCTACGTTCCCCAACACTCGCATATATTCATGAAAACATAATAGGTTCAGATCTGAAATCATGGCACTCGGGCCCTAATGACAAGCATTAAGCATGGCAAAATCATAGCAACATCAATCTTAGAACATAATGGATACTAGGGATCAAACCCTAACAAAACTAACTCGATTACATGGTAAATCTCATCCAACCCATCACCGTCCAGCAAGCCTACGATGGGATTACTCACGCATGGCAGTGAGCATCATGAAATTGGTGATGGAGGATGGTTGATGATGACAATGGCGACGGATTCCCCTCTTCGGAGCTCCGAACGGACTCCAGATCAGCCCTCCCGAGGAAGCATAGGGCTTGGCGGCGGCTCCATATCATAAAACGCGATGAATCCTTCTCTACGGTTTTTTTTCTCCCCGGACGTGAACATATAGAGTTGGAGTTGAGGTCGGTGGAGGTCTAGAGGCCCACGAGGCAGGGGCACGCCCTCCACCCTCGAGGACAGGGTGTGGGCCCCCTTCTGTTGATTCTTTCACCAATATTTTTTATTAATTCCAAAATGTGACTCCGTGAAGTTTTAGGTCATTCCGAGAACTTCTATTTTTGCACAAAAATAACACCATGGCAATTCTGCTGAACACAGCGTCAGTTCGGGTTAGTTCCATTCAAATCATGCAAGTTAGAGTCCAAAACAAGGGCAAAATTGTTTGGAAAAGTAGATACGTTGGAGACGTATCACGGAGCCCCGGTGGCCGATGTTGGGGAAGTGGGTGACATGGGGGTGGCCTCCTAGCTCCGATCCGGTGCACGAGGTAGACGAGGCAGTCCTCGCGGTCCTTAGGGATAAGGCGGCACGGTGAGGGAAGGCGGGTGGCCATGGCAATCACGGTGGCACGGCGACAGTGGCGGCGATTTGGCACGGGAGAGGAGAGCGAGCGTGGGAAGTGGGAAGCGGGGGGGCTAGGTCAGGACAGGGGTGGACGGGCACATGTAGGCGCCGGGGAGCGTTGGATGGCCGCCGCGTGGCCGTCCATGGCCATGTACGGTGCGCGCGCGTCCACTTGCCCCTGATGAACAGGAGGTGGAAAGACAGGGCGCTGGTGGGCTGGGCCTCTACTGTGCACAAGAGGCCGAGGTGAACAGGTAAGCATACCACCTTTTCTTTACTCCTTTTGTTTTGTTTTCTATATGCACTTTTAACAATAATTCACATTTGTAAAATGTGTGACTGGTCTCAATATTTTGTATGCAATATACCTCACTGCCACAAAAAGTTTGGGAATGAATTGAAGTTGTTTTTATTTTGGTTAAAAGGAAATGACTTAAATGGGACTGTTTTGGTATTGTTTTCATATCCAAGGCCATTTTAAAAATCTCTAAAAATGTTGGATAAGGCATGATAATTATCTACTGAATATTTGCAACCTAAGAAACATTTTTAATTTACAGTTTACTTGTCATTTGAAGCAAAGTTAGGATTAGCAAAATAATTATGATGTCATGGCGTCATTAGACAGGAGATCACTGTAGCATGACACTGGGGGTGTTACAAGTTTGGCTCAACCCCCATGAGGATAGTCGTTTGGAGGCGCACATGCTCATGACTAGTTTCATTGATGGCTATACTCAGTGCATAATTGGAGAAAACGATGACGAGGACGCCGGCGGGACATCCAATGACGACACGGGGCCAGACAAAGAGATGACCGATAATGGCGGCGGAGAAGGGGTCGGACATGGCGACAGAGAAGAGGTCGGACATGGCGTCGGAGAAGAGGTCGGACATGGCGGCGGAGAAGACGTGGACACGCCACAGCCTTCGTCGCTACTAAGTTGAGTCGCGCGGGACTCTCATGTTCGAGACCTTCACAAGAAGATGAGCACCAATAGAGTTGCTTCTAGAGAGGAGGCCAAGCTGGAGCAACTGGAGATAGCATTAGTGCTGGTCAACATGTGCTACTGCTAAAAGTTATTCATAGTGACATAGCAGTAGCGTGAGCCGCGCTACTACTAGCCCTTTGACCCGCTCTACTGCTAGGCTTTTCTCTAGTAGTGTGGGCTTGCCAGCATTCCGGGGCCGCACTATGCTCGCCCCAATGTCGCCATCGACGGCCTCGGTGTTACACCTCGTCAACTGCTTCCTTCTATCATGAATCGATGACCTAAATTTGAAAATCATGCAACTCCTACTAAACTATTTCCTCAAATACATGGATTTTTTTGAAACAAATGCACACTCGATTTGATATGTGTGAGCATTTCATCTTCAACACATAAATATTTTATTATATTGCACTATTTTTCAAAATTTGTGAAGATATATATACTTTTAAGACATTTTCTATTTTGAGTTATCTTAGACTACCCACAGTGGGAGTAACATAGGTGGTAACATCACACATCTCTAAGCAAAACAGATGATGTGTCAGTAATTAGTGAGGAAAGAGAGGTATGTGGTAACTTAGCTAGTTATTGTAATATCACACACACCAAGACAAGATGAGCCTACAACCTAATAAATAAAGTGTTGCATGACACCACACATATGTTACTTCCCACTATAGAGGTAGTAACATAGACTAGTAACATATGCATGTTACTAGTCTAAGTTACTACCCATTGTGACTAGTCTTAGAATCTGTATATTAATGGATTATGCCTATTAGGACACCTTCAACGCCGACCCTCAAACCGCCTGCATACAACTGGACTGCGTTGTTTGTTGTGTCATCCAAAGCAGGCTTGTATTGTTTCGCCTAGCAGTCCGGACATACCTTTTCTCGCAAACCAGAGACAAACTAGGAGGGTTGCAACCATTCATACTGTAGCACGTCCGCTCCTGACTGCTCTTGCCCACCAAAAACCCATCACCTGTCTCTCCCGCGCTTTTCATCCAAGGCTCGCGCCACTTGTTGTGCGGCATTCATGCAGGGTCAGAGCATGCAACGGACGACATTGATGCCCCGCTTTGACAGGACGGGAGGGCGGCGTAGGCGGATGCGGCCTCTCACTGCTGACATTGAAATGGCGCGCCGAAGAGAGCGCCGCCTGCTACATGCTCGGTTGAACACGCCTCCTTGCCGTATTCAAATGGCCAAAGATTGCCCACTTCCTCCATTAAACCCGCGTGTGTGTGCCAAGAAACCTACTCTGGCCACACGTCTGTTCGCGAGCCGCCCGTCATTAAACACAATGTCGGTTGGTTCCGACCATCCACCCGCTATTTAAGCGGTGCCAGACACAACGCAAAAGTCGTACCACACTCCGCTCCCATCTCCTCCTTGCACCATTTTCTCCACAATCTCCATGGCATCCGGCAAACAGGAAGAGGAGTTCTTCGACATAAAATCCAGCTGGGTGGTCCATCGAGCCCGCCAGATACGAGCCAGGCAACGCCCTCCTCCACCACCGTCGACAATCCAGGCTGCTGCAGGCCAGCTCGTGGATGCAGAAGCTACAAGCTGACGCGTTGTTCAGAAACTCCCCGCTCCAAGCCAGCTCACCGAGGAGTGGCAAGTTGCTCTAGGCCGGCACGCCGGGGAGCATAGCAGCACAAGCATCGTGGCTGCCATTTGATGGCGTCGTGTCGTACCGCTCCTCCCGTGCCCGGGACTGTGCCATCCACCATCAATGTACATGTATTGCGCCCTGCCGGCGGAGACAGAAGCCAGCTTTGTGACGCAAGCGTACACAATCGGTGTCTTGCCCGGTCGGAAGCCATCATCGTCCCCTTCCCCTCCGGTTGAAGAACATCCAGCGGTTCCATTCCTATGAGCGGTGATGCCAAACATGGGGAAACGAGCTGCCCTTCGCATTGAAGCATATACCTTCGGGGCTCATGACAGTTCGATGTGCGGGCTGTTGGACATTAGGAAACAATGGAGATCCGTCACACGTGGTCGTAGACAAGTCAAGCATATTCGGGTCGTGTGAATGGATATCCGCCGGCGTCGGCCGTTGACTAGTTTTACCTTAGTCCGGTATAGTTTTAAGTTAGAAATTGTCCAAAATATAATTAATCTCATCCGATTTATATGAAATCCGTCGTGTTTACATGAATTTTGCCCGGTTAGTTCAAACAGTGGTTGAAATATATGCGGGCAACATTGGATGGCGGCCTCCATCAGCCCGCGGACAGATGTCGAAGCAAATTTGAGGGTCGGCATTGAAAATGCCCTTAATGGGTCGAACCCTACACGCGAGTCGACGCACACTGTTGGCATATAATCATCACACTAGCACATATGTCCGTGCGTTGCAATGGGGAGTTAATTGGTGTGTCCACCGAAATAACCATCAACACGGCGGAAAAACATCGGAATGGTGCCGGCAGAAATTCATATAAGTAGTACTACATTAAGAAGCATGCTACACATACAATACTTTCATATGGTTTTCGTACGATGATTCTGATCTTAAAGAGCCTCATACCAATGTTGAAACAATGCTTGAAATTTGCACCAGGTCGGGAAAAGATCTTAAAAAGGGGTTCGGTAGCCAATGGTCGGGAAAAGTATTTTCAAGCATTTCAAGCATTGATGGGTCGGGAAAAGTAGCCAATGGTCGGGAAAACAATGCTTGAAATGCTTGAAATTTATCACTTACGGGTAGCATTGATGGGTAATTTTTATCAATTTCAGGGATAATTTTCATGGCGTATGACCAAAAGCAGTAGACGTTTTATTATTGGGGAAAAGATATAAGCAGGAGCTCCTAATTTGCAAGTTTTGCGCCAGTTAATGAGCCGACCCTAGCACGGTTGCTCGCATAGGCCGGCCTTCTAGCACGCTCACTCTCTCTAAAAAAACGGTCACTACTGCTTGTTTGCTCAATTTTTTTCCACAAAATCCAACAAAATGTTCAAAAAATATCAAAAAATATCGCAAATTCTAAAAAGTTCATGCATTTGAAAAAAACATCATGAATTCAGAAAAAAATCACGATTTTTTTTAAAAAAAAGAGGTTTCACGAATATGAAAATAAGTTTGTGAATTTTGCAAAAAGATTTCACCTATTTTGAGAAACGTTCATCAATTTTTAAAAATGAAAAATTTTAAAAATAGTTCATAAAATTTTAAAAGAAATAATGTGATTGAAAAAATTGATCAACTTTTCAAAAGAGTTCATCATTTTTTTAAAAGTTTCATTGAATTTGAAAGAATTCATGCATTTCAAAATATAAAAAAGGAAATTAATGCAGAATAAAGGAAAACTAAAAATATGAATATAAAAATAATTTAAAAAGTCAAACGAAAACGGTCGAGAAAAAACCAAAATAAAAAATGGCCGGGAAGCTTCTCGAAGGTCGAAGCCTTCCAAATCGCGAAGAGGTCTCTCCCATTGCACCTTAGATGGGCCGGCCCAGATAAAAACGCCTTCATCGCCAGTTAACGAAATGCACGGGCGTTGAATAGGACATGTCTCAACGGGCGCGCGCCGAATAGGAAATGCCTCGGCTGCATGTGGCACGTACGTGCGTTCGAGCCTGCCGGAACACTTGTCTCCTTTTTGTACTTTTTTTGTTTGTACTAGAAGCTGGCTGGCTCCTCCTACCGTCACGTACCCACGTGTAACAGTTTGCTAAAAAAACACGTGTAACATGTTCGTCTTCTATTCTAAAAAAAAAAAACATGTTCGTCTTCTTCTAGAAAGCGGCGATCTGCAACGAAAAGACTACACCCGATCCGGCCAGGTGGATGGACTCTGTCGGTCGGTCGTTCGGAAAATCGAGAACGGTGAGCCCGTGCGACTTTTCCGTATCACAACCCCGGCCGCGCTCGAGCTTCTGTGCAGAAAATCCAGTCCAGAGACGCACAACTAGCAGCGCGCAAAATCTGGTCCACGAGTCGACAGTAGCGGGGAGAAAACACCAACACGCGCGCGCGCGACGACGACGACATGGTTCTGACGGCGTCGGCCTTATCGGCTCGTCCGGCGCCGTGGACCTCGATCGGGTACGGCGACGGCCGACGACGCGAAACCTTATCCGTTGCCATAGAGCTCCCAACACTCAATCGACCAAGCCTGACGACACACAAAATGGGGCCAGCGGCGCCACTTTGCGTCGTCCTGACTATTTGTTGCCTATCTGTCATCACTCATCAGGGCCAGATGGGCCGGAGCTGCCGTCGTCGGGACGCCGACGCCGCCTTCCGTTGCTGCGTTCATCATCGCGCTGCCGCTGCCGTGGCCGGCGTCGCGTCGCACGCAACGGCACGTCGATTAGACAGAGACCCATGCGGCGCGACGCCGCTGACAAACGGCGCCGTCGCCCCGTCTGACGAACATCATGCTGCGTGCACGCTTGCCTAGCTAGGTGTCCAGTCCTCATGTGCCAGAAGAGAGCACGTCCAGCCCTCCAAGCACAGGTCCACGCATGTTCTAGCAGAAACCGGTAGCAAATCCGGCAAACTTTTCTAGATGCCTTGGCCGGGAAAAGGGAAAGCAGCATGATGATCAGCGGGAGGAATGACTTGCATGCGTGTCTACGCGTTTGACAAACGAGGTGGGTCACACGGCACCGTCGACCGCGCACTGGTGTCACTCGCCGTGTCAAGAGAGTCAAAAGGGCCGTCGACGAGACGACGTTCGAGGCGCGTCCGGTCTCATCTCATCTCGCGCACGACGACAGCGGCACAGGTAAGCATGATTGATAGATCATCGTATTTTATTCATGTAGTGCCCAAGGTTTTGCTGGAGAGCACGCAGGATGAGACGATGGCAACAGCTTGCATGCATGGTGTGGCATACCGGGAGAAGAATCCCCGGATAGGCTGCCCGTTCACACTGCGCGAGAGCGACGGGGTGAATGGACCCGCCGAGTTCTTTCTTTCACCCTGCCCCGCTCGCTTGCTACGAGGTAAAAAACGGATTTACCTTGTCCACTGACTAGAGGTAAAACAAATTAACTTTCAATGTATTTTTTACGAGAAAAAATTTAATCTATTCATCTTCAATCATGGCAATACAACGAACACTAGAAATAATAAAAATTACATCCAGGTCCGTAGACCACCTAGCGACAACTACAAACACTGAATCGAGTCGACGGCGCGCCGCCGTCATGGCCCCTTCCTTGCCGGAAGCGGGCAAAACTTGTTGTAGTAGACAATCGGAAAGTCGTCGTGCTAAGACCCCATAGAAACAGCGCAGTAGAACAGCAACCGCCATCGATGAAGAGTAGTCTAGATCGGAAGGATCCAACTTAGAGACACACGAACGTAGACCAACAATGAACATATCCGATCAAATCCATCAAAAACGGATCCGCCAGAGACACACCTCCACACGCCCACCGGCGATGCTAGATGCATCACCGGAACGGGGGCTAAGCGGGGAGAACCTTATTCCATCTTCAGAAAGCCGTTGCCGTCTCGTCTTTCTGAGTAGGACACAAACCCTAACAAAACTCGAAGAAAAAAAATTAAAAAACGGAGCCTAAATTCAACCATGTAAACCTTTTATATGCAATAAGAAGTTTGTAAATGAATGCGTCAATCATTTATTTTCTTTTTTTCTGAAGGATTATTCTTTTCATTACCACATTCGGAACAAGCGTCGACTTCATTTATACCGGAATAAAAATGTCATTATGGATAAAATCATTGCCATTGAGAGTAAACGTTACTTGTATGGCTAGGTTTCTTGCCGTCGACTCAACTGGTCTCAAGTCTTGGACCATCTGTACAGTGAAAAAACATTACTCCCTCTGACTAAAAAAAAGAAGGCCTATAACTTTCGACTCAAATCGGAATGGTGCAAAGTTTGATCAAAACTATAGGAAAACTATCAATAACTACAATACTAAATAGATATAATATGAATATATATTTAATTATGTCCCCCGCAAAAATATATATTTGATTATGTATTTGATGATACTAATTTGGTATTGTAATTGTAGATCGTTTTTTCCACAAAGTTGGTCGAATCTTATGTTGTATGACTTGAGCCAAAAGTTATAGGTCTTCCTTTTGGATCGGATGAAGTGTGCAGAAAAGGCACACAATTAAACCGTTGGTGGAATACAAATTACCATAGTGAATAGGACATCACCACATGGAACAAATAAAGACCACATCTGCAATGCAATAATCTTCAATTATATCTAACATTAATGGGTTATGTTCTGACGATCTCGTGGCGAGATAGTTGGTTCAATTATATGCACCGAGAGACGAAGCCAGTAGGGAGCGAGCTTGAGCCATGGCTCCCCTCATATTGTGTAAAAATTTCTCAAACTACCCCTAAAGTAGTATGTGGATTTAATGAATTTACTTTCTATATTATTATGTATGCCCCCCTCCAATGCTTTACATGTTCCATCGCCCTCCCCCTCTTAACAAAATTCCTAGATCCGTCCATGTACAAAACTTCACCATGTTGGTTTGAATGGATGCTTGGTTCAAAATATATGTATTTTATAGCAATTTGAAGTTTAAACTAAATGGTTGATGGCGATGGTTTCAACTTCAATTAATTATCATGGAAATACACTAATTAATGTTGTAAGCTCGTATTTGATCTTGTGTTCTTAGTGACAGTATTTCCTCATGTGGTCACTGGCCAATGTTCGACAAGCAGTACATGATTATGAAAAATCTCTAACACGTGTAATAGTAAGAACAAGCCTTACAACTGTGCCACATTAATGACTCGTATAGGCACACCTTAAAACCTCTCGAAAGAAAGCTTGGCGTAGCATATATCTAGGTAAAGTATTGTCTTATACAAATATAATTCCAAGGTCGCTAAGATGTGCCTCTCAAACAGACATGGCGATAGTGATATGACCCCAGTAAGCTTCACAATCTCATTTTGACCACACCCTTGCAAAATTATTTTATTTATTTTTGTTTCCGTGGAAATTTTGAGAGCTTAAATTTTTTGTGTGCGCCATTACATATGAAATTTGTGAGGAATGTTATTTAGCTAAAACAAAAGGTCAACCGAAAGGCGCGATGAATTTTACAGTCACAAAGGCGGGAATACATTTTTCTTGTACTTGATTATATTACACCTCTCACCTTTCATGATCATGCATCAAATAATCATACTACCATGACTAATTTTAAGTCTCCAACAAGCTTATTCGTATGCTTGACTAATTCGGCTTCTAGAAACTAGGTTATCTTTGGTTGCATAAAAGACCAAGCAATCCCGTTAACCCGTTCCATCATTTCATCCTAGAGCCGTGAAATGATGATTAGCTTAGCTTTTGGCCTTTGGGGTTTGGTTTGATGGGATATGCTCCGATCGGGAAACTCCCCACGAAGTGGATAGGATCCTTTGTAACCAAGCACCTACATTCAACCTTCTGTGTAGCCCAGACCAGACCAGGTCCAGGCGTCAATAGGAATACTATAAAAGGAATACAAACATGTATGAATCATATGGTAACTTTGAGTTGACCTACAAAAATTTCAGACATGGGTGTTTCTTCATTAATCCAGAATTCCAGTAGTTTGATGTTAAAAAGTACACTGGGCATTTCCTTGGGACTTTCCTTCCAATACATGACTTGTTCAAAATAGCCAAATGGGTCATAGTGTCACATTCCATTGATTAAGAAATAAATGATGAATCATACTTTTTTTTTCATTTTCCACGACGACTTTGACTATTTAGTGCTAAACCTACCACTCCAGAATCTCAACACCAATATATTATAAACTAACATTCAAGAAAACAGTGTGGATTGTTTACCTCTGGTGGGCTATACCACACTTTTTTTTTTGCAAAAATTAGACGCAATACCGATAGATTTTAGTGGAAAGTATCAAAATGGTGATCTTTTTGCGACCTCAGCTGGATTTTTTGCTATTTACTCCAATGTAAACGGTGATTTTATTGAGGTAAAAAAAATGAGAATATGATTAAAAAACTCCACCCAAGGGGAGAGAAATCCCTAAGGCATTATATTGTAAGGTCGAGAAAAGGCCCCTGAGAACCAGGATTTGAACCCTGGTTGATAGCCCCACTCCTGGAGGTCTCTACCACCGTGCTAGATGCACGTTCTCAAATGAGAATATGATAGACAAACATGACAAAAATATATAGTAATCTCGAGCCTAAGCTGGATTTAAGGGCGGTATAGCCCAGGAGGTACAACCTATATATATTACGCCTCCGCAAAATCAGAATATGTATGAGGATGTTGACACTAACATGTATATTTATGAATCCATCTACACCTAAAACAACCTTACGAGCAAACCATCTGAACTGAGAAATGCATATCATCCAAACACTTGAAAAAGCGTGACCTAGTTAAGCTCCGTTTCGGGACCCTTTGGCACCATGAAATCCACAACTCCTCCTCCCGTGCTACGGATGCAGCAGGCCCCCTCTTATGAAATCTGCCAATTGTTGTTTTGTTCAGCGGCATGGTCCTCGTCCCGAATAGTCGTCGATCCTATCCCGGCCTAACAGATATCAAAACCCTATGTTTGACGTGTACATGTCATTTGGGCGGATTATCTTCTTGGGTGGTAGGTGATGTTTTCGTCGATAGCAAGGCGTGAGTGTTGACTTTATGATCCACGGTGACAAACTTTCCCTGGAATGCATCCATGCTAATCAATGCACACGAAATCAGACGCTTGAAACATTTGCAGTGGCACGCACGTTGACCTCCTACCACACACACACGTATAACCGCGATAGACGGAGGCGTGGAGGGCTACTTGGGCCAAGGTCGCGCGTCCAAAGCCCGTTCGACAGAAAACAGAGCACCGACTGTTCTCCGTGGGCGGCGCAGAGGATCCCGGGCGGAGCCGCCGGTCGTCGCACAGACCGCGTCCCACCGTATGACATCTCGGACTTTGGCGCCCCCACTCCCTATCCCCGAACCAACCAACCCACCCACCCAACCCCGACCCCAACCCATTCCTTTCCTTCTTCCCATCCTCTTCCTCCTCCCCCGCTCCCCCTCCCGCTCCATCCCCTTCCCATTCCCGTCCCGCTTGCCGCCTCTCCGTCCGGTCTCCGCTTCCCTGCTCGCGCCGCCCGCCCGGCTAATCACCCCGTGAGTACTTCCCGCCGCCTCCTTGCCTGTCTTCAATCAAGGCCGTTGCTGTTTGCTGCTGCTCTTCCGATTTCTTGCTCGCGCGCGCGTCCTTGTCCCTTTCGGGATATTCTTGGGGGCGGTTTCGTCCGGTCGGAGTTCTTGATTGGTATGTCCATGCATGTGCTGTTTGGGAACCCTCGTCGTGTAGGGTCAAGCTATGGTTCTTAGGGGTTGCGTGTAGAGCCGGCCTGCTTGGGCCTTGGGGTGCCATGCTGCCATGGTGATGCTCAGAGGGGAAGGGGAGCACCTTGTTTGATGCATAGTTCATGATTTTTTTTATCAATTGGCATGTCATGCGCTCTAATAAGAATGAATCCTTCCAAGATTTCTGTTTTTTTTTTGCATCCCAATAGATTTAAGCAGCTTGCTGGTTCAGGCGTCATCAAAGATCGAGCAAGATTTGTGCAGATTTATCCTCTTCTTTCCCGAGCATAGCATGTTATTGAGGATTTTTCACACCAAAAAAATGTTTGTGGTGCGAATGAGATGTACTTGGCTGATATTTTGTCTCCGCGTTTCTTTTGTGTTAGTCTAAGATTTATACTAAATTTATAAATCAGGTACTTGTAGATGTGATTATTCTCGCCTAGTATTCTTTAAGACCTGGCAATCGGTGGTCAAGTCTTTGTTAGAAGTTAGGCAGTATTTTTCAGACATTTAGTGGCCTACCATGTCCTGCGAGCTACTCCACTTGCTACTTGCTAAATGTTTTATCAAAAACTAACTTGCAACATGCTATACAGAATTCGAGCTCCATCAATTAATTAGTGATTTTGATTGGATTACTCGTTAGGTATGGCAATGACCTTATTTTCAACAAGTTAGGTATGCGAACAGGGAATCTACTGGACTGAAAAAACAAGAGGAACATAATCAGATGGCATCCTGTATTCCTGTTAACAAATAGCGCTATGTATTTCAGCTCATTGTTATTTAGAGAGGCTGCTGATCCTTTCTTGTCTTATTGTAGGCATCACAGAATTTGCATTGGGTTTGATTTAATCTGAGGTTTTGAAGAAAGAAGGCCTCAGGATATTTAGCTTGGCAGGCCCAGAGGTGCTTGAGAGAAGCTATGTCTTTTGTCGGGCGAGTAGACCCGTCAACGACATACGCAGATAATATTTATGTTCATAAATTCGGCGCACCCAACTCAAACTTTGCTGCAAGAAGATTTGGCTCTGATACGCAGTTGTTCCGTTATGGGCCTGAACCATTCAATTCCGAGGACTATGGGCATATGGGTTTCCCTGAAGCACCATCTGCTGCATTCCAGAACTCCTTCTACAACCAGCAGGCCTCACTAACGCCCTGCTCTGATGCAGCAAAAGACTCACCGGTGTTCTCCAATGTGTCTCAACAGAACTCCCAGTCTATATCAGATAATCAGAGTTCTGGACTTGATGTAGAGTTCGATGATGAGATCAGGCTGAAGCTTCAAGAGCTGGAGCATGCTTTACTTGATGATGGAGATGACATCTTGTTTGAAATTTCCCAGGCGGGTTGCATCAGTGATGAATGGGCCGATCCCATGAAGGATGTCTTGCTTGCAACTTCTCCGAAAGAATCAGAATCAAGCATTAGTTGCGCAGGTAGCAACAGCGGAGAAGCACGGACCCCGAAGCAGTTGCTCTTTGACTGTGCTACAGCATTAGCTGAATATAACGTGGATGAAGCACAGGCAATCATAACGGACCTCCGGCAGATGGTCTCAATCCAAGGGGACCCTTCTCACAGGATTGCAGCTTATCTAGTGGAGGGCCTTGCTGCAAGGATAGTAGCTTCAGGGACAGGCATCTACAAGGCATTGACATGCAAGGATCCTCCAACTCTGTATCAGCTGTCAGCAATGCAAATCCTCTTTGAGATCTGCCCATGCTATCGGTTTGGCTTCATGGCTGCTAATTATGCCATACTGGAAGCCTGCAAAGGCGAAGAAAGGATGCATATTATAGACTTTGACATCAATCAAGGCAGCCAGTATATTACACTGATGCAGTTTATGAAAGATGATGCAAACAAACCACGCCATTTGAGAATAACTGGTGTGGATGATCACGAGACAGTACAGAGGACTGTGGGAGGTCTGAAGGTCATTGGGCAACGCCTGGAGAAGCTTGCGGAGGACTGCGGAATATCTTTTGAGTTCAGGGCAGTGGGTGCTGACATCGGGGATGTTACACCTGCAATGCTAGATTGCCGCCCCGGGGAAGCACTAGTTGTGAATTTTGCATTCCAGCTGCACCACCTTCCGGATGAAAGTGTTTCGATCATGAATGAACGGGACCAGCTCCTTCGTATGGTGAAGGGCCTTCAACCAAAGCTTGTGACCCTGGTTGAGCAGGATGCCAATACTAATACTGCTCCATTTCAGACAAGGTTAGTTATCTCATTATCCAATTCATTGCGGCAGTAATTGTTCTTTGTGGATTGGATAGTTTCTCCACATCCTTTCTAGCCATTAATAATGTTCCTTGTAGATTCTGTCTATTGACTCTTGTGTTTTTCTTCCCACTGCCGAGCCCCTAAAAATACCTGAAACATCTGACTTTCACAGGTTCCGTGAGGTCTATGACTACTACTCCGCTCTTTTCGATTCACTGGACGCAACACTTCCAAGGGAAAGTCCGGACAGAATGAATGTGGAGAGGCAATGCCTTGCACGAGAAATTGTTAACATCTTGGCTTGCGAAGGCCCTGATCGCGTGGAGAGGTAATTCCAGTGCTGCTCTCTACTCAAATTCTTCTTTCATTCTATGCATACCGCAAACTCCATGTGGCTGACAGTGAAGTTGTTTATGCTCCAGGTACGAAGTTGCCGGAAAATGGAGGGCGAGAATGACGATGGCTGGATTCGCGCCGTGCCCATTTAGCAGCAACGTCATCGGGGGAATAAGATCGCTGCTGAGCTCGTACTGCGACAGGTACAAGTTTGAGGAGGACCATGGGGGACTTCACTTCGGCTGGGGAGAGAAAACGCTCATCGTCGCCTCCGCGTGGCAATAGGTCGAGCTCGCTGACTTGGGTTGCATTAGCGCTGCTGTATTTTAGGAGCTTCTGGTGCAGAGGTTGTAAAAAGGGTGTGAACCATGGAGGAGTTCTTGGCTGATCTTATCTAATTTTAGGAGTCTGCTTGTCAGAATAATTGAGTTTGGCTGATCGCCCGGGTGAACCATGTTGTGCTGCTGCAGCAGCAACTGGTTGTGTTGTTGTATTCTGGGATAGAATCATGACATGTCGACTCTGCTCCATGTATAAATCTATTTATGTTGCTAGAACATACTCCTAAGTACAATGTTGTGTCTGTTTGGGAACTAGAAAATGCAGTAATATATACTCCCTCCGTTCCTAAATATTTGTCTTTCTAGCGATTTCAACAAGTGACTACATATGAAGCAAAATGAGTGAATCTACATTTTAAAATATGTCTATATGTTTGGCCACAGGTTTCTGTCTATAGATACAATCATGTAAATACTTGCAAAAGTCCATCCAGATTTTTCTTATAACCAATAGAGTAGTTGGCAGCAGCTGGCCACAGGTTTCTACCAAAAAAATGGTAGAAGAATAACCTTTATTTATCTTACAGAGTAATCTTGTGAAATTACAACAGCTTGATGTACAACATAACATTTCAAAACCCATATATCAAATACACACACATATGCTCTCCAGATATATTCGTCGAAGTAATTTAGCTGACAACACTATAATCTCAAGAATCTGAATTCTTCACGGTCCATATTTGTCTATATTTGTCGTATGTGCTAAAAATATATCTTATCTTGAAGGCAAGGTATATAAGCTCAATCTTATCTTCAAGGTAGGCTGTGCCGTGAATTCAACGAGCTATAATCAGAGCCAGGTCGTCTTTTGACCCGTTTAGTGGATTCCAAAAGTCCAACAAGAGACGGGAGAGGATGCGGGACAGGGACATTCCTCGATCTGTACAGCCTCTTCAGACTTGCATGCAAAGATTTCGATGACCCAATGACACACAGGCGGTCCGTTTGACATTCTGTTACTTCTGCATTTCTGACCATGCGAAGGCTTGAACTTTCCGTAGTGCTTATAGATATTGGCTCTATCATAATGTCAGACTTTTCTGGTTGATCAGGCACTACTGATATATTGTGTTCAACAGTAGGCAAAGGTTGAACTGCAAATGCTTCTGGTAGGGTTGGGGGTGCTTTACACTGACAGGAGGGGGCTACATCTCCAGCTTCGGCACATTGACAGGAGGGGGCCACATCTCCAGCTTCCGCACAATCATGTTGGGAAGCTGGGGCTTGCTTTGTGATCAAATCCATACCAGAATATGTTTCAACATTTTGGCTGCTATCATGAAGCAAATCTTCCGGTGCACATAATCTGGTTTGTTCAGCTGCAGCAATGTACTGGTGGCACAACTCTTCTTTCATTATGTCAATCGCTTGAGAACCAAATCTTGCTCTTCCGAACAATGTAATATCTGGTTCTTCAACTGGAGGGGATGGCACAAATTGCAGTTCAAGTGTGCAGACATCAAAATCTGTGCATTCTTCACTGGCAGAAGTTGGATGATCATCATCAACAGAAGTTGAGAGATCTTCATCTGGCTGCGTGCAAGAAGCAAGCACCGACGAGGGCGAGGATACTGACTTTTGAAGAGGATCCCTGAATATCTTCCACAATGGATCATCAGTTGTCAACCGAGTCTTGAAACAATGTTTCTTCACATAGCTCAGCTCCATGGCAAAGCATGGGGGAGTTGTTGAGATGACCCATTGAGGTTGAAGAAGTTGCATCGCCTGCTCCAACTCGTCACGGGATGAGTGAATGGAGAAACAGACATGCCAGATCCCAAAATCATCCTGCTGAGCTTCTGTTAGGCTGGGTTTCTGGTTTCGACCACAGGCATACCACTGCGTTGAGGGGCGGATAAATAAAGGCTCCGGCTGAAGACTAGCCCTTGCCCCTTCAAGCTTTTTACTTGCATTATCATACAAATGGTGGAATCCAACTATCTGTGGAAATAAAAATGGTTAAAGCCAACATAGTAGAAAGAAAAAAGTACCTACTGTACATGCAATATACATCAGACGAATTGGTTGAATCCAACTATCTTTTGAGTTAACAGAGTTAGAACCAACAAAGTAAAAAAAAAAGAAAGAAAATTAGTACTCTGTGACATACACATAAGAACAGTGACACGGATTAAGAATTTTACTACTCAAAATTGGTTACAAAATTTGCATTATTGTTTTCAATAACAGCTTTAGAGATTTTGGCACTGGCATTTATTCAATCATACAAGTGTTCAGCAGTCCCGACAGGTTAGCGGTATGTGAATTAAAACAGAATGAATGTCATCGAGTAACACACCTGAAAGCGACAAGATGGATCATTAGTGATGATCTCAGGGGCTGTGAGTGACAGCGCTTTAAAACAATCTGAATTCCTTCTCGTGTCAACATAAATTTTCGATCCAAACGTCCTGGACACCTCAACTAGGATCTCTTCGTGACCAAGAAGGTCACAAGCAAGATATACAAAAGGTGCATCTGGATGCTTCCATATACAAGCTATAACCTGCATTTACTGAATCATTTCAAAATGGTGACTTCCCCGTTGTCATAGCTACAGTCCCCCAGCCTTAAAAAAAAACTACAGCCCCCCAGGCAATGACAAGCACATTTAAAACCTCAGAGCAGAGGATAACCTGCTGAATTGCCAACTCCTTGCTTGGTAGTTTGAGGAAGCATTTGGAAAATGTGCAGTCCAGGAACACGAAGTCTAAACGACAAACATTTTCTTTCCCTTTCTTTGCTATGTATTTCAGTGGCAAGTTCTGAGCACAATCTGGTGTAAGTCGGCAGTCGCCCGTGTGCAGTATGCTACCGAATTCACCCTCAAACAAGAACATAACTGCCCCTGAAATCAGAGGGAACGGCAACAGTTAGTGCCAAAGGCCAAATTCCCAATTTCCAGGGCGCATTTTATGATATCATTAATATAGCAAAACATATGCTCGAGCTTGTTATTAATAGGGTTAAAGAAACTTGATTAGAGGCATGGGCGAATCTAGCAATATGGCGAGGTTTGGCGGCTGCCATACCTAAAATTTGGCTAAATACCGCGTATGTATACTATATATCTGGAGTTTGAGCGTTGGTCGATGGAGTTCTATCCGTTTCATCAGTTTGGAGGAGCAGGAGACACGCAGGGGCCTCAAACTTAATTGCCAATGAGCCAGTTATCCTCCCAGCAGCCCACCTAGATGTATGTAGCCCAGCTCGATCTGTCCAGTTACGCTGCGATTGACAGTTTGGAAATCGCGTGCACACAGCCGCAGTTACGGAATAGCGGCACGATCTACCTCAGTTAGGGCGACTCGGGCACCCGGCGATGATGCTTGACGAACGCGGCGACGGCGGCGGGTGGCACTGCAGGGAACTCGGTGGCGAGTGAAACACTGCGCCGCAAACCACAAAACGACGAGCTTATGTGCCAGCGACGGCGAGCCGGAAGCAGCGACATCAGGTCAGGATCACAGCCATATTAGCCCTAAAATTTTGTAATCCTTTTGTCCAAGTTTTTATAGTCCATAAACTATCAAACATCAATCCTTATAATTTTGATTAGTTATATATGACCGGTTAATTTTGATTATTTGTATACAACCAATGAATTTGTTGTTCTAATCTACTCAAATGGCAACGATCCGCACATAGTTATATTATCAGTTATATTAACTAGGGCACATCTTGATTATATTATACATTGTTGTTTTCGTCCTTTGTGAACTCCGCCACACCTATAAAAAATTTCTGCCTTCGCCACTGATTAGAGGTGTTGTGCCAAATCTGGTAACATGAGTTCTAGCCATGCTTCAATGTACTGATGACTCAGTGTTTCTGTTTGAGGTTGATTTATCTGGTTTGAGCATTCATCTGGTTTAAAAATATCCGTTCACAAGAGTGAAATATGTTGTTTGGGAGAATCTAATCAGGACAGGGAACAGTATATGGATTTTTTACTTGTGTGGAGGCGGTTCTGACTATGAAATATCTAGGGGGTCCCCTACTCAAGAAAAGATCAACACATAGTGACTGGAAGAGAAATAAATAAAAAGCAGAGGGTAAACAGGGCACATCGGAGAGGAAGTTTCTCTCCAATGAGGAGAAATTATAACTGCTTAGATCATGTCTACATTTGAATTATCTTTTTTTTTCAGATTGAAACTGTTGTGGCAAGACAGGAAGGGAGGACAGAAATATCAGCTGGTAAATTGTAATGTTGGAGATAATATCATTTTTTTTGTGAATTGTTCTATCGTTAGACATGCCTGGGGTGCGCCAAAATGTGCTTTGGATATTGACACTGAGATAAGTTCAGTAGCAAATTTATATGGTTGGATGCTAAATTTGCAAGGGTCTCACAGGGGGCGCTTAGCTGCAGGATAGCTGCTTTCATTTGGTTGATTTGGACATATCGTAATGCAGCTTGCTTTCGTAATGTGTTTCCTTATGACCGAACTGCTCTTGTAGTGAACCGGCTCATTGGTTGAACTTTTACTCTGGATTGCATAAAGCAGATGCACGCTCAATGCAGCGCTGAGGGGCAAGCTTATTTCTGCAAGTGGTGTCTAAGTTCTTCCATCAGAGGCGGGGGGTCGGCGCTGATGGTTGCCAAAGATTGCCGTAACTGGGTGTTTCTGGTGAGCGTCAGGCAGCTGGGAAATGTCGGCCGTGGTAGGTGGAGACACTTTTGAGGCAAACCCATTGCATCTGCATCTCGTTTTTGTGGTGCTCTTTTGGCCCGCTTATTATGCTACTGTTGTGCGCCTAAAAACGTTTGAGAGCCTGCTTAGATCTCCCAGTAGCTGCCAGGGGTGATGCTACACCTGGAGGGGCTAGCTTGATGATGTGGTGTTTCATTTTGCATTTGAGAACTTGGGAGCTGACTGTTCATCAGTTTCAGAAATGAAAGCATGATTGATTTATGCTCTAGCAAGTTCAATCTTAGGTTCGATGCATTTCAGAACTTGGGAGCTGACTGTTCATCAGTTTCAGAAATGAAAGCAGGACTGATTTATGCAGTAGCAAGTTCAATCTTAGGTATGTTGCATTTCAGAACTTCGAAGCTAACTGTTTATCAGTTTCAGAAATGAAAGCAGGATTGATATATGCACTAGCAACTTCAATCTTAGGTTCGATGCATTTGAGAACTTGACACCTGACTGTTTATCAGTTTCAGAAATGAAAGCAGGATTGATTTATGCACTACCAAGCTCAATCTTAGGTACGGCGCATTTGGAGTAGTAGGATTGATTTATCCACTAGCAAGCTCAATCATAAAGACTGCTGTAACAAGATAAGCAGAGCAAGCAAGGAGCGTTACCAGGGCAGTGGTTGGCGTCGTACGCGGTGACGGAGAAGGCGCCGGCGGGGTCGTCCACCTTCAACGTCCTCCCCACCTCGACCTCCACGAACTCCCCCTGATCCAGCTGCAACACGACCGCGCCACGGGAGAAATCTCAATCCACCGCAGCAAATTTCAAAATCTACCGCGGCTCTCTGGGAGACGGGCCAAGGTACCTGGGGAAAGTGGCGGAGGGCGAGGGACAGGGTGAGGCGGGTGGCGTAGAGGGCGCCTCCTCCTCCTCCGGGGCCGGCCCCGGCGGCGGCGCCGACGAGGTGGTCCCGGTGCGCGTGGGTGAGGAAGCGGTGGCGCCGGCGGCGGGAGGAGGGGCCCCACGTGTCCACGGCGAAGGGGAGCCCCCGCGGCATCTCTATCGGCATCCTCCCCGGAACTTTGTGAAATTGCGGCCGGGCCCTCCTCCGCTTCCTCGGGAGCGCGCCGTTTCGTTGGGAGTTGGTTGGGTCGGTTTTATATTCCTGGAATGGGAAGAGTGTTCTCCTTCCGCTGGAAGGAAGAGAAATGGGTTCGTGGATTCGGGTTCTCACTTCAGTTTTAGTGGCCGGACCGAGGCCCAGAACCCGCTAACTTGCCGCCTTTTGGTGAGTTCGTAAGTTGGCTGGCACTGACAGGTAGGCCCACATGTCAGTGCTCTGTCTTTTGCCCACCAGGGCTTGGGCCTTCCCATTCTGCTTCCTCTGGGCCTAACAACTAACTTGTGCAATTTCAAAGTAAAAAACAAACTATTGCAATTTCAAAGTTCAAAAAAAAAAAACTCAGCACAATGGAATGGATGTAATTGTATGGATGCGGCTATTCTGCACCCGGGATCAGATGAGGCCGGATGTGAGCAGTAAAAACGTTTGAAATAGTAAAAAAGAAATGTAAATAATTTAGTGATGCAATATGCTTATGTGTGTGATGTTCGTGTAGAATTTGCCAAAGTTTGGACATTCAAGGAGCTTGTGATGAAAAAGATAAATTTCGGGTGCTTGAGAAACTTTTGAAAACAACACTATTCACATCTGATTTTGTCTTTTTTTTTCAGGGGCTCCTAGAATGTCCAAACACCCCGAAAATTTGAACATCACACATTTGAGCACCTCGCACCACAAAAAAATGATTTTTTTTTTTAATTCTACCGGGTGTATATGAACCTGGGCAAACAAGTTGAATTTTCGTCTTAAAGCATCTTCCGAGACTCTGAAATTATGGGATGAAAGTACAAGCGTTCTGTACTAAACAGAGCAGACGAAGAAAGCCAAACAGTCTACACTTGCAGATACAACTTGAGATTTTTGGGGTACTCCGTCTCATAGCTCCTCCTTTCATCAAGAAACAAATCAAGAAAGGCGAGTAAATTGCATAAAACCACCATTTTGAGGGTTAGGTTTGCGAAAAACACTAGGATACAGTTTCTCTGCAGAAAACACCATATCTTATGTAATTGTTTTGCAAATCCACTGATCGGCGGATTTGGCTCGGTTAAGCACGTTTATGACAGATGGGGCCTTTTTTGCCTACGTGGCGTAACATTTCGTGCCAGGTCAATTTTAATATAATTCTACAAACTAGTCCATAGATTTTACATAGACACCCTAAATAAAACGAAAAAATGCAATCAGCCCACATGCATCAGCCACTGGTTGGGTCGGTCAGCGATCGGCGTCGGCGGCCGCCTCGTGAGAGACAAAATCGGGGGGCGGCACCTCGCCGGATCCCCGCCGGCGTTGGCGCTCCTCGCCTCGAGGCCAAATCGGGTCGCATCAGAAGACCTCGCCGGATCCGGCAGCCGGCGTTGGGCGGTTCCTCGCCTGGAGGCCAAATCGGAGCCGCGGATAGGCATCCTTAGTCGGATCCGGCAGCCCACATTGGGCGTCTCCTCGCGCGTGAGGCCAAATCAGTGCTGCGGCGCGGCATCCTCGCCGGATCCGGATGAGGTGGCGGAACTGGGGGGGGGGGGGAGGGCAAATCGGGGTGACATCACAGCTTCCCTCGCCGGAGGTGGCGGCGGCTCACGTGGTGGTGCGCGGCCGCGTGGTGCATCGAGGGCACCACCACTGTGGTGGAGTGGGAGCGAGGCTGAAATTGGCTCGAGGGGCCCTTACCCGCTGGTCTCGAGGTCAAGATGGCGGCGTGATCGAGGATCGCAGCGGGCGCGTGGTGGTGACTGGGGCCATCGAGTTCGAGGAACGCGGCGGCGGACACGCGTTGTGGGTGTTCGACTTCAAGTCCAAGAACTGGACCGTGGTGCACCCTCCTCTGCAGTTCGCCGGCTTCGTCTGTTCCGGCGAGCTACTACTTGCAGCGGCATGCGGGATCCTCTCCTCGGGCGGCTCCGGCAGCGAGGCGAAGTCCAAGGAAACGGGGGAAGGGCCTGGGCGGTTAGGGGAAAGAATGTTGGGGGTGTTTTTGCTTTTTGATCCATCCAACACACTTCTTGCAAAACGTTATGCCACGTCAGCGGAAAACAGTCCCATCTGTCATCAACGCACTTAACCGAGCCAAATTCGTCGATCAGCGGTTTTTGCAGAACAGTTACCCTCAAAGTGATGGTTTTATGCAATTTACTCCAACAAAAGCAGATACCAACAATAAAAATGACAACGTTGAACGGCGAGACACATCCAGACCGCACTATTCGGCGGATGCGGGTGGTCCGAGGGTCCGAGTTGGATATGCAACAGAGCATCTATTGAGTTTATTTATGAGATGAAACCAAAAGTTTCTTGGGTTTGTTTCCGGGGGCAAAAACCAACCTTGATCTTTGGAGGAGTACAACACACAGAAACAGAGCAGAGGTAATTCACACTTGCAGTTACAATTTGAGATTTTGGGAGTACTGTCTCATAGCTCTCCTGCACCAGCTTTCTGGCAAATGTACGTACGTGCCATGTCAAGAAACAAATCAACAAGGCAGACACCGACAATCTGCTTAGCATAACAGCTCTACTAACTAATTAAGCAGCGGCCTTATGCTGCTATGGCCCCATGCACACTCTCTGCAGCGGCGGCTACTACACCTGGGCGGCGACCTTGTCGACGGCCGGCTCGCCGACGTCGACGGCGGTGTCGGTGACCTTGATCTTGGCCTCGCCCATCTCCACCCCCGCGGCAGCCCTCTTGGCGTCCTCCACCTCGTCGACCTCGTCGCCGGCGGCGGCCCCCTTGCCGGCCGGCACGGCGCCGGCGGCGGGGCCCTTGTTCTTCCGGTAGATGGCGTAGAGGATGAGCTGCATCAGGCCCAGGAAGCTCCCGCACCCGTTGGGGATCTGCATGCATGCGCGCGCGTTAAAAATATTAGTACGTGTCAGCTTCGTTTTACTTTTGAACTTCATGTTGTACTCCACCAATGCGCCGCATGTCTCGCTGGAGCATTCAATGGCTACAGCTAGCAGTGCAGCGCACACCGGACGTGCAGGTGCAGTGCATTGGTTTACAAGTACTGAAGTGCCCATCGGCCAGCGCGACATGGGTGGATCATGGATCAGATCGATCATCAGAACCGAACGACATGTCGATCGGATCTTGGCTTGCCAGGGGTGGAGAAGAGAACGACGTACGTAGATGAAGGGGTCGAGGCCGAGCAGGCCGTAGATGAACCAGGAGGTGCCGCAGAGGAACACGGACAGCGACAGCAGGAACGGCATGTACTCCACGCTCTTGGTCTTGATCACCAACCTCTGCGCACGCACACACGCACGCACCGCCCATGACTCGGTTAGTGAAAGTTACTAGCATCTACGTACATCAATTCGCTGGGCGTGGGTTGCGTGCGTGCGTACCATGATGGAGAGCGGCGAGGCGTACATGCAGATGGAGAAGACGGTGGCGGCGAGGCCGCAGAAGACGGTGCGGGCCCTGCCGTGCAGCGCCAGCAGCGACACCAGCACCACCGTGGCGAAGATGGTGGTGACCACGCTCAGCAGGCCCAGCATCCGGACCTTGGCCCTGCGCTCCGCGAAGATGAGGAAGATGACCACGTAGATGGCCTCGATCACCGACCCCGCGCCGTTGATCGTCGTCACCAGGATGTTGTTCGGGGACACGAACGGCAGCCCGTACCTTTTTCATCCGCCCAACCACAAACCAACCATCAGTCAAATTTTCTCCCGGAAGAAATGTTTTACGATCTACTAGCAGGTGGAAAGTAGAAGCACATGAACGTGAGGACACGTCACTGCCCGGCTGGCAACGCCGACAGGCCAGGGTGGCCGTGCGCGAACCGTGCAGCACAAATTTATCGCTCCCGGGCCCGTGGTACTATTCACTGTCGCGGCGCTGGCAGGTGGGTCCAGGACCAGCTTTCTATCTATCTATCTACGCTAGGAGCCAACTCACGCCTGGCTCCATCAGCTGCAGCGTTTCTTCTGCACTGTTCGCTCACATGTTTGAATATGTACATGCCCAGAACAGATCCAGCAGGTTGCAAGCATGGAATTTTTCACTGTAAATTGAGCTGCTTTTGTGAAAAGATGGCATGGAGGAAGAAGAAGCAGTCGTGCATGCGAAGGCTGTGTGTTGCCACTAGTACTTTTTAGAGAAAAGGCCGGTGTGTCTAGCCTGCTACTAGTAGTAGTAGTACAAGAGTGCAAGGCTGTGTCTGAAGCATGTGATAGTTGGGGAGCGGTTGGTTACCATGCGGATAGGAGGCAGTTGAGCAGCGTCATGTTGTATGGCACGCCGGAGAAGTCCTCCGTCGACTTCCTCTTGATGATCCTCCAGAAGGTGACGCTGCAGCAGCACAAAAGAAATTTCTCACCGCTCAGAACAGAAGAAAAGAATCGACCAAGCACGCAGGGAAGGCAGGAAAATGTAGTCCAGATCTTCAGAAAAATAGTAGTAGTAACAACAATGGAGTAAGGCATGGGAGTTAGCTAGGCTGTCTCTAGATGGTAGTAGCCAACTTTCTGTGAGCATCAAAGGATCTGCAGGGTTTTATGTACTGACTGATGCTTTCTCAGAACTACTCTTCGAGGAAGAAATGGTGCGTAAGAGAGGAAAGCAAAGTTCAGAGAAGGCTCTGAGCGCTATCAGTTACAGGTTCTTCAGTTTCCATCTTTGTGCTCTCACATCACAAGAGGTCAGCCAAAGAAAACAGAGAAAATCAACACATGAGCACTTACACCGGCGACAGGAAGAGGAACAGAGCGATAACATTGCCTGACGATAAAAACAGCAGTCAGGCTCAGAGGGAAGAAGAAAAGAACGCCAAACAAAGGGAAGAAGAAGATCGGCCATGGCGCTCGCTCACCTGAGACCCCGAAGAAGAACCTCGCGATATGCTCCATCTCGGCGCGTCTATCCCAAGAGCACGGTGGGGGGAGAGGGAGAGGTGAGGTCTATCTATCCTTCTCGGCCGACCGAGAGGAGAGGAGAGGGGAGGGGTGGAGAGGACAGAGGAGTACTCGGGCGGGACTCAGCTGCGCCGAGTAGCTCTCAGCTCCCAACGGCTCGGTAATCAGTACCGCGCTAGGCAACACGGGAGCTAGCGTTACGAATGCGGCGTGTCTTTCTCTGCGCCTGCGGTGATGTGTGGCTGGACTGAAGAGGTGCGGGCAGGGAGACGATATATAGGGGACAGAGAGAGGTGAGCAGGATGCGGAGGGCTTGCTTCATTTCGAGCTTATCTACTCCTGTGTGACGAAAGAATGTTGGGTGGGAAAACACAAATACGCTCCCGCAGTGATAATTCAGCAACACCGGCATAGTACGTACGTAGTACGGTCAATACATCGGTACAGGACACTGCCATTTCCTTCAAACCAAAAGTGCTCTCTCGAAATTCCCCATTAATCTCTTCAAACGGCTCCAAAATCGGCAACAACCTCAAGAAATCATCTCTCCCAGCTGGAAAACAAAAATGCTAGACATACAAAGATTTGTAAAAGCCTGTAAATCGTTTCCATCTAACAACCAATCACAAACCTCGCCCAGGGGGGTGGGCCATCCCGCTCACCTATTGGCCAATGAAAACTAACCCACCCTGTAAAAGCATGTAAACTGTTTGTACGTGTAGCATTGCCGGCTGGAAAATTACCGCTATGGTGGCCACTATAGTTGCTGGGAGAAACCGTCGCGAAATAGTTTCTCCCTCGATTTTAATCTTTGAGTAGGGCATTGGACCTTAAGGTTCCGAGTCGGAGAGAAGTTTTTTTAGCATCAATTTCTTTTAATCTTGAACATTTGTATTTTCATGTTTTTTCTTTTCTGAAATGGGGCATCATGTTGATGTCTATGTGTGTGATGCCGTTATACCGAGGCATCTCAATGGTCTCCGTCGATGGCGGCACGCGGACTGCATTTTGGTTGGACAATTGTCTTGGATGTGGAGTTACCTGCAACCGCCACCCCGCCCTGTTCTCTCATGCTTCAGACCCTTGGCGACCATGTGATATCATCTTCGCATGGCTTGTCGTTGTTAGATAATAACGAGAATAAACGAGACAAAGAGACACAGGGATTTAACGTGGAAACCCTTGCGGGAGAAAACCACGGACGCACGAAGGCGCAATCACTATGATGGAGGAGTATTACAAGCACGAGACGATGCACCGCCCGAGGTGCGACTACATGGGGTATATAAGAGGCGATACATGAGAGTCCTTGGAGGACAAGTAAACGAGTTGTACTCGTACGCGTCGACGTCAACGCAAAGGCCCACACCGGTTGTACTACGTCTAGTCAACCCGGTACTAGAATTTGGATCACAATTTAACAATCTCCACCTTGAGCCAAATTCCTCCAAAGAGTCGAAGAAAGTGAATAACTCCATCCAAATCAGCATAAACACCTTGTGCGCCAAAGTCCATAGGACTAGTGAGAGATACCAACTAAGCTCGAGCAAAGCTCAAACTTATTGGTAGAAACGGCTTTGTCATCATATCGGCAGGATTATCATGAGTACTTATCTTGCATACCTTCAAATTGCCTTCAAAGAACAACATCTCGAATATAATGAAATCGACATCAATGTGCTTTGTCCTCTCATGATACATTGGATTCTTTGTAAGATATATAGCACTTTGTTGTCACTAAACACGGTAGGGCAAGATGAATCTCCACAAAGCTCAAGATATAAACCTTTCAACCAGATAGCTTCTTTGCATGCCTCGAAATAGCCATATACTCGGCATCGTAGTGGAACAAGCCACAATAGACGCAAAGTTGCTCTCCAACTCACAAAGACAACCACCAATGGTGAAAACATAACTGTGAGTGATCTTCTCTTATCCAAATCACCAAAGAAAATCAGAATCAACAAAACCAACAAGTCCATCTCTAGTTTTCCCAAAGCGTAAATAAGCATTAGAAGTACCACGCAGTATCCGAAAATCCACCGAATCGCTCTCCAATGCTCTTTTCCGGATTAGCCATGTATCTACCGACAACACTCAATGCATAAGATAAATCCGGACGAGAACAAACCATGGCATACATAAGTGAACCAACTGCACTCGAATAGGGAACTCTAGACATGTACTCAATATCGCAGATCGACTTAGGACATAAAGTCGATGATAATTTGAAGTGTGCAACTAACGGTGTACTCACCGCTTGGCATTATGCATATTAAAACGATGAAGAACTTTATCAATATATCCTTCCGACTTAGATATACTTTTCCGCACGGTCTATCTCGGATATTTCCATGCCAAGTATTTTCTTTCTGCACCCAAATCCTTCATCTCAAATTCATTACTCAATTGCTTCTTTAGTTCATCAATCTCGACATACTCTTTGCAAAGAATAAGCATATCATCAACATAAAGGAGCAAATAAATAGTTGAACCTTTGACAGTTTTCAAATAAACACAACTGTCATAATTAGACCTTTGAAACCTTGAGAGAGCATAAAGGTGTCAAATCTCTTGTACCACTGTCTAGGGATTGCTTCAATCCATAAAGAGATTTCTTTAACTTACGACAAGCTTTTCTTTTCCAGAATAACAAAACCTTCAAAGTTGTTCCATATAAATATCCTCTTCTAATTCTCCATGTAAGAATGCGTTTTAACATCCAATTGTTCAAGCTCAAGATTATGCATGGCAACAATCTTGAGTAAAGTGCGAATAGAGCTATGCTTCACAACAGGAGAAAAGACTTCGTTATAGTCAATACCGAATCGGCTATAACCTTTAGCAACTAACCTTGCTTTATATCTTGTCTCATCATTAGGAGAAACACCTTCTTTCCTCTTGAAAACCCACTTGCAACGAATAGGTTTCTTCTCTCTAGGCAATTTCACTAAATCCCAAGTGCCATTCTTTTCAAGTGATTCCATCTCATCATGCATAGCAGTCATCCACTTATTACTATCACCGAAATAATAGCCTCGGAATATGAAGAAGGCTCAAGATTACCTTCAATTTCTTTCGCAATGATAAAGCAAAAGAAACAATATTGCACTCTTCAATTAACTCGTCAGTTTATTAATACCCGCCTAACTCATCACACGCGAGATTCCAACTGGGTGGAACAATATGCTGATTTGGAGTAGGAGTGACATGTTCATGATCAACGACGGGTTCATCATGTGCATCAACATTTTATTACCGGATGTATCACCGAATCAATAACATGCTCCACCGAGCAGTAGGCTCTGAATAGTAGACTGCTGTTCACTCTCAACAGAACATTAGTAGATGAAACATCATGTAACATAGCAGTTTCATTAAAGATAACATTTCGCTAATAACAACCTTCCGGGTTTCGAGATTCCACAATTTATAACCTTTAACACCGGACTTATAACCAAGAAAGATGCACTTAATAGCCCTAGGCTCCAACTTTCCATTATCAACATGAGCATAAGAAGGCAACCAAAAACTCTCAACTGTGAATAATCGCAGTGAACCAGACCATACCTCAATTGGAGTTTTCTTATTAAGAGCAATAGATGGTGAACGGTTAATGAGATAACAAGCGAAGGAAGCGGCCTCACCAAAAACGCCTATGCAAACTGCATTGGACAACATGCAATGGGCTCGAAATAATGGTCCTGTTCATACGCTCAAGAACACCGTTTTGTTGAGGAGTATAAGGAACGTGTAGTGTCGACAATGCCTTCAGACTTGCAATAATTTTAAATTGCTTAGAACGTAATTCCATACCATTATCGGTCTGAAGTATTTTTACCTTCCTTTCGGTTTGTCTTTCAACCATAATCTTCCACTCCTTAAAAGTGAGAATGCTTCATATTTATGCTTCAAGAAATAAGGCCAAACTTTTCTCGAATAATCATCAATAATAGTCGAGATGTAACTAGCACCACCTAACGACTTCTTGCGAGATGGTCCCCATAAATCGAATGCACATAATCAAGAATACCTTCAGTTGTATGGGTCAAGTATTGAACTTCACCCTCTTGTGCTTGCGAAGATACAATGCTCACAAAATTTCAATTTACCGTGTTCATATCCATCAAGAAGACCTCTCTTATTTAACTCGCCAAACCAAGTTCACTCATATGTCCAAGACGATATGCCAAAGGTTAGCAACATCACAATCGAATTTTTGAAACAACTGGAGAAGCGCATCGAAACGGTAGAACCTCGAAGGTAATAAAGACCATTGGTCGAACTTAAGTCACCTTTCATCACAACAAGGGAACCTTTGGTGACTTTCAAAACACTATCTCCACCGAATACTTGTACCCTTTGCATCAAGGGCACTCATAGAAATAAGATTTCTCTTCATCTTGAATATACCGAACATCTGTCAAAGTTCGATTATGCCATCAAACATCTTGATTCGAATAGAACCTATGCCTTCAATCTTGCATGGTGAATTATCAAAACCCAAAACGGAACCAGCGAAGTAGTGGAATCAAAAGTATTAAACCAATCTCTATGCGGGCACATATGAAAAGTGCATGCAAAGTGTCAAGTACCCACTCATCATTGGTCTCAAGACATCCAAAGAATAACGACAAGAGCATCATCGAACTATCATCACGAGCAACGTTAGCGAATTTTCACCTTGTTTGTTACCTTTCCTCTTTTCCTTGTTTCGCAACTTGAAACACTCGAGATGTCATGCCCGTCTCTCTTGCAATATCTGCAATATTTCTTGTCTCGGATTGCGACCGCCCTCGTGGCCATTCTTACTTTTGCCTCTGTTTCCATTATTGGAGTTCTTCTCCTTTGTCCTGCCACGGACAGATAATCCCTCGGCTTGGGATGAACTCGAACCATCATGAGGCACCATTAATTTCATCTTCTCCTTAGAGTTCAAAGCTTCATAAACTTCATTAAGCGTGAGAGTATCACGACTGTATAATATGGTGTCTCTAAAATTGGTATAAGAACTTGGCAGTGAACAAAGTAACATTAAAGCAATATCTTCCTCTTCATACTTAACCTCCATTGCAGCTAGATCAGATATGATCTCTTTAAATTCTGAAATATGATTCAAAACGTTACCTCCCTCGGGTAACCTGTGCAGGAATAACTTTTGCTTCAGATGCATCTTGCTGGTGAGATCTTTAGTCATGCAAATGCCTTCCAGCTTTAACCATAGAGCGGCGGCAGTTTTCTCGCTCAAAACTTCCTGCAAAATATTATTATGCAAATGGAGTTGAATTTGTGACAAAGCCTTACGATCCCTTCTTTTCTCATCAGCAGTCCAGTCCTGAATTCGGTCCTTCCCAAAACTATCCAGTGCATCATCATAGTCGGCCTGTGCCAACAACGCCCGCATCTTGACTTGCCATAGGGTAAACCTTGTGTCACGGTCCAGCAGCGGAAGATCGTACTTCATGGATGCCATGAGTAGATTAAATCTGTGCACAAAGTAGTACAAGCCGGAAGAAAATTCTTGATAGAATAATTTGCGGAGCGAACAAAATATAGGATAGATAGCACCTGGTAGAATAACTGGTTGGACGTAGCAATTCACGGCAACTAGTACTAATCAGCCAAATTGTGATTTGACAAGTACTACTGTAGCAGTCACGTGAGTAGTAGGACACGTCTCTACTTGAAGTAGTACTACCGATGGAATCGGTCTTCACACGCGCAAGACGTCACTCGATGGATTTGATGTGTCTCGGGAGCAGCGGCGGCTTTGCTTCTGTCGCCTTTTTTATCCTCAGGAGCAGCAGCGGAACTCGGATCAGACAACAACACGGAGGAACAATCGGTCTCTACCAGATCGTAAAATCGATCCGCCCGGATCGACGGATCACCGGACGTGCGGCGGCACGCACGATGTAACCCTAACTCTCGTCTCTGAAACTTGGCTCTGTATACCACTTGTTAGATAATAACGAGAATAAACGAGACAAAGAGACACAGGATTTAACGTGAAACCCTTGCGGAGAAAACCACGACGCACGAAGGCGCAATCACTATGATGGAGGAGTATTACAAGCACGAGACGACGCATCGCCCGAGGTGCGACTACATGGGGTATATAAGAGGCGATACATGAGAGTCCTTGGAGGACAAGTAAACGAGTTGTACTCGTACGCGTCGACGTCAACGCAAAGGCCCACACCGGTTGTACTACGTCTAGTCAACCCGGTACTAGAATTTGGATCACAATTTAACAGTCGTCGTGAGCGTTCAGGACGTTGTTCATGGTTCGTACTCGGGTGATGCTCACCTGAGGTTGCTCCACTGCTACCCGGCCCTGGTCAGGATCCCTCTGAGAAACGATATGGGCGTTATTCTCTTGTGATGCTCGGGTCTTTGGAAGCACCGGGTTAGTGGCGGGGCCTGTGGAGGATTGTGGGGGTTGATGGTTGCACCTTAACGTGAGACTCTACAAAAAGTCTTTAACGATTATTACCATAGTTGAGGGGAGGGGGCACCCTCCCAATTTACTGTTGCTTCTTCAAATGTGTCGCGGGAGCACTTCGGTGCGGAAAGCTCATCTTGCCATCTCCAACCGACACCATGCTTATCGTTGGCTCGGCTGCCTCGGCAATAGACAATGTGTTGGAGAGTAGTTGGTCGACGTCCCTTTTTATATGCCTTCTTTGTCCTGTAAAACTCATTGTTTTTTTCTTCTTCAAAAAGGCAATATATTAAGTATCACAAACACACTCATACATAAAAATGAATTACACCTAAATCCTTTGGGCTGACGAGATTTTCTTCCTCCCTCATCCACCGACGACGCGCCCGTGAGCAAAGCCCGATGCCGCCTCCGGCCTCCACCGCAGTGAAGCAAATATGCTTAAGCACATAATTTTGTAGAAGCATAGGTCGTGAAGTCGTTGATTTAGACCATAAGACGTAGTTCAGGGCTCGCTTTGACATGAAAATTCAGATGGTGAACCCCTCCGCACGTGACCATTCAGAAAAAGTTAAAATTGGAGAGTTTCGCTTGTGAGGTGGTGGTATTGGTTCGGGTAAAGAGAGCTATGCTTGATTTGGAGTTGGAGAGAAGTTTCTCCCAGGATCAAATCATTTGTTGCGACCGGTTGCATTTTCATGCCTGCCCCATCTTTCCTTTATGTGTCCCGCTTGGCACGCAACAGAAAACCAGCCAGTCTCGGAACAGCAACAAAACACATGCGTGCACCGGAGCATGCCGGGCCAACGGACAGGTCTTCGCGAGGCCAACCCCAGCACACAACCCCAAATTACCCGGGGGTGTCCATCTTGATCCAACGCGCGACCCCATCGGCAAAATATGTTCGTTTCTTATCCGGCTCGACCCATCTCGGACACAAATTTGATCGGGCTTTGACCACGTTCATGCCACTGCTCCCTTCCTACCTTCCAGAAAACAAACCCTAGCCTAGCGCCGGCCACCACCTCGCTCCCCGCCGGCCATGGGCTTATGGAAGTGGGTGCCTGGCAAGAAGGCCAAGCACGACCACGAGGCGGGGTCGTCGTCTGCCTCATCTGGAAGCGCGGCCACCCACTCCACCTCGCCAGCAACGTTCTCGATCTCACATCCGACGGTTGTGTCACGCTTTACGGGCACCCTGCTACCGTGGTCCAATGCCCACCTCGCCAATGGGTGGCATCTGAGCCCGGATCGGGTGCCCATTCCCCTGTCCCGGCAAGCAGTCACGCCCACCTCCAGGAGACCATCCGATGTCGCGCACGGATCCCGCCACAGTGCCTCGCCGACCGGCGCTATGACGTCGACTCACTCTTCTGGGACACATGGTTTCAGGACGAGCATGACATCCATCGACAAACTTTCTTTGACGGTCGTGCTCGTAGCTCGCCCCGCGCGCCTCGTGTGCGCGCATCGAGCCCGAGCCCGCCCAGAGTGTGCAGCCGCATACGAATGCGCGGCGTGACACCGACGCCCCCTCCCTCCCCATTGCCGCCGCCACCGCCACCTCCCACCATAACGGCCGAGGAGGAGGAGCTGTTGGTGCAGGCCGTGATGAAGGACTCCGAGAGGGAGTACAAGTGTGGCCGGGAGGAACAATGGGAGGGGCTGGAGGAGATCTTTGGCGCTCTCGGCAGCAGAGACGCTTCACGTCTTGGACTCAAGATGAAGGAGGACCACCACCACCCCGACCGAGTCGACCACAAGACAGTAGTCTAGGTCATGGACGCGTGCCATGCAGACCGCCATCGCCATCGCCACCAGCACCGCCGCCCGCATGGGCACCGTGGGCACCACCACCACCGCATCCTGCACAAGACGCACCCGTCCGATTTTGGGGGGCGCTGCCCCTCCTCCGTACATCGACCTGACAAGGGAGTCAGGGATAATGAGGACAAAGATGATGGCGCTTGAAGACGGTGGCGACATCGACGGCGCGTGGGCGGCAGATCAACTATTTTTTATGTATTTTAAAAAAATTCAACTTAAGAACTATGTACGGCCGTGAGTATCATGGACTTTTTAATTAAGTTACTCCCTTCGTCCCATAATGTAAGACGTTTTTTGACACTACACTCTAGAGTCAAAAAACGTCTTGTATTATGGGACGGAGGGAGTATTATATATTAATGTTTTAAGCTATTTTAAAATGTCATTCTTTTCTTTTTAAGTCTAACATGGACATAAAATTTGAAATGCAGGCGCCTGTTGGATGCACTGACTGGCGGACGGCTAAAACCGAACACGGTCGTCCGTTTTGTCGACGTAAACGGACAATCGGTTTGTGGCAGAGAACGGCGAAAGTCGCGTGACCGTCCGTTCTCGTGGGATTCCCTTGTGGCCGTGGGCCAGAAAGTGAGCCACTGCGGCAGAGCTCAAGCGCATGCAGTACTCCGTCAGTGAGAAGCCCTTACGAGGCACGGGCCGTTTACTTGGAAAATGGACGCTAATCGTAGCCGTATGTTTCTGCGCACGCACGCACGCACGGTTCCTTGCGTGCAGCGTCCGGCGCTCTCCCGTTCCTGTGCAGGACTACACGCTATCCATGCTTGGTACTGTGCGTCCATGTGTCGGTCGACCGACGGTGCCATGGCAACAAAAGTGCGTGCCGCACGGTCGCTGGTCTAACGTTTGTCACCGTCGATCCATGCACGGCAGAAACAACATGCACGCGCGCGTGTTGCTTCTGTTCTCCTCCGGTCCGGTCCGGTCGCGCGAGAAACCTTAACCAGGCGCCCCGAAAGTGAGATTAGCATTTGCCACACTGTTGGGGATGGATGGATGCATGGAGACACGGAGTCACGGGATCGTCGGTGGCTTTTGAACCTTGGCCGGCCGGAGACGGGCGAGACCGAGAGAGGGCCATGCCTCGACGCCAATGCATGTGACTATGTGACACCAGTCAATGTGCAGCAGCTAGTGTTGTCCAAACGTAGCAGAGTGGCAGTGATACTTCCATATTTCCCATGCATACGTACCGCGAGAGAGAGAAAGATGCAGGAGTGGCAGGACATGGCGCCGCGTATGTGCCCAACCTACTGCATGCATGCCCGCTGCAGCGCGTCAATACACCGTCACGTACTCACGTGCATATGCAAGGAGACTGGGGTGCACTGTTGCCCTTGAGGTTCCGTTAGTAGTTTCAATTGTGTACTATGAGTGAACAACTCTCTCTGATTAGTTGGAATGTTCGGGGATTAAACGACCTTGCCCGTCGCGCGACGATCCGCGCGTTCCTGGACCGCTCCTCTTGCTCAATTGTTTGCATTCAGGAGTCGAAGCTTTCGTCCTTTTCGGCCGCCGACCGTAGTGAGATTGCTGGGCCGCGGTTTGACATGCATGCCGCCCTGGATGCGAACGGCACCAGGGGGGGCATCCTCCTCTGCTGGAGGTCCGATCGGTTCACTGTTAGCTCAGTTGTGACTAGGGAGTTTTCCATCACGGCGCGCTTCTTGCCGGTTGGCGGGGGGGACCACTGGTCCTTAACCACGGTTTACGGACCGCATGATGAGCCGCGCAAGCCCGCCTTCCTCTCTGAACTCACGCTCATACACAACTCATTGCTGGGTCCATGGATGATTATTGGGGATTTCAACCTCATAAAAGACCCGCAGGACAAGAACAACGACAGGATTTGTAGGCGCTGGATGAACCGGTTCCGTCGTACGCTTAATCGATCAAGCCTGCACGAAATTCCGCTAATTGGCCGCAAATACACATGGAGTAATGAGCAGCAAGTGCCGACGCTAGTTCGCCTGGACAGAGCTTTTTGTAATGTCGACTGGGAGCTTCTTTTCCCAGCTGCAAAATTGCTTCCGCAAGCATCAACCATTTCAGATCATTGCCCCTTGATGCTTGTCAATGAAGGCATGCTTTCCATCAACCGTCGGTTCCGTTTCGAGAGCTACTGGCAGTTCATTGCCGGCTTCAACGACGTGGTGCAACAAGCTTGGATGGAGGGCACAGGCAGCAGATGCCCAATCGCTAGCCTGGATGACAAGCTTAGGCGCACTAGCAAAGCGCTTAGGAATTGGAGCAGGGTGCATGTGGGCGACTTGCAACGGCAATTTGGGATTGCCTCGGAGCTGATCTTTCAACTGGAAACTGCTCAGGAGCTCCGCCAACTCTCTGAAGACGAGCGCGAGCTGCGTACCAAACTTAAGTCTAGGACATTGGGGTTGGCTGTGCTGCTTAAGATCAAGAGAAGGCAACGCAGCAGGGTCTTATGGCTCAAGGCCGGGGATGCCAACACAAAATTCTTTCATCGGAAAGCCAATGCTCGACACAAGAGGAACACAATCCATGTCTTGCATGGGACGCAGGGGCCTGTTACCTCGCCTGATGCAATGACGCAGTTGGCGCACTCGTATTTCACGGAGATTTTTGGAAAAATTCAGACCCCCACTGCCGCCTTTGACTGGGATGAGCTTGAGCTCGAGCAGGTGGACCTGCATGACATTGACGCGGAGTTCAGCATGGAAGAAGTTAAGGCGGCAATTGATGATATTCCGACCGACAAAGCGCCGGGCCCGGATGGTTTTTCTGGAGGCTTCTTCCGGACCTGCTGGGACACAATCAAACATGACCTGCTTGCGGCCATCAACCAGTTATACCACATGGACAGTACCGGCCTAGCAAGAATCAACAAAGCGTTGATTGTACTACTGCCCAAGAAGCTAGGTGCTGAATCCCTTCAAGACTTCAGGCCTATTTCATTAGTCCACAGCCTCATCAAGATATTCACAAAAATCTTGGCACGGCGGCTCGCTCCAAAGCTAAATCTGCTAGTTGATCCGTGTCAAGCTGCTTTCATTAAGCACAGAAGCATCCACGAAAACTTTTTGTATGTCCAAAGCGTGGCGCGCTCCTTCCACAAGAAGAAAAAAGCAATGATCCTACTGAAGCTTGACCTTGCTAAAGCCTTTGATTCGGTTTCCTGGACATATATTCTGGACATGCTCAAAGCGAGGGGCTTCAGTGACAGATGGAGGGAGTGGATCGCCATGCTTCTTCGCACCTCCTCTTCGCGTGTCCTAATAAACGGGGCTTTTTCAGAACCAATATTACATCGGAAGGGGCTCAGGCAGGGAGACCCCATCTCCCCATTCCTATTTGTGTTGGCGATGGATCCTCTTCAACGCATTATGAGCCTGGCCACGGAGGCTGGCCTACTGACGAAGCTCCCCGGCCGGCGGCATATCATGCGCTGCTCCTTCTACGCCGACGATGTGGCCCTCTTCATGACACCGTCCGCGACCGACGCAAGTATGATCAAGATGTTGTTGAGCTTCTTTGGCAATGCAACAGGGCTGCACACAAACACGCTCAAGAGCGCGGCCATGCCCATTCGCTGCGGTAACTTGGATCTCAGCCATATATTACAACCGCTAGGAATTCCGATGAAACAATTCCCATGCACCTATCTCGGAATGCCACTTTCGCTGCATGCTCTGAGAAAGGTGGATCTTGAACCGTGGTTAGCTAAATTTGGAGACAAGACAGCCAATTGGAAGGGGGCCATGATGGCGAAAAGTGGAAGATTAGTGCTCCTTAAGTCTACCATCCTAGCATTGGCAGTACACCTAATGACTGTGCACAAGCTGCCGCCATGGATCCGGAAACGCGTCGTCCAGCTCTGTCGGGCTTGGCTTTGGAGCGGGGAGGCTGAGTGCAAGGGAGGGAAGTGCAGAGTGAGCTGGCAGCTGTTGACGCGGCCGAAGCACTTGGGCGGCCTGGGGGTTTTCGACCTTGAAAAATTTGGTCGAGCGTTGCGTTTGCGCTGGCTCTGGATGTCATGGCAGCAGCCGCCGCGACCTTGGGTAGGCCTGGACCTGCCTTGTGACAAACAGGACCGGGCTCTTTTCTCCATGGCCACTACTATCACGGTTTGCGACGGTCGGCTTGCCCGCTTCTGGCATGACCGTTGGCTGCAGGGTCAATGTCCCAAGGTTATCGCTCCAAGCCTATATGAGATTGCCATTAGGAAAAACCGCTCAGTAAGGGACTCCATGCATGATGACCGCTGGCTGAAGGACCTCGCGCACGGACTCACGGACGGGATGGTAGATGAGCTGACCCGTCTTGCCTCCTCCTCGACTCGATTAACCGACCGACAACGTGCTCGATCGATTGTTTGGAGGTTCATCACGATCAAACATACTCTGCTAGGTCGGCATACCAGATCCAGTTCATGGGCTCGGTTCCACCGGAGGCGGCCAAGCTGCTTTGGGCCGGCTGGGCGCCGGGCAACTGTCGTTTCTTTCTGTGGACGGCTACCCTCGGACGCATACCTACGGCTGACCTGCTCCAAAGGCGGGGATGGGATAATAACTACTTTTGCCCATTTTGTGAACGCAGCCTTGAGACAGCATACCACTTGCTTGTTGAGTGCCCTTGGTCGCGCGGTGCTTGGGATACACTGGCTCGGCTCGCAAGTCTGCCTTCCATGCAGACTGATAGTTGGGTGGCCACCACCAACATCAAGGAATGGATGACATCTTGCTGGAGTAAAGCCACATCTGATAAGAGGAAAGGAGTTCTATCTTTGATGCATCTAGTCTCCTGGGAGATTTGGCGTGAGCGCAACCGACGGATTTTCCAGGACTTACGGATGGACATGCGCACCTTCGTGCAGCGACTGAAGGACGAAACCACTATGTGGAACATGGCAGGAGCCGGAATCCCTTTTGACCCGGGTTGAGGACCCTTTTGTACATCTTTTTTCCTTTTGATGGCATTGTTTCTTTGATGTCTCTGCCTTCGTTGGCGCTCCTGTTACTCTTTCTCCCTGATCAATGAATTTGGTAGATCAACTACCAACATTCAAAAAAAAAAAAAAAAACAGGGGAGGCCTGTGGCCTTGTCCCCATGCCCGTTGCGACGCTTGCTTTGGCAGTTGATCGATCATACTCCTACGTACAAGAGGCTTGGGGGACGAAAGTACGTGACGCCATTGTCTTTTTTGGTCCGGGGACAATGCATGATAGATGAACGGGTACTCATAGATGAAGCAATCGTGTGTCAACTCGAGAGCATGCAGAAATGACAAATCAGCGTGCCGCCTACGGCGCATGAATCATGCTTGATGATAATATATACTACTAGAGACTCCGGATAAGAACCGACCGTGTGTGTGTTACGTGTGGCCCGCCCTAACATGTGTCCCTTTGATGTCTGATGGCGCCCTGTGTCTTTGGCTACATCCGGCAAAACCACGGACGCTCGAGTGGGGGTATACATGAGCTGATGGATCCATACATGATACATGCATGGGTCGGGGTCAGGGTACGATTTGCCAAGTTGGCCAGCCCAATGATTCGAGTCTCATCAACTATATTCTTCACATGCCATTCATTGTCTCAAGGGTCCGGATAACCTTTTGATCTGGCAATTTGATATGCACATATTCTCTGGAAAGGCTGTGTTGTTGAGCACATATGTCTTCCCTTCCACAAAAACTTTATATATACTCTTCGCGAGTGAGGGACCTATGAAGAGGACATAATGAAGTGCTTTTCATCGCGACTGATTTAATTTCTTCTTGTGTGCAGGTGCAGCGATGTGTGGCGGCTGTGAGCGTCGTACAATCTTTGATTGATTCGGGTGAACCATGCAAAAGAAAATCAAGGACACGGGACCTCTCCTTCTCTGGAAAGGAATTGCTTTTCATCGCTTTATAGATTTCCTTTTACCATTCTTTTTGCGGAAACTTCATCTGTGGTCCGGCTGTGGTCATGCATTGCTGATTGATTCCGGTGCGCAGCATATCATGTGGTGATGTGGCGGATTGATCGATCGCCCTGGCCTAGCTGCTGCCTAGGCCAGCTCCTAGCTGGGGTCATGCAAATCAAGATCGAAATCGTCAACGACCTGCCAAAGCAACAGCGTGGACACATGGTACCGTACAAAAGCGGTCGTCGGAAGCGGATCACGTCGATTGCATCGGGTCAGCAAACTGCGGACGCATTGAAAGACCATCGAGTTGGATCTGTTCTGGAAGTAAGTAGCTGTTCGGCATGCATGCGTGCTGGTGCTATCGTCTTCGTACGTGTAAGCTGAGCTGCAAATTATGCACCATACATACATGCGTGCATACGTCCGGCGGGATAGCATGCATGTGAATGGCAGACCGGCACGTACGTACGTACGCACGCTACGTAGCGGTACGACTGTAGGTTGTAGGAGCACGCAGCATGCACTACACGGCGTCTCTTGGCGCGTCGTGTGTCCTTATCCAACTCGTACCTACAGTCCTACCCCTACCGGCGGCCTGGCCGGATGTGGTCAAACATAGTCAGACCCATGCATGCGCGCCGATCCGTCTCAATCGTAATCGGGTGACCGACGGCTCACGCGTGCCCACGGTCGGTCAGCTGAAACGGGATACGGCTCCTGAACAGATCAGCGCGCGCAGCCGTACGTACTGCGTGTACACATACGCGTCGCCTAGGCTACATATATACCGTGAGGTCTAGAAGATATACATTGATGTACGTAGACGGGCTCATTGAAGCCGGCCGTGCATGTTATAGCTAGTATATACGTGTATGTAGAGCGTCGACCGGGCAGTGATGGCGGTGTCATGGAAGTCTCGGCTCTACGTATATGTACGTAGATGCGTATTATTGATCATGCCATACATAGTACATGTACAGGGCAGCCGGCAGCGGGGAGTAGCTGGCTATGGCACGTAGAGTGTAGATGCATTGGTGCCTCACGTGGCAGTGTTTATCCGCCCAGAGCATAAAAGTTGACCCGATGGATGCAATGGCATCAAAGTTTGTTGTTCTTTTTAAAGTTAGTCAATGGCTTCCAGGGTGTATATCCAAAGGCATGCTGGGTGTTTTGTGGCAGTTTATCTAAAAGAAGTCCAGAAAAGAAGAAGAGAGGTTTTGCCGTGCGATCCATCCATGCATTCATTCATCAAGCGATTCAAAATTGAGGCACAGATCGACATGGATGCGTGTCATTGATTCGTGCTGCTCTACGGCTGTGGTCGGAACAGGGAATTCAAAGCGGCAAAAGTCCGGCAATTCAAAGCTGCAGGGCGGTGTGCGCGTGTGATCAGAGGCCGGCAGCAAGGTGCAATTCAAAGCAGAAATTAAAGAGGTGCGCGCATGCAGAGTTGTTGCTTGCTCTCGGCGGTACCCCGCCCCGCCGCACCGGCAATGTTGACGGGGGCGATGGACTTTTCTGAAGGTCGTGCAGCACAGTGCTGTCTGCCTGTACGTGCTCTTCTTGGTTTGATGGAGCCTGGCGTGTTGCTTGTGCCGGTCCAATTCCTGTCGTCGGTTTCCGGCAAGGCGTCCCGAGCTCTACCTCACCTGATCTCTCTTGTCCCCTGGTCAATACGGAGTACTGCTTGGAAGAGTTGGACGGGTCTACGCACAGCGACGTGGGCGGCAGACTGCAGGGTTTTGTTGAAGACCTTGATGCTTTCACCTGTCAATTATTGTCTCTTTTCTTTTTGAGAGGGTCAATTATTGTCTTTGTATGTGAGCATTGCATATGAGCTTGACGCTTTCACCTGTGACTGATTTTACGGGGAACAGGCCAGGCGTCTCCAGCCTCCAGGTGTATGTCCCCATTGCCGATGCGTGTACGCTGAATATTGAAGAAAGCTAGAAAAGCCATGACTGCTTCTAGTCCCTGGCCATTCGTGAGCTGTGGCCATGACGCGGATAGCTTAGCACCTGCTGAAAGACTACAAAAAAATGTTCACAGAAACGAACGCATCCCGATTCTGACTCGAATGATCGTAGCGTGTTGCCGTCCAGGAGAGAGGAGAGGGGTGCCTCCTTGTCGCTGGAGGTTACGACGGATGTCCCCCCTGCTTCCTTTTCCCTCCCCGCTGTTGCTTGTGAGCCGTCACCGCTTCTAGATGAACAACCGGCGACGCAACGCGATGGCAGTGGATCGTACCGTATGGGCTGGAGTGTAGCGTCCTTGGGCGACAGCGGCGCTCCCAGACACGCCGTTTCGCCTGTCGTTTTGCTGCTGCTTCCGTCTGATGCTGATCACGACAGAGGCAAGGGCAAACTTCGTTCTTTCTCCTTCGTCTGAACCTGAAATCTGACGCTGTGGTGTACGACGCAGGCTCGTCTGCGCAATTTCATGGGGAGCAGATAAACGGATATATACAGGCAGAAACCATGGATCAAAGGCTCCGTGCAGCTTCAGAATTGCGGCCGGTTCCAGTGGACATGCCACTCTCCTTCTAGAAGAGCATGCATGGTCCCTGAAATGCAGTTAGGAAGAATGGGCAGCAACGGGAAAAATCCCAGCATCGAAAACAGTCAGGTGCACGAGGATGGGGGAACTTGGGCTCTTGGCTAAGCTCGAAAGGGGGTGTAATGATTTGCATTATGGTGACAGATATAACTGTACAAAGTACACTGTTCATTCCCAAGAAAATTGCGAGAGAACTCTTTCACGCGCCCACATACCGTTACCAAAAAAGTGCACTGGGGGGTTCCAGTTGTACATTGCTGAAACCTGCAAGGCTATACTTCCGGGGTTCTTCGGTCAGGAGGTTTCATCGAGCCTGGCGACACGGGCATGGCCTGTGAACAGAATCTAATACTCTTTGGCCTTCTTCCGCAGCTCGCTTAGCTCCTTCTCAATCTCCGTGTCTCTGAAAGGGCTGCCCGATTTGCTGGATGCGTTTCGGCCTGGAGGAAGTTCGCCTTTCTGTGTGTCATGAAACTATAGTCATGTATATAATAGAATGGGCGGCATACAGGATATAGCACATTCATTTTTGTATTTATTACAGCTGGCTGGGATCCATTTTTTCATATTATAATCCGGTGACGTGTGCGTATGTAGCAAATTGCCAATGTCGAAAGAAGACCGGTTTCTTATTTTCACTTGAAAACCACTGTTATTTTGAGTCCAAAATGAGAAAACGTACCAAAGAGCTCCCAGACAGTTCTTTTCGCATTTGTGCAAGATCATCATCCACCGATGTAGTCTCAAGCATTGCAAACTGTGCACGAAACTATGAGTCAGATCTTATTACCACAATGAATATCTTTAGAAATTAGTACGCGCTACCCAGTTTACCTTTCCTGCTAGATCATCAGCACCTAACTGACCGAGGGCCTCAGCTTGGGATTCCATAGTCATAACTGACAGGACAAAACATGTAGCTATTAGTAAGAATAAAATATACAAATAATTTGTCACCGGATATCACTGGTCGGCTCGCCGATAACACAGCCAGTAAGAGAAACTAGTGGCACATGTAATTTCCCGACCAATAGAAGACACATAACATTCACTACACAAGCAAGAAAATTAAAACATAATTTACAAAGGTCATACTCATAACAGCTCAAATAGGACTATAGGGGATGATACAACACGTCAATCAAAATATTCATCATAAAACGTTAGATTCTGTTGAAATCATCAGCCTTTGTGCAAGTGGCCAAACTATCCACTGCTTGAAAACTAGATGTGTAATGTAACCATTCAGATGATTTTTGGCAACAACAGAAAAAATCCAGATGCATTTTGATGGTACAGCAACTGGCAAATGTGACAACTTATGGAGGAAAAAACAGTACCACTACCAAGTTCCAGTTGCTACCTGATGCATTTGAATATTAGGCCACTGATAGTTGACATATTTTGAGGTTCGACTCTCTACTGGGTCATTAAGGTTGCTGAGTGAGTACTCTAGCATCTTTTGAGCTTGCATCTGGCCTAAGCCCATATCAGTCCATACTAACTGTGCAAACAAGAGGGTACTTAACAAAATAAATAACACTAGAGGGAGAAAACCACTAACGAGGAAAGTACCTTTCTCCTCCATCTTCTCAAATGCTGACAGGGCACCACTTGTATTTACATTCCCCAGCATTTCACTTACTTTTGTTGCGGTTCTAAAGAAAAGCAAGGCCAATTATCACATTAACAAAACTATGAAGTAATAGGCGCCGAAACAGAACCAACGAATGAATGATGCATACTTTGCTGATTGAGCACGGGCTTTTAGGGTATCCTTTTTCTGCTTGGCCTCTGCTATCTTGCTCTCAAGAAGCTACAGAATGACATATTATACATGTTTAAAAAAAGGTGAAAATAAAGCCAAAAAATACAAATAGGTAGTGTTCAGAAAAATATAAATTTGTATTCAGAAAAAGAGCTTTCCTGCAGTTAAAACTAATAAACTCACCCTGGTATTTGAAACAAGATTTTCAACGACACTCTTCTGCTGATCAAGCTGCGCCTTTAATGAGCTTGCATTTTCCTAAGCACAGAAACACATAGCAAACTGTAACACGAATTTAGCATACGAATTAACACAAGTTGACATAAGATGTATATAGCACATACATGTTATTGCCAGTCAAGGAATTGGAAGGCACAAATGTATAATGCAAGCATTCGATAGGAGTTCATTCTAATATAAGTTGCAGTCTACACTCTAGTAACAGTGTGACTGGGCAGACATTTGATCCAGCACACTAGATCTACATGACACTTACAGCATATGATTTACGCCGTTTAAGGGCTTCACGAGCAAGATCCTCTTCACCCTTTTGAAGAGCAAGTTGGGCCCTCCGATACCTACATTTAAGAAAAATGGCATCGAGTGTAAAACAAACAGATGACAGGGGTCAATGTAAGCTTTTAGTTACCCATAACATTACCAATCAGCATCAGCTTGTTCGGCAGCTTTATACTTGTTCTCAAGCCGCTTTTGAGATGCCAAGACCTTCCAAAACAAAAATCCATGTTATCAGGTTGAATGCAAAAGAATATTGTACAATAGGCTTGTATTTCCATTTTACATCTACATACATTGAGATCCAAACAAACAAGAACCTGGTGATACAAGAAGCAGGTAACCAAAACTAGCATGAACACCACAAATTTATGTATGAATGGCAACGGCTACGGAACATCAAGTTGTTAAAAAATGTACTGTCACTGGTGAAATTTCAGGATTAACAATAAACACAACAAACCTGTGCAGTGGCTTGCCGCATCTTTATTAAATCATCATTCATCTCCAAGACCGCTTGATCTAGGATCTTCTCAGGGTCCTCAAATGAACTCAGAATAGCATTTGCATAGGACTAGAAAAACCAGCAAGGCACAAGCACTTAGTTAAATAAACACAAAACTATGCTACTGTGTAACAAAATATTGACAGAAAATGGCCTTACTCACCCTGACAACCCTAGTTAGTCTATCGAAGAGGTTACTCCGTATGGCGTTGCACTTAAATCTGTTGACATTTGATTGGCATACTTGCACAGCTCGAAGAGAGACTGCAGAGGATGTAGTTAATTAGAGGTCATCAACATGGCCATTGGCACAACACCAAATAACTACAAATATGCAATTCGATAAGCTCTCTACCGCAAACATATTAATGTATGTTACCAGCACGAGTGACTGCCTGACCATGTAAGCGAAGAAGATCAACAGGCATGATAAGATGTAAACATCTGGCATGCTCTAACAGTACATGCTATTGTCTGTAGTTGGAACCGCAAATTAGCACGCAATGGCTCAATGAACATGCTATTGGAGATTTGGAGGTCAGTCCGGCTCGTTTCAGAGCAAGTTCCACAACCATAAGGAAACAAACAATAATCACAATCTCACAAACCTTCGGCCTATCAACCTTCCGATTTGGACCTCTACGCTAGCATAGGTGCACTCGCTAAACTAGCTGACCTAATCCACAGCTACAATTTTATTACAGCGATCTCTGCCACAAAGCGCATGAAACATGGGGGGAGCAGGGCACGAGCTCGAGAAACGCACCGCTGCCGTTGAGGAAGGAGGTCCGGAGGGCGGCCGGGCGGAAGCTGGCTGTGGCAGGCGGCGTCGCGAGCCTGAGGCTCGTCGGCGGGGCCCTGATCTCCATCGATTCGGGGCGTAGCGGAGGACCAGATGGAGAGGAACCCTAGTAGAGTTGCGAGCACAGGATTTCAGAACCTATGAATCAATGGATGAAGCAAAGAGGAGAACGTGTAGGGGAAGCGTACCTGGAGCTCCTGTGGCCGGAGATGGGATCGGTGGGGCTTGGGGTCGCCGGAGACGGGCGGCGCGGCTGACCTGACAAGGGGGGTGCGCTTTGGGGTGATGCCAAGGTATGTTTAGTGAATGGGTTGAGGAACGGGGGTGTTGTCGCAAAAGTGGCTGAGCCCTCTCCAGTGCCTCGATCTGGACGATACACGCTAGATCGGACGGCACACGAGCGACCTCGGTGTGCGCCGGTGCACCACGCAGTGAGTTTTTTCTTTTTGAGGCAAATCACGCAGTGAAGGGACTTTTTCACTATTCTGACCCTTTCAACGAACTTTGTCACAAAATGAACTCGACGTGAAAGTATTTCATGATCGACCTTTTAAGAACGCCACGTACCCATGGCGTTTCTGCCCAACATAGAAACGCCGAGGTAGCTAGCGTTTCTGATCAAATAAGAAATGCCGTGGTAGCTAGCGTTGTGGACCAGGTAAGAAACGCCAAAGGCGCTGGCGTTGCTGCCCATCATTGAAACACCAATGAACATAGCGTTGCTGCCCTTTTTCATGTGCATGTGGAATGTGGATGAACAGCCTAACTAATAAGGCTAATTAATTATGACCAAAGAGGGTGGCAACGCCATGGTTCCTTGGCGTTTCAATGATGGGCAGCAACGCCAGCGCCTTTGGCGTTTCTTACCTGGTCCGCAACGCTAGCTACCTCGGCGTTTCTTATTTGATCAGAAACGCTAGCTACCTCGGCGTTTTTATGTTGGGAAGAAACACCGCGGGCTGTGGCGTTGCTAAAAGGATCAGATCGTGAAATACTTTCACGTCGAGTTCATTTTATGACAAAGTTCGTTGAAAGGGTCAGAATAGTGATTTCGGCCGCAGTGAAGTCAGTGCTTAAAAAAGTTCTATTTTACACGGGCCGGACCGGGCAAAGACCCGCCTGGAAATGCCAAGCCTGGGCCTGGCATGATGGCCCAAAAGAACATATTGCCTTAGCCCTTAGCATTTTGGAGACATTCTGCAAAAAATAAAAGCATTTTAGAGACATTAATTTTATTATTTTATGGTAAGTGGATGAATTATATAGAACTAGCATGAAAGCTTCAATGGGAGGTATGGCAAATCACGAGAAAGGTGAACACCCTGTTTTGAATACCCTGTCAGCTGGTTGGCGCACCCGATTTTCTGCCATGAACGGAGAGACTCACAACTTGGTGTGGTCTGCGATTTACGACACTACTGGACGCCATGTGTTGATTGGGTGATCCGCCCCGCCCTCCCCCAGACCACCACAAATGCTATTTCTTCACCAATTTTCGCACAGTCAAAACAAGCATACAAGTTACTTACCAAGAAAATAGCATTTTTTTATTTTATTGTCATTTTCCTTGTTGCTCCATAAAACTATAGTGCTACGAAAAGCTTATTTTAAAAGTTTTTTAAAACACCTTTTTTTTTCTCAGACCACCACAAATGTTGTTTCTTCACCAATTTCCGCACAGTCAAAACAAGCATACAAGTTAGTTACCAAAATTTAGCATTCTGTTTTATTTGTTCGTCATTTTCCTTGATTTTATTGTCATCCGGGTGCACATGAGCTCTGGCTCATAATTGAACTTTGTTAAAAGGTCCAACCATATTGTACACTAAGGGAGTGTTCGGGCGTCCTCCGCTCCCAGAATCGGCTCCGCGGAGCCGGCGGAGTTGTAGGCTAAAATACCGGAGCTGCAAATTTGGTGCTCCATAACTCCTCTAATTCCACGGATCCGATGGATATCCGAACATGGCCTAAGATCTCTAACTTAATATAAGACGTCGTAGCAAAAAAAAAACTTAACATAAGATGTTTTTTTACACTGTCATGGACTCTCTTTTTTTTGCATGGTAATACGTGTCTCATTTATATCATAAGGATCATAGTACAAGCCACGTACATACCAACCTGACAATACTGAAAAGACAGCAGAACACTAGCCTTTGCACATAGGAGCACCAACCAAGAAGTAAAGTTACAAACAAGACTGAAGAATCCTCTGAGCTTGACACCAACGTCCGTCACCTGCCTCTGGCACCACCATAACAGCCACCAAAGTAGAAAATGACGGATCACCTTTACACCCGAGCTCGACACGGCTCCATCACGATATGCGCTTTGCGGACCTCCAAGGTGGCTCCCAATAAAGGCGAAGCCATTGCCGTTGAACGAATCGCATCGGGCAACACCCGCACACGCCATCGAACTCCGGATCGGCACCCCGCCCAACTAAGACGTTGGAGGAGAAAATCATACCTGCCTACCACAAACCACGAACCCAGATCCACCATCTTCCAGATGCCATCGATGCAAACCACAATCTGCATCCGCTCCTGGACTACCTCCCAAACTCCGCGTTGGCGCTGGAGCAAACACCGTCGCAGCGGTGGAGCCCGAGGACAAAGGTCCACCACAAGGATGCCGCCGCCGCTGCGCCATCCTTGCTTGAACAGTCTGGTTTCCAAATCCACCCCAAAAGCGGATCGCCTCATTGAGGAAGGATCTGAAGATTTATTAGTCGGCGGCGTCATCACCATCGCCAAAGCCATGATGATGAACAACCCAAAACCCTAAGAAACTAATGCCTAAAAACAAACCACACGCGTGGATCCGGCGACTCCCCTCACCACCGACGACCGAGGTCGTCGGCGGAGGGGAGCCGCCGGAGGACGGCGGCGGAGTAAGGCGCCCTGGCGGCGGAGGCGAGATCGCCTTTCTTTCTTCTCCTGGAAGAAAGGAAGCGACCTGTGTACCACGTAACTACGTATTGCTCGTTAAACGTGACTGTCATGGACTCTAATAACGTCTTATAAAACGTCACAGATATAGTACATGATTTTCAGAGCAATTAGTCGCTTTGGGCAGTGGCTTACATTCCCTACTTGCATTGGTGACCTGTGATGTAAACAAAAAAAAAAAAAGCAGTGATTTTCAAATTTCAAGTTGCTGCAGCAAAATGATCGGAGGGACAGAAGGCGTTGCGCCGATGGACTAGAGCCTGATGGTTGCCGTCTTTCACGTAACAGTCAAATGGGGTGGTTCGATTCAACCTGCACGGATCAAGGCGGCGTCTGTTATCCGATCCATCCTCCCCTGTTGACTAGGACTGTCGTTGCTCTCTCTGGAGTGGTAACCATCCCCCTCTATAAATAACGGAGCAAACAAGAGTATACGCAGCTGAAAGGCGGCTTTCATCGGTTAGATTAGAAACTTTCGAGAGAGAATCATGGCGGCGATGAGCATGAAGACGATGATGGCGTTCTTGTGCCTGGCCGTGGCCGTGTCGCTGGGCGGCGTGGAGGCGAGGAAGCACCCCGGGAAGGAGACCCTGGGGTACTACGAGCTGCGCCGGGGCGAGTTCTCCATGGTGGTCACCAACTGGGGCGCCACCATCCTCTCCGTCAGGCTCCCCGACAAGAACGGTACCTCTTGTTACCACTTCCAATTCTCTCTCTTTCCTCTTAAGATAAGATGGAGATGTAGAATTGTAGATGCTGATGCATGCATCCATGGTTATTTGGCAGGGCGCATCGACGACGTTGTTCTTGGGTACAAGACCATCGGAGGCTACGTGGTGCGCTGCTTGATCTTGACCTGTTCCTTAACTCCGGTGGTGGTGGTGGCGCCGACATTGATTAGTTTGTTTGATCCTTTCCTTTTTCTTGACAACGTAGAATGACACCACCTACTTCGGCGCGCTGGTGGGGCGGGTGGCGAACCGGATCGCCGGCGGGCGGTTCACGATCAAGAACCACCCCTACCACACCTACACCAACGACGGCAACAACACGCTCCACGGCGGCCACCGCGGGTTCAACCAGGTGTTCTGGTCGGTGCGGGAGCGGGCCACCGGCGCCTTCCCCTACATCACCTTCTACTACCGCAGCGGCGACGGCGAGGAGGGCTTCCCGGGCGCGCTGGACGTGCTCGTCACCTACAAGATCGACGGCGACTACTCGTACAGCGTCACCATGTACGCCCGCCCCGTGGACAAGCCGACGCCCGTGAACCTGGCGCAGCACACGTACTGGAACCTGCGCGGGCACGGGCGGGGCACCATCCTGGACCACTCCGTCCAGATCTTCGCGTCCGCCGTCACCCCCGTCGGCGGCGACCTCATCCCCACGGGCGCCGTCACGCCCGTCGCCGGCACGCCCTTCGACTTCCGCGCCCCGGCGGCGCCCGGCGCGCGCATCGCGGAGGTGGAGGGGGGCTACGACATCAACTACGTGCTGGACGGGCGCGACGCGGACGGGCAGGGGGTGCGCAAGGTGGCGGTGGTGAGCGAGGCCACGTCCGGGCGGGTGATGGAGCTGTGGGGCGACCAGCCCGGCGTGCAGTTCTACACGGGCAACTTCCTCAAGGGCGACGAGGGCAAGGGCGGCGCCGTGTACGAGAAGCACGGCGGGCTGTGCCTGGAGACGCAGGACTTCCCCGACGCCGTGCACAACCCCAAGTTCCCCACCGAGATCTACCGCGCGGGCCAGGTGTACAAGCACTACATGCTCTACAAGTTCTCCATCGCCGGCAAGTAGCTGGGCCGGGATCCGATCCGTCCGGCAACAAGTTTTCGATGTTAGTACTATGTAGCAGTAGCTAGAGAGGATACTTGACTTGATCATGAATGTTGCCGGTGGAATGAATAAACTTTACGTTACGTCCGGTGAGGTTCGCATCATGTCTCACTCGCTCGTCCTCCCGAGCGCTCGGCCCTGTTGCCGATTCGGGGAGCTCGTCATCGTGCTCTGCTTGGTGTCTAGGACCGTGTCCTCTTTTGTTCAGAACCTCGGATACAATCATTTGCCATTTGCTCGTTTTGATCTGTACTGCTCAAGATCTACATGTGCGGCAATGGCTCTTCAGCAGCTCTCGGACCTTTATCATTTTTTTTCGTGATTAATCACTAGAGGCTGCAAAATTAGTGTTCTCCTTTTGGGGGGCTTAAACCCTCCAAAGGAGGGTTCCCTTTATATCATCACCAGCTTATTTTAGTGGTTCACATCAATTGAGTCTCGCATACCTATGTCAGTGGCTCATCCGGTCACAATCCCCCTTCCACTGCCACCCCTACACACAGTGGCGAATCTTGAAAGAAAATTGAGGGCGGGCTCAAAGTAACGGTGTGAAAAAAAACACTGACTCTCAATTATTTTTTTCAAAGAAGGTCAAAATTTGCCAGAATACTACTGAAAACATGTACTATGCACTAGACTTGTTTCAGAATTTTTTCAAAATATAAAATTTTGAACCAAAAATTGGTTATGTTTAGCAAAATAGCCAATATCTCAAAATCTTGCAACCCAAATTACCTCAGAATTTCCCAGATACTACTGGGCACACATAGTATTTACTGTAATTTTTTGGAATTATTTGAAACTTACCAAATGTTAGACTTTAGCAAAATTGCCATGGGTTCGAACTATAATAATATAGTAATGGTAGCAGCCTCGTGCGTGCTCTCTGGGACGATGGAAAGCACCAACGGCCTCCTGCGAGCGAGCCAGCGAACAAGTGGTGTGGGGCTGGGCTGGAAACATCAAACGTTTGGCTGGGCTGGGCCTTAAGTGTAGTAGAAAAAAAAAAGAATTGGCAGCGCTGGAGGGCAGGCTCGAGCCTGCTAAAGCCTGCCCTGTAGATTCGCCACTGCCTACACACTTTGAATTAAAAGCACATAATTGTGCAGTTGTGTACATGTGAAGATTCCAAAAAAGAAAAAGAAATCGTATGTAAGAGGTTATCGATATTAGCCTTTGCGCGGCAGTAAGGGAGAAAAGAAAAAAACTGAAGACATATGGAGCTAATATTGGTGTAGAAAAGGTAAAAGTGGAGAAATCATGAGCTCAGAAATGGACCGGAATATATAGTAGAAATCACACTGAAAAGAAAGTGTGCCTCTTGAACAACTCATGATGAATAACAATATTAAACAAGTTGGTAGTTAAATGCTCGGATGACCAACTTTCTCAAGTATATTTTATCAACGTTTATATTTTACACCATCCTTCTTAAAACAATAGCATTTGCATAGAAGTCTTCTCACAATATTGACGGGTCGATATGGCTTGGCAGCACCTGTAAAAAGATTTAGTACTATCAAATTGTATACGTTGATGGATTAGGCCGGACACTTGGTCGAATATTTTTACCCAAATAATAACGCCCATACGTGTGGCATGTTTGCACATCGCTCACACGCTTTAATCCACGTTGATTTTGTTTTGCATGAATCCTAAATGAATCAAAAGTTCGAGCGTGAAACTCAAGCGGGTCACCTCGGGACCGCAACCATCATACAATGAAGTGTTTGAGTCTACCATTAGTTGCTGCAGCTTGGCCTCTTCTCTAGAAGCAGCTTTGTCAGTACTCGTCTCCTTGCGAAGCAGTTCTTGAACATGAGGGGTGATACGTCTCCAACGTATCTATAATTTTTTATTGTTCCATGCTATTATATTAACTGTTTTGGATGTTTATGGGCTTTACTTTACACATTTATATCATTTTTGGGACTAACCTACTAATCGGAGGCCCAGCCCGTATTGCTTTTTTTTTGCCTGTTTCAGTATTTCGAAGAAAAGGAATATCAAACGGAGTCCAAACGGAATGAAACCTTCGGGAGCGTGATTTTTGGAACGAACGTGATCCAGAGGACTTGGAGTGCAAGTCAATAAGCAGTCGAGGAGGCCACGAGGCTGGAGGGCGCGCCCCCTATCTCGTGGGCCCCTCGGGCGGCCACCGACCTACTTATTCCTCCTATATATACCCACGTACCCCCAGAACATCCAGGGAGCCAACGAAAAACTATTTCCACCACTGTAACCTTTTGTATCCGCGAGATCCCATCTTGGAGCCTTCGCTGGCGCTCCGTCGGAGGGGGAATCGACCACGGAGGGCTTCTACATCAACACCATAGCCCCTCCGATGAGTTGTGAGTAATTTACCACAGACCTTCGGGTCCATAGTTATTAATTAGATGGCTTCTTCTCTCTTTTTGGGTCTCAATACCATGTTCTCCTCGATCTTCTTGGAGATCTATTCGATGTAACTCTTTTTGCGGTGTATTTGTCAAGATCCGATGAATTATGAGTTTATGATCAAGTTTATCTATGAGAAATATTTGAATCTCCTCTGAATTCTTTTATGTATGATTGAGTTATCTTTGCAAGTCTCTTCGAATTATCAGTTTGGTTTGGCCTACTAGATTGATCTTTCTTGCAATGGGAGAAGTGCTTAGCATTGGGTTCAATCTTGTGGTGTCCTTTCCAAAGGATGCGAGGGACAGCAAGGCAAGTAATGGTATTGTTTCCATCGAGGATAAAAGATGGGGTTTATATCATATTGCATGAGTTTATCCCTCTACATCATGTCATCTTTCTTAATGCGTTACTCTGTTCTTATGAACTTAATACTCTAGATGCATGCTGGATAGCGGTTGATGTGTGGAGTAATAGTAGTAGATGCAGGCAGGAGTCGGTCTACTTGTCACGGACGTGATGCCTATATATATGATCATGCCTAGATAATCTCGTAATTATTCGCTTTTCTATCAATTGCTCGACAGTAATTTGTTCACCTACCGTAATAATTATGCTATCTTGAGAGAAGCCACTAGTGAAACCTATGGCCCCCGGGTCTATGTTTTATCATATAAGCTTTCAATCTACTTTTATTTGCATCTTTACTTTTCCAATCTATATTATAAAATGCAAAAAATATATTTATCTTATCATACTATCTCTATCAGATCTCACTTTCGCAAGTGGCCGTGAAGGGATTGACAACCCTTTATTGCGTTGGTTGCAAGTTCTTTGTTTGTTTGTGTAGGTACGTGGGACTTTTGAGGAGCCTCCTACTGGATTGATACCTTGGTTCTCAAAAACTAAGGGAAATACTTACGCTACTGTTGGTGCATCACCCTTTCCTCTTCGAGGAAAACCAACGCAAGCTCAAGACGTAGCAAGGGGTCCCGCATGATTGAACTTAGTATCGACGAAGTGTGCAGCGTGGATTCCACGTTTTCTCCGCCGCCATGTCCGCCCTCTTCCCCGCCGCCATGTCCGGCCCCTTCTGTGCCACCATTATCGGTCATCTCTTCGTCTTGCCCCGTGTCGTCATTGCCTGCCCCGTCGGCGTCCTCCTCCTCCTCATCATCATCATCTTTAATTATCCACTGAATATAGCCATCCATGAAACCAGTCATGAGAAGGTGCGCCATCACACGACCATCCTCATAGGGGTCAAACCAAACTCTTCATTTGCATCTTCGACACAGACATATAATCTCTATCCGGTTATTTTCATTCATGTCCTGCACCGCCGACCGCAACCACCTTTCCACCATCGCTCCACTAACCATCATGAACGCTTGCACCGTAATAATAAACAAAATGATAATAAAAATGCATGCATGCATCAAATCCATACAAAAATTCGGCATGGCCTTCCCTAAAAATAAGACATATAGAGTTTGTCTGAAATTCGCCAAAACGGAGATAAATCAACATTTCGGCAAAATGATAACCCACAAGTGTAGAGGATCGCAACAGCTTTCGAGGGTAAAGTATTCAACCCAAATTTATTGATTCGACACAAGGGGAGCCAAAGAATATTCTTGAGTATTAGCAGTTGAGTTGTCAATTCAACCACACCTGGATAACTTAGTATCTGCAGCAAAGTATTTAGTAGCAAAGTAGTATGATAATAAAGGTAACGGTAGCAAAAGTAATGTTTTTGGGTTTTGTAGTAGTTGTAACAGTAGCAACGGAAAAGTAAATAAGCGAAGAACAATATGTGAAAAGCTCGTAGGCAATGGATCGATGATGGATAATTATGCCGATGCGATTCCTCATGTAATAGCTATAACATAGGGTGACACGGAACTAGCTCCAGTTCATCAATGTAATGTAGGCATGTATTCTGTAAATAGTCATACGTGCTTATGGAAAAGAACTTGCATGACACCTTTTGTCCTACCCTCCCGTGGCAGCGGGGTCCTAGCGGAAACTGAGGGATATTAAGGCCTCCTTTTAATAGAGAACCGGAACAAAGCATTAGCACATAGTGAATACATGAACTCCTCAAACTACGGTCATCACCGAGAAGTATCCCGATTATTGCCACTTCGGGGTTGTCGGATCATAACACATAATAGGTGACTATAGACTTGCAAGATAGGATCAAGAATACACATATATTCATGAAAACATAATAGGTTCAGATCTGAAATCATGGCACTCGGGCCCTAGTGACAAGCATTAAGCATAGCAAAGTCATAGCAACATCAATCTCAGAACATAGTGGATACTAGGGATCAAACCCAAAACTAACTTGATTACATGGTAAATCTCATCCAACCCTTCACTGTCTAGCAAGCCTACGATGGAATTACTCACGCACGGCGGTGAGCATCATGAAATCGGTGATGGAGGATGGTTGATGATGATGACGACGACGGCGAATCCCCCTCTCTGGAGCCCCGAACGGACTCCAGATCAGCCCTCCCGAGAGAGATTAGGGCTTGGCGGCGGCTCCGTGTCATAAAATGCGATGAAACTTTCTCCCTGATTTTTTTCTCCCCGAACGTGAATATATGGAGTTGGAGTTGAGGTCGGTGGAGGTCCAGGGGGCCCACGAGATAGGGGGCGCGCCCCCCTGTCTCGTGGACAGGGTGTGGGCCCCCTGGTCTTGCTTCTTTCGCCAGTATTTTTTATATTTTCCAAAAAGTCGCTCCGTGGATTTTCAGGACATTCCGAGAACTTTTCTTTTCTACACATAAAACAACATCATGACAATTTTGCTGAAAACAGCGTTAGTCCGGGTTAGTTTCATTCAAATCATGCAAGTTAGAGTCCAAAACAAGGGCAAAAGTGTTTGGAAAAGTAGATACGTTGGAGACGTATCAACTCCCCCAAGCTTAAACCTTTGCTTGTCCTCAAGCAATTCAGTTGATAAACTGAAAGTGATAAAGAAGAACTTTTACAAACTCTGTTTGCTCTTGTTGTTGTAAACATGAAAAGCCAGCATTTTCAAGTTTCAGCAAATATTATGAACTAACCATACTCACAATAACACTTAGGTCTCACAATTACTCATATCAATAGCATAATCAGCTAGCGAGCCATAATAATAAAACTCGGATGACAACACTTTCTCAAAATAATCATAACATGATATAATAAAATGGTATCTCGCTAGCCCTTTCTGAGACCGCAAAACATAAATGCAGATCACCTTTAAAGATCAAGGACTGACTAAACATTGTAATTCATGGTAAAAGAGATCCAGTTAAGTCATACCCAATGTAAACCAACAATAATGAATGCAAATGACAGTGTGCTCTCCATCGGGTGTTTTTTAATAAGAAGGATGATGACTCAGCATAAAATTAAATAGATAGGCCCTTCGCAGAGGGAAGCAGGGATTTGTAGAGGTGCCAGAGCTCGATTTTAAAATAGAGATTGAATAACATTTTGAGCGGCATACTTTCGCTGTCAACGCAACAACTATGAGATGGCTGTATCTTCCATACTACATGCATTATAGGCAGTTCCCAAACAGAATGGTAAAGGTTTATACTCCCCCAACCACCAACAAGCATCAATCCATGGCTTGCTCCAAACAACGAGTGCCTCCAACTAACAACAGCCCTGGGGGAGTTTTGTTTAATTATTTTGATTTGCTTTGATCTTTTTGGATCATGGGACTGGGCATCCCGGTTACCGGCCCTTTCTCGTGAATGAGGAGCGGAGTCCACTCCTCTTGAGAATAACCCACCTAGCATGGAAGATATAGGCAGCCCTAGTTGTAACATGAGCTGCTCGAGCATACAAAACAGAATTTCATTTGAAGGTTTATAGTTTGGCACATACAAATTTACTTGGAACGGCAGGTAAATACCGCATATAGGAAGGTATAGTGGACTCATATGGCAGGTAAATACCTACACAAACAAACAAAGAACTCGCAATCAACGCAATAAAGGGGTTGTCAATCCCTTCATGGCCACTTGCGAAAGTGAGATCTAATAAAGATAGTAAGATAAGATAAATATATTTTTGGTATTTTATAATATAGATGCAAAAAGTAAAGATGCAAATAAAAGTAGATTGAAAGCAAATATGATAAGAGATAGACCCGGGGGCCATAGGTTTCACTAGTGGCTTCTCTCAAGATAGCATAAGTATTATGGTGGGTGAACAAATTACTGTCGAGCAATTGATAGAAAAGCGCATAGTTATGATATTATCTAGACATGATCATGTATATAGGCATCACGTCCAGAACAAGTAGACCGACTCCTGCCTGAATCTACTACTATTACTCCACACATCGACCGACTCCTGCCTGCATCTAGAGTATTAAGTTCATAAGAACAGAGTAACGCATTAAGCAAGATGACATGATGTAGAGGGATAAACTCAAGCAATATGATATAAACCCCATCTTGTTATCCTTGATGGCAACAATACAATACGTGCCTTGCAACCCTTTACATCCACCGGGTAAGGACACCGCAAGATTGAACCCAAAGCTAAGCACTTCTCCCATGGCAAGAAAGATCAATCTAGTAGGCCAAACCAAACTGATAATTCAAAGAGACTTGCAAAGATAACTCAATCATACATAAAAGAATTCAGAGAAGATTCAAATATTGTTCATAGATAAACTTGATCATAAACCCACAATTCATCGGATCTCGACAAACACACTGCAAAAAGAGTTTACATCGAATAGATCTCCACAAGAGAGGGGGAGAACATTGTATTGAGATCCAAAAAGAGAGAAGAAGCCATCTAGCTAATAACTATGGACCCGTAGGTCTGTGGTAAACTACTCACAACCAATCGGAGGGGCAAGGATGTTGATGTAGAAGCCCTCCATGGTCGATTCCCCCTCCGGCAGAGTGCCGGCGAAGGCTCCAAGATGAGATCTCACGGATACATAAGATTACGGTGGTGGAAATTGTGTTTCGTCCTGCTCCTGGATGTTTTCGGGGTACGTAGGTATATATAGGAGGAAGAAGTACGTCGGTGGCCGCCCGAGGGGCCCACGGGATAGGGGGCGCGCCCTATAGGGGGGCACCCTCCTATCTTGTGGGAGCCTCGACAGCTTCTTGGCTTGCACTCCAAGTCCTCTGGATCACGTTCGTTCCAAAAATCACGCTCCCAAAGGTTTCATTCCGTTTGGACTCTGTTTGATATTCCTTTTCTTCGAAATACTGAAATAGGCAAAAAAAACAACAATATGGGCTAGGCCTCCAGTTAGTAGGTTAGTCCCAAAAATGATATAAATGTGTAAAATAAAGCCCATAAACATCCAAAAGGGGTAATATAATAGCATGGAACAATCAAAAATTATAGATACGTTGGAGACGTATCAAGCATCCCCAAGCTTAATTCCTGCTCGTCCTCGAGTAGGTAAATGATAAAAGAGAATTTTGATGTGGAATGCTACCTAGCATAATTCATAATGTAATTTTCTTTATTGTGGCATGAATGTTCAGATCCAAATGATTCAAAATAAAAGTTCATATTGATAAAAGAAATAGTAACACTTCAAGCATACTAATCAAAGTAATCATGTCTTCTCAAAATAACATGGCAAAAGAAAGTTCATCCCTACAAACTCATATAGTTAGGCTATACTTCATTTTCGTCACACAAAGATGTTCCCAACTTCTATATCCCCGATGACAAGCCAAGCAATTGTTTCATACTTAAATAATCTCAAACTTTTTCAACCTTCAGGTAATACATGAGCGTGAGCCATGGATATAGCACTATGGATGGAATAGAATATGATGATGGGGATTGTGTGGAGAAGACATAAAAGGAGAAAGTCTCACATTGACGAGGATAATCAACAGGCTATGGAGATGCCCATCAATTGATGTCAACATGAGGAGTAGGGATTGCCATGCAATAGATGCATTAGAGCTATAAATGTATGAAAGCTCAACAAAAGAAAACTAGTGGGTGTGCATCCAACTTGCTTTCTCACGAAGACCTAGGGCATTTGAGGAAGCCCATCGTAGGAATATACAAGCCAAGTTCTATAATGAAAAAAATTCCCACTAGTATGAAAAAGACAACTTATGAGACTCACTATATGAAAAACATGGTGCTACTTTGAAGCACAATATATGAGACTCACTACATGAAGAACAAGGTGCTACTTTGAAGCACAAGTGTGGAAAAAGAGATAGTAACATTGCCCTTTTTATTTTTCTTTTTTTCTTTTTTTTTTCTTTTTTGGGCCTTTCTTTTTTTTCTTTTGGTCTTTCTTTTTTTTCTTTGGGCAATGCTCTAATAATGATGATCATCACACTTCTATTGATTACAACATATGAATTACAACTCAAAACTAGAACAAGATAAGACTCTATATGAATGCCTCCGGCGGTGTACCGGGATGGTGCAATGAATCAAGAGTGACGTGTATGAAAAATAATGCATGGTGGCTTTGCCACAAATACGATGTCAACTACATGATCATGCAATGGCAATATGACAAAAGTAAAGTATGTCATGATGATGATGAACAGAACGGTGGAAAGTTGCATGGCAATATATCTCGTAATGGCTATGGAAATGCCATAATAGGTAGGTATGGTGGCTGTTTTGAGGAAGATATAGGGAGGTTTATGTGTGATAGAGCGTATCGTATCACGTGGTTTGGATGCACCGGCAAAGTTTGCACCAACTCTCAAGGTGAGAAAGGGCAATGCACGGTACCAAAGAGGCTAGAAAAGGCGGAAAGGTAAAAGTGCGTATAATCCATGGACTCAACATTAGTCAAAAGAACTCATATACTTATTGCAAAAATTTAGAAGTCATCAAAAATCAAGTAGTACGCGCATGCTCCTAGGGGGATAGATTGGTAGGAAAAGACCATCGCTCGTCCCCGACCGCCACTCATAAGGATGCACAAGCCAGGTACACTTCATGTTTCAAATTTGTTACACAACTTTAACCATACGTGCATGCTACGGTACTTGCTAACTTCAACACAAGCATTCTTTAATTCATAATCACCCAACTAGCATGACTTTAATATCACTACCTCCATATCTCAAAACAATTATCAAGTATCAAATTGATCATAGCATCCAATTCACTTCCTATGATAGTTTTTATTATACCCAACTTGGATGCCTACCATTCTAGGACCAATTTTATAACCATAGCAAATACCATGCTGTTCTAAAAGACTCTCAAAATAATATAAGTGAAGCATGAGATACTAGTAATTTCTACAAAAATAAATCACCACCGTGCTCTAAAAGATATAAGTGAAGCACTAGAGCAAAAACTATCAAGCTCAAAAGATATAAGTGAAGCACATAGAGTATTCTAGCAAATTCTAATCAAATAGGCTTCTTCCAAAAGGTGTGTACAGCAAGGATGATTGTGGTAAACTAAAAAGCAAAGACTAATATAATACACGACGCTCCAAGCAAAACACATATCATGTGGCAAATAAAAATATAGCTTCAAGTAAAGTTACCAATGAACGAAGACGAAAGAGGGGATGCCTTCCCGGGGCATCCCCAAGCTTAGGCTTTTGGCTATTCTTGAATATCTTGGGGTGCCTTGGGCATCCCCAAGCTTAGGCTCTTGCCACCCTTTATTCCATAGTCCATAAAGGCTTTACCCAAAACTTGAAAACTTCACAACACAAAACTCAACAGGAAATCTTATAAGCTCCGTTAGTGAAAGAAAACAAAACCACCACATAGGGTACTGCAATTAACACATTATTTATTTATTTTGGTGTTAAACCTACTGTATTCCAACTTCTCTATGGTTTATAAACTATTTTACTAGCCATAGATGCATCAAAATAAGCAAACAACACACGAAAAATAGAATCTGTCAAAAACAGAACAGTCTGTAGCAATCTATAACTAACGCAAACTTGTGGAACTCTAAAAATCCTACCAAAATTGGAAGTCCTGGAAAATTTGTTTATTGAACAGCAGCAAAAAGAATCAACGCAAAAGCATGTTCCTGTGATTTAAAATAATTATATTCGTGCGCCCAAAGTTTTTATTTTTCAGCAGAATCAAATCAACTATCATCGTAGGTTATCCTATAGGTTCTACTTGGCACAAACACTAAATTAAAGATAAAAACACATCTAAACAGAAGGTAGATGCAATATTTATTACTAAACAGGAGCAAAAACAAAAAACATAAAGAAATTGGGTTGCCTCCCAACTAGCGCTATCGTTTAACGCCCCTAGCTAGGCATAAAAGCAAAGATAGATCTAACGGGTGCCATCTTTGGCACTAAATTCATAAGTAGCATGCATGATAGATTCATAAGGTAATTTGACTTTCTTTCTTGTAAAGTGCTCCATGCCTTTCTTTAATGGAAATTGGAATCTAATATTCCCTTCCTTCATATCAATAATCGCGCCAATCGTTCTAAGGAAAGGTCTACCAAGAATAATAGGGCAAGAAAGATTGCAATCTATATCAAGAACGATAAAATCCACGGGCACTAAATTTCTATTTGCAACAATAAGAACATCATTGATTCTTCCCATTGGCTTTTTAATGGTGGAATCCGCAAGGTGCAAATTTAAAGAGCAATCATCAAGATCATGGAAACCTAGAATATCACTTAAAGTTTTCGGAATCGTGGAAACACTAGCACCCAAATCACACAAAGCAAAACACTCATAATCTTTAATTCTAATCTTTATAGTAGGTTCCCACTCATCATTAAGTTTTCTAGGTATAGAAACTTCCAAATTAAGTTTTTCATCATAAGATTGCATCAAGGCATCAACAATATGTTTGGTAAAAGCTTTATTTTGACTATAAGAATGAGGAGAATTAACAACGGATTGCAACAAGGAAATACAACCTTTTAAAGAACAATTATCATAATCAAATTCCTTGAAATCCGAGATAGTAGGTTCAATATTATTTGAAGTTGAGGACTCTCCAATCTCACTTCTACCAAATTTAGCATCAAGATCTAAAGACTCTGAATTCTTGGGACGCCTTCTAGGCAAAGTTGATTCATCATCAATCCCATAATCATAAAAATTCATATTGCAAAATATAGATCTAATAGGAGACGCATCAATAACATTAAGATCCTCATCATTATTTTCGTGGAAACTAGAAGAACACGCTTTTATAAAGCTATCTTTTTTAGCATGCAATCTAGCGTTTCTTTCCTTACACTCATCAATGGAAATTCTCATTACTTTGAGGGACTCATTGATATCATGCTTAGGGGGAGAAGATCTAAGTTTAAGAGAATCAACATCAAGCGAAAGTCTATCAACGTTCCTAGCCAAATCATCAACTTTGAGCAATTTTTCTTCAAGCAAAGCATTAAAATTCTTTTGAGAAATCATAAATTCTTTCACACTATTCTCAAAATCAGAGGGCATCTTATTAAAATTACCATAAGAATTATTGTAGGAATTTCCATAATTATTAGAGGAATTACTAGGGAGCGGTCTAGCATTAAAGTTTCCTCTATAAGCATTGTTTCCAAAACTATTCCTACCAACAAAATTCACATCCATAGATTCATTATTATTCTCAATCAAAGAAGACAAAGGAATGTCATTGGGATCAAGAGGAGTATTTTTAGTAGCAAACAATTTCATAAGTTCATCCATCTTTCCACTCAAAACATTGATTTCTTCTCTAGCATGCACTTTTTACTAGAAGATCTTTCAGTGTGCCATTGAGAATAATTAGCCATAATATTATCAAGAAGTTTTGTAGAATCTCCTAACATGATTTCCATAAACGTGCCTCCCGCGGCCGAATCTAAAAGGTTTCTAGAAGCAAAGTTCAAACCGCCATAAAAATTTTGTATGATCATCCATAAATTCAAACCATGAGTAGGGCAATTGCGAAGCATCAATTTCATTCTTTCCCAAGATTGGGCAACATGCTCATGATCAAGTTGTTTAAAATTCATAATATCGTTAATAAGAGTGATAATCTTAGCGAGAGGAAAATACTTAGAGATAAAAGCATCTTTGCACTTGTTCCAAGAATCAATACTATTTTTAGGCAAAGACGAAAACCAAACTTTAGCATGATCTCTAAGTGAAAATGGAAATAACTTCAATTTGACAATATTGTTATCCATATCTTTCTTCTTTTGCATATCACACAAATCAACAAAATTGTTTAGATGAGTAGCGGCATCTTCACTAGGAAGGCCGGCGAATTGATCTTTCATAACAAGATTCAGCAAAGCAGTATTGATTTCACAAGACTCAACATCATTAAGAGGAGCAATCGGAGTACTAAGGAAATCATTATTATTGGTATTCGAGAAATCACACAATTTGGTATTATCTTGCGCCATGGCAACAAGTAATCCAACACACAAGCAAACAGAAAAAGGCAAGCAAAAAAGAGAGAAGGATATTGGGAAAGAGAGGGCTAATAAAACGGCAAGGGTGAAGTGGGGAAGAGGAAAATGAGAGGCAAATGGCAAATAATGTAAATGCGAGGGAGATGGGTTTGTGATGGGTACTTGGTATGTCTTGACTTGAGCAAAGACCTCCCCGGCAACGGTGCCAGAAATCCTTCTTGCTACGTCTTGAGCTTGCGTTGGCTTTCCTCGAAGAGGAGAGGGTGATGCAACGATAGTAGCATAAGTATTTCCCTCAGTTTTTGAGAACCAAGGTATCAATCCAGTAGGAGGATGATACGTCTCCAACGTATCTATAATTTTTGATTGTTCCATGATATTATATTACCCCTTTTGGATGTTTATGGGCTTTATTTTACACATTTATATCATTTTTGGGACTAACCTACTAACCGGAGGCCCAGCCCATATTGCTGTTTTTTTGCCTATTTCAGTATTTCGAAGAAAAGGAATATCAAACAGAGTCCAAACGGAATGAAACCTTCAGGAGTGTGATTCTTGGAACGAACAAGATCCAGAGGACTTGGAGTGCAAGCCAAGAAGCTGCCGAGGGTCCCACGAGATAGGAGGGCGCCCCCCCTATAGGGCGGGCCCCTGTCTCGTGGGCCCCTCGGGCGGCCACCGACGCACTTCTTCCTCCTATATATACCTACGTACCCCGAAAACATCCAGGAGCACCGCGAAACACAATTTACACTGCCATAACCTTCTATATCCGCGAGATCCCATCTTGAGCCTTCACAAGACTCTCACGAGGGGGATCAACCATGGAGGGCCTCTACATCAACATCCTTGCCCCTCCGATGAGTTGTGAGTAGTTTACCACAGACCTACGGGTCCATAGTTATTAGCTAGATGGCTTCTTCTCTCTTTTTTGATCTCAATACAATGTTCTCCCCCTCTCTTGTGGAGATCTATTCGATGTAAACTCTTTTTGCGGTGTGTTTGTCGAGATCCGATGAATTGTGGGTTTATGATTAAGTTTATCTATGAATAATATTTGAATCTTCTCTGAATTCTATTATGTATGGTTGAGTTATCTTTGCAAGTCTCTTCGAATTATCAGTTTGGTTTGGCCTACTAGATTGGTCTTTCTTGCCATGGGAGAAGTGCTTAGCTTTGGGTTCAATCTTGCGGTGTCCTTACCTAGTGATGTAAAGGGTTGCAAGGCACGATTGTATTGTTGCCATCGAGGATAACAAGATGGGGTTTATATCATATTGCATGTGTTTATCCCTCTACATCATGTCATCTTGCTTAATCGTTACTCTGTTCTTATGAACTTAATACTCTAGATGCGAGGTGAGTCGGTCGATGTGTGGAGTAATAGTAGTAGATGCAGGCAGGAGTCGGTCTACTTGTTATGGACGTGATGCCTATATACATGATCATGCCTAGATAATCTCATAACTATGCGATTTTCTATCAATTGCTCGGCAGTAATTTGTTCACCTACCGTAATACTTATGCTATCTTGAGAGAAGCCACTAGTGAAACCTATGGCCCCCGGGTCTATCTCTTATCATATTTGCTTTCAATCTACCTTTATTTGTATCTTTACTTTTTGCATCTATATTATAAAATACCAAAAATATATTTATCTTATCATACTATCTTTATTAGATCTCACTTTCGCAAGTGGCCATGAAGGGATTGACAACCCCTTTATTGCGTTGGTTGCGAGTTCTCAGTTTGTTTGTGTAGGTGCGTGGGACTTTTGAGGAGCCTCCTACTAGATTGATACCTTGGTTCTCAAAACTGACGGAAATACTTACGCTACACTTTGCTGCATCACCCTCTCCTCTTTGAGGATAACCAACACAAGCTCAAGACGTAGCAAGAAGGATTTCTGGCGCCGTTGCCGGGGAGTTCTTCGCTCAAGTCAAGACATACCAAGTACCCATCACAAACCCATCTCCCTCGCACTTACATTATTTGCCATTTGCCTCTCGTTTTCCTCTCCCCCACTTCACCCTTGCCGTTTTATTCGCCCTCTCTTTCCCAATCTCCTCCTCTCTTTTCGCTTGCGTTCTTTTGTGTGCTTGTCTGCTTGTTTGACCTTATGGGTGCGCCTAAGGGTCCTGACCACCTTCTCAGAAGGATGGATGAGATTGAATCAAATATTAGAAGCTTTATGAATTTACAATTTGAGCATAATAATTTCTTTAGAAAAGAGCTTAAGGAACAAAAAAGTTTTTTGGGGTTTATGAACAAAGAGCTTGATGATATGAATAACGAATTCTATGGTGTTAACGCTCAAATTACCCGGCTTGAAAATGCTATAGACAAAATTTCTGACAAGCAAACCACCTTAGTCAATAAGATGGCCGCTAAGCCAGAAAAATTACATGAAAATAATGATGAGGATCTTAAAGTTATTGATGTGTCTCCGATTAGATCTATGTTTTGCAATATGAATTTTGATGATTATGGGAGTAATGATGAATCAACTTTGCCTAGAAGGCGTCCCAAAAATTCGGAGTCTTTAGATCTTGATGCTAAATTTGGTAAAAGTGAGATTGGAGAATCTTCAACTTCTATGAACCTACTATCTCGGATTTCAAGGAATTTAATTATGATAATTGCTCTTTAAAAGGTTGTATTTCCTTGTTGCAATCTGTTGTTAATTCTCCTCATGCTTATAGTCAAAACAAAGCTTTTACCAAACATATTGTTGATGCCTTGATGCCACCTTATGATGAAAAACTTAATTTGGATGTTTCTATACCTAGAATACTCAATGATGAGTGGGAACCTACTATAAAGATTATAATTAAAGATTATGAGTGTTTTGCTTTGTGTGATTTGGGTGCTAGTGTTTCCACGATTCCGAAAACTTTATGTGATATTCTAGGTTTCCATGATCTTGATGATTGCTCTTTAAATTTGCACCTTGTGGATTCCACCATTAAAAAGCCTATGGGAAGGATCAATGATGTTCTTATTGTTGCAAATAGAAATTTGGTGCCCGTAGATTTTATCGTTCTTGATATAGATTGCAATCTTTCTTGCCCTATTATTCTTGGTAGACCTTTCCTTAGAATGCTTGGTGCAATTATTGATATGAAGGAAGGGAACATTAGATTCCAACTTCCTTTAAAGAAAGGCATGGAGCACTTTCCAAGAAAGAAAGTCAAATTACCTTATGAATCTATCATGCGTGCTACTTATGAGTTTAGTGCCAAAGATGGCACTCGTTAGATCTATCCTTGCTTTTATGCCTAGCTAGGGGCGTTAAACGATAGCGCTAGTTGGGAGGCAACCCAATTTTATTTATGTTTTTTGTTTTTGCTCCTATTTAGTAATAAATCTTGCATCTACCTTCCGTTTAGATGTGTTTTTATCTTTTAATTAGTGTTTGTGCCAAGTAGAACCTATAGGATAACCTACGATGATAGTTGATTTGATTCTGCTGAAAAACAGAAACTTTGCACGCACGAATATAATTTTGTTAAATCACAGGAGCGCGTTCTTGCGTTGATTCTTTTTGATTCTGTTCAATAGACAAATTTTCCAGGACTTCCTATTTTGGTAGGATTTTTAGAGTTCCAGAAGTTTGCGTTAGTTACAGATTGCTACAGACTGTTCTGTTTTTGACAGATTCTATTTTTCGTGTGTTGTTTGCTTATTTCAATGCATCTATCGCTAGTAACTCAGTCTATGAACCATAAAGAAGTTGGAATACAGTAGGTTTAATACCAAATTAAATAAAGAATGAGTTCATTACAGTACCTTATGTGGTGGTTTTGTTTTCTTTCACTAACGGAGCTTATATGATTTCCTGTTGAGTTTTGTGTTATGAAGTTTTCAAGTTTTGGGTAAAGCTTTTATGGATTATGGAATAAGGAGTGGAAAGAGCCTAAGCTTGGGGATGCCCATGGCACCCCAAGATATTCAAGAATATCCAAAAGCCTAAGCTTGGGGATGCCCGGAAGGCATCCCTCTTTAAATCTTCGCTCATTGGTAACTTTACTTGGAGCTATATTTTTATTCGCTACATGATATGTGTTTTGCTTGGAGCATCGTGTATTATATTAGTCTTTGCTTTTTAGTTTACCACAATCATCCTTGCTGTACACACCTTTTTGTAGAAGCCTATTTGATTAGAATTTGCTAGAATACTCTATGTGCTTCACTTATATCTTTTGAGCTTGATAGTTTTTGCTCTAGTGCTTCACTTATATCCTTTAGAGCACGGTGGTGTCTTAATTTTGAAGAAATTGCTAGTCTCTCATGCTTCACTTATATTATTTTGAGAGTCTTCTAGAACAGCATGGTATTTCCTATGATCATAAAGTTGGTCCTAGAATGATGAGCATCCAAGTTGGGTATAATAAAAACTATCACAGAAAGTGAATTGGATGCTATGATCAATTTGATGCTTGATAATTGTTTTGAGATATGGAGGTAGTGATATTAAAGTCATGCTAGTTGGGTGATTATGAATTTAAAGAATGCTTGTGTTGAAGTTTGTGATTCCCGTAACATGCATGTATGGTGAACCGCTTTGTGATGAAGTTGGAGCACAATTTTATTTATTGATTGTCTTCCTTATGAGTGGCGGTCGGGGACGAGCGATGGTCTTTTCCTACCAATCTATCCCCCTAGGAGCATGCGCGTAGTGCTTTGGTTTTTTATGACTTCTAAATTTTTGCAACAAGTATATGAGTTCTTTTGATTAATGTTGAGTCCATGGATTATACGCACTCTTTCACCCTTCCACCATTGCTAGCCTCTCTTGTACCGTGCAACTTTCGCCAGTACCATACACCCACCATTTACCTTCCTCAAAACAGCCACCATACCTACCTATTATGGCATTTCCATAGCCATTCCGAGATATATTTCCATGCAACTTTCCACCGTTCCGTTCATATGACACGCATTACTTTTGTCATATTGCTTTTTTGCATGATCATGTAGTTGACATTATATTTGTGGCAAGGCCACTTTCATGATTTTCATACATGTCGCTCTTGATTCATTGCATATCCCGGTACACCGTCGGAGGCATTCATATAGAGTCATATCTTGTTCTAGCTTTGAGTTGTAAATCCATAAAAGTGTGATGATCTTCATTATTAGAGCATTGTCCAAGTGAGGAAAGGATGATGAAGACTATGATTCCCCCACAAGTCGGGATGAGACTTCGGACTTTACAAAAAGAAAAAAAAGAGAAAGGCCAAAAGAATAGAAAAAAAAGGAAAGGCCAAAGAAAAGAAAAAAAAGAAAAAAAAGAAAGAAGAAAAAAATGAGAGAAAAAGAGAGAAGGGACAATGCTACTATCTCTTTTTCCACACTTGTGCTTCAAAATAGCACCTTGATCTTCATGATAGATAGTCTCATATGTTGTCACTTTCATATACTAGTGGGAATTTTTCATTATAGAACTTGGCTTGTATATTCCAATGATGGGCTTCCTCAAAAGTGCCCTAGGTCTTCGTGAGCAAGCAAGTTGGATGCACCCCACTTAGTTTCTTTTGTTGAGCTTTCATATATTTATAGCACTAGTGCATCTGTTGCATGGCAATCCCTACTCACTCACATTGATATCTATTAATGGGCATCTTCATAGCCCGTTGATACGCCTAGTTGATGTGAGACTATCTTCTCCTTTTTGTCTTCTCCACAATCACCATTCTATTCCACATATAGTGTTATGTCCATGGCTCACGCTCATCTATTGCGTGAAAGTTGAAAAAGTTTGAGATTATTAAAGTATGAAACAATTGCTTGGCTTGTCATCGGGGTTGTGCATGATTAAATACTTTGTGTGATGAAGATAGAGCATAGCCAGACTATATGATTTTGTAGGGATAACTTTCTTTAGCCATGTTATTTTGAGAAGACATGATTACTTTGATTAGTATGCTTGAAGTATTACTATTTCTTATGTCAATATGAACTTTTATTTTGTATTCATTTGGATCTGAACATTCATGCCACAATAAATAAAATTACATTATGAATTATGCTAGGTAGCATTCCACATCAAAAATTTCTTTTTTATCATTTACCTACTCGAGGACGAGCAGGAATTAAGCTTGGGGATGCTTGATACGTCTCCAACGTATCTATAATTTTTGATTGTTCCATGCTATTATATTACCCTTTTGGATGTTTATGGGCTTTATTTTACACATTTATATCATTTTTGGGACTAACCTACTAACCGGAGGCCCAGCCCATACCGCTGCTTTTTTTTGCCTATTTCAGATTTCAAGAAAAGGAATATCAAACGAGTCCAAACGGAATGAAACCTTCGGAGTGTGATTTTGGAACGAACAAGATCCAGAGGACTTGGAGTGCAAGCCAGAGTGCCGAGGCTCCCACAAGATAGGAGGGCGCCCCTATAGGGCGCTACCTGTCTCGTGGGCCCCTCGGCGGCCACCGGTGCACTTCTTCCTCCTATATATACCCGTGCACTCGAAAACATCCAGAGCACCATGAAACACAATTTACACTTCCATAACCTTCAGATCCGCGAGATCCCATCTTGAGCCTTTCGCAAGACTCACGGGGGGGGATCAACCATGGAGGGCCTCTACATCAACATCCTTGCCCCTCCGATGAGTTGTGAGTAGTTTACCACAGACCTACGGGTCCATGGTTATTAGCTAGATGGCTTCTTCTCCCTTTTTTGATCTCAATACAATGTTCTCCCCCTCTCTTGTGGAGATCTATTCGATGTAAACTCTTTTTGCGGTGTGTTTGTCGAGATCCGATGAATTGTGGGTTTATGATCAAGTTTATCTATGAATAATATTTGAATCTTCTCTGAATTCTATTATGTATGGTTGAGTTATCTTTGCAAGTCTCTTCGAATTATCAGTTTGGTTTGGCCTACTAGATTGGTCTTTCTTGCCATGGGAGAAGTGCTTAGCTTTGGGTTCAATCTTGCGGTGTCCTTACCTAGTGACAGAAAGGGTTGCAAGGCACGTATTGTATTGTTGCCATCGAGGATAATAAGATGGGGTTTATATCATATTGCATGTGTTTATCCCTCTACATCATGTCATCTTGCTTAATGCGTTACTCTGTTCTTATGAACTTAATACTCTAGATGCAGGCAGGAGTCGGTCGATGTGTGGACTAATAGTAGTAGATGCAGGCAGGAGTCGGTCTACTTGTTATGGACGTGATGCCTATAAACATGATCATGCCTAGATAATCTCATAACTATGCGATTTTCTATCAATTGCTCGACAGTAATTTGTTCACCCACCGTAATACTTATGCTATCTTGAGAGAAGCCACTAGTGAAACCTATGGCCCCCGGCTCTATCTCTTATCATATTTGCTTTCAATCTACCTTTATTTGCATCTATATTATAAAATACCAAAAGTGGACAAAGCTTACTTCTTGACATGACTAGATATAGTTAGGGAGGTACATAGGTCACTTCACTAAATGCTAGATCTACCTAGCTAGTTTGGGAAGGAGATGAGTTCAACTAGCTAGTGGAGGAGGAAGGAAAAAGAGAAAGGCGGAGATGCATTAATGGAGGTGCTATAGTTAGCTAGGAGCAATAAAGAGAGAGAGAGAGGGAGGTAGAAGAAGGAGAGTAATGGGGGGGGGAGTAGTGAGGAAGAAGCAAAGTGATGGAGAGAGGAGGTGGGAGCTAGAGGAAAGTGAAGGAAGATAGGATGGGGAGGGGGGAAAAGGTGGTGGCTGCGGTTTAGCAGTAGCGCTGGGTAGTAAAACGCGCTGCTGCTAAAAAGATAGCAGTAGCGTCCCCTCGGAGAGGCGCTACTGCTAAGTGGCGCCCGCCATGTGGCCAAGTTCAAACTTAACCGTAGCGCCATGTGGTACTACTATTCAGTTAGCAGTAGCGCAGTTATCTGGGGTGCGCTACTACTAAACCTAGCCTGGCGGCAACAATGGGGCAATATTAGTAGTAACGCTAAGTCGATAGCGGTAGCGCCTGTCTGGATGCGCGCTACGACTACGTAGCAGTAGCGCCACTTTTTATCTAGCGCTACTGCTAAGGTTTTGTGTATAAGGTTTTTCCTAGTAGTGATATTCATCACGTTCTACAGTAATTAAGCATATCACATTACTACACAATAAGCATATCCTCAAATTCTACACTAATAAGCACACACACACACACACACACACACACACACACACACACACACACACACACACATATATATATATATATATATATAAAGTAGCACTATTCTGATCCTGGGGTCAGTATAATTATTTTGATCACAACGTCGCTATATAGGTGCGATGTGATGTTCCTAAGATCGCAAACAAAGGAAAAACTAGCCCGTTGTGCACACCCCTGACAGCCCACTACCACACCCACCACCTTCTCCTGTCCCTCGACGACGCCTCACCATCCCCCGATCTCCATCGACCAAACCACCGCGACGCCCTCCTTTGCCTGCCGCGCCGCGCCGCCCTGCCCGCCAGCATCTCGTAGCCCCTCCTCGCCGGTCTCGCGCCTCCGCCCACCGGCTAACCCCCACCGCCGCCCATCGGCGATGCGCGCCATGCCGCCGCCCCAAACCTCCACCGCCCACAGGCCTCGAGCGCCGCAGCGAGCCGTGGATCCGGGGCGCCGACGCCTGGCTCTGGATCCCGCCCACCGCCGCTAGAGTTCCCGACTGAAGACGAGCAGGCCTGCGCCCCCTCACTCACGTAGCCTCCTCCCGATGGGGATCCACTATCGCGACGCTCATGTCGTTCGGAATCGTCACCTCCGGCCGTTCAACAACGACGCTCCTGGATGTTCACCACATTAGCGCCCCAATCCCAGCCATCTAGGGGTCTCTGACACAACTCCACCGCTCTCCTCCCCTGCATCACCTCCTTCGCCGGCGTTGAAGCCATCGTCGGCCCTGTGGAACAAACGCCTGCGCCGCCCTCCAAGAACCCGAGCCGCCGCCTGCCACATAGATCCTATGCCGCCACTACTGGCTCCTCCCAAACCCAATGCCCTGCATCCCCATCTCCTCCACATCCTGGCCGTCGCTCGCACACGAGGATGGTGCTGGCCCGGCTCCATGCTTCGGACCTGGAGAGGAGGTGTGTGCGCCAATTGCAGAAATTCACAAATTTCAAAAAAGATATATTTCAGTTGTGTGTGCCGTGTGTGTGGGGTGTACTAAAAACGTTTTATGGGTGAGAAGTTCATAGTTTCTGTCGCTGATAGTTCAAAAGATCGCTTTTGAAAAAACAAAACACCTGGTTGTCCAAGAAAAGAGAGTTGAACACATGAAAAAAAAGCAATTGACAAGTGAACCGTGTGAATCCAGGGTTTTATAAAAAATGTTCCATTGTAAAACATTATCTAACTAAAGTGAACATTAAAAAAATGAGAAAAGGCAAAAATTGAACATTTGTTTCAAAAAATAGAAGTTCAAAATTAAAATAGCGGAGCAGTTCTTTGTTAATTATAAAACTAGGATTTTCACCTTTATTAAAAAATAAACCAAGAAGTTCAAATAAAAAAGCAAGTTGGTTCAAAAATTATACAAAAATGACATTTTCCCCATTTCAAGAAAAAAACTAGAGGTTCAATATTTATTACATTATCAAGAAGGTCAAATTGAAAAAACCGAGCAGTTCAAAAAGTTTATAAAACAGATTTTCCTTCTTTTAAAAATAAGACCTAGAAGTTCAACTTTAAATAATTCAGTAGTTCAATATTTATTACATAACTAGGACTTTTCGCGTTACTAATGAATGACACCAAGAAGTCCAAACTTTAAAAAAATATGAAGTTGTTTAATGTTCATATAAACTCACATTTTCCCAAATGTTAAAGGTTAAAACCAAGAAGTTCAATTTCGAAAAACAAAGTAGTTCAATGTATATAAAAAACTCAGGTTTTTGAGTTACTAAATAATAAAACCAAGAAGTTTAATTGGAAAAGGCGGAGTAGTTTGATATTGATTTTAAAAACCGGATTTTTCTATTTACTAAAGAATAAAACCAATAAGTTCAACTTGAAATAATGAAGAAGTTGGATGTTTATAAAAAACTCTCCATTTTCACATTTCTAAAAAAACACAATGAAGTTCAAATAAAAAAGTAAAGCAGTTCAATGTCTATAAAAAACTTAGATATTTTTGTATAACCCAGAGAAGTTCTGATTGATAACTGTCAGAAGTGCACATACTAAACGGTGTACATTTTGTATTAAAAAAGAACGAAAATGCAAAGCCTAAAGTTTTGTTAGAAGTTCAAGTGCTCGGCCTGAGAAAGTTCAAAAATTCTTGTAAGAGAGGTTGAACAAAAATACGTGACAGAAGTTCAAGGTAAGAATAAAAGTATAGAAAAATAAAAGCTTAAAAGGTTAGTTGAAAGAAGTTCAAGTGATGTGTCTGGAGAAGTTCAAAAATTCTTGCGAGAGTGGTTCACCTTGTATTTCCATGTTTGATTTTTTCTATATAAAAATTGAATACAATTCTTTACTCAAAAATATAAAAAGGTGAAGTTCAAATTGAAATAACAAAGAAGTTCGGAGTTTATTAAAACCTAGGATTTACCTGTCCAAAAAATAAAAAAACACAATACCTTTTTTTGCACATTTAAAAACAACTCATAAATGAAAAAAAATGGTTGCTAGAAGTTCAAGTGCTCGGCGAGGAAAAGTTCAAAAACTCTTGTGAGAGAGGTTCACCGTGTATTTAGATGTCCAATATACATAAAAAGATGTTGTTTGTTGTGTTTTAAAATAATTCACTCAAACCAGAGAGAAGTTCAAAGTGATAACATCCAAAAGTTCACGTACTGCATGGTGTGTGTTTCGTATAAGAAAAATACAATAAAGAAACAGAGTGAAGTTCAAATAGACATGCCCCAGAAATTCAACTACTTCACGCAGTGCAAAAAAGAGCACGGCAAAAACAGAGTGAGGTTCAAATAGACATGTCCGAGAAGTTCAACTACTTCACACAGTGCGTTTCCATTCGCAATGAAGGCAGAAATCATGATCTCATCATTTATCTAATTTACTTCAAAACGACAGGAATATCATTTGTGTAAGTTCAAGTCCTCGGTCGGAGAAAGTTAAAAAAATATATTGTGAGAGAGGTTTGTACAAAAAGAATATCATTTGTGTAACACTGACGACATGGATGAGAAAATTACAAACGAAAATATGTCACAAAAGTTCAACATGAAAACAGGAGGAAGTTCGACTACTATAGTGAATGAATTTGAGATGAAAAACTTTTAAAATCGTCACGAGTATGAAAAAATGATCAACACAGAAAAGTTGCGTGTTTACATCAGCTTTCCACCGGCATATTACTTGCTCAATTTTGGTGAGTGTTCCGGTGAGTAGATGGAGAGCTACGGGCATAAAAAGCACGTGAAAAACAGAGTGAAGTTCAAGTAGACATGCCGAGAAGTTCAGGGTCTTCACGCGGTGCATTTTCAAATAATCTATTTCGCGATAAGGGCAGAACGAATGATCTCGCTATTTTCGAAATTACTTGAAAACGGCTAGGAATCAGAGAAAACCATCAACATGAAAAAGTTTCGCATTTTCCTTAGCTTTTCAAGGGTATATTATTTGCCCCATTCCGATAAAGTTTGTAGAAATTACAGCGAAAATACATTTTTAGCCATTTTCAAAATTGACTTAAAACAATAAGGAATTGGGAGAAACAATATATACCAGAAAGTTTTGTATTTCCTCAAGCTTTCCAATGCCATATCATTTGTTATATTCGGACGTACGGTTAAAAAATAGCTCAAAAATACGAACTCGGTGCAACTTGGACCGTTTTATAAATCACTTTTAAACCTTTCAAAATTAGAAAAAACTTTCAACATGAAACAGTAGCGCATTTTCATAAGATTTCCAACGCCATATCATTTTCCTCAATTGGATTAGCCGTTTAGAAATGACATCGAAAATACGAACTCGGCTGTTCGGTTTGCGAAATTTTACGATTTTCCAAATTACTCTTTAACCGTAGGGAATTAGAAAAAACTTTCAACATCTGGAAGGAGTGGTTTTGCAGCAGCTTTCCAACGCCATATTATTTGCCTCATTACGGTAAACGCTTTAGAAATGCGATCGAAAATACGATTCACGTTTTTTGTATGAAGAAAATACAGTTTTCAAAACTACTCTTAAACCACTTACATTTTGCCAAAAATTTAACTTGGGTCATGATACTGGTGTCCATAGCTTTCCAACGGTATATCGCAAGCCCCATTTGGGTAATGTTGGCAGAAGTTCAACCTAGCACTAGGAGAAGTTCAGGTCGAACAACTCATGCAGTAAAATTGCAAAAAACACAATTTCATCACGACCGAGAGCAAAATCCGCCAACGAGCGAGATTCCTATTTAAAACCGGTATTTAGTTGCTAAAAACGTTTCTAGATTACACTAACATCATATAGGACACGACTAACAAGAATAATTCGCGGGGGAAGCCCCGGTTGCAAAGATAGCACGAAGGTCGGGTTCGTATAAAGGGAAGTTCATGTGCGTTACTCAGGCAGTTCAGGTTGTGATCAGAATATTATTCTGATCCCGTGATCAGAATAGTGTTTATGCATATCACAACACATTAGTAAGCATATCACATTACTATACACTAGTTGAGCATTCATCACGTTCTACACTAAGCATATCAGATTATTACACACTAAGCATGTCCTCAAATTCTACTTTGAGCATATATATATCACAACACATTATTACACTAAGCATATCACATTACTACAATCACATCACATTACTACAAGCATGTCACAACTAAGCATATATATCATAAAATTTCAACACTAAGCATATCAAATTTCTACACTAACAAGTAACATACCATGACATGGCGCCACACATTTGTCCTTATCAGTCGGGTCACGAATGGCATCCCGACGTAGTCATCACGTGGAGGAAGTATGTACCACAGGTTGCCCGATTTGTCCGCGCTTAGCCTGCTTCCTTTGGCAGAGAGGGCTTCATCAAGTGGGTCATCATCTTTGTCCTCCCAATTGATGTAGATAACAGCCAGCCTTGGAGTTTACCTTCTAAAGGAGAAGCTGATAAGTTCACCCCAAGTGAGATGCATGTGGTTGATGAAATGATTCCAGTCATCTCCTCCAATCTGGGATGTTTTTCGTCCCTTGTGGACCTTCATACGTATCCAATGTATCTATAATTTTTTATTGTTCCATGCTATAATATTATCAATCTTGGATGTTTTATATGCATTTATATGTTGTTTTATATGATTTTTGGGACTAACCTATTAACCTAGAGCCCAGTGCCAGTTTCTGTTTTTTTTTCTTGTTTTTGAGTTTTACAGAAAAGGAATATCAAACGGAGTCCAATTGACGTGTGATATCTACTACACAACCTTCTTCTTGTAGACGTTTGTTGGGCCTGCAAGTGCACAGGTTTGTAGGCAGTAGCAAATTTCCCTCAGGTGGATGACCTAAGGTTTATCAATCCGTGGGAGGCGTAGGATGAAGATGGTCTCTCTCAAACAACCCTGCAACCAAATAACAAAGAGTCTCTTGTGTCCCCAACACACCCAATACAATGGCAAATTGTATAGGTGCACTAGTTCGGCGAAGAGATGGTGATACAAGTGCAATATGGATGGTAGATATAGGTATTTGTAATAAAACAGCAAGGTAACTAATGATAAAAGTGAGCGTAAACGGTATTGCAATGATAGGAAACAAGGCATAGGGTTCATACTTTCACTAGTGCAAGTTCTCCCAACAATAATAACATAGATAAATCATATAACAATCCCTCAACATGTAACAAAGAGTCACTCCAAAGCCACTAATAGCGGAGAACAAACGTAGAGATTATGGTAGGGTACGAAACCACCTCAAAGCTATTCTTTTGGATCAATCAATTAAAGAGTTCATACTAGAATAACACCTTAAGACACAAATCAACCAAAACCCTAATGTCACCTAGATACTCCATTGTCACCTCAAGTATCCGCGGGCATGATTATACGATATGCATCACACAATCTCAGATTCATCCAACCAACACAAAGTACTTCAAAGAGTGCCCCAAAGTTTCTACCGGAGAGTCAAGAAAACGTGTGCCAACCCCTATGCATAGGTTCATGGGCGGAACCCGCAAGTTGGTCACCAAAACATACATCAAGTGGCACGTGATATCCCATTGTCACCACAGATAAACACAGCAAGACATACATCAAGTGTTCTCAAATAAAGACTCAATCCGATAAGATAACTTCAAGAGGGAAACTCAATTCATCACAAGAGAGTAGAGGGGGAGAAACATCATAAGATCCAACTATAATAGCAAAGCTCGCGATACATCAAGATCGTGCCATAGAGAGAACACGAGAGAGAGAGAGAGAGAGAGAGAGAGAGAGAGAGAGAGATCAAACACATAGCTACTGGTACATACCCTCAGCCCCGAGGGTGAACTACTCCCTCCTCGTCATGGATAGCGCCGGAATGATGAAGATGGCTATCGGTGTCAAAACCGGCGGATCTCGGGTAGGGGGACCCGATCTGTGCGTCAAGGCTGATGGTAACAAGAAGTAAGGGACACAGGTGTTTACCCAGGTTCGGGCCCTCTCGATGGAGGTAAAACCCTACTTCTTGCTTGATTAATATTGATGATATGGGTAGTACAAGCGTAGATCCACCACGAGATCGTAGAGGCTAAACCCTAGGAGCTAGCCTATGATGGTATGAATGTAACTGTGATCGGTCTTCTAAGGACCAACCTCTCCGGTTTATATAGACACCGGAGAGGGCTAGGGTTTACATGGAGTCGGTTACAAGGAAGGAAATATAATATCCGGATCGCCAAGCTTGCCTTCCACGCCAAGGAAAGTCCCATCCGGACACGGACCGAAGTCTTGAGTCTTGTATCTTCACGCTTCAATAGTCCGGACGTTGTACACAGTCCGGCTGTCCGGATACCTGCTTATCCAGGACTCCCTTAGTAGCCCCTGAACCAGGCTTCAATGACGATGAGTCCGACACGCAGTATTGTCTTCGGCATTGCAAGGCGGGTTCCTCCCCCGAATACTCCAAATGGTTATCGAACACTCAAATCGTGTCTGGATCTGAAAAATGATCTTCGCATATCACCGTAGAGAGAACGATATTTCACAAATGCAATCTGCTGACATCTTTTCCCGAGGACGTGACACGTTATTATGATCGGATCCTTTATTCGAACCGTTTCCACACAACCAACTACAACGCATATCACGAGGCGGTTTCTGTGACACGTCTTGTCAAAGCAGAGATCGTGTCCTTTTATTACAGGATTCTCATCAATACGGGCATGGGTAATCTCACCACACCATTAACCGTGGCGCTTGGGAAACAAGCGATTTCCAATGGGCAAGTGGGGAGGCGTACCGCTTCCGGCGCCTCTATAAAGGGATAAGATTCCCCCATTTGCACCCACGCCTTCTTCCTCCTTTGCCCACTCTTGCCCCCTCGAGCTCCAGCGCCCAAGCCCAAGTCCTCCCCGCACAGCTAAACATGTCCGAAGCAGGAGGCAAGTGGATGGCTTCCACCGTCAAGGAGGAGCACATCACCAATCTTCGGGTGGCCGGATACTTGGCCGCGGACATAGCGCACCGTCTACCAGACGCCGGGCAGGTCATTCCGACCCCAGGACCCCACGAGAGGGTCGTATTCGTCGCCCACTTCGTCCGTGGACTGGGATTTCCACTCCAACCCTTCGTCCGCGGGCTTATGTTCTACTACGGGCTATATTTCCACGATCTAGCCCCGAATTTCATCCTCAACATCTCGGCGTTCATCGTCGTGTGCGAGGCCTTCCTCCGCATCCGGCCCCACTTCGGCCTATGGCTGCAAACTTTCTACGTGAAGCCGAAGCTGGTAAGAGGCCAACAGGCGGAGTGCGGAGGGGCCATGGTGGGCCAAATGCCCAATGTCACATGGCTCGACGGCTCCTTTGCGGAGACCGTAAAAGGATGGCAATCAGGGTGGTTCTACATCACCGAGCTGCGTGGCGCCAATTGGGCGGCGGCCCCCGAGTTCCGGTCCAGAGCCCCCATGCGGCTCACCTCCTGGGAGAGGAAGGGCCTGTCCTGGGGCGATTCCACGGAGCTGGCCGGACTCCAAACATGCGTGAAAAGCATGAAGGACAAGAACATCAAGCTTGTCAATGTGATCCAGGTCATGCTTGTTTGCCGAATCCTGCCCTGCCAGAGGCGGGCAGTCAATCTGTAGGAGTTCATCCCCACCGAGCACTGGACACTCGAGAGGCTTTACGCCATGACGCACAAAGGTGCATGGAAGGAGCTGTTCAAGGCCTCCGAAGTGCCTCCTCCGATATCCGAGGACCGCGGGCTTCACGCCGCGCGGGCTCCTAGGCCGGTGAGTTCTTAGACTGACACCGGACCCAGTTCTTCCCGATATATTCACGGGAGTGCCTTAAGTAGTTGTGCATGTTTATTTCAGGATTACGTGGAGACAGCGGAGCGGGTTCACTGCCCGGCTCCGCTGCCAGAAGACCCAGCCGATGTTCTCCTGACGGAGATGCTGGTCCCGGCGTCGTACAAGGTGCCGGAGAAGAAGGCCGAGAAGAAGGCCCCGGGGATCCTAAAGGGTCTCCGGCGGAAGGTTGTGCCGGTAGCCTCGTCCAAAGACGACGAGGCGGACTCCTCCCACGAAGGGGAGGAGGAAGAAGAAGAAGACGCCCCATCCGGAAAGGATGAGGGGTCCGGGGAGGCGGACCCTGGGGCCGGAAAAGGTACTCGGCGCCGGGCCGTCATTCCCCTGTTGTCCGATGACGACGAGTCGGATTCCTCCCGCGGAGGTGGGGGGAATCAGGAAGAGATCCTACCTTCCCCCACCGGGGGGGAGAAGAAGAGGAAAGCCGCCCCAGGAGGGGAGGCTGGGGCGTCCAAGAAGGCGAAGGGGCCCCTTCCGGACTACTCCGCCACAGCCGCTCTCAACGAGGAGTGGTGGCTGCCTAGGGGGAAGCCCCTAGCGCGATCGTAAGTGTTTGCATCCTATCATGACTTCACTTTATAGATTTTGTATTTATAATGCTGAACATAAATGCAGTCCGGCCAGGGATCACCCTGAGGTATCCTCCTCCGGGTCCCTGAGCAATTGGGAGATGAATTCGCTTCTGACGGCCACCACTCCTCAGCCCGCGGATGACACGGAGGTATTGTCCCAAAGGCTCCCAGAGCAGGGGGAGGTGACCCTGGAGACGCCCCGAGGTGGGGCCTCAGTCGTCGGACACGCGAGGTTCAAGATCCCCATGGATCGTGTCGACGAGATCCACGGCCAGCCGGGCTCTGAGCCAAACACAATTCCGGAACCATCGACAGTTCCGGACTCAGGCAGGCGACCCCTCGCTAAGGAGGGCGAGCCGTCTATATTGCAGACTTCTGTTGCGCATGAGGCGCCGGACGGTCTACTGGAAGCGCTTTGCGGCGCTTCCCTGGACGGAGGGCACCGTACTCTTATGAGTGCGGTGATTCGGAAGGTTTCGTACGCCAAGAGCGGACTAACCGAAGCTTGCACCAGCCTCCTAATAGGCTTCGAGGTAAGTAGTAAATATGTGCAAAATTGCCACCCGATAGGTAGTAGCCCTTGATACTCTGTTTGGCATTCGGAAGGAAAATCCGAGCAGAGGGTCAATTAAATTCCGCAGGAGTCTAATCATAAGTATTATTTTGAATAAGCAGGCTGTGCTGCTTGTTGCTGCTGCCCGTACTGCCGAGGTTGCCGAACTAAAGCGGGACCTGGAGCAGGCGCAGGGAGAGGTCGGCCTCACGAAGAGGCAGCTCGAAGAGAACAAGGGTAAGTAATTCCCGTTCTTGTATTTTTAAGGATAGGCAGAATTGGTGGGTCTAACAACTAACTGTCGTGACCGTATAACAGGGGCGCCTGCCGAGGTGGCGGCCCTGAAGAAGGCGCTGTCCGAGACCGAAGACAAGGCGGCCTCGGAATGTAAGGAGCGCGAAAAGCAAAGCGCTAGGGTAGGTGAGGTACAGCAGGATCTCTAGGACCTCAGCAAGAAATGCGGGTCCGTGGAGCATGATCTGAAGGCCAAAGAGGCCGAGCTTGCGAAGGCCCTTATGAGCTTAAAAGACGCCAAGGCCGAGGCCGAGAAAGCATAGGAGGAGATCCAGGAGGCCAAGAAGATACCAGCGGGTAAGAAGTTCTTTATGCAAAGCAAACATGTGGAGGAGGCGTTTCTTTTACTTACCGAATTCGAAGCTCTCCAAGAGCATTCGCAGATCTGCCATGTAGCATATCAGACGCTGCGGAGTTCTACCGTGCCCAAGAGGGGAACTCAACGGAGAAGCTGTTCTGGTCCCAGTATGCTCGGGCCGAACACCTGATGCCTCTGAGTGACCAACTGAAGCAGTTGGTCGAACTCCATAGGGCGGCCGAACTGGCTATGAAGGGATTCATAGTCCGGATGTGGCCTGGTGATTCTCATGCCCAGTAGCTACTTCGTCCTGATCAAGCAGATGATGGATGCCTGCACGCAGCTTGAGGTGATCAAGCGATCCGTGTGCATCGAGGGTGCCCGCCGGGCCCTTGCCCGCGTCAAAGTGTATTGGGGCAAGATGGATGCGGAGAAGCTAGTCAAGGGCGGACTGCCGGAGGGCAAGGCGCATCGCCATCCTGAGCTGTACTATGATGGCGTTATGAAGGGTGCTCGCCTTGTGGCTGATGAATGTACCAAGGACACCATTTTTGAATGAATTCACTTCTGTCATGGTTGTATTTTAAGGACGAAGTTACTTGCGCTATGTAGCGCTTTTGTTTATTTAAAATATTACCTTCTGTGCGGTTGTTTATAAAATCCTGAAAGTAGGCCAGTCGTCGGCTTCCGCCCCCATGCGACTAGCACTGGGGTGTTTGTGGAAAACCCGGACACTCTTTATCCAAATGTTTGGTCCCTTAAGGAGGTGTCCAGCGCAGCGAACGAGGCAATTGGACTATGCGGCTTTATAACTTTCACTTAGCCATAGAAGTCTATAATTTTAAATTTCAGCGAAGCCCCTAGAATCCGGAAGGCCGAATTGGGGCGCTATATACGCCTTGATCGGACAAAGCCGATTTATCGCCTAAAGCGGAAAATCTTTAAGGATTTTAGTACCTCTCGAACAGTGACCAGCTCTCGCCACATCATGCCGGTCATTTTTCGGCTTTCTCTACTGAGGTGCTCGTCCGGAAGAACCGGCACACAATCACAGTAGTTCTCCCTGCGCTACCTTAGCCGATATAACGGGCGTAAGGCACCAAAACAAGGGAGCCGGGCTATCCCAACTATAGACTCAAGACATGATTCGGAGCTGATGCATATAGTGCTATAAGTTCGGGGTGCCGCACTATTGAAAGTGTTCGGACTTTTAGTTGCCATATTACGGGGCGTCATAAGAATCCCCTGGCAAACTGGCCGTACCAATGTGTATGGATGTAATACCAAATAAACATTTATAAGAGAAAAATACTCAAATAATGATAATAAGCTGACGCTATATATAATCTCCATTTGATGAAAGATACATTTAAGTGTATGTTTACAATGGATGCATTAGGCAGAGATAAAAATAGGACTATTTGACATGTCCTATCCAGGGGAACCCATGTGCAGATAGATGAAGCAGGTATAATGATCGTAAATAGATTCCACCTGGGTATTTCCTTCTGCGCACAACGTCTGTTGCTTCCTTGGGTGTCTCTTCCATATGAGTCCGGCAATTCGGCTCTTCTGAGGATGCTGCACTAACGCGGTGTCTTGAAAGGTAAAAGGGAAAGAGTATGAAGGTATTTAGCGGTTACCCGCATTATCGACTGAGTCGTTGATGCGCCTCCGCCTATGCCCAAGGTATCTTGAGTGCATAATTGTGTATGCCTGGCACGAATGCTGCTTTGGAGGGGCTTGAGCGGAGGCCGGACTGCTAATCACGATCTTGACGTTCGTGTGGATCCTGCTGCGGGGTGCTCCAGACTCGTTTGACAATGCTCGGAGTTGTCGCCGGATTGGTTTGTCGGAGGAGGCCGCATTGTACTTCTGCCGCGAGGGCTGCCGTATGCTCTTACATTGAAGGGGCGGTCCATATTTCCGTTCTGATGATGACCCGGGTCCCGCATCTTGAGCTTGAGATATGCATAGTGCGGAACCGCATTGAATCTTGCGAATGCGGTTCATCTGAGCAGTGCGTGGTAGCCACTGCAGAAAGGGACGATGTCGAAGATTAGCTCTTCGCTCCTGAAGTTGTCTGGGGATCTGAAGACCACTTCCAATCTTATAGAACCCGTGCTGTCGGGGGTCGGGTGCGACATATGCCAATGGATGGCTTATCATGGTGGGAGCGAGTAGAACGTTGCCGGTGCCTGGAAGCGGGATAAGGCGTAGACACGAACGTCGGTGTACTTTACCCAGGTTCGGGGCTCTCCTGGGAGATAACACCCCTAGTCCTGCTCTGCGGGGTCTCCGCATGATCACTAAGGCACAAGTGATACAATGGTGCTCCTCGAGCTGGATGCTAGAGGCAGGAGGAGGCGAGGCTTAGCTCTCTTCCTGCTCTAAGGGGTGGCTAGTTCTAACAGGGTCGAACCCTTTGCATGGGTGGCCTTAGGGGTTTATATAGGCCTACCCCCCAGGGTTACAATGGTAATTTGGCGGCTCTTTGGGCCCAGTGTCGCTGTCTCCGCCTCGGCTTCTCGGCCGGCTCTTTGGAGCCCGCCGCTGGTGGGCCCCATTGACTGTTTGGTGGTTGCTTCATTGTAGCCGTGCTGGTCGATTCTGAGCTTGGTCACCTTTGCGTGCATACAGTCCCGCCGGCTGGCAGGAGGCCACTGTAGCCACACCTGGTCTCATCAACTTAATGGCGTGCATGCCTAGGGATAAGGGATGACCGCCTACTGGAGGCCGGCTCCTCTTGAACCCGCTTGGTCGAGCTTCTGCCGCCCTCCTTGAGGTCTCTGCCCGATAGAGCCCGCCTCTGGCACACCGTACCGATAGGCCGTCGTGGGGAACAGGACTCCGCCTGCCCGGAGCGACGTTAGGGGAGACATGGCACAGTGCTCCGCAGTGCGGAGATCTCCGTTTGTACGGAGCATTGTAGCCATGCCCGTCCTAAGCATTGGAGGCGATGCGCCTTACGGTAGCCATGCTTTATCTTGTACTCTCAAAGGGGGCTCGGCCATGCCGCAGTTGTGAGGTAGCCGCCTGCTTGTTGCCGCCCTCTCTGGAAGGCGGCTGCCAGGAGCCGGCCACTGAGCCGCAATCCTGGGTCACCCGCCCTCTGGCAGCCGGCCACTGAGCCAGCCAGCCCTAGAGGGCGGAGTTTTGGCTTGGGGCCCAGCTAGGCGGAGCTGGCCCAAAGTCTTGGTAAATCTTGGGACTCGGGTGAGCCTACCCGTGGCCCATTACTCCGACAGTAGTCCCCGAAGCCGGTGATGCGTCGTGGTCGAGGGGCCGCGAGGTCTCAGCGGCTTCTTCCCTCCCCGAGCTCTTGGAAAAATGTCGATCCGTCTGGTGGCCAGCTGACCGCTCAGGCCGGCCTCTCACAGGCGGAGCTACATGGTTGATTTTGAACTTCCGGGTGGGAAACAGGTGGCGTGCCTGTTAAGCTTCCCAGGCAGCCGCCCGCCACGGACGCGCCACATGGCGCACGTCAGCCAGGCAAGCCTGCCATCCCACGCTCTGGATGGGACGTGACACCGGGCCGGGCCCGCCACTACCACGCCTCGGCAACCGGGCGAATTCATTGCGCCAGAGGGGGCGGTTGCCATCCCCACGACTATTCGCGACGGGGTAAATGCGCGCGGGAGACGGGGGTCGTGGGGACGTGGGCGCAGTTAATCCCATGACCCCACGTCCCACCCCCTCGGTTACATAGCCCAGGCGCTATAAGTAGGGAGGGGGAGAGGTGCGGCAAAGTTCCTGCGCCCCCTCCCACTCTTCCTATTCTCCTCTCAACTTCTGTCGCTGCCGCCGTAGCGCTGCCGTCGTTGCTCATCGCCGGCGCGTCTCTCCCCTTCGCGCCGCCAGCCGGGCCATGGGCGACTGGGATGGGTCGACCATGATCGAGGACCACATCACCTTCCTTCGCGACACGCGCCGGATGCCCAGCGCGGCCTTCGTCAAGGCGCGGGTGCCGCCGAAGACGGAGATCTCGCCGGCACCGCAGGAAGGCGAGCGGGTCGTCTTCCGCTTGCATTCCTGCGGGGCTTCGGCCTCCCGATGAGCAACTTCTTTCGTGCCTTCCTCAACTTCTACAACCTTCAACCCCACCATCTCACGCCCAACACCGTGACCCTGCTCTCCGCCTTCGTCACGGCGTGCGAGGGCTACCTCGGCATCCTCCCCACCATCGAGCTATGGGGAGCATTCTTCTATGGAAAGCTCGGCACCTCCGCCAAGGAGACGGCGGCCGAGTGCGGGGGCTTCATCGCTGTGCGCCGGCTAGCGCAGCGAAATGCCTTCCCCGTCATCAAGCTAGCACAGTCGGTAAAGATGTGGCAGCAGTCCTATTTCTATGTCGAGAACGTGGACCCTGCTGCCGACTTCCTCAACCTGCCGGCCTACAAAGCCGGCCCCCCCACCGGAGCCCGTGTCTCCTGGAAGTACAAGCCGAGGCCGGTGTCGGCGTACGCGGCGGCCGCCATTGGCCGACTCCGAGTGCTCCAGGAGTCAGAGGGCCTCGTGGCCTCTGACCTCCTCATCGCCTTCGTGGAGCGCCGGGTCCTCCCGCTCCAGGGCCGCCCTCATCCGATCTTCCGGATGGGCGGACACCGCGATCCGTGCCGGCTGTGCACGAAGGGAATGCCGCGTGCCGAAGTTTCGCGGATGGTGAATGAGATCTCCGACCTCAAGATGTCGGAGAAGGAGTGGCGGTACGGGAAGTGGCCGTACTCTCGCCACAACCCGCCCCCTGCGGTAAGTTTCTCGTCTTTGTCCTTTGAGCTCCTTTCTTCTGCTTCGTTTCTCTTTATGGCGCCGCCCTTCAAGACTTGATTCCTTCTTGGTTGCAGATTTATATGTCCGAGGCAACGGCCGCCCTCCTGGGGCCGGGTGATAACCTCCAGGCGGACAGGGCGGAGAGCAATGTGGATGACCCCGACTTCGGGGCGGCCGCCCTGGTCGATGATGCGACAGGCGGCGGAGGCAGAGCAGACGGCGGTAGCGGAGCAGGCGGCTCCGAGGGAGGCGGCGGCATGGAGGCTTGGCCTGACGATGATGAAGACGACGACGAGCCGCGCCCCACCCGCAGCTCCGCTGCCACCGGCGCCGGCTCCTCTTTCGGGCCGCCCGCCCCAGGCGGTAAGCGCAAACGGAAACAGGGCTCGACCCTGTTCGGCAGCGCTCCCAAGAAGCCCAAGAACCCGGCCGCGGCGACCAGGCGGAGAGAGACCACGGCCAAGGCGGTCCAGTACCAAAGGCAGCCGAAGGTGCCTGTTATGGTGTCGGCGTAAGCATCATTCCCTTACTCCTTGTTTTTTCATCACTCTGTTGTGAAAGTCTTCTGACTTGTCTTCTTGTTTCAGGGCCCCGCTGACCCTCGAGAAATCGGCCGCCGGCTCAGTCCTTAGGTCGGCAGCAACCTCTTCGTCCAGCCGGCATATCGACCCGGCCGCCGACCTCCGGGAGGCGACAGAGCGGAACGCGTGCGAGGAGGCGGAGGCCGACCGCCTAGCCTAGGAGCAGGCGGCCTTGTCTGCTGCGTTCGCCGAGAGGGCGCTGGCGCAGGCAGATGCCCTGGCCGCAGAGAAGGAACGACTTGCGGAGGCCACCCGCCGCCAAGAGCCACTACTCGTGACCCCTCTAAATACTGTGCCGCCTCCACCTGATTTCGAGGCAACGGCCAGGGGAGCCGGCGGTGACTACCTGATCTGAGAGCGGGGGGGTGGTGATGTAACCATGCCGGACATCTTCGTGCCGCCGCCCCCGCTGCCGCCTCCGCCGTCTTTTGGTTTCTTCTTCGAGTGTTCTTCTTTGCTTCTTTCGTGGGAGCGCGCAAGCGCACCCACTAGTGTAGTCCCCAAGTTCCGGGCCGGCTGCTGAGCAGGCGGGTCGGAACTTTAACTTGTGATTGCCGATTGCTAACTTTATTTCGATGTTTCTTCTGCAGGATTATCACAACCTCCGTGCGACCGCCTATAACTCCAAGGTTCGGGAGCTGGAGGCACAGACGACCCATCTCGCCGAAAGCCGACATGAGTCTCTTTCTTCTTTCCTCATGGCAAGGCTGGTGCACTCATGGTCTGTAGTCCTCGAGGTTGGGCCGATCGCCGAGCGATCGGGCGAATCTCCTTACTTTTTTCCCTTGTCGGCTACTTCATTTCTTGGAAGCACTGGCGCACCATGGGCTGTAGTCCCGAGTTGGCCGATCGCTAAGGCCGGTCCAAGTCAACTTGATCATTTCTTTCCTTTGTCTTTTATGCTTGACTGATGCCTTCTTCCCTTCTTTCTTTCTACATAGGCTAATGCCGCCCTGCAGCAGCAGCTGGGCGAAGCCCAAACCGCCCTTCGTGGCAAGGAGGCGGAGTGTAGCAAGCTGGCGGAGGAGCGGGACCGCCTGGTCGCCCAACTTGCCGAACAGGCAGAAACCCTCAAGGCGGCCCAGCAGAAGGCGGAGACGGTGGAGACCAGCCTCCTTGCCGAGTTTGAGCTTGAACACTCTGCTTGGGCCGACAAGGAGGCCCGGGTGACGGCCTGCTTCGGCAGCATCGAAGACTTGGTCGACGGTAAGCCCTGCTCCCCTGATTTCTTGCTTTGAGCAGCCGGCCCCTGCTTATGGTCCTGTCTTTTTTTCTTCTTCTGCCCGTACAGACTTCTTCCCAGGCCATTCTGTAGCCGCGATCCAAATGATCGAGGCCCAACGCGAGGAGCGAAGAGCGGGAGGTGCATAGATCGCCGCATATGCGCCGCGGAATCTTGGCGAACAGGTCCTCAGCATCCAGGCCCGGCTTCCGCCTGCCCACCGATTGCTGCGCCGCCTCCAGCGCCGGAGCCCAGGCGGTCTCCACCCTCTGGCCGGGCCTGCCAGCTCCGCGTACCCCAAGTCGGACTGCCGACTGGCTGGGGGTGGCGACCGGCCGCTTGGAGGCCTGGAAGGGCTCGGCAGCCTGGGCAGGAGCGCATCGGGCCTTGGAATTCATCAAGGCATGGTACCCTGGGCTAGATCTAGCCCAGTTAGCCACGTTCCGGCTGGAGGCGCAGGAGGAGCTGGCGGCGGTGGAAAACGAGCTCGTTAACAGGGTGGCGGCGATCGCCGACTTCACCGACACCAATGTCTTTGTGCCGGAGGGCTGAACCCGAAGGACAGGGAGGACTCTGCTGAAGTCATCGACTCCAGCAACAAAGGGGAGGACGGGGAGGAGGGAGAGGAGGAGGAGGAGGAGGAAAGACGAGAGCGACGTCGACATGCCGGAGGTCGGGACGGACGGTCAGCCCCAACCTGACCGGGCCTCGAGTAACGAGCCACGCACCGAGGCACCTCTTGCTACTGGAGGCGTTCAAGTGGGGGCGGACCCGCCGCCCGTTCCTCCGACGGATGCGATCGACTCCGTCCTCTAGTACTCCAACGCCCCGCCTGCTGCCGGCGACCCCTCTGCTCATACGGAGCCGCCTGCCGTGCCAGGTGGTGCAGCCGACTCCAGCGTTCAGCCGTAGCCCTTGTCCACGCCATCCGGCACCGTCCAGCCGGATCCTTCTGTCGCGCCAACCGGCACCGCCCAGCCGGAGTCCTCTGCTGCGCCAACTGGCACCGCCCAGCCGAAGCCTTCTGCTATTCCTTAGGCTTTTATCTACTTTCTGTTTGTTGCTCTGAACATTTTGTTAAATTCGCGCAATTCCACCCGCGGGGTGTATATCAAACTATGTTTGAATGATGGCCAGAGGCCTTTATCTATGTAAAATATTTTATCATTGCTTATGCTTGCTGCGCCGACCTCCAACCTTTTTTCCTTTTTCTCCTTGGTGTTTTTTCCTTTGCCGCCGACCCTTCGGCTTTGCTTTCACCAGCCAGACGGCCGCTCTATGGACCGTGGCTGGTTTGAGCATTCTAGCCATTTGTGAGGGGGGCTAGGACTTAGCCATTCAGAGCTTTGGGTAGTAAGGTGGAGGCCGGCCGTCTAGCCGCCAAGCGGCCAGGTGGCAAGGTGCGAGGCCGCCTACTACCATATGCATTTTCCTCCTTAGTCGTTTTTTCGTGCGGGGCACCTCTTTGCAACCTTTGCCTGCCATGCAGTCGCTTTGCGAGCTGTGGCTTCTGACAAAGGAAGCTTTGGTGCCGGCACACTACTTGTCCGGCTGCAGGAGGCGGCATATTGTAGAAGGCGGCGAAGCTCTAGGCCGACTGGTCGAACCCGGGCCAGTCGGAAGAAATAGACCATACATTCTCATGGGCATGACGCTTATCATATGGATAAGAAGAGGGCAATCCCCGAGCTTTTCTCGGGGGACTCGGAGTCTTTATACATAGTACAAAAGGTAGCATGATATATACTACTTTCAACTGTAAAACCTTCGGAGGAGGTTTGCATTCCACGGCCTCTCCGTTTCTTTGCCTGAATCATCTCTCTTGCGTGCCCTGGGCTTCTGTGCATCGATCAGATAGTAGGCATCGTTGCCTAACACCTTACTGATGATGAAAGGGCCTTCCCAAGGTGCCAAGAGCTTGTGCTGTCCGGCTGTTCGCTGGATCAGCCGGAGCACAAGGTCTCCCTCCAGGAAGGACCTTGGCTTCACCTTGCGGTTGTAGTATCGGCGTAGACTCTGCTGGTAGATGGCCGACCGGCTGAGTGCCAACAGCCGGCCTTCCTCCAGCAAGTCGACGCCGTCTTCTCGTGCTTCCTTGGCGTCCGCCTCGGTGTACATAGTGACTCTTGGGGAGTCGAATTCGATATCCATTGGGATGACGGCTTCGGCACCATAGACGAGGAAGAAAGGCGTGAAGCCCGTTGATTTGTTTGGAGTTGTGCGCAGGCTCCAGTGGACGGCCGGCAGCTCGTCGAGCCAGTAGCCAGCCGAACACTCCAGAGGCTCGACCAGTCGGGGCTTGAGGCCGGACAAAATGAGGCCGTTTGCGCGTTCCACCTAGCCGTTTGACTGTGGGTGGGCAACGGACACTAGGTCCAGGTGGATGCCTTGTGTCGCACAGAAACGAGCCAAGGCTCCCTTGGCGAAGTTGGTGCCGTTGTCGGTGATGATGCTGTGTGGGATGCCGTACCGCGTGGTGATGTCAGCGATGAAAGTCACGGCAGTCGGCCCATTCAGCTTCTTGATTAGTTTTGCGTCTATCCACTTGGTGAACTTGTCCACCACAACCAGCAAGTGAGTCATGCCCCCGCGGGCTGTCTTAAATGGTCCCACCATATCCAATCCCCACACGGCAAAGGGCTAGGCTATGGGAATGGTCATGAGTGCCGAAGCCGGCTGGTGTGGTTTGGAACGGAATCGCTGACACCCTTGGCACTTCTTGACCAGCTCTTTGGCCTCATCCAGGGCGGTCGGCCAGAAGAAACCGTGGCGGAAGGCTTTGGCCACCAGTGCTCTTGAAGCCGCGTGGTGGCCGCACTCGCCCTGATGGATATCTCTGAGTATCGCTTGGCCTTGGTCCGACTCCATGCACCGCTGATAAACTCCTGTGATGCTTCTTTGCACTAGCTCTTTGTTGACTATGGTGTATGCGGCCGCTTGCCTCTGTACTTGTCGGGCTAAGATTTCATCGGTTGGCAGCTCCTTATTCACCAGGAACTTGAGGATCGGCTGAGCCCATGACGGCGCCGCAATTTCTTCGACTGCAACCTCAGCGACTTGTACGAGGGCGGTTGGGCCGGAAGGCAGTGGGTTGGCGGCTGCTTCCGCCTGCTGTGCTGAAGAAGTCCCCGGGCTGACTGGTGAAGTCCCTGGGCCGGGCTCCAAAGTCCCCGGGCCGGGTTCTGAAGCCCCCAGGTCAGTCATGGCTGTAGCAGTCCCCGGGCCGCCTGTCAAAACCCCCGTGCCGGCCTCTAGAGTCCCCAAGTCGGATCCGACTGCTTCGGGGGGGCCAGCACAAAGATGGAGTCTGAATGAGGAGACGGCTTGACAGACGGCTTCAGAAGGCGGCGTAGGGCGACGTCGGCCGATATTGCTTGTCGGGTGGAGCCAATCCATGCCAAGGCATCTGGTTGCTCGTTGTCATTCCTTGGCACGTGAAGGAACTCGCACCCATCAAAGTATCCGCTGAGTTGTTGCACTAGGAAGCGGTAGCTCGCCATGTTTGCATCCTTGGCGTCCCAGTCGCCCGAAGACTGCTGGACCACCAAGTCGAAGTCACCATAACACAGGATCCGGCGAATGCCGAGTTCCTTGGCAAGCCGGAGCCCGTGTATGAGTGCCTCATATTCTGCTACATTGTTGGAGGCGGCGAAGTGGACTTGCAACACGTATTTAAGCTTGTCGCCTTTGGGAGAGGTGAGGACGACGCCGGCTCCCAGACCAGTGCGCATTTTTGAACCATCAAAATGCATCCGCCAGTGAGTCGAGTCTGGTGCAGGCGGCAAGTATTGGGTTTCGGCCCAATCGACGAGGAAGTCGACCAACACTTGTGACTTGATGGCGGTGCAAGGCTAGTAATAGATGGTGTAAGGGGCCAGATCAATAGCCCATTTAGCCACTCGGCCTGAGGCATCCTGGCTTCCAATGATCTCAGCAAGCGGGGCTGTGCAGACGACAGTTATGGGGTGCTCTTGGAAGTAAGGCTTCAGCTTCTTGGCGGCAAAATGCACACTGTAACACATCTTCTGGTAGTGGGGGTAGTTTTGCTTGGAGGCGGACAATACTTCGCTCAAGTAATACACTGGTCTCTGGACCGGCAATGCTTTGTCCTTCTCCTTGCGCTCTACTACCATGACTATGCTGACAACCCGACTGGTGGCTGCAATGTAGAGGAGCATGGGCTCCTTCTCGGTCGAGCCGCCAGACGGCGGGTTGCCAACATCTTCTTGAGTTGGAGAAATGCTTCGTCCGCCTTGTCGTTCCACTCGAAAAAAGTGGCCTTATTCATGAGTTGGTACAGGGGAAGAGCCTTCTCACTCACCGGCTGATGAAAGGGCTGACCGACGCTAGGCAACCGGTGAATTTTTGCATGTCCAGCAGTCGGGTGGGCACCTTCATCATCTCAATTGCCTTGATCTTAACAGGATTGCACTCTATGCCGCGTTCTGAGACCAGGGAACCAAGAAGCTGGCCGGCTGGTACTCCAAAGACACATTTCTCCGGGTTGAGCTTAATCTGGAATCGGCGCAGGTTCTCAAAGGTCTCCTTGAGGTCCTCCAGCAGAGTGCCATGCTTCTCCGTCTTCACCACCACATCATCCACATATACATGGGCATTTCTACCAAGTTACTTGAGGAGGCACTTTTGCATGCAACGTTGAAACGTGGCGCCGACATTTCTCAAGCCGAACGTCATGGTTAGGTAGCAGAAGGCTCCAAATGGCATGATGAAGGTGGTCTTCAGCCTGTCGGCCGGGTTCAGCTTTATCTGGTGATATCCTGAGTATGCATCCAAGAAACTCAACAGCTCGCATCCGGCTGTGGAGTCGATTACTTGATCAATCCTCGGCAGAGCAAAGGGAACTTTGGGGCAGGCTTTGTTGAGGCTGCTGTAGTCAATGCACATGCGCCACTGCTTGTTCTTCTTCAATACTAAAACCGTGTTGGCCAGCCACTCTGGGAAGAATACTTCCATGATGAATCCGGCGGCCAGGAGTCGGGCTATCTCTTCTCCAACAACTCTTCTCTTTTCTTCTGACAAGCAGCGCAAGGGTTGCCTGACCGGCTTGGCATCGGGTCGGACATGTAGCTTGTACTCGGCGAAATCCGTCGGAACACCCGGCATGTCTTTGGGGGACCATGCGAAGATGTCCCGATTCTCACGGAGGAAATCGACGAGCTCGCCTTCCTATTTGCTGTCAAGGCCTGTGCCTATGACAGCGTGCCTCTCCGGGTGCTCTGGGTCCAAGGGTATTTTCTTTGTTTCTTTGGCCGGCTTGAACGAGCCCTCAGCTTCCGACTCCTGGGGTGTGGGTGGCATTTCTGGCTTCTTGTCTGCCAACGCCACCACCCGGTCAAGGAGCTGCTTCTCGGCTGCAATCACGAGGGACTCGGCCAGCCGGCTGCTATCTGTGGTGCAAGCGACCGACTTCTTGTTGTCTCCGACTACTGTCAGGATCCCCTTGGTACTCGGCATCTTCATCTTGAGGTAGGCGTAGTGGGGGACTGCCATGAATTTGGCTAGAGCAGGCCGGCCTAGCAATGCATGGTAGGGGCTCTGAAGGCCCACCACTTCAAACCAAACTGGCTCTCGGCGAAAGTGATTCTTGTCCCTGAAGAGGACATCAATCTGGGTCTTGCCGATTGGCGATCAAGAAAGGCCAGGGACTATGCCATGGAATACAGTCCGGCTGGGGACGAGCTGCTTCTGCTTGATTCCCAACTTCTCCATCGTATCACGATACAGGATGTTGACGCTGCTGCCGCCATCTATCAAAACTCTGGGGAAACGGGCTGCTCGTCTCTCCATTGCAAGGGTCGCTTCTAGGACCAGGGCGTATGAACCAGGGGAAGGCATCACTTCCGGGTGGTCGGCCCTGCTGCAACTGATAGGCTTCTCGGACCAATGCATGAACTCTGGGGTGTTGGAGGCCACTTCTTGCACTTCTTGTTGTTGTTGTCGTCTGCTGCGTCTGTCATCGGCCACGTTGGTGAACACAACATAAGCTCCGTGTTCCTCCGGGTACTCATCTCGGATGGCGCCGACTGGTCGGGCCGCCGGCTGCTAGGGCTGAGGAGGCGGCGGTCTAGCAGGCGGAGGAAGCAGGAGTCCATCTCCCTTGGCAATCCTGGTAAGCCAGTGACACTTCCGAGTGGTGTGGTTGGAGGGCTTCGCTCCGCTATGGAACTTGCAGGGTGCATCTAAAGTTTGCTCGTAAGAGAAGGCGGGCAACCAATTGGACTTGCCGCCCTTCTGCCGCTTGGGCTGGCTGCCCTTCTGGCTGCTAATCCTCGACCATCGCCACCTGCCGGCTAGTGGAAGCCGACTGAGTGGCCTTTCGCTTGTTATCTCCTGGCTGCTGTCGCCGACTGGTGTTGCCAGCCGGAGTCCGAGGTGCCTGGGGTGCCACCTTTCCAGACGCATCAACCAGGATTTCCGCCTTCATGGAGGAGTCGGCCGTGGCGTGCTTGTCAGCGATGACCAGCAGCTCATCAAGGGTCTCGGGCTCGTCGCAGAGGAGGCGATGCTTGAGGAGGGTGCCCTCTCGGCACCCGGCAGTAAAGTACTCGATTGCCTACACCTCGTGCACGCCCTCGCAGGAATTGCGCAGCTCGGTCCAGCGCGTGAGGTAGTCGCGAGTAGACTCGGTGGGCCCTTGGACGCATAAAGAGAGCTGCCGGGGCTTGGGGGCCCGCTTGTAAGTGCTGGTGAAGTTGCGGATGAAGACCTCGGTGAAATCAACCCAGCTGTTGATGCTGTGGGGCTTCAGGCTGTTGAGCCACGTCCGAGCAGTGCCTTGAAACATGAGCGGGACGTACTTCACGGCAACGCGCTTGTTGCCCTTTGCTATGCTGACGGCTGTGGAGTAGTCGACCAGCCAGTCCTCCGGCTTCACGAAGCCGGTGTATTTGGGCGTGTCTCGTGGGAGGGTGAACCCTTTGGGGAAGGGCTCATCACGGATTCGGGGGCCGAAGCAGGGCGGGCCCAGCGCATCTTCTTCTTCTAGCGCCAGGGATCGGTTGAGGCGATCGATCCAGTGGCGAGCATCATTCTCTCCGACTCCCTCTCGGCGGCCAAGGCGGTCGCCGAGTGTCGGGTGCCTGACAGGAGGCGGAGTGGGGTATCTCGCTCCATGAGGCGGGGGAGGCGGCAGTCGCCTCGCCGCTCCACTGCACGAGGGTGGCCTTCCTCGTCCCGCTCGATGGAGATGCACGTTCGACTGCGGCTAGTAGCCAGCTCATTGCCCTTTCCTCCGCGGGCGCCACCAGTCAGCGTCCGGGGGGTCGCCCCATGGTCTCAGTGTGGGGGCGGCTCATTGTCTCATCCGGCTGGGTCTTCAGCGCAGCAGGCGACCTCGTGCTGCGCGGCCGCCGCGTCCAGGAGCTGTTGGACTCGCTTTGTCAAGTGGCGGAGTTCGTCGCCGTCGTACTTGTTCAACTCATCCGTCACCGCCTGGGCGGCCCCGATGTTCTCTGCGGGCGTGGCGTAGACGGGGTGCTCTACCCCAAACATGGTGGCGACGGCCGCGCCATGCTGCTGAACTGTGCCGAGGCGGCTAGGCCCCCCAGGAGCCGGGGTGCCGCCTATGTCCCGGTCCATCTCGTGCGATAGGCGTCCGACAGCCGGCGCATGCTGGCCAGGCGGCCAGCACTCTCGATAAGCTGGAGGCGGCGTGCATCCAGCACCTCAGCATCCGCGCCCTCGGGAATGGGCGCCGTGAGGTCGCGCAGGGTAGCCTCAAGGGGATCTTGAGCACGCCCATCCGAGTGCTCCTCGCTGTTAATGACGAGCACCTCTGTGATGGTGCTCCCGCCACTATACTCGCGAGGAGGCGGCTCATCGTAGACCACCATGTTGGTGGGAAACGTGTCGAGCGACGCCGTGTCGGAGTCGACGATCATCGGATCAGTCAAGCCAACGGACTCCAGGTCCACAGCGGGCTCGCTGGCGACATGGAGCTGGTCGAGGAGGCTGACGAGGTGGCTCTCGGGGCAGCTTGTGCCCGCATCGGAGGCCGGCTCGTCGGAGAGGTCAATCTCGCTGACGAGGTCAGCGAGGCAACTCGCCGCACAGGCGATCTCCGCGCCATTCAGCGCGTCGAGGCTGACGCCTTCGGGCGTGCTGGGCTGGCTTCGCTCGCCAGGAAGGAACAGGGTTCCCGTCCAGAGCAGATCTCTGGGAGATGGTGCACCTCGCCCCACGGTGGGCGCCAAATGTCGGGGGTCGGATGCGACATATGCCAATGGATGGCTTAGCATGGTGGGAGCGAGTAGAACGTCGCCGGTGCCTGGAAGCGGGATAAGGCGTAGACACGAACGCCGGCGTGATTTACCCAGGTTCGGGGCTCTCCTGGGAGATAAGACCCCTAGTCCTGCTCTGCGGGGTCTCCGCATGATCACTAAGGCACAAGTGATACAATGGTGCTCCTCGAGCTGTATGCTAGAGGCAGGAGGAGGTGAGGCTTAGCTCTCTTCCTGCTCTAAGGGGTGGCTAGTTCTAACAGGGTCGTACCCTTTGCATGGGTGGCCTGGGGGGTTTATATAGGCCTACCTCTGTGGGTACAATGGTAACCGGCGGCTGCCTTTGGCCCGGTTGTCGTGTCTCCAGCCTCGGCTTCTCACGACCGCTAGGCCCGCCGCTGGTGGGCCCCGCCGATCGCTTGGTGGCTGCTATCGAGTGCGTTGCCGGTGGTGGCGAGCTTGGTCACCTTTGCGTGGCTACAGTCCCGCCGCCTGGCGGGAGGCCCCTGTAGCCACACCTGGTCTCATAAGCTTAATGGCGTGCATGCCTTGGGATAAGGGACGACCGCCTGCTGGAAGCCGACTCCTCTTGAACCCGCTTGGTCGAGCTTCCGCCGCCCTCCTTGAGGTCTCTGCCTGATAGGGCCCGCCTCTGGCAGGCCGTACCGACAGGCCGTCGTGGGGAACAGGACTTTGCCTGCCCGGAGCGATGTCAGGGGAGACGTGGGATAGTGCTCCGCAGTGCGGAGATCTCCGTCTATACGGAGCACTGTAGCCATGCCCGTCCTGAGCATTGGAGGCGATGCACCTTACTGTAGCCATGCTTTATCTTGTACTCTCAAAGGGGGGCTCGGCCATGCCGCAGTTGTGAGGTGGCTGCCTGCTTGTTGCCGCTCTCTCTGAAGGGCGGCTGCCAGGAGCCGGCCACTGAGCCGCAGTCCTGGGTCACCCGCCCTCTGGCAGCCGGCCACTGAGCCAGCCGGCCCCAGAGGGCGGAGTTTTAGCTTGGGGCCCAGCTAGGCGGAGCTGGCCCAAAGTCTTGGTAAATCTTGGGACTCGGGTGAGCCTACCTATGGCCCATTACTCCGACACGTGCAGCGGGCCTCTACTCCAGGAATAACACCTTTAAAGGTGGTTTTGGTGGGCTAGATCCTTGAAGGGTTAACGCCCATCTTGCGCACTGTGTCCTGATAAAGCAGGTTCAGGCTGCTGCCGCCGTCCATAAGGACACACGTGAGATGGAATCCGTCGATGATTGGGTCTAAGACCAATGCAGATGAGCCCCCGTGACGGATGCTGGTAGGGTGATCCCTGCGATCAAAGGTGATCGGACAAGCTGACCATGGGTTGAACTTGGGGGCGACTGGCTCCATCGCATAGACGTCCCGCAGTGCCCGCTTCCGTGCCCACTTGGAGATGTGGGTGGCGTAGATCATATTGACCGTTTTCACCTGGGGGGGATTTCTTTTGCCCTCCCATATTCGGACGCCGGGGCTCATCGTCATCGTCGCTGTGAAGCCCCTTGTCCTTGTTTTCGGCGTTTATCTTGCCGGCCTGTTTGAACACCCAGCAGTCTCTATTGGTGTGGTTGGCTGGTTTGTCCGGTGTGCCATGAATTTGGCACGAGCGCTCTAGTATGCGGTCCAGACTGGACGGTCCCTGATTATTTCTTTTGAACGGCCTTTTCCACTGTCCGGATTTAGGTCCGCTGAATCCGGCACTGACTGTCGTGTCTTCCATGCTGTTGTCGTTGTTCCATCTCTTATGTCTGTTGCGCCGTGGCTTGCCGTTAGCATCGCGGTTGTCCGAAGTGCCAGAATGTGGCGTGGTGCCAGTACGAGCCAACCAGCTATCCTCACCCGCACAAAAACGGGTCATTAGGGTTGTGAGAGCTGCCATAGACTTGGGTTTTTCCTGGCCGAGGTGTCAAGCGAGCCACTCATCACGGATATTATGCTTAAAAGCCGCCAGGGCTTCGGCGTCTGGACAGTCGACTATTTGGTTCTTTTTAGTGAGGAACCGAGTCCAGAATTTCCGGGCTGATTCTTCGGGCTGTTGAGTAATGTGGCTCAGGTCATCAGCGTCCGGTGGTCGCACATATGTGCCCTGGAAGTTGTCAAGGAATGCATCTTCCAGGTTTTCCCAACTGCCAATGGAATTTGCTGGTAGGCTGTTTAACTAGTGTCGGGCTGGTCCTTTGAGCTTAATGGGGAGATACTTTATGGCGTGTAGATCATCTCCGCGGGCCATGTGAATGTGGAGAAGGAAATCTTCGATCCATACTACGGGGTCTGTTGTGCCATCGTATGATTCGATGTTTACGGGTTTGAACCCTTCTGGGAATTCATGATCCATTACTTTGTCCGTGAAGCAGAGGGGGTGTGCGGCGCCCCTGTGCCGGGCTATGTGGCTACGCAGGTCAGATTGGTCTGGGTTGCTATGTTCGACCCGGCCGGATTTGTTGATGATGTATCCGGCGTGACGATCGTTGTCGCGCGCTGGGACGTGCCCCCTCGATCCGTAGATCGATCTTGGCTGTCCTGCTTTATTGTCCAGAATATCTTGCAGGTCGTGCCTGTTGCCCTGAGCCGTAGTGTATCGGCGTGGGGGTACGGGCTAGTATCCCATTTTGTCCCGGCCACAGGGTGGCCGGTCAGCCGTTTGGTGTTCGAGTCCGTATTCCTCGGCTGCCAGGACTTCAGTCCATCTATCTGTGAGCAAGTCTTGATCAGCTTTGTAGTTGCTGTTGCTTCTTCTTCAGGCTCCTTGCAGTAGCTATAAGCCTATGCTTGAAGCGCTCCTGCTCCACGGGATCCTCGGGTACGCCGAACTCGTCGTACCCGAGGCAGATCTCGTCTTTGGAGGGGGGCATGCAGTTGTCCTCCTCCGGGTATGCGTCTGTCGCCTGTTCTTCTGGGGTGACCTGCTCGTCTTCCTGTTCGGCCTGCTCAAAGGTGGGCTGATCAGGGTCATATTCTTCTTCGGCTCCATCCGGATTATTTTCGCCTCCAGGGCCGGTGTTGCTATGGTGGGGCTTGGAGCGGTGCCGACGATGCCCTCTTTGATTTTCTTCCCAAGGGGTTGTCCTCCGTTGCCTCGTCGCTATTAGTTTCCTGCGGAATGTCCACCATATATATCATATGAGGAGGTGTCCGTCCACCGCCCAGTGAGCGGTGGCTCCTGTGATTCTCCTACATCGTCGTCCATACCGTCGATGTCTTCGGAGTCGAGGTCAAGCACGTCGGTTAGATCATCGATCGTGGCAATGAAGTGGGTGGTGGGTGGGCAGCAAATTTCGTCGTTGTCTGCTTCCCACTCGAGCCAGACATAGTTCGGCCCGGAGTCTCCTGACAAGGAGAGAGAGACTTCAATAAGTCCAGCATGTCGCCAAAGGCCGAGTGCTGAAAAACGTCCGCCGTGGTGAACTCCATCACCGGAGCCCTACCAGGATCAGCTGGCTTGAAAGATCGAGGATGTCGCCTAGAGGGGGGTGAATAGGCGCTTTAAAATAATTACGGTTGAGGCTTGAACAAATGCGGAATAAACCTAACGGTTAATTTGTCAAGCACAAAACCTACAACAACTAGGCTCACCTATGTGCACCAACAACTTATGCTAAGCAAGATAAGTAACTATGAGATAGCAAGATATATGACAAAGAACAATATGGCTATCACAAAGTAAAGTGTATAAGTAAAGGGCTCGGGTAAGAGATAACCGAGGCACGCGAAGACGACGATGTATCCCGAAGTTCACACCCTTGCGGATGCTACTCTCCGTTTGGAGCGGTGTGGAGGCACAATGCTCCCCAAGAAGCCACTAGGGCCACCGTAATCTCCTCACGCCCTCACACAATGCAAGATGTCGTGATTCCACTAAGGGACCCTTGAGGGCGGTCACCGAACCCATACAAATGGCAACCCTTGGGGGCGGTCACCGAACCCGTACACTTTGGCAACCCTTGGGGGCGGTCACCGGAACCCGTCAAATTTCTCGGGGCGATCTCCACAACCTAATTGGAGACCCCGACGCTTGCCCGGAGCTTTACACCACAACGATTGAGCTCCGAACACCACCAACCGTCTAGGGCGCCCAAGCACCCAAGAGGAACAAGCTCAAGGGCACCAAGCACCCAAGAGTAATAAGCTTCCCAACTTGTAACTTCCACGTATCACGGTGGACAGCTCAAACCGATGCACCAAATGCAATGGCAAGGGCACACGAAGTGCCCAAGTCCTTCTCTCTCAAAACCCACCGAAGTAACTAATGCTAGGGAGGAATATGAGAGGAAGAACAAGAAGGAGAACACCAAGAACTCCAAGATCTAGATCCAATGGGTTCCCCTCACATAGAGGAGAAAGTGATTGGTGGAAATGTGGATCTAGATCTCCTCTCTCTTTTCCCTCAAAAACTAGCAAGAATCCATGGAGGGATTGAGAGTTAGCAAGCTCGAAGAAGGTCAACAATGGGGGAAGAACACGAGCTCAAAGGATATGGTTCAATGGGGAAGAAGACCCCCTTTTATAGGTGGGGGAAAATCCAACCGTTATGCTCACAACCCGCACAGAGCGGTACTACCGCTCGTCCTCACGGTACTACCGCTAGGGATCGCGGTACAACTGCTTGCGGTACAAAAAATACTTCCATACCTACCTCCGCAGGACTTGGGACGAGTTTTTTGGTCCGGAGCGGTACTACCGCTCTAGGAGCCGCGGTAGTAAAAAATTACATCCGCTCCAATTCGCGGTAGTACCGCTGTAGCCTTTTCAGAACACCAAAACTGCCACAACTTTTGCAAACAGACTCCGAATTCGATGAAACCAAGTTTGTTGGAAAGCTAGCGACAAGGGCTAACACAATCTTGAAAGAAATATCAATAAGAAGCAAATTAGAAAAGGCCCATAAGAACATGGTGAGAACCCTTCCTTAAATAAGACCTGTAAAACCTCCAACACCGAAAACATCATAGAAGACGCAAGCGAACTCCGTTTTGATGAACTCAAGCTTGTCATCAAGATGACCATAAGCTCTAAGACTCACAAAGAGAACCAAACAAGAACCAAGAAACATGATGCAAGGATGCAATGGTTTGAGCTCTCTACTAACGATACGATCAAGCTAGCAACTTGAGAGCCCCCCTTGATAGTACGACAAACGATCCTATAACCCGGTCTCCCAACTACCACCACGAGACCGGTAAAATAGAAAACCTATCAAGGGAAAACCTTTGCCTTGCACATGGTCCAATTGAGCTAGATGATGACGATCTTGACTCCCTCAAGTTGGACCACCTTTCTTGATTGCGTTGGCTCGATGAAGACTAGATGATTGCTCCCCCATAGTCCACTATGGGTGAGCGACTCTTCGGCACATCTTCACAAGTCCATTGACACCACAATGGATGGCAAGATTCAAACTTGATTGCTCCCCCATACTCCATTATGGGTGAGCCACTCTTTGTGTTGCTCCACTTGAACTTGCACACTGCAAACTTGATGACGATCACCACTTGATGTCATCCTCCATGGGTTGTATGGGATCTTCCTCTTGACGCAAGACCATGGAAACATACCTAACCCCACAAAGAACTCTCACGTAGACCATGGGTTAGTACACAAAGCGTAATGGACAATGCTTACCATACCATGGGAACACTTGGTCCCTCTCGGTACAACTTCTATGCTTTGTGTGTTGATCAACTTGAATCACTCTCTGTACTTAGTCTAGATCAACCTTGAATCTTTCCAACTCTCTTCATTAGGATGATGTCTTGAAGGTAAACTTGAATGTTCACACAATCTTCTTCTTCAAGATATGCTCGCAATAAGCTCAACTCTCACATGACCAATCTTTGGATAATTCCTTGAAAAGCACTTTGGCCATCTCATAAACTCCTTGAAACCAACACATGGACTTCAAGAAGAGCCTATGGACAAATCCTTCAAATATAACTCAATGCAACCATTAGTCCATAGAGAGTGTCATCAATTACCAAAACCACACATGGGGGCACCGCATGTCCTTTCAATCTCCCCCATTTTGGTAATTGATGACAATCACTTTCAAGAGAGTTTATATAAGGAATTATGCTTCCCTAGCAATGCAACACCCAATAGTGCATGCGTATGAGATGCACATGCTAAGGAACACAACCAAGGCAAGAGGAGATAACTCTCTAAACTTCTCCACAAAACTCTCTGAAACTTCTCCCCCATTGGCATCGATTGCCAAAATGGGTGAAAAGCTTAGAAGGCCAAAAATAAAAAGTGTTCCTCCAAAAATTGTGTATCTCTCAACAAGAGAGTGAAATGCAATACACATATCCAACGGTAAATGCTTGGAGGAAGACAAACTATATTGAGGCCCAAAGATTGCAAAAGAATGATATGCCACAAAGACATAACAAAGAGAGACACAAGCAATCAAGCAATCAAAATATACCAATTGAAGCAAGCAATCAACGGAAATCAATTGAACCAACTAGACCAAATATCCTATGAGCCACATGAATAAATGATATTATGATATGAGCCGAGGAGTGTTCTAAGGAAACTAGAGAAGCTCCCCATGATTTGTGCACATCAAGAATTTGTATTTGGATACAAAGTACACAAAATAGGATCATAGCTCCCCCAAAATCAATAGAAACTTACAACAAGTGCAAGTGAGCATATAGGAAACTAAGCCTAGTACTTGCAACAAACACATGGTTGAGCAACAAGTAAAAGAGGCAACTTGAGAATGGGCTCAACCAAAAAGATGTGTGTGAGTCAAGGCAATGCACTTGAGAAGACTAATGTACGGATGAGCATAACGCATCAATAAAGTCTTGAAAGAATGAGGCACACGGTGCAAGGCCCATCATTCCCACACACAACTAGCAAATGGGTTCACAAGCTTACTAATAAGCATATAAAGAACCTATGCTTGTGACAACCCGTGGTGAAGATAGAAGATGAAAGCCTCATCAAGACGAGGGATAGCAATTAAGATGGCAAAAGCCTCGTCAAGACAAGAATGAGGAAAATAATCTTCACCACACAAGAGTGCATCAAGATGCAACGAGATAAGACATGCACTCAAGGCAAAAGCTTTTACGGAGCCACCAAATAAATAACATAAGAAGGACAAGGTGGACGTGAAAGAAAGGATATCAACTAGAGATGTAATTTCCCTCAAGTGTATAAGGTTCTAGGTAGACAAAATCAATATCTACAAAGACGGATGTACACCCGAAATAGTTACAACACGAAGGAACAAGATATCCACAAGAAAGTCATAAATATACCAATAAGATATTTGCTTGAAAGCATAGCACTTGGCTAGATATGGTCTTATTGTATATAAATGAAGTCCAATCACACGACCATCAAAGACATCACAACTAGCAACATGAGATCATCGTTGAGATGCTTTGAGAAAGGAAACAAGTATCACAAGAAAGAATGAATACATGCCATGATACAACCTACACAAGGTTGATGCAAGAAATGTGTGCATGAAGTAGATGATGATACTTGTTACCGAGATACCATTGGAAGGATGTAGTAGATACCAATTGAAGGTAGATGGTAGTTCATTGATCATCCTAGCTTGACTCCAATAAGCACATGGTGGAAACACCTTCCTTGTGAATGAGCCGAGCATCCAATGCATCTCCAAATGTTCCTAGAAGAACAACACAAACTAAACGGTACCCAAACTCATTGGGACCACATAGTTAGAAACACCAATACATAGGACAAACTCCACATGAATATGTGCATATAGATATGAAAATGAATTTCATGCACATCTCATCCAAATTGAGGCTAGGTGGAGTTTCCCCTATATATTGAGTCAAAGAAAGAAAGCATGCCAAATAACATACAAGAAGTAAATATGCATGCTCGAAACTTTCAAGAACCGAAACCAATGAAAACGAAATGCCAAGTGAAAAAGGATACCAAATAGATAAATCATCACTTGGAAGATATCATTAAAGATACGTCAAGGAATGAGATATCCATTGATACACACTAAATTAAAGATGTCAAACTCCCAAAGAGAGGATGGTTCCAAACAAACCAAGCTCTCAACAAAGTTTCATGATGGCACAAGGTACCAAAAGAAAACGGCTTGCCTTCCACCAACACACACTTGATAAGGATCACAAGAAGAGTGTTCTAAAGAAAATAGGATAGCTCCCCACAAGTTGTGCACTAGAGAGAATTTGCTTTTGAATACAAAATGCACAAGGTGGGATCACCACTTTCACTATATCTAGAAAACACTAGACAAGAACAAGAAATTAACAAGATCCACTAGTGGTATGGAAGACAACGGGAGATGACACAAACCTTGGCAAGAGAAAAGGCAAATAAAAACAAAAGCCAATGTAAAGATGATCAATAAATTCTACCACACATAAGTGACTACCACTTGTCAAAAGACAAGAAGTATTTGGAAATAATTCCCGGTGGTAGATAACAAGGATATCCAACATCATCTTTACAACAAACACAAGCAAATTGCCACTTGTAGAGCTAACATGCCACCTAGGAACAATATAATTTACAATATCAATTCTAGGAGACAATATCTCAAATGTACACATTTTCTAGGCTTGTAATATGCACATAGCATATTACTCCCCCATAATGTGATACCAATAAGAATTTAACAAGAGGCAATAAGAGGATCCAACACGACATAATCAATGGAATTTTTAGAATTTGAATTTCTCATGAGAGATGTACCACCTAGCGACTAGATAATCTTGTAATATCAATACTAGATGGTATTCCTCATGTACACACATTTATAGGATTGTGAGGTGCACAAAGCACATCACTCCCCCAAAATGGGATGTTCCATTAATCTCTCACATGAGCCAACTAGGATACAAAAAGAAGCAAAAAGGCTCAACGACGACAACGACACGTACATGATGTGCAAACCAACACACACATACTTGATTGCTCAAGATAAGCAAGTTGGAAGCACAACATATACAAACACATGCAAGGAACAAAACCAAAACATGCAAAGGGGCAAGTAACTTTCAATGTAAACAATTTAAGTACAAGTTACCGCAAGGAGGCACATTGGATATAAGATAGAAACTTTACAACCCAATTGACTTGGCTTGAGACAACAAGAATGATGAAGTCCCCTTAATTCTTCATAATGTAGCCAAGTCTCCAATGACCTCCAACAACACCTATTGATCAAGTTTGAGCTTGTTGGTCCCCAACCAAGTTGGGTCCTAAGAGGTTAGTCACAATAGGCTTGGCTACCCAAATGGTTCTTCTCTTGACACCACTTTGAGTACCAACAAACTTGGCAAACACATTGCCAACCTTATCCTTCCCAAGAGAATAGATATCATCAATAATAATTGGGTTGGATAAGTTACCACTAGTGCATGAAGAAGCGGCGTGGCCTTTCTCACGACATAAGTAGCAACGTCTACTCTTCACTTTCTTCTCACTTGATTTCTCAACAAGAGAAGCATTAACTTGAGTCTTCTTGGGAAGAGGCCTTTCTTCAACTTGAGGTTGAGCATGAGATTGAACTTGTGCCCTCTTCCCTTGTTGCTTGACACTAATGGCCTTCTTCTTCAATGGGCAAGATTTAACATGATGCCTTTCTACTTTGCACTTGAAGCAAACAATCTTGGCCGAATTCTTGACTTGTTCTTGGCCCTTCCTTTTGTTCATCTTGGACTTCTTCTTCTTATTGGAGTTGAATCCAAGTCCACCTTTGTCATTGGGGGATTTTTGCACACTCAAGATATTGTTGAGTGTGGATTTTCCTTGATGACTCTTTTCCAAGTCTTTCTTCAAAGAAGTGACTTGGGCCTTGAGCTCTTTGATTTCCTCTACATGGTTAGTCTCAACACAAGTACTAGAGAAAGTATAAGCTTCATCGTTAGAGCAACAAGGCAAGGAAAGCAATTCATCACAAGATGTACCAACATTGTGAGTAGATGAATTACAAGGACTAGCACATGGCAATATAGTATTTTGACTAGAAGTAGTGCTAGTATCCACATCAGGCTCACTAGATGTTACCTTAGCAATCATGGCCTCATGAGCTACCTTTAGCACATTATGGGATACTAGAAGATCATCATGAGAGCTTGAGAGCTTTTCATGGCTTTCTTCCAATTTCCCATAATGGCTAGATAGCACCTCAAGTTGAGCCCTTAGCTCAACATTCTCCTTCAAAATGGATGCTTCACAAGTAATAGAGTTAGTAGCACAAGCATCATCATTTACAACAATAGGAGAGGACAACTTGGCAAGCTCTTTTAAATAAGAAGCTTCAAGTTGGGCATGAGACTCGGTGAGTTTGATGAGCTCACCCTTGATGACCCTTGAGCCATTTTCGAGGTGCTCAAAATCCTCGAGGAGTCTAGCATGAGAAACTTCAAGCTTAGCATTTTTAGTTTTGAAATCATTGGCCACCTCAAGAGCTCTATCATGATATTCCCTCACTTTAGATAATTCTAGAGAAAAAGTCTCCTCAAGAGATTCGGAGGTGGTTTGTTCATGTTCAAGAGCTTGAGATAGCTCCGCGATCTCATTTGCGTAATCACGCCCATGAGCTTCCATTTTCTCAATGGTGGCCTCATGCTCCTCTAGATGAGATTCCAACTCCTCAATGTATTTCTTGCCATCAATGGCAATGGACATTATTTCCATGAAGTTGGAACGAGCAATTTTATTTTTATGAAGAGCTTTAAAAATCATTGCCCCTTAGTTTTTAAGGAGGCAACATTATCATTCTCTTCATCATTATCCTCATCATCATCAGCATCAACATCATCATCAAGAGACATATTGGGGTACAAAGTAGGAGATAGCTTTGACGCCTTAGCCATAAGGCAAAAAGCAATAGATGATGATGTACGATCCCTTGAGGCACCATTAAACACCACATCTTGTTCCATGGAGTGTTCGGTTTCCTCTACATTGTTAGCACAACAATTCGAGGAAATAGATGCATTTTTATCATGGCAATAAGACATAGCAAGCATATCATCATGAGATTTAGTCAAGCAATTTCTACATAATATGAAAGGACTATCAACACAAGCATGTGAAACATTTGGAGTGCTAGAAGTGTTAAAGTCCAAAGATGAAGCATTGCAATAAGAAAGTGATGAAGGATTATCAACAATAAGCCCATTATCATCATTGCAATGAACACCACTACTCACCATGTCATTACCTTGTGGCAAACCACATGTAGGTGAAGTAGAAGAAGTTGAGAATACAACGCGGCCGGAGGTGGAGGGAGAACAATCATCCTTACAAAACTTGGACACACCATATTTATCTTGAAGCTTTGTCCACAACTCATGAGCATCCCGGAACGGCATGAGTTGAAATATAACTACATTGCTCAAAGCATCGAAAAGCACATTAGAAGCTTGAGCATTGAGATAATAGTTTTTCTCATCCTCTAAAGATAATCTTTGGGGATCCTTTGGAGGAGAAAAACCCATATCTACAATACGCTCTAAATTTGGGTCTATGACCCTAAAGAGATTAAGCATGCGAATTACCCAAACATCAAAATTTGTGCCATCGAAACTAAGAGTGTCAGAGAATCCTAAATCCCTAGTAGACATCCTTACTCTCTAGGCGGTTAAGCCCTAAAAGGAGAGACGAGGCTCTGATACCAATTGAAAGATCGAGGATGTCGCCTAGAGGGGGGGTGAATAGGCGCTTTAAAATAATTACGGTTGAGGCTTGAACAAATGCGGAATAAACCTAACGGTTAATTTGTCAAGCACAAAACCTACAACAACTAGGCTCACCTATGTGCACCAACAACTTATGCTAAGCAAGATAAGTAACTATGAGATAGCAAGATATATGACAAAGAACAATATGGCTATCACAAAGTAAAGTGCATAAGTAAAGGGCTCGGGTAAGAGATAACCGAGGCACGCGGAGACGATGATGTATCCCGAAATTCACACCCTTGTGGATGCTAATCTCCGTTTGGAGCGGTGTGGAGGCACAATGCTCCCCAAGAAGCCACTAGGGCCACCGTAATCTCCTCACGCCCTCGCACAATGCAAGATGTCGTGATTCCACTAAGGGACCCTTGAGGGCGGTCACCGAACCCGTACAAATGGCAACCCTTGGGGGCGGTCACCGAACCCGTACACTTTGGCAACCCTTGGGGGCGGTCACCGGAACCCGTCAAATTGCTCGGGGCGATCTCCACAACCTAATTGGAGACACCGACGCTTGCCCGGAGCTTTACACCACAATGATTGAGCTCCGAACACCACCAACCGTCTAGGGCGCCCAAGCACCCAAGAGGAACAAGCTCAAGGGCACCAAGCACCCAAGAGTAATAAGCTTCTCAACTTGTAACGTCCACGTATCATGGTGGAGAGCTCAAACCGATGCACCAAATGCAATGGCAAGGGCACAGGAAGTGGCCAAGTCCTTCTCTCTCAAATCCCACCGAAGCAACTAATGCTAGGGAGGAATATGAGAGGAAGAACAAGAAGGAGAACACGAAGAACTCCAAGATCTAGATCCAAAGGGTTCCCCTCACAAAAAGGAGAAAGTGATTGGTGGAAATGTGGATCTAGATCTCTCTCTCTTTCCCTCAAAACTAGCAAGAATCCATGGAGGGATTGAGAGTTAGCAAGCTCGAAGAAGGTCAACAATGGGGGAAGAACACGAGCTCAAAGGATAAGGTTCAATGGGGAAGAAGACCCCCTTTTATAGGTGGGGGAAAATCCGACTGTTATGCTCACAACCCACACAGAGCGGTACTACCGCTCGTCCTCACGGTACTACCGCTAGGGATCGCGGTACTACTGCTTGCGGTACAAAAAGAAATACTTCCGTACCTACCTCCGCAGGACTTGGGACGAGTTTTTTGGTCCAGAGCGGTACTACCGCTGTAGGAGCCGCGGTAGTACCGCTCTGGAGGGGTAGTAAAAAATTATATCCGCTCCAATTCGCGGTAGTACCGCTGCAGCCTTTTCAGAACACCAAAACTGCCACAACTTTTGCAAACGGACTCCGAATTTGATGAAACCAAGTTTGTTGGAAAGCTAGCGACAAGGGCTAACACAATCTTGAAAGAAATATCAATAAGAAGCAAAATAGAAAAGTCCCAAAATAAAATGGTGAGAACCCTTCCTCGGATAAGACCGGTAAAACCTCCAACACCGAAAACATCATAGAAGACGCATGCGAACTCCATTTTCGATGAACTCAAGCTTGTCATCAAGATGACCATAAGCTCTAAGACTCACAAAGAGAACCAAACAAGAACCAAGAAACATGATGCAAGGATGCAAGGATGCAATGGTTTGAGCTCTCTACTAACGATACAATCAAGCTACCAACTTGAGAGCCCCCTTGATAGTACGGCAAACGATCCTATAACCCGGTCTCCCAACTACCACCACGAGACCAGTAAAATAGAAAACCTATCAAGGGCAAACCTTTGCCTTGAACATGGTCCACTTGAGCTAGATGATGACGATCTTGGCTCGCTCAAGTTGGACCACCTTTCTTGATTGCGTTGGCTCGATGAAGACTAGATGATTGCTCCCCCATAGTCCACTATGGGTGAGTGACTCTTCAGCACATCTTCACAAGTCCATTGACACCATAATGGATGGCAAGATTCAAACTTGATTGCTCCCCCATACTCCATTATGGGTGAGCCACTCTTTGTGTTGCTCCACTTGAACTTGCACACTGCAAACTTGATGACGATCACCACTTGATGTCATCCTCCATGGGTTGTATGGGATCTTCCTCTTGACGCAAGACCATGGAAACATACCTAACCCCACAAAGAACTCTCACGTAGACCATGGGTTAGTACACAAAGCGTAATGGACAAAGCTTACCATACCATGGGAACACTTGGTCCCACTCGGTACATCTTCTATGCTTTGTGAGTTGATCAACTTGATTCACTCTTGACTTAGTCTTGATCAACCTTGATTCTTTCCAACTCTCTTCATTTGGATGATGTCTTGAAGGTAAATATGAATGATCACACAATCTTCTTCTTCAAGACATGCTTGCAATAAGCTCAACACTCACATGACCAATCTTTGGATAATTCCTTAATAGCACCCTGGTCAACTCATAAACTCCTTGAAACCAACACATGGACTTCAAGAAAAGCCTATGAAAAAAAACCTTCAAATATAACTCAAGGCAACCATTAGTCCATAGAGATTGTCATCAATTACCAAAACCAAGCATGGGGGCATCGCATGTTCTTTCAAGTGGCCAAGCGAATTGGCCCGCAGCGCGAAGCCGCCGAACACGAAGATCTGTCCAGGGAGGAAAGTCTCACCTGGGACAGCGTCGTTAATGACGATTGAAGGAGCCATCAAGCCTGACGGTGACGTCACAGAGGAACTCTCAATGAAAGCACCAATGTCGGTGTCAAAACCGGCGGACCTCGGGTAGGGGGTCCCGATCTGTGCGTCAAGGCTGATGGTAACAAGAAGTAAGGGACACAGGTGTTTACCCTGGTTTGGGCCCTCTCGATGGAGGTAAAACCCTACTTCCTGCTTGATTAATATTGATGATATGGGTAGTACAAGAGTAGATCTACCACGAGATCGTAGAGGCTAAACCCTAGGAGCTAGCCTATGATGGTATGAATGTAATTGTGATCGGTCTTCTAAGGACCAACCTCTCCAATTTATATAGACACCAGAGAGTAGGGCTGGAAAAAAATCTCGAAGCTCGCGAGCTAAACAAGTAGCTCGTGACTCGGCTCGAATCGACTCGAACTCGAAGAATAACGAGTCGAGCCGAGCTTTAGTTTAAGATCGTTTATAGACCAAGTTAAACGAGCCAATCTCACGAGTACTCGTGTAACTCGTTAGGCTCGATACAATAGATCAGCCACTCCCAATACAAAGAAAGATCAGCCACTAAACAGCCTACGTCCCAGGCGCACAACCCAAGGCTGAGCAGTTGAAGGCCTAGCCTCCTAGGAGACTCGCGCGTTGCAAGAAAATTATAATTGTTTAGTGATATATGTGTTTAATATACACATAATCATTTTTATCATATTTGAGGGCTTTATGTTTATATCTTGAACGAGCTTAACAAGCTAAACGAGCCAGCTCGCGAGTTATACGAGTCGAGCCAATCTTGGGTTTGAGCTCGTTATAGTAATGAGTCGAGTCGAGCTAGCTCGTTAATGAAACGAGATCGGGTGAGTCGAGCCGAGCTGGCTCGACTCGGCTCGAATTCCAGCCCTACCAGAGAGGGCTAGGGTTTACATGGAGTCGGTTACAAGGAAGGAAATATAATATCCGGATCGCCAAGCTTGCCTTCCACACCAAGGAAAGTCCCATCCGGACACGGGCCAAAGTCTTCAGTCTTGTATCTTCACGCTTCAATAGTCCGGACGTTGTACACAGTCCGGCTGTCCGGATACCCCCTTATCCAGGACTCCCTCAATGGCCACCGGTGATGGATTCCCCCTCCGGCAGGGTGCCGGAACGGGCTCCCGAGAGGTTTTTGGTGGCTACAGAGGCTTGCGGCGGTGGAACTCCCGATCTATCTTCTCTGTGGATGTTATTAGGGTACGTGGGACTATATAGGCGAAAGAAGTCCGTGGGGGGTGCTCAAGGGCCCCCCGAGATAGGGGGCGCGCCCAGTAGGGGGGCGCCCCCTATCTCCTGGCCTCCTCGAGGATCTTCTGACGTGAACTCCAAGTCTCCAGGATCATATTCTTCCAAAAAATCACGCTGCCAAAGGTTTCATTCCATTTGGACTCCGTTTGATATTCCTTTTCTTCGAAATACTGAAACAGGCAATAAAACAACAATATGGGCTGGGCCTCCGGTCAATAGGTTAGTCCCAAAATTAATATAAAAGTGTATAATAAAGCCCGTAATCATTCAAAACAGATAATAAAATAGCATGAATGCTTCATAAATTATAGATACGTTGGAGATGTATCAGCATCCCCAAGCTTAATTCCTACTCGTCCTCGAGTAGGTAAATGATAAAACAAAGAATTTATGAAGTGTGAATGCTAGAAGGTGCACAAGTTTGATCAATGATAATTTCAATCACCTTTTCTAGCATGATAATATGTCATAACAGTAGTTCATCTCATAAAACATTTCACGAACAAGTAACAAGCAATTCACATGTCAAAGCATAAACCATAAACTTTCTTGAAAACTAGCAAACTTCATTCTCAGTCATCAAACAATTGCAATTCATCTTATTTTCAGGAATAGCAAACTTCACATACTCAACTATCAAATAGTCCTCTACAATTGCTAACACTCACGCAATACTTGTGGTTATGAAGTCTTAATCGAACACTGAGAAAGATAGGGGCTTATAGTGTTGCCTCCCAACGTATTCACCTTTTGGTGATGTCAACAATAATAGTTCATGCTAACTTACATCCAATTGGATATATATATATATATTAGGATCACCCCAACGCAAAGTGCTTGCCAAAGGATAAAATGAAAAAGGGAAAGGTGAGGATCACCTTGACTCTTGCATAAAGTAAAAGACAGGCCCTTCGTAGAGGGAAGCAGAGGTTGTCATGCGCTTTTAGGGTTGGATGCACAAAATCTTAATGCGAATGAACGTCACTTTATATTGCCACTTGTATATGGACCTTTATTATACAGTCCGTTGCTTTTATTGCTTCCATAACAATATCGTATAAAGCTATTTTCTTCACACCAAAAGATCATACATATTTAGAGAGCAATTTTTATTGCTTGCATAGATGACAACTTACTTGAAGGATCTTACTCATCCATAGGTAGGTATGGTGGACTCTCATGGCAAAACTGGGTTTAAGGATATTTGGAAGCACAAGTATTATCTCTACTTGGTGCAAGGAATTTTGGCTAGGATGAGGGGGGAAGGCAAGCTCAACATGTTTGAATGATCCATGACAATATACTTTAACTGAGATGTCGGAAAACATAACCCATTACATTGTCTTCCTTGTCCAACATCAAGTCTTTAGCATGTCATACTTAATGAGTGCTCCCAATTATAAAAGATGTCTAGGATAGTGTATTTATATGTGGAATCTCTCTTCCTTCAATATTCTTTCATGAATTGTTCAAATGACCAATACAATGCTTGCTAATCTTCAATAAATTTACAACCTCTACTTCTTAGATGTGAAGTCATTACTCCCCATGGGATAAGCAAATGAGACATATATAATTTCATATTTATGACAATAAACTCATTCAACAATCTACTCATAGGATATAAGTGAAGCACACGAGTAAATGATAAACTACTCCAAAAAGATATAAGTGAAGATCAATGAGTAGCTAAATAATTATGTAATTATGTGAAGACTCTCTTCTCATTTAAGAATTTCAGATCTTGGTACTTTATTCAAACTGCAAGCAAAACAAAATAAAATGACATTGCAAGGATAGCACAACTCATGTGAAGAAGCAAAAACTTAGGCTCAACCGATACTAATCGATAGTTGTTGAAGAAGAAAGGTGGAATGCCTAACGGGGCATCTCCAAGCTTAGATGCTTGAGAATTCTTGAAATATTATCTTGGGGTGCCTTGGGCATACCCAAGCTTGAACTTTTGTGTCTCCTTAATTCCTCTCATATCATGGTTTGTCTTTTTATCAAAAGCTTCATCCACACCAAACTCAACAAGAACTCGTGAGATAGGTTAGTATAAACCAATGCAAAACCTTATCATTTTCTACTGTAACAAATCACAAAAACTATTATTCAACATTGCATACTAAATGCCTCTGCATATTTAATACTCCTATCCTCAAATATAATCATTAAACAAGCAAACAAATGCAAACAATGCAACCATAACAGCAATCTGCCAAAACAGTGTAGTCTGTAAAGAATACAAGAGTATCAATACTTCCCTAACTCCAAAAATTATGAGAAAAATACTAAGCTGTAGAAGATTTATCAGAGATCATTATGCAAAAAAATTTCAACAATATATCAGGCTCTGACTTTTCTAGGGAATTTTTGCAACAGCGGTAAACTTTCTGTTTTCAAACAGCAACATGTATACTAGCAAAATAAGCATGGCAAAGGCTATCCTTGACATTTTTATTGAAACTAAAGATGAAAAACATTATTATAAATAACAGCCAGCAAATACTAACAAAAGAAAATGACGCTCCAAGCAAAACACATATCATGTGGTGAATAAAAATATAGCTCCAAGTAAGGTTACCGATGAACGAAGACGAAAGAGGGGATGCCATCCGGGGCATCCCCAAGCTTAGGCTCTTGGTTGTCCTTGAATATTACCTTTGGGTGCCTTGGGCATACCCAAGCTTAGGCTCTTGCCACTCCTTCTTCCATAGTCCATCGAATCTTTACCCAAAACTTGAAAACTCCACAACACAAAACTCAACAGAAGACTCGTAAGCTCCGTTAGTATAAGAAAATAAAACAACCACTTAGGTACTGTAATGAACTCATTCTAAATTCATATTGGTGTAATATCTACTGTATTACAACTTATCTATGGTTCATACCACTTAATACTAGCCATAGATTCATCAAAATAAGCAAACAACACATAGAAAACAGAATCTGTCAAAAATAGAACAGTCTGTAGTAATCTGTATGAAACGTATACTTATGTAACTCCAAAAATCCTACCAAATTAGGAAGTCCTAAGAAATTTGTGTACTAATTGAAATCAAAAAGAATCAGATCATAAGCACGTTTCTGTGAATTAACAAAACTAATTTACTGGGTGCAAAAGTTTCTGATTTTCAGCAGGATCAACACAACTATCACCGTAAGCTATCCTAAAGGTCTTACTTGGCACTTTCTTGAAACAAAAGCTATAAAACATGATTATTACAGTAGCATAATCATGTGAACACACAAAAACAGTAAGGATAAATATTGTGTTGTCTCCCAACAAGCGCTTTTCTTTAATGCCTTTCTAGCTAGGCATGATGATGACAATGATGCTCACATAAAAGATAAGAATTGAAACATAAAGGGAACATCATGAAGCATATGACTAGCACATTTAAGTCTAACCCACTTCCTATGCATAGGGATTTTGTGAGCAAACAACTTATGGGAACAATAATCAACTAGCATAGGAAGGTAAAACAAGCATAGCTTCAAAAATTTAAGCACATAGAGAGGAAACTTGACATTATTGCAATTCCTACAAGCATATGTTCCTCCCTCATAATAATTTCCAGTAGCATCATGAATGAATTCAAAAATATAACCAGCACCTAAAGCATTCTTTTCATGATCTACTTGCATAGAAAATTTACTACTCTCCACATAAGCAAAATTCTTCTTATTCGGAATAGTGGGAGTATCATAAAAGACTTGAACATAAAAATTGTTTCCACATTAAAAGAGTAATGTTCAGAAAAAGGGTAATCATAATCATGAAAAGATTTGTAAATATAATCATCACTACTTTTTATAGCATAAGTTTCATCACAATAACATCATAAGTAGCAACTTCGTTCTCATCATAATCGATTGAAACCTCTCCCAAGATAGTGGAATCACTAAGTAAAGTTGACACTCTTCCAAATCCACTTTCGTATTCATCACAATAAAATTCAACATCCTCCAAAATAGTGGGATCACTACTTCCTAAAGTTGACACTCTTCCAAACCCACTTTCATCAATATCATCATAGGTAAGAGGCATGCTATCATCATAACAACTTTGCATATCAAAACTTGGGATGCTAAAAATATCATCTTCATTTAACATAGCATCCCCAAGCTTGGGACAAACATTAATTTCAGCAAACATATTCTCAAATATTTCATCCTCATCAAACATAGCTTCCCCAAGCTTGGGCCCTTTCATATCATAAGCATAATCTCTCTCATCATTAATAATATGGATAGCACCAATAGTATAGCAATTATCATCATCACAATGAGTAGTAGGAGCAACATCATTTGGGAGGGATACCTTTCTACCTTTGTTGCTCCTTCTTTTCTTTTTCTTCTTCATATTATGTGTGGGTTCAACCTTCCTCTTTGAGCTCCTTATTGATGAGATTGGTTGAATAGAAAGCTTCTCCTCGTTATATGATTCATCATAAGAAATAATAGGAGGATATTGGGAAGTATCTTCCCTTTCATTAGTATTCTCATCGTCTTCTATTTGCTTCCTTTTCTTTAGGTAATTGGCAATATAAGGATTTTCAATGCAATTCACTGCACAAAACATATAAATATCCTCTAGATCAAAATCAAGAAATCTATCAAGATTAAAGTTTGGAATACCCTCAGTTATACGTTTCATTTCTTCATACCCCAAAAGAAGACTAAGCTATTTATGATGCCCAAGGGTAATCAAGTTATCACAATTTTTGGACAGGATTTGATCATGAAACAATTTGCATTGGAGATTTAAATGACCACGTTCACTGCAAAGTTCACAAGGGGCACAAACAATATTGAATCTTTCAGCACAATCATCAAGCCTTTCTTGTAAACCTTTAGTTTTTAAATACTTATGCCTCTTGCAATATCTATTTTCTCTATTTGGTGTGTCCGTGCAAACCCATTCTACTCCACAAAAATCAACATGCTTATAAGAGACATTTTCATCATAACTAGTGCAATCATCATTAGTACTATGGATATTCAAAGAGTTCATACTAACAACATTGCAATCATGCTCATCATTCAAAGATTTAGTACCAAGCATTTTAGTGCATTCTTCTTCTAGCACTTGAGCACAATTTTCCTTTCCATCATACTCACGAAAGATATTAAAAAGACGAAGCATATGAGACAAACTTAACTCCATTTTTTTAGTTTTCTTTTATAAACTAAACTAGTGATAAAACAAGAAACAAAAAGATTCGATTGCAAGATCTAAAAATATACCTTCAAGCACTCACCTCCCCGGAAACGACGCTAGAAAAGAGCTTGATGTCTACTACACAACCTTCTTCTTGTAAACGTTTGTTGGGCCTGCAAGTGCACAGGTTTGTACGACAGTAGCAAATTTCCCTCAAGTGGATGACCTAAGGTTTATCAATCCGTGGGAGGCGTAGGATGAAGATGGTCTCTCTCAAACAACCCTGCAACCAAATAACAAAGAGTCTCTTGTGTCCCCAACACACCCAATACAATGGCAAATTGTATAGGTGCACTAGTTCGGCGAAGAGATGGTGATACAAGTGCAATATGGATGGTAGATATAGGTATTTGTAATAAAAACAACAAGGTAACTAATGATAAAAGTGAGCGTAAACGGTATTGCAATGAGAGGAAACAAGGCATAGGGTTCATACTTTCACTAGTGCAAGTTCTCTCAACAATAATAACATAGATAGATCATATAACAATCCCTCAACATGCAACAAAGACTCACTCCAAACCCACTAATAGCGGAGAACAAACGTAGATATTATGGTAGGGTACGAAACCACCTCAAAGCTATTCTTTAGGATCAATCTATTAAAGAGTTCATACTAGAATAACACCTTAAGACACAAATCAACCAAAACCCTAATGTCACCTAGATACTCCATTGTCACCTCAAGTATCCGTGGGCATGATTATACGATATGCATCACACAATATCAGATTCATCCAACCAACACAAAGTACTTCAAAGAGTGCCCCAAAGTTTCTACCGGAGAGTCAAGAAAACGTGTGCCAATTAACCCCTATGCATAGGTTCATGGGTGGAACCCGCAAGTTGGTCACTAAAACATACATCAAGTGGCACGTGATTGTCAGGACCCCGACTCAATGCCACATCGATCTAGCATGTAACACCTCATATCACTTTGCGGCCTCACGCACGGTATTCCCACGGGTGTCGCCTTACCTTTGCCCGGGACCGTTTATGCCTTTTGGCACACGATATGATAGTGTCGCTAGCATCCATATGATAAGGAGCCCGGCTGACATGGCTAGTCGTAAACCCAAAGTGGCACAAACTTACAGGACAGCATCCATGACCAAAGATCGAACGTGTCACCATCGAAAGTGAATCCAGGCTGTAGCACTGGGCTAGCAGGACTCCGGTATTCATCGCGTGACATTTCCCCGAGGGGACAGACACAGGAACGAAGAAGGACACATGCCGGCCAGCCTAAGTGTTCCGGAGCAGTAGAAAGCTACCATGGCTCGGTGGAAACACTAGGAGACATTTCCCGGTAAGAGAGGCTACTAAGAATAAACAACTAGATAGTCAGATCCCACACATACCAAGCATTTCAATAACATACACACAATATGCTCGATATGTGCAAATACAACATGGCATCACAACATGACTCTACGACTCAAGTATGTATTCATTAGGCCCGAGGAGCGAGATATTACAAACATGGGTCTCGACCCAGATTGAGCATACAAGTCAAAGCACAAGCGAAGCTCAACATGTCCGAGTACGACATCTACAAATGAAAAAGGCTGAGAAGCCTAACTATCTACCAGATCCTGCCGAGGGCACAAGATCGTAGCTGAGGTAACAAGCTAAACGTCGAAGTCCAAGCGGAACTACTAGCGAGACCAAGTCTCTCGCAAAAACATAAAATAGGCAAACGTGAGTACAAATGTACCCAGCAAGACTTACATCGTAACTAACTACATATGCATCATTATCAACAAAGGGATGGTGGAGTTTAACCGCAGCAAGCCAGCTTTGACTCGTGGCTAACCTAAACTACGATCGCAAGTAACTCTTTTGAGGTGGCGCACGAGTCCACATATTCACCATATCAATACACCACTATGGATCCGCTCCGTCTCTCTACGAGAACGCCATCCATAGCACTCACACTTATCTTGCGATTTTAGCGTATCCACTTTCACTTGTCTATGAACTGCATAAGGGGTCCAAGTTTCCATATCCGAGGAATCCGCTATTCAATAGATAATGATAACCCCTGCAGGGTGTACTTCTTCACACGCTCTCGCCACTTATCGCCTCAGACACGCCATGTACCTCGGCAACCTTCAAGCGGAAACCGAGCGAGGAGTCGGCCACGGCCTACCTAAACACTCAAGTCTCTCGTCCGTGTTTATCGCCTATTCGGGTTCCATCCGCAAGGAGATCCGCCGGGTGTCGCCACGGCCCCAAACGATGTGTGGGGTTCCCAAGCCCACCATCCGGTGCCACTTGGTACACCAGGCCATCAGGCCTAGTCTCCGTCCCAAGCCCACCTGCACGGGTGCCACTTGGTAGACTACTAACACTACCTACAAACACCGTAAACTAGTTGCAACTCCCGGACAGAGAACAAGGGTGATTAAGAAGCCGAGAGGGCTTGGGCGCCTGAGCCCAATGTGTGGTAGTAACTGCTCATGGATCACAAACACGTAACTCAGTTCTCGAGGACGGCTGCAATGAGACAACCCACCATGTACTCCTACATGGCCTCTCACCGCTACCTTTACCAAATCGTGTTCACACACTTAGCTCTCAACAGTAGGACATGTTCACACACCTCCGATTCATTCCCGATGAATCAGACCTGACACAACTCTAACCAATAGCAGGCATGACAAACAAGCATGAATGAGTAGGCACATCAGGGCTCAAACAACTCCTACCCATACTAGTGGGTTTCATCTATTTACTGTGGAATGACAGGTCATGCAGAGGATAAAGGGGTTCAACTACCGCAGCATGTAACAGTTGAAACGTTGTTGTCCTAATGTAGTAAAATAGAGCAGAAGCGAGAGAGTGGGATTGTATCGGAATGAACAAGGGGGTTTTGCTTGCCTGGCACTTCTGAAGATAATATAGTTCTTCATCGGTGTCATCGAATTCATCGTCGGAACCAAGCCTATCGAGAGGGGACAAATACCGGCAACACAGAGAAAACACAATCAATGCAATGCAACAATATGATGCATGAATGTGACATGGCAATATGCTGTGGTTTGAGCTAATGCAGCTAGCAACAGGTTAAATGAAGTTGGTTTGAACCCTAGGTTCAAATCCAAACCCCATATGTGAAATTCAAATGCCATTTATATGATTTGTCCTAAACAGTGAACAAAAGTTGTTCTAACATGCATGAAAATGGTACAGATGGATAGATTGGATTTTTCTGATCATTTTTCATATACAAATTATTTCATTTGGAGTTACGGTTGATTTTATATGAATTTTAGAAGTTTGTGGAATTTTCTCGAATTTCCTGAATAAGAATAAATCCAAGAATGATTAATCTGCACAAGATTAAGGCCACTATGACATCAGCAGGTCAACTGCGCGCCTCCAGTCAAACCTGACGGCTGGGACCCACATGTCGGTGAAACAACTAACTAACAGAGTTAGTTTAGTGTTAGGTTAGCACTAACCTAGATTAATTAGGCCTGGGCCCACACGTCAGTGGCTTGGTTAGTTAACTAAATTAATATAACACTAATTAAACCTACGCTAATTAGCAGGGTTGGGCCCACCTTTCGTTGACCCATGGGAGTCAAACTCCAGGTCAGCAAGGTCAACTCGCCGGCGGCAAGACGCCGGCGACTACGGACGCAGCGGAGGGCTTTTAAACCACCCATGTGGCTCGGTTTTGGACGCGGGTTGCGGCTACGGAAGTCGAGTGTCTCGCGATCCAACGCAGCAACAACACGCCACGGAGTGGACTAAATCGACGACGGCGGCAACTTTTGCGGCGGCCGGAGTTTGGGCGATGATGCAAACTTCGCTATGGTGCACGGCAGGAGCAACGGGTGGCTTCTAGGTGCTCTCGAGCTGTATCGAAGACGGAACGCGCCGCTTCGAAGCTCGAAGCTGGCTGCAGCGACGGCAGCGATGACATGGCGGCGGGCGAAGGTTTCAGCCGTGGAAAAACACGGCTAGGCGACGCGCTCGCAACGAAAAGAGAGGGAAAAGACGACGGTGCTCACGAGATCACGGCGATGCTCGGGTAGCCGGGGCGTGTAGAGGGCATTTAATCGGCGAGGGCGATCGGCGGCGCCGAGGTTGAAGATGACGGTGGTGACGGCGTTGCGGGCCTCCTGCGGTTGCGTGTTTTGTCGTGTGGCTCCACGGCGTCGGGGCGGAGCTAGCGAGCCGGACTGCGAGGCGAGGCGTGCGCGGTGGCTGCGGTGGCGGTGAACGGCGGCGACGGGCTCGCTCGGGTGGCTGCGGGCGCGAGCGCTGGGGGGAGAGGGAGGAACCAGAGAGGGGGGAAAGATGCAGGGGGTGCTAGGCGTCTCCAGGCGCGGACCGGCTCGAAGGGGAGGCCGCCAGCGCGAAGCAGGAGGTGGCCGCGGCTCGGCTGTGCGCGCGCCACGCGCAACGCCAGTAGGCGCGAGGAAGACGACGCGCGGTGGGGTGGGCTGGACCTAGCTACAGTGCTGGGCCGATGGGCTGCCAGGTGAGCGCCAGGTAGGTTTCCAGGTAAGTTCTTCTGCTCTGTTTTATAATCTCTATTTTGTTTTCTTTTTAATTATTCTTTTGCCACTGAATTCAAATTTAAGCAAATTGAAAACAGTGCCAAAACTCCCCTGGATATTTTATATCACTTAATGGACTTCTCCACATATACATAAAATATCACAGGCATTTGAAGCTACAATCGTTATATATTATGAATATAACTTCAAATCCAAATACAATATGATTTAAATTCAATGTCCCAAAATATTCCATAAAAATGTTCCAGAATTTTGGTTTGATATATATCTCTTGCCAGGATTACCAGAATGATTTTTAGGGCATTTTTGGAATCACTGAACGCAATTTAAAGGGTTATTGCCCTTCTTTTAGAAAGTTTTGAGGCTTTCTAATTTCCTCAGTTCAAGTTTCAGAAATTAAGAGGATGCATGATGCTCACTGATGCAACTATCTGCAAACAATTCTAGGGCTGTGACAACTCACCCCTACTAAACAAGAATCTCGTCCCGAGATTCAAGACGTGAGGTAAGAAGACAGAGGGGACACAAAGCTAACACGAACTTCACGATCCGACTGTCCTTCTCAAAGATGTTGATTCATTGCTTCATATTGACCTTGACGTCTTGCTTTGAGAACTCCATTCAACATGACCACGAGAAGAAATGAAAACTCTAGAAGAATCGATCTTCTCGAGGATCGAGCAACTGACGATCAACTCGCGGAATGAGGCATAGAACACCTCTTGAGCTGAGACGTTCAAACACACTTCGGGAGGGATGGAAGAACAGATGACGGGGGTTCAATTTGGTAGGCAACAATTCCACGCTTGAGGAGATGGTGAATGGTTTCAAGATAGCAATGACATAATTACCATGATTCCATAATGGGGCACCTTAGAGAAGGTGACTCGTAGAATTTTTCCCTTAACTGGCAAAAGAATTACTTCTGACTCAGAGATCATTGAAACTCTCTATACCAGCCTAAGGAGATTCACAAACGATCATTTTAAGGAGTTTAAAAGAATGGCATACCCAAATCGGAAAGGAAACTATGGCTATAGAACCACTCGGCAAACGAAAAGCACATTCCAATTGATACCGAGGATATAACCTAGTGTCTGAGCATGCCCTCAAGAACTTGAGCATTTCCATATTCATTAGGGTCTTACCAACATCCATGCCGAGGATCCTGGTGACACATCATACTACCATGATGAATAGTGATGGATGATGCAGATGCAAAGGAAGATAACACCTTCTGAGATTTCACCTTAGTAAGGCCAAGGAAAAAAATCTGGATGATCGACCGAGAGACATTTAGCACTCCGCTTCTAATGTTCTCCTTGATGTGCTAGTGTATCCCATTCATAGATATGGTTTGATATCTAGGACATCAAGTAAAAGGTCGGACTTCGGGAGCACAAAATCCATAAGGATCAACTTTTAGAATAAGTCATGCGTGATCCTCATGGGAGGTGACCAAACGACTTAAACAAGATACTACAATAATAGTACTTCCAGCTAGGTGCGTCCACTTCACTGGAACCTATATCATAGTTCTTGGGAGAAGTTCCAACCATCATATCTGCCTGAGATTCAGATCTGGTTGGTAACATGATATTTCAGACTCATCAAGTCTAGAAAGAGAAATGAAAGTTTGCAACACAAACCGACGAGATGACGTTGCGAGATTCTCGGGAAATGAACTACGATAGCGAGCTCCAAAACATGAGCTGTTTCTGCTACATACATGTGAACATGTTGTCCTAGACAAGCATGACCACATAGTAGTCTTATAATAAAACACTGCCGAGTTCAGGTTGGGAACCATCATCGAGGATAACGAAGTCCTAACATAAGTCATGATTAGCTCTTATGAAGTAACTTCTTCTCCTTGAACAAATCAGTTAGTGGCTTCGTGTGCTAGGGATACATATGGAACGAAGGTTGCAAGTCTCCAAACCACAGAATACTTCGCACGTATGCATGACCGATTTGGGATGACTCCAGAGGAGGCAAAACAAACTTTCTCTAATTCACAGTGGCAACTTGCATCAAATGCACATGAATTAAAGGAAGTCACCTCTTTCATCCGAACATATGCTTCATGAACGGAACACGGAGATAATGCTTATAAAGTTTCCAATACTAGCTGGATGTTCAACATGACTCATGGGGGAGACAAAATGTTGATGATGGCCTCAACAGCAACTCATCGGAATTTCCATATCACTGGACTTCCACCATCAAGTGAACAAGGTGATAGCATTGGTCAGACCAAAAGATGTAATGGTGTATGCTCGAGGGATCAACCACGGTAAGACAACATTATGAACATCGTTGCTTCTGGTTTGACTTGACGATAGCCCATACTCAAGTCAAAGTTTTGACAAGGCAATAGTCCCAACAATTGATCACGAGGACCAATCAATGGAGATATCATCTTTCTTCAACACGCAAACACACACAGAAAGATATCCCTTAGAGATGAACTAAGTTAAGCAAAGCTTTCATCTTCCAACTCTCCAAGTTGTTGTTAAGCTTAACCAATTAGCTCAGGGGTATCCACCACAGGTTCTTGGAGAAGGGGTGGTTTATAAGAAACCAACTTGATCACGAGCTCAACATAGCGGTCAGGAAACAACCTGGTAATACTTCCGAGAAGATATTCGGAACATCACGAACCACCGATATGTTACTAAGTTCGAGAACAATCTTGCTTTTCAGGGCAAGATGATATGATCAAAGAAGCAAGGGATTGACACATTCCTAACTCATCGGTCAAGGGGTGCACCAGAAATAAGGACTAGGTAGCACGATCAACCTTAGGGTGATGATTCAATAATCAACATGCTAAGAATGAGAATATTGTCCATTTACTACCAAGCAACTAGTTGCCAGGAGTATTGATTTCACACATCACGATTCTCTTGTCGGCATTCCGGTTGCGACAACACAGAACCAAGAAATGAAAATGATGGCGAGAAGTATCACTATATCAAGAGTTCATAGGATGGTGTGCAATTCCTATGATATTCCTGATATAAAAGATGGTAATACTACAAGGTAGGACAGAACAAGAGCTAGATTAGCAATTTGATCTGTGGAATACAACTGCTTTGACCCAATCCTAGAAATGGAAAAGGGTATTGGAGTTTGTTTCTCCTAGTCATTCTAGAATAGAATGGCTTGACGGACCACAACAGTAATAGTCATCGACGATCGAATGCACGCATACTCTTGACTATCAACTGATAGACGAGGGTCGGAAGACAACTAAAATGGGACAACTCAAAAGAACATATGATTTTCTGAGTTGTGGATGCATGGATTAGCATGTCAAACGAGTTCAACATATTTCTTCCGGACAACCCATGCAGAGGGTCAGAACTGGCAGAGTCACAATATAGAATGGAGAACTCGTCAAGAGCACACTGGTCGTGATCTTTTGGTTCCCGAACTTCTGCCATATTGGTTCATGGTATTGGAAGAACAATATACCACGAACCTCGAGGACTATCGCAAAGGTTACTAATATCCTGAAGGAACGAGCAAATACTATCAACATGAGGTAAGTAGGGTGAGTCTCGGGTTCAAAAACCTAGAAGTAGAATACCTACTACTAAGTGGCATCACGGGATGCTTTCGAGACTGATGGCCAGAATCATCACACTGGGAACACAAAGCATGGCTAAGTTACTAGGTGATACTCTAGACATCTAGGGTCATAATAATAGCTCCAACATATACGTCGAGGCAATAGAGTACCTCAAATCACCGTTTAGTGTGGTTAATCTGGCACAAAGGAACTTTGAAACGGTAGGAAGGGATTTGCAAATGCATCAGATTATTTAGAAACCTGGGATAACTCGGACAGCATAACGGCTGTAAATGCTCAAAAAGGTTTGAGACATTCTGCAGAATAGTGGCATGACCACTCAACATCACAATATCAAGGTTTCGAGATCAACAGTTAACATACAGAAGTAGTAGGAACTGAACTGAAGCTTAAATCCATCAATCCTATAAGTCTACGGATTAGTAACGCGTGATCCTGATAGAAAGATGAGAAGCCTAGTTCTTAATCCCCGTAGAAGAGAAGAGGTTGACTCGCATCGAAGGCCATGAGGTATAAGGAGTAAAAAGAGCCTTACGCTCCATCCCACAATCAATTCCTTACATAATCAAGCATTTCTAGACTCAACTTTGACCAGTTTGGCTTGGTAATCCTACAGTAGTCAAGCTCGATACCAAAGCTGTCAGACCCGACTCAATGCCACATCGATCTAGCATGTAACACCTCATATCACTTTGCGGCCTCACGCACGGTATTCCCACGGTGTCGCCTTACCTTTGCCGGGACCGCTTTGCGCTTTGGCACACGATATGATAGTGTCGCTAGCATCCATATGATAAGGAGCCCGGCTGACATGGCTAGTCGTAAACCCAAAGTGGCACAAACTTACAGGACAGCATCCATGACCAAAGATCGAACGTGTCGGTCATCGCCGAGTGAATCCAGCTGTAGCACCGGGCTAGCAGGACTCCGGTATTCATCGTGACATTTCCCGAGGGGATGACACAGAACGAAGAAGGACACATGCCGCCAGCCTAAGTTCTGGAGCAGTAGCAAGCTACCATGGCTCGGTGGAAACACTAGGAGACATTTCCGTAAGAGAGGCTACTAAGAATAAACAACTAGATAGTCGATCCCACACATACCAAGCATTTCAATAACATACACACAATATGCTCGATATGTGCAAATACAACATGGCATCACAACATGACTCTACGACTCAAGTATGTATTCATTAGGCCCGAGGAGCGAGATATTACAAACATGGGTCTCGACCCAAGATTGAGCATACAAGTCAAAGCACAAGCGAAGCTCAACATGTCCGAGTACGACATCTACAAATGAAAAAGTGAGAAGCCTAACTATCTACCAGATCTCGCCGAGGGCACAAGATCGTAGCTGAGGTAACAAGCTAAACGTCAAGTCCAAGCGAACTACTAGCGAGATCAAGTCTCTCTGCAAAAACATAAAATAGGCAAACGTGAGTACAAATGTACCCAAGAAGACTTACATCGTAACTAACTACATATGCATCATTATCAACAAAGGGATGGTGGAGTTTAACCGCAGAAGCCAGCTTTGACTCGTGGCTAACCTAAACTACGATCGCAAGTAACTCTTTTGAGGTGGCACACGAGTCCATATATTCACCATATCAATACACCACTATGGATCCGCCCCGCCTCTCTACGAGAACGCCATCCATAGCACTCACACTTATCTTGCGATTTTAGCGTATCCACTTTCACTTGTCTATGAACTGCATAAGGGTCCAAGTTTCCATATCCGAGGAATCCGCTATTCAATAGATAATGATAACCCTGCAGGGTGTACTTCTTCACACACGCTCGCCACTTATCGCCCAGACACGCCATGTACCTCGGCAACCTTCAAGCGGAAACCGGCGAGGAGTCGGCCACGCCTACCTAAACACTCAAGTCTCTCGTCCAGGTTTATCGCCTATTCGGGTTCCATCCGCAAGGAGATCCGCCGGGTGTCGCCACGGCCCCAAACGATGTGTGCAGGGTTCCCAAGCCCACCATCCGGTGCCACTTGGTACACCAGCCTTGTGTTTAGTCTGTCCCAAGCCCACCTGTACCGGGTGCCACTTGGTAGACTACTAACACTACCTACAAACACCAGAAACTAGTTGCAACTCCTGGACAGAGAACAAGGGTGATTAAGAAGCCGAGAGGGCTTGGAGCGCCCGGAGCCCAATGTGTGGTAGTAACTGTTCATGGATCACAAACACAGAACTCAGTTCCTGAGGACGGCTGCAATGAGACAACCCACCATGTACTCCTACATGGCCTCTCACCGCTACCTTTACCAAATCGTGTTCACACACTTAGCTCTCAACAGTAGGACATGTTCACACACCTCCGATTCATTCCCGATGAATCAGACCTGACACAACTCTAAGCAATAGCAGGCATGACAAACAAGCATGAATGAGTAGGCACATCAGGGCTCAAACAACTCCTACCCATACTAGTGGGTTTCATCTATTTACTGTGGAATGACAGGTCATGCAGAGGATAAAGGGGTTCAACTACCGCAGCATGTAACAGTTGAAACGTTGTTGTCCTAATGCAGTAAAATAGAGCAGAAGCGAGAGAGTGGGATTGTATCGAATGAACAAGGGGTTTTGCTTGCTCGCACTTCAAGATAATATAGTTCTTCATCGGTGTCATCGAATTCATCGTCGGAACCAAGCCTATCGAGAGGGGACAAATACCGGCAACACAGAGAAAACACAATCAATGCAATGCAACAATATGATGCATGAATGTGACATGGCAATATGCTGTGGTTTGAGCAAATGCAGCTAGCAACAGGTTAAATGAAGTTGGTTTGAACCCTAGGTTCAAATCCAAACCCCATATGTGAAATTCAAATGCCATTTATATGATTTGTCCTAAACAGTGAACAAAAGTTGTTCTAACATGCATGAAAATGGTACAGATGGATAGATTGGATTTTTCTGATCATTTTTCATATACAAATTATTTCATTTGGAGTTACGGTTGATTTTATATGAATTTTAGAAGTTTGTGGAATTTTCTGGAATTTCCTGAATAAGAATAAATCCAGTAAATTATTAACTGCGTCAGCATTGCGTCACTATGACATCAGCAGGTCACCTGCGCGCCTCCAGTCAAACCTGACGGCTGGGACCCACATGTCGGTGAAACAACTAACTAACAGAGTTAGTTTAGTGTTAGGTTAGCACTAACCTAGATTAATTAGGCCTGGGCCCACACGTCAGTGGCTTGGTTAGTTAACTAAATTAATTTAACACTAATTAAACCTACGCTAATTAAGCAGGGGCCTGGGCCCACCTTTCGTTGACCCAGGGGAGTCAAACTGTGTCAAGAAGGTCAACTCAACTTCGCCGGCGGCAAGACGCCGCGACTACGGACGCGCAGAGGGTTTTAAACCGCCCACGTGGCTCGGTTTTGGACGCGGGTTGCGGCTACGGGAAGCTGAGTGTCTCGCGCATCCAACGCAGGCAACAACACACGCCGGAGTGGACTAAATCGACGACGGCGGCAACTTTTGCGGCGGCCGGAGTTTGGGCGATGATGCAAACTTCGCTATGGTGCACGGCAGGAGCAACGGGTGGCTTCTTGGTGCTCCCCGAGCTATATCGAAAGACGGAACGCGCCGGCTTCGAGCTCGAAAGCGGCTGCAGCGACGGCAGTGACATGGCCGGCGGGCAGAAGGTTTCGGCTTCGTGGAAAAACACGTCTAGGCGACGCGTTCGGCAACGAAAAGAGAGGGAAAAGACGACGATGCTCACGTAGATCACGAAGTGATGCTCGGGGTAGCCGGGGGCGTGTAGAGGACGACGAATCGGCGAGGGCGATCGGTGGCGCCTGAGGTTGAAGATGACGGTGGTGACGGCGTTGCGGGCCTCCTGCGGTCGCGTGTTTTGCCGTGTGGCTCCACGGCGTCGGGGCGGAGCTAGCGAGCCGGACTGCGAGGCGAGGCGTGCGCGGTGGCTGCGGTGGCGGTGAACGGCGGCGACGGGCTCGCTCGGGTGGCTGCGGGCGCGAGCGCTGGGGGGAGAGGGAGGAACCAGAGAGGGGGAAAGATGCGAGGGTGCTAGGCGTCTCAGCGCGGACCGGCTCAAGGGGAGGCCGCCAGCCTGGGCAGGAGGTGGCCGCCCGGCTTCGCTATCTGCAAGCGCCACGCCATAACGCCGAAGAGGCGCGAGGAAGACGACGCGCGGTGGGGTGGGCTGGACCTAGCTACAGTGCTGGGCCGATGGGCTGCCAGGTGAGCGCCAGGTAGGTTTCCAGGTAAGTTCTTCTGCTCTGTTTTATAATCTCTATTTTGTTTTCTTTTTAATTATTCTTTTGCCACTGAATTCAAATTTAAACAAATTGAAAACGGTGCCAAAACTCCCCTGGATATTTTATATCACTTAATGGACTTCTCCACATATACATAAAATATCATAGGCATTTGAAGCTATAATCGTTATATATTATGAATATAACTTCAAATCCAAATACAATATGATTTAAATTCAATGTCCCAAAATATTCCATAAAAATGTTCCAGAATTTTGGTTTGATATATATCTCTTGCCAGGATTACCAGAATGATTTTTAGGGCATTTTTGGAATCACTGAACGCAATTTAAAGGGTTATTGCCCTTCTTTTAGAAAGTTTTGAGGCTTTCTAATTCCCTCAGTTCAAGTTTCAGAAATTAAGAGGATGCATGATGCTCACTGATGCAACTATCTGCAAACAATTCTAGGGCTGTGACAGTGATATCCCATTGTCACCACAGATAAACACGGCAAGACATACATAAAGTGTTCTCAAATAAAGACTCAATCCGATAAGATAACTTCAAGAGGGAAACTCAATTCATCACAAGAGAGTAGAGGGGGAGAAACATCATAAGATTCAACTATAATAGCAAAGCTCGTGATACAGCAAGATTGTGCCATAGAGAGAACAAGAGAGAGAGAGATCAAACACATAGCTATTGGTACATACCCTCAGCCCCGTGGGTGAACTACTCCCTCCTCGTTATGAAGATGGCCATCGGTGATGGATTCCCCCTCCGGCAGGGTGCCGGAACGGGCTCCCGAGAGTTTTTTGGTGGCTACAGAGGCTTGCGGTGGCGGAACTCCCGATCTATCTTCTCCGTGGATGTTTTCTGGGTACGTGGGACTATATAGGCGAAAGAAGTCGGTGGGGGGTGCTCGAGGGGCCCACGAGACAGGGGCGCGCATAGTAGGGGGGCGCCCCCCCTATCTCTTGGCCTCCTCGAGGATCTTCTGACGTGAACTCCAAGTCTCCAGGATCATATTCTTCCAAAAAAATCACGCTGGCGAAGGTTTCATTCCATTTGGACTCGTTTGATATTCCTTTTCTTCAAATATCAAACAGCAATAAAAAAAGAATATGGGCTGGGCCTCCGGTTAATAGGTTAGTCCCAAAAGTAATATAAAAGTGTATAATAAAGCCCGTAATCATTCAAAACAGATAATAAAATAGCATGAATGCTTCATAAATTATAGATACGTTGGAGACGTATCAACGTGCCAATTTTTGATGATTTTTTATGGTCCAAAAGAAGCCCTGGAGTAAAAGAGTTGGGCCAGAAGAGTCCTGAGCCATCCACGAGGGTGGAGGGCGCGCCCTACCCCCCTAGGCGCGCCCCCTGCCTCCTGGATGACTCGGAGACCCCCCCTGACTTGTTCCTGACGCCAAAAATTCCTATAAATACAGAAACCCCCAGAAAATAACCTAGATCAGGAGTTCCGCCGCCGCAAGCCTCTATAGCCACCAAAAACCAATTGGGACCCTGTTCCGGCACCTTGCCGGAGGGGGGATCCATCAACGGTGGCCATCTTCATCATCCCGGTGCTCTCCATGATAAGGAGGGAGAAGTTCACCCTCGGGGCTGAGGGTATGTACCAGTAGCTATGTGTTTGATCTCTTTCTCTCGTGTTCTTGATATGGCACGATCTTGATGTACCGCGAGCTTTGCTATTATAGTTGGACCTTATGATGTTTCTCTCCCTCTACTCTCTTGTAATGGATTGAGTTTTCCCTTTGAAGTTATCTTATCGGATTGAGTCTTTAAGGATTTGAGAACACTTGATGTACGTCTCATGTGCTTATGTGTGGTGACAATGGGATATTCACATGATCTACTTGATGTATGTTTTGGTGATCAACTTGCGGGTTCAGTGACCTTGTGAACTTATGCATAGGGGTTGGCACACGTTTTCGTCTTGACTCTCCGGTAGAAACTTTGGGGCACTCTTTGAAGTTCTTTGTGTTGGTTGAATAGATGAATCTGAGATTGTGTGATGCATATCGTATAATCATATCCAGAGATACTTGAGGTGACATTTGAGTATCTAGGTGACATTAGGGTTTTGGTTGATTTGTGTCTTAAGGTGTTATTCTAGTACGAACTCTAGGATAGATCGAACGAAAAGAATAGCTTCGTGTTATTTTACTACGGACTCTTGAATAGATCGATCAGAAAGAATAACTTTGAGGTGGTTTCGTACCCTACAATAATCTCTTCGCTTGTTCTCCGCTATTAGTGACTTTGGAGTGACTCTTTGTTGCATGTTGAGGGATAGTTATATGATCCAGTTATGTTATTATTGTTGAGAAAACTTGCACTAGTGAAAGTATGAACCTTGGGCCTTATTTCAAAGCATTGCAACACCATTTTTGCTCACTTTTATTATTTGTTACCTTGCTGTTTTTATAATTTCAGATTACAAAAACCTATGTCTATCATCCATATTGCACTTATATCACCATCTCTTCGCCGAACTAATGCACCTATACAATTTACCATTGTACTGGGTGTGTTGGGGACACAAGAGACTCTTTGTTATTTGGTTGCAGGGTTGCTTGAGAGCGACCATCTTCATTCTACGCCTCCCACGGATTGATAAACCTTAGGTCATCCACTTGAGGGAAATTTGCTACTTTCCTACAAACCTCTGCACTTGGAGGCCCAACAACGTCTACAAGAAGAAGCTTGTGTAGTAGACATCAAGCTCTTTTCTAGCGCCATTGCTGGAGAGGCTAGGTAAGCGGCACTAACACCCCGTCAACTAAGCTCTTTTCTGGCGCCGTTGCCGGGGAGGTGAGTGCGTGAAGGTATATCTTTAGATCTTGCAATTGAATCTTTTAGTTTCTTGTTTTATCACTAGTTTAGTCTATAAAAGAAAATTACAGAAAAAATGGAATTGAGGGTGCCTCATATGCTTCATCTTTTTAATGTCTTTCGTGAAAATAAGGATTCCGATAATTGTGCTCAATTACTAGAGGAAGAATGCATTAAAATGTTTGGCACTAAATATTTGAATGTGAGCATGATTGCAATATTGTTAGTATGAATTTCTTGAATATCCATGATGCTAATGATATGCAAAGCCACAAGCTTGGGGATGCTATGTTTGATGAAGATGATATTTTTTGTCCCCCAAGTTTTGATGAGAATATTTACTATGATGAAAGCATGCCTCCTATTTATGATGATTATATTGATGAAAGTGGGTTTGGAAGAGTGTCAACTTTAGGAAGTAATGATCCCACTATTTTGGAGGGCGTTGAATCTTATTGTGATAATTATGAAAGTGGATTTGGAGAGGTCATGACTTTATTTACTGATGATTCCACTATCTTGGAAGAGGTTTCAATTGATTATGACGAGAACAAAGTTGCTACTTATGATGATTATTGTGATGATACTTATGTTATAAAAAGTAGTGATGATTATATTTACAAAACTTGTCATGATTATGATTACCCTTTTTCTGAACATTATTCTTTTAATGTGGAAACAATTTATAGTATTCGAGTTTCTTATGATACTCTGACTATTTCAAATGAGAAGAATTTTGCTTATGTGGAGAGTAGTAAATTTTCTATGCTTGGGGATTATGAAAATAATGCTTTATGTGATGGTTATATTGTTGAACTCATTCATGATGCTACTGAAAATTATTATGAGGGAGGAACATATGCTCGGTAGGAATTGCAATAATATCAAGTTTCCTCTCTATGTGTTGAAAATCTTGAAGCTATGCTTGTTTTGCTTTCCTATACTAGTTGATTCTTGCCACAAGTTGTTTGCTCATAAAATCCCTATACATAGGAAGTGGGTTAGACTTAAATGTGCTAGTCATATTCTTCATGATGCTCTCTTTATGTTTTAAATCTTATCTTTGATGTGAGCACCGTTGAAATCATCATGCCTAGATAAAAAGGCATTAAATAAAAGCGCTTGTTGGGAGAGGACTGATAACCCACAAGTATAGGGGATTGCAACAGCTTTCGAGGGTAGAGTATTCAACCCAAATTTATTGATTCGACACAAGGGGAGCCAAAGAATATTCTTGAGTATTAGCAATTGAGTTGTCAATTCAACCACACCTGGATAACTTAGTATCTGCAGCAAAGTGTTTAGTAGCAAAAGCGGTATGATAATAAAGGTAACAGTAGCAAAAGTAAAGATAAATGTTTTTGGGTTTTGTAGTAGTTGTAATAAAGAGCAACGGAAAAGTAAATAAGCGAAGAACAATATGTGAAAAGCTCGTAGGCAATGGATCAGTGATGGATAATTATGCCGGATGCGATTCCTCATGCAATAGTTATAACATAGGGTGATATAGAACTAGCTCCAATTCATCAATGTAATGTAGGCATGTATCTTACATTCTTAAGAAGTTGCTCCCCACTACAAAGCATTCTCTCAACATGCACATAGTCCACATTAGCATGCATGCCATGTCATCGATTCGATTATTAGCTGGTTCACCGCTTGGGCATGCAGCAAGACTCTTCTTCTGTTTGGGCTGACGCACAATCAGCCCATCCATTTTATTTTCTAAGATTTCTGTTCCAGGCAGGTGTGCCGTCTCCTCCTCATCTTCTCTGTAGCAGCGCCTCCACTTCTCCATGATAATTACTCCCCACTTCTATCGATCCCCCTCTTCCTTTTCATCTTCTCCATCAAATCCCATTGGAACGGATGGGTTTCCTTCGCTGCCTCCTCACGCATGAATAACCGATGCGGTGTATCTCATCTTTTAAGTAGATCTCTAGCTTTGTCAAAAAAAAGTAGATCTCCAGAACAACGACCTCCTCGGCCTGGTCCTCCCAACTATGGAGTTCCATTGCCGCAAGCTCAGATCCTCGAGGTGCGTAGCCAAATCAGTTGTTGGCCTTCTCCAGTGGCCTCGGACGCGCTGGCGCGACCACCTCACCGCGTCCCACAATGTGGATAAAGAGCACGGGTTCCAGCGGCAGGAGCTCGGGAAGGAGAAGCTCGCTGGGACGGTGGTGTTGCACGGGCGCCGCATGTTCCTCTGCTACGAGGTCCTGAGGAGTGGCCATCCCACATAGACTCCACCGAGTCCGACACCCTTCCCCGCCTCCTCGCTCCTGCCGTCAACGCCCGCAAGCCCAACTGGAAGAAAAGCATGAAGATCTCTTCTCCTCCTTCCTCTCCCTCAGTTTGTTTTTTAATTGGCTTGATTTTGTGTTGTCAATTAGGATTCGTACACTTTTCCCATGGTAGTCTTATTTTTTGTTTAGACAACATGCACCAAGTTCCCAGGTTTTACTTAGGTATATACAGTGTAGGATAAAGCCATCAGTGCAAACAGAAAGTTCCAACAACGAAAGCACTTGGATAGAAAAAGTTCAACATGACAGGCATTACAAAGAAGCTGCATCAGCAAACATAAACATGAAAGCATAGCCAGCGAACAAAAGGCCTCCAACGCCACACACAACTCACGAAGATGCTACATCCCTATAGTCCTATCCATGTCTTGGCCGAGCTCAAGTTATATAATTGTTTGTTAGTGGTTTAAACTTGACATGATCAGGTTACTGTACGTCGTATTATATCTACATATATATATATAATTATTTACTTAGTTTGATACGGCTGTAAATCTTTGCATGTAAACAAAAGAGGGAACATTAAACTGGTAACTACAGATATGCTTTAATACCTTTCTATTCCGATCAATAAAATAAGTTACTAAGTTGTTGTTTTGAATTGGTTACAAAACTGAACATATTGTGTATGCTGGATTGGAATTATATACATGCCATTTATTGTAGTTTGCTCTTGCAATCTGTAGTAGCAAGAGGGTTATTTACAACCTATTACACAATCCCCTCTTTGTACCAGGTTCTCCCAGATTTCTCCATTCCCAATCTTCATCTACCATATATTTGTTTGGATAATTGATCCAAATTGTTATCTTCCTTGATATGTCTATATTACTCAGAAATTCATCAACAAATCCCGCAGCAACGCGCGGGGCATCCCCTAGTTCCGTAAATAGTCATACGTGCTTCTGGAAAAGAACTTGTATGACATCTTTTGTCCTACCTTCCCGTTACAGCGGGGTCCTTACGGAAACTAAGGGATATTAAGGCCTCCTTTTAATAGAGAACTGGAACAAAGCATTAGCACATAGTGAATACATGAACTCCTCAAACTACGGTCATCACCGAGAAGTATCCTGATTATTGTCACTTCGGGGTTGTCGGATCATAACACATAATAGGTGACTATAGACTTGCAAGATAGGATCAAGAACACACATATATTCATGAAAACATAATAGGTTCAGATCTGAAATCATGGCATTCGGGCCCTAGTGACAAGCATTAAGCATAGCAAAGTCATAGCAACATCAATCTCAGAACATAGTGGATACTAGGGATCAAACCCTAACAAAACTAACTTGATTACATGGTAAATCTCATCCAACCCATCACCGTCCAGCAAGCCTACGATGGAATTGCTCACACACGGCGGTGAGCATCATGAAATTGGTGATGGAGGATGGTTGATGATGACGACGGTGATGAATCCCCCTCTCCGGAGCCCCGAACGGACTCCACATCAGCCCTCCCGAGAGAGATTAGGGCTTGGCAGCGGCTCCGTGTCGTGAAACGCGATGAAACTTTCTCTCTGATTTTTTTCTCCCTGAGACGGAATATATGGAGTTGGAGTTGAGGTTGGAGGAGGTCCAGGGGGCCCACGATATAGGGGGGCGCGCCCTGGGGGGGCGCCCCCTGTCTCGTGGACAGGTCGTGGCCCCCCTGGCACTAATTCTTTCGCCAAAAATTCTTATTAATTCCAAAAAGTGCCTCCGTGGATTTCCAGGACATTCCGAGAACTTTTCTTTTCTACACATAAAACAACATCATGGCAGTTCTGCTGAAAACAGCGTCAGTCCGGGTTAGTTTCATTCAAATCATGCAAGTTAGAGTCCAAAACAAGGGCAAAAGTGTTTGGAAAAGTAGATACGTTGGAGACGTATCAACTCCCCCAAGCTTAAACCTTTGCTTGTCCTCAAGCAATTCAGTTGATAAACTGAAAGTGATAAAGAAAACTTTTACAAACTTTGTTTGCTCTTGTTGTTGTAACATGAAAAGCCAGCATTCAAGTTTCAGCAAATATTATGAACTAACCATACCAACAATAACACATAGGTCTCACAATTACTCATATCAATATAACATAATCAGCTAGCGAGCCATAATAATAAAACTCGGATGACAACACTTTCTCAAAATAATCATAACATGATATCACAAAATGGTATCTCGCTAGCCCTTTCTGAGACCGCAAAACATAAATGCAGAGCACCTTTAAAGATCAAGGACTGACTAAACATTGTAATTCATGGTAAAAGAGATCCAGTCAAGTCATACCCAATATAAACCAATAGTAATGAATGCAAATGACAAGTGTGCTCTCAATGGGTGCTTTTTAATAAGAAGGGTGATGACTCAACATAAAAGTAAATATATAGGCCCTTCGCAGAGGGAAGCAGGGATTTGTAGAGGTGCCAGAGCTCGATTTTAAAATAGAGAGTGAATAACATTTTGAGCGGCATACTTTTGCTGTCAACGCAACAACTATGAGATGGCTATATCTTCCATACTACATGCATTATAGGCAGTTCCCAAATAGAATGGTAAAGGCCTATACTCCCCCAACCACCAACAAGCATCAATCCATGGCTTGCTCGAAACAATGAGTGCCTCCAACATACAACAGCCCTGGGGGAGTTTTCTTTAATTATTTTAATTTGCTTTGATCGTTTTGGATCATGGGACTGGGCATCCCGGTCACCGGCCCTTTCTCATGAATGAGGAGCGGAGTCCACTCCTCTTGAGAATAACCCACCTAGCATGGAAGATATAGATATCCCTAGTTGACACATGAGCTGCTCGAGCATACAAAACAGAATTTCATTTGAAGGGTTTGGAGTTTGGCACATACAAATTTACTTGGAACGGCAGGTAAATACCGCAAATAGGAAGGTATAGTGGACTCATATGGAACAACTTTGAGGTTTAAGGAGTTTGGATGCACAAGCAGTATTCCCGCTTAGTACAGGTGAAGGCTAGCAAAGACTGGGAAGCGACCAACTGAGAGAGCGACAATAGTCGTAAACATGCATTAAAATTAATTCACACCGAGTATAAGCATGAGTAGGATATAATCCACCATGAACATAAATATCGTGAAGGCTATGTTGATTTGATTGAACTACATGCGTGAACATGTGCCAAGTCGAGTCACTCAATTCATTCAAAGGAGGATACCATCCCATCATACCACATCATAATCATTCTAATAGCATGTTGGCACGCAAGGTAAACCATTATAACTCATAGCTAATCAAGCATGGCACAAGCAACTATAATCTCTAAATGTCATTGCAAATATGTTTACTTCATAATAGCTTACTCAAGAACGATGAATCATCATATTTACAAAAACAAGAGAGGTCGAGTTCATACTAGCTTTTCTCATCCCAATAAGTCCATCATATATCGTCATTATTGCCTTTCACTTGCACGACCGAACGATGTGTATAATAATAAGAGTGCACGTGCATTGGATTAAGCTGGAATCTGCAAGCATTCAACTCAAGAGAGAAGACAAGTAATATGGGCTCTAAATTAAATAAACAATTATGCATATAAGAGCCACTAAGCATTTTCAATATGGTCTTCTCGACCCCCAAAAGAAAGAAAAGAAGATCAAACTATTTACACGGGAAAGCTCCCAACAAGTAAGAAGAAGAACTAGAAATCTTTTTGGGTTTTCATTTTAATTTCCACTACAAGTAAGGAAATTAAACTAACTATTTTTTTGGTTTTTCTTAAGGTTTATCAAAGACACACGAAGAAAACTAGAAAAAGAAATTTAAACTAGCATGGATAATGCAATGAAAGAGTATGAGCACCAATGACTAGTGTGTGAACATTAATGTAAAGTCAGTGAGAAATACGTACTCCCCAAGCTTAGGCTTTTGGCCTAAGTTGGTCTAATACCAAGGACCTCCGCTACTCTCCCCGGTGTAGTGGGAGGTGTAATCAGGATACCACTGGCTAGTCATCTCCGGATCCCACTGGACATATGATGCACGATAAGGGTCCAGCTCAGGTTCCGGCTCAGGTTCAGGTTCTGGAGTAAAAGCTTGGGCTAGATGATTGTTCACCGCTTCCGGCGTGACAAGACGATTTTCTGCAAGCAAATCAAATAACAAAGGTGCAGGCAAAATAATAAACTCAAAGTGTTTCTTATTGAATCTAAGTCTATACAAGAGCATCTTCTCTTCGTTGTCAACAATAAACTTGTGTGCTACCATGTTCTTGTAATCTAAAATGTGAGGAGGTAATTTTGTCTCGTCCTCCTCATAGTGCCTAATGGGTATCTGAAAATGTTCAGCAAGACATGTAGCATAGATACCTCCAAATATGGGGCCTTTTGTATGATTCAGAGCTAGCCGTTTAGCAAAGACGGCACCCATACTAAAAGTATTGTCTCCTAGCAAAGCATGTTGAAGAATAATATTATCTGGAACACTCAAATTTCCACTATTTCCACGACCAATCAAGCATCTACTAGCAAATATGGCAAAGTAGCGTAAAATAGGAAAGTGTATGCTAGAGACCTTCGCCTCAGAGCCCTTCTTTGGCTCCTCTACAACAATAGTATTAACAAAGCCACCCACATCATCGCGATGGGGTTCATATAATTCTCCCTCATAAGGTATCCTACATACCGCGCAAAAATGACGTAAAGACATTTCTTTGAATTCATCATATAAATGAAATGATACTGCAGGCGGCGACTTCTTAGGATAATAATAAAAGTTTTGCACGAAAGTATTGGTGAGCAAGAGATACTGATCGATTCGGTCGTTCATGAAATGGTGAGGCCTGCAGTCTCGATTAAAGCATAAAAATCTTCATGAATTCCGGCTTCTTTCAAGAAATCCTCACATGGCCATTCGCACGACCGTACTTTTGCTAAGCAAGGAAGATTATACTTGGGTTTGTCCTTTTCTTTGTCTTGTTTTTCCTTAGAGCTTTGGCTAGAAGAGCCTTTAAAGAGCCTCCTTAACATTTTCTGAAAATTTCTGAAATTTTAGTAACTTCAAAATGAAAGTGAATAAAACTAAACAAGATTGATAGCAACTACTCCTACAAGTGCCTAGAGCCTATATCATGCATTGGAATTGCTTGGGACCTCAAAAATTTAACATGCAAGCTCTAGAACATGGTCACTTATGCAGCAAAAATTTGCAATGAATAAAGCACTAGAACAAAAACTAATTGGACCAATGGAGGAGTCACATACCAAGCAACAATCTCCCAAAGCAGTTTTGTGAATGGAGCTTTGAGCTAAGAGATCGAAAATCGCAGCAAAACGAGCTAGAACTCGTGCTTGAGCTGGATGGGGATTTTTTTGGGTAGAAGATGAAGTGTGTGGGTGCTGGCATAAGTGGAGGGGAGCCACCAGGGGCCCACGAGTCAGGGGGCACGCCCTCCTCTCTCGTGGCATGGTGCTTGCCCCTCCTGCAGTGTTTTCAGTGCCTTAAATCCTCAAATATTCCAGAAAAAATCATACTAAATTTGCAGGGCATTTGGAGCACTTTTATTTTTGGACTATTTTTTAATGCACGGATAATTCAGAAAACAGATGGATAATACTATGTTTGCTTTATTTATTCTAAATAACAAAAAGTAAAAGAGGGTATAGAAGGTTGTGCCTTCTAGTTTCATCCATCTCGTGATCATCAAAATGAATCCACTACCAAGGTTGATCAAGTCTTGTTAACAAGCTCATTCCGAATAACACGGAACCGGAGAAATTTCAAATAACAATAAGTTTCCTCAATGGGGATATGAAAATCCCCAACAATAAGAATATCATACTTTTTCTTGACAGTAGGGAGAGGAAATTCAAAACCTCCAAAAATGATAGTTGGAACTTTTTCAATAGAATTGATACTATGAACTTGAGATTGTTTCCTTGGAAAGTGTACTGTATGCTCATTACCATTAACATGAAAAGTGGCATTGCCTTTGTTGTAATCAATAACAGCCCCTGCAGTATTAAGAAAAGGTCTACCAAGGATAATTGAAATACTATCGTCCTCGGGAATATCAAGAATAACAAAGTCCGTTAAGATAGTGACATTTGCAACCACAACAGGCACATCCTCACAAATACTGACAGGTATAGCAGTTGATTTATCGGCCATTTGCAAAGATATTTCAGTAGGTGTCAACTTATTCAATACAAGCCTACGATATAAAGAGAGAGGCATAACACTAACACCGGCTCCAAGATCACATAAAGAAGTTCTAACATAATTTCTTTTAATAGAGCATGGTATAGTTGGAACACCCGGATCTCCAAGTTTCTTTGGTATTCCACCCTTAAAAGTGTAATTAGCAAGCATGGTGGAAATTTCAGGTTCCAATATCTTTCTTTTATTTGTGATGATATCCTTCATATACTTAGCATACGGATTTATTTTAAGCATATCAGTTAAGCGCATACGTAAGAAAATAGGTCTAATCATTTCAGGAAATCGCTCAAAATCGCTCAAAATTTCAGGTCCCCCCAATTCATCAAGCAAATCATTTTGAGCTTTAAGTACTTGCTCAGCTTGAGTAGAAACCATAGAAGCATATTTGCTAACGCGGCGAAGTTCATCTTTAACTCTAGCTAGATTATCACCTATGCGTCCTATCTCGAAAGCATTATTCTTAACCTCTCTACCAACATAAGCATTAAAACTTTCTTGTCTAGCCATAAAGTCATCAAATTCATCTAAGCATGGGCTATGAAATTTAGTAGAGGGTATTTCAACTTTATCATATCTATAGAGAGAATTTACCTTTACTACCTGTGTTGGGTTATCAAGACAATGTGGTTCTTCAAGCGGTAAATTAAGACCATGTATTTCTTCAATAGGAGGTAAATTCTTAACATCTTCAACTTTAATACCTTTTTCTTTCATTGATTTCTTTGCCTCTTGCATATCTTCGGGACTGAGAAATAAAATACCTCTCTTCTTTGGAGTGGGTTTAGGAATAGGCTCGGGAGTTGGCTCAATTGGTTCAGGAATTACTTCAGGAATTGGCTCGGGAAGAGTCCAATTATTTTCATTAGTCAACATATTATTCAATAATATTTCAGCTTCATCGACTGTTCTTTCCCTGAAAACACAACCAGCACAACTATCCAAGTAGTCCTTGGAAGCATCGGTTAGTCCATTATAAAAGATATCAAGTATTTCATTTTTCTTAAGAGGATGATCAGGCAAAGCATTAAGTAACGGAGAAGCCTCCCCCAAGCTTGTGGGAGACTCTCTTCTTTGATTTGCACAAAATTATATATTTCCCGCAAGGCAGCTTGTTTCTTATGAGCAGGGAAATATTTAGCAGAGAAGTAATAAATCATATCCTAGGGACTACGCACACAACCAGGAGCAAGAGAATTATACCAAGGCTTAGCATCACCCTTTAATGAGAACGGAAATATCTTAAGGATATATAAATAGCAAGACTTCTCATCATTAGTAAACAGGGTAGCTATATCATTCAACTTAGTAAGATGTGCCACAACAGTTTCAGATTCAAGGCCATAAAAAGCATCAGATTCAACTAAAGTAATAATATCAGGATCAACAGAGAATTCATATCCTTATCAGTAACACAAATAGGTGAAGTAGCAAAAGCAGGATCGGGTTTCATTCTAGCATTAAAAGACTGCTGCTTCCATTTAGCTAATAATTTCTTAAGATCATTTCTACCATTGCAAGCAAGAATTTCCATAGCAGCTTTTTCATTCATAACATAACCCTTAGGAACAATAGGTAAAACATAATCATTGGGGGGACCTTCATCATCACTATCATCAGTAATAGGATCTTCAGTAATTTCATTCCCCCTAACTCTAGCAAGTTGTTCATCTAAAAAATCACCTAATGTGAGGCACAGTAGTATCACGCACAGAAGTAGTTTCATCATGCATAGCAGAAGTGGCATCATCAATAATAGGCGACATATCAGAATTCATAGCAGTAGCAGGTTTAGGTGTCGCAAGCCTACTAATAACGAAAGGAGAATCTTGTGCAGAGCTAGATGGCAGTTCCTTACCTCCCCTCGTAGTTGAGGGAAAAATAGTAGTTCGATCGTCTTTCAAGTTCTTCATAGTGATCAACAGATATAAATCCCAAGTGACTCAGAGAATAGAGCTATGCTCCCCGGCAACGGCACCAGAAATTAGTCTTGATAACCCACAAGTATAGGGGATCGCAACAGCTTTTGAGGGTAGAGTATTCAACCCAAATTTATTGATTCGACACAAGGGGAGCCAAAGAATATTCTTGAGTATTAGCAGTTGAGTTGTCAATTCAACCACACCTGGATAACTTAGTATCTGCAGCAAAGTGTTTAGTAGCAAAAGTGGTATGATAATAAAGGTAACGGTAGCAAAAGTAAAGATAAATGTTTTTGGGGTTTTGTAGTAGTTGTAACAGTAGCAACGGAAAAGTAAATAAGGGAAGAACAATATGTGAAAATCTCATAGGCAATGGATCAGTGATGGATAATTATGCCGGATGCGATTCCTCATGCAATAGTTATAACATAGGGTGATATAGAACTAGCTCCAATTCATCAATGTAATGTAGGCATGTATTCTGTAAATAGTCATACGTGCTTATGGAAAAGAACTTGTATGACATCTTTTGTCCTACCCTCCCGTTACAGCGGGGTCCTTACGGAAACTAAGGGATATTAAGGCCTCCTTTTAATAGAGAACCGGAACAAAGCATTAGCACATAGTGAATACATAAACTCCTCAAACTACGGTCATCATCGAGAAGTATCCCGATTATTGTCACTTCGGGGCTGTCGGATCATAACACATAGTAGGTGACTATAGACTTGCAAGATAGGATCAAGAACACACATATATTCATGAAAACATAATAGGTTCAGATCTGAAATCATGGCACTCGGGCCCTAGTGACAAGCATTAAGCATAGCAAAGTCATAGCAACATCAATCTCAGAACATAGTGGATACTAGGGATCAAACCCTAACAAAACTAACTTGATTACATGGTAAATCTCATCCAACCCATCACCGTCTAGCAAGCCTACGATGGAATTACTCACGCACGGCGGTGAGCATCATGAAATTGGTGATGGAGGATGGTTGATGATGACGACGGCGACGAATCCCCCTCCCCGGAGCCCCGAACAGACTCCAGATCAGCCCTCCCGAGAGAGATTAGGGCTTGGCGGCGGCTCCGTGTCGTGAAACGCGACGAAACTTTCTCTCTGGTTTTTTTTCTCCCCGAGACGGAATATATGGAGTTGGAGTTGAGGTCGGAGGAGGTCCAGGGGGCCCACGAAATAGAGGGTCACGCCCTAGGGGGCGCCCCCTGTCTCATGGACAGGCCGTGGGCCCCCTGGCACTAATTCTTTCGCCAAAAATTCTTATTAATTCCAAAAAGTGCCTCCGTGGATTTCCAGGACATTCCGAGAACTTTTCTTTTCTACACATAAAACAACATCATGGCAGTTCTGCTGAAAACAGCATCAGTTCGGGTTAGTTTCATTCAAATCATGCAAGTTAGAGTCCAAAACAAGGGCAAAAGTGTTTGGAAAAGTAGATATGTTGGAGACGTATCAAGAACCCAATATTTAACCCTACTGTTTTCGTGTGTTCACATGATTATTCTACTGTAGTAATCATGTTTTATAGCTTTGGTTTCAATAAAGTGCCAAGTGAGACTTTTAGGATAGCTTACGAAGATAGTTGTGTTGATACTACTGAAAATCAGAAACTTTTGCACTGAGTAAATTAGTTTTGATAATTCACAGAAATGTGATTTTGATCTGTTTATTTTTGCTCCGGATTGGTACACAAATTTCTCAGGCTTTCCTAATCTGGTAGGATTTTTGGAGTTACAGAAGTATTCGAGAGTTACAGATTACTACAGACTGTTCCGTTTTTGACAGATTCTATTTTCTATGTGTTGTTTGCTTATTTTGATGAATCTATTAGTAGTATCGGAGGGTATGAACCATAGAGAAGTTGGAATACAGTAGATATTACACCAATATGAATTTAGAATGAGTTCACAACAGTACCAAAAGTGGTGATTTATTTTTTTACTAGTATTTATACACGTGCAATGCACGTCTTAGAATTATGGAGTCATTTTGTCATAAAGAAAAGGGTCATATACATGCTTATAGATTCAAGGTAAAAAATATTGTTGATGTAATAATGCAGATTTTTGTTACAAATATGCCGAATATAAGTATTGCTGAGGTAGTATGGAAGCCTCACTTTGATGACACGGACAAGAATTCAACGACTTTATTTTCTCTTCTTCCCATTTGTCCTCCTAGATCATCTCGCTTGGGCTCAGCAGATCTGCCACTCAATCTGCAACATGGCCCAAGATGTCTCACATATGGGCCTTTTTATGGGATGGTTCCAGAACATAGTGGAGGTTGTTGTGGTCTGCTGTTCACCGCGAATCCTGCTGCTATGAGCCGTTAGATTAAGCAGACCAACGATTAGGATTGATGCTCCAGATCCAATTCAAAACTCGTACACTATATAGTAGTAAAGATATACTAACGAAGCTTACAAGTTTTCTGTTGAGTTTTGTGTTGTGAAGTTTTCAAGTTTTGGATAAAGATTCGATGGACTATGGAATAAGGAGTGGCAAGAGCCTAAGCTTGGGGATGCCCAAGGCACCCCAAGGTAATATTCAAGGACAACCAAGAGCGTAAGCTTGGGGATGCCCCGGAAGGCATCCCCTCTTTCGTCTTTGTTCATCGGTAACTTTACTTGGAGCTATATTTTTATTCACCACATGATATGTGTTTCGCTTGGAGCGTCATTTTATTTTCTTTTGTTTTGCTTGCTGTTTGAATAAAATACCAAGATCTAAAATTCTTAAATGTTAGAGAGTCTTCACATAGTTACATAATTATTCAACTACTCATTGATCTTCACTTATATCTTTTGGAGTAGTTTGTCATGGGCTCTAGTGCTTCACTTATATCTTTTTAGAGCATGACGGTGGTTTTATTTTGAAGAAATTGATGACCTCTCATGCTTCACTTATATTATTTTGAGAGTCTTAAACAACATGGTAATTTGCTTAGGTTATGAATTTAGTCCTAATATGATAGGCATCCAAGAGGGATATAAGAAAAACTTTCATATAAAGTGCATTGAATACTATGAGAAGTTTGATTCTTTATGGTTGTTTTGAGACATGAAGATGGTGACATTAGAGTCATGCTAGTGGAGTAATTGTGAATTTGAGAGATACTTGTGTTAAAGTTTGTGATTCCCGTAGCATGCACGTATGGTGAACCGTTATGTGATGAAGTTGGAGCATGATTTATTTATGGGATATTTAAATTAGTGCCCCTGGTTCCTTAGTTGTGCTCACTTTTCCCCACGCTCCAAACATTTGCTCACTTTTCCCCTCTTCCTTAGCTGAAACTCTCACAAATGCTCATAGCGGGCGTTTGCCGTCTTGACCGTCCATTGACCGTTAATTGCTGACGAGTGGGGCCGAGTCTTCATCTGACTGTTGCTTGCTGACGGGTGGGACCGCAAGGAGACACGTATTGGGCAGCTTGTCTGAATCTGAAACAGATCTAGACAGGCCGCACTGCACCGCACCGCCCTGCCCCCTCCACCGGTGTCGTGTCGCGTCCACCGCAGTTGTTTCCTCCACCCTATGCCCTATTCCGTTCGACGGCGACACCGCGTCTCTGCCAGATATAGCCCACCTCCCCATCTGGGATTACATAGCGATGTTGAGTGAGGACGCCCGGAATGCAGTCGACCGTGGAGAGGATTGGGTCGAATCCGCGGCAGATAATTCATGTATTAAACCTGGGTAAGCATTGTTTCCTCTCGAATTGACGTTCTAAGTCGTATTGTAGGCCCTATTTGACTTCTATTTGCTTGAATCGTTCAAATTTGTGCTTGATTTTACCCGGCTAACTGAAGCCTTTGTTTCCTTCCCCCAACAAAATAGGATTGATCCCGCGCTGGCTTTCCGGCTGGCGATTAGAATGGAAACTAGTGTGCTGCGTGGTACTAAACCGCATTTGATTTCATCATTTTTCTATCCCAAAGTGGTAGAAACCAGCATATCTTTCAAAGATTTGCGAGCTGAGCTCCGAAACACCTATCCCTGGAGTGATGCCGATGTTGTTGAACTGAATTACTTCAGCAGTGATGAGCAAAGATTTCTCCCACTAACTTGCGACGATCATATGCCGTTGCTTTTTGCTGGGATTGTTGGCTGCCGATTCGGTAAACTCCAAATCGATGTGCTTCAGCCACGCGCAGAACGGGCGAAGGGGAAGGGAGTTTAGAGATCATCTGTCTGTGCTAATAGCCAGCACCCCGGCACTCCTTGTAGGTCGACACCAAGTAAAGTAAGTGGTTCATGGAGCCACAACATGCCTGCTGCCAATTCTGGTTCCGATTCAGCTGCTGTTTCTCGTGTACCTTCTGTAGTTGGTGTAGAAGAAGATGCAGAACCTAACAAGGCAGTGCCTACAAATGATGATGAAGACGAGATGATGTTCCCTGAACTGGTCGATGTAGCCAGTCAGCAAGCAATGGATGACGAATATATGGAGGAGCCCATCAGCCAAGCTAGGTTTGATGACACTGACGATGAAGAGAAGGTGGAGAACATGGACAGCTTAATCGAGGATGAATACGATGGTGATGACATGCCAACAATTGAGTGGAACAAGGAAAAACCTGAGCTTAGTGTAGGTACCATTTTCCAATCAATGGTGGACTGTCAGAATGCAGTGACAACATGGTGCATTATATCTGAAAACTCCTATAAGATTAAAAGGAGTGAGCCAGCAAGGTTCACAGTTTTTTGTCCATATCCTAGGTGTAGGTGGAAGTTGCATGCATCTCGTATGAGAAAGAGCAAATATATTCAGGTAATCCAAGTTCAGTTAGTAATTTAGTTTCAGATCGTTGAGTAAGGTTTCTTAACTGTTCTTTACCCTTTTATTTTGTTTCAGATAAAGAAAACCCCACACAAGCACACCTGTCCACCTGGAGGGGGAGGGGGGAAGGCCAAAACCAAGCTAGCAAAAACTAGGTGGGTGGCAGATGCTATATTGGATTGGCTGAGAGAAGAACCTGGACTTGGTCCAACAACACTCCATGGGAAGCTTTTTGAGAAGTACAAGATAGAAATTCCTTACATGAGAATTTTCAATGCTAGGGAAAAGGCTCTTGACAGAATTAATGGTCAATGGAATGACAGTTTTCAGCTGCTTTACACTTTCAAAGCTGAAGTGGAGATGGCAAGTCCAGGGAGTGTTGTAGAGATTGACAAGCATACAGTTCCATCAAAATAAAAGGGAAGTCATTTCAGAAGGAGTGCTTCAGAAGGGCTTTTGTTTGTTTCAAGGCTTCTTGTGGGGTTTCTAGATGGTTGCAGCCCTATTTGGTCAGTAGATGCTACACATTTGGTGGAAGATGGAGAGGGTAGCTAGTAGCAGCTTGTGCAGTTGATGGACACAACTGGCTATTCCCAGTTGCATTTGGTGTGGTGGAGGCAGAGTCGAGAAAGTTGGGTCTGGTTTTTGCAGCATTAAGAACATTATAGGCACACCCCTGTGTTTAGCTATACACATAGATGCTTGCAGGGGTTTAGAGAGTGCAGTGGAAATTGTATTACAGGTGGAGCATAGGGAATGTATGCGACACCTAGCGCATAATTTCAAAAAGAAGTTCAAAGGTAAAGTTTATGATGAGAACTTATGGCCAGCATCATACACATGCAGCAAAAGGAAGCATGAACACCATTTGAGAGTGTTGTATGCTCAAAATCCTCTTGTGAAGGAGTACATGGATGCACATCATGGCAAGGTGTGGTCAAGAAGCAAATTCAACGAAATCTGCAAAGTAGATTATGTGACTAGTAACCTTGCAGAATGCTTCAATTCAAAGTTCAAGTCAGTGAAAGGGCTCTTGTTGTGGCAAGCATTTGACAAGATGAGGCAAATGATCATGATAAAGATGGCTCTTCGCAAAAGAATTGCAGAAACACAATATGTTGGTCATCAAATGCTCCCATCACTGATTAAGGCATTGCACTTGAAGGCAAGAGGACTGAAGATGAAATGTATTCGATCCGGTACATATGAGGGAGAGGTTACCTATACTGACACTAAAAATAGGGTATGGAGGTATCCTGTGAACCTAAGTACTAGAGAATGTACTTGTAGGCAATGGCAGATCCGTGGGAAGCCATGCATACATGCCCTACATCTGATGACCGTTATCGGGGGTGCAAATGGTGAAGTTGATCAATATTGCTCTGAGTATTTCTCTGTTGCCAAATTTATGGCTGCTTATGCTGACAATGTGCCTGCACTATTGGGGAAAGATCAATGGAACATAGTAGATCCAGGGTTCAAACTCCATGCTCCTGTCATTACTAGACCACCAGGAAGACCAAGGAACCAGAGGATCAGAGCAGGTGAGGAGGGTCGTCTACCAAAGAAGCGTGCTTGCAAAAAATGTGGAGTTCTGGGGCATATTGCTAGGCTTTGTACCAATGCAGTGGATGCATCATTTGGAGAGGAGGAAAGATGGACAGCAGCCAATGCTGAGCAGAATGCAGCAGCAATGGAGACTGAAGATGCAGTGGAGAATGCAGCAGCAAATGAAGCGTCTTGGTATGTGTTTGCACCCTTTGTAGAATGCAGCTACCCTTTTGTTTGCATTTTGTTCTCTTTTTTGCCTATGGCTTATAATTTTATTTACCAGCTCTAGGGAGAAAAGGCCAAGAGATGAAGAAGCAGAAGATTTTGAAACCATGGCCTTTGATGGTTTTGAATCTATAAGAGAGAAGAGGAGGGCGTAATTTTTCCAATTGTGCCTTTAAAGATTACTGAACCCATAGATGACCGTCAAATGGTCGTCAAGTGCTCGGAGAGTGCAACTACTCCATCAGCACCTCCACGAGGAAAACCCCAAGTAAAGCCCAAGATCAAAAGGAACAAGAGTCTGAAAGAAAAGAGCATCTCAACTAGGGAAACCAGGAGCAAGACGGTGAAGCCAGCTGCAAACATAAGGAGCAAGTCGAAAATTTGAATTAAGTTGTTGGGAAATGTTTGTGTTGTCAATTTGAGGGCGAGTGGATCGCTTAAAACTTGGTAGATTTGAGCTACTGTGAAAACTTATCAGTTGTAATAATGTTGCTTCTACTTTGGTTTCTTATTTGAGTCAGAATTCAAATTTCCATCAAAATTTGAATTTAAATCAATATTTGAATTTGGGCCAAAATTTGGATTCGAGTCAAAGTTGAAGTTGAACATTGGAGGTTCATTGCTCTGTGCGGTGTATTTGATCGAGCATTTGAAGTCCAATATTCGTAGGTGAACAGTCCGAGTTTTTTTTACCTTGCCTAAATGAGGCATATATATTTTTATTAACACTTGTTCCATATATATAGGGTATAAACGAACTCTGAAAATGTTCATAGGTGATAGCTCATTTGTGTGAAGACTTTTTTCATGAAAATGACCTACACCAAGTTTATATTTTTTTTTCTCATAACCTTGTCACATATGACGGCTATGTGCGCAAGAATTACAACATTTTGATTTTTTTTGAATTTTTTAAAAACATTTGAACTTGATTTCGACAGATCACTTCAAAAAATGATTTTTCAAAAAATGCCCCTATACCGAGTTTATATTTTTTTATGTTAACTAGGTCTCATAAACTGACGAACTACGTTTGTTTTATATTTTTGCGATTTTTTCTAATTTAGTTATGGCCATTTGAAATCTGGTCAAACCCTAATAACCCCGTTGACTCGCTCATAACCCCGGAGAAATGCTCCAAACCTTAGCGTTGAACGTGCGCCGTCGGATCCTACCAAGCGCCAAACACAACCCGTCAGATGTGGGGCAGGCATGCGCGATCCGCGTGATGCATCCTGATTGGCTACTGCAATGTCCTTCTCGGGTTTTTTACGATCTGCCCCACTTTACATATGAAATTGTATTTTTCGCACATGACCACCACATGTCAGTGTTAAGAGTTGGTTCAAATATTCAAACTGCAAAATACAATGTGGCAAATCGTCAATATAGCTTCCCCTTATCTTCTTCTCCATCTGACAAACAAAGGCATCGAGCAGATCGAGCAATTCCTCTGTTTCTTTCCCCATCTTCTCGTTCTTCTTCCTCTCGAGCAATTCCTCTGTTTCTTCCTCTCGGGCGATATGTCGACCTCCTCGTCAGCCCCCCGTTCCACGTGGCCGGTGTATGGTCCAGTGCCGATGACTCGATGCACTGACTGCCCACGGACTGCGCCACTAAAGCGGTTGACTTCGAAGGAGGAGAAGAATGGGAACTTTGGGCGAGTTAAATCAAATGCGAGAGCAAGCCGGAGGGGCAGGTTAGATCTGAGTTTTCCTCGCATCCTTTATCTCTAATTTCTCAAAAAATGTGTCAGATTTGGATTTAGGTTACATGATTTTGTTTTCAGATCGTGAAGAAATGCCACCATTTCGAGTGGATGGATGATTACATCCAGAGGCTTCAAGGGTCGGGCTTGCTGGATTCGAGGGGGAATGCAATCCGCGAGTCCAATCTGCCCCATGACAGTGCCGCTCCGGCAGCAGCAGCGCGTCCGGAATACCCGACGGTGGTAGATGTCGAACTGAAGACGGAATTGAAGAAGATGAACAAGAACTTCAAGGAGCTTATTGAGTTGAAGAAGCAATCCAATCTGATAGCTTTAGGAATACTTGCTCTAGGAATTTTTTACTTGATGGCCATCTCTCGTTAGAGATGTTTGTCTACTGTTGTTGCCACTGTTTAGCAATCCAAGTCTGTTTATCTCAAATGCAACTCTGTTTAGTGCAACTGTCGATCTCTGAATGTATGCAGTTTACTGTTAAGTTTCGACACTTTCAGTTTCGGCAGAAAACAACTACTAGTTCAGTGATAGGATTATTTTGTTAGCTAATAACCTCGAGTGTTGGATCATACTTCAATATTTCTAAAAACCAAAGTATTCTTTGAAGGGAGCCCTTCTTTGAATACCTAAAAAATACAGAGCTCTCAAACCAAAGCCGTGTACAAATGTACAATATGTTCTTATTTTTAGAAGGCATCTATAAACACATCATTTTTAGTTTGTTTGGTTAATTTTTCCCACGCCAATTAGCCGTATCTAAACTTGGGACAAACAAAATACAAACATAATAAAGCATTAATATAACACACATAACTTAACTTAGATAGGGTTGCTAGGGCAACATAAGTTCTTACATAGACACCGATAGATAATCCCTAATAATTAACCTTACATACATAGGGTAGCTAGCTCGGGCAACACACACACACCAAACTGACACTACATAGTAGATAGATAGGGTAGCTAGGGCAACACCGCCATGTCTTCACCATCGTCTTCACCTTAACCGCCGGCTTCACCGTCTTCTTCGCCGCCGGCTTCAGTACTCCTCCTCCTCAAGGCCGTTGTCGCCGACGTAGTACGGGAGGCTATGCATGCGGTTGCGAGCGGGGAAGACGCTCTCGAAGTCGGTGAAGATGTTATAGGTCGTGAATGCGATGAACTCGCACCCACACCAATACACCTTGCCGAGCAGGTAGTAGGCATCGAACCTGTTGGTGAAGTGGACGACGAGCCCTACCACTGGAGCGTTGGCGTGGGGACGCTGCTCCACGAGGTTGAACATGGGCGGCGAGCCCGCCGGGAGGTGGTGGAAGCCCGCACGGAGGAACCCCCGTGCAAGCTCAGTGCTTCCCCTCCAGCGGGAGAACGCCCACACGCGGAGGGATTCCTCGACGACGATGTTGGCGGGGTACCTGTCGGTGTACTAAAGTAGGGGGCACCTTAGTACCCCGAACTAGTGCACGGACAGTCGCAGCACCCCGCGGCAAGGCTTGCCGGGCGCCCGCCAAGACCCTCCATCATTTCCTATTACTGCCATTCAAGAACAAAGTATCAACTGAGAAAACAAAGGCCCCGGCAAGAGGAGCTTGCCGGGAAGGCCAACCAAGGCGCTTTCAGAAGACTTGCCGTGGACGCCCAGCGTCCGGCAAGGCCAGCGGCCGCAAGCTTGCCGGCACAACAAGAGAAGGGCGGCAAGGCTGCCACCCAAAATCCAGCGCATCCAGCGGCGTGTCACCCCAGGGCCATCCCAGGGGCACGTGGCGAGGCGTTGTGCAGCCATGCGGAGCGAGGTGGCAAGCGGAGCTGACAGAGACGCCATCGTGGCAACCGGTGGCTCACCTAACGGTCGTTTCTTTGCACTGTTGGGGCGACCGGACGGGCATTAAATGCCCTTGTCCCCTGCCGTCAGAGTTAGGTAGGGGACACCGCTGGTCACTTATTGTACCTACCTGCGTTTTACCTTTTACCCCTCTTCCCACGCTGCCACTGTTGGTGCCCCTTGAGACTATAAAGGGAGGCCCATGCGCACGTAGAAGGGGTTCGTCCATTCGACACACGCAACACCACCATACGCCGCACGCCGAGCAAGATCAAATACAAACACAAAGCAGCAGAGGAGTTTTATCTCCGGAGAGCTCCGGCTGGGTAAAATCGCCCGTCTCCCCCGCGCGCCCGACCTCGATCTGCTCTGCGCACGCCCTCCGCTCCCTTGCCGGACTAGAAGGGGCTCCCTGCCCCATAGGTGCTCGAGGCCACAGAGAGCCGCCCCGACAGTACCGCCGTTCCGGCACGGTGGGCGGCACTTGGAACGTCGGCCCGTTGTACTACATCTTGCTCGCTTCGCTGAGTGGAACGCCTTTGGCTTTTGGGGGAAGAAGAGAAGTTGGAGGCGCAGATGGACCTGTAGAAGAAGAGGCAATGAAGGGCAGTTTAAATAGCCGGGAGACGGCGGGTACACATGCAACCGGCGAGATCGTGACTCGGTCGCGGCGTGAACCGATCGATCATCAATTTGTGAACGTGAATCGGCGCGAAGGCGTGCTGCGTGCTTTCTGCGTTGGCGGCTGCCGGCCTTCCCCTTCTGCGTGCTCTGCGTTGGCGGCTGCCTGCCTCCCATTCATGAGCGTGCGTGCAGCCTGCAGCGTGAACCGATGCCTCGACATATGGACGCGACCGTGCATGCAGCCTGCCCCTTCTGCCACCGGCACGTATGCCTGCGACGCGTGAAACAACGCTGCAGAGCGACTGAATCCACCGGCAACCGTGCGGCACGGATCGATGCGTGCGTGTCGGCGTGCATGCATGCGATTAGGTCTAGGTCACTAGATGCGTGCGTGGCGGTGTTCGCATGCATAGCAGGCTACATCGATGCCAAAGCCGGGCATGCATAGCATGCTGTTTCCATCCATAGCATGCTTTTTTAATTGGGCTCCCTTTTAAATTTATTACCAACAAACTAACAGGCCCGTCCTATGAACACAAACACGGCCCAACCAGCGAAGCCACAACCACAATCAACAGAGTCCAACTTGGCCCCACAAGTCAGTTAACGGCCAAGACGGCAAACGTCTGTTATGAACATTTGTGAGAGTTTCAGCTAAGGGAATGGGGAAAAGTGAGCAAAAGTTTGAAGCGTGGGGAAAACTGAGCACAACTAAGGAATTGGGGGCACAGATGGAATAAGCCCTATATTTATTGATTGTATTCCTTATGAGTGGGTCGGGATCGCGCGACAATTAACTCCTACCAACCCTTCCCCTAGGAGCATGCGCGTAGTACTTCGTTTTGATAACTAATAGATTTTTGCAATAAGTATATGAGTTCTTTATGACTAATGTCGAGTCCATGGATTATACGCACTCTCACCCTTCCACCATTGCTAGCCTCTCTAGTACCGCGCAACTTTCGCCGGTACCATACACCCACCATTTACCTTCCTCAAAACAGCCACCCATACATACCTATTATGGCATTTCCATAGCCATTCCGAGATATATTGCCATGCAACTTTCCACCGTTTCATTTATTATGACACGCTTCATTATTGTCATATTGCTTTGCATGATCATGTAGTTGACATCGTATTTGTGGCAAAGCCACTGTTCATAATTCTTTCATACATGTCACTCTTGAATCATTGCACATCCCGGTACACCGTCGGAGCCATTCATATAGAGTCATATTTTGTTCTAAGTACCGAGTTGTAATTCTTGAATTGTAAGTAAATAAAAGTGTGATGATCATCATTATTAGAGCATTGTCCCATGTGAGGAAAGGATGATGGAGACTATGATTCCCCCACAAGTCGGGATGAGACTCTGGACAAAAAAAGGAAAAAAGAAAAGAAAGGCCAAAAAAAGAGAGGGCGCAAAAAAACAGAAAACAAAAAAATGAGAGAAAAAGAGAGAAGGGGCAATGCTACTATCCATTTACCACACTTGTGCTTCAAAGTAGCACCATGATCTTCATTATAGAGAGTCTCCTATGTTGTCACTTTCATATACTAGTGAGAAATTTTGTTATAGATGACCCACTTTGTACTAAAGTTAGTACAAAGTTGGGTCATCTATTTTGGAACGGAGGGAGTATACTCCAATGATGGGCTTCCTCAAAATGCCCTAGGTCTTCGTGAGCAAGCGAGTTAGATGCACACCCACTTAGTTTCTTTTTGAGCTTTCATACACTTATAGCTCTAGTGCATCCGTTGCATGGCAATCCCTACTCACTCACATTGATATCTATTGATGGGCATCTTCATAGCCCGTTGATACGCGTAGTTGATGTGAGACTATCTTCTCCTTTTTGTCTTCTCCACAGCCACCATTCTATTCCACATATAGTGCTATGTCCATGGCTCACGCTTATGTATTGCGTGAAAGTTAAAAAAGTTTGAGAATACTAAAGTATGAAACAATTGCTTGGATGAAACCGGGGTTGTGCATGATTTAAATATTTTGTGTGACGAAGATGGAGCAGAGCCAAACTATATGATTTTGTAGGGATGAACTTTCTTTGGCCATGTTATTTTGAGAAGACATGATCACTTTGTTAGTATGCTTGAAGTACTATTATTTTCATGTCAATATTAAACTTTTGTTTTGAATCTTGTGGATCTGAATATTCTTGCCACAATAGAGAGGATTACATTGATAAATATGTTAGGTAGCATTCCACATCAAAAATCCTGTTTTTATCATTTACCTACTCGAGGACGAGCAGGAATTAAGCTTGGGGATGCTTTATACGTCTCCAACGTATCTATAATTTTTGATTGTTCCATACTGTTATATTATCAATCTTGGATGTTTTATATGCATTTATATGTTGTTTTATATGACTTTTGGGACTAACCTATTAACATAGAGCCTAGTGCCAGTTTCTGTTTTTTCCTTATTTTTGAGTTCTACAGAAAAGGAATACCAAATGGAGTCCAATTGACGTGCCAATTTTTGACGATTTTTTATGGACCAAAAGAAGCCCCTATTGTAAAAGAGTTGGGCGATAAGAGTCCCGAGCCATCCACGAGGGTGGAGGGCGCGCCCTACCCCCCTAGGCACGCCCCCTGCCTCATGGATGTCTCGGAGACTGATAACCCGCAAGTATAGGGGATCACAACAGTTTTCGAGGGTAGAGTATTCAACCCAAATTTATTGATTCGACACAAGGGGAGCCAAAGAATATTCTCAAGTATTAGCAGTTGAGTTGTCAATTCAACCACACCTGGATAACTTAGTATCTGCAGCAAAGTAGTTAGTAGCAAAGTAGTATGGAAGTAATGTAATGAGAGCAAAAGTAATGATGAGCAGTTTTGTAGTAATTGTAACAGAAACAACGGTAAAGTAAATAAGCAAAGAGCAATATGTGAAAAGCTCGTAGGCATTGGATCAGTGATGGATAATTACGTTAGATGTGATTCCTCATGTAATAGTTATAACATAGGGTGACACGTAACTAGCCCAGTTCATCAATGTAATGTAGGCATGTATTCCGAATATAGTCATACGTGCTTATGGAAAAGAACTTGCATGACATCTTTTGTCCTAACCTCCCGTGGCAGCGGGGTCCTATTGGAAACTAAGGGATATTAAGGCCTCCTTTTAATAGAGTACCGGACAAAAGCATTGACACTTAGTGAATACATGAACTCCTCAAACTGCGGTCATCACCGGTAAGTATCCTGATTATTGTCACTTCGGGGTTAACAGATCATAACACATAATAGGTGACTATAGACTTGCAAGATAGGATCAAGAACTCACATATATTAATGAAAACATAATAGGTTCAGATCTGAAATCATGGCACTCGGGCCCCTAGTGACAAGCATTAAGCATAGCAAAGTCATAGCAACATCAATCTCAAAACATAGTGGATACTAGGGATCAAACCCTAACAAAACTAACTCTATTACATGGTAAATCTCATCCAACCCATCACCTCCAGCAAGCCTAGGATGGAATTACTCACGCACGGCGGCGAGCATCATGAAATTGGTGATGGAGGATGGTTGATGATGACGACGACGATGGATTCCCCTCTCCGGAGGCCCGAACGGACTCCAAATCAGCCCTCCCGAGAGAGTTTAGGGCTCGGCGGCGGCTCCGTATCATAAAACGCGATGAACCCTTCTTTCTTATTTTTTTTATCCCCGAACGTGAATATATGGAGTTGGAGTTGAGGTCGGTGGAGCTTCAGGGGGCCCACGAGGCAGGGGGCGTGCCCTGGGGGGGAGGCGTGCCCCCCACCCTCGTGGACAAGGTGCGGGGCCCCCGACGTTGATTCTTTCGCCAATATTTTTTATTAATTTCAAAAAGTTGCTCCGTGGATTTTCAGGTCATTCTGAGAACTTTTATTTCTGCACAAAAATAACACCATGACAGTTCTGCTGAAAACAACGCCAGTCCGGGTTAGTTCTATTCAAATCATGCAAGTTAGAGTACAAAACAAGGGCAAAAGTGTTTGGAAAAGTAGATACGACAGAGACGTATCAACTCCCCCAAGCTTAAACCTTTGCTTGTCCTCAAGCAATTCAGTTGATAAACTGAAAGTGATAAAGAAAAACTTTTGCAAACTCTGTTTGCTCTTGTTGTTGTAAACATGTAAAGCCAGCATTCAAGTTTTCATCAAAGATTATGAACTAACCATATTCACAATAACATTTAGGTCTCATGTTTACTCAAATCAATGGCATAATTAACTAGCGAGCAATAATAATAAATCTCGGATGACAACACTTTCTCAAAACAATCATAATATGATATAACAAGATGGTATCTCGCTAGCCCTTTCTGAAACCGCAAAACATAAATTGCAGAGCACCTTTAAAGATCAAGGACTAACTAAACATTGTAATTCATGGTAAAAGAGATCCAGTCATAGTCATACCCAAATTAAATTAATAGTAATGCATGCAAATGACAGCGGTGCTCTCCAGCGGGTGATTTTTAATAAGAGGGTGATGACTCAACATAAAAGTAAATAGATAGGCCCTTCGTAGAGGGAAGCAGGGATTTGTAGAGGTGCCACAACTCGATTTTGAAATAGCGATAAATAATATTTTGAGCGGTATACTTTCACTGTCAACATAACAACCAAGAGATCTCGATATCTTCCATGCTACACACATTATAGGCGGTTTCCAAATAGAATGGTAAAGTTTATACTCCCCCTCAACTGACAAGCATCAATCCATGGCTTGCCCGAAACAACGGGTGCCCCCAACTAACAACAATCCTGGAGGAGTTTTGTTTAATTATTTTTATTTGATTTGAGCATGGGACTGGGCATCCCGGTGACCAGCCATTTTCTCGTGAGTGAGGAGCGGAGTCCACTCCTCTTAAGAATAACCCGCCTAACATGCAAGATACAGACAACTCTAGTTGATACATGAGCTATTCGAGCATTCAAAACAGAATTTCATTTGAGGTTTGGAGTTTGGCACATACAAATTTACTTGGAACGGCAGGTAAATACCGCATATAGGAAGGTATGGTGGACTCATATGGGATAACTTTGGGGTTTATGGATTTTGGATGCACAAGCAGTATTCGCGCTTAGTACAAGTGAAGGCTAGAAAGAGACAGGGAAGCGACCAACTAGAGAGCGACAACAGTCATGAACATGCATTAAAATTAATCAACACTGAGTGCAAGCATGAGTAGGATATAATCCACCATGAACATAAGTATCGTGAAGGCTATGTTGATTTTGTTTCAACTACATGCGTAAACATGTGCCATGTCAAGCCACTCAAATCATTCAAAGGAGGATACGACCATATCATACCACATCATAACCATTTTAATAGCATGTTGGCAGGCAAGGTAAACCATTATAAACTCCTCGCTAATTAAGCATGGCATAAGCAACTATAATCTCTAATTGTCATTGCAAACATGTTTATTCATAATAGGCTGAATCAGGAACGATGAACTAATCATATTTACAAACACAAGAGAGGTCGAGTTCATACAGTTTCTCTTATCTCAATCAATCCATCATATATCGTTATTATTGCCTTTCACTTGCACGACCGAACGGTGTGGATAATAATAATAATAGTGCATGTGCATTGGACTAAGCTGGAATCTGCAAGCATTCAATTCAAGGGAGAAGACAAGGTAATATGGGCTCTTGGTTAAATCAATAATAATGCATACGAGAGCCACTCAACATTTTCATTATGGTCTTCTCCTCTCGACCCCCAAAGAAAAGAAATAAAACTATTTACACAGGAAAGCTCCCAAAAAGCAAAAGAAGAACGAGAAATCTTTTTGGGTTTTCTTTTAATTACTACTACTACAGACATGGAAATTAAACTAGCTAAATGCTATAACTATTTTTTTTCTTAAGGTTATTCAAACACACAATAAGAAAGCAAGAAAAAGAAAATAAACTAGCATGGGTAGTACAAATGAAAAAGTATGAGCACCGACAACTAGAATGAGTGGGTGAACATAAATGTAATGTTGGAGAGAAATACGTACTCCCCCAAGCTTAGGCTTTTGGCCTAAGTTGGTCTATGCCCATGGATCATAACTACTCTCTCCGGTGTAGTGAGGAGTGTCATCTGACTGCCACTGGCTGGCAATCTCCTCCGGATCCCACCGATAAAAGGACGGTCGATAAGGGTCAAATGGTGGTTCCGGCTCAGGCTCTGGAGCTGATGTCTGGCCTCGGTACGTGTGAACGGCCTCCGGCACGATGAGGTACGTGCCTGCAGTTAAGTCAAACAAAGAGGGTGCAGGCAAGATAATAGTCTCACTGTGAGTTTTATGAAATCTCAAATTATACTTAAGCATCTTCTCATCATTTTTAACAATAAACTCATGTGCTACCATACTCTTATAATCTAGAAAGGTAGGGGGCAGTAGCTTCTCCTCTTTCTCATAATGCCTAATAGGTATCTTAAAATGTTTAGCAAGGCGTGAAGCATAGATGCCTCCAAAGATGGGACCCTTTATACGGTTTAGACTTAATCATTTAGTGACAATGGCACCCATACTAATAGTGTTATCACGAAATAAAGAAGGGCACAAAACAACAATATCAGGAACACTAAGGTTTCCATAGTTCCCGCGACCAATTAAGCATCCACTAGCAAATATTGCAAAGTATCGTAAAACAAGAAAGTGTATGCTAGTAATTCCTGCATCGGAAACCTTCCTCGTTCCCCCTACAGTAATCATGTCAACAAATCCATCCATATCTCTACGGTGTGGTTCCTCTATACTGCCCTCGAAGGGTATCTTGCAAACCACACAAAAATCACATAATGACATCTCCCTAGCCTCATCATATAAATGGAACTCTACTGAAGGAGGTGATTTATTAGAATGAAAGTGAAAATTTTGCATGAAAGTATTAGTGAGTAAGAGATACTGTTCGAGCTGGTCGTGGAGGAAGTCGGTGAGGCCCACATCATCAGCCAAAGAATAAAAATCATCATGAATCCCGGCTGCTCTCAAGAACTCATTACAAGGTCATTCACACGACCAAACTTCCGCGACGCGAGGGAGATTATACTTGGCCTTTTTATTCTCCTTACTTTGTTTATCCTTTGAGATTTGGCTAGAAGAGCCCCTCAAAAATCTCTTCATCATTTTCTGAAAATTTCTAAAAAAATTAGTAACTCAAAATAAAAGTGAACCAAACTCAACAAAATTGATAGCAACTACTCCCACAAGTGCCTAGAGACTATATCATGCATTAGAACTACTTGGGACCATATAAATTTGACATGCAAGCTCAAGAACAGGGTCACCTAGGCAGCAAAAATTTGCAATAAATAAAGCACTAGAACAAAAACTAATTGGACCATTGGAGGAGTCACATACCAAAGAACAATCCCCCAAAGCAGTTTTGTGAATGGGGCTTTGAGCAAGGAGATCGAAAATGGTAGCAAGATGAGCTAGAACTCATGCTTGAGCTGGATAGTGATTTTTTGGGAGGAAGAAGAAGAGTGTGGGTGCAGGAATAAGTGGAGGGGGGCCACCATGGGCCCACGAGGCAGGGGGCGCGCCCAGGGGGGTAGGGCGCGCCCCTGACCCTCGTGGCCAGGTGCTGGCTCCCCCTGATGGGTTCTTAGTGACAGATATTCTCAAATATTACAGAAAAAAACATATTTCGTTTTCAGGCATTTGGAGAACTTTTATTTTTGGGGTATTTTTTATTGCATGGATAATTCAGAAAAAGCATGAAAATACTATTTTTGCTTTATTTATTCTAAATAATGAGAAAGTAAAAGAGGGCATGAAGGTTGTGCCTTCTAACTTCATCCATCTCATGCTCGTCAAAAGGTATCCACTAACAAGGTTGATCAAGTCTTGTTAACGAACTCATTCCGAATGACATGGAACCGGAGAGAAATTTCGAATAACACTAGGTTATCTCAACGGGGATATGTACATCCCCAATAATAAGAATATCATATTTCTTCTTGACAGTAGGAAGAGGAAATTCAAAACCTCCAATAATAATTGATGGAATTTTTCCAATAGAATTGATACTATGAACTTGAGGTTGTTTCCTTGGAAAGTGTACCGTATGCTCATTACCATTAACATGGAAAGTGACATTGCCTTTGTTGCAATCTATAACAGCCCCTGCAGTATTCAAAAAGGATCTACCTAGGATAATCGACATACTACCATCCTCGGAATATCAGGAATAACAAAGTCCGTTAAGATAGTAACGTTTGCAACCACGACAGGCACATCCTCACAAATATCGACATGTATAATAGTTGATTTATCGACCATTTGCAAACATAATTCAGTAGGTGTCAACTTATTTAATTCAAGTCTACGATATACAGAGAGAGGCATAACACTAACACCGGCTCCAAGATCACATAAAGCAGTTTTAACATAGTTTCTTTTAATGGAGCATGGTATAGTAGGTACTCCTGGATCTCCTAGTTTCTTAGGTATTCCACCTTTAAAGTATAATTAGCAAGCATGGTGGAAATTTCAGCTTTCGGTATCTTTCTTTTATTTGTAATAATATATTTCATGTACTTAGCTACTAATTACGGACCCGTAGGTCTACAAATAACTACTCATGCATCATCGGAGAGGCACCAATGAAAGTGGTGCACCCCTCCGTGATGGTGTCTAGATTGGATCTGGTGGTTCTGGACTCTGCGGCGGCTGGAATTGATTTTCGTTGATTCCCTTAGGGTTTCTGGAATATTGGGCACAACCCACCAGGGCGTGTCTGGGCCTCCAGGCGCGTCCTGGTGGGTTGTGCTCCCCTCGGAGCACCCCCAGGCGCTTCTGCGGTCCACTGGATGTCATCTGGTCCAAAAAAATCCATAAAAAGTTTCGCTGCGTTTGGACTCCGTTTGATATTGATTTCCTGTGATGTAAAAAACATGCAAAAAACAGCAACTGGCACTTGACACTATCTCAATAGGTTAGTACCAAAAATAATATAAAATGACTATAAAATGATTGTAAAACATCCAAGAATGATAGTATAACAACATGGAATAATAAAAAATTATAGATACGTTGGAGATGTATTAGTCCGCAGCTGCTACGCACGACAGATCTTCCGGAGTCTTCGCGTCTGGATGAACGCGCGCAGGGCGGTGGTGCCATTGGGCGTCGTGGGGCCATCAACGGTTGTCCGGACTGGCAAGGATGATGCGGATCTCTATCCTGAAGATGGGTCGGCGGTCCGAGGATGATGGCGGCTTCTGGCTTCTAAAACGTGTGCATGTGGTGCGCACTTTAGGTCTGCTATACCGGCTGTTGGTTCCGATACGTTATGTGTATGGATAGACGATGACACCGGTTTTAGATATGGGGGGTGAGAGCACTCCACATTATCGAGTTTGTAGGTGTGAGTGGTGGCTTTGGGTGGCTTGATGTATTTTCTTGTCAGACCTTTGTGGAATAATTAATAAAGATGGTTGTATGCATCGATTGATGCAAAGGCTGGGGATTTAACCTCCTTTAAAAAAATCATCTTCAATCATGGCAGTACAACAAACACCAGAAATAACAAAAATCACATCCAAATCCGTAGAACACCTGGCGACGACTATAAACACTGAAGCGAGCAAAGACGCGCTGCCTTCATCGCCCTTCCCTCGTCGTAGTAGACAGTTGGGAAGTCATCGTGCTAAGGCCCCAAGGACCAGTGCACCAGAACAACAACCACCGCCGATGAAGAAAAGCATAGATCGAAAAGATCCAATCCGAAGACACACGAACATAGTTGAACGAAGACAAGATCCAAGCAGATCCACCAAAGACAACCACCGACCGAATCCAGCGAGATCCATCGGAGACACACCTCCACACGCCCTCTGACGATGCTAGACACACCGTCGGGACGGTGGCTAGGCAGGAAAAACCTTATTCCATCTTCGGGGAGCCGACGCCATCTCGCATTCTTGAACAAGACACAAACCCTAACAAAACTCAAAGAAACACCTAAAAACGGAGCCCTCCCGCCAGTATGGACCGGGATCCACCACACCCCCATGATCCTAAGGCCATAAGAGACGAGGCAAATTGCCGCCGCCGCCAATGGAAGGCAGGAACCCTAGCCGCTTTTTCCCTTGGGAGGAGAGACAAAGGGGAGGAAAGACGCTTGAAGAAGTTGATGATGTCACCGGCGGTAGAACGACAAAGAGAAGAGAGTACTCAGAAAAAGATGTGAGGTGAGCAGAATGTCTCCCACATCACACTAGATGTGTCATGAGACATTTTTGGTGGGTAAGCAAGATATAGGTTTGGGATTAAGATTTTTTTTTGTGCATAATCATTTTTTTTGAAACGGAGACAGAAGATTTGCCTCATCCATTAATCTTTTTGTGTGGATAGTCTCGACACATGACGAGTCAGTATTAAAGTTTAGTACACCAAAAAATGATGACGTGATGCACTCTTTTACCTCACCCAACCACATTAATTTCTCACATTTTCCAAGTAGTACATTCATAGTACATCCCCACAAAAGATCTCATCAAAACCACAACACTAGCATGTCAATTTTGGGCGACGCCGCACAATCCGCACGGATATCTTCTCCCATACGACAACCGAGAAATCTCCCAGAGTAGAAACAGCGCCTACCCACCGGCAGGGGTGAACTGGCCGCAGAAAATCTCCACCCGCACCCAATTAATCCCCCTCCCCGCTCGCACGTCGCCCGCGCCGCCTCTGCTTCCCGCCCATGAACCACCTTCATGAACCAGTCCCACAGGAAACCACAGCCAGCCCAGCACGCTGGACCCACATCCCGTCTCCCCAGCCTCAAACACCGGCTCCACCTACGAAACCAGCGCCATGGAACTTCCCGCCAGTGCTCTCCCCCAACCCGCGCGCGAGCTACTAAACCCACGCCCCCACCCCATTCGCAACACACATCCCAGTAGTAGTCCTCCTAGCCGCCGTCGTTTCAAACCCGGGAGGAAACCCTAGCCCCACACGCCGGCGTGGCCGCGAACCCCGGCCGATCGGCGCCGATGAGAGGCGGGAGGCGCGGGAGGGGGAGAGTGCCGCGGGGAGGCGCCGCCGCCGCCGCCCGGCCGCCGCGGGGCGAGCGCGCCGCCGGCGTCCAGGTCATCGAACTCAGCGACGGTGAGCGATACGGGGCGCCCGTGCGTGAACTCTTGCCTTTTCTTTCTCTTGCATTTCGGTTTAGATCGGGCGTCTGGGCGATTTTAGCTTGAGGTTTCGCCCGATTATTCACGTAGCTGTAGGTTGTTGGTCGGAAGTTTAGGCGAGCTTTCGAGGTACTCGTTTGGTCGGGGTTGGAAATGACCGGCATTTGCCATGCATATGCGCGCGCCGGTCGATTTGGTCTTCGAGAGCGCATCGATTGGTATTTTTCCCGATCCGAAACAAATTGCCCCCCAATCTTGTGAGCTGGATTTTTCTTCGCTTTTTTTGGCGGCCTAACATAGTAACATCTTATTTTTCGGACTGTCGCTGTGTTTTTTTTTTTTGAAATTGGACTGTCGCTGTGTTGATCACCGTGTCGGATACGAAATTTCGTTCGGATTATCACTTTTTTTTTTGCAATTTTATTTTACAGATGATGTGAAGTCAGCAACGCAGCAACCACCGAAAGGCGAAATTGCGGAGGGATGTGCGGCAGAGGATTTCAAGGTGCCCCCATGCGATTCCACCGAAGAAGGTGTGATTAGAAGTTCACATTTCTCAGTTCTCACGATCGTCGCCTCAGGCGCGAAACCCTGTTCATGTTCGATACATCAACTAACTCACCTTTTGTGTTTACAACTGATGACTGCTTGATAGTTTCCACAAAGAACCTGGGGCGTCTTAGAAAGCAAACAGCTGCTAGTGGTGCTGCAACTTTCGAGTTGCATGAGGATGAGCTAAAGGTTGCTGATGTCATGCTGAGCAATGATGAAGGTATGTGTGTTGGGAGGAACACTGATATCTCTCCGAGCTTTTGTGTTGCTTATTTTGTTAATTGTTCCCAGAGTGTGGCACAATATTATCAGGGCTGTAACTGAGAAATTGGGGGCCCATTGACACTTAAACTTATATTAGAACCTGAACGAAAAAACGATTGAACATTTTTTTCCTCAACAAATTACAACCTGCTTAGTCTTGAAACCGTTAAAATGTTCCATCCTCCCAGCATCACGGTACTGTGATTAGAGCAATTTGTGTCTTCTTTACCATGTTCAGGACAGAGAGAACACCAAGAGTTAAGTTTATGCAATTAATTTGTTTGTTGAGGTGTTGGATTGGGAGTTTTAAGTAAGTTACAAAAGAGACACGTGAGGTGGAGATACTCTACCTAACATGAGATATTTCTCAAAAAGTAATTTTACCTCTTAATGTCTAAGCTTCATTACTTCATATTTTTTATTGCTCATTAATTCTTCAACTAGACACACTAAGTACTACTATTCAAGAAAAAAGGGGGCTCCAAGATTTTGGGGGAGCCTGTACAACAACTCTGCTTGTACATGCCCAAATACATGCTTGGATCTCGTTCATATGTTCGCATTTCTTTTGGAAAGTGAACATATTTGATTCACTGATGTCTAAAGTCTGCCCAACCGTGGTACAATTGTGAGCCTACATACAAAAGTACACATATAAATGGAGATCAATTTGCTATGCAACTGTAGCAATTCTTATCCACATTCGATTATTCTGCACCGTGCCAATCTGTAACCCACCAAAATCTGCTGCCGGGTTCTTCTTTTTCCAATTATCTAGCCTCTTGAAGTGACTGTAAACTTCTTTAATTTAGTTTAATAAGATATTTAGCATAGTTACACAAAGTTAGAGATTGTTTTGGGATTTTGAATCACAATATTTGTTTGAAATATTTTCGCAGTAGGTGGGCAAATGTTGCCTCCATGTAGAAGCTCCAAACGCCTATGTGGACAGCAAATTAGAAAGCAAGACTTGGTTGGGAGGGAGGGCGAGGATGATGTATTTGCAGACAGCGAGGATGGTAAGAGAGTGAGCTATGTACTGTTTTGAAACTTAGTAATGTATTGATTAGAGTGAAGTTGTTACATATGCCTTCTTTGTTAATTCTTACTGGTGTTTCACAGATTATGAAGTATGGTTTGTTTTACAGTTTTGGCTTATGATATGAGTCTGAACTTATTTTCACTGCAGGTGGGCAAATGTTGCATCCATGCAGAAGATCCAAACGTCTACAGAGAAAACTAGCTGCAAAGCAAGAATTGGGTAGCACGGAGAGTCAGCATGACGTATTTGTGAACAGCGAGGATGGTAATAGTGAGTTCCTTACAGATGTATGAATTAGGGTGAAATTGTTATATACCTCTTGATATGTAAATTCCAAATGGTGTCACAGAGTCCAAAACGTTGGTTCAACAAAGGAGGCCAAACCGCCTCAGAAAGAGATTTATATCTGAGTATTATAGTGGTGAATTGGCTGAAGATAAACACACATCACGGAGTAGCTCTGATTATGGTATGCTTTAGTGTTCATTTTTTGTGTGCGCTATGCTAAATTGCCAAAACCCGATCTTAACCAACCAAAATGACCCTACAAAATGAGACAGACATATAACCATTCTTCTGATATAACTTTCAGCAGTACCATGTGCAAATAATTTAAAGTTTGCACTGTGCAGATTATGATCACTTGCCCCCTCAACGAAGATCAAAGCGTCTTCGACACAGAATGCGAACTAGATATGATGCATATGACGACGATTCTGATAGTGACAGTGTGGATAGTAAGTGGGCACCCTTTGAGATGAATATTTTTATTACATCTTGTGCACCATGTGTTTTGCTTCATATGCATTTTTCTGGAGTAAATTGAGCTGCCTTTTGGAAGCATTTTTCTTTTCTTGAAAAAACCTAAATTGGATAACCAAGGATTCAATTAAGATGATATGACAGAGGACTATGTTTACTAATTGTCTTTGTTCATTGCACAATAAATTTCATGATTTGTTTGTGTACTGGGTCAAACTTGCAACCTTCACTTAAGCTTCTAATAATCAGAGGGTTAAGAAATACTCCCTCCGTCCCACAATGTAAGATGTTTTTTTGACACTAGTGTAGTGTCAAAAAGCGTCTTACATTATGGGACGGAGGGAGTACATCTTTTAAGCCCCAGTGAGTTGTTTTTATTTTGTGCCAATGGGGTGATCATGTGCCTTACAATTTTTTCTTTGGTCAGTTGCCTCCTCTTGATTAGACTAAATTTTTATGACAACCCACAGAGGGTTAAGAAATACATCTTTTAAGGCCTAGTGAGTTGTATTTATTCTGTGCCAATTGGGTGATCATGTGCCTTACAATTTTTTCTCGAACATCATGTGCTACACGTGTTAAAGTTAACTTTTGAAATCACCTCAGATCATAGGAAGGCAATTCCATGCAGAAGAATGTCAAAGCGTCTACAAGAGAAACAGAAGGCTGACAATGTTTCAGATGTAAATACATAACAAAAATAGTCCATTAACTCCTGCTCTTCATCAAGTAATAAATGTTTTTTGTCCCTTTTTAGAAGGGCTGCACTGAAGCTTCTTCGTATATGTTGTCAGTGTCTTCATCCACAGGATCAGGTAAATAACTAACCGGTTTGTTGAGAACCGTCAGTTTATTGCCCTTGTGATCAAGGGTTTACAGTGCCAATGTTATGCACAGTTGGTACTTGACAACCAAGTCATCACAGAAATTTTCTCAACTGTTACTATATGTGTCTGTGTATATGCGTGTACCATTCATGAATTAATGTTCTTGAGGTACAGGATATTGCAGCTATACTTGATTATGCTTGTTGTAGCTTTGCTGTTCACACGGCCTTTTAATGATCTGCCGGGTACATGTGCTTGTTGCGAGGTTGATATTCTAATGAACTCTCTGTTTTATACCAGAGCTATTGCGTAGTACTGTAAAACCTTGCAAAAGCACTTCTAGTGGACCTATTTGCGCAATATGTAAGGTGCGTTATTTTTGTGAGGAATTTGTAAGGTTTGTTGCGCTGGTTATTTTTCATTGCCTTATATCTGTCAATATTTGTGCACAGAGTGGAGCTGGCAGCTGTCTTCTGATCCAGTGCCAGAATTCAAGCTGTTCTCGTAGCTTCCACACCTTCTGTCTTAGTCCTCCAATGCAAGATACTAAAGGCATATTGGTGTGTCCTCTGTGCAAATTCGATAAAGCATCCTTGTCTAAGCGGATGGAAGTGTATGCCTCAAAAAAGATCCAAAGGCTTGTAGGTTGCAGACGTGTGATTCTTCAGGAGTCAGATTTCCAGTATCAAATCCTAGTGAAGTGGCAATTACTTTCTCATCATCACGACTGCTGGGTGCGTTTTCCTCCTTGCTACACTGTTTATTGTACCTGCTTCAGCATTGCAGTTGCCTCCTAGCATGGCTATAAGCTTACCTAGAGATTTCCTTTGTTAGAGTGGTGTTCTGTTATGCGAAGTCACTATGATCGATGCGAGATTTATAATTATTTTACTGAGACAATTGAATTTTACATGCTCTAGGTTCCACTTGATTGGCTTCTTGTTTTTGACCGTCTACGAGCACAAAGCTACATAAGGAAGAATACGTAAGCCCTTTGGCCTTTTGTGTAAGTGTAATTGGTAGTGTCATTTTGTTGTCACATCTAAACCAATCTATGTTGGTTCATGTAGGCAAAGTTTTCTGTATTGCTGTAGTCAAACAAGTATTCTTTATGTATGCAGTTTCAGTATGCCCTCTACTGATTTGCTTGCTTCTTCTCGTTACTCCTTAAGAATTGAATGATACTCGTATATGCATATACTATTATGAACTTAGACCTCCCATTTCTTTCTAATTTATGCCCTGTGTTCTTAATTGGTAACACTTCTTTTGATTGATCTTATGATTATATAAACTTATTGTTGGCAGCTTGCCTAAAGAGGTTTACACGGACGATCAAAGGAAACCTGAATGGTTTGAAGTAGATCGTGCCATTGCATGTCGTCGGAAGTTTGATCTTGGTTTATGTGACGTCTTAGCTAGTTCCGAGGATAACGAAGACTTTGAAGGATATGAATTCCTTGTGAAATGGAAAGGCCTTGATTATTGTGATGCTACATGGGAGTTGTATTCCACTGAAGGCGTGCAGTCAGCTGTTTCTATGCTTGTCAAAAGGCATCAAAATACTTCACGAAGAGTTGATTGTGTCAGCCCAATGAACATCGAAGGGATGGTATCAGAAAATGTACACAATGATGCACTATATGATTATCAGCTTCAAGGGTTAAAATGGATGTTCGATAATTTTAAATCTAGGAGGAGTGTTATTCTTGCTGGTATGTTCCTGAACACTAAAGCCACAATGCATGATAGCTGAACTTTTCTACAGTTCTCCCCTATGATATAATTGTTGTCTTGTGATGGACTTTTCCCTCTGCTTAATGCAAAAGAAGAGCACCTGCTAGGTTTGTCAAAAAATGAAAAAACACACACGACACATGCACTTGTATCAGTACATTACCCAAGCATTATCTCCTTACAATTTTTTTGAGATAACGATAAGCCTTGCATCGCAGTGCATGATATAGAGATTTTTACGTCCGTTGTTTGTTCTGCACAAATTTATGCGATGTATTCTGATGAATTTTATTACTTATGAAGGTTTGAAAGTTACTTTTAAAATGTATACTTACCAAGAGCGTTGATGTAGGGTATTACTTTTGAATTACCCAATTCATATGTCTCGGTTATTTATATGCTTGATTGTTCTTTTTTCCTTTTATATTGTAAAGATACAATAATGGGAGTTCCTCTATTTCCTTTTCCATTGCCAGATGAAATGGGTCTTGGCAAAACTGTCCAAGTTGTCAGCTTTCTCAGCCACATAATCAAGGGAAGTTTCACAACATCTCCTGCGTTAGTTCTTGCTCCAAAGAGCATCCTACTGCAATGGAAAAAGGTTTGTATAACCTTTCATGATCTTCTGCCATAGTACCATAATCCTTTGTAATAAAGGAGCTTAAGCCATTGTCCTTAATTCTTGCCCTCATTATCAAAATCTTCATGCTGTATCAAAATTATTTATTATATGTTAGCTGGGCAGTCTGTAATTTCTGATGCATTTTATGTGTATTAGGAATTTGATCGCTGGGCACACGATCTTAATATTGTTGTTTACCAAGGAGATAAGGACTCCAGAAAGTGTATTCAAGCTCATGAAATGTACTCTACCGAAGGGAAGACTCTATTTGATGCTCTAGTGACAAGTTACGAGATTATCCAAATTGATAAAGCAGTTCTACAAAAAATTAAGTGGTCAACGATTGTCAGTAAGTTTTTTAGCTGTATCAAGGTTATCTAGTTTTAATTTGTATCTGTTATTAGCCTGCAAGTTAACACTTCTGCTGTTTTTGCATCACCTCCCTTTTCACTTCAGTTGATGAGGCTCACAGATTGAAGAAGCTTGATTGCAATCTTGCATCCTGCCTAAAAAAATATAGCTCAGAATTCCGGTTGCTACTTACAGTAAGTCTTCTATACCCTAGCCCTGGTTGTACTTTTGCCTAATTTTAGAAGTTAATGATTTGTCCCATCTGTGTTCTTTTTTGAGAAACATCTGGCGTCACTTGATATTTTACTGGTAAGCCCAGGACTGGGATGCTTCCTACCCAGTAGTTGGGGATGGTATGTCCAGCCCGTTAATGGTTCAAGTAGATTTTGCGGCAACCACGAGCTGATCTGATTCCTGGCACATCTGTTTCCTGCAAAATCCTTGAAAGTTATACTTTAGCTGTGATATATATTGTGTATCATAAGGGCGCACTCATATTTTGTGGTATCATCGATTTGGATGTGGTCATACCAGCTTGGCATTGGTTTCCTTGTTTTTTTAGAAAGAGCTCTGTCCTAATTTTTTTCATCAGAAAGAGGTCTACATACTTTGGGGGAATGATGCCATTTGCCCCACTAGTTTTGTAAGAGAAAGTATTTCAACTCCACAGTTCCCGTAGGCATAGCATTTTGTAATAGTAATATTAATTTTACTCCCCAATCCCTATGATTCCACAGACCAAATGAATGTTATTTGAGGCATTGCAGGCTTGCAGCTGTCTTGCACTGCCACCAACATAATGTCTGCTGCATGTCACCATGGTAATCTAATTGGATTGGATGATGCCGTTCACCACTAGTCTTCTTAAAGCAACACCGGTCTTGAATAACCCATAGAACATTTTTGTGCTAGATGTTCTATGGAAGTGACATATTGCCTGTTATCAATTAGCATAGTTCTCATTGACGTGCATTTTAATTGCTGTTTTCTGGAATGATCTAATCATGTGCTTTGACCTTTTTCCTCTTCACCGAACAGGGAACACCGTTGCAAAATAACATCTTGGAATTGTTTTCGTTGCTTCACTATATTGATCCAGATGAGTTCTCTGACCCAAAGGCTGATGCGTTGTTCTCACCAATTGAATCTGAACTGGATTTGACAATTGATGAAAAAGTTGCTCGCATTCATGATATTCTAAAGCCTCGGTATTTTTCTGTCTAATGATAAAAGTTATTTACTTTGTTTATTTGATAACTTGGATGTGGCTCTTAGTTCTTTCATGTTTGATGTGCTAGGATGTTGAGGAGAATGAAATCTGATGTGCTAAAAGATTCTATGCCAACAAAGAAGTGGGTGGAAGTTCCGTGTGCGCTTACAGATTCTCAGAGAGATCTTTACATTAATATTCTAGAGAAAAACTACTCAAAGTTGAATAGTGCTATTCAGTATGGTCAGTTGAAGAGTCTTTCACTTGCATTTATCATTAGTTTATACACCTTACCATTTTGTATCAATCTGCATCAAATTCTTTTGATAAACCTGGTTTGTGCTAATGTTTTTCTCGACCATGCATCTAAATGCGTGCCACTTTGTATTAGAAGAACACACAGAGAAGGCGCATAGTACAATGCCCCACTAGTATGTGAGCGACCAACAACCAAAAGAAAACTTATAGCAACAAAAACAGGGCTACAAGGAAGCAAATACTAGGCTACAGAGTAGCAAAACCAGGCTAGTCAGTTCTGGATGTCTAGCATGCAACATCAGTTCCTGAGATCCCTAGCGCCATTGAGCCGCCATAAGTTTGTCTTGTTGAGGATTGTCTCTGTCAACGACTTGTAGTCCAGCCTCCACCCATAAAATACACAGACGTTGCAATGCCTCCAGATGGCTGGTTTGTGCTAACATTATGGCATTATGCATACCAAGTTTGAATATAAGAGAGCAGTTTTTGCGAAGCGAGTGATATCTGACCAATGCATTTATAATATGTAGAGTTTTGGCTTGACTGCAACTTCTTTAGGCCTTAAATTTATCATGGCCTTCTAGTGCTCTGTGCTTTTACCACAAGTCCCTCAACTGCAACAGTACTAGAAAAACGGGGTCATCCCACAAAAATCTTGGAATTAGGTCATGATGTGTAGCTCACCAACTATACTTGGATTGATCTATGCCTAAACTTCAACGGCACATGCACTTGTAATAAGCTTCTAGCTTAGATTTTCTGATCAGCAACTTACGATGACAAAGAGCAAAGATCAGGGCACTCGCTGAGAGAATATTTTACTTGAGGAACCCGTAATATATCATTCTCATGGAAAATCTGTGTGGTGGGAACCAAGTTATCTAACTTTCATACGCTGTTCTTACAATTGGGCTTATGTACTTGTGCTAGCCAGGTAATATTTACATTGGGGCTGACAGATCTGGTGTGCACCTTTTCAGGTAGGAAGCTTTCTCTGAACAACGTACTTATGGAGCTGCGGAAATGCTGCAATCATCCGGTATATTTTGCTTCCACTTAGTTGTTGAACTTGGCTACATCTCTTTCACTTGAACCATACCTCTTTCTTGTTGTATACTTATGGAACTGTATGCTTCTGGATACTTCATGCCAACAAACATTTTGACAAAGATTTGTGTGAGGTGGTGACATAACATATGTAGTGCAGTGTGTCTTGTGCATTTTGAATTGTACATTCTGTAGTATGTTTTCATGCGAACTAATAGATTTTAACTTTGAGTCTTGTTTCTCCTGCTAATTTGTTTCTCCTTCACCAGTATCTATTTCCAGGGTTGGAAGTTAAACAACACGAAGGAGAAGATGTTTTCCAGTCACTTGTTTCTGCATCAGGGAAACTTCAACTCTTACACAAGGTACCTTGACCTACTACTGCATCCTATCTAGGTGTTGCTTGACTATTTGTTCCACAAGTCGCGTTCTCTTTCTGTCCCAGTTCATCGTTGGTTGGCATTTGTTGATCTGCAGTTGCTCCCAAAATTGAAAGAAAGAGGGAACCGTGTATTGATTTTCTCCCAGATGACAAAGATGCTTGATATTCTTGAGGACTTCCTTTCTTTCCTGGGATACAAATATGCACGGTATGGTTCATTAATCAGACATGCATTTGCCACGGGATCTTCTCATGGATAGATGATTCCATTTATCCTATCTTACAGTGATGCTCAATATAGTTTCCCATCCCAGATTGTAGCTCACATTCCTTCTCTTTCTTCTTTTCACTTAATATCTCTGTTGGTGCGCAGCATAGATGGACAGACAGCACTCTCTGCGAGGCAGGAGAGCATAAAAGAATACAACAACACTGAAAGTGAAACATTTATTTTCTTGATGTCAACTCGTGCTGGTGGTCTAGGTATTGACCTGGTATGAATTCTAGTACTCACAACCTCGTCAGTTTGTATTTCTCTCATTTATATGGAACTGGACTAACAATGTTCACTATTATCGCAGCCTGGTGCTAATAGAGTAATTATATATGGTGAGTGGTTTTTAGTTGTCTGTTTCATTCGCCTTAAGTCCTCTTGGCACTTATTTTGTCTTCCTGTGTTCAGATCCAGACTTCAACCCATTTATGGACTTGCAAGCACAGTCCAGGGCTCACCGGATTGGCCAGACCCGACCGGTGGTTGTTTACCAGCTTATTACCAAATGTTCTGTTGAAGAGAAGATACTGCAGAAGTCTAAACAGAAGCTGGCCATTGAAAACATGTTAATGAACTCTTCCAACTCCAAGAAGCCAAGTGTGGATGAGCTGCAGTCCATTCTACTACATGGAGCAAAGACAATAGTGGACAAAAAGAAGATCAATGCTGTATCAATCCATTATGATGACGAGGCCATCGAGAGTCTCCTCAAGTTAGACCCTTCGAGTGGCGAGATGTGCACTTCAGATGACAACGGTTATCTTGGCAGCATCGTGAGCTTTGCTCATGGTGCCGAGGACGTAGTAGTACCTCCCTCCCCCAATGTTGATGATCTGAAAGTTTTCAAGCCTCTCACTCCTAAGGTGGATCTTGGACGTGGGAGAAGGCAAAGGAATGTGGTGAAATATTTCGAGGATATGGACCATGAAGACAGCGATGATATGTATGCTCCAGAGCCTTCGTCGGAGTCCAGCAGCTCTTCCTCTGATGATGAAACAGAGCAAGAAATTCCTGAAGTAGCAAGCGCTAGAACTGAAGCAGCCGTCAAGACTGAAGCTGCGACCGTTGTGGCGGCCCCTTGAGTTCCTCAGACTGTGGCAGCTCTTCCTCGGATGCTGAAACGGAAGAGGTGAAGCCTGTAGTAGCAGGTGTGAACCCTTGAGCAGCTGACAGCTGATGTAGAAACTACGGCTAGCCATTCTAGAACCTAAAAACGACCTTTTTGTATAGGACTACTTATCTGCTAAAGTAGAATTATGTGGCTGATTTATATGCTGACTTCTTTTGGGGCATTTGTCGATGTATGGTGAAAACTTATGGGTGATGACATCTTTATTACTCCCTCCACCCCGTAATATAAGAGCGTTTTTTTACACTAGTGTAGTGTCAAAAACGCTCTTATATTAAGAGACGGAGGGAGTACTTACTAGGAATTATGGTTGCTGATATAGCCATGTATTAAATCATCTGGAAGCTTATCTTATTGGATTGTGATCAGTTACGAATGTCTGTCCAGTATTTATCTGGTTGCATTTCCGTGCTAGTTGTAGAGGTGCTGGTACTGCCTATTAACAACACTGCCGGTGAGCGAAGCTTACTTAGTTGAAGGTGCTGTGGCAGTGGTTAGAGGCAGGCGGGTGAGGTCCTCAACCCGCTTTGACCGTATTCTTTGATGGCGAAGTATCAAGTGAAAACAGCAATTCGATGAAAATCTGGAAACTAATGGCATGGGTCGTTGGATCAAGAGCGAAGGGTACAGATGAAAAGTGGGATTGCTAACAGATCACTCAACCCCCTTTTACACATAACCCCTCATTAAGTCCTACGGTTAGAGAAATCCTAGCACAAGTTTGTCTGTTCGTCTTCGAACGATTCATCTTCGATCTAGGTAAGGGCACGGCGCCATCACCGGCGAGGGCCCGTCCTTCACCGCCGGAGACCATGGCACCCCATCCTTCGCCGCCGGAGATCATGGCACCCCACCCTTCAGACCATGTGGTGCCGCCACCCCTCCTCTCTGCTGCTCTTGTCGCTCCTCTGTACCCTCCCATACCCCCGCAGGTCATGCCACGATCGCCTCTGAGGCCACAACCTTCTTTGTCGGAGTTCATGGAGACGCTCCCTACAGACCGTGTCGCTCCTCTGTCTCCTGCCATGCCCCCTCCTCCACGTATCTGTACAGATGCAAGTCCCTGACCAATCCATGTATGACGCATCACTTTTTTTTTTCTGAACTGATATGAACCTGAACGTTCAATCCTTACTCCCTGTATTGATGCATATTTATTTTTTCTGAATTATAATGAATGTGTCATGGTACTGCCTATTTCTTTGTAAATTGATATGAACTTGTGTGCTCAGTCCTTACTCCTTGTGTGAATGCATCTCTGTTTTTCTGAATTCTAATGAACGTGTCATCGTAGTGCCTTTTTTTGTAAATTGATATGAACTTGTGTGCTCAGTCCTTACTCCCTGTATAATCATTTTTTAATTCTAATGAACATGTCATGGTCATCCTTGTGTGCTTGCAACAGATCGAGCCCAAGTTAGCGTGTGATATTGCTTTGCAAAACCATGAGTGCACTTCGAGGTCAGAGAGTGCTAACTCATTCTTTAATCACTTTATTGGTTACAAGCATGCTTTGGTGGAGTTTTGGATTAGGATTGGAACAGCCCTGGAAGAACAACGTCAGAATGAACTCAAGGCTGATCATGATTGCCTCAACTCCATGTCTCCACTGATTACATCATGGGAGATCGAGAAGCATGCAAGCCTATACTTCACCCATGAGGTTTTCAAAGCTTTTCAGAAGGAGGTGCGTGCGGCTAGAGATCACTGATCAGATCATTTCTACTTGCAGGTTCTTTTATTCTGATTTGAGTCAACATAAGACTTTCTTTTTGGTGTTGTGCAAGATGGAAATCAAAGCTTAAGCGTTATGTACTGGGCGTTACCACTGTAGTAGAAGAAGTTTATGTGTATCTCTAAATCTTGTGTTGGTCTGAAAATCCTACGAATCAGTGACATGTACTGGATGTTACCACTTGTTTTAATGCACTGGATTGTCTTATTTATCTGAAATGCTCTAGTGATTATTTGGCATTATATTGGTGGTACCTGTTGCTGATTATTTGAGAGCTCTAGAATCCTTATACATCATGTATACTTATTCCAAGAGGATATTTAGTTTCTCTGCTTCCTGCGGTATGCGCCAATTTTTCTCTACCACAAACGAGTAAATTGCTGAAAGCCACCACATTTGTGGCTAGGATACTGCAAAACTACCGCTTTTGCCAAAAATCACAAAAAACCACCAACTCTGAGGCAAGTAAGTAACAAATCACACCGATTCATAGATTAGCTCACACAAACAGCAAAACTGACTGCTGGGACCCACTTGTCGGTCCAACATGGCATGTCTATGTGTACACTTTGCTGAGGTGGAACGTGGGCCCCACATGTCATCCACCCACCTCCTTTTCCCTCTCTTCTTCTTCCCCATCCTCTTCCTTCCCCGTCCTCCACAGGTGCGGCCATGGAGCTCAGTGAAGCGGACGGGCTGCGTGGTGCATCTCGCGGCCATGGCTGCGGTGCTCCCTGGGCACGCGCGACTCGGCCCGGCCTTCTCTCGCTGGGACACGGGCAGCCGACCCGGCCTCCTCTCACCGGGCGAAGCGTTGATGGGAGGCGGTGGAGGAAAAGGAGGAGCCGCCGTGAGGGCCCGACAACGGATTCCGCGGCCGTAGCCGGATCTCGGCCGCGCCCGCTGGCACGGACCACCCGCGCGCGGCGCGGATCGCACAACAGAACAGATTAGGCGGCGTGGCGGGACTACCTCGGCATCTCGGGCCCGAGCGGCTCCTGGGCACGTCTGTGCCGGCATGGCTACCTCGACGGGAGGGACACTCGCCGGAGCTGGAGCGGCGCTGCTCACCCACTCGGCTCCGGGCATGGCTCGCCGGGCTCGTGCGCCGCCGGCATGGCTACCTCGACGGGAGGCGCGCTCGCCGGAGCTGAAGCGGCGCGGCTCGCCGTTGACCTCGCATGCCTACCTCGCCGGGAACAAGGAGTCGGGGCTGTCGCCGTCGGGGCAGGGCCGGAGTCAACGGGGGAGAGAGCGAGGGGAAGAGAAATGTTAGAGGCGTGGGGCTGCCATGTGGGACCCTTCGCCACATCAGCATATTGTCCATGTGGATATGCCAAGTGGTCCTGACAGGTGGGCCAGCCCTGTAAGTTTTCCTATTAGTTGCGGCTTGCAGCTCGTTTAGTGCAATCTGTTACTCATTTGCCTCAGAGTTGGTGGTTTTTTGTGATTTTTGGCAAAAGCGGTAGTTTTGCAGTATCCTAGCCACAAATGTGGTGGCTTTCAGCAATTTACTCACCACAAACAGATTGATAGAAGGCTTGCACTTTCTAACTGAATGTATGTACTGATGTATGCACTAACAGGATACAATGCTATCTTAGTCAAGTATTTCTCATCTCAACTTGGAATTTCTCATCTCACTTAGTGAGTATGCATTGAAGCACACCATCCAGTCAATATATCCAAAATGTTTACATAGACTTGCTTGATAAATATTTCACATCTCTGTACATGCAAATATTCAGTACGGTTGTATACATTGTGTTCAGAAACACTATTTTTCAGAAATTACATGAGAAGCTCATACTACTACTGGATTCTCCTCTCCTATCCTTAGTAAACAACAAAATGCCTTTGCTCAGCTCGATAACACCATCGAGTAAAGCTATTTCAGATACAATAAAGTTGCAAAATTCAGATACTTCATATACAGTAGGAAGCGGTCTTCATATACAGCAGGAAGCAGTTCTCCACACCGGCACACGCCCGTCATGTCGCAAAGTAGCTGGCCCCGATTCATGCTCACATGGAACCAGCACCATGCCACAACAGCCGAGCCTGTCGCGGGGGGGCCCTAGCTGCTGTTGTCAGGGTGGGGAGACCGCCGCGCCGCTGATGCTCCGGTGCGTGGCGGAGAGCGCCGCGCCGCCGGGTCTCCGTCGCGTGGGGAGAGCGCCGCGCCGCCGGGTCGCCGTCGTTGGGCACCAAGATGTGGCGGCGCTGCCATGGAGCGAGCCTAGGTTTACAGCGAGCCCGCAGGATCGAGTGAATTGAACTGGTTAATCAGGGGAGGGGGTTATGTGTAAAAGGGGGTTAAGTGATCTGTTAGCAATCCCACTTTTCATCTGTACCCTTCGCTCTTGATCCAACGACCCATGCCATTAGTTTCCAGATTTTCATCGAATTGCTGTTTTCACTCGATACTTCGCCTTCTTTGATAGCTCAAAGACTGGCTTCAAGGAATGAATATCCCAAGTTCGATATTTGGTTGGACCAATTAACAACATCACACATGCCGTGATCCCTTTTGAATACGTACTTTTTTGTTGTTCAAACCCATGTGGACCAGTGGTTTAAGGGCGTGTTTGGTTGCTGTTTGCTACAGTGCCTGCATCGCATACACTTCTCCACCCAATCTGGCTATACAAATGCAGCCTCAAATGCACCATATGCATGTTGTTTGGTTGCCTGCATGCCCTCTTACCTGCATGGGCTGAACCACATTGCCTGGTGTTTGGTTGCCTGCATGTTAGTCCACAAACCCAAGGCATGGTGTTTGGTTGTATGCAAGGCCTGATGTGTGATAACCTCTTTGGCTAGTTGGTGAGGTTACCACCACACTTCGGCAGCACACATCATAAGCACAACAGAGTATAAACAGAGCATCAACTACATAATTCAGATATAAGTAGTACGACAGTTCATAACAGTTCTACGCATAAACCATAGCAGACTCGATAGTACTTAGGGAGGCCCCGACCCTACTCATTGGCGGCGAAGGCTTCGTGCTTCCCAAGACTTGTTGGCGACCTCAATGCCATCGTCGTCGAAGATGATGACCTTGAGGGTGTCGGGAGTGAGGAGCTTGAACGTCACCATGTAGCCGATCTTGATTTGATGAACGGCTGCGTAGGTGGCCCAACCCTGATCCAGGGTCACCCCGCCGTTCATCACTGACCGTCACCTTCCAGAGCGGCGGTGTTGTTCCTGAGCTTTAACTCCGTCGGCACCGCGACGAAGTGCTTGGTGAAGTCCAGGGGCATGGGGATGCACTCAAGCTTCGGTGCAAGGATGACCTTGCAGAAGTGAGTTGGGCCATCCTCCTGATGGTAGTGGCCGTAGTTGCGGCGCTTGTTGCTGGGGGGCTCCTCCATGCCCTCGTCGTCGCCACCCTCAGGCGTCTTCGGGTCTTCCTCGGCGGTCGGCGGCAGCTCAACGTCGTTAGGCATTGGGTGAAGGGGCTGCTTGCCCTTGCTGTCAACGGCCGGGAGCACCTCCGTACCCATCGCATTGCTATCCTCGATCTGCACACAAGTCATGGAGTCAGGCATTGCACAGAGTTCATGGCTAATTCAAGAGCTTGCAGTTAAAACGGCATGAGTGTCACTCTTCTCCTCCTCTCCACCCCCCCTATATTTACTCACCCTGCCCACCACTATTTACCCACCCCCTCTCTTCTCTCACTGTCAACCTTCGTCCTCCCCATCGCCATGAGCTCTAGCTCCAGCTCCAACGGCAACCCCTTGGGGTATTGGCCGGAGGGCCTTCTTCCTCGGGTGGACGGCTGGTGACCGGACCAAGTTCGAGAACACCATGGAGGTGTGCTCGAACTTCGGCTCCATGCTGGCAATGCAGAAGGAATCCAATGCCGTGCTCATGAAGGCCACTCAAGATGAGCTGAAGACGCTGATTCCTGACCCAGCGAAGGGCGCGATGGCAGTTGACATCCTTCGCTGGGCCATGAATCAGGCTGTCTCCGATGACCCTAAACAGAGGAAGAACTGGCACAAGTACAAGACCTACTTTGCTCCTAATGACCGCTGTGCCGCAGTATACTGGGAGACGGGTATCGCGCCGCCGCTGGTCATCGGCGGGGAGCCTAAGGAGGAGGAAGAAGAGGCGGTGCACATGCCAGGTAGGGCGCCGGAGCCAGTCCGTCCTACCTGGCAGATCGACCTCGACTCCGCCGAGGACGACAAGGACAATCCGCCGGCCCGCACGGCGATGAAGAAGAAGATGAAGGCGGTGGCTCGACCGGCCGCTCAAGACGCCGGTGACGGCCGCCGCGGTCAGCCGGTGTCCGTTCTGTACCCCCTTTCCCCCTATTCCCCTATCCCCCAATCCCTAAATCTACCGATCTTGCAGGTATGAACTGCTATGAACTAGTATGATTTACCCCTATGCTTAGCTACCTCTATTCCCCATTCCCGTCCGTCGTGGATCGAATCTACCGCTGTGGATCGAATCTAGCGTTCATGTGGAAGAGAGAGAAGTGCTTACCACCACTGGGGAGTCCGGTGGTCTTCTTCCTTTGCTCTGATCCGCCGCCGCCGGTGATGGAGTCCGGTGGTCTTCTTCCTATGCTCCGATCCGCCGCCGCCGGTGAGAGTTGGGAGAGTGGGGAAGAGTGGGGAGAGGGAGCGGTGAGGGGCGGTGAGGCTAATAACTGCGGTGCTGGAAGCAACGCGGCTTCTCAGCGTGGGCAGCGTGCAGGCCGCGCACCATCGCGTGCACCGCTCGGGCCTGGCCCTAGAGAAACTGCTGATTCGTGCGTTCCCAGTGAGCCAGGCCCTGAGGTGCTTTAAGAAGCATGCAATGCAGGCCCAATAGTGTATGCGGGCTACCAAACAGGCCGAATCCTTCCCGCGCGGGCCTGGTTGGACCTCAGACAGGCAACCAAACACGCCCTAAGGTCCATGATAATCGGGAGATGTTGCTACCAAGTTTTATCTTTGGTTGGACCCATTAACAACAACACACATGCGGTGATCCCTTTTGAAGGATTTGTCTAGGAGTAGCGTGCCTTTTGTTTTTCGAACCCATGTCGGACGATGGATTAAGGTCCATGATCACTGGGAGAAGTTGCTGTGAGGCAGATCCGATTTGGATAGCCTCAGGATTTTCGTTGTTTTTTGTAAACTGATCTAAATCGGATTGACGTTTGGCTTTGTTCAACATTACTAAATAAATAATAACATATGGCTATGTGCATCGATCTATGCAAATGCAGAGATTATCCTCTTTTTCAAAGAAAAAGACCTGACAATTAGCTTGTGTCTCGATGCAGAGATAGACAACAAAAGGTTTTGTACAAGCCGAAGACCATGCTAACACCCGGATATAACCCCACATGTCAAAGGAGCAACTGTGAGGGGAGTCGCTCTAGACCCACTGCCCCTGCCTTCACTCATGAACAAGCCATGGCATTGCCGCGTCGAAATGACTAATGATGATGGATTGTGTATTGTCGAAGACGATGACATTGCCATGCTTCGAAATCCACCGTGAGAGGAGGTGCCCTTGCACAACGGTAGAAGGTGAATTAGATGGGCTGATGTCATCCATCTACGAAGTCCTCTCCAGCGACGGTGGCCTTGCGGTTCGCCATCATCTGATCCATGAAAGGGCCTCATGCCATAGGGTTGAAAATGAAGATCATCTCGGGATGCAAGTGGCGGCGGCGAAAAATATTCGATAATCATGGCATGAGTTTTGGTGGTATATAAGCCACCGCACACCAGGGTGCCTATGCACTCTAGGCCTCCCCAGGTGTTGGGCTTGGTCCGAGGACCTGAAACTTGCCTGCAATTTTTTCTCATAATTCTTTGATTTTTTAAAGTATTTTCTTGTGGTGAGATTAGAAAACAACATAAAACAAGAACTGACATTGGACACTGAGTTAATATGTTAGTCCCTAAAAATGATTTTAAAACATTACGTAATTGAAAGATAATAGCCATGAAACATACAAAATAATTAATACGTTGAAAACGTGTGAGGCATGTACATGGATAACTTCCATTCCATGACTAGTTCTTTAGTGGTATTTCAATCCTTCATATCTCTTTCTACGGACTCCTCTCATGTCAAGTTTGGTCTACTCCGACCTCTCTTGATATTATCAGCGTGCTTTAACCGTCTGCTATGCACTAAAGCTTCTAGACGATGCTAGACAAGCTTTTATTCAATCGGTGCTACCAACTTCATGATGTATATCATCATTCTGGCCCGATCCTTTCTTGTGTGGCCACACATCCATCTCAACATGCACTGCTCCGCTACACCTAATTGTTACACATGCCACCTTTTAGTCGGACAACACCCAACACCACACAATGTTGCAGGCCTCTCCACACCTCAATGGGGATACAATCAGGGCCCATGACCTTGCCTCTTTTCATCCTTTTTAAAGCCTCCCTGACCTCAGACTCCTGAATTCATTGCACAAAATGCATGTTGCTATCATCAAATGAGTCATCCAACTCAATGATAGAGCTATCATTCTCTCCATTGAACAACTTGTCGAAGTACTCCCGGCATCTATGCTTAGTCTCCTCGTCCTTCACCAGGAACTGATATGCTTTGTCCTTGATGCATTTGACTTTGTTGACATCCCTCGTTTTCCTTTCTCGGATCTTGGTCATCTTATAGACGCCCCTTTCACCTTTATTCATTTCTAAGAGCTGGTATAGGATGGAAAAAGCACTAGGCGTAGATGAGGCGGTTGGCCATCGCCTAACATCTAGGCGATGCTTAATCACCCTAAGAGTGACCTAGGCGGTCGTGTAGATTTCACTATAAGGGCTTATTTGGGTATTATATGTGAATATACATGAATTTTATAATTTGTAAATGAGTAAAAATATAAGCTACTTTAATTGGAATAGGACATATTTGACATTTTCTAGCTTGCACTACCTAGACTACTGCTTATGCCCTAGGCGAGGCGTTTTCACGTTGCCTAGCACCTAAGCGTGACCTAGGCGCCGCCTTTTCCACAAAGGTTGGAAGAGGTCCTCATATGCTCAACCCTTGCTTTACAAACAACTTACTTTACGACCTCCTTTGCCGCCTTGTACTTCTCTATGTTGTCTGCACTCCTATCTAGGTTTAGGCATCTGAAACAGTCTTTCTTCTCATGCTTTTTGGATATCATCATTCAACCACCAGGTATCTTTAGCTTCGCTTCTACCTCCCCTGGTCACCCCAAACTCCTCTGAAGCCACCTTATGAATGCAAATCACCATCTTCATCAACATATTGTTTGTGTAGGGATCTACGGTAGGGTGCGTCAACTACAAATTAAAATTTCCTACACGCAGAACAACCAAGAACATGCTACGGGAGATGGATCACAGATCGTTACCACTAGACGCGTAGTGCCGTGCAGCGGAAGTAGAGTTGAGGCAGCGTGTTCTCGGAGTCGCCTCTCGTTCCCGGAGTCGTCTCCTACTAGCCGGTCTCCCATGTAGCCGATCGGATCCCGCGAACAGGTTCGCTGGAGCGGCGCAAGTTGATGACCCGAAAGTATACGGGATAGTTGTAGCCTCTTTCGATATGTAAGAGTGTCGAACCCAACGAGGAGCTAAAGGTAGAACAAATACTCTCTCAAGTCCTATCGGCCACTGATACGACTCTATGCACGCTTGGCGTTCGCTTTACCTAGAGCAAGTATGAAACTAGAAGTACTTTGTAGGTGTTGTTGGATAGGTTTGCAAGATAATAAAGAGTACGTAAATAAAAAGTAGGGGCTGTTTAGATAAAAATGCAATAAAGTAAATGTAGCGAGTGTGGAAAAGTGGTGGTAGGAGTTGCGGAATTGTCCCTAAGCAATTGACTACTTTACTAGACCAATAGCAAGTTTTATGTGGGAGAGGCCACTGCTAGCATGTCATCCCTGACTTGGAATTCTATGCACTTATGATTGGAACTATTAGCAAGCATCCGCAACTACTAACGTTCATTAAGGTAAAACCCAACCATAGCATTAAGATATATTGGCCCCCCTTCAACCCCGTATGCATCAATTTCTATGCTAGGTAGAAGCTTCTGTCACTCTTGCCTCCAATACATAGTCCTATCAACATACAACTAACCATATGGTGTGATCCACGCGCGCACTCATATGATTGGCACCAAAGGACAACAACATAACCACGAGCAAATTAAATCAATCATAGCAATTCATCAACCACCAATAGGACAACAAAAATCTACTCAGACATCATAGGATGGCAACACATCATTGAATAATAATATGAAGCATAAAGCACCATGTTCAAGTAGAGGGTACAACGGGTTGCGGGAGAGTGAACCACTGTAGATAGAGGGGGGAAGGTGATGGAGATGTTGGTGAAGATGGCGGAGGTGTTGGTGAAGATCGCGGTGATGATGATGGCCCCCGGCAGCGTCTCGGCGCCACCGGAAGCAAGGGGGAGAGAGACCCCCTTCTTCTTCATCTTCCTTGACCTTCTCCCTAGATGGGAGAAGGGTTTCCCCTCTGGTCCTTGACTCCCATGGCTTGGGAGGGGCGAGAGCCCCTTCGAGATTGGATCTATCTCTTTGTCTCTCTCTGTTTCTGCGCTCCCCGATCCTTCCCCTTCACTATTTCTTTTATATCCGGAGATCCGTAACTCCGATTGGGGTGAATCTTTCGCCTAGATTTTTCTCATAAAATTAGCTTTCTTGCGGCAAAAGAAGAGCGTCAACCGCCTTACGGGTGGCCCATGAGAGTGCCAGGCGCGCCCAGGGGGGAGGGCGCGCCCCCTGTCTCGTGGCCACCTCGGGCACCGTTTCGCGTTGATTCTTCCTCCGAAAAATCCCAAATATTCCAAAATAATTCTCTGTCCATTTTAATCCCGTTTAGATTCCGTTTGATATTGGGTTTCTACGAAACATAAAACATGCAACAAAGAGGAACTAGCACTGGGCACTGGATCAATATATTAGTCCCAAAAATAGTATAAAAAGTTGCTAGAAGTATATGCAAGTTGAAGAATATTGGCATGGAACAATCAAAAATTATAGATACGATGGAGACGTATCACAAGTGCACCGCCTCTAACGGTATCCACGCGCGCAGGAGGAACGTCGTGCGGCAGCCTGCTAGGTCCGATCACACAACGGGGGCGAGTGGAGGTGTCTATTGGCAACACATGCAAACCCTAGTGACAGCGCCAAAGCGATCAACCACATGAGTGTGTCGCACCTCCACTTTATATAGGCGTCCATCACGGGCTTAACACTTGGGCCTCGCACAGACCCTAAAGCCCACAAGTCTACTCAACCATGATACGTCTCCAACGTATCTATAATTTTTTATGGTTCCGTGCTATTATATTACCCTTTTGGATGTTTATGGGCTTTATTTTACACATTTATATCATTTTTGGGACTAACCTACTAACCGGAGGCCCAGATCGTATTGTTGTTTTTTTTTGCCTATTTCAGTATTTCGAAGAAAAGGAATATCAAACGGAGTCCAAACGGAATGAAACCTTCGGGGGCGTGATTTTTGGAACGAACGTAATCCGGAGAACTTGGAGTGCAAGTCAAGAAGCTTGCGAGGAGGATAGGAGATAGGAGGGCGTGCCCACCCCCTCTGGGCGCGCCCCCTATCTCCTGGGCCCCACAGGCGGCCACCGACGTACTTCTTCCTCCTATATATACCTACGTACCCCAAAAACATCCAGGGAGCCAACAAAACACAATTTCCACCACCGTAACCTTCTGTATCCGCGAGATCCCATCTTGGAGCCTTCGCCGGCGCTCTGCTGGAGGGGGAATCGACCATGGAGGGCTTCTACATCAACACCACAGCCCCTCCGATGAGTTGTGAGTAGTTCACCACACACCTTCGGGTCCATAGTTATTAGCTGGATGGCTTCTTCTCTCTTTTTGGATCTCAATACAATGTTCTCCCCCTCTCTTGTGGAGATTTATTCGATGTAAACTCTTTTTGCGGTGTGTTTGTCGAGATCCGATGAATTGTGGGTTTATGATCAAGTTTATCTATGAGAAATATTTGAATCTACTCTGAATTCTTTTATGTATGATTGAGTTATCTTTGCAAGTCTCTTCGAATTATCAGTTTGGTTTGGCCTACTAGATTGATCTTTCTTGCCATGGGAGAAGTGCTTAGCTTTGGGTTCAATCTTGCGGTGTCCTTTCCAAAGTGATGTTAGGGCAGCAAGGCACGTATTGTATTGTTGCCATGGAGGATAAAAAGATGGGGTTTATATCAAATTGCTTGAGTTTATCCCTCTACATCATGTCATCTTTCTTAATGCGTTACTCTGTTCTTTATGAACTTAATACTCTAGATGCAGGCAGGAGTCGGTCGATGTGTGGAGTAAAAGTAGTAGATGCAGGCAGGAGTCGGTCTACTTGTTGCGGACGTGATGCCTATATACATGATCAAGCCTAGATAATCTCATAATTATTCGCTTTTCTATCAATTGCTCGACAGTAATTTGTTCACCCACTATAATACTTATGCTATCTTGAGTGAAGCCTCTAGTGAAACCTATGGCCCTCGGGTCTATCTTTTATCATATAAGCTTTCAATCTACTTTTATTTGCATCTTTACTTTTTGCATATATATTATAAAATACCAAAAATATATTTATCTTATCATACTATCTCTATCAGATCTCACTTTCATGAAGTGGCCGTGAAGGATTGACAACCCCTTTATTGCGTTGGTTGCGAGTTCTTTGTTTGTTTGTGTAGGTGCGTGGGACTTTTGAGGAGCCTCCTACTGGATTGATACCTTGGTTCTCAAAAACTGAGGGAAATACTTACGCTACTATTGCTGCATCACCCTTTCCTCTTCAAGGAAAACCAACGCAAGCTCAAGATGTAGCAGGCCACAATCCGAATACATCTCGGATCACATCTGACCAGTGTCCTCGGATCCGACCTTGTAGGTTCCTACCCTTAAGCGCGCGACCCCTTAGGTTCAAGCCGGCTTGGTCGCAGTTCGGATCACCTCCGAACTGCACGGTTGGTAGCGGCCTCTAGCATGGCCTGTCGAACACTAAGCAGACTATGAAGTTAGTTAGGCGAACCTGTACAACGTGTCACACTTCTGTTCCCTTTGCCTCACGATATATGTTTTCGGGCTCAAGGCGAGACTGTCATCCTTGTGCTAGCCCGACCTCTTTCTCGTTCCAGTGATCCCGTATTATCTCATAATCCTTGTCGCATGGCCATGCTTATCCTGGTCATATCTCTCCTGATTGGAGGGGAAAATCCCATCTTGCTCGACCATGTCTCGCAGCATGGGACTGGATAAACCTGAAACCTACCTTTGTAACTACCCAGTCACGGAGTAGCGTTTGGTCGGCCCAAAGAAAGTCTGTCACCATCCCGAGTACATACGCCAGCTCAGGTCTTAGTACATAGAACATATGTTGTACTAGAGACTCACAGATGACATATCGCTGCATCTCATAGTTGGGTCTGTCCGACTCGGACCTTATCTCGACTCGGATCCGACTACGTCGAATCCGACCAGACCTTTCCAAGTCCAAATTATCCGGTTAGCATCCAATGCTCCATGGCTAGTGAGAGCGAGCTATTGACCGTGTCATATGCTAGTCTAGTCGGCTGCGCATCCTCACAGCCCTTTCGACTAAAGACCTTTTAGGATAGTCATCATACAATGCATAGTCCCACAAACAAGTCACGTACTTGCTGATACACATCATTGATAATGTCCAAGGGCTATCTTTATTCATAAACATATAGGGAATATCATCATACATGATTGACTCTAGGGCATATCTCCAACAGTCTCCCACTTGCACTAGAGTCAATCAAATAGACATCGAATGCCCATAGCTCTAACGTGCCCCTCATGCTTGGGTTGTGGAAGCGGCTTAGTCAACGGATCTGCAACATTTGCATCCGTGTGAATTTTGCATAAGTCTACATCACCATTCTTTATGATCTTTCGTATCAGGTGATATTTCCGATCTATGTGTCTAACCTTGTGGTGATTCCTCAGCTCCTTGGCTTATGCGATGGCACCAGAATTATCACAATAAAGGTCCGACGGTTTTACTAAGGCTGGGAAAATACCAAGATCATCCAGAAAATGCCGGATCCAAACACCTTCCTTTGCAGCTTCACAAGCCGCAATGTACTAGGCTTCTGTGGTAGAATCAGCCACCATATCTTGCTTGGAACTCATCCAGCTCACCGCTCCTCTGTTCATGACGTACACGAATCCACACTGTGATCGACAATCATCTCTGTCGGTTTGGAAACTAGCATCGGCGTAACCCCTTACGACGAGCTCTTCCTCACCTCCATAAACTAGGAACATCTCTTTAATCCTTTTCAGGTACTTCAAAATAGTCTTTACCGCTGCCCAGTGACTCTCACCTGGGTTGGCCTGGTATCTACTTGTTAGGCTTATTGCAAAAGCAACATCAAGCCTTGTACATATCATCGCATACATGATGGATCCGATTGCCGAGGCATACGGAATCCTGCTCATCCTGCTTTGCTCATCAGATGTCGAAGGACTCTGAGTCTCGCTCAGCCTAATACCATGTGTGAGTGGCAAGAACCCTTTCTTCACCTCACTCATGTTGAACCGCTTCAACACTTTATCTATATACGTGCTCTGGCTCAAGCCGAGCAGCCTCCTTGATCTATCTTTATAGATCTTAATGCCTAAAATATAGACTGCCTCACCAAGGTCCTTCATCAAAAACTTGCCATTCAATGACTCCTCGACCGAGTTTAGCACCGAAACATCATTTCCGGTCAGTAGTATGTCATCCACATACAAGATCAAAAATACTATCGAGCTCCCACTTAACTTCTTGTATAAACAAGCATCCTCTTCGCTTTTGATGAAACCAAGACCAGTGACGACCTCATCAAAACAAATATTCCAGCTCCGAGATGCTTGCCTCAACCCATAAATGGATCTCTCGAGCTTGCATACCTTACTAGCGCTAGTCCGATCGACAAAACCCTCGGGTTGTATTATATACACGTCCTCGGTTAAATTTCCATGAAGGAAAGTTGTCTTGACATCCATCTGCCATATCTCGTAATCGAAATATGCAGCTATAGTTAGTACGATCCTCACCGACTTCAGCATCGCTACCGGCAAGTAAGTCTCATCGTAGTCAATTCCTTGAACTTGTCCATAACCCTTAGCGACAAGCCGAGCTTTGTGGATCTGAACATTTCCATCCACATCGGTTTTCTTCTTAAAGACCCATTTGCAACCAATGGCCATTACGCCAGGCGGTGGATTAACCAAGTCCCAGACTTGATTCTCATCCATGGACTTTAACTCGGATCTCATGGCCTCCAGCCATGCCTCGAAATCTGGGCTCACCATCGCTTGCACATACGTGGCTGGCTCGTCGCTTTCTAGCAACAACACATCACACACTCTGCACAACCTTTCCAACCTCCGTGGTTCTGGTGTCGCTTCCACTACGGGTTCGCTGACTAACTCTGGTATGATCTCATCACCAGTCGGGTCGTTGATGTCTACTACACAACCTTCTTCTTGTAGACGTTGTTGGGCCTCCAAGTGCAGAGGTTTGTAGGACAGTAGCAAATTTCCCTCAAGTGGATGACCTAAGGTTTATCAATCCGTGGGAGGCGTAGGATGAAGATGGTCTCTCTCAAACAACCCTGCAACCAAATAACAAAGAGTCTCTTGTGTCCCCAACACACCCAATACAATGGTAAATTGTATAGGTGCACTAGTTCGGCGAAGAGATGGTGATACAAGTGCAATATGGATGATAGATATAGGTTTTTGTAATATGAAAATATAAAAACAGCAAGGTAACAAGGCCTAGGGTTCATACTTTCACTAGTGCAAGTTCTCTCAACAACAATAACATAATTGGATCATATAACTATCCCTCAACATGCAACAAAGAGTCACTCCAAAGTTACTAATAGCGGAGAACAAACCAAGAGATTATTGTAGGGTACGAAACCACCTCAAAGTTATCCTTTCTGATCGATCTGTTCAAGAGTCTGTAGTAAAATAACACGAAGCTATTCTTTCCATTCGATCTATCATAGAGTTCGTACTAGAATAACACCTTAAGACACAAATCAACCAAAACCCTAATGTCACCTAGATACTCCAATGTCACCTCAAGTATCCGTGGGCATGATTATACGATATGCATCACACAATCTCAGATTCATCTATTCAACCAACACAAAGACAAACCCCAAAGTTTCTACCAGAGAGTCAAGACGAAAACGTGTGCCAACCCCTATGCATAAGTTCATTGAACCCGCAAGTTGATGACCGAAACATACATCAAGTAGATCACATGAATATCCCATTGTCACCACAGATAAGCACGGCAAGACATACATCAAGTGTTCTCAAATCCTTAAAGACTCAATCCGATAAGACAACTTCAAGGGGAAAACTCAATTCATCACAAGAGAGTAGAGGGGGAGAAATATCATAAGATCCAACTATAATAGCAAAGCTCACGATACATCAAGATCGTTGATAACCCACAAGTATAGGGGATCGCAACAGTTTTCGAGGGTAGAGTGTTCAACTCAAATTTATTGACTCGACACAAGAGGAGCCAAAGAATATTCTCAAGTATTAGCAGTTGAGTTGTCAATTCAACCACACCTGGATAACTTAGTATCTGCAGCAAAGTATTTAGTAGCAAAGTAGTATGATAGTAATGGTAACAGTGGCAAAAGTAAAGATAGCAGTTTTGTAGTGATTGTAACAGTAGCAACGGAAAAGTAAATAAGCAAAGCACAATATGTGAAAAGCTCGTAGGCATTGCATCAGTGATGGATAATTATGTCGGATGCAATTCATCATGTAATAGTTATAACATAGGGTGACACAAAACTAGCTCCAGTTCGTCAATGTAATGTAGGCATGTATTCTGAATATAGTCATACGTGCTTATGGAAAAGAACTTGCATGACATGTTTTGTCCTACCCTCCCGTGGCAGCGGGGTCCTAGTGGAAAGTAAGGGATATTAAGGCCTCCTTTTAATAGAGAACCGGACCAAAGCATTAACACATAGTGAATACATTAACTCCTCAAACTACGGTCATCACCGAGAAGTATCCCGATTATTGTCACTTCGGGGTTGTCGGATCATAACACATAATAAGTGACTATAGACTTGCAAGATAGGATCAAGAACTCACATATATTCATGAAAGCATAATAGGTTCAGATATGAAATCATGGCACTCGGGCCCTAGTGACAAGCATTAAGCATAGCAAAGTCATAGCAACATCAATCTCAGAACATAGTGGATACTAGGGATCAAACCCTAACAAAACTAACTTGATTACATCATAAATTTCATCAAACCCATCACCGTCCAGCAAGCCTACGATGGAATTACTCACGCACGGCGGTGAGCATCATGAAATTGGTGATGGAGGATGGTTGATGATGACGCGGCGACGAATCCCCCTCGCTGGAGCCCCGAACGGACTCCAGATCAGCCCTCCCGAGAGAGATTAGGGCTTGGCGGCGGCTTCGTATCGTAAAACACGATGAAACTTTCTCTCTGATTTTTTTCTCCGTGAAATGGAATATATAGAGTTGGAGTTGAGGTCGGTGGAGCATCAGGGGGCCCATGAGACAGGGGGGCGCGCCTAGGGGGAGGGGGCATGCCCCCACCCTCGTGGACAGGGTGTGGCCCCCCTGGCCTTGATTCTTTTGCCAGTATTTTTTATATTTTCCAAAATTTATCCCCGTGGATTTTTAGGTCATTCCGAGAACTTTTATTTTCTCCACAATAAACAACACCATGGCAGTTCTGCTGAAAACAACGTCAGTCCGGGTTAGTTTCATTCAAATCATGCAAGTTAGAGTCCAAAACAAGGGCAAAAGTGTTTGGAAAAGTAGATACGTTGGAGACGTATCAATCGTATCACCTCAAGAACACGAGAGAGAGAGAGAGAGAGAGAGATCGATCAAACACATAGCTACTGGTACATACCCTCAGCCCCGAGGGTGAACTACTCCCTCCTCGTCATGGAGAGCGCCGGGATGATGAAGATGTCCACTTGTGAGGGATTCCCCCTCCGACAGGGTGCCGGAACAGGGTCGCGATTGGTTTTTGGTGGATATAGAGGCTTGCGGCGGCGGAACTCCCGATCTATGGTGCTCCTCGATGATTTTAGGGTATATGGACATATATAGCACTACTAGGAAAATGCCTGCTAGTGGCGCACCAGTTTTGCCTACTAATGGCGCACTACTGGTGCGCCACTAGCACCACGCCATTAGAATTAAATACTAATGGCGCACCACACAATGCGCCATTAGTATAGCCCAACGTGCGCCATTAGAATGCCTCCCAGGGGGCCATATTTGCCCATGTTCTTTGGCATACTAATGGCGCACTAGGGGGTGATGCGCCATTAGTGTCCTTTCTGCAGTGCGCCATTGGTGTGCTGAGTGGTGCGCCACTAGTATGAATATTAGGGATTTTTTTTCTTTTCTGATATTTGCACAGGTTACAAAATATATTATTGGACAGAATATAGACAACACCACACATCAATAGCAGATTCATCGAATACAATAGAAGATTAGTCTCCGAATACAATTCATCATATTAGTCTCCAAATTCAAAAGACCAAACAAAGATAGAACATCACAAGTCTCGAGACCGCGAGTAGCGAGTTTGTCTTCACATTACAAGTCGACATCGATCATCTAAACTAGCATCACATAGAAGAGAGATGCGGTCATCATGATGAGCATCATCGCGATGAAACTGGTCTTCATCCGGTTCCTCCAATGCTCCCTCCTCTCTCCCGCTAGATAGCGCGCGTATCTAGATTCCGCCTCCGCCCTAGTGGTGTACCCTTTGTAACTGTTACCGCTGAAATGGTGAACCTATCTCCGACACTCCTCCCAGTCGTCGTAGACTCCGGGAACCTTACCCTTGTACACGACATACGACGACATCTCTATGCACTAGCCAAACAAAACGTTAGTAGCAATTCACAGACAATACATAAGCAATATATAAGTATGCAACAAAAGGATCGGAAGAGAAAAGCAAGATATTAATAGCACGATTCATGGTCCTACTAATAAATAGCATCGATTACATCTAAGTTGAATGACTGTCCAAACCAAAGAGACATACGAGTTCATTAAAGTTTAATTACAACATGAGCTAATCGATGTTTCAGAACTACACATAGCATCACTACTTTCGACTCGACTCAGGGACCGGAGCGTGGATGAAGCCGCCGTCTCTTGTGATGGTCATGAAGTCGCGGCGTTGTCAGCCTGCATTTGTAGCGTTGTGTATATATCACTATTGGACGGTTGATATCTGAGGTAGAACTGTCCCAAGGTACGAAGGACATCTTGATGGATGATTTCTGCAAACTCCGACTAGATGCGAAAGAATTCTTGTCTGATGTCCGCGTCCTGGATTACCGACAAGCTTGCAGCCCAATCTTTGAGATTATTTGGTAGCAGAAGGTGATTATGGTCCCGGACGATCGCCCGCATGTGATGGAGGGCGTAGTAGGCATCCTTCTGACCGCCAGGCAGATGCTTGACGCAGGGGAACATCGTATTGTGGGTGAACACGTGCTTGCCGTACCTAAAAACTGGCCTCTTAAAGGTGCCTCCAGATCTGGCATAGCCGGGGAGAGCATCATCAAGAACTTTCTTGATATTTGTGTAGTCTATCTTGGACTCACGGTCTGGGTCGAAATACGTGGCCATGGAATATTCTGGGCTTAAGAGGATGAGTGTGCAATGTGTGTCACTGCACAAAACACGGAATGTTAGAAAAAGAAAGAACGATCGAAATCTAAGAAATCATATGTTACGGGGCGGTGAGGGGATGACTTACTCGAGAAAGTAAGGCATGAGGAACTTATCCTTATCTGGGTTTGCCAGAATGACGCCTTCGAGGTATGAACTCGCGACTTGCCGGTCCCCAGCGCTGCCCAAGATCTTGGCACGCATGTAGAAGGGGTCGACTATCCCGATGTCTGGGGTCTTGTCTCTAATGATCCGCATCTCCATACTCAGCGAAAACAGCCAAACGAAGGTGTAGTGCTGTCGGAGTAATGGGCCATGGGTAGGCTGACCCAGGACCCAAGATCTTTTAAGGCATCGGGGCAGGCCGCGCCCCTCAGCCGAGTCCCAACTGGCGACCTTCGAGAAGGCCGAGTCCCAGCAGGCGACCTTCGAGAAGGCCGAGTCCCAGCTGGCGACCTTCGAAGAAGCAGAGTCCTCAGATGGCAACTCTGAGACAAGCCAACGCCGGGCTTGCGACCTTTAAGGGGCCGACTCTGAGAGTCGGCCCGCGACCTTTCACGAAGACCAATGCGGGGTACAGCCCCGACGTGGCCGTCCCCTCAAGATCCACCGGAGGAAGGCATGGCTACAGTGAGCCGCGTCGCCAGGAGATCTCCGGTGAGGCGCGGCACTGTTGCCATGCCTCCCCTGACCTCAGCCACAGTGCCCAAGGCACTGTGCCCACGACGGCGGTGCGTACGGCCCAGAGATCGCCGGGCCCCCTGTCAGTGAGATAGAAGAAGACAGTCGGAGAGCTCGAAGACGGCCCTGCGGGAGTCGGCCTCCCCAGAGTCGGTCGCCTCCTGGCCAGGGCCCCATGAGCCATAAACCGGATTGGACCGGGAGTGGCCACAGTGATCGCCTGATAGACGGCGGCACTGTTCCCACGACCCCATGACCAAGCCTGCGTCATCGAGTGTTGCCTGATGTCTCGCTGTCCATGAGGGCCTTGATCGGCGGGCCCCCTGGCCAGCAGGAGGACGGCTGCAAGAGAGAGTGACGGCTGGGGGCCACGCCCAGTCGGATTACCGTTGTACCCCCGGGGGGTAGGCCTATATAAACCCCCCGGGGCACCCATGCAAAGGGTTCGCCCTAGACAAGTTTAGACACATAGCAAGAGGGAAAGAGCTAGCCTTGCTCCTCCTGCCCCAAACAGCTCAAGGAGCACCTTTGTACTATCATACCATAGTGATCATGCGGAGACCCCTTGAGCAGCAATAGGGGTGTTATCTCCTCGGAGAGCCCGAAGCTGGGTAAGATTAGCGGCGTGCATGTCTTCGCCTCATCCCGTTTCGAGCATCGGCGACGTTCTACTCGCCCCACCATGATAAGCCACCCGTTGGCATATGTCGCATCCAACCCCCAACATTTGGCGCCCACCGTGGGGCGAGGTGCACCGTCGTCCGGAGATCTGTTTTGGACGGGAACCCTGTTCCTCCCTGGCGAGCGCAGCCAGCCCGGCTCGCCAGATGGAGTCTGCATCGACGCATTGCACGGTGCCGAAGCCGCCTGCGCAGCGAGCGGCCTCACCGAACTCATCGGTGAGGTGCGCCTCTCCGACGAACCCGCGCCGAGCGCAGGCGCGGGTGGTCCCGAGAACCTTCTCGCGGGCCTCCTTGACCAGCTTCAAGTCGCCGGCGAGCCCGCTGTAGACTTGGAGTCCGTAGGCTCCTCCGACCCGATGCTGGTCGACTCCGACGCCGTATCGCTTGATATCTTCCCCACCAACGTGGTGGTATACGACGAGCCGCTTCCGTACGAGGAGAGCGACGGAACCGCCGTCACGGAGGTACTCGTCATCGGCCATGGCGAGCACTCCGGTAACGCCAGACCCGCTGCTGCGCCTGCGAGACCTGTCGCGCCCATCCTGAAGGACGCGGACGCGAAGATGTTGGAAAAACGCCGCCTTCAGCTCATCGAAGCGCCAAGAAGTTGGCAAGCATGAGGCGCTTGTCCGAAGCATACCAGCGAGATGGATCGTGCTGTGGGCGGCTCGCCGGCTCCGACTGGGCCGAGCCGTCTCGGTGCGGTCCGAGAGCGCGGCGCAGCCATCGCCGATCTGTTCGGAGCGAAGCGCCCCGTGTACGCCACCCCTGCGGAGAACATCCGCGCCGCCCAAGCGGCGACCGAAGAGCTAAGGAACCTCGAAGGCGAAGAGCGCCGTGTAATAACGGAGCGAGTCCAGCAGCTCCTCGATGCGGTTGCTGCGCAGAACGCGGCAGGCGGCCGCACCGACGCGCAGCAGCAGCAGCAGAATGACGACTTACCCCCTCGCCGAGATCAAGGTGCGACCTCCCGGACGCCGACTGGCGGAGTCCGCGGGAGGAAAGAGAAGGAGCCGGCTGCGAGCCACAGCCGGACTCGCATCACCATCGAGCGCGACCAAGACGGCCGCCCCAGAGCGGTGGAGCGGCGAGATGATTATCTGCCTCCCCCGCCCCGAAGAGAACGGCGAGTTTCTCCGCCACCTGTTGAGCATCCGACTCTCGGAGGTCGCCTTGGCCGCCGAGAGGGAGTCGGAGAAAACGACGCCCGCCACGGATCGACCGACTCCACAGATCCTGGCGTTAGAAGAAGAAGATGAGCTGGGTCCGCCTTGCTTCGGGCCCCGCATCAGAGACGAGCCCTTCCCCAGAGGGTTCACGCTCCCCCGAGATACGCCCAAGTACACCAGCTCCGTGAAGCCGGAGGATTGGTTGATAGACTACTCCACGGCCGTCAACGCTTAACGGCAACAAGCGGGTTGCCGTAAAATATGTTCCCCTCATGCTCCAGGGCATGGCCCGGACATGGCTGAACAGCCTGAAGCCCCGCAGCATCAACAGCTGGGTCGACTTCATCGAAGCCTTCATTCGCCTTCACCAAAGACGCATAAGCGACCTCCCAAGCGCGCCCGCTCGCCTTGTGCGTGCAAGGCCCCGAAGAGTCGACGCGCGACTACCTCACGCGCTGGGGCGAACTCCGAAACTCCTGCGAGGGCGTGCACGAGGTGCAGGCCATTGAGTACTTTATGGCGGGTGCCGAGAGGGCACCCTCCTCAAGCACAAGCTCCTCTGCGACGAGCCCGAAACCCTCGACGAACTGCTAATCATAGCGGACAAGTACGCCACGGCCGACTCCTCTATGAAGACGGAGATCCAAGTCAACGCGGCTGGCAAAGTGACTCCCCAGGCTCCCAGAACTCCGGCTGGAGACGCCAGCCGGCGACAACAACAGAACGACAACAAGCGCAAAGCCCCACAGCCGACTTCCAGCAATCGGCGGTCGCAGCGAGAGAAGATCAGCGGCCGGAGGGCAGCCTCGGCCAGCGGCGAAGGGTGGCAAGTCCAATTGGCTGCCAGCCTTCTCCTATGAGCAGACTCTGGATGGTCCTTGCAAGTTTCACAGCAGCGCGAAGCCGTCGAACCACACCACCAGAAAGTGCCACTGGCTTGTCAGGATCGCTAAGGGGGACGGCCTCGCCCCTCCGCCGCCTGCGGGGGCGCCACCGCCACCGCCGCCTCCGCAGCCGGCTGCTCGGCCAGTCGGCGCGGTCCAAGACGAGTTCCCAGAAGAGCATGGTGCATACGTGGTGTTCACCAGTCTGGCAGATGATCGGCGCAACAGCGCCAACAACAGAAGAAGTCAACGCAGTGGCAGCAGAAGCTCCCGAGTTCATGCATTGGTCCGAGAAGCCTATCAGCTGGAGTCAGGCAGATCACCCAGAGGTGATGCCGAGTCCGGGCTCTTACGCCTTGGTTCTTGGAGCAACCTTGGCCACTGATAGGCGGGCCGCCCGCTTCTCGCGGGTCCTGATAGACGGAGGCAGCAGCATAAACATCCTGTACAAGGACACCATGGAGAAGCTCGGAATCAGGCGGAGGCAGCTGCAGAGCAGCCGCACCGTGTTCCATGGAATCGTACCCGGCCTCTCCTGTTCGCCAATTGGCAAGATTCTGATAGACGTCCTCTTCGGAGACAAAGATCACTTCCGCCGAGAGCCAATCTGGTTCGAGGTGGTGGATTTGGAGAGCCCGTATCACGCGCTGCTAGGTCGGCCAGCCTTGGCTAAATTCATGGCGGTTCCCCCTCGCCTACCTCAAGATGAAGATGCGAGTTCAAGGGATCGACCATTGCCGGCGACTACAAGAAGTCGTCCTACCAGGCGGCCGAGAGCGATCGGCTGGCGAGTCTTTGGTGATCGCGGCGAGCGGCTCCTTGATCGTGTCATGGCGATGGCTGGGAAGCGGCGGAGATGTCGCTGACCCCAAGGAGTCGGAGGCGAAGGATCATTCAAGCCGGCTAAAGAAACCAAGAAGATACCCTTGGACCGGAGCATCCGGAGAAGTCGCTATCATAGGCACCGGCCTTGACAAAGCAAATAGAAAAGCGAGCTCGTCGATTTCCTCCGTGAGAATCGGGACATCTTCGCATGGTCCCCCAAGGACATGCCAGGTGTACCGACGGAATTCGCCGAGCACAAGCTACATGTCAGGCCAGATGTGAAGCCCGTCAGGCAACCCTTGCGCCGCCTGTCAGAAGAGAAAAGAAGAGTAGTGGGAGAAGAGATAGCCCGGCTCCTGGCAGCCGGCTTCATCATGGAGGTGTTCTTTCCGGAGTGGTTGGCCAACCCTGTGCTGGTATTGAAGAAGAATAAGCAATGGCGGATGTGCATCGACTACACCAGCCTCAACAAAGCCTGCCCGAAGGACCCGTTTGCTCTGCCAAGGATCGATCAAGTGATAGACTCCACAGCCGGATGCGAGCTGTTGAGCTTCTTGGATGCGTACTCAGGATATCATCAGATCAAGCTAAATCCAGCAGACAGACTGAAGACCGCATTCATCACGCCGTTTGGAGCCTTACGCTGCCGCGATGGCGTTCGGCAGGAATGCGGCGCCACCTTTCAGCGTTGCATGCAGAAGTGCCTCCTCAAGCAACTCGGCAGAAACGCCCATGTTTATGTAGATGATGTGGTGGTAAAGACGGAGAAGCGTGGGACGCTGCTAGAAGACCTCAAAGAGACCTTTGAAAATCTGCGCCGATTCCAGATCAAGCTCAACCCAGAGAAGTGCGTGTTCGGAGTCCCAGCCGGCCAGCTCCTCGGTTTTTTGGTCTCCGAACGCGGCATAGAGTGCAACCCTGTGAAGATCAAGGCCATTGAGAGGATGGAGGTACCCAGCCGACTGCTGGATGTGCAGAAATTCACCGGCTGCTTGGCTTCAATAAGCCGATTCATCAGTCGGCTGGGCGAGAAAGCTCTGCCATTGTATCAATTGATGAAGAAGACCACTTTTTTTGAGTGGAACCACAAGGCAGATGAGGCATTTCTCCAACTGAAGAAGATGCTGGCGACTCCCCCTGTGTTGGCGGCTCCGACTCCCAAAGAGCCCATGCTCTTATACATCGCCGCTACCAGCCGGGTAGTCAGCACAGTTATTGTAGTCGAGCGCAAGGAGGAAGGCAAGGCGCTCCCGGTCCAGAGACCAGTGTATTACCTGAGCGAGGTACTGTCGACCTCCAAGCAGAACTACCCTCACTACCAGAAGATGTGTTACGGCGTGCACTTCGCCGCCAAGAAGCTGAAGCCCTACTTTCAAGAGCATCCAATCACTTTGGTTTGCACCGCTCCACTCGCCGAGATCATCGGAAGTCGAGATGCCTCCGGCCGAGTGGCCAAGTGGGCTATCGATCTAGCCCCTTATACCATTTACTACCAACCTCGCACCGCCATCAAGTCGCAGGCGCTAGCCGACTTCCTCGTCGACTGGGCCGAGACTCAATACTTGCCGCCTGCGCCCGACTCTACTCATTGGCGACTGCATTTCGACGGCTCCAAGATGCGCACCGGCCTCGGAGCCGGCGTCGTCCTCACCTCCCCCAAGGGCGACAAGCTCAAATCGTCTTTGCAAATCCACCGCCGCCTCCAACAACGTCGCCCGAATATGAAGCGCTCATCCACGGGCTCCGGCTTGCCAAAGAGCTCGGCATTCGCGGATCTGTGCTATGGCGACTCCGACTTGGTGGTTCAGCAATCATCCGCGGCCGGGGCGCCAAAGACATAAACATGGCGAGCTACCGCTTCTTGGTACAGCAACTCAGCGGATATTTTGAAGGATGCGAATTCCTCCACGTGCAAGAAAGCGACAACGATCAGCGAGCGCATTGGCGCGAGTCGGCTCCACTCGCGAGCGATACCTTGGCGTCGCCCTTGAGCGCCTCCTCAAGCCGTCTATCAAGCCTTCACGAATCCGACTCCATTTTCGTGCGGCTCCGCCAGAGATAGTCGGATCCGACTCCAAGACCCCACAAGCGACCTCAAGAAAGCCACGGTCGGCCCGGGACTGCGCCCGGTCGGCCGGGATCTGCGCCGATCGGCCGAGGGGCTGCGTCGGTCGGCCGGGGACTTGAGCCCGACCGGGGGCTGTGTCGATCGGCCCGAAGCTGCCGGTCGCCCAGAGATTCCCTCAATTCAGCGAGCGGCAGCAGAATCCATCCCGCCGCCTCCCAGCCCAGCCGCCCTTGTCCAAGTTGCTGTGGTGGCAGTTGAAGAGATAGCAGCACCTTCATGGGCACAGCCCATCCTCAAGTTCCTAGTAAACAAGGAGTTACCAGCAGACGAGACCCTGGCTCGGCAAGTACAACGCCGAGCGGCAGCCTACACCATAGTCAACAGAGAGTTAGTAAGGCGCAGCGTTACTGGTGTCCACCAGCGCTGCGTAGAATCAGAACAAGGCCAAGCGATCCTCAGAGACATCCATCAGGGCGAGTGCGGCCACCATGCGGCTTCAAGAGCGCTTGTGGCCAAAGCCTTTCGGCACGGTTTCTTTTGGCCGACTGCCCTGGAAGAAGCTAAAGAACTAGTCAAGAAGTGCAAGGGATGCCAGGTGTTCCGCTCCAAGCCCCTTCAGCCGGCTTCTGCACTGAAGACAATCCCCATCGCCTGGCCCTTCGCAGTTTGGGGCCTGGACATGGTGGGACCTTTCAAGACGGCCCGAGGCGGCCTAACTCATTTGCTTGTCGCAGTGGACAAGTTCACCAAGTGGGTAGAAGCAAAGCCCATCAAGAAATTAAACGGGCCCACAGCAGTGACCTTCATTGCCGACATCACAGTGCGGTACGGCATACCGCACAGCATCATCACAGATAACGGCACCAACTTCGCCAAAGGCGCCTTGGCTCGTTTCTGCGCGACGCAGGGCATCCGACTGGACCTAGCGTCCGTTGCCCATCCATGATCAAGCGGCCGGTGGAACGAGCCAACGGCCTCATCCTGTCCGGCATCAAGCCTCGATTGGTCGAACCACTCGAGCGCTCCGCCGGCTGTTGGGTGGAAGAGCTGCCTGCCATCCTCTGGAGTCTGCGCACAACCCCGAACAGGTCAACCGGCTTCACGTCGTTCTTCCTCGTCTACGGTGCCGAAGCCGTCATCCCAACGGATATACAATTCGACTCTCCGCGAGTCTCCATGTACACCGAAGAGGAGGCTGAAGAAGCACGCCAAGATGGTGTCGATCTGCTGGAAGAGGGCCGACTGTTGGCACTCAGTCGGTCCGGCATCTACCAAGCAGTGAGTCCGCGCGCCGATACTACAACCGCAAGGTCAAGCCAAGATCATTCAAGAGGCGACCTTGTGCTCCGGCTGATTCGAGAACAGCCGCCAGCCAAGTTGTCGGCGCCTTTGGGAAATCCCTTCATCATCGACAAGGTGCTGGGAGCAGCGCCTACTATTTGATCGGCGCCGAAGCCTCGAGCACGCAAGAGGGCGACTCGGCAAAGAAACAGGCGCCCGTGGACGCATAAATCTTCTTGAAGATTTTGATTGACGCAGTATGTATCACGCTACCCCTTACGTATTAAGTACTAAGACCTTAGGCCCCCCGAGACGAGCTCGGGGACTACCTTTTTGATTATCTGTATGATATGGATTACGCTTTCACAATGCTTTCTCCTTTTTATCATACTGTCCGGCACCGGGTCCGACTAGTCGGCCCGGGGACTCACTGCCTGGTGCTATGAAATGCTCCCTGAGGTCAGACAAGTAATGTGCTGCGCTCAAAGCCATCTCCTGCTGAAAGCCGCAGCTTCATGAGCGATCGCCGGCAAGGTGGGGACGGAAAGAGCGAGCGCACACATGAAAAACGGCTAAGGACTTAAGAGCTACGCATAGCCCAAGCCGGCTCCCAGTCTCCCCCTACTGAGCCGACTCGCGGGCAGTCGGCTCATAGTCTCAACCTTTATCAAGGACGGCGACTCTCGAGAGTCGGCCTGTCGATTTTCAGCCGAACTTGCTAGGATATTCTAAACGACTAAGTACTTGCCTCCCTAAGGTAGCCGAGCACTTGGCCGGCGGCAGTCCATGAGCGGCTGCCCGATCGGCAAGCGGCAACGAAGGAAAATGACAAAGGAAAAACAGTCTAAAGAACCAAAGCAAGGAAAGGCGGAAATTTGATAAATATTTACATAAGGCCCTTGGCCGAATACACCCCGCGGGTGGAATTGTTCGCAACTGACAAGTTTTTCAAGGAACAAAAGAGACAGGTAGAGCCGAAGCACTCTAGGGGGCGGCTTCCGGAGCCGGAGGGCCGGAGGTGGCGGCGGTGTCGGACGTTGGGGCAGTCGGCTGGGCGGTGTAGGATCGAAAGTATGTCTAGAGGGGGGTGATTAGACTACTTGACAATATAAAAATTCAGCCTTTTGATAAAGACAAGTTTTTGGCAAGTTCACAATGATGATCAAGTCAAGTATCACCCTACACATGCAATTCTAGAGTATTGGTAGCGGAAAGTAAATTGCACATGTAGTAAAGAGAGGTGGAGAAGAGCAAGCGCAATTTGGAACACGGAGATTTTTCTCGTGGTTCCGATAGGTGGTGCTATCGTCAATCCACGTTGATGGAGACTTCAACCCACGGAGGGTAGCTGCGAGAGTCCACGGAGGGCTCCACCCACGGAGGGTCCACGAAGAAGCAACCTTGTCTATGCCATCATGGCATACGCCCACGGAGGACTAGCCTTACTCGGGGTAGATCTTCACAGTAGGCGATCTCCTTGCCCTTACAAACTTCTTGGTTCAACTCCACATCTTGACGGAGGCTCCCAAGCGACACCTAACCAATCTAGGAGGCACCACCCTCCAAAAGGTAATAGATGGTGTTGATGATGATGAACTCCTTGCTCTAGTGCTTCAAATGATAATCTCCCCAACACTCAACTCTCCTCACTGATTTGGCTGTGGTGGAAGAAAGGATTGAGTGGAAAGCAACTTGGGAAGGCTAGAGATCAAGCTTCATATGGTGGGAGTGGAGCAACTTGATCTCAACACAAGGGTAGGTTGTTCTCTTCTCAGAAATGTAAGGTAGGAGTGGTAGTTCTTTCTGATGGCTCTCTCCACGAATGAAGAGGGGGTGGAGGGGTATTTATAGCCTCCACACAAAATCCAACCGTTACACACATTTGACCAATCTCGGTCAGACCGAAGTTGACAACTCGGTGAGACCGAAAGTTCAAATCTTGTGAACGTTGGGATTTTCGGTGGGACCGAAAATACAATCTCGGTGAGTCCGATTCTTCCAAAGACTAGGGTTTGCCAATCTCGGTGGGACCGACTTTATCATCTCGGTGACACCGATTTGATGACAGAAGGTTACAGAAGCTTGGCAACACTAGTTTCGGTGAGACCGAGTTCAGAATCGGAAAATCCGAAATTTCTAGGGTTTGGCTTTATGGCTGAGGTGGTTCATCTCGGTGTGACTGAGTTTATGGAATCGGTGGGACCGAGATTACTTATGAGTGTATATTGGAATGAAAGATTGCTGATAGTTTGGGAGATATATCACTAAGCACTTTGAGAAACCAGATCATTAACATAACCTCATCCCCTTTTAATAGTATTGGCTTTCCTATGGACTCAATGTGATCTTGGATCACTAAACCAAAAATGGAGTCTTGAGCTTTTGCCAATGCTTGCCTTAGCATTTTGAGGGTCCACATCTTGATCATTGCCATACCCATATCCTTGAACTTTTGAAATGATTCTCAAGAAACTATTAGTTCAATGATATATATGTTGTTATTAATTACCAAAACCACCCGGGATTAGTTGCACTTCGGGTGGTCTCGGCTTGGTCGCCTCCAGCGACGGTGCCTTTGTCCTTACGAGGCTCGTTCTTTGGAGGCACGATCAGGCTGAGGCTGGCCGCCTGCGTCGTGTCCCGGCGCCTCCTCCTCGCCTCCGTCCTCCGACTCGCCCTCCTCTTCGGTGCTGGAGCCGATCACCTCCGCCGAGTCCTCCTCGTACTCCGGGTGCATCCCGAACCACTCCGGCGGCACCTCCTCGCCGCCGTCGGTCCGCTCGGGCACGAAGACGCTGGTGTCCGTGTACTCAGCGATGGCCGCCGCGCGCTCGGCAAGGGCGCCTTCCACGACCTCCAGCTCGGCCTGGGCTTCTGACCGGAACGCGGCCAGGCGGTCCAGGTCCAGCCCAGGGTACCACCCTTTGACGAACTCCAAGGCCCGGCGTGCTCCGGCACGGGCCGAGAGCCCTCAAGCTTCAAAGCGACCGACGGCGACCTCCGGCCGGTCGGCCGTCCGGATCGGCGGTGCAAAGAACCGGCACCTCCGGCCTGGTGGCGGCAACGACGGCGCCGCACGCTGAAGACGACGCAGCAGACGGTGAGCAGGACGAAGGCGAGCCCCGATGCTCAAGAGCTGCTCGTCGATGGTTCGGGGGGCGTTGGCGGCAATCACTTCGCCCTTCGCCCTCCGCTCCTCCCGAGCCGCCTCGACGGCCAGAGGGACGGCCTGCGAGTGGCCGGGAAAGAAGTCTGCCAAAGACAAGAAAGGGAGACAGTCAGAAAAACCAGAAGACAGTTCGACACAGAGTCGGAAGACCAAAGTAGAGAAACCAAGAGTTACCGTTGACGATGTCCTCGAGCTCGTGATAACTGGAGGTCAGCATCGCCTCACGGTCCGTCCAGGCGGACCGCTCCATCTCGAATTCAGCTAGGAGGGCATCCTCCCGCGACTTGGCGTCCTCCTGCGCTTTCCGAAGCAGTTCCTTCTGCTCGGCCAGCTGCGTCGCCAGCAGGTCGCGTTCTCGGACGAGCTTATCGCACTCCTCCTCCTTAGTGCGGCGGGCGGTATTGGCTTCATCCAGCTGCTCCTGAAGGGCGACATTGGCGCCTGAAGTCGAAAAAAGACAAAGCACCGTCAACAAGGAAGGTCGCCGCGGAGATCCGGCCCGACTGCTCAGCAGTCGGCCCGAATCTCGGGACTACTGACCAGCGGTAGCGCCAGTAGACACCCAGAAGAAGAAAGAAGGAAGGTCGCCGGGGAGATCCGGCCCGACTGCTCAGCAGTCGGCCCGAATCTCGGGGACTACAGCCAGCAGCGCAGCGCAGCGCCCAAGGAGAAGAGAGAAGGAAGGTCGCGGGAGATCCGGCCGATCACAAGAGCGATCGGCCCGAATCTCGGGGACTACAGCTCGCGGGTGCGCCAGCGTGCCCCCGCGAAGAAAGAAGAATTGGCTCACCTCGACTTTCCACCAGATCGGCGGTCCGCTTCCTCAGCTCCTCAACATTGCGGTTGAAGGCAGTAGCGCGGAGGTTGTGGTACTCCTGCAAGGCCGGCAAAGTAAAGTCAGTCTTCGGAGCTCGCTAGAAGGAGTTCCGAGCCGCCTGCTCAGCAGCCGACTCCGAACTCGGGGACTACACCAAGTGGGTGCGCTGGCGCGCCCCCACAGAAAAAGACAAGAGACCAAAAAAAAAACGAAGCATACCCGGACGGAGGTCCGCAGGGCCAGATGCGTCTTGGTGTAAAGTTGGAGGGCGTCACCTTCTTTGCGCAACTTGGACTGAACGTCCAGAAGGGCCTAGTTCAGCGGGCCGGTGCCGCCTTCGCGCACCCAGCCGGTGGGCGCGACACTGGAGGCCTCAGCATCCAGGTTCGCCATGCTGGCGACGTCAGTCTCCCGAGCTCGTGGCGCCGAGCTCGTCCTCTCAATCCGGCGGCGCGTTGGCACGGTGACCTGAAGAAGCAGCCGCGCGTCGGCGTCGTCCGCAGTCGGCGGATCCTGCGGGTCCACCGGCTGCTTGCCGTGCGGCCTCGAAGACGGAGCCGGCGGAGGTGGCGGAGGCGGCGCGTGAGTATCCGAGCCCGAGGCGTCGCCACCGTCCTCCGCGAGAGGGTTTGCGGCGCCAACCTCCCCGGTCTGCCCCGTGAACTCAGGGGGCGGCGGTGCTGACGACAGCGGGGGAACGAGCATCGCCGCTCGGCGGCGAACGGCCTTCGCAGCATCCCGCTTCGCCGCGGCCGCGGCCTCGTCCTCCTCCAGTTGCCGCTGGGCGCTGGCGGCCGCTTTCTCGGCCTCCGCCTTCTCCAGGCGGCCGGCCTCCTCCTCCGCGCGCTTCTCTCGCGCGTTCCGTGCTGTTGCCTCCCGGAGGTCGGCGGCGGGGTCAATCCGCCGTGTGTTGGCGGACGTCTCCACCGACCCCATGACGGAGGGGACGGTGGCTCTTTCCAAGGAAAGGGGAGCGCTAGAGAAGGTTGGAGGGAAATCAGAAAGACTCGAGCGAGATCCAAAAAAGAAATAAAGGAGCAAGGGACTTACGAAGAAACTAGTGGTGGCCTTCTCACTTCCTTCCGGAAGCGGATGGCCTTCGCGGCCGCCTCCTCCCGCTTGGTTGCGGCGGCGGCTCCCTTGGGCTTCTTCGACCTGCCGCCGGGCGCACTCGGCCCGGCGAGACGTCTCTTCGCGCCGGCTTGGCTGGAGGGGCCGGCTCTCGGCTGGCGGCGCGGGACGACTTCCGTGTCGACGTCGCCCTCGGGCCAGTCGGCGAAGGTCGCCGATGGTCTGAGGCCGCCGTCTTCCTCCTCTCCGCCGCCTTCGGCGTCGGCCTCAGCCGCCCTGCCCCAAGTCGGGGTCGTCGGCGTCGGCGACCTCATGATCGGGGGCGTAGTCACGCTGACTCTCGTGGTACCGCTGCGGCGCCGTGAGAGGGTTCTGCCCACAAGGTGTCAACAAAATCAGAGCTTGAAGTCGGATGCAAGCGAGATCGAAATACATACGGAAGCAACTTACCTCTGGAGGGGGGTTGTCGCGCGAGTACGGCTCCTTGCCGAATTGCCACTCCTCCGTGAAACCGCAGTGGGCGATGTGGTTCACCATGTTTGCCACTTCTCCACGCGGCATGTCCTTGGTACACAGCCGGCTTGGATCGTGTCGGTCGCTCATCTGACAGATGAGGTGAGGCCGGCCTTGGAGCGGAAGAACCCGGCGCGCCACGAAGGCGGCCAGGAGATCGGAGGCAACGAGCCCCTCCGACTGCATCATGACTCAGAGGCGCGCCACGGCGCCGACTCCGGAGGTCGAAAGCGACTTCGACCGATGGGACCAACTGGGTGGCCGGCCAACCAGCGGCTCGGGGTCGAAGGGCGGCAGGTTGACCCAGTCGCCGTCTGTGGAGACATTCTTCACGTAGAAGTACGTCTTCTGCCACATCTTCACCGATTTCACCAGCGGGATGGGCGGAAAGGGGTTGTCGGCCGTCGTGCGCCGCACCGCGATGTAGGTGCCGCACTGTGCCGGCGTGCCGGCAGCCTGAGTGCCGAGCTTCGAGGAGAAGAACTCCCCCCACAGCTCGAGGGTGGGGAGAACGCCGATGTAGCCTTCGCACAGGGTGGCGAAGGCGGAGAGAAGCACCACCGCGTTGGGGGTGAGGTGGTGCGGCTGCAGGCTATGAAACTCGAGGAAGGAGCGGAGGAACCCGCTCGCCGGGAGCCCCATCCCGCGCATGAGATGCGAGCGGAAGATGACCCGCTCGCCCGCCGCCGGCGCGGGCCGGATCTCTCCCGCCGGCGCGGGACGGGCCTGCACCAAGTCCGCGCTCGGGAGGCGGCGGGTTTTGCGAAGGAACTCGATGTCCTCCGCCTCCACGTCCGAGCCGTCCCATACGCCGGAGCGCGAGGTGGGGGGCGCGACGGAAGAGGAGCTCATCGCCGGCGAGGAGGAGCACCTGTGCTCGCCGCGAGGAAGGAAGCAACGGAGCGGGGCGAAGGAAGAAGAAGGGCAAGAGGGCGGGGGAGGGAGTGCGCGTGCTGTGCCGCCGCTCCCCCTCTGCCTATTTATAGCCCGATGGGCTGAGAAGCCGAGGGGGCGACGTGGGGATTAACTGCGCCCACGACGCCCCACGATTAACTCCCCACGGTTATCGCCGCGGTAACCACGGGGATGCCAACCGCCCTCGGCCGCAGCGGATCCGCTCGGGAGCCGAGGCGCGGTAATGGCGGGCCCCACCTGGCGGCCCGTCCCGTCACGCGCGTGGGCAGACAGGCTATCGCCTCCACGTGGCGCCACGCGACAGGACCGTCTCATAGATGGCAGGGAGGCGTAACCGATACGCCGCCGGTTTCCCGCCACGACTTGCGAACGGCGGCTCCTCTGCGGGGCCAGGCCGACTCCGGCAAGGCGGCCCAAAGACGCAGCAGCCGAATCTCAGAATCGGCACCGCGAACGATCGAAGCGCCGAAGCCCGCAAAGCGGCGCCGCCGAGCCGCTAACCTTCGGGACTCTTGCCGAGTAATGGGCCATGGGTAGGCTGACCCAGGACCCAAGATCTTTTAAGGCATCGGGGCAGGCCGCGCCCCTCAGCCGAGTCCCAACTGGCGACCTTCGAGAAGGCCGAGTCCCAGCAGGCGACCTTCGAGAAGGCCGAGTCCCAGCTGGCGACCTTCGAAGAAGCAGAGTCCTCAGATGGCAACTCTGAGACAAGCCAACGCCGGGCTTGCGACCTTTAAGGGGCCGACTCTGAGAGTTGGCCCGCGACCTTTCACGAAGACCAATGCGGGGTACAGCCCCGACGTGGCCATCCCCTCAAGATCCACGGGAGGAAGGCATGGCTACAGTGAGCCGCGTCGCCAGGAGATCTCCGGTGAGGCGCGGCATGTTGCCATGCTCTCCTCGACCTCAACCACATGCCCAAGGCCTTCGTGCCCACGACGGCGCGTGCGTCGGCCCGAGATCGCGGGCCCCTGTCGGTGAGATAGAAGAAGACAGCGGAGAGCTCGAAGACGGCCTCTGCGAGTCGGCCTCCCAGTCGGCCGCCTCCTGGCCAGGGCCCCACGATCCATAAACCGGATTGGACCGGGAGTGGCCACGATGATCGCTGATAGACGGGCGCACTGTTCCCACGACCCCATGACCAAGCTGCGTCATCGAGTCTTTGACAATGTGTCTGCTCGTCTGCTGGGACCCGCCGATCGGCGGGCCCTGGCTTGCGAGGAGGACGGCTGCAAGAGAGATCGGCAGTGGGGCCACGCCGGTCGGATTACCGTTATACCCGGGTAGGCCTATATCCCCCGGGCACCCATGCAAAGGGTTGGCCCTAGACAAGTTTAGACACATAGCAAGAGGGAAAGAGCTAGCCTTGCTCCTCCACGCTTTAAACAGCTCAAGGAGCACCTTTGTACTATCATACTATAGTGATCATGCAGAGACCCCGCAGAGCAGCAGTAGGGGTGTTATCTCCTCGGAGAGCCCCAAAGCTGGGTAAGATTCGCCGGCGTGCATGTCTTCGCCTCATCCCGTTTCCAGGCACCGGCGACGTTCTACTCGCCCCCACCATGATAAGCCACCCGTTGGCATATGTCGCATCCAACCCCCGACAAGTGCAGCGGATGAAGGTTAAACATAGCGAAGGTGTCATCAAACCGCATGACGATCGTACCCCCGATGGCGCTATCCACAAAGCCCTTGCCCTCTGGCACCTTGGCCACGAAAACCGGGTATGCCACATCATTCTGGGAGAGACGCTGCTTCTCCAAAGAAAGAACATTGTCATGCAGACTCCGCATAGCACCGGTTGCAACATTGAGCAGATTTGTCGGTAGCATCGCCCTACCCACCACATGCACCCTCCTCAAGATATCCTTAGGTGAAGGTGGCCCGTCCTGAGCATGGATCGTACTCGGTGCCGGCTGGCTCGCACCGGCGCCCTTGTTATTCTTTCGTTTCCGTCCCTTCTTCTTCATATGCTGTAATGGGATCGAGTTCTGCTCATAGACCGCCTTCTTGAGTGTGTTGGGGCTGATAATATTTCGCACCTCGGCTATCTGAGGCTTGGTGAAGGCAGCAGCTGGAGGCGTCTCCTGAGAACTAAATGCCAGACAACGCCTGTTGCAATTGGGTTTCTCCGTGGTACCAGCTAGATTGCGGTCGTCTTTTTCAGGGTTGGGTTCTTGAGAAGGAGGCCCGCAGAATTCGTCACCATACCCATGTTCGGCAAAGTACTTATCGACGTTGGTAAATGTACCGTCGTCGTTGCCGTCGTCGTCCGAATCCTGTGCCATATGCATGTCCGGATCCTGTGCCATAGGGATGTCCGACATGTCCGGTAGCATTGCGGCGGTCTTGCCATGGCTTGGCGCCGCACGACCGCGATCTTATGCGTGGGGTGTCCCCACCCCAAATGAATCTGGCTCTTCGGCCAAAGCAGGGGCCATCTTACGCAGGCGCTGAGGGTCATCACATCATCTTCGTCGGCCCCAGCGGGTCGAGTCGGAGGTAACAACTCGTCGCAGCCTGGCAGCACCCGAACCAGTTCAACCCTATACACGGCGGGTGGCATCGGATTACCGTGGAACACGGGGTTGCCCGGTTGAACGATTCTGCCCTTAGCGACATCGACCAACTCGCCGCCCACGAAGTGCAAGAGAGTGCACGGAACATCGGCGGCGCCCTGCGAAAACATGTAGGGCATCAGGGATGCCCAGTCAAAGGCAAGGAGATGAATTCATCGGCCAAGAGGCGTAGTCACCGTGATGCCGTCGAGCTCGGCTAATGTCGAGGCACCACCAACGGCGGGCGTGCAACTAATGGAGGGGCCGCTTGCTGGCGAGGTGCCGGCCGGCGTACACCCAGGTGCATTAAGCTCCAATGCCCATGCCGGCGACGGAGACACGAATACCGCCTCCGCCGGAGACACCAATGGCGCCGCATGCGCGTTGTGCGAGTTGCTGTCCGTGAAGCTGGGAACTGGGGGCAGCCCCTGTTGGCCGCCCGCAATCCACGTCGTCAGCCCCTGAATCAAGGTAGGCACCATGGCGGTGGGCGTCGTTCCCAGTTGTTGTTGCACTTGCTCTTCGACAATCTCCAGAATCCGCGCCACTTGTGCCTTGAGTTCTTGAACCTCGCGCGACTGGCTTTCCGAGCTGGTCTTTTTCTCCTTTCGCTCACTAGCGGTATAGTATGACGACCATTTTGTGGACAAGCCTTTGCCGGCCACACGACCAGCTGAGGACGGCTTACTGAGCTTATCCTTGTTTTTCATTATGTTCAACGCCCTATTTAGAGTGCTGTCCCAAGGGTTGCTCTGAGACGACCCTGCGCTACTGCTTTCAGTCTCCTGCGGAAGGAATGTGAACCATTTAGAAATTTGGCTTCATTAATTAGAATGCAACCATATGGAGCTAATTACGCGGGGGTGTATTCCTTACCAGAACAAGCTCAAGCGCCCTGGTGTTCGCATTCGTGGTAAGCTCCTTTGTTACCGGGTCCTCCTTGTACCGGGCCCTGACAAAGTTCCTGGTCTGCTTGTCACGGTATTTCTCAAAGCGGGCGGTAGGCCTTGCTCGGCACGCTCCGCGTCCTCCTTGTCCCATATAGGCTCCGCCACTCTGTAACCGCCAGGACCGAGTTGGTGGACCCCTAAGTTCAACTGCCGCATATCTTTCCCCCATTGACTTGATTCGGAGGTTGCGCTGCTCTCGCACTTGATCTTGAACTCCTTGTAGTCATCTTCGTTGATCGAAGGATTTTTCGCCTTTATCTTCTCATAACTATCACCTTTGTCAATCATTCCCTTCACCATGCTTCTCCAAGTAGACAAGGCCGTGCTCATCCTCGTGAGGGCGGCACTATTCACTTTATTCCCTGAGAGGCGTGTGTTTGCAAAGTCAGAGGGGAACTTGTATCATTTGTGTAGCTTCGTGAAGAGGAGGCTGCGCAAATTCCCTCGGTCCTTATGCCTTAGGTTCTCGGTGTTGATCGAGACGGTGCTCCGGAGAATGCACCCGAGCTGAACCGAGTACCCCTTGACTAATTCTTTGGGCGCCGTTGGATGCCCGTCGGAGTTCACTTCAGTAAATTCCTCCTTGACGGCGCCGAGCACGTTCGGGCGCCGGTCCTTTCGTTGCATCTTCGATTGGCTGCCATCTGTGCGTGCGCTGCCATCATCAGTGGTGGCATCCTCGGCGGCACCATCAGTGGTGTCATCCCCGACGCCACTAGGGGTTGTGTAGTCAGGATCGGTGTCTTCCGCGGCGTCTTCATAGCGGTGAGGTTCTTCCTCCATCTCCTGGGACAGCTCCCAGAATTGCTTGCCGCCCGAACCGCCGACCTCATCGTTGTGGGCCATGTTTCGCTCTAAATAGGAAAAAAGTTTGGTCAAAAAGTTGGTTATTGTCAAGGAACAAGATCATGGTCTCATCATTTAGGGTTTGTCGACACCGAGGCATCCTAAAAGCTAAGCTTTTATCATTTAGGGTTTGTCGATGCCGAGGCACCCTAAAAGCCTAAGCTTTCATCATTTAGGTTCTTATCGACACCGAGGCACCCTAAAAGCCAAGGTTTTATCATTTAGGGTTTGTCGACGCTGAGGCACCCTAAATGCTAAGTTAAGTTTTCATCATTTAGGGTTTATCGATGCCGAGGCACCCTAGGTTGACTAATATATATGGGTATCTTCTAATAATATACCCTATCAAGAAAAGGGAAGGATAATTCTAAGTTGGGCCTAATCACTTGGCTCTATTGCCACCTATGGTTTAATGCAGCAAGAATAAAGGGGCAGTTGATCCTACTTAATTAAGTACTAAGATACCCCGGCCCATGCATTAGTCGCAAGTACCCCATATGTCCTATTTTTAGCAAAGTCATGCTAAAATTCACGGAAAATTTCAGCATGACCTTTGCTGAAAATAGGACATATGGAGTACCCGAATTTGCCGGAACGGAAGTTAATCGACATTCCGGCAAACTCAAGGGCCTCTCGGGGTACCTGCAAAATCATTATCCCCGCATAATGAAGTCACCAATGGGTCATTTCAGAAGATCACAAATAGCATCATCACAAGTACACCATCATCACAAGTACAAAGACATGATACAAAGAAGAAAGAAGACAAGTACAACAGAAGAACAAAAAGAAAGACGATGAACCCCTCAAACGATATACTATTAGAACCCAGCGACCATATAAACATCTAAATTTATATATACTGAGCATTCATGGTTGTTCTAGCTACAACATCAAAATCAAGGAGAGATAGGTCAGATTACACAAATAGGTTCCATATTCTGAGAGAAAAGAACAAGTGATAAAATGTATAGCTGGAGCTTTTAAGAAAAAGTTGCAGAAGCTTGTAAAACTATACTTTTAAACATCAATCCCCTCACTCACATCTACACCTACCAATATCATACGGTTACGGTAGCAGATGATTGCTAGACTACACTCTTAAACTCATTTTGGGATCAGTGAAAAACAGTTAGTGCCAAATTCCTGCTCCACTTTTCTGTCTTGTTTTTTCACTGAAAACTAATGTGCACTGATCTTAAGTTTTAAGCTTTTGTTGTTTCTAGTATAGTCTGCATCCTTTGTAGACTTGCATAAGTAACGAGGATTCAGAAAGAAAGGGGGTAGGGTTGTGGTTCACATGCCTATATGCAAAGAAGCTAGCAATTCATAGAGCAAAAAAAGTACTTATCCAGAGCACAATTGTACTAGTCTACCTGACAGCTTGGCCTTCCTTTGAGCCAAAGCCAAAACTGTAAACCAATCACAATTGTGAGTTAAAGGCTGGTCTGTATAAATACCCAGGCAAACAAACACATGATATAATTTATCATCTAGGAGTATCTATGAGATAAGAGCAGCATCGCAGGGACGATATTGTCAACAAGTGACCACAATGGCAAGCAAGTATAACTTAACATCGGACAAAAAACAAGAACTGCAATGGCAAATCAGTGAATCATTTTTTCTAATTGAATATCTAGGAGTCACAACTATGCATAGCCAAACAATAATGACAAGGAGATTATCAAGGTAGCTTAGCAAGTAATTGGGCCTGTTTGGCCTGCCAATGCCATTGGGCCTCTAGCTACAGTTCAAAGAGCAGAATAATGAAACCATAACCAGAAAATTAAGTGAGAACTATACTTCCCTAAAAAAAGTGAGAACTATACTACAGATGTTTTAAAGAGCTACACACTGATGTATGCATTCCTAGAGACAAATTTTATCAGAAGTGTCTGCGTATACAGTGAAGTTCAATACCATCTTTGGAAATAGTATTAAACTAGTCCATCTTTTCTTTTGTGGGGGAAACAAACATCTTAAATGTTAAACTGCATCTTACAACCCAGGAAACAACATGAAAACTACGGAAGGAATACCATATGATAATTTACTTCCATAGTCTTGCCTGCATCCTGTGCATAAGGCTTTGCAAAAAAGTCATTGGCAAAATTAGTGGATACAAGTGTGCTTCTATTTAGAAGAAGAAAGCTAGAACTCACTGGAAGTGTCAGATCTAACAGCAAGCGGTGCTTTATCCTACAAAAATCCAATTTAAGCCCCTTACAACGTCACTAAATTAAAACAATCTAAACTATCACAGCCTGAAATTTCCAACATTAGCATCCCTTCTCTCCCACAACTTAATAAATGTTAACACAATACACAAATAAACTAACGCAGACTTAATTCTGTTTATGTTACACACCAAGATGACACTATACATCTCTCGCAATGTTAACACAGAAACTAGAGCACTAATGTACTTCCTTTGTGGCTTAATGAGCAGAGCAGAGACCTAGCTAGCTACAGTTAGTTTGGACCCATCTGATGAGTGGTTGATCAAGCCCCACACCTAGAGCAGAGCACTAATTAACCATGTAGTGTGCGCTACAGTGAGTAAGCCAGAAGATTTGAAGGCTAGCTAGGGAGGTTAATTATCTGCCATAGGTCTGCTAAAATCTCATCTTGGTTTCGGTCGATAGCGGCAGCAGCAGCTAGTGAGTAAGCCTGAAGATTTGAGTGTGAGTGTGAGTGTGACCACACCTCTCTTTCTTCTCTTGCAAACCGCCAACCCTAGCTACTTAATTCTCCAACCCCCTTTCCTTGTCCAAAATTGGTCATACCTGTTGCATGGACGACACCAACTCGTACACGATGCATGAACTAGAACACATCAGAAGGAAATCAAGAGGGGGAAGTGGCTCGGTGCTCACTGGGGAGGTCGAGGGCGACTCGGGGTAGCCGAAGCTAGTCGAGGCGGCGCAAATTCGGCATCGAGCGGTGGCGATGGTGGCCGAGCCGGAGGAAATCGGCGGGTGTCGAAGGGATGGCTCGAGGGCGCCCGAGCTCGTCCGGGTCCTCGTAGTTGAAGAGGAAGACGGCGGCGGTCCTCCTAGCTAGGCCGCACGGTGTTGGACGGCGAGCACGAGGTTGATGTAGGCGGGGCCGCGGGAGGAGGGGGCGCTTGGGCGGGAGGACGTCGAGGGCGCGGGTGCGGGCAGAGGTGGGACTGCGAGGGAGGCGACGCTTGATACGTCTCCAACGTATCTATAATTTTTGATTGCTCCATGCTACTTTATCTACTGTTTTGGACTATAATGGGCTTTATTTTCCACTTTTATATTATTTTTGGGACTAACCTATTAACCGGAGGCCGAGCCCAGAATTGTTGTTTTTTGCCTTTTACAGTATTTCGAAGAAACAGAATATCAAACGGAGTCCAAACGGAATGAAACCTTCGGGAACGTGATTTACTCATCATATAAGACCTAGGAGACTTGGACCCTCCGTCAAGAAAGCCACGAGGCGGTCACGAGGGTGGAGGGCGCGCCCCCCTACCTCGTGGGCCCCTCGGAGCTCCACCGACGTACTCCTTCCTCCTATATATACCTACGTATCCCTGTATGATCAGAACAGGAGCCAAAAACCTAATTCCACTGCCGCAACCTTCAGTATCCACGAGATCCCATCTTGGGGCCTGTTCTGAAGCTCCGCCGGAGGGGGCATCCACCATGGAGGGCTTCTACATCATCACCATAGCCCCTCCGATGAAGCGTGAGTAGTTTACTTCAGTCCTTCGGGTCCATAGCTAGTAGCTAGATGGCTTCTTCTCTCTTTTTGGATCTCAATACAATGTTCTCCCCCTCTCTCGTGGAGATCTATTCGATGTAATCTTCTTTTTGCGGTGTGTTTGTTGAGACCAATGAATTGTGGGTTTACGATCCAATATTATCTATGGAAAATATTTGATTCATCTCTGAATTCTTTTATGTATGATTGAGTTATCTTTGCAAGTCTCTTCGAATTATCCGTTTGGTTTGGCCAACTAGATTGGTAGCTCTTGCAATGGGAGAAGTGCATGGCTTTGGGTTCAATCTTGCGGTGTCCTTACTCAGTGACAGAAAGAGTTGCAAGGCACGCATTGTATTGTTGCCATCGAGGATAACAAGATGGGGTTTTTATCATATTGCATGAATTTATCCCTCTACATCATGTCATCTTGCTTAAAGCGTTACTCTGTTTTTAACTTAATACTCTAGATGCATGCTGGATAGCGTCGATGAGTGGAGTAATAGTAGCAGATGTAGAATCGTTTCGATCTACTTGCCACGGACGTGATGCCTATATACATGATCATTGCCTGGTATACTCATAACTATGCTCAATTCTGTCAATTGCTCAACAGTAATTTGTTCACCCACCGTAGAATACTTATGCTCTTGAGAGAAGCCACTAGTGAAACCTATGGCCCGCGGGTCTATTCTCATCATATTAATCTATATTACTTTATTTACTTGCTTTGTTTTTACTTTGCCTTTACTTTTTACTTTGCATCTATCTATCAAAAATACCAAAAATATTATCTCTATCAGATCTCACTCTCGTAAGTGACTGTGAAGGGATTGACAACACCTAAGCGTTGGTTGCGAGTTGCTATCGTGTTGTGGAGGTACGAGGGACTTGCGCGTGACCTCCTATTGGATTGATACCTTGGTTCTCAAAAACTGAGGGAAATACTTATGCTACTGTGCTGCATCATCCTCTCCTCTTCGGGGAAAACCAATGCAAGCTCGAGACGTAGCAAGAAGAATTTCTGGCACAAGTTGCTGGGGAGGCTTACGCAAAAGTCAACATACCAAGTACCCATCACAATCCCTATCTCTCGCATTACATTATTTGCCATTTGCCTCTCGTTTTCCTCTCCCCCACTTCACCCTTGCCGTTTTATTTGCCCTCTCTTTCCCAATCTCCTCCTCTCTTTTCCATTTGCCTTTTTCCCTTCGCCTTTCTGTTTGCTTGTGTGTTGGATTACTTGTTGCCATGGCACAAGATAATACCAAATTGTGTGATTTCTCGAATACCAATAATAATGATTTCCTTAGTACTCCGACTGCTCCTCTTAATAATGATGAGTCTTGTGAAATCAATACCGCTTTGCTGAATCTTGTTATGAAAGATCAATTCGCCGGCCTTCCTAGTGAAGATGCCGCTACTCATCTAAACAATTTTGTTGATTTGTGTGATATGCAAAAGAAAAAAGATACGGATAACAATATTGTCAAATTGAAGTTATTTCCGTTTTCACTTAGAGATCGTGCTAAAGTTTGGTTTTCGTCTTTGCCTAAAAATAGTATTGATTCTTGGAACAAGTGCAAAGATGCCTTTATCTCTAAGTATTTTCCTCCCGCTAAGATTATCACTCTTAGGAATGATATCATGAATTTTAAACAACTTTATCATGAGCATGTTTCCCGATCTTGGGAAAGAATGAAATTAATGCTTCGTAATTGCCCTACTCATGGTTTGAATTTATGGATGATCATACAATTTTTTATGCCGGATTGAATTTTGCTTCTAGAAATCTTTTAGATTCGGCCGCAGGAGGCACTTTTATGGAAATTACGTTAGGGGATGCTACCAAATTGCTTGATAATATTATGGCTAATTATTCCCAATGGCACACCGAAAGATCTTCTAGTAAAAAAGTGCATGCTATAGAAGAAATCAATGTTTTGAGTGAAAAGATGGATGAACTTATGAAGATGTTTGCTCCTAAAAATACTCCTATTGATCCTAATGATATTCCTTTATCTACTTTGCTTGAGAATAATAATGGATCTATGGATGTGAATTTTGTTGGTAGGAATAGTTTTGGAAACAACGCTTATAGAGGGAATTTTAATCCTAGGCCTTATCCTAGCAATCCTTCTAATAATTATGGAAATTCCTACAACAACTCTTATGGAAAATTTAATAAGATGCCCTCTGAATTTGAGAGTACTGTTAAAGAGTTTATGAATTCACAAAAGAATTTTAATGCTTTGCTTGAAGAGAAATTGCTTAAAGTTGATGATTTGGCTAGGAACGTTGATATAATTTCTCTTGAAATTGATTCTTTAAAGCTTAGATCTATTCCTCCTAAGCATGATATCAATGAGTCTCTCAAAGCCATGAGAATTTCCATTGATGAGTGCAAGGAAAGAACCGCTAGGATGCATGCTTCCAAAGATGCCTTTATTAAAGCGTGTTCTTCCAATTCCTATGAAAATCAAGATGAAGATCTAAAAGTTATTGATGTGTCACCTATAAAATCTTTGTTTTGCAATAGGAATCTTGATGAATCTGAATATGATCTTACTTTACCTAGAAGGCGTTCTAAGAATTCGGAGTTTCTAGATCTTGATGATGAAATTGATGAAAGTGGGATTGAAATAAATAAAAACCGTGATGTTGCTAAACCCACTATTTTGGATCTCAAGGAATTTAATTATGAAAATTGCTCTTTGATTGGTTGTATTTCCTTGTTGCAATCCGTGCTAGAATCTCCTCATGCTTATAGCCAAAATAAGGCCTTTACCGAACACATTGTTGATGCTTTGATGCAATCTTATGAAGAAAAACTTGAGATGAAAGTCTCTATCCCTAGAAAACTCTATGATGAGTGGGAACCTACTATTAAAATTAAAATTAAAGACTTTGAGTTTCATGCTTTATGTGATTTGGGTGCTAGTGTTTCTACTATTCCCAAAACTTTATGTGATTTGCTAGATTTCCGTGATTTTTAAGATTGCTCTCTAAACTTGCATCTCGCGGATTCCACTATTAAAAAGCCTATGGGAAGAATTAATGATGTTCTTATTGTTGCAAATAGGAATTATGTGCCCGTAGATTTTATCGTTCTTGTTATAGATTGCAATCCTTCATGTCCTATTATTCTTGGTAGACCTTTCCTTAGAACGATTGGTGCAATTATTGATATGAAGCAAGGAATATTAGATTCAATTTCCTTAAAGAAGGGTATGGAACACTTCCCTAGAAAGAAAATAAAATTACCATATGAATCTATCATGAGAGCCACTTATGGATTGCCTACCAAAGATGGCAATACCTAGATCTATCCTTGCTTTTATGCCTAGCTAGGGGCGTTAAACGATAGCGCTTGTTGGGAGGCAACCCAATTTTATTTTGTGTTTTTATTTTTGCTTATGTTTAGGAATAAATAATCCATCTACCTTCTGTTTGGATGTGGTTTTATGTTTTAATTAGTGTTTGTGCCAAGTAGGACCTATAGGATAACCTACGATGATAGTTGATTTGATTCTGCTGAAAAACAGAAACTTTAGCGCTCACGAGATTAGCTGTCATTTTTTACTGGAGAGTGCTTTTGCGTTGATTATTTTTGATGATGATCAATAAACAAAATTTACAGGACTTCCTATTTTTGGTATAATTTTTAGAGTTCCAGAAGTTTGCGTTAGTTACAGATTACTACAGACTGTTCTGTTTTTGACAGATTCTGTTTTTCGTGTGTTGTTTGCTTATTTTGATGAATCTATGGCTAGTAAATTAGTTTATAAACCATAGAGAAGTTGGAATACAGTAGGTTTAACACCAATATAAATAAAGAATGAGTTCATTACAGTACCTTGAAGTAGTCTTTTGTTTTCTTTCTCTAACGGAGCTCACGAGATTTCTGTTGAGTTTTGCGTTGTGAAGTTTTCAAGTTTTGGGTGAATTCTTTTGATGGATTATGGAACAAGGAGTGGCAAGAGCCTAAGCTTGGGGATGCCCATGGCACTCCGAAGATAATTCAAGGACACCAAAAAGTCAAAGCTTGGGGATGCCCCGGAAGGCATCCCCTCTTTCGTCCACTTCCATCGGTAATTTACTTGGAGCTATATTTTTATTCACCAACATGATATGTGTTTTGCTTGGAGTGTCTTGTATTATTTGTGTTTTTGCTTGTTAGTTCACCACAATCATCTTTGCTGTACACACCTTTTGAGAGAGCCATACATGAATTGAAATTTGTTAGAATACTCTATGTTCTTCACTTATATCTTTTGAGCTTGATAGTTTGTTCATAGTGCTTCACTTATACCTTTTTGAGCTTGATAATTTTTGCTCTTGTGCTTCACTTAGATCTTTTAGAGCACGGTGGTGGATTTGTTTTAAAGAAACTTGATCTCTCATGCTTCACTTAGATTATTTTGAGAGTCTTTAATAGCATGGTATTTTGCTTAATGTTAATATACTTGGTATTCAATATATGTGAAACTTTCTTTTGAGTGCGTTGAATACTAAGATAAGTTTGATACTTCATAATTGTTTTGAGATATGGAGGTGACAATATCATAGTCGTGCTAGTTGGGTGATTATGAATTTGAGAAATACTTGTGTTGAAGTGAGCAAATCCCGTAGCATGCACGTATGGTTAAAGTTGTTTAACAAATTTGAAACATGAAGTGTACCTGGCTTGTGCATCCTTATGAGTGGCGGTCGGGGATGAGCGATGGTCTTTTCCTACCAATCTATCCCCCTAGAAGCATGCGCGTAGTACTTGTTTTTTGATGACTTCTAAATTTTTGCAATAAGTATATGAGTTCTTTTGACTAATGTTGAGTCCATGGATTATACACACTCTCATCTTTCCGCCTTTGCTAGCCTCTTCGGTACCGTGCATTGCCCTTTCTCACCTTGAGAGTTGGTGCAAACTTCGCCCGTGCATCCAAACCCCGTGATATGATACGCTCTATCACACATAAACCTCCTATTATCTTCCTCAAAACAGCCACCATACCTACCTATTATGGCATTTCCATAGCCATTCCGAGATATATTGCCATGCAACTTCCACCATCATCATCGTGACATGCATTACTTTTGTCATAGTGCCATTGCATGATCTTGTAGTTGACATCGTATTTGTGGCAAAGCCACCATGCATTATTTTCCATACATGTCACTCTTGATTCATTGCACCATCCCGGTACACCGTCGGAGGCATTCATATAGAGTCATATCTTGTTCTAGTTTCGAGTTGCAATCCTTATGTTGTAATGAAAGCGTGATGATCATCATTATTAGAGCATTGCCCAAATAAAAAAAGGCCAAAAAAAAGAAAGGCCAAAAAAAATAAAAAAAGGGGCAATGCTACTATCTCTTTTCCACATTTGTGCTTCAAAGTAGCACCTTGTTCTTCCTGTAGTGAGTCTCATATATTTTGCGTCAAAGTAGCACCTTGTTCTTCATGTAGTGAGTCTCATAAGTTGTCTTGTTCATACTAGTTGGAATTTTTCATTATAGAACTTAGCTTGTATATTCCTACGATGGGCTTCCTCAAATTCCCTAGGTCTTCGTGAGCAAGCAAGTTGGATGCACACCCACTAGTTTTCTTTTGTTGAGCATTCATAGCTCTAGTGCATCCGTTGCATGGCAATCCCTACTCACTCACATTGATATCTATTGATGGGCATCTCCATAGCCCGTTTATACGCCTAGTTGATGTGAGACTTTCTCCTTTTTTGTCTTCTCCACACAATCCCCATCATCATATTCTATTCCACCCATAGTGCTATATCCATGGCTCACGCTCATGTATTGCGTGAAGGTTGAAAAAGTTTGAGATTATTTAAGTATGAAACATTTGCTTGGCTTGTCATCGGGGGTATAGAAGTTGGGAACATCTTTGTGTGACGAAAATGAAGCATAGCCTAACTATATGATTTTGTAGGGATGAACTTTCTTTTGCCATGTTATTTTGAGAAGACATGATTACTTTGATTAGTATGCTTGAAGTATTATTATTTTTGTGTCAATATGAACTTTTGTCTTGAATCTTTCGGATCTGAATATTCATACCATGATTAAGAATATTTACATTGAAATTATGCCAAAGTATCACTCGCATCAAAATTCTTTTTATCATTTACCTACTCGAGGACGAGCAGTGAATTAAGCTTTGGGATGCTTGATCGTCTCCAACGTATCTATAATTTTTATTGCTCCATGCTACTTTATCTACTGTTTTGGACTATAATGGCCTTTATTTGCCACTTTTATATTATTTTTGGGACTAACCTATTAACCGGAGGCCCAGCCCAGAATTGTTGTTTTTTTGCCTTTTTCAGTATTTCGAAGAAACAGAATATCAAACGGATTCCAAACGGAATGAAACCTTCGGGAACGTGATTTACTCATCAGATAAGACCCAGAGACTTGGACCCTCCGTCAAGAAAGCCACGAGGCGGTCACGAGGGTGGAGGGCGCGCCATCCCCCCTGGGCATGCCCCCCTACCTCGTGGTCCCCTCGGAGCTCCACCGACGTACTCCTTCCTCCTATATGTACCTACGTATCCCCATATGATCAGAACAGGAGCCAAAAACCTAATTCCACCGCCGCAACCTTCTGTATCCATGAGATCCCATCTTGGGGCCTGTTCTGGAGCTCCGCCGGAGGGGGCATCCACCACGGAGGGCTTCTACATCATCACCATAGCCCCTCCGATGAAGTGTGAGTAGTTTACTTCAAACCTTCGGGTCCATAGCTAGTAGCTAGATGGCTTCTTCTCTCTTTTTGGATCTCAATACAATGTTCTCCCCCTCTCTCGTGGAGATCTATTCGATGTAATCTTCTTTTTGCGGTGTGTTTGTTGAGACAGATGAATTGTGGGTTTATGATCCAGTATTATCTATGGAAAATATTTGATTCTTCTATGAATTCTTTTATGTATGATTGAGTTATCTTTGCAAGTCTCTTCGAATTATCTGTTTGGTTTGGCCAACTAGATTGGTAGTTCTTGCAATGGGAGAAGTGCATGGCTTTGGGTTCAATCTTGCGGTGTCCTTACTTAGTGACAGAAAGAGTTGCAAGGCACGTATTGTATTGTTGCCATCGAGGATAACAAGATGGGATTTTATCATATTGCATTAATTTATCCCTCTATATCATGTCATCTTGCTTAATGCGTTACTCTGTTTTTAACTTAATACTCTAGATGCATGCTGGATAGCGGTCGATGAGTGGAGTAATAGTAGTAGATGCAGAATCATTTCGATCTACTTGCCATGGACGTGATGCCTATATACATGATCATTGCCTAGATATACTCATAACTATGCTCAATTCTGTCAATTGCTCAATAGTAATTTGTTCACCCACCGTAGAATACTTATGCTCTTGAGAGAAGCCACTAGTGAAACCTATGGCCCCCGGGTCTATTCTCATCGTATTAATCTATATTACTTTATTTACTTGCTTTGTTTTTTACTTTGCCTTTACTTTTTACTTTGCGTCTATCTATCAAAAATACCAAAAATATTATCTCTATCAGATCTCACTCTCGTAAGTGACCGTGAAGGGATTAACAACCCCTAAGCGTTGGTTACGAGTTGCTATCATGTTGTGCAGGTACGAGGGACTTGCTCGTGACCTCCTACTGGATTGATACATTGGTTCTCAAAAACTGAGGGAAATACTTATGCTCTTGTTGCATCATCCTCTCCTCTTGGGAAAACCAACGCAAGCTCGAGGCGTAGCGGCTCGGCGAGGTTTTATGACCTTGATTCGGGAGGTGGGGGACGGCAGCGAGGCGCCGGGCATTGGGGCGGTGGTGGTCGGTCTTGGTGAGGGGCAACGAGCACGGCCGGGGACGGCGAGCACGGGGGCGGTGGTGGTCGGGCGCGGGTGAGATGAGGCAGGGGAGGGATTAGAGAGAAATGTGAGATTGGGGATTTTAGTGTGGGGGGAGGCTTAGCAAGGGCGCACCACCTAGCGGTGCGCCATTAGTATGTTTTTTAGATAGCAATGGCACACCCACGAGCGGTGCGCCATTAGTAATCTTTTTTTAGATAGCAATGGCGCACCACCCAGCGGTGCACCATAAGTAACTTTTTTTTGCATAGCAATGGCGCACCAGCCAGAGGTGCGCCTTAAGTAATTTGTTATTATTATTATTTTTTGTTGCATCTAATAATTTTTTAGAAAATGAATATGAATATGAAACAGTAATAATTTTTTATAAAAACAGTAATATTTTTTTTAAAAATATCATCAAATTTGTTATTTGAAAATATTTATGAATATGAATAAATATCATCAAATTTATTATTTGAAAATATCATCAAATTTTTTATTTGAAAATATAATTAAATTTGTTTCTTTTTGGATTTTTAGTTTCATTCATTTGTGACGATGGAGCGGGGGAGGATGCGGGGGGTCGGCGGCTGCGGTGGAGCGGGGAGGTGCGGGGTCGTCATGGCGGTGGAGCGGGAGGGTCTGGGGTCGTCGTTGGCGGTGGAGCGAGGGAGGGTGCGGTGGGTCGTCGGCGGCGGTGGAGCGGGGGAGAGGGTGCGGGGGGTGCTCGGCGGCGAGGGGGATCTGGAGAGGTGGGATAGCGATCGAGATGGAGGGGGATCGAGATCGAGTGTCCCTCATGAATATTCAATATTTTTTCATATTGAATATGAAAAAATATCATCAAATTTGGAAAAATATTCATGAATTCAAAAAGTGCCCATGAAATTTAAAAATATTCATGAGTTCAAAAAGTGCCCATGAAATACAATCGAGAAATGAAGGCTACAATTTAAATACAATCGATCTTAGCTAGCTATCTGTTCACAATCTTCTTGCCCTTATTTTTTGTAAATGGAGTTCTTCTCTTGAACAGACGTCCTTTAGGTTGGATGGTCCTGCTTCTTCTTGTGGTGTATGCTGATACTTCATGGTCGTCGTCATGTTCCATCTTCGGGACGCCGTACTTGTCGAAGTCTTGCTCATTTCCGACTCCATCCATTCCGATGATCTTCCTTTTGCCTCTCCTCACGACAACACGACTGGGATTTGACGAGTCGGTAATGAAGAAGCATTGTCCACTTGGGAAGCCAGTACCCATGGCTCATTTTTCGCGGTGACGTTTGCACCCGCGGTCTTGGATTTGGCTTCGGGTATAACCATGGTGGTGAAATACCGGTCTTATTTATGACACGGAACATCGGGACCTTCTCTCCAGCGTAGCTCAGCTCCCAGATCTCTTCGATCCTTCCGTAGTATCTGTCCTTGTCGTTACCGGTGTAGGATTCCATCGTTACCACGAGTTCGATAACCATCGCTCTTCATGTCCTTTCCTCTGTAGAATGTAGCCGTTGATATCGTATGCCTCATACATCATCGAGGTTGTGCTCGGTATACTCGTGATAAGGCGAATATGAGTTGTTCTTCCGCGGAAGAATCCTCATGTAAAGGGTATGACAGAAGCTTCTGCTTGAACCAACGCGTGAAACATGAGTTGTGCTCTTTGATTATATCTCTGTCCATCCTCTGTTGGCCTCGATCATTGTACGTCTTCTCAATAAAGGCTTTGTGCTCTACCACCCAAGGATCGACCACGTCTATGCACTACAAAAAAAGACACATCCGTGACATTTTGGGCCGAACGAAATTTTTTTTGTCATACATATGACACTTCTATGACGATAATTGTGACAAAACCCGATATTGTCATAGATGTGGTGGGGTCCTACTTCTATGACAAAAAACATGACAGAAAATGGGCTTTTCGTCCTGGGCGGGCCGGAGACGCAGCTGCATGACATTCTTTGGGTTGTCCATGACGGAAAAAACCGTGGTAGAAGCGAGGGGGAGGAAAATTTCGGGGAGTTGCCGGTTATGGTGGGAGAGCGATGCGCATTTCTCTTGTACAGGTACGCGCGTGTGTGTGAGGCGTTGGCTCTAACTGAAGCCGAGTGAGGCGTTGGGCTCTAATCAACCCGAAGCGATTGACCTGCGAGCTACGCGTTCTCGAACCCGAGCGATCGATCGATGGTCGTTAATCGAACCCGATGGGCGATTCGCCCGCTATCGCCGCTAATGAAGCCAATCGATCTTGCCTCGAGGATGAGCAGTGGCGTTGCGGGTGGGGGGTGGATGAGCGAGTGGCGGTAGCGTTGCCTCTGGATGAACAGGAACCCGTGGTGTGGAGGGCTGGATGAGCGATGAGCGGTGGAGGGTGGCCGTGGAGGGTGGTTGAACAGGACCCGTGGTGTGGAGGGCTGGATGAGCAGTGAGCGGTGGAGTGGTGCCCGTGGAGGGTGGTTGAGCGATGGCCGGTGGAGTAGCGCGCGGTGGAGGCTGGATGAACAGGACCCCTTGGAGGCTGGAGGAGGTCGGCGGTAGCCCGTGGAGGCTGGAGGAGGTCGACGGTGGAGATGAACAGTATCCCGTGGAGTCCCGTTTTGCGGTACGCCTCACCCCTCCCCCCCGTTTCGACTGTAGCGCTCCAACACAAGTCCGTTTCGTCCGTTTTGTAGTATGCCACACCCCTCTCGATCAACAGGACCCCCGTTTCGACCGTAGGAGGTCCGTTTCCTCCATTTTGCAGTACGCCACACCCCTCCTGATCAACAGGACCCCCGTTTCGACCGTAGAAGGTCCGTTTCCTCCGTTCTGTGGTACGCCAGGCCCAACCGATCAACAAGACCCCGTTTAGACCGTAGGAGGTCCGTTTCGTCCGTTCCGCGGTACGCCAGGCCTCGTTTCCATCGCCTGTTCCGTCCCACACGTTCCGTTGCCTCCCGATGAACACGATGCATTCCGTTGCCTCCCCATGAACACGACGCATTCCGTTGCCTCCCCATGAACACGACGCATTCCGTTGCCTCCCCATGAACATGAGCCCTCGCCGTATGTATGTGCGACTAGGCGTCCGAGAGCCCGCCCGTATGTACACATACGTGGCCGTATTTTCTTTCTTGCACCCTGGCCGCTGTACGTACATGTACATGCTACGTGCGCGCCTTTACTACGACACGTACGCGCCTCTACTACGACACGTGCGCGCCTCTACATCGACCAGTATATATGTACGTACAAGTTGGCGACCAGAATGACAACGCTACATACGCTTCGACCAGGTGGGTCCCCATTGTCAGGCAGTTCCTTGCATGCGAAAATGTAGCTGGTGGGTCCCAGCAGTCAGAGGGGCGAATCATTTTTTGCCGGACGCACTTCCTTTGCGTGCGAAGATGTAATAGTGGGTCCCAGCAATGTGGGGCGAATTGTTTTTTGCCAACGCACTTCCTTGCGTGCGAAGATGTAGCTAGTGGGTCCCAGCAGTCAGGGGGCGAATTGTTTTTTTGCCCGGACGCACTTCCTTGCGTGCGAAGGTGTAGCTGGTGGGTCCCAGCAGTCAGGGGGAAACGTTTTTTCGCGAAATATGGTGGCCCGTCCGGTGGGTCCCCGCTGTCAGGTGGAGGAATAATTATGTTGCGCGTAATAAGGAGGCACTTCCTTGCTGCGGCCGTGGACTCAGCTGTCAGCCTCTCCACGTATAGTCCACGTCCGATGGAAGCCGTTCCTTGACCACATTGACCACACCACGCCGAGAGCGCGGTGGACGACGGTGAGGCCTAGGAAGGGGATGACGCAGAGCCGGGGAAGATGCGGCAGTGGATGCCCACGCGTAGAGGAGTACGAGGGTTCACTGGTTCGCTGCGGTGTGAGGCTGTCGTCGCCGCAGAATAACAGGGGGTGTGGGTGAGTAGAGGGATGGCCTGGCCAGCGGTGGGAGTAGTAGGGGGCGGTGAGGCCTCCGCCGCATCGCAACCAGCCACGGGAGGCAGGAGCACGAGGCACGACCGGCGCTGGTTTGGGCGGCTGGAGCAAGAAGACCAGAGGTTGAAGAAGCACTACGGCCGTTGGATGGACATCGACGGTCCTTTGGAGCTAGAATCGTGCATATTGACTAAGTTGACAAAGCCCTCCGTCCCGTCAACTTAGTAGGCCCACAAGTCAGCCTGCCACTATCTCGGGTCCCACTAATGTGGGGAGTATTCATTTTTTTGTGCGTAATAAGGAGGCACTTCCTTGTGTGCGAAGATATAGCTGGTGGGTCCAAGCTGTCAGCGGTGGTAACATTTTTTTTTCACGAAATACTGAGACCCTTTCGGTGGGTCCCTGACGTCAGGTGGACGAATCATTATTTTGCGCGTAATAAGGAGGCATTTCCTTGCGTGCGGCCGTGGACCCAGCTGTCGGCCTGTCCACGTCTGATCCACTTCAGATGCATGTCGGTCATTGACCACGTTGACCAGGCGCGCCGAGAGCACCGAGGCGGTGGACGACGGCGAGGCCTAGGAAGGAACGACGGAGGCGGGAAGACTCGGCAGTTGTTTCCCACGCGAGGGGAGTACAAGCGAACGAGGGTTCTTGGTTCGTCTGTCGTCACGGAGAATAACATCGGTGTGGGTGAGTAGAGGATGGCTAGGCCAGCGATGGGAGTACGGTGGGGCGGTGAGGCTGTGGCGGCAACCTGACCCGGCCATGCGGTGAGGAGGGAGCAGCAGTCCCTTGGCGCTTGTTTGAGCGGCTGGAGCAGGAAGAGCAGAGATTGAAGAAGCACGGCCGTTGGATGGCCATTCAACAGTCACTGCTTGTGTGTCAACCTTTTTTTAGGAAAGCCTCAAATCTGTGGAAAACAGCTTACAACCCATCTGCCATTATTTCTAATAATTTACAGCCCATTTGCTAATTCTTAAGTTTTTTTTGGAGCCCATATTCTTTTTGTTAGCATTACAACCCATATTGTGGCCACGGTTAAAAAATTATACGAAATTTTGCATATTTTGGTGCGGTCCGAACTGTTTTTAATCCCAAAATTTCGACTCACATTCAAATTGATTTTAAAACTAAATGTATATCAATATAAAATCCAACAAATTCTCCACGCATAAAAATTAATGTAATTTAAAATCTCGAAATGAAAAAAAAGTTATTTGAAACTAACTGCCGCTTTGATGTGTTTTAAAAATGTACAACCCATTTCTCATTACTGATGGGCCATTTTCTCGGCCAGCCGAATGAAAGCTCTCCTCGTCTTGAAATATTTGCAGCCCAACAGGCCTGACAAAGCGACTTACTTGGCCAATCACAAAAAAACTGGGCTGTGGCCGTGGACCCAGCTGTCAGCCTCTCCACGTATAGTACTCTTTCAATGGAAATCGTTCCTTGACCACGTTGACCACGCCGCGCGGAGAGCACCACGGCGGTGGATGATGGCAAGGCCTAGGAAGGGGACAACGTGGAGCCGGGGAAGACGCGGCAGTGGAAGCCCGCGCGGAGAGGAGTACAAGGGTTCATTGGTTCGGCTACGGTGTGAGGCTGCCGTCGCCGCAGGGCCTGGCTAGTGGTGGGAATAGTAGGGGGGCGTGAGTCCTCCGCGGCAGCACAGCCGGCCACGGGAGGCAGGAGCATGAGGCACGACCGACGCTGGTTTGGGTAATTTGGAGCAAGAAGACCAGAGGTTGAAGAAGCACTACGGGCGTTGGATGGACATCGTACGGTCACTGGAGCTAGAATCATTCATATTGACTAAGTTGACAAAGCCCTTCGTCCCCGTCAACTTAGTAGGCCCACAAGTCAGCCTCCCACCAAGGTGGGTCCCAGCTAGCAGGGGGAGTATTCATTTTTTTGTGCGTAATAAGGAGGCACTTCTGGTGGGTCCGAGCTGACAGTGGGGGGGGGCATTTTTTTCGCGAAATACGGTGGCTCGTCATGTGGGTCCTAGCAGCCAGGGGGCAAACGTTTTTTCGCAAAATACGGTGGCCCATCCAGTGGGTCCCTGCTATCAGTTGGAGGAATCATTATTTTCCGTGTAATAAGGAGGCACTTACTTGCTGCGGCCGTGGACCCAGCTGAGACTCTCCACGTACAGTATACTTCCGATGGAAGTCGTTCCTTGACCACGTTGACCTCGCCGCGTGCCGTTGCATGCATGCGTCCATGGGCGTGGTGCGTCCCCACTGTCAGCCTCTCACATACAGTCATCTTCCGATGACTCTCGGTTGTTGACCACGTTGACCACACCGTGCCGAGCGCACCCAGACTGGAATGACGCGGAGATGGGGAAGACGTGGCAGTGGAGTCGCAGATGGAGAGGAGTGGGAAACTTCATTGGTTTGGGTGCGCGGCAGCACAGCCGCGATGCCGCCCACGGGAGACAGGAGCAAGAACAGAGGTTGAAGAAGGAGCACGGCTGTTGGATTAACATCCAACGGTCCAGCTGCTAGAATCATTTGTTGATTAAGTTGACAAAGCCGTGCGTACACGTCCTCTTAGCAGGCCCACAAGTCAGTCACCAAATCTGACGGGTCCCAGTTGTCAACGGGATGAATAATTTTTTTCGCAAAACAAGAAGGCACTTCCTTCCGTGCGAAGATACAGCCGGTGGGTCCCAGCTGTCAGGTGTAGGAAACATTTTTTTAGATGAATAAGGAGGAACTTTCCTTGCGTGCGACCATGGACCTCGTGGGTCCCAGTCGTCAGGCTCTCCATGTACAGTCCTCTTCTGATGACTCTCTTTTGTTGACCACGCCGCAGCGAACACAACGAGGCGGTGGACGATGGCGAGGCCCCAGACGGGAACGACTCGGAGATGGGAAAACGCGGCGGTGGAGTCACAGATTGAGAGGAGGAGAAGGGTTATAACTGGTTCCGTTGCAATTCATATCAAACTCAGGTTCACAGGACACGTTCATATTCATAGCCAACATTCACTATCAACAACTCAAAATATTCATATATACACAAGCTCAGCATATCTATGCATCCAAATGATTGATAGATCACACGACAATATTCATACATAATTCACAAAAGATTCAGATATACACATGTTCAGTATGTTTATGCATCCAAATTATTGAGATCACAGCCAATATGATCCATGGACGAACTTTAATTACCTAGGGTACAGACTGGTAAATGGTGTTCAATCAGAGGTAGTTCTTGCTAAAATTAGTTCTTGTACGAGTAAACTTTCGAGTACATAAGAGGCAGCACAGACAATCTGAACTTTGCTTGTAGGTTTATCCTCAAATAGTGGCCTCGTGCCGACAGAGGTTTGAGAAACTTGGCCACTACTTTCATCCAACTAGTTTACTGGCTCATCTTGGTCCTGTATCTCGCCAAAATTCTACATTGCAGATGAGAAAGGAGGCGGTTGAGAGAATGAACCACCCAAATTTTTTGTGCAGTTCAACTAAAATGGAGCATCCTTGGCGTGCAGACTGATTAAGTCCCAGATGAATATACGCATCAACCAATTTGTCTGGAATCTTTAGACTCCATGCCATATAGTTCGCTACCATATGTGCCAATAACCAAAAGGCACAAGTTGGGACCAAAGACTGGACTGCGTTTTTCTAGGCTATGCACCAAGCAATATTTTTGGTGTTCACTCTCCTAATACTTGGAGTTTGACAATTGGTTGACGCCGGTTGATACTCGAATGAATATAGGCACTTCTTGTCAACATCGATGCTTGTCTGAGTGAACTTTGGAGTACATAGGAGCAGCATAAGTACCTATCCATCTGATCATTTTGTGCAATTCTACTGAAATCACCCGATGTAATGATTTGCCTGCGAGTTCAGGCTCCAAATTACTCCTTTATGAAATCGGAAAACAGTAGCACAATACCAAATTACCAATACATATGACAGGCACAATAATCGGGATAAAGACCAGTACCAACCGTGTGAGGTAGCATATCAATTACTATTTCGTTTATTTGGAAGCCGAGATAAATAGCGATCGACAAAGAAAGGAAGAAAGCAAGCAGAGATTAGCGACTGACAGGAAAGGACGGAAGCTGTCGAGGCAATGAAGCAGCCAAAGTTTTTGTGCAGTTCCACCAAAATCAAGCATCCCTGTTGGCACATATATTGAGAGAGTGAGATTACTGTAATAGTGGGACTAGTTGATGAAACATACACTAACAAATAGAAGCACCCTCATTATCTTAATGGGTAAAGTTAGCAACATAGTAGTCTTGCTTAAAGAGAGGTATTAGTTTATTTAATCAGTGCCAATTAGCTCAACTCAACACTCAAAGAATTGCCATTTATCATAGGTTGCAAAACTTAAAAGTGCAAAGATAAAGGAGTTTCTCATGACAGTAGCACGATACAAATAGAGATGACAGCAAACTAATATGGATGAAGGCCTTAGGCCCGTACCAACCTGAGAAAAAAAGCTTATTCGTGTAGTCCCATATGAGATGATAAAGCACTCACTGGAATCACACAATAGTATATATTTTCGTACACTTCAAATGTATGGTTGAAATCACTCTTGTTTACCAGTGCTGAGATTATATCAAAAGATTATCAAGAACTTCCAGCAGTGAGTTAAAGCAATCGGCTGGGATACGCTTCATTGTATTGTCTTGTGTAGTTCCACTAAAATGTATGATTGGCACAACATGATCCTGTTTGCACAAGTAGGAACAAGGTAAAACCTTCATTAGCTTAGTGAGAAAGGATAGGAAGACATTAGCATATTACTCAAACAAGAGCATCAAATTCATGATGGACAATACGCAAAACATTGCCTCATTGAACCAATGGCAATAAATTGACATGCAAAACAATAGCACTATTATGTAATGACACTAATAATATTCTCTCCCTGCTCCACCACATGATTCACCTCCATAGACAAACATTCACACGTACATGATTCGGCATAGGGTCCTACTAAAGATTTGTTTAACTCCAACAGAAAATTAGGCAAGAATAAATTAGTGGTACTTAAGTGCTCCTAATTAATTAAGTGAGACAGAGAAGTGGAAGGGCTCCCTAGAGGATCGTCTCACATGTAAGGTAGTCGCTGCGGAGCCCTTGAATAGCCTCGATCGAGGCCTCTGCTTCAAAGAAGATCGCCTTGGCAACGCTTTATTCTTCTTCTTCTTCCTCTTCATGCTATGTTTCTCTTTCTCCTCACCAGTTGGTGAAACCAAGTACATGATTGGCCTTCTAATTCAGAATTGGTTTTGTCGGTGAGGGAGTACAAGTGTACTAGTAAAAACATCATTATTTTCGCATGGCAATCGGAAAATAGAGATGAACACATGCATTAAATATCATTCTTACCTAAAGGAAGGTTATGGGCCAATATGGATGATGAGGATTGGAACACAGATCTCCCTTTGTGCAGTTCCACCAAAATGAACCAACTATTCCATCGACATTCAGCTTAAACAAGCACAAAAGTCACTTCTTTTAAGAAGAGTTTTGTGCAAAGGCACCAAAAGGTCACAACAAGAACTGTGTGAATTGATATCCTGTTTGCACAAAAGGCACAGAGGAAACAATGAGTCTCAAACAATTACAGGCAAAAACATTTGGCTAAACTTGTCGAGTCTCAAATAATTACAGGCAAAAACAGTGGCATGGCTTCATTTTTACCAGGGACATTATATTAAGAACAACTAAGGCTGCGTTCGGTTCACAGGTTTGGTGCAGGATTTTCATAGGAACACAATTCCTACCGTATTCTTTCCCTTCCAACCGTTCGGAACACGAGAAAGGTGAATAGTGTTTCATAGGAAAGCTGGTCTGGTAGTACTGATTCCATCGGATTAGAAACATCCACGCGCTGCTCATTTTTTGGGCGGAAGCCCGAGGCAGGCGCTCGCTACCATGCGTTAGACATGTTGCTGTGCTGTGTTTGCCGGAATAAAAAAATCAACCTATGTTTGGTACGTGAGGTGAGGACAAGAGTAGTCACTGTGCAGCTGAATAAACAAATAGCATCTCATACTGCCAAGCATGCTACTCTAAAAAACACAAAGTTGTACATTTCGTAGTCCATCCGAACACATTCTCTTGAGAGTTTCCTCCAGTTTGCTGTTCCATAGTTTTATACCTACATTCCTTTCCTATTCCTCTATTTCATCAAGACCTATGTTTTCTGCCCCTTTATTCCGACCGGAGCCTAAATATTTGGTATAAGGGAATGGGACAATGGGTGCACCAGCAGTACAGCACCATGTACGTAAATAGGGGCATAAAGTGGTGATTCATAGTTTGTTGCCACGAGAAACAAACATCCAAGAAACATATCTGGGTTGGTCCCATTTTTGTTCACTCTAGCCACCTACTCCTATGTGTGGATTGCAAATCTAGTCCTGGTCATACCACTGTGTACAACGTTACCCCAATATTTCCCTTTTCGACCAAGAGACCGGTTGGATGACCAGTCTGTACTACTTTCATCCCCTTTCCTTCCTGTTTGTACCAAGTCCGATGTACATACTAAATTCCCCCACCCCCACTTTACTTCAATGATAAGTATTTTCGGATGGAGGGAGTATAAGATTCGACTCCATGAAGTAGCTTTACCTCTAACAATAGAAGAAGAAAAAAGGCGACGTTGGACCATCCGATCGAGAGGGGCTGAGAGGTAGAAAATGATGCACATGCAGCGACGTAGCGAGCTGGGGAAGTAGAGCTAAGGCAGTTTCAAACGAAGATATACCTGAAGGTCGTCGGGATGTGGATAGGTGGGCGGCGGGAGGCGGATCCGCCCACGTGCAACGCACGAAGGATCGGAGGACCTCCGCGCCGCGCCGCCGAGATAATGGTGCGGGCGGTGGGTCTCCTCCCTCGCTGTCGACGACAGCCTAAACGCTGCCCCTCCTCCCCTTCACCGGTGGAGGGGGATATGTCCGGATCTGTAACCACCGGTGAGGATAGAAAGCCAGTGTTTTTTGAAGGGAGAAAGACAGGGTTACTACCCCTATCTTGTTTAGATCTGGAGAGGATGAGAGTGTGTGGATAGAGCTGCCCTAGCAAGCAAGCGCGGAGGATCCGGCCTATATATAAGTAGTGGGGTAGTTTTCCTTTTTCACTCCATCAAAACAATCATTTAAAATTGTGTACTATACTACATGCCAGGTCGCGGTTTTTTTAGTTGTTGATTGTTTTTTGAGATAGCTACCCGCTTGTTCCAAGTGGTGTTAGGGTGTGCCAGGTCGCACTTTGTATCGTTCAAGTCTGGTAGTACTACAAGTCCCTCCATTAAATGAACAACCACCCCCTCGTAAAAATTGTGAACAAGCCCACGGCTAAAATTAGCGGAAACGTGGGTTGCCCCAACATGCATTATTATTTATATTTTCTACTCCCTCCGTTCCTAAATATAAGTCTTTTTTATTAGCCATACCTAAGACAAGAATTTTTTTATTAGCAGTGAACCCCACATGTCATAGACACAAAAATTGTGGCAAGATTCCCTTAGGCAAGCCAAAGTGTGTCTAACAATTTGAGCAACTCAGGTTAGGCAAGTGTGGCAAGTGTGGGAAAATTAATGTGGCAACATAAGACAAACAGAGTCACAATCCAAACAGCCCCGTGATTTTTTGTGACATGCATGAAAATTTGGTTAGTTAAATTTATAGTCAAAATTTGGCAAGGTGCATCAAATCAACACATGCAAGTATCAAAAGGAAAGTCACGGCATGCATGCATGCGTTGTACTCCCTCCATTTCCAAATATAAGTCTTTTTAGAGATTGCAACAAGTGACTACTCCCTCCGTTCCTAAATGTAAGTCTTTTTAGGGATTCCACTACAAACTACATACGGATGTATATAGACATATTTTAGAGTGTAGATTCACTCATTTTGTTTAAATCTCAGAGGAGTAGTTCATAGTGAAATCTCTAAAAAGACTTATATTTTGGAACGGAGGGAGTACATACGAAGCAGAATATGTCTACTCCTACATACGAAGTAGCCCATTTGAAATGTGTAAAAAGAGTTTTATCGAATGCAGTGCTTTGATGTGTCGCGTCAACTCGTACAAGCCCGAGAAATTTGATTACTACGACGCCCTCTCCCTCGCGGACTGAGCTCCTATGCCTTAACTGCACCTGCCTTTGGTTGCATGACAGGTGGGCCAACCACCTATTGGGCCCACCTATCATGGACGCAAAGGCAGGAGCAGTAAGTAGAAGCTTTCGCTACACGCTATCCCTCCCGCACGAGGTGGACGGACATGTAGCAGTGGATTCGGTACTGTAGAAGTAGGAGTAACATCATTGTTCGCCTTCTCAAGAGGCGAAGAGCCAAGTGCAAACCGAACGTGGCGCTTCTAATGCTTTCGTGGTGCGGTTCCTTGGAGTACTAGCCAGGCTCTTGCATGAGACAAAATTGCTATTGTTTAACAATTAAACTCCATTATCCATTGGTTGATACTCATTCTGCATAGATCCACACGCTTAGCACCATTTCCTCCTGGGGTCACCAATGTTTATTTGCTAATTAATAGCATTCCATGCAATGAACTAGCCATTGCAAGTCATTAAAAGCATGCACACCTCTCATCTCTTATTGGTTCATACGTATGTCAAGAAACAAGAAACAAGGTAGAAGTTAATGCACCGCGCCTAAGTGTTTTGGGACTATTTGGTTATCGTAAGATGACTTACACACCTAGATGGAGGGAGTAGTATAGACCTGTAAACCGGAAAGGAGTATTTGCCTTTCTAGAGATTTCAACAAGTGACTAGACTTCAGCTCAAAAAAAAGTGACTAGACTACACCGTGTGCAGTACCCCCTCCCCTCCTGTTTATAGGGCTCAAATCTCAAATCTCATGAACCAAGGCATTTTGCGATTGGAGGAATGTATCTCGTACTTTACAAAACTACCCTAATTAAACTCATGCATTAATTACGTAGTTCTCTCGTTTTCCTCTCCACCTTGGTCGCGGTGCATAATATTGAGGCTAGCCATAGTGGGAGTAACTTAGGTAGTAACTTAACACATCCCAAGACAATTTTGCTTGTGTGGCAAGTATTTAATTAGGAAAGAGGTGCTTGTGGTAACATAATATGTTACTGTAACATAGCGCTTTCCGAGGCAAAATGAGTCTATGAGATAATAAATGAAGCAATCTATGATACTACTACTATGTTACTTTGCACTATGGAGGTAGTAACTTACACTAGTGTCATATGGATGACACTAGTCTAAGTTACTCCCCACTATGACCAGCCTGAGAGAGTGCTTTGATACGTTTTAGTCTCATGACTAAAAGTAGTGGGACTAAAACTTGTTAGCGTCATCCATGCTTGGATTCGAATTCTAAAGAGACTAAAATCAAGTTAATGACATTTCAAAGCATTCGGGCCCGCGTGCCATCCACCAAATCACAGCGAGGTGCTATAGTCGAGACTCACCTGTCACCCCGGTGTGGCCGGCATGACCCGTCATATCACAAAACCCACACCTTTACCAGCAGTGGTAAGATGGCCTCCAAGTTGGACTGGACGAAGAAACCATCATTTCATTGGAACGCTCGTTCAAGCCCTTTCTTCCCTTTGTTGAAGAAAACCTCACTCCAGGCTACTCACTTCTGCCATTTTTCTTCTCTACCGACGAAGGAAAGGTGGGCAAATCAGTTATGCTGCTATATTTTCATTCCAATAATCTTATTTTTGCGAAGCACCGACCGATTCTCACATCCTATTCTTTTCTAGTTTTCATTGCGATTGTGGTTTCCTTTTGATTGCTTTCTGTTTGTCAGTTCATTGATAGATCCTGGAGCACTAGGGAAAGAGTTGCCGGCGGACAACCCACTGGAGACAGCGATCTCCAGGAAGCGAGCACCGACCAAAGAGTTGACCATGTTGGCGGGCCAACCCATGGAGATGAAGAACTCCAAGAAACAAGCACCTGCCAAAGAGTTGAGGACGTTGGCGGACGAACTCCTCAAAGAAAGTTGGAAGAACAGCAAGGGCCCCACAGTGCCTACCCCAGGAGCTCTGATTGCCACCTATGTGAGGCTCAAGACCGAGTTTGAGGAGATAGTCGCCGTTGAAGCAGATTCCCCGGCAAGGTGATGGCCCCATCGAGGACGAGGAGATGGCCCTGAGGGATGAGATCCCCGGTGACTGCACAAGGTAAAAAATAATGGCTTATTACCATAGTTGTGGTTTTTGATTATTTGCAATGTGCTTGCTTTTTGATTATTTGCAATGTGCTTGCTAATATGTTAGTGTTGTGCAGGTGCCGGTGGTTGTCGTTGATGATTCCGATGTCGTGGCCCGTCATGTTGGCATTGCCCCGGAGATCGATTCCGATGCCGCTGTCCATCCTGTGGACATCGCCCCAGAGATCGATTCCGATGTCGCGGTCAGTCCTGTGGACATCACCCCAGAAATCGATTCCCATGCCGCTGTCCGTCCTGTGGTCATTGCCCAAGAGATCGATGACAAGAAATAGTTGGTCGCGCTAATCCTTCAGGGTAGTTTGCATTGCCCTGTGTTTAATTACCAGAACGATGCGTGTTATCAAACCATCTTAGGGCTAGTGCACTGTCTTGTGTGGGCGGATTTTGCTACTTTTGTTTGATAGTGAATCATGCGATGAATCATGCGAACCCTCTCTGAGTTATGGAAATAGATGTATCCTCACCAGCTTTTGATGTAATATATGGCATGCTTAGATGTAACTTTGAACTGTTTATCATATCAGCAGGGCTTGTTTGATGATTCTTGGTGTTAGTAGGCTAGCTACTGTGCGAGCTATAGTACTTGCAAAACATTCACCGAAGAGAAACGTTGGGGCTGATGAGCCCGTGGTACGCTTATACTTATCCCTCGTCGATCGACCAATAGCCCTAGCTCCTAAAATTGTAAGCTTAGCGATCGATCAGACAATAGTTGACATACATTCAGGCCTCATTCGGTTCATAGGGTAGGAAAATCGTAGCAAAAGTACAGAGAACGTGCAACACAAAATCATAGCAGTGCAGAGACGTACTCCCTCCGTTCCAAAATAGATGACCTAGGCGGGCTAGTTTGGCCTAGTGGGTTTCAGTGATATGACGTGGTACAGTGCCGTCTAGTCTTCGCGTGTGGTAGCAGTATTGTGGGTATAGTAAGTTTTCTTGAAGAAGCGGAATTCAACGAAGTCATGATGGTTCCTTCGTCCGAACAACTTACGGTGGGAAAGGTTGGGCCTGCGATACGACCGGGGTAGACCAGGATAATTTTGTGCATGGCAGGTGGACCAGGATGGTCGACGTCCCACATGTCGGCGAATGAAAGTATTCTTTCCGATATAGAGGACGAGCAACGAGTATTCATTGTTTATTTTTGATGAAAGCTATTGTCTCCACTGTTACTCCTTGACTTTGTCAATGCCTCTCTCTCCTCCACATAAGCGGGGACTACTTGCTATGCATGCAGCGGGCAGCTGGCGTCTTGACGGGCCAGGGCAGTGAGAGCGGGCTCTAGAAACGGTCCGGACTCCAGCATGGCCCACCTCACATTATCACCATATATTTCTTGGAGTCCGTGCGCGGCGGGCGGGCGATCTCTTCTCCCTCCCCCGTTTCTCTCTTCTCAGCCGATGCCCGCCGAGCGATTAGATTTCGGCTATCGACGGTTTATTCAATTACGGTCCCACATGTTAGTGAAACTGCAAGACAACGTGTGTCCCCTTTGGTGAGCGGCGTGCGAGCCGGACTATCGGGGTCGTGACGTGTACGAGTCGTAAGTGTGTCGCCTTTTCCTTTAGAACTTGCGAAGCGTAACATTTTCGCGCGATCGATCGATAGAAATCCAGAACAAAATGACGAGGGCTGTGCTTTCCTGCTCGTTAGGCGGGCTAGTTCGAGTGATATGACGTGCTATAGTGCCGCCCACTTGCTCCATTTTTATGTAAGCAAGAGTTTACACTCGTACGCGGGAGGAGTGCGAAACACCGCGGATCTGATTTTGATCGAGGGATAATTGTTCCCTGCCAAATAATGGAGGATTGTTACTTGTTAGCGATTATAGCATGATAGTTAGGGCATCTCCAGCGCTGGCCCACAAATTTACACTGGCATCTGTCTGAGGACACTGATGGATGCCATCCGATGCTGCCCGCATACCTTTCAACAACTATATGTACTAACCGGACGAAATTTGTGCAAACAAAGCAAATTTCAAATTAACCGAATGAAATTAACCGGATGAAATTAATTACATTTCGAATACTTTTCCTACAAACTGGACGAAATTCATTACATATTTCGCACAAACCGTATTTAAACCTCATCAGAACCTAATCTAAACGATCGCCGACGCCCAACCACCAAGTCCGGCCATGAACCCGAGAAAGCCGGCCATTGCCTTTGCCTCCTCCTCATCCGCCTCGATAACCTCCTCCTCCAGCCGGAGCACAAGGTTATGAAGATTTCCGCCTCTACGTCGTCGTCAAGCGGCTAATCGGCCGCCGATGTTTACCCCACCAAGCTTGGCATCGACTGAGTGGAGTAGTGGTGGCCTTCCCGGGACCAGAGTGGTGGCGACCTACCGTGTACTACTCTTCCTCGCTGCCGGCTGCGCCCGCGCACGCGCGCCGGCTTCATGGTCGTGGCAGCGGAGGGCGGCCCGGGGGGTGCCGGCGATCTCCTTCGCTTGCTCTCGCGATAGTACATCAAGAGAGCTTTGAGGGCGCCGGAGCGAAGCAGCCGATGTCCTCGCTCTGCTCGCGACAATACGTCTATCGGTGTCAAACCGCAGATCTCGGTAGGGGGTCCCGAATCTGTGCGTCTAGGCGGATGGTAACAGGAGACGAGGGACACGATGTTTTTACCAGGTTCGGGCCCTCTCGATGGAGGTAAAACCCACGCCCCGCTTGATTAATATTGATGATATGGGTAGTACAAGAGTGGATCTACCACGAGATCAAGGAGGCTAAACCCTAAAGCTAGCCTATGGTATGATTGTTGTAATGTATGTTTTGTCCTACGGACTAAAGCCCTCCGGTTTATATAGACACCAGAGGAGGCTAGGGTTACACAGAGTCGGTTACAATGGTAGGAGATCTACATATCCGTATTGCCAAGCTTGCCTTCCATGCCAAGGAAAGTCCCATCCGGACACGGGACGGAGTCTTCAATCTTGTATCTTCGTAGTCTTGGAGTTCGGCGGACGAAGATAGTCCGGCTATCCGGACACCCCCTAGTCCAGGACTCCCTCAGTAGCCCCTGAACCAGGCTTCAATGACGATTAGTCCGGCGCGCATAATGTTCGGCATTGCAAGGCGGGTTCCTCCCTTGAATAATCCAGAGAAGATCATGAACACCAGGATAGTGTCCGGCTCTGCAAAATAAATTCCTCATTCCACCGTGAGAGAGAATAAAATGTACACCAGTCCAATCATTGACGATTATGCGGCGTGACATCACACCGCTACCAAGCCACTGCTTGAATCGTTTTTACTTTATACCACCTCAAGACTTTTAGCTAAGCGGTTTCCTTGGCACGTCTTGTCGAAGCAGAGATCGTGTTCCCCTTATTCCGGGATTCTCATCAATACGGACGTGGGTAACCCAACTGTGCCATTGATGGTGGCGCTTGGGAGATAAGCGAGTTTTACCAGGCGGTGGGGCCTTGCAGTTTCATTCGCCTATATATAAGGATAAGGATTTACCTTCTCACCCACGCCTTCTTCCTCCTTTGCTTATCCATCTCCGCACTCAAGCTCCAACGCCTAAGTCTCAAGATCTCGCCCGACCTTCTCCGAATATGTCCGGAGCGGGAGGCAAGTGGTTGGCCTCCACCGTGAAGGAGGAGCACATCACCAAACTGCGCAGCGCCGGATACCTCTCCGGCCATATCGCGCATCGGCTGCCCGACGAGGGGTAGCTCATCCCTACCCCTGGGCCTCACGAGAGGGTCGTCTTTCTTCCCCACTTCCTCCGCGGACTGGGCTTTCCGCTCCATCCATTCGTCCGGGGGCTCATGTTCTATTACGGCTGGATTTCCATGATCCGGTGCGAACTTCATCCTCAACATCTCGGCGCTCATCGTCAGGTGCGAGGCCTTCCTCGCATCCGCCCCACTTCGCCAGGGCTCAAGACCTTCAACGTCAAGTCAAGGTTGTGAAGGGCACATAAGCGAATGCGGAGGCGCCATGTTGGGTAAATTACCCAACGCCTTTGGCTCGAAGGGCCTTCGTGGACTCCGTCAAGGGTGGCAATCGGGTGGTTCTACATCACCGAGCCGCGCAAGCCCACATGGGCGGCGACCCCGAGTTTAGACACAAGGCCCCCATGCAGCTCACCTCTCGAAAGAGAAGGGCTTGCTGTGGGGCAATCCGAAGGAGGTGACGGACTCGAGCCTGCATCCGAAGCTGGTGAGCAATAAGCTCAGGCTCGTCGACGTGGTCCAAGTCATGCTCATCCGCCGGATTCTCCCATGCCAAGAACGGGCATTCAATCTGTGGGAGTTCAATCCGGAACAGCAATAGGCACTGAGCGGGCTCTTCGATACGACATACGAAGGCGCCTGGAGGGTGCTGTTTAAGGGCGCCGAAGCCCCCGCATCCGCGACGGAAGATCGCGGATACAGCTCGCAGCATCCAACTAACGAGGTAAGTGATTCAACCCCATTACAGGACACTTTATAGTAATCGAATTGATTATAGGAGGGTTTCATTTTTTCCTTTCCTTTGACAGGAATGGATGGAGAAGGCCAGGCAGCTTATCAGCCCGGCTCCCATGCCAGAAGACCCAGTGGACGCCCGTTTAGTAGGGCTGCTGGTTCCGGCACCACATGTGGTGCCGAGAAGAAGGCCAAGAAGGTGGCGCTGGGACTCAAAGAGTTCCCTGCAATCGTGTCCGACGACGAGGCGGATTCTCCTCAAGACGCAGGAGGAGGAGGAGGACTCTCTCCGGAGGAGGAGAGAGGAAGATGAAGGCTTCCCCAATAGGGGAGGCCAAGGGTCCAAGAGGGGAGGACTATCCCCGGACAGTTTCGCCAAAGACCTCCGTTGGCGAGGATGAGTGGCCTCCAAGGGCCAAAGCGTCCGGCAAGATCGTAATTATCCGGATCCTTGATATGCAATTTCTTTCGTGTCGCGTGAGTGTCCTTCTAACGCCGCGATTCTGTCCGTAGTCCGCCGATGATGATCTCCCCATTTCATCAAGCGGGTCATTGGCCCCGTCGGATGTGGATTCACTTCCGACCGCCACTACCTTCGTGCCGGGCGAAGACGCCGAGGTGGGATCCCGAGAGGGACCCATCGAGTAGGCCCCGAGGCGCCATCGGGCTGCCTCCGGACTTTGTGCCGACTCTACATCGGAACCCACAAGGGTTCCAGAGTCCGGCGAGCGCCCTTCAAGGAAGGGCAAGACCGTGACACCGCAACCTCCGCCCAACCGAGGCGCGGATAACTTGCTGGAGGCGCTTAAAGGCGCTTCCATCGAGGAAGAACACCGCACTATCATGAGTGCGGTGATTGAAGGTTCACTTCGCTAAGAGCAGGTGACTAAAGCTCGCAGCAGCCTTTAACAGGCTTTGAGGTAAGAAGTTAAAGTTATGTAATGTAATACCGCATAGACAAGTAGTTTCGATGCTCAGTTCGGTGTTCGGAAAGAAAAGCCGGACTGAGGATCTAACAAGATATACGCAGGGTTGCTTAAAATATGTCAATATGGGTTTGCAGGCTGCGCTGCTGACCTCTGCCGCACTAACGGCGGAGGTCGATGTGCTGAAAAAGGATCTCGAGCGGTCCGAGCAAGAGCTCGGCTATGCCAAGAAGCAGCTCGAGGACAAAGAGGGTGAGTAACACCACTTTGAATAGTTACCTTACAGAAAAGGGTTTTGGTTGCAATAAAGTTAACAAGGATAATATGTGTATTGCAGGGGCCACTAATGAGGTGGCAGCCCTGAAGGAGGCTGTGTCCGCGGCCGAACGCAGTGCGGCCGCGAAACGGGCAGAGCGAGAAAAGTAGGAGGCACGGGTGGCGGAAGTTCGGCAAGAGCCCGTGCCTCATGGAAAAGCATGAGGGTTTGAGCGTGACTCAAGACTCGAGAGTCCGAGCTTGCCTCGGCCTCGAAAGTGCCAAGTCCGCCAAGGCCGAGGCCCATAAGGCCCTTCAGAGGCTAAAGATATAAAGAAGATAGCGGCGGTAAGGCATTTTTCATGCAAAGGTGCATGTTAATGTAAACTACCCGACACTTACCCGCATTCGAGCTCTCGTAGGCGTTTGCAGATCTGCCGCAGAGTGCGCCCGATGCCGCCGCATTCTATCGTGGCGAGGAGGGAGCTCGACGGAGAAGGTCTTCCGGTCTCAAGACGCTGAGGCCGGCCATCCGTGCCCCCAAGAGACCAGGCAAGCTGGTCGAACTCCTAAGGTAGCCGAGGAGGCCATGAAGGGCCTTATAGTTCGGCCGTGGGCTGAGCAGGTCATGCACTGGAGCTACTTTTGGCCTCAGGCGGCAGCTGGTGGATGCATGCCCTCGGTGGATGTCATCAAGCGCTCTACCAGATTGAAGGTGCTCGCGGGCCCTCGCCCGCACAAAGGTGCATTAGGGCAGGTTGGATGCGAAGAAGCTTCTCACGGACCCACCGCCGCCCGCAAGGAGTATCGCACGCCCAAATGTATTATAAAACTGTCTCAAGGGGCCCGCGATATGCGGATGAGTGCCCCGTAAATGTAATCTTTGAGTGAACTTGCTATGTATTATCCCGGCGCTGAAACTTTGTTCATGTGCGCTTTGAGCAATGCTTTTTAATTTAAAATATTACCTTAAATGCGGCCGCTTATAAGATCGAGAGATGGCAAGTCGTTGGCTTCAGCCCCCAAGTCCGCGAAAGTGGGGTGTTCGGGATAAACTTGAGCACTCTTGTTCCCATTGTTGGGTCCATCTAGGAGGCGCCAACACAACGTAACAAGGCAACCGGACTTATAATGCTTGAACACTCTCACTTAGCCATAGAATTCTATAATTTTAAATTTGGCGAAGCCCCGGTATTCGGAAGACCAATCAGGCGCTATCCACGCCTTCGTCGGATATTGTCCGAACTTCGCAAGCGGCGTGAGTCTTTAAGGACCCGAAAACCTCTCGAACAGCGACCAGCTCTCGCCTTATCATGCCGCCGTTTTAGCTTTCCATCGAGGCGCCGCCTGCTCAACCGGGCGCAATCGCATGGTTCTCCCAGTGCCACCTTAGCCGACAGAACGGAACATAAGGCACCAAAACGTGGGAGCCGGGCAAACCCAACTATTGACCCAAGACATGATTCAGAGCCGATTCATATAATGCTATAAGTTCGGGGTGCCGAACTTATGAAAGTGTTTGGACTTATCACACCATAGAGTGGGGAACATAAGCCCCTGGCGTATTAGGCCGTACCAAAATATACGGGCACAAGATGTCATATAATGAGCATATATATATAAAAGGTAATGCAATTGCAATCAAAAAAGGTGCTGCATTATTTATGAAAGAAAGTCTGCTATGAGAGCGGACCGATACAAATAGTGCGGTAAGCAAGGGATTTGGACTGAGTAAACATGTCCCCCTCCAGGGGTGAGCTGCGGACTTGGTGTATATAATCGAATTTAATGCTCGTAATTGAGACCACCTAGGTGTTCGTCGCAGCCTTCTTTCGTCCCTGACTGTTGCATCATGAGTTCGGCAGGTTCATCGCCGGACAGGGCCTATGGTTAACGGAGTCCTGTGTACATAAAGAAGAATAATAAAAAAAGGGGGGCACACTGGCGAGCCCCTGGTGTGGTCGAACCGCACTCTGGGTCCATTGCGATCGTGCCCCTTCCCCTGTGCCCATGGTATCTCCAAAGCGTAATGATGTACGCGGATTGTTATTCTTGCGATAATGCGCGGGCGAGGGTTGGGGCCGCATTGCTACGCGTGCTCTGATCGCGCCAGGTGGTCTTGGTTGGTATTGCTTCGGGCGCGTTTTGCTGTATCCGACCGTTTAACGGCCGGACTCGAGAATTGCCTTAAGAGGCTGCTCTGATTTCGCCGCGAGAGGCTGATGTTCCTCCGTTCGGAGGGAGCGTTCCGTATTCCCGTTGACCGTGATGACTCCACGAGGGCCTGGCATCTGCAGCTTGAGGTATGCATAATGCGGCACCGCGTTGAATTTTGCAAATGCGGTCCGTCCGAGCAGAGCGTGATAGCCGCTGCGAAACGGGACTATGTCGAAGATTAACTCCTCGCTCTGGAAATTATCCGGGGATTCGAAGACCACTTCCAGTGTTACTGAGCCTGTGCAGTTGGCTTCCACACCTGGTATGACACCTTTAAAGGTCGTCTTTGTAGGTTTAATCCTTGAGGGGTCTCTGCCCATTTTGCGCACTGTATCCCGATAAAGCAGGTTCAGTTACTACCGCCCATCAGACTCTCATGAGGTGAAATCCATCGACGATTGGGTCTAAAACCAATGCGGCGAATCCGCCATGGCGCATGCTGGTCGGATGGTCTCTTCGATCGAAAGTGATCGGACAAGAGGACCATGGATTGAACTTCGGGGCGACTGGCTCCATCGCATAGACGTCCCTTAGTGCACGTTTCCTCTCCCTCTTGGGTATATGGGTCGCGTAAATCATGTTTACCATCCGCACTTGTGGGGGAAAACCCTTCTGTCCTCTATTGTTCGGTGGTCGGGTCTCCTCCTCGTCGTCGTTGTTTAGCCCCTTGTCATTGTTTCGGCAATTAACTTGTCTGCTTGCTTGAACACCCAGCAATCTCTATTAGTGTGATTGGCTGGTTTTTCAGGGGTGCCATGTATCTGGCATAAGCGATCGAGTATTCGGTCCAAATTGGACGGACCCGGAGTGGTTCTTTTGAATGGCTTCTTCACGACCGGGTTTAGAGCCTCGAATCCGGCGCTGACCGTCATATCCTCCTTATCGCCGCCGCACGCGGCGTTTGTTTTGTTTCGACGTGACCTCGCCATTGTTGTCCTTAGTATCCGGACCGCCGTAATTTTTACGGAGATTGTTGCTGCGGGCTAGCTAGTTGTCCTCTCCCGCACGAAGCGGGTCATTAATGATGTGAGGGCTGCCATAGATTTTGGTTTTTCCTCGCCCCAGTGCCGGGCTAGCCATTCGTCCCGGATGCTATGTTTGAAGGCTGCAAGGGCCTCTGATCCGGACAATGACGATTTGGTTTTTCTTTGTCAAGAACCGTGTCCGAATTGTTCCGCCGATTCGTCCGCTGCTGAATAATGTGGCTTAGGTCATCGGCGCTCGTGGTCGCACATACGCGTTCTCGAAGTTGTCGAGGAATGCGGCTTCCGTGTCTTCCCAACACCCAATTGACTCTGCGGGCAAGCTATTTAGCCAATGCCGAGCTGGTCCTTTAAGCTTGAGTGGGAGATACTTGATGACATGGAGATCGTCACCGCGGGCCATATGGATGTGGAGAAGATAATCTTCGATCCAAACCGCGGAGTCTGTTGTGCCGTCGTAGGATTCGATGTTTACGGGTTTAAACCCTTCGGGGATTTGATGATCCATTACTTCGCCGCTGAAGCATAGCGGTGTGCGGCGCCTCAGATTGAGCAATATCACGACGCAGCTCGAGAGCGCCGTCTGTGTTCGCCCGGCCGGGTTATTGTATCCGCGTGACGGTATTTGTCGTGGGTCGGGGCGCCCACGTGATCCGTAGATGGATCTGGATTGCCTTGCTTTGTCCTCCAATATGTCTCGCAAGTCCGCGCGCTCCTCTTGGCTTCATACTTTTGGAGCGATGTCGGGTACGGTCTTGGCCGGGGCCTCGATGCCTCTCTGTCACGACCTCGGGGTGGTCGGTCAGCCATATCGTGCGCTGGTGATTGAGGTATGTATGCTTCCTCCTCTAATCGGGGGAGCAGCTTGCGTCTTGGGTAACTTTGAGGGGCGCTCGAGTCTATACTCTTCGCCGCGAGGACCTCGGTCCATCGATCGCCAAAGAGTCCCGATCAGCTTGAAGTTGTTGCTGCTTTTTCTTTAGGCTGTTTGTCGTGGCGATAAGCCTGCGTTGAAACGCTCTTGTTCGACGGGATCCTCAGTACGACGAATTGGCCATCGCTGAGGCTTGCTTCGTCTTCGAGGGAGGCATGTAGTTATGATCCTCGACCTCTTCGCTCCCGCCGCCTCTCGTGAGGGTTTGCTTCGCATCCTCTGTCTGCTGAATCTTGCTGGAGGGGATTGTCTTCGGCACTCTCTCGGGGTATTATTATCTCCTCGGCCGGAATCTCCATTCTTGCCGTGGCGGGATTTAGAGCGCGCCGGCACGGCGAGCGCTTGGGCTGCTTCTTTAAAGAGTCCGCTTCACCGCTTCTTCGCCGCCCCGCCTTTTGGGGTGTCCACCATATATATGTCGTATGATCGAGGTGGTCTTCAAAGGCCTCGTAGGCGCTGGTTCTCGTTTCGTCTCCGGCATCGCCGCCCATAGCGCCGATGTCGCCGGAGTCGTAGTCTAGCATGTCGGTAAGATCGTCGACAGTGGCTACAAAGTGGGTGGTGGGTGGGCTCTGAATTTCTTCGTCGTCTGTACCCCAACCATCCTGGCCATAATCCAGCCAGGACTCTCCCGATAACGAGAGATACTTTAGCGAATTTAGGATGTCGCCAAAGGGCGAGTGTTGGAAGATGTCCGCAGCGGTGAATTCCATAACCGGCGCCCAATCCGAATCGATTGGTAGGGGCGCGGGAGGTTCGGAGTCCGGCACCTCGGAATCACGAGTTTCGCGCGGGACAAGATCGATGTTCGGCTCTATCGCTGTGGAAGTTGGAGCCCCGAAGGTGGCGTCGATCCACCGATCCTTGATCTGGGCGATCGGCTCCGGATTAATGGCTGAAGCGGATTCGTGCGCGGCCACCAAGGCACCGTTCGGTGGCGGAGCTAGATCATGCCCATCGCCACAGTGCGGCGCGCTCGGCTGCGGCTCGAGTCCGTCGAAGATCAAGTCTCCGCGGACATCGGCAGTGAAGTTTAGGCTTCGAACCGACCGACGGCCAGGGCGAAGCTTTCGATCTGCTCCAGATGGCCAAGCGAGTTAGCCCGCAGTGCGAAGCCGCCGAATACGAAGATCTGTCCAGGGAGAAAAGTCTCACCCTGGACAGCGTTGTTGGTTGAAGACGCCATCGGGCCTATCGGTGATGGCACAGAGGAACTCTCAATGAAAGCACCAATGTCGGTGTCAAAACCGGCGGATCTCGGGTAGGGGGTCCCGAACTGTGTGTCTAGGCGGATGGTAACAGGAGACGAGGGACACGATGTTTTTACCCAGGTTCGGGCTCTCTCGATGGAGGTAAAACCCTACGTCCTGCTTGATTAATATTGATGATATGGGTAGTACAAGAGTGGATCTACCACGAGATCAAGGAGGCTAAACCCTAAAGCTAGCCTATGGTATGATTGTTGTAATGTATGTTTTGTCCTACGGACTAAAGCCCTCCGGTTTATATAGACACCGGAGGAGGCTAGGGTTACACAGAGTTGGTTACAATGGTAGGAGATCTACATATCCGTATTGCCAAGCTTGCCTTCCACGCCAAGGAAAGTCCCATACGGACACGGAACAGAGTCTTCAATCTTGTATCTTTGTAGTCTTGGAGTCCGGCGGACGATGATAGTCCGGCTATCCGGACACCCCCTAGTCCAGGACTCCCTCAACGTCCAAGAGAGCTTCGGAGCGCCACGAGGCCATGGTTGAAGTGGTGCCGACAGAAGGAAGGGACCGGAGGAGAATAAGTGTGGGTCTTTGGCTATGGCTGGGAGCTGGGGCTCAAGTTAATATAGTGGGCGAATGGCAATGAGCCGCGGCAGACGGATGGACAACTGGCGCCGGAGTAGGTTCGTCGGGCGTGAATGCGGACGCTGCTTCAGTGACTTAACTGCAAATGCGTTTGGGTGTCTGACATGTGGGCCCAAAGGGCGTCTGGCCCGCATGTCAGTGACACACCAATTGCACCTGCAGTTAAGTCCAGTGAATGCGGCATTGACATTCTGGAGAGACTGTGACCGTTTCAGGCGCATGCGGACTGTTTGATTGGTAACCATACAAATACGGAGCTATACGCTGAGCCAGTGACCGTATAATCACCATATCTCGTATACAATGATCAAAGTGAGCTATCAAGACAAGTTTGATGACCGCCAATGCACTTTACTCGGTAATAAATGACCAAGATTGAAGGGGAATCCTAATTTGCTTTGTAATCTGTCCTTGAGCTCTTGACAAACCAATGCACTATACGGTTGTCCGGCCACTCCACCTGTCGGGGGTTGGATGCGACATATGCCAACGGGTGGCTTATCATGGTGGGGGCGAGTAGAACGTCGTCGGTGCCTGGAAACGGGATGAGGCGAAGACATGCATGCCAAATAATCTTACCCAGCGGGCCTCTCAGGAGATAACACCCCATCGCTGCTCAAGGGGTCTCCGCCGATCATTATGGTATGATGGTACAAAGGTGCTCCTCGAGCTGTTTGGGGGGCGTGGGAAGAGCAAGGCTAGCTCTTTCCCTCTTGCTATGTGTCTAAAACTTGTCTAGGGCCAACCCTTTGCATGGGTGCCGGGGTTATATAGGCCTACTTCTGGGTACACGGTAATCCGACTGGCGTGGCCCCACCGTCGCCTCTCTTGCTGGCCCTCCTCGCTGCTGGCTCAGGGCTGCCGCCGATCGGGCGGCCTCATGTGCGTAACACCTGCAGCACTCGATGACGAGAGCTTGGTCATGGGGTCGTGGAACAAGGCTGGCCTCGTCAGCGATCACCGGGCTACTCCGGTCCAATCTGGTTTATGGCTCGTGGGGCCCTGGCCAGGAGGCGGCCGACTCTGGGGAGGCCGACTCCCGCAGGGCCATCTTCGAGTTCCCCGGCTGTCTTCTTCTATATCTCGCGACAGGGGCCCAATGATCTTCGGGTCAGACGCCGCCGTTGAAGTCAGGCACAAAGGCCTTGGGCATCGTGGGCTGAGGTCAGGGGAGGCATGGCAACAGTGTCGCGCCTCACCGGAGATCTCCTGGCGACGCAGCTCATTGTAGCCATGCCTTCCTCCCATGGATCC